>CP136063.1:68797979-71429803 GCA_032622095.1 Siphonodentalium dalli
AATTAAACGTGAACTCAACATTATGATACAAATAAATGTTCCTCTAATAGAGCTAAAACAATACGCTAATTGATGATCAGATAGTTGTATGAAATTATCTATTATTTTAGTTGTTCTTGTCATTTAAAGGGACACAAAATAAAATTATAGTTTCATCCTATCAAATGTATTAAAACCCATTGTTGTTGTCATCTTTTAATAATATTTATTCAGATTGTATCTATAATATAGATGTTATGTGAAATTGATAATTGTTCCCCGAATAAACCCAAAGAAACTCTTTGTTGAAAATCTCGTGACATTCCGCCTGGATGTATACACAACTTATCCGGTGCCAGCGCATTCTCTCATATAAATTATGCGAGTCTCCCATATGGAGCCTCGCATATATAAGAGACTGTAATTACTTACAAGATAAAAGTAAATAGTGTTAGGCCAATGCATTCTCTTATATATGCGAGGCTGACTATGGGAGACTCGCTTACATAATATAATGCATTGGCATAGGTTTTCAAAAAAATTCCAGGAAGCTCCAATCATAAAAGGGTTAATGTTGAATCCTAATATAATATCCATTTACAGATTTTAATACATCAAAGTTAACGATGGAGACAGATGCTTGCAAATCAGAGGTGAGTATAAGATATATCCATTTACAGATGTTAATACATCAAAGTTAACGATGGAGACAGATGCTTACAAATCAGAGGTGAGTATTAGATATATCCTGCCATTTATTCATTAGGGTGCGTTCATACACTGGCAAGTTTTCACGGCATATTTTGCAGGCATTTGCTCATAAAAAAACATATGCTGCTAGAATATGAATGGAAACATGGATATAAAATGTATTTATACCACAGTTAACTATTGAGAAGTAAAAACTATGTAGTTACACTAATAGCGATGCTATAGATATTTGCCTGTAAATATCGTGCACATATATGGCAAGAATGAATTATACAGGTATGTGAAGGCGAATGACATTAGCACCGTTATAAGTGAAACTACAAAAATATTACTTCTCAAGTCATTCGCTTTGGTAAAGATGCACGTTGAATGCATGTTTCCGTTTATATTATGGCACCATGCGGTTTGCTATGGCAAAATGCCTGCACAAAATATACCGTGCAAACTTGCCAGCGTGTGAACGTACCCACAGCGAGGCGTTTTATCGGGTCCCTTTGTAATTTACTGATTCCATGATATAACAGTTTTTGTTTTGTGATATTCGGCAGTATTTCTGCCGGTGTATGTTATTCATTGTTGATTGGGATTGAGCGTGATACACGTCGATAACTAACATATTTTATCCCACAGTGTTAGAGTGAAAGACAACAACTGGAATGCGTTAATTGCTACCTATTAACATAATTATTTACAGGAAGCCGACTGAACTGGGTGGCTGTCGATCAAAGGCTGCTCACTGCCTGTTGGTGTGAAATTCAATTAAAGATAAATCCATATATTATTTTACTGGGGAGATAGTGTGATAACATTTTACAGGATGGCATGATAAACTTCTGAATTCACTTAAAAAAAAATACCTACATTCTTGTATGACAATTAAGGAATGATATACCTTCACTTATGGCCTGTTGGGATGGATACAAAGTTACCAGGAAATACTAATTATGAAATCATTTGCTTCCAAAAAAGAATATTTGTTCCATGAGATGTGTGAAAAAATAGCCAGACTATTTGAGAAAAATTATATAGCCCCATGTGATCAATCACGAGTTGGCTGGCACCCCGAGCTCCTCCTGCTTGACATAACTGATCGCTCTCTGTGAAGCCAGTCATAACACAATCCAGTGAGATATAGTACCAAGTAGATATTAATATTCGTCCCACATTTTTAATTTCTCTTATCATTTAGTAGGGAAAATATACCACAATTCACCAAGCAATGCTGATATTTTACTTTCTATTATAATACTATTAATTGTTATTCCACTTTATTGTAAGCACGATATATATTGTAATTACATAGAGACAGCATATGTATAATACCTGTCTCGACGATACGTTACGGTACAATAGGATTTATTTGCATAAATAAGGATTAACTGTCATGTGGACTGTTTTTATGGAGATGTAACCGTGAGGTAAGTGGTCATAACTTGTGTAAAACCCGAAGGGTTTTTACATACAAGTTATGACCACTTACCTCACGGTTACATCTCCATAAAAAAACAGTCCACATGACAGTTAATCCTTATATATATATACATTTAGCGGACTTCTTCTCCCTATAATGTACCAATTCTCCCTATTTTTGTCCCAGGGAGAAGTAATTTCTCATGTACCAGTATGTATATGTCCCAGCAGCATATTTAAAGTATATCTGCTTCTTATAAAGTTATAACGGTGTTCTGACTCCCAATAGTGTTGTATATTTTTTATTGGACCATAGAAGTGTGATGTTGGGGTATAAATTGAATTTATACCACGATCGCCTATCTTACTATATAAATAAAGCCATCCGTTTAAATCTTACATTTAATCAACACCTGTTAATTAAACGTGCCTACTGTTGATTAAACTTCGCAGAGTGGATTAAACTTTCTCCATACAATTTGAACGGAAAAGTGTTTATCCATCGCATTGTAAAGATCGTGGCATAAACAAAATATACGCATAGTGTTTCTGAATAACAAATTTAATTAATACACTCGTGGGATTGGCGATTTACACCACTCACTGAAGCTCGTGGTGTAAATCGCCAATCCCACTCGTGGATTAAATTTGTTAATCAGAAACACTATCCGTATATTCTATAGTTCAACCATTGGTATGGTTACTTCTCCCTGATTACAGTCCACTTCACCCTAATACCTAAATGGGGAGAAGTGACTTCTCCCAATTTAAAACCTCCAGGTTGGTCCCTGGTAGAGGTCCATGTAATTAGATAAGAATTTGAGCGATAACCTAGGAAACATTACATGTAAATATAAAACTATATTGGCTGTAAAGTGTATAATGATGTCTCCAATATCTCTATATCCACACGTTTTGTTTGGTCAAGATATAGACGTAAATGTCAAAACTATAGCTATTCTTAGAAGTGGCCAACAGTGAGAGCCAAATTTTCCATCGAGACGTTAATTTTGGCTCGATATCAGTTGCAACTTCTGAGAAATTTCACATACTTTGTCACGATATGATACGAATCATGATACATCATGAAAGATACATATCACGTTACACTAACTAACTGTTCTATAATGATTCACCTCCTTATCAGAACCAGCATGTTTATAACTGGAGATTTATTACTTTTAGAAGTAAATGCAACTGGATTTATTATATCCAAGATTAACCATTTGAGTGCCAGGGGCCGATCTCATCGGCCCTAAACCTACAAAATAAGTCTGTTAAAGAATATAAGAATAAATTATTAAAATTGTAAAAAATTGTAAAAAAAACAAAAAAACAAAAACAACAATTGTTAGGCCAAAGCATTATCTTATATATGCGAGGCGACCTATGGTCGACTCGCATATATAAGAGAATGCATTGGCACAGGGTATATGGGTTGATACAAAAATCGACCTGGCACTCAAAGGGTTATTAATAACAGATCATTCCAACGTATATTTGTATAACTGAATGGGAGAAACTGATTTTCTTACTCACTTGGACACTTTGAGACGGAGCATAATTTTGCTTCTTTATAGTCACCAATGCAATTGGCACCACCATGTTCGGCTTTAGGTGACTTTGTTCTTGTTCTCGTTGTCAAACCGGTTCCATAATGAGCTAGTCCATAAATTGAAAGCAACAGTATTTCAAAACCAGCCTTGAATATTTAGAACACTATTCTAATAAATGAGGTCAAATTTGAATACATGTACAATATGGCAATATATACACAATGTACAACAATGTACTGGATACAACCGATCAAACAGCATCTAGAACTTGTTAGGGCGAACAGAAAAGAAATTAGGATCAGAAGCCATGGATAATAAACAGTGGCGTGAGCAGGCTGGCATGAGGATAAATGTGCAGATGAATAGACAGTGAGAAATACTAAGAAAGAGATAGCTCGTGCGAGAGAATTTTCCAGGTGCTCCTCGTTCGGGTGCGTTCGTATCACAAGATACACGTAATCAGTAGAACTTATGTTATTATAGCGAATGTGTCCATATTAGGAATCCAAATGAAATACACACTTCCTATCCATTGGTTGCCAAATTCCATGCTAGTTTTTCCGCCAAGGAAAGCCCTCACTAAACTATTCGATTCAAATCTAATATTTTATACCCCGGTAACTATATAATACATGTTTACAAAGAGATAATCCACCTTTAATGGGGTATGTTTGAAAATTTGGTGATTAATTTTTCTGCGAAATTAGGGCAGTATAAAAAGCGGTAAATTTAAAGGTGGAAAACCCACACGTATCTATTAATTTTTTGGGTCCGAAGAGCCATTCTTCAAAATTGACTACGTTAGAAAGTTCCTGAATTCACAAGGAATCGAGCATAGCCCCGGACGTTAACATAGTCGCCTATGGAGAATAATTGGTGTCTTGTAATCTGTATAATTAATGTTCATTTGTGACAAAATTACACAGCAAACCGACCACCAATCTGATTGGATTGGGTGACTAGGAAAGCATTCATGTCCACTAGAAGTGATATCTTTACAACAATATGACACACACTTGTGACCATGGCCATCTGACTGGGCTGACTCTTTTCAATCACTGTTGACACATTCGGAATTCGAGATTCCATATTCCTTAATAAAATTGGACTACTTATAAGAAATAACTCTTTTATCGATTAATGTTACGAGTTATAATCCAACAGCTTGAAGAAAAATTAATTATATTTGCATAACAACAATCGAAACAAGATTAATTTGTTTTAATATGACTCTTCCTGGTTTTCACTTGGAAATCATGTTAGCATGATTTGTGTGAAAATTTACACGTAATTTATTTCAACTCACATGTTATCTCTTCCTAAATTCCCACCATATGTATAGCTAATAACATATAGAGAGATTAATATGAATGAAACGAAGGGTGTTGAGTCTTTCTATGTTCAAATATAGGCACACTACGTGTTAGTTTACTGACTGCGTTGCCACATGTCTCCGACAAAGCTATATTGCGAGCACATTAACCCAACAGTCATCCAGTTTTAAATGTGTGTGTATATATGTCATACAAATAATCCAACGGCAATACCTTCACTACCAACTTGTTTCATTATCGAATATCGTATATCATCGCCCCATATGCAACTGTTTAACATGGTTTGAACGAATGGTGTTCATAACGTAAACCTAGTCAAATAGTCCAGAACCGTTGCGGCTTTGATATAATTATGCAGTATCAAGCAAAACATAAGAACACAAATCAATTGTTTTGTGTCTTCGGCGTAGATGACTGCATACAATAACTGTCACTTTTATTCACATTATCTGGAAACTGGAATATTCGCACGCTTACGTGTGCATGTACATATATGCTTTCAATGAGTTGCACTGGGATGTTTCATGCATATCGTACAATGTATCATGACGAAAAATAACAAAATCATCTGACTGTTCTGATATCATGTTATTACAGTGGCCGCGGGGATTATAATCCCATGGGCTGCACCTGTGTATACCAACAACTTGGTGCAATTATGACCCCCCACCTCATTTGCAATAAATCGAACCAGAATGTGAATAATTGACAGATGTCATATACGTGTAGGTTATTTAATTGCAGCATACATTGGCGGTCGTGCGATGGAGCCTCTACTTATTAATTGTCACCATGTGTATCATAGTGGAATGTCGGGGTTAATATTGGCATGGAAGTCTGTCTAGATTAAGTTATCAGAACCAGTTACAAACTAATCAATAAGTGTGTGGGAACAGACCAATGTCCCGTGGAAGCATTTTTACTGGTCGGGGAAGTATAGCGTATCATGGGTTCGGACCCAGTTCAGAAACAGATCAATGTCACGTGGAAGCAGTTCTACTGGTCTGAGAAGTATATCGTATCATGGGTTTGCGCCAGGTCATGTGACTTGGAAAACAAGTTGGAATAAAATCATATGCTGGCGTTTGGCCGGCGCTTTTGGTCGTACGTTCTTGAAGAGACCGATTAGCCACACGAAGACTTTCTGGCGAATTTTCAAACTGCTAGGACTTTGGAAGTTTGTTGTGGTATTCATACGTTGATACATGTTATGTTGTTCTAATAAAGACTGTGTATCTTTAAAACTGTATCTGAACCAGCGTTACCCAACGTGGAGAGACGATCTACGGTCTACTTGTGTAATGTTTATTAGGTATCATGCTGCGTATTCGCACAGAACAAGAATAGGACACATGTAGACACATGTAGACAAGACAAACTGCGGGATGGGATGGAATGCGGAACAGAATGACAATTGCGGAACACAATGTGAAATTGCGTGGGACGGCCGATATATCGTAAAATAGTATTCAGCGACAACTGACCTAGAACACACAAGTTTAGCATCTACTGCACAGCAGATCGACATGTATTCATTCGAGAGAAGCGGTTGGTTTTGTACCAAAAGAAACCGATTAATCCACCCATCCGAAGGTGTCACGAAAAATGAAAAACATTGCGCTCAACATCAATTTTTAAAATTTAGATTTATCGATGAATATGCTAGAAAACAACACGTATTATATATCATCAAATGACGCAGTGAAAGACTGCACAATCGTTTACGATATAAGTGTGGTAATACGACTTTGCTGACTCGGCGAACAAACAAATTGTTTTTATCGACGCCAATGAAAAAAGGCTAAAACAGACTGGGTGTTTAAACTACGAATTTCGATTTCCGGTGGTGGAGTATCTGAGAGCTATTGTAGCAATATACGATAGTGAAGCAAGCGTATACATTCGTTTTATACAAGCCTGGATCGGTTGCTATACCACATCGGCGACATTTGGTAATGAAAAAACAACCCGGTTGAAACGTGTAGACAGCTCGAGTTCAGTACCGGCTTTGGTATCAACAACTGAGAACGCTACAACAGTGGATGAGATTGGCATTGCTGGTGCACAACTTTTCAAACTTCTATATGGTGGGAAGACATCAGATACCTTGACATCCTTGGTAGCTAAGTTGATTAATCAAGATAGTAAGTTGATAAATGAAAATAGCTACATGTAAGTCGATTCATCAAGATAGCGATGTTTATTAATCCAGATAACTGGGTATATTAATCAATATAGTATACGTGCCATTAACCCCTGTTTACGAAAATACCTAAACTAATCGCGAACTCGGGTCTCAGCTCTCGGACTATTATATATAGCCTGTGGTTCATCCACCGGAAATGTATAAAATATGCAAAATTCGCCGGGGATCAGCGCGGATCAGGGTTGGCAGAACTGCAGAATTATTCGGCAAGCTGCCCGGCGGATTCTGCAGATATTCCATCACAGCAGATGGGTGGGGGCCAAGTTGCCAACCCTCTCCGACATGAGACTGTATCCCCATTGGTCGACCCCTCCCTATGGCACCACACAGCCTCATATTAGTGAGCTCATGAATACGATCTTATTAGATTCTAATCTGGTAAACGTACACATTGTGGTGTTATGGTGTCAAATCTGACAAAGGCATTTTACAACAAAATTCGACAACATATTAGTAATGTGTCCGTTTGCACTACCAGAATATAATAAAACATAAAGACATATATAAGTCGATTTTCCGCTTATCAGGCGAATACAACGTGATATAATAAAACGTGGATTAATCGAGATTTCGTCCGTATAGGCTTCTAAAATGACTTATATTCAAACAATAAAAACAAATTTGAAAGGAGACACAATCTACCATTTATCTCTAGAAACATAGAATTTGTGTCTGCCTCTACTTGTCCTTATGGTAATCCATTGGGTTGGACAAACATCGTGCATTTTGGCGATATGGACGGGACTTACGGGCCTTGTAATATTTGTCAGCTGATAGCCCAAGCATGCCTACGACAGCTTTAAGTAAGCTTGAATATGCGGAACCGTTAAATATAACGGATTGGCGAGGCCGCTTGGCGTAATTACGCACCCTATAAGGGTGTATATTGGCAAGCATATCTGACCGTACTAGGTGACGGAGTAACTGTTAATAAACGTACTCGGCATTTGCGAACTAGGATGAACTAGATATGATTAGAAACGTACTCGGTATTTGCGTACTTAAACCATGTAACGAAGATCGACACTTTTGGCCTGAATAGTATTCTGCATGCTGTTTCGTGCACTATTCAGACCTTCAGTTCAATATACGAGAACTGAGAATCTAGCTGTTTATTGTATTTTCTGAGAGCTGGCAGCGCGCATATATAAAAATGTAGCCTGATAAATATGGGTGTTTACCCATGATAAACCTCAGTAAACCCCAAGTAAAAGTGATTTATATAGATTTACCCTCGTGTTTTCTCCATCTGATAAGGAAAAACCCTAGTTTACCCGGGTTTTACGGAGAAAAGTTAGAAAGATGCTGTCACACCCATGTTATCGGGGTGAAATCGTTTTGGCAACTATATCAATGAACAGTGTATTATTTTACATATATAATAAACACATGTTTATAGTTTTACAAATTAGTAGATGCAACAACAACATACCGGCGTTCAGCCTGTGTGTATACACCGGGTTAACTCATTGAATGCCGGCGACGAGATATCTCGTCGCCCGAAAGGCACCATCTGAGCGCCGGCGACGAGATAACTCATCGCCTAACACACACCGTTTGTAACATTCTGCCTTCTGATATAATCTCACAATTTCAATCTGTTTGCACATGATTAGAACCCTGCCTACTACAAGTCACATTTTGGGAGAAGCGTTTGTTTAATTTTCATTGTATATACGCGAATGCGCATATTCAACTTGTACATCATGGTATAACCCAGCATGTCTCCGTTCAAATGACGCTTCAGGCAGCTCCGCATGTCGAGGCGTTTAGGAGATACAGTCGTATATTTACATACACCTAATATCTCTTCCGATTTCCCCATATCGTTACGGTAGACACCCCCCTTATTCAATGCGTTCACAAACCTATGAACGCAACGTGACGTCACTTCCAATGTCGTTTTTAGGTTTATGAACACATTGGTCCCGGAAATGACCGGAGATTGTCGGACATTGGACTGATTGAGTATCTATATAGTATACGTCCGGATTTGGCAAGAAATTTATTTTGGTCTATAATCAGTGCTGTTGCCCGGTGTTACTGAGAGTTGATGTTCAAAAAGCCTGCTACTCAATAGCGTTTTATCATTTTCCTTACCGCTACAAATACCCCCCCCGAAACTTAATTGTTAGTTTCAGATATCATTCTTGAAATCAACACGTCTACATTAGTTACCAGCTAAACAAGACAGTTTGTCATATGTGTATACTTGTGTATACCTGTGAAATTGCGTTTTTTTTTTCGTTCTCCGTGAACGGATTCTCAAAATGTTTGGTTTTCCAAAAAACCAGGATTCAAACTTTCTTAACTGAACCCATGCGTTCATTTAAATAGATGAATAAATTGTGGAAAAGACAGAGAATCCTAGTTCATAATGAATTTAAGTATATAAATATAAATAATAAACGGCGGATTCAACGTGGTCATGGGTTTTGACCGCGATTAAAAATAAGCAAACTCCGCATGAACCCCTTCGGGGTTCATGCAGTTTGCTGATTTTTTCTCGCGGTCAAAATCCCATGACCACATTGAAACCGCCGTCATTTCTTATATGAAAACAGGTGGTGAAAATTGATGTGATCTGTGGGCGTGACTAAGACTTGCAGAGTTCAAATCTCTAAGATGTCAACACATACAGCGTACATATCTGTTAATTGGAAACCGATTTTAATTGCATAAAGGTCGATTCCTATCAAGTGGGCATGCCCTGATCCATCGTAAACTTGGGTTGACACCAAACGACACAGGAACGCTGATGTC
Organism: Siphonodentalium dalli; assembly: GCA_032622095.1. Lineage (NCBI taxonomy): Eukaryota > Metazoa > Mollusca > Scaphopoda > Gadilida > Siphonodentaliidae > Siphonodentalium > Siphonodentalium dalli. The sequence continues at coordinate 68,807,939 of CP136063.1, forward strand.
GACAACGTACACAATATGTCAATCAAACTCTGTACCTTAAGGGGTTCGTCAAATTACAATGAGAATTTACTATAGAAATAAATTGTCAGTATATTGCTCTTACACTGTTTACGATATCGAACTGAAATTTGGTATGGGGGGTCGATGCTCTGAATCGGATATAATCGTCACCGGGTTAATCCGATGTACCAATATGTGACATTGTCACCTAGATACAGTACAAACTGGAAGTACGTCCCACCGCGGAAAGTGCGACTACTATAGGCCAAAAAGAACGAAACAATACATTTCCAAATAGTTTTCAATTTAATAATCTGCTTTTCTCGGAGGGTGTTCATTGTAAATGTCATCCCATTAAGAAAATTCGTTTAGTCACACCGATTACCCCCCCCCCCCCCCCCCGGATCCTAATTGCCATTCTAAAATGCTATGTTATTCCACCAGAAAAGTTAATGACTAAAACTACACTGAATAAATTGTTTAGATGGCCACACAAAACAACAACTTTCAGTGAATCGGTGTCAATTTTAAGTCCTCGTTGCCATGGCAACATGAAATTTTTGACCTATGATGACCCCCGAGTACCGGACATGGAGTTTAAAAAGCAGGTATTGGATAGGGCCTATACTAGCCATGCCTGCATGCTGTCAATTTGATTCTGTCTCATATTGAATAGTCAAACTAAATATATAGTTAGTGATGGAAACTGGCCCAGATCATTAAGACGTGGCAAATCAGAATCTGTTATCAGGTAATTGTTCTAATATATGGATATTCGGCGCACCTACGGCCATTATCGGCCGAATGGTGTCGAAATGATTTCGAAATGCCACATCGCGACATTAATTGTGGGATTTCGTACACCCAGAAGGATACGAGCAATGTTATGCGTTTTGATACGTGTTAAGTTAAACTAATGGATGGTTTCTGTATAGTTTCGTCCATACATATCGATATTATTACAAAAAGTTGAAATTTGTAGGTGAAAATATCGATTTTTTTCAATTTCTAGCCTCCAGTTTAGCTGCCATCTTGACCTTGAGTATCCATAGCCAAATTCAAATGAATACTTCATATCAATATTCAATAGCAACATGCAATGGTGGGTAGAATTCGCGAAACAATAACGCCCATCGTAAGAAAGTAAAGGAATGTAGGCGTTTTTTTCAAATATCGGTCGCCATTTTGGCCGCCATCTTAGATTTGGAAAACCATTTCTTGCATGGGATGTAAGGTAATTACTTCACCACAGTATTTCCAACTCAGCTGTAAGAATGGGTGAAACTGTCTCGACATAATGCCCAATGATGTGAATATGAGGGATTTTCCGTGATTTTTCTAAATTTGTCCGCCATTGTGTGTGTCATTTTGGATTTGGGGAATTTTTATATGGATGCAATATAAGGACAGTTCTTCGACTCCTCAGTGTTCCAAACTCACAATAGTAAGCAGGTGTGGAGTTGTCGTGACAATAACTCTCACTGAGGTTAAAATCAGCGATTTTCGGCGATTTTTCTATTTCTGGTGGCCATTTTGCCGCCATTTTGGATTTGGATTAATGTAACCCAACTCAGGTAAAAGAGGAATCCTAGCCCGGGTATCTCCTGCAAATATATAATCATGGCTGGAGTAATAATAGCAATAACACTCATTGATTCGAAACAGACATTGCGTTATTAGCGTCGTTTTGGCTTTGATCGGATTATACCGGCATTTGGAAAAACGTGATATCTGAAAAAAATATCTGGCAAGAAATGTATATTATGGTCCCCGTGTATTCGCCAATGATTCTTCTAGACGATAAATTTATAAAATCGCGTCAAGATGCTAACATTTTCCCACAGAGACAAACAAGACCGTATGTGGCATCATCTTTGCGATAACGTCGATCAAAGAGACCTGGTGCATATTAAAAAAATGTCCGCCATGATAGACGCCAGCTTGTCTGGAGTCTCTGTGGCCACTTTTTTCTTTTCTTGCTAACAACCGAAAAAAATAGAGGGGACATTACGAAAGAAAATTAGTGGGGTGAAGTTGAGTCCTGGGGGGTGCAGAGGTGTACCAATATCTCATGGACTATGCCAACATATTTTATCTCATGTGACCATATAAGTCTTATCCACACTTGTGATTAGTATGTTTATCGATAGTGTCGTCCACGACACGATAGTGGGGCTCCCTATTTTAGCACAACAACTATCGCTTGGAAAATCCAGAACTCTATTTTTAGCATGACCACTATTCCGGGGAAGTAATATGAAAGTCATCTCCGCCTCGCTGCAAAAGGTCAACATTTTTTTGCCCGAAATGTCTTTGTAATCTACAGCACAATAAATGATCGTGAGCAAACTGTTTGTGTCATATGAGATGTTTTCTGAATTTCTGGTGACGATTTATCATGTTTTTCCTCACCGTTGTTGACAATATCGCTTCGATATCTTTGTTAATTTCCTAAGTTTGCACTACAGATTTTCTAAATGAAATCTTCAGTTTGTTTTCGATAGAAAAAAGGTATTGTTTTGATCTGACGGCATTGTTTAACAGCTACGATGCCTGCTTGCCATTGCTTTCGAAATAAGTCGAAATAGTAACAATTACTCATTAAGAAGAAGATTTAAGATTGCACAGTTAGAAGCAGGGTAATTCATTGAAGGGAATTTGACCATGCAGCAAAAATAAAGTTACAACAAAATTCACACTGAACATTCAAAAATCTTTCTATGATGAAAATGACATACATTAAATATGGGACAGCATGCATGGTAAAGTACGTTCGATAAAATATAATAAATATTGCACGGCTTGTCTGTGACTATGCCAAAATAGTGGTCATCGTTGGAGGAATAGTCCCCTCGCATTCGGCTCGGGTACTATTCCTCCCCTCGGACCACTATTTTGGCATAGCCACCTGCAAGCCGTGCAATAGTTATATAATAGTGGTATGAGGGGAGGAATAGTCCCCGAGCCGGAACACTATTTTGGCATGGTCACCGACAAGCCGTGCATTATTTATTATATTTTATCGAACGTTCTTCATTCTGTCCCAGGACTCATAATGTCAAACAATTCACAATCATCTATATTCCCATGTATTCCCTTTTCATTGCAGAATGATTTCAAATTTTCAGTGCAAATTTTCTTGTTTCTTTTGTTAGTTTTTTTTTTTGCTTGTCAAATTTTCTTAAATAAATTTCCCGGCTTCTAATTGGGCAAATCTAAAATTTTCTTCAGGAATTATTGTTGCCATTTTGACTTGCAATGGAAAGCAAACGTCGTCGTTGTTGTTAAACTATGATGTCAGTTCAAAACAATACTTTTTTTTACCGAAAACAAACTGAAGATTCGTTTAGAAAATTTAGTAGTGCGAACTAAGGAAATAGACAAAAATATCGAAGCGATATTGCGATCAGCGGAGAAGGAACATTATAAATCGCCACATCAAACATGGGTAAAGCATCACAAATAACATAAAGTTGCTTACGATCATTTATTGTGCTCTAGTTGTCGATTACAAAGACATTTCGAACAAAAACATGTTGAACTTTTGCAACGAGGCTGAGATGACTTTCAAATTACGTCAACTGAACAGCGGGCATGCTAAAAAATATATTTCTGGATTTCCCAAGCGATAGTGGGTGTGCTACAATTAGGAGGCCCGCTATCGTGTCATGGACGACACTGTCGATAATAGTGAATGTCAAGCAACCAATCACAATCGTGGATAAGGCTTATAGGTAGTCACGCGAGATAAAACATAGTATCCAAGAACTACCGCATGACGTTCTACCGCCAAACATACGGTGGCACAAATGTCGTTCTGCCAGTCAAATGGTTGAATCGAACATAGTAGATTGTAACGGGGTTAGGCATAAAACACGTTCAATATTTGAGTCGACTTGTGCTTGTATTCGATCAAGCATAGACGGGAAAGAACTCCATCGTGTAGTTTCGTGTAACATTAACTTCTCGTGGATGCTGAAACACAGGCAGGTGCGATGGTTCATGAATTGTGAAAATATTGAGCGCGAGGCTGCATGTTATAAGTGTAAGTGTAGTAGTTCATGAATCAAGAGCGAGGCTGGTATAGGAATCTTCCGCTGACCGAGCACTGATGACTTTTTTTTCTGCCAGACATTGCACCAGCTGCTGCAATTGGTTGGTGATCTGAAATTATACAGTGCAATCATATCAGTTATGGACCAACTATGGCCCTTTATATAATTTACTATGCAAACCACAGTTGCTTTACAACGGAGTTTATATGCGCTAAAATTGAAATCGTTACCCTAATTCACTATGACTATTGAAAACGATGGTAATATTGTCGTAGTAAAAACCATTCCAATATAGCCTCTATCGGTAAATGAGTTATCGTTCCTGAAAATTACCGGCATTCTACTTCCGGTTGGTATTAGAAAACATGTCTTCCGAGAAAGAAATTATCCAAAAAATTCAAGAAAGCGATGATTTATCGGCTTATAGGAATGCTGATTTAAGATGTTATTTGAAGTACATCGGCGTCCCTATATTCGGCAAAAAGGCTGAATTAATCGAACGCATATTAGGAGCGAAATCGTTGAATTTGGATCAAAATAAAGCCAAACAAAACGAAGACAAAGCAATCGACGAAAAACGGGTGCATGATCGTTTGACAACACCTCTCGGTGAAAAACTACCGGACCCTTATTCTCTCTCTGTTAACTGGGAGACCGAGTGTGACAATTTTCCACTATTCACAATGAATGAGCTGTACAACTATCTTGTTTTGAGTAAACACAGGACCTTTGATTTTGACTCGTTGAAAGCCAAGAAAGAACTACGAGCAAAGGTGTTCTACGAAGATGGGCATATACAGAATGTGAAATTCCATCCAGTGTCAAATATCAGTTCACACTGTTTCATAAAAAGTGACTGTTTGCCATCAATACCAACTAAAGATGCCAAAAAGAAGCCTGCTTACAAAACCTGGATTTGTGTGTCAAAACACACGGGACAGGTGCACTCAGCTTTCTGCGCTTGTGTTTCTGGGACATCTGAGTGTTGTAACCATGTGTCTGCGCTTCTGTTTGCCCTAGTTGACCTGAGTGAAAAGAGGCGCACTGGAAAGTTATCACCGACATCAACTGCCTGTTCATGGATAAAGCCGAGGAAAAGGAATCTTTCTCCTAGGAAATCACAAGCAATCTTTGAAAAGAAATTGAAAGAGACAGCTGTTTCAAAGTTACCAGCTAGTGTTCCTGGGACTTCACATACTAAAATTACTGATATCAGCTCATCTTTAAGAAAAGAGAAATTTAGACAGAGATTACTGAAAGTTAACCCACGAGCAGCGTGGCTTAAAAATTTCACCGATTTGCCAGAGTCCAGTGATGTGGTGCAAGCTCACAGTGTGAACTTAAATATTCCACAACTTCATAATATTCAATTCTTCTATGCAGATAATATTGATCTTCTGAGTGATTCATGTTCGGAATATTTCAACGCATATGTTGAATCACTTTGTATAAATGATGAAGAATGTGCTGGCATAGAGAAATCAACATGTGGTCAATCTGTGAATAACCTATGGCGTATTGTGCGTAAAGGTCGATTGACATCTTCTATATTTGGGAGGATAGTTAAAATGAAAGAGACAACAGCACCTGACAATTTACTAAAACAACTTCTAGGTTATGAACCTCATCACAGTGGCAAGGCAGTGGAACATGGATTGCAGTATGAGAGTGTTGCCAGGGACAGTTACGTGCTTGTTGCAAGGGAACAACACCCACCACTTTGTGTTAAGGAATGTGGATTTATTATAAATCCCAAACTTCCTTTCCTTGGAACTAGTCCTGATGGTCTTGCGACATGTGCCCATTGTGAGGACCCAAAGGGACTGTTGGAAATTAAATGCCCATACACCTGGAAGGATAATACTCCTGAAGAAGCATGTTTATCATATTCATTTCATTGTGTATTAGAGGGAGGACAACCCAGACTGAAAAGAAATCATTCCTATTATTACCAAGTGCAAGGACAGTTGGCACTGACAAACAGAAAATGGTGCGATTTTGTGGTATGGACATTTAAGGGCATGTCAATTGAAAGAATTTGCTATGATGAACAGTTTTGGTTCGGTATGCTGAACAAATTACGATCATTTTATATTACGGCAATGTTACCAGAACTGTTTTCTGAAAGAGTGAAACGAGAAATCCCCCTCCATAAAGAATTACATGTAAATGTACCGGTAAATGATGTGAATTCAGACTAAATTAAACTGACATGGCTCATTCAAGTTTCCAAATTTTGTCTATGTAATTTAGTAGAAGGTAGAAAAAACTGTAGGTTGACAAATAACAAAAAATTGTAATATACCATTTACTCAGAAGTGAAACAAACGCTCTTTATTTCTACCATATCTGGAATAGACCAACACAGAATGCTCTTTATTGTTCTGTGTCGTGCCATGTGGCTTTAATTTAATCTGGATTTACAATGTGCACAAACAGATCATTCCCAAATTTTACATTTAGTATACATGTATACCGGTAAGTTGGCGGTAACACATTATACAATTCTAGTAAAGCCCCATGGGCCATGCGTTTGAAATACATTATAAAAATGCAAGATATTTGTTTTGTTGTGAATATATTCCCTGTCACTGTTTTGTCGTTGAAGGGTCATTTATTTTGAGATCACTGAATTATAAATAATTATGGTATTATATACGGGACACACTAATAGTTGTAGTCCGAGCCCAGTAAAATGTGTAGTTGGGATTTTCAATTTCGTTTATTGTCGTTAATATAATTGGCTCGATATTAGTACATTATTAATATATTATTTACATTAACGACAATAAACGAAATTGAAAAGCCCAACTACACATTTTACTGGGCTCTGGCTCGGACTCGGACTACAACTATTAGTGTGTCCCTTATATACTGTACATAAGACAACAACAAAAAATACATATGTAATATGCAAAACATCACCACTATTAAATTCTCCAATAGCGAAATTTCTCGTGTTAAAATCATTGCTATGTAAACAAAACTGTTACAGTGAATTTCCAACAAACATCACTATATAATCATATAGTAAGTTCGAAGGCTGCATAGCCCTTTAATGAACTTACATGTACATTGAGATGAAAATCGTGACTATTTATTATGTTGTAAACAGGCATACATGTAAAGTGTCTTATGTAAATTATCAAGTTATATTTATATGTAAATATTAAATTATCACAGTGATTTCAATTAAATTTTACTTGTTGTCCATTCAATCTTGGGTTCACACCAGTGGAGTGAGATCAGCATGGTTACTAGTAGTAATGGTATTACAGTTTAATTGATATAATTAACTTAGTTTGATATCACCTGACATATATCAGCCCTTGGTAACTTTTGATATCAGTCATCGACATTCGGTCTGACCATCGCAGACTGATATAAAGTGAAATTGGGTTGATACTAGTATCTCGGGCCGATATCAAACTATCCAAGTTACATCTATTGCCTTTAAATATTGGCTATAATTTAATCATATACATGTGTAATTCAAATATTGAATTTGAACTAAGAAATTTCCGCTGAATCAATTAAAGGTGGTTGCAAATTACCCAGTGCAGCACATATATAAAATATCTGTGAAACCCTGGGTGACATCGAAATTGGAATTACCCCTTGCAATATCCGGAAATTCTTTATTCGTTCCATAGCTCGCTCTACGTGTATCCTCAAATTTGCTATTCTTCGGGTTGTTTCAGTTTCTTTCCTCGTAAATTGTGTGTTAGCCTTCTTCTTCGGTGGAACAATGAGATGTAATCCACGACGAATTAACAAGTCATTGATCTGAAACCCCTTGTCCACCATTATAGCATCCCCTGGTTCACACAGGTCTATTATGCCAGACATCTCAGTTATTTGCTTGTCACTTATATTTCCACCCCACAGATCGGACACAAAAGTTATAACACCGGCTGGGCTAAGTCCCACAAGTACCTTCCATGTCATATGACTTTTATAGTCAGAATACATTAAAGTTTTCTTCACAAGTGATTTTGGCGTCTCCGTATATACTTCAGTACAGTCTAGAATCACTCGCGTATTTGGAAATCGTGACTTGAAGGATACTGACATATTGGCCCTAACTGCCTCCTGTGATGACCAATCAATGAGAAAATGCAACTTGTCGTGCAAGATGTCCACCCATTTGTTAAAAATAACACTCGCTGTCGATTGTGCGATCATGAATCGTCTTGCTATGTCGGTGGTTAACAAACCAAGGCGTAAACGCATTAATGTCATAAAAAACTCATCCACTTGTCGTAGTTTGTTTGGTCGTCCCTTTTTCCCCTCTTCTCTCGTTTCACAGCCTGTTGCTTCATCAAACAATAAATTGAATGTGAGTTTGTCAGGCAGTCCTGTATAGAACATCATGTCCTCATCTGCCATATCTTCAATTGTCAATTGTGGAAGATCAGTTTGATGACCAATGTCCACTAAACATGCTCTATCAAAACTTGATTCTGATGTCTGGCATGAAACTGTCACCATATCACAGACATAAGGTAATGTTTGCACTTCCTGATGTCGATAACTGGGAATTGTTGAGGTGTCGATGGGCCCACAATAATCATGCATCATTATGGAGGTATCAAGTTCACTTTGTGTTTCAGCTGCGGTAAATACCAAATTATGTACAGAGTCAGCATCCTCAACTTCTAAATCTCCATTGATTTCCATGGGTTCTGATAGATTGTCGCTACTGGAACCATATTTCCAAGTCGCAAATGTTTTGTGAGGAAATACCGACGGCAGATCGTCTTCGTTGGTTTTGACCCCACCTTCGAAATGTTCGGAACAAATTCTCGAATTTCGCCCGACTTCGAAGTTTTTTCGGCTCACTCGGAATTTCCACACACGTTGTCGCGCTTTATTCTCGGGAAATCTGTGTAATTTCACAAAGCGATCGTCAACAACTTTACCAGAATAATTATGGCAGTCAGTCACGCAACAATATAACTTGCCCATGTTAGAATCAGTTTGGAATCGTAGTATTAATGCAATAACTTCAATGAAAATAAACGCACGTGTTGAGTGTAAACAAAGATCTGCGAGACTGATACCAACCGGATGTAATTAGAATCACAGAAGAGCTCCAGGAATCAAGTGGAGATAACTCATTTACCGATAGAGGCTATACAAACTAGAATGCACTCAGAGAGATGCCAACGTGCGCAAAAATGTAATAAACAATAATTTAAAAAATAATTTCACTGTATTTTACTTAATTTATTTTATTTAATTTAATGTTAGAAAAATTACCATTTCTCATTTCATCACAGATAAATGCAAATTACTATATTAATCATTTAAGTAATTAAGACCAATTCCATGTTGCCGAAAGGATGAGACTTTAATATCGATTACATTTTTTTCAGCGGCATATTTTCATTTTCATTTTCCGATAGTCAAAGTTGACCAAAGGAGCAATTATAAGAAATAATTAATACTATTTGTGTAAATATTGATAGCAGCCAATATGCAACAATAAATATCAATAATTAATCAATAATTAATCAATAACGATCATTTTATGTAATAATAAACTCTTCAAACGGTGTTTGTGTCAACAAATGCGTTTTGTTTTGTGTTACGTCATTCGTCGTATTTGACCCGGAACTCGGCTGAAGGTTAGGCTATTCAGTCTATTGCGTCGAATTACGAAATCGCGTTTTGAATGTCTCTCTTTCCCCGTACGATAAAAAGAGGTCTTCGTACGAACCAAAAATGATAAAGCTTCCCAATTATAAGTAAAAATACCCAAATGAAGGAGTTTATGTAGGTCCCGAAGGAGTCTATAGACTCTTTGATGTAGAGTTCTGATATAGAAAATGTAGGTCGATCTATTTTTGTCATAACTCTGACGTATTTTGACCTGGGAGAAGAAATCGAGGCTCACTACGAGCATGCCAGTTTTAAATATAGAAACAGGGAATCCCGACAAATGGCGATATCGGCGACAAACAAATAATCGAAAACAACACCTAAAATAAACATAGCAAAAACGCCGCACAGTAAAAATGTCAGAACGCCACGAGGTTTTACGTCGTTTTTGGTGACGTCAAGGAGTGAACCGGAGTAGGGTGACACTAACCTACGAATCTGTCTGATCGCCATACTGTTGCGCGAGCGCACGTAATTACATTATTAAATTATAGAATGTTAACCCGTGGTTGTATACTTGTCATGTTATACAATCCACAATATATTCATATACTGGTGAAAAGCGCCAACATCCGCTTCGAGCCTTCAAGTACCCTACCCCTTTCTGTTCAAATAATCCAACAGCTCCAACAGTTGAACTAATTGTGTAACAACTAAAAACCGTGTTCCAGAAAATACAGATTATCTAGTCTAGCCTAATTAACACAGTTTTGCTGGATCGTCGAATAATATGGTTTTATTGCCGGTTAAGGTTATAACATGCAAACATTGATCGCAATTGCACGACGGCAGCATTCATCCCCATACACGTTACAGGTTTGAGCGCTTTTCGCCTATATTTTTCCAAATAAATTATGCTAGTCATCTTAATTGTCGTGTGTCGCTGTCGATAGAACGCGGCTCTCCGCATTAGGCAGGTATGGTTATTTGACTCGACGACATAGATGCACGTACTACTCAACCATGCATAGCCTGTGTGGACCATGTGTAAACCAGCGATGAGGATTGCGCCACCTATACATGTGGTCGCGAGTTATACTATGTATTTAGCTGTCGAAACGACGGCATAATCCTATAGGTCTCCACCAAAAATGCAGATTTAAACCGGAAATGACGAATCTGACAATGTCTCCATTGCTATGTTCATTTAAATATTATCCACCACTGCCTTCTCGACGTACACGTGTGTGTATTACACTGCAACACAAGGAAATGAATGTTGTCAATGTTATGTACACACGTTAAATTGTCTTGTTTTTTTTTGTGTGTGTCATTTTGTGAAATTATGCATAGAACGATTTTATTCCTGGGGAGGGCTAAGAATGTAAATGTATAAGATTGTACTTTGTCCCCAATCCCGTGTGTATTATGCGATACATAGCGAGAGTTAGATTTACATGTAGATTGAGATATTTTGCTCGAATATAACAAATAATACGCACAAACTTCAGTTTATAACTGTGTTTTATTCACAGAGAAAAATGTATATGTAGTTTTCAACTATGTTTAAGTATGTTGCTGTTGTAACTGTGGCCTAAGAGGGAGTATATCATCTTTACATACATTGAGTTAAACCGTACGACACCATATATCCCACATATATATATTCTTATATATTGCGATTGCCTTTACCCACATATCCCTCACCATAGCTATATTATAAATATTGTGATCGCTTTTACACACCTGATATAGCCCTCACCATATATATTATAACATGTTGTGATCACCGTTACACATATTCTGATATAGCCCGCACCATATATATATGTTCTAATGCATTTTTATTGCCTTTAGAGTTCTGATAGAGCTCTCACCATACATATATTCTAATGTATTTTTGATTTCCTTTACACACCTTCTGTTCAGTAGAAATATTTTTATCTTGCATCTCCTCAATCATCTGCGACATGTCTTCAATTCTGAAAACACAACATGTAACACCTATATATCAGGTTAATTTCGACGATTTCAAACAAATTAGATCAGAATATATTACGATTCATTAACCCTTTCATGACTGGATCTTCCTGAGATTTTGCGAAAGGTCTGAGCCAATTTGTACTAAGTTGGTTTTTATTCCATTTTGAAGAGGAATATATCCTCTATGACATATTAAAAATCCGCTAAATCCGCTTTGAGGAAGTTTTGTAACAGAGATTTTAAAACTGTATAAGCCGTATAAGCCGCGGGTCCTTAAGAGTCAGGGTCCGTATCAGCCGGTAGTCCATATGAGCCAGGGTCCGCATGAGCCAGGGTCCGTAAGAGCCAGGGTCCGTACCAACCGGCATTCTTTACAAATATGTTGTTAAATATCTCTTAAGGTACACATATAATTAAGACAGATCCATCTGAAGGAGCTACCGGTCACTACGACGCAAGTTAAACCCAATGATTTACGTCTTTGACATTCGGTTTTCTGCTTAGAATGCACCCAACAGTCGGGCCATAACAAATAATTTCTGTCGCCTATGGGAGACTCGCATATATAAGAGAATACACTGACACATGACATATATTGCTGCACCAGCGCTGCTCCCGTCGAGAAAGTGTTAAATGTATAACATATGTCGTCTTTAGACCAAAATGGAAACATGTTCGTACTTTCAGTCTAATTTTCAAATGAACTTGCTGAAATTATCACCCTTTGGAAATGTGTTAACTGTTCTAACTAGCTGGACAGTTTTATATATCAGTTGGAAGTTCTAAGTGGGAGGGGTGCAAATGAACAATCATTTTGGTCTACAAGGGGTGGGTGTGGTGATATCTGGTTGGACTTCGTTCCCAATAAGGACCGTCTAGCCATGTCCCTGGCCTGGTTAAATCATAAGTGATGTGGCAAGATTGTCGCCGATATGGGGCGACCAACTTACAATTTCAAACTCCATCTCCCTTGCAGACCAAAGTTCTAACTATGGGAAATTTCCTCTGCATACCTCAAAACTGGTAACCCAGATGTTCTAACTGATTGTAAATGTCCAACGTATTTCGCGACATAAGATTAGAAACTGTTTAACTTATAATATGACCATTCCACTCTAAAATGTTGACTTAAAGTAGAGTTTAAGTCAGCTGGATGGCACCGCACCCTCTTCCTAGAGTTGAGCCCGGAATACGACATACTAAGGCAACTGTAGTCCATACAAGCAGCAACCAGAGCACTAGATAACAATAACTCAAAATTATATTTATAACGATACATACACGCATCACATAAAAGAACATAAGGTATGTCTTCATTAACACTTACTGTATTGACAGATAGGAATCTACTCACAAACTTACAAACCCTACACACGATCTTCAGCGGCATTACAGCGTAACAAAGTGGGTTGCGGGAGAGAGCTGACAGCCCTTCCAAATCTTCATGGAGATCATCACAAACTTCAGATATAATAAATTCGAACAATTCCAACTCTGAAATTCCAACTATAGTTGATTCAGACATTTTAACTTCACAACTTTGACTGTTAAAAAATTGACCAAAGTTGGTGGTGGCAGTCTAAATTAAAGCTCTAACCACTTCCGTGGTCATGGCGTCAATTTATCCGCTCACCTGGATGCGATATCCAGCGCTTTTTTGTCCAGTCTTTGGTCGTCCTCCACTGCTTTGCGCTGTATATATTGCTTGACCACAACACATTCCCACTCCAGTAGACGTTTCTCTTTATGTGCATCGGCCGCTGTGTAGCTGGTCACTACATAATAATATAGCAAGGTTCAGTTGTAACAGAACGAGAGAGATAGAGAGAGAGGAGCTATCCATATTGAGCTCGATGTTGCTTAAAGACATATTATGGACTTGTTCGAGTGCGATACACTTATAAGTTAGCACTCAGGCGCTATGCCAACCTGGGGAATGTGTCATTCTACTAAGATCACCGAAAATTTCAAATGAATCGACCATACCACTCCATAGAAAACATCGTCTAAACTACGCTCCATTGTAAATATTTACACCTTAATTCGGGACGCAACAATCGGCGATAAACTAACGCAAACGATTTCCCCATCTAGAGTCATTACATTTAATTGATATATAAGAAGAGGTGCGTGTTGTGAATTTGGATTAATATTCGTAAAAAATAACTACTATGAGCAAGAGTAATCTCCATATCTATTTGATCACCCTACCGGAGTGTTTCACATCACTTTAAGATCTGTCTGGAAATTCTTTTTGAAATTTTGTACAAGCGATAATGTGACACGATATTTGGAAATTATAACCCCATATATTAGACTTGCATGGCACGAAATCGTAGTATTTTGCTTCCCGTACCAAGAAAATCAGTAAGATAGAACTTTTTAAAGTGCAGTTCATATATATATGTCATGACATGCCTGTCAGTATTAATATATTGCGATGAGTGTTATGTCAAAGGTTCATCGCCATGCCCCCAAATTGACCAAATATATAATATCGTGGCCTATTTCCAGTCGATTGGTCCCTGATTGAGTGGATTGAGTGTATTCCAACACTAGATTCCATTGGGCTGAAATATTTGTGGCTGCTTTATTCTTCATTGTTCGAAATTGAACTCAACGTTATCACATACGAAGCCTCCTCTCGTAGAGCCAAGTCAATAAGCTATTTGGTGATTGTATTGTTGTTTGAAATCTTTACTTATTTTAGCAGTTGGTACATAAATGGACAAAACAGCCACACGCATGCGCGATAATACCCTGGTTCTTAATTTTAAGAATCCAGACACACACACCCTTATTTGTATGACATGACTTGTGAGGACAATGACTGTGACATAATATTGTGAGGACACATAGGACAATTTGTTATACAGGCTCTAAATTTTAACATTTGTAACACGCTAAGATTGGTAACTGGCTGGTCAGTTTTTTTTTTATGTTAGATCCATTAGAAGCCGAGTTAATGATTTCCATACATTGCTATCTTTTCGATGACAACATTTTGAGGACATGGTATTAAAGCACAAACTCGAGGACAACATTTCGAGGACATGAGATTAAAGCACAAACCCGTTCTTATGTGCACTGTGAGTACCTGACTGTAGCTATACACACATACACATATTGCATGCCACATGAGGACCAAAAGACAAATGAAAGTTGAGGACATAATTATACATGCTATTAAAGCACAAACCAGTTCTTACGTGCACTATGAGGATCCGACTGTAGCTATACACATACACATATTGCATGCCACATGAGGACCAAATGACAAATGAAAGTTTCAAATACATTGCATGTTATATTGGCTTGACTGTAGCTATACACACATACACATCTTTCATGCCACATGAGGACCACATCGCAAATGAAAGTTTCAAATACATTGCATGTTATATTTGCTGGACTGTATAGCTATATACACACAATCCACATATATATACCTAACTGGAAATAGTGCTTTCGTACTATTATATGTGAAAATCTTAATTATAGCTAAATTACTAGGTTTACCTTTACGTACAGCTACGTACAGCAAATGACGTAATGTGCGAGTTTGGTACTTTGGAATGATTTAAAAACCTAAAAAACGCGTTTGCATTCACGAAAAAGAGCAAAGTGTTCTATCTTCAAACAATTTAAAGGCAATTTGAACAAATTAGTTCTTCGTTTCCAATGATTAAACGATAACAACATAAGGTGAAAATAAAGCAGTCATACGAACACCAGGTGGTCAATTTGTCAAATCAAGTTTCCCCTCAAAAACACCTAAAAATGTATATAGAACATTATAGCACCAATGCGCTAATTTGATAACGCTCCTTATTATTAAACGAGTAGGTTAAATACCATCACAATTGAGAACGCTCTTTCCTAACGCTCTTTACTAACGCTCTTTACTAACGCTCTTTTGGGAAACGAAAGCACGAACGCTCTCTATATGAACCACTGTCATTGGAATGTTAGCTAGCATCGACCTCATATTAATGCGCCCATTGGTATGTCTACTCCAATTATGTACTGGTATATAACACGTAAATGTACCATTTGCAGTTTTGTTATGACCGAAGAAGGCTCAAGTCAAATAATTGTACTCACTGAATCCTTTGGCGAATGTATTGGGCTCGCATCTGTCACACTTTCTACAACATAACCTTATAAGGGCACTGATATGACTGATTATGATGAGTGGTGGGGGAAGAACTGGGCGAGAATGGTACTCATGAATCAAATGATGACGCTGCCAGTGCCAATGTTCGTCGGTCTGGTCCTGGATCTGTTGGTACGTTGTACTGCAATGAAAGACTTCAATCAATACAATATACATATTTATTTAATCAGACATATGTCACTAAATGCGTGAAAGAGTCTTTATTTATCTGGGACTATTTCTTTACGCGGGCAAACAACGCATATTTACGTGAAACGTCATCGCATGCCTTATAGAAGCCGATGTTAGTTTCGCGTCCCACTTGTTGATTTAATGATGTTTTGTCAAGGTGTTGGATAGTGTAATAAATATAATCTAAAATTCGTTCCCAGTTTGCAAGCATAACGGAATTTACAAAACTCGTCCAGTAAATTAAGTCTGGACCTCGCGAAAGGCTCGGTGCAGACCTAATCTACCGGACAGTTTTGTAAATTCCGCTATAAACTGGGACGAGTTGTAGATCCTCTATTTAGTCATGGAACAGGTGATGCGAAATATATTATATGTGTACAATATACCATGCATGCATTCGTTGATAATGTTGGGTTAGACAAAGGGTGAAGATGTTAACGTCATCCTCTGTAAATTATTTCAACTTAATTTGACTATCTAATAGATATTCATACTGAATCATTGTGATATTCTTGGTTTCCAATACATTAATTTTCTTTGTTTTTCAAAATTATATTGCCTGATCACTTTTATGCGGATTATATGCAGATAAGACACATGTAGGATGATATTTAACCCACATCTTGGGTTCCTATCTTTAACAAGAATTATGAGATATGTGGATTTTGTTTATAAAATTGGAAAGAAATGTCATAATAACTTACATATACTTAACTCCTTAGTAAATACCTCAGAAGCCACCACCCCCTGTCGTGAGTGCTACCTGCCCTGAAATATGCCCCTTGTTGCACCCTGCTAACAGGATAACATATACGCATGATCAGTGTTACAACTGATCTTTGAATTATCATTGTTACAACAAAAATGAAACAAAAAACATATAAACTTATATAAACAGTGTGGTCTACAGCACATTCCTCATTTTCGCTTTCAAATACAACTAACGGAAATCGTATCAGGATGTTTACCAGTCGTTTATTACAGACTTGTCAGGGAAATAATTACGACAAACCAGAACACGTCTATGAGGAAGTTGAGTATATACTGCAGACTTATATAACAGGTAAATAATTATGACAAACCTGAACATTGCTATGAGGAGGTTGAGAAGTAGGATATTGCAGACTATCATGTAGGCCCCCATCAGATACATCACCACGTACTCTCCCGCTACGGTTGATGCTGTGAATGTATATGTGAAAGTCCATAATCGTTATCAAGTCAGACATATTTGTATACCGCTGATGCATGATTCCATAGCCGGTCATAGTGGGAAGATCATGGTGGCTGCAACGAGAGACTCGTCTGCGCACACACATTAATCAATTATGTTGCATTACACATAGTTACCTTGGTCAAGTCTTTGCACCTAATGCGCATAAGATCGTCCACTTATAAACGGACAATCCTTACCTAAAATGGTCGTTAATTAATGGACAATCCGAAAACGCGTGGCACGCGATCTTGGGATTGTCCACTAAATCACGACATATATAGACAATCCTGCATGTTAGCTTCATGTTACATCTGAAGGGCAATAACTCTATAAAGAATATACCTTTACTAAATAACGGAGATTTGTATGAGCAATTTGCAACACCACAACAGATGAACTCTTGTGAAATATAAGTCAAATTCTCTCCTTGGGTGGGTGGGCTTGGGGTACACTTCTTCGAATATTTTCGTTATTTCGTCAAAAACTCTTCTTCAAATATCTCCGATATTTCGTCATAAACACTTCTTCTCATACAAGTCGGCGCTATTTAGTAAATTAACATTATTTTTAGAGTTATTGCCCTTCATATTAAATATGAAGCTAACATGCAGAATCAGCTATACATGTCGTCATTTAGTGGACAATCCCAAAGCTCGCGTGCCACGCGTGGTCGGATTGTTCATTAATTAACGACCATTTTAGGTAAGGATTGTCCGTTTATAAATGGCCAATCCTTGAAGAATTGCCTGGACTTTGAGTGTGAAATAATTAATTAACGGTCATGCTAAATGGAAAAGACATTCTTATGATCAAACTCCAACTCCAACAGCACCACACAAGTGGAATGGCCAGTACGTTGTGTATGTATCTCCACAATTTTGAATTATGCTATTATGTTGCCTTCTTACCGGTATATTCTTCAAGGAAAAGCTCCCCGTAGATGTGAAAATATGCCTTTCTGAACAAATCGATGAAGACATATTTAGCTGTGACTTCGTCGTGGACATCAAGGATCGACTCAGAAACAATTGCATATGCTGTCATAAACAGGAACATGATGGCCATGAAATAGAAAAGGTCTTTAACCTGCAATAAAGTATTACTAAAGCGTGTTTATCTCTCGTATAAGCGTAGGTATTGCGGCCGAATATATACAATAACAAGTTCGGAGAAGGGAGAGAGAGACGAGGAAAATAACTTACATATTAAATCTAGTTTAGAGAGGACGCTTGATGAACTGTACCCACATGCAACGCCCTGGGGTATATTAGGTTGGTGACGTCTCGATTCTCAGTCAGGTAACACGCAACTGAGATGAGTGTGGGCAACTTTGCCAAAAACAGAAAATATCATATTTGAGTATTATCAAATTACATATAATTGCCACTTCAAAGGCGTTCTCATGGCCATCAATAACTTTTTTCGGGGCAATTCCAAATAGCCTATTGTTACCAAAAACATCGGGTCGCGGTCCCATAATGAAAAAATCTGTTCATTAACGACCCGGCGGAATGACAGTAACAAGTAAGAATGGGGATAGGCTGACGGTCTATAAAACATTTCCGTTTGTCAACTTATGCATAGTGAAAGACATACAGGCGTTAAGCATATTCGTCATACAAATTCCCCACATGTTGAAGATGTTGCATAAATGTATGGGTGGCGTGTGAAAGTGGATGATGTCTGCTAGGCATTATACAAAAGAGACTAAATATAATGATGACCAAGGTCAAATTTTTCGCAGGCAAATTGCACCTCGATCTCATGACGAAGTGGAAACAAAACCATGGAGCGGCTTATTGAAATTCTGGAAATAGTACGTACCCCTAAAACAGCCGAGTGTATATTATACTAAAACTATAATTTAGACAATTTTTTTTAATTAACTCTCATTGTAAAGACAAGACAAAAGTTTCAATAGAATCATCATTAGATGCAGATTGCTGACTCTGTGTCATACTAAGGGTTTCGATTCGTGAGTGTTCATATATTAGAATCTCACCATCCTTTTGATCATCACAAGCTTTGGTCCGAGTTCGATGTGAAATGAGTAGACGTGGATCATCCGAAGAAAACAGAAGAGAAGATCAAACGAGAGGAAGAACCTCCCCGTCAGAAACACAACTGGGTCCGCCATGAAACGTAGGATCATTCCCACGATGAAGAAAAGTAATATTATGGTGTCAAACATGTTCCATTTATCAAGAAAATAGACGTAAACTTTGGTTGATCTTCGCTTCAGTAGGGTTGTGCTTTTGACAGCCTGGAATAGAGGCAATGATGTTAAAGGCATATACCCACATCTAACACAAAACTAGTCTCAACAGAATGACCAAATCATTGTTTTGTGCAATCTCTTTATTCGACATCGAGTCATGTTCATTGGATACACAATCTGATACGTCACTAATATAAGACTATGACTTGTGGAATTCATGCATGCAACTGATCCGGTCCGATGGCGGTAGGCCGATTTTATACACACATGGTTATCTACAAGATATACACAATAAACACACTTGTATCGATAAGCCTCACTGTCGGATACCCGTTTAAGTTCGGACATTCCAAGATGGCGGCGCCCACTAAAGCAGATAAACGGTAAGTGTATCTATTGTCTCCAAGCAGCAATCAACGACATCTTTCGGTGATACACCTTGAACCAGTTATATAGGAATGTGTATGCCCAACACATACATAACACGCCTTTCGCATGACTGGCATGTGAATTGTTGTATTTGGCGTGTCAAGTCGTCATAATTTTTCGAAATTTTATCGAGGCGGCGAAATGTCCGCTTTTTCATATTTTTTTGGCCCTGGGCTCATGCATCTGCAAATTTATGTATTGTTGTGGGTAGATTAGGTCACCACACATCTTCTGAATGCAAAACCGGCGATATTTTTATTGTCTAACTCCGAAAAACGACCTTTGAAAATTTCAAAATGTTCAGGTTCGGATTCGCAACATTCGCGATGATTTTGTTCAGGTTCAGACATAATTTTCGTTCAGGTTCGAACAAATTTGGTTCAGGTTCGGACAATTTTAGTTCAGGTTCGGACGCATCAAAACCTTACCTATAAATGACATGCCGAGGTGCAGTCGCGATCTTATTGTGCGTGTTATTATCGAACATGCATTGTTAATTTGTTATATCTAAATATGTCAGCTGAAATTGATTGTAACCTAGAAATAAGTATCCCGGTGTTCTTGTTCGACATAATTATGTTAACTAAACAGTAAACAATTATATCGTACTAGCTGGTGGACCCGACTTCGTCCGGGCTGTTTCCCCTCTGCTTTTCCGCGAATTGCGCGATTTGACCTTGAATTGTCCATTTTGAAGGTCAAGGTGAGGTGGGGTCACGATTTGACCCGTCCAAAACACTGCCCGGACAAAAGTACCCGACAAAAGTACCCGTCGAAATCCATACGGTTTTACCCGATTTGACCTTGAATTGATCATTTTGAAGGTCAAGGTCAGGTCGGGGTCACGATTTGACCCGTCCAAAAGACTCAGTGGACAAAAGTAACCATATGTATCAAATTTCGTCGAAATCCCATAAAAATTCGCGATTTGACCTTGAATTGACCCGATTTCAAGGTCAAGGTCACGTCGCACGGGCAAACGAATAGGCTTATGACACTCCCCATACGAAAGAATCTTTAGACTCTAATTTTCATCGAAATCCCGTATTACTCGGGCGTTTGACCTTGAAATGACCCGATTTCAAGGTCACGTCGCACGGGAAAATTAATAGGCCCATGCCTAGAGCTTCACGGTATCCACCTTCACAATACCGACTACGGTATTAATTTCCATACCGCGGTATGACTAAATACCGTCAAGAATAATGTCCAAACATTTCGCTAGTTAAGATCCTTTGGGACATGCAGTACGAAATGCAATATTCACGTGTGAATGCAGTGTCACGCGGACACGCGAAAAGAGGACAACGCAATGCATGTCGATTGTGATCTTAACAATGTGTGGGGTAACACTGACGTCGCTTATGCAAAAAACAACAAACAAACAAGTATATACATGTACAATGAGGGGATTTAAGTCCAGATTATACTAAGAATGTCCCCAAGGCCCAAGCAATATGTATTTATCCGTGGTGTCTCGATGGTGGACAAACATTAGCACGGAAACAATGGTAAGAGTATAGTTTACATTTCGTAATTGTATGGATGGCGACCATGGTCAAATTATTGCTTTGTGTACACTAATTTGAGCTGCATGTGAGGCGACAATAAACACACATCCATCAGCGTACAACATGTTGTCACTGCCTTTGTGATAATTGATTTTCGCACTTTGCTGCAGTTACGCGACTGGTTGGTTATCGTCGCGTCTCGCTGGTTCTCGTTTCATCTCGCTGGTTCTCGTTTCCTCTCGCTGATTCCTGTTCTCGTTCATTACTTACAGGCACGCTTTAGTGCCTCAGAGTATGTATTTTATTGACATTTGCTATCGTAAAACTGACTAAAAAAGAAAATATAGTGTGCAGCGGTATACCGACTATTCAAGAAATCCAATACCGACTACACGGTATTAAAAACAAAACCGCGGTATGACTAAATACCGAAAAACCGTGAAGCCCTACCCATGCCACTCCCCGGCCGAAAGTACCCCCACATGCCAAGTTTCATCGAAATCGGTTCTGCCGTTTTCGAGTCCATCGCGAACACACAGACAGACACACACAGAGACAGATTTCCCAAAATATATAATAGACTAGCCGATGAGCCCGACGTTGTCCGGGCTATTCAAAAACCAAATTTCAAGTCGATAGCTCTACCCAGCCCGACGTTGTCCGGGCTATTCAAAAACCAAATAGCTCTACCCGTTTCCGAGATCTGGTCTGCGCATGCGCGAAGCTGGCGTCGCACGGGCTCGCCGACCCGATAAAATTCATATCCGGGACATGATACATTCACATACCAAATTTGAAGTCGATAGCTCCACTAGTTTCCGAGATCTCGTCTGCGCAATTCATGGTTATATATAACAAAACACCCCTGGTGAATAAATAGGTTTCTCCATAACTTAGCATTAACTCCTATTGAAATGTCACTTCTTGGTTTCATTGGTTTGGATGGGTAGGGAGCTAGCCCAACTTCTTTATCAAAATGGCTTACTCGCAATAGTATCACCTTCTGTTTTAGTTGGAGCGATTCGTGATAGCATTATATTATCTTCGGTATATATTAGTTGGGGCTACTTGCAATAGCATTACTTTCTGTATTAGTCGGGGCGACATTGATTTTCTTCAATTTTCGAGTATACAGGCACATCATATGAGGGAAGCAAGCCCTCGGTGACACCACATTCACACTATATGATCATGGAAATACTATAGATTTGTGCAAGAGCTGCTGATTTAATAAGAAAAACTATAGCTTCAGGACTGAGACACCAAAGCTCCAGTAATTATACACACCATTTTTTGGACAGGGATGCTGCTAATATGAAAATAGGGTTTTTTCCCCCTGATTTAAGTCAATAAGTATAAGTCAATAAGTAAACCATACAGTAATGCTCTAATTAATCTCGAGAGCTTTCCGATGAATGGCAACAAGCCATATTTCCGACTAAATCCTGAAAAGTTACCCATAATTCTGCTGTGGTTAAGAAGTCGATTAAATAGAGCATTACTGTATGAGGTAAGAAAGCCCTCATGCAGTGACACCGTATGCATGTATAGGATATTACCATAGTAAAGGCTAAAATCTGTGCAAAAATACATTAAAAACATCATACAAAACATTACTAGAGTTCCGGGAAGGCGACATCAATTCTTTGGATAGAGGGATGCTGATAATATGTAATTAGGGGATTCTCCTTGTTGAACACATACTCACAGTTTGACTGTTGAGTACAGGTCAAAATTAGCCCAATGCTCATCTTGTGTTGCTAGGTGATACACCAGGTCATGCTAATAGTTTATGGGTAGGTTAGATAGTAGTCACAATTACGCTTAAGCGCAATTAATTGCGCTTAAGCGCAATTCATTATTAAATGTGAATTTGGCCTCCCATATTATTATTGACCAGATTTTAGTGGATGAATGTTAGTGGGAAGAATTGTCCTTGTTCTGATAACAAAAAGACTTAGGGGAAGATATGCTTCTGATTAATACATTTCAAGTCGATAGCTCCACCCTTTTCCGAGATGTGGAACTCCAATGGTAATAAAGAAATCAGAAAAGATATTCCACGAAGCTCTGATTCAAGGAGAGTGCATCCCAACAATGTCAACAAATGCACAAAACGTTAGTTCGTGGCGTTTGGTAGACATAGAATT
Organism: Siphonodentalium dalli; assembly: GCA_032622095.1. Lineage (NCBI taxonomy): Eukaryota > Metazoa > Mollusca > Scaphopoda > Gadilida > Siphonodentaliidae > Siphonodentalium > Siphonodentalium dalli. The sequence goes on from CP136063.1 coordinate 68,831,453, forward strand.
CCTGGCTAACATATAAAGAGCGTTATCTGTGAACGGATTCCTGATATGGATATAATAAAGAGCGTCTATATCATGTTCGATATTTTCACAGTTCACAGTTAACACCAGAATAGGGGAAGATATGCTTCTGATTAATTAACGGATGAATGTTGATGATTACATAAAGTCTTGTGTCTTTTCGTGCACGTATCGTGAATGATGACGCACAATTTCGCTGCATCGCCGAGTTTCTAGTTTGAAATTGAATTTTTTTTTAATTCCTCCTTAACATTCTTACAGCCATTACACTTTACTGGCATGCAATTTAATAAATTAATTATGTCACTTGTATTTCTTTTTTGCAATATACATGAGAGGTATATAGTTTCAATTTTGGCATTTGGTACTACTTTTCTCCATTTTACACAAAAATCCATAATAACATGTTATATCCTTTGTATATTACCATATTTTAGCTCTGATTCAAGGAGAGTACATCCCAACAATGTCAACAAATGCACAAATATTGATGAAATGTTCTGATAACATAAAGTCTTGTGTCTTTTCGTGCATGTATCGAGGGCTGCGCGAAGCTGGCGTCGCACGGGTACATTTACATACAAGAATCGTAGATTTGTATAAATGACATTCACATAGCAAATTTCAAGTCGATAGCTCCATCCGTTTCCGAGATCTCGTCTGCGCATGCGCGAAGCTGGCGTCGCACGGGCTCGGCGACCCGATAAAATTCGTATCCGGGGCAAGATACATTCACATACCAAATTTCAAATCGATAGCTCCACCCGTTTCCGAGATCTCGTCTGCGCATGCGCGAAGCTGGCGTCGCACGGGCTCGGCGGCCCGATAAAATTCGTATCCAGGGCAAGATACATTCACATAGCAAATTTCAAGTCGATAGCTCCACCCGTTTCCGAGATCTCGTCTGCGCATTCGCTGCACGGGCGCCGCACGGGCTCGCCAATACGACAAGGTCGACCACCTGATCAAACTACACACACGTACCAAGTTTCGTCCCGATCGGTCGAGAATCGTAGATTTGTATAAATGACAGACAAACATACATACAGACAAACAGACACACAAACAGAGGTCTTCAAAATATATATGAGACTAGCTGGTGGACCCGACTGCGTCCGGGCTGTTTCCCCTCTGCTTTTCGGGGAATTGCGCGATTTGACCTTGAATTGTCCATTTTGAAGGTGAAGGTCAGGTGGGGTCACGATTTGACCCGTCCAAAACACTGCCCGGACAAAAGTACACGACAAAAGTACCCGTCGAAATCCATCCGGTTTTACCCGATTTGACCTTGAATTGATCATTTTGAAGGTTAAGGTTAGGTCGGGGGTCACGATTTGACCCGTCCAAAACACTCAGTGGACCGACTTCGTCCGGGCTGTTTCCCCTCTGCTTTTCGGCGAATTGCGCGATTTGACCTTGAATTGTCCATTTTGAAGGTCAAGGTCAGGTGGGGTCACGATTTGACACATCCAAAACACTGCCCGGACAAAAGTACCCGACAAAATCCATCCGGTTTTACCCGATTTGACCTTGAATTGATAATTATGAAGGTCAAGATCAGGTCGGGGTCCCGATTTGACCCGTCCAAAACACTACCCGGACAAAAGTACCCGACAAAAGTAGCCGTCGAAATCCATCCGGTTTTACCCGATTTGACCTTGAATTGATAATTTTGAAGGTCAGGGTGAGGTCGGGGTCACGATTTTGACCCGTCCAAAACACTCAGTTGACAAAAGTAACCCTATGTATCAAATTTTGTCGAAATCATACGAAAGTATCCCTAGACACTAAATTTCATCGAAATCCCGTGATACTCGGGTGTTTAACCTTGAAATGACCCGATTTCAAGGTCAAGGTCACGTCGAACGGGCAAATTAATAGGCACATGCCACTCCCCGGCCGAAATTACCCCCACATACCAAGTTTCATCGAAATCGGCTCGGCCGTTTTCGAGTACATCGCGAACACACAGACAGACAGACAGACACACACGCACAGATTTCCCAAAATAAATAATAGATTAACCTGCACAAAATCACAGTGGTGCAAGATCGGCGGAGAAAACGGTGGAGAGTATCAAGATGGCGACGGACACATTTTGCGTAAGGTACGTGGTTCAACTCAATGAACGTTTTCTCTCATTTAAGTAATTCATTTCACTACAACAAAGTTGGACGGGCAGTCGAATTGTGTGTGGAATATATTCGGCATGTTGTTCAATTGATATTAAGTATTTTAAGTGTGCTAGAAAGGTCCACATGTGGTGAAATGTTTTGTTTACTTTTTGAGGTGCGAGATTCGTGCATTTTTGTGCACAAATTGTGAATCCGACGGGATTCAGATGTAACCCTAACTGGTGTGTTTGCTAGAGGATATGAAGTTACACGAGTAATGGAATTTATACTTAACATCACACTTAGGACTAATTAAATTGGTAAAACTGAAATTATTTTCCAAATTGTCAAAATGGCGGTGCAGATGAAGACAATTTATACAATAATGATGGTGTAGAGTACAATATTTATGATTGTGTAGAGTATTTTCTAAATAATTCAAATGCCTGGATGTAATTATAAGCAATCAACGTCGTTTGTAATGTTATTTCGGGCGTAGACCTAATTACAATGTCAGGCATTATAGGCATACGGTATAGGCTATTTTGTACGGCAATTTCGGCCTTTGAGTCTGGCACCTACATTGGCCTCTGCATAAATGACATCGCAAACGACGTTGATACCATAATTATATTGTCTAGCACACAGAGCAAAAATATACCATCAATTTGCATTTATGCTCGGAAGAGTCTTTTTAATGAAACCAAATGAATTTAAAAAAATTAAAACATTAGAGGGTCTAGATATGATCAATTGGATTGTATCGGTGTCCGGTCATCATGGATGAAGGTCATGAAGACCATGCATTGCTTCTATAGTGGAACTTATAACTATATTAGCCATTATTATGCCCACTTAATAGAGATGACATTTAGTGTATTGAGAGTAATTTGATACCGTATCTCTTTCGCCACGTCCCTGTATACATATATTGAACTTTGCTCTCCATAACCTCACTTGTGATTGTTTTTTTTTTATTTCAGAGTTGAAGCAATGGAAGAATCCTTCAACGAAGAATCAGGCTCAATGTCTCAGATAACGAGTGGTCAGTCGGACTCAGACAAGCGATTCAGACATGTTTGTGCATATTGTGCAAATTCCTTCAACATGGAAAAGCATGAGAATACACACACAAATTCACAACCACTCCCGTGAGGTGATGGAGGCCAAAAGTTTATTGAGAATCATTTGCACATCGTGTAAAGCACGGTGGTGGATCTAAATGTTAATGCGACAAATGGCCCAAATTTTTTCTCGCAAGTACACTTTGAATCACCATATAGAAGTCACAAAATTGGAAAGTGGTACACAATTGTGATAAATGCGGTTCTGTATTTACCAGGAAGGATATCTTAAGAAATCACACGAAAGCTGTACACGACAAGGACGTTCTTCGTCGATGCCGCAGCTGCGGGATAGTATATCTGGCGCGCAGACCTGTCTGCACACGTTGACATGTGTCACTTACTGAACAGCGGACATTTATAGACACAGTATTATGCATGAAAAAACCACAAACATTTATGTTGTTATTATGTTTTGAAGATTGGAATTGATCTTTTTGAGAGTATATATATATATATATATATATATATATATATATATATATATATATGTTATGCGTTACTGAATACAGAGGCAGGGTCTACTTTGTTTATACTTTGAATGGTCTTTATTAAAAAAAAGGGAAGTTGTCACAAAAATACCATAGCCTGTAATTATATAAGCCTTGTCACTGAGTCGAGACCATCAATCCAGACCCGTTCTATTGTTTTAGTGATACAGGTCAAAGTTCTGGAGTAGCATTCCATATATGGAATTCATGAACATTCAGAACTTAACAGAAGCTCCATATATGACAAATATAAGAAATTATTTTTATTAAGAGTAATTTATGGAGCTTCTGAATGTTCATGAATGCCACATATGGAATGTTACTCTAGAACTTTGACATTGTACGTAGCACTAAACGGAACGGGGCTGGATGGATCCAATATGGCAGCGAATCAATGCCAATGCTTATTGTATATATATGTCAATATACATTGGAAAATATATCATGCCCTACGGGGAACGTGTTTATTCTTTATATATTCTGAAAGTTTAATCCCCGCCTGATATCTGCAAATATTTTTTATTCCTGCATGGACACGGTGAAATTCTCTCACAGGAAATGGGTTTCTCGCTGCATTGTTCCTCTGGCTGCGACACTTTCCCACGTTTAAGCTTTCGTTTAAGATGTGTGCGCTCTTCTAAATCGAATTGATGATCCTTGCAATGGAGTAAATTATATTGTATGTATATTAATTGTAGCTATATATGGCATCATTTTTACGAAGAATGTCATGACTTTGTGACAATCGACTAGAGCTTCAGTTGATTCACCAGACATACATTATCATGGAACATTATAATTTGGGACCAAAATATCTTAATGCGGAGTTTATATTTACATTAAGACACACATCCTTGTGGTGTTTGGAGTTGTTTGTTATGCATATCTAATCGAGCGTCACCGGTAATTTTTCATGAAATATATCTACCTATAGGTACCACGCATTCCCCTGTAGATTATCTCAATGTCGGGGTCAAATATTACTTTTTATGAGGCAAGTATATCATTTTGTTTTCTGCTTTTTCAACTATTTCAATTTCGAATCTATTCCAATACTAACGTAGCAGTCGTCAAACAAATATTATGGGTTGTATGGTTTTCGGAAACATGATACACTGGTATCCACCCCAATGAACAAATTTCTCTCTCAATGTATTCACCAGCATATGGAAGAAAGGGGATTTTTCGTGTTCTCGAAATTAATTGACATTATTAGGCAAGTGACATCACGTCATTTATATTAGACAGGCGGGAATAGCTACTGGGGTGTAGAATTCTGATAAGACACGACATCCATGTACATACCTTATAATAGCCGGATCGCAGATACATCTACACTCTTATAACTAATGTGTAGAAACGATTACACATCAAATGTGTAAACCCGGTTAATACACATAGCAATGTGTAGTTTTACATACAAATACATTGACCAAGTGCCGTTCTACACATAATGTGTATATTTTATTACACATAATTGTGTAAAAACCTAGAGCATGCGCATTGCGTGCCTTCAGTTTCATAGTCTGCTACATGACGGCCATATTGTTTGAGTATATTTTTTGGAATACAATCTACAGCGATCGTAGACAAGGAATGTAAGTTCAGAATTCCGACTTGTGAGTATAGTATTAATGATATATGAGGATTTATTTGTTAAAACTTTCATGAAGAATACTGCTCTTATACTTGTTTATATGATTGTTGTGATACGTCAATACTAATATTGTGCAACCACGCCATGACCCTGGTGTGTTCATTTAAAACGAAAACTCACACATGACAGAGCAAAATATTACGTACCATTGTACGCCATGAAAGTTTTAACAAATAAATCTCCATATGCCATCAATACTATATACCCACAGTTCGGAATACTGAACTTACATTCTTGTCTACGATATATGTGTAAGAATCTACACAAAATGTGTAAGGCATATGTGTTGATTTTATGCACACCAGTGTGTATAAATGTGTAGAAATTTACCCATTTATTGTGTAAAAATTGTTACACAATTTGTGTACCTACATAAAACTACACATATACTACACAAATATGTTTAAGATCAAAAATGAATAATGATTGTGTAGCAGGGCTACACATTGTGTGTAGAAAACCTACACATTAGTCATAAGAGTGTAGCACATCTGCTATGTCTTGAGAACTGGATGAAGATGACAGCTTTCGATTATGGCCATTTGTATTAGTATATCACGATTTTCCCCAACACCACAATGTCTAAATATCATCTACACCATCATCGTGTATTTCATCTGCACCATCATTACTAATTGTTATTCATCTGCACCGCCAAAAATGGTTGTTTGTATTGATGTAAATTCAACCGATTTTGAAGGTGACCATGCGAAGTAACTTACTCCTGTGTATCTAGAACCATCAAATATACATTCGGTGACGTTTCAGGCCCATTAACAACATCCTGACCAAATAATACGGTAAAATAACAATTTAATTCCACCTCATAGTTTGGCAATTTCATGAATGTTGGATTCGAACCTGTTTCTAACATTAACAGTGAAGAAAAACGTCAATTATATTGCATCCCCTTAAAAGCCAATTTATAACCAGTAAAGTTGCGGAAATGTGCGGTTACTATACTGTCCGAAATATACCACTAATACCACGATTTACAACCCACATACTCATCAAAACATACAACCTCCGCCATATTGGATCATCTACACCATTTTCTTAATCGTTTTCTCCACCGATGTTGCACCACTGTGAAAATGTCGTCGCTATATACAAAGGTAAACACAATCTCTTACGCCCTTGTGAAACAGAAATTAGCCCACAAAAATTGAACGTCCGAAAGTGCATCATGCAAAGCCAAGTTAATTTCTGGTGTGCTGGTTATCGTGTTATTCATGCCTCATTTACTCAGGATGTCCGACTTATTTGTCATTATTTTTGTGAAATATATTGCCCCATTTTATATCCACTAACATATATTTTTTTTTAAGTTAGCGAGGCCAGCAAGTATTTATGGGCAAATTGTGGGAACAGCTATATAATCACATTCATCGTATAAGCAGTCTAACAAAATAGAGTTACTGTTCGTGGCTCGTTTCTGCGTTTCTGTCTGGGAATATATTGTTAATAGAGACTGGGGGTAAATACACCATTACACGGCTTGTTGAGGGGGGATCGCCTCGGGGATAAGAGCCTCTACCGGGGCATACCACACAGTATCCCCCTCAAAATGCCGTGTAACTTATATTATGGACAGTTATCTGCTCGTCTACATGCGGCGACCTTCGTGGCATCGTATGTGGATGTTGAGGGGAATCACGTGATCGCATACATCTCACACGCATAAAATAAGAAAGTCCGCCCAAATTCACGAGTGGGCTAAAACCATGCCTCGTGTTCCCCATTTATCGTTTCTTTTACGAATGGAAGATAACCAAATGCACAAAAACGCAATAAGAACGCGACTGTACCTCGGCGTGTCATTTGTATGCGAAGTTTTTGATGCGTCCGAACCTGAACCAAATTTGTCCGAACCTGAACGAAAATTGTGTCTGAACCTAAACAAAATCGCGAATGTTGCGAATCCGAACCTGAACATTTTGAAATTTTCAAAGGTCGTTTTTCGGAGTTAGACAATACAAATATCGCCGGTTTTGCATTCCGAAGATGTGTGGTGACCTAATCTACCCACAACAATACATAAATTTTCGGATGCATGAGCCCAGGGCCAAAAAAATACGAAAAAGCGGACATTTCGCCGCCTCGATTAAATTTCGAAAAATTATGACGACTTGACACGCCAAATACAACAACTCACATGCCTGTCGTGCGAACGGTGTGTTAGATATGTGTTGGGCATACAAATTCCTACATAACTGGTTCAATGTGTATCACCGAAAGATGCCGTTGATTGCTGCTTGGAGACAATATATACACTTACCGTTTATCTGCTTTAGTGGGCGCCGCCATCTTGGAATGTCCGAACCTAAACGGGTATCCGACAGTGAGCCTTGCCATGTATAATTTAATGTTGCGTTTGTTACGATAAGTCGTTCGTATCATTTATACAACACAATTATCACCTTACTGGGCTACACGATGTTACCTTGTGGTCGCCATGGAAGCTTCTCATTCAGTGTATGGTCCATATATATAGCCGTCGGTGCAGTGTGTTCTCCAATGAAAAACAATATAACTAAAGGAAAATCAGTCGCGAGTGGCACCCTGGTTGGGTCTGGCGTCTTTGGTACTGGGGACGTAACTATGGGTTCCCGTTGGTGGGCGGATTACCCGCATTGGAATTTCCAACTGAATCCCACTCCTTGAACCTCAATGAGCTCACCCGTTAGTGTATTTCAATTTGCACGCCACTGGGCTTTACTTTTTCCAACTGTACCCTCAAAGACGACTGAATATAGCCTATTCTAAATGGATACGTAATATTGTGGCCACCAGTCACGGGGAGGAGAAAAATCGTTCGGCCCAGTATGAGAACAATATTAGATCCGAACCTAACAACTACACACTCCTAATATCTAGTCATCTAACGCCAGGCAAACTCAGAGCCCGATTTCTTTTCTTAAATTACTTAGCAGTTTTGACTGGCCACTGAGAGCGTTCATCACAAACGTGGTCAATGATTGTGCGGTGTGAGAAGATGTTGAAATCTGATCATGAACATTGGAAAATACTAGCATCTAGACCAACATTTGGACCAAAAGTAGGGTAAAATGCAAATGTTGGCCTGAAAAAAAGACAATTACCACTAATAACTTGTTGGAAAATCAAACTACGATATTAATTTCAACGTTGTTGGTGTGAATATATTGTATTATGTTTGGACTCAAAATTAGCTTAGTTGGGATGTAGTAACTAAAAGGGGGTCGATATTGAGTGTGAGTGTCTAAAGTTGTGATTGGACAGTACAGTTATCAGGAAGGGTATGTAGGTCCTATGGCGAGTAGAGCCGACAATTGTGATAGATATATGGGCGAATACATGGAGATATAGGCTTATTAGGATTTTTTAAAATGTCCGTGAATGGAATCTACCTGGCGATTCAATAGACGTTTGCGTTTGCATTTAACATTTAGAGTATTTGATAAGTTGCTTTGTCCGATATCTTCAACCCTATCAACAAAGATGCCATTTAGCCACATGCGTTGGATAAATAGTAAGCGACTGTCTTCAAATAATGAGTACTGGAAGCAAATAATGCGAAGCGTCTTCAACCCGCATTGACATTGTGCTGTTGTGGATATATAGTTTCCAAGTTTATCGACGAAATTTAAATCACTGCAAGACAAGGATTTTATCTACAAGGAACATTAGCGATATAATCCGATTACACCAAGGGTACCATTCTAAATCGTTTGTACAACAACCCATCAATATTTACTAATATAACTAAACATATACATGCATGTTTTTATTTTTAATGTTTCGTGTAGCCAATACTTTTTCCTCGATTGGATAGATTTTTCTAATGGTCCTATATCATGTCACGAATCTCTACTTTAGCTGCGCCCGAACGTATCAAATTCCACCAGTTCAAAACCTGGGAACTGTTTGATGTTGTGACACGGACGTGAATAGCATTGAAAAACAGTGCAGGTAATATATTTCTTAGTTCTTACCTGTTCCTTAATTATATACATCACTGTAGGTGAATGGCCCAACACGAAATTGTACTATTTAAGTGATTTTGTGAGCGAATTTCCAATGCGTCGCTTATTATGGATTTCTCCCATGGTAATGTAAATGACAATATTTAAAAATCAACCAACTAATTTGTATTTATATAAACAGTTTATATATGTTTAGACTATATCAACGCGTTCAGTAATATGCGAACTAACGTATTCGGTCTTAATTCACAGGACAAATGGCCCGGTTCGTATGCGACAGAAGAATATTGTTGTAACCCATGCAGTCATATATTTTGGACCCCAAATGACGACGCATGTTAGGTAATATATGGGTGTCTATGTGTATTACACTTGGAACTGTGAAGCTTCCCATGATGGTCTCAACTTCATAATTTAAAATATTTGAGTATAATATATAAAAGATGCCTGTCAGATTTGACACCATATATCCACCACATGTATGGTTTCCGTACCAGACAATAATTAGGTCGTAGCGATGAGCCAATTATTGGGGTGTTTTGATGGCCAGATAATGACTGTCAAAAGAAGTTTCAACACGTTGAGATTTGTTGTCAGTCTAGCCACTGGCCAATCAATACTTTAAATGGTTTCCACAAATAAATGTTATAAAAGCTGCCGTCGATAAATTGGTGAATGGTAGACAGCGTTCTCATATTTTAGTTTTTGTGATCTCTTGCGGCACAATATATCCACACTTTGTATGTGTTCTATACCAGAAAATAATTAGATCGTAATGATGATACAATTAATGGCCAGATAATGATTGTCAAAAGAAGTTTGATTACCTTTAGATTTGTTGTCATTGGCATATCAGTACTTTAAATGGTTTCCACTAATAAATATCGTAAATAGTTTCGTCGACCAAATTGGTGAATGATAGAGAGCGTTCTCGTATATTTTAGTTTTTGCGACCTTTTGCCGCGTATTACTTATGAATAATTTCGTGTGTTATTGCGCTACCTGTCTGCAAGGCTTGATGATGGCATTTACTGTCTTCTTTTCTTTTGTCTGGTGAGTGGAACACTTGCTTAGAATACACATGATTATTTGGTTCAAAATCGGGCAGTGGATCTTTTAATATGGAGAGAGAGAGAGAGAGAGGGAGAGAGAGAGAGAGAGAGAGAGAGAGAGAGAGAGAGAGAGAGAGAGAGAGAGAGAGAGAGAGAGAGAGAGAGATGGATAAAGTGTTCAAAGACAGTCAAAAATTATGATGAGTCCTGGTAGCAAGGATATCAAATTGAGATATTCATGCAGCTCACGAACGTGGATGCAACCTACGATCGCCAGGTTGAAACTAACTTCTAAATGCCAGAAATTTAGCATACTATTCAAAATTCAAAATTGTGAGTTTGATGTCAATAATGTTCTCAAACTTGGAGCATGAGTTCATTGTCGGAAGTTACGTTCACAATGACGACCTGCAAATAATGTTCCCATGCGCTCCTGTATTCGGGATGACACGCATACAAAACAATTTAAATTGGAGACGCGCAGTCAAATTCGGCAACATCCGTGAACAACGAACGGTGATACCTATTGATGTTAACATAATGTTCGAAACCTCAATCTGCATTCAGGGTTGGCGCTGTGTCAATTAGCCAAGGCCACAATTTATTCGAAACTGGCCAAATACACTTTCATTTGGTCAATGTTTCAAAACATATATCAGAATATCACCAGCTATCACTGAAACCAGCACACTCGTTAGTAGTTGATCTGTAGAAACTCGCCCATGTATTTATGGACAGATTTAACAGAAATCACACATGCTTAATAACATAACAGTGATGAATAGATGCAATCACGGCACCCGTCTCAACCAATACCACCGTGTGTTATGGTATTAGCATAACACCACACCAAACAAGCAAATCAAGGCATATTTATACTAGTATTGTTGTCAGTTATTTTCGTTTTGGCTCTGCATTTTATTATGTTGCTTTGCTCTCTGTTATTTATTTTTGTATTTATTATATTTTGCTGCGAGTTTCCACCATGTTAACCCAACATGTGCACCAATTTGAAAAAGGCTGACAACATTGTAAGACCATCAAATAAGCATTTTATATGATGAGTCTGTTTTCGGTCTGTATATTATTAGTTCATGTATTTACCGACAATGCTGCATCGAATGAACATCACTTTTGAAAATATACCACATAAACTGGTGAGTTCAAGTTGCTTTAAATTGTAGCATTAATATACGTTGGCCTTTAACCCTTTCATGACGGGATCCTGTGTCAATGCATTCTCTTACATACCCCGGTATGCAAGTCGAGTCTTAGTCGACCGTAGGTCGCCTCGCATTTATAAGAGAACGCATTGCCTTATTATTTTTTTTTTATCAATTGTTATCAATTTTTCTTACATTTGTTTAACAATGCTTATCATTTTTTATCTTTCTTTGATAATTTTTTCTTACATTTTTTAACAATTTTTTTTCATTTTTTATAATTTATTCTTACATTCTACAACAATTTGTATCATTTTTTCTTATATTTTTTAACAATTTTATAATTTTTTCTTACATTCTTTAACAATTTTTATTATTTGTTATAATCTGTTCTTACATTCTTTATCAATTTTTATTATTTTTTCTTACATTCTTTAAAACACGTTTTCATTTTTATCATTATTTTTTTAATTTAACAATTTTATAACATTGTTTTCCTTTTTTTCTTACATTCTTTCACAATTATAAAAAATAATCTAAAATTTGTTAGGCCAATGCAGTCTGATATACATTAGGCGAGCTATGGTCGACTCGCACAGAGTTTTCACAAACAAATCAGGAAGTTCCCGTCATGGAAGGGTTAAAGTGTGTTCAAATGAAATTACGTTAATTTTATAGAAGTCTGAAATAGCTATCATCGTCAATACAGTATATTTGAAAAGAGATCGACATTGTTCTTATTTCCTTACTAATATCTCTCCAGTAACAATATTTCGCAAATCAAAATCATTGTAATGGAAACATTAATGTTATCGTTACATTACCAAAGGCGAATGAGATACTACTAGTCTGGTCGTTGAAGCGTTGGACCTAGAACAATTGGTTACAAGTTGTTTTTGGTGACATTTTGTCCGGCAGAACCTGGGGATCAACATATCCAAAATCTGCTAAAATCCGCTTTGGGGAAAATTTTCTAGAGCGTTTTGAAAAAAAGGTCCAATTTGTGTTTTTTTATGTATGATTTTCCGTTTCTTATGAAATATACACATGAATGTCATTTGAATTAAAGTTATACAGATTGCAGGAATATGCAACATAAACAAATTATTATTGCTGTCATAACAGACGTATGTTATTTCGTGTACAATTTTATTGTCAAAATTCAAAATGGCGGACAAAATTGGTAAAATTGGACAATTTTCACTAAATTTCACCAGGTCGTTTCCATTTATAAAAAATTGGTTTAAATGGCCATTTGTGTCAACATACACCATTTTAAATCAATGTCTGATAATTGTGAGCCATATCACGAGGATTGAGAATTTCGGCCCTTCAAATTCGAAATAGATAGTACTAAATTTCTGAGAGAAATCAAATATTATTGTAATGTCCATAATAACCGCAAATCGAACACACCAGTGAATACTCATTAGACGTCAGATATGAACCACAAGTGCCCATTTTAGCAGAAACGAGGCAACCACTTCCAAAAATAGGGACACTATGGCTACTGAAAGTAGTATAATTGGGAATTGTCGTTAAAGTTCACAAGATTGTTTCCATTTAGACGAAAAACATGTAATGGTTAGCACAACAGTAAATGATGTCTGACCCTAATCCGATAATAATGAGCTATATGTCGAGAATTTGTCCCTAAAGTGTCCCAAAATGGCGGCGAATATTGCAATCGAAAGTCTATTTCGTCATTGAATTTTAACTAAATCTTCTCATATCCGGTATCGAATATAATTTGATGAGTGTCTACAGCAACCAAACTAGTATCGAAATACATCCAATGGGTGTCAAAAACGACTTAACGCGTGTCCCAAACCACACAAGGAGTGAAAAAACACGCAACAGGTGTCTCAATCGCCTTCTTAATAATATATCAAATTAATCTCATCCATATCATCAATTCTATTATCTTTATTTGTATTTTATTTATTGACTGAGGGATAATAAAATATATTTAAATCAATCGGTGAGTGTCCCAGTCCATAGAAGGGGCATTCCAACTCAGCCAACGAGTGTCCCAAACCACATAATATGTAACACAGTCCACCCAAATAGTGTCACAAACCATCCAATTAGTGCCCAAACCAGTGCAATGTGTGTTCCATGCCATCCAACGATTGCCATATGTCACACATCGAGTGTCCCAATTCATGTACGCGGTGTCCCAAACCACACAAGTGGGTGTCTCAAGTGTGTCCAAAAAACAACAAATCGGTGTCCCAAACCAACAGATGAGTGTCCATAATCATCCAATGAGTGTCCAAAGCCGCCACGCTGTGATTATCAAAAGAATCAGGAGTGTCTAAAACGTCCAACTAGTGTCTCAAACAACCCACTGAATGTCCCAGTCAATTAATAGATGTCCCAACTATTGTACAAAACCATCCATCAAATATATCAAACTATGTTGGATCGTGTGAAATACTCGATGGAGGGTTTTGTACACTATTGTAGATGTATTAATATGACAGTTGGTTGTTGGTTCGTAACACGAGTCCTGTCCAGTTGTGTGGATAGGGAACTTGTTGGATGGTTTATGATGCTAGTTTTATGGTTTGGGTCACCCGCTGTGTGATTTATGACTTCAGTTGGATGCTTTTGGGACACCGATTGGGTGGAGTTTTCACATTGAGTTGTTTGGGACACTCGCTATATGTGTTAGACACTGGTTATGTGCATTGGGACACTGCGTGGCAGATTGGGTCACTGGTTGGACCGTTTGGGACACTACAGTTGAATGGATTGAGACGACAGTTGTATGTTGTATGACATGGGCTACATATTGAATGCCTGCATCTCGTGTGGTTTCGAGTGCCCGATGGATGGTTTGGTAACCATGGTACACCCATTGTGTGGTTTGGGGCACTGCTTGAGTGGTTTGACACACTCAATTGGTGCTCATTGTATGTTTTACTCATCTGATGGCTATGGACACTCATTAGATATTTCTGGAATCTACTGCATGGCTTGGGACACACCTATTATGTTGTTTCGAACATAGGTTGCAACGTACGGAGCACTACTGTGTGGTTTGGGGACACTCGTTGGATGAATAGTATCCTTAATCAGGTCGATTGAGACACTCATTTAGTGGTTTGGGACACTCATTTTGGGTGAGTTGGAATACCAGATGCATGTTTTTGGGGACTATATGAGTGGGTAATGACACCAGTTGAGTATCGATTTGGGAGCTACCTACCTCAGTCTACATCAATATGTGTGTTTTGTGAAACTTGTTTGGTGGATTGGGACACCCCGTCGATGGTTTGGAACAATGCTTGGATTTGGGGCGCCCGTCGTATGAATTTGGATACTGACATTTTTTGTTTACCAGATGGGTATTGTAACTCTGTATATGGTTTGGCGGACTCGTGTGGTTTGTGACATTCATTTGATGTATTATGAAAATATTGGTGGCTTTGGAAATTCGTATGGTGGCATATATGACTACATATTGGCTATACGATATCGCAAGTTTTAGTAAAAACAATCAACAACAACAAAATAACAATTGTTTACTTCCGATTGCCATTTTCGCTGTCATTTTGTAAACTGTTTAGACACCGAATTGTCAAATCCTCGGGATATGACTTACTATAAAGGATTAGGATTCGCCATTTTATAGTTTTAGGGTAAAATTATGCACGAAACGACAGGCATAATTATGCTATGGCAACAGGAATATTGCGGTTTTTTGTTGCAGGTTTAGAGGACCCTGTAGTGAATGGTAGTACACTCCAGGAAATTGCCACCATATTGCCCCGTAACATTCACGGCCACATGTTAGCGTCAAATTTGTTGGAGCAGACATCCTTACGAAAAAATGGATCAAGTTTAATGATGGGCCCCAGTCTGGAGAAGCTTTTGTCCGACCTGGTTCCCAGACAAAAATTCCAATTTTCTTACAATTTTTCTTAATTTTTCACCAGTTTTGTTTACATATTCCAGTATTTTGACTCAAAAATTACGACTTTCCCATTCTGGTCCATTTTTGGATTTTGGATGTTATTATAGGAGTATGGTCATACTCAAAAAGACCAAAAGTCATTGCATAGCAATATTTTTTCAAGGTTGGGCGTTTCCTTCCATCCGTTTGACTGGACTAATAAGAGATTGCAAACTTGACACAAACGCCATAAATAGGACCCTATTTCAAAGATATGTACAACATTTCCCCCCAAAGCGAATTTTGTATTCTGCCTGACAAACTATAATATTCGAACTCACTACTGGATTAGTCGTGTTTTGCGACAATTACTATAATTTATTACATAACAATGGTTTCAACGGGCAAAATTTAGTTATACATTAATATAAGAATAATATATTTTCCATGTTCTTGTGATTTTTTTTTATACTTTAATAATGTTTAGGTCCCATTAAAAAGAAATGCTAATATATAAGAAGCATTGACAAGCACAGATGTAATAATGGCTATCTTACATAGTCCAGCGATACCTACAACACACTGAACTAGATATAAAATAGAAATTTGCATGGTTAGTATGCGAACAGTGGACACAAATGTATGAAGGATTGCAACAATTAAAGAGTGAGACAAAAGCTTACCATAATACAGTTTTTCTGTGTGACCATGTTCAGTCAGAAACATTGAAGTCATTTTCGTAGATAAGTGATAATTCTGATACAGGATAAAAGAGTTGTGTTGAGAAAATACTGACTGTTATGTCTGCAAACGTGGTCACATTCAGATTGTTTCATAATTATTCAATAGACATATTTTGTCCAGTTAATTTATTATATTACAAAGACAATACTAACAAAAACTAGTAAAATAATGTGCTATTGCTTTTATTTACCTTGGAATAAATATATGAAGAACTATTTTTTTTATTCTTAACTGAAAAGTACAATCCTGGTGTTTTAAAACGAAAATATGTAATACTGTCATCATACTCAGACTCAGTGGCACCAGCAACGCATCATATCAGAATGTGATTAACACAGTCCTTCCAATGTGCATATCTTATTTGCATTGGTTATTATGTATCGTTTTTCAGTCATAAATATTTGTGATATGCAACAACTTGGACGAAGTTTGTGTTTGTTATATTAAATCTAGAAATGGTATCTTAATAAAGATGATGTATCGCTTCTCTGGTCTATACAGATTCGGATATCGACCAATACATCTGAATCAGAGATACCACATTACAACATATCCTGGTAAAATGATAATTGTTTTCTATCATATGGGACAGCACATGTGGTCAATTTTAGAACATTATTACATTTTATTATTGAAAATATGTCGCTTAAAGCAATTTAACGTTGAATATATGTCCAACCATATGTCCAAAACACACCCTGGACAAAATTACCCCTAGGTATCAAATTCCGTCAAAATCCGTCTGGCATTTTTCCCGGCCATAGACAGACAGAAGTCCCAAAATATATATTAGACTAGCCGATGAGCCCGACGTTGTCCGGTCTATTCAAAAACCAAATTTCAAGTCGATAGCTCCACCCGTTTCCGAGATCTGATCTGTAAACCAAATTTCAAGTCGATAGCTACACCCGTTTCCGAGATCTCGTCTGAGCATGCGCGAAGCTGGAGTCGCACGGGCTCGGCAACCCGATAAAATTCGTATCCGGGGCAAGATACATTCACATAGCAAATTTCAAGTCGATAGCCTCACCCGTTTCCGAGATCTCGTCTGCGCATGCGCGAAGCTGGCGTCGCACGGGCTCGGCGACCCGATAAAATTAGTACTCGGGGCAAGATACATTCACATACGAAATTTCAAGTCGATAGCTCCACCCGTTTCCGAGATCTCGTCTGCGCATGCGCTGCACGGGCGTCGCACGGACTCGCCAATACGACAACGACCACCGCCTGGTCAAACTACACACACGTACCAAGTTTCGTCCCGATCGGTCGAGAATCGTATATTTGTATTAAGGACAGACAGACAGACAAACAGACAGACAGAGGTCTTCAAAATATATATGAGATTAGAATATTGTGTTATCAAAGTTAGATAACAATTAATTTACGTCTTGATCACTCTATTGTATTCGAATGTTGGCTTCATACTACATATACTTGGTGTCATTAAAGTTCAATTTAAATACGATATGAAATCCTATGTCCTACGCAGTATTGGATGGAAATATCGTAAACATAAATGACAGCCTTAAATCAGTCATGCAAAAATGACAATTTGGCCTGATGAAACATGCTAGCAATTAACCCTTTACCCAACAGAAGGGCCCTGTGCCAATGCATTCTCTTATATATGCGAGTCGACCATAGGTCGCCTCGCATATATAAGAGAATGCATTGGCTTAACACATTAAAAATTATAAAATTGTTAAAGAATGTAAGAAAAAATGGTAAAAAGTGTTAAAACTTTTTTTTTTAGGCCAATGCATTCTCTTATATATGCGAGGCGACCTATGGTCGACTCGCATATATAAGAGAATTCATTGGCACAGGGCATAACTGTAACTATCACAATGTGGTCAAGGAGCCGGTTCCAATGATATCCATATTTGTATGGTTCTATTGAGACAGACCGAAGATATTTTAGGCTGTTGAAGCTTTATTTGGCCGGTTTTGGCCGGTTTGTTGGGTAAAGGGTTAACTCGTTTCGTTGATAAAACAGTTTTCCAGAAAGGTTTCTTCGATTCATGTCTACTATTTGTTACCCCGGAATCTATTAAAACACATGTAATGTATTCCACCCACTTACAACCGCCATATTCTCACTACACAATCGTTAATACAAGTATAGATTATCTTCACCTATGACCGAACATAAAATGCAAAAGGCCTATAGTATATTATATCTACTCAAATGAGGAAGAACACTGAGGTTGAAGCTGTAAACGGATATGAATAGACTAAATTGTATATACTGACTTGTCGGATTTCTTCTACAAACAATGTTGCCGTCCAAACAATGAGGATTATCTCCACTACAGAAGTTTCTCGAAGTTTTATTGATGTCAGCATGACATAACTGTACAATACCAGGTATCCGAGGTAGAACACCTACAATAGAGTTTTGTATATCTCAAATATTGGTATCGGTGGAAATATATTATATGAAATGTGGCTTTTCATCATCAGTGATATGGCTTTATCCCATTAGCTCACCAGATATCTAGCATAACATTCGTAATTTTGTCATGAATCTTAGACTCTGACCGCACCACCCGACATATAGCGTATGGGCAGATTATATGGTAACCTGTGAAAAATTCCTTCTAAGAATGCATGTTTTGCTATTTTTACTGGTGACGCGAGATTTATCGCTCTATTCAAGATATTCTCGACCATTGGTCTGGCATATACATATGCCAAGTCATACCACGTCCATGCAATATATGGCTGAGATTGATTGTATATCTTCCAGGGAAGGCCATCACATACGATAGTTTGGTAACAGATTGAATGACATAGTTAGCATGATATTTAAATTAGGATGGTAACCTTATCAGAGTTACGTCTCTAGAATTCCATTTCAGATCACAATTTTCTATTAATTGGATTCCCAAAGAACCATTATGTATGTCCGCTACCATGGTGTACAGCTCGTCAGCAACGCAAAATCTAATATATATAAAATGCTGATGACAAGGCCACACATAATTTATTAATATCCACAAATAATTTATTAATATAAACAGCCAGAACGGAGGTCAATGATGTGGTAATAATCTGCCTACTCACAGCAAATATTAACACGTTTTATAACACAGAATACAGGAAATATATTCATGACTGTGATAAAATTACTCATCACAGTCTATGATACATTATCTTTGAGTTTTTATCAGCCAGCGATATTATTTATTATTCGTGTGTATACTCTTGATGTTGTAACTACTACTAAATACTACAATTCTCACAAACATTCTCTACTACAGGCATGCACGACATATAGGGAAACAATTTATTTCGTCATCTGGTGCATCCTACAGATTGGTACAATGCATATATATGTTGATGCTATGATGTACATTCCACGTAACATCAACTGGCTTAAATAACGTGAGGCATTACTTAAATACAATTTGAATAGCTAAGATATTGGTTAGCAAAACTCACAATATTCACAAGGAATATCACCACAGGTGCTTTATAAAATTCTTTCAATCTCCTTATGACTCCATGTTTGTTTGTGTTATCACTGAAATACAAAACAGAAAAAGATATGTGCCAGACTCACTGTTATATTATGGAATTAAATGGAAGCATGTCAATGAAGACGATAAAGTTTTGAAGATAAACCTAATGTTACTAGTCAGGTCATGTAGATTTATGTGTGGCAACACACTGAATATGTGATCAATTGACATCATAACTTTGCAACCTCTATTCGGTAAGTATTGACGACATGAGAGTTTCTGGCATTGTGTTGACTTGACCGTGACCACTCATCTGAAACTCGGGGCAATGTGGATCGTGGATGTTTAGTTAACATGTAGGACGGTAAATAATCTAATCCAATTATATATCGACAAATATTTGTTTGAAAAAATGTAGTCTAATATAATGTATATATCCAATAGCAATGACATTACGTTTGACTGTTAAGTAATCAACAGGACCCTACAGGAGGAAAATAATGACTTGAAACTTTGAAAGATCAACATGAAATATATTAAATAGCATGGCTCCTTTGACCCCGACCTTCTGGTCACCGATGTACTGGTGTTGATCACCATTCTAAATATAAATATAATTCTTGTCATATATGTGATTTGTTTATTGTACTATCCAACGGAACAAGTAATACATTGTGTCTCAAAGGACAATGTGACAGATCAGCAGGTTTTGGTAAAACAAAGTCATATTGGGAAAGTATGGATGTTCTTGTTGCGAACAAATCTGGTGAGCTCATGTTTGTAATTGATTATTATGAAAGAGACAATGTCACAAAGCCAGTATTTCCACTAGCTTGTCTTCGGTATTAGTTGGTGTTCTTGGTTCACCAAGTTTGGAATTTCTAGTGTTTGGCCACACATGCATTCCACAATGACATTCTATATTGCTATATGATTATTTTGTATCAATCAAGACTTAATATGGACAATACTACATCATGGTATCAAAGACGATTTTGGCCACATTTGATGTTTGGAGATTAAGTCACAAAACACAGCTATCCAACCGGCATGACAACTGCCATTAAATAAGTACAACCCCGGACATTTGCAATGTGCCTGTGCTGAAACAAAACCAGGATGATTTAGTTGATACCATGTGTACACATAATATGGATTTATATTTCACTCGGAATAAGAGCTTTTAGTGTTTGGTTCTTTGCTAATTTCGTTCATTATTAATTATTCATGTGATCAAATGTTCTCCCTTGCTGGAATCTTTTCATTGAACAAATACAAGTTATTGAAAGTTTTTGTAAGCGCATAAATTATTCATATCGTTTCTGACATAGTGTTAATGTAATTTAGGTTGAACCGTTATGAATATCGGGAACAGTTATACTTGGCCAGATGAGAGATGTTTGTAATGTTGCTACTGTGTCAACAAACACAAGCAGCCATCTTGCCACCTTATGTAGACATATGCTCAACACTTCATGGACGTTATGTAGAGTTACGCTAAGCCATGTGTGCAATTTACTGTGTGTGCTGTTCACATGCAACCATTTAACTTATATTCCGTTGAGCTAGATAAATTAACAATAATTTGATGATATTTCGTTTTTTGAAAACAACTCACTCTATGTTGGACAACGAAGACTGTGAATCTGTTGAATTTGCTTTGTTGATATGCGGCTGAAATTAAAGACAATTAATTATCCTCACTGCGAAATCAACATCGTTATTTGTCTTTGAACATTTATGGTGAATGCCAAGGTTTTATTGTCACTGAGGTAACTATCTACAACTACTTGATATAACGTATGATGATCACATCACTCCAATGGCATAATAGTGGTCCTTATCACACTGCCATATGCTATTTATCATATTGTCAGTTATTATTAAAAATATAAATGTAGAATGAGTGTTTAATTGCAGGTTATCGCGCATTGTGGTCATTGCGCACATTGTTTCAAAATTAAAGTGGTTCACACTAAATGTGATACAGTGGCCCTCACTCAAACTAAATTCGTTTGTTATATTTAATTATAACATCATTAACACCTAAACCAGGCATCATAATGAGCCTTTGACTGGTTCTGTAACATCAGAAAATACAAGCTGCGGCTTCAACAAGATGAGTAATGCAAATTATTACAATCCTTTTAACGAATCCGCTTATAATTGTGATTCCCAAGCTAGTAGTAGTACCACGAATCCAATGAATCTGGTATCCGATATTCTGACTAAAACACGTCAGCTTCTTGATTACCATTCTGACGTGGACTACATAGAGTCCCCAAAACTTGAACGTCCACACGTGAACGAGTTGCATGCACATGTACGTGACACTGTTAGTTATTCATCTGTCTATGCATTATGTGATGATGACTATTTTGAATCTGCAAATAATTTAATGTCCGGGGATCATGTAGTAGAAAATAAGGCACACCATTTTAACCCATATCTAACGAAACTCTCCGATAACATGCATATACATTCTAATTCAGATTCCATAAAGCACGACTATGAAGCCACTTATGCTAGGATAAAAAAAACTATGCAACCACAACACCGTCAAATACGACTACTAGTATGTACTTACCATACCTAACAGACTGCGATGAAAAAAATCACCAAACTCGCGCGAGTCCTCACAACATAAACAAGGGAAGTGAATTTATATCTCGCCCGATAAACTTAGACATACAAGGTACCACCACCGCCATAACCCCTGAATACAACTCGAATACAGCCAACATACACAATGGCATTTCGATATTGACGCTAAATGTATGTGGATTGCGCAAAAAGCTTCTATGCCTGGAGTTCCAAGAGTACTGTAAACAGTTTGACATACTGTGTTTCTTGGATACAAAAACAGACGACTGTGACACTATTGAACAAGACGAATTTAATTTCTTTATGAAAAATAGAACAAAATTATCTAGAATAAGATCCGGTGGCATTGTTCTCGGAATTAACACAAGAATACAACAACACGCGAATGTGTTAGCGACAGATTGCCCATTTGTTTACTGGGTTGAACTTAACCAGCACCATAGTTCGAATAATAACAAATTTGTTATTGGGGCCAAATATATTCCACCAGAAGGTAGTAAATATACTTCCCCCAATGCACTGGAACAGATCAGTGTAGAGTATCGATCGCTGAGCCATCGCTTTAACGCGGACACATTTCTTTTAACCGGCGATTTCAACGCTCGGACCGCATCAGACGACGATTTTATGGAAGATGAACATGATCAGAACTCAGATTATGACATGTACCTCCTAGCCAGGGTTCGCGCTGCCACTTGCCAAATTTGCCAATGGCAAAAATAATTTACATTCGGCAAAAATTATTTAAATTTGGCAAGAAACTTTTTAATTCCTCAATAAAGTTCAAAAATATCGGTCAATCAATACCATTAATTTAGGAAACTTACAATAGAATTATATTAGTGGTGTTTTTCATGGTTTCGGAAAAGTTAAGACCTCCATTAAGATGCTGTTAATCTGGTAACATTATAATCGATGGGTGGAGGGAATGCCAATATTTAGTGTTTACATAGCTAATCCTCTTGCGATGTTTCCTTCCGATGAAGCAACCCATCTACCATTTTATTGTTCGATGATTGATTTATTTTCGTATGATAAACCACAATAGAGATGCGAGTATAATTATTAACTAACTGCTTTCCTATCGATATCAAACGTCGTTCAAACAGCGAGTGTCGAAACATAAAACTCAATCAATGTTGCAGAAAATGATACTATCAGAGATAACAATTGGCATATTCTAATATAATATGGCAAAAAATATTTACATTTGGCAAATTATTTGGCAAAAGTAAATTTCGGTCCAGCGCGGACCCTGCTCCTAGCCAATTCAGAATTCTCTAAAACACGACAAAACACAGATAGAAGCAAAAATATTTTCGGACACTCTGTTTTATAATTTTGTAAACACATATGCAGCGAATTTTTCATTATAAACGGTAGATTCGGCGTCGATAAAAATAAAGGTTCACTTACATGTTGCGATGCATCAACTATTGGCTATTCTGTCTGCTCCGCTCCACTTTTGCATATGATTAAAGATTTCGAGGCAGATAAGTTTAATACTCTGTTCAGTGATGTACACTGCCCGATCATAACTAGATTAAACCTAACACTGACTCCAACATCTGAGCCGAATGATACAAACACAAATATAAACCATACCACGCGAGTTAAACGGTGGGACATTAACAAGGCTTCAGAGTTCATAGCATCGATCAATTGGAGCACCATGACAAAAATTAAAAAACGAACTCAAATCTGTTTCACCACAGAACATTACAACATCGGATATAAATTACATTGTTAACGGAATCTCCGAATGACTGACTCAGCAAGATATACTTTTGGCACATATACCACCACTAAAGTTAAGGGAAACGGACGCAGAAATGGTGGAAATAAACCATGGTTTGATGGTACCTGCAGAGACGCGCGTAAAACATACAGAAAAGCTAGACGCGTTGATGATACAATAAGTACCGATCCTCAAAATCACAATTAAGACTAGCTGCGAGAGAATACAACCGTGCGCTCAACCGGGCAATGAGAATCCACTGAGAGAATATATCACGGGAAGTTTCAAAGTTGAAATACGAAAACCCGAAACAATTTTGGAAGAAAATCGGTAGTGGTCAGAAAACGACCATCACATCGATCAGCCTTGAATCGTTATATATTTATTTTAAAACTCTGAATACGTTTGAGCATAGCTAAGATGGGACATTCCTTCAACCAATTAACCTCAACTCTGACGAGGATAACACTGAGCTCAATAAACCAATTGATGAACAAGAAATAAAGTCTGCTATCCGAAGTCTTAGAAATAATAAATCGTGTGGGGAAGATGAAGTATTAAATGAATATATCCGTGCATCAGCCGGAAGTATCATTGATATTCTAGTTTGCCTTTTCAACCTTATATTAGACACAAGTTACATACCCGATTCGTGGACTATTGGAACGATTGTACCGATTTATAAAAATAAGAGAGATAAGTCAGACCGGAAAAATTACAGGCCAATAACTATTTTAAGTTGTTTTGGCAAGGTTTTTACCAAAGTATTGACGATTCGTCTAACAGACTTCACAACAAAGAACGGTATTCTGTCTGAAACACAAGCAGGATTCAGACATGGCTATTCAACGTTAGATAACATATTTGCGATACACTTGTTGGCCAAAATGAAAGGAATGCTGAAAACAAGACTTTATTGCGCATTCATAGATTTCGAAAAAGCGTTCGATAAAGTTTGGCATAAATTGATAAAATCTAGAATAACTCGAAAAACTCTCAGAGTAATAACTAATCTGTATAATGATATCAAGTCATGCGTGCAACACCAAGGTGCTAAATCCCAATATTTTGAGTGCCTCTCAGGGGTTAGACAGGGCGATTACCTCTCACCCCTTTTTCCATCTACCTTAATGACCTGGACACTTTTCTCGCGAACAAGGCACGAAAGGTCTTAGTACCATCTCGGATGAAATTTCCGCGAAACTGCACATATATGTTCAATTATTTGTCCTTCTATACGCAGACGACACAGTAGTTATGGTAGAGACAGCGGGAAGCTGAAAAAGCAGCTTTTATCATTTGAAAGATATTGTGATATCTGGAAATTAACAGTAAACGCAGACAAAAAAAAATTGTAATGTTCTCTAAACATGGTTTACCAAAAAATGCACAATTTAAACTCGATGGTAAAAGTATCGAAGTTGTTAAAAACTTCAATTATCTAGGAATTATTCTCTCGAAGACGGAAAAATTTGGAGAAGCCAAGAAAAATTCGAAAGGCATGAAAGCAATGTACTCTGTTATATCGAAAGCCCGTAAACACTGCTTGAGTATAAAAAGCCAATTCGAATTATTTGTTGCACAAGTAGTGCCAGTACTCCTCTATGGGTGTGAGGTGTGGGGCAATGAAGATTGTGCTATTATTGAGAATGTTCACTGACAATTTATGAAGCACGTATTGCGAGTAAAACCTTCGACGGAAGACTACATGGTTTATGCAGAAACTGGCTGAATGCCATTAGAAATTTTAATTAAAACACGAATGATTAAATATTGGTGTAGAGTAGTTAACATGGATGAAAAGCGATATTCTAAAGTACTATATCAGTTATCACGCACGTTATCAGACGACTCAAGTCATATAAGTTGGCTTAGTTCCATTCGTCATACCTTAGATTCATGCTCACAAGCTCATGTATTTGATAGCGACATAGCGACAAATGTAGACCAACTTATCGAGTACGTGAAATGTAGTCTCATTAGCCAATTCCGATCGAACTGGGAAGCAGATCTGCAAAAATCTAGCCGGGGAAATTATATCAGATACTCAAACATGATATCTCATATGAAGGCTATCTAGACACTCCAAATGAATTTAATAGAACCATATTATGTAAATTTAGAACATCAAATCACCATTTGCCAGTGGAAACCGGTCACTGGAATGGTACAGCTCTAAGGGAACGAACATGCCCGCTATGTAGAGATAACAGACTAGGAGACGAATTCCATTACCTATTTGAATGTGAAGCGCTTGAGCGCGAGAGAAAATGTCATACATCAAAAGAATACCTGAATAGTCCAAACATTACAACAATGTATGAACTTCTCAATGTACAAAACCCATGCCAAACACGCGTCTATGCAAATTTATTCATATCATTTTTAAGAGGTTCGACGAAAATCCGCCTGGTTGACATATACCATCTGAACTAGTTAGTTATTGATACGTATTAAACATTTCGAATGAGTACATATAATATTCTAATCGTAACTATATGATCTCCAATGCCGCCATACATTTGTACATATTGTATATATATACTTGTTACCAATTTTTGTATATATGTTATGTTAATCTCCATACGCATCTGTCATGTGTCATGAGAATAAATCATTTCATATTGTTTTGTAAGATGCATGTGTATTATCAACATGCACAGAGACGTAACAGCTTAGCAGATTAATATCGATGTCAATGCCGGAACTTTCTCACTATGTTAATTAGAATATACTTGAGATATTCAATTTGTGTTGGGTTATTTTGTGTTGACAGTGACATAGACAAGTGTGATAATTGTGGTTGAACAAGTATGTCAACAAGAAAAGACACATTTAAAATGGTAATCTATTGTTTCTTTAGTGTGACATTTCTTCCTCTCTAGTTGTAATAAGGAAATCAATATTAATTTGGTAATAACCCCAGCCATTTCGAGATTGTTTTATTTTGCTAAAATGTGATTATGTGATAAAATTGATTTCAAATCCATCACGAATATATAAGAACTGTATTATCCTTCTCCATTATACTCAGCTCGATTCGAATTTAGTACCCTTGGTTAAACATTTAGTATAGAATTGCGACTCTATATGTAGCTTCTCATTACTAGTGTATATAACTCAGCTCAAGTATTATTACAAAATATGTCTGCTGTTTGGATAGTATAAACAAAATAACTAAATTTGCCCAATACTTGTAATTGTTGGCCGATTGTCATTTTCTGCGCATTTAAACGCACGTCTGTTATTGTATATGCAGTGTGGAGTAATCTAGCTCAAGAATGTGTGACTTCAGCTCACATTGTGAAAGTTGCTTTATTTTGTTTCAACCACTTTTGCTTAAATAAATAGAACGTATATATCATAGTGTAGGGTGAACAGTATGTGTTATAGTACTATAGCAAACATTGTTTATAAAGTATACTGATTTCTTCTTTCGGATTTATATTTTGAGATTGATATTTTTGGATACTTCACGAATGGGGCGCCTTCGTGAGAGATTCAATAGCAAATGAAGGATCAAAACTTCAAATGATAATTTAATGTAACAACTGAGCATATGATAGCTACAAAACACGTTATTGCACTGGCGTGGTGACATGGGTTTTCACTCCACACTTTCACCAATTGTTCAACAGATACTGTTTGAGTTGTCAGGCCCAATATATATTAGCATTGTTCTGATAATTTGATTCTCTATCCAGAATAGTGTGTTGGATTTGTTGTTATTGGACAACACGTTGAATAATGTGTACATTTCGTCAAATATTGTGTCTGAGATGGCTACCAGATGGAAAAAGTATTTGCTTGGGGTGTCATGTTTGATATTTATGACAGCTGGGAAAGCCTGAGCTTATTGTTAGTATATTCCAACCATGTGAATATCGTGAACTGTCGGTCTAGTTGAAGCTTGATCTCTTTCAATGAGGATGGGCTGTTGGTGATCTCAATGTGGACCACCCCAAACGGAGGTCCCTCTGGTCACATTACTGATTATTGCTATGATGAATTGATGTGGTATTCATACGATATATCAGGTAGTTGTGCATAGGTACTGTGGCGATAAAAACACATTGAATATCACCATTAGTTTCCAATGACATATTTTGTAGTCTGTGTGAAGGCTGGTCATTGGAGGGATTGACACATTTGCAAAAACGCACTGCATTATCTAACATATGAACCCATATAGGGTATGCACTCAGTATACTCTCTAAAGTCATGACTATCTGCGATAAACTAAATAACAGTTTTCACTGACTATTTTAGTTTTTCGGCGGCTATTTACAAAACTATTTTTTTTAGGAAAAGTCACAATGAAACAACATAATGTCTGAAAAGATGAATGAGTATTGCATGTTTATGCCTGTCTGATTATTGCAAATGTGGTGAGTAATATATATGTCGTGTTATGTTGTGTTTGGTCCTACACACGACACAAAATAGTTATGTAAGTGGCCACCAAAAAAATTACAATGAATAATGTTTCTATTTTCTTGCAGACCTTCATGATTTCAGTTTGTAAACTGATCGCATAACCTAGCTAGGTTCATAAGTTAAATAATGGAGCACGACTGTTGCAAATAGTTCCTGTCAAACTCTCCAATGACGAGCCTTGTAATTGCTGTTTTAATTTTGTTTAAACCACATTTTTATGTAACCAGAACGTATCTCTCATTTTGTTAGGGTGGACAGGTGCTGCAATATTACTATAATATACATTGGTTAAAGAGGATAATCATTTTTCAAATTGATTGTTTGAAATTGCGTTTTTTTTTTAAATTCACGAATGGTATGCAGCATCCTTAAATGGCACTAGCGCCACATAGCACATTGCCTCATTTAAATTACGACTCTGAATCATGGGTGCCACAAATAGGGACGTGGGGACTTGGAGGGTGTTTGGTGTTATATCAAAACTTTGATAAAAACATTTAAGCCTTGAAAACATTTCGTCCTGATAATTTCAGACTCCAATTTTCAACGAATATATAAATAACGAATTTCCAACGAAAATATATAGTGGAAATGCTATCACTTCGGTTCAAGATTCTAAAAAGTTTCTACTTTAAATAGAAAACATGTTGATCATTGCTGTCATTCGTGACATATTGTGTATATCTATGATATGGGGTCTTAAGCCACATATTTCTTTCCGTATGGATTTGAGAGAGGAACAAACGATTTGTAAATTTTAAGATAAATACCAGTATTCACGAATATTTATTTATATATGCGCCCCAGAGCAAACCAAATAGATGGTATTGGAATGAATTGTTATATATTTCATTACGTTGGAACTTATTTCAATTTTCACCGATTGACTCAACAAGCATACATCAAGACGCGAATAGTTACCATCACGATTATCTTCTGAAATATGGCATCAATGTTTCGGCATTTTTGTGAGATTGGTTTCCCGTTTGAGTGAAAACGTCGTAACTTATCTCCCATATTTTGAGACGTCGTGTATTTGAGGTGAAGAATTTATTTCACTCAGCATATATCCGCTTTTCTCAAAATAAGAAGCAAATGATACATGTGTGCAGCAGTTTTCACAATTGCAAAGTATATATTATATTATAATGAGTATCGAAGCAATGACGTAATTATTAAAAAAATGGACTGTCTCAAATTGTTTTGGAAAATCTAAAATATGTATCGCAAATTCGTTGTGCTTAGGTCAATGACTCAATGGCTATATAACTATACTAGTATAATTTTCGACTGTCAGTTGGAAATGTGTTCTAATATATTTTAAACCACTCATAAATCGTACTCCCTAAAAAGTATTTCCTCGCTTTGAGAACGGGGAACAATTAGTTTGATCTAAATATCATCCCTGAATGTTATAATCCCTGTATGTTGCATCGTTTTTCAGACATCACAACTTTCTTGTGACAACTATATTTTCGCATCCAAACTAGAATATTGTGTGCCATCTGTGTCATGCGAATAAATTGACACAATAACAAAGACGTGTCTGCCTACAAGAATTCGTTGAATTTAATGGGGCACGAGATCAACAGTGTATCACCTTACATAATAATTTACCGAGAAGCGAACAATGCATTATATCTAAGCTGGTCACTGGGCCCAAAATCTAGAACTTGAAATGGGTAGGAGAATAAAAGCCGATCGTGTTCCAATTGCAGACCGGTTATGTAATCAATGCAACCATCAAAAGTGGAAGACGACACACATTTTATATTACAATATTCACATTAAACACCCAGAGGACTGTAGTAACCAATATGACAAAACAAGCAATAATTCGGTTTCACAGAAAGAATGATGATACAAACATTGGGATGATATTTCGGTCAAAATTATAAAAGTCAACAGTGTCCTAAGTAGTGCATTACAGATATCGAAAAACTGAGAATATAAACCTAGTCAATATGTATATAGGCAATATTGTCCTATGATATATTGATCTTTAAGTGTTATATTACAAGCTTGTTTATTGTTTTTATGCTTGCCATATCCTATATGTGTATTGATAGTTAATTAAATATGTCTGGCTATGTCAATGGATATAGCCGTTTTATGTAACATTTGCCTGACTACGCTTTAGTCATTCTAATGTGCCACGTATCGGGTGCCTTACTTTATCAATTACAGGTTACTTCTCATAGACCCACTTACCGATAATGGTTATAAGGAAACTCTTGGCACTTACATGATGACTCCTTCTTGTTGGTGCTGTTCCACATATGTTGGCATTAAAGTTAATATGCAAGCAGATAAATGGCGGGAAGAAACAACATGCCAGCAACTACAATGGGACAAAGTAATATACATAAAACACACACTATCACACATAACACGAATTTACAAACATATTTTATGTTTATGCCAGTACGACAAAGGGGAGATCGGATATGATAACTCAAAACACAAGCTAAACGAACGCCACACCTGCTCCACGGACTGGCAGACACAAACCAGTATAAAGGGAGACCATATTGGATAAATTAAAATGAGGTATACACTCTCATCAGGATTAGAACCAGCATCGGCATCGCTGGGTGCATTATGTTAACTTAATGTGCCATGCACATTATCGATAGATGTACCGGAGACTAAACACTTGAAGGAAGACCACCAACCTCGATCATACTGTAGTCTTGTGCCATGCTCCCCCGCCATACTTCGGATAGTAGTGCTTGGTATGCTGGCGCAGACACAAATTTCTTATTGTCTGCATGTACCGCTATATAAAGGGGGTTAACTATACCCCATTGATTCATCTGTCGTCGCACGAGTTCTTTGGTTTTCTCTTCGTCCACCGAGTATAGTTCTTCCAGAACATTAACACTCTCATTTTCAAACCACCTTCAATGGATAACAATATTGTGGAGTAAATGTAACAGCAGACTAACGCGCATACTATCGCGAATTGTCATACTTCGATAGTACGGCGGACTGAACCGATTTTCGGAAAATTAAAATCTCCCTGAAAATTGAGAATATAATGTGGTTTCATCCATTTGTTTGGCAAACTACCTTTGAAAACCTATGTTTTTGCCAGTGGACATCACATTAACCGGTATACAGATCATTTATCAACAGCTTTTACATAATCCATTCAACAGGTATCTTTTGTTGGTCTGTATTTCCTTGCATATATTTAGTCTTCATACCAGTGTCAGTGTATAGATTGTCACCTAGTATACATGCATATGCGTGTGTGTTGACTACACAGCAAACGCACACAATGCCATATAGGGGAAGATGGTAATGTTACAAGAGTACTCGACTATGCATAATCATGTGTAGGGTCCTGTATATATGTTCCAGTATTAGAGCCTTCTGTAGTTAATGTTCTGTTTAGCGTTGTCAGAACAAATAGAGGCAAATATGCGTTATTTGCTATTTTCTTGCATGGGGCTGGTGAATTGCGTCACATGCTATTAGCTGTATGTTTATCATGCTTACATACTGTTTCCCATGCATGTGTGTGTTTTGTCCAAGATTATACTTGTATATTACGTGAATACTATCGAATGCAACCTACCAAAACAGACAATGAAACAATATATATAATTGCATGTGTGATTAAACATACATATATTTTATAGAACAAGATTAAACGTGCAATCTCTAAATTAGGATAATATACAACTCTTTTTGGTGGTAGAGAAAGAAGCATTAGCGAGTCGCGTTGAATGTTCTGGTCATGCCGTGTATGGTATCATGAGCATGTCTCATTCAAATTCTTCTAATATAGCAGAGGCAAGAATACACAAATATTTTAATTATATCGGAATGAACATGAAATGAGGCGAATAAGGAGAAACGGGAAATTAAGTAACTTTGGCCTTAGATAAAATAACAGGGTATTCAAATCATGTAAAGTGCAATCACAATGTGAATCATCAGTCCCACATTCTAGTATGTCATAATAGTTGATGCTGATAAAGCACTATGGTCACATATATCATTGGTTTGCATCAACCCATTTGCATGTCAATAAAGATGTGTCAAATGATCACGATATTATAATCTAGCAGTCGGTTCAACATAATACTTGTTGGTATCAGAACATTTTCCTTTTAGCAACAATAATGTTATGACAGGAATCGGTCGATACGTTTAATATCGGCTTGTTATCATTGTGACGATATGGAACAAAACATTATGCGACCATATTCAGAATGATTACACAATTTTAGGTGCACCTAAACGAAGTGATGTCCTATGCGTGCGCTGTATGGTATATTTCCTCTCGCATACCGATGAAAACTAAGAGTTTATGTCGAATATTATTTTGAAGGCGATATTTAGTTTTATAAAATGTGTTAACAGTTTTTTCCTAATTTCCTTAGTTAAACATATTCTGTGGAACAATACCAGAGTTAATTGTGGTACAAAATACCAGGTTAAATTCATATGGGGATAATTATCTCTGGTGGATAACGATGTATTTTATTAAATGTATAGTTTTCTAAGTGACGCCGACCGAAATAGGTGTGGGGCTCAATAAAAGTTAGGAATACGCGATAATCTCAGTAATTGACTAATTGACAAAGATGCACAGCTTTCAGCCAAATGATTATGTATGTTTCTTAACCATGTAAAATAAACATCTAACATGCTGGTGACTTTGTCTTACCTGGGATACGCCGGGCATACTTAGTATGCCATGTATCGAGTCCTTGATTTGTTGGTAATTTGACTGCTTATGGATATACACATATTGCTTACTGTCCAAATATTAACTTACTGAGCACTTTCTTTCAACTGTGCTTTGAGCTCAAACTCCTTGTTGTAAACTCATTCAAGGGTTGCAAGGAATTACAACTCGTGCCGAAAAGCGGCGGTTCCTCGTTTAGAGGATTCGTCACCGAGATATTTGTAACTGATGATGATATCGGTGAAATTCTGATTTTAACATAATACACCTCTTTTTAACACTACATATGCATACACTATTTCTTACTCTGCTCCCACAACATAAATGTACACTATTTAAATTACTAATTAAACCCTTTGGCTATAAATTTCATTCGGCAATTTACTTACACTCCAAATTACTTTCTAAATTTATAATAGCCCAACATCAGGTTACGGTCTTTGTACTCCCATTTGTTAACTGTGATGACGGCGTTTTTGCTGTGATTTAACTATATTTACTATTTAGACCTGTTGCAAAGCACTCCATTATAGTTATCACATGGTATACACAGCCTTTATGTGAATAACATTTCAAATCTTATATTCCACCGCCAAGCTACCAATTATCGTCTTTACTTTTAGTTGACAAGTATTAGAGATCTTGTATCTTACTCCACAATATGTATACAGTACATATCATTGCTTGTATTCATACCAACGGTTTAGAACCTACCATCGGTCGAGTGACATTCCTTGCAACCCTTGAATAAGTTTACAACACCAAATATTGCTTACTGTGCACTTTCTTTCAACTGTGCTTTGAGCTCAAACTCCTTGTATCTCGCTGCCATAGACTTGTAAAGGAAATTGGCGATCAGACTGAAGCCAAGTGGTTCCTGAAATTGATCACAATATGTCAGCGCCGGGAACCTACTAATAATATAACACCATATATATTATATACTTCACTCTGACCCGCTCGTTATTTATAATTGATATGTTTTTGCCATCA
Source organism: Siphonodentalium dalli (assembly GCA_032622095.1). Classification (NCBI taxonomy): domain Eukaryota; kingdom Metazoa; phylum Mollusca; class Scaphopoda; order Gadilida; family Siphonodentaliidae; genus Siphonodentalium; species Siphonodentalium dalli. The sequence goes on from CP136063.1 coordinate 68,865,623, forward strand.
GCGATGAGATTGTGGAATGACTAGATTCCTGAACTAAAAAATCCGGAATCCATCGAAATGTTCAAATCACGATTTTATGCAGGAAAGTGTCTCAATGCGAGAAGAAAGTAACACAAACTTTTGCTGTGACCAAAAAGAACAACTGATCATACTCACATGGATATGCAGCAGTATTAATTAACTCCTCCATAAAAAATTATATAAGAGACAACTGGTGCCCCACGTTCCCCCTATCATAGGAAGGTGCCACAAGTTCCCCCTAGCGTATGATGGTGTCCCACGTTCCCCCTAGCGTAGAATGGTGCCCCACGTTCCCCCAATCGTAGAATGGTGCCCCACGTTCCTCCTAGCGTAGAATGGTGCCCCACGTCCCCCCTAGCGTAGGGTGGTGCCCCACGTTCCCCTATCGTATGACAATTTCCAACTGCTGGTCAGAACAATACTTGTGCCTATCAAATCAAACAATGTGATGAATTTCACACTATATCTGGGTAAAGGTTCCAACTAATGTTGTGTGAGGCGTGCAATTTCCAACTGTTTTAACCCAAACTGGGGGCAATCATATGAATCATCTCTCAGTTTATGTTACGAACTAGTACAAAGATAATAATTCATAACACGCTTTAGTTTCTACTACCTTTGGATACAACATGGACTGTCGTTATCACAGATGATTATTTGGATTGTTGCCAGCCCGACAACACCAAACAATAAGTTGAACTATGTTTGATATCCAGACCATACTTTATTGTGATAACTGTTCGTGCCGATTAAAAGTGGAATATATTCCTAATTGCTGTCAAATTTATATAAATGCCAACAGTCGGAAAGTTTCAGAATCGAATGCAAAATTCTAACGTAAATACACGGAGTGTTAATGAATTTCTATGACTAGAAATCCGGTTTGCCAAAAGGGGTCAGCAGTTTGAAATTCCAGGATAAGGTGCAATATCCAAAGAAGATCATCTGGGCACGGCCCTGAACAGCAGTCAATCCCCGTTCCTCACTTCTAACTGATATAATTTTCAGACCAACATTTTGACCAATAGAGAAATATATGCTAATGTTGGTCTTGGAACAACAAATTTGCCTCTAAAATTAAACAATGTGAAGAATTCCAAACTTCAGCTGGAGTAAAGGTTGCAACTAATGTTGTGTGAGGCTTGAAATTTCCAACTGTTTTAACCAAAACTGAGGGCATCATATCAAGCATGTTACGCTACAAACGAGTACATCGACAATACTAGTAACACTCTTTATGTTGTATTACTTTTGGATACAACACGGACTGTCTTTATTACAGACGATTATAGGAATTGCTGCTAGCCCTGCAACGTTCAACAATAGGTTGTATTATGTTTTATATTCATACGATATTGTAGTCCCATAACTCTAGTTTTTGCAGATTAAAAGTGGAATATGTTCCTAATTGCTGTCCAATTTATATAATTGCCAACAGTTGGAAAGTTTGAGAATCGAATTGCAAAATACAAACGCAAATGAACGAAGTGTAAATGAATTTCTATGACTGGGGAAATCCGATTTGCTAAAAGGGGTCAGCAGTGTGAAATTTCAGGGTGGCAATGCAACGCCCAAAGAACATCGTGGCACGGCCCTGAACAGCAGTCAATCCCCGCTCCTATGCGTACCTTTATAAATGTCCATAAAAGAGAAGCAAGTTCTTGCCTGCACATAAGGACTGACCATATAAACAGCTCCTGTGCTCCGTTCATTTCTACAATAAATTCAATGCAATGTATTTCTGATTGTAATACGATTGGTCAGTTGTCTCTGTCCACGTTGAAATGACGCCGTTTTGTAGTAAACATATAGAATGGATCACACAAATCTAACGTACCACACCAATTATAGTAATTTTGCCACTGTATCAGTTCATAACCTTCAGAATTGTGAATCGGTTATAAATCCTGACATCCTGATGAAAGATACACGATGTGGCTGCCTATATTCCTATAGTTTGGACGAAAGCATATGCAGTCAATCTGTGACAAAACATAGACATGGCGCACCTGTCGGGGTATAGTCGACTTTGACCGCATAAACAGATTGTCAGCTCTTTGAGTTCAAATTATACTATGCAGACAGATGCACCATGTGTATACTTTTTAATAATTATATAGGTGCTACATACATTACAGCATATACAAATTAACAGCAGTTTGGTAACATGTAACTATTGGTATAGTGCAATTCATAGTGTATATAAATAAGTCTTAAGTCAGAGCGCTCTTAATTGTTATGGGAAATCGAAAGCATTGCAGCTCTTCAACAGATAATATAATATCGTTGTATGTTTAGGCTGACACATCAAAAAGTGCCACAATTTGAGCATTGGAAATTAATTTCGAGATCTGATCATCAGAACTTCATAATAGTTGGCTAGTTGCCTCGTTCTGATTATTTTCTTTTATTTAGAAAATTGATACACACATTGTGGTAGTTTAATGAAAAACTAAAAGGCATGATGAATTATATCAGTAGTATGACCATGTAGTATGACCATGCCGTGTTGAACACAAAAATTCTTTCATTTTTAGAATTTTTTCTTAAATTCTTTAACAATTTTATTTTTATCATTTTTCTTACATTTTTTAACGATGGGTGGGTCCCTCGACTCGAATATAAAATATTGTTTAGGCCATGCATTGTCTTACATATGCGAGACGACCTACGGTGGACTCGCATATATAAGAAAATGCATTGACACAGGGTTTTCACAAAAACTCAGGAAGCTCTAGTCATGGAAGGGTTAAGGAAATGTTCTGTCTTTGTTGTGTGTGACTACTGTTAGTGCATGTGCCAATTTATTTTCAACACACTTGTTCTTAGTATAAGTACATATTTATCAGAAGAATGATCATGTTTAACACGTGCTACACTAAATAATATTTGATGAGTAGCTCTATTAGGAATGTTATAAATGAAATAAGCTGGCGAAAAAGGTTGCAAAACAAATATTGTCAGGATAATGTTCATTTGCTGCATTAATTGCTAACCCTTTCATGGTGGGAGCTGCGCTGGTGCAACATTAAAGACCCTGTAACAATTCATTGTCTTATAGATGCGAGTCGATCATAGGTCTGACTAGCGTTAGTTGTCAGTAGACACATATGAGTATGGTGATACTAGAGATCATAGTAATAATCGGCAACCACAAATTCTATCCACCAAATTTCATCAAAATCTGCACCAAAAACATTTTGAGATACATACCCACACGCCATTTCTCACAAACCGGAAGTGAAATCAGTAAACTGAATATATTATTATACAGCGCAGAGTCTGTTACACATAATGCAAAAAGTCCCAACTCAAAATCTCAAGCCGTTCTGGATTTCGTATAAAGATTCTTCAACAAGTGGCGAACCTTTTAACCGGAAGTGCGACCCCTATCATTTTTCAGTATTTTATACCACACATACAGGCGCAAATAATGAAATAAGTCCGAACCCGATATATCAAGCCGTTTCGGAGGAGATACGTTAACAATAATAGAACAGATGAAGAGCGTTCTTTCCTAAGCAAGGTCAGACAAAATTCCCTATTAGTGCATCGACTGCATATACTCAATGGCTATGCAGGTACAAAACTTCAAATCAATTGGGCAAGCCGTTTCGACGATATAACAAATAAAACCTCGATTTTGCAAGTCATTCTGGTGGCGCGAAAACCCTCCAAAAATCATGTTTTTAAGCAGCCATAACTCCAGAAGTTTAAGTCCGATTAAATAAATTCGAGTGCAATAGTGATAAGCGGCAACTAAAGATTATATCCACCAAAATCTGCGGCAAATAGTTTTGAGATACATACCCACACGCCAATTCTCCCAACACGGAAGTTAAATCCGTAACCTATATATATATATCACTAGCCGATGAGCCCGACGATGTCCGGGCTATTCAAAAAACAAATTTCAAGTCGATAGCTCCCCCCGTTTCCAAGATCTGCTCTGCGCATGCGCGAAGCTGGCGTCGCACGGGCTCGGCGACCCGATAAAATTCGTATCAGAGGCAAGATACATTCACATACCAAATTTCAAGTCGATAGCTCCACCCGTTTCCGAGATCTCGTCTGCGCATGCGCCTAGCTTGCGTCGCACGGGCTCGGCGACCCGATAAAATTCGTATCCGGGGCAAGATACATTCACATAGCAAATTTCAAGTCGATAGCTCCACCCTTTCCGAGATCTGGTCTGCGCATGCGCGAAGCTTGCGTCGCACGGGCTCGGCGACCCGATAAAATTCGTATCCGGGGCAAGATCCATTCACATAGCAAATTTCAAGTCGATAGCTCCACCCGTTTCCGAGATATCGTCTGCGCATGCGCTGCACGGGCGTCGCACGGGCTCGCCAATACGACAACGACGACCGCCTGGTCAAACTACACACACGTACCAAGTTTCGTCCCGATCGGTCGAGAATCGTAGATTTGTATAAATGACAGACAGACAGACAGACAGACATACAGACAGAGGTCTTCAAAATATATATGAGATTATAGAGCGCAGAGTTTGTCGTGTAAAGATCGCTGTTTCCCAAGGTCAAGATCAGACGAAATGCATTATTATTGCATCGACTGCGTATACTCAATGGTTATGCAGGTACAAAACTTCAAACCAATTGGCCAAGCTGTTTCGACGATATAAGAAATCAAACCTCGATTTTGCAAGTCATTCTGGTGGCGCAAAAACACCCCAAAAATCATGAAAATGGCGAAAGTCAAGGTCGGACGAAATTATCAATAGGCTATTTTACTATAACTTCTAATGTTATGTACTGAAACTGAAAACATCAGGTGAATCGGTCCAGTCGTTCCTGGGATATAAGCATGTTATTGGAATAATAATAATAACTAGAATGAAACTGAAATTGCACAGCAATTTCGATACTTCCATGTTCGCCAATGACGGGAAATTGTGTCATCTGATAAAGTGTAAGTTGTCAGTAGACACATGTGAGTATGGTGATACTATAGATCATAGTAATAATCGGCAACCACAGATTCTATCCACCAAATTTCATCAAATTCTGCACCCAAAAATAATTTGAGATACATAACCACACGCCAGTTCTCCCAAACCGGAAGTAAAATCCGTAACATATATATACATATATCATTATACAGCGCAGAATCTGATGCACATAATGCAAAAAGTCCCAACTCAATATCTCAAGCCGTTCTGGAATTCGTATAAAGAGCGTGATTTTATCCTTCGACCAGTAGCGAACATTTTAACCGGAAGTGCGACCCCTATCACTTGTCAGTATTTTATAACACACATACAGGTGCAAATAATGAGATAAGTCCGAACCCGATATCTCAAGCCGTTTCGGATGAGATACATTAACAATAATAAAACAGATAAAGGGCGTTGTTTCCTAAGGTCAAGGTCAGACGAAATTCCCTATTAGTCCATCGACTGCGTATGCTCAATGGTTGTGCAGGTACAAAACTTCAAATCAATTGGCCTAGCCGTTTTGACGATATAAGAAATCAAACCTCGATTTGCAAGTCATTCCGGTGGCGCGAAAACCCCCCAAAAATCAGGTTTTTTTAAGCAGCCATAACTCCAGAAGTTTAAGTCCGATTTAAAAAATGCGAGTGGAATAGTGATCAACGGCAAATAAAGATTATATCCACCAAATTTGATCAAAATCTGCGCGAAAATGGTTTTGAGATACATACCCATACGTCCGTACTCCCAAACCGAAAGTGAAATCCGTAACTTATATATATTATATCACTATAGAGCGCAGAGTTTGATGCACATAATGCAAAAGTCCCAACAATATATTAAGCCGTTCTGGATTTCGTATAAAGAGCGTTATTTTATTCTTCGACCAGTAGCCAACTTTTTAACCAGAACTGCAACCCCTATCATTGTTTCAATGTTTTACAACACACATAGGCGCAAATAATGAAACAAGTCCGAGTCCGATATCTCAAATCGTTTTGGAGAACATTCGTTAACAATAATAACACATATAAAGAGTGTTGATTTCTAAGGTCAAGGTCGAACGAAATTCCATATAAGTGCATCGACTGCATATGCTCAATGGCTATGCCGGTACGAAATTTCAAATTAATTGGCCAAGCCATTTCGAAGATATAAGAATCAAACCTCTATTTTTGCAAGTCATTTTAGGGGCGCGGATACCCCCAAATATCAGGATTTTAAGCAGCTATAACTCCAGAAGTTTAAGTCCGATTTTAAACATTCGAGTGGAGCAGTGATCAGCGACCACCAAATTTCATCGAAATCTGCGCCAAAATAGTTTTGAGATACATACCCACACGCTCGTTCTCCCAAACCGGAAGTGAGATCCGTAATCTCTATATATCATTGTAGAGCGCAGAATCTGATGCACATAATGCAAAAAGTCCCAACTTAGTATCTCAAGCCGTTCTAGATTTCCTATAAAGAGCGTTGTTTTATTCTTCGACCAGTGGCGAACTTTTTGACCGGAAGTGCGACCCCTATCATTTTTTGAATGTTGCATAACACACACAGAGGCGCAAATAAAGAAACTAGTCCAAATTCGATATCTCAAGCCGTTTTGGAGTATATTCGTTCACAATAATAAAACACATAAAGAGCGTTATGTTCTAAGGTCAAGGTCATACGAAATTCCCTATTAGTGCATCGACTGCATATGCTCAATGTAGGTACAAAATTTCAAATCAATTGGCAAGCCGTTTCGACGATATAAGAAATAAAACCTCTATTTTGCAAGTCATTTTGGTGGCGCGAAAACCCCCCAAAAATCTGGAAAATGGCGATAACCCCGAAGGTCAAGGTCGGACGAATTTCTCAATATGCTATTTTACTAGATCTCCCAAAGTTATATACTGAAACCGAAAAGACCATGTGAATCGGTTCAGCCGTTCCTGAGATATAAGCATGTCATTAGAATAATAATAAGAAAAGCCAGAAGAATTACAATATACTTCCATGTTAAAACATGGAAGTATAATAAAAGCCAGAAGAATTACAATATACTTCCATGTAAACATGGAAGTATAATAAAAGCCAAAAGAATTACAATAAACATGGAAGTATAATAATGTACAATTTGTTGGGCCAGTGCATTATCTTAGATATGCGAGGCGACCTATGGTCAGCAGTATGACAATGTTAACACGTTCTATACTAGATACCTATTGATGAGTAGCTCCATTGGGAACTGTTCAGATAATAATTTCAACAAAAATTCAAATATGAATCCTTCTGCACTTGTACATTAATTTTGTCATATTGGCGCATGCTCCTTATTTCGTGAATACTCCTCCAAATGAATGGCATGCAATTCCAAATATACATTTACAGTCTGTGCCTGTGTTTATTTAGAAAAGAAATATGATTAATTTTATAACTAATGAGCATATACTAACTTTGGTCCTCTCGTATGTATTTTTGAATCTCAACTTTGCCCTCGAAGAACGACGCCAACAGCTTACCAACATCTCCAAGTTCTATGTCAACTCGATCCTATGAATGATACATACGAGTGCTATTACCCATCAAGTTATACCACCATCCGACCTCACAACCCGTCCGAGTGATGTTGCCAACCATCAAGTTATATTATCCACTCGACCCTACGCACAATGCATCCGAGTTATAGTACCAACCACAACGTTCTATATCCATACGAAGATAACATCCGAGTTATATTTTATCTTATCTATTTCCAAGTGACATTACGTACCTAATGACCTCCATAATATGAAATACGTTATTAACAGAGCATAGAGAAGATACAATACATCGTATATTCCAACTATTAGCCACGAGAACTATGCTATTTATAATAAATCGTAACAAATATTCATCCGTTCGATCCACTAGAAGGGGCCAAACATTTAAAAAAGTGTAACATCAACACAGCTGGCAAGACATGAATACTTTATAAATAAGCATGGTGTGTCGTTCATCCAAGTGTGTGACATTGATTCCGTGATGCGTTTATCTGCACGCCAGGACATGTGGAATGGTGGCTCGCATTTGGCGTATGTACATACATTCTCATCACTACTGTGTATATCCGACACAGGAAATTATGCAGGAATTTTACCAATGTTGTCCTCGTGATAGTATACCACTATTAGAATTTGATCAATTTCATTTATAATGCGTAATAATTGTGACGAAGTCTCTCACTGAATACGTTCGCCATATAATGGTCTTGGTGGGGTATAAACTAATCGTTGAACGGTTCAACGCACACGGAGTACTGTTCAATGACAGTGCGTTCTTGCAGGAGCAATATCAATAATGAGAGCTAAGATGTCCATTATTCAATAACCCTCTTCAATGTTCTTGAGTCACCAATGTGTTTCTGAAGAAATTGTACGAAAGAAGAACAGGGTGGTAATTTATATGGCAATTGTCAGCACACACACACACAATCATACTTAAACCTTAAGTTACCCTCACACCATAGCGTATGCTGAAACCTATGAGTTGCGTGTAAAAAATATTTGTATACGCACCAAACGCAAGCGAAATCAACAATTTTGTCAATTTGTAACCTATTCGACCTATGGGTTGCGTGTGAGTTGCGTGTGGGTTGCATGTGGGTTGCGTGCGAGTTGCGTGTGAGTTGCGTGCAGAACTTACGAGTTGCGTTTGAGTTGCGTTCAAAACTTACAAGTTGCGTTTGACCTGCGTGCTAGTTGCGTGGTATTTGCGAATATCTGTCACGTGATAAAAACCTATAAAAATTGCCGATTCATTATTTTCTTCAGTACTGATTTAGTCATCGAAGAGTCAACATGTGGAAAGCTACCAAGAAATCAGATAAAAGTGACCCCAAAAGTTTATTTATACCATTTCTCAACACGCATGTAGTACGCAACTAACACGCAACTCACACGCAACTAATAGGTTGGATACGCAGGGCATAGGTTGGGGATACGCTGCGAATAAGCACAATAGGTTGGGGGTACGCTACACACGCAACAGGATCGCAACACGATCGCAAAATGATCGCAACAGGTACGCAACACATTCGCAACATGTACGGTACCAAAACCTGGCCAGATACCTCAAATTTGGACCTGCGATCACCTGCGTTCATAGCTTATGAGTTGCGTACCTGTTGCGATCGTGTTGCGTGCGTAGCGTACCTGTTGCGTCCCTGTTGCGTATACATTGATCGCAGGCATTCGCAAAGAATTATTGAACATGTTCAAAATTTCCGAACTTACTCTGCGTGTGTCTGCGTGTGTCTGCGATCACATGCGTGCTTGTTGCGTACTTCAAACCTATAAAACTTATTAGTTGCGTGTGAGTTGCGTTCGGAACTTATGATCACTATTTTTTATTCGCAACCATACGCAACTGGTGATCGCTATGGTGTGAGGGTAGCTTTAGATGCTTGTGTACGGCAAATTACGAATCACAATATATTTACTGTCGTGAGAATTGGCGCTGTCGCCTTGCAGAAAGAAACAAATTTGTAGTCCAGAAATCGACAGATACTGTGTTTTGTTTTTCGATAAAGGTCAACAAACGATATATATACTATCGACTGACTACATTTAAGATGAACTATAACTTGTAATTCGATCCCCTGGTAGTTATTCGCTACAATGAAATGTGCTGAAACAAAGTCAGGTCAGATTTTATAAGGAGATCAATTGCTCCAGCTTGACTTGAAATTTATTTGATATCTACAATATACAAAAGGGTTTAGGGCAAATTTTGTTTGCAACTTATTAAACATTTCCTCGATGTTCCAGCTGCCCGGAACTTCTATAAAATTCAAATAAGTAGGGTAGTATTTGCTCTACTGCACGGGTTACATATTCGGCTCCTCTCAATTAACTTTTCAATGTAAGTAAAAATTTTGCCTTCATATTATAAATGCTGGTCAACGTATAAATGCATCAATACAATATCTTGGTTCACATTTGCTCAAATAATTAAACAATATTGTTGTTTTCCTTTTCCAATAAATATAGTTGTGATCATAAGCTTGTGAGCATGAAAATATTCATCGATACATAATTATTCATCTATATAAATAGTTTATTCTATAAATTTTCTTATCATTCCTGGAGATATGGGATGTTTGATTCAATGGGAGTGTTCAGCAATGCGACTCTTTTGCAGTTGTCAAACGGCCAGACGCGCTGAAGCCTAAACAAATGTCAGTTGTTTAAATTGATATACATGTAGATTAATGGGTTGGTTCTTGAATTTACATGGGGTTATCCTACAAGGACAAGTGACATAATTTTGTCATTGCGACACGATTATTCTGGATGGCTGTGAGCATCAACGTTAATAGAATAGTCCAAAATGCTCTACATATGTGGAGCGCTGTGGTGTTGGCAGGGGATCGGGTCACCAACATCTTTATAAATATTCGCCGCAACAGCATGGTGCATGAACAACGTGCGTAGCTGCCAATAATTCCAATAGCAATGGCCTTACCACATCATTTGTGTACTGGGGTTTTAATGGCCTTCGTATTTGAAATCCAGGTCAGTAATCAGATAACACCATGTCCACACCGTGATGTTCGTTCAAAACGATTACATGTAGCGCGTGCATGTTTAAATGGCACAAATTGCGAACGATGTATTAATTATGTCCAAAATGTCATCATTTGAGATCGCTCCCGCAGTAGAGTTTGCCAAGGGTGGACAACGAAACAACATGTGAGATATGCGGATTTAAAACTAAATGCAAGTATAACCTGTAGATATATAAATCAAGACCCCATGAAATCGAAGTGTGCTACAACAACAACAACATGAGACAAACTCAGAAAAACACAATGTGTGTGTGGAATTTGTACATGATGGAATAATAATCGGCAGATTCTAAGTGGAATCATTTGATATTTATAAAGATCGAAAAAGGGAGATAGCTCCGTCAAAAATCGCAGATCTGAACCACATTCAAACTTGACTTGAACAATGTCAAGTTTAGCTGGGATTAGTTGATATTAGCTGGAATTATACGGACAACACGAACATTGCAATTTATAGTTCTGAAAATGACTATATAGCTCTAATAAATAGCATCTTACAGAACGATATTGGAACTCGTTCCGATCGGATATTATTCACCGGAGTTATTATCCGGACCATATGAAAATAGCAAATTCTAAGTAAAACAAGATAAGAGCATCGCTAGGGCGCGGCAAAGTAGGCCCTTTAGTCATTTCAAATTGTAATACCGCAAAATAAAATAGTAATCTGAGCTTACAAAGAATATCTGATATACCCCTAATTTCAATGCCAAAATGCGGTCAAAAGTCGAAAAAATGTGAAAGTAATTAGACAGAACCCATATTCAAACTTGGCCTGTAGTTTCAAATCACATAGTCCAAACAGGAGTTACTGGTCGGAAACAGAAATGTTATGAAATCGGTCAAATTCTAAGTCGAAAAAGGGCTGTAACTCATGTAAAATAAAAGGACGGAACCCACATTCGACCTTGGCCTGTATTATTGGCTGGGAAATACACATATTACTTTGGTTCAGATCAAACAACCCAAACTAGAGTTATCGATCGGAAACCAAAAATGTTAACGGACGGACGGACAGCTAGATAGACGGCTAGACAGACGGACGGACAGACTGATTACATAATAGGACATTTTTTTTCAAAAGGTTGTACAAAAGGGCCATAAATAAGAGGAAAAAAATCATCGGACTGGAACCATAATTGAAATTGATCTCAATAATGTAATTTTGATTCCTCTACGGAGGGTCGTTTCGATCGAATAAGTTGAACTGACGTTAACAGCCTGACAAGGAATTGGACGGACACACGAACGGACGCGCAAACGAACTGACGCCGCTGAATATATTAGTTCTCCGAAATTATTAGGGGGGGGCAAAAATAAACTTGAAAGCGAGGTTTTATCACAAATAAATATGTTTAGCATTTTCACTTTTTCTCCCTATGCAGGCAATTTATAATTTTAAAATGAACATCGACTTGCTCCTTTATCGCGCTACATGTATAATGCAAATGTTACAATGATGGCATTTATAATGACACCAAGACATATTTCACTGTTCCCAGCACATTTTATTTTATATCTATTAAACCACTGTTGGCGTGCAGTTACTAACCAGTGTTGGTGTGTGAAGTCATACTTGGTGTAAACTAAAATTGACTACAATCATTTATGCTCATTTCAATGTTTGGCGTTTCGGGGAAATATGTATCATAACCATCGCAAACTATGATAGTTTGTGTTAAATTTCAAAGAGGACCTTCAAATTTATCATACCAACTAGAATTATATTAGATAGTCCCTCTGATGTGATTTTAAAGCTAAAAAATAAGTCACCATTGAATTGGCATACACGTGATGTTCCAATGAGCAGGAAAGCAACAAAATGACACAATCGTCACCATAATGTATAATGATATGACTCCCATATTGACCCAATTATTTGCCTACAATTGGCAGATATTGTTTGGGGCTTGCAATATGCCGTACAGTAACAAAACATGCGAATTGCAATTTGCACGACAGTGCTCCTGCAATTCGCCGTACACCAAATAATTATGTATTTCGTCAATAAGTTTTATTAAACAGCCGAAAAACTAATGTTTGGTGCTATGTAAGTCATTGTGGACCTTTCTACGCCATGAACATAGCAAAATGTAAACGTACAGGCGTTTTAGATACAAGAAAATCGGTGTTTATCAGACCAAGTTACAGACGATCCGTAGAATTTCACCTAATAATCGTGATTTCTGAGGACGTACTTTATATCCAGAATTTATAGATACTGTATTTGAGAAGTATAGTATAATATAATATTATTCAGAGGGATTTATACTTCCTGATGTGTCATGGTTTTTAACAATCACGAATATTCGGTAAAAATATTCGGCATATTGTGTACAAAAAATGAAATTTTCCTGCATAATATCCGTTGTCGGATATGCACAGTGATGATGTAAAGCTTATTTCCGAGCTACAATGTATTACACAAAATTGGTCATGTGTGTAGATTAATCACGTTAAAGTCTGTGTTGTATACGATATGTTAACAGCTTGACTAAGCAATAGTTTAGAAGGCGTGTATATAATCACGTTTGGTTTTTTAAATTTATTCTTTATGCGTGCGCACATAAACTAATGTTTTGTATATAGCATGTTTAAACTATCATGTAGAGAGTAATCAATTGATTTCGATGATTACTTGAAACAGTTCACGAGGGGAGCCCAGGCTGGTTAACCCTTTACCCAACAGAACGGTCCTGTGCCAATGCATTCTCTTATATATGCGAGTCGACCATAGGTCGCCTCGCATATATAAGAGAATGCATTGGCTTAACACATATTAAAGAAAAAATGGTAAAAAGTGTTAAAAAAAAGTTTTTTTTAGGCCAATGCATTCTCTTATATATGCGAGGCGACCTATGGTCGACTCGCATATATAAGAGAATGCATTGGCACAGGGTATAACTGTAACTATCACAATGTGGTCAAGGAGCCGGTTCCAATGATATCCATATTTGTATGGTTCTATTGAGACAGTTCGAAGATATTTTAGGCTGTTGAAGCTTTATTTGGCCGGTTTTGGCCGGTTTGTTGGGTAAAGGGTTATACCCAGTGAGCACAGCGAACGAGGGTTTTACCAATAGATCAGGCTTATCGTGTGAATTGTCATCAAACCAATTGATTATTCTTGTTATTACACACTTTCCATCATTAAAAGGCGCTAATTCTAAAGTTAATATGTGACAAAATAGTCCCGAGCAGCTTATCGCGACATCTTAATCAACAACTTTGCACGACTTATCGACAACAAATGCAAATATGACCATATAACCCAGACGTTGATCAGTGAGCATATAATGACTTTTCAGTTTAGAATGGAATACAAATGTGCGGTCACAGTATTCAAATCGAAATCATACGGCTCCTGTGTACATCTCTGACATGTTTGTTATGAAAATCGGGGGTGTGACACGATCATGTACCAGTGGGAAAGATATCCGCAGAACGAACAGGAAGCCTAACATCAACTACGGAATTAGGTGCTTCCAAGAGACTGCCATTAACAACTGGAATAAACTACCAATGGACATCCGGAAATGTGCTACTCTCACCAACTTCAAGTCAAAACTTAAAACTCACCTGTTCGAGATATGTTTCAGTCTGCCAAAAAAGGGTGTTTGCCAACAGGTTAGCGAGTAGCCGTGGTCAGCTAGGGTGTTCCAGGCTATACCAGGTGAAAGCTAACGCCGTGCGCATTCTTATTCCAATAAGTATTCAATGACCTGTAATTTATCTACTGGAATTACAACCAAAGAAGAAGTCACACAAGCACGTTAGCGAGTAGCCTTGGTCAGCTAGGGTGTTCCAGGCTATACCAGGTGAAAGCTAACGTCACGCGCATCAACCAAGTAAAACACCAGCTGAACTTGACTCGTGTATATATGTGTCTGATAACTGTTATTATTTTTTTATCTTAAAATACCAACAAAAAAAAACAAAAAATAACTAATGCAAATACTCTTTGTTGATATTATTCTATCTTGTATACTGTTTGGATCACTAATAAGCAACTTAGTCTCATCAATATTTTTCGTTTCGATTTTACTCGTTCCCGATCTTTCCCATTTTACCCCCTTTTCGTGGTATTTTTAGCTTGTTACCCGTTCGCCATTTTTCACCCTTTTTTCGCTGTTAGCATTTGTTAGCATGTTACCACCCCCAATTTACCAGTAACTTTTGTTAATTTATTTTCGATTTGTAATATTATGCGCTTTTATATTTCTTAGTAACGTCTCACTTATAGTTTTACTTTTTTAGTTGAACAATTGTTGTTTACATAACAAAGGTTATAACATGCGAAATGTAATCATTGGAGAACTATGAATATAAGAACACAATACAAATATTATCCAATTTCATCTTAAAGATACGGGCGGCGTTGGCGGTGGATATGCTGTTAAAATATTCACCTCCGTCAAAAACCGCCAATTAGAAAGAATAGTAAAATATAGACATACCTTGTTCTTATACCAATCAGAAATATGGCATAAACAGTATGTTATTATCAATTTTGTTTGCTTTGTTATGTAAACAGAAGCAAAAAACGTTACATTACCTGGCTTTTGTTTAGATCCGGATATGGTAAACATAAAGAGCGTATTTTGTTACTGTTTTCCTGATATGGAATTAATAAAGAGCGTTTATATAATTTTTGTGTGATTAACAAATGGAATTGCGCTGTGTTATGTAAACAGAAACACAACTTCTGTAACACGAGGAGGCTCTTGTTTACGTACACCATCGTACGTCTTGACGCAATATACTATATACGCGCTGATTATGTTTGCCATATGAACACAACTATATATATTTTAATATTCCTTCTGTTGGTGGCGATTTGAACAAATAGGAATATTTCTGCAACGAACGCCGTCCGTGCCTTTAATGGTGATATATTTATAGAAGATTTATGTTTTGGCTTACGGGACTTGAAGATCCTCTCTTTGAGTGTTTCTTGAGTAAGCCATACAGGAAACCTCTTTTGCTAATCTGCAAATGCAAATACCAGGTGTAGCTATTAGAAGAAGAATAGCCGTCTCGTTACTCTCACATCTAAAAATAGAATCTTTGGGTCTAAAATTGGTTGTACTAAAATATTCCCAAAACTTCCAAAATATCAAAACCCAAAAAAAATTTCAAAACTTCAAAAATTTATTTTTTCCAAAAAATTTCAAAATCCCAAAACTTCAAAAATTATCAAAACCCCAAAATTTCCAAACTTCCAAATTATCAAAACCCTCAAAATTATTTCTCCAAAAAAAGTTTAAATAAAAAATTTATAACGAGTTTTCGGTTTCTGATAATCTCGATATTAAAATGTCGAATGTTAAATTATTTGCGTGTAATATCTTTCGTTATTTTTTTTTTGTTCAAATATTTTTCATGAAATTATTAATCGATGTTTAGAAAATAGCTTTATTGGACATTGTGACCATCGATATGAATGCATACATTCCAGTGTTTTATCGGACGCAGTTCATATAATTGTCATACCTGAAAATACACACTATTACTTTTACATAAATAATAAAGAGCGTTTATTCTTTACTTCTCTCTATATGAAGTTATTGAGTATATGACAGGCGTGTATTATCGTGAATTATTGGAAGTATTGAGACTAACGGTCGAAAATTGTAATGTGAAATTAGAACCCTCCAGAATGAATTGTTCGCTGTACACGCAATCACACGCGACATTGGTCGTGTGTCACACCTTTGCTTTACCAAATGAATTATATTATTTCCTCGGTCACAGCTATATGGTATTCAGAAAACATATCGATTTAATGTCTGAACAAAACGGGGTTAGTATCAATTAAGGTTCATAAACTGTGTCATTCACACGATAATTAGTTAGCCAAAAACATGCATACATATTAAGTCAGGTCGTGAGACACTCAATTATAGAAATTGCTTTGATGACATTGTTATAATAACATTACGTAATAACCCCTTATCACTCCAGTCACACTTACGATCATTTTGTATGCCGAAAACTCCAGGTAGCACCGATGATGTAACATTATATCACTGCTATTGTACCAATGATAGGTTCAGACATGTTCCATGTTTAGAAAAGAAAAGTTACCTATAATTCTGCTGTGGTTAAGCAGTCCATTATTTAGGGCATACCTGTATGTAGGCCTACCAGTGGATGAATAGTCTGCCGGAGAAGTACTGTGTAGACAGGTCTTGTCGGTAAGAGAGTCAGACGAGTAGTGAAGGCTCGGCTATTAAAACATAGTAATGCGATAGCGAACATCAAACGAGTCTGCGCACGCATATCTGTCAAAGGATACAAGGGCAGTCATTGGTCAATTTATCCCCGGTGTCAGCTCAGTACCCAATCGGGACGAAGCCGAAGGTCAACTCATTTTTTTGTGCTCATTATAGTACGTCACTTGGACATTTTATCAGTTTATCACGTCATCACTAAATGTGGCAATCGGGTATCCACCGATGCCTGCAATTTATTATTTATAATAATTGGACTCATTGATCTCACGTAAATAATACTCTTAGTTGTTCCAATAAAATAGTTATCAAATTCGATCACCAATAGATTTGACTGTGGAATATAATGACCTTTAACTTATTTATCGATCTATGTTAGAACATGGTCTTAACAAAAAACTTGACCATAACAAAAATTACCTTACATTTATGCATGAATCTAATTAGACCATGCGTAAATATTGTCAGCTTATCGTCTGATGAGCAAATCCGATGTTTATCAAAAATAGTACAACTTCCAGTTGGTAATTACTCTTACGAATGAAGAGCGTTGAACATATACGAAATTACTACACGAATGAACTGAAATTTATATTTCACATCTTACCAACAACAGATACAGACATAGTCATAGTGTTATACTATCTTACATGTACACACGCTATGACATCATTCGAAGGGGCAATACACTCAAGGAGTTAAAGTGACACGAAACAAGGGACGTGATGCAATATTGGTGTTTGAATATTAAAAGGAACACAAGACACTCTAAAGGGACACTCATTATGAATGAATGTTAACAATACAAGCGCAGTGGTTGAAAGTTAAAATGACAGATCAATATTTAAGGGTCAAATTTTCGGGGCACTTAATGCACCTTTTATCATTACGTATCGTTTCTCACTCTACAATTCCCAATAATCCACACACTCTCTCCCTCCCCCAGCTTATAGATATATAACGAAAACGAGAATATCATGTTGATGAAGTTTATTGAAATTTAATCGTCCGAATTGTCATCACTTTCGCCAGAAGTGTCATATGTTACGTCCATGAATTTTTCTAGCATCGGTTTGTACTTTAATATTGACATTTTCACTGCATCATATTCTCCATAACCATTATTCAAATATTTGTCGACTTTATCCATGACTCTGTTGTGCAGAGTCCCATTGCGCAGCTGCAGATACGATACTATTGTCCAAGCATAATCAGTCATAAAGTGTATCATATCTTTACTTTTAAGGTCCTTGTCAGCTTGTTCTTTTGCTTCTGCGTCTTTCGAGCCATTTTCCTTATACGTGTCCACTTTATCACTCCATTCCTCACGTGTTTTATCTCTACTTTCATCACGCAAACTTTTGAAGTATTCATCTTCATTCAATTTAATTTCCTTATTCTGACTATCATCCGGGTCCTCAGTTAATTTTCGTTTTAACTTATTTTCTTGACACCAGTTTTTTACGTGTCTCTGAACATCATAATGATCTGCGAACAAAAGCCCGCATTCATTACAAGGGTACGACATGTCTTCTTGAATGTCTCTGTTTTGATGGTTCTTCTTATTAATTTCATCGAGCTCACCAGGTGGCCGTATGTCGTTAGTATAGTCATTATGTTGACCCTGGGGCACAATATAATTATATGTTATGCCCTTCTGTTGACCGGGGAGTTCTCTGTCATCGTATTTCATCGCATTCTGTTGACCCTGGGTCTCAGTGTCTTTTGTATGTTTTATCATCCCATTCTGTTCATCTGGGTGTTCTCTGTCTTTTTGGAGATTATATTTCATGCCATTCCATTCACCCCTATGTTGGTTCGTGTCCTCTTTTAGTACATTCTGTCGCAGACGTAATGTGTCCGGTGTTGCGGCTTTTAAATCCACCAGTAGGTAACCGTACGGTTCACTCGTCGCTTCCGAAAACTCTCGAACCATACGCTGAGGACATTCAGGATACATCTGTCTTGATAATGTTGAAATTAATCCCTTGTCGATTGGGTTATTGAACAATACCAAATATTGACAATTTCGTCGTTGCGTTGGATCTTTGTTGTAGTAGAAATTCTGGTTCAAACTTATCAAAGATAAGTTCAAATGGTGACTTCCTTCGGAATGCAAATCATTAACTCTCTGGTCTTTTGATGAAGTTTGCATCAAGTCATCGAGTATAACTAGATTTTTATACCGGGGGTTGATAAGCGAATCCAAGTTTGCTGGTATTCCTCGTATAAAGTTGACCTGAGGGGTGACGGTATACTTTAATTCGTCATATAGGGGCTGCCAATATTTATAAAACCATATTATTCTGTCAGGTGCGGGTGATATTTTTGAGGCAGACTTTTGTAGTAAGGTTTTCACGAAGTATGTCTTACCACAAGATGTCGGTCCACTTACACATGCCGTGAATGGATGCTTGAAAATAAAATCTTCATGGACATTGGCCATTGGATCATCAAAGCAGGATGTTATGTCGCTTTGTTGCTGTGTCCCCTGCTGGTGTTGTAGTATCTGGTGTGGCTGTAATGGCTGTTGTTGTGGCTGATGATACTGCTGCCTGTTGCTGCTACGGTCTGTTGCTGTTGCTTGGTGCTGCTGCTGTGGGTGTCGGTTAACAAACTCAGTGTGCTTAGATTGTACATGTCTTATCAAATCATGGTTCCGCACATACCCCCTAGAGCAAATTGAACACTGGTGCTTCATTTATACTTGACTAAAATGTCTCGGTATATGGATTTCCTTTATACAAATGTTCCTTATAACCTAAAAATATGTCATGTCCGTATGTTTGATAACTTTATGTAGATGAAATAGTCTGCCGGAGAAGCACTGTGTATACGGGGAATCAACAGGTCTTGTCGGTAAGAGAGTCAGACGAGAAGTGAAGTATCGACTATTAAAACATAGTAATGCGATAGCGAACATCAAACGAGTCTGGACACGCATATCTGTCAAAAGATACAAATAGCCGTCATTGGTCAATCTATCCTCGGTATCACTTTTCGTTTTACAAAATCAATTTCACCGAGAGGTTCCCTCGTCATTTGTAGTGACGTAATTGTGGCACCGCCGCCGGCGGCGGCGGCGGCATTGCGGTATTTGCCGGCGGCGGCGGCGGCGGCGGCATTGCGGTATTTGCCGCCGGCGGCGGCGGCGGCGGCATTGCGGTATTTGCCGCCGGCGGCGGCGGCATTGCAGTATTTTACTGCGGGGTCCGCCGGCGGCGGACCCCGGCGGCGGTGGCTGCACCGCCGCCGCAGTAAAATACCGCAATGCCGCCGCCGCCGGCGGCAAATACCGCAATGCCGCCGCCGCCGCCGCCGGCAAATACCGCAATGCCGCCGCCGCCGCCGCCGCCGCCGCCGGCGGCGGTGCCACAATTACGTCACTACAAATGACGAGGGAACCTCTCGGTGAAATTGATTTTGTAAAACGAAAAGTGATACCGAGGATAGATTGACCAATGACGGCTATTTGTATCTTTTGACAGATATGCGTGTCCAGACTCGTTTGATGTTCGCTATCGCATTACTATGTTTTAATAGTCGATACTTCACTTCTCGTCTGACTCTCTTACCGACAAGACCTGTTGATTCCCCGTATACACAGTGCTTCTCCGGCAGACTATTTCATCTACATAAAGTTATCAAACATACGGACATGACATATTTTTAGGTTATAAGGAACATTTGTATAAAGGAAATCCATATACCGAGACATTTTAGTCAAGTATAAATGAAGCACCAGTGTTCAATTTGCTCTAGGGGGTATGTGCGGAACCATGATTTGATAAGACATGTACAATCTAAGCACACTGAGTTTGTTAACCGACACCCACAGCAGCAGCACCAAGCAACAGCAACAGACCGTAGCAGCAACAGGCAGCAGTATCATCAGCCACAACAACAGCCATTACAGCCACACCAGATACTACAACACCAGCAGGGGACACAGCAACAAAGCGACATAACATCCTGCTTTGATGATCCAATGGCCAATGTCCATGAAGATTTTATTTTCAAGCATCCATTCACGGCATGTGTAAGTGGACCGACATCTTGTGGTAAGACATACTTCGTGAAAACCTTACTACAAAAGTCTGCCTCAAAAATATCACCCGCACCTGACAGAATAATATGGTTTAATAAATATTGGCAGCCCCTATATGACGAATTAAAGTATACCGTCACCCCTCAGGTCAACTTTATACGAGGAATACCAGCAAACTTGGATTCGCTTATCAACCCCCGGTATAAAAATCTAGTTATACTCGATGACTTGATGCAAACTTCATCAAAAGACCAGAGAGTTAATGATTTGCATTCCGAAGGAAGTCACCATTTGAACTTATCTTTGATAAGTTTGAACCAGAATTTCTACTACAACAAAGATCCAACGCAACGACGAAATTGTCAATATTTGGTATTGTTCAATAACCCAATCGACAAGGGATTAATTTCAACATTATCAAGACAGATGTATCCTGAATGTCCTCAGCGTATGGTTCGAGAGTTTTCGGAAGCGACGAGTGAACCGTACGGTTACCTACTGGTGGATTTAAAAGCCGCAACACCGGACACATTACGTCTGCGACAGAATGTACTAAAAGAGGACACGAACCAACATAGGGGTGAATGGAATGGCATGAAATATAATCTCCAAAAAGACAGAGAACACCCACATGAACAGAATGGGATGATAAAACATACAAAAGACACTGAGACCCAGGGTCAACAGAATGCGATGAAATACGATGACAGAGAACTCCCCGGTCAACAGAAGGGCATAACATATAATTATATTGTGCCCCAGGGTCAACATAATGACTATACTAACGACATACGGCCACCTGGTGAGCTCGATGAAATTAATAAGAAGAACCATCAAAACAGAGACATTCAAGAAGACATGTCGTACCCTTGTAATGAATGCGGGCTTTTGTTCGCAGATCATTATGATGTTCAGAGACACGTAAAAAACTGGTGTCAAGAAAATAAGTTAAAACGAAAATTAACTGAGGACCCGGATGATAGTCAGAATAAGGAAATTAAATTGAATGAAGATGAATACTTCAAAAGTTTGCGTGATGAAAGTAGAGATAAAACACGTGAGGAATGGAGTGATAAAGTGGACACGTATAAGGAAAATGGCTCGAAAGACGCAGAAGCAAAAGAACAAGCTGACAAGGACCTTAAAAGTAAAGATATGATACACTTTATGACTGATTATGCTTGGACAATAGTATCGTATCTGCAGCTGCGCAATGGGACTCTGCACAACAGAGTCATGGATAAAGTCGACAAATATTTGAATAATGGTTATGGAGAATATGATGCAGTGAAAATGTCAATATTAAAGTACAAACCGATGCTAGAAAAATTCATGGACGTAACATATGACACTTCTGGCGAAAGTGATGACAATTCGGACGATTAAATTTCAATAAACTTCATCAACATGATATTCTCGTTTTCGTTATATATCTATAAGCTGGGGGAGGGAGAGAGTGTGTGGATTATTGGGAATTGTAGAGTGAGAAACGATACGTAATGATAAAAGGTGCATTAAGTGCCCCGAAAATTTGACCCTTAAATATTGATCTGTCATTTTAACTTTCAACCACTGCGCTTGTATTGTTAACATTCATTCATAATGAGTGTCCCTTTAGAGTGTCTTGTGTTCCTTTTAATATTCAAACACCAATATTGCATCACGTCCCTTGTTTCGTGTCACTTTAACTCCTTGAGTGTATTGCCCCTTCGAATGATGTCATAGCGTGTGTACATGTAAGATAGTATAACACTATGACTATGTCTGTATCTGTTGTTGGTAAGATGTGAAATATAAATTTCAGTTCATTCGTGTAGTAATTTCGTATATGTTCAACGCTCTTCATTCGTAAGAGTAATTACCAACTGGAAGTTGTACTATTTTTGATAAACATCGGATTTGCTCATCAGACGATAAGCTGACAATATTTACGCATGGTCTAATTAGATTCATGCATAAATGTAAGGTAATTTTTGTTATGGTCAAGTTTTTTGTTAAGACCATGTTCTAACATAGATCGATAAATAAGTTAAAGGTCATTATATTCCACAGTCAAATCTATTGGTGATCGAATTTGATAACTATTTTATTGGAACAACTAAGAGTATTATTTACGTGAGATCAATGAGTCCAATTATTATAAATAATAAATTGCAGGCATCGGTGGATACCCGATTGCCACATTTAGTGATGACGTGATAAACTGATAAAATGTCCAAGTGACGTACTATAATGAGCAAAAAAAAATGAGTTGACCTTCGGCTTCGTCCCGATTGGGTACTGAGCTGACACCGGGGATAAATTGACCAATGACTGCCCTTGTATCCTTTGACAGATATGCATGCGCAGACTCGTTTGATGTTCGCTATCGCATTACTATGTTTTAATAGCCGAGCCTTCACTACTCGTCTGACTCTCTTACCGACAAGACCTGTCTACACAGTACTTCTCCGGCAGACTATTCATCCACTGGTAGGCCTACATACAGGTATGCCCTAAATAATGGACTGCTTAACCACAGCAGAATTATAGGTAACTTTTCTTTTCTAAACATGGAACATGTCTGAACCTATCATTGGTACAATAGCAGTGATATAATGTTACATCATCGGTGCTACCTGGAGTTTTCGGCATACAAAATGATCGTAAGTGTGACTGGAGTGATAAGGGGTTATTACGTAATGTTATTATAACAATGTCATCAAAGCAATTTCTATAATTGAGTGTCTCACGACCTGACTTAATATGTATGCATGTTTTTGGCTAACTAATTATCGTGTGAATGACACAGTTTATGAACCTTAATTGATACTAACCCCGTTTTGTTCAGACATTAAATCGATATGTTTTCTGAATACCATATAGCTGTGACCGAGGAAATAATATAATTCATTTGGTAAAGCAAAGGTGTGACACACGACCAATGTCGCGTGTGATTGCGTGTACAGCGAACAATTCATTCTGGAGGGTTCTAATTTCACATTACAATTTTCGACCGTTAGTCTCAATACTTCCAATAATTCACGATAATACACGCCTGTCATATACTCAATAACTTCATATAGAGAGAAGTAAAGAATAAACGCTCTTTATTATTTATGTAAAAGTAATAGTGTGTATTTTCAGGTATGACAATTATATGAACTGCGTCCGATAAAACACTGGAATGTATGCATTCATATCGATGGTCACAATGTCCAATAAAGCTATTTTCTAAACATCGATTAATAATTTCATGAAAAATATTTGAACAAAAAAAAAATAACGAAAGATATTACACGCAAATAATTTAACATTCGACATTTTAATATCGAGATTATCAGAAACCGAAAACTCGTTATAAATTTTTTGTTTAAACTTTTTTTGGAGAAATAATTTTGAGGGTTTTGATAATTTGGAAGTTTGGAAATTTTGGGGTTTTGATAATTTTTGAAGTTTTGGGATTTTGAAATTTTTTGGAAAAAATAAATTTTTGAAGTTTTGAAATTTTTTTTGGGTTTTGATATTTTGGAAGTTTTGGGAATATTTTAGTACAACCAATTTTAGACCCAAATATTCTATTTTTAGATGTGAGAGTAACGAGACGGCTATTCTTCTATTAGAAACACGACGCAAAAAAAACGAAATTACTTAAAGATGCTCTGTCAGATTTGACAATATATTTGACAAAATTTACTAAGCCAGTGTTCAACATATACCACACACGAAACGTACCTGGTATACACACAATACTATAATATGAACTTGTCATTAAATGTGAAAAAAATTAAAAGTGTCAAACAACACGAAATACATTGGTATAGTGATGAACACAGTTCCAACATCATTGTACATATAACAGGTTCCGTCAATTATAGTTTGACAGCAAACAGATTGTTTAAAAATAGCCGATTTAACATGGAATGTATGCACGGATATCACAATTAGAGTTAAAAAGAGGGCATCAGTACTTTTTTTGTGCAACAAACGATCGGCTCAGTCGCTGTTTGGTAGAACATAAATATATCAATGAGGACAAATCAATTCATGGATTGTTTTAAGTTCGCATATTGGCTTTCAACTGGTAACAGTTGCCCGTTGTTTAACTTGCGCGTTAGTGCAACAGAACGATGTTGGCATACTCCATGTCACATACGTGACACAGTTTTGCATTATATTTGAATCAACAATGCACTACCTTATATGAATTACACTTGAGTAGGCTCTCAGGGCTGTGTGAATGGATGCGATGTTTCAATAAACATTCAAATAATAATGCTATGCAAGTCCATTTTCATCTTTCCCTTGATATTGAGTTCGCCGTCTGGTACCCACAATCTCTTCAAATTTCAAACAAAGAACCCACATACAAGAAAGCATCAATTTTTTTTATTGTCAACCATTTCTCGCATGTGAGAAAACATTCAACCCTTGATTTACACAAACCGTAGGTTTGAACATCAATATATAATCATGGTGATGAATCACGTGGTTTCCATGTGATGAGTACCAGGCATTCAAAATGGTCGAAGCATTGGCAAACTCGACCAGAAACGAGGAAAAAAAGTAATAAACTAAGATAGTGATATATTGCATATTATTTTGGCAGCTGTGAGCATAATTATGCTATACGATATTTCAACAAGCTCATTTGTGTCCAAACTCACAGTTGATTGCTTTAACATTCTGACCAAACTTGTCAGTCGAAGGATTCTTCTTGATGTATGGACTGGTGTATTTCACGAGCCGCCGACTGACAACTTTGGTCAGAATGTTATAGAAAACTACTGAGTATTTCTGAACAAATAAGGATTCTACTTATTTTACAAATAAACTAGCATATGCTCGTTACACCAGTCGACATGCTTTGTTTTGTGTCAGTTCCTCATATATTTTGTTTTTGTGCGTCTATACATTTTGAATACGTGGTACTCACCAATCTCGAAACCACGTGATTCCCACCGTGATAAGGAACAATAAGGCATCATGTAACATTTGTATATTGTTATGGTGAAATAGTTAAATTCTACCGTGATAATAGTGCTGATAATGAGGGTGATATCGCGTGTACACTACATCTATTTGGGAACTACTATGGATAACATGGATATTGGTCAATATCAAGAAAATAAATTCACAAACAAAGTCTCCTTTTACAAATTAGTATTGAATTCGCCAATGAATTTGAGTTACTTCTGTACAGAATATCCACGAATCAGACGCCATTGGTAAATCACCTCCCGTGGTGGCTGATGCATACATATTATGTAATATTATATCTCACGTGACTTTCTCGCATTCTGATTGGTTGCAAACTGCTATACTATTTTACGATAGTACTCCAGTACAATTCATTTTCTATATTTATAGTAACAAACTCATTTCGCGAAATCGGGTTGCCGCCGGAAGATACGGCCAACTTTAAACTATACCTTGTACGATAACTGTTGCAATATCGGTATATCATTAGATTTATTGGTGAATTGTAGTGATCTTACAACTGTCCAATCATTACTATTCAGTGTATTTAATAGTTTGTCTGTTTAGTTGTTAAGCGGCATTTCTGCAAGTCCCAATTTTGTAATGCCAGTGGACGTTATTTCCGTTTTAATCGAAGTTAAGAATTTCGCCAAACTGTCTTTGCTAATAATGTATTTATAGAAATAAGCCGTACAATACCTACACTCCGCATAACCCCGAGACTACGTGTAATACCAGCCAATACGTCAAGGATTTGATAGCAAACAATATGTAATCGGGGTTCACGATTGGATGGCTAGTGGCATCTAATCGCGGGCACGGGTGGCACGTGATGTTCGATTGAATATCAGAATATAGGGTATCATATAATCCCATATCCCATAATAGTCAAATATAGCGAATTATCGAAATGCAGCGAAATAGAGCGAAATATAGAAATAGGAATATATACATTTTTATTAACTAAATAACGGAGATATTTGAAGAAGTGATTTTGACGAAATAACGGAAATATTTGAAGAAGTGTTTTAAAGAGCGTAACCCAAACCTCCCCAAGCCCACACACCCTATAGAAGAATTTGACTTATATTTCACCAGCGTTGATCTATTGTGGTGTCAATGTCTCATACAAATCGCCGTTATTTCGTAAAGGTACATTCTTTATAGAGTTATTACCCTTCAGATTAAATATGATAGTCAATCGAAACCACGCGTGCCTCCCGTGGTCGCGATTGTATGCCAATAGCCATCATATCGTGAACCCCGATATGTTATCTTTTGGTAGTCAAGCGTGTGCGTATTATGTGGTAATACATACACTTCGTACAATCACAACACTCGGTACAATCCCTACACTATACGTGCAATCTCTACTCTCCGTAAAACACTCCTTACAATCCTTAACTACTCCTTACTATCCCTACACACAATACAATCCCCACACTCAGTACAATCCTTAACTCCGTACAATCCATACAACCCCTACTATACATACAATCAATATACTCCGTACAATCTCTACAATCCGTCAACGCTCTAAAATGGAATATCTCCACTGATCTCGTTCGTCGCATCTGGTAAGCCACATACATAATTATCTATTATAATGTATTACCTATATGCATTCTTCGAAATCACTGCTACACAATAGGATCGTTTGTTTCACCTATTCTGCGGAAAGTTGTTAACAGCTGAAAAATTTCGATGGTTTCTGGTAAATAGTTTAGTATAATATAAAGTCTGCATGTTATTATTTCATGCATTTGTCAAATGTAATTGGTCCACGGTGATGTGGCAACAGTGAGAAATTAAGTATAATTTGATGTATGAAGATTAATATCACAAGTGGGATCTATACCAGCTAAAACACATACAAACTCGAGCTAGCTCGTGATGAAACAGGTGCATTCTCTGCAACGATTAGATAGATATAAATATTACATACCCATTGTCCCCGTATCATACAGTTACAACGATAGCTCGACAACAGCCACTGTTACTTTAGTGATCGAAATTAGTGTATTACCAATACATACTCACAATACCACAATATAGTATACGGCATGGTACTTTCCAACAAATTGTTTTATGACTGTATTTAGTTTTTCTGTATGATCAAATTGACAGAACTCACAATACATAATCGAGATGCCCAATGTGTGCAAATTACCATCTGGGTACTTTAATGCGTCTAGGTTTCCCGTACTACAGGAGGCAATGCATGCATAATGAGGTACATGTGGGTGGATTTGGTGACGTTAGCCCGATGTGCGGGGTAGCGTCATCATGTATACCCTCTGGGAACCTGAGTCTGCATATGTCAGGTACCATACTGTCAGGCCTGAACGTCGCAATCAGCTACTGGTAATGTGAAAAACGTTATGATTGGGAGTTGGTAGTTAGCTACTGGTAATTCGAAAAACTTTATGATTGGGAGTTGGTAATTAGCTACTGGTAATGTGAAAAACGTCATGATTGGGAGTTGGTAATTAGGTACTGGTAATGTGAAAAACGTCATGATTGGGAGTTGGTAAACAGAAATTAAAGGTTCGTCTAGCAATGGATTTACAATGTGATGTAATTAGCTACTGTTAATGTGAAAAACGTTATGATTGAGAGTTGTTAAATAGAAATTAAAGGTTCGTCTCGCGATGGATTTACAATGTGATGTAATTAGCTACTGGTAATGTGAAAAACGTTATGATTGGGAGTTGGTAATTCTAAATTAAAGGTTCGTCTAGCGATGGATTTGCAATGTGATGTAATTAGCTACTGGTAATGTGAAAAACGTTATGATTGAGAGTTGGTAATTCTAAATTAAAGGTTCGTCTAGCGATGGATTTGCAATGTGATGTAATTAGCTACTGGTAATGTGAAAAACGTTATGATTGGGAGTTGGTAATTCTAAATTAAAGGTTCGTCTAGCGATGGATTTGCAATGTGATGTAATTAGCTACTGGTAATGTGAAAAACGTTATGATTGAGAGTTGGTAATTCTAAATTAAAGGTTCGTCTAGCGATGGATTTGCAATGTGATGTAATTAGCTACTGGTAATGTGAAAAACGTTATGATTGGGAGTTGGTAATTCTAAATTAAAGGTTCGTCTAGCGATGGATTTGCAATGTGATGTAATTAGCTACTGGTAATGTGAAAAACGTTATGATTGAGAGTTGGTAATTATAAATTAAAGGTTCGTCTAGCGATGGATTTACAATGTGATGTAATTAGCTACTGGCAATGTGAAAAACGTTATGATTGGGAGTTGGTAAATAGAAATTAAAGGTTCGTCTAGCGATGGATTTACAATGTGATGTAATTAGCTACTGGTAATGTGAAAAGCGTTATGATTGAGAGTTGGTAAATAGAAATTAAAGGTTTGTCTAGCGATGGATTTACAATGTGATGTAATTAGCTACTGTTAATGTGAAAAACGTTATGATTGAGAGTTGGTAATTAGAAATTAAAGGTTCGTCTAGCGATGGATTTACAATATGATGTAATTAACTACTGGTAATGTGAAAAACGTTATGATTGAGAGTTGGTAAATAGAAATTAAAGGTTCGTCTAGCGATGGATTTACAATGTGATGTAATTAGCTACTGGTAATGTGAAAAACGTTATGATTGAGAGTTGGTAAATAGAAATTAAAGGTTCGTCTAGCGATGGATTTACAATGTGATGTAATTAGCTACTGGTAATGTGAAAAACGTTATGATTGGGAGTTGGTAATTAGAAATTAAAGGTTTGTCTAGCGACGGATTTACAATGTGATGTAATTAGCTACTGGTAATGTGAAAAACGTTATGATTGGGAGTTGGTAATTCTAAATTAAAGGTTCGTCTAGCGATGGATTTGCAATGTGATGTAATTAGCTACTGGTAATGTGAAAAACGTTATGATTGAGAGTTGGTAATTAGAAATTAAAGGTTCGTCTAGCGATGGATTTACAATGTGATGTAATTAGCTACTGGCAATGTGAAAAACGTTATGATTGGGAGTTGGTAAATAGAAATTAAAGGTTCGTCTAGCGATGGATTTACAATGTGATGTAATTAGCTACTGGTAATGTGAAAAGCGTTATGATTGAGAGTTGGTAAATAGAAATTAAAGGTTTGTCTAGCGATGGATTTACAATGTGATGTAATTAGCTACTGTTAATGTGAAAAACGTTATTATTGAGAGTTGGTAATTAGAAATTAAAGGATCGTCTAGCGATGGATTTACTTTGTGATGTAATTAGCTTCTGGTAATGTGAAAAAGGTTATGATTGAGAGTTGGTAAATAGAAATTAAAGGTTCGTCTAGCGATGAATTTACAATATGATGTAATTAGCTACTGGTAATGTGAAAAACGTTATGATTGGGAGTTGGTAATTAACTACTGGTAATATGAAAAACGTTATAATTGAGAGTTGGCAAATAGAAATTAAAGGTTCGTCTAGCGATGGATTTACAATGTGATGTAATTAGCTACTGGTAATGTGAAAAACGTTATGATTGAGAGTTGGTAAATAGAAATTAAAGGTTTGTCTAGCGATGGATTTACAATGTGATGTAATTAGCTACTGGTAATGTGAAAAACGTTATGGTTGAGAGTTGGTAAATAGAAATTAAAGGTTCGTCTAGCGATGGATTTACAATATGATTTAATTAGCTACTGGTAAAGTGAAAAACGTTATGATTGGGAGTTGGTAAATAGAAATTAAAGGTTCCTCTAGCGATGGATTTACAATGTGATGTAATTAGCTACTGGTAACGTGAAAAACGTTATGATTGGGAGTTGGTAATTAACTAATGGTAATATGAAAAACGTTATAATTGAGAGTTGGTAATTAGAAATTAAAGATTCGTCTAGCGATGGATTTACAATGTGATGTAATTAGCTACTGGTAATATGAAAAACGTTATGATTGGGAGTTGGTAATTAACTAATGGTAATGTGAAAAACGTTATAATTGAGAGTTGGTAATTAGAAATTAAAGGTTCGTCTAGCGATGGATTTACAATGTGATGTAATTAGCTACTGGTATTATGAAAAACGCTATGATTGGGAGTTGGTAAATAGAAATTAAAGGTTCGCCTAGCGATGGATTTACAATGTGATGTAATTAGCTACTGGTAATGTGAAAAACGTCATGATTGGGAGTTGGTAAATAGAAATTAAAGGTTCGTCTAGCGATGGATTTACAATGTGATGTAATTAGATACTGTTAATGTGAAAAACGTTATGATTGAGAGTTGGTAAATGGAAATTAAAGGTTCGTCTAGCGATGCATTTACAATGTGAAGTAATTAGCTACTGTTAATGTGAAAAACGTTATGATTGAGAGTTGGTAAATAGAAATTAAAGGTTCGTCTAGCGATGGATTAACAATGTAATGTAATTAGCTACTGGTAATGTGAAAAGCGTTATGATTGAGAGTTGGTAAATAGAAATTAAAGGTTTGTCTAGCGATGGATTTACAATGTGATGTAATTAGCTACTGGTAATGTGAAAAACGTTATGTTGGGAGTTGGTAATTAGAAATTAAAGGTTCGTCTAGCGATGGATTTACAATGTGATGTAATTAGCTACTGGTAATGTGAAAAACGTTATGATTGAGAGTTGGAAAATGGAAATTAAAGGTTCGTCTAGCGATGCATTTACAATGTGTTGTAATTAGCTACTGGTAATGTGAAAAACGTTATGATTGAGAGTCGGTAAATAGAAATTAAAGGTTCGTCTAGCGATGGATTTACAATGTGATGTAATTAGCTACTGGTAATGTGAAAAACGTTATGATTGAGAGTTGGTAAATGGAAATTAAAGGTTCGTCTAGCGATGCATTTACAATTTGATGTAATTAGATACTGTTAATGTGAAAAACGTTATGATTGAGAGTTGGTAATTATAAATTAAAGGTTCGTCTAGCGATGGATTTACAATGTGATGTAATTAGCTTCTGGTAATGTGAAAAACGTTATGATTGAGAGTTGGTAAATAGAAATTAAAGGTTCGTCTAGCGATGGATTTACAATGTGATGTAATTAGCTTCTGGTAAAGTGAAAAACGTTATGATTGAGAGTTGGTAAATAGAAATTAAAGGTTCCTCTAGCGATGGATTTACAATGTGATGTAATTAGCTACTGGCAATGTGAAAAACGTTATGATTGAGAGTTGGTAAATAGAAATTAAAGGTTCCTCTAGCGATGGATTTACAATGTGATGTAATTAGCTACTGGCAATGTGAAAAACGTTATGATTGAGAGTTGGTAAATAGAAATTAAAGGTTTGTCTAGCGATGGATTTACAATGTGATGTAATTAGATACTGGTAACGTGAAAAACGTTATGATTGAGAGTTGGCAAATAGAAGTTAAAGGTTCGTCTAGCGATGGATTTACAATGTGATGTAATTAGCTACTGGTAACGTGAAAAGCGTTATGATTGAGAGTCGGTAAATATAAATTAAAGGTTCGTCTAGCGATGGATTTACAATGTGATGTAATTAGCTACTGGCAATGTGAAAAACGTTATGATTGAGAGTTGGTAAATAGAAATTAAAGGTTCGTCTAGCGATGGATTTACAATGTGATGTAATTAGCTACTGGTAATGTGAAAAACGTTATAATTGAGAGTTGGTAAATAGAAATTAAAGGTTCGGCTAGCGATGGATTTACAATATGATGCAATTAGCTACTGGTAACGTGAAAAACGTTATGATTGAGAGTTGGTAAATAGAAATTAAAGGTTCGTCTAGCGATGGATTTACAATATGATGTAATTAGCTACTGGTAACGTGAAAAACGTTATGATTGAGAGTTGGTAAATAGAAATTAAAGGTTCGTCTAGCGATGGATTTACAATATGATGTAATTAGCTACTGGTAATGTGAAAAACGTTATGATTGGGAGTTGGTAAATAGAAATTAAAGGTTCGTCTAGCGATGGATTTACAATGTGATGTAATTAGCTACTGGTAATGTGAAAAACGTTATGATTGGGAGTTGGTAATTAACTAATGGTAATGTGAAAAACGTTATAATTGAGAGTTGGTAATTAGAAATTAAAGGTTCCTCTAGCGATGGATTTACAATGTGATGTAATTAGATACTGGTAATGTGAAAAACGTTATGATTGGGAGTTGGTAATTAACTAATGGTAATGTGAAAAACGTTATAATTGAGAGTTGGTAAATAGAAATAAAAGGTTCGTCTAGCGATGGATTTACAATATGATGTGATTAGCTACTGGTAATGTGAAAAACGTTATGGTTGAGAGTTGGCAAATAGAAATTAAAGGTTCGGCTAGCGATGGATTTACAATGTGATGTGATAAGCTACTGGCAATGTGGAAAACGTTATGATTGGGAGTTGGTAAATAGAAATTAAAGGTTCGTCTAGCGATGGATTTACAATATGATGAAATTAGCTACTGGTAATGTGGAAAACGTTATGGTTGAGAGTTGGTAAATAGAAATTAAAGGTTCGTCTAGCGATGGATTTACAATGTAATGTAATTAGCTACTGGTAATGTGAAAAACGTTATGATTGGGAGTTTGTAATTAACTAATGGTATTGTGAAAAACGTTATAATTGAGAGTTGGTAATTAGAAATCAAAGGTTCGTCTAGCGATGGATTTACAATGTGATGTAATTAGCTACTGGTAATGTGAAAAACGTTATGATTGGGAGTTGGTAAATAGAAATTAAAGGTTCGTCTAGCGATGGATTTACAATGTGGTGTAATTAGCTACTGGTAATGTGAAAAACGTTATGATTGAGAGTTGGTAAATAGAAATTAAAGGTTCGTCTAGCGATGGATTTACAATGTGATGTAATTAGCTACTGGTAATGTGAAAAACGTTATAATTGAGAGTTGGTAAATAGAAATTAAAGGTTCATCTAGCGATGGATTTACAATGTGATGTAATTAGCTACTGGTAATGTGAAAAACGTTATGATTGAGAGTTGGTAAATAGAAATTAAAGGTTCATCTAGCGATGGATTTACAATGTGATGTAATTAGCTACTGGTAATGTGAAAAACGTTATAATTGAGAGTTGGTAAATAGAAATTAAAGGTTCATCTAGCGATGGATTTACAATGTGATGTAATTAGCTACTGGTAATGTGAAAAACGTTATGATTGGGAGTTGGTAAATAGAAATTAAAGGTTCATCTAGCGATGGATTTACAATGTGATGTAATTAGCTACTGGTAATGTGAAAAACGTTATGATTGAGAGTTGGTAAATAGAAATTAAAGGTTCGTCTAGCGATGGATTTACAATGTGATGTAATTAGCTACTGGTAATGTGAAAAACGTTATAATTGAGAGTTGGTAAATAGAAATTAAAGGTTCATCTAGCGATGGATTTACAATGTGATGTAATTAGCTACTGGTAATGTGAAAAACGTTATGATTGAGAGTTGGTAAATAGAAATTAAAGGTTCATCTAGCGATGGATTTACAATGTGATGTAATTAGCTACTGGTAATGTGAAAAACGTTATGAATGAGAGTCGGTAAATATAAATTAAAGGTTCGTCTAGCGATGGATTTACAATGTGATGTAATTAGCTACTGGTAATGTGAAAAACGTTATGATTGGGAGTTGGTAATTAACTAATGGTAATATGAAAAACGTTATAATTGAGAGTTGGTAAATAGAAATTAAAGGTTCATCTAGCGATGGATTTACAATGTGATGTAATTAGCTACTGGTAATGTGAAAAACGTTATGATTGAGAGTTGGTAAATAGAAATTAAAGGTTCGTCTAGCGATGGATTTACAATGTGATGTAATTAGCTACTGGTAATGTGAAAAACGTTATGATTGGGAGTTGGTAATTAACTAATGGTAATATGAAAAACGTTATAATTGAGAGTTGGTAAATAGAAATTAAAGGTTCATCTAGCGATGGATTTACAATGTGATGTAATTAGCTACTGGTAATGTGAAAAACGTTATGATTGAGAGTTGGTAAATAGAAATTAAAGGTTCATCTAGCGATGGATTTACAATGTGATGTAATTAGCTACTGGTAATGTGAAAAACGTTATGATTGAGAGTTGGTAAATAGAAATTAAAGGTTCATCTAGCGATGGATTTACAATGTGATGTAATTAGCTACTGGTAATGTGAAAAACGTTATGATTGAGAGTTGGTAAATAGAAATTAAAGGTTCGTCTAGCGATGGATTTACAATGCGATGTAATTAGCTACTGGTAATGTGAAAAACGTTATGATTGGGAGTTGGTAATTAACTACTGGTAATATGAAAAACGTTATAATTGAGAGTTGGTAATTATAAATTAAAGGTTCGTCTAGCGATGGATTTACAATGTGATGTAATTAGCTACTGGTAATGTGAAAAACGTTATGATTGGGAGTTGGTCAATAGAAATTAAAGGTTCGTCTAGTGATGGATTTACAATGTGATGTAACTAGCTACTGGTAATGTGAAAAACGTTATGATTGGGAGTTGGTAATTAACTACTGGTAATGTGAAATACGTTATAATTGAGAGTTGGTAATTATAAATTAAAGGTTCGTCTAGCGATGGATTTACAATGCGATGTAATTAGCTACTGGTAATGTGAAAAACGTTATGATTGGGAGTTGGTAATTAACTACTGGTAATATGAAAAACGTTATAATTGAGAGTTGGTAATTATAAATTAAAGGTTCGTCTAGCGATGGATTTACAATGCGATGTAATTAGCTACTGGTAATGTGAAAAACGTTATGATTGGGAGTTGGTAATTAACTAATGGTAATATGAAAAACGTTATAATTGAGAGTTGGTAAATAGAAATTAAAGGTTCATCTAGCGATGGATTTACAATGTGATGTAATTAGCTACTGGTAATGTGAAAAACGTTATGATTGAGAGTTGGTAAATAGAAATTAAAGGTTCATCTAGCGATGGATTTACAATGTGATGTAATTAGCTACTGGTAATGTGAAAAACGTTATGATTGAGAGTTGGTAAATAGAAATTAAAGGTTCGTCTAGCGATGGATTTACAATGTGATGTAACTAGCTACTGGTAATGTGAAAAACGTTATGATTGGGAGTTGGTAATTAACTACTGGTAATATGAAAAACGTTATAATTGAGAGTTGGTAATTATAAATTAAAGGTTCGTCTAGCGATGGATTTACAATGTGATGTAATTAGCTACTGGTAATGTGAAAAACGTTATGATTGGGAGTTGGTCAATAGAAATTAAAGGTTCGTCTAGTGATGGATTTACAATGTGATGTAACTAGCTACTGGTAATGTGAAAAACGTTATGATTGGGAGTTGGTAATTAACTACTGGTAATGTGAAAAACGTTATAATTGAGAGTTGGTAATTATAAATTAAAGGTTCGTCTAGCGATGGATTTACAATGCGATGTAATTAGCTACTGGTAATGTGAAAAACGTTATGATTGGGAGTTGGTAATTAACTACTGGTAATATGAAAAACGTTATAATTGAGAGTTGGTAATTATAAATTAAAGGTTCGTCTAGCGATGGATTTACAATGTGATGTAATTAGCTACTGGTAATGTGAAAAACGTTATGATTGGGAGTTGGTAAATAGAAATTAAAGGTTCGTCTCGCGATGGATTTACAATGTGATGTAATTAGCTACTGGTAACGTGAAAAACGTTATGATTGGGAGTTGGTAATTAACTACTGGTAATGTGAAAAACGTTATAATTGAGAGTTGGTAATTATAAATTAAAGGTTCATCTAGCGATGGATTTACAATGTGATGTAATTAGCTACTGGTAACGTGAAAAACGTTATGATTGAGAGTTGGTAAATAGAAATTAAAGGTTCGTCTCGCGATGGATTTACAATGTGATGTAATAATGACATATATATATGGATACCCATCTGCAATGGATGAAGTATACAACTAAGTTGCGGACTGAAGGACCAGAATGATAGGTGATGCTCCGACAGGTATGAGAACATCAAGATGAAATGATTACAGTAAAGCATGATGTATCGGGGTGTTGTTGTTACGTATATACTATTTGGTGTGAATATTAGATGAGATATTTGGTAATACACATCGGTAACGTTCCTCCGTTATGGTCATTCCTTGTGAGACGTGACCATATTTGGAGGCCGACTTCATTGTGAGCAGGTGTTGGGTGTGATTAAGATGTGTGTGATTTCTGTAAAGAACCGAGCACTGATATTCAAATTTGGGTTCTACTCTACGTATCACGGGTATAATATGCAATTAGTGCTATACGTCCTTGTCAGGTTGTGGGCATATAATCGGACATGGATAGTTATGTCACAAACAACAACTCCAATTGCAAAAGTCAATTCAATTCATATACTCGTCGTCAATTAAACATATAGAGAGGGATATATACAATGTTACAATTTCAAAAGTGTGTACACTATGTTGGATTGTGCGAGCGTGCGGTGCTTTATGTGGATAAAGAGGACGTAAAGCAGCTAGTGATATCCGTTCTTTTAGGTGTTGGTTTACATCGACTGTCCGTTCCATTAGTAGCATATAGTTGCGTGTCACATCTGAAAAGCCGACGAAAATCCTATATCGGAATTACGTCTCTGGAAGTGTCCATAAAATTTCATTTCAACGACGACGCGGCATTCCCAACATGAGGTAATAAACCGTTCCCAAATATGGTGTGCATTCCTGGCTTAGTATTTAGAAATAGTTATAAATACAACTAGATGCGAAATAATAATCAGTCATGAATATCGTTGACTGATAAAAAGAAACTTAACTGACGTCCGAGATATAAATAGTTAGAAATACTTGTAGATGCGAAATAATAGTTAGCCACGAATATCGATGACTGATAAAAACTCGATGATGTCTCCTATATTGCGATGAGTAAACTAAATGATGGATATATCGCCTGTATTCAGTTTTCCAACAATAGTTGAGTTTGACAATGCGTGGGAAAATTGTCAAACGTCATTGACCTCTGAACTCTGACGTGATCCGCTATGCCATAAACTAATGAAATCGCGCGCAGTCTGCGTCACTCTCCAATGAAATGGAGGGTATTCATTCAAAATGAGAACCTACTTTTAATAGAGAGTTTCAGAGATGTAATTCCGATATATCTTCGTCGGATTTTCAAAGAAACTGAGTATAGGGTGTATGCTCGGACAATTAGATGTGACGTTTCGTTAATATCCGGCTCTATCCTGCATTTCAACATTCTACATTTAGCGGAAAGACTGATATCTTTCGGCCAACCACACTGTATGGCTATTGCCGAGTAAACACTACTGCGTAAACAATAACGGATACCAAAACATGTCAACACAGCTGATACATAGCACACTACAATATGTAATGTGAATGATCGATGAAGCATGCATGAATATGGCAGAACTAAATTGAAAGTTAATTGGATATTGGCGATTAAATAAAATAATATTTAGCAATTGTGGTAAATACAATACAATACCATTGCAATATGTTATAAGCTGTTATCCTGCAATGTCAACGTTATAAGGATTGTCCGTGACATTCCGGACTCGGATAAAACTAAATGTCTCTAGTTCAATAAAGTGCCATATACGCACTAACAAGTCATTTACCGTACGAAAACATGAACATTTTATTTCAACTTGGAAGTCATTTCGAACTAGAACAACATTGTATTGAGACACAAAACAGTTCCACCGGATTTGTTTTTCATTTTGGTCGCCATGTTAGTATCAATCATCGCTTTCACTTAATCGGCTGGCTGATACATATAAATAAACTATATTCAACATAACACCATAACTCATAAAGCGCATACATCATTCTGGTCCGGGTTACACACGTCATGTGTACAGAGCGTCAACATCAAATTTGATAGCCATTTTGCACGGCTTGTGTTGAATTACTTTCCCTAATCTATAATTTGAACGAAGGAACAGTTGTTTTGTTCGATCGTTAGGTAAAAACTCAAGACATTGTCATCTTCTCTCTGGAAATGTTTTATGAACAATCTTGCACAAATCCAGAACAACATCATGTCAAAAATTGTATGGGTGGTTTCAGGATGATAAATATATACATGCTTTTATAGCACATGAACGAACATCCAATTTAACAACCCGTAGTCTCCTGTATATTCTTGTAGTTTCCCTTACGAAATCTCGATTTCACTGCTTTCAATTTCCTCGAATGACATGTTAAATGGAAGGGAATATCGTTGTCAAATTGGATTATTTCGTTAGAACTTACCGAGTTATACAGTGCCTTCATTCTGTCCACCGTCACGAACTTCTTTAAACTAGCACCGTGATCAAGAAGAAGGTCAACGAAGTGCGGTTGGTTGGAGTTTAGCGCCGACGCCAACGCATCGTGCAACTCCACAATCTGAGAAATAGATGAACTAGTGTCAGGGCAATGTCAAGGCGATGTGTTGGTTCTGTCCAACTTAGACTTTCGTTGTAGAAAAGTAGAACATCGAACGTCCAAGCACGCACCCTCTTACGGTTGAATATTTCCAACTTATATAGTCGTATTATTTTTTTGTTTTAAAATGACGGATTGAAGGGAAATATTCGACTTTTTGTCTGAAACAAATGTCACACCATCGAATGGTGGTAACACCAAACTATCACCACTGTGAGATATGGGATCCATGCACCGAGCCAATTTGTTTACATGTGTCTTTTTGTGTAAGATAGAGCAACCATATTGTCAATTTATCATATATATTAGAATCGTAACCCGCAAACATATGGGTATCGGGGGTCTATTCGTTTAAAGTGCAAAGCACATTAGGCCGACATTTATTCATCCTAAGCGAAGTTGGTTCGATCCCTGATATTCGTGGTCTTTTGACTTACACGTACACACGTGTGTCTGTGTAAGTTTGTCGATTGATACTCGTTGACTGTGGTTTCTTCGTGCAGTGGAGGGAATGTTTTCTTGCTGAAATTAACTCACAGAACGTTGTTTTCCCCACTGGTGAAACTGACATTATTATGATAACGGCATAGGGGTGACACGACGATAAACTGCAGTAAACAAAACCAACGCTGTCTAAATTGGCAGGAAACGTCAGTTTATACTAAATACCTACTGCCGAGTAGTCTCCTTTAGGAAATGTGTAGATAATAAGTTGTACATATAGTTTGAATTTATAATCAGAACATTTCCCACATTTCTTTAACAATTTTATAATTTTTAATATGTTAAGCCAATGCATTCTCTTATATATGCGAGGCGACCTATGGTCGACTCGCATATATAAGAGAATGCATTGGCACAGGGCCCTTCTGTTGGATAAAGGGTTAATATATGTTCCTTAATCATTAATACTGTATTTCACATTAGGTGATTGTCCCAGCTCGAGATTCTCAAGGAGTTGAAGTACCCATTGCACGTTATAATGTTAATATACAGTCAATTTTCACCACGAACCATTTGAAATCTCCAAATATATAGAGTGTATACGCACCATTGGCTGCCCAGTGGGCTTGACGCTAAGACTTATCATGTCAGGTGTATGGGTTATGTAGCGGGATATTCCCAAATGGTCCGTGGGGTAATAAGGTATACACACCGTTAGTGGTTTCTCGGCGTCTGCGAACACGTATTCTCGTGTGATATCGATCCTGTTCATGGCCATCGTTAATACTAGTCTGTCACTTGCTCTTTTCGTTGCTGTGGAGGAAAGAAACGGCTGGATATTTTCTTTTTATATTCGTGTATACGCCTGTTGTTATTATAAGCGTAAAGTGTGAACAGGGGATTTTCTAAAAAAAAGAAAGAAGATAATAGTTAGGGAGCCCGCATATGTTCTATTTACACTTTTGCGTACAAAAGGTTTGACCCCCTAAAGTTGGTACCAATAATGGAACATTCTGAAAAACCGATTTCTTAAGTTGCGCATTCCTGGGGTTTAGGGCCCGCCGAACCCCAAAAAGTGCCAAAAATCACTTCTATTTACACTTCTGCGTACATCGATGAATTTTGGTTTGATGATACTCCTAAGTGTACTGATTAAGAAAACACAACTTAAGAAAGGGTTTTTCCTGGGGTTTTCAGATAAGAAAGGGGGTCCCATGCTGAACCCCAAAACGTGATTTTTCACTTTTTTTTACACTTTCGCGTACAACCCATAATTTTTGGTCTCAAAGTATTTTGATATATACTAATCATAAAAACACAACTTAAGAAGCAACTTTTCCTGGGGTTTTAAGATAAGAAGGGGGTCATCGGGTCACCCCTCAAAACGTAAAAAATCACTTTTATTTACATGATTGCATTCGTCCAACGTGTGTGTATGTGCGCATACCCCTGGAACGTTGCACTATTACAACCAATACATCCCTAAATCGATACGATCAACTTACGAAATATATATTCATGTCGTTTTCTGATAAGAACGAGACTTGTAAACCCCCCCCCCCCCCCCCACCACAACCCAATCCATTTTCTAGAACTATAAGGCAGCCAGTTTTATGAAAATTATAGCGGGAAAATCTAGTAAAATGTATACAAATGACACTTTTTTGCGCCAAAATTTAAACTCACCATCCAAGATGGCCGCCAAAATGGCCGCCGGAAGTTGAAAATATGACATTTTTTCACAAATATCTTCTAGATCAATTCATGCTGTTTGGAACTGATTGAGTAATGCAACTTTATTTTATGTTTTGTATATTAACTGATTATTGGAGCAATTAAATATGCAATTATTGGGGTCCTAACCCCTTCCGATCCCTCAAAAATTCGATTGTACAGAATGCGGTATAAAATTTCACAAAAAATCACAATCGGGATTCTAGTCATATTTCAACAAGAAATGAACAGAACTTTGTAATGTAAATGAGGCATATCATTACCTATGAATATTCCAAATCACTGGAACCAAAATTATTCTACCTCTTTCAACCTCTCAAATGTATTAAAATCCATTGTTCATCATACTTGCTCAGATTATATACACAATGAAGATAATGATAAGAGAAACTCACTATTTTTTGCCAGGTAGATCCAGATTTTGTTGTTAACAATATCTTGTCATTTTGGCTGTATTTATGCAAAACGTGCATCTCCCCATTAAGTCAGTATAAAGAGTCGTCAGATAAGCAAAAAGTGAGTTTTGGCCATCCGTGTATTAGCACACTATTCGGTAGAGTAGATCGGCTTGATATTATGTTGGTTTGTTGGTGTTTACCCACGCAAATAAGTGTACAGAATGAAAATGTGTTCCTGGTTGTGTGCACACAGTTGAACGATGTGCAATAACCTGTCACTATACTGATTGCAAATGTCACGTATATGCAGACTAAAGCTCATGTCAATGAATAAAACTGATAACAATATCCCCATTGACGATTGTACCAATGATTAAGATTGTCGAAAATTCTAACCACATCGACGGTAAAATTTCAGGAAAAAAACAATTGTTGAACTACACACAAATGTAAATATTTACTACTTTATTTGGGACGCATTATTGGGCATAAATATTACGGCAATGATTCCGCGAATAATAATCACTGCGTGTTCTTCGTTTATAAAAATGACGCTGTTCTCTGACTATATAGATATCAAGTTTATGCAGATAACATATAATGGCATTGATATTGCTTTTTGTACACGAAGTGGGGTGTCTCTCATTACTTTAAATATCCAGGTAAACATACTCAATAACATTTTCGCCTCATGCAATCTACCACCTGGATGGAGTGCAGCAGATTGAAACGCCGTCAGTACTTACAATTATCATAATGTTAGGACAGGAAAATCTCAAATATTTGTTTTGTTTTCTTTGACTCTATACCTAGTAACATCATACCTATCACCAAAGCCCTGGGTATATGGCGACGTCAATATAAAACGATGTCTCGCTCGAGACAACGATAT
Organism: Siphonodentalium dalli; assembly: GCA_032622095.1. Taxonomy (NCBI): domain Eukaryota; kingdom Metazoa; phylum Mollusca; class Scaphopoda; order Gadilida; family Siphonodentaliidae; genus Siphonodentalium; species Siphonodentalium dalli. Next base: position 68,908,282 of record CP136063.1, read on the forward strand.
CAAACACCATGCATCAGTAACTGTAAGTGAGAGATTATATACCCTACCATGCCCATATAATCTACTATATATTTACCATAATTCGGGGTGGACTTTTTACAATTTCGGCGATTGTCGGAAGGAATTGCACACATATTTTGTATTCATCCCAAAAAATAATGATAGGCCGCATATATAATTAATTATAATTCAAATAAAGCTGACCGTGATGTACAGTAATCATGTTAACAACTTTGAGTCAACTCAACACTCTCAGACTACTATTCATATTTTATTTCACTGAAATATGAACAATTGGGGAATGTACAATTCTTATGTGGGATTATTGGGGATCTTCAGTAAGCTGTTCCAGACATATACCCTAGAACTTCCTAGAAAACGAATGTTCTGGACTTCATTATGCAGACCTGATTAGTATGTGTCGTGATATACAAACAAACCTTTCATCAGAGCCCTGAGTACTGCGACGTCGATTTCACATGATGTCTCGCTTGATCCACCAAGTTCAAACACCGTCAGCAGATGTAGTTGAGCGATGATGACTTCCACCATGTGCATATGATCGTCGAGTTTAGGATTGCCAAGGTAGTGTACAATGATCCGCTCCATATCATGTTTTTGTTCCTTGCTGAATGTTCGGCTGCCACTGAAATAAGCAGTCTCAACATTCTTTATTTCATTTATATACTGAATGAGTTATCCCATTCAGTTGTAAAATTATATATTGCTAGGGTATATCATCCATCTGAAGCGGAGTTCAGATATAATCAGACGGCGGGCAGATAATACAGGTGGAGAAGGATTCCTGGTCATTGTTGGAAGTTTCCAAATGATAATTTCGAGAAAGGGACTAAGTTTAAGTGGCAGCAGAACAACCTGAAACCATATCTCCACAACCAATACAATTCGCTTCACTGTCACTTAAATGGTAACTGTGGAGCTTAGTACAAATTGACTATATTGGTCAGTTTACATGACCATACACGATCATGTATTGCTTAAACCAGTCAGGCACACTCTGCTTTCAATTATTGTAGTTATATTTAATTATCATAGTTGCATATGTATACTGCTGATTTATGAATTAAATAAAAAGCAAAATCATATTTCACAATAATAGTTCAAAATCAGTGTTTTGTACCAATTTGGTACCATACAAGTATATTTGTTTCGTGATCAAATAACACACCTCGATCCATGTGAATATCGTAAGGAAGTCAATTATCAAATAACACACCTCGATCCATGCGAATATCGTAAGGAAGTCAATTAACATTAAATTGGCATCACACTTTTTTCATTATTTAATAAAATAAGCGTAAATTATAACTTGCATTTGGAGACTGTCGACAAATTGTTAAAGGCACGGGGGGCCTTAGTTGTCGAAAATATTCATATTTGTTCAGAAAAACATTAAAACGAATACAGTTTCGTCCATATATACCATGACCATCGCGTAAACAGCATGCTATCATAAAGACCTACTACATTTTACCTACGCAAGAGCCTGATTGTGTTACAGAAGACATAACAACGCTACTGGCTAATCACACACAAATGACATACACGCTCTTTATTAGTTCCATATAATGAATTCCCCAACAAAGAAAAACGCTCTTTGTGTTTACATCATAATATAAACAAACACCAGAAAAGTAACTTTTATGCTTTTGTTTACATAACAATGGTCAAACATCGGACAATAACATACTGTTTATGAGATATTTCTTATTTATATACGAACAAAGTCTGTCTACATTTTAATGTTCTTTCTGTTTGTGGCGGTTTTTGCCGGGTGGAAATATTTTCACAGGATACCCACCGCCAAGGCCTCCCGTACATTTAAGAGCACATATTGGGTGCGCTTTGTGATGCGCGATCCAAACGGAAAAACACGTGGATTTAGAACTGCAATAGTTCAACATATCCTCGCGCAAATGTGAAATAGGTACATAATGTGATTATTTATAGGTACATAATGTGATTATTTATAGGTACATAATGTGATTATTTATAGGTACATAATGTGATTATTTATAGGTACATAATCTGATTATTTATAGGTACATAATGTGATTATTTATAGGTACATAATGTGATTATTTATAGGTACATAATGTGATTATTTATAGGTACATAATGTGATTATTTGATTCTAAAAAAGAAGATACTTGAGTCATTGCCGTTATTTCGTTTTATGGTGTGGGCCACAGAGAAAACACATGTTAAAGAGCGTACACCTGAACGGTTGTGGGTTGGCTTATTTGTGTAATTGTCCGCACATAATCTGCTTGCTTTTGAGTCGATAATGTGACTAAAATGCTCCCTTTTCAGCACATTATCGGCTCGGCATGAGACGATTCTAAGCAGGTTATCTACCCATAACAAGTTCTGCTATAAGCCGATAATATGCTGGTTTTTGGGAGAACAGGCTGATTAGTTAAATATAGCTATACTATTTTAGTATCTGACCTGTTAATTCAACACGAAATAGATCAATGTCAAGGGTAATCAACTTTACAGTTAGAATCATCTAAAAGTGTTTACCAAAATGAGAGGGTGAGATACATAAAACACCTTATCGCCACCTCCCTGACTGTCGGACTAGTGCAGGTCGATTTCGACATGTACCAACTTGTGAAACTTCCATTGCTCTCACATAGCGGAAGTTATGCCAAATGACCAACTCATTCAAATCAATAATGTCGTTGACTAACAATCACCATTATTAATAGTATACAACACTATGTGTTCTGCAATATTGGTGACAATACCAAGTTATATAAATGAAATGGGAATTTAACAGCAAACATTCAATTTATCACATTCTAAATTGACACGGTAGAATAAGAGTATCACCCCCTCTGTTGGTACATGAGATTCAGACCATTTGCAGATAGGACGTGGGAGTCATACCCCCTGTTAACTGTATACTGGGGATGCATAGACCCAATTTAACCGGCTTCATCAACATGACTGCTCCGCATATTTGACAACACACAATAAGACAAATTTGCATTAGGTTACACTGGTGTAAATGTTTTCCATAGGCCTCAGTGCTAACGTTTTAGCGTATAGTGTTGGCAATATAAATGTTGGGTCCAAAATTTTCTTTAAATCTGAAAAATTGACATTTTGGGAAACTTTTTACACAAAAAAAAATCATGTCTGTCTAGCAGGGAATTCGCCTTTAAATCTTATGTTTTCGTAACTAGTGTCAGAACCGCATAAAAAATAGTCATATTTTAGACCACACCAAAAAATTCAAACTTCACTACAAAGGGTTAATTCCTGTGCCAATGGTTATTTTACCTATGGGAAATCATAGGGAAGAGGTGTGATGATTTTTTTATGTGAAAAGCACACAAGGCTATTGACCAATCAGGGCCCAGTGTCTATTTTATTCTCTCCTATATATTCCTCCCGCATCCGCTAGATGTCACTCGGAACCTTATTTACACCAGTGTAACCATTATTTCCACAACAACAGATTCTGACACAATTTTATATAATTGAGTCCATGCAGTAATCGTGATGTGTTGGTGTCTGGATACTACTTCATCAAATGTGATAAACACTGTGATATTAGTGTAAATATACTAATTATGTAATCCATATTTTATTAAGTGGTAGGCATGAATCGACACGATTCACCCCTCTCTGTTAACATGTGATCAGGATGCATGTGGGTAGCGGCGACTCCATCAATAATTCGAGTTATTGAAGCAAACTGTTGTTGGACTTACTGTGAAACTCCTGTGTCCTTTTCGTGTATCTGTGCGGCGTGAGCCAATATATCAGCAACTCGTCCAGAACCCTGATGAAGTAGATAACTCGTATAGCGAATCCTAGCGTGACTATGTTAAGGCATCAAATCAAAATGTGCAGTTGTTTCATTGCGATCAATTTGACTGGCGTCGCACAAAATGAAAGACACATTTATAACAATGGCTAAATTTCAAACACAAGTAGATACATTGCAAAATCTGAATTATGGTTTGATCAATCAAGCCTTGTTTGAAACAGTCCACTTAACACTGCCATTGTATCTTCCATGGTTGTTGGTTTTAACACTTTACCCAACAGAACGCCCAGAAACGCCCAAATGAAGCTTCAACAGCCTAAATTATCTTGGGTCTGTCTCAATAAAACCATACAAATATGGATATCATTGGAACCGGCTCATTGACCACATTGTGATAGTTACAGTTATGCCCTGTGCCAATGCATTCTTTTATATATGCGAGTCGACCATAGGTCGCCTCGCATATATAAGAGAATGCATTGGCCTAAATAAAATCTTTTTTTAACACTTTTTACCATTTTTTCTTACATTCTTTAACAATTTTATAATTTTTAATGTGTTAAGCCAATGCATTCTCTTATATATGCGAGGCGACCTATGGTCGACTCGTATATATAAGAGAATGCATTGGCACAGGGCCGTTCTGTTGGGTAAATGGTTAAGCGACCGCGGACTAACCGACACAAACACAAACACAAACTAAATTTTATCGAATCATATAATAGACAAACTACTTATTTATAGTGTTACATGTTATATGTTACATAATAACAGACAAACTACTTATTTATAGTGTTACATGTATGTTGACGAACTTGTATGTATTGTGATACCTCTTACAGAATTATTTTTATCATAATTTTGGGGTTCGGACAAACCATGTCCGTTAAAAATGATCTGAAACACTCCACTGCGGCTCAACACACACATTTCAATAAATTGTTGTTTGTTTTAATATTGTATCCATATCTCAGAAGATATTCAATACAGGGTGCATGTTAGGTACATATTATATGTCTATGTTGTATACATTTAAATGTATATAAATGTGTATAGTCAATAAGTAAATACGGTATTGTAATTTTTAAGCATCGCTTGAGCTCAGCGCACGTGATGTCTGTTAATTTTTTATATATGCCTAAACATATATAGGCTCCTTATGCGACCACTACTGCCGTCTAAACGACCAAGGGGTACGGGACTCAGGGAGAACCATCCCTACAGTCATATTTTGCTCCCTGCTTCCCGGTCGGAGCATTCCAAGCTGTCGGATCTCTCCCAGGCCAAGAGGTACCTTCAGCCGCCGACTGAAGAAAGCCCATGACATATGGGGGTCCGGTCAACTGGTCGATACTTCAATATGCAACCGAACTCACAGCAGGTGAGACCACGAAAAACAGCCCCAATCCAGCAATTGAAGGATGCAGAGTAGCGGTCGCGTTGGGGAAACCAAGCATAATAGGAGATAGATGGCAGTGCTGGATGGAATTTGTCAAAACCTCACGAAAAACAGCCCCAATCCAGCAATTGAAGGATGCAGAGTAGCGGTCGCGTTGGGGAAACCAAAGATAATAGGAGATAGAGGGCAGTGCTGGATGGAATTTGTCAAAACCTTATGTCGTGGATGTTCTGAGCTATTTATGCCATTGAAAGATAGTTACAAAATTACATATGTATATTAACCCTTTACCCAACAAACCGGCCAAAACCGGCCAAATAAAGCTTCAACGGCCTAAAATATCTTCGGTCTGTCTCAATAGAACCATACAAATATGGGTATCATTGGAACCGGCTCCTTGACCACATTGTGATAGTTACAGTTATGCCCTGTGCCAATGCATTCTCTTATATATGCGAGTCGACCATAGGTCGCCTCGCATATATAAGAGAATGCATTGGCCTAAAAAATCTTTTTTTAACACTTTTTACCATTTTTTCTTACATTCTTTAACAATTTTATAATTTTTAATGTGTTAAGCCAATGCATTCTCTTATATATGCGAGGCGACCTATGGTCGACTCGCATATATAAGAGAATGCATTGGCACAGGGCCCTTCTGTTGGGTAAAGGGTTAATCAACTTTAGAATAAATTTCCACAATTGTCAATGGTAATTATGGAGAGTGATGAAATAATTGAACATATCAGTTCAGTATCAAACAGGATATTGTATGAGAGGTAGCACCTGATATTCCAAATGAATTATTATGTACACTGTATCTAAATAAATAACTCAACAGATTTCACAAAGATTGTCCTGGAAACCAAAACTTATCTGCATGTTCTATCTTTCTGACAATATTTGAGATCAATGTTGAACTTGTTGGAAAATAATATCACTTTCCTTCCTATTTGAAAGTTAAAACTATGAGAGAACGTGGGTGCAATATCGTTGTAGTATTTTATATATTCAATTAGACTAACGATGGTGGATTCAATGTATTTCAATTTGCAAGAGTATATGAATCTATTAAAATAGGTATTTATAAATCAATGCATTTGTGGTGAGTTGTCTCAGATGGAGTTAAAAAGTCACCTGTCACAGTTTTCATTCAATATCTGTCGAAATTAAAGTAAGAGAGATATTGATAGTGTATATTCAAGAAGATAAAAGGACAGTTTATGTTGAATTATTGCTGAAAATGCAGCGTTCGATTCCAATCATGTTACATTTGAAGAGTTTTGTGTTTGTAAGTGAGGCGTCCTGGAAAAATTGACACAGGAAGGTATAAAGACTGGTGTTGTTTGTTATTTATGGGATTTTGTAGATTGCTCTCCATTCTGTGTCACTCAGAGTTTTCCCAAGGAGTTTTTCCTATTTGGCCGGATTATGTTGTGGTAAAATTACGACCTTATCCAAATAGATGGGGTGAAAAGTTGTACATGTCTTTTCTGAATATTGTTCAGCATGTGCAAATATCTTTGTTATCTTATCAAGTTATATGGCCCCTATCTCTCATGTTTTTCAAGCTGGGGCAGTGAACTGAGTACCCCTTGATATATAGTGAAAGGGGTAAGTAAGTCATATATGAATTATTCATAATTGAGAAAGACTGACTCGTCTAAGTCTCAATTTGATTTATAGCAACATTCCATTTCTATAAAATGTCTATCAAAATGACCAGCGCAGTGGCACACAACGTAACTCTTTCATATAAATACGATGTTTGTGTGCATGTGTGATGATTGTGCTAGGATACACGACGGGGTTGTGATAGTACCTCGTTTAAGATTGATCAAGTAGGAAATAACAAAAAGTGTTCAGTCTTGAACATTCTATTTCCAACCCTTCTTTGTTTAAAACACAAACTTTATTTCCTCCAAATGGTTCTAATTCATATAGCAAAATTGTTTTCCAACGAGTTACTATTGATGGTTCAAGTATGTTTTAATCCCAAGAAAATGTGTTCCGGTCGAATGGCGCACTCTCTGTGCAAATTTCTACAGCTCAGATATCGTGTTTTATGAAAGGACACAACAAATGTATTTAAATATTTTGACCATTTTAGTTTAATGACGCTTTCTTCAAATGGGTCTAGCGACCGAATCATAAAATGACATAAAAAATGCACACATCATACATGTACATCGGAATGTTTTTTCCCGGAGTGATATCAAACGGAAATGACTCAGATCCTCGTCCGACCATTTCCCAGAAATATCCCTTGTTACAAGTGACCAGGACCCGAAATAATGTTGGTCCCGAATACATCCCAGTAATAATAGCAAAACAAAATAAAGGCAACCAACATACTAGGATGGCCAATCTGGGCACTATACACCATGTCGAAATACGGCTCTACAAAATGTGTAGTTAGTTTAGCCATGTACAATTATTTTTATTTAGAATGGAGGTATGCCAAGAGTTATTACAGGAGTGATTCTTGCCAGAAAGTTAATCCTTTATTTACTAAATGGATTAACTCACCCGGTTATAATAGTATACATAGGAATAATTAATGGTCTATTGTTCAATTCGATAGGTGTTCATGATGAATTAGCAGACTACAGTACATGCAAGTACTGAATGACTCATATTCACTGGGGAAACCTATGGACGTTTGTTGAACTTATTTTCTGAACATTTCCTGATTCAGTATAGAATGGATTAAAGGCTAATTTCGTGCGGGCGTTACTTGTATAACTTCAAGAATTACCCATTTTCTCACTACGCTTGTATATTAAATACTGAACGGGCGCATGGTAAAAGTTGGTAGTCGTTCATATCGTCGCAAAGTGCGGCCTTCAACGTGAATATCCTGCAATATTGTCAGGCAAATTTTCCACTGTGTGTGAGCGATCCCTCAGCACTTACATTACCTTTATAACGACGATCGGCGTCCCTCGCTTCGCTGTTTCAAAGACCGTCTCGAGGGTACCAGGACCACCTTCCACCACGATCAACACAAGGGGTATGTGGACTGTAAAATTTATTAAATATCATGGAATAGATTACCAATATAAGGGATATGTGAAATGTGAAGTCATTGTGGCATCAGATTGCTTCATGTGCATGCCCGAAACAAAGGGGGGCTGTGAACTTTACATGAAGATTAATAGCGGATGGTGTGAGCTGTAATATTTTTGTGGAATTAGATGGGGTCGCATGACAAAAACATGTGGTATACGTGTACAATAAAATGAATGGCGCATCATCTAGTTGTGGATGGGATCATCTGACCAACATAAGATGTATGTGAGCTTTGGAATAATTCGATGATAGGTTACAGTTATCGTAGAGGGACGTATGGGGTGTAAAACAATGAATTAGCCATTAGCATTCATGCAATAAATCATAAAACACATGGGGGTATGCGAACTGTAATATGAACGTGGAATGAACGAAAGAATGAATGGTGCATAAGCATTCATGATGCATTACCAACACCAGGGGTGGTATGAACACTGTAAATGTATATGGAATCAAATTAAGTCGAATGGCCAAAATGACCAAAATGAGAATGTTGACTGTGAAATTAATTAAATACCAGGGATTACATGGATTACGCGGATTAATGTGGCACCATATGGGGGTCACATGATCGATACTAAAGTGGCATGTGTAGTCTAAAAATGAATATGGTATCGGTTGGGGTCACATGACCGATACAAGTTTGTATGAACTGCGAGATTATTATGGCATCATATGGGGATCACATGATCGCTACTAGTTGTATGTGTAGTCTAAAATGAATGTGGTATTGGTTGTGGCCACGTGACCGATACAATGAGTGTGCACATGCAAACTTGATAGTGGGTGTGGTCGCGTGACCAATAGGAGGGTATATTAGCTCCTTTGTCTAGTGGTTTGCGCTACCGAATATATTTGGCGGTCAACACATCTAGGTGAGTTGGAAGTCAGTCGATGTGTTATGTGTTTCTCGCAGTGGGCTGGTCCTATTAAGCGAAGTATTGCTGTCGGGTCGTACAATGTCCAAAGCTCGCGCCAAGTTGTGAAAATGGACCATTGGATCATTTTCCCAGTACATTGTTACTTATACTATGGTCGCGTCGTCGTATCTAGACGAACAACAGGGAACTGGTTTATTGGGTATGCATCATAGGAATCAGGGCGCTAAATGTGTTCTAGAGTCGGGGAGCGAGTACACCGTGGAATTACTAAAGGTGAAGGTAACTGAAGAATGACCTTCACCTGATAAATGCGACACGTTGTTAAAGGATCACATCGCGTTTATTTGATGTGTACGTCATATCTAAATAATTTAAACTGGTGAATGAATGGGTGAATGGATTTTTGTGAGCGGGAAATTTATTTAACAAGCTGCTGTAGTTCTGGGTTTTTCCAAATTTGGCTGTGGGATAGCCCTGTCGTACACTTGGAGATTTATTTTAAAAAGTAAACACATGACCTATGATTTTTCTTGAATTTTCGTGATCAAATTGTGTCAATCTAGCTGGATAAACATCACTGGTATGGCCTGCGGGCTTCAATTCAGTGAATTTGGCCGAAACGTTAACACTGTCGCCTATGGGAAACCATTTAGTTCAGTGATTCCATCAGCCACACTCGCTGAATGCCTGTACAATGGCGTCAGGTATAATATTCGGCATTGTTCAAAATAAAGTCAAGCGCTTAGGGACCCTTATATTAGAGAGTTGAGCGCTTTATCGGCCTGGTTAACACAACAATAAATGTGGCATCAAGTAGTACGTTACCAAACACAAGCCATATGCTCCGCCGTAGCCCACTGTATTTGTCACAGGTACAGGGCGAATATACTGTGGCAAATTTAGTTAATGGGCGACGGCGGAGCCGGGGCCCATTGACGGGTATTCAAAGTTTGCCACAGTATATTCGCCCTGTACCTTTCCGAAATTACAAAACACCACACAGTTATCCACATTCTAATTCTCTTCTAACTTAAAACGTTATTTCGACACACACAAGCCTTGTAAATATCGATGAAATGTGCAGAAATAGAAAACACTCTACGCGACTTTTTGTTTTTAATTTAATGCGCTGGATAAAATATAGTCCCACAATTAGCATTGCTCTTATCGTTAAAAATGCTGATAAAGATAAAATTGCCACCTCGAATAGAAATAAATATGCACACCAATTAGTTTCTACATGTACCTGATGTCTTTTTCAGATGTTTACCACTTACGAATTGCGGTTTTTATTTTACCGCGAACTTGAAGTTGAATTGAAACATTGGGAAATTGTTACTCATTGAGATCTGTTTCATGCCGTATCTGTCACAGTTTCATGTCAAGAAATTTGGTCAAATTATATCGAGACAATGATACTGATGGGATATAACCGTGGGGTGATTTGTGATTTCTAAAAGTACATGTATACAAGGCGAATGTACTGACTGTCAAATTTCGACAAAAGCGACGATGTGGACCGGGCGCCAACTCTATGCATTTACTATGTAACGTCGTCGACATGTAACCAATTTGAATATCTGGTAGAGGAGGTTGAAACATTTTACAAATTGGGCCACCTTATGTTGTGTGGTGATGTTAATGCTCGGTGTGCCAACCGCCCAGACTACACATCAGAAATATCAAATTTGGATTACCTTCCTGATTTCCCAGATAATGATAGAAACACTTATTCCTCGACTCCCCGAGTCTCACAAGATAATTCAGTGTGTGCTAGGGGATCTCAACTACTTGAACTCTGTGTAAGTGCCAAACTTCGTATTCTAAATGGAAGACTGTTTGTGGACATGTTAGGTAAACTCACTTCACACTGTTCATTAGGCAGTAGTGTTATTGATTATTTCATTGTTAGTGAAGATATTTACAACAAATTTCTGTATATGAAAGTTCACACATTTAAACGCTCTTTATCAAACCACTGTCAAATTTCAACAGCCATTGCAACTATACCCAATACCACTAATAACTTATGTAGCAAAAGACAGCTGGTAAGTAATTCAGAGTCTTTATGTTTGAGACCTAAATTCTTATGGAAAGAAAACTCAATTCAAGATTTTCAGAAAGCTTTGCAATCCCAATCTATTTGTCAATCAATAACTGAATTTCTTAGTAATCCATATGAGGCTAACCATACAAACTGTATAGTGAATGAGTTTACCTCGACCATCACCCAAGCAGCAGAGTTGTCTCTACCTAATAGAGTACATAGACCCAATGATAATAATGAGCTGATTTCAAAACCTAAACACAAAAAGTGGTTTGACACTTCATTGAGAGAACTACGTAGAAGTCTTGATCATTGTAGTAAACAACTTGGTTTACACCCTTTCGATAGACAGTTGCGTAATAAATGTTTTCAAATGAGTAAACTATATAATAAGTCTCGGAAACAAAAGCGGCGTAAATATTATTGCGGTGTATATGACGAGTTGGACGCTATCCCCCATGGACATCAAAAAGACTTCTGGTCAGCCATTAACAAAATAAAGAAGGTTGAGCATGGCAGCGTCACATCTCCTATTGAAGCAGATAATTGGCTTAACTACTTCAAAACTCTTAATACTGTATCCCCGGAAAAAGAGGAAATAGCACAGGGCTTAGATGTAAAGTTTTCCAATTTAGCCAAACCAGATTCTGATTCCATTCTTGATCAAACTATATCATGCAAAGAAATATCGCAGGCATGTCTGAAACTAAAAAATAACAAGAGTAGTGGCAAGGATCGAATTATCAATGAAATGCGCAAATACGGTCAATTTGCGCTTCTGTCGTGTCTTGAGAAACTTTTTAACACAATTTTAAATACAGGTCATTATCCAAAATGCTGGGCAGAGGGACTAATCACACCTATCTTCAAAACTGGTAATCCTTTAGAGCCCACTAATTATCGTGGCATAGCAATAACAAGTTGTCTATCAAAGCTATTTAACCATATACTGAATAAACGTTTGTAAACTACCTAGAGAATAAAAACATCATGCATTGGTTTCAATTGGTTTCAAAGCAGGATGTCGCACATCTGACCACATATTTAAATTGAAGACAATTATTGACAAATACCTTAATAAGTCACAATATGTATATTCTTGTTTTATTGATCTGCGTAAAGCATTTGATTCTATACTTCATCCTGGTTTATTTCTAAAGCTTAGAACGGCTGGTATTGGTGGTAAGTTCAGCCATATCATTGAGTCAATGTACTCTAAGATAAATCTTAATGTCCTTTTAACAGGGAATGCCATTACGGAAAGTTTCCCATCCAGCGTTGGTGTATTCCAGGGCGATTGTTTGAGTCCTAGTTTATTTTCACTCTATATGAATGATATTGTTGACTGTTTTGATTATTCTTGCAGCCCAGTTTCATTGGGCGGGAAATATATCAACTGTTTATTATATGCAGATGACCTTATTCTGTTGTCAGAAACTTCAAGTGGACTGCAAAATTGCTTAGATAAATGTTGCTCATACTTTCAGGAATGGGGTCTAGATATTAATTATTCTAAATCAAAAACAATGATTTTTAATAAGGCAAGCTGTTTAATTAAAAGCCAGTTCACTATGAATACCCAAATTATTGAATCTGTTAGAAATTATCGATATCTTGGAATATTATTGTGCCTGAATGGCAATTGCAACCAAGCTCTCAATGATCTTTATCAAAGAGCATCTAAAGCCTTTTTCAAAATTAAAAGTACCTTCAATGACATGTCGTTCAATCCGAGAAAATTTATGCATGTATTCGATCAAACAGTGAAACCGATTCTATTGTACTCATCTGAGATTACTGGAATGCTTTCAATTAAGAGCCTTAAAAAGGACTTGAGTATAATGTTTGAAAACAACCCCATTGAGAAATTAAATAGAAGCATGTGTAGATATCTATTGGGGGTTCACAAAAACTCAACACTACTTGCAATTTATGGTGATCTCGGCAGATATCCACTTTACACAGATATAATATTGAATATGGTCAAATATTGGAAAAGACTGCATGATGGTTCCCTTAAAGGCCATCTGCTGAGAGAAGCCCTCACTGATAATGTTAACATGGTAGGTTGTAACCAACAATGTTGGCTCCAGTCTATCTATAATTTCCTTAAGAAGTTGGGATTTGAACACCTTATCCAGAAACCTGATTATATTACCCCGAAAGTCATACGCTCTATTCAGATCACTCTGAAAAAAAAGTTCAATTATAAATGGAAACTGGATTTGGAGAAAAGTTCAAAATTAAGAACATATAGACTATTCAAAAATGATTTCAAATATGAAGAGTACCTTGATCAAATAAAGGACATTAATGACAGAAAATGTTTGTCTAGATTTCGTATCAGTGCGCATAGATTACAAATAGAAATAGGCAGATACTCATCGAAAGAGAATGATGTCAAGGACCGAGTTTGTACAAAGTGCAATCTTGGAGTAACTGAGGATGAGGCCCACTTCCTATTACAATGTCCCAAACATGATATGGTACGTAATAATTTAATTGTCCCACTTCTTTCACAAAGTATCCAAACTGAAGCTTACTACACACAACTCATTTGGTTAATGAACAAAACAGAGCCCAAATATATAAAACAGATAGCCAGGTTTTGTTCTCTTTGCTTTTAGCAGGGCTCTCTCAAGCATGATGGTCTTCTTATGCCCATGGGAGTAACCCTAGTAATGCCTCTACTACTGCTCACAGTCACTGCATATACACTTCTGATTTACATGTATGATACACCAATCATACAACTTAAGGCTCACCACTACTATTCCGCTGATTTAATTATTTTCACACATGTTAATACTTAAACATGTGGTCAGAGTTTCAGACCAAATTTTACAAAACCTATTTTACATTTCATCTAAATTCTTCTTATGTCGTAAATTAAGATGTTTGGAATATTATGTGCCATTTCGTATTCATATCTTAAACTTATATTTAAATGCTGTTGCAACTGGAGCTCTGAAACCATGATTACATCTTTAAGAAATCACAGTATATTATAAATCTGATATTAACTTCAAGTACCTAGCTCCATGTAAGGGTAATACCATAACATAACCCTAGTGTAAAACTAACTTTATTCAATGATGAAATTAACTAATTTTAAGGAATCTACTCATTTAGAATTTCATACTGTACTAGTGTAATCAGCACATAGCATAGCCATTGGAAATACACATTGAGGCATTATTAGAGTTACTCCCCATTATACAGAAAACTGGTGCTCGTTATTATTATAGTTATATTATTTATTATTTATTGTTATATTTTCTTCTCTTCTGCTATTTACAAAATTTGATGTTCCGACATTGAGCTTTCGTTATCGAATAAAATCTTGAATCTTGAATCTTGTACTGCGTTGGCAAGGGTGACGTCATGGAACGAAACGGAACAGTGAGCGGAGCTGGATTGGCCATGGACGAGAGGAAGAATTCAGCGGACGTCTATATTGGCACGTAGGAACATCTAGCATTGAAGCGGTGAACATGACTACACTTTGCGACAGTTTATCGGTAATTAACCCCCCGAAATATGTGATGTTTCAGGGTTTATATTGACATAAGTGCATTAGAATATAAAACAAATGTGGAACCAAGTAGTACATTACCGAACACAAGCCACGTGTGAACTAATAACGAATTGATTCACACGACCTGCACATGTCATATATTACTAAAAGGATCGGATAACTTATCAGCTGAAGAATATGATAACATATGTCTAGCAGTTTGACTGTATATTGACAGAACCGGTAGATTTCATAAATACTGCCACTGACTAAACGCCAGCTTGATTAACTCTGATGTCTAAATGTATATTACACATTGCCAACTTCACTGTTGACAAATTCAATTCAATTATTTACATATATGCACCATTTATTATATACATAAACGTAGCACAGCACAAGTGGGATTTTCAATTGTCCTTTTTTTTCTTTATTAATATTAAATTATTCTCGTTTCTCTTTAAAACATCCTAGTCATACACTATTGACTGATAAGATTATCGTATAGATAGAGTTCATGCCTATACTTGCGCCCATCACACATTTGGTTTTTCTTGTGGTGTCTTACCAACAACAGTTTGAACCACGGGTGCTGGCCCCTCGTTTGAGAGATCGATAACAAGACTCTAGATATCAAATCTCAGTTCATCCATCGCTGAAATAGTTGTGTGTAAGGACAGAATATCTCTGTTATCTCAAGTTGATGCTATATTATATACCAGTTGGGTTAAATTACTAGTTTGACTAGAATGACATCAAGTGTGTATGCCATTGCACTTCAGTGGCAAAAACCATCAAAGTAAATTACAAATACCGACACAATTAAATAAAAGACACACGACCATTGGCTAGTCTTTGACTAACAGTGTGTCAATGAGAACATTCCCTCTTTAGCAACTGATCTACAATCTTCGGGAATATATCATCAAAATGTCTATTGCGTTGAGAATGAGAAAGCTTGTTTTCCCAGTTAATTAATAAGGCATTTTAATAATCCATGTTTCCACATTCACATTTTTCAGTGCAATTGTTTTCAATAGAACCACGCGCTCGACTGTTTGGCCGGACATGATTTGTATGCACCAGGATCTTTCGAAAATGTTTTGAAGTTTCTAGAAATATGTTCGCACCTCACTGTCTCTGCGAAAAAAAAGCGATTCCGCACGCATCTTTTATACTTAATCTCAACTCATTTCCTCGAGTTTCAAGTTACATAAAATAGGCTTCTAATGGGCAGTACTATTGTCCACGTTTGTTTTCATGCAGTATATATATATATTTATAATAATAAAACGCGAAGTTGGCAGATGGAATGGTTTAGCCAGTCCGTGTAATGCGAGTCTCAGCTGTCTGGACATCGACGCAATCATGTTTGGTGTTTTGCGCGCCCATGTAGCTCGTAACGTCCTTATGTGCGTCGTGACGTCATGGCGTCTTGATCGGTTTCCAGAAAGAAATCATTCAATATTGTTCATTTATGAACGATTTATTACCAAAATAAAACCAGATAACGATGCAAATTAAGTATATATGTGGATCTAAATTACAACTGATGCAACCATTTCATATGCAATCATAGCGTGTGCATTATGCAACATATGCAACATATGCAACTGATGCAACTGATGCAACATATGCAACCATAGCGTGTGCATTATTTACAGTATGTACTTCCGGTATGACGTAACATGTTCGCGGAAGGACATATAGATAAACAGATAAACAGAGATCCGGACCGAAAACATTACTTGCGTCCAGCATGGACTGGCGCAAGTAATGAACAATTGCATGCACTGAAGTATAAAGTACACAATGAAACAATTCAACTATTACAAACCCCAGTCTTATATGTGTATACGTTCAGTGCTGTGAGAACCATGTGTTGTCACTACACCCTTGTTAGTGAAAGCACGCTGTTCACGCTTGTCATCCTTTCATTTTCAGATATTATGGGAACAGCTGCCTAATTCAATACATGTAAATATAGCAGCAGATCAAATAGTCTTATTTGGAATCTCGCATTAAATTTCACGCTCATTTTCATAAAACATTATATATATTGTTGTAAATTCCACTACCCTAATAAACTTAATGTCAGAGCTTTCATCAGTAATTCAAAAGAATATTATACAATTTACCAACATGCTGAAAATAAAAATAAGTATGCAGATCGATGGGATATACTGAAACCTGCACTGCACCCATAATGACATATGTGGATACGACAAAACAGAGAACTCACGGCGGGCCACCAATGGCACAATCTCTGCTGACTAAGATTTCTTTCATCGGCACCCACATTCGAATCGCGACACGACACCATTATAAGATGTATCACTGTTTCTTCCTTGAAATATGTAACAAACTATACACACAATCGATAGTATTTACCAGATAGACTAACACGATCCTGAAAACTGTAGATATATCAATTACGCTAGTGGCACCGCATTCATACATGATATCAGAACCGACAATAATCATACAAAATTAACCAAATAATACATCAAGAACTATAAGTTTAATAATGTTATTTTACTTCCAGAAATACCAACACCCCAAACATTGCCAAGTGGGTTCTGCAAGGGTGATGTTTAAAATCGTGGCACATTTCAAAGGACGAATAAACATATATACAAAAAAATCTTGTTCAAGCCATTCCACAAAAGAAACATGCATGGAATTGGACGACGATGACATAAACGACCTTCACCTCGGCAATAAACCATAATTTTGAAATAGGAGCGCATCAAACACACGACACGACCATGTGAAATATTCTGGGAAAACATCAGAATGGTGTAAGTTAAGATATATATAGAGAGACGTGTAATAAACAATAAACCGATAGTGTGTTGCTTGTCGGTAGTTTATGGCACTCTTGCGATCGCGGAAGGATACGACTCGAGTTTTTGGGCCGTTCGTGCTACCACTATGCAATCGCAAGTACCTGGGTAAAGGGACTCCAGTTGAGTTGTTTCAACTGGTATTTAATTATTTTCAGATGTTGGTTGCAATTTTCCAACGTGCCACCCGATATGGTTGGACATTTTAAGCTGTCATTCCAATAAAAAAAAATGATTGAAGAAAGCAAAATATTCTACTTTCGGTCTACAAAAACATGTCAGACTGACTACAAACATGTATTGCAATGTCTGTCAGAACAAATTCAACATACTTGCTGTCAGAAATGTCCAACTAATGTCTTATCAGGCATGCATTTGCGAACTTTTGAATTTGTTTTGCCAATGTTGGGTGGGATACCCGCCTAACCCACCCACAATGTCGCCACGTGTCTGGACTTGTGTTATAAATTTACTACCAAAACATTCGTGTGTGGTTCTACGTGTAGGTGCGCCTTTACTGCCTTACAATTCAGCCCCACAATTTGACAAAAAGTCAGCTGGGAAGTAGGAAAATGTGTTCTCGATGTAGAAGCAACAAATTGCATAATAAATACTAGTTGGCAACATAACTAAATAAAATATAAGAACATTTCATCATACTTCATACTAAATACTAGTTGGCAATTTAACTAAATAAAATGTAAGAACATTTCATCATAGTTTTGTAGTGAAATTTCTAAAAAATAATGTGCGTCAAGCATGCACATTCAAACTGTTGGAAATTGTGATAAAGATTGGGGTGAGACACCCCACAGCGTCTGTCGAAATTTGATTTTTCTATTCCGGACATGCATGATAATGCAAAATTGGATCGTAACTGATTATTGTCTGAATTATATTTTATTTATGTCTACTTGTAATTACAATACGTTCCAATATTCGGAACAAACCCCCTGGACAGTTCTAATTTGTATATAGTGTATACACGTTTTCTCATGTACCATGTATACTGGCTGAGAATAAAGCATTACTTACTTACTTACACTCATGTCGCCAAGTCCCTGTGTGTTGTGTGTACTCACCTGCTCCTTTACCGCCTTTCATCGACATTTTTGATATCGACTGCTCCAGAGCAGCCCTGAACTTTATATCGGCACCAAACGTCTTCTCAGTGCCGTCGTCAACGAGCAGAAAGTGTGTGTGGTTTGGATCTAACGACGCCAGACCCGAATCAAGTTTCCCAAGTTTATAATGTGCCAGGAAATCGCCGTTCTTCTGTGAAAGTAAATGGTGATGCAAATTGTCAACGGCAAGTTCACACGCTGCCTCAATACAAGATAGCCCCTGGTGCCTGAACAATTATCAGGCGCAGTCTATTTAAACCAACGTGGATCATTCGAGCTTCCAAATTTTGTCTACGAAATTTGGAAGGATGCATAGCGTAGGTTGAAAATACACGAACTATTGATATACCGGCCTCATATGATGAAAACACTTAGGGTACGTTCATACGCTGGCAATATTGCACTGCAAACTGCAAAAATGCCAGCTGCAAAATTGCCAAAACAGATTAATTTCTGCCCGCTGTCAACAAATCAGCGTTAGTAGTGATCAATGCACGACAGCCGTTTTGCGTGATTGATGAGCTGTTTGCAATATATTAGAACACAATGCGTGTTGGTATTCTTAGGCCAGTCAAAATAATGTCACTTGACATGTTGGAATGTGATATCGCCACGGCCAGCTCTCTCGCTGGGATGCTGCTCATATATGAGTACAATAAACGTCACCTAGACAGGAGATGGTGGGTACGTACTTGGCTCAACGACGATAACCGACGAATTCAAATCTTCCCGGGTATCATCCCAAACTCCAAACTTGTCATTCCAATAATTTTAGTCACAAACTCGTTGGTCTTCATGTTAAGCAAAACAATAAGTTAAGAAAAACGGGGGGGGGGGGTGATGCTGATGTTAAACAAAACAAAGAAATCAAATAAATAGTAGCACAAGTTAATCAAAAGCACACAATATATTGTTATTCAAATGGCATGAATAATTATATAGGCCCATATATGCTTTACCAATGCCAAAGACTAACATCCCATTACCCCTACTGTTAGACCCCGCACCCACCACCACGACACAAGCAGTCACGTTAGTACGGCCATGTCTGGAATATGCCAGTATTGTATGGGCAAACTGTACCGCCACTGATTCAGATAGATTAGAACGCATTCAACTAGAAGCAGCTCGTATAGTCACTGGACTGACTAGATCTGTTGGTAATGAAAGATTATTGGAAGAAATCGGTTGGGAAAAACTGAAAACGCGACGTGACAAAGCCAAGCTATTTCTTTTCCCACAAAATGATTAACGTGCCACAATATCTAAAGAATATCGTCCCTCCCCGAGTATTTGAAGCCTCGGACAAAGAAACCCGAAATGCAAATGAATTCCGTTTACCGAAACATAACAGTGAGTCTCATCGCAAATCATTTGTCCTATAGCAACGGCAATAAACTGGAACGCACTTGATCCTAACTTGCAAAATACAGAAGATCCACATGGATTTAAGCAATTGATAAACTCAAATATAACCCCGAAAAAACCTTGGTTCTCGTTCTGTTACACGCGAAGTGCCCTGATTCAATATTCACGACTAAGAGCTAAATGCAGTGATTTAAATGCCCACAAACTGGAAAACCATATATCCGACACAAACCTCTGTATGTGTGGTCAGATCGAGGATTGCGAACACTTCATATTCCAATGCCCACATTATATATTAGCTCGTGAAATACTTTTAGAGAATATACCTGATTTTGTTAACACTACAACAAACTTATTCCTAAATGGAGATGTCACCTTAAAGGCACGTGCGGCCTTAATTGTCGAAAATATTCATATTTGTTCCAAATACCGTAAACAGAAAAACATTAAAACGCATACAGTTCCGTTCATATATACCATGACCATCGCGTAAACACCATGTTATCACAAATACCTACTATATTTTATCCTAAGCAAGAGCCTGATTGTGTTACAGAATACAGCACAATGCTACTGGCTAATAACACACAAATGGCATAAACGCTCTTTATTAGTTCCATATTAGGTATTCACCAACAAAGAACGCTCTTTATGTTTACCATCATAATATAAACAAACACCAGAAAAGTAACTTGTTATGCCTTTGTTTACATAGCAATGGTCAAACATATGACCATAACATACTGTTTATGCGATATTTCTTAGTTGTATACGGACAAAGTATATCTACATTTTGATGTTCTTTCTGTTTGTGGTGGTTTTTGACGGGTGGAGATATTTTCACAGGATACCCACCGCCAAGGCCAACCGTGTCTTTAAATGAACACATAAATCTGCAAATTTTTGATGAGTTCCAGAAGTACATCCTCAGAACAAGACGTTTCTCTTAAGTTTTCCCTGTGATCTCGACTCCGGTACATTGCACTATGCGTTGGTTACACTGGTGACGTATCTTTAAAATCATTTAAACCATTAATAAGCATTATTCCTCTTTCTACTCTTCATCTTCCTACCTTCTCTTTCTTTCTCTCTCGCTCTTTCTGTCGCGCGCTCTCTCTCTCGCTCTCTCTCTCTCTCTCTCTCTCTCTCTCTCTCTTCCTCGCTATTCCTCTCCTCCGCCACAGTTCCTTACACCACATCATATACTCTTCACACCTCTTAACGTCACACCTACCTATCATACAATTTCAATACATTATAACGAACATATAATCAATCAGCCACTAAATACCCAATCAAATAGCAACGACCAGATACAAGATATTGGTCCCATGCTGTCTGAATGAGATATTCATGAGATAGCATGGAACAATATCTTGTATACATATTACCATTTTAAGAATATTGGGTATCATCTTTCTAAGTGAGCGGAACGACAAAAAAAAGCTTATAGCTTACTGTCGTCTCCGTTTCCAATCGATATAAACTGCCTGCAAATCTCCGATAACATACACCAACAATTTTATGTCAACTGTACTATTAATTTGTTATGTTTATGTAGCTGTGTGTATTGTCTTTGTGTTGGAATAAATTATGTTTAAACAAAAAAAAGCAGTCACTTTTAAACCACTACAATTACATCGATATCGCAATCTGGGTAGATGGGGTTGGCACGTATTCGAACTCCAGCTTGATCTGAATTGAGTGATATATCAATGTGCCATCACTGAAGTAAGCACATTTGAAGCAATGCATGGATACTCATAGTGAGTCCTGCCACCACCTCCCCTATAGCTCCTACATATATGATTCGGGAAGCATCACTTTTGGTACTCTTTTTATCACGCCATATCACCATATTCTCATATAACGGAGATCTGTACACATGTATAATTAAGTGTGTGTGAGAATCACAGATAACACACCCCGATCCCATTCAATCGTATCAAGGACGGTACAGACACAATCAATTATTGTTAGTGGCCTTGTGTTGTGGCCACCGGCAGAGAGGTATACGCCGTTATCATATATCACCGTTGATTGTTGACGACCAGCCACGATCCAGCACGAGCTAGTCGGTAGCTGGCAAAAATGCCAGCTAACAAAACAAAACAAAACAACCTTTGCGGCTGGCATTTTTGCAGTTTGCAGTGCAATATTGCCAGCGTATGAACGTACCCTTACCATGGTCACAGCCATTTCATAGCTCTTTTTAATTTTTTACACATAAGTGAAAGAATCGCTCTAACATGTTACCATATCACGAATAGACTAACATTAAACAACATGTATGTTCTATGAGGCCCACGGGGCTTAGCAATATAATATAATCGGAAGGGGTGTAACCAGAGGCAATTAGCTACTACTAAATGTGGTTGTTTAATAAATATTCCTTTCTTTTTGGAATTATTGTATTCACTAAATAACGAAGATATTCAGAAATAAAAATAACATTTTGTTAAATTCGTCGTACCGGAGGAGAGGTTTTAAGAGCGGTCAAAATATCCAGCAACAGGTCAGTCACATAGTGAATTCCACTATTGTAGTGGTAGATATATAACCATTAACATTTTGTGAATTTGATAAAAGAAGGATAATCATAAATCATATTTTACACGAATTATTTAAAATCAGTGTCGCACCAATTTGGTAGCATACATACCGGGTAGTTTGTCCAGGAGAATGATTAATAGCGATGGCGCACGATAAGCAACTCAATTAGCGTTCAATTGGTTCAAATGTTGTTACCATTTTTTCTTACATTCTTTAACAATTTTTATAATTTTTATCATTACAATTTTTTATAATTTTTTCAGTTTTATTACATTTTGTTTGTAATTATAAAAAATAATATAAAATGTGTTGGGCCAATGATGCATCTCTTATATATGCGAGGCGACCTATATAAGAAAATACATTGGCACAGGGTTTTCGCAAAAAAATCAGGAAGCTCCCGTCACGAAAGGACTAAAAGTCGCCGTGTCTACATGCACGTGCGTCTACAATTCAGTGCACCATGTTTTCGTGTTCTTGGTGTAAATACAAATAACTCATGGGACTGTTATATCCACCTCGTGGTTTACCATCGATTCTCTGTTGCCAATGCAGCCCCACGTGGCGATTCCTATGGCAACGACGTCTTCGTCAATGTCCGATGTCAGCCTGTTTTCTCTGACGGCTTTACCAACATGTTTCATAACTCCTGCATGCGTTCCCCCTGTTATGATCCACCCGCCTGGGAATGAGATTAATGGTGTTATCAGTGTCCATGCGGATGAGAGACTAGATAGCCAACATATCCTCGCGCAAATACGCACATAAACGATATATAATGTGAAATAGGTACATAATGAGAGTATTTGGTTCTGAAATAAGCAGATAATGGAGACATAGAACACATGTTAACGAGCGTGCACCTGAAAAGTCGTGGGTTGGCTTATTTTGTCATTTTCCGTAAATAATCTGCTTAGAATCGCCACATTATGAGTCGGTAATGTGACTAAATACCTGTAATATTCAGCATATTATCTACTTAAATGGAAGCGATTCTAAGCAGATTATCTACCTAAAATAAGTTCTGTATAAGCAGATAATGTGCGGGTTTCGGGAGGACATGCTGAAATACCTGATTTACATGTAATGTTAATGTTCGGATCACATGTCCGCGCTGATGACATAATACCACTACCCGCACGTGCTCTATGTTAGAAATTAAAATAAGATCGGTACCAACTGTTTCAGACAAAATGGGCTGCAGGGCAAATATTGTTGTTTATATGTTATTCTTCCTAACACAATTGGTCATGGATTGTTCTAGACATTGAAGCAGTATCTTATCTTATAGAATATGCGGTGATTTAGATTGCCCTGTTTGATAAAAGTACACTAATTAGTGGGTCATTGAAATGTAATTCGACGGTTAACCCTTTACCCAACAGAAGGGCCCTGTGCCAATGCATTCTCTTATATATGCGAGTCGACCATAGGTCGCCTCGCATATATAAGAGAACGCATTGGCTTAATGCATTAAACATTCTAAAATTGTTAAAGAATGTAAGAAAAAATGGTAAAAAGTGTCAAAAAAAGTTTTTTTTTAGGCCAATGCATTCTCTTATATATGCGAGGCGACCTATGGTCGACTCGCATATATAAGAGAATGCATTGGCACAGGGCATAACTGTAACTATCACAATGTGGTCAAGGAGCCGGTTCCAATGATATCCATATTTGTATGGTTCTATTGAGACAGACCGAAGATATTTTAGGCTGTTGAAGCTTTATTTGGCCGGTTTTGGCCGGTTTGTTGGGTAAAGGGTTAAGACATGACAAAAAAGTTTACATAAAATATATCCAAATAAAACGAAATGAGCAGGGGACTAAGAATTGGGTCATGAGGGGATTTAAATCAATACATGTTTTATATTGACTTTATCTACGTATACTATTTATCCATCGTGCAAAACTTGCCTTCGGTGGGGGGGGGGGGGGTCGTCTTTCGTTACTTCGATGACGCCTTACATGCGAAATAGCTCGCTCGTCGGTTTCTATTACAGTTATTTAAGCCGACCTTGTTCTGGATTATTTATAGATGTTTTAGATCAAAACTGTATATGCTTTTACGAATTGTGTATCAATAACATTGATTGATCACACTGTCAAACCGGCAAGTGGTATGTCAGTGTAAACAGCGATCTATCAGCCTCATCACAAGTTGACCAATACTCTACTTCAAAATGTCACAAATTAGAGGTATATATAGCCGGTGGATGGGGTCGTCTGGCGATGTCCAATTCGATTCCCGGCAATCTGGCTTATGTCTAAAGCAGAAGAATAATTTTCGCCTCTGAGGGCCCGACTCACGAATCTCACTCCCCGACGGGAGATTTCTCGTTCCCGCTTTTCGCCTAAAGAGTGGGAAACCTCGGACGCGTTTCCCGCGAGGGCGGAGTGTAAAAACTCGTAGGGGGGGGGGGTGCCTAAAATTGCCCATATCCGTATATATCTGAGCGTAACTTTTGGAATGTTTGTTAAAATCCCGGCAGTGGAATCTTTCAGCAACACATGCGCATTAAAATCTCTGCCGAAAATTCGTTGAAATATCACACAAAATGGCACAGCGGACCCTCTAGCTTCGTCCCTGCGAACATTTTCCATCCCTGGTATCTAAACAATTATCAGGCGCAGCCTAGCGATCAATATTTACGTGTACTCTGCACGGCCTTCATCAAGCCGCGATGGAAGGTTGTTCTCAGTCTGTGTTTCATGTCGAAATTCATTGCCCCTCCCGTTACGCTGATTAGTAGGTTGGGTCTGTGCAGTCTCCATTTCTTCATCAGTAAGTTCATCGTCTGGTCTGACTTTGTGTTGACGTCCAGACGACAGTACTGAAATTAGATAAATGCCAGAATTAAAGAAAAAAAACATTACATCCAAATAAATACATAAGGAAACTCCAGAACGGACCACCAGAACAACAATACCAGACCCTCTTTTTTTGGAAGTTCTCGTTATGGCAAACATCCAGGCCAAATTGTATGGCAATTCTACAATCCGTGACTGAGATATATACCCAGTGGACATAACACATTGTTTCAGAGATAAATCGTGTATCGAGGTCGAATCGAATAACAAAACGAATGTCGAATATTCACCGGGGCCTACTCTTTTTGGAAGTTCTCGTTATGGCAAACATCTAGTCCACCAAAGTCCAGATAAACATTATTAACCAAAGCCTGTGGATAACTTCTAGAACGGAAATCGGGATCATCGAATTGGGTCCACGGGTGATAGCTCTCCAGATGGCAAACCACAATACCAAACTTAATTCAGATCAGAATACCCATTACGGTGGCTGAGACATATGCCCGGTCGGACGGACAGACACGGGCGGTTTGCAACCAGAGCAGACTACATTGCGGCAGTTTACAGGTGTCAAGATACAGATGTCATGCTTCATATCTTGTAACATGCACTGTATTTGAATTATATGGAATAAATACTGTTTACATCAAGATAAAGGTAACAAAAATAGAAGAATATAATAGCCTAGCACACCTTGGATTAACCCCCTCAGACCTCTATGTGAATTTGTACGGGTTCATAGTGCCCGTGTCCGTTGTAAGCAATATCAGTTATAGAGCAGTCAGAAATCTCAGAATGGAGATATATAAATTAAATACAAAGTAACCCACCAGACAAAACGATGGTGAACGACTTCCAACAACACGTCACCAGGGATTGGCAAAACCGCACGTGGTAATTAAATAAAATTATAAAGGTAAAATTGAGTAGCGTTTCTACCCAGTTCTCGGAATAATGTGGAATAAGCCCCAATTTCTTCGAATACATCTTTGTGCCGTCCGCAACTCTTTCGATCAAAATTATCTATTACGATGCGCGTTGTAATCTGTCTGTATCATGGTTAGTCTACCATATTAATTTATAAGTTTTATTATTTTAGTAGTCTCTTGTGTTCATTTCTGGGTAGTAAACTGCTGAAATTTGAGCTAGGGCACCAATGCTCAAAGGGACAAAACAAAATAGCTATTTGGTCGGCATGGGACAGAAGAAAAAAAAGCGTTCCGTTGTAGTCTATTCCCATATATGGTAGAAATAAAGAGCGTTTGTTTCATTTCTGTTGGAAAAACTGTATACAGCTGGAAAAGGGCTCTGACCATGGTAAGTATTTTCAGAGCATATTAGACCGGTATATATAAATTTATTCCACACCCATCGGTGTGAGTCACATGTATTCAGCGGAATCCCAGCCATTGAATACATATTAGTGTATACATCTAGTGGAATACAAGCCCGAACTATTCTTGTTGACGTTGTCGCCAAGAAAGATGACGTACATAACGTCGACCATCCGCTTCCGGTTATCCCTCAATAATTACTGGTTATTTGTCAGTCTTAAATTACAATAAAGGTAGCTATAGTAACAATGAAGGTGACTTTCATGGATTGAACTTATCTGACTGAACGGTGTAGAATAAATACAGAACACAACTTGCATCATAATCTCGAATCTTTTATCGAACTCGTTGCGGATGGCGCAAAGATATATTTCGCTCTCGCTACGCTCTCGCGAAATATATCATTGCGCCATCCGCAACTCATTCGATAAAGGAGTCTCGATTTAGATGCGCGTTGTGTTCTGTCTATTGGGACAGCTATGTGGGCAAGCATGATTATATAAGATCATATACCCCACATGACTTTCAATATGTTTCGAAGTGAATGTTATGTTGTACTAGATGGCCATACTAATATTCTTAACATACATGTTGGATTATATAGAGAACATAAGCTACAGTCATCATCGGGTTTAAAACGTTTGGTACACAAAAGTATATTCGGCCCAAAGTGCAGAAATCGTTGAATAAATACCTGTAAAGAACCATAACAGCCGCGATTGCCTTGAAATAGAACCGTAACACTCACACGTTGTGATCAGGACGCCAATGCTCAAAATGATCAACCCACGTCCGGACATTTCCTCAGCTATTTTACAGCAGAATAACACAGGTATACTTTATACTCGGTATTCGTCTTCAGAATGCGTTTACATGGCTTTATTTTCAGTGATTACATGTTGATAATTACACGTTAGCTCGCTATATCCGAGTGAATTGTAAATCAGTTCAGTTTTCGGCAAAAATGGACTTCAGCGGTCTCTTTTGTTCGGGAATGTTTAATCTATTTAATATATCTATGATTGTGAGTGATTTTGTCCCGAACATTTTAATTTTTAATCATTATGAACCGTAAGTCAGTCAATGTAAGAACCATTACAATACATGCGATAGAACAACTCCGATGTAACTGTTCCTACACATTGGACCAGGTAGTCTGTGTATTCCCCACCTTGCCAGTTGTGTCTCCATATCCGACAAACTGTATGTTTCCGTATGCATCAGTCTCCTGTGTTGCTCTGTAACATATGAAATCAGACAATCTTATATCGGGTTGGACAGAGACCGTTTGTGTAATCATTGATAGCCATGGTAAGTTGTCTAAAAAACTTAATTGTATGTAAACGAAGGTACATCTTGTGACCAGTGGAAATTAAAAAGCTGGAGTATTAATTAACGCACGTATTGGTTTATTTGCTTGGAAACGCAATTACGTGTGCACCTTGCATACTTTAAACCAAAATCAATTATTACTGTTTTCAACCTGATATTTTCTTGCAGATATGTTCTTGCAGGTACATGTGAACGCACCATTATTGTCATTCAAGCCTGTGTCGGTATGTTCATAATTCGAACCAATGTGGTAACGTACAAGTTCTGGTAACAGAAACATAAGTATTTTTTGAAAGCATTTATCTTTATGTTAACCAAATAGGAATTGTGTTATATCGGTATGACATGTATATGATAGATTATAATTATATATACACAGGACACAATATAATATAATCGATAATTATGTGTGTTATAGGTAATAGTCTACAACGGAGACCTGGTACCCCCCTGCAGGTCTGAGATTTTTGTATAAACCGAGACTTGAACCTGAGACGAGAATACCGATTTCTGGTTTCGCAGTAACGATACAGATTGGTAATTGGATTGTAAATCATGCCTGCGTTTAGTTGGCTTTACAATGGAGTTTTATTTGTAATATCATTGGGTTGTTTGAAGCATACTACCGTTAGGTGGGTTAAGTCAGATTTTCGCTATTATTTCTGCGCGCAATATGTTATCGATGGATGTGGTCGACACGGATAAATAGGGAATGGTAGTAGTTTTGCAATCGGAACGTAATTCGCGTTGGAAATTGTCTTTAGTTCCGTGTTTCTGAAATGAATTGAGGTCGAAGCCGGTTTTGAAAGCACTAATTCATCATTTGGGAATAAATTTTTGCTGGAATGGATATCAAAATCTATATTTGCGACTGTCTGTCTGTGTTCTATAGAAATTCACAGGGGACCATCTATATGGCACTAAAGGGGTCTACTAGGGGTATCTTTTCACGAGAAAGATAATGGTGCGGGTTAGAATTTTCTAAAGTGACGCAGATGTTGTTAGGGGCAAAAAATGGGGAGGGCAGTAAAAAAATTGTCGACGATTGCCACGAAACTTATAGATAATCACCCCCATGCTATAAGGAATCTGATGGTATGGTTTAGATATGTCAAAAGTGGCGCCGTTCGAGTCAGGGATGCATGGAAGGGGAGAGGGGCACCAAAATTGATAAACTAAGTTTAGCGCCGAGGGACCATCTAGATGGCACCAAACGGGTCTACTCGGTGTAACTTTTTGCCAGAAAGATAATGGTGTGGCCTAGAATTTTCTAAAGTGACGCCTTTTCAGGGACAGAACAGGGGAGGGGCAGAAATTGTTTTTGCCGCCGATTGCTACGAAACTTTTATATAATCATTGCCATGATATGAGGAATATAATGGTGTTGTTTAAATGTGTCATACGTTGCGCCATTCGCGTCAGGGATGCACGGAAGGGGAAAGGGGCACCAATATTGATCAAACTAATTTTAGCGCCGATTCCACCAAATTGATATATATTCATCTCCATGATAAAAAGGAATCTAATTGTGCGATTTAAAGACTCCAACTTGCTGTCGTTTGGGTGAAAGATTGTGGAAGGGCCACTCAATTTGAATAGGTTTTGTCACCACCACATTTATACCTACCACCCCCATGGTATGAGGAATATAATGGTGTGGCTTAAATCTGTCAAAAGTGGAGTCATTCGAGTCAGGGAAAGGCAGAGGGGCATCAAGATTGATACGCAATAAGTTTAGCGCCAATTTCCACCAAAGTGATACGCATTCTTATCCATAATACGAGGAGTCTGATCGTGTGATTTAAAGACGACATGTTGGTGCTGTTTTGGTGACAGTTAGGGGTTAGTGAGCACTAAATTTGATCAACATTGGTTTAGTCGCCGATTAGTACCAAACTTATCAATAATCATCTCCATGATATCAGGAGTCTAAGTGTGTGGTTTAAGGATGTCACAAGCTGTCACAAGTGGGCCATTCGAGGATGCATAGAGGGTGAGAGGAACACAAAAAAGATGAACAATATGTTTAGCTCCGATCTCCACCAGATTGATATATATTCTCCGTGATAAGAGAAATCTAATTGCTTGGTTTAGATACGCTAATTGGTGCCGTTTGGTTGAGAGATACGTTGGCCCTAAATTGTATACGGATTTGTATACTCGCAATTTTATATAAAAACTTATACAAAATCATCTACCAATACAATAATTTTAGCACCGATTGCCAGCAAATTGATACACATTCTTCTCCATGATACAAGGAATATAATTGTGTGATTAAAGACGCCAAATTGGTGTCGTTTGGAAGTCAGATTGGGGGGGGGGCACTAACATTGCTAAGAATTGGTTTAGTCACCCATTTCTACCAAACTTTTTCAAAATCATCCACATGCTATGAGGAGTCTAATGGTGTGGATTAAAACTGTTAAAAGTGGCGTCATTCGAGTCAGGGTGCACTGAAAATGAGAGGGGCGCCAGAATTGATACACAATAATTTTAGCGCCAATTTCCACCAAATTGATACACATTCTTATCCGTGATATGATAAATCAAATTATGTGATTTTATAAAGACGATATATTGGTGCTGTTTATGTGAGAGATGGTATGGGGTGGGCACTAAATTTGATAACAAATATTGTTTAGTCGCCGAGCAGCACTAAACTTATAAATAATCATCTCCATGGTATCAGGAGTCTAATTGTGTGGTTTAAAGATGTCAAATGTGGTGCCATTCGAGACAGGGTGAGAGAGACACAACAATTGATAAACAATATGTTTAGCGCCGATTTACACCATACTGATACATATTCTTCTCCGTGATTCGAGGAATCTAATCGTGTGGTTTAAATACGCCCAATTTGTGCCGTTTCGGTGAGAAATGTGGGGTCCTAAATTTGATACGAATTTGTTTTCTCGCCAATGTTCAAAATATTTATATATATTCATCTCCATAGTGAGTCTAATTTTGGGGTTTAATGATGTCAAATGTGGCGCCACTTGAGTCCGAAATAGGGACGGTCGGATCGCCAAAAACTGATAGAAATATGTTTAGTGCCAATTAACATCAAATTCATACACGTTCTTCTCAAATGATACGAGGAATCAAATCGTGCGTGTTAAAACATCACATTTGGTGCCTAGATATATATGCAAATACATGTCTGTCTGTATGTGTTCTATATATAACTTCACGGGATACAATCGAGATGGCACCAAGGCATTCTAAAAGTGGTAACTTTTTACGAGGAAGATAATGGTACATGTTAAAATATTAGTTACATGTTAATATTATAACACAAAATTTTGAGTCTGCCCATTCAATATAGTTTCCACACCAAAGTTACAAGAGATATGGAAATGTTTATATAGAAGGCCCGTTTAACAATATTGATCACAGTGTGCCGTCAAATATAATTTCCTCTGAGATAAAAGAAAACGGAGTCAGTGGAGCATAACTTTTCAGGATCCTCCAATACTGACATCTGACAAGGTTATATCTGCCCAATATACAGAGGATATCTTTCATGTTTTATAACAGACTCATCGCCTAACGTGAACAACTCACAATCTCGCTCTGAGTCGGGCAAATGCAGCTGATATAGATGCATAGCTTAAAATATCTGTATCTTCATGGAGATATGATAACCAGGTGTCCTCACAATCTTAGTCAAACCCACTAGATTGATTGATACATCTCTATGTAAAACCCAATTGTCGTCTTTTATTTTTGGGAACTAATGCGTTTATGATGTTCATGTTATAACGCCTGAAGTATACGATGTTGTAAATAAATAAATAGTTTTTTATTGGTGGGACGGATTAATCGCGATAAATAAAATGACAATCGCCCCGATCCGACAAGGTGAGCTACTACTTATATTCCGTGTGTAAGAATCATGTTTTGTGATGCTATTTGGATATATAATTTATGTGAATATGGGTAACGCTTTGAACAAGAGTATCCTCTATTCCCACCATATATCCAAAATATGCAGAGGGTTTCACATCACTTTAACCTGGGCAACGCCGGATAACCCTGCTAGTACAATATAACATCAAAACTATCAAAATTATATTAAGTCATTGTGGCCATTACATTTTATGGACAATAATTTTCAATAACTTCAATCACGGCGATAGTTAGTTAGAATCTTTCTAAATTTTCAGCTTATTGAAAATTCCCAAGTCCGCGAAATTACATTGCAGCTATCACCCCCTCACCCCAATGAATTGAAAATTTCCAACAAGTACCTCATTAATTTCAGTAGTTGGACATTCCCACCTGAAATCCCCTATAATAATGGTTCGAAATGTTTTCAACTGATTACCATTTCAGTTCAAACATTTGAACGAAATTAGGAAAATAATCGAAATTTGATACTGGTGCCAAAAACAAAAACAAATACAAATATTTGATGTCCCAAAATCACAGAAATAAAACAATTTCAACTTATTTTTGTCAGGTTCTTCCATTTAAATTTACCAGGAATGCATGTCATTTCCAGCTGCAAAAGTTTGACCAAAGATTGTTGCGAAAACAACCATGAGTATGTTTAGGAAACCCAAAGTTCAACTTTAAAACACCACGTTCACAGCATGACTTAATATAAGACATGGAATTGACAATTTCAGCCGTTACCGTGCAGTCATAATAGTCCCGAACAGGAGAGTGGCGACATGAGCGAAACATGCAGGGACGTGACTATGGGGGTTTTGTTGGGGTCGGGGGGTTCAAGTTATCATTTCCATTTGCAACCCACTAAATTCACAACTCCAGAGACATAACAACTGAATATCTCCTGACATCCGTATATAGGATGAGAAATCCGCACCACCCCTGTCGCGTGATCCCTGTCAAACGGCGACGGAATACCGCTAATACGGAGATAAGCCGCTTTCACTTGCTCATGTTTGGCGACACCAACACGACAATCTCGATCCAGCGCGCAGCATTGAAATTATAAATAATTCTCTGATAAGACACCAGTACCCCCTGTCTCCCTGTTCCACGTTGGTCCCTTGTGGCATAGTTGGTAAGGAACACGACCCATTAGGCCAACCAAAGCCGTCCAGGGATATCGAACATGGTTCGATACCCGACATGTGTTTAGTTTAAACGCATTTAATCTCAATCAAACATTAATAATTATTTACATCTAGTTTATAATAATCATAATTTGGCAGTGGGCTAAAAGAGTTTCGTGCCATCTGCTATATATATTTTTTTGTGGTTATGCATGGGGCATGATACCCTATATCCCTGAGTTCTCTTGATTAAAGATTCTAGTCGGGGAGTGTTTAACAAGGTATGCAATGTTGTTTATAAGACATGGACTTGGTGGTTTGGGTTGAACCTATTAGTTGTAAACTGTTGTATGAATTTCTGTAGGTAGGCGAATATGGAAATGTTTTCCTCTTGTGATAGATTGTTGGAGCCTTGCATTAATGTTTTTGTTTCGACGCTTGTGTTCATTTCCGCAAAACACACAGATCTGTCGGTCTCGTGTAAGGAACAGTAATGAAGGAAGTGGGCTACAACTTAAATTTTACAACAAAGACACAGGGGGATTCTCTAAGGTGTGTGTGGGGTTGTGATCCGTCCAGCAATTTGTCAGTTGCTTGTCGGGGTCGGTGGTTTTTATTATGCACAGTGGAGTATTATTCCGGTACAATGAACCATATGTGTAGTCTTTCCTCCATTCATAACTTATACCTTTGTAATATGACATATAGCTGCTGAAACAACAGCAAACCCCAATGCATCAAACCAAAGCAGACAGTGCCTCCATGAATGTCAAAACAGAACAAAATCAACAAAGGAGAGTTTTTATACTCACGGAGGTTCTCCAGCTTTTGATATTAATCGCTTCGATAAGTTTTTTCTAATCCAATCATCGTGTTTCTAAATAAAGAAAGAATACATAACTAAGCTCTGTCGTTATAGAATGGGTTGTCTCATTCAGTTATACAACTTTACAATGAATAAAGGATCTTTAAAGAGTCGGAAATCTATACTAAATTCCATTCGAACCGAGCTTTAGCGAGACTCGAATCGATCTAAGTGGACGAGGTTAATAAATTTCGTATAGAATTGCGACGAATTTGATATTCTTTATATCACATAATTACATTTTAGCAAGAAACATATATCTGGAAACGGCTGGGGTAAACAACACAAATTAATATTGTTTTCCTTATCACAACCAAAGGGGAAATAAAGACACCTTCAAGAGAACATAATTCCATTTTAAATGTGTCTTTTCATGTTGACAAAAATTTTCAACGACCCTTATCACCCATATGTATGTCATAGTCAAAACTAAATAAGCCAACATAAATTTAACATCATGATTCCGACTTTGTCATCGATATCATTGTTCTAAGCTCTCATCTTATGTCACTGTGTGTGCCGATAATACACACGTGTCTTGCTAAAAAGATATGAGGCCGGTTTTAGGGGCTGATCATGTGATAAATATAGAAAACACCCATAGTAGCAGAGAATATCAAATTTTCACCACGAGTGGAATTGTAGTTTTAACCACGCGCCTTTTGGCGAACCCTTTTTTACTTAGAAAATTTCAACATTTTTTATAATTTTCAGTATGAGGGTACCTTCATGGTGTAATCAACTCCTCCTACAGTTTTCATGCTAGAGATTTGAAACTTCAGAATATTGTTACCCACATATTGGAGACGTGCAACATGTATATAGATGGCGGATTTTTTTTTTTACGGAGTTCTCAACCCTTTTAGACTTAGAAATTATAAATATTTTTTATAATTTTCTGTATGAGGGTACCTTCATGGTGTAATCAACTCCTCCTACAGTTTTGATCGTAGATATTTGAAACTTCAGAGTATTGTTATCCACATATTGGAGATGTGCAACATGTATATAGATGACGGAAAAAAATGTTTTTTACTGAGTGATTAACCATTTTCGACTTAAAACTTTCAATTTTTTTGTTTAATTTTATTAACAAAGCGGCATCGACTTGCCACGTTTTCGGGGGACACTGTGGTCGGCTGACCTTTTATTCATATAGCACTAGCAAGCTACAATTCTACATTTGATTGCAATGCAGACAATTTTCCTCATATTTAATTTAAATGACGACAACTTTCAATTTTAAATGAATGTGACATAGCAACTAGTTTGTTAACTACGATGTAGCTCTACTATGGGTATAAACGTTTATACATGAAATTACGTTTGAATATTTTCACTCACAGTTTGAATTTATACCCATAGTAGGAAGCTGTATACCCACAGTATGGTGTAAAGGTGACGTGTACAAAATAGGTGTTTTTCATACAATGGAATAGGCATTTATGGTATAAAATTATTTATTATTCGTCTGGAAGGATTCTCAATAAATATCAGCAGACGACAGACAGACAGACAAACATATATTTGCAAGTGAAGAAGGATTCCTAATTGTTCATGGTGGAGCTTATTATTTGGACATTTAATGGAACTACATACTGTTGACATGCCGGCAAGTTATTGCCAGTATAAGGTTGGGAATGGTCCGATACAGGCCGCTGAAATTTTCATTTTAACCCTTTCATGACGCGAGCTTTCTGAATTTTTGCGAAAACCCTGCGCCAATGCATTCTCTTATTTATGCGACTCGACCACAGGTCGACTAGCATATATAAGAGAATGCATTGGCCTAACAAATATTATATTATTTTGTATAACTGTTAAAACATGTAAGAAAAAAAGCAATGATAAAAAATTGTTAGGCCAATGCATTCTCTTATATATGCGAGGCGACCTACGGTCGACTCGCATATATAAGAGAATGCATTGGTACATCGTCTTCAATGCTGCACCAGCGCAGCTCCCGTCATGAAAGGGTTAAAGCGCTCCAATAATAATATACAGTTATCGCCCGCGATTGAGTGAGACACGGGGGTTTGTCGCCCGCTCGAGACCTGGAATGTCACCCGAGGGCCGTAAGGCCCGAGGGTGACATTCCAGGTCGAGAGCGGCGACAAATCCCCGTGTCTCACGAAAACAAGGGTGATAACTGTTTTGTTATCTGGCAATGGAGTATACACACGAACCTCCTTAATAGCAGGCATAAATGCGCGCATATATTATTTAATCCAGTTCGAAAAGTTAATTCATCGCTATTTAGAATATAAAACATTCATAATCTGGATTAATTAACAGACCCGTCATTTGCGCAGATATTCTCCGGTCAGTTTGCTGGTTGCATTGTGGAATTCGGTTAACGGAAAGAGGAGTAAAGCAATTTCGAAGTTGAGTAGCCATGCAGCGAAATGTTCCGTTTCGTTTCAAATGAGCGTGAAGACGCCGACAGACATGTTAATTTCCAGAATGCTAAAATGTGGAACTAACACGTTGTAGTAGTGCTAAAAGAAATTGACATCTGTCACAGATCGTTACGCAACATACGGGTATTCTCTGAAGTCTGATGAATGTATTGAAGAAAAGAAATAATCAATTGATAAACAGCAAAGAGTGGCCATTTGATCTATAGTACATAAACGTAGTTGTAACGTATGAGAAGAATAGCCGTCTCGTTACCTTCACATCTAAAAATAGAATCTTTGGGTCTAAAATTGGTTGTGGGTGTCTCGTTCACCTCACATCTCAAAATAGAATCTTTGGGTCTAAAATTGTTTGAGGGTAAAATTGTTTGAGGGTAAATTGTTTGAGGGTAAAATTTTTTGTACTAAAATATTCTCAAAACTTCCAAAATATCAAAACCCAAAACTTCCAAAATTTCAAAACCCAAAACTTCCAAAATTTCAAAACCCAAAACTTATTTTTCCAAAACAAAAAATTTCAAAACCCCAAAACTTCCAAAAGAAAAAATTTCAAAACCCCCAAAATTATTTCTCTAAAAAAAAAGTTTAAATAAAAAATTTATAACGAGTTTTCGGTTTCTGATAATCTCGATATTAAAATGTCGAATGTTTATAAATAGCTTTATACCAATTATATGTGTATGGACAGGTCCGAGTCGCTGTAATGTTGGGCATTGTGAGACAGGTGTGTATTATCGTGAATTATTGGAAGTATTGAGATGTACTATGTTGAATCACGAGTGGACGAAAAGGGTAATGTGAAATTACAACCCTCCAGAATGAATTGTCATATTCGATGGAACATATTTTCAAGTATGTACACACGCGACATTGGTGGTAACAATGTGTCTTTCACACCTTTGCTTTACCAAATGAATTCTATTATTTCCCCGGTCACAGTTATATGCTATTCAGAAAACATATCGATTTAATGTCTGAACAAACGGGTTAGTATCAATTAAGGTTGATAAACTGTGTCATTGTTAGCATTAACACGATAATTAGTTATCCAAAACATGCATACATATTACGTCAGGTCGTGAGACACTCAATTATAGAAATTGCTTCGGTGTCATTGTTATAACAACATTACGTAATAACCACTTATCACTCCATTCACACTTACGATCATTTTGTATACCAAAAACTCCAGTTAGCACCGATGCCTGCAATGTATTATTTATAATAATTGGACTCATTGATCTCACGTAAATAATACTCTTAGTTGTTCCAATAAAATAGTTATCAAATTCGATCACCAATAGATTTGACTGTGGAATGTAATGACCTTTAACTTATTTATCGATCTAAAAGGACACTCATTATGAATGAATGTTAACAATACAAGCGCACGAATGAAGAGCGTTGAACATATACGAAATTACTACACGAATGAATTGAACCTTGAAATTTATATTTCACATCTTACCAACAACAGCTACAGACATAATCATAGTATTATACTGTCTTGCATGTACACACGCTATGACATCATTAAAGGTGGACAATCCACTCACGGTGTGACAACAGATACGGACATAGGCATAGTGTTATACAGTCTTCTATGTACCCACGCTATGACACCATTAACGTACATTGGATGTTAGGTCTATGACTCTTGAGTATGCACCAATCAATGAGCAAATGAGCAAAAAAATGAGCAAATGAGCAAAAAAATGAGCAAATGAGCAAGAAAATGAGCAAATGAGCAAATGAGCAAGAAAATGAGCAAATGAGCAAGAAAATGAGCAAATGAGCAATAAAAATGAGCAAATGAGCAAAAAAATGAGCAAATGAGCAAGAAAATGAGCAAATG
Organism: Siphonodentalium dalli; assembly: GCA_032622095.1. NCBI lineage: Eukaryota > Metazoa > Mollusca > Scaphopoda > Gadilida > Siphonodentaliidae > Siphonodentalium > Siphonodentalium dalli. Next base: position 68,946,532 of record CP136063.1, read on the forward strand.
AGCAAGAAAATGAGCAAATGAGCAAACAAATGAGCAAATGAGCAAAAAAATGAGCAAATGAGCAATAAAAATGAGCAAATGAGCAAAAAAATGAGCAAATGAGCAAAAAAATGAGCAAATGAGCAAAAAAATGAGATGTAACATTATATCACTGTTATTGTATCAATTGATAGGTTCAGACAAGTTCGATGTTTAGAAAAGAAAAGTTACCTATAATTCTGCTGTGGTTAAGCAGTCCATTATTTAGGGCATACCTGTATGTAGGCCTATCAGTGGATGAATAGTCTGCCGGAGAAGTACTGTGTAGACAGGTCTTGTCGTTAAGAGAGTCAGACGAGAAGTGAAGGCTCGGCTATTAAAACATAGTAATGCGATAGCGAACATCAAACGAGTCTGCGCACGCATATCTGTCAAAAGGATACAATAGCAGTCATTGGTCAATTTATCCCCGGTGTCAGCTCAGTACCCAATCGGGACGAAGCCGAAGGTCAACTCATTTTTTTTTGCTCATTATAGTACGTCACTTGGACATTTTATCAGTTTATCACGTGATCACTAAATGTGGCAATCGGGTATCCACCGATGCCTGCAATTTATTATTTATAATAATTGGACTCATTGATCTCACGTAAATAATACTCTTAGTTGTTCCAATAAAATAGTTATCAAATTCGATCACCAATAGATTTGACTGTGGAATATAATGACCTTTAACTTATTTATCGATCTATGTTAGAACATGGTCTTAACAAAAAACTTGACCATAACAAAAATTACCTTACATTTATGCATGAATCTAATTAGACCATACGTAAATATTGTCAGCTTATCGTCTGATGAGCAAATCCGATGTTTATCAAAAATAGTACAACTTCCAGTTGGTAATTACTCTTACGAATGAAGAGCGTTGAACATATACGAAATTAATACACGAATGAACTGAAATTTATATTTTCACATCTTACCAACAACAGATACAGACATAGTCATAGTGTTATACTATCTTACATGTACACACGCTATGACATCATTCGAAGGGGCAATACACTCAAGGAGTTAATGTGACACGAAACAAGGGACGTGATGTAATATTGGTGTTTGAATCTTAAAGGAACACAAGACACCCTAAAGGACATTCATTATGAATGAATGTTAACAATACAAGCACACGAATGAAGAGCGTTGAACATATACAAAATTACAAGACACTCTAAAGGGACATTCATTATGAATGAATGTTAACAATACAAGCACACGAATGAAGAGCGTTGAACATATACGAAATTACTACACGAATGAACTGAAATTTATATTTCACATCTTACCAACAACAGATACAGACATAGTCATAGTGTTATACTATCTTACATGTACACACGCTATGACATCATTCGAAGGGGCAATACACTCAAGGAGTTAATGTGACACGAAACAAGGGACGTGATGTAATATTGGTGTTTGAATCTTAAAGGAACACAAGACACTCTAAAGGGACATTCATTATGAATGAATGTTAACAATACAAGCACACGAATGAAGAGCGTTGAACATATACAAAATTACAAGACACTCTAAAGGGACATTCATTATGAATGAATGTTAACAATACAAGCACACGAATGAAGAGCGTTGAACATATACAAAATTACTACACGAATGAATTGAACCTTAAAATTTATATTTCACATCTTACCAACAACCGCTACAGACATAATCATAGTGTTATACTGTCTTGCATGTACACACGCTATGAAATCATTAAAGGCGGACAATCCACTCAAGGAGTTAAAGTGACACGAAACAAGGGACGTGATGTAATATTGGTGGTTGAATCTTAAAGGAACACAAGACACTCTAAAGGGGCACTCATTATGAATGAATGTTAACAATACAAGCACACGAATGAAGAGCGTTGAACATATACAAAATTACTACACGAATGAACCTTGAAATTTATATTTCACATCTTACCAACAGCTACAGACATAATCATAGGGTTATACTGTCTTGCATGTACCATTCTGTGACATAATTAAAGGGGGATAATACACGCACGGTGTGGAATGTTAAAGTGACACGAGATAGCGGGGGTAGCATCACCAAATTACCCTCTGGGGACCTCATTCTGCCATCTAAAAATAGAATCTTTGGGTCTAAAATTGGTTGTACTAAAATATTCCCAAAACTTCAAAAATTTCAAAAAATTTCAAAAAACTTCAAAAACTTCAAAAATTTCAAAAATTTCAAAAACTTCAAAAATTTCAAAAAACTTCCAAAATTTCAAAAACTTCAAAAATAAGACCCCGGCGGCGGCGGCGGCGGCGGCGGCATTGCGGTATTTTACTGCGGCGGCGGCGGCGCCGCCGGCGGTCCACTTACACATGCCGTGAATGGATGCTTGAAAATAAAATCTTCATGGACATTGGCCATTGGATCATCAAAGCAGGATGTTATGTCGCTTGGTGGCTGTTGTTGTTGTTGTTGTTGTTGTTGTTGTTGTTGTTGTTGGTGGTGGTGTTGTTGGTGGTGTTGTTGTTGTTGGTGGTGGTTGTTGGTGGTGGTTGGTGGTGGTTGTTGGTGGTGGTTGTTGGTGGCGGCGGCATTGCAGTATTTTACTGCGGGGTCCTCCGGCGGCGGACCCCGGCGGCGGCGGCGGCGGCGCCGCCGCCGCAGTAAAATACCGCAATGCCGCCGCCACCAACAACCACCACCAACAACCACCACCAACCACCACCAACAACCACCACCAACAACAACAACACCACCAACAACACCACTACCACCACCACCAACAACAACAACAACAACAACAACAACAACAACAACAACAACAGCCACCAAGCGACATAACATCCTGCTTTGATGATCCAATGGCCAATGTCCATGAAGATTTTATTTTCAAGCATCCATTCACGGCATGTGTAAGTGGACCGCCGGCGGCGCCGCCGCCGCAGTAAAATACCGCAATGCCGCCGCCGCCGCCGCCGCCGCCGCCGCCGCCGCCGCCGCCGGGGTCTTATTTTTGAAGTTTTTGAAATTTTTGAAGTTTTTTGAAATTTTTGAAGTTTTTTGAAATTTTTGAAGTTTTTTGAAATTTTTGAAGTTTTGGGTTTTTGGGAATATTTTAGTACAACCAATTTTAGACCCAAAGATTCTATTTTTAGATGGCAGAATGAGGTCCCCAGAGGGTAATTTGGTGATGCTACCCCCGCTATCTCGTGTCACTTTAACATTCCACACCGTGCGTGTATTATCCCCCTTTAATGATGTCATAGCATGGTACATGCAAGACAGTATAACCCTATGATTATGTCTGTAGCTGTTGGTAAGATGTGAAATATAAATTTCAAGGTTCATTCGTGTAGTAATTTTGTATATGTTCAACGCTCTTCATTCGTGTGCTTGTATTGTTAACATTCATTCATAATGAGTGCCCCTTTAGAGTGTCTTGTGTTCCTTTAAGATTCAACCACCAATATTACATCACGTCCCTTGTTTCGTGTCACTTTAACTCCTTGAGTGGATTGTCCGCCTTTAATGATTTCATAGCGTGTGTACATGCAAGACAGTATAACACTATGATTATGTCTGTAGCGGTTGTTGGTAAGATGTGAAATATAAATTTTAAGGTTCAATTCATTCGTGTAGTAATTTTGTATATGTTCAACGCTCTTCATTCGTGTGCTTGTATTGTTAACATTCATTCATAATGAATGTCCCTTTAGAGTGTCTTGTAATTTTGTATATGTTCAACGCTCTTCATTCGTGTGCTTGTATTGTTAACATTCATTCATAATGAATGTCCCTTTAGAGTGTCTTGTGTTCCTTTAAGATTCAAACACCAATATTACATCACGTCCCTTGTTTCGTGTCACATTAACTCCTTGAGTGTATTGCCCCTTCGAATGATGTCATAGCGTGTGTACATGTAAGATAGTATAACACTATGACTATGTCTGTATCTGTTGTTGGTAAGATGTGAAATATAAATTTCAGTTCATTCGTGTAGTAATTTCGTATATGTTCAACGCTCTTCATTCGTGTGCTTGTATTGTTAACATTCATTCATAATGAATGTCCCTTTAGAGTGTCTTGTAATTTGTATATGTTCAACGCTCTTCATCCGTGTGCTTGTATTGTTAACATTCATTCATAATGCATGTCCCTTTAGAGTGTCTTGTGTTCCTTTAAGATTCAAACACCAATATTACATCACGTCCCTTGTTTCGTGTCACATTAACTCCTTGAGTGTATTGCCCCTTCGAATGATGTCATAGCGTGTGTACATGTAAGATAGTATAACACTATGACTATGTCTGTATCTGTTGTTGGTAAGATGTGAAATATAAATTTCAGTTCATTCGTGTAGTAATTTCGTATATGTTCAACGCTCTTCATTCGTGTGCTTGTATTGTTAACATTCATTCATAATGAATGTCCCTTTAGAGTGTCTTGTAATTTTGTATATGTTCAACGCTCTTCATTCGTGTGCTTGTATTGTTAACATTCATTCATAATGAATTTCCTTTAGAGTGTCTTGTGTTCCTTTAAGATTCAAACACCAATATTACATCACGTCCCTTGTTTCGTGTCACATTAACTCCTTGAGTGTATTGCCCCTTCGAATGATGTCATAGCGTGTGTACATGTAAGATAGTATAACACTATGACTATGTCTGTATCTGTTGTTGGTAAGATGTGAAAATATAAATTTCAGTTCATTCGTGTATTAATTTCGTATATGTTCAACGCTCTTCACCGTGAGTGGATTGTCCACCTTTAATGATGTCATAGCGTGTGTACATGCAAGACAGTATAATACTATGATTATGTCTGTAGCTGTTGTTGGTAAGATGTGAAATATAAATTTCAAGGTTCAATTCATTCGTGTAGTAATTTCGTATATGTTCAACGCTCTTCATTCGTGCGCTTGTATTGTTAACATTCATTCATAATGAGTGTCCTTTTAGATCGATAAATAAGTTAAAGGTCATTACATTCCACAGTCAAATCTATTGGTGATCGAATTTGATAACTATTTTATTGGAACAACTAAGAGTATTATTTACGTGAGATCAATGAGTCCAATTATTATAAATAATACATTGCAGGCATCGGTGCTAACTGGAGTTTTTGGTATACAAAATGATCGTAAGTGTGAATGGAGTGATAAGTGGTTATTACGTAATGTTGTTATAACAATGACACCGAAGCAATTTCTATAATTGAGTGTCTCACGACCTGACGTAATATGTATGCATGTTTTGGATAACTAATTATCGTGTTAATGCTAACAATGACACAGTTTATCAACCTTAATTGATACTAACCCGTTTGTTCAGACATTAAATCGATATGTTTTCTGAATAGCATATAACTGTGACCGGGGAAATAATAGAATTCATTTGGTAAAGCAAAGGTGTGAAAGACACATTGTTACCACCAATGTCGCGTGTGTACATACTTGAAAATATGTTCCATCGAATATGACAATTCATTCTGGAGGGTTGTAATTTCACATTACCCTTTTCGTCCACTCGTGATTCAACATAGTACATCTCAATACTTCCAATAATTCACGATAATACACACCTGTCTCACAATGCCCAACATTACAGCGACTCGGACCTGTCCATACACATATAATTGGTATAAAGCTATTTATAAACATTCGACATTTTAATATCGAGATTATCAGAAACCGAAAACTCGTTATAAATTTTTTATTTAAACTTTTTTTTTAGAGAAATAATTTTGGGGGTTTTGAAATTTTTTCTTTTGGAAGTTTTGGGGTTTTGAAATTTTTTGTTTTGGAAAAATAAGTTTTGGGTTTTGAAATTTTGGAAGTTTTGGGTTTTGAAATTTTGGAAGTTTTGGGTTTTGATATTTTGGAAGTTTTGAGAATATTTTAGTACAAAAAATTTTACCCTCAAACAATTTACCCTCAAACAATTTTACCCTCAAACAATTTTAGACCCAAAGATTCTATTTTGAGATGTGAGGCGAACGAGACACCCACAACCAATTTTAGACCCAAAGATTCTATTTTTAGATGTGAAGGTAACGAGACGGCTATTCTTCTCGTATGTACATCGTATGTGCAATTGTCTGCAGCATACCAACTACATAATAAGGTTTATCTATTTGTCCCACGGTCTTTATTATTGATATAAAAAGGTCCAATATGAATATTACACCTTATAACAGATATGTGTCTATGATAACACCATTATACATAGCGTGCTTTAATTGCAAACAAAAAAACATACAATTATGCAAATTAGCAAACACCACAGTTCGCGGTTGTTATGAAACAGTGGGGTTTATAAAAACAGTGTTTTTCGAAATTATCAGAGAGCTGTCAGAGAATCTCTGCGCGGTGAGTTCTTCGTAGTTCTATGTTTACTGGTAACAGCTGAGCGGTCAATAACTGAGACTAATATTATCCATCATGACCTGGGGTGTGGGATGGAAAAATCTCACCCGAGGGGCCAGATTTTTCCATCACACACCCCAGGTCATGATGGATCATTTTTCTCCCAACCCAAGAGCCACATTCCGATTTTTTGTTTTATACCAATCTTTGGCACATTCCAGTAGCTTCTTAACGGTATATCTGGGGAGAAATCTGATGCGATATTCGTGATTAACTGGGATGATGTCGGTATATACCAAAGGTATGTACTCTATAAACAAAGCGCGTTACCCGTGCGGGCAGGGTTAATACGTTAGAGTGAAATCGACACGGTCTTGTGAAAACGACATGGATACGTCACATCGTTGCACCTGCATAATTCCGAGAAACGCGCGTATTGATATGAAGTATATACAACTGGACTAATCGTGTTTGTCATCGGAAATGACCATATCGATACCATTTAGAAAAGGAAACATGTGAATATATGACAGACAAATGTTAGTTAGACGCGTTCGACGATTTATTGCAACGATGACAACTGTTCGAATGTGGAATTATTTCGTTCGTCATTTGTGAAGCGGCTATTGTTTACCTGTTACGAAATGTGCCAGTGGTACCATGCAGTTTCGCTTGGGGTCTTCCGTTTTATGGAATATGTTCGCAAATTAGTCGTTTATATTTCATGTTATATATGCAACTCTGTGTCTGCAAGTGAGGTTATGTTGAACGTTTTTCGTGATTAACAGTTGAGGCTTATCACCATTTGTATTAGCGTCCACGAATTCGTCCGTATTTATTTACTTGAAACGTGAAGCGTAACTGGTCGGTCGCCATTGTTTTTATCTGTTTTAATTCACACAAAACATGATGACGGATAGTTAAATTAGTTCCGGCTCTTAATTAAATAGGTAAAGCAGTCACGTGGGTGGTGTGAGATAGATGGTCACGTGTTATGTGAGACAGGGAAATCTCACCCAGCTATCTCACACTGGCTGCCTGTGCTAAAGTGTTTAGGGGGTGGGAGAAAATGTTACCCTCGAGGGTAATATGGTGATTTATCGCCCGCCATGTGACGCACTCTCAGCCAATCAGAAGAGAGGGAATGGGATGAAGGATAACAATAATAATTATTATTTACACTAAATTAAAATAACAATAATTATTATTATTATTATTATTATTATTACATTAAAACAGTCGTTCGTATCAGACAGGAATCCACAAACTCAACCATAAGCGAAACGAAGAAAACGACAACAGAATTTCACAAACGAGAACGCTTTTTATCGCCTACAATAGCTTCTGTTGTTCGACGGAGGCGTGGACACTCTTTGCAAGATGCGACCATTGCATGTTTGCTAGCCTAACATTCCAAACGTGTTAAAACTCCCCTTTTTGAAAGGCGGTACCTGACTACCAAAACATTATATTAAAGTTCTCGTGTGCAATATCTAATTATTTCCGAATACATACATTTTTGCGAAAACCCTGTGCCAATGCATTCTGTTATATATGTGAGTCGACCATACTAGCATATATAAGAGAATGCATTGGCCTAAAAAGTATTATATTATTGATTATTTACATCTTTAAAAGGCATACCGGTTCATCGTCCGTGATATCGCCGTCTGCATATGTTTCATTGAGGCAGTCATTGAGTGATATGGCATCCGTCGGCGTGTGGCTGGCGTTCTCCGATAGCTGAATCGACTTCAACTCCGCATGAGCATCGTCCGACGACATTCCAGTAACTGCAGAATGTCAGAATATTTTTAGAATGTCACAGCTTGTTTGCTTGAGAATGTTTTACAGATGTCCTGTATAATTTAAAACAAATCCTAAATTACTATTTATTAGGGCTTCTGGTGAAAACTATTTTACTTGTTGAGGAACTCACATTCCAACGAATCAAACGAGTTATTAAATGATATTTTTTTACATGATCCTACCCTTATTCCATTCATTGAACCCATTCTATTAAGTGTGATATTAAAAGTTGTTTACTAACATGAAATATTGCCTGGTGACATTTGACTTCCGGTGTGTCGTATGTTTACATGACGTACGCTACGTCTCAAAATACTACGGCTTCCAATATTTTCCCAACAAACTCTAATGAATGAAGAGTTTGAAGGGTTATTTAATTAATTATACGCCATTAAATACGACACAGAGTCTAACATTTATCTGGGACTATTTCTTTACGCGGGTAAACAACGCACAGTTCGGTGAAACGTCATTGCATGCATTTTCGAAGCCAATGTTAGTTTCACGTCCCATTTGTTGATTTAAGTATATTTTATCGAGGTTTTGGATCATGTAATAAATATATTCTACAACTCGTCCCCAGTTTATAGCGGAATTTACAAAACACTTCAAGTAAATTAGGTATGGACCTCGTCAAAGGCTCGGTCCAGACCTAATGTACTGGACGTGTTTTGTAAAGACCAAGGGGGCACAACCATCAGAAGGACATTTTTCCTAATGTAATGTGTACATTTTTACAGTATTCAGCCCGTGACAAGGGGTGGTGGAGCCCCAAAAACGTCCAGATCAGTCGACCATGACTTATATGTATCTGGAATAAGTTTGTAAATGTATCCGCATGCCATAATTTTCGTTGCAATTTATTCCGAAAATAATTTCAGATCTGCCAAAACCATCGCGTGACTGCACAAACTCTCGTTACGGCGTCAGCCCATTTCCGTATAATTATTTATAAACCAGTTCACACCTTCGGCCAATCAAATTGCTCAAATTCATGAACAATATATATATAAACTAGCAGGGTTACCCGGCTTTGCCCAGGTTAATGCGATGAGAAACCCTCTGTATGATGTGGGTATTTGTTGGGGATAGAGAATGCTCTTGCTTAAAAGTGTTATACGTTTTCTCAGAAATTGTATATTCAAATAGCATCATAAAACATGATTATTACAGTCATGGGATATAAGTAGTGGCTCACCTTGTCAAATGTCATTATGTTTGTCGCGATTAGGGTGGATACACACATGCATGTAATCTCTGTAAATATCGTGTATTTGGCGTTTTACATGGATCATACACACCGTGTAATATGTGTCCGCTGACAACCCAATCATTGCGACTGTGTTTGACCACAGTGAGTTAAACTCTGAACCGCTGAAGAGCCGTTGACTGGGACGAAGTCGTCAGGCCGCTTAAAATAATTATTCGCGCGATAACTCAAATGGTCGACGTTCTGTTTAAATCATTGTCAGTCTTCTATTGATGTTAATACCAGTGATGGCCTCTTCCCCAACGCAGAGGGCTATGACCCCCCCCCCCCAACATGCACGGGGACCTATATTATCCCAGAAGCTACCGAATTCAGCATTGCATATTTCATCGACAGGGGGTGTGCATGCAGCACCCTGAGTCCTGACACCCTGCTTTATAAATATCGTAGTCATGTCTGTCGTGTCTGTTTTCTACGAGTGATTAATCTAATATGCAGCAATTTATGCTATTCATATAATTATGAACATATTATACAGCTTTAAATTTGAATGCATGGTGTTGCTGTTTGTTTTCATTCGGCGAAAGGGTTGCCTAGCTACGAGTTCCCAACTACGTCACCTTTCCTCTCTTGTGTCATACAGTTATACATGTATACGCAAAATTTACAACTATGGAATATTTAAGTAAAACATTATATTGTAATTCTTGCCCAGATAATCCCGGCTGATACATTCAATTAACTCCCTTAGTTATTGGAAGCTTTCGAGAACCAGCCCATCCCCCAATCATGGATTATGGTCGAAAATGTTATAATTCAAGCTTGTGACAGTTAGGAACTTGTTCAACCTTTGGCTTGAGAAACATATATATAAAAGGGGGGTGTCACTCTTTTTAATTTCAACGCTGTACCTGCATTATTTTTTGGCGCTATAATGAATATTTGCAATCCCAATTGAATTAATGTTATCACATGAGCTCGCTCTCAAATTATCAGAGAAATCTCAACAAACCGGTATCATCCTATAAAATAATTCTGCATATTTTCTTTTTGTTTTGGATTACCCTGTTTCCAAGAAATGACAGAAACACATCAAGTATAAAATCGACCGGCTCTAATCCACTTTTCGAAATGAATTATAACTCGTGAAAAACAGCAACATATATCAGACAAGAATTACTCATTTCGGCATCCATGAAAGAAGACATGTTTATGACTGGCCTGAAATTTCTTGATGGCAGTTTGTTTGATAATGGCTTATAACTACTCACTGGTGAAATTGACCTCTCGCGCGCAGGTGATTAATTTTGTCAATTATTGGTGTGGCCATGTAAAATACATGTATTTTACATACAGACATTACATGCATGTGTGTATCCACCCTTAACCCGTTCCAACAATAATGAAGTATGTATTTATTTAAAACTGCGTATACGCTAGACGTTATAATATGATACATGAACATCATAAACACATTAGTTCGATAAAAGATGATAATTGGGTATTAAATATTGAGATGTATCAATCAATTTAGTGGGTTGGACTAAGTTCTCGAGGACACCTGGCTATCTCCATGAAGATACAGATGTTTCAAAGAAATTTCCAGGTGCTCCTCTGTTCATGGTGCTATATATTGTATTGGCTAAATATTCTCAGTTTAAACGAAATGTTGATGTGCATAAATATTAGCTACATGTGCCAGACACAGAGCGAGATTTTGAGTTGCTTATGTCAGTCGAGGAGTCTGTTATAAAACCTTTGTCAGATGTGCAGTATTGGGAGGATCCTGAAAAGTCTTATGCTACTAACTTCATTTTCAATATATCAGAAGAAACTATATTTGACTGCACACTGTGACCACTATTTTTGAACAGGCCTTCCATATATCTTGACAAATTGTAACTTTTTGTGGAAACTGTATTGAATGGAACATACTCAATTTTGTTATAATATATATGCAATCCTCTGACGGTTCGGGGTCTATCAGTTTGCACGAATATATGTATCTCTTCAATAGAATGATAAATATACGTTTAATACTTCTTCTATGTATCTCTTTTTGCTAGCTCATTTTGTGAATGCCCTGATTGCTATTCCCATATAAATATGACAGTTAAGAAGATATAATTGTTCAAGTGACTTAAGTGGGTCACCATATGTCGGGATTGTGAAATGTGAACGTCCAAAACTACTTAAAATGATATGGAGATGGCCTGGTGACTGTATATAACTTATATGTGGATAAAGGCGAATAGCAATCTTATCAATGATAGTGCATATCCGCTCGCCATCCGCGACGCAAACGACACCAAATGTGATTTAATTCATGGTATATCATTAGAGAAAAACGTGTACGAATTCGGTGTAAATTGGTGCCAAATAAATTTGTACCAGCGTTTGCCTCTTTAGACATATTTAAACCACTCCCATTAGACTCATGTGTGCATGGTATACTGGCGATGATTATATATATGTTTGGTGGTAATCAGCAACTGAACAAATTCTGAGAATAGTTATGACCCATATCTCTCACCCAACCGACAGCAATTTGACGTCTTTAAATCACACGATGATATTCCTCGTATCATAGAGAAGAATAATATATCAATTTCGTGGAAATCAGGGCTAAAAATACTTTATTAAATCTATTGTTGATGCAACGTTGACCCGAACAACGCCATATTGCGAAGGTGATTATGTGTTCGTTCGGTGGAAATCGGCGACAAAACTATTTCACGATATATTTTTTAATTTTGCCGACCTCCCCCTTTTCTTCCCCTGACACCAACAGCGTCATGTTAGAAATTTTTTACCCGCACCGTTATCTTCCTTGTAAACAGCAACCCCTCTTAGAACGCCTTGGTGCCATCTCGATTGTACCGCGTGAAGTTATATATAGAACGCACACAGACAGACAGAAAGACAGCACGATTTGATTTATTGTGTCATTTGAGAAGAACGTGTCTGAATTTGATGGTAATTAGTACTAAAACTATTTTGTATCAGTCTTGGTGACCCTCCCGTCCCATTTTCAGTCTCAAGATGCACACACTAAGACTCATTAGAGATTAGAGATGCATATATATGAAATTGGTGAAAATTGGCGAGTATACAAATTCGTATCAAATTTAACGTCCCCATATCTCTCACCCATAGGGCACAAATTTGGTGTATCTAAACGACACGATAAGATTCCTCGTATCACAGAGAAGAATATGTATCAATCTGGTGGAAATCGGCACTAAACATATAGATATAATTTGTTGTGTCCCTCTCATCTCTATTCACCACTGACTCGAATGGCCCAATTTATGACATCCTTAAACCACACGATTATACTCCTGATATCATGGAGATGATTGTTTATAAGTTTGGTGATAATCGGCGACTAAACAAAAAGTGACGCTGTTGTTGTCAGGGGCACAAACGGGGGAGGAGCAGAAAAAAAGATGGTCGCCGATTTCCACCAAACTTATACATAATCATCTCCATGATATGAGGAATCTAATGGTGTGGTTTTTATATGTCAAAAGTGGCGTCATTTGAGTCAGGGGTGCACGGAAGGTGAGAGGGGCACAATAATTGATAAACCTGTTTAGCGCAATTTCCACAAAATTGATACACATTCTTCTCCATGAAACGAGGAATCTAATCTTGTAATTTCAAGATGGCAAAAGTGGCGCCATTTGAGTCAGGGGTGCACGGAAGGGAGAGTGGCACCAAAATTGATATAACTTATTAACGCCGATTTCCACCAAATGTATACTGATTCTTTTCCATGATACGAGATATCTATTGTGTGATTTAAATATGGCAAAATTGGCGACATTTGAGTCAGGGGTGCACGGAAGGGGAGAGGGGCAACACAATTGATAAAACCTTTTAAGGCCGATTTCCACTAAATTGATACACATACTTCTCCGTGATTCGAGAAATCTAATCGTGTGATGTTAAGATGGAAAAGTGGCGCTTTTTGAGTCATGAATTCACGGAAGGGGAGAGGGGCATCACAGTTTATCAAACTTGTTAGCGCCGAATTCCACCAAATTGATACACATTCTTCTCCATGATACGAGAAATATAATCGTGTGATGTGAAGACGCCAAGTTTGTGGATGAAAGATTGAGGGGGGCACTTAATTTGATAAGAATAAATTTGGTCGCCGATTATAACCAAACTTATACATTATCATCTTCATGACATCAGGAGCGTAACTATTTGTCTTAAAGCTGTCATGAGTCATATGTGATTTAAATATGTCAAAAGTGGCATATAAAGTGTGAATTAAAGATGGCAAAAGTGGTGCCATTTGAGTCAGGGGTGCAATGAAGGGGAGGGGGCGCCAAAATTGATAAAACTGTTTTCAGCGCCGATTTCCACCAGATGGATACAAACTTTTCTCTATCAAACTTATACATAATAAGGAGTCTAATCGTGTGGTTAAAATACGCCAAATTGGCGACGTTTGTGTATTAGATGGGGGCACTATATTTGATACGAATTTGTTTGTCGCCGATTTCCAACAATTTTATATATATTCATCTTCATAATGAGTAGAGATGTCATAGTGGCGCCACTTGAGTCAAGGATATGGCGGGGAGGGACAACATCTATAAAAATATGTTTATCGCAAATTTCCACCAAATTCATACACACTATTCTCCAATTATATGAGGAATCAAATTGTGTGGACCCGTTGAAGACGCCAAGGTTGGTGCCTACATTTGTTTAATGTCGGGTCTGTCTATGTCTCATATACCTTCACGTGGACAAGCTATATGGCACCAGAGGGCCTAACACGTGTAAAAAGATAATGGTGTGGGTTAAGTTTTTTCTAAAAAGACGCTGTTTGTGTCAGGTGCATAAATTGGGCATTTCCCCAAACTGATACAATATAATCTCCATGATATGGTGTTGTTCTGGTAAGGAGTGCACATAGGTCACCAACATAATATTCAAACGCCCATTTCCTACAAATTGATAGATATTCTTCCCCATGAATTACGGAATCTAATCGTATGCTTTAAATGGGGGTCGTTTGGGTGATAGATGGGGGAGGCACTAAATTTGATCAGATTAGTGCCGATTACAACCACACATATACGTAATCATCTCCGTGATATCAGGAATCTACTGGATGTGGTTTAGATATGGGAAAAGGGGCACCATTCTAGTTATTAATGTGGAAGTGATGAGCACCAAAGCTGATACAAATATGATTGGCATTAATTTCCACCAAGAAAGGTGCAGTCAAATATATTTTCTTCTGAGATAAAAGAAAACAGTCAGTAGCACATTACTTTTCAGGTTCCTCCAATACTGGAAGCTGAAACGGGTATATAACCAGATACAGATAATTTCGTTCAGTTTTGTCACCATGAACAGCTGAGCAACAGGGCATTTCTTTAAAACATATTGATCAAGACTATTCCCTATTCCCACCACATGCATGCCCACACTACGCAGCAGAGGGTATCACCTCAATTTAACCTGAGTAACTCCAGGTAACCCTGCTAGTATACTTTTTTTTACTTTAAACATATTTTTTTCGTATATAAATATACAAAAGGGATCGGGGCACAAGTTATTTCAACTTAGGTAGTCTCTCTCCCGTACAAATTTGACAATACACTGTTATAAGATGACAAAAAGGCGATAACAGAAACGTTTGTACATGGTGAGAAAACCATTTGAATTTGCATTATGTCGAATAACATCTTTCAGCGTATGTTTATGGATTACCAATTAGAACGAGCATAAATATGTGCATATCTATATCTATTGTGATATTTAAGGAAGATGTAAATATATATTTCAAGGCTATGTATGTATCAAACATTTGACTGTAAGGTTAATCTAAATTTGTATCGTAGTGAATGTGGCGATTCGCCATATGACGCCCTTGACAGTTACGCTGGAAGAAATTATCGATGTGTATACAAATGGTGCATGGATGTGGCAATCCGAATGAGGGAGGGGTGTCTAGCAATGTTTTTGTATTTGGTGTATATTGAGCGATTTGTGGTTGACATTGGATTGTGGCTATATGTCAACGCAGCCAGACGTTCGTGAATCGAAGCGTTTTGTCGCAGCAATATACTGTTGCACTATTTGGAAAAACCTTATATTCTCCGGAATTGAGATGTACGATATCCCGAAAAGAAACTGATCGATGTCGGTTATAATGAAGCGTTCGCGGTTTAACTTATCGTCAAGTTCCAACCTTTCATTTTGATATAAAGGGCACATAAAAAAGAAATGGTATGCATCTTCCAAAGGGTTCTCACAACTGCAAGCAGGACTTTCGGCTATGTAGTTTTGATACATATCAGCACGAAGATCACTGCACCCGTTTCGAATTCGGGAATGTATCATATTATATCGTCTGAGACCTGAATAGAAGTGAGGGCTCACGGGGTTTGGGGGTTGGTATACGAGTCGTAAATTGAATTTGAAGTCATAGAAAGGGACAACGTCGGTCATTTCAGTTGGGATTTTGTTCCAATCAGCTATCAGTGTGGCATCGGTAAGAATAGAATTTTCCCGGGCGTCTGAAATTATAACTTGATACCTGACTAGCTCTGGGTGGGAGGATGGTAGATAAGTAATTTGGCGATTAATTTTTTTCTATTTTGTAAATCACTTCAAGCTTGTGGTATTGGCGCCGCGTTTCCAAAGAAAGCCAACCTACCTCCTGCAGGACAACAAAATTAGAAACCGAGCGTGTCAGTCCAGAGACTATACGGCCAGCATCTGCATGGA
Organism: Siphonodentalium dalli; assembly: GCA_032622095.1. NCBI lineage: Eukaryota > Metazoa > Mollusca > Scaphopoda > Gadilida > Siphonodentaliidae > Siphonodentalium > Siphonodentalium dalli. The sequence goes on from CP136063.1 coordinate 68,962,689, forward strand.
GGCGGTCGAGCTTGTCTAATAGGTAACGCGGCGCTCAGTCCCATACAACATCAGAATAATCGAATAGTGGTAATATATAAGTTTTGTATATCTTTTCGAGCGTTTTCCTCTCGAGTTGATATTTAAATCGCCTCAACTGGGCCAGACGAGAGGCGATCCTCTTCACTGTACTTTCTATATGAATGTTCCAGTTTAGATTTTGTTGTAGTTCAAGACCAAGGTGTTTATGAGATTCCACAAAGCTGATAGGGTCGTTTATAAATTTAAGGTTTGGTATTTCTGGAGAGGGTGGGGTCAACGAGAAAGACATACCTATGGTTTTGGTTGGGTTAAAGCTCACGAGCCAGTTTTTTGACCAGGTCGTTATTTTCGTCAAATCGTTATTCATAATTTTAGAAAGTTAATCCAGATCCCAGTGGCTGCTCATAATACAAGTATAATCTGCGTACATTCTCGTGATGGAGTCAATATTATCTGCTAAATCGTTTATATAGACAAGGAATAAAAAAGGGCCCATAATATATCCCTGGGGGACTCCTGCGGAGATAACCTCGTAGCTGGAAAAGTTATTATTTATCAGGACTCTTTGTTTTCTGTTTAATAGATAGTCTTTGATCCATTGTAATGTCTGACCTTCCACACCGTAGCGTTGAAGTTTGTAAATCAGCCCCTTGTGCCATACTCTTTCAAATGCTTTGGATATGTCACAAAATATGCCGCATGTGAAGAGGCCTTTATCGATAGATTGACAGATATTGTGGTATAGGTCTATTAATTGGTATGTGGTATTGTGACCAGAGAGAAATCCGGATTGGTGAAAGTACAAGAGTTTATTTTCTAAGAAGAAGGCACTTATCTGTTTCAAAACAACCTTCTCAAAGACTTTGCTAGTGTACGGTATAAGCACGTCCGATTTTATAAGTGAAATAAAGACCACAAGCGCCCGGAGGGCGCGCATGGCCTTTATTTCACTTATAAATCGGACGCCGTGCTTATAGCATATTTATGACACCCATATCTATATATAATTTTTATTGTGTGTGTGCAGGTTAACACATATAAATATAATTTATTTTCTAAATAGTATATGGTGCCTAACTATTATCATAACAACCTCACGCATGTGAGGTGTTCTTTAGTGACGCCCGTCACTCGACGGCTATATGGGTGATGGATACATACATCTACTTTGTGCACCAAACATGTGTATCATCTGTTTTCTAAATTATCTAAGCATACTATACATAACGAATAATGTCATGACCTCTCGCACGTGAGATATTCCTTGGTGATGCCCACCAGCGATCACACGGATGCGATATATGTAAATTTATTTTCTGCACCCAACATATATATAATGTGGTATTCTAAAAAGTCTATGCATGCATAGCATTGGATCACCATAATAATCTCACGCATGTGAGATATTGCTTAATGACGACCATCATCGACCACACGGGTGTGATATATGTAACTTCGTTCTGCGTATCCATTGTATGTATAATTTGTTTTATAAATAGTCTATATTTCGAGTTATACGTTCAGCACTCGAGAACACAAGTACTATGTTTACATTGTATTTACAATTATACACCATTCGCATGTGATCATTATAACGTCACATGTCTATATTTATACATTGAGTTCATGTGCTTGTGATTTGATCTCTTGATTTATGTACAACATATTTGTAAATGACCATGTACAAATTATATCTCTCCTCAAAAGGAGGCAATTAAGAATAAAGAAAAAGAATATACCAATTAAATGTGTTGTCAGTCTTACAAACATGCTCCGGTGAATACCAATCAATACCCCATGATCAGTATTTCACCCATATTGTTCAACGAATTGCATTTATGCCGAATCATGATATTTCAATTTACTTTCGTGTTAATCGTAGATTAACTAGAGAGCACACTACACCTCTACTCTATTGTGCATTATTCCTATGTATCGGATTTATTTATTCCATACATTCCAAGCCGGATTTATAATATCACAAACAGCACTTTCGACAAATGTAAGTTATTTAATGGGGTGCGGTTACTGACCTTTAGTTACTGTACATATCGGTTAGTTGTTGTCTGCGCTGCAAAATGATCTGTCGTTGATTACATTCAAATGCCCATGTAACTTGTCCGAATCCCCCCTCCGATCTGAAATTTTAGTATTATTTAATTATTAACGTTTTATATTTGGCATGGCGTATCGCCCATGTCTTCCAATCGCTACGTCCCTGCATCTGCTCGTTGTGACTAAACATGGTATCACAACCCATATTAGTAATGCTCACCTCGGTGGAAAAATAACTTGTTTGAATGAACGGGAGTGCATAATTGGTCAATCAAGATGTGCGCCGCGAATACAAAGCATAAGATTGTTGTAATCACGACAGACTGTTTGATAGAAAAGGCGACGACTTAAATATCTTTACAGTAAATAAAGGTAGGTCACCGGACCCCCTTAGATAACTTCCATTGGTCGAGGGCTGATTGGCGCGTTACAAATTCTACCATAGTAATGATCGCACCAGTCACTCGGGAAGTTAAAACACGGATCATTCCATTATCAGCGAACATATAGGGGTGCATGGATGTGGACCCAACACTTTCAATTGAATATGTTGTGGTTTGTCGGGAGGGCGGGTGATTGGAAGTAAACTGAACGAGATCCAAATCTGTTTCGAATGTATAATCCACAATAATCACGTAATGATATTTAGAATGATAACATTGAGAACATTCCACAAACTGTTCACATATACATGCGTGTGTGCGGAAAATAAAGGCACTATACGCAGGTTTGCTTAAGTCGTTTTTCATGAATGCCAGTGATATTTCATCACACAAACTTCATGCAATGTGGAATAGTTTCATTCGGAGTCCGAACACTACCGGAACATTGCCTCCTGTGTTTTGAACGATAATTCCATTGTGACAAGACGAAAAATAACCTTAACAGCCGAAAAAGTTTATTATTACAATGAAGAATCTGTTTCTAAAATTCGGAGACAAAATGGATTATCAATGCTGATAAATAATGCAGACGAAAGTGATCCGATTGTCAACGAGCGTTTGACTAATTATTCAACATTATTAATCATCGTATTGAATGTGGATCAATTCCCCTTTCATATGGTGTCAATCGGTTTATAAATATGTCATAACCCGCTTGGGTATCTGTACAAGAGATACAGATCGCGGCACTAAAGCGCCTTGATATGTATTTATTGTACAGATACCCGACCGGGTTACAATCTAACGTATTTCCGGCAGGATGTTTTGAGATGAGTCAAATAAATGGATTTCTAAAGTCGAAATATAATAACTCTGAGCTTAGAAGTTTGGGTTCCTCGACTCAAATTAAATAAGTTTATCCCCGACGCCGAAAAATAGTAATATGGGTGCTAATTCGGACAGTGTATATTTAAAGATGCGTCCATGGTTCCAGACCGCCAATTACAACAACACAATTACAATATCACAGTATTGTGGATATTTCTCGGAAATAATCTGATAGTTTCGTATGTTTTTCTCCCCCAAGTTCTAGCTCATTTTTGTCAACGTATCTGTTTGTAGATTTGTTTTCAGATACGGTATCTTAAGAATTCCTGCCATTGGGTGATTCGATAGAAGACGTCACCAAAGAGAACTCAACTACATCAAATCCCAACAAACCCCCAAGTTATCTCCACGTAAGACCAACACGATTATAAGATATAACTACTGCTGTTACACCACGCAATGACACCACGCCTTGTTTGTTGCGGCACAAGTAACACCGAATGAGATGTCATCACACCGAAGTAATGCTCACACCAATCCCAGGTGCATGACTGTGTGATGAACGTGGCAAGTCTTTTGTCAACCAGGACAACCTGAACAATAACCAAAAAGTGACACTCCGATGAAAAGGAGTTCAAGTACGGACAGTGCGAAAAGTTTTTGTAAGAAAATATCTGCTGATATACCACAAAAACGACCACCACTCATCACTCATTTTCAGTGTGAGAAGTTTTTAGGTCAAGTTTTCGTAACCGATTGCCTGTAGCCCACGTGTCAAAGAAGAATCCTGTCGTCATCCAGTGCCATCTCACATATGTGACGCGTGCGGAGCTAAGTTCTCTTATAACCAGTCTGACTGACCACGTGGCAAATCCTACATTTACATGTCTGGACTATCGCGACACCGACGAGAGACTGGACACGAATGATCATATTCGTGGGCATGTAATCTGTTAAAACGATCGCGGTTAAATCGCGTTCCATTTGATTTTTGCACAATGCCCATTCGTATATGGAATTTATGTGGACGGGGTACTTGTATTGGAGTTCCAATAATGGGATTTCAACAGTCATAGCCGCATGCACAAGCAGGGGAGTACTAAGCTTCGTTAGAGCACAATCACATTGTTACAACCGTTCTCTGATTTTTGGCAAAGCACACCAATTCCCAAGGTTGGCGAAAGAATAGTTCATTGATTATCCCATTGTTAGGCACACGCAACTCATGACAAACAAATCGCACGGGCGCTTCAAAGTGCCGTTTCAAAGTGTTGTTTCGGACATATATATTCACATTCATTCACAGTGCATGTTAATCACGTTGTTGTGCGTGGCTAACCGGCTATTGTGCCCAATCGCGGTCAGCGCATGGATTGTGCGTCGTGGTCAAAACACGCTCAATGGCACATTTCCAGTTGATTGCATTATGTGGGATCAATTGTGCTCTAAGTCGGTCAGAGCACGCGAGTAGTTCTTTACCAGAATAAATCTCGTCTTCGACTCGAATGATTCTGGTAAAGAACAATTATTGTGTTCTAACCCTTTCTTCCAGCCATTATCTGGGGAATTTTTCATGGGAAATGTACTTCTCGCCGTTCAGAATACAATTATCTGGGTACAATTACTAATAAACTATTCGATGTATTTTGAATATATAATTTTTTTCAAAATTATCAGTATTTTCATGTTAAAAATGGGATATGTATACATATATTGTTGAAAATCAACGTTATCTCTAAATGGGTTTTAATACCAACGCAGTATATCCTCATAGGTTCTTTTGTAGTTCACTTGGCTGCTAAGGGTACGTCCATACGCTGGCACAATTGCAAACTGCAAAAATGCCAAATCCGATGGTCGTTTAGTTATCTGGCATATTTGCCGTCTGCCGACTAGCTCGTGCTCCGTCGTGGCTGGCTCACAACAATCAACGATGATTTATGATAACGGCGTGTACCTCTTTGTCGGTGACCACAAAACGAGGCCACTAACAATAATTGCGGGTGTACATATTGTCCTTGATACGATTTGTGTATATCGGATGGGCATTGGTATAACAGTTGGTTTTCAGCGATTTTCATACACACTTAATTATGCATGTATATATACCCTTCTCCGTTGTTCGCGAGGAATCTCATGACGTGGTATAAAGAGTCCCGAAAGTGGTACTTCTCACGTCAGAAATGTTGGAGCTAGGGGAGCGGGCCCGGCAAAATGGACACAAACAGTGTCGCCAACTTCACCAAATATATATAAGATGTATGGAGTCACGGACTCAGTGTGAGTATTCGTTGTATCAAAGTCAGTGAGCTTGAACAATTTCTCTTTTGTTATCGAAATTGCCACGTATCGATCGGAATGGCACATTGAGAGGTCCCGATTTTCGCCCATGTCGGGGTTGAAACCGTGCCAACATCGTCTAGCCCAGACTGTGATCCTTATCGACTGTATTGATGTAACATAAATGTTATGAAAGTGATGTTGCTTGTTTGTATCATTGTGGGGGATATTGACAATATAGTGATACTGGTTAGTCTTTGGCATTAATATCTATGCATATGTATACATGTACACAACTATTCAGTCAATCATTATGTATACTGGTGCATGTGCTGATACTTTGATATACCAAACAACAGTATTCAATGTGAAATTTGTTGTTTTTAGACTGAAAGACCGATTTTTATTTTACTGAAATCAGTTGAGAATTATCAACCATAGGGGTGTTACGATGGGATCTTCTAATAGTTGGAAAGTTTGATAATAGATATATATTAAGATTAAATAATGTATGTATGTTACAAGGGGGACTCTGCATGCATACAGCGGTAATTTGTTTGAGTGAATTGCTATTAATGGATGTAAGATTAGGAATTTGTGGTGCAAGTTGAAGAACGCCAGTACAAGGCTGGTGGGTACCAATGGGATTTCTCGAAAGTCAGAAAGTAGTCGGTATTGTTGCTTGACCCAAGTGCGTACCCAACATCTCGTGAATATGTGGCGTTTATGGTACTCATACATGCATATCAGCAGTATCCCATGGATGGAGCTGGCCGTGGCGATCTTATATTCAAACTTATCAAGTAACATTATTTTGACTGGCCTAAGAATACCAACACGCAATGTGTTCTTAATACATTGGTAACAGCTCAGCGATATCAGCAATCGCGCACAAAACCGCTGTCGTACATGATCACTACTGACGCTGATTTGTTGGCAACTGGCAGAAATTAATCCGTTTTTGGCAATTTTGCAGCTGGCATTTTTGCAGTTTACAGTCCAATATTGCCAGCGTATGGACGTACCCTAACATGTGTTAATATATTAGTAGCATGAATTCAGTAACTTATTCCTTATTCAAACAATTTGAGAAAATGTGGCAAACGACCATGGCAACGTCTTAAGTAAGGCGAGACGAAATTTCCTGTGAAAAAAATCCGTGAAAAAAGTTCCAAAATGCCTCGAAAATAGACAAAATCCGAAAAGAAACGGAAATAGTCCGAAAAGTGCGGGGTCATAAATGGCCACCTGGGCCAAACAAATTGTGCCTAATTTTTCTTGGGTCGGGTCCGAAAAAGTGGATCGAATTTAAGTTTTCGCTCTGCTCGGTCGGGAAAATTTCGGAAAATGTGGCAAAAGGTCCCATATTCATAAATGGCCACCTGGGCCGAACTTTTTGAGACCAATTTGTTTTGGGTGTAGTCCTAAAAGGTGGGTCAAAATAGAAATACCCGCTCTGCTCGGTCAGGAAAATTTGGGGAAATGTGGCAAATGACCATGGCAACGTCTTAAGTAAGGCGAGACGAAATTTCCTGTGAAAAAAAATCCGGGGAAAAAGGCAGTCCGAAAAATAAACGGAAATAGTCCGAAACAAGTGCGAGGTCATAAATGGCCACCTCGGCCAAAAATTTTGAGCCGAAAACAATTTGGGTCGAGTCCGAAATAGTGTGTCGAATTTCAGTTTTCGCTCTGCTCGGGCGGGGAAATTTCGGAAAATGTGGCAAAAGGTCCCATATTCTTAAATGGCCACCTGGGCCGAACTTTTTGAGCCCAATTTGTTTTGGGTCGAGTCCGAAAAAGTGGGTCAAATAGAAATTCCCGCTTTGCTCGGTCAGGACAATTTGGGAAATTGTGGCAAATGACCATGGCAACGTCTTAAGTAAGGCTAGACGAAATTTCCTGTAAAAAACAATCCGGGGGGAAAAAGTTAAAAAATGCCTCGATAATAGGCAAAGTCCGAAAATAAACGGAAATAGTCCGAAACAAGTGAGGGATCATAAATGAATTTTTGGCCGAAAACAATTTGGGTCGAGTCCGAAAAAGTGAGTCGAATTTCAGTTTTCGCTCTGCTTGGTCGGGAAAATGTGGCAAAAGGTCCCATATTCATAATTGGCCACCTGGGCCGAACTTTTTGAGCCGAATTCTTTTTGGGTCGAGTCCGAAAATGTGGGTCAAATAGAAATTCCCGCTCTGCCCGGTCAGGAAAATTTAGGAAAATGTTGCAAATTACCATAGCAACGTCTTAAGTAAAGCGAGACGAAATTTCCTGTAAACAAAATCCGGGAAAATAGGCAAAGTCCGAAAATAGTCCGAAACAAGTGCGGGGTCATAAATGGCCACCTCGACCAAACATTTCGGGCCGAAAAAATTAAGTGACGAACCGATTGAATAAATAGAAGACACCAAATGAGTCAACCGGCTTACAGCGAAATTTACAAAAGGAGTTTAGCAAATTAGGTCTGAACCGTCCATATAGGCAAGGTGCAGGCCTCATTTACTGGAATTTCGATATAAACTGAGTCGACTTGAAGATTACATATTGCTGTATGGGCCAAGCAGACCGCAAAACTATGGTACTATTCAATTGGGATAATAAATTAAACTGTGTACCCCAGATGTAAAACATGTGGTTAAATTACATATAATTGTGCTACTGGTGCCAATAATGGTCGTTAATGACCATTTTGCAATGAGTTTAATGACCGTATATAGAATGTTGGACCAATTAATAACACGAAACAATGGCAGAGGCAACAGAAAACACAACCCGAAACATAATATTTTGGCAGCATATGCTACAATAGTTTTCAACCAAGCTGATACCTCGTGTGTGTCAAATAGCACGTGATTCCTCACCGTGCCTAAGGTGTCTATGGACGAATTCACCCCCACAAGTAGTCCAAGTCTTCTTGTACTAAAACCAGCTAAGATATTGGGATGGCGATGCTGGCGTTTAGTCCAAGCCCGCTTGCATACCAATCCTACCACACGACTTACGCCCACGATCTGTGGCGGGAATCTGTGGTGTATTTTACTCGATTTACCTAGCAAATCAATACATGATGCTATATACATCGGAAAGGCTTACATCTTATGGTCAGAATGGTGTATAATAATCTAACTTTAATGTTAAATTACACATAGAATATTCCGGTTGATTGCCATAAACATCGTTGTTTTTTCTGTTTGTTTACTTAACTGAAAGCCGAACTCAGGTTCCGAAGAACTTCGGCATTGTCCGGTGTTTGTTTTGGCCGAGACGAATTTCGATACAAACAAAATGGCGGCCCCCATGATATTCTAATGCTCATTGTGTTTACACTGTTTTAAACTGTGAGATGGTTATAATTCCCGTAATTTATGTAATGTATTACATTTATATCTTCAATATGTATTTAATCTATGTATTTATTTATTTATTGTCACGTATAATTACGATTACAATGGAGAATTCATCGTGCGTGGTTGATTGAAAATCTACGGAATATTTTCACCGGAAAATGCCGAACGCAGTTCGCAAGGTCAACTGAGTTCGCATACTTTTAAAAATATGTAAACACTGCGGCAAATGTTTCTTTTCACATTAAATTACCGTTTTAAATTCACAACTGATGTGGGTTTCAGATAAAATAGCATGTCTTCTGCGGAAAATATCCGTTTATTGTCGCAATTGTGATATTTTATTTCATATAATTGTGGTTTTATTTGAGCGGGTCACTAACGCTTAAGCCGTGTCATAAGCGAGCATATAGGGCGGTCTTGGACTAAACGCCAGCATCGCCATCCCAATATCTTAGCTGGTTTTAGTACAAGAAGACTTGGACTACCCCACAAGGGGCCACAAATAGGATTGATCTCCCACAATCGAGAATTTAATAGTATTTTATATGTCTGTTTCAACGCCAACTCAACTCACGGCCAATTTGGGCTGCGGGTATAATGTCCTACCCGGGTACTTTTTGACAGTGATCTCTCCTAATGTAGCTATGGACGAACTCACACCAAGAGTGGCCACCAATAAGATAGATATCCCACAATCGGGAAGTTAGCAACATTTTTGGGTAATTTTTTACGCCAACCTCTATACGCCCATTTGTGGCCGGGTATAATGGGCTATATGCTGCAAATCCTGGCCAATCCGGCAAATAATTCTAATAGGTGGCTGAAGAAATAATAGCTACTAAAAATGAATCGGAGGTTGAATAAAAACTAACAGATTTGAATTTGGAGGCTGAATAAGGAACATGGAGCCAGGAACTGAATCCATGGACATCCACAAACGAGACCGCAAGCCACGTCCCTGATCACGACACAAATATTCCCCAATCTCAGTCAGGTACCGAGTCATCACGTACATTTCCATACATCAGATATGATGTCGGTCGTCGAAATTGCTACATGTCTGTGAACCTTGTTTGATATTCCATTCAACACCCCGACCCCAACAACACCCCTTTATTCACGTTCCTGCATGTTTCGCTCATGTCGCCACTCTCCTGTTCGGGACTATTATGATGGTACGGTAACGGCTGAAATTGTTAAGTCCATGTCTTATATTTAAGTCATGCTGTGAACGTGGTGTTTTAAAGTTGGAACATCGAGTTTCATAAAAATACTCATGGTTGTTGTCGCTACCAAACGTTGGTGAAACTTTAGCAGCTGGAAATGGCATGCATTCCTGGTAAATTAGATGGAAGAACCTGACAAACATGAGTTGAAATTATTTTATATCTGTGATTTTGGAACATCAAATATTTGGGGGGGGGGGGGGGGGGGGGTTGGTACCATACCAAAACTCGATTCTTTTCCTAATTTCGGTCAAATGTTTGAACTGAAATGGTTATAAGTCGAAAACATTTCGAACCATTATTATAGGGGATATCAGGTGGGAATTTCCAACAACTGGAAATAATGAGGTACCTGTTGGAATTTTTCAATTCATTATGGTGAGGGGGTGACAAATAGGGCTGCAATGTAATTTCGCGGACTTGGGAATTTGCAATAATTTGAAAATTTAGAAAGATTCTAACAAACAATCGCCGTGTTTGAAATTATTGAAAATTATTGTCCAGAAGTGGGGGGGGGGTCCAGAATATTACAAGGTCAGAGTGGGTGGGTTGTATCTGAGTCCCGATCGCAGATATTTTCAGTGCCATACAATTTGTTTTCCAAATCCATTTTTAAAGACAAATTATGACAAATAAGCAAATTTGGGATGTCAAGGCTTAATAAACTGGAGCAAGGGGGGGGGGTCCCATTTAATTTAATTCAATTTAATCGGACATGTCCTTATTTTGTACCACAATTTTTCGTTTTGTCTTAATATAATTTTGATAGTTTTTGCTGTTATATTTCATATCCAGTCCAGCAATAATTTATTCCCAAATGATGAATTAGTGCTTTCAAAACTAGCTCCGACCTCAATGCATTTCAGAAACACGGAACTAAGGACACCCGCATCCAACGCGAATTACGTTCCGATTACAAAACTTCTATCATCTTTATTTATCCGTGTCGACCACACCCATCGATAATATATTGCGCGTACAATAATAACACGATAATCTGACATAATCCATCTAACGGTAGTATGCTTCAAACAACACACGGATATTTTAAATAAAACTCCATTGTAAAGCAAACGCACGCATGATTTGCAAATCAAATTAACAATCTGTACTGTTACTGCGAAACCAGAAATTGGTATTCTCATCTCAGGTTCAAGTCTCGGTTTATACAAAAATCTCAGACCAGGGGGGTACTAGGTCTCAGTTGTAGACTATACTATTATAACACACATTATTATCCATTATATTATATTGTGTCCTGTGCATATATAATAATAATCTATCATCTACATGGCATACCAATTTAACACAATTCCTATTTGGTTAACATAAAGATAAATGCTTCCAAAAAATACTTAGGTTTCTGTTACCAGAACTTGTACGTTGCCATGGTTGCCACATTGTTCGAATTATGAACAGACCGACACAGACTTGAGCGACAATAAGAAGGCGAACCTTGGTTTACGTAAACCTGAGTTTCAAAAAGACGAGAATACGGACCAGTGCGGACCAATAAGCCCAGCTTACTCGCCCCGATGCTAGGTAACACATCGCGATCACCGTGGTTTGGGCCTGGTCTAGACTATTGTTTACGCGAAACCTGGTTCAGACCAGAGACCAGAATTCGGCCGTATTAGATGCAGTCCACTATGTGATATGAAGTACCAGTTCTACTCATAAATTGTGACGGACACTGATAACATTACATTATTATATTATTATGTTTAATTTGCAAATAGGGACTAAAGTCGAATGACTTGTTCCGGATTATTATGATGATGATGATGATGATGATGATGCATAAATATAGAATACACGTACCCACAGTAGTCGAGAAAAAATTTCACCACGAGTGGAATTGCGGTTTTAACCACGAGCCTTTTGGATTTAACCGCTAGTGATAAAACAATTGTGCTCTCGGCTACTATGCGTGTATTTTATTTATGCCATAATTAATAATTTTTATTTGTTACGCAAATTCAACTACCGAGAGGCACAAACACGACGATATAAGGAATGTGCGTCACGCGTAATGGTGCAAACAATTACGTCATGACATCAGCCTGTTTCTGAGAGATCAGTAACTTGGAATTACCATTCATATGTTTCATATAACACTAGCAAGCTATATTTGCTTGAAATGCAGGCAATTTTCCTCATATCTAATTGAAAACTTCCAATTTTAAATGAATGTGACATACTATGGGTATAGACGTTTAACACATGAAATTACGCTTGAACATTTCCGGCCACAGTAGAAATGTATACCCAGAGTAGGAAGCTGTATACCCAGAGTAGGAAGCTGTATACCCAAAGTAGGAAGCTGTATACCCACAGTAGGAAGCTGTATACCGACAGTAGGATGCTGTATACCCACAGTAGGAAGCTTTATACCCAAAATAGGGTGTAAAGATGAAGTTTACAAATTAGGTGTTATACACACAACATATTAGGCAATTATGGAATAAATCACTAATACTTACCAAATGGAATCGCCTTCAATTCAATTGCAATACAGACACACACAAATCGTGAACCAAGGGCACATTTTGCAACAATGAATTGCAAATATACATGCAGTTATTCAGATAATAACGATTCACTTCAATACGAAATATAGCATTAAGACGACGAGAGACACTCCTGACTATATTGAGACCCAACAGGACCTAACATGTATTCAGTGCGGTTATCATATTACCAATACATTTTCGGGGACAAAGGAAATGCAATGCGCGCTATTTAAGTTCCTTCGCCTGACAGACATTAAATTTTGACTTATATATACGTGCATTTTAAATGGGATTGACATATTTACGTGCGTGAAAGGAGCGTTGTACGGCTATCAAATCATAATATAACCTGGGGTCAATACTATGAACAATTTTATATCTGTAAATACAAATAGTATTTATTAATTTGTAATTACAAATTTTGTGTTAACTATCACAGTGGTTTCATAGTACAGGGAAAATTTAGCCGTATTATTTGTATACTAAATTATGAATATAAAAACATATTATTAAGAAGCCACAAGGAATCACCCTTGTGGCAATTTATACAAACTCAACGTCTTCAATTAAGCGGCAAGTCGCGTTGGCTCCAATAAGCGTAGAATACCGGAGTGTGACTTCCCAGAGCTACAACATCACTGACAACTAAGGTCACTCATGCCAAATAGAGTTATCCGCTCAGAGCATGCGCAGAAAAAATCGCCACTTCCGTCCATTCCAACTCCTGTCCACACAGAGCGAGGACGTAAAATTTTCTATCTGCTGCCATCACTGCTCGCATCTTTCTTCAATCATCTACAGCTTCAAGGTCATGTATTGCCACCCTGTTTTCTCCATGCCCGCTGCATAACAGTACCGCAATCGCCTTCTAATCCATCGTATCCAATATTTCACCCGTGGTTACGCTCTGGTTCCCAGCGGTCTGGATTTGAGCATACACCTGTCCCACGCAGTGGCCTTAATTGCTGTTCGGCGGTCTTTTTGTGTGAGTAATCCCCTCGCGCCTCGTCCGTTGCGTTTTTTTTACCGATTACTGTTAACAGCCACGGCCTTATTTTACGCCCTTTGTTGACAAAAGGTCGTATTATGTTTTCAGTCTGTCCGCCCGTGCGCCCGTTTGTCTATCCATCCGTCCATCAGTAATTGTTTGTTTTTAAAATTTCTTTGACTGCCCCCCCCCCCGCTTTGACAACTTACGGGGTTTGTCCGCATATGTTCCGGCTGTCCACCCGTCCGTCTGTCCGTTCGTCCGTCCCGCCTTGTCGGAATTACCTTGCACATTTCGTCGACGGAGTTCGCCGATGTTTTTGTTGGTGAAATTTGGATGTCACCGGCTTTGACATTCGTCTTCAAGATAAACTCATAGTGTGGGGGCGTTTAAATGGGTTATTAACTAACTAATAAAGAGCGTTTATAAAGAGCGTTTAATTTATGATAGAACGCACACAATTTAGCTATAACTACTCATTGACGAGTAGTCTCGGGATTCAGATTAATTCTCAATACTTCAGCGGTAACACGGGCAAATACTTAGTTACAATTAGGTCATATTAGACTGTACTGATGTCTGCCTCATAGTCCCATATAATACTCATCGAGGAGTAGTCAAATATTCGAATCAGTTCTTTGAAATTTTCATGAACGTTACCCCATCCACTAGCATGCCATTTTCTTAACTCAATGTGCTTATGGCGATGGAACTTTGGACCCAGAGATAGAAACTCATGGAACATTTCTGCACCGGGCTAATTAAATAATTCATTCATTAATTAATAAAGGGCGTCTCATTTCTTCGTTTCTTTGTTGATTACGACGACAACAACAGCAACAACAACATTCTATATAACTCTATGTGCTTGCATAATTTGAACACTGTGTACACCCGGCGTTAGAACGCGAAATTACTCATCGCCGAGTAGTCCTTACACTGAGATAATTAATTCTCTCCGACATAGCAAGAGTAAATAATTAGTTAGCCCAATGGCTACCTCTTGACTTCTCTCGTAGCCATCACGCCCGCTGTGGACTATACAGGATTACAACCAACATTTTCGATTCGAGAGCCCCCATTGTTATGTACACACCATTACGCCTACGACACCCGTACCACCACAGTATTCCTCTGTCGGAACGCGGCCTGCCCATATAATTCACCGTCGATTCCTCTGTGAATGTGGCAACTTGCTATCCGTTCACATTGCCAATTGAATCAACTGCACCAATGGAACGGTAACGTAAATGCCTTTCAGTATTCTTTGACCGCCACCTTCATCCAATCCCAAGAATTCGTCTATTAAATCAATTACTTCCTTACCATATTTCTTTATTCAATTATCTTGCATTTGAAGATTCCGCACTACCTGATTGTGCAAATATGAGAAATTTCTTAGCTGTACAGTCATCCATACGCGAGACGATTCGGGATTCCTTTGACTAACTCTTCCACATTACGATACGTACTAGCCAGCAATGGAACCACACAGACTCGGCATTACGTATATATCTATATCTCTATACAAACTTAGGACTAACTCGGGGGTGGGGTGTCCGGTGATATGTATGTCTATTCAACTTGTTTTTGGTGGTCAGGTTGCTTTGCCATTACTTATTATTTATTTTCAGTGTCATAACATATGGGAGAGGGGGCACCCATAAGTGAGTCAGCACTTGGCCTCCAGTCCCTTTGTCTGTATCAACATTGTATGTGTTATATCTATCAGGTGCTTTATAACTTCGTCACATCCATTTGGTTAAGCCATCACGCCCGTTGTTCGCTACCCTTGGCCACTGAAACCGCACTCCATGCGCCTTGCTCCGCTCTGGCACTCCCAGCCATTGTCACCTTCGTACGCTAACCATTTCACTTTCTTTTCATTTCCTAGGTAATGCCACGGGCACCCGCACGCCGCTCCGCCTCAAGACTGCGACTCGGGGTGACCACCGTCGCCGCCCCAGGGACCCGCCGGGTTTCGGATCGTCTAAGACGGCAGCCCGCTTCACTCGGTGTCCGAGTGCCCTTCATCGGACAGCTCACATCGCAGCGCACTAGAACCGATCGCCTTGTACCGCCTCCGCCGTATCAGTCGGCGCCTTCTTCCTGCAGTCGTCCTTTCATGCCATTACCAGCCTTCAGCGACTTGCCGCCGCCCGGATGCCACCGACAAACTTGCGATCTCTGCCTGGGGGCGGGGACCGATCAGCTTTCACTGGAGGTAATGAACTATTTAATGACGTCAATTTCGATCATAGCTGGCCGGGCGCTTGGGCCCGCCCCCGCCAGTTTCGACCCAAGACGGTTTCGGCTCGCATGTGCCTCAGACGATTCGCCACCGCATTGCTCGCGGCGAATACGTCCCCCTAGCTGCGCTCCTACCGCCGCCCGGGGGTTCGCTCACAGCCGCACAGCCATTTTGTCTGCTTCCGTCTGGTCAACTGGGCATCCGATCCCGCGCATCGGCTTCGTCGATTGCGGACATCGATCAGTGGACGGACACGTTCTTCACTTTCAGCTCGCTCCACCTTCAGTACCACCCGTCGGCGAACGTTCTCGCTCTATTACAGTACATGCAAGTGTTCCGCTGGGCCGCGTGGGATTTCGGGGGGTTAGGCTGGCGCGTTCCGACGAGCAACTCCGGAACAAGCGCGCGCTTCGCCCATCGCTGTCGTGGGCCAACATCGACAATAGCTGGCTCTTGTGTCTCTCGCCAACCCCCCCCCCCCACAGTACCACCAGCGCCCCCGTCTGCTCCTCCAGATCAGCCTCGCCAACCCGGCAACCGACGTACACCAGTCTGTTTTGATTTCAATGCCTGAGCGCGCTCTCGGCCGTCGCACCGCTTCCGTCATGCTTGCTCATTGTGTGACGCTCCATCTCATTCTAAACTCCACCCCACCAGCCACCGCCCGCTACCCCTCGGCCCTTTCGGTCTGGCTCACTCGCCGAGCGAACTCCTCCCGCTTAAGCTTTGGCTCGACTTGTATCCCCACCGCGCAATCGCTCTTGTGGTTTGGTTCTTCCCCCGGTTTCCACCTACAACACACTGGCCCCCGCTCCCCATCCAATGCTCGGACCCTCCAGTCTGCCTCGGTCGCCCAAATGTCGTCCGTGAATCACTCGCTAAAGAAATAGCTATGGGTCGCGTGGCGGGTCCCTTCCCGTCCGGCCCCCTGCCCACGCTCCGGGTCTCCCCTCTTGGCTTGGCGCCTAATTCCACACTCGGCGATTTCCGCCTTCTCCACCATCTTTCCTACCCAGCTGGTTCCTCGCGCATAGACTTCATTACACCGGAATTCACGTCGGTCTCCTACTCGCGGTTTGATGACGCGGTTCACATTGTTCAGCACCTCGGTCGTGGGGCCCTTCTCGGAAAGGGAGACCTTTTCTCCGCCTACCGCGCCCTTTCCATCCACCCGTCCGCTTTCGACCAACTTGGGTTCCGGTTCGACGGCCAGTTCTACTTTGACTAGCCACTTCCGTTCGGATGTAGCATCTCCATCGTCCATCCACCGCTATCATCTCGCTATCGCACCATAAAGTCGTTATTCTGCCCACTGTTGTCCTCGCCACGGCCGCGCCTCCCTTGGGTGCCCTGTGTGTACCGCCCCTCTCATTTCTCCCCTCTGGCCTGGCCCCCGATTTCTCGTCGATGGCGTGACTTAGTCATATGGCGGGGCCTGCTGGTCCGGATCTAACTCGTGAACCACATCCATACATCACATTCATTCCACCGGATGCTGGGCCGACATACCACCAGTATCTGTCGCTCGAGCCGTGTCCATTCGAGCACATCACCGCCATTCACCATTCACATCTGCTCGAGTCGACTCCCATCGGGCGCATCACATCCATCTACCCAGATGCCTGGGCCGACACACCACCGGTATCTGCTGCTCGAGTCGAATCCCATCGAGCCTCACGTCGCATGGAAGACCATCCGGACCGGCAGGCCCTCATTCAACCTCTGTAATCGTTTAAATTATTAAACATGTGGCCATCTCCGCAAAAACACCACTGAGTCTCTCTCAATCCCAACAAACTTAGGAAACAATGGGCTCTCAATATGGGGTGGGGTGAGTCCCCTGAATTAGGCCCGGATACGTGGTAGATAATGTTTGGACAGCTGGGGTCTTGTATAATAGTATAATAGTTAAGTGTGACATGTGGGGTGTTGGACGGCTTTGTGCACTGAGAAAAATAATGGGTCAATATGACTAACTTTGGGTTGGTCATGGATCTTTGGAATCATTTTGACTATACCCGTGCCGTCCCACGACAATGAAAAAAATATATATAAAAAATATGTATATGTAAAAACATAAGCTACGTTTTAAAACTCACAGCTTATCGTATTTAAAGTTTCCCAGAAACTATAACGTTATCATTCAAGCGGCATAATTATTTTACCCCTGCACTTATGGTATGAGGTTTATAGTACGACAAATCGAAATATGCTTCTGGTGTACCGTATGAACCATGTGCATTGTTGTTCGTGTAAACTTCTCTTGTTTTAGATTATTTTAGCAAATATTTGGACATAACTTGCTTCTTAATAACCTGGAATATTGTTAGCACTGTCTGGATTATGTTTGTATATGGAAGGGACAAGATGTTATAACCTCCGAAAACAGGCTGAGTCAATGAATTCAGTGCCAGTGGGATTACACTTGACATGCACGACAATGTTGTGAATCTCAAAAGACAGATACTTAAGTTTCACAAAATTATAAACCGTCCAATTAACTCACAAGTCTGACAAGAGTCAACCACTGGTGACTAGAATTACGAGACATACAATTATGTAGAAATTAATCGGAATTATGACGTCACAGATCAGTCATGACTCATGAGTCAGTCACAAGGTAGTTGGCTACAATGCACAACTACAAGTACCTGTACAAAGGAAGATGGATCATGTCGCCATGACATATCACCCAGGTACGGAGTCTGCTATTTTTTTTATCGAAACGCCGGTGACGCTGTGATATTGTTGTGATATATTTATGAAATGACGGATAATCTCGGAGATACGGATCCAATTCTGGGACACACATTATCACTGAATCCATCACAAGCTTTTACATTTAGTAACGTACTACAGCTATGCTCTAATTAATCATCCCCTTTAACAATGTTGTAGGGCGTTAATGGCACCGGTTATACCATACCGCCGTTCAACCATGGTCTATGTGGTTGACATATGGCAACCGCAGGTAATCTTTCTACAGTACTAGTAATAATATTTTGCGACTTAGTACTGTAGTCTGTACTCCGCATTAATTTTTCACATGGCCACCTTACACCCAGTCCAGCTTTTCTTGAGCGCCATGCACCGTGTTAACTACCCAGCTGGACACAACAAGTGTCCACTTAACCGCGGTGGAGTTAGCGTTGCCACCGCGGACGAATTGCAACTACACTGAGACTCCACTGGCTAATTACAGTTGAGCCGCAGTGTACTTGCCATTCGACCATGGTGTACGGTAGTTGCCGCGGTGTGCGTTCATTAAACTGGAAAAAGATGATACAAACCAGAAATCTAACCACGGTGTACATGCCATTCGGCCGCGTTCTACCGGTAGTTGCCTTTTGGCCATGGTGTACTTGCCGCTCAGCAACAATGTACTTGCCGTTCGGCCGCAGTACTTGCCATTCGGCCGCAGTGCTCAAATGCGGCCGAACGACAAATACACCACGGTGCCAATGGACACTTGTTTTGTCGAGTGGGGTATACACAAAACAATATTTCAATTAATAATTCGTTTACGGTTTAATCAACATTCGAAGTTGGTCACTGACCGACATTCGCAACTGCATCATCAATGCTGTGTCAGGCGATGCCAGAAATATACACTCTGTGGTGGTTATAATGCTGACTTTAAAAAGGTACGAAGGTCGTCCATGGTAGGATTGATCATGGATAATAGCATCATCAACTACGTGGTAATATCGGTGGTCAACGTCGTTAAGGGGGGCGTCAATTAGAGCTTAGCTGTATATATACAGGTACATGAACATGTAGACCATTCCAATGTCCAGATGCATCATGTTCTTATCAACACATGTGTGGCTATCATTCAGAACGATTCGGACATTTCCGCTTTGCTAGGAAATAACCTCTTCCATAATTGGAAACCATATTCGCGAAATTCTACATTATATGGCTCTGGTGATCAGCAATGACATTGACTCGATGACGCATAGCTGCGAATGGAGAATAATTTATTCACTATGGCCTTACCAAAATGGATCTTATATTAAATACATTAAACTCTCCGTGTGTGATGTTTGTTTCTTTGTTCATATACATGTACCGATACAGCACATCGGAAGTGTACGATAATCAAAACACTCAACAATGTGGCAATTGGTTTTGGGAGAGTGATTCCGGTGACCCATTCAACACCAAAATATTGTGGCGAGGACTAGTAAGCGCTATAACAGTTTTTTGCAAACAACAAGTTGCCAGTTTTAATTAACCAAAGTTCATTAGTGTGGTCTCCCCATTGTTGAGTATTTTGCTTATCGCACGCTATATACATACTTTACAACAGGTTCTCGAACAGAATTTGGCTTTGTTCACATAATGCAGCGTAGGAACTACAACAATTACATACCATTTACGCGATATTTATTATGGTATAAAGAAAGGTCTGAGCGAACCACATATTAACTATAATAGCCTGATCGGGCTTCAATAGACCGATCGGTCTTCCTGGCACAGTGCTCACTAAATTTCTTGACAATTTGAATATGTTTGTTTGAATATTTGTATACATGTACCGGTATGTTTATTTTGAATATTCTCAGTAAATAATTATTTGGTGTCTTGGAAAAAAGATCAGAATTAATTTTGTTTATGTATTGATTGAGAGATAACAATAAAACAGTTTAGAGTGACTCCCATTTTCCCAGATTCATGCTGGCTGTGAAAGACCGATTGGTTTGTTTTAGTCTATTATAGATCGGTAAGTGGTTCACTCAAACCTGTTTAAGATATCAAATGATTTAATGATTTAGTCATACAAAGAGTAAAATCCAAGATGGCTGCCGGCGGCAATGTTTTTTGGCCGAAGATTACTCGTTCCCATCTACATGTGAATATTAACTTACACGACAAATTTCACGATTAGCCCGTGCTAATGGATTGAATTTTGAAATCCAAGATGGCCGCTGGCGGCCATATTTTTTTGCCGGATGACCCCAAAATGACTCGTTCCCATCTACATGACAAATTTTATAATGATCCTACCAAAGGTACGACCTGCAGCCCGTGCTAAAGGAGGTCGTTTACTAATCACCCACGCACACACGGACGACGGTTACCAAGCCATGGCAATAGCCCATACTTTACAGTAAAGTTGAGCAAAAAATCAGCTTTGTACTCAAAAGTCCAAATAGAAGTCATTTTTTGGGGTTTTTTGTGGAGTGTCTGGCCCCTAAACGCCAGGAATGCGGAACTTAAAAAATCCGATTTCTTTGAACGTTCCTGGGGGGTAACAAATATGGGGCATCAAACCTTTCGTACTCGATTGTGCAAATAGAACCCAGCAGGCTCCCCGACTAAATGGAGATTGACTGTCACTCAAGACTTGCAGGAATATACCATTGCAAAGTAAGGGACTATCGGTTCAAATCAGATGAATTGCAAATGAAATACGCTTAAGTACAAATCAATTCACTATTTGCACTTAATTGCAAATAATTATACTTAAGTTTAATTATTTGCACTTAAGTACGATTAGTGAATTGATTTGCACAGGGTGAGAAAGTATGGCAAGCCGTTTTATTTATTTAGACATAAGTGCAAATAATTGTACTTAAGTGTAAATATTTGCACTTAAGTCTAAATAAATTAAAAATGTGAAAACGGCTTGCCATAACGCATGGTCATTTCCATATTTACAGCGGAGTAACCTATCTATTTAAGACTGAGAACCCATGACCTAACTTTAGGAGTCTGGGCCAATTTCCTACTTACTACATGTAGGTCTATGGGTATCCATATGGGTCCGGATTATGTTTTGTCATCAGTCATGTGGCGCCTTTAACTCACATGATTTGCTTCATCACATCATTGGAGGAGAATATCATCATGTATGCATTTGGTGGAAATTAGAGCTATTTAACATACTTGTATCTCTATCAGTTGCTGTGCTCCTTCCATCCCCATTCATGACTCCAACAGCACGAATGTGAATTCCATTCCTTATTCCTTATTCGAAAAATTTATATTTATGTCAAACAAAGGGTGTTATTATACCTCATATTAAAAGCCTATGTTAATTTCCCATAGGGTGTGATTTTACAATTTGCAATGTTTCCCGCACATGAACCATTGCCGGTCACCATTTTTTGTAATGTTTACCGCTCCGACCGAAAGAGACCGAACATGTTCACGGATGCACCCGAACGAAATTTTATGACGTATTCAAACATTCAAACCGGAAACCCCAAATTGTCACGATTCAGACGACTTCCGCATTCTTTAAAGTAAACATCAGGGATGTCGGTGTCAAATCGAAGCGATTCGAGGATGTTTCACCCAATGGTATGACATGGTTATTCGGTATAATAAAAACAATGGTGACGTGGCTCGAGGGCAACATTGCGGATAGTCTCCCCTTGGAACCAATGTTCCCCTCGGCTCCGCCTCGGGAGACATTGGTTACTCGGGGAAACCAGCCGCAATGTTGGCCTCGAGCCACGTCACCATTTTTTATATTGTAGAGTGGTCCCACGAGGCACTCTTTTTCCACACACACCGATCCAAAATGACCACTATCCAGAGGGGTTCAAATAGGGCACTCATGCCATTTCTCGGCCCCTTGACCGATTTAGTTTAGACAAATTGTGCTGAAGGGTGGACCCCAAACCAATCTAGATATTCACCACCACTAATCCCGCCGCGATCCAAAAGGGGTTAATATAGGGAGGGACCATGCCATTTCTGGGCTCTTAACAGATTTATGTCAAACAGAGAGGTGTATGGTGCCCCCAAGACACCCTAAATATTCGTTGCACACCCACCACGATCCAAAATGGCTGCCGTCCAGATGGCTCAGCTAGAGGACCCATGCAATTTCTCGGCCCTTCAGCCATCCCTTAACATATTTAGGTCATATAAAGAGTTGTATGGTGGCCCCACAACCCACACACCCCAACCTAATGCAAAATTGCCCACCCATGCCATTTCTCGACACAGATCCACACAAACATTGACCCCACCCCAATAATACATAATCATAAGTGAGTGCAATTAAACTGTATAAGAAACACCCCCATTTGAGAACAAGCTGGTCTGGTGTTGCTCATAGGGCGGACTTTTTGGGGAAATAGTTAGTCATGTCAGAATTAACTGCACAATATTTATCTAACAATTAACTAGTTCCTACTTAACATTTGCACTTACGTGCAAATATTTGCACTTAAGTTTGCACTTAAGTACAATTATTTGCACTTAAGTGCAAATATTTGCACCTAAATAATTACACTTAATTAATTAAACTTAAGCAGGAACTAGATGACTGTTTATCCTACCTATCCATGTCATAAATGTAGTTATGCCGATACATGGGCACGCGTGGTCCTTTCCCTATTTACAGTGGCGTAGCCTATCTATTTAAGACTGAGAACCCATAACCTACCTTTAGTAGTCGGGGCCAATTTCCTACTTACCACCTGTCGCTTATGGGTATCTATATATGGATCCATGACTATCCGGATCGTTATATTGGGTCGTCAGTCACATGACGTCTTTAACTCACATGCTTTGCTTCATCATATAATTGGAGAAGAACGTGTATGAATTTGGTGGAAACTAGAGCTAAACATATTTGTATCACTATCAGGTTTGGTGCATCGCTCCTCCCCATTCATGAGTCGAACATCACGAAGGTGTATTCCATTCCATATTCGAAAATTGTATATTTAGGTCAAACAAAGGGTGTTGTAGGGTGGCCCCCAGGGCACTCTTTCCACACAGCCACCTGTCAAAAATGGCCACCGTCCAGAGGGGTTTAAATAGGGCACCCATGCCATTTATCGGCCCCTTGACCGATTTAGTTTAGACAAATAATTATTAGGATGGATCAATGTTTGTTTCGATTTGGACCCCTCTTGACGGCGACCTTTTTGGATCGAGGTGGGATATGTGTGGGTGTATGCTTAGGGCGTCTAAAGTAGGGACACCCTACAACACCCTTTGTTTTTGCTAACCCTGGTAACCTGCATGGTCAGATTCCCAAAGTATACCACATGATTATGTCACTTAATCTCATGTTACTAAATATCTATACTATTCCTATATTATAAAAATCATTCCTGGACCATCACAAAGCCGCCAATAGAATGCCTTCCGATGTAACAGCTCCTAGACAGTGGTGTTAGTACTGTTAACAGAGTCAGCTAGTCCAGGCAAAACAAAATATAGCATGGACACCCCCTTAAAATTGCCCTTGATCAAACTTTCAAATTTACAACTTACGCGGCTACTCAATGGAGTCTGTATTAAACAAATTCTTGCTACTGATTTGTTTATATTTGGACCAAATAGTGAGCTAAAACACATGTTAACACTGAGCTGTTTGTAAATTATTTACTACGTTCCTTCTAACCAAGCTAATCGATCAAAAGTAGTCTCAACAGAAAAGATTGACTAGGCACGTCTAGATTGACAACATAGATCGAGACAACGTCGCTCATTCCTGCACCCATTATGCACGCTGTCATCAAAGAAAGTAATATAAGGGTAGTCACCCTAATCTATTTTTAGGCAAAATTTTACGATCGAGTGCACCGTTATAACCTTGAGTTTGACACCCGCGCAAATTAGGAAACAAATCACTTTGTAAACACAAGTAAAGCAAGCTTAGCGCATATATTATCAAAGAACAATAAAAACAAATCATGAATGAATGTTCCTTCCATGTAGTTAGCGTATATTAAGATGCAAATTCGGAGTTGAACCCATTTTCAATGATCCCGAAAACAAGCGCCGCAGCCATGATTGTGGCAAAAGGGACGCAAATTGAATGGAGATTGACTGTCACTCAAGACGTGCAGAAATATACCATTACAAAGAAGGGGACTATCGTTTTAAACCAGATGAATTGCACGCAAGTTCAAATGAATTACACTTAAGTACAAATCAAATCACTATTTGCACAAAGAACAGTAAACAATGTTCCCCAAAGCGAATTTCAGCGAATTTTGGATATGTTGTTGCCCAGATTCTGCCCGACAAAATGACATTAAAACAGCTTGTCAACTATTTTTTCTAGGTTCATCTCAAAATCGACTCTCAACGATCAGACTATTACTTCTGTAAGCCGATACGATGTATGTTAAAACTGGGACTAATAACAGGGGTGGTTATCTCTACTATACTATTCCCAGATTAAAACGAGATCGCTGTTATAGGTAGCGATTGCAATTGGTCAAGTATATATCGGTTAAATGCATAAAAGTAAACATTTGTTATGTAAATATCGATGTCTGTACTGTATATATATTAAGTAGAACATGTTATTTAATGCATATATAACATTTTAAAACTGTTCTCGTTTGTTCGTTCTCGGTAGATATTTAGATTACCCCAGCTGGTCGGTTCCACGTTATTCGATAGACATCGTCTCAGAGCTTTTTTGCAAATTATAGAGAGAAAATAATGTCAAATGTCTCCAATTGTTATATATTATTGGAGGATAAAAATCAAATTTTACAGAACGAAGTATAACATTTTTTTTAAATCACCATTGGTATTCTAGTGATAAATCAACAAGAAATGGGCAGAACTGTAGAATGTAAGTGCGGCAATATACCATTACTTATGAATATTCCAACTCAATGGAACCAAAATTGTCACTTTGGCTCAAAATGACCACCAAAATGGCCAACAAATTATGGAAAATGGTAGACATTGCCCCAGCGTGACCTGCAATCGTTTGCAAGTTGTGGTTGATGGTGTTGACTAATATGCCTTCTATAATTTGAATTCTAACATTGCTGATGATCAAATTCAGCAAAAATAACTGTCCAGGTGTCGACAATTTTCCAAGTAAAATGGAACTATCTTTGGTATCAAATGTGTTTATTGTAATGATAAGTCTCTAATGTGTCACGGTGAGGTGGCTTGTAAAATGGCCACCAAATTTGGTAAAAAGTTGATTTTTCACATATATCCCGAACATTATACTCTGATGTTACGAAAAGGTAGCAACTTGTGACTAACTTGGTTACTAAACATGCTACTTAATCAACTAAATATTCAATTCTGAATGTTCCTTTACCTTTTGAGCAATGACAAATTCATATTAAAGGGTGCAGTATTGAATGTTGCAGGAAACTTCTTTTGGGATTCTGTCCAACTTTTTGAAAGGAAATGGACAAAACTATGAAAGGAAATTGAGAGACCATACTATGTGGCTACTCTGACTCATTAGCATAAAAATTTACACGACCTCTAAATCGATTACCATATCCTTGAGTTATGGTGGAAAGCGATAGCCACCCAAGGGACACATATACAACCCACCCATGACCATACACTCAC
The DNA here is from genome assembly GCA_032622095.1 of Siphonodentalium dalli. NCBI lineage: Eukaryota > Metazoa > Mollusca > Scaphopoda > Gadilida > Siphonodentaliidae > Siphonodentalium > Siphonodentalium dalli. The sequence continues at coordinate 68,988,887 of CP136063.1, forward strand.
TCCATATATACATAACCACCACACAAATGACCATATGTATACATTTAACAAGATTTAACTCTATAATTTGCATCAAACTGACTTATAGTACCTCGTTTAAACAAAAACTACCTCCACGTTGGACGCCATCTTGTCTGGTGTCTATACACCCACTGTTGTTTTCGTGTTAACATTTCTTAATGGTTGAGGGACAAAATAAGGAAGAACATGAGTGGGGTTAAGTTATGTCCTAGGGTGGGGGTGCAGGGATACCATTTCAGCTCCTAGACTATTTTATATTTGTGTTTTGATCGCCGTTCCGTGACCTTCTGATATATTGTGACGTCACCAATGACAACATCATTTACTGGCTACCAGTGGGCAGCGTTCAAATACCTACACAATGACACACCACAATGGCATCACTTATATGGGATTACCGTTCACCCCACTCCATCACGCATCATTATCGAAAGAAAATGCAAACTGGCTGAAACCTTGGGGTCAAGGCTAAACCTTGACCCCAACATAAACATAACATAATTTTTCCCGAACAATAAACATTAGGGTACATGCAAATACAAAAGAAGTTACGTAATTTTAAGTATAGGCATATAATAATCCATATACGCTGGTAGAACCCCTCATGCAACCCCGACACACCCCACAGGCCCCTGGGGAAAATTACTAAAATACCAATATAGAATATACCAGCCACTGGTATAGTCCATATTGGTATTTTAGTAATTTCCCCTAGGGGCCTGTGGGGTTGGGTGGGGTTGCATGATGGGTTCTACCAGCGCATATGGACTACTATATGCCTATATTTACATGTGTGCGTAACGCATGGTAACAACACGAATGCTTGATTAATCTTTCACAACACATTGGTTGTAAGTAGACTTTGATATGTCTATGGTTTATACATCGGCCTTTGATAAATGTCCCGGAGATTTACACAAGAAAGCCTCAGGTGATGGAACCACAATGATGTCAGAGCTTTGTCAGAGCACTCTCAAATCTGCGCATATCTTGAATGCTTTTTATATTCAACTTCTCAGAAAACTTGTAGAAGTAATCTGTTCCCTGTAAAATATAAATGATGGCAACATATTAGCTGGTAATCCACGAGTGTATCCTACTATATTTCAGTTCGCATAACATTTTGAATAATTTAAAATCGTTGTATCAAATTTCGATTCACGAATCAGTCATGAGACACTTACGGGAATATATTTTTATCCGAGGGCACTGAATTCAGCTATTGCCAGAAATTATTGCAATCCAAGGCATTATAGAGTAAAGGTCTTCGTGCATTATAATCTTCAAACATGTATAGTAAAGAATAAATTTGGGGAGACAAACTCATGACTAAGTAGATTGTTATAGACTATCAACATTTGAGACCTCTACATGCAGAGAGCATCATCCATGATTCGTAGGTATGGCACTGAATTAGAACAAACATACTGTGCTCATTGATGCATACATGGCCTGTTGTGGGCACTGTGGGTTAAACACTGGTCACCGTCTGCATATATAGGCTTAATAAAATATTAATATTAATAAAATATTAATATGTTATTTATGTAACCGTAATAAGACATGATAAGTGATCTAAAATGATTTACACAGTGAATATATGCAAATAATAAACAATAACATTTCTACATTTGTATGGGGCGCTGTTCTCCGATCTATTTATTAAACATTTAGTGATATCAATAATTAATTTTCTGATATCACTAAATATATAAATATCATTAAATATTTTACGATATCACAAAATTATATTAAGATATCACTAATTCCAAATTATGATATCATAAATAAATTTTTTGATATCACCAAATCGAATTATTGATATCACAAAATAGTAAGAATTTAGTGATATCAATAATTTGATTTTGTGATACATAAATTAATTTAGTGATCTACAATTTAATTTGCGATATCACTAATTCATTTTGTGATATTAATAAAAGAAAATTGCATAGTTAGACTACTATTACATTGAAATTTTGTGATATCATTAAATCATGTTATGACATCATAAAATCAAATTATTTATATCACTAAATGCTTACTTATTTTGTGATATCATATATTCGATTTTGTGATATCGCCAAAGTAATTTATGATATCACTAATTCCATGTTGTGATATCTTAAAATCATTCTGTGATATCAATAATTCAGCAACATTGTATGATATCACAAAATCGAATTATTTACATTACTAAATGCTTACTATGTTGTGATATCAATGATTCGATTTTGTGAAATAAAATATGTTTCATCTATATCTAATAGTATCTTAAGTAATTTTTTTCAATGATTATTGTGTAAATGAGCTCAAGCTTTTCAGAACGTTCATGTTTTCAAGAGAAAGTAGTTAATGAAATTTATTGCGGTTCGGATTATCCCAATTATATTTTGGGATATATAAATCTCGTAAATATTTCAGTTTTTGGCATATAATAAAAAGTGGTAATCATCACATGGGCTATCGCTGCACAAAACACAGTTTAAATCATTATTATATTTTCCTTTTGTCCATCTACGGTCAGATGTTCCTAGCCCTTTTATATATAACCATGGGTATATGCGTGGTATGATTGACCAAAAAACCGCCATTCTTTTGGCCGCTTATTTATCCATGCTGTGTGTACCTGTGGTTGGATGTAACCTGGTGCCCAGTGTTGTTTTAAGGGTAATCATGTTCAACTGGTGTCGTTAGATTGTTAATGGTATTAGCAGTTTCAATGATTTGTCTGGTTAAAGTTTAAATATGAGCCGGAGGAAATCGCACGTCGAGTGGATTTAATGTTTTTTTAGAGCTAGAATGTATATGGTATTAAGAGGGTAACGAAAAGAAACACTATATAATACACGCGGGTGCATCAAATTTGGGTTGATTGTGATGTCTTTCATTCCCTATTTCCGCTCTCTTCTTCTTTAAACTATCTATATCTTTTCCGGAGGTGACTCCAGAATATCCCGACGCATGGGCTATATACGATTCCCCGACAGGGTGGGGGGGCTATAGCAACCGACAGGGGAGTTAATTCTCCCTGATATGGGGTTGCAACGCCCCTACTGATCCCTCCTCTGATGCCTCTCCTATTTTCCAACAAATTATATAAAGTGTGACTTGATGTGGTATTGGAAACAGGTATTTATCTGGTGGCACCGCTTGGAAATTATTCTATTATAATGTTGGTGTATTTATTTTTGAATTTTATATTGATTTTTAAAATGTAGGTCAAGTGATGTATTTCCAATTCCAGAACAAAATTCTCAAAAATATATGTATTGCAAAATTTTATAATTTACCAAGTCGACCCGCCAGATAAATAACTGTTATTTCCAATACCACATCAAGTCACACTCAAAAGTATGTGTAACTCTATAACTTTTGCTCTGCATATTTGCATGGAATCCCCATTCAAAATTGTTCACTTGACCTCCCCCTTAAGATATCATGCCAACCGCTGGCTATCGGGTCAGCGCTGTATAGGCCAACCCAATATTAGGTTCTAATGGCCGTATCGGATGATATGAGACAATCGAATTGGAGGATGTATCTTTAATACTAAATATTTGTATGGATGGAAAAAAAAATCATTTTCTAAATCCAAGAAGGTCCGTCATTCTGGTGAGGAAATCAATGAAAACAACCCATTGCATCCTTTCCCTCGTATTGATGAGTCAGATGTTACTACATTAGTCACGAGTAGTGGGAAGTTATCTCTCAAAACTGTGGACTTTGGATAGAATTGTAAGAACTCACTATGGAAGACAGTGGATGGAGAGGTTTACATTTGAGAACGTGAATGTCGGACTTATAACAATAACTCTGTTATAGGTTATAACTCTATTATACGTGTCGAAGGAAAATATTGTCCAATAGAAAAATAACGCAGAAGTTATCAAAGAAGTTGGAAAAGGGACATAATTAAAATTTGTACTCGCCTCAACAAGAAAAGTAAAAGTAATTAACCAGCCAAAGTTATCCGAGGATATTTTGCATTTAACATATTATATTATGTTGATAAAAATGAACGCTGATAAAATGTTTTAATCAAGACTGGACCAAACTTGAGTTAGCATGACAATTCAGTGAGATGAGGAAAAACGACAAGGCGAAAACATATATATCAAATTCGATATGAGAAGGTTAAAGATGGATTATCTCTTTAAATAACAAACTTTAGATAGTTTCCTATGAAATAATGCTTCTATCAATTAATATTGATTTTATTTCGAATATTTTATTATAAAATGATATGATTAAATGGGACACTAGTCTTCTATTTTTAGAACAGACCATTCAGGCGATACCATAATTGTAGCGACAGAGATCATTAGGTTGTTCCTATAGTTATGCTCCGAAAGTCAAATGTCCCAGATTGATTGTTTGTATTCCTTTATTACATAGTTGTCAGCGATAATGAGTCTAATTAACGTTTATTTGTGACAAAATTACACAATAAAATTTCTGTTATCTGTTAACAGTAACCAATATTGTTCGTTAGCTAAAAATAAAAAAACAACACATTTTTAGACTCGAAAATAGTCGAAATATTATCAACATTAATTGATAGAAGCATTTCCAGACAGGGGTCTTTGATTCAAATCTGATATTTTATATCCCGATAACTATATAACACATGTTTACAAAGAGATAGACCATCTTTAATGCAATCTAAACATGATAAATATGAACAATCCAAAAACAATGAACAGTTTCCCAGAACAAACATGCAGTCACTGACTCATTCCGGTATTTCAATGATATGTTATTAATAGTGTGACAGCTATGTTCTATTTCCAAACGAAGTCCATACAAAAGTCACCATCAGTTACATCAAGTCATACAAAAGTTCTCATCAGTTACACTGAGTGCATTGAGACACTAATATACTACCCAATAGTCTGTATGATATTCCGTCACTACTCAAGTGGAAAAAATTGAGCTCATATTATGGCAAGCTTACTGACAGGTTATATTTCAGTTACTATTGGATGATATATTCCCAAAACATGTAGAGAGTTAGCCTGTCAAATGCTTCAAGTGTGACATTCACATGTTCAAATGTAAACATCCCAATTACCTTATCATGCAGCATTTTCAGATATAGTAAATCTTCTCCAGCTATGTCGCTCAAATCGATGCTGAAAAATTAAAAGATCATCAATTTGATGATAAAGTCTTGAGAAATCAGAAAATATTCTTGATGCCTATTTATATTGAAATGTTGAAAGAACGCATATTATTCATGTGTAACAGTGTAGTTATCTACAACCAACTTATGAATAAAAATGGCTCATTTCAAGCTTTGTGTATAATAGCTAACATGTATGTAATAACATAATATGAGAGAGAAGATCGAATTTATAAATGGTAAGATTTTTAACGAAACAAAACATTTTAAATATGAAATTGCTTTAAGACTAGATAGTACATAATCCTACTATTTCTTGAATAAGAAGGAACATATAATAACAAACAAAGCAGACGACATATCCATGCAGGTTCACGTGAATTCGGTCAATGGTGACGTATCCGCCGAATTTGAAATCGACATGCCTTCGGGTGGTATTTTATGGATGGAATTATGAAATGAACATGATGAAAGTGACAATGAAATTGACAATGATCTGCTTCAAGTTCGCCATCAACCGAAGTGCTCCCCGGCGTTACTATCAATAACATTATTATTTGGCTAATTTCAGTAATATTCTCCCAGTTTACACTCGATAAAACAAATTTGTTTCCGCATTTAAAATTCTTTGATCGTTTATATTCTGCAATAATTTGTACACAAGGGACGAACTCTTATGTTTTATTGTGTTTTTAAACTCCGATGTGGCGAAATCTCGGTTTGTTTACATTATGAACGTTTGAGTCCGTAATCGGAATAAGAATTTGAATCCAGTTTACGACGAAATAACGATTGATTACAATTACGGTATGTTCGTTTACTTATTCTGGACTCTTCGTTTACCGAACCACGTCGTACGGGGTCTATTCTGTAATCTGAATCCGGATTCTTGATTACATTTTTACACTCCGTGCGCTATGATTCCCTAAACGAACATACCGGATTACACTCCGTACATTGTGGTTTTGTCAACGAACAGACCATAATCGTTATTTCGTTGTTATCGGATTCTGAATCTGATTCCGATTACGGAATCAATCGTTCATAATGTAAACAACCCGATATTTCTGCCGGCTTGCAGTTTCAAAAACCAATGAAACACAAGAAACCGCACTCTAGGTACAAATTATTGTAGAATATAAACGATCCATATCAAACAAATTAAAATACGGAGACGGGCATAATTTCACTGCAAATGGCCATTATTGATAGTAACGCTGGGGGAGCACTTCGTTTGACGGCGAAGCTTGTAATTTTCATTGTCAATTTTATGTCATCAGAGGCAAAAGAGAATCGTTTACCGCTACATCTTGCTACACTGGATGCCCAGAAGGCATTTGATGTCGTTCCACATAAAATGCTGCTAAGGAAACTATTTATAAACGGAATAATGGGCAATGATTGGGTGATGCTAGAACATCGATCTGTACAGCGGCATGATATCTCACATCAACATTTGACACATCTATTCCATATATCACATGTTCTGATGATGTGGCACTTCTGAGTCATAATGCAATGGAGGTCCAAACAATGCTGCATGAAGAAAAAGACTATTCAGATTAAGAAAGACACAACACAAATCCGAACAAATCTGCAGTCATCATATATTTTCCGGTACCTGTAAAACAGAAGAACACTCAGCCATCTCAACCGTTCATATACGAAGATCGAGAAATTGAACCAACAAAACCCGTCACGCATGTTTGGATAAGGAGGAATAATAATAAACAGCTTGATGTGGAGGAAAGAATTCAAAAGGGAAGAACTATCTATGGTTTAATTGACGCAGGACTTTACGGAAAATATGGACTTATCCCATATGTATCCGCTCATCTATGAACAGTTTTATACTACCCAAAATGTTACATGGAATGGAAGTTACTCATATCACCAAACAAGCATTAGAACAACTAGAAATATTTCCAAACAAGGACGCTCAAATAGCTACAGTCACTCCCTGTCAGAACCTCTTCTGCTGCAGTATATGCCCTGCTTGGTCAGCCTCCAATCGAAGTATTGCTACATAAAAGATGCTTATTCTTTTGGGCAAGATTACATGACAATATTCCTGTATTGAGAAATAGGCTGCAATGAGACAATTGACACTAAAGTCAAGCAACTCGGAAAGGTGGTTCGTTAAAGTCAAAATGTTGCTGTGGAAATACGAACTGCCATCAATATAAAATTATGCTGTTCTGGATTCAACCATGAATAAATAAGATTGGAAGACAATGGTGAAACAAAGAGTGAGCATCTATTGGGAAGATATGTTTGCTGAATAAATAAGAAATAAACCATATTTGAAATTTATGAACCCAGAAGCCATGACAATAGGAAAGCAACACTACATATGGGAAGCTGTCTGAAACAACACTTAATATATAAAAAATGCACTAACCAAAGCACGACTTCTTACATGAACCTTTATTCTACAGTCTAACACTTCAATCTTCACCCGAAATACATCATCGCTATGCCAATTATGTCATAAAAAGAGGATACAAGGAACACAATCATGCTGACCCGATGCACATAAGACTCTATGGTGAAGGTACGCAAAGAAGCCATGAAAAAATTATTTCTGCTACCTCTTTTCAACTTTGCTGTACTAACTCAGACTTCCTATCTCACCAGCTTTTACTTGACTGCACCTCTGAACTAACCTCAACTATGTGTATGACATCTCACTCTGCACTCTACAATATTGAATTATGGAGCAGAGAATATATCAATCACCTTAATCAGTGCCGTTCATTATTTCTAATGAAGTCACGACAGAAAGATCACCAATTAGCAACTTTTATGATTACTTTTGTGCAGAATCAATGTAAATACTAGGTGATTACATGAACACCAATTCCATTACTATGGACTGAGGTTCTGCGTAATATAACAGCAGGAAATTACAATGAAGACTGAGACTATGATGTTCATTTCATATATAGTCCCATCCATTAATATCATCCCTATACGCATGTCGATTTCAACTATAATACTTGGCGAGAAAGAAATGCACGTCTTTCACAACAAACATGAACATTATAAATATAAGATTCAAATGAATACTTGTGTCAAATAAATGAGTGATGTTTGACGCTGGGAGAATATTAAAACTGACAGAGGCGACCATGTGGATTTCAAAATCGGACCTAGAATCCGTGTAATTGCGGTTTAGCTCCGCTCCGTAATCTGTTTCGGACTCTGAATCTTGATTCTCTCACGAAATAACGACTCAGGTTAAAGTGATGTGGAACTCACTGCTGTGGACATTTGGTGGGAATAGCGAATACTCTTGGTCAAAGTGTTACATGTATTCTCATAAATTGTATACCCAAATGGGCATCACAAAACGTTATTTTATACATGGATTATAAGTAGTAGCTGCCCTTCGTCCTGCCAGTTAAGTATTTATTTATTTACAACTGCGCCTACTTAAGACGTTATCTTTTTTTAAATCGTACATTTGACATGGTTGACATACTCGCCATTCTCGGCAATGGTGGATGATTGTTACATACTTCCATATTGGATAAAATAATAAGTGCTCAATGACCAAGTTGTTTTGACTCACTAAATTACATTGGCACACAGTTTGACTTTAAAAAACAACCAAATATTCTATATGGTTAAATTTCTACATGTATTAAAGTATTCGTTTGTTCGGTTTTACAAAGTGATGTATAAATCAATCTAGTGGGTATGTCTAAGATTTTGAGGACACCTGGTCATAATTATCAGATTATTATCTCCATTAATATAGAGATGTTTTAAAGAAGTGTCGACGCAGGTGCTCCTTTGTCCATTTTGCTGGTGCTCCTTTGTCCATTTTGCTGCATGTATACTGGCTAATTATTCTCAGTTTGATACACATGTTGCTATATATCATCAGCAACATGTTCCCGACGCAAAGCGAGATTTTAAGTTTCTGATGTTAGACAAGAAATCTGTTCTAAAACGAAAAACAAAATGAAAAACATCCTCTGTATCGGGCAGATGTACCCTTGTCAGATGTCAGTATTGGAGGATCCTGACAAGTCTTGAGCTACTAACTGTGTGTTTCTTTTATCTCAGAGAGAACTATATTGACTGCACACTGCATCACTATTTTTTTAACAGGCCTTCTATATATTTCCATTTCTCTTGACAAATTGTATCTTCTTTTTGTCGTGAAAAATGTCTTTGATGGAACAGACTCAATTGTTTTATAATACTCGAGCCACCCTAACATACCATCATCTGACCGATCAATATCCCTCATTTGCAAGAATATATGCATCTCTTAAATAGAAGGATACATATACTTTTAATTCTTTATTCTATGTTGTTTTTGTTAGCTCACTATATATGCATGCCCTGATTTCCATCCCCTCATAAATATGACAGTTGAAAAGCTATAATTGTTCAAATGGCTTAGCTCGGTCACCATTTTTGTGTTTGCAAAATTTGAACGCCAAAAACACATGAGAACGAATGTTCGACATCCGGGTTTTTAATTATACACGATGAGTATTGGGAGAGTTCATTTGCCTCATTATATATTCCACTTTAGTTAACTGTGCTATGTGTTTTGTGTATCCATGTTTATATCCGTTAATTGTAATAGTTTATATTGTCTTGTTTTGTATGTTTATCTTTTATCTCTAGTAAAGTTTCAACCTGACACAGGATGTCGTCATAATATTATTAAGCTCCTTTAAGCATGCACAACACTTACACCCCAAATTAAATTAGCGCCCTAATTACCGCTGTTTTATGTCAATCACTCCAATCTATAGATTACTTTATTCCTCCATGAAGTCGGCCCGAGTCGTCTCATGCATTCCCGAGTTGTCTCCGGCCAGAGTCGCCCCATTCCCATAGTTATTACAATACAGTAATGCCAGAAATAATCTATTCCTTACCCACAGCAGAATTATGGGTAATTTTTCAGGATTTAGTCGGAAATATGTCTTGTTGCCATTCATCGTAAAGCTCTCAATGAGAGCTTTCCGTTGAATGACAATAAGTCATATTTCCGACTAAATCCTGAAAAAATACAGATAATTCTACTGTGGGTAAGGAGTCGTTTATTTAGGGCATTACTGTATATCGATTGCTGATAACTTTTGAAAATATAGAAGAAAAAACGAGTGTTGAAATGTAGAGCAAATTATGACGTAAATATGTACCTGGTCCTGATACCGCACTGCCAACTTTGAACCACAACATTAGATCCACAGGGATGCCTATATAATTATGTATATCTTATTTTGGTAATGACTGGAGGTTAACTGTTTTAACCGGTACTCTAGTGCCTTCGTGTCACCAATCCCTGGTCAACACCATGTCGCCTTTTAGCCCGGTCATGCACACCATTATATTCCATATATATATCCATGCACACCATTAGTTTCCATAGTATAGAAGATTATACATGTATATGTTTGGTGAAAACCAGAGTCACAATTTGTTTCATAAACTATTAGTGCCCCACCCATGCACTTTGGTTTCTTTAAACTACATCTCATTCCTCATATTATGGAGATGATTATAATATAAATTTGGTGGATGTTGGCGACCCAACCGGGTCAGGGAAGATTGGACTGAGGGAAGATTCGGCTAGAAAGATTCCGCCAGTATTTTGGCCGAATCATCCTAAGTTTAGACCTACTTCGGAGGAGTTTTTTGGGAGGAATTATTACGCCATCTATGGGTGTTTTCTGTGATCGTGTTGTTTACTTGTCAATGGGGGTATGGGCGAATGTGTGAATGTGTGAAAGGAACTTGGATGTTTTCGGACCCGAACGATATGATAGAAAGGTATTTGGGTATGTTCGAACTTCGAACTCGAATCATGTAACGAAGTCTGACAATAATTATTGTCGTGGTCTAATAGATGTAGCATCTCGTCGCGAAGTATATTCACGCATCGCTTAAAGCCTTTATGGTTAGCTCGGTGTTTATGTTGACATGCTTTATTGAACCATGACTTATTAAACACAATGAGAAGTGGGTGCCGACTTGCAACTGGAATAACCCTTATCGCACTACGCTCTGTGTTTCTATTGTTTAACCTGCTTTGTTATTTTCACGTGACATAAATCGGAATGCAATCTACTATTATATTGCATGGGGATTTGAGAATGGTATAGGAAATTTAATTCACACATGAACGATTCGAGCTATTTGTTTATATTGGTGTTTAACATGTTATTTAACATCGATTAGTGAACTTTTTCATTTATTTATGGTATCCAAACGACTGGCCGAATCTTCCCAGCTGAATATTTCCAGCGGAATCTTCCCGCGACCGAAAAAGACCGGGCCGAATCTTCCCGCGACCGAATCTTCCCGTTCCAACCCAACCAAATGTGGTGCCTTTAACCCAAACGATTTGATTCCTAGTACATCATTGTCGAAGAAGGTATATGAATTTGATGGAATCGGCGATAAAAATATTCTTTTCAGTTTTGGAACCCCCACTCCCATCCATGACTCGAGCGGTGCCACAGTGACATCTTTAGACCACTTAATTAGACAAACTATATCATGAAGATGCCTACATATAAGTTTGGTAGATATCGATGACTAAACAAATCCTTGTCAAGTTTAGTGCCCCTCCTCCCAAACGGCACACATTTGGCATCTTTAAACCAAAGGATTAGATTCCTCGTATCACGGAGAAGAATATTGATCTATTGGCTAGTGTGATATCTTAAATTTGATTGGTCGGTACCTACACAAGATAAACCCATATTGTGTGGTCAACATTGATCCCCATGATATTTCTGGGAACCACACAGAATTGTTTCTGTATTGTCAAACGAAGGAGAGGACTGATTTCAGTTTCAATCTAAGTCAAGAGTGTGATATCAGTATGTGTTAATACTTGTGACAATTCAATTTGTGTTCAGTTATTTATGGCGAAATATGTTGTTCAACATATGGTTACAATATCAAACAGTACATGAATTTGAGTTTATTCTTCGTGTAGTTAAAACCTAACAAATACTGAAATATTAGGTTCAAATTTCCCTATTCATTTTTAAGGGGAAAAGGAGGGATGTCGATTTGAATCTACTGTTGAGGTCAATAGATAAAAATAACACCCCGTGTCTGTTCATGTAGTACATGTTTTTAACTACCCTCAGCCAGCCCCAAGGCCTCGTGGGAAACTGCTGGTTTCGGGCATAACCCGTACTACGTGAACTGACACACGGGGTAACTAATAGTATAGAATTGGAGAAAATCGGTGCTAAAAATATTAACAATGTCGGTGCCCCTCCTTGCACCCCTGACTCGAATGACACGTTTAAACCACACAATTAAACTCCACATATCATGTAGATGATCGCATATAAGTTGGAAATCGACGACTGATCAAATTCTTATAAAATTCCCACACCCAAATTACACCAATTTGGCATCTTTAAACCGCACGATTATATTCCGCGTATCATGGAGAAGAGTATGTATTAAGTTTGGTCGAAATCGGGGGGGGGGTCATCATTTGTTGCTGCCCTCCCCATATTCTGCCCGACACCAACTTATTTTAACCAGCACCATTATCTTCCTCGTAAAACGTTACCCGTTATCTAGATGCCCCCCTCCCCCTGTGAATTTCTATAGAACACAGACTAACATAGCTATAGATAACAATGTTTTTGACAGCAGTAGCTGTATGACGCGTTTGCAATATTTATGGGAGAGAAATAAATTCGGGTGAGCATTTTCAGCGATGTGAGACATGAAGCCGATGTCGACTAATATAACTAGGTATGTAGGTAGATGTAAATCCATAAACAATATACAGGATTGCAGTCACAGCTAAGATACCTGGAAATTTTTTGCTTTTTTGCCCAATCAGCAACATCCTTTTTAGTCCAATTCTCCACTCCTCGGCTAGCTGGTTTAGGTTTATATTTCAAATGAACAGTCTGTGGGACTATAACAGCACTCTGAAACATTACATTTAAAGCAATCACAGATCGAATTTGTCACATGCCATCAAACATATCTTGTTGATTTGGCTCTCGGTTAGATATATATATTCATGTGGGTTTATTCATAGTATAGGTATTTTGGGACTGATATTTTCATATGGCAATTGTCGCAATGTTGGGTGTTTTGCCTTTTGAAGAGAGGTACCCAAATTTCGTCTATTTTGAGTATTTCTGTTCACTGACATAGCTTGCTAATGTTTGAAATTGCCACTTTTTGCTGGTACTTAACTTTCCTCTTACAACATTATTGATCCAATATAACATATATAATGCGAAGTCTTGAAATTAGTGCAAAAAGCCATGAAAATACAAAAAAAAATTGGAAATTTTAACTGAAGATAAAAGGAAAAAAATGAAGAATTTTCTCCTTTCTGGTCGTAATTGTCTTGGAAAGAAACATATTTTCATGCCAAATTGTTCTTCTGGGATCAATTTCGTTTTAACAAACTTAATGGCTGATTTCAACAAAACCGTGATCTAAAGAGTGTTTACTTATTCAATGGGTCATTGTTGTACTTGATACGACACAACTGTTGTACTTGCATGGTATCACACCATTCTTGTCAACCATGATCTATGGTATATTGTGGACAGCGTTTCTCTAAATTTTCAGGATGTAGTCGGAAATATGGCTTGATGCCATTCATCGGAAGGCTCTCATGGTGAGCTTTCCGATGAATGGCAATAAGCCATATTTCCGACAAAATCCTGAAAAATTACCCATAATTCTGCTGTGGTTGAGGAGTCGATTGTTTAGGGCATTATTGTAGTTATATGGATAACATCCTTTAGTCGAAAACAATAATTTGACTTTAGTGAGCGTTTAGTGATTAATATTATTCCCCCATTAACTGCTGTTGTAAGTGGCTCGGAATCCTACACTCACAATTTCACAGACAATATATTAATGATCCATTATTCGAGATATAGTCAGCTGTCCTTCCAGTAACATAAAGAGCGATTTGTGTCCAATGAATGTGAAAATTCGTCATGGTTTGTTCACAAAATAATGCCCAAAATGACTATATACTCAACAATATTTCATAAGAATTGAAATACACAATCAGCGGTTATTGACGGTAACCTGTCGCGAAGCTGTAACATGAAGTTGCAGCCATTTGTATGGTGTGATTTTATGTTAATGACTTAATGTATTGCTTTTAAATGGCCAAGGATCTATAAAACATAGAAAAAGTCAAGATTCTTATTAGCTGTTGTATGTTTTAGGTATAGTCAAAGTCCTTTTACAGTTTATTAATCAGACAAATAAAAGACGAGGTATATTTCTTTCCAGAAGTTCAAGATCTCCCTGACCTCAACCAAAACATAGTTATTGCTCACGCATAGAAATTGACAATAAGATAACACATCCTACCCCTACTAATAATATACGAAATCAGGATTCGTATTTTCTTTAATACGCCTCCTTGGTTGTCTGAAATATACATTGCTTCATGTCCTCCCATCGAGTTCCTACGGCTCGAATAACCACATATTTTGTTGGTCCAAACGCGGGAGTTAATTTACTCTGCTTGAAATTAGCCAACTTCACAATATCACCCAATTTAACTCCATGACCAGGTTTAACGTTGCATTTTCGGTCAGTATAATCCTTCATATTATCTGTGTAACATTTATAAAACTTTACTACTTTCTGAGAAACACCTTTATTGCACTTAGAGTGAGGTACTTCTGAACCTAACTTCATTACTGGTAGCTCTGTCTTAATTTCTCTCGCCATTAATAACAAGCTTGGTGTTTCTACAGTTGCATGGCGTGGTGTTGCCCAAAATGCCATGAGAATATTGTGAAGTTCCTTTTGCCAGCTTTTCTTTTCAATTCAGCTGACCATATTGCTTTCATAAGATTCTGTGGAACCTCTCAATTTTCCCACTGCTTCTCGGGTAATACGACTTTAAGTGTTTTATATCACATAATTTCAGAAACTCTTGAAATTCATGCCCAATAAACATCGTGGCATTGTCCGATAACAATTCAACTGGATATCCAAATCTACTGCAAAACTTCCGTATGTTTCTCAATGATAAATTTTGACGTTATATCCCGAAGTACAATAGCTTCTGGATATGAAGAATAATAGACAATTACAGTTAAAATGTGCTTATTATCTATATGTCCCACTAGATCAATAGCAATTTTTTCCAACGGTGAGTATGGAGAGGTTGATCATGTCTCAACAGTTGATTTTGTGCACAAGTCTGGCACACGTCCACAAATTGCTCAATATATGTGTCCATTCTTTGCCAATAAAATCTTGGATGTAACAGTTGCTTTGTTAAGACAATGCCCTGATGTGTCTCATGTGCTACTTTCACAACTCAATTTTGCAAGGCTTTTGGAACCACAATTCTAGTACCCATCAAAACTAATGAGTCAAAACATGTAAGTACATGCTTATTCTTTTCAAATGGCCTGAAATCATTTGAGATTTTTTTTTGGACAATTGTCACATTTAAGGATTTTCATCACATCCCGCAGTGTTTTATCATTTTGTGAAGCCACTCTGATCTCTTCACAAGTTACAGATTTGCATAGATACCATAAATTTAACATAGTCATCTGCCAAACTACTACTACTTGTAGTAGGAAACACATTCCCAGTAGGCACGGAAGACCAGGAAGCACATATGTACTGTTCGTTTTACCATGAATGCACTCAATTGTAGTGCATTAAAGGTTTATTGTCAGTTTTCAGAATAAAATGCCTGCCATACAAATACACATAGAAACGTTCAATTGCCCACACACATCCAAGAGTTTCCCGCTCAATCTGAGAGTATCGTTGTTTAGTAGGCGTTAGTGAACGGCTCGCATAAAGACTGTTTTTTTATGATCCATCCGACTGTTCTTGCAGAATCAATGCTCCAACACCAAGTGGTGATGCATCACAAACAAGATATGTTTTGCATCTGGCGTATAAAATGTAAGTGCAGCTTTAACTGCTTCAAATGACTTTGAAACTGAAAGATCTCATGTCCAGGGTGTGTCATTCTAAGAGGTTCATTAATGGTCGCATAGTTAGGAATAAATTTCACAAAGAATCCTGTAGATCCAAGGAACGATCGCAGCTCAGAAATTGTTTTTGTGGCCTCTGCACTCACGATTGCAGAAACTTGTCCGGGTTTCGCTGAATTCCTGCGTCGCCCGAAATAACATGACCCAGACAGTTGCGGAACCTTTGAAATACTACCTTCAGATGGGATGCCAATTGTTCTTCCGATTGTACATGGCAAATCAGATCATCCATGTACCAACTATACCTTCCAGTCGAAATAGTATGTTCTGCATTGCTTTCATATACGCATCCGGGCTACGTGCCAATCCAAATGCGGTTCTGCCGAAACTATAACAGCCCTTGTGACTAATAAATGTAGTTGCATTTCTTAAGTCAGGGTGCAGAGCGAGTTGATAAAACAATTTTTTTGCATCTACTTTTGCAAACACGCAGGATCCATTTATTTGGTGAATAAGTTTATCAATTGAAGGCATTGGAAAAGGTTCCCGAACAATAGATTTATTAACGGACCTCAGGTCAACACATATCATCCGTGCCCTTCTTAGGAACTACCAGTAGATTAGACACCCATTCTGAGCCTTCCTGTGATTTTTCGATAATTTTATCTGGTAACAACTAAAGTCTTGTCCAGTCCTCAACTTTCTTTTTCAAAGTGAATGGTATTCTCTGGAGAACCTGTGCAACAGGCGGTACGCTTTTGTCCATAGTTATTTTATGCGTGGAATTTGTGACCACTCCCATTCCATGGAACAAATCCTCATAGCTATTTACAAGAAACTTTATTGGATCATTCTGCTTTACAGTTTTCAGTGAAATACTACGGACTGCGGAATCCTTGTATAAAACTTTCAGATCAAAACAGCATCGGCTTCCAAGGATAGGTTCGTTATCTCCTTTAATTACAAATATTGTATCGTAATAGTCTGGCTATTGCATATCAGTTTAACATTGAAGTATCCTACATATTCCAATGGAGTTGTTTGTCCATAAGCAAGGAATGATTTATCAGTTGGTATGAGAGACACATTTGAAACATTTCCTTGTGTAACTGAACTAATTATATTCTGTTTACAACCTGTGTCTAGCATCATTGTCATAGTTTGATTATTCACATTAATGTCAGCAGCAGTCAGACTTGATGAAATAAATAAATTCAGTTTCACTGTCAACTGTCATTATCCACTGAAACTGCTTCGATAACTGTTTTGTTCCGTTTCTCGGAGGTCTCCCTTGTTGCGTCTTCTATTTCTGACGAATTCGCTGAAAATGTTCAACCGCCAAACAGAAATTGCACGTGGCGTTTTTCGCTCCACAAAGGTCAGGGTCATGCGTTCACAGACCCCACCTGAAACATGGCCTTGTTCGATTTTCATGGACCCGCAAAATTGGTGGCATATTTAGTTCATTTTCCGTAGCACCACGAGACAATCTCTTCGGACTCCTCGCGCACAGTCTCAAACAAACGGGCGTGCTTTAAAGTGATGTGAAACGCCCCGGTTGGGTGATCAAATAGAAATGGAGAATAATCTTGCTCAAAGTAGTTACTTTTACGAATATTAATCCAAATTTATAGCACACACCATCTTTCTTATATATTAATTAAATGCAATGACTCTCGGTGGCGAACTAATTTGCGTTAGTTTATCGCCAATTGTTTCGTCCCGAATAGAGATGTCAATATTTACAATTTAAGCGTAGTTAAGACGATGATTTCCACAGTGGTATGGTCGATTTCTTTGAGATTATCGGCGATGTTAGTAGAATGCTACATTCCCACAGTTGGCTTGGCGCGTGAGTACTAACTTATCAGTTTCAGGCAGGCACCCGAATAAGTCCATACTATGTCTTTAATGCTTTATCCAGCATCAATTCATCTTGCTATAACAGTTTCTCACGTAGACTCAGGGACAAATATTTTTTCCACTAACTTGTCTCGAATCCTTTCAGCCTGCATGAGCAAGTTCTCTCAAAACAATTACATATTGGTTCATCTGGTTGTTGAGTCCTTTGTCGAAATTTATATCGGTCCGCTACAACATTTTTCTTTGGCGTGAAATATGCGACTAGAGCATCTTTAGTTTTCTTATCTGTCGCATGGTCCACAGGAAGGTTTCATTCTGTCCACTGGCTATTTCATATATCTCCAATGGAAGCAATCCACAATGAAAATTCTGAATA
This sequence comes from Siphonodentalium dalli, assembly GCA_032622095.1. Taxonomy (NCBI): domain Eukaryota; kingdom Metazoa; phylum Mollusca; class Scaphopoda; order Gadilida; family Siphonodentaliidae; genus Siphonodentalium; species Siphonodentalium dalli. The sequence continues at coordinate 69,007,233 of CP136063.1, forward strand.
TAGCCCATTTGCCTGCATATTCAGCGGTGGACTCAAATTACTCTACATTTTTTAGAAGTCAGCTCTGTTCATGGCGAAGGTCACTGTTTCAATTCGACCTGAGGTAAAGGTCATTTGTGAACCCCGCGAATATAAGGAAGTCAACTATTGGTATCTTCGATTTATTTTACCAATTTATTTCGTTTATTGTATCATTTGTTTCGTTTGTAACCTTCAGGAGTTCTGGTTCCTCATCGCCAAACTGTTGTATCTATTAGGTATAGTCAAAGTCCTTTCAATTACAGTTTATTAATATGAACAAATAAAACACAAGGTATAGTTCTATCCGGAAGTTCAAGATCTTCCTGACCTCAACCAAAACACAGAGCTATTGCTCTTGCATAGAAATTGACAACAAGATACCACAATAGCTAACTGGTTTTTTTTGCGAATGCCTCCTCTGGCGGCCATCCTATAACAATAAATGTTATTCCCCTTTTATAGAATGATTTTCTGACAGCGAACACCCTTGTCCGATGCATAACTCGTTGAGTTAATAATTCCACCTACCCGAACTTACTACAAATTCGCCACTGCGGGCAATGAGTAATCGGTCATTGTTTCCCGTTGAACAATAACACTTTATGCGCCTTTTGATATAATTGCACTAATCAGGTTTCCTCTGTAAAATGGAATCTAGTACAGCATGCTCTGTGAAACCAATGGCCTCTATATGTTATAATAAATGACAAATCTACTGCTTGTTAGACATTGTGGCATATGCCTTTTGATTTTAAGATGTTCCTTGATTTAATTGACATTTGAGACCTTTTTCATGGCATCTGGAAGTGAGTTCCAGAGGTGATGACCGGCAAATGAAAATGCCCTGTCACCGAATGTCTTACATTTGTTGAATTCACCTGCAAAATCATTTTTTATTAGATCTTAGGCCATAATTCACATTTACCGTTTTCTCCTGAACAAGATGGTGCCATACTGTTTTTGGATTTATATACCAGAAGTAGAAGTTTGAAGATGACACGATACGAGACTGGCAGCCAGTGTAAAATCTTCAGCACCGGAGTCATATGCTCAGAACGTGGGGTGAATCATACAACTCGAGCTGAAACATTTAGCACTTTCTGCAAGCGTTCGTATTGACAATGGGGTACACCATTTAACAGAGAGTTGCAGGTAAGGAATGGTCGAATCTGTCTAATTTTATATAGTCCATAGAATGCTTTCTTGCATACATTACTGATGTAACTGTCCATTGACATGTTTGATCGAAATATGCTCCTAAGTCGCGAACATTATTCCCAGAATTGATTTGGGAATCACCAACACGAATATAATCAACTGCTGCCTATAGAACCGATTATCATGAATTATGTTTTGCTGTCGTTTATCGTTAGTCTGTTTGAAATAACCCATGCTCGTATTTCATATATAATTAGTAGCGTTGGTCTCGTTTCGTTGAGTAGATCGAAATAAGAGATACATTTGGGTTCTCGGCATAGCCATGTGCAGTTGGAAGATGAAATTTAATACGGATAACAGATTGGAGATGTAGAATAAGAAAAGAACAGGACCAACATAATAACCTTGGGGGAAACCACAGTTGAGTTGGAATTCCTTGGATAACGAGCCATCGATGCGACTTTTCTGCTTCCGGTTGTTAAGATATGATTTAAGGCATGATGTTGCTGATCCAGGTAATCCAAAATCATTAAAATATCATGCTTGACAGTTTCAAAGGCCGAAATAAGATCTAGAGGGTTACATGACCTTTTTCAATTTTTTGAAGAATGTCTTTATGGACTTCGATTAATGCTGTTTCGGTAGAATGATATTTCCGGAATCAAGATGTTTGTGATAGCAGAGGAGCATGAGTTTCACTATGATTAACAAGTTGTTTCACTACAGACTTTTGGAAACAAATGGAAGATTACTAACAGGCTGAAAGTTATTGAGCACTAGTTCTGATCCAGATTTCTTTAGAAGGTGGTTAATACGTGCTGTTTTCCATATATCTGGAAAATGACCATCACTCAGCAACGAATTGATCATTTTGGTCATAAAAGGTGCGAGAAAATCTGCGCACTTCTCTTAAATAATGGTGTTGTAATTGGATCAAGATGGCAGGGAGCATTTGGTGAGTCGCGTTTGATCTGATGAACAACAATGGAGCTAATATTGTTGAATGATGTAAGTTTCTCTCCACCAGATGTGGTTCTATGGTTGGTGGTGTGACTGTTATGCTATCGATTCTATCTTGGATGGTCTCAATTTTCTGAACAAAGAATTTACCAAATTGATTTGCAAGCTCGTTAACATCATTGTGTGGAGGGAATATTGACTAGGACTTTTCAGAACACAATTCTTTAACCAACTTGAACAGTTTTTTTTTTTGGAGTCGCCTTTGCAGTCACTGATCGATGATTGGTAATAGGGACTTTCTGGCTTCCTTTAGCTGGATTGAATATTGACGTTTCGCTGTCTGCATTGCTTTCAGATCATCATTAAGACACGGTAATTAAGGTCGAACAACTATGGTCTTAGTTTGTTGTGATGCGTGTTTATCAAGTAGCTCGATTGGTATGGTGTTGCAGCTAAGGGCAGTTCATCTAATTTGGTTGTGTACAGAAACTCGTTATTGGAGAGATCCGAGTTATCGAAGTCTTCTTTGAATTTGTCGATGTCAATTTTGTTGATATTTCGACAGGTGATTTCTTTCATTGTGAGTGGCGGCCGAAGTACCCTCGGGTCACATTCAACAAATTTGTGGTCGGACAGAAGAGATGTTAGTATCGGCACTGAAACATTGGAAGTCATAATCCTCCCGTGTAACGATGAGATCAAGAATGTGACCAGACTGGTGGGTTGGTATAACAGCATGCTGCTTTAAGCCAAATGATTCCAGAATCTTTTTGAATAACTTAGCATCACTATCAGAATTATTGTCCACGTAGACATTGAAGCCTCCAGTCAAAATTAGCATCAGTGTCAGAGTTATTGTCCACGTAGAAATTGAAGTCTCCAGTCAAAATTAGCTTTTATGGGCACTAAGTAAGGCATTCAAGGCATTTTGAAAATTGTTGCAAGAATGTTTCTATTGTTACTGGGTGGTTAGATGAGTAAGGCGGAAGATATATGCCAACGACTTTTGCGGATATGTTCAGTCAAATTAGGTTCCATTAAGCAAGTTCAAATGATGTATTCTCTTCAAAGTGGAAAGATTCTGATTCCGTAAGTAGTGAGTGGTCCACTGCTTCCAGAGACCATTCTACTCATATTGTGTCTGTATTTCACTTTCCTAACTACTGTGTAGGAACACAGGCCCCAGGAGACAAATACTAAAATACCAATATGGACTAGACATTTCTAAAAATGTTGTTGTTGTTGGAATCTGATTATATGGGGACCACTGAATCGGATTTAGTACATTTAACCAATCATCCTGGTGGTAAACTCTTATCTCTTTTCTAAAGACAGTAGATATATTCCCCCGACTGCGTCCAGTGTCATCAACTAACAATGGCAACGCATTTAATACATACTTCTCTAACATTTCGTCAGTTGATAATTCTGGGAAGAGCCTATCCCAATCTGTACTTGACCATGACTGTTCACAGTTATCTTTTATAAAACTTACATCTGTTGATGTGTATACCGCACCGAGGGCCTCAGGGCGGTAAAATCCAGCAGACCAGACTGTGTAAGCCCAAAAGTCCCGAAGAATTGTAAATCATCATTATCTGAACCCTTGTCATTTTATTTCAATGCTTTTATCAAGAATAGCTATCATCCACCAGAATGGAAACAATCACATGTCACACCGATAATTTAAAACTGGTGATACCAGTCTTGTGAACAACCACCGACCAATTTCTCTCTTGAGCTGTGTATCAAACGTATTCGAAAAGTGCATTTACAAATATATCTCCGAATTGTTTTAAGAAAATGATCTTTTATCTAATTACAATCAGGGTGTATGAAGGGTGACTCAACTGTATTCCAGCTGACAGAGATATACGATTACATAAGCATATCTTTTATTGAGGGTAAGGAAGTCCGACGTATATTTTGTGATAACAGCAAAGCACTCTATACGGTCTGGCACCTGGGACTAATCCATACACTCGAAAAGCTCGTCATGCCACACCTTGCTAACAGAAAGCAAAGAGTAGGGATGGAACGAAGTTTTTCCGAATGGCAGCAAGTAACAGCCGGTGTGCACCAGGGATCCGTACTTGGCACTCTTTTATGTTTGATCTACATAACAAATATTGCAGTAAAGATAACAAATAACACCCATCTCTTTGCTACATATACCTGACAATTGAAAGTCCTACGCTAGCCACTAAGGTACTAAATGATGACCTATATACGCGTAATCAATTATCTAAACAACGGCTTGTCCAGTTCGAACTGCTAAAATCTTAATCACTGTTAAATGCCAGAAAGGATACAAATGTCCATCCCCCACTAGCTATGGGAAATACCAGCTTAATCGACGTCCCTTTTCATAAACACCTCGGACTAATCTTCAATAACCGAGGTACCTGGTTTTAACCGCAAAGCTCACCTATAGTATCAACTGGTTGTTGGTCCATCTATACTATCTATTGACAGCACACCATATCTTAACTCCACTCGTCCATTGTTCCCTGTCTCCCCCTCCAAAATACTAAGTGTGATGTCTCTTCCTGTTGTGTGTTAGTCCATAATTATGAATAGGAAATTAGGAAGTGGAACATTATCAATCTCTCTCTCTTCTCTATTTGTTATATACACTATATACACATCTAGAATACTGCATGTACAGTTGGCCGTCTCTAAAAAGCGCAAGCGGACTTGACCTACTTGCTCCTTTCTTTGTAAGAGAATTCGCCATATGACCTTTGTATTAAATCCACTATTTGCATTTCCTCCTTCTGTATCATCTCCTTGATAATGGCAATATCTATCCTCAGTCATTTTATTGCTTCACAAATATCATTATGAATATCCAGATGTTCAGTCATGAGGACTTCATTAACAACCTCACATAACTTCCACTTCTCCACACTATTCTTCCAGTCTCTGCGACTATTTTCACCGGTTTGTTGATTTTTCACATTGAGAAAGTTTTTGTTTCGACCAGTCACCTTTCCAGCTCTACTTAATATAGTAGCTTTGATCAATTCCGTCTCATTAACTGGCAAATATGTTACATTATCATGCACTTTAGGCAGAAATGAATTCTGTGAATCATGTACATCGTTTAGGTCATTTACTTGAGGATCATTATTTTGTCTGCTATTGGAATCAGATAATGAAACTGTTTCGGTGGTGTTAGAATTCACATCGTCAGACATGGAGTAATTTTGCTTTGTTTGAGATAGTCTACAAACATGAACACTAACATCCCACCGTCGTGTTTTACAATCACTTGCTAATTTTCCTTTCCGATCACAGTTCCAGGTCCTCTCCACTGATCACTGTCATTTCTCTTATAATATACCGAATCTCCATTTCGAAATACTGTTTCGGTTGTCCTTACATTATGTGTCAAAGCTCTGCGTAGTCTCTCCGATGTCTCATTCTTCACAAATTGTTCCCTAGCTTTGTGTAGTGCATTGAGATTTTCTGCCACAGTTTGAGTGGTAGATGTTCCTTCAAGTGCAGGGAGACCATTTACCATAACACTTGTTGGGTTTTTTGGGGTTGATTAGGGCTGTAGCCACTGTGATTCAATAACGAGTTTCTTGCACTAACAGTCCAAACAACGGCAGACTCTAATGAACAGTTGTACCAAGAAGGACTTTGGTGGAAGAATCTTTCAAAACACAATTGTACCTTTCACAAATTCCATTTTGCCATGGACTTTCTGCATCAGTGGTAGTCGATACAATATTTAATTTTTCACAAATGTCTCTGAAAACATAGCTATTGAATTCACCACCATTGTCACATAGAAAATTTCTCGCAGGTCCAAAATAACTCACCCAGTTTTTCATTATTTTCTCTACGATAATGCTTCTCTCCTTACTGTGAATTACAGTGGCAATAGAATGTCTTGTAAACAAGATGTAAAATCAATGTGCTTTTTCCAAAAGAAATAAATCAGATCCATTGGCACCATATCATTAAGACCATTAGCCATCGGTAAACCCACAACTGGTCGCGGTTTTGTTTTTTTGAATTTCTGACAAACATCACAATTTGAAGAAACTGATTCAAGTATTCTGAAGACATCATTCGATGAAACACGAGAACTTACAAGAAGTTTTCTAAGTTTCTCAAATGGAGGATGACTAAACTGACAATGGAGCTTCACAACTATCTTCTCTTGTTCCTTTTGAGATTTCTCACTGAAGTCCACGAAAAGACTGACATTTGGTTTAGAAATTTTTCCAACCTCCGTTTTCAAATAAATGTGACGACTGATGGGTATACTATAATGTCCTGCTATTGTGAAGTTTAACACACTCTCCTCGCCTAACATTGAAACTTTATCCTTATCAAAATAATAATTGTAGTAGCTCGTTTCAACGACAATTTGCTCATGAGTAAATGAAAATGTCCGGGTATGACTTCAACTGCCAAAAGAACATCTTGACTCCCTATGCAAATTGGCAGAGTTACTTGTTTATGACATAACAACTTCACCATCTACAAATTTGAAGGAAATACCACTTCGCCTAGGTGACACAATTTCCTTCTCCTCGTCTGTTAGGGTATCCATAAAGCAATTAAACCAGTCATTTCAACATACAGTCTTAGTGCAACCAGAGTCCAGAATAGCATGACAAATTATCTCCCCAAATAGCTGCTTGATGTGTTCATCATTAACTTTACTCTTTGGCTGAAACAGTGTCATTTTTACTTCAGCTGAATTTCTGACAGATTCTTCATCTGAGTTGTTCCTTGTGTAACGAGATCTGTTCTCAGATGTATCTGGACAACACGAGCCCAGTGAAACATAGACTGACATGCCGAACATCGAGAAACATTACCTTCCCTGTCCAAAGGATTCTTTCTTCTTATATTTCTTGTGTTCTCCGAACTATTTTGATTAGAACTTGCACTGAATGATTTGCCGAAAATATGATTCACTGTTTTGACTTCGTGTGTAGAATACATCATTTGTAGGTTCTACTTTAACAGCAATTTCCTTCTGCTCACTAGACGACACTGTCCCGAAAACTTTCTTTAATTGTTCCACTATACTGGTTTACGTGAAATCAGTCATTGTGGCTCGTGCTAGTTGCTCCTTGTCTTCCGGAATATTGACGCTTTTTGTCAGACGATATGCAAGAACACCGTCAGGCAAAACAATTTTGAACTTTCCTATTTTGTGGTATAAATGTTCAAATTCAGAAATATAGTAATTTATTTTAACATTCACTGGTCGCCGCTATATTTCAAACGTCTCACAAGCTTGGGATAATCACTGATCTTGACCTTTTAACAACAAATTGTCAAGTCAAATTTTTCACACCATCCTTGTCGCTCGGTTTATTGACTTCCAAAATTCCAAAACAGTTTCCTTCGCCTTTCCTTGAAGTGTCAAATAAATCGCTGGACCCTGATTTTTCTCTGTCACAGTCTGCAATATTTGTATCTCCTTCTTTCAGTTCTTATAGTCACTATCACTGGCCAATAAATTAATGGTGGACACTTGTAATTTGACACCATTTTCCAAAAATGAAATTTTCTTTAAAAACCTGCAAGTATCAAGTCACTTATTCTTCCAATGTTCACTCTAAATCCACATCAATAACCTCAGTCTGCTATCATTGCTTTGTGTTGAATATATGTAGGTGAGGTCACGAATGAGAATTAAAAACAATAAAATGTATTTCAGAATTAATAGCATATTTCGTCACTATAAAATATTTACTGACGATTGTTGATTTGTATGCGTAAATAAATAATTAGCCGATAATTTGGCGTTCAGAGATACAGTAATTGATTGTTTCATCGATTTTTTATTTCGAAGGTTCCATTGGTGTTGCTTTTCTTCACAATAGGATTTGTTTACATCGGAGTATGAACAACTCGTAAAAATAAAGATTTTCGAAGACAATATTCAGTGTTCAAACATTTATTAAATGCTATGGATATAAATGGAACTGAGGGGCGTTTGTGGTATTAAATGAATGCGAAATCCCTCGCCATATCGGCGAAGGATTTCTCTTAGGATTAATAAAGAATTTTCAATCAGCAATGTTGAAAATATCTGCTAAAAATTATTTGATTGACAGCTCTGGAAAGGCCCTTTGATGGTGTTATTTACCGGTTCTATTTGATGTGACGGAGTATTTGTCATTCCACCAGAATCTACAACATCGTTGTGTTGTTTGTTGTAGCGCCTGCTGATTTCCTTTACAAGTCCAGAGATCTTCTCATCATAGGGATACTGTCCACTGAAGTCATGATAAAGTTTGGATGCTACGATTAAGCCCAGCCATCCATCAGCCCTGTAATCTTTCTCCATGACTAAAGGAATAGTCAGTTTACGCTTATCATGTGCATACGAGGCCTCTGGAATAGACAACATGACACTTATAATTGATCAGCATTCTTAATGTGCTCTGTCACAGTTAACACCTCTAAATTACTCTTTTTCGGCTTCTGCATCGGGTAAAAATAATTGAATTGAGTCAGCCAGACAACACCGCCTCACAGGTTGGCCAACAATTGCTGGAAATTGTGTAGTGCTAACTAGGGGCCGTAACTCATATAAAAAACATCTGACAATCCTGGGTTTCGAACTCGATCGAAATATTGTTGTGAAGGGTCCGCATATAAAATATGAAAGTAATCGGTTGGCGTTAGTTCAAATTATCGCTAACGGACATACAATTTTCTAAAATTGCTAAAAATGGACGAACTGTTGGGTGTAGTTCAGGTAAATAAAATCGGACAAACCTGGTTTTCGAACTCAAACAAGATATTGCTGTGAACCGTTGAACGATCCGTATATCAAATATGAATGAAATTGGTTAACGTCTGTTCAAGTTATTACGCTAACATACCAATGAAATGAGCAGCGTGAATTCCGTTATTTATTCCTTATTCCTTATTCAAAAAATTTGGGAAAATGTGGCAAATGACCATGGCAACGTCTTTAGTAATGTGGGACTAAATTTCCTGCGAAAAAAAATCCTGGTCAAAGGTTCAAAAATAAATGGCCACCTCGGCCAAAAATTTTGGGCAGAAATAATTTTGGGTCGAGTCCGAAAAAGTGGGTCGAATTTCAATTTTCGCTCTGCTCGGACGGGAAAATTTCGGAAAATGTGGCAAATGACCTCAAATTCGCAGGTGGCCAGCTGAGCGAGAATTTTCGGCCAAAAATATTTTGGGTCGAGTTTGACAAAGTGATCTAAAAAAGACTCGAACCTGTGTTCTGTCCGTTTTTTTTTTGGAAAATGTGCAAATGACCCAAATTCGTAAGTTGCCAGCTAGGCAAAGTATTTGGGACAAACACAAACATTTGAAACTTATTCCATATTGCTTATTCTCAAAAATATATCTTTCGGCCAATCTGCCCATCCCAAATATCCCCAAGAAACACCCTAAGCCTACGCATCACCCCCGGAGGGTACCACCCTGAGGGGTTGAAAATGGGGTGTGGAACAATTTCGAGAACGTTAAGGATTTCGGCCAATTTGACGGCATGGATATGTGGCCCGCCCAAATACACCCTATATAAACACCCCGTGCTGCATACGGACCGGTTTGGCCTCAAAGGTAGTTCTTTGGTCTAAAGATCAAAGGATCAAAGGTATTGCTGTGGAAGTACATGGAAGTACGGGTAGATATGACCTAATTGCATCATCCTACTGGTTACTGGAGTACACGGACATAACATGTACGTACGTAAAAGGTGTATTACGTTATGGGTGTAATGTTATGTATATTACATGATGACCTTGATGAACAATGGGGAGCCTCGCCCTGAATTATTTTCCTAATAGGTGTATTACCTCATACGATGTATTATGTTAAAGAGACACAATGCATTGTGTGAATATTAAAGGGAGACAATGCGCTCGCAGTGCGTGTGTGTTAAGGGCCACACTCGGATGATAATGTTAAAGTGACACGAGGTACTCATAAAGTGAATGTTAAAGAGACACAATGCACTCACATTATGTGAATTTTAAAGTGACACGAGGCACTCACTGTGGATGAATGTTAAAGGGACACACAACACTCGCAAGTTAAAAGGACACAGAGCAAAATTTTAAACTTTAAAATTTCAAAAATAAAAAAAGATTAGAAACTTTCAAAACTTAATTTTGTTAAAAAATTAAAGAAAAATATTCAAACTTTAAAAACTTTAGAAACTTAGAAAAAATTACTAAATTGAAAAAAAAAATTCAAAAAATAAACAAAAATCTAATTTCAAAAAAAAAAACTTCCAATTTTTCAACATTTTTTAAATCTTCAAATTGTTCACGAATTAAGATAAAATTTACCAATTTTAAAATTTCAAATTTTCGGGCTCTTAATGTACCTTTATCAATAAGTATCGTTTCTCTGTCATCCATCTTCTCTACCACCCAAATATGAATATATAACGAAGACGAGAATACCATTTTGATGAAGTTTTTAGAAATGTAATCATTGTCTGAATATTCAACCATTAGATTTATTTCGAGGCGTTTCTTGAATTTTCTCATCGCTACATCCGCATCCCATTCATTATTATATCCGCGTTTGGTCAGTTTGACCATTTTCTCCATGATAGTGTTATGTATGGGGGATGTTTTCAATCGAAGCTGGTATTCTATCAATCGTCTGTAACTTTTGAGAGAGAGAGAGATCAAACTCTGTGTGGATGCATTCTCGTTGAGCGATGACGTTCTTCGTCGAGTTTCGTTGAAATCGACATGACATTTTATGAATCAAATGAAGATGATGAAATCGATAAGCTTCTTCGTATAGTACACATCTCAATATGATCGACCGTCAATAATATAGTCGTTAATTTCAGTAAAATACTGCCCTCTCGGCAAAAAACCAACAGTCTTGACTTTTGAATACATTCAGTTTGATGTTGAGAATTGAAAGCGAAAGTCCACGCATAAAAGCTTGTGTTTGACGAAAAAGTCGGCCAAGCGGATAAGTGTGAAAAAATTAATCATCTGAAACCAGTTTTGTTATTTAAAAAAAAATCAAAGTTCAGAAATTTTGATTGAAATAAATGGCGGTTTTAAAAAAGCTAAATAATAAACCTACACAATTTGTGTCGTTTTGGACTCTCAATGTTTCTAGGTGGTATTTAGCGCGGGTCATCCATCCATGCCGTTAAATTGGCTGAAATCCTTACCGTTCTCGAAAATGCATTTTCACCCCATCAGGGTGGTACCTTCTGGTGGTACCTTCTGGTGAGGTAGAGGTATTTCTAGGGGGTATTTGAGACCCATGCCGTCAAATTGGCCGAAATCCTCAGTGTTCTCGAAAATGGTCCATACCCCATATTCAGCCCCTCGGCCCACATTTTCGGACTCGGCACAAACATTTTGCGGCCAATTTCCGTTTATGTTCGGACTTTGCCTATTTTCGAGGCATTTTTGAACTTTTGACCCGGATTTTTTTGACAGGAAATTTCGTCTCACCTTACTAAATAAGTTGCCATGGTACTTTTGCCACATTTCCCCACATTTTGTTAATAAGGAATAAGTAACGGAATTCACGCTGCTAATGAAATGGCTATAAACTCTGTTGTTCATCTGTTCCCCGAAGATCATTCCTGTCCCATTTTATGTTCCACTTCGATTTTGATCGTGTCCCCCTTCAATTCTGATTTTGCAATATTTTTGGAAGTTGAAAAGGTGGAAAACCGAGAAAAAATGCCTGGCAGGCGAGTTTGTTAACATGTATTTTGGTCATTTTGAGGATGATAAATGAATACAGCTCATGTCGAACTGTTATTTCACTCTTATTTGCGCTCAAGTTGCATTTCATCTAATTCGTGTGTTAATGCAAACGGGAAATGTCGAGTTGATTTCTTGCGAACCAGCTGACATTTCGTAATGGAATCTTCAGATTTATAATAACTGTATACCATTGGTTATACATGCAGCAAGCACGTTCGTATAACCGCTCCCGTGTGAAAAATGCAGGGCAATTTCACCGGAAAATGTCCTACTTCTTAGACGATTTTTGTTTCCGTGAACACTTCTTTGATGATTAATGGAAGTCAGAGAGCTTAAAACGCATCGGCTTCAGGTCCTATTCCCTCCTACTTCGACAACCCATTATTATACACACATGAGCTTGATTAGAGAGAAAACGGACGTTTCAAACCCGAAATTTTTATATAACTTAAAATTATTCAGGCCTATTTGTTTTCTGTCAGACAAGCGATGTTGTCCGCGTGAAACCTTCCCAACAATTATAACTGTCATCAACCAGTCATCAAATATTCCGGCTTCATGGAGTTCGCCAACCACTTGCGGAATATAATAACGCATCTCTGTTTTCACGTGTTTTGTTTCCCATGGCGAATTTTGTATGTCGATACCGACGTCCATATAGCCTTGATTGTGTCATTTTTTAATAAAGCCTTCTTGTAGTGTACATCTTTCATCGGTGTGTTTTCACGCACATCATTTGCACTGGGATTGTTAATAAAGTCGTTCGCCAGTTCAAAAGCTGACATGTTTTCATTCACATCATATGCAGATGGTTTGTGGGCAAACTCCGATGCCTTCACTTCCATTGATACACATTCTTTGATCCGCAAGATTATTTCCTCGGTAGGACGCACTTCAATAGCATGGAGATATGCTATCTTTGGTGACTAGTGCTTCACCCGGCAGTACATGTAATAACGTCAGTAATTCTGAATTATGAATTAATATTACAGACATTAATTTGTGGAAATTATACATACTAAATTATGAATATTCACAAGATACATATGATGTTGAGTGTCTATATGAGTGGAAATATTATGGAGAAGGTTGAGTGATATATATCGGCCATTTGCCCAATATTTGTTAACATTTTGTCACTGTTAAATTTATAAATTACTCACAATCACTAAAATCATCATTTCGAATGGATTCCATGCGAAAATTCAATGAATTTCTGTCTCGGATGTCGAACATTTATAACCGATAAGAAGTGGAACGTGCGGGATGTATGGAGCTAAGAAGGGAGCATTTGTTAACTAAGTGGTCGGGCAAAAATGTACTCTCTATTGACCATAAATATAACTCTTGAAACAACACAGTTCATGAATTGTTTGTAAATATGGATTTTATTGTTAGTTCACAATCGTAGGTTTGTAGAACTATTTTGTGCAAGAGCCCTTTCCAATATATTGTCGGTTACTGGAGATTTGTTAGTGATCAGTGTCATTTTTGGTATGACTAAGAACATGCAACCAAATAATGTCCATACATAGTCGTTGAGTATTATCTACGGAGCATCAATGCGAACGATAACAAATCTGACTTCGATAAATTATTGTCCAGCTCACGTTTTTTGTGTGTGGATGCCTCTATCTTGTTCAAAAATCGCTGAGGTAAACAAAAATCATCTTCGAAATGGAACATAAAACGAGACAGGAATGATATTCGGTGAACAGATGAGCAACAGTGATACACAACTGGCATAATTCTGGTTATTCTGGTTAGAAAGTCGGGATTTTCTGTGTGCAGCTGTCGAATTGGACAATAAACTCATAATTCACCAATAAACGGCTGTTATATAGGTTTTGGGACCGCCCGCCCACCTAGACGCCCGCCAGCAGTCCCTCGCCAAACCTATAAAGTCGAGTTTTTATAATAAAAAAAAACTTAACTAAAACGTTATTTCATATATATGTGTCATCGTTGATATCACTACACACATTTGTTCATATATATTACCTTGTCTGCAGTTAGGACTGTCCTTGTATTTCTGTGACATACATATGAGAATCACATGGGCATCCTCCACTCCTGATGCCATAGCCTCTAGTGTCGACCCTTCCATATTCTCAATATCAATCCACACCTGGAAGCCGCTGCTTTCCAGGTCATCCCGGATTTCTTTAATAATTGTCTGATTCGCCCACTGATAACTAATCATAATGTGGCCGAGACATGCCTTCTTTTTACTACCAGGAGATTCTTCGGCAAATAAATCTTTAACTGGAAAGATAAATGTAATTAAAACAAATTTGGCATTTGACTGCTATCAAATTGTGCTAAAACATGTTAGAATTTTTTCCAATTGAATAATAACAGGACATCAAGTTAAATCTGTTATCTTCAACAACCCACATGTTTTTTACACCTTTTATAGATTTTTTTTTTAAACACCAGGGGTCGTATTCACCGGCTGGGTTTATAATATAGTCCAGGTAGTTTTACGAGGTGACGCTCAATGCGAAGCTATCGGTGGACATCGATGGGAAGACATCGCCGCGCGGTATAGGATTATCCAATCAAGGTGATTGGCGGCAATCATATAGATTGACCACCGGTCACATAAAACATGCTGCGCGTAACAGTACACGTTTGGTTCCTTTCAATCATGAGTAACCGAGGGAAAGGACGGGGTGCTAAATACACAGCCGACGAATGAAACACTGTTTGGGCATTGTGCAGAGAAGCATCAAAATCCTAGAGAATAAAGATACCGGCACCATCCACCAGCGCCGGAAAAAATATGCCTGGAAAGAAATTTCTTTGGAAATGGCAGGGAAATTTTCAAATAGAACCAAAAGACAAAAAAAGATTTGAAAGCGCTGTGGAAGCGGATGAATATGAAGGCAAAGAAAGAAAAACAGACTCAGAGAGGTAAACACGGACCAGGTGGAACAGGAGGTTGACCTCCAAATAGGCGGTATTAGGGACGACACCGCTAGAATTCTGGATATTTTGCCTGAAGAGTTTCTGGAGATGACCAATGAGTACGACGACGACCAGCCAGAAACAATTGCATGTGAGCAATTTTCAACCAAAACTTATATGTAGTAGCCTATATTGAATGTAAGTATGTCCGTCCATTCGAAATGGGTCCAACATTATAGGAACTAATGTGGTGCCAACGATCGTACATCTAAACTACCATGAGGGAATGTGTATGGGTGTGGCTAGAGGGTCTCCGGTGTTGGTGGGGTCGGGTCCATATTGAAATGCCCAACCCTCCCCCATCAGGGGACCAGGACCAATGTTTGGTCGATGCGGATGGAGAAAATAATTTAATCTGAACTTGAAAACAGCAAAATCCTAGTAAACTAAACCTTTCCACCTGATGGAAATTACCTAGCTGACACTCCCTAATATCCAACTGATGGTCATTTCAGTGCAATATTTTGATAACAAGTAGGCAAATGTGCGACTTATGGTGTGACAAAAACAAATTCCCCATTAATTATAGTTGTGAAAATCGAACTATGAGAACAAAATTCAATTCGTTATATGTCAAGGGTGGCACCAGATGGGTTTTTGGGTATCGGTGTTGGAGGTAGTTAAAGCCCCCCCCCCCTCCTCCCGTCTGGGAGGGTTGCAATCTGCAATGGCCAATCGTGTATAGCTCCCCCGACCCTCTCTTGAAGGGGCTGGTAACCTATGAGTCGGGCAATCCGGCGCATCCCCACGCATTATGTCATAATGAAGATAACCTTTTGGTGATCCCCATGTGCCATCGAAACTGAATGTGTTGTAAACCTACGATATACCATATAGTGATTGAAACAACAAGCCACAAATAAAACTAATAGTATGGGGTAATGTATATTTCTGATCTAATTTTAGTATCACACAATTGCACTTCAGTTAGACACATGAATATTAAATGTACTCAATCCGATCAGATGCTCATAAATTACTATTTCTTTGGCTTTGGGAGTAAAAAATATTTGATTCGAGTCGAGGAACCCACCCATCAAAGCTCAGAGTGATTAGATATCGATGTGTGAAGTTTGCTATTTCTATTGTTTGTGGATCAGAAGTACGTGGTCAAACGGACGAAGGTGTGGATGAAGATGGATATCCAAGAGTTATCCATCTTCATCCACACATTCGTCCGTTTGACCACGTGCTTCTGGTCCACAAACAATAGAAATAGTAAACTTCAAACATCGATATCTAATCACTCTGAGCTTTGATTGGTGGGTTCCTTGACTCGAATCAAATATTGTTACCCCCGAAGCCAAATAAATAGTAATTTAGGAGCGTATGATCGGATTGAGTACCTGGTGAAAAAAATTATAAGCTTTTAATTTTAGAAGTAAGTGATACAAACTCCGTTCTCATGGAATAACACCCTACAGGTAAACTACATTCATGCTATTTAAACTAATTTATTTTAAAACGGACATGGCTCATTCGAGCTTCAATATTTTGATATACCCACTTCATATGTTCTAAAAATACTCCATGGCCACAGCCATTTTCCAGCCCTTAACCGATTAATTCAAACAAAGTGTGTTATAGCTAGGATCGCCCAAACCACTTTAAAATTCACACCATACACACCCAACCCGATCCAAAATGGCCGCCGCATTTGTTTGGCCCAAATCGCGGTCAAGGGACCGAGATTGATATGGCATGGGCGTCCTATTCGAACCCCTTCAGAGGGCGTTCATTTTGGATCGGGGTGGGGTGTGTGGAAAGAATGTATTGGGGGGTCATCCCTCAACATCATTTGTTTGACATAAATACACAAATTTTCGAATAAAGAATGGAAATTAAAAATGATAACTCCATAGACATAGAATTTACGTATTATTCTGGCGTCAAATAAAACTTGTGTTAACAACTTAGATAGTTAGAAGCAAATATTGGGTTCAAGTGGGTTTGATCTGTCCCTTAAAATTCTTCTGAGACGTTGTCTTCTTGTCTCTTCATTTTCACGCTGTGCTAATTAAAAAACCTCAATAATATCATCGAATCTCATTCTGCAGATGTATAAACGCCAGCATGAGTCTCCATACAATTATACCCAAAAATTATACCGCTATACATGCTGATTGTGGCCGGTGAGTGCTCAAGAATTAGCCGTGAGACGGTGTGCATTGACAAGTGACAAATCTGATTGATTGGGTCAATCACATCATCGACAGCATGTGTCGTTGGCGCTAAAGCGAAGATACCTTTGCGTTTAGCCACTACCAAATATACTACCTGGTTTATAAAATAGTCTCGCTTGGTGAATACCACCCCAGATATCAAAATGAGCAGACGAAAGACCAATTGATGACAGTTGAAGTTTCTGTGAGATATATCAAGGAAATCCATCTCAGTCAGTTTCATAATATCGTGTGGGGATATACATCCGATTCATATGTTGCCGCCCAAACCCATTAAAGAAATAAATTAAAGCCATTTCTTGTGATGATTGTGCTTGGTGGATCCATCTGGGATGTTCAGAGATGTCGACAAATGTTTTTGACTATCTTGTGTTGAATGCGAAGATTTCTCATTGCCATTGTCATAAATGCAGTCTAAATTCTTTGCCAGGTAACTGTTTGTGTATTCACGCTCTCAAACAGCATCTGATATGATTAATTAATTATGCTACAGTTAACTAGAATATTAACTCTACGAATAACTCATCAATTTTAGCATGACTGGACTGGACTGGTCAACACTATAGCAAATGCTGAAATTTTAATTCTGAATTATTCAATTCTAAGGAATGGTCGTTGTAGATCTGGTTCATGGAAGCGTCTGCCTGTACATCCACGGGTCAATCACATCCAATGCCAGTCTCTTTGAAAAGCCGACGAAAATCCTATATTAAGTAAGTAAGTAATGCTTTATTCCCAGCCAATTGGTAATTTGGTACATGAGAAAACATATAATACACTATGTACAAATGAGAACACTCCGGTCCAAATATTTGAAAATACACATGCAAACAGTAAATACTGAAAAACAATCATCACACCCAATATATAACAACAATTATGCATACATACACACATACAATTATATATATGCGTGAAACTATCTGTACTTCCTTAAATAATTACAACATAAAAAAGGACTGTTAAATGTATAGCAGAACTTTCGCTTATAAGAATATGAGACTATTAAATGCATTTTAATAGAAATTTGAAAGCAAATTATTCAACATTTATAAAAATGCAATTAGGTTTCGTTCTATTAAATTTTGTTGTATATATTAATATCTGCGTGAGTTATGTGGGGGAAAAAACAAACAAACAAACAAAACAAACAGTTGGAACCGTTATCGAATTTTGTTCAATCCAATTTTGATGAAAGTCGACAGTTTGCGGAGCTTTATCGTGTCGTCAGAGTTCAATAAATTGTAGAAAGTGTCTCTCGATGGGCTAGTCAATTGCCATTTGTCGAAGTATTTAGCTCTAAGCTCATTTAATTCTGGACAGACCATTACAAAATGAAATTCATCGCACATGGTGGCACCGCATAGTTTACATGAGCTATCTGGTGACTTCCCTTTTGATTTGGTCTTAGATCTAGACCATTTCATAGTTTCCACACCCAACCTGTGATTCGTTGTACGCATTCGCTGTATAGGAATAATAACATTGAAGGGAAGTTCAATATAATAACGATTAAGTGATGGGGATTCCTTCAACATACGATAGAATTCTCCACGTGAGGATTTCGATATGTCATTATTCCATTGACATACAAATTGGTTCAGTAGTTTACCATGTATAGCTTGAAGCATACCATTTGTAATTGGTGACTGTGTTTTCCAGCTAACCTCGCAATCTGCGCGGACAAAAATATCATTCATGGTATTTATATATCGTATATCTTTGCCTCCATCTTTAATAGCTAATATTAGCTTGTAGAGAGTAAGTGGCAAGCATGTCTCTTTCTTCAGTAAACGACCCCAGTATGCGATCATTCTCTTTTCAATTTCGATACGCAAGGGCCATCTTCCCAGTTCACCATATACGATATAATTTGGTGTGCTCATCTTCATGTTTGTCAAAAGCTTGCAAAATTTTAGGTGAACGGCTTCAATAGCACGGGTATTTTCAAAGCCCCATATTTCGCACCCATACAATAAAATAGGTTGTATAAGGTAGTCAAATAGTTTTAGCGCCAAATCTACAGGAATTTGGAGATTTCTCACCTTGGACAGAAGTCCGTACATAGCTTTTGTCGATTTAATTTTTATCGACTTGATTGCTTGGCAAAATCGGCCATTATAAAATAACACAATGCCCAAATAAGGGAAGCGCTCAACTATTTCCAGTTTATCATTAGATAGTGTGAATGTTGGAGAGGATCTAACTTTTTTGTTACTGAAAATCATTATCTTGGTTTTTTGAGTGTTTACCTTGAGCTCCCATGAATCAGAGTAGTCTGAGAACGCATCGAGGATGCGTTGCATATCGTGCGGATTATCCGCAAACAAGACGGTGTCATCGGCATATAAGATGCACCATAATTTCAGATAAGTCTGCAGTTCGCTAAAAATACGATCATTAAGATAGTTCAATCCGTCTATAGCACAACTTTCCAAAAAGTCTTCAAGATCATTTAGATAGATAGAAAATAATAGGGGTGACAGGTTTTCACCTTGTTTAACCCCTGTACAACAGACAAAATAGTCAGTCATACGAGCATTACTAAGAACGCATGATTTAGTAACACGATACATGCTTCGGATTATATTGAATATCTTTCCGTTGATTCCCGTTATCAGAAGCTTGACCCACAAACCCTCTCGCCAAACTGTATCAAATGCTTTCTTGAAATCAACAAAAGTACAATATAATTTCCTCCCTCCACGTAAATAAATCTCAGTCAAGCTGTACAAAACGAAAATGTTGTCTATTGTTGAACGACCCTTTCTGAACCCCGCCTGGTTGTCATTAAGCAATTTATTCCTCTCAACATAAATTCCAAGGCGTCGATTCAAAACACCGGTGAATAGTTTGCCAATACAACTCAGCAAAGTGATGCCTCTGTAAGAATTTGGGTCGCTTCTACATCCTTTATTCTTGTAAAGAGGCATTATCATACCCGTTCCCCAAACATTTGGAAATAGACCTGAATCTAGTACTAAATTGAAAAATCGAGAATAGAAAGGTAGAAGAATATCTATTGTGGACTTAATATAACGGTTACATACCTGATCAACACCAGCAGCTTTATTAATTTTCAGAGATTTAGCACCATCTAGAATCTCGTGTACTGAAATCGGCGAATTTAGGTCAATG
Source organism: Siphonodentalium dalli (assembly GCA_032622095.1). Taxonomy (NCBI): domain Eukaryota; kingdom Metazoa; phylum Mollusca; class Scaphopoda; order Gadilida; family Siphonodentaliidae; genus Siphonodentalium; species Siphonodentalium dalli. The sequence goes on from CP136063.1 coordinate 69,027,379, forward strand.
TCGTAACTGTTCAGGTCATACATACTTTCTATTAAGGCTGATAAATTAGAGTCACTGCTTTTATGTTCATTCAGTGTTTTAAAATGGCAGAATAACTTTTCAAGGTCAATTGGATCGCGTGTTGCTCGCACACTGTTGTTACCAGTAGTGAACTTTTTAAACGTTTTCCAGAAACAATCAGGTGACTTTTTCGGAATTTCCCTCAATTCTTGGTTGCACTTTTCTAACATCGTAGCTCGTTTTGTATCCATAGTTCGTTTATATGCCTTACTGGATGTTCTCAATTTATTTCTATAATATGAAGATTTGCATACATAATACTTCTTTCGGGCTCTATTGAATGCCTTGCGCTTACGACGACACTCTGAGTCAAACCACTTCTTGTTACATTTCAATGTTTTCATATGTCGCGGTTTATGGTTATTGCTGTAAGAGCCAAAAGTGTTAGCGGCCTCGTCTGTAAGTATTCTACCAAGATATTCTGAAAAGTTATCAACACCAATCTGAGTCGGAGATTTCTCAACCACTTCAAGTTTGGATTCCAGCTCCGATGAACGCGTTTCAACTCGGCTGATGTACTCACGCGCTTTTGTGTCATCCCAAGGCTTAATTTTTTGTTTCATTACCTGGCCACATACTTCGTCTTCGTGTAATTCATTTGGGGGAGTTACCGTCTTTAATGGTACTTTAAATTCCAAGCTGACACCGCAGTGTACATCTGAGTAAAGACAAGAAAATGCTAGTATTTCAAATTCATACACACGTACAAATGCAGCTTTAGAAGCTATTGCATAGTCAACTAAGCTGGCATCTCTACATGTGCGTTTTCCAATTCCCTTATCTTTGCCAACTCGACCATTTACAATATACATATTAGTAAAGCTACATGTATCGATTAATCTATATCCATATGTGTTGGGATTTCCCGTATCCTCGCTTGATCGCATTACGTTTCTAGAAGTGTCCATAATATTTCATTGATTGGCATTACGTCTCTAGAAGTGTCCATAATATTTCATTTCATTCCCAACATGACGTAATAAAACGTTTCCAAATATGGTGTGCATTCCTGGCGTAGTAAATGTTTGTGAGAATCGTAGTATTTAGAAATAGTTATAAATACAACTAGATGCGAAAGAATAATCAGTCATGAATGTCGTTGACTGATAAAAAAAACTCAAAGATGATGTTTCCTATATTGCTATGAGTAAAATTAATTGTGGATATATCGCCTGTATTCAGTTTTCCAACAATAGTTGAGTTTGAGAATGCGTGGAAAAATTGTCAACATGTCATTGACTATCTGATATCCGACGTGATCTGCTATGTCATAAACCAATGAAATCGCGCGCAGTCTGCGCCACACTCCAATGAAATGGAGGGAATCCCTTCAACACAGAACATAATTTTAATAGAGAGTTCTAGAGACGTAATTCCGATATCGGATTTACTGTCGGCTTTTCAAAGAGACTGATCCAATCCTAGCTCTGATATTCATTCAGATTTTGAGTGCTGCTCGATCTACATGTACGTTCTCCCCCTAAATCAAGGCCAGTTTTAATTGGGGTAGCGTATCGTCTACCTGACCAACATGACTCCCCCTCAAACATTCTTCTCAGAAAATGATTTAACAATGAGAGAGGCAGTATTTGTTGGTGATTGCAATATATGTGTTGATGAATTATCCAAAAGAAACAACTCCTTAACTAACGGTATGAAATCCTCCAATTGTTTTGGCTTACCTCAACGCATAAAGCAGCCTAATAGAATCATTGATAATTCAGCAACATTTATTGACTTCATTTTTGTCAAGGAGTCTAGATGTTAGATATCAAAACAATGGAGTCATGTATTTGCATGTTTAAATATGCCAGCAAAGGCTGTAAACGTTTTCCTATTGGTGCTCAAAATGTTTTAAATTTCCGAACTTTCAAGAATTATTGTAGCACTGATGGAAATAACATTTTGTGCATGTTTCTAATATAATGTGCTAACAATCCTAATTCCTAAACCAAACAATGGGTCCGCCCCACTCTACGTCTCTGACTATCTTTTCATAAAACTATTCACTGATCGCTATCGTACTTAGCACGATGAGTGGTATCTTTTAACTTGAAATTGCTCGCAATGTCTCTTCCGCCTCGATTTAGAATCGTCCATAGCTCTCATTGGTTTTACTTCTGTCAACATCGGTCGATCTTATCTGCCTTTAACTCTTAAATGTATGTTGCAACTTTTAACTAAACTGTGATAAATATGCAACACAAACTACTACAGATGTCTAAATAGGAATCCAGGCCCGAATCGTATTGAATCGTTGAGTTATCTTACTATTATGTGTATGCGTGTCATCAAAGATGTTGTGTTTTCATTTCTTGTTGTCGTATTAACGTCTAGTCATTTTGCGGTTGACAGTTAAATTGACAAGTATATAGAATTGATTCTTTGATTCATTTAAATCATGAGAAAGTCTATATACAGCTACAGATATAGATTCCATTTAAATTGTTGGAATCAACTTTATATCATTGTATTCACAGTATTACAAATGTGACCTACATGGAAACTTTTTGTGTCATTTTGATTGGTCTTAAAAGGGCTCAATCTTGCTGTTGAGATTTATATTTTAATATATTTTAATTAGTGCTGTGGAGTGGTTTTTGGTTATATTTCGAATCCACGTTGGAGCACTTCTTAATATTAATTCTGTATTATCACAATAGTTTCCATAACTACTGATTATGTTCCGATTTATAATTTGCTATCTCTGTGATTGTTTATGTTGTAGGGTCTTATTCATACTTGTGTCATCCTGCATCTGGACTGATGTTTTGATAGTATATAATTTATATAAACTATGTAGACATCTTATATTTACTATTCTTTATATCAACCCCTGTTCGTGCTCAGGACTATATAGAAATTCCATGAGTTAATACATAAACTGGATTGGTCAAAGGATACAAAATGCGATGATGTGGATGAGGCTTGGCGCCACTTCAAACCAATGTTCACTTCGGCCATTGATGAAGTGGCATCTTTATGCGCAGTTAGAGCTAAAGTACGCTCTAAACATGGGATGGATGGATAAATAACAAGTGGAAAATGAATTTAACAACTTCTCTTGTAAGTTAGGAGTTATGAGAGATACTAACAATCTCCTTCAGGCAAATATGGTCAAACCTTTGTATTTATTATCGGCTTCTGGTATCATTATTACGTATGGACAAATTATATCTCATCTGAAAGAGGCACGGATCGTAACCATCTACAAAAAGAACGATACAACTAATCCAAGTAATTATTGGCCATAGCCAGTATCGATCCATCTTAAGTGTGTATTGGTCAAATATTCTAGAACATGTTGTATTAAAACAGCTGGATAAATATCTCTCTAATGTCGGCCTTTTGTACGAGTTTCATTTGGGGTTTTAGGTAAGGTTTTCGACTGAGTCAACTTTAATTTATCTCACAGTTTATATCAGTGAACAAATGGATAAAAGCAAGGAATGATTCTGATAAATCTACAAAAGGCATTTTACATGGTAGGCCACCATATACTTTTGGATATATTATTTGCAATGGGATTTAATGATAACACCTATCCTGGTTCAAATCATATGTAATGAATCGTTCACAAGTCACTGTAATTAATGGGACCTACACCAAAAGTAAACATATGACATTTGTGGCGTACGTCCCTCGGGACTATATCATTGGTCCTTATTATGCCATCCATGTGTGTTTTCTGTGAAAGTGTTTTTGACTTTTGAAACGCCAGTGGAGCTATGGAGATAAAAGTGACGAAATATCTACTTTGGTTTTTGCGTTCCTGATGATCTCGTTGCGATATTTATTCACATATCGCTTTGCGGTTATCTCGTCTCGATATGCTTTATTGAACCATTGCTTGTCAGCCGCGATAATGTTTTATGCTCAGTTCTAAGTGCGCCCCAAGTTATTTGAACGGGAATTCCTGCGTATAAGAAATGTAATTCACACATGAACCCTTCGAGCTGTTTGTTTATATCGGTGTTTAACATATTATTTAACAGCGTTTAGTGAACTTTTTCATTTATTTATACGCGACAAATATCGGCATGTTATATTCTAAATGAATTGGGATGGTAATTATTAACCAATTCTCACGTTACTCCTTCGTGCTGTTTGTAAATATTGACGTTTAGTGAACTTTAGTCTTGGTCTCGAAATGTTTGTTATTTCTTTGCATGCGCAGTATATCTGAGCAATGACAAGAGATGTTATTAAGAAAAGTTTCAACACACTAACCATTCTTATTGGCTGCTTGACATACAATGTGGCCTTAATCTAAAACATCATGTTATTTCTGTGTACGCAGCATATATCAGAATGATATTTGAATTGAACAATGTTCAGAAACTAAACCTACTGGGAACATGTTTAATTGATCCTCATGGGGGAATATTTTAATTAGACGTCATTGAATTATATTTTAATTGACCCTCATGTGACTATATTTTTATTTATCCCCCCCCCCATGGGATCATAGATTAATCAGCACTGATGACACCATATACTTATTTTAATTAACCCTCATAATGGCACCATATTTTAACTTTTATTATCGCTCAGGTTACCATATTTAATTGACCTTCATGTGCCAATATTTAAATTAACCCCATGTGTCCATATTTGTATTTTAATTAAACCTGATCAGTTATGGGACCATATTTTTATTAACCCTCATTGGACCATATTATAATTGACCATCATGGGACAATATTCTATTTAACCCTGATGTGACCATATTATAATTTACCATCATCGGACCATAATTATTTGAATTAACCCTCGCTGGATATGGCCATGTTTTAATTAACCCTCATGTGACAATACAAGTATTTTAATTAACCCTCATGGGAGACCATATTTTCAAAGTTGATACCAGGAGTACATTATATGAGGCCATGCATAGATCATCATTATGCCCTCTTGGGGTGTAGATTTGCCAGTCTATCTGACCCTGTTAAAAAAGTACTCGGTATTTGCGTCAAATAACAAAGAAAAGATTCATGCCAGCCGAAAACAGCTCGAATGTCGTTAAAGAGAACCGAGAAACCAACAGCGCGTCAACATAACGTGTCACTCGTCAAGGCGTTCATTTCTTTTTTGGCAATGGGTGTGTGGTTATTGTTGTATCAATACAACGGCCGTTCCATGTTTGGCGATGAACATTTCAGCAAATTGGAACGTATGCGCCCTTTGTGAACACATATCATTCGGTGTGTAAATATTTCAAATTAAACTTTAGTTTGGCACGTCCGATTTAAAAAAAAATGTTTTCTCACCCTTTCTCACCATGTGCACAGTATATACACACACAAAAACACCTTTTACCAAATGACTATTGTTGGTTGTTCTTGGTACAGTACACAAAACTATGACTAATGAGGATAAACCACACACATATGAAACTGGATTAATTGGGTTCTGTTTTTGGTTACATGGTCGCTCTCAAATTGGATATGAAGAACACCATAACCTAACCATGTTAACATCTAGTAGAGCAGTGAGTAAACCAAAGAAAGCTACTAGCTGTTGATGGAAAAGGTTGCTGACTCAGAGGCTCCCAGTTAACTGACCGAACACTTCTTTAAGATCAGCTCATACTTGTCTTGAAAGATCAAGACAAGGGAACCGTATAATCACTCGCATGGGTCCCTTTTATTTGGCCATGACATATAGTTTTCAACATACAGGGATTATAAACACCTAAACAAAGTAAGTCCCCCCTCATATAATACCCTATATCTCCTGTTATTCACCCGATCGTGTTGAATTTTTGAACGAATTGAGAACATGGTAAATTTTGGTAGTGAATGGACCTATCCGTATGTACCATGGCTACATGGTTACTGATACCAAGCACCACAAGCCATCTCAATCTCGCTACATATTCATAACTAAAACGGCTTCGGGTGAGAACGGACTGTGTTTTTAAACTCCATGTAACACGATAATATAGCTTCTGCCTATACATGTGCATCTTGTAAAAGTGACTGTCATTAGATATATACAAAAATAGAACCAGATTTGAACAAAAAACCAAGAGTGATATTTTTGCCATTTCCGATAACCAACAAAGATCGATGTTTACGTTGAATCAAAATGTAAGAGAAGCCATTATAACTTCAATATCGAATAGAATATCTAATATCGAATCTAATAGTTCACACCTTGATGAAATAAGCCAACCGGAGGTGTACATGTGGTAATTAATCTATAATCCCTCTTTTGTCGAAATAAATATATCGATAGCAGTACCTCGAGCGTCCTGCGTGAGCCCCGGCGACATTAGAGGTGCCAACAGATTTGCGACCGGATGCAAAGGATTATCAAATAGTGGTCTTTTAAATTCCACATCCTATTCGGGTGTCACTAAAGTGCATTAAATAAAACGCCGACTATCATGGAGTCATTTACTTGTTGTTATGTGGCAACAATGGCACACAGTGAACTCGTTCGGTAAAGGTTGCGTGTATACACCGCGAAGCACGTGCAATGTGTGAAATTTCGTGTAATTCGCTTGGAAAACATTTGTTGATTCCCATTTACATTGCATTATCGCATTAATATGGAGGCAGCTTTAGATTCTCAAACGGATTCAGAAAAACGTTCGCAGAAGACCCTACATGTTAGTGTGAATATTTGAACTCAATATTACAACGGTGTTATAACAGCCATACCTGTATACATATATAACGAAAAACACTTCACATCAAAAAAATACTCGCAGCACAATTAATATTCATAACGCATCATCGATCGGGACTACTATTTCCACTTTTTATTTTGAAATTTGTTATATTAACATTGGACTTTAAATAACATTAGGATCCGAGTGTGGTCGTTGGAATTTGTTTAATTCAGTGTAAACAGTTGTCTGAGTTACTTTTTGGTTTAGCAAACCGAACTAAAATACCCTCCGGGATATTTGTATAGAAATCGTTCGTCAACCGGACACGTTCCCCATGCACATTTCAACACCTTTGTAGCTAAATAACTGATATTTTGCTCTCGTGTTTGTAAACCGCCTACTGCTTATAATGGTTGTTAGGGAGTCGCCTGTGGTGTTTCCCATATCGCTAGACATACACGTGTCGCATCGACGATTAAGCTATCGGCTCATTGGCTATAATTTAAAATGGGGCGGTACTTACGGATAGGTCCACTATTCCGATATTTTTCTAACTTTCTTCTAATTGTTGCTTGATTGGAAATTTGCCATTTTTCAAAAATCACACTTTCAACTTTGACCCTCAACTGAATCGTGTGTTGGTGGATACACTGTTTGGTCAGTGTTTGCTAAGATTAGTGTTACCGGCCTTATTAATGTGTGGAATATTCTTGAACTTGGCCAGTTGTCACTGGGAATTTATGTGCATACTTTTAAACCACCCCCATATCTGGTCCACACCATTCACTCGAAAGAATCCCTGTCCCTGGTGCTGGACCAAATAAGTGTTTGTTGGTTACAAAAATCTACGTAACTCACGTCGTTCGTAGAATTTTTTTTTTTCCACCGAATGTGATAAGAAAACTCATTTCAACAAACTGCCTGTGAAGACTGTTCAATTTTAAAGCGGTCTTCGTACAGTTTCTTGAAATGTGGCTGAGTTTTCTTGTCGCATTTAGTGAGAAACCTATCATTTGAGTGACCTCCTTTACGGGTTGTTTGCCTTATATAAATCTATGGCGATAACACTTTCTGGTTCTGTCACATGGGGCACGGGTCCGTTCGAGTGAATGTAGTGGACCAGAGGGGTGGTTCAAAAGCATACCCATAAATTCCCATACAGTACCAAGAACATCTCGTGCAGCAATACGGTCGGTGATCAAACACTGATCACTGATCACGATTCCGTTGAGGGTCAAAGTTTAAAGTGCTATTTTCCAAAATGGCAAATTTTCCAATCAAGCAACAATCAGAAGAAAGTTAGAAAACTATCCGGATAATTAACTACCGCAATGTACTGCTTTTGCCATATTTTCAATTCGTTCAAAATTTCAACACGAACGGACGAATAACACAGCAGATATAGGGTATGATATGAGGGGGACTTACTTTTTTGAGGTGTTTATTATGGAACGATTATTCTAAATTATATAAATACAAGCTGTAACAAACCAGTTTGGAGCGATCAGTCCTGAATAATTTATTTAAGAGATTTCGAATATTTCTTAAAAATCCATTTACAAATTCGATTTAATTTCTTTTCTGAAGAGTTGTACTGGTAAAAACTAGGAAACTCTTTTGACTTTGTTCTGATACTTTACGGATGTTATAATTTTTTTGATAAGGATTACCTAACATGTCTCTGTATCGTTATACAGCACATTCGTGTATTCATTCATCGAAGTGTCACCCCCTACTGTTTATAACTATTGTTTAACATTTTATCAGCATGGATTTGCCAAGCTAAACCACTTCTTAGAAATGGTGGGGATGGCGGAGGCAAGTCGAGAATGTATGTACAGGGACAATGGGTATACTAAATTTTTATCCGGGACGCGTTCATTAATTCAACAATATAGACACATTTGTCCATGTTAATCCACCGTGGGCACCAACATTTATCCTAATAAACCGACATTCGCAATTTTCCACCAAATTAAGCAATATATCCATGGGCGCGGTCTGGCCTTTAATGGAAATAACTGTAGACCGTTTTTTCTTTTGCTATCCCCAATGGTTTTTAATCACCTGCTAGTGCCAGACAACACCTTTACAGAGCCAAATTCTAGTGAAATTTGTGATATTTATATAGTAAAATGTCCAGCTGTACATCTATCCTACATTTAATACATTATTCGCTATATTTATAATTTTCAAAAGCTGCCTCTTGTATTTGACATTTATTTTGTACATATTTTAAGAACATTGAAATGCGTATCTTATGGGGTCTAGCAAATTTTGGAATCGGAATATTTAGATGACGATGATGACTACAACAGTACAGTGAGTTAGAATCGGAGAACGAGATCACACATTTTAACAGCGACACTGAGTTAGATTCATACGTCGATGGCCCCAGTAGTAGTAGTCTGGTCATTGAGACTCGATTTTGAGGTGAACCTAGAACAAATTGTTTACAAGCTGTTTTCGGTGTCATTCGACGCGGAAAACCATCAGGAAGAACATATCCAAAATCCGCAAAAATCCTCGTTGGGGAAACTTTGTTATCCACGATGGCGTCCAACACGGTTGTCTATACTAAATCAGTTCTCGATATAAGTCATTATACGATATATAGTGGCATCAGAATTATGCCGTTATATCAGTTTGTGTTAAATTAGAATGCGGGGGCGAGTAGAGTGACACGGACAGAAAATTATACAATCGTGGCCATGAAATGGCTGTAAAAATGGCCGCAACTCCAAACCATACCACGTAGAAAGCAACATATTGGGTAACTACAAAAGAGTGAAATACGTATGCGGTCACTGCACAGCAAGTCAACCCCCCAATGATTTACGTCTTTAACGTTTGGGTGTTCTGCTTATCCAACATCCAACTGTTGGGCAAAACAAAAATATCTCGTGCACGCAACACACGAACTAATGTTTCGCCTCACAGTGCATTGTAGTTTCATTCGGCATGATGATTAAATATTGAATGCAACGCCGAAATTTAAGTGCACACTCTAGAGGTATAAATACTAGTTATATTTCCGGAATTGTCAACACTCCCGGTGACAATAAACGATACACGTATGTCGCAATGGTTATTATACTGTAAAGAAACACCCATACCTTAAATGGATTAGCACCGAATCTCACCAGGACAAAGAGACTGTACATAGTACATTGTATGTAAGACTAATTTTCATTCTGCTACCAACCCGGTTTCTTAGTAGACAATTTTGTTAAAATTACTTCAGTGGCCACTTTACAACTAGAATAAGCTACAGCGCAATGCACACTATTAGTTTTCAGTATATTTTTGTTTGAAAACATATTACCATTACCACCCACGTAATCGTGCTAAATATCAGGTGATCATCGTTTAAGATGTTATTCCAACGTTGAACATTCACCCAATATTGTTAGCTGTGGTTCTGTGTGCAACAGAATGTGTAACATTATGGAAAATGGGTAAACGCGTGATGCGGTTGAAGACAACGTAGTAAGTTTCGCGTAGATGTGGCCTTGGTGAATTCAACCATATATAATTTCCAGGTATAAACACAGTCTCTGTCACAGATTATGTAGGCAATTTTGGTCAAGTTTTGAATTTATTGAAGACAGTCTATGGTACTCATTTGGGATTTAATAAATTTAGTTCATGGTACACCATCACGCATTCTTGTGATAAAAGCGAAATATTCGTGTTTTATCACTTGATCTGAGGCAACTATAACTACTATTTTGAGAAACGTACAATAGGATCTACGCATTCTCCCCAGTACAATATGAACATAATTCATACCGTTTTATAGCAATTAATTTTTTAAGGCTTTATACCGTAGATATCAAAATAAATGGTGATCGGTCTCATTCGTGAGACTGCTCTGAATACATATATTTCTGCTTCTAGAGAAAGGCCGCATAGTCAATACATCCCTACTAAATCCCGTTTAGCTGTTTAATTACACATATATCACACGATTCAAGATTAGCGGTACATATAAAACTGCGTCATTTTTCCGTTTCTGGACACCCAAAAGTCCAGATTTAACCGTTCCACAAGACCCTGATTTCGCTTGCTCTCTCGTGAGATACATCAGAGAGAATTCGTACATCTCTAATCAAAAGTTTCTCTTATACTTGTAGTCATTCTTCCTCGCAATATTCGAGCGTTTGTTCACTCGTATAGGACTAGCTATTCAATTTTGCACTAAATGTAAATTTCATTCGATTTGTCCATTTTGGTGGCCATTTTGGGAAAAATATTCTACATATATGGTTTACGACTAAGCAATGTTTGTGTATATTTCAATTTATTACGAATTTGGCATTAATTGAAGCACCTGCCGCAGAATTCAGTATTTTCCGATAACAACAGACATTATGGACGCCATCTTTCCCCAAAGCGGATTTTAAGTGATTTTGGATATGTTGTTCCCTACATTCTGCCCTGACAATATGACACCAAACAACAGCTTGTAAACAATTTGTTCTAGGTCCAATGCTTCAACGAACAGACTATAGTGTTGTTACACGTACTGACATGCCAATAGGTGAAGGTGTGGGTCAATTGATGTGTTACGGGAGTGGGCGGAGCTTATGTTGAGGTTGGGGATGGCTTCGTGTCTGCAATTAGGCACGGTTTAATACTCATACCATAACCTGGACAGTATTACAACAAAAGAACTGTAAAACCATTACTATCTCTATACTGGACCATGTGTGTACCAACTGATGTACATTAGAATTAGGTGATTTTATAATAAGGAACATAGGGATAGAGTTAACCCCTTGTAATATCCATTATAACAGAGCGGTTACTAAAGACATCAATTTATATGAACATTACAACAGGTAATATCCACTAAACGGAGTCTTCAATGTTAGAAAACGTCATTGCGTTAATTGAGAAGAAAAGACACAAGAAAGAGCTGCGGTACAAATAAGAACATCTGAAAAAAACACCAGACTCTTTTAACATCTCTCATCGCAGCCGACACGCGATCTGCATCGAACAGAAAAGCCACCTCCAAAAAAAGAAACAGAAAACTAAAAAAAGGTTAACTATTAATTTATGTCAAACATTTATTCATGTATCGTTAAAAACAAATCTTATATACTAAATAAAAGGCGTTCTCATGAGGGGTTAAGGAATGGACATTTTGATCCATTCGTCCATCCCCTGGAGCTAGCCCCCCCCCCCCCCAAACACCACTTTGCGACTTATTCTGTTAATTAATTCGCTCTTCGGTCACGGGTCGGTTCAGGTCGTCTTTGTGTCACTCCACGGACTTAGCCCACCAGTGATTGACGTGACACCTCGGCGGCTTAAGGGTTCATATCTAATCCCTGCCGAGGTGGTCAATGTTCTCATGCATTGAGCTGGACTATCCACGATCAAGGCACCCGAGTGCGTGTTTTTTTTAATTATCGGGTCACGCATTGTGGCCAGATATGCCGCATTAAGCCCATGGGACAACACACATGCCACAGCTGCAACCAGGAAGATGAGGAAGACCCATTCACACCGTCACGGGAGTGCAGCGAGGATAGTCAGCTGGAGAGCGAGGCGATATTGAGATATGTCCGGCTCCCTCTTTCCACTCAGTGACAGATGGAGTTGACCCTACAACCGCCGGAGTCACGAGCAGCAGATACACCGATATGTGGAGTTAAATTGCACCTGCCGCCCCAGATCGGTTTGAAGTGCTGCTGGAATCACCCAGTCAGACTCCGCCTTCACAGTCCCGACGACTCCAATATAACAAGAGACAGATCAATCAGGGACCTGTTAGTAGAACTCCAACAACTAGTAGATGCAACAAACACATTGATGGAGACAAGTCATCAGATGAGAATGTTACAAAGAAAAAGAAAGCCGATCAAATATGGCACAAACTTCAGCCAACAACAACAACAACAACAGCAACAACAACAATAACACCCCAACAAAAATCTCACAACCTCCAATAACAGAAGAAAGAAAAAGAAAACCTATCAATCTTGAATAATGTATATGTATGTCTTTTTCGGAGGAGAGGAGCTCTGATAAATTTCTTAGTTTGAGCTCCGATCCTCTGTGCATGTACCTATCTGGATGTTTATAATAATATGTAAATTTATACTGCATATTGTGGGTCACAGCAAAATATGTTCAACTTTGTCTTTTTTGGGTATTACTAATTAAAGACATAAAATGAGGGGTGAAGGTGTGGGCGACCATTCGGCCGTTCTGAGCATCCCGTGGTTAGACATCACAAGCAAATTGCGACTTATATATTCAGTTTTTATTTGGGAGTTTGAGTTGAATTTCGCCCCCAAATAATAAAGACTAAAGGCAAAAGCAACAGTAAAGATAAAGTTAGTTAGAGAATAGAGAAAGAGATGAATGAGCACCCCGAGAGGAACTCAGTTTGCTCAATTTAGTGGCCCAGACATAAATTAGCTGAGTCGATATTAGAGTCGAGTTAGGTAAAGATTTACTCTTATAAATTGCTATGTATGACACAATAAAAGAAATAAAGTGATCCCTCACCCTGCCTCTCAATTCAATGAGTAAACTCAATAAATTGCTGAATCAGAGTATAAGACTTGGCTAAAATTGGCGAAGAGCAGCACAAATATTGGTGAAGAGGAACTGAGTATTGCTGAAGAGCAAAATATTGGTGTAGAGGAACAGAGTATTGACGAAGAGCAACATGTTGGTGAAGAGAAGCAGCAATTAGTGGCGAAGAGAAGCATAGAGTGTTGGCCAAGGGAAGCATATGGTGTTGGCGAACAGACGCAAAGATTGTTGGCGAAGATGAGCATAGACAATTGGTCATAAGAAGCATAGCTTATTGGTGAAGAGAAGCATATAGTGATGGCGAAGATAAGCAGAGATTGTTGACAAAGAGAAGTTGAACGTCGGCGAGAAGAATAAGAGAAGTTGAGAATTGGAGAAGAACAGAACTGAGGGTGAAAACAGAGATTAGTCGGGCAGTTCTGTAAGATGTGGAATGTTTGATAAAGTTATTTTGCTGCAATTGAGTGTTTGTTGTGATTTGTTAGGAGCATACCATTGGGATCAGGCCCTGCAGCTCACATCTCAAGCAAAACAATTATCTCCCGAGTGAGGGTAACAAACGTAGCACCACTCCAAAATATGCATCGCAAGTTTCTGTTTTAAAGTTGCCCATAAAACTCTCCAGATAGGTTGTATTATACCAGAACAAATAAATATTAATTTATAGAAGGTTTTACAGGCAGGTGTTTTCGGTTCGTATTTATTATTTTATACCCCGGAAACTGAATATAAAACTGACGTCATATAATTCAATATGAACGATGATTCGTATACGTCTGTTGGGTTCTGGTGAATGAAGCATATGTTACATACCGATGTTGGGTTCTGGTGAATGAAGCATATGTTACATACCTATGTTGGGTTCTGGTGAATGAAGCATATGTTACATACAGATGTTGGGTTCTGGTGAATGAAGCATATGTTACATACCGATGTTGGAGTATTTGGACGTTTCTTTCAGTGTATCCCTCATAGTCCATATAATTCCATCGGCAGCTTTCTTAATGGCTCCTTTAGCTGTTTTCTTCATTTCTAACACCCTGTCTATAAGTCCTTCTGTGTTCACTATCTCTAACTTATTGTTGTCATCAAATGACAGGGTCCAGATGGCCTCCACAGCATCTGAAAATAAAACAATAGCAAAGCCAGGCATGGTATACATTTCGCCACATAATATACCGGTTGGATTGTTTCAAATTGAATTCCATAAGGATATATAATTAGTTGAAGTTGGCACACGAAAACCGACAAGTGCAACGCCAAGCTTGGCATATGCCCCGACGCTCAGTTTAGAGAGTGGGCAATGAATGGAAAAATTTGTTTTTTCTAAATCCAAGAAGTCGATATTCTTTCCTCTTAAACTCGCTATCAATACACCAAAGCACAACATATCCGATGGTCAATGCCTAAGGTACGAGCTGAAATGTTCATACAGAGACAAAACTAAGAAATTCCCAAGTCAAACAAGAGCTGTAACTCTGATAAAACTGAATGGAGGAAACCTGTAGTAAGTCGGTATCCAGTGTTCGCTGTCATTGGTCAATTGTCCAATGGCTAATTATTTTCGAAAATGGCCAAAAGAAATTCCCCCAAAATCTGAAATCTAATTCAAAAGCCCAAACTGATTTTGTAACGAGAGCGACATGATAATACAATTTATAGTATCAGAATCTGCTAATTAAGTAGGTGTGACAGCTTAATATATTTTCAAATGGCACCCACGGCAGTGCACTATCAACCATATGTAATAAAACAGTAATGAGGATTAACACTAGTGAATGTTGGGTCTGTCATAAGGCTAAATGGTAGATGGTGGGTAGTTTTATATTCTCAAGTAACAATTTGGGATTAAAGAAGTCTAGACACGGTATTTGAAGGTATGGACATAATAGAATATAGAATGTTAGGTGTTAAATAAAATTAAAATATTCATTAATTGTGAGACCAGAAAATGAGGATTTAATTTGGCAAAAAAAATCAGAATTGGCCAAAACAAATTCCTAGGGATTTTTCGGCCCAATGGGAACACTGTCCGTATTCTTTCTCCCGAACTGTGCTATCAACACACCAAAGCACACCAGAATCAGCAGATCCTTGCCCAAGTTACAACCTGAAATGTTCTTTCAAGTAGTATGTGGATATCCTTTCCTCCCATTTGTGCTATCACCATGCCAAACGACAACGAAATCCAACGATAAAGACATCCACTGCATAATGTTTGTTATGGACGAGTTTTACAGTACGCAAAGAGCCATAACTTCGGGGAAAAGTGCGCACAAAGCCTGCACTCTGTGGAGAACCTTTCCACAATGCTGTTCTACCGGCATAGCAAAGGACATCCAAATTGGACTATCGATTAGTCCAAGTCTGCTCATACGAAAACCAGCTAAGGTATTTGAACAGCGAGATGCTGTTTTTCGTCCGAGACCGCCCATTGCTCTTTCTATGACATGAGTTACGCTCAGGGTTGGTGGCGGGAATCTAATCTATTTTACTCGATTTTACCTAACAAATCAATACCTGATGCTATATATATCGGAAAGAGTGACATCTTATGGGCATAATGGTGTATAATAACTTTCGTGTTAAATTACACATATAATATTCCGGTTTATTAGGACTAACATCGATTTGTTTACGTTTTAACTGAAAGCCAAAGTATTCCGTAATGTACTCGGCTAAGTTCGGCTTCTATGTCAACAATCCAGTGCACGAAAAATTACTCAAACAATCGAGTACACCAGATCGCCGACAACGTGCACTGTTATTTTATTCCAACATCCCGCCACTAGTATGTGTTTAGTTTAACTGTCCTATGTTGCTTCTTTTTAAAGAATTTTATTAGAAAATAATTATAATATGACAAATTTCTAATCATCACTAACGAATGGTACCCGTTAGCCTCATATTCAGCAAAAATATTATATTATCATTCATTTTCTCACATCCTCTTGCACTCACAAATCAACCACACTGAGTAAGCACTGTAAAACAATGAGCATAGCAAAAAGGACCAACACAAATTATGTTTGAATTCAGTCAACATATTTTTTATCTTTTTTTTATACACCAATGAATGTTTGCATCCCTTTCCATAGAATGATAATGGAGTCTGTCCCGGACTCAAGTTAATTTCTTCGAAGAAAAAGAAAAAAGTTAAGATTGCGGAATATTATCTTTGTCTTTCAATAATCCCAATAGTAGTCCACAGTCTCTTTCGTAATGACTTATGAAATTCAACTTTGATGCAAACTGATTTGCCTTTAATTGCTGTATTATCATTCTGAGTTCAATTTTATTTGCAAATTTATTATTATAATATATCTCTTTAATATCAGATTTTAAATAATTCAAGGTATAATTTTCTTTCCCTGAAATACCTAAAATAAAGATAGAAGCTGATTTTGTCAGCATAACTCAGTAAGTTCAGAACCAATTTGACATTTTTTCTTTTAAAAAACTTTACTTTGGGGCAGTCCCAGAATATGTGCTTAATTGTTTGATCGTCAGCACACATCGCTGACATACATTATTATATGTGATCCTTGATCGTTTTCAAATAATTATTTGTACTGAGGATTCTATTACAAATTCGATATTGTAACCAGCATAGGTTACTATCTTTGGTTGTATGAAATGGGATTATAAAGATTTGTTCCCAGTAATGGTCATTCGTGGACTGACTTGAAAGTTCATTTGCCCATTTTTCATTTGGTTTTGTGGACTTTTCAAGATTTCTTTAGATAACATTATATATATCCATGACTCCTTTTTTAGATTTCAAAATAATAGCAATTTCTTGCGGGATATACGGTCTGCAAGGAACTTGTTTTTTCCACCTCGTTTGTGGGCATTTTTGTCTTCGGAACAAAATGTATTCACGTGGTGTTGCACGAAAATAGGTGAAGCGCTTGTGCGTTACGTCTTTTTTTTGTAAACTGATCTAAAAAAAGTTTCTATTTCAATGTAAATACATGGGCCAATTCAGAGTTATTATCTTCTCCGTTCTGCCCGTTGGAAATATTCCTGTAACATATTTCGTTTGGTTTAGTTGGAGTTAAGAAAATTTAGATTGGCAGTGCCATCTTGGGTGCATTCGATCCCTCTATTACTTAATAGTTAAACATTTCTTACACGGAACGTATCGCGATATATATGCAATTTTTAATTTACAAATTACCAGGTATAACTGATAGAATTAATTCAATTTACGTTCACGTGATTCTGTTTGTTACCTTACGATTGCTAGAATATTTTCTCCGGTATATGCCGATGTCACTTCGTGAGGTCAATTGAGTTTGCATACTTTTTATAATATGTAAACTCTGCGGAAATGTTGTTATTTCAAATTAAATTACCGACTTCAATTTACAAGTGATGTGGTTTTCAGAACAAATATCATGTCTTCTACGGGATATACCCGTTTATTATTGCAATTGTGATATTGGTTTACAATTATTTGTGGTTGTATGTGAGCAGGTCACTAACGCATAACCCGTGTCGTAGGAATGGCAATGGGTCCGTCTCGGACGAAAAACAGCATTTCGCTATCCAAATATCTTACCTGGTTACGAGCAGACTTGGACTAAGCTGAGCTGTGGTGTAGTGAAATGTTTGATACGGACGGACAGAAGGCGCGTTGCCGCGTTTTACACTAAGTCCAGCAAAGGGCCATACTCTGAATAAAGTACGGATAAAATCTGCACTACATGGAGATACTTTCCACAATGCTGGTCTACCGGCATACCAAATGACATCCAAATTGGACTACCGATAATTGAGCTATGTTGTGAAATGCTTGTTACGGGCGGAAGGAAGGACGAATGTATCCACTATTTAACCCCGAATCAGTATCAGGGGCATATTAAAACTACCGCTTCTAAGTTAAGAAATTTATTTAAATTCTGCTGGAATTCATTGAACAGCTCGCTGCTTTTCGAGCCAATTTACCCACACACCAAGCTTGGTAGTGATCGGGTAAGGGGTGGGTGGGGGTACAACTCCAAGCCGTCTCACCTTCGAGCGCTGGCGATACGGGTTCAAATCTAACTTTTTAACTCTAACTCGTTGTCTGGTGGAGTTGTCAGTTATTCACTGATGGCCAAAATCAATATATAGCCAAGATGGAAGAGTTCTAAGAAGATTTGTCGTCTTCCGAATATGCTATAACAAGAGCATTGCCACGGTGGTATAAAATACGACGATCGGTTTCAAATTTCATTTCTGAAAGATTCATTCACTTGGAGTTATATCAGCCAAATATGGTTTAAAACATCCACACCAAATCCCAATTCAGTCAATATTAAGTAAACCTCCATACCACAAAGTTTACATCAAATAAAGTTATCATTAAGACACCAAACAATTAGCACAAGGGCCGAACCTGATAAATATGGACGACCATACCCCAATATTGAACTTGGCCTTTATTTTATGATTCAGTAGAACTAAAGTTATCATCCGGAAACGAATTATGAATGGACGGACAGGTGGGTGGACGGACCAAAACATAATACGTCCTGTTTTAAAACAGGCGTACATAAACTGATCGTGACATCGGGATTGCATCGGGTGATAAATTAGATTAGATTAGTTTCTCCAGCGCTCATTTAGGTGAACTTTTAAGCGATTGTTTATTTAATATTTCCTGGAGTTAATCCCCTGGTAGTGTTGATAAAATAGATGTATATAAGAAGAGTGTATATAAATTATTTTTTATCAATTTCATAAACGGTAGGAAAGACTGAAATATATTCTACATTTCATAGACGATAGGAAAAACTGTGGAATATATTCTACATTTTATAAACGGTTGGAAAACTGTGATATATATTCTATATTTTATAAACGGTAGGAAAGCCTGTCAAATATATTCTACATTGTATAAACGATAGGAAAAACTGTGATATATTCTATATTTTATAAACGGTAGGAAAGCCTGTGATATATATTCTATTAAGGAATAATCTCGGTTTCCTAATGTAATTACACAGTCTAAAGGCATATGCCGAATCACAAACCTATAAATCGCGAAGCGATTTATAAGAGTTTGTGATTCGGCATATGCCTTTAGACTGAGTAATTACATTAGGAAACCGAGATTATTCCTTATAATTATGCCATCGATTGTTAAATATTGATTTTAAAGACATATTCGCCCTTAAAATACGATTGAAACAAGGAACTATATGTTCTCAAATAACAGACAAGACTTGAGCCGAAAACAACTCGCTGCATTCCCGTCCGAATAATATCGATCGATCTGCAGATCTGTAGATCGAGTGGGTTTTTCTCGAACGTATGTCAAGGACGAAACAAAACATTAATAAACTTTTGATCAAAATTAAACATTATTAGCAGAATTTTGGAAGAGGAAAATATACAGTTAGTCTCCATGTCAACTGGGAATCATGAACATGCGATCAAAAAGTTTAGTAAGAATTTTCTTACAGGAATCCTCCTATCTATCGGCAGTGAGCCAAATACTTTTCAATTTTCGATTTTTCGCAGTCATTTTGTGTCATTGTAATTTTTAACGAGAAACAAGTTTTCAGAAGAATTAAATCATCGTGGCATTTAAGGAATTTTAAGATGATTTATTTTTCAAAAACTAATATATTTGGTAAAATTTAAAGTGATTATTTATAAATAGCTTGTGTCCAGATAATGCAGACACGTAAACCTTTGTAACACTTTTTAACATATCGGTACACTGAGACGAGTAGAAGAAATATCCTGCACAGGGACGTTACATTATTTGTAACACCAATCAACGAGTGGTCTCTGTGGATCTCAGGAATCATGTGTATAGCGGTCGCGTTGTAAATATAGAAGGCCGATGACTTCTCTGATCGATAGGTCACGGTCGTTACACGCTTTGTGTGATAACCAAAGTTAAGCAACATCGGGCGCGGTTATTCCATTGATGTGTGACCGGCATGGGATTCCGGGTGCTACCAACTTTCGGTGCGACTCCCAGACTTCTCTCTCACTCTCTCTCGTTCTGTTGTACATGTAACATAATGCTTCGTAACAATTTATCGCTACACTGAGACGAGTTGAAAAAATATACTGCAGTTTTCTCACAGGGACTTTAATCACTTTATATCATTTGTAACACAGTCCTGCCTACGAGCGGTCACTGTGGATCTCTGAAATCATATAACGATTCGTAACACTTTGTAACATATCGCTGCATTGAGATGTGTTTTAATAATATGCTGCGTTTTTTTTGGGGGGGGGTGACTTAATATTTGTAAAATGTACCGGTAACGCCTCATAACACTTTGCAACATATCGCTACAATAAAAGGAGGTGAAGAAACATTGAATGCTGCATTTTTTTTTTTACGGGACTTTGTAAGTTTCAGTTTGTAGGGCCAGTCTCTGTGGAATCTCAGAAATCATGAAACGCTTTGTAACATATCGTTACACTGAGACGAAGGGAAAAAATATGTTGCAGTTTTCTCACGGGACTGGTACAATGTTTGGGGACATCTGTAAACAGTAATTAAAAATTTCATCCTATAATATAAATTGTAGTGCCCAGAATATAACCACTAAATTTAATACTCTTACCTAAGTTACCACAGGAGCTTGGAACTTTATCACTAACTGCCTTAATTATGCTAATTAGCATTTTTTTTGGCCCAGCATTATGGCCAAAAAAATGGTAATTAGGCTAATTAATGCAATTATTAATCAAGTTCCACACTCCTGTGGTCTTACAAAATGACAAGTGGTGCCTGCTGGGAAAATGTAAATAAAATTATAAATGAAACGAAAACTAAAAAGTTGTGTATGTTTAGTCATGCATTTCGTAACGAAACGTCGCAAATTTACGACCAAATTTACACTCTGTAAACAGCTTGGGAATGTTTATTATATTGGGGCATTGTCTTTATTTGGATAGTTATTTATTATTCTTTTATTAGCTTTCATAGCGTTCGTGAAAAAAAATGTGTACTGCGAAGCGAGTGCGAATAAAATAGCGTCCTTAGTTACTATGCAACGGACTACAAATATCATTGCGCGCAAGTTCTTTTGGGTCGCCGGTTTTTGTTGCACTGATAAAATCTCGACCTAATGTAATTATCCGATATAATTACATTAGCTTTGATAAACTCAACGGCAATTTACTATAGAAAATGAAGTGGGTGTAATTATTATTTAATAAACGGTATGAATGACTGATATATATTCTATATTTTATAAATGGTAGGAAGAACTGTGAAACATATTCTACATAGTATAAGCGGTAGGAAAGACTGATATATATTCTACATTTTATAAACTGTAGGTAGAACTGTGAAATATATTCTTCATTTTATAAACGGTAGGAAAGTCTGTGATATATATTCTACATTTTATAAACTGTAGGAAGAACTGTGAAATATATTCTACATTTTTGTTCCTGATCCTTTGTGTCCGCCTCTGACTTCAACAATTGTAGGAGTAACGGAAGAGCTCCAAGATCTACTAATGCTTCCTTATTGGTGTCGTTCCTGGCTAGGCGACTTATGGCTGAAAGAAAGATATAGGATACATTTATTAATGTTGTATATTTACATGCACTCGATATTGCTTCCTGAACACATTGATTTCGGACATCATCGGAGTATTCAGCACGATTGGATTTGACGATGTTTCAGGGAAATAATAGTGTTGGTTTATTATTAGTGTTATACATTTATTCATCACACCAAAGCTCTCAGCTACCTGAACACATGTAATGAAATTAACTAAATTGAGATTTTAGAGACATCCGGAAATTATTATTTGCTGACCATATAATCAGAGGTGATTGTGGAAGAAAGTGTAAACGAATTCAATCACAGCCTGGATAGCCATTATAACGACCAGCCATGCAATATTTGTATGACTGCACTCTAAATAACATTTAGTTGATTTTATATTGTCAAAAGTTTATTTAGTTATAGATTTGACCAAATCCTGTCGAAATTTAGTTAATTTCCCGCCATAGACCCGTTAAAGGAAATTGGGTTGAATCCAATCACGTGGTCATAACTGAAGTATTGTAACTAAATATTAGACCAATGAAATGGCTTCTCTCTGACAACATATCGTTTATATATGTGTCTCACCAACATGTTTTAAATCGCAGGGGTTCCACACATTTTTTCTGTATTGCATTTGTGTAATCCATGTCTGACGACAAAGAGATGCCTTTTGGAAGAATGTGGATGCGGAGAATACGTCTCTGCATCCAATGGTAAGTATTATTCATGTTACTCTCTGCGTCAGTACTGCGTGCATCATGTCTCATGATCACCATCCATACAATCCATGCAATTTGCGTGACTGCGTCATCTATTTTCATGATTTTGTCTGTTTATATATCACAAGTGCATTCGCGTGTATAGTAAAGAAACAAAACAAACTTGTAATTGTTATCAGTAAGTTCGATTTAGCTACTTTGTTGTTCTCATATTTTTATGGGTTAAGAAAACCATTGGTAAACCATAATTTAGTCATTTTTGACCAATATTTATTCACCTTTTATCTAATTATGATCCAATTTGTTTTGTCATACATGACTCAGTTTTAGTTAAAGGCTACTAAATATTTAGTAAATTTTTTAACATAATTCCATTGGAATTATTAGTACATATTGGGTTAAAATCAGACTAAGTATTGGATTCAGAGTTAACTAATTAATTTTGTCTCAATTGATTGGGTTACAATTAACTAAAATTGAGTTGGAGGAAAACGATGTAACCCAATTTAGTATTCTATATTTAGTTACCCTTCTTTAGTGAAGAATTGACTAAATAAATTTGAGTTAATCAAGATTTATTAACCAATTGTCGAAGGAGTTTGATCCAACAGTTTAGAATTGACTTAAATTTATTAACGGGTTTCTAAAATTTATTTAGAGTGTAACTGGAAGATATCGACACATCGAATCAGATATTAAGAACAAATGTGATATTAAAGTCGCCGTCGCGAAGTTCATATTTTACTCATTTCCCCGCTTATTAGACCAACAGAGTCGTTCTGAGAACGAAATTAATCGTCCCAAGATTAGCCGCTATCAATTCGCATTCCAGGAAACCCCCTGGCATGCGCACAGCTCTATACGCAAACAACAGATTGGGTGTAATTTATTTTTGACCCGTGACGTCATAAATCACCTTGCGGCATTCTGTTGACATTGTGTTATCGAAATCGGTTTCTGCGTGGTTTTGTTTTAGTTCACAAACATGTTTCGTTTTCGTTGGAAATCTTGAATTCGGAATGGATTTATGTGTGTAATAAAATATTGAATAATACGACATGAATTATTCGCGTGGCCAACAGCTCCGGAGTAAATTCGTACATATTTGGACGAAGTTCGTGTGTCACTGTGACTGTCAGAATAGGACCACAGTAGATCATGCCATGAATCTCTACTCCCGTGCCGCTGGAGTAGGTATTCGTGACGTGATCTACATGTAGGTCCACGGGAACTTCGAAATTTATTAACTTTCAACCTATTGTTGATATGAAATGCATGGGATACGTGACCGCTTTCGCAGATTTCTGCTTTCAAGTCCCACAAGAAGAGTACGAATTACGTTTATGGCTGAACTATCAGAAGGGCTTCTTGTGTGGCTATGCTGTCTACGTATCTGCATGTATCATCTTTGCGAAAATGATTTTAATATGATCAAACAGTGAAATACAGATCTATACAGTATACTATGGCTTCTTCCATTCGTTGAGTTGAACAAGTAAATACTGGAGTGTTATTACGCTAAATAATATCATATCTATGTTCAGGGTAAACACACCAGCCCCTCCCAAAATGGGCCGCATCCTCAGCATTGTATGGGGTTCAAGTTTTTTTTCTCCAATTTTCCTCTGACTCATTCTTTTTTATTATAATATACAAAAATGTGACAACAATAACGACCATAAAAAGCGTTTGCTTTTAAAATAGTGAACAAAAGTCATTATTTTGTCATTTTATGCAGATTAGTTCCATACAACACCTTCTCGGGAGAAGTCTATTTCTTGCCATTTCATGACTATAAAGCAAAATAATCAATAAAACCCCAAGATGATTTTTTGTCATGTAGGTCGTGGACTTCTTCCCTTCCTAGCCTGGACATCTTACCCCCACCCAAACCCTGACTCAAACTGATGCCATTCACAACACACGATGGAAGAGGTCTGCAGTTATGCAAACCATGGTAGCCATAGCACCACCGAATAAACTGTCTATGCTATATGCCTGTATTTGTTGTGCAGAGGTCCATTAAACGGATGACTATATTTTTGCTGGTATCCTAACCATGCAACTTCAAGTAGCCATGGGTCCAGGCACAGGAGACAGTCTCTGTGATACACTTGAAGTGTCCTTCCTATGAAATCGCTTTTTTCACTTCCTTTAGCTTGGTCTCAACTTTTTCAATCTCATGGCAACATCTGCACTCACAGGTACATTGTAGTCTCCATCACAGTACATAGGCCGCATGAACACCTGAAATGACAAGGGAAATACATTTATTATGGAACAACTCAGAGTTAACATTCAATTCCTCAATTTTGTTGATGCAAACTTTGACAAATGTGTAACAAACTCGACATACAGTAATGCCCTAAATAAACGACCCCTTAACCACATCAGAATTATAGGTATAGTTTCAGGATTCAGTTGGAAATATAGTTTGTTGAAATTCATCGGAAAGCTCTCATAAATGGCAACAAGTCATATTTCGGACTAAATCCTGAAAACTTACCCACAGTTCTGCTGTAGTTAAGGGGTTGAATGATTAGGTCATTGCTGTATGTTCTGATGAATGACAGTGGGCATGCGTCTGTCCGTCCACTTGTTCTCATGGATACATGCGTCTTGGATAAGTTCCGCACAAATTTGTTATCAGAAGTTATACCTGCTGAATTGTTTACCAGGTATCTATTTCATTATCCAGTTTTGTTAATATCCTGTTTTAACGATTCACATCTTATACTATAGTAGTTTACCTGGTGTACATGATATCTCCCCCAGTGCATCCCCCCTTTTTACTATTTTCAGTCTGTCAAATGCTCACACCCACCGAGAATTCAACATACGACAAAATATAAATGTACACGTATTAATTTATTGCTTATTTATTTTTATGTTATAGTCATTAAATGGCGATAAATTAACATGTTACAAGTTGTTTGAGTCAGGGTTTGGGTGGAGAGGGGGGAATTAGATACCCAGGTCTGAATATCCCCCACACCCAGCATCTACATAAGAGTATATGACAAAAATAAACTGATTATTTTATTGCTTATATTGCCCTATAATGCTATTTTTCCATTAAAATTTTGATTGAGTCAGGATTTGGGCTGGGGAGAAATTACACAGGCCTGGATATCACTCCCCCCCAAAGAAACCAGCAGCTGCATATGAGACAAAAATATCTTATTATTTATCACTTACATGTACCGGTATATAGCTTTATATAGTCATGAAATGGCGAGAAATTAAAATTAATCGAAAAAAATTTCATTGAGTCAGGGTTTGGGGTGGGAGGGGGAATACAGAGGCTTGAGTATCTCTCGCCTTTTCATGAGTGTATGAAGCAAAATAAGCAACTTATAAAATAATAAATTCATTTTTGTCATAAGTAGCTGCTCGGTTGGGGAGTGGGGGGGCGATAATAAACCCGGGTATCTTTCTCCTGCCCAAAATACTGACTCAAACAACTTTTTCTTGGAAAGTTAATTTCTTTCCTTTCATGACTAAATATTCAGAAATAGCATACATTGGCATGTATAGACCAAGTCTTCTCAGTCCACAACAGCTTGGGAAATTGGTTGGGTTGATGCTGTTTTTGGACCGAGAATCCGAGATACCTCCTGTTGCTCTTCTATACCAGTACCGTAACAGATTTTCATTCAAAAGACATACTACATGTATAGTACCCCGACAGTCATGTGAACCCATGAATATGATTAATCATCTCACTTGGACCACAATGAATCTGTCTTCAAAATGATATACAATGTACCATATACTGTTATAGAAAATATCCCCACCAAGATATTATCTCGACTCTCGAGATTTCGAGAAAAGAATCTTGAGATATTAACATATTTTCTCGAGATCATATGGCAAGATCTCAAGAAAATATGCAGAGATCTCAAGATAATATCGCGAGATACTAGTAATATGTTCAGAGCTTGAGATGCGCATGTCAGGATCTCAAGATGTGTCGAGATAACAATTAACATGTTGAATATTCAACTTTCAAGACACTTTTTTTTCTTGGACAATGTCACAAATCAAGAGTTAGCTAATTTTTGGCAAATTATTATTTATTATTTTAGCTAGTGCAAACACTGTCTCTGATTGTGATAGTACTGATACTAATAGCTGAATCCAATGTCAATCCGTGAGCAGCCATGGACTGGCAGTGGTCGAGTCCAGAATTTCAATACATCACAAAATTGACATTTTTAGTAAAATAAATACTACTAGTATATTTTTAGACTAACATTTCGGCAGACACACAACTTTTCCTTGAATTATATTTCATATTTCGATGTATTGAGTATGCGTAATGATTATTACACATGTCCGCTCGTATAAACGTGGTTTTAGCTAGTATTTACATCAATTTTATTTTCACATGTTTTGCCAGTGACCGCGATATTTTTAATAAGAGACGCTCAGTGACTCACCATTTTCGTACGCGATTTTCATCTCTTCGCCATCCAAGGTCTGGATCGTTTGGTGGTCTCACACCATGGTAATTTTGTGGTAATTCCGGCTCGTGCATGTACGCTCCCGTTGTCAAATTTAAAGTCTCTTCTGCTGACGAATCAGACGAGGAACAATCAGATCGCAAAAAATGTTTCTGTCAGTGTCAGGCATTCTGTGGGAAATACCCAAGGTCCTTTAATACGTCACACGCTTTCTCGCAAATAACTGTTTCCGTCAAAATATATAATGAAGTGAGGCATCAGGCTATCATCCAGACACACACAGTCGTAAACACTCGTATCTTTCAGACAGCGGAGGATTGTTTTCTTAAATAAGTGTGCACAACTTGATACAAATATGAATAAATGAACATATATTGAGAATTTTCGCGACGGCGACTTTAAAGGGAAAAGAGATTGCTCTGTATCCATTACTGTATAGAAGACACATTAACTGATGGTAATGATACATCAAGGGATAAAGAGATTGCTCTGTCTCCCTAAAAAGCAGATCAAATGATGACATCAAGGATCTATCAATGCATATTGACATGGAAAGGCTCAGATTTAAATAATTTATACTACATGATAGAAATGAAAACATAACACAATAATTGATTCATCAAATAAATTTAAACTCTTCACTGAACTTGGATTTTACTCTTTGAATTACTAAATCATTTAACGCACCCTGCAGAGCTTATCCCTCATCCGATCATCACCAAACTTCATATGGATCTTCGGTGTGACCTCTCGATGGGTGCCTACCATTTTCCCACCAATTTTGTCAACAACAAAAAAACATGGCTGCCAGCGGCTTGGATTTTACTCTTTGTATTACCAAATCCTTTAGCACAATTGTATGACTTTACAGGTCATATTTATCATCCAATCGTCACCAAACTTCATGTCGATCTTCGATGTGACCTCTAGATTGGAAACTCCACTTTTCCCAACAGTTTGTTTAAAACAAACATGGCCACCAGCAGCCATCTTGGCTTTCAAATGTAAATCCATCAGCACACCCTACAACCCACATTATTGGAGAATTGTTTTGAAACTTTAGTCTTTGTTGGTAAATAAAAAAGTAGGAATGCTTCTATAATCATGATACGGAACATTGATCGGATAAGATCAGGAAAACTGAGTAAAATAGTCATTTGAAGCAGTTTGGAGGGGGCCCTATCCCAGAATCGGAAAAAATTAAAATTAGGGGGGTGGGTACCCAGAGGGCGGAATTTTTTCCTGCCCCCCCCCCCCCCCCCTGTGCTTGCAATGTATTTCTTAAAGGGTTGTTCATAATCATAGCCAAACACCGAGACTGTTCTATCGTCCAGTAGCCTAAATAACATTATGTTGGTACATGTAGGAGGGTGAATATATTAGCCTTAGATTAAACCGAGGTCTGAAGACCCAATATAAAATCATGGTCAATAATTTTTGAGGGAATAAATTATAATTAATTGGAGATATATATAGCAAAACAATATTATAATATATAAAAATTAATCTGCTAATATATAATGAACATGATATCAGTTGTCCTGAGATAACTGAGAAAATGTGCTCCACTCAACAATGACCCAATTTATGCAGATCGATGCATATGATAAGTGTTCAACTGCTAATGCCATTACTGATCTGAAGCCAGATATAATCAAGAAGTTTTCAATTGCAGCATAGAACAGGGAAGTATACTCTGTCTAAATATCCACCCATTTGACCATCAAAATAGGTGTGGTCAAATACATGCATATATATAATCTATTTTCTTCACGCCCACAGGTCATAATGAACGATAATCTTAATCCGGAACTAGTAGACCCTTCTCGCAAAGGATTATATGTTACTGGTGTTCTTCTCTTGATCAATGGCCACCAAAACTCACAATTATAAAAGTTCACAAATGTACACCTATATCGCTTTTCAAATGGCATTTAACAAACGACTTATATATATTCGTCCAAATGAATGAGACACTATCATGTTATGTATTGTATGTTCTGAATACGTTTGAAACAAATATCGGTTTTTATAACCGAAAGCATATTAGAATGAATTCTTTGATAGTAGAAAACTGACACGAAATTGGCCAATATAATTTAAAAGATCCTGTCCACTTTAAGCCAGGAACTCAATCTGAATATCGAGTACTCCGAACGCAACAGAATCACTGCAGTCAGAGGACCGAGAGTAATCCACATTTACGGCTATATTTTTTCGTATGGGGCAGATTTACTTTATTCGTTGTCTATTCTTGATGAATATTTAGCCGTGTTGATTTCGTTCGGCCACAAAAATTTACAAATATCCAGGAGCAATATCACAACTCTTTATTGCTATCATAATGCCACTGGGAAATAAACTTGGTCAACTTAGAAATACCGGCGCCACACAACATTACATAATTTAGTGCACAGGAATGTGGAGACCACATCGGAACGAACTTGTAGTATATGTGATATCCAGAGAACCATCCCAGCTATGGAACTCAAAGATACCATTGGGAATCATTATATGAGGCTATTTTCCTATCCAGGCTCTGTCAATCAAAATCAGCCACTCTTTGGAAAATCTTGTGTGTGAAGTCCATGAGTTGAATTATGAGCTTTTCAGTTCTAACAGCAGGTTCTGTTTTTGTTACGCACCTCGACATAATGTATTTCTAATCGCCGATGTTACGTGTAAAGATGTAGGTGATATTTTTCGCATGAACTAAAACCTGGTAGAAATCCGTCAACATGAGTATTGTTCGAATAAGACGTGTAGAACGCACATGTAGGCTCTCGTTTGGTAGCATACGACAAAGGAATTGCCATATGCCCCAGGCATACTCACTCAGTGCGTTAAATTTTCGCAAACGTATACCCAGTGTTGTCACACATGTATATTGTAATTATACTCAAAGGAGAAAACTTGCTCGTGCTGCTTCGATCGGACAATCACTTTGTGAAAATCAAGCACTTTCACGAAACAGTCATGTGGAGTTGACACGACATTGGTGAAATTGAGAAGTGAGTACTGGATACCCGGAGTTTAACTTATCATAAAGTCGATGAAGACTTATGAAGATGTGCAAAGTGCAGAAAGTTTGATGACAACTATATAGATCAGCAGATGGGAGCATTGCATACAGATCGACTTGTTCCTTCAGCATTTTACGTGCGTGCTATAGATCTATTCGGACCTTTCACAAAAGCGTAAATATTGACAAACTAAACATGTCACTATCTTACCACGTGCTATCTCATGACAGCTGTAGCCAAGATATCGCCTTCCCGTATTATATAAGGCCTGGTCCAATATCGTCATTATGAAACCAATAATCTGTTCATCCGCTACTAGTTGCTTGCTCTCTTCCTCATTGACAATCTCTGCAAGAGTTGCGATAGCAGACATCACTATTACTCCATTCGATGAATTCAGGTATGGAACCAAGATGTTTATGAAGTCACTATCTCTCAACTTTCTGAAAAATAAGAAAAGACAACTAGGGTTTAAATTTCTGATCTTATACTTTGACATTTATGATCTTGCCATCATAGCATTTTACACCAGCCATTAACAACCAACATCGTTTGCTTTTAATTGAGATCGTCGCCATGTATGCTGTCGCGAGTCAATTGAATGCTACCCGAATTCCAGATTATTATTTTTAATCTTAATTATTATCTCTTTTTTTTTTTAGGAATTTAGGAATTGTTTTGTTTTGTATCTGCATTTTGTTTAAGACCACCGCCCTGTTATTGCTTATACTATTGCTTATTTGTATTTATAATGCGTCGGCGTCGGCGGTAAAACTGCATTTGACATTTGTAAAATCACTTATAAACATCCCAAAATCACACCAGACGGCATGTTTGTCACTAAAACGACAGCACTGTGAACGGACTAACATTCGTACTCGTTTTTCGTACCTCGAAGCAAAACTCAATCATTCGGTTCTCATTGTACCATCATGTCACAATCAACTTGAGCAATAGTATTAACCAGTTCACACACTTTGTTGTTCTATCTATACTCCCTATATATACGCATGCACAAAGATAATAATAATAATAACATATGTCTGTGCAAAACTTTAAAAAAAAATCATACCTGATATTTTCTTCATCATCTTTTGTGGATAGGTTATGAACAATTCCCATAATCATTTCTAAAAGAGCCTACAAATAACAGAAAACAAAGTCATAGATATGGTTTCCATGGGTCGGTTTGGATTCTTTTATTGTGGTTTTATGTCGTCGTTAAGTGTCGGCGCACACGATCCCGATTGTTCCGGGTTAAATGCAGCTGCCGGATCAATCGGACCCAATACAATCGGGGGGTCAGCGCACACGTGTCGGATTTTCACTCCGGTCATATAATCATGCTATGGTCACTATGTAGTCTATAGGAAATAGCCAACTGGTGTGGTCAGTCTGTTTAGCCAGTTACTATAGCTAGTCATGGTGGTTTATATTAATATGTATTTCTAAATACTAATATTTATTAATAATAAATTAAATACCCGTAATTATAATAGTAATAATATATTGAGGTCACAAGTAATATCAGTGATTGGTGTAATAGACAGCTGCCACCCTCTTGTTGTGATTATTATATATTATTCTGCCCACAGGTCTACCGGCCCTTGTTCCTTGTCGATCGATCAGAATTCTTTATTCAATTTCGAATAGCGGTCGCCGCTTTTTTTTTAATGAGGTTTTGGTCATGTGACGATCGGTCATGTGACAAGCAAAACATGCGCGTTGCCATCGTCACGCGCCGGATTATCCTGATGAAATCAAACTCAGTTTAATCCGTCCGATTAAATCAGATCCGACAAAATCCGCTCCATTGTTAGGCGCACACGGTCCCGATTGTCCCAGATTTATCCTGCAGCCGGATTAATCTGGGACAATCAGGATCGTGTGCGCCGACCCTAAATGAGCTCAGTTTTACGAGTGGAGGAAAGACCACACATTCCAGGAAGGTATGCCGGGGTGGGTGTGTGACACGAGGGGCGAAAAACATGTTTTTACAACTTCTCGCAAATTTGTTACTAAAGAGATTTTGTGCCCATATTTGACATTTATAACAGTTTAAAACATATTATAAGAATGTATAACTGCACAAACACCATATTTATGTTACTGGGACCGCATATGGGCCTCAGCAGAGGTGACATTAAGCTATGGTATGTTACATATGGGATGGTTGCGTGAAAAAAATCCTTCCCGACAGCCTTCGGAAAGAAGCTTCGAGAAATGTAAAACTGAAATAAATAAACTTGTCCCAATGTAACTAAAGCTTAGATCATTGTGTGCATGGAAAAAGAGCGAGCAACTGTCTCAAACATTAATGGGACTACTAATGGCTAGAAAATAACTCATCAGTGCATCAAGCCAATCAGTGAATTATTTGCATGTCTATCAATCAGATGATCTCTCACAAGACCTATTAAAAGTATCCAAGCCTGGTATATTGCTGTGACTGCTTGTCATCTATATATATGTACTAGCCGATGAGCCCGACGTTGTCCGGGCTATTCAAAAACCAAATTTCAAGTCGATAGCTCCACCCTTTTCCGAGATCTGGTCTGCGCATGCGCGAAGCTGGCGTCTCACGGGTTCGGCGACCCGATAAAATTCGTATCCGGGGCACGATACATTCACATACCAAATTTCAAGTCGATAGCTCCACCCGTTTCCGAGATCTCGTCTGCGCATGCGCTGCACGGGCGTCGCACGGGCTCGCCAATACGACAACGACGACCGCCTGGTCAAACTACACACACGTACCAAGTTTCGTCCCGATCGGTCGAGAATCGTAGATTTGTATTAATGACAGACAGACAGACAAACAAACAGACAGTCAGACAGAGGTCTTCAAAATATATATGAGACTAGCCGATGAGCCCGACGTTGTCCGGGCTATTCAAAAACCAAATTTCAAGTCGATAGCTTTACCCAGCCCGACGTTGTCCATTCAAAAACCAAATTTCAAGTCGATAGCTCCACCCGTTTCCGAGATCTGGTCTGCGCATGTGCGAATCTGGCGTCGCACGGGCTCGGCGACCCGATAAAATTCGTATCCGGGGCAAGATACATTCACATAGCAAATTTCAAGTCGATAGATCCACCCGTTTCCGAGATCTCGTCTGCGCATGCGCGAAGCTGCCGTCGCACGGGCTCGGCGACCCGATAAAATTCGTATCCGGGGCAAGATACATTGACATACCAAATTTCAAGTCGATAGCTCCACCCGTTTCCGAGATCTCGTCTGCGCATGCGCGAAGCTGGCGTCGCACGGGCTCGGCGACCCGATAAAATTCGTATCCGGGGCAAGATACATTCACATAGCAAATTTCAAGTCGGCAAATACCCTGCCTGTGAAAATAGTACTGTAATCCTGAATAATGGCAAAATGTCCTCCATTTGCATTGTTTACATTCTTAGAAACTATTTTTCTTGGTATGGGAGACCATAATATCCTAACATTATTTGCGATAGCCGATACACATGCCATGGGGGCGGGGCGGCCATGATTACAAACAAACCCATCCGTCAATACTAGAATACGATTACGAATGGAAATCGATCAGTATAGACAATCGCGCATGGGATCAAGCTTTTGATTATGCCCATCAATTTATATGGGTTATAAGCTATATGATTGTACCTGACAATTTCTCGATTAATTTACATTCAAATGTTATTAAACGTATTTTTCTCCACAATGTTTTTATCCCAGTGCACCAAAATAGAATTGACCGGAAGTGAACTCGCACAAGGAGTCCGTCGTAAAATATGACATATTTCGTCGGAATACGGTACTTTCCTATTCATAAATATGTTTTTATATAGGCTATTTGATTTTAGAATAATAAAATATTCCGAAACATGTAAGTTTTCTATTTATGTGATTTGCGTAATAATACGACATCTTGTAATCTCGCTTTCGACTATAGACTGGTAATTCTAAAAATAAAATATCAACATTTCCATCTGTAAACAGCACAAAACTTCATAAATCGGTGGTAATCAAGCAACTAAATTAATTCCAACAACTTAAATAAACTGAAAGCATCGATTTCATATCATAAACTTGCCCGATTGCAGGATCGAATTGCTTTCTGGTCGATTTTCATGTACCTGCCGCGAATTAAAAAATGACAACAACATCATGAACATGTGTTTACAATAGAAATATGGCGACTGGCTCCCAAGAAAAACTGACACGTTTTAGCGGACGTTTTTCAAACGATACAGTGAACATTAATCTAAAGCATAGCTCCTTGGCTCTTAACGGTATGTCACTTAACATAATGGGCTGCCTAATGATACTGTTGAAGTTATAGTTATTCACATTTGAATGCCAAAACAATGCCATAATATTGCAGATATACTCTGTTTCAAAGTCATTTTTCTGGTACAAAAAGCTTTTTAGCTTACATCTATTCGTGGCACCTCCTTTAACGATATATGCTCTATATATTATCTCTATGTTGTTATATCTATTTCTGTCTGCTTTTATGTGAAAAATACCAATTTTGTCAGCCCGTTTCCAGACATTTTTTATGAAACAGACTTTGCCATCCCCTTAAATACGTTATGTTACTATAACATGTGGATTTCTCAACAAAGCGTTTCTTATGGAGTTCTCCTGAATCCTGTTGTACTTTCTTTTATGGAAATTAGCTGACTGTTTTGTCTGTACGTGCGCACAAAGTCAAGAGTGTGGTTGGTAAGTATGTGCTATATACTTTTTAATCTGCTACCAGTATCGTGGTGTTAACTTCATATGATACATTGATTGTTGTTTTCTTTGAATTTTGTGAGGTTTTTGATACTTTTCTACCAATTTAAAAGTTTGATAAACATTTCCCTGGAGGCCATATTGGACTGGTTTAAACCTTAAACTGTTATTTGAACTAAATGGGATCATTTTCTAGTCATATGAGTGATACCCGTAGAGTGTTATGCGGTAGAAAATTATTTTATTTGCAAGTTTGGGGGGTGCTGGGTCCCGAAAATGCCAGATGCAAAAAAACGGCATACCTTCCTGCAAATTTGTTACTACTCCCCCTTAATTTTACCTGGAAATCACTGTACGGATTGAATATAAATACATGCTGGGCCCTGCCTGTACTATAGAATCCTAACACGGTGCACGTATACACACTGTAAAAACAAGTGTTTAGGTTTGTGACATATCATAAACACAATTATTACAGTTTAATTTCGCGTGCCGACGTTTAAAACACAAGCACGTGTATTAAGGATAAAGCAAACGTTTATGTTGTAAACACATCCACATGTTTAGGCAAATGTGTTTATAGATTAAGTGGCCGATGTGTTTAGAAAATAAACACAACCAATAAACGCAATGCTTATATGTCACAAACGCGTCAATGTGTTTAGCTAATGTCTATGGGCTTGTTACAGTCTAATTACGCATGGACACGTTTATGGAAGGTATCAGTTTATATTATAAACATGTCAATGTAATTAGACAGATGTGTTTATAATCTGAATGGCAAACTCATAAACGCAATGTTTATGTTACAAGCTCATCAATGTGTTTATAACTTAAATGGCAATTGTGTTTAACACATGAACGCAATGTTTATGTTACAATCGCATCAATTCGTTTAGATAAAAAAACCACTGAAATGTTTTAGGGGTTTGTTGCATTTTAATTACGCATGGACATTTTTATGGAAAGTATATTAATTTGAACTTGCAATCCAATAACAGATATTATAGCAAAAATATAAATCATATATTAAACATATATCATAATATACATGGAAAACGTGCGGCGGGAGTTAGTAAATATGTTGGGTTTCACTTCTTTTTTGGGATACCCAGT
Source organism: Siphonodentalium dalli (assembly GCA_032622095.1). Classification (NCBI taxonomy): domain Eukaryota; kingdom Metazoa; phylum Mollusca; class Scaphopoda; order Gadilida; family Siphonodentaliidae; genus Siphonodentalium; species Siphonodentalium dalli. The sequence continues at coordinate 69,063,169 of CP136063.1, forward strand.
ATTCTAATACCTGCAAAAGTATGTTCTGCAGCCATGAAATTTTAGACCCCACAACCATATTAGTAGTATATATCAAGCTGTGTCAGCCCGAAGCGAGGTTCAACCGTTCAACCAATGTTTACATAACACGTTGCTTTGTTGTGTTGTTAAAGGGGGTATTTAAATTTAAAGGTAGACAATGGGTTTAAAGGGACAACAATTGAATTTAAATGGATGATATTGAAATGCATTTAAAGGGAAAGATAGAAGAATGAATCGGGTCATTGAATTTAATGAGTGTGTTGAATGGGTTGTAATTGATAGAGTATACAAGAATGAATCGGGTCATTGAAACTGTTTCGAGTGAGATCGGGTCAGTGATTTATCTAGCGGGAGGTCTAGATATATAAGAATTTGCTTTGTGCGAACCCATAGCTGAATTAGATAGGATCTTGCATGGGATAAGAAATTGATATAATTGATAGAGTATACAATACGGGCATAATTGGAATGATATGTGGAAGCAACCGATCAGTAAGTATTAGTCAAATGCACGAGTTTTATATATGTGACTATTTGGCAAGATCAGTCTTCATCAGATGACAGTGGGTACGAAGCGGACGATGGCGAATGAATACAGCGAAAAGAAAAAACTCGGGATTCTTTTGAACCCCCAACTATCAATTAATATGAGTTATATTCCATAATCCCTCTGTTGATTTAGTTGGTTAGGACTCCAAGCAGATATTTCGTCCCAGATCGAGCAAGTCGTGGGTTCAAACAGAGTGATAGTAGTCGACAAGTTTGAACATAATCTCTGGGCGCCGCTGGTTTACATATATCACGTGGTTTCCGCCACCAAGGTAGAGTTTATCCATGTAGCAGAAGGTGATCGTATATGATCGAAAACGGGTATAAATATTATATAGTATAGGTTACATATTCGGGTAGATGGTTTGACTGCCTAAGCCCTAGACTCCTCAACCTCAGCCACCAGGGGTGAGAGGTCACGCCGCGGTGTGTTATCACTAATGGAATAGGATATCGGGGTGATAAACGATCGCGTTAACCCTATTGCGTATCGTCTACAATATGAAAGAAAATAGGGGGGGCGTGTACTTGGGTGGAGGTTATGCGGATATCGCAGATAAGAAGATACCGTTGATATATATTGGTACTATAAAAGGAATATATAACGCTGTTATATTACGAACACCAATATTAGATGGAACAATGAAGACAAATAAACAGTATAGTGTATCAACATTTGCTTTATTCGACACCAAGAATAATAGGTTTATTGCAGTTAATCATCGATTGTCATCGTCGTCATCTTGCTCAGAGTCTTGAGAGGAGTCCATCTGATTATCGTTTTTGTCCTCACTTTTATTTCTCATGTACTCCATCAGGAGGGGTTTACATGTCCTCAAAGAAATCCGAACGGCAGGGAGTATATCATAGCTATCATCTAGCATCTTATACACACGATCCATGATCTTGATATGAGTTTTCCCACCACTAACTTCAAGTAAATTTCGTATAAATGCAGCGTATATGTTTAAGAAACGCCTTTCATACTCGGGACGTATCTTCACTTTCGATTTTTCTTCAGCCTCGTCTTCCGTCAATCCTTTCTTCATATAACGTTCAACTAATTCATCTAATTCTGCTTTATTGTCATCTTGGGCCTGTAACCACACCTCTTCGAAATAATCGTTTTCTTTTTCAGTCGGAAGTTTTAATATTAGTCTGTCCTGGTCCGGAATTAATTCTATTTTATTCGTGTCAGTTTTCTGTTTTTTATTATTCACCCGTGCATTTTCAATTGATTCTCTTTTCTTCCTATCAGAACACCAATTTTTAATGTGCCTTTGTACATCATGCTGGGTCTCAAATACGACACCACAATCGTCACAGCTTGGCATGATGTTGCCTTCGCTTTCAGAGTCGTATTCCTGCTGTGACAATAGCCCAGGGTATGTAGTTTCACTGATGTTATCTTTCTTTTGATGCGTTATCACATCGACGGGCTCATCAACACTACTGTTATTTGACAATATGCTTTCTTGTTTTATACTCTTCTTTGTCAGCAGTGCCCTCAGATCGGTCAAGGATGAAGCATCAGTGTGAAACATGTTCAATTGAATATGTATGGCCAGACAGTTTAAAACGGCATATAAAGTTCAAACACTCTCGACAACAACACCAACAACAACTACAACAACAACAACAACAACAACAACAACAACGACAACAACAACAACCTTATAGAGAAAGCAGTGGTGGCGCGCGACAGGATGACTTCAAATTCAGGCATCCATTTACCGCGTGGATTTCGGGACCCACTTCTTGCGGCAAAACACACTTGCTTAAAAGTATACTTCAAAATTGTGCAGCGAGTATACAGCCTTCACCCGAGAAAATAATTTGGTTCTATAAGTACTGGCAGTCGCGCCATCTGTCCAGTTTATACAAGGTCTTCCGACTAACTTGGACACCCTCATTCATTCTGGAAAAAAATGTCTGATTGTACTTGATGACCTTATGTCTACGGCATCCAAGGATTCGCGGGTTACTGAATTATTCACGGAAGGCAGTCACCATTTGGGTATATCAGTGGTTGCGATTAATCAATCTCTCTACTATAACAAGGACCCTACCCAACGGAGAAATTGCCACTACTTGATTCTATTCAACAACCCTATAGATAAAATGCAGGTAATGACTCTAGCTCGTCAAATGTATCCAGAGAAAACACAACACTTTATGTCCCATTTCAATGAAGCTACCAATCAACCATTTGGTTATCTCGTAGTTGACTTAAAAACGAATACTCCCGAAAATTTGCGACTTCGTAGTAATGTGCTGACAAAGAAGAGTATAAAACAAGAAAGCATATTGTCAAATAACAGTAGTGTTGATGAGCCCGTCGATGTGATAACGCATCAAAAGAAAGATAACATCAGTGAAACTACATACCCTGGGCTATTGTCACAGCAGGAATACGACTCTGAAAGCGAAGGCAACATCATGCCAAGCTGTGACGATTGTGGTGTCGTATTTGAGACCCAGCATGATGTACAAAGGCACATTAAAAATTGGTGTTCTGATAGGAAGAAAAGAGAATCAATTGAAAATGCACGGGTGAATAATAAAAAACAGAAAACTGACACGAATAAAATAGAATTAATTCCGGACCAGGACAGACTAATATTAAAACTTCAGACTGAAAAAGAAAACGATTATTTCGAAGAGGTGTGGTTACAGGCCCAAGATGACAATAAAGCAGAATTAGATGAATTAGTTGAACGTTATATGAAGAAAGGATTGACGGAAGACGAGGCTGAAGAAAAATCGAAAGTGAAGATACGTCCCGAGTATGAAAGGCGTTTCTTAAACATATACGCTGCATTTATACGAAATTTACTTGAAGTTAGTGGTGGGAAAACTCATATCAAGATCATGGATCGTGTGTATAAGATGCTAGATGATAGCTATGATATACTCCCTGCCGTTCGGATTTCTTTGAGGACATGTAAACCCCTCCTGATGGAGTACATGAGAAATAAAAGTGAGGACAAAAACGATAATCAGATGGACTCCTCTCAAGACTCTGAGCAAGATGACGACGATGACAATCGATGATTAACTGCAATAAACCTATTATTCTTGGTGTCGAATAAAGCAAATGTTGATACACTATACTGTTTATTTGTCTTCATTGTTCCATCTAATATTGGTGTTCGTAATATAACAGCGTTATATATTCCTTTTATAGTACCAATATATATCAACGGTATCTTCTTATCTGCGATATCCGCATAACCTCCACCCAAGTACACGCCCCCCCTATTTTCTTTCATATTGTAGGCGATACGCAATAGGGTTAACGCGATCGTTTATCACCCCGATATCCTATTCCATTAGTGATAACACACCGCGATGTGACCTCTCACCCCTGGTGGCTGAGGTTGAGGAGTCTAGGGCTTAGGCAGTCAAACCATCTACCCGAATATGTAACCTATACTATATAATATTTATACCCGTTTTCGATCATATACGATCACCTTCTGCTACATGGATAAACTCTACCTTGGTGGCGGAAACCACGTGATATATGTAAACCAGCGGCGCCCAGAGATTATGTTCAAACTTGTCGACTACTATCACTCTGTTTGAACCCACGACTTGCTCGATCTGGGACGAAATATCTGCTTGGAGTCCTAACCAACTAAATCAACAGAGGGATTATGGAATATAACTCATATTAATTGATAGTTGGGGGTTCAAAAGAATCCCGAGTTTTTTCTTTTCGCTGTATTCATTCGCCATCGTCCGCTTCGTACCCACTGTCATGTGATGAAGACTGATCTTGCCAAATAGTCACATATATAAAACTCGTGCATTTGACTAATACTTACTGATCAGTTGCTTCCACATATCATTCCAATTATGCCCGTATTGTATACTCTATCAATTACATCAATTTCTTATCCCATGCAATATCCTATCTAATTCAGCTATGGGTTCGCACAAAGCAAATTCTTATATATCTAGACCTCCCGCTAGATAAATCACTGACCCGATCTCACTCGAAACAGTTTCAATGACCCGATTCATTCTTGTATACTCTATCAATTACAACCCATTCAACACACTCATTAAATTCAATGACCCGATTCATTCTTCTATCTTTCCCTTTAAATACATTTCAATAGCATCCATTTAAATTCAATTGTTGTCCCTTTAAACCCATTGTCTACCTTCAAATTTAAATACCCCCTTTAACAACACAACAAAGCAACGTGTTATGTAAACATTGGTTGAACGGTTGAACCTCGCTTCGGGCTGACACAGCTTGATATATACTACTCATATTTCACTAATTTCAGTTTAGGCGGAGACATAATAGAGATGTTCCGCTTGTAGCGTTTGTATGGAGTGTAGGGATTGTGAAGTGTGTCCATGGTAACTGCGTAATACGTAGATATTCGTGTGTGTCATGTGGCTGCATGAGGCTAGACGTGGACAATGTTACTTGTAAATGTGCAATTCATGTAGATGATGAAACATATATAATTGTTGGATTATTGACATAAAACCGATCTGTATGCCTCTATCCACAAATGTTGATTGTATAGTTACATGCGACTTTTAATCCAGCACGCTATATGAGTTGATATGGGTATTAACTTGGTTTAGTTATTTTACCTGAGTCGTTATTTCGCTAAAAATCGGATTGAGAATCCGAAGCCGATTACGGGGGCGGGGCTAATTCCCGATTCTAGGTCAGATTTTGAAATCCACGTGGTCTCCGAAACTATGTTTAATGTTCTCCCAGCGTCAAACATGGCTCATGTATTTGACACAAGTATCATTTGTATCTTATATTTATAAAGTTCATGTTTTTTGTGAAAGTCATGCTTTTATTCTATGTGTATATACAAGGCACATAATTTTCTGCCAATCCGACTTAATCGCATCTTTTCCAAGTTAAAGTGTGTTTATTGATGAGGGCAAGCATATCTAAACGTGACAGCTCTAGGCCTCCTGAATCAAATTCCGAAGATGTTGTGAATAACACACGAAACTTGTCAGTTGAACAGGGACGTGACGACAGGGGTTGGTTGGGTGTCTCGACCCCCACCCCGAACTTTGGTACAATTTGCTTAGCTGTGCAGTCATTCATACGTGAGGAAAATCAGGATTATTTTGACTAACTGTTCCAAATAATGATACGTACAAGCCAGCAAACGCAACCAACAAACCCGATTTTAAATAAATACATATACAAACTTATGACTAACTCGGGAGATGGGGTGTCCAGTGATCTGTGTGTATGTTCAACTTGTTTTGGTAGTCATGTTGCTTTGCCATTACTAATTATTTACTTTTTCAGTGTGATAACATATGGGAGAAGGGGTACCCTTAAGTGAGTCAGCACTTGTCCCCCAATTCCTTTGTATGTATAAACAAATGTATGTGTTATATATCATGTGTTATCTAAATTTGACATATATTTGAAATAAATATATCTAAACTAAACTTCCAGCAGTCGGAAATTTCATGAATGACACAACATTAGTTGGACATTAATTTGACACCATATATAGGTTGGCATTGTTCTCATTGTTTGATTTTTTTCAACCAGTAAAAGTTGGTAATTTTCCAATCTTGGTGTTTGTCAGGTTGGATATTTCCAAGGGGAGCAAATGGAATTCTGCGAACCTGTGAGATTGATGTTTGGTTCAATGGGGGGTGCAGTTGGCCTGAAATTTGAGGAAACATCTAACCACGTCCCTAGAACATATGTTGCAAAACTATTGTGCAAAACGACTGCATTTAACGAAACAAAACATTTTAAACATGAAATTGCTATAAGACTAGATGATAGTACATACGTGTATCTGATAATCCATCGATATCATATAATCCTACTATTTCTTGCATAAGAAGAAACATTATAATAACGAACACAGCAGAAGACATATCCATGCAGGTTCATATGAATTCGGTCAATGGTGACGTATCCGCCGAATTCGAAATCGACATGCGTTCGGGCGGTATTTTATGGATGGAATTATGAAATGGACATATGAAAGTGACAATCAACAATGATTTAATTTTGCTTCGCCATCAACCGAAGTGCTCCCCCAGCGTTACTATCAATAGCGTTGTTATTTGGCTAATTTCAGTAATATTCTCCCAGTTTACATTCAATAAAACAAATTTGTCTCCGCATTTAAAATTCTTTGGTATAGATCGTTTATATTCTGCAATAATTTGTACACAAGAGACGGATTCTTATGTTTTATTGTGTTTTTAAACTCCGAGGTGGCGAAATCTCGGTTATAATCAATGTAACATGGATAAACTCTACCTTTGCTCTTCATCTCTCATTATTTCTCCGAATCGGCGGCTTATACTGCAACATCGAGCCCATAATGTGCGAACACAGACCTATTCTTTTTCCGAATAATTCATTGTTAAAGGGGTACTGTACACAGAGATAGGCAATTTTTTTTATTTACTCCCATTGACATAACTTTCAAGTTAGATTGTGTTCGTGTTATGTGAGTTTCGTATAAACCTAATTTAGCGACGAAAATATTGATCTTGGAAATAAAAATATTACGATTTCAAACTACGCGCCATGTTTTTGACCTTCACCGGAGAAGACGCAGGTTGCAGGATGAACCGGAAGTTCAATTGATGCCTGCAACCTCTTCCATCGAACAATCTCACCCCCCTATAAAAATACTTGACGCTTTATGAATCTTGTTTCTTCTCTTTTTTTCCAAATTGGTTATAGCGGGACTTCCTTTTGCATGTAACATGTTTTGTTCGCAACTTAATAATGTTCGTCGTAAAAGGCCGTCGATAAAAGACACCCAACATGTAAGATTTCAAGAACGGTAACTCGTAATGGCATAATTCGCCATTTTATGACTCCAGCCATAAATTCATTTATATTAAATAATTCAATTTGACTTTTGTGATAGCCTGTTAACCAGAACGTTTTCAGTAGACATCGTCGACTCAAATACGTTATTTTAAAATATAAAATTGATATTAGATCGCAATTGTTACCGGGAATTTATTGAAATTGGCGTACAGTACCCCTTTAACAATTAGGCGTTGTATATACATGTATATATGTATTCCAAGAGTAAAATATTTACCAACATATTCAACCATTTTTATACGCCCTTTTTTAAAAAAGGTCGTATTATGTAATCAGTCTGTCCGTCCGTATGTCCGTCCGTCCGTCTGTCTGTCCACCCGTTAACACTCTTGATTTCCGACCGATAACTCCAGTTTGGATTATTTGATCTGAACCAAAGTTGGTATGTCTATTTCCCAGCTAAATACACAGGCCAAGTTCGAATATGGGTTCCGTCCAATTATTTTTACATGAGTTACGGCCCTTTTTCGACTTAGAATTTGACCATGTGTTAACATTTTTGGTTTCCGATCGATAACTCCAGTTTGGGTTATTTGATCTGAACCAAAGTTGGTATTTGTATTTCCCAGCTAACGATACAGGCCCAGTTCGAATATGGGTTCCGTCTAATTATTTTTATATGAGTTACGGCCCTTTTCCAACTTAGAATTTTACCGCATTTTGGCATTGAAATTAGGGGTCAATCAGATTTTCTTCAAAATGTAAGCTCAAAGTATTACTTTATTTTGCGGTAGTATAATTCGAAATGGCTAAAGGGCGTATTTTGCCACACCCTAGCGATGCTCTTGTTCATAAATTGCAGATTTTGGTGCAGAAAAAAAATACGACGCATTTCTAACCAGTCACTTTTTGTTTTGGCATTTGAAGTTACATTTGCAGTTACATTAGGAAGTCGTTTCAAAAACGCGACGTGTTTTTTGTCACTAAGTTACCAAAAATTAAAATATTTCACCTATCCTTGTTAAAAAAGGGTTACAAAGTTACATTTGCAAGTCGTTTAAAAAATCCGACGTGTTTTTGTCACAAAGTTACCAGTGATTATCAGAAATTAACTCCAACAAGAAAAATGAAAATATTTCACCTATTCTTGTTTAAAAAGGGTTACAAAGTTACATTTGGAAGTCGTTTCAAAAATGCGACGTGTTTTTTGTCACATAGTTACAAATGCTTATAAGAGAATTACTCCAACTAGAAAAATGAAAATATTTCACCTACCCTTGTTTAAAAAAGGTTATAAAGTAACATTTGGAAGTCGTTTCAAAAATCCGACATGTCTTTTGTCACAAAGTTACCAATGCTTATCATAGAATTATTCCAACTAGAAAAATGAAAATATTTCACCTATCCTTGTTTAAAAGGGGTTACAAAGTTACATTGGTAGTCGTTTCAAAAATTCGACGTGTTTTTTTTTTTGCCACAAAGTTACCAATGCTTATCAGAGAATAACTCCAACTAGAAAAGTGAAAATATTTCACCTATCCTTGTTTAAAAAGGGTTACAAAGTTACATTTGGCAGTCGTTTCAAAAATCCGACGGGTTTTTTTGTCACATAGTTACAAATGCTTATCAGATAATAACTCCAACTAGAAAAATGAAAATATTTCACCTACCCTTGTTTAAAAGGGGTTACAAAGTTACATTTGGTAGTCGTTTCAAAAATCCGACGAGTTTTTGTGCTGTTAGAGTTACGCACAATCGCTAGAAGTGAATCTCTATTCACACTTCCTGGTCGCTTGTTTTTGGTGATAATTTATCTTTGCATATATATAGTAGACTATACTCTGCTGTACTATATATTAGCAGCAAGGTTCTCGCCTGTCTCAAATTTCCTTTTACAAAATGAAAATATTCTCTCAGAAGTTGCTGAATGATATTGATTCGAAATTTAATGTGTTTAGAAGAATATCGATTTTAGTTGAAACTGTAACAATATGTATTTCAAAAACTTCCATTGCTGTTTGGAGTTCAGTGGATTATCATAAATCTATAAACCAATTAACTGTGAATATAATTGTCGAAGGGCTGCATTCGCTTGAATCCACTTAAATCCTACACAGTGAGTACACGCACACAATCATAATGACCATTAAACCTTTAATTACGGGAGCTGCGCTGGTACAGCATTAAATATCCTATGCTAGTGCATTCTCTTATATATGCGAGTCTCCAATAAGGAACCTCGCATATAAAAGAATGCGCTGGCTTACAAGGTCAATGTAAAGATTGGCAGGCCCATGTATTCTCTTATATATGCAAAGCTCCCTATGGGAGACTCGTATATATAAGAGAATGCATTGGCACAGGGTTTTCGCAAAATTTCAGGAAGCTCCAGTCATGGAAATGTTAAACCGTCATATATCAGCTTAGACGATATGTCAGGGGTCACCTGACCAGGTAATTACAGTGGGATATGCGCCTTTGACCCCATATGACTTAAAGGGGACTCATAAATTATATTAACATATATTAAGACATTAATATTTAGCAATGAAGAGCAGAGCGTTTGTCGACATAATAGATAGGGATAACAATATCAAGAGAGTGTCGTGCAAATATGGATGTTTACCTCAGGTAATTAATAATTAATTTTAATGACTTGAGTGGGCACTAATGATTAACCCATTCTTTACCCGCGCAACGGCGGGTACCACAGCTATAGTACTATCTATGTCTCAGGGGTGATAGGAAGACAGTCAGTTCTAACTATATCACCCCTATCAATATACATGTATAGTCTATTAATATTATATTTATTTGTGATTGTACTTTCCATATGTGTATATTGTAAATAAAATTATCCTATCCTATCTAATTAAATGTAATGATCAACTTACATAGTTATCATCATCACCATCATCATCAAATTCAACAGAATGCTTCATAAGCTCATCAATAAGCAGTTGGAAAAACGGTTCATCGTTGCATATCGCTGTCGCGATTTCATCGCTTATATCAGAAAAGCCAAGTAGTATTACAATACCAGCATAGGTGGGCAGGCGCCAGTCATCATCAGAATCTATCCACCCTTTGTCGTGACTATGTACAATAATGTTGAACATTGCTGTAATACAATCAGTACTAATAAGAAGATGCGAAACCTCCAATTGGTATGAATTCACTACATGCAGACTGGCACTGGCACCATACAAGGCATAACATGATTTGTAGACAAACTCCAAATTGTTAACAATTTCGTCAGAAATAGACTCCCCGGGAACTAACGCACAAGACATGTTCACAAGACAATCACATGCTCTTTCTAATCCAATCAACGCTTCCCTTTTTTTCTCATCATAGTCTTCCTCGTCCATCTTCTCAACTTTTTCCGACTTTGACTTATCCTCAATTTAATCGATCTTTTCAATCTCCTGTCGTTTCTCTGTATTGTTTAAGTTCGCAGCGAGCATTTGCTTCTGGTCTGAAGCACTTGTTTCTTCAGTGTTCTTCAGAAATGTTCCCGTTTACGCCACTGCTTGCTCCATTGATAGTAATATTGGTTGTTTGATTGTTAAATCCTTTATTGGAGAATTCTTGATTACCTAAAATCGGACAAAAGAGTGTTTATTTAAAGGGGTGTTTCACGATTACCAGACGCCGTTAATTTCAGCTGAACATAAGATAAGGCGTTTCAATTTGATGTTATATGTCCATGCCATAACAATGATCTCTAGTGACAAGAATTTAATGACAGAACAGTCCTGCATTTATCAGGAACGTAGTGTCGGTGCGAGCGTGTTTCAGACAGGAACATAATATTATTAATAGTATAGTAAGTAATTATGTTGAGATGCCTAATTACATGTATTCTTCCATGGTGTAACCAAGGAAGTATATTGTTCTTCCATTGGGGCCGTTTTCAGTTTAATTGGAAATATTCAGAAACTAATGAGAGGAGAACCGCGAAATTTCTAGGGAATTTAGGCATCTAAGGGATACTGAATATGAAGGTATCGCGATTTCGGCCCAACGCTTCATCGCGGATTGAAATTTAAAAAAAATCACTATATTTCGGAAAGTAGGAGCAATAGTACACTAAAAGTTGGTAAGTATGTTGGAGCAAATGAGTTGTATGCCTTAGTCGCATAACGAATATTGTCCGCGCTTTCCTCGCGGAGTTATCTCCTTTTATCTGAAAAAATGTCATTTTACTATCTCGGAAATTAGTACGAGCAGGGCATCCAAATTTGGACCATATGGACACCTCGATATGCCATACTAGCCATGGGCATCAAAACTTGTGTCCGCGCGTTCCCTGTGGAGTTACCGCCCATAGATAGGCACACACCATACACCAGGATGTATACGAACTAAGGTGTTTTTTTGGGGGGGTTTTTTTATAAGTCCAGCGCTATTATTTTTTTATCGCATATTCCGAGTGGGAAGTGATTCGGACCCGAGTATACCGCTTAAAAGTTTACTCCCAGAAACTCCCGGAAACATTGCACTTATTTTTCCCGCCAAATCCAAACGGGCTTATGAAAGAGCAAGATATTGCCATAGCAGGTACGTCGACATTACTGTACGTACGCATCCAATATTTGACCGCTATATTTCAAAAGCAAACTGTCCAACGGTGAATGCGAGTTGGGGTGGTTGAGACATTTGGAAAATTCCACTGAAAATCGTAAAGGGGCAAAATTCAAACATCGAGATACATTTATTTACTAGTGCATCTGGTGGGTATTGTTCACGCGCATCTAGAATGTGATTTTGGAACGGTTTACTCGTGACAACGCTATATAACATAAATACGTATATTTAAATAGTCTATCACTAACCTATTTTTAGCCCCAAATCCAAACGGGCTAATGAAGGAGCGAGTTTGTCATCTATATATATATATATATATAAATTAGTAGGATATGTCCAGATTTTTCTCTCCGACCCCTGGATCGAGTTCGACCAAATTTGGTGTGGTGACTCGGGCTACCCTGGCGGATGTTATAATGGTGTTAATTTTTCAAAATATTCAATTAAAAAAAATTAAATAAAATTGGTTTTGTTAAATTGAGCAAGGAATTCAATCTAAGAAAAAACAATATATATAAATCAAAATGTTTCAATGATCAAAATTTGCTTGAACTCAAAGGGGCCGCCTCTAAATAAAGGCTCTGTCTATGATCAAAATGCGCGAAGTCCCACAAAGGGACCACAGGTATCTCCGACGCTGAATGTAGGGTCCAAAAGGGAGCCTGTTTCAGCTACTCTCTGCAAACTACTGTGTAGGTAGAATGCCATTGGCGCTGGACACATGGTGTGTACCTCCAATATCTATACAGTATTGTATACACGTGTATACACATGTTGTGTATGTGTTTCTATATTTACACATATATGTGTAAACACTTGAACATATATGTGTATCGAGTACTATTGACATGCGCACTGATACTGAAAACTCATTCTACACGTGTTGCCTCAGTTTGGAAGCCATATTGGTTTGTTGGTGTTGATCACAGTTTCGACTCCAATAAGGACCAAGACCACTGAATTTGAGCCGTTATACAAGAAGAATATCTTTAGTAAAGGTGAGAATATTTATGCAAACATACGAAGAACGTAATTAGATACTTCGTAGGCCCTACAGAATGTTGATTGAAGGTAAATTCGACGAAACAGTAAGGCTAATGGGTTAGTCCTGGAATTTACACTCGACTCATCATCAATTGGTAATGTTATTTTATACTAGCAGTTGGAACTAATAACTATATATCCAAATTTCAAAAGTTATTTAGTCTTAGTATGGAAGCCGGGATCCGGTAAAGGTATCGAACAAATGTGTCCGGAAATTACCTTTCCCTGCGACCGGAAACCTTGACCTTCTATTTCTGCCGTAAAAAATCGCATAATTTCGTGTTCGACAACACGTATACTGCACTTTCTGCAGTACTATTCCTTAAATTATACTAAGTTCTCAACAATGTGAAGTATGCCTACATATTCATTTTTCTAAATGAAAAAAACTCCAACAGGCTGTCACTCACTGACTGTTCACTGGCAACATGCACGCACAGGCATTCTGAAACTTTTAGTGAAAGTTCTGTCGAGTTCTGAACAGTGAGTGATAAATAATTAAAATACATTTATATTATTTATTAATATCTGCCTATAAGTGAACATTCAGACAACCATGATACAATCGTATATGACAGCTGACGTATAAGTGGAGGAATCGTGGCCCGATGAGATCATGATTGCGATGTTGACATGTTGTCGTACATGATGTCGATGATTGATATCATATACTAGTAGTAGTACTCGTACCCGCTGGACTGTCGGGCAAAACAATTGTCCATTGGCACACATTGTATTTGCCGTTCGGCCGCGGAGTCAAGAGTTTGTAACTGTAGCAGTTGAGCACTGCGGTCGAACGGCAAGTGAACCGCGGCCGAATGGCAAGTACACCACGGCCAACCGGGAAGTATATACACTGCGGCCGAATGGCAAGTGCACCATGGCCGAAAGGCAACTACAATGGAGCCGAATGGCATGTACAACATGGTTAGATTTCTAGTTTGTATCATCTTTTTTCAGTTTAATGAACGTACACCGTGGCAACTACATGTACACCATGGCCGAATGGCAAGTACACTGCGGCCCAACTGTAGTTAGTAGGTGGAGCATCAGTGTAGAAGGTTTTGCATTTTGGCCGCGGTGGCAACACTAACCATACCACGGTTAAAGTAGTGGAGACTTGTTTTGTCCAGCTGAGTAGGTTGTTTGTATAGCATGTGATTGATTACCTTGCGATCTTTTCAGCCACGAATTTTATGTACACACGACTGTGATTATGTCACAAGATAAGATAAGTTTATTGGCACTGGAATCATATGAAACATTGTAACAGTGGATACGACACAATTTTGAATCTAAAATCAAATGGTGCTTGATATTATTTTTTTACTTGTGATTTTGACGTGAGCATGCTAACTATCGGTTACTTCCTACGACGAAAATCCTTCCACTTATGATTGAATCGTGGTTGTCTGAAAGCACACTAAGTAGATAGTATTACATATTTCCAATTTCCAACAACACCTAGTTTCGAATTAAAGGTACGGTTGGCCTTGGCGGTGGGTATCCTGTGAAAATATTTCCACCCGTCAAAAACCACCACAAACAGAAAGAACATCAAAATGTAGACATACTTTGTCCGTATACAAATAAGAAATATCGCATAAACAGTATGTTATTGTCATATGTTTGACCATTGTTATGTAAACAAAAGCATCAAACGTTACTTTTCTGGTGTTTGTTTATATTATGATGGTAAACATAAAGAGCGTTCTTTGTTGGTGAATTCCTGATATGGAAGTAATAAAGAGCGTTTATGCCATTTGTGTGATTAGCCAGTAGCATTGTGCTGTCTTCTGTAACATAATCAGGCTCTTGCTTATAGGTAAAATATAGTAGGTCTTTATGATAACATGCTGTTTACGCGATGGTCATGGTATATATGAACGAAACTGTATGCGTATTAATGTTTTTCTGTTTACGGTGATTGGAACAAATATGAATATTTTCGACAACAAAGGCCTCACGTGCCTTTAATGGAATATGCACAAGTCATCAAAAGCCAAAATTAGTTTTTGCACCTTTTATAGCTCGAACAAGTTATCACAGACCTCAGTTGTTGGAAACTTGTGTCGAAACATCGAAAGAATAAATATCTCCACCTCTACTTATAATACTGTCAATAGCAAGCCCACGGGTAGCCATGGGGCTTCGTACCCTTTGAACGAACTGCCCTTTTTACTGCAAGTGCCCGGTGGTGGTGATCGCCATTCAAGTGAACATGTCATGTGCAGCATTTGCTGAGCGGCAATTACCGACAGGGACCTCTCTTCGAACGAACGATGTATATACGTACCAGTATATAACTATAGTCACATATACTTAATGCAGACTTAGTCTCGACAGAGACTGGTGCACACAAATTCAATAAATACAAATGTACAGACTGCCAACCCATGTCGGTATGAAGCTGCTATTACAGACATGCGGTTGATGCATGAGGCTAGATGGGTTTATATATATAGGCGCAACGTTTCAAATCATATATATTATATAAATCACTGGGGTTGTGGCTGACGCAATTAAGCACATTTTTAAATCGAATGGGTTTAACTCTATCCGCCACAACCTCAGTTGTCGCACGCGTCAGTCGCAGGTATGTGAAAACAGGAATTCGACTTGCATACTAGTAAAGTAGCCTGACAGAATCACTGGATATAAAGACCAATGTATACAGCAAAAGGGTATCGTGTAAAGTATATCCTTCGAATGTCCGGCGAATATCATATCAGCCTATAGCCGGGGCAGAGACTGGTAATGCTACAATTAACCTATGTCCATCAACCTTGGTAAAAATTTTCAACTGTTCTAAATATCGTTGAATTCCAGACATGTACATTTATCGGGGGGGGGGGGGTCGGAAAAAAAAATTCAGGCACGTATGGCATTTTCTCCCTTTCGATCATTTTTTGTACCCACCCACCCCCACCGCCAAATTTTTTTTCTGTTTTCGGCAGGGGGGGGGGTCGGAAAAAAATTCAGGCACGTATGGCATTTTCTCCCTTTCGATCATTTTTTGTACCCACCCACCCCCACCGCCAAATTTTTTTCCGTTTTCGGCAGTTTTTTCCGACCATTTTTTGACACCCACCCCCCCTTTTAACACTAAAACAGAGATTTGCAGGGGGAAATTCACTGTAAACAGCTGTATATGAATTTCTGTGCATACTATTTATCATGGATGTTAACATGGACATGTAAATAGGAATGAGTCATTTTGAGGTCATTCGGCCAAAAAAACATGGCTGCCAGCGGCCATCTTGGATTTCAAAATTTGCAACAAAATACAACACGATAACTGCCTGCAGTCAGTTTACAGTTAGAATTACATTATTTCTCTCATTCAAAGTGGTTTTGAAGCCCAACTCATTGCCAAAACACTAAAAAACAAGCAGGAATTATTTTTTTTAGTTGCGGAAAAAATTGCTTGTTGGTGGTTTTGACCACCCACCCACCCCGGCACCCCGAATTTTTTTTTTCACCCCCCCTGCATTTATAGGAAATTTCACAAGAAACGATAGGTTGAAATCTTTTTGTAGATTGATTATCAAACAACAATCTATTAGTGTGGAATAATTTGTGTTAGACCAACAGGTCAGGTCTGAAGTTTCTAAAACCTTGAGGCTACTCAATAGATGCTATAGGATTTAGCAATTTGTATGTTCAAATTTCAAATGTTCTCACACGGCCCAGTGAATTCTGTGTCACCGATCACACAAGGACGGAGTTGTATTAATAATAATAACATGCATGAGCGTTATGTTTTATTAACAGCCCTTGGACCTATTTGTGGTCCTTGACTGTCGGGACATTATTTAATGCCCTCCAAAATTATTATTATACCCCCCCCCCCCTGCAAGTTGTGGGGGGTTATACTGGAAACATCTTAGCCCTCCGTCTGTCCATGGACACAAATTTGTGCAGAGTTTTTCTCAGTCATTTTTAATCATTTTCCATGAAACTTGGCACAGACAGCAACCACAATGATAAACCTGTGCACCTGTGATTATGAGGTCTGTCCACCCTTTTTGACTTAAAGGAACTCAATCCGATCAGAGGGTCCCCATCTCAACAGATTCCAACAACAATTTTTTTTTATCAAAGGTCACTTTAGTTATCAGAATCAAATAATTATCCAAAAATAATGCTGACGACTGTGAACTGTCGTATATAATTGCCCAAAATCTGTTGTATAGCAACATTTTGTTCAATGGAATTTAGTATCGTGAGTATGTCGGTCGGCTTTTTCGGGAAACTTCTGGGACAGAAAGTATTCCTGATAATGAAAAATAATAGATTTATAAATTCGATATCTAATAAATTTGAGCTTTGATGGGTGGCTTCCTCGACTCGAATCAAATATTTTTTACCCCCGAATCCATTGAAATAGTAATTGAGAGGATTTTTATCCGATTGAGTACCTTTAAGAAAATTTTCAATAAATTATACAGGGGTATTACTTTGAGCTTTTGTTCCTATAATTTTTGGTCAATTGTTTCAAAACTTTCACAGACATTTAGTACCATGGGAAACTGCATTATTCCTACATTTTTTGTTAAATTGTTTTAAATGGCACAGATATTTATTACCATCCATGGGAATCTGTGCATCTGCGATTTTAAAGTCGGTCAGAGTGCACTTGCACTTTACTTGCTACCAAAGCTCATATACAGAGAATACTCTTTTTTTATTTTATCTTCTTTTTTCCCGTTTTATGCAGAACATAACTCAACATTTGAGTTGAGTCGCTATGGATGCTTGCGACAAAAATGGCCAAGATAAGTTCGTCATAAATTATTGTGGTTAAAGAGACTGTTCGGCAGACATTCTACTAGTACTTGTGTTCCAATTCACAATTTTAACCGGCTCCAACTTGATTGGTTTGGTTTATTAGGGTTTAACGTCGTTCTAGCCACCAGGCCACACGTGACATTGTCAATTTTACTGGTAGAGGAAAGACCACGCAGAGGCTTGATTTCACCAAGAAGTCGTCCCACTGTGTGTAGAAACCACCGACCCCCAGAAAGCAACTGACAAACTTGCCCAGATACACGATTCCAGTCACCCTTGGCCTTCCTATGACGGGGTTCGAACCAGCTTCGTCAGCGCTGGACGGCCTGTGGCGGTGTAATGCAACTGGAACTCTGCCGATTCGATCACCGGGGGCCCCTGCTCCAACTTGAAAACAAATTTGACTTCTTGTCTGATATAATACAACATGTGTTGGATATTTTAGGAGGTGGGTGGCTTTATACATTTCAAATTCAAGGTGCGTTCCTCCCCAATGGAGACCCTCCATCCACGTCCCTGATGAATGTTGGTGAAGTACATATGTGATTTTATAGCCCTGGAAGTTATTGCTGTGGCCATTTTTCAGATTTCATGTGTATGTATACAATTGCAATTAAATAACTAGTCTGAGTAATAGCTTTTTCTAATGAAAACAATATTGTAATAAGTGTTTACTAATTTTTGCAGATAACCTCAGCTTATCGTAAGAATGAGTGATGTGATCCTCTGAATTTGCTGCAAGACAACTTTGCCAATAATTCTGGAATTTGTGAGAGGACAAAACATTTCCAATGGCAGTCTGTGTCTGTGAGTAAAATATAATGATGTTACTTTGCATTTCAACTAATCTTTTAATTTTGAGAGGCATTGGGGCTACATGATCTGACTCACATGTATCACAACCTACATGCACATGTACAGTTGGTCAGGATGCTGAAATCAATCATCCAGATGAACTACTCTCATAATGAGGGGGTGCTTATGACTCTACGGCAATGTCATCGATGTGTGCTTTTTACGGAACACTCATTTTAGCACTGCGAAGCTCAACAGGGATATTATATAGATATATTCTTCGCTGATGTTGAATCAAATATGAATCATATACTCATGCAGCAGCATGTTTAATTGAATATGATTTTTTAAATATTTGCAGGATCCTAAAATTAAGTTACCCCTAGTGTCATCGAGAATCTTTTATCAAATGAGTTGCAGAAGGTGCATGGATATATTTTGCGACAGCAAAACTCGAGCAGAATGTAATTATGCACTGTCCACCATGATTTTGTTAAAATATTTGAGATTATGGTACAAGTTGTGTTCTGTATTTATTCTACACCATTGTGTCAATCCATGAGTCAGCTACCTTTATTGTGATTTAAGTCTGATGGATAACCGGTTATGATCGGGACATCACCTGAAGCTGATTGTTGACATACTAAATGTACCTATAATAGCTGTTTGTCACCTTTCTTGGTGACAACATCAACAAAAATAGTTCCGGCTTCTATTCCACTAAAGGCATACAATAATAGGTATTCAATTGAATAGTGAGATTTGGTTGAATAGTCAATAGGTGTGGAATAAAGCTCTATTTTATTTTACTTCTAATTACACAGCTGCAATATTTTGGTCTATTTCGTAAATTCAGTTACATTGTTGGTATATTTTTTCAGCTTGTCCACGATAGTGCAATCCTGATGTCATTGAGACTCGCAACATATTTGACATCATGCATGACAGCCTATCCAGTACCAGAGAATTAATTTAATTTCTTGCCATGTTCAATATATAACTAACTTGCCTAGATAGTGGACAAATATTATTACTTGATTGAATATTGGTGTGTAGTAAATACAAAACCAAACCACACCTGCAAACAATTGTCCACTTATCTGTTATGTTAAAGTGTTATGCTGCAAGATGCAATTTGACACTGGCCACTCATGTAATATTTCAAGGAACTTGAGCCCCAACAAATTGGTGCAATAACGTTCACCGCATTGACAGTCTGTATACTAACTATACTCACATGTTTTTTTAATATTTGGAGTGATTATTTATTTTACTTCATTCTATAATAATTATATAAAGCATTTCATGTATAATTTAGCATGCAAACTCTCAAGTTGATTCAATGAACCCCATATATTCAGCTTCCAACAACATATTTTGAAATGCTGCTTCAGTTATCAGAATCGATTAATTGCTCAAAAATAATGTCAATTATAGTATAAAATTGCTCAAAATGTGTTATTTATCAACATGTTTTTCAATAAAAATTTTGCCTCATTATCAACACAAAGCTACTTGATTTTAGAGTTATCTTCATCCGCAATTTGGTCCAAGACCATTGGCCCGTTGACTTTTTCCCAGGCCACTATTAAGTCTCGATGGTGAAAAATAATAGTTTAAAAAATGAATATATAATAACTCTTAGCTTTGGTGGGTGGGTTCATCGACTCAAATCAGATATCCTCCCACCCGAATCCAAATATATAGTAATTGAGCCTTTATATTGAGGGTCATCTAATCGGATGATGCATACTTAATATTGATTATATTTAAACAGTTTACAGCTCTGTTTGTTCTGAGCAATAACTATTTCTAAAAATAGTGACAAATATATGTCCCACAGGGCAACTTGATAGTCACATTATATAAGGAAAACAATATTAATTGATAGTAGTGTTCCCAGGTAGGTGTTTTTGATTCATTTCTCTTATGTTATACCGAGGAAACTATATACTTGTTGTGGGAACAGATAATTCATCTTTAAATTGAAGCCTGGAAATCATAGAGTGTGTCATTTCATGTTTGGGAAATATGATTAACATTGGTACAAGTGACCTAGATAGCTGGAACCTGATTTGTGGATTTTCATCAACAAGTGGGGGGAGGTGTGTCTGAAAATGGTTGGTTAAATGTTAAAGGTACTCAATCCAATTAGACCCTCATAAATTACTATTTCTTTGGCTTCTGAGGTAAAAAAAATAATTGATTCGAGTCGAGTAACCTACCCATCAACCCTCAGAGTGATCAGATATAAATTTTTGAAGTTTTGTTATCTCTTGTTTCTGGCCCAGAACATGCCGTCAAAAGGAAGTTCTCAGTGCTTCATTTTAGAGTTATCCATCTTCGTCCGTTTGAATAAATGTTTCTGTTGCAATTATTAGTACACATTTCGAGAAAATTACAAATTAAAAAAAAGAATCAATATCTGATCATTCTGAGCTTTGATGGATGGGTTCATCGACTCAAATTAATTATTTTTAACCCCTGAAGCCGAAGAAATAGTAATTTAGGGGTGCTTAATCAGATTGAGTACCTTTAAGATCCATGCTATAATAGATTTTTTTCAGTTCAAATCATGACATACATAAAAAATTATTTAAAATTCTGACTTCATATATTTATTTTTTCAGGATGACTACAGAATCAGATATGCAATGTGCTATATGAGGAAGTAGAGGTCTACCATACAGTAATGATATGTTGCTACTTCTAGCTTCAAAATGCCATGAGTTGAATTTCCCATTCAAGGTGGATGACAAACAGTATTTATGGACCAGTTCTCAAATGTGTGACAATCTTCAGCCGTGTAATATCATACACATGCTTTGTAAATTACCATGCAATATGTTATTGTGAAGGAGGATGGATGATAAGTCACATTATTGTAATTGATGATCTGACAATCTTCAACTAAGGAATTTTCTGTTCTCTGTTCATTAAAATCATGGTAAAAGAAGCCTTGATTTTGGCTAACTACAGGATTGGAGCAGTGGTCATACTATTATTCCTCTAATTTATTAACTGACTGAAACGGCTGAAGTGGACTATCTAATAACATTTCTCCAGTGAACATGTCTGCTTGTGCCTCAACTGTTACTGTAGTGTCAACCAGAGTTTGAAGGCTCCTGCAGCACATGAAATATGAATTTTCAGCTTCATTTGTTGGATATGTAGTTATATACCATTAAAATAAAGTTCATGTAAAATAATTATACTCTTTGAGAATAAACTTTCCTCTATCAAAGTAATGGTGGTAACATTGTATTGAAAAACGATGTCAGCTTAATATAATATGGGTTTATTTATCTACTGAAAATAGGATAAGTCAGTGGGGTGTACAATTAAATAACATCAAAGAGACCATATTTTATCTTGGTGTTTGGTGTGATGACACCTTATCAGTGTTCTGTGTATTCTGCTTCTAAATTGTAATGTACATGTAAGCATTGATACTGAATCTTAATTGCCATGATACACCATGAAAGTAATAGAGAAGTGATTCCTGTTCAATGACTGGTGGTATCCTAACTACAGTATATGTAACGCAACAGAAATTGCTGGTCCCACTTTTACTTGTAACTTCTTTCGTAAATTTTAACAGTACTTATCTGGCAGTGCTGTCTCGTCAAAAGTTCAAAACAGATAAAAACGATAAATTTAATATATGCTCAGTTTTCGAAAAATCCTCATGTCATTGATGCGGGAGAGGTGGCTTGGAATCATTCCAAAGATCCTCATGCCCTGTCAATTGAAGAGGTGACTTCGATGCTGACTCCAGAATAAGAGCAATTATTAAAATGCATGTAACATGCATGTAACTCTATTCATAATAGCATTGTTTGTATTGTCATTGCCATTTTATTGTACCGGTATATATGAATTTCAATGCCAACTTTCTCTGAAGTTAGTTGCATTCCACAAATCCGTTATACATGTATATGATAACTAATGGGTTGATACTTTTTGGAGAGTGTTGTGTCCTCTTGTCAAAACTTATCAAAATGATATTTTCATGCTCACTCAGTTTTTTAAAAATCCTCTTGTCATTGACAAGGGAGAGGTGACTTGGAGTCATTCTAAAGATCCTCATACCCTGTCAATTGAAGAGGTGACTTCGATGCCTTATCCTGGATGCAAGCAATTAAAATATAAACTTGACTGCATCTAACTTTTCCGGTTCAATATAATTGTTTAATTGCCAATTTATTTTACAGGCAAATGACAATGCCAACTATGGGTGATGTTCGATCAATTAAGCGTACTGGATGTATATCTAATAGCACATTCCTCGGGATTTTATTCTGGGTAACATTTTTCTGACAATGGTGTGTTTTCTCAACAAAATTTATCAATATGATACTTTCATTCTCAGTTTTTGAAAGATCTTCATGTCATTGACATGGGAGAGGTGGCTTGGAGTCAATCCGAAGATCCTCGTGCCCTGTCAATTGAAGAAGTGGCTTCAAAAACTGAGAATGAAAGTATCATATTGATAAATTTTGTTGAGAAAACACAGCATTGTCAGAAAAATGTTACCCAGAATAAAATCCCGAGGAATGTGCTATTAGATATACATCCAGTACACTTAATTGATCGAACATCACCCATAGTTGGCATTGTCATTTGCCTGTAAAATAAATTGGCAATTAAACAATTATATTGAACCGGAAAAGTTAGATAAATAGTGAGTTAAACTTTTCTTGCCCATTTCATTGTCATTGCAAATTTATTATACCAGTACATGTAAATGCCAATGTAATATGAGGTCCATTCAGCATATATAACATATGATAGCATGTTTTTCATGATTTGTTTCGGCTAATAAAAAAAAAGAAGTAATAATTATGGCTTTCAATATCAAACATTCTTACTGTGATGGCCTAAATTCAGTGGCCTCAACCATGCGATTCTGATTCGACATTACAGTTGCTACATCACCCAAAAATGTCCAATATTTGCAAAAAGAATGCATGTAAATTTATTACACATAAAGTGTATAGATTAGTTGGTACAGTGTGTGTACCAAATAAGCACAATACTGGGTACTATATACTACAAAATTGTGTAGGTTGTTACACAGATGTGTATAAATAAAGTACACACTACTGTGTACTATGTACACAAATGTGTATAAATAAAGTACACACTAACTGTGTATTATATGTGTACTAACTGTGTAGTAACTATCTACCAACTGTTTATTACACACAAGTGTATAGCGACTACACATACATGTGTGTATAGAGCTACACATTTTGTGTGTACCAAAAATTGCTCTATACACATACATGTGTGTATAGAGCTACACATATTGTGTGTACCAAAATTGCTCTACAGTTTCTACACATAATTGTTGGAGAGCAGATGTTACACATATATGTGTACAAAGTGTGTAGCGTTTCTACACAGTGTTTTTTAGAGAGTAGTTTAGTTTGCTCCAGTAGACTAACATTACAAGCGGCTTGCGTCATACAAGGACACCGTGCACAAGCGCATCGTGGACACACTTCTTCAAATCAGGATGTGTTCATAGTATGAAACAATAAAGAGCATTAATCCTTAGTATGTTCCTGACATGGTACCACTAAGGAGAGTTTCTCTAACCCCTTTATGGAAATATGGAAAATATCTGAGCTACGACTTCGGAAACGTTTTTCGTAGCACGTAAATGTTGTTTCATGCAAAGCCTATTTATCGACCGACATACACGTATATGCATATATGTAGTATCCCTCCTTCAAAATTATGTGTAACCATTTTGAGGTTCAAATCAGCTATGTCTATTTAAATGAGGTGACTGGATATATAGAACACTAGCTGGTGGACCCGACTTCGTCCGGGCTGTTTCCCCTCTGCTTTCCGGCGAAATGCGCGATTTGACCTTGAATTGACCATTTTGAAGGTCAAGATAAGGTCGGGGTCACAATTCGATCCGTCCAAACACTCCTCGGACAAAAGTAACCCTAGGTATAAAATTTCGTCGAAATCCCGTCAAAATTCGCTATTTGACCTTGAATTGACCATTTTGAAGGTCAAGGTCAGATCGGGTCACGATTTGACCCGTCTAAACACTACCTGACAAAAGTGCCCCTATGTATCAAATTTCGTCGAAATCCGTCCGTTTTACACGATTTGACCTTGAATTGACCTTTTTGAAGGTCAGGTCGGGGACACGATTTGACCCGTCCAAAACACTCCCTGGACAAAATTACCCCTAGGTATCAAATTTCGTCAAAATCAGTCTGGCAGTTTTCCCGGCCATAGCTAACACACAGACAGAAGTCCCAAAATATGTATTAGACTATCTGTGTACCCCGTCCTGACGGGGAGAGTGGTTGTGTTGGCATTTTTTTTTAATTAATTTTTGGTTTTTCAATATTTTACCCGATTTGACCTTGAATTGATCATTTTCAAGGTCAAGGTGAGGTCGGGGTCACAATTTAACCCGTTCATGACACTTCCCGTGGGTAGCACACATATATATATAATTTGTGGGTACCCGTTTCGAGGTGAAAATCACCTAGGGCGGAAAAACTGACCCGATCCGCGTTCATAGGAAGCCCTAAGTACGTAAGAATCACACAACACGCATATATATAATTTGTGGGTACCCGTTTCAAGGTGAATATCACCTAGGGCGGAAAAACTGACCCGATCCGCGTTCCTAGGAAGCCCTGAGTATGTAAGAATCACACAACACGCTCATGTCTGTATAATGACGCAATGTAGACAGTGCCGTTCGCGGTGATTTTGATGATTGGGAGTGGAGAAAGGGTGCTCAGAGCTTCTCCAAAACGAGACAACTACGGTGTCCGTGGGATTTTACCCTTAGATAGGAAGTTTGAACTCAATCGAGCATGCGGAGAGCACTCAAAATATTGTTCCCGTATATCTCTGCGTTGCGTTGAATTGCAAACAAACGCTCTTTTTATAGCGACGCGTCATATATAACGCTCATTAAATTATCACTTGATTAACAACCACAGTGCCGTTCGCGGTGATTTGGGAGTGGAGAAAGGATGCTCAGAGCTTCTCCAAAACGCGACAACTACGGTGTCCGTGGGATTTTACCCTTATATACGAAATTTGAGCTCGATCCGACCAGCCTTTTTCGATTCTATGAAGTATATATATATATATACGGAAGTCTCAAAATATATAGTATAGACTAGCAGGTTAGCCCGCCACTGGCGTGCTTGGTCAGAAACATGACAATGTTTTATGTTTTGTTTGTGTTTTTCAATGAGTTAATATTGGGTTTTTCAATATTTTACCCGATTTGACCTTGAATTGATCATTTTCAAGGTCAAGGTCATGTCGGGGTCACAATATATAATTTGTGGGTACCCGTTTGAAGGTTAAGACTGACCCGATGAAAAATTCCCCCGTTCCTAGGAACGACAGACATAAGAATGTTTCACACAATGCGACGTCGACGATCCCCGTGTGTTTTTACACTTATATACGAAGTTTGAGCTCACCTAGGGCGGAAAAACTTACCCGATCCGCGTTCTTAGGAACACAACACGCTCCGCGTTCTTGGGAACACAACACGCTCATGTCTATACACGCCCAGACCCAGAAGAGGTATGATTTTTTTTAACCTGCCCGTGGCCATTGAGCAGCCCCTGACAGAGGTTGTCCACCCTTACGAGATGGTCAATAGTCCCCGCAAAGTTAATCCCGTCGTGAACCCCAAGCCTCGCAAAGAGCGGACAGTCAATTAATCCCGTCGTGAACCTCATCACCAACGCGACGTATATTTTGTTTGGTATCATGTGTTGCGTTCTAAAAATAGGAAAGCACTTGTTCCCGTATATCTCTCTGCATAATAAATTTCGAACGATAACGTTGCGTTTGCGTAAATACGAAATTGTGAGTGTTGGTTTGTAACCGGGATTTCTGAGAAGCATTATGCCTATAACTACCCCCCTAAGCCCTGACCTAAGTGTCATACATACTATAACAATGATGTTGTAAGAGTAGTATGGCATCCAATAAATCTCCCCGCATAGGAAACCACTCAATGTTCCCGTATATCTCTCTGAAGATGCTAATAACGTTGAATGGTAAACAGACGCTCTTTATAGCGATGCGTCAAAAACAAACGCTCATTAAATTATCACTTGATTAACCCCCGCCGTGCCTTTGCGGTGATTTGGGAGTGGATAAAGGGTGCTCAGAGCTTTTCCAAAACGCGACAACTACGGTGTTCGTGGGTTTTTACCCTTAGATGGGAAGTTTGAACTCAATCGAGCCAGCCGTTTTCGATTCTATAAAGTACACATATATATATATATATACGGAAGTCTCAAAATATATAGTATAGATAGATAGACTAGCTGGGTACCCGTCCTGACGGGGAGAGTTGTTGTGTTGTTTTTTTATTGGCTTCCCCATCTAACCCAACACCCCAAAAATGGTGGAAATCGGCCCAGCGGATACCGAGATACATGTTCAAGGTAATTTGAAAGGTCAAGGTCACGCCGCACGGGCATCCGTGTGTTGTTGTTTTTTTCTACACCAACACCCCAAAAATGGTGGAAATCGGCCCAGCGGATACCGAGATACGGGTTCAAGGTCATTTGAAAGGTGTGTCTTTTTTATAGTTATGAAATTTATTGGCATCCCCATCTACACCAACACCCCCAAAATGGTGGAAATCGGCCCAGCGGATCCCGAGATACGGGTTCAATGTCATTTGAAAGGTCAATGTCACGCCGCACGGGCATCCGGTGTGGCGAAATTGCCAAGCGCTTCAAACTACCCGTTTCCACCAAACTCGGTGGAAATCGGCTCAGCGGATCCCGATATATGAGTTCAAGGTCATTTGAAGGTCAAGGTCACGCCGCACGGATAGTTATGAAATTTATTGGCATCCCCATCTACACCAACATCCCAAAAATGGTGGAAATCGGCCCAGCGGATCCCGAGATACAGGTAGAAGGTCATTTGAAAGGTCAAGGTCACGCCACACAGGCGGGTGTGACGAAATTGCTCAGCGCCTCAAACTACCCGTTTCCACCAAACTCGGTGGAAACCGGCTCAGCGGATCCCGAGATATGAGTTCAAGGTCATTTGAAGGTCAAGGTCACGCCGCACGGGCAAATGTGTTTTTTTTTATTGCCATCCCCATCTACACCAACACCCCAAAAATGGTGGAAATCGGCCCATCGGATACCGAGATAAGGTTCAAGGTCATTTGAAAGGTCAAGGTCACGCCACACGGGCATCCGGTGTGACGAAATTGCTCAGCGCCTCAAACTACCCCACACACCAAATTTGGTGGAAATCGGCTCAGCGGATCCCGAGATATGAGTTCAAGGTCATTTGAAGGTCAAGGTCACGCCGCACGGGCAAATGTGCTGTTGTTTTTATTGGCATCCCCATCTACACGAAAACCCCCAAAATGGTGGAAATCGGCCCAGCGGATACCGAGATAAGGTTCAAGGTCATTTGAAAGGTCAAGGTCACGCCGCACGGGCATCCGGTGTGACGAAATTGCTCGGCGCCTCAAACTACCCCCACACCAAATTCGGTGGAAATCGGCTCAGCGGATCCTGAGATATGAATTCAAGGTCATTCTAAGATCAAGGTCACACCACACGGGCAAACGGATAGGCTCATGTTACTCCTCGGGTCAAACTACATACCCGTACCAAGTTTCGTCAAAATCGGTTCAGCCGTTTTCGAGTCCATCGCGGACGCACACACAAACCCTCACACACACCCTCACCCTCACACACACACACCCCCCCCCCCCCACACACACACACATATATATATATATATATATATATATATATATATATATATATGGAAGTCTCAAAATATATAGTAGACTAGCAGGTTAGCCCGCCACTGAAAAACTGACCCGATGAAAATCTCCCCCGTTCCTAGGAACCCCTAAGTATGAACACAGACATAAGAATCATACAACACGCTCATGTCTGGATACAGACACGCTCATGTCTGGACCCAGACATAAGAATCACACCACACGCTGTTTATCAACGACACTGCGGATACGAGCGCTCTTTAACTATCAACGCGATTAAACCCATAGTGCAAAGAACGGTGACTGAGAGTGGAGAAGGGGTGCTTGGAGCTTCTCACTTCCCGTGGGATTTTACCCTTAGATTGGGAGTTTGGTCTCAATCGGTCCAGCCGTTTTCGAATCTATAAAGTACACACACATATACACACATATATATACGGAGTTCTCAAAATATATACGTAGACTAGATCTCTGGGATGGAGACACACCTTCTTGGGGACAGGGATGCTAATAATATAAAAATAGGAGTTTTCCCCCTATTTCAAGTCAATAAGTACACCATATGAGGGAAGCAAGTCCCCAGTAACCCCTAATTTCATATTTATGGCCATGGAAATGGTATATATCTGTGTGAGGCACCAATTCTTGGGACACCAGGGACAGATATTCGGATATTCATATGGAACTTTCGAGTCTGTATGGGGCTACTACTATGGGCGCATGGTAATATACTATGAGATGGACTCAATCGTTCACAATCACAGGGAAGTAAGGGAGTGTTAGGTATTTGCGCTTAAGCGCAAATAAATTGATAGACACATATCTGCACTTAAGCGCAAATGATTTGCGCTTAAGCATAAATGATCTGTGCTTCAGCGCAAATGATTTACGCTTATATAAGCGCAATGCACTTTATCAAGCGCAAATGATTTACACTTGAGCCCAAATATTTGCGCATAAGCGAAAATCGCCTCCCATATTGATGAATATATGTTATTTTAATAAATAATCTAAAAATGATTTCACTTGTTGCTGCTGTTAATTTTATTTAAACCACGCCAGGGAGAAATTAGGAGAAATCAAATAAAATATATATAGTCTGTGTATAAGTATTCCATGTGCTTTGTGGAGCTATTTTTATTCCCAGAGTATGACAAATGTTTTTCTTCTTTTTCTGGTGTCTATTTTAATACAATGCTTCTCTGGTTACACCAGTTGGTGGTTACATACTCTACCCTATACCTATATGTCATATATAGCTATATGTATATGAATATAACCCTTCTCTGGTTTCAGGAGTTGGTGGTACACTAATCTATTGTAAAACCACACACACTGGACCAGTATTGCGTACACGAGTTGGTGGTTACCTAAGCTACCATAGACCTATTTTAAAATATCACCCTACTCTGGTTAGGCAACAAAAAACAAAAAACCCTGTGTCCGGGTTTCCCTACCCCTAGAAGAAAAAAATCTTTTTATTGGACTGCAGACACAGATCATTTTTTTTCTCAGTGCGAAGGCCATCGAAAAGTATCTTACCCATTTTCAGTAGACTTTGACACTGATGTGCATCTTTATAATTGCCCCCACCCCAATTAACGACCGTAAATATGTTTTGAAATTAATTGATCAGTGTATTGCATTCATGAACCAAAATGTTGATTGTTCCTAGAAATATTAAAATGACGGCGGGTACCGGTATTAATCAGAAGAAAAGCGCCAATTTTTGGGGTAAGTAAAAATTCTCTGTTAATGTTTTTTTCTCAGCGGATTGTGATTCTGGATGACATGTGCTTCAATTTATGGGTGGGTGTGGAGTTCACACCCTTGAGCATTTCTTATAATCCAAGATGGCGTCCAACATGGCCGAAGTGTTACAAAATATGAACTAACTCAGTTTAATACATTTTGTTGGAGACAATATCTTAAACAATGTATACAAATATATACATTATTGGGATCCTATTACATTGTACAACATTTTTGCAGGGAAACGTGGTTCTCCAATGGCAAGATGGCTGCCAAAACGGTGACCTGAATTGGAAAATAGACACATTTTCACTCATATCTTCTGTATCCGTTTCTACTGTTTGGAACTGACGACAAATTGTTGTTTGTTTTCCTATTATTCATGTCCTCTGATTATTTACGCAGTAAAATTCGTTGTTATCTGTGTACAGATACTTTCAATCCTTAATTATTATTTTTTTAAATCAACGTAGTATGACATTTTTTGGAAAACTCACAATCGGTTTCTAGTCATATTTTAATATGAAATGAGCAGATCCGAAGGAGATAACCCAGTGGATGTATTACCAATAAAATGCAATCTCATTAGGGTCTGAAATGGTAACTATGGTTTATGATGGCAGTCAAAATGGCGGCAAATATATAGAAAATTCTATGTTTCGTCCTTATTCGTTTAGATGTTGTGGTTGATGCGTGAAGTTGATTAATCTGCATTGGATACATTACACTTGTTACTTCTTTGGTATCAGTACATTTCAATCCCTGAACAAATTTATCTTTGTATAACATTGTGTTTCTAGTCAAATTGTAATTTGAAACGAAGAGTTAAGCACAGGCTATTACCTATATAATTCAATCTCATAGGTGCTTGAAAATTTGAGATGATCTATATAATGAATCATGACAGTCAAAATGGCGGCAAATGCATCAAAAGTGTTAGATTGGTGACACACACTTCAACACATTTTGTAATAGCTAAAGTAGTGTTCAAAATCGCTGCCAAAATCAGTATATAGCCTTATACGTACTAAGGCATCATTTACGGTTATAAGCAGTGAGCCAAATGTTGACATTTCATTATAGAAACAATCCAGTTCGCGCCTCTGCTCAGGAATTAAATCATCATCAAATAAAAAAAACAATTATGGTCAAAGTTCAATACAATCTGGCTGCGGGAATGGTGTATTAGTCGTGATATGGTATATCGACTGAAACAACCAAACAAATAATCAACAGTCAATTCTTGATTATGCTAAATAGTTCATAGAAAGCTGTACTTCCAATTAATGCTAGGTGGCTGATTGTTGCTCACATTGAGCGTTTTCAGAACATTGAGATAGCATCAAACGTGATCACCCCATCATAAGTAACTATCATCGACTCTCTAAGTAATACGGGCCGAACGCATGCTTCACTTGAAGGACGTACGGTTTGAGTTTTTGTCTTATATCTGCACTCTAGTCTTCTTGGGTCTGATACGTCCCACCAAATGCATAAATGTGTAGAGTTCTGGGGAGAGTTATTTGCTTATCTACACATTACGCATGCGTCTACACCAAGTGTGGAGTACTGGGTCAGAAAATATAATTTAGCATAACCATGGTATCCATATAGTGGAGACTGGGTCCAACTGTGGTGATGCTTGTTTCAATAGGCTATATAGTATTATATACAATGGCCCTCAAATGTTGAATCTTCAAAGTTGCCAGCTTTCTCCTGGTAAATTTGTCTGTCATACCTACCGCGATCTTTTATAACAGGACAGCAATACAGTTGAATACCATCATTTAGTCAGGAACATGTATATTTCACAAACATCATTTACAGAGGTTCAGATATGAAAACAACAAACGCTGTTATAGGCAGATACATTTAGTATAAAAAATTAAGTCATAGAACTATAACTGCTCCTACACCCAGTCTCATTCCAGAAACGTTTTCGATCACCACTTATCGTTGAGTATGCAATATACTACCAAAAAGGAGAGCTTGTCATTTGGTGCCAGTGTCATAATTATT
The DNA here is from genome assembly GCA_032622095.1 of Siphonodentalium dalli. NCBI lineage: Eukaryota > Metazoa > Mollusca > Scaphopoda > Gadilida > Siphonodentaliidae > Siphonodentalium > Siphonodentalium dalli. The sequence goes on from CP136063.1 coordinate 69,095,322, forward strand.
ATGTCCTGTGTTGTGACCACAATTGATTTAGCTCGCCTCAGTTTCGGATGTGCCATGGGCGAACAACTGATTCAGAGAAACTGATAGCCTAGCATGTTCCTGTGTATCTTCAAGATTATTCCACCATGACCCTATTTTCTCCGCAAATATTGCTTCCAAGCAGCAATTGTTTTGGGCATACCTTGGAATTTCTCAACTGCTAGCGATCGGAAGTAATCGCCATAGTGTGATTTATATTACACTGAATAGTCCAAATTTCCACACTTCCATGACTAGAGCTAGCCTATATTCAACCAACTCTGTGTTATCTTCAGCCAGCAGGTTGAGAATTAACTAGTTGCCAATAATTTGACCATGTTCACTTTGGGATCGGGTCATTATGTGTTATATTCATTGGGACATTTTCGTTTTCCAAATGTCCCATTGTATTCAGGCGCTCGTTCTATGTCAGTTCACAGGCATATATATTGGTACATGTGAAACTGTGATTCGTGTCATCCCCTCTAATTAATCGTACTGCACGCGGAAATTAAATTGTTCTTTGTGCACGAAGAGGCTGTTGAAAAAATGTTCAGGGTCATATGATCAACGATACCCAGTATACGCTGATATCTAAACTCATGCAAGGTTCGACCGTGTCATATGAATGTGTGTGAGTGATAATTGAATGTAATGATTACATTGTACCAGCAGCCCAATGTATCTTCATTTGATGATGCTGTGATCAAATTATCTCTATGATCTACTAGAGTATGATAATATTTTATGTTGTACATATTTTGGAACTCATTGCCCAAAAGACCAGTATGCCAACGTTGCTGTGTACATATGATTAATCATGACCACATCAGTGTGCACCAATCATATTATCGTCATACACTGAGCGTGCATTCTCCACATAGTTGAGGTAACGGCAATAAATAATACAAGGTTGTATCTTGAATAAATTAAATATAGCGTTGGACCGTCGGGTGTATACCATACCATATGTGCATGTAATTTCCCATGTTCACATTGTCTGATATTGTGTCATATTTAAAGTAATTCTTTTAATGTATCTAATGCAGATTAACCAACTCCACGCATCTACCAGTCACGACAAGCAAGCGCATAAGGACAAAATATATAATTTCTATACATTTTCTGCCATTTTGACTGCCATCATAAACCATAGTAACCGTTTCAGGCCCTACTATGATTGCATTGTATAGGCAATGCCCACACGCTTATTAATTCCTTCAAATCTGTTAATTTCATATTAAAATATGGCCAGAAACCATTATTGAGTTTTTGGGAAAATTTCATACACGTTCTGTAAGATTAATTTTGTTAGGGAATGGAAGAGGCTGAGACGTAAGGAACTAGATGTAGTACCGAGCAAATAAACATACTATATGAATAACAAGAAAACGAGGCACAATTTGCAACCAGTCCAAAACACTAGGAACGGATATAGGATATATGAGGGAGAAAAACCATATTTTTCACGTTCCGGTCGCCATTTTGGCAGCCATCTTTCTAATGAAGTGCCACATTTTCCTTTAAACAGTAGTATAATGTAATAGCATCCAAATAATTTATAAATTGGAGTAAATTTCATGAGATATAGCTTCCAACAAAACAGATTGAACTGACTTAGTTCATATTCTATACTACGGCGGCCACGTTGGACACCATCTTAAATTATAGGAAATGTTCAAGGGTGATAACTCCACACCCACCTAGAAATTGATGTACACACCACCCAGAATCACAATCCATAGAGAAAAACACTTTAACAGAGAATTTTTACTTCACCCCTGTTGTCAATGTTAAGCCACTTGTGCTCTAACTTATATGCGGCTTGCAAATAAATAAGAAAATATCCTTTAGAACTTGCCTATTTTATTTCATAATCTTACATAAACACTTTCCAAAAACGCAAATGCATGTACATTAGTTTATGTATAATGCTATTTACTTTGCTAAAAGTGACATATATTTATGTCATATGGGCCGCATGTTGACCAGCTGCTATAATTACTATATTCATGAATACAGATCCCAAAAAAGAAGACCAAACTTAATACAATCCCCATCAATATATGGTCTATGTGTGTCATATTAGAGAATTAATCAGACGAGACGCTCTTTATTGGCTTGGTTAGTGGCAATGTAAAAGTCATTGCCCCCATATGCACAAGGGGCAATGAAACAATGACATAATAAAACCAAACGAACACACACAAAACGCTATTATCGTGCATGGTGGATGGCATAAATCCATAAACCCCGTAATCGCAATGGACCTTTCCACAGCTGTCAATCAAATAATTATTAGCAAATATTTTCGACCAATCAGCGACTGAGCCGGCCAATGGCTCCTATGAAAATTCTGCTGCCATCTTTCTTCACCCTAATTATGATATCCATGCATACATTCAGTGTTAAATTGGCTATATTCAAACAACGTTTTTGTTGTCAAATCATAATATACTGAGATTTGCGCAAATTTATCCGTGATTATAACAATGTTTTTCATCTAGCATGACACTTGTCATAATTTTCACATTTAATGGCAAAACTAATGTGTGTTCTCTTGTTTAGATATATTAAACAGTTCAGTGATCTAGCTGTCTGTCTGTTCTGATCTATTTGCAATGTTTCTTCCAGAACCCTTGATCGATTTCAACCAAATTTGGTGTGGTGCCTCGGGGTACCCCGGCAGATGTTATAATGGCCTTATTTTTAAAATTAACACTTTTAAGCAAATAAAAAAAAAAATTATTTGATTTTCAAAATTTTTTATCAAGAAGTTTCAATCTAAAAATCTCAAAAGAAAATTTCAAAATTAAATTAAAAAAAAAACTTCATTAAATTTAAAATCATTTTAAATTAAATTAAAACAAATTTTAAAAGTTTCAATCTAAAAATCTCAAAAGAAAATTAAAAACTTGGAAAATAATTTTAAAATTTACTTTATATATTTTTTTTAATTTAAGGAAAGAATTAAGGAATTGGAAGAGAAACTGGATGAAAGCACAACGTCCCTGATTGGTAGGGTGGAAACGGTAGAAGAAATGACTGAGGAAATAAAGTTCGGTGGTGACTTAGCACAAGAAAATTATTCAAGGTTAGAAGAAGAACGTGCAGAACTTTATCAAGCTCATACAAAGTTGGATATGTGGGGTCGAAAATGGAACCTCATTATTAAAGGCTTAAATGGTTCCAAAAATGAGACAGCTAAGGAGACGGAAAAGAAAGTAAGACAGTCGTTTGTTGACAAGTTAGTCATCGACAAAGAAGACGCCCAAGAAATGATCTTTTCCGCTTGCCATAGGTTGCCAGGTGGAAGGGAAGGAAAGCCCGACATTATTGTGAGATTACAATCACTAAATGATAGAGACTTAATCATGTTTAGTGCTAAAACACTGAATGTTGGGTCAGGGTACGGGGTAACAATAGACTTACCACCAGTTCTCTCTAAACTGAGAGCTAAGCTACTAAGAGAAAGGGCAAATCTCACTCCAGAAGAGAAGAAAAAGACAAAATTAGTGTATATGAAGAAAGAGCCGTACGTGAAATTGGAAAAGAAGTAGTAAAATGACAATACAGGATGTTTGTATCATGAATAAACATGAACAATAATAATTTATAAATAGTCATAAATATTTATAAAAAGTTATGAATATAGAATCTGCACATCACACAAAATCTTACATTTGTCTGGATTAGAGTAAAGAGAGAGAGTTCTGAACGTTCTTTCTTTTTTTTTCTTTTTTTTTTTATATATATATTTTACTACTTATATAAATTATTTGAAACTTTGAAAAAAGAAGGAAAAAATGGAAAATGAAGAAATGCCAAACGAATTCTACTTTAGTCCTCGGGGGGGGGGGGAGAGAAAGAAGATGTTATAGCGTCGTCCTTGATAGACTGGGTGTATTGTGATGTGCGGGTCTATATTAAATGTTTATGTAATTAAATATACAAGTATGAATGTAATTAATTTAGGTACTGAATTTGTGTTAGCCCTTTGTTTAACACATCTATGACCGAATTCGATACTAAAATCACCCGGAATGGAAATGGTAAATTTCACATCTACCGGTATATAGGGTGACAGTAGATAATGAATGGGAATCAGGAAACTGGTCACCCATCGATACCCAGCTTAAATTATAGATTGATTTTTGGATTTGCTCTTCACTCTTTAAAGAAATTATTTTTAAATCCAAACATATCATTTTATATAGAACAGCTTCATACTTGAAAAACAAGCAAAACTTTGTAAAATACCTAAAAGAATTAAAATCATGAATAGTTCATGTAATCACGTTTCAGTCTTCTGATAATTTCATGTCTCATTAATTATTAATGGAGTTCAGAATTACAACTACTTATATATATATGGTATGTACATGCATCTACATGTGGTTGTGACATCTATATGTATATGGGTTATAATAGCCAAAGTGAAGGTAACACCAGGCATACAGGGGTCCGTTGTTATTGTTATTAAAAAAAAAGGGTCTATATGTGAATATGTTATTGTGTTTCATTTGAGAATAATCACTTTCATGGATCGTTGGTCTGTATCATTCCTGGTTTATAACGATAATGGCTAATCTTAAAGTTGGTTCACTCAATTGTCGCGGATTGTTTTCTGATCAAGTAAAACGGAGAGATCTGTTTAAACGATGTAGAGACAAATTTGATATATCAATGCTAACTGATACCCACTCAACCAAAGAAGTTGAATCAAAGTGGAAAGGTGAATGGGGATATCAGGCTTATTTTAGTTCACACTCGAGCGCAAGCAGAGGAGTTGCAATTTTATTCCGAAATACAATAGATTTTTGGGAAACATTAAAATTTAGCATAAGAGGAGAAACAATAGCATATTCGTCCAAACTGAAAAATACGAGAGACAACAGAGAAAAAGAAATTGAAAATAAACTTCGCGAACTTAATTTAAAATTAGATAATGGTGACATGAAATGGACAAACTAGAAACTGAAATTGAGACAATTAGAAACCAAAAAATAAAAGGCATTATTCTGAGAACCAAAGTTAAGTGGAAAATTGAAGGGGAAAAAGCTACAAAGCACTTCTGTAATTTAGAAAAACGCCACTACACAGAAAAAATTATACCAAAACTCATTTTATCATATGGATCCGAAACAAATGAATTTTCAAAAATTATTCGAGAGCAAGAAATCTTTTACCAAGACCTATATAGATCTAAATTAAATAACGAAGAAGAAAATGAAAATAGTTTCAAATTCTTGTTTTTTGTTTGTTCAACAGCAGATCAAAGTTCAATCTAAAAACAAATAAAAAAATTGGAATTTAAATTATTTTGTTTTAAATCAAACTGGTTAAAAGATCAAAATTTGCACGAATCATATACATGAGTCTGTTTAAGCTAGTTAACATAAGTCGATCTCGGGTAAGGGTGGATACACACATGCATGTAATCTCCGTATGTAAAATACATGTATTTTACATGGCCACACCGATAATTGACAACATTAATCACCTGAGCGCGAGCGGTTCATTGTTAATAGGCCAGACAAGTGAGTAGTCATAAGCGAAGTCAAACTCTCTGCTATCAGGACATTTAAGGCCAGTCCAAAAACATGTTTTCTCTTACGGATGTGGAAATTAGTTAAGTCTGTGTGATATCTGGCATTTTATTAATGCACATCACCAGAAGCGACACATCCGGTGTACACAGGCTTGATATAGAACATTTTCGACCATGATGCTTGCTTAGCGTGGGGTTTCAAAAGCTTCAAATCGCTAAGGGACTTAGTTGAATGTATCGGTCGGAATAATCTGGTCAAGAAGGTACAATATATGTTTTACTTAAATAGCTCAGAGTTAGCCACCCCGTCTGGTAACTTTCGGGATCATATATAGCCCCTAGTCGGGGGTCATATATAGCCCCTGCGTCAGGAAATCCTGATAATATTGCCCCCATGTTGGGGATCATAGCCCCTGCGTTGGGGAAATCCTGGGGCCATCATCGATATAAATATCAAGAGAAGACTGACAATGATTTAAACAGAAAGTCCAACATTTGGGTTATCGCGCGAACAATTATTTTAAGCGGCCTGACGACTTGGTTCAGTCAACGGTTCTCTGCACGCTCAGAGCTTGGCTCACTGTGGTCAAACATAGCCGCAATGATTGGTTGTCAACGGACACATATTACATGGTCTGTATGATCCATGTAAAACTACAAATACACGATAATTACAGAGATTACATGCATGTGTGTATCCACCCTAACAGACAATATCTATCGATAAAGTCTTTTTACCAGTGGGCGGTACTACCGCTGTGGGGGTGGCCTCTATGGAAAGCTCCATTCATTAATTGGAGTTTTCGGACGGAACATGGTGGAAGCAATCTTATTTATTTCCAATCCTTCTGACACGGTTCTGCAAGTTCGGTAATTTACGGTAAACCAAAAAACCTCTAACAATTTCTTCTCATTTTATGCACAAGGAACTAACTGCGTTCAGGCACATGACTTATATATACTTTGTTGACATATATATATTGACTTTATGTATTTCTGTATTAGTCTGGAAGAAAATACACAGATGCGAGGTCGTAAAGGTTCACCAGGTAGAAGGTGCATATACTAGTTCATATATAGTTATTTTCTTTTGCAATTATATGAGGTTAAAAGAAAATCACGATTTAGTTTTCGAGACCGACCGCTTGTCTTGGTATGAATAAGCAGTCGTCTCATTAATACTTCTGAGATATACCTACTGATCAGGGGAGGTAATCCCGCCATCGACGATAACTCTGCTTGTCGCAAACGGTCCATTTGGGATAATAAATTAAACTGTGTACCGTAGATGTAAAGAATGTGGTTAAGTTATATATATGCTACTGGTGCTATATATTGTTCACTCTCTCTTTTGTGTGTGTATGTGTATGTGTGTGTGTGTATATGTGTGTGTGTGTGTGTGAGGGTGTGTGTGAGGGTGTGTGTGTGTGTGTGTGTGTGATAAAGGTACCCAGGTTCTGGAAATTATGATAAAGGTACCCAGGTTGGGAAAAATCGTAATAAGGTACCCAGGTTCATCGAATCTCAAATTAAACGAGATTTAAATATCTTTACAGGAAATTCGTTTGGTTTTAAGTTGTTGCTTTCAGTTTTAAATTGTTTGAACTGCTATAAATCGAAAGAATGTAGCAAACTAATGTATCCTTTGATATGTTGTCCTGCAGTGTAATACAAAAATACTCCGTCGACTGCAGATGAACCTTGGTACCTTTATCACGATTTCTCCCAACCTGGGTACCTAGCTTCATCACAATTTTCAGAACCTGGGTACATTTATCACAAAAACCGGTGAGACTGACCAATTAGGTGCCAGTAATGGTCGTTGATCACCATTTTGTAATGAGTGTAATGACCGTAAGAAATGCTTGACCATAAAATAACACGAAATGTCACAAAAATATTCTTACGTAGGATTTGTGATTTTATTTTTCAGATAAAATGCCTGAGAACAAGTCAGTTGTGTTGTGTAGCACCTGTGGCAAAGAAGTTTGAGTCGAAGTCAGGCCTGAGTGCCCATACACGTGGCCACAGGAAAGATGATTTAAAGGGGTACTGTACGCCATTTTCATTAAATTTCCGGTGACAACAACGATCTAATATCGATAATATATAGAAACATAAGTAATTTGAGTCGAAGATGTATTCTGTAAACGCTCAGGTTAATAGGCTATCTTAAAATTTAATAATTTAAAAGTTAATAATTTGATATAAATTGAATTTATGACTGGAGCCATAAAATGGCGTCAATTAAATTACGAATTACCGAAATCAAAATCAGTAATTGAGGGATACTGGATTGTTAAACCGATCGCACACACGATCGCTTAAAATATTATGATGATACGGGGAGAACACTCAAGCCACTCACTGACTAGCGACGATACAATAACTTAAATGATTATATGGGACTAGTATGCATATAATATAACTTTTATTTGATTCATTTGGTTGAAAACTTTACAAAAATTACTCGACAACGACAATTTGTATTTTTGCATTCCGGTAAATTTGTCATCCGTAACATGACTTCGTACTCAACAGACTTTCAAATAATGGAAATATTGTTACCTTATTCTCCGACTCGGAGACTATAGAAACCAACAACAACATTTGGCGTACAGTACCCCTTTAAGATTTATGGTTATTTTTATATTGAATAAAAAGAGAATCTTGAAACATTGTTTTATTGTTTTGTTAATTGGTCACACCATCATACACTCGTCTCAAAGGCCCATCTTATTGTGGGGTAACATTTTGGATTCGTTGCATCGAGCCTTTTCCCAGCGGACTTCAAGAGACCCTTTCACGAATGAATTCCGATAGGTAGATACGTGTGATTTCGGAAAGTAAAAATTTATTTTAAGATACGTGTGATTTCGGAAAGTAAAAATTGGTGGTTTTTGTTTGATTAAAAATAATGTATGGGAATAATATGATTTTAGTCTCGTAAAACGATTAGTGTGAGCGACAGATCTGCACACAATCGGATTAACGCAAAATGTAAACACGGGGCTAAAACCATGTAGTGCCAATGAGGGAAATAGAACAGAATTCCTGCACCCTTTCTGTACATTTCTAAAGTTTGTTTTAAATGAAGTGCATATACTGGGTACTATATCTGCAGGAAGTAATCCGTGTTGTTGAAGGCATATCCTGCAATAATCATGACCAGACCCCGCGTCTTCTGAATCTATGGCTTCCTCGACCAAATTGTAGACAGTGCCGCGCTTGGTGCAGGACGAAAATCTCCTATATATATAAAAGGGATTAACTTGGGAAAATAAGAATAACTCAAAAACTAATAAAGCGAATATGCAGCTTAGAGATAAATTGAAAAATGTTTACTGGTTTGTTGAGGTATAATTATTATAGTTCATGGGGTAGGTGTCACGCATTTAATGAAACCCGAATGGTATGATACTTACCTCACTGGCATATAGGCCTACCTCAATAAAGCAAATAATCCTCAAATTAGAAACGTGTAGACGCTTATACGTGCAGTGTATTGTGGACCAACGGATCTGACAACAAATCAACACAGGGACACTTTAAAACAGCCCCTATGAATTTAGCTATCTTGGGAATGCCGAGGTGTGATTGATGTGACCATAGTCCAAAAATTATGGCATTCAAAGACAGAATCACGCCTTATCGGATCGGTGCCAATGCAGCGAAATGTTTGGATATCTATATTTGCGAATGTCTGTCTGTCTGTCTGTCTATGTTCTATAGAAATTCACAGGGGACCATCTAGATGGCACCAAAGGGGTCTACTAGAGGTAACTTTTACGAAAAAGATAATGGTGCGGGTTAGGATTTTCTAAAGTGACGCCGTTGTTGTCAGGGGCAGAAAAGGGGGAGGGGCAGAAAAAATATTTGTCGCCGATTGCCACGAAACTTATGTATAATCATCCCCATGAGATAAGGAATCTAGTGGTGTGGTTTAAATATGTCAAAAGTGCCGCCGTTCGAGCCAGGGATGCACGGACGGGGAGAGGGGCACAAAACTTGATAAACTAAGTTTAGAGCCGAGAGACCATCTAGATGGCACCATTTTCTAAAGTGACGCTGTTGTCAGGGACAGAAAAGGGGAGTGGCAGAAAAATGTTTGCCACCGATTGCGGAGAAACGTTTATATAATCATTCCCATGATATGAGGAATCTAATTGTGTTGTTTAAATATGTCAAACGTGGCGCCATTCGCGTCAGTGATGCACGGAATGGGAGAGGGTTACCAAAATTTATAAAAAACTAATTTTAGCGCCGATTTCCAACAAATTGATACACATTCTTCTCCACGATACAATGAATCTAATTGTGTAATTTAAAGACGCCAAATTGGTGTCGTTTGGATGTGAGATTTTGGGGGGGGGGGGTAGACACTAAATTTTATAAGAATTGGTTTAGTCACCGATTAATACCAAACTTATACAAAATCATCCACATGGTATGAGGAGTCTAATGGTGGGCCTTAAAACTGTTAAAAGTGGCGTCATTCGAGTCAGGGGTGCACTGAAAAGGAGAGGGGCACCAGAATTGATACACACTAATTTTAGCGCCAATTTTCACCAAATTGATACACATTCTTATCCATGATACGGGGAATCAAATCGTGTGATTTAAAGACGCTATGTTGGTGCTGTTTGTGTGAGAGGTGGTGTGGTGTGGGATGGGCACCATATTTGATAAAAAAAAATTGTTTATTCGCCGATTAGCATCTATCTTATAAATAATCATCTCCATGATATCAGGAGTCTAATTGTGTGGCTTAAAGATGTCAAAAGTGGTGCCATTCGAGACAGGGATCCACAGAGGATGAGAGAGACACAAAATTGATAAACAATATGTTTGGCGCCGAGTTCCACTAGACTGATACATATTCTTCTCCGTGATTCGAGGAATCTAATCGCATGGTTTAAATACGCCAAATTTGTGCCGTTTTGGGTGAGAGATATGGGGGGCCCTAAATTTCATACGAATTTGTATACTCGCCAATTTTCAACAATTTTCTATATATTCATCTCCATAATGAGTCTAAGTTTGTGGTTTAATGATCTCAAATGTGGCGCCGCTTGAGTCCGAAATAGGGACGGGCGGGTCACCAAAACTGATAGAAATATGATTCGTGCCAATTAACATCAAATTCATAGAGGTTGTTCTCAAATTATACGAGGAAACAAATCGTGCGTGTTAAAATGTCACATCTGGTGCCTAGAAATATTTGCAAATATATATCTGTCTGTATGTGTTCTATATATAACTTCACGGGGTACAATCGAGATGGCACCAAGGCGTTCTAACAGTGGTATCTTTTTTGCGAGGAAGGTAATGGTGCATGTTAAAATATTAGAATACCTCATGTTAATATTATAACACAATCGGGTCTGCCCCATTCATACAGTTTCCACAAAATAGTTACAAGAGATATATGGAAATGTATAGAAGGCCTGTTCAACAATAGTGGTCACAGGGTGCCGTCAAATATAATTTCTTCTGAGATAAAAGAAAACGGAGTCAGTGGCAAATGACTTTTCAGGATCCTCCAATACTGACATCTGACAAGGTTATATCTGCCCAATATACAGAGGATATCTTTCATGTTTTAGAACAGACTCATCGCCTAACATAAAAAAAAGTTAAAATCTCGCTCTGTTGCAAAGCAACATTTCTTTTAAACTGAGAATAATTAGCCAGTATATAGCACCATGAACAGAGGAGTACCTGGACATTTCTGTGAAACATCTGTATCTTCATGGAGATATGATAACCAGGTGTCCTCAAAATCTTAGTCAAACCCACTAGACTGTTTGACACATCTCTATGTAAAACCCAATTGTCGTCTTGTATGTTTGCGAACTAATGTGTTTATGGTGTTATAACGTCTGAAGTATACGCAGTTGTAAATAAATAAATAAATAGTTCTTTATTGGTGGGGACGGATTAATCGCGATAAACAAAATGACAATCGCTCAGATCCGACACGGTGGGCTACTACAGTACTACTTATATTCCGGGTGTAAGAATTATGTTTTGTGATGCTATTTGGATATATAATTTATGAGAATATATGTAACGCTTTGAACAAGAGTATCCTCTATTTCCACCATATATCCACAACATGTAGAGGGTTTCACATCACTTTAACCTGGGCAACGCCGGGTAACCCTGCTAGTATTCTATATATACCACTTCGAATGTCCTCGTTCAAATGTTCACATCTATTATATATTTTGAAAGATCTGTGTGTGTATGTGTTTGTTTGTGTGTGTGTTTGTTTGTGTGTGTGTTTGAAATCGATGGACTCCAAAACGACTAAGCCAATTTCGATGAAATTTGGTATTTTAGGGTATTTTCGGCCGGAGACGAACATAGGCATATTTATTTGTCCGTGCGAGGTCAACTTTTCACGTGCGGAGGTCAAATCTATTTTTACGCCGTTTTTGCGCTAATATATTTCAGTTCGGTGCTCACAAATCGATTCGATATAGCGCGAATAATAAATTGCCAGTCATATAATTTGCACGGTTAGAATCTGTGTGGCTTCATCTTTCCAACGATATATAATATGTATGTATCCGTTTTAGTTATCTGCCTCAATTATTAGGTACAAGTGGTACGATGCTTTTATCAGGATAAAATCAATGCGTAATTTCTATGACGTCGTCAGAGGTCATAAAGTTAGATTACGTTAACTCTCACCCTGCCGATGCATTTGACTGTGTCGCGTTAACTCATCGCCGGCCGAGGTATCCGCAAATGACATTGGGCTATATATCTCGGAAACGGGTGTAGCTATCGACTTGAAATTTGGTATGTGAATGTATCTTGCCCCGGATACGAATTTTATCGGGTCGCCGAGCACGTGCGACGCCAGCTTCGCGCATGCGCAGACGAGATCTCGGAAACGGGTTGAGATATTGACTTTAAATTTGGTATGTGAATGTATCTTGCCCCGGATACGAATTTTATCGGGTCGCCGAGCACGTGCGACACCAGCTTCGCGCATGCGCAGACCAGATCTAGGAAACGGGTGGAGCAATCGACTTGAAATTTGGTTTTTTAATAGCCCGGACGAAGTCGGGTCACCTTCTAGTATATATATATACTAGAAGGTGACCCGACTTCGTCCGGGCTATTAAAAAACCAAATTTCAAGTCGATTGCTCCACCCGTTTCCTAGATCTGGTCTGCGCATGCGCGAAGCTGGTGTCGCACGTGCTCGGCGACCCGATAAAATTCGTATCCGGGGCAAGATACATTCACATACCAAATTTAAAGTCAATATCTCAACCCGTTTCCGAGATCTCGTCTGCGCATGCGCGAAGCTGGCGTCGCACGTGCTCGGCGACCCGATAAAATTCGTATCCGGGGCAAGATACATTCACATACCAAATTTAAAGTCAATATCTCAACCCGTTTCCGAGATCTCGTCTGCGCATGCGCGAAGCTGGCGTCGCACGTGCTCGGCGACCCGATAAAATTCGTATCCGGGGCAAGATACATTCACATACCAAATTTCAAGTCGATAGCTACACCCGTTTCCGAGATATATAGCCCAATGTCATTTGCGGATACCTCGGCCGGCGATGAGTTAACGCGACACAGTCAAATGCATCGGCAGGGTGAGAGTTAACGTAATCTAACTTTATGACCTCTGACGACGTCATAGAAATTACGCATTGATTTTATCCTGATAAAAGCATCGTACCACTTGTACCTAATAATTGAGGCAGATAACTAAAACGGATACATACATATTATATATCGTTGGAAAGATGAAGCCACACAGATTCTAACCGTGCAAATTATATGACTGGCAATTTATTATTCGCGCTATATCGAATCGATTTGTGAGCACCGAACTGAAATATATTAGCGCAAAAACGGCGTAAAAATAGATTTGACCTCCGCACGTGAAAAGTTGACCTCGCACGGACAAATAAATATGCCTATGTTCGTCTCCGGCCGAAAATACCCTAAAATACCAAATTTCATCGAAATTGGCTTAGTCGTTTTGGAGTCCATCGATTTCAAACACACACACAAACAAACACACACACAAACAAACACATACACACACAGATCTTTCAAAATATATAATAGATGAATAAACTAATGATTTGATATATAGTATAAAAGCAACCCACTTCGTAACATTCGTAAATTTGATGGTTCAAATGATAACAGAACAGACCACACGATTAATATAAAACAATTGAATGGTAAATTGTTTGTTCACATTTGTACAACATATTTTCAATAAGGTTAGAAGTGATGTACACTTCCGTTCATTGCAGACGTTGAAAGTATATAGCAAACCATTTATTAAAGATATATTTCTTCAAACGCTCCTAAATTACTATTTCTTTGGCTTCGGGGGTAAAAAAATATTTGATTCGAGTCGAGGAACCCACCCATCAAAGCTCAGAGTGATCAGATATCGATTTTTGAAGTTTGAAGATGTTATTTCTCGAGATGTGTAATTATATCAAACAAGTGGTAATACCACTGGGGGCCCACCGCTCATGCTAAATCCGTCCGAAATAGCATAATCTTCCAGTGCGCATCGATAAATGCTAAATTGCCCTCTCTGCAATTTTATAAAAATTAGCGTGCCGCACATAAAATGGTAAGTATTTTCTTAAAAATCCAAATTATTCTTTCAATATCACCGTCTTTATCCGTGTGTGTTGAATATGATTTGTAGCGCTCACGGGAGATTGAACAATCAGGAGTTTATCACTTCGTTTTCGACATTTTTACCGTAACTATCGGCGATAAAGTTTTATTTTAGACCAGCAATGGGACATTCCAATGGGCAAACCATAGTTTTCTGGTAAGTTTGTTATCTCCGGGACACGAAAACATATACACGAAAAATCGAAACTCGTCTACGTGTGGCACATTAAAAGACAAGCACACGGTGGCTCCAGTGCTCCGGGTTCACCGCCAAGACAATAGAAATAAAATATAGTTATGTTTATACATGTATTGACCGCCATCGTCATATATTGATTATGTTATGATATATGTGACCTCTCAGACGTGTCAATATTTTGATTTATAGAGAGTGAATAAAGAATTGAAAGTGCAAACTTTGTATGGCTCTCGAAAACGAGAAAAAATGATAAGCTCTAGTGCGCATTACGATATTGCACATAATTCATCGAGAATTTCGTAGATTATAAGCGTTATAGCCGAGCATAATGACATTTTATCTAATATTCACGGCGACTAAGTGTCAAATAGTAACAGAATCGTTCACTTTATGATGCAAACCTGACATTTGGCATGAATGGCCAGTGTAAATAACTATGTCAATTATGAAGACAGATTTTTTTTCGACAAACCAATCGCAATGGTCGACATTTTCAAAATGGCCGCCACTTTTACGAAATGGCCGCCGTTTTCAGCTTTTACTCAACGTATACGACGAATTTTTTTTAATGTGACTTCTATTCCTTATTTGAACATTTTAATATTTCACTCAAATAAAGGGTGTTGTAGGATGACCGCAAGGCTCTATTTCCACACACACACACCCACCTCAATCCAACATGGCCGCCGCCCAGAGGGATTCAAATAGGGAACCCATGCCAGTTCTCGACCCTTTACCGATTTAGGAAGAACAAAGAGTTGTGTAGGGTGTAACACATATTCACCAAACACATCCGATTAAAAATGGCCGACGTCCCGATGGGTCCAAATAGGGGACCACTGGGTTTGAACTTTCCAACTTTTGGAAATTTCCAACAAACCTGACCAACCTGACACTTTCTCAAATGTTGATATATTTCCAATTGATAGCAATTTAAGACCAAAATTTGGACTAAATATAGAAAAGATTTGCTTGATTTGTTTTAAAACAACCAATGTCCCCCACTAATTAGTTGTTGGAAAATCAACCAACTAACAATTTCAACCTATATAAGTGGTGTAAAATTTCCAACAAATGCTGTGTGAGGCATGAAATTTCCAGCTGTTGAAATTTTTTACCACAGTTGGAGGGTCAGACCCCCCCTCAAACTCCCCCTGTCGCCACGTCCCTGTTGTGGAATACACGCCTATAATAATATCCCCGGCGCCACGTCCCTTCATATCAGAAAAAAATAGCTTCACGGATACCGTGAAGTATCGAAATCATCATGGAAGCACACTGATGTGACGATTTCGGATTGATGCACTTTCGCCGAATGCACACCCGTCGTGTAGCTTGTTATCGCAAAGGCAATGTATCATTTTGTG
This sequence comes from Siphonodentalium dalli, assembly GCA_032622095.1. NCBI lineage: Eukaryota > Metazoa > Mollusca > Scaphopoda > Gadilida > Siphonodentaliidae > Siphonodentalium > Siphonodentalium dalli. Next base: position 69,111,135 of record CP136063.1, read on the forward strand.
ATATTTTATAAACCTTGTTTTAACAAACTTACGATCCTCACACGACAATGGTTCTGATCCGCAATATTAAAAACAATACCAAGATGACAATAAACTGATGATTGTAGTAATATTGAGCACATTCTCCACTCAGAATGCTTTCGGATTTGTCATATTAAAAAGCACTGGAAATGATGAGGTTGGGGGGAAATACAAAGAATTTCAGGTTTATTGAATCCTGCGGACCAAGAGCAGCTTACATATACATAATGGCCTTTTATTGAGGGGAAACATAATTTTCTTATATAAATTTCTCACAATAACGCTCTTTGGGCTCAATTTCTGGGCATGGTAGACTTTCTCTCGCCAGAAACGCACAGGTGCCTCGCCTGGACGATTATGCGATTTCGGACGGATTTAGCAGGAGCGTGGGCCCCCAGCGAATACAGCCAAGTTTCGTGAATACTCAAGTGATAATACGACCATATTTCGTTGAACAAAATGTTGATAAATTGCACGTTTTGGGAAATTTGATACCATAATTGACAATGGTTAGTATTATTTTGTTGCAATTAATCGATTCTTATAACTAAAGCGTATTTTGAAGAAATCTTGTTATTGTTGTAATTTGATGATATGGGGACCCCCTGATCGGATTGAGTACCTTTCAACTTGAATGCGTTAAAAAAGTGGGCGTTTTGACACACACGAGGTATCAGCTTGCTTGAAAACTATTGTAGCATATGCTGGTAGCTGCCAGAATACTATATGCAATATTTCATATCCTATTTGATTGCCTTTGTCCTCGTTTCGCGTTGAGTTTTCTGTCGCCTCCGCCATTATATCGTGTTATTAATTGGTCCAACATTTCATATACGGTCATTACACTCATTGCAAAATGGTGATCAACGACCATTATTGGCACCGTAGTTTGGCGGTTTGCTTGGGCCATACAGCAATATATGCTCTTCAAGTTTATAGCGAAATTCCAGTAAATTAGACCTGAACCTTGCCTATATGGAAGTTTCAGACCTAATTTGCTGATCTCCTTTTGTAAATTTCGCTGTAAGCCGGTTGACTCGTTTGGTATCCTCTATTTATTCAAACGATTCTGAACAAGTTCGTGGTAACTCACCACTTAATTGTGGTGCGTGTACACTCATCACTAATGAAAAATCTACGATTCACAAGGAAAAATATTATATTTTTTTTAAAGCAGGGTTCAATATATTGCCTACTACATGTGCTTTATTTTAGTAAACATAATATTAGTAACAATATTTTTTTCCAATTGATCAGAGAAAAAGCATGAAAATAGAAAATGTTCGTGGAATACATCAGTAAACACATCGTGGAAAATCCTCCGACTGACGACTTTTGGTCAGAATGTTAGAGCAAACAAATGTGAGTTTGGAAATACACGGGTATCAGTTTGTTTGAAAAAATAGTGTAGCACATGCTCGTAGCTGCCAAAATACTATATGTAATATGTCATATCCTAGTATATTACCCTTTTCTTCGTTTCTCGTTGTGTTTTCTGTCGCCTCCGCCATTGTGAATGCGTGGTACTCATCAACTCGAAACCACGTGATATACCCACCGTGGGTGACGTTACAGGAAATACTACGGAGCGATGCTGGTCACACATCTATCTGATTTCACGGAGACAGCTCCAATAATACATATATTAACAACGATCCGGTTTAAATCAACCTATTTTCCAGTCATAAATTTCAAATACGTGACTTGGGAGCATTGTCGCTCGCGTGGTATATATGTATTGGGGTAAGCATATTTATTTACCATTTCCAATGAAATTCCCCGATACAATTGGCTATAACGAATTGGCGATAACAACATCTGTATCGTTTGCGCACGTGACGTCCTTGACTGGTTCAAAGCGCGCGCGTGACGGACTATTTAATTGACAGGCGCTCAAGTATTTGTGCCTGGGTTTGTTTACGTTCGCAACTTACGAACCCATGACAACGAAATGAAAACATATTTTCTTGGGCATTCCATTCCATGAAAATACAATCTGTTACCGATTTGAGTTAGTTATTATTTGTAGACTAGATTAGGAGTTAGAAATCTATCATCAATTCGAATTTGTCTGTATTTTAGTTTATTTTGAATGTTTTTATTTATTTATTTGCACCGATATTAATATCAGACTGTACAACTTCCAGTCGTTTGCAAATAATAATATCTGTGCCTATTCGTAAACTGATATAAATTATAAAATTGAGATGGATTTCGGTGACAATTGGATCGATAATCAGACTAACTGTGTAGGAACTGTTTTGACAGTTAAAACGCAATTTGTGAGCCATCTAGCTGATAATTCGATTAATTTGTCCACTCCCCTCACAATGAGCGTAATGATAACGAAAATTCCATTGTGCGAGTCATAACAACAACGAAAACCGCGAATTTTGATATTTGTTTGGGTTCTTTCATGATCGAGTCGGTTCTCTCTCCATTTATTGGGTTCTATACGGGTAATACTATGGCTACTATTTGGCAGGATACATGGTTCAAACTGGCCATGTCGTGAAATTAACCAAAGATAAACACAACAATATATGCATTAAGTTGATATTTGCACCACTTGTCATCAATTTCGATGAATTACACTGCCTTCCTATGCTTATTCAATAACATGTGCTACGCCTATCTAAATTCACAAAGCCGCCAACCAGTTTGAAAAATAAAGCGTTTTGCAGGCCCAACATTGCCATGAGTCAATTTATTAGCCGGTTAACTATAGTGAAATTTCATAGCGCTGAACTTCGGAAAGCGTGAACGTAGAGGGATATATAGAGAGGATCTCCAACGAGTTATGATGGGATATACGATTTTATTAAACTCGTATCGCCTACTACTTGATAAATTTGATTCACAACGAGTCGTAGATGAGTTGTGAATCAAATTTATCAAACGAGTTTCATAAAATTTTATATCCCCAACATAGCGAGTTGAAGATATTGTATATCACATGAAAAAACTAGAGCTTTATGCCTTTTTAACAGATCAAAATCCTTAACAGAAGCTTTAAATGCACACTTTTCATTGCATTTCTATTGTTGGGCTGAGACGCTTCACGACCGTTACGACAGTATTCCCAGTAAACATGCCAGCTTGTGGCCGGTACTGGCCACATGCCGGTTGCCGAGCCGGCCTGTACCGACTGTCAGCGCCATGACATTTTGCACACTGGCCCAGTGTCGGTCCGGTGCGGCAAATGCTGGCAGTAGCAACAAAGGGGTTATGGCTAAATTCATTGAATTGCAATTTTGCTCTTGTTTTTAGTGCCCAATATTCTGTCAAATATGCATAATTAGAAATCAATTCGAGTGACAGACGACATGATAATGGCAACCGGCACCGGACAGTACAGGCATGCCAGTGATGGCCTTTACTGGCAACTGGCAGCATGCCGGCACATATCGAAGCATATATTTGCGCGCTCGAGTTGCCGACGGAAAATATAGTCACCCAATTTGCCTCTTTGTTTTTGTGTCTATTTTTGTTAGTGCAACGAAGTTGGACAATAATTTAACTTTAATGAACAAAGGAATCATGTTGCATTGTCTGGTGTTGTTGCCATGTGCGGTTTTACGAAATAGTATTAATCCGCCAGATTCCGCCTGATTCAATGTAAAGTCATTTGATGGCGCGCTGCCAAGTTGGCGGGAAGCCCGCGCTTATTCGCCACTAGTGAGAGACAAGAAAATATTCAATGGATTTTTTTAATTTTAATTTTAATAAGGGTTTCATGTGATATAGAGTTATCTGTCTTGTATTTTATGTTTTCTATTTTCGTAGACGTATTTTAAACAGCAAAAGGCCAAAAAATAAGACGTTAAAAGTTCGTTGACACCCATACAATGTTCTGATTACGCAATTTATGAAGTTTATGTTGAGCACCCGCTTGCTTGATGCTGATTATATAAGTTAGCTGCTAGAATTGGTTATTTCTTTATCGCACTTGTTCTGCTCTTCACGACAATCTGACCGGCAATCACTCAGGGTTTGCTCTAACTTCTAAGTTTCTAGACAGTGAAGCCATGCCACTCAGACTCATGTTAAGTTATACCTGATTACAAACAATCACGAAATTAATTGTATCCACTCCCCTGAAAGAGGGAATAATTTATTTTATACTAGTAGATGCTCTCTTTTGTAATATTAAATAAAATAAAAATTGGATGAAGTGAAAGGAAAAATTATTTGGTCACCCGCATTTGACTTAGTAGTAGTCGCCCGAACATGCAAGATCACCCCGGGGCAACTGGTCTTGGGCATGAGTGTCACGCATCCTCATGGATATTCCAGAATGCAAATACCGGTACCAATACCAAACCTTTCAAGGTGAAATGGGAGTTTTACGAAATCATGTGACCATTGGTCAAAAGAGTACAAGTGGAGTCGAGCCCATGTGAAGTCGACGGCCGACCCCATATGAAGATGACCCAATACGCCCTGTCACTAACTCGCGGCCATATTGGATCCACCAGGTCCGGTTCCGCGGTTTCACATATTCATCCAGCCCCGGTTCCGTGGTTTTAGTGCCACAGGTCAAAGTTTTGGAGTAGCATGTCCATATTATATGGAAAGCTAAGTAAAATCACGGAACCGAACCTGGTGGATCCAGGTTGGTGACAGGGCTTATACGAAAACGACCCAACGCGAAGTCGACCTGAGAAAAGTCGGCCCCGATATGGAATTGAATATTGTTAATATTATTTCAAATGAGGCGGCGGACAGTTATACTTTAAACGAACACATTATTATTACAACGTATGTATGTATATAAGGAGGGACTCTCCTTAGTCATTGTTGTAAAATCAAACTAAGAGAACAATTTCAACATATTGTTGGTGTGAAATTTCCAACCACTCTAGTGTAAGGTATTAATTTGTAACTGTTGAAAAATTTGACCAAAGTTGGGGGCAGACACCAATTAAGCACCACTCCCTGTCCAAGCCCCGCCCCTCCCCATCCACAACCCATATCCCCTGGTCACACAATAACATATCAAATGATTCAGTTGAACGTGATTGCATAAGATATGTTCATGTCTGGGCGACAAACATGTGTAAATGTCCCTTAGGCGGGACTTTCGAGGAAGAAATATGTTGATGCTGGCATCGAGACATTGTCCCACCTGGATCTTTCAATAATGGTCCTGTAGTAATTAAATGAATATAACATCTCATAATCTCATGAGAGTAGATTTCTCTTACTATTGGTCATTTATATAGGCGGGCATGATTATGATATTATACCCCTCGGGACTTTCAATATTTGGTTTCTGCCAATTAATGTCACTTAATCTCCTCTATTTTGGTATTTATTGTATTATTTCTTAATATACCTGTTGTATTATGTAAATGGCATAAGCTACAGTCATTATCCGGTTTAAAATTTAATATTCGTCCAAAGTGCAGAAATCGGTCGAATAAATCTCATTTATAGAACCGTCACAACCATGATTGGCTTGAAATAGAACCGTAATACGCACACGTGTTGATTACGGGGCAACTGTTCCAAATTATCAACCCCTATCGTGATATTTTCTCAGCTATTTTACAGAAGAATTACACTGGTACACTTTACACTCAGTGTTCGTCTTCAGACTTCGTGAATTATGAATGCGAGTTGAGGGACATCCGCGATTTAATTTGCGTGATCAGGACACCCGCGCAGCATTCTCCTGGAGTATATATAGGCGCTAGCTAATGAATAACAGTATTTTATTGACTTAATAAATAACATCTAATAACTATTCTTCCTCTTATTCACAAATTTAAGGAGTCCTTCTGGCATACGAGGACATATATATCTATATAGTGAATAGTTATCGTCGTTTGGTTTGCACCAAGTGAACTCGGTGCATATAATTGATAGAACAAACCACTATTATGATGATCGTGTCATTATTTGTTTAAAATATGCATCAATTGACATATACGTATTAGTTCCCTCATTAAAATTAACATATTTCGCCCAAGTTAGGGGACCTCTGCGAATTCGGGGAACTCCGCATAGGGAACTCCGCAAATAGGGACCTACTGAAAATCGCCACACCGACATGACATTGGGAATTCCCATGTTTATTTATTTATTTATTTCTGATGTCACATGAACAAAGTTTTTTCAACATAGCCAACAGAGACCTCTAGCGTTAATTACGGTTTTAATTAGTTTTACATTCATCTTCATTGGTTTGACAAATTGGATCATTACCGGAAATAGTTGTTGATTTCGCTGTTAGATATTGATTCGAATGCGAAACCTATTGAATTGAAATAGAACGTCATTAATTGTGCATTGGTGATAATTTATATCTATTAAACATATGAATGACAATAAGGTATAATATGGCCATACGCTAGCGTAATTAACGAACCACATCTAAAACACACGCATAAGCTAGGATATATCTGTGCCTTTTTTAAATCTTATAAAAATAACTTCATAGCTAGATTCGTATTCCCATCAAATAAGATTCACTTAGGCCTTCGATGTCGTGATATGATTAATTACACTTCAGTCATGAACAAGGGTTCATCAAAAGAGTGGGGTCCTATAGCTAGCAATTTCGTATATCAATTAGGCCAATCACACATCAGGGCATGTGATAAATAAGAGATTCACAATGTAAACAGACTACGAGCTCAACACGTAAGACTTATAACATTTTTTTTTTTAAGCCGTGCCTCTTGTACAAATTATTATTGAATATAAACTCCCAACATCAAACTTAAAGTGTTCAAAAGAAAAGACTGTTGGTTATTGTCGAGAGGGGAGTATTTTAGTGAAATTAACCATTATATGATTGACGCTGTGTGCGCCATCCGATTGAGATGTGTACTATACCAAGAAGCTTGTCGATTTCATCATGTTCATTTCATTCATAAAATGCCATCATGTCGATTTCAACGAAACTCGACGAGCAACGTCATCATGTAGCTTTCGCTATCGACCGAATTCGCGATAACCTGGATGCATCTTCTGATTTGTTCATAAGCATGTGTTCCTTGTGAATTCATGGAAATAGAAGGATATCAAATGAGTATCTGATTCACGTATGTACTATTAAGATAATTTGAACGCGAAATAACGTTTGCATGCATCACGAATTTCGATTTCGATACCAACATTGTCTCCCGCCCTCACAGAGTTATTGATATTTCCCATTGCACGCACGATTTATATTTTAGGCCATTCGAATGCAAATAGTTGACAGTCCTTAATATGTCACAATTATGTTCTCAATCAAATGTAAACCGCCGCTGCGAATGAACATCGCTCTGCATAATTCCGATAGTAACTTCCCCCATTTTGTAACGTCGGGAGTTGAAAGACACACACGTTTATTTCCGATTACGACATTCATGCTTTAAGCCCATTGAACTACTGTGCGACAAAAGTGCTCGCAAAATTTCAAAAGCAGCGTCGTAATATGACCATACGCTAGCGTAATTAACGAACCACAGCTAAAACATGCACACACATAAGCTAGGATATATCTGTGTCTTTTTAATCCTATAAACATAACTTCATGATGCGTATTCCCATCAATTAAGATTAATTTAGGCCTTATATGACTGTGTGATTATGATATATGATATATTACACTCCAGACATGCACAAGGGTTCATCGACATGGTGGGTTCTGTATCAATTTACCATTTTTCATATTTTCGGCGGCCATTTTGGAAAATTTCTACACCAATTTCATTCCCATTGAAGTAAAACATCCGTCCAATAAAATAAAGCACATAGTTGTTGACATTCTATTAACATCCTGTGTGGTTTGTCGTTAAAATGACTATCAAAATCGTCTTGCAAAAAAAATCGAAAATATCACCCCTCTTTTTAAAACCCTCTTTCTGTATCTATTACTGAACCATCGTCAATGGCAAATGTCTTAAAATGACGCTATAATATCACGCTTAATGACTGTCGCAAAAAAATTGCCATTTACTAATGATTAATGTGAAGCAAAATAGAAGATATGGTGAAATATTAATTAAATTTCCTATTTTCGTGCATATGACGTCATTTTTCGGCGGCCATTTTTTTTCTCGAAATTTTTGAAGAAGGACATCATACCAACAAAATGGCATACATTTTGTCTGTGTCTTTTGCTAACAACCGATTTATTACAACGATTAAATACAGCTGGTCGGAATTAGAGGAAATGGCGGCCATCTTGGATTCAAATGGCTCTAGCACCTAGTAGGGCCACCTTTATTTTTCGGTGAAATCCGGATTCTTTTTCTGGATACCATAGGGAACAATAAAAATAAGGTTATTTGTAATCATCGGGGGGGGGGTGCGCGTGGACCTTATTGGCTCCCCGACTACCATTGCAAATATTTGAAAGTCAATAATATGTTATAATTATGTTCTCAATAAAATGTAAACCGCGGCTACGAATGAACTTCACTGTGTATCATTCCGATAATAACTCCCCTCATTTTGGAACGCCGGCCATTGAAAGACGCACACGTTTATGTCAGATTACGACATTAATGCTTTAAGCCCACCGATCTGCTGTGCGACAAAAGTGCTCGCAAAAATTCAAAACAGCAGTGTCGTATTAGATCATTATTGGTGACGTCACAAAATCAGATATAGTCTATATACGACCCAAAGCGTCCGGCTTTGGTTCGTTATATATTAGTGTCGGTGCACACGATCCCGATAAATCGGGCCCGATAAAATCGGGGGGTCAGCGCACACGAGTCGGATTTCCACTCCGGTCATATGTATGCTATGGTCACTGTAGTATATATAGCCAACTGGTGTGGTCAGCCTATCTAGCCAGTTACTATAGCTAGTCATGGTGGTTTATATTAACATGTATTTCTAAAGACTAATATTTATTAATAATAAATTAAATAAATATATTAAATAATTAATAATATATTGATGTCACGAGCAATAGCCGTAAATTTACATAATAGACCTTTCCACAGCTGCCGCCCTCTTGTTGAGATTATTATACAGGCACTCATGTTCTGCCCACAGGTCTACCAGCCGTTGTTCCTTGTCGATCGATCAGAATTCTTTATTTAATTTCGAATAGCGGTCACCGCTGACTATTCCGACATTTTGAATGAGGTTTTGGTCATGTGACGATCGATCGTGTGACAAACAAAACGCGCGCGTTGCCATCGTCACGAGCCGGATTTTCCTGATGAAATCAAACTCAGTTTGATCGGTCCGATTAAAGTGTAACTTAATCCTTCCTCAATATACCCCGATTTACTTAAGCAATTATACGGCGGAATCCCGCAGATATCTATTTTTAGCCACAGTTCCAATCCGCGTGATCCGATTGGTCGGCGATCTTTCGTCACCAATTTGATACGATTGTTTTTACATCTTGAGAATAATGGCTCCCATTCTCAAGAGGAAGAAAATGAATTAAAACTTAAATAGTTAGAACGCACATTTGAGTTAGATTATCGAAGTTTTAACTCAGTGTATGGGGTGTTGAGTGGGAATGTTGGTTCCTCCCATATGAATTCAACGATTATTGCCTGGAAAACTGGTCGAAAAATGGTCCAAAACTCGGTTCGAATTAAAGTTCGTATGATCAGGCTATGTTGTTGACATTTTAATTGAATTTTGTCAACAGCGGGAACTCTCAGTCTGATGAGAACTGTTGGAGAACATATCGTCCAAACACACAGATTAAACGGATTGCAGTGGACTGGCTGCATTTTGGCCTACATTACAGGCCCTACATATTCAAATTCAATGGAATGTATATGGCTGCACAACACTCAAGTCTCAACAGTGACCTAGATCTAGTATTAAAATGACTAATTTCAAAATGTGTGGCCTAGTATTATATACGTTGGGGGAGGGGTAGATCATGCCATGAATCTCTACTCTGGCTAATGCCCGTAGAGATCATATTCCACCATGACCAAAACCTGGGAACTTTTTGAAGTTTTGACAGGGAACCTTATAAAGTCGAAAAAATGAGGGGAATATATTTCTTTGTTAATACCTGTTGTTAATAGTTTATTCATCAGTAGGCGAAAGTCCCAGCTCCAAATGACATTGTTTAAGGGACTTGATGGGCGAGTTTGCTATGCACTACTTACAATCGTGGAATTTCTCCAGGGTAAATAATTCAGTGATTTTTGTTATATCGGCTCACTAAAGTCACAAAAAGCATGCATTTTCGAGCTGGGACCACCCCATACTTTAAAGTTGATTATTGAGGCACAAATATAAACAAAGAGATATATTCCCTGCCTTGTTTGTTCAATATTATAAAGTTCCATGTCAGAAGGAGTCAGACCATCAAAAAGGTCCCAGGTTTTGAACTGTTGGAATATGATCTCAATGGGCGTTAGGCAGAGTAGAGATTTATGGCATGATCTAGGGGAGGTGGTGTATTCAATTTCAACTAAATAGCTCCAGGCTGTTAACCCAACATTCAACAATAATTTGAACAAGGACAAAATTATGCCAGAAGCCGGGGTTTGTCCCACAAAAATATTCATGATTGCCAATTACTCAATTAATAAATTCAGTTGCAAGTCTATCACAGCTAGTGAGTCAGTTGTGGTGTTCAGTTATTAACACACTTTGTAATTATATTATATTTAATTACATACGGTAACACTCACTTGAAAAGTTGCCCAAAAGTATACATACTAACCACTTGAGTATATTAAGATTCAATAGTGAAAATTCATACATGTATTAAGTACCATATTAATAAATCAATTTAAAATATCAGTCTTATTAAATATATCTCTTCATGATATCATTGATGGTGCCGCACCCCTCCCCTGGCAGACCCAGACTCCAATACTGAATACTAATAACAAATAGGCGATTTTTCTGTGTACCAGATAAGAAAATATATATAGTGACAATGGAGTGAAAACTCCTGGAACCGTAAGATATATCTCACTGAGAATGATTGTCAATGAGCATCAAATTGTTTAAATTTGTATTATTTCTTTGTCAAAATGATATATTTTGATATAATTCAGTCTCATACTTGATGTGTTAAAGTTATGGACAATACTTCAGCAAATGTGTGAACATGGCTTGTATCCTATAGTGTCTTAAGCGGGACTCACGATTCACCCCTCTCTGTTATTCAGTATTCATGGCAGGTTACTAGTGTACTATCAGACGTCAGAGTAATCAAACTATGTGGTGCATTTATGAGACAAAATACCAAACCCGGAGGGCCAGAACTAAGTACAATAAAAACTGTCTATTCAGGAATAAGTATATAAACTCAATTAACCCTTTCATGCTGGGAGCAGCGCTAGTGTAGCTTTAACCCTTCCATGGCTGGAGCTTCTGCAAATATTGCAAAAACCCAATGCATTCTATTATATATGGTAGTCTCTAGTAGGGATCCTCTCATATATAAGAGAATACATTACGTTGGCCTGACAATGTTTACAATGTTGACCTTCAAGTCCTTGTAAGCCAGTGCATTCTCTTATATATGTGAGGCTGCATATGGGACATGCAAACGTGAGGGAATACAATGGCACATTATTTAATTCTGCACCAGCGTAGCTCCCATCACGAAAGGGTTATAGATCATGTGCCAGTGCATTCTCTTATATATGCGACTCTCCCAAGTCCTTCCAATTGCATGTCCATTTTGTAGATCTTATTTTCCTGATTTACAGAAGAAATTTAAACATTTACAATTTTCTAGATTCATTAAAGATGGATTATCTCTTCTTATAACAAGTGTTGTATAGTTTCCTGGTATAAAATAATAAAAATGAGCTGAAGACACCTACTATCAACTAATATTGATTTTATATCAATATTTATTATACACTGCGACAATCAAGTGGGACATATATTTGTTACTATTTTTAGAAAGAGTTCCAAATAAACACGAGCCGTAAACTTTTGGAAATTGATTCTATGCATATTATAATATTAATTTATATAAGTGTTTCCAGACAGCGGTCTTTGATTCATATTTATTATTTTATACCCAGGAAACTATACAACACTTGTTATGGGAAGAGATAATGATTAATCCATCTGTAAGTGTAAGATTTTTTCAAGTTGTGTGCCTTCAAAAATGGGAGTGCATCACACTGAGCCAAATTCAATATATTATGGTCAGGTATTTCAAAAACTAGAAAAAAATTAACAGCTTTTTCATTGTTTTAGTAATTTTCTGACTAGATTGTGTACAAGTAAGGATTTCTTAATTAACAATGTACGTCACTGATGAAACTCGAATTTTCACGATTTAAGTGACTTTGTAAGCGATTTTGTTTTGTATCGCTTACAATTATAAAATTTCTCCTGCGTAATTAATTGAATGGTTTTTTTTGTTGCGATATCGGCTCATAAGTCAGAGAAAAGCATGCAATTTAAAGCTGGGACGCCCTAGTGTGGCGTAGATTATTGAGGAACACGTATTAACAAAGAAACATATTCCCTGCCCTGTGTGTTCAATGGTATAAAGTTACCTGTCAGAACTAGTCAGAACGTCAAAAAGTTCCCAGGTTTTGTACTGGTGGAATATGATCTCAACGGGCGTTAGCCATATAATAGTAGAGATTCATGGCATGATCTACGGCTCCAGTACACCAAATGTGAGTATATACGCTACTTACCGTGTAATAGACAGAATTTACAAATTATCACACTGATTCTCAGATGTCGGCGAGGTTTATACGGAACTGAAGAGTTCGCATTCGTTATATATCACTGACGAAAGGACACTGTTTGTTTGGACACTGCTGGTAAAATATCTTCGGAGAATCAGGGTTTGATTCCGAGAACCGCTGTTTCGTCTTCAGAGAATAAGTGGTTTATTCTGTGTTGAAACATGCACGTCTGTTCAACCATGTCGTCCATTATATTGCTCTCAAAATGCATTGTGTCCTGAGTTCTAAATTGTTTGTCTGCTGCATTCCCACACAAGCCTTGAAATAGTGAGTCTGTCATTTGCAGAATGAGGTCCCCAGAGGGTGAATTTAGTGATGCTACTCCGCATAGCGGGCTATCATTACCAAATTCACCCTCTGGTGACCTCATTCTGCTGAGGTGTAAGCAGAATGAGGTCCCCAGAGGGTGAAATTTGTGATGCTAGCCCGCTATGCGGGGTAGCATCACTAAATTCACCCTCTGGGGACCTAATTCTGCAAATGACAGACACACTATTTCAAGGCTTGTGCCCCCATGTATTTATACAATAAGCGGGATTGTGTAGCATGATATCACGTACATTGCAGTCAACATATAAATTGAGTCAAAATAGCAAACATATCGGCCGGAATGGCAGGATATAAGAACAAGGCCGTACCCAGTTTTTTTTTCAGAAGGCGCGGGTTCGTAAATTCGGCATCATCGAGCGGGTGGGTGCCCCCATCCTATTGGTGGAGGGGGGTTCCGTGTGACCTTCCCCGGGGAATGTTTTGAAATTCTGATGCATTGGGATCGAGTGGTTCTAGAGCTACCAAAGAAAAACATTGTTTTTGTTTCACAAACAAAATACCTATGTAACACTATTTATCCCCTCTAGAATTGTAAGCCTTCTTAGGCACCATTGTTCTTCTAGGGCTATAACACGCCGTACCCCGGTGTTCTTGTTCGATATATGTTAACTAAACAGGAAACAATTATTTTATTTTGCCCCGCAAAAATGGTCGTCGCTAAATAGAGAAGACAGATTTTACAAGGGTCATAACAATCTCGTATGCCCCTTGTAAAACTGATATTACCCGGCAAAAATTGTCGTCGCTATATAGAGAAGACAGATTTTACAAGGGTCATAACAATCTCGTATGCCCCTTGTAAAACTGATATTACCCGGCAAAAATTGTCGTCGCTATATAGAGAAGACAGATTTTACAAGGGTCATAACAATCTCGTATGCCCCTTGTAAAACTGATATTACCAGGCAAATATTGTCGTCGCTATATAGAGAAGACAGATTTTTACAAGGGTCATAACAATCTCGTATGCCCCTTGTAAAACTGATATTACCCGGCAAAAATTGTTGTCGATATATAGAGAAGACAGATTTTATAAGGGTCATAACAATCTCGTATGCCCCTTGTAAAACTGATATTACCCCGCAAAAATTGTCGTCGCTATATAGAGAAGACATATTTTACAAGGGTCATAACAAACTCGTATGCCCCTTGTAAAACTGATATTACCGTGTCGTCGCTATATAGAGAAGACAGATTTTACAAGGGTCATATAACAATCTCGTATGCCCCTTGTAAAACTGATATTACCCGGCAAAAATTGTCGTCGCTATATAGAGAAGACCGATTTTACAAGGGTCATAACAATATCGTATGCCCCTTGTAAAACTGATATTACCCGGCAAAAATTGTCGTCGCTATATAGAGAAGACCGATTTTACAAGGGTCATAACAATCTCGTATGCCCCTTGTAAAACTGATATTAGCCGGCAAAAATTGTCGTCGCTATATAGAGAAGACAGATTTTACAAGGGTCATAACAATCTCGTATGCCCCTTGTAAAACTGATATTACCCGGCAAAAATTGTTGTCGCTATATAGAGAAGACAGATTTTACAAGGGTCATAACATTCTCGTATGCCCCTTGTAAAACTGATATTACCCGGAAAAAATTGTCGTCGCTATATAGAGAAGACATATTTTACAAGGGTCATAACAAACTCGTATGCCCCTTGTAAAACTGATATTACCGTGTCGTCGCTATATAGAGAAGACAGATTTTACAAGGGTCATAACAATCTCGTATGCCCCTTGTAAAGCTGATATTACCCGGCAAAAATTGTCGTCGCTACATAGAGAAGACAGATTTTACAAGGGTCATAACAATCTCGTATGCCCTTTGTAAAACTGATATTACCCGGCAAAAATTGTCGTCGCAATATAGAGAAGACAGATTTTACAAGGGTCATAACAATCTCGTATGCCCCTTGTAAAACTGATATTACCCGGCAAAAAATGTCGTCGCTATATAGAGAAGACATATTTTACAAGGGTCATAACAATCTCGTATGCCCCTAGTAGAATTTATATGACCCAGCAACAGTTTGAAAGTCGAATGTACATATTTCAAAGCCACGTTGATTCCTGGTGTACTGGTTATCGTGTTACTATTGCCGGGACATGACAATCTGCGGGATGGGATGGGATATGGGACAAAACGACAATATGCGGGACAGAATTACAAATTGCGTGGAACGGCAGATATCTCGAGTAATACAGGGCGTAGGGGGGCTCATTTTGGAGTCTAATGATAGGCCCACATTCGCCCTATCCACATATATTAACCCTGCCACTGACCGGACACCAGAAGTTGCATTATTTGATCGACAACTGACCTAACATGGGGTGGAATTTGGGATAGAATGACAATCTGCGGGACAGGATTTTCAAATTGCGTGGGACGGCCGATATCTCAAGGAATACAGCGCGTAGAGCGCTCCTTTTGGTGTCTAGCGAACGGTCCATATTCGCCCTATCCACACATATTAACCCCGCCACTGACCGGACACCGAAAGTTACATTATTCGGTCGACAACTGACCTAACATAAAATGCCACAAACACGAAAAACTGCGTTCGACATTAATGTTTAGAATTTAGATTTCTCGATGAATACGATAGCAAACAACAAGTTTTAGGTATCAAATAACGTAGTGGAATACTGTGCATTCGTTTTTAGCTACAATATGGCTGTTTTAGTGCGAATATTGTAATGGCGAACATGCAAAGACGCGCCGATAAAACAGCTAAAACTAGACTCGATGTTTACAATTACAGGATCGATTTCAGCTGGTATATTCAATATAATGGGGCGTATATTATATCAAAATGTAGGATTAGACACAGGGAATGTATTTTTTTCCAAACGGGTCCACCAGGCGGTGAAATTGTTGCAGAAATTCGCTCCAAGATATTCGCACTTATTTTTATTTCAGTTGTGACTAAAAGCCCAGATGCCGGAGCCAGGCGACTAAAAGCCAAGTTACAAAATAGATCAACTGGTTTGAACGAATGAATATGTCAATGGTAAGACTATTCAAAAGAATATTCAAATCAAATAGTGTTTATAGACTTAAAAACTTATGGTCCGCCATTCATATGCGGTGGAGGTTCTCATATTATCTGCCAGTCATACGCGGGGGAGGTTCTCGTATGAACATATTATCTGCCGGTCATCAGCGGTGAAGGTTCACATTATCCGCCAGTCATACGCGAGGGAAGTTCTCATATTATTCTCCAGTCATACTACGCGTGGGAGGTTCTGATATGAACACATTATCCGCCGGTCATATGCGAGGGAGGTTCTCATATAACCACCGGTCATACGCGAGGGAGGTTCTCATATTATCCTCCAGTCACACGTGGGGGAGGTTCTCATATTATCCTCAGGCGGATAGTATGTTCATATGAGAACCTCCCCAACGTATGACCGGAGGATAATATGAGAACCTCCCTCGCATATGACCGGCGGATAATATGTTCATATGAGAACCTCCACCGCGTATGACCGGTGGATAATATGTTCATATGAGAACCTCCCCTACGTATGACCGGTGGATAATATGAACCTCCATCGCGTATGACCGGCAGATAATATGTTCATATCAGAACCTCCCCCACGTATGACCGGAGGATAATATGAGAACCTCCCTCGCGTATGACCGGCAGATAATATGAACCTCCACCGCGTATGACCTGCGGATAATATGTTCATATGAGAACCTCCCCTACGTATGACCGGAGGATAATATGAGAACCTCCTTCGCGTATGACCGGTGGATAATATGAACCTCCATCACGTATGACCGGCGGATAATATGTTCATATCAGAACCTCCCACGCGTAGTATGACTGGAGGATAATATGAGAACTTCCCTCGCGTATGACTGGCGGATAATGATGACCGGCAGATAATATGTTCATACGAGAACCTCCCCCGCGTATGACTGGCAGATAATATGAGAACCTGCACCGCATATGAATGGCGAACCATAAGTTTTTAAGTCTATAAACACTATTTGATTTGAATATTCTTTTGAATAGTCTTACCATTGACATATTCATTCGTTCAAACCAGTTGATCTATTTTGTAACTTGGCTTTTAGTCGCCGGGCTCCGGCATCTGGGCTTTTAGTCACAACTGAAATAAAAATAAGTGCGAATATCTTGGAGCGAATTTCTGCAACAATTTCACCGCCTGGTGGACCCATTTGGAAAAAAATACATTCCCTGTGTCTAATCCTACATTTTCATATAATATACGCCCCATTATAATGAATATACCAGCTGAAATCGATCCTGTAATTGTAAACATCGAGTCTAGTTTTAGCTGTTTTATCGGCGCGTCTTTGCATGTTCGCCATTACAATATTCGCACTAAAACAGCTGCATGGTGGGTCTGATTGGTGAACAAAATTCATTGACATGAGTTGTATTTGGTGCATATAACTGTTAATCAAGCAAGCAATATACAGAGTTGAATCAGAAGTCAAACATGCCGATGTATGCAAGATATATGACATTGCTTACCATTATTATTATTTTCGGAACCAATACCATAATGATGGTGGTAGCTAATTATATGAGGAACATATCCCATAAGAAGTTAAGAAGCAAAACTTCCATTGAAGTTAAGAAGCAAAACTTAAAAAAAAAAATTTAAACTGCCAGATCTAACAGAAAAGATGTTTCGAAATTGTAGACGATCAACTACAAGAGATATCAGAAGTGCACTGAACAGCGTCTGCGCTGCATCGATTGGTGATGTTGAATTAGCTCCAAATAAGCCTTTTTACTGGTTCGCGAGTTTCAAGATGGCCGATGGTTCCATATGGTCCGATTCCTAGCTTTTTATCCAACCCACCGGTAAAAGCCGGTAAAAGGTCAATATGAGAAGTAGCATCCATTTCGACCATTTGTAAACATTCGACAGCTGAGTGCGAGAATTTTTTATCAACATTTTATGGCTTAATTTCATTTATTCTGAGTGCAACTACGTGTTTAAGAATTGTTTTGTGGCCATGTCATCCATAGAGTTAAGATCTGGTGACGATGCAGACATTCAGACGCCCTTTTTTGTCAACGAACTTCCCATAAGTTACTGATAAATAGCGAGTTCTTGCGTTAAAAAAATAACTCAAAAACATACGTGATACATCCAATCCATCTACTGTGCGAAACATATGTATCGTATGTATCCAGGGTGAGTGTTTAAATAGTTTTATGAAGTTCTCGCACCTGCGATACGATAACGACCTGTTGCCATTTTATTTTGGGAATTCCCAGACTGGAGTCATATGCTAAACATAGTATAATACGTTATTTAAAGTGCTTAAATATTATATCTCAATTGACAACACACACCGTCATTCTTATACATTAATGAAATGCAGTGACTATCGATGGCGAAATCGTTTTCATTAGTTTATGCATAATATGTCATTAAATTAAAACTTGTTCTCGGTAAATTTGACCGCACATATGGAGAGCGGTGCACTTTTGATATCTCTTAGCTGATCGTAATTTACAATATCAAAACGTCTATCTGTTTAAAGGTACTCAATCCGATAAAACTCCTCTCAAATACTATTTCAATGGCTTCGGGGGTCAAAAATATTTGATTCGAGTCGAGGAAGTCACCCATCAAAGCTCAGGTTTGTTAGATATCGATTTTAGAAATCTATTATTTTTCATTATCGGGAATACTATCTGGCCCAGAACTCAGTCAAAATTGCGTTAAAATTACCACTTGATTTTAGAGTTATCCATCCTTGTCTGCTTGAATAGATTTGGAGTACACATCCAGAGCAGATTACGGCAGTTATTAGTACTCATCTCGAGAACATAACAAATTTCAAAAATCAATATCTAATAACTCTGAGCTTTGTTTGATGGGTTCCTCGACTCGAATCAAATATTTTTTACCCCCAAAGCCAAAGAAATAGTAATATAGGACCCTCTGATCGGATTGTTGTTGTTGGAATCTGTTGAGATGGGGACCCTCTTTACGGATTGAGTACCTTTAATCTGGCAGTTTTAAAATGTTCTAGTCCGTCGATAATTTAATAATGTTGTTAACCCTTTACCCAACAGAAGGACCCTGTGCCAATGCATTCTCTTATATATGCGAGTCGACCATAGGTCGCCTCGCATATATAAGAGAATGCATTGGCTTAACACATTACAAATTATAAAATTGTTAAAGAATATAAGAAAAAATGGTAAAAAGTGTTAAAAAAAGATTTTTTTTAGGCCAATGCATTCTCTTATATATGCGAGGCGACCTATGGTCGACTCGCATATATAAGAGAATGCATTGGCACAGGGTATAACTATAACCATCACAATGTGGTCAATGAGCCGGTTCCAATGATATCCATATTTGTATGGTTTTATTGAGACAGACCGAAGATATTTTAGGCTGTTGAAGCTTTATTTGACCGGTTTTGGCCGGTTTGTTGGGTAGAGGGTTAATGGACTCGCAATTGCTGTTTTTGTCCAACATTTTGGTAGACTTTTATTTGCTTTCGAGCCTCAAATATGTTAGTCCGTAATCTTGACATTAATTAATTAGTAAAATATTGTCTGTTTTGTGTAAGTATATCGGCTGCTATATATGCACTGTCTCATCAAATGTTCGATCCACTTTCACTTGCTAAGTTAAGAAGAAACACCTCGATCTTTGTCTGCAGAACTCAATGAATTTTGATCACCAATCAGACCCATCACGCAGCTAGTTCTTAGTTAATTAACACATAGGCACGGCTCATGCCTTTGTGTTACCACCAACCGAGAACAAGAATGGCATCATATCCACTAAAGATTGATATATACACTATAATTGAACATTATTAACACTTAATCATTAATTTTAGACTTGTTCTCGGTAAATAGTATCTCCGATATTCCTCAGGATATCGGCTGTACCATGCAATTTCAAACTCTGTTCCGCAGATTGTCATTCTGTTCAGTATTCCATCCCATTCCGCAGATTGTCATGTCCGGCAATACCACTATAGGACTTTTAGATGGCTACAACATGTCCATTATATTGTTATGTGCCAACACACTCAACAGAGATATTCTATATTCAACACAAGCCCCAACACATTATTTACACATAGCTTATATGGCAATCAGGCATGTGCATAGTCCAAGTCTTCTCGTACTAAAGCCGGCTAAGATATTGGGATGGAGGTGCCGGTCTTTAGTCCAAGACCGCTTGTATACCAATCCTATGACACGACTTACGCCCACGATCTGTGGCGGGAATTTGTGGTGTATTTTACTCGATTTACCTAGCAAATCAATACATGATGCTATATACATCGGAAAGGCTTACATCTTATGGTCATAATGGTGTATAATAATCTAACTTTAATGTTAAATTACACATAGAATATTCCGGTTGATTGACACAAACATCGATTTGTTTCTCTGTTTGTTTACGTTTTAACCGAAAGCCGAAGTGGTCCGAATAAGTTCGGCATAATCCGCTGTTTGTTCTGGGAATTCTACTTTCCGTTTCTATATATAGCGCGGGTTTTCCGAACAAAAATGGCGAAAACCGATCGCCCGAAAGTCCAGTTTTCTATGTGCTTTCAGAACAATTCCCGCACTAAAAACTTAATGACATAATGGAGGATCAGAACGGTAGTTTTGTTGACAATTTTCGCAAGCAACTTGTCAAAATTGGAGCAAATTAGAACTCTTGTGTCTGACTTGCCATGCGTGTGATGTGCATTTTGACATCTGTGTTGATAAAATAATCGGAGAACCGAATCACACAGTTTCGAAATATAGTTCTTCCGTTTTAGTGGGACTTTTCAAACTTAAGGTTCATTTATTTAGTGTATTACATTTATATCTCCAATGTTTAATTAATCTATTTATTATTTTATTTATTGACACACATAATTACGATTACAATGGAGAATTCATCGTAATTTGCGTTGTTGTCCAAAATCTACGGAATATTTTCAACGGAAAATGCCGAACACAGTTCGCGAGGTCAACCGAGTTCGCATACTTTAAAAAAATTGTAAACATTGAGGTAAATGTCTCTTTTCGCATTAAATTACCGTTTTAAATTCACAACTGATGTTGGTTTCAGATAAAATAGCATGTCTTCTGCGGAAAATATCCGTTTATTGTCGCAATTGTGATATTTTATTTCATATAATTGTGGTTTTATTTGAGCGGGTCACTAACGCTTAAGTCGTGTCATAAGAATGCATGGGCCTGGAACTCGGACTAAAGACCGGCACCTCCATCCCAATATCTTAGCCGGTTTTAGTACGAGAAGACTTGGACTAGCATGTGCAGTGTGACAATTCATATTAATCCAGGAAGTCATACTGGACTCCGAATGAGTCAAGAATATCCAATATGAAAAGTTCCTATAGGAATATGCCTAGATTTCCTATAGGATTCCAATATGGTTTTTGTATGCAAATAATAATAATAATAATAAATAGTTTTTATATAGCGCTTTATCCCAGATGGCCCAGAGCGCTTACATTCCTACTAGTACCCTGCCCTCTATCACCCGTGATATACATACATCTATACACACCACAAACCTATATACACATCAAAATAATTAAACAACATCTGAGGTAACTTCCCCATAGCGAGCACAGAATAATTAACTTTTTAACAAAGTTTTGAATTCGGTCGGAGAGTTTGCAAATCTTGTGTCGTGTCTCAGTGAGTTCCAAACATTTGGCGCATACGAATCAAATGCTCTATCGCCATAATTTTTCAAATTTTTTGATGGAATATCCATTAGAGCTTGTGCCTTTGACCTCAGATTCGTAGGTGGAACATACATACTTAAAAGTTTATCAAAATATTGAGGCAATACAGGGAGAATGCTTGAACTAGATTCTGATTTTTTGTAACAGAAAGACGCACACTTGTAGTCTATGCGTGCACGAATAGGAAGGTAGTGTAGTTCTTGTAGCAATGGTGTTACATGCTGTGAAAATTTTGGTTTGCGGGAAACAATCCTTGCAGCAACATTAATTATTTTTTTTGCAATTTATCCAAGTATTCAGTTGTGATGCCGGCGAGAATGGCATTACAATAGTCTAGTTTTGAAAATACAAATGAAGAAACAAGTGTCCGTGACCATGTCTGTGTTAAATATGGCCGTAACTGCGAGATGCGACGAAGCTCCATAAACATGGATTTGCACATTGAGTTGACCTGTAAGTTCATGGATAGTGTGTTATCCAAAACAACACCTAGAATTTTGACAGACGCTGATAACTGAATAACCTATTTTAATATGGTGAACATCAGTGTGTTTAATGTGGTAATCGGTTCCACATAACATCAACTCAGTTTTTTCTTCGTTTAACTTAAGTTCATTAATTTCCATCCACGATTTTACATCAGTTATACAGTCCTGTATTTGTTTCAAGTTTTCAATTATGTCACAAGGCGGGAAAGAAAGGTACATTTGAATACCGTCAGCATACCTGTGGTAACGAACACCACTGGATATAATTACATCACCGAGCGGCTTGACGTACATCGAATATAAAACAGGTCCTAAAACTGAGTCTTGCGGGACTCCGAAGTGAAGCAATTTAGGTTCCGAGAACGTGTCGCCAATCTGTACTTGTTGTGTACGATCAGTCAGATACGATTGGAACCAATCGATAAGAGTTTCCGATAAACCAAATGTGGAAGAGAGCCGCTTAATAAGGATGGAATGATCGATTGTGTCGAACGCGGCGGACAAATCCAGACAGGCAACAATTGTTACAAGGCCTTCATCTGCTGCATTGAGGAGATCACTTGTGATGCATATTAAGGCCGTTTCTGTGCTATGATTTTGTCTGTATCCAGACTGGAATGGCTCATTGAGTTTGTTGTTATCCAAGTGATCACGAAGTTGATACAACACGACACGTTCTAACATTTTAGAGATGAATTGGAAGTTTGAAACAGGCCTGTAATTTTTTAAGTTGTTCCGGTCCAATCTTGGCTTCTTCAGGAGTGGTTTAACAATTGCATGCTTAAAAATGTCAGGAAAAATGCCATGTCTTAAAGATGAATTAAATATAGATGCTATTGCTGATGCCAGCACTTCACTGTGTTCCTATAGATTATAGTATTCCTATAGGTTCGAACATATGGGGTTTCATATATGGGCTTCATCTAGCAAAATATAGCTATAGCTATAGGATTCCCTATATGACAGAATGAGCAGAATCTCACCCCCCCCCCCCCCGACATATTTTTAGGCATTAAACAGGTATAATGGAACTCGTATATAAGAGAATGAACTGGCTTACAAGGTCAAGGTAAATAATGCTAGGCCAATGTTTTATCTTATATATGCGAGGTTTAAGAATCCTATGTGAGACTTGCATATATAAAAGAATGCATGGGCAAAGGGTTTTCACAAAATTTCAGGAATTTCCAATTTTTATATAATATTTTTCTGGGCAGTCAACCCTAACAGTAACAGTATTTTACAAGATTGTTATTAGTAACAACATCCACATGGGTGGACATACACGTATGATCTGTGCAACCTAAATCAAATTTCCTGTACACTGGTCTCAAATGGAATTGGTTAAGAATGTGGATAATGTCCTTGTTTGTTAAACATTAAAATATCAGTAACTATTTAAATCTAACCACCAACTTAGAAGCTGTCAAGTTGCTACTTCAAGTTTAAAACAATACTTACCTTGACCTTGTAAGCTAGTACATTCTCTTATATATGCGAGGCTCCATATGGGATACTCGCATATATAAGTGAATGCAATGCCACAGGATCTTTAATGCTGCACCAGCAAAGCTCCCTTCATGAAAGTTTTAATAGCAAAATAAGATGATAAAATTTGATAACAGAGCTTTAATAATGTACTCATCAATAAATGTATGTGTATGAGATTATAAATTATAACACACTAAAAATAAATAACAGTTGTGTAAATCTGTGTAAACAATAAATATTTATTTATCACAGAATTTTTCTATAGTAAAATACCAAAGGCGTGATATTGAACAAACTATGTTAAACATTCTAGCACTAACTTATAAATACGATGTAATGCCAGATTTGTACACCAGAGTATATCAATGCCAAGACATGCATACAGTAATGTCCTAAATAATCGACTCCTTAACCACAGCAGAATTATGGGTAGCTTTTCAGGATTTAGTCGGAAATATGGCTTGTTGCCATTCATCGGAAAGCCCTCACAGAGCTTTCAGATGAATGGCAACAAGCCATATTTCCGACTAAATCCTGAAAAGTTACCCATAATTCTGCTGTGGTCAAGGAGTCGATTATTTAGGACATTACTGTACATGTATGTATCACAAGGCAACTCATATCTAAGGACTTAATGTTCTCAGGCCATCTTTTTTATTTGTTGCTTTATGGATAATTGTTTTTAAAGATGCATAATCTGAATTAACGCTCCCAAATCATGACCGTGAGATGAATGTCAGGTGTCTTGAGAATTATGTGATGTGATATAATGATATGATTGCGTCCATCTTGACCGTGAGATGAATGTCAGGTGTCTTGAGAATTATGTGATGTGATATAATATGATATATGATTGCGTCCATCATGACCGTGAGATGAATGTCAGGTGTATAATATGATATGATTGCGTCCATCTTGACCGTGAGATGAATGTCAGGTGTCTTGAGAATTATGTGATGTGATATAATATGATATATGATTGCGTCCATCATGACCGTGAGATGAATGTCAGGTGTATAATATGATATATGATTGCGTCCATCTTGACCGTGAGATGAATGTCAGGTGTCTTGAGAATCATGTGATGTGATATAATATGATATATGATTGTGTCCATCATGACCGTGAGATGAATGTCAGGTGTCTTGAGAATTATGTGATGTGATATAATATGATATATGATTGCGTCCATCATGACCGTGAGATGAATGTCAGGTGTATAATATGATATATGATTGCGTCCATCTTGCCTGTGAGATGAATGTCAGGTGTCTTGAGAATCATGTGATGTGATATAATATGATATATGATTGTGTCCATCATGAGCCGTGAGATGATTAAGAAACAAGAGCACTGCCCAGAGTATCCCCTGCGAAGGTGGATTTCCGCTGAGGTTTATGTGGCTTAATTCGAAAGATGTCTTAATCTGGCCTGTGATGACTGAATAAAGCCGGCACCAATACCAAAAATGATTGAAATCAATTCATATTTGTTTGAGTTATCATGTCGGACAGACCAACATTGCGAAAAATTGACAAACTAAGGTCGATAACGCAGACAAATTGGAAATGCAAACAAAGTAATTGTTTATCACAAAAGTTCACTGGTATGGTCTTTGACCAAGTGTGATGATCATTAAATTCCAACTGACGATGACCAAGATATAGAGCTTCAAGGGTGTGCTGAAGGATTTAATCAGGCAAAGAGTAAATCAATTTTCACACTAAGTCCCATTGCACAATAAAGGTTGTAACTCTTGGAAAAAAGTCAATGGACGAAACTCGCTGTTTGTAAATACTCTTCATCAACATACCGAAGATCATTAAAATCCGACTGACTATGACTAAGATAAAGAGCTTCAAAGTTACAGGCAGACTCTATGACAGACTCACAGATAGACAGAGCTCATTTCTATATCCCCCGCCAAACTTCATTTGCGGGGGATAATAAACATACTCTGCTGAGTTGCATATTTTAAATGTAGAAGCCATACCAGTAGGATTGCTATTCAGTCATTAGTAGGGAATGTTTAGTTAATAAGTTCAGGCTGTTTGTTAATACATGTATTATGATCTGAACATTCCCCAAGTGAACTATTCGTAAGACAAAACATCCAAATAAACAAATATTATTCACAAAACACGCTTTGGGTCTGAGAAAATACAGGTCGACTGTTGTTTAGTTTCTCGCAAAAAGCGCAGTAGATTGTTTATAAGCAAAATCACGATAGTGCACCATTTCCTTATTTAGATTTGCGCGCTTTATGTCGTTTGTAAACCCCCTAATTTGGTGCATTTACAACTTACAACTCACAATACAACTCATAGTAATATTCCTTATTTGGTAAGTATGACCATAATATAGGTCAGGAGAAAATACTAACTGGATTGAAATATTCATCACTTGGCAAGAACAATTATATTATATACACGTTTTCGGTCTGATCATTTCCCAATCATGAAGTAACGTGGATTAGCTTGATTTTGAACTGACAGCAGGTAGAATGGGTCGATTAAATAAAATTTGGTGTGATTTGAATGCCATTACTTGATTGCGCCAATAATTTTATCTATGCATTCCACAGCTCAACAGAACATTTTCATTGGACGATACGGTAGTTCCAAGTGTTTGTCTATAAACAATAGTAACATAACTTTTTAAACGTGACAATAACATGCAATACACACGATATTTATGATTTGTCAACATCTGTCTATTATATAATATTCATTCTGTTTATGGTGGTTTTAGTGGATGTGACTATTTTAAATCCTATACCCACAGGGAAGGCCGCCATATTTTTAACCCTTTCTTTACTAAGCACTTATTATTGTCCCTTGGAAAAGTTCAACAAACGTTATTGAATGTACATGTATTATCTGAACATTTCCCTCCAATAAACTCATTCTACACTTGTATTATCTGTCGTCTGCTTATTTTTTCTGAAAACGCCTCTAGATGAATAATAGACCATTCCAATTTATACTTCTATAACTGAGTAGGAGAATCTATTCAGTATAGGAAAGGTTAATTACGATCGGAAATGGAAACAACACCATTTTACACTCCTTTGAAAGCCTGATGACAAAAATCATATAAGATTTTAATGAAATCCGATAATTTGTGGCTGAGATATTTGTTTGGAGGTACAAAAAAGAAAGTTTGAATGAAAAATGCTAACATCAGTCGCCACTTTTTTAGAACCCATCATGATGGTGATCACCTGTTCCAAATTTCATTGAGATCCCATGGCAGAGATATCTGTTCAGATACATGTAGAAGCATGTAATCCAGTATATGACTCAATCTTTGAGTGGGGGTAAAAAGAGTTCCACAAGACAAATCCTAATGAGATTTTTGTATCAACCCATATACCCTGTGCCAATGCATTCTCTTATATATGCGAGTCGACCATAGGTCGCCTCGCATATATAAGAGAATGCATTGGCCTAACAATTTTTTATCATTTGTTATAAGTCATAGCAGTCATTTAACCCTTCCATGATGGGAGCTTCCTGAAATTTTGTGAAAACCCTTTGCCAATGCATTCTCTTATATATTATTAGTCTCGCATATATAAGAGAATACAATGACCTATCAATATTTACCTTGACAGCCAGTGAATACTCTCATATATGTGAGGCTCCCTATGGTAGACTCACAAATATAAGAGAATGCACTCACACAGGGCCTTTAATGCTGCAGCAGCGCAGCTCCCGTCATGAAAGGGTTAACAAAATATACAGTGCATTTAAAGGCCACAATTACAACAACAACATAATTTTTATAGAATCCTATTTCAAGACTACAAATACCTTTTTCTGTCAATAAAACAGACAAAACTGAAGATTGGTTACATTATATGTCTATAAAGGCATAATAAAGTGGTTTATTCCTGCAAAATATCTTAATCGAGATGAGATTTTGCCTTCTTGTAGAGTGCTAACAAGATAGAGTTCTCCCTCTTGTTATGCCCCTGAAGTTTTTGTTCGAAAAATAGCTTATAAAACTGTCCCAAAAGGTTGTACGTATAATACCAGAAAATATTTACATAAATATGAATTGATAGAATTGTTTCCGGACAGGTGTCTTCAACTCATATTTAGTATTTGATATCCCGGAAACTATATACAACTTGTTAGGAAGAGCTAGACCATCTTAAAATAAAGGCAAACATAATGTCTGAAACATCAAAATTTTATCACATGAGCATTATATACAGTAATGCCCTAAATAATTGACTCCTTAACCACAGCAGAATTATGGGTAATTTTTCAGGATTTAGTCGGAAATATGGCTTGTTGCCATTCATCGGAAAGCTCTCACTGTGTCCGAAAAAATACAGGTCGACTGTTGTTTAGTTTCTCGCAAAAAGTGCAGTAGATTGTTTATAAGAAAAATCATGATATTGCACCATTTCCTCACTGAGAGCTTTCCTGAATGGCAACAAGCCATATTTCCTCTTAAATCCTGAAAAATTACCCATAATTCTGCTGTGGTTAAGGAGTCGATTATTTAGGGCATTACTGTATCTGAAATGAAATTGTGAAGAATAATGTACCACAACTCAAATTGAAGAGGAAATAATTTTGAAAATGTTAAACAGTGTAGTTAATAAGAAATAAGGAAAGTTAAAAAGCTAAAGTAAATACAATGAAGTAATTGAAATGCACCTAGAGGTCACCTCGAAGATCCATATAAAGTTTGGTGATGATCGGATGAGATGTGTGGCCTATAGGGTATGCCAAATGATTTAGTCATGCAAAAAGTAAAATCCAAGATGGTTACCAGCTGCCATGTTTTTCATTGAAAATCGTTCAAATTCCATACCTCCTATCTAGAGGAGATGCTAATCATGCCTGTAAATTGTCCAACCATTTCTCACAATAAATGTGGACAGCAGGGTGTGCCGATGTATTCAAATGAGAAATCCAAGATGGCTGCCATTATAAAAAAAAATTATGACTCACATCTAGAGGCCACCCCAAAGATTCATATGAAGTTTGGTGATTATTGGATGAGGGAGTGTGCCGAAGGAAATTGTTCACGGACGCATACATTGGATGCCAACCCATGGCAACAGCTCAAACTTGACTTCATCAAATTGAGCTAAAATGCATTCCAATTAAGACACGTAACAGTCCACTCTTGTATTATGAAAACAAAACTTTTTAAATGATGGTTCTAGTGCAATTGAAGTGTTTTGTTATAATGAGAAATAGTTTTGTATATTTGTACCCAATGTACCCAGGTAGCATAAGATTACTAAAATTTAGCCTAAACACCAGACATAAAAGTATACTATGCAAGGCACAGTATGATGTTATTTAAAGGGTAAGAACCTTGTGAAGGACTGTGTAAATAGTCATGAATTAACGGTAAACAAGCCTTGACATAGTGAGCCTGTCATTTGCAGAATGAGGCCCCCAGAGGGTGCATTTAGTTATGCTATCCCGCATAGCGGGCTAGCATCACCAAATTCACCCTCTTGGAACATCATTCTGCTTACGCCTCAGCAGAATGAGGTTCCCATAGGGTGAATTTGGTGATGCTAGCCTGCTATGTGGGATAGCATCAATAAATTCACCCTCTGGGGACCCATTCTGCAAATGACAGGCTCACTATGTCAAGGCTTGACGGTAAAGAAGCGAATGCTTGATGATTAATCTTTTAGATCGTTTTGGATGCGAGTAGACTTTGATATATCTACATATGGTTTCGACATCTCCCTGAGATTTACATGAGTCCGCCAGAAGTGGTTAAACTACAGCGATGTCAAAGCTTTGCCAGAGCACTCTCAAATCTGCACATATCTCGAATGCTATTTATCTTCAACTTCTCCTCAGAAAACTTGTAGAAATAATCCGTTCCCTATAAAAAATAAATAATGACAACATATTAGCTCTTAGTCCATGCATGGGTCCTGCTGTAGGCTCTGCATGTCTGAAATTTCAGCTCGCATAAAATTTTGAATAATTTAAAAATGTTTTGAATCATGAATCACTACTGTTGAAACATTAATGAGAAACATGAAAAATGGAATATCACAAGAAATTTACAAGTCCTGAGATACTTATAGGAATAATAATTTTCCGCGTTTGCTTGATTAGCGAAAAAAGTTTGTATTCACAGTGCGTGACATAATTAGTAGTGAACAATTAGACATGAGCGATAAGCGTTAAGGCAGTGGCCAATGTGAGTGTACATTTGAACATTTGAGCTGCGGCTTTGACTGGGTTTTGGAAAACAGGTTTCCTCCTAAACCTCCTGACCGTCGCCGCAGACCAGGTAGTTTGTAAAATTATGTTACATGTAAATGTTCCATGTGCCCACTGGTATGCAGTGTTGATTTTTTTAGAATAAACGCCAGTCCGGTAATGGTGCGGCTCGTTTGCGAACGAGTGTGTTTTTTATTATGAGAGAATTGGGAATACGACATTTTTATCCAAGGGCATTGAATTCAGCTATTGCCATAAAATATTGCAATACAAGACATTATAGAATAAAGGACTATGCAGACGATGTCGAGAGCAGTGTTTCATTCACAATGCACCCAATCCTTGAAAAGTGTGTCTGACATCTGCAGAATGAGGTCCCTAGAGGGTGAATTTTGTGACAGCAACACAAACTTCATCCTGTGGGAACCTCATTCTGCTTAGGCCTCAACTGCTATTGGAGACCTTAGATCAGATTGAAGTTGGTGATATATATATTCACCCATTAGTCACCTCGATTATACATTTTATCTTCTGAAATTAGGGGAAATAGAAACTGAGCAGTAGGTAAAAAGTAACTAAAACAAAGTTAATTTGAGACTGTAGATACTTCCCAGAATATGAGGCCTAAACAGAATGAGGTCCCCAGAGGGTAAATTTGGTGATGCGAGCCCTTTGTGTGGGATAGCATCACTACATTCACCCTCTGGGGACCTCATTCTGCAAATGACAGACACACTATATACAGATTTACAGATGTAGAGAGTTAGTCTGTCATATATGCTTAAAGTGTGACATTCACATGTTAAAATCTAAACCTCCCAGTTACCTTATCACGCAGCATATGCATATACAGTAACTCTTCTCCAGCTATATATCTCAAATCGATGCTGAAAAAAAATCTAAATATCATCAATGAGAATTCATAAAATAATTATTGATACTTGTTGATATTCCAATTGTTCAAAGAACGCAAAGTATTTTTTAAGATGATGGAATAGTGTATAAGTATCTACAGCCATCCTGTCAAGCAGAACACAAATTGCTCATTTCAAGCTATTCATATAACAGGTATTATTTACCATATGCAATGTGAGAGATATATGTCAATGGTCAGTGTTCGCACTGTCGGTGGGCAAATTGGCCATCTTTTTTTAAATTGGCCAATAAAAATTTTGTTTGGCCAAAAGTTTTGCCAAACTTTTTTTTACCCCATATTGAGATGGAAAGCAAAGTCAAAAGCACTGATTAGATTGATGAAGTTAAAAGAATCACTGTTCTTGAACACATGGGTTTCCTACTTCGGAAATATTGTACCATGGAAACCCAAATTTATTTGTAACAGGAGCATTGATTGAATTGTGATGGCTGTACAATGGGGCAGCCATTTCAAATAATATTGGATTAAAACACTAAACGTCGAAACACTTAATCTGCACACTGGTTATGTTATTTGTTTTTCATTAGGCAGTCCGTATGATAAAATTTGTAAATGCATTGTCCCATAATTGGATGTGCGAGTCAGCAGTACTTAACTCAATGGGTCAGTTCCTCCCGTCTTCTAACAACAACCTGACTTCACATCATAAAAGGTTTGAATACAATAGATATTCAACAGTTATCACCTCACAATAATAAGGAAGATTATTTTTTCTTGGCGAAAATATATAGCGATGACAACTAACACAGCTAATTACTTTATTTGTTGGCGACCATGGTGTCAGCAACATAGATAGAACGACACAAGTGTGTGAACTGGTTAACGTTATTGCACGAGTTTGTTGTGACGCGATGGTAAAACGAGAACCGGAGGTTCGAGTTTTACCTCGCGGTACGACAAACGAGTGCAATAACGTTAACATGTTCACACAACAGTGTTGTTCTATGTTTATTGCACACTCTGAAGATTGCAGCTTGTAACATACTAACATTTAGGTCGATATTGTTGTATTTAATTGAACAAACGTGTGGGTAATGTAGACTATACCCCATAATTTAGCGAAGAGATTTTCTGTTAAAGTTGACGTCGCCAGTGACGTTGTTGACGTAAAACGTTTGTATTGTTCAAGAACAATACACATTGTTTTATTGAATGTTTCAATTCGTCTGTATTTTGCTGTATTTCGCACAAATAAGCCATTGGGTGTGCAATAAAAAGAGTTATTGCACTTGTTTAAGCAGATTTATGTGATTATAAATATATAAAATGTTAGTTTCATGTCTGCGAATTTTGTTTTAATTTCAATTGTGAACCACCCAGAAAATGAGGATTTAATTTGGCAAAAGTTTGTTTTAATTTGACCAATAGATTTTTCGATCCACCAAGAACATTGACAATGGCTATAAGAATATCAATTTTGAAAACAATGTGATAAATAAAACTATACAGTTATTAGCTGGAATCCAAAATAATCGGAAAAAATTCTAAGACAACAAGGGCCATAACTCCAGTAAAGTGGGAGGACCGAACCCAAATTCAAACTTGACCTGTATTTTCATGCGAGTAATCTATATACCAAATTTGAAAACAACCTGATAACAAAAGTTACCAACCAGAAACAATTTTTTTTTCGGAAAATTTTAATTCAACAAGGACCATAACTAACGAGAGGCCGATCACGATCGGCAGATGTTTAACCCATCCCTTGGCGATAGCGATCTTTTCATGAGTGCAAGAATTTCAACAATTCACAGCGTACTATTATTTAATAGTTTCATAGTGGTATCAGACTTATTGAGCAACTTTCTCATTTAAACACAATAGGAACATGGATATGACATTCAATTTCAACCTATTAGGTCACTCCAACAGAGATACATGTATGTGTAATAGAGTGATAAAGATAATGATGCCCAACCACAGTCAGACAGATGCACCATAGCTGTTAAAGATATAATAGTTACAATATTAAGTAAATAACATAATAACTCTATTTATCTACTTCTTACATTGGAACCTGAGTCATAACAGATTATGTTGTTGTGTTGGCTGCATAGTAAAAGTTATGGGATCATTGAGATTAGGGACCAACAAATACCTCAACATCTATATAAGTGAGGGGTGTATAGACCTTGATATTAAATATGATTGATAATGGTTGGATATAAAATATTTTAATGCAGAATTATCAGATAACTAAAGGAGAGATATGAGAATGGTCAAATTGAAAATATTAGAGTCATAACATTGGATCTCATACAGTATACCTATGGTTAATTTTATTATAAGCTGATCATTGGAAAGATACAATGTCTGCAAACAGCAGAAATATTATTAAATCTTGGGTAAATATTCTCAAAACAATTCAATCAATCAATCAATGTGTCATGATCAACCTGAATGAGATTGGGTGAAAAATATTTGACCAATAAGTCAGTTTCAAGCATACCAGCACCATTATTATTATCCTGCAGCCCAAATGCAATAGAGGGAATTTCAAAATAAGATATTTCCTCAAATGATGAATATTCAATTGGTGGCTTATAGAAACAGATAATTTAAAATCTGCCTATCAGATATCATGTGTCTATGGAATAGGTTAATTTTAATCCCGAAATACTGACATGCAAGTGAAAAGTGGATCACGATCAACCTGGACATAGAATAGGAGAATGAACAAATAAAAAACATCAGAAGACCATATAATGTGTGGAGAGGGTTAATCATTTTCAATGACATCATATGATGGAACTAATGTGTGGATTAATTTTTTTCTAAGATAAGACAACAGAGTCTCTGTAAACAACAATTCTCTAAACAGCCATGCTGTAGAACATCTCTACAAATGGACAATGGACTATTCCTCTTTATTCTTTTAGAAGAGGTCTACATTAACTAATGCCATGAACATGTTTCAACAGGGGGATTAAATTAATATTGCACACAAACTGGAATAAAGAATCATCAATCACTTAAATTTGACAGATGGTACACAGCTCTGGGAGCCACCAGTGGTTTAGCAGGTAGTATCTATCTATTTATCTATCCTTACTGGAGACCCCCTTATCGGGTATTATATCCAGTGCGTGTCTGTGCAGAATAGAGATAGCATTTGTTCAGAAAGGAGATGACAGTGAGATAGGAGAATAAGGTTAATAGATTTTATGTCACAGAAGAGAGATAATGAAAGTGTCAATGACACTGTAGCTTTTATGTCACAGAAGAGAGATAATGAAAGTGTCAATGACACTGTAGCTCAACTTTGTAAAGAAGGTAATTTTTTTTTGTGATGAGCAATGAATAGAGAGATTAAAAAGGAGTGTAAAAAATGAGCAGTAAAGGATTTAGTCATACACAGAGTAAAATCCAAGATGGCAGCTGGCGGCCATTTTTTTGGCTGAATGACTCGTTCCCATCTACGTGTCATTATTAACATCCATGACAAATTTTATGAACTGTAGCTTAAAAAATTTAGTCATACAAAGAGTAATATCCAAGATGGCTGCTGACGGCATGTTTTTTGTCCGAATGACCCCAAAATGACTCTTTCCCATCTACATACCAATTTCAACAGCCATGAAAAATTTCATGATGATCAGACTAAAGGTACGACCTGTAGCCTGTGCTAAAGAATTTAGTCATACAAAGAGTAAAATCCAAGATGTCATTGTTAACATCCATGACAAATTTCATGATGATCAGACTAAAGGTACGACCTGTAGCCCGTGCTAAAGGATTTAGTCATACAAAGAGTAAAATCCAAGATGGCTGCTGGCGGCCATGTTTTTTGCCCGAATGACCCCAAAAGTACTCGTTCCCATCTACATGTCAATGTTAACATCCATGACAAATTTCATGAAAATAAGATGAACAGTACGGCCTGTAGCCCTTGCTAATGGATTGAATTTTGAAATCAAAGATGGCTGCTGGTGGCCATGTTTTATGGCCGAATGACCCCAAAATGACTCATTACCATCTACATACCAATATTAACATCCCTGAAATTTTTTATGACGATCAGACTAAAGGTACGACCTGTAGCCTGTGCTAAAGGATTTAGTCATACAAAGAGTAAAATCCAAGATGGCTGCTGGCGGCCATGTTTTTCGGCCGAATGGCCCCAAAATGACTCGTTCCCATCTACATGTCATTGTTAACATCCATGACAAATTTTATGATGATCAGACTAAAGGTACGACCTGTAGCCCGTGCTAAAGAATTTAGTCATACAAAGAGTAAAATCCAAGATGTCATTGTTAACATCCATGACAAATTTCATGATGATCAGACTAAAGGTACGACCTGTAGCCCGTGCTAAAGGATTTAGTCATACAAAGAGTAAAATCCAAGATGGCTGCTGGCGGCCATGTTTTTTGCCCGAATGACCCCAAAAGTACTCGTTCCCATCTACATGTCAATGTTAACATCCATGACAAATTTCATGAAAATAAGATGAACAGTACGGCCTGTAGCCCGTGCTAATGGATTGAATTTTGAAATCCAAGATGGCTGCTGGCGGCCATGTTTTTTTTCCGAATGACCCCAAAATGACTCATTATCATCTACATGTCAATGTCAACATCCATGACAAATTTCATTATAATCGGACCAAAGGTACGAACTGTAGCCCGTGCTAAAGGAAATTGTTGACGCATCACAAACGCACACACACACGCACACATGGACGACGGATACCAAGCCATGGCAATAGCTCAAACTTTACAAAGTAAAGTTGAGCTAAAAACAGTTAAAAACACTAGGTTAAAAGAATGATAATTTGAGCCAATTATTTGATATGCAGGTACACACCCTTTCTGAACATGTCAGGGTCTGAGAGTGTGATCAGGTCATGGTTTAGATTATTCCAGAGAATTGCAGTGGCAGGGAAGAAGGAACATCTGAAGTAATTTTGGCCTGTATGAATGCGTCTGAATGTTTCCTGATGGTGGAATCGAGTTTTTCTTGTGGGCTTTTCAAGATATGTTGCAATTTGAATTGCCACATGGTTTTGGATGGTTTTTTGGAAGAGACACAGCCGTGATATAGTTCTTCTGGTCTCCAGTGATTTTAAATTTAGATCAGAAGTCATAGCCGAAACACTTGCATATCTTGAATATTGATTTTTTATCCACCGTACAGCCCTGTTCTGAACTTTTTCAATTTCTATAATATTTGTGGCTGTGTAAGGTGACCATGCGCTTGCTGCATATTCTAATTTAGGCCGTACCACAGCTTGATATGCTATTTTATGAATAGCTTCATTTTCGGTTTTGAAATTTCTTTTCAGGAATACAAGAGTTTAGTTTGCACTTGATGTTATTTTATTTATATGTTTGTTGAATGACATGTTGGTGGTTAGGTCAACCCCGAGATAGCGGGCTGTGCTGGTATGTTGCAAGATTTGCCCATGCAAGATGTATTGATGGTAAACTGGGTTTTTCTTGCGGGCCACTGTTAATACTTGGCATTTTTCCGGATTGAACGACACGTCCCATTTTCTTTCCCATTCCTCCAATTTAATTAGATCGGTTTGTAGAGTGTTGTGATCTGAGGGGCTTTTGATGGTTATATATATGGCTGTGTCATCTGCAAAGAGTCTGGTTTGTGATATTAATTCGTCACGGAGGTCATTAATGTACAGTAGAAATTTACAGTAGGGGGCTCAGGACAGAGCCCTGGGGCACCCCTGGGGTGACAGGGGCTGAAGCTGAGGTTTCCCCTTCCAGGACAACTACTTGTCTGTGCATGGCCATATAGGAAGGATCTAATCCAGTTTAAGATTGGGCCTCTGATGCCGTGTTCATTTAATTTGTAGAGTAGCTTTGTGTGGTTGACTTTGTCAAAAGCTTTGCTGAAATCTAACAGTATTAAGTCGGTTTGGTGTCCTGCAAAAAGGTTTCCAACAAGGTTGTCAATAAGTTGTACTAGTTGTGTTTCGCAGGACCGGCGTTCACGAAAGCCATGTTGTAAGTCATACAGGATGTTATTTTGGTTAGGATGGGTTTTGAACTGTGTACTAAAATGAGATGCAATTATGTGCTCTACAATCTTACACATGATACATGTTAAGGTGATTGGCCTGTAGTTTGAGGGGTCGTTTTTATCTCCCTTTTTAAATATTGGAACTACATTGCCTTTTGTCCAGTCATTTGGTAATGTCCCAGTGTCAAGGGTTTTCTGGATGAGTATTGTGAGGGCTGGAGCTATTTTGTAACGCATTTGTGTCAGAATGGCAGGATTAAGGTTATCTGGTCTGGCAGCTTTGTTGGTTTTGAGGTCATGCAGATAGTTGTTTAAGGACACCAGATTCGTTTACCTTAATTTCCTTGATGGTCAGATAGCCATGATTATTTGACTGGATATAGTTATCAGGTGTATTATTCCGTAAGGTCGTCAGGCAATGTTGTGACAGTGTAAGGGGGTTTAGTGGGGAAAAGACTGACTGAAATTGATTGTTTAGCACCTGGGCTGTTTCGGCATTTGAGTTTTTCAGAGTGCCAGTGGTTGGGTCGACATTGATGAGTTTATTGTTTGAGATTGTTGTTGTGTGCTTTTAATGTAAGAGAACAGCTTTTTGGTGACTGGCTTGTAATTTCTTTCATTGTGGTCTTCATGGATATTTTTGTCAATTTCAAGGATGTTTTCAATATAGGTTTCATGTGCCAGTTTCAGTTTCTTTTTGACCAGCATTTTAAGACTTCGGTGTTTCTGTTTTAGATGGTTATTTGAGGTCTTTTTCATTTGTCGGTATGCTCTGTCGCGCCTATGTATAAGTCTTTTTATCCCTGATGTGATCCATGGTAGTGATCTCCTTGGTGTGATCATTTTTGTGGGGACAAATTTTGAGATGCCTTTCTCTAATGTTGTTTTCAATATTGTCCAAATGTCTTCAACAGATTTGCTATGAGTTGGATATATGGAACAAAGTTCTGTTGCAGTAAAAAGCCTGAAGTTGACCCAGTCTGCTTTATTATAGAGGTGAATAATCCTGGGTATTTGTTTGTTCCTGACTGGGTTTAAATTTGCAACTAAGGAGACAAACTCGTGATCTGATATGCCGGAATATGTGCTTGTGCTATTGATTAGTTCAAGATTGTTAGTTAAGATGAGATCAAGTATGTTGTTTTCCCTTGTGTTATCAGTTACCATTTGTGTGAGCGAGAAATCCCCAAGAATATCCTGGTGAAGTCTCTGTATATCTGGTGATATGACACAGCCTGGTTTGACAGTTGGAATGTGTTCTTTACTCCAGTGGGAGCTGGTGAAGTTAAAGTAACCTGCAATCCAGATATGAGCATTTCTTTGCATGACTTTTTCCAGAGATAGTTGGAAATGGTCCAGGCTATCACCATCACCTTCCTCATGCCGGTAAGTATCCCCCAACATACAGTGACTTATAGGCTCTCATTTGTAGCTTGATCCACAGGAGTTCACATTCCATATTTTCCGTGAACTGTGGTTGTTCTGTTGCTATTAATGTGTCCTTTATGACTATAATCATGACACCACCACCCTTTTTCCCTAGCCTATCCTTCCTAAATAGTGTATATCCGAGAGACTTTGGGAGGATTTCACTATCTGATATTTTCGGTTTGAGCCAGGTTTTGGTTCCCACCAAGATTCTCTGATTCCAATAAAGCAGATAACTGTGTAAAGTCATTTTTTGTCTTCAACTCTCACAGGGCACATGGCATACAGGTAGTAAATTACTTGAATTATAAAGGGTCATAACTATGTTAAAATCGATATGTATTTAGTGGTGAGAAATTCATATACCAAATTTGGTGTCGATCAGATGAAAATATTTGAGTCATAGCAGGTTGCATCAATTCTACAGGTCGTAACTTTGGGACCTGGCTTTTTTATGTAAAAACAAGAGTAAAGGGTTAATTAAACAATACCAAAAACCATAGATGAAGAACGTGCTAAGAAAAATCTAGGTAAGAAATATGAGGCAGATCAGAAGAAATATGTTCAACTTATTGCATTGGATAACATGTGTGTGAAGGGTTAATTATTTTCTAAACCGATCAACCAATCGATACCAAAAACTACACAGGTGAGGGATGTGCCATCATAAACCTACATATCAAATATGAACACAATTGGACAAAAAACACTTTGGTTATAGCATCGGATAGCACATGGCCATGTGTGGATGCAAAGTGTTAATAATTTCTAAACCGATCAACCAATCGATACCAAAAACTATACAGGTGAGGGGTGTGTCATAATAAACATGCACATAAAATTTGAATTTGATCAGATAAAAATACTCGAGTAATCGAATCAGATAGCAAGTGTCTACGGACAGACGGACATACAGGCGGACGGATGAATGACAGATGGTTGATCCAGACGTCGGCATTATGTGTACCATACATGGTATGGGTACACATAATGAAAGTGTCAATGACACTGTAGCTCAACTTTGTAAAGAAGGTAATTTTTTGTGATGAGCAATGAATAGAGAGATTAAAAAGGAGTGTAAAAAATGAGCAGTAAAGGATTTAGTCATACACAGAGTAAAATCCAAGATGGCTGCTGGCGGCCATGTTTTTTGGCCAAATGATCCCAAAATGATTCGTTCCCATCTACATGTCATTATTAACATCCATGACAAAATTTATGATGATCAAATGTTATGATGATAAAGATACGACCTGTAGCCTGTGCTAAAGGATTTAGTCACACAAAGAGTAACATCCAAGATGGCTGCTGGCGGCCAGGTTTTTTGGCCGAATGACCTCGAAATGACTCGTTCCCATCGTTAACATCGATGACAAATTTTATGTTGATACGACCAAAGGTACGACATGTAGCCCGTGCTAAAGGGTTTAGTCATACAAAGAGTAAAATCCAAGATGGCTGCTGGCGGCCATGTTTTTTGCCCGAATGACCCCAAAATTACTCGTTCCCATCTACATGTCAATATTAACATCCATGACATTTCATGACGATCAGACGAACAGTACAGTCTGTATCCCGTGCTAATGGATTGAAGTTTGAAATCCAAGATGGCCGCTGGCGGCCATGTTTTTATTCCGAATGACACCAAAATGAATCATTCCGGTCTAAATGTGAATGTCAACAGCCATGAAAAATTTCATAATGATCCGACCAAAGGTACGACCTGTAGCCTGTATTGTTGATGCATCACGTACACACGTACACACGCACACACGGACAACGGACGACAAAGCCATGGCAATAGCTCAAACTTTATAAAGTAAAGTTGAGCTAAAAATGGGCGAACCTCACCGATATTTGAACCTGACCAAATATTATTTACTCCTGAAGATATCATCTGGAAATCTTATGGGATTGATGGACGCCAGTGATTTCTATAGTCCCCCCAAAATTTTTCTTCAGGGTACAATCGTTAAGCCATGGCTACAAAGAACTCGGCAGAAGCTGAATGTATAACATAAACTGTACGGGATATCAGTAAGAGCTAAGTCACTGCGTACATACCTGGAAATTTTGTGCTTTTTTGACCAATCAACGACATCCTTTTCAGTCCATTTCTCCACTCCTGAGGTAGCTGGTTTAGGTTTATATGTCACAGGAACAGTCTGTTGGACTATAACATCACTCTGAAACATTACAAATGTTTTGATGATTTGGCTCTCTGCTAGATATATATTTATGTGGATGTTCAAAGTACATGTATGGGTACTTGGGCCTGATATTTTCAATAGAGAATATCCACATATCGTGACTGGATATTAAATTAATTTTTTTGAGTATGTGGGCATCTATTTGGAAAGCCGAAATAGACCCGATGGTTCTTGATAAGAATTACTATGGATGAAACGAATTATGTCCCTGGGTCTGCCCCTTGGTGACCCCATTTGAACAGATCTGAATCCCTTTCACCTAGGGAACATCCACATCAAATATGAACCCATTCGGTCTCATGGTTCTGGAGAAGAAAATATTTACAGAATTGTTGACTGATGGATGAAGTGACGGATGGCGGACAGGGAGTGATGACTACAGTGGATGAGGAGTGATGACTACATGTAAAGGTCTCAGGTGAGCTAAATATTGATGAAACAGATGTTTAGAGGAACAAAATATACCAATGATAAGTTGCATGCTAATTATGTGCTTGACATATCACTTTGTATATATATAAGTGTTTAGACGATTCGTTATGTTCGCCTCATTATTCGTAGGTCTGTTGCATTGCAATTGGAATATAAGTTAACAACACTAAGGCATTGAGACAGCTGTAATATATGTCACATGGTATCTGTTAATGCACTCAACAGAGATATTCTATTTTCAACAGAAAACTAAAGCCCCAATGCATACCTTATAATGAAAGTATGTGTGAATTTATGAGAATAAAGATTTAGATGTAGGGATTTTACAAGTTATCATTGAATTTGTACTGATACCGTAATGCCCTAATTAATCAACTCATTAACCACAGAAGAATTATGGGTAACCGATGAATGGTAACAAGCCATATTTCCGACTAAATCCTGAAAAGTTACCATAATTCTGCTGTGGTTAGGGAGAGTCAATTAATTAGGGCATTACTGTCAGTTGGTCTGCTATATTGCATTTATTCCAATATTCAGTGATGCCCTAAATAATCAAGATTTATTATTATTCAGTCTATTTAGGGCATTACTGTAGATCTTATCAGCTATAATCCGAAAATCTGCATTAATAGAACGAATGCCGAACACTTTGGGTCGTATATAGACTATATCTGATTTTGTGATGTCACTAATTATTATCTAATACGAGGCTGCTGTTTTGAATTTGTGCGAGCACTTTTGTCGCAGAGAAGATCGGTGGACTTAATTTAAAGCATTAATGTCATAATAGGACAATCTTGATACTTGGTCTTTCGAATACTGGTATTGCGAAAGAGTATTATGAATATTGAATTACAATTTAAGTTCATTTGTAGCGGTAGTTTACCTTTTATTGAGAAAATATTACATAATATATAACAACACAAGTACCTACAATCTACACCCTGCAGGGCGATAAAAAATTGTGATGTGAAATATAATAAGATTCACGAATTTACCTATCTACTGTGTGACAATGGGCCCTAAATATACATCACTTGGTACTGTACGGTACTGTGCTAAATGAAACAACATATATTTAATATGAAGTTAATTGTTATCATACGACTATATAGTACATTCACACATCTGATAATCCATAAATATTATATTATGAACAAAGCAGAAGATACATTCATGCAGGTTCAGGCGAATTTGGTCAATGTAGAAAGTTACATTATGAGGTTGTTCATCGATTTTCGTTGAAATCGACATGGTAACATCTTATGAATGAAATGAACATTATGAAATTGACATGCTTATATAGTATCTCAGCCACAGCGCTTACCCAGCTTAAAGAAATATTCAGTAAAAATGTTCCCGTTCCACTCTTGACAAGGTATAACTATTTTCACTTTGATGTTGGTAGTTTATACCATGTATAGTCTAGCTACAATCAAGACAAAGCGGAAATAGGATTGACCTAATTTGTACTGGAAATTATGATTGGGGTTCATTCTTTCATGAACCATTGTGTACGAAGTGTAAATACTGATAATCACCCTACAAACTAGTATGTGAATCTTATTTGGTGGGAATACCAGGGAATGTATAAACTGATTTTGTTAAAAAAAAAGTTAAAAGCCACAGCTACCCTCATTTTATTGGTTTAGCTATGGTTCGTTAATTAGAGTAGAGTACTATCGTATGGTCATTATTAATGCAACACAGCCATGTGAACAGTAAAATGCAGATGGAGGGGGGGGGGGGGGGGGTCCCATCGCAAGTGGCCAACAAAACGTAAGGACATAACACATCTCTCAAAGCACTGCTTAACTGAAGGTTGGGGCATGAAAATTAGGAAATTATTTGAAAATAGACAATTTAACACTGAAAGTGCACAGATATCAAAATTAAGGTGAACAAAGAATTTTTAATGTAGCAAGCTCAGTTGTTGATTGGTAGAAAATATCTGATAATAATTATTTGATTGACAGCTGTGGAAAGGTCCATTAATAGCGTTATTTACCATTTCTATTTGATATGATGGAGTATTTGCTATTCCACCAGAATCTACAACATCGTTATGTTGTTTGTTGTAGCCCCTTCTGATTTCCTTTATAAGTCCAGAGATCTTAGTCTCATAAGGATACTTTCCACTGAAGTCATGAAAGAGTTTGCTTGCTACGATTAAGCCCAGCCATCCATCAGCCCTGTAACCTCTTTCCATGACTAAAGGAATAGCCAATTTCCTCCTATCAAATGCATACTGTGCCTCTGGAATAGACAACATGATACTAACAAGAAAATAAAGATGCAAGCATCCGATCACCCATGAATTATTTTACGAAGAATTAATAATTTTAAAAGAAATTGAAAAACATTATGTATTCAATATCCAAACACGATATACATTCACAATCTCATTCATATCTTTTGAGAAAATGTGACATAACACCATGCTCACACTTTAGTGTGTCCCAATTGACACCTCTCAATATATTTGGGTTGGTTTAATGCGATTCGGTATGAGTACTCTCATAGTGCAATGATAATGGTGAGGGTACTGTAAGGAGTTTCCAAAAGCAATGGTACTTTGACAGGTATTTGGGCTAATGTTTACTCATAATGGTAAACTGAGACCCATACAATTTTGACTGGCACACTATACTAACAGCTGAAAGTCTCTAAGCTAATATCACCTTTGTGTGAAATAATTTATCAGCATTCTTATAGTCATTATTATTTAACCAGACTATTGAAAAACTTTGTCTTAGAGACTTAGATAGTCTTAAACAAATAGAAGGGAATCACTTTACTTTCAAAAAGTTTTGAGTGTCAGTCAGCCACAAGTCATGGCAGGAATTTGCCGAATCCACTCAGAAGATATTTAGTTAAATGGAAATTTTAATATGAAATGTAGGCAGTAACATCATACTACAGGGAAAGCCCTGTGTATCGTTGGTAATATGATGGATATCGTAATGTTTCAGACTATCGAATGTAGCTGTTCAATAGTCTGGGTTCACGTGGACTGTCTTAAAATGACCCTGAAGCTTAAATAATATGATGCCCTCATTATACAACACTTTAAAAGGGATCCTTATTAAAAAGATAAGTATATCTTAGATATCTGAATAAATTTTGATAGAATTCAAGAGGATGGTGTTTCACAAAAGGCCACTTTTGCATACATTGAAGTTTTGAAAGATACCTGATTCCAAACTTCCAAGTTGAAACGACATGAAATTTTTTTGAAATGTTCACTGTATCAGAAAAAAGCAAGGGCTATTTACTGTTCTGTTATGGAGTCGAATCTACAGCTCTTGTGAAGTATTTTTGAGGCAAAAAGTCTATCACTGCAGTGTGCGCTCATAGTCAGGCCTCAAGTTATGGTACCAGACATTTGCAGAATGAGGTCTTCAGAGGGTGAATTTAGTGACACTACCCTGCTAAATTCACCCTCTAGGGACCTCATTCTGCTTTAGGACTCATCTTCTCTGGAAAGTATCTTTAATTATCAAATTAACATGTTTATTAGTTTGTAGAAAAACTCCATTAGAAAGATTCTTTTTAAGTTTAGAGAAGGTGGGATCATGAAGTTCATCTGATCATGGATCTCACATTCTCAATGTGATATGGAGACTCACTTCACTGTAGTGATAATATGTACAGTAATGCC
This sequence comes from Siphonodentalium dalli, assembly GCA_032622095.1. Classification (NCBI taxonomy): domain Eukaryota; kingdom Metazoa; phylum Mollusca; class Scaphopoda; order Gadilida; family Siphonodentaliidae; genus Siphonodentalium; species Siphonodentalium dalli. The sequence goes on from CP136063.1 coordinate 69,155,753, forward strand.
TCAAATAATTGACTCCTTAACCACAGCAGAATTATGGGTAACTTTTCAGGATTTAGTCGGAAATATGGCTTGTTGCCATTCACGGGGAAAGCTCACGAGAGCTTTCCGATGAGAGCTTTCCGATGAATGGCAACAAGCCATATTTCCGACTAAATCCTGAAAAGTTACCCATAATTATGCTGTGGTTAAGGAGTCCACTATTTAGGGCATTACTGTATTTACCTGCTCTGCAGTTAGGACTGTCCTTGTATTTCTGTGACATACATATGAGAACCACATGGGCATCCTCCACTGCTGATGCCATAGCCTGTAGTGTCGACCCTTCCATCTCATCAATGTCCATCCACACCTGGAAGCCGCTCTTTTTCAGGTCATCCCGGATTTGTTTCATTATTTTCTGATTCGCCCACTGATAACTAATCATAATGTGGCCAAGAGCTGTCTTCTTTTTACTAGGAGATTCTTCAGTAAATAAATCTTTAACTGGAATGAAAGTCATATTAATTATATTCTGTATTTCAATGAGGAACCGTATTCCAGGGGAGATAATTTGTGCATAAAAGACCCTCCTGCACCCCATATACAATTTCACCTAATTCCCCTATATCATATCGGCTATATGATATAAATTACGAAAAAAATTCCGGTTACAATACCTTTGTTGATAACCTGGCCATTTCAATTTAGTTAGAAGCATAACTAATCACCTGTAAAAGCTGAAATATTCCAAATGTTATGCCTTTTAAGTCTTGTGAATATTGGGGATCACAATTTTTTCACACATTTTGACTGACAAACTGTTTTAAATGTTTCCTTACATAAAAATTCCAACACATTGTAAATGTGGGTGCTCCTTTGTAACAAATAAAGCGGATGCTAGCTGTCATGTTCTGCGATATAGATATGCTGCTCTAAGTTATAAATGTATACCATTATAATTATTATGACCATCAAATGGAGAAACCATGTCGCATCATCAAATGAACTGCCGACTGTTTGCTACATATATTAGTCAGTACTCATGTTATTGGAATGTTCAAAAGATGTTAACCCCTCGGTTGTAGATTAAACTGTGGAACAAACGCGGTATTCAGTAATACATGGCACGTCCGAAATAAATAATGTAGATTAATCGACGATGGAAATGGTATTCGATTATCGGCTTTATCAACAGTTCATCGATTATACGATTAATCATGGCACCCCTATGTTGAATATGCATGTGGATGCATATACATACACCCTGATCGGGAAAGTTTTATGAACTTGATGACGGTGTGGAATATGAGTATTTCTTTAATAATCAAAACAAATCTGAAGTTCATGGAACATGTAACCAACATGCTTAAAGCGCAACTCATTTAACATTATGTGGGCAGCAATTGCTCTACTGTTAAATCTTCTTTGGGTGTTTGAACTTAAGTTCAATTTAACTGTGATTAAGTGAATTGCACATACGAATATTAAATCGAAGGGCACTTACTCACAATTGAATATATGCTTAAGTCCAATTATTAATAAATGTGAATACGGCCTCCCATAATATTCATGGATTAAAGGTAGCCTATCTCTTTCTTTGGGGTCACAATTACGACAACAACATAATTGTCTATAAAACCCGATTTGAAGACTACAAATACCTTTTTCTTTGAATAAAACACAGAAAACAAAATGAAAATTGGTAACTATATTATTAGGCATAATAAATATAGAATATGTAACTAGTATCGTCGCTTAAACTGTTTATGTCCGTGAGGGGGATTTGAGCATCTATTGGGTGAGGCTTTGTCAAGTCCAATAGATGCCAAATCCCCTGAGCGGACATAAACAGTTTAAGCGACGACGTTAGCTACATATTTATTTATCCATCGCACAAAACATGCCTTTTGTGAGGTAAATCTGTCATTTTCCCCAGTTTTACATTTGTTACTTCGATGACGCCCTTACATTTATTAGGTCAAGCAAACTAATTAGCATTCATGACGTGGGTTAACCGGAGTGCAGTTCAGAGCGAAATAGTTTGTTGAGCATTTTTACAGTTATTCTAAGCAGACCTTATTCTGATGATGTGTATATATATGTTTTAGAGCTAAAACGTATAGCATTTTACGAATTTTGTATCAATAACAGTTAACTTTGCACGATAAAAACGTTCTGAAATCACACTGACGTCATTAAAGCCGGTTGACGTCCCTAGTTACCTGCGCAACTTGCATATCAAAGTAAGTCATAAAAGTAGTACTAACCTAATAAAGCTATGTTGACCTAATAAAGCAACCTTGACGTAATAAACATAACGTTTATTAGCAGGCTTTATGTAGTCAATAGAGGTAGTGAGCGGTGGATAAAGTGGTTTATTCCTAATGGTATTTCCCTTGATGGAGAGCCAGGCTTTATGTAGTCAATAGAGGTAGTGAGCGGTAGATAAAGTGGTTTATTCCTAATGGTACTTCCCTTGATGGAGAGCCAGCAAGATAGAGTTCTCCCTCTTGTTATGCTCCAAATGCCCCTGAAGTTTTTGTTTTAACCCTTTACCCAACAAACCGGCCAAAAACGCCCAAATAAAGCTTCAACAGCCTAAAATATCTTCGGTCTGTCTCAATAACACCATACAAATATGGATATCATTGGAACCGGTTCATTGACCACATTGTGATGGTTACAGTTATGCCCTGTGCCAATGCATTCTCTTATATATGCGAGTCGACCATAGGTCGCCTCGCATATATAAGAGAATGCATTGGCCTAAAAAAAAAAACTTTTTACCATTTTTTCTTACATTCTTTAACAATTTTATAATTTTTTCTTACATTTTTTAACAATTTTTATAATATTTTTCTACATTCTTTGACAATTTTATCATTTTTAATATGTGTTAAGCCAATGCATTCTCTTATATATGCGAGGCGACCTATGGTCGACTCGCATATATAAGAGAATGCATTGGCACAGGGCCGTTCTGTTGGGTAAAGGGTTAAAAATAAAAAAAACTGTCCCGAAAGGTTGTTGTATGTATTATAACAGAAAAAATATCTAAATTAAATCAGTACTAATTGATAGAAGCACTTCCGGACAGGTGTCTTTGATTCATATTTATTATTTTATACCCAAAAACTTAATATAAAATTCTTAGGAAGAGATAGATCATCTTTAACAATATCAAGTGACGTCATATCATTCACTATGAAGGATGATTCATATACAGTAATGCTCTAATTAATCGACTCCTTAAACACAGCAGAATTATGGGTAACTTTTCAGGATTTAGTCGGAAATATGGCTTGTTGCCATTCATCGGAAAGCTCTCCCCGAGAGCTTTCCGATGAATGGCAACAAGCCATATTTCTGACTAAATCCTGAAAAGTTACTCATAATTCTGTTGTGTTTAAGGAGTCGATTAATTAGAGAATTACTGTACGTCTGTTAGGTTCTGGTGAATGAATCATATGTCACATACCGATGTTAGAGTATTTGGATGTTGTTTTCAGTGTATCCCTCATCGTCCATAGAATTCCATCAACACCTTTCTTGATGGCTCCTTTAGCTGTGTTCTTCATTTCTAACACCCTGTCTATAAGTCCTTCTGTGTTCACAATCTGCAGCTTATTGTTGTCATCAAATGACAGGGTCCAGATGGCCTCCACAGCATCTGGAAATAAAACATAGCAAAGCCAGGCATGGCATAAATTTTGCCGCATAATCAAGCGTCGATAGTGTGTCTGTCATTTGCAGAATGAGTTCCCCAGAGGGTGAATTTAGTGACGCTATCCCGCAGGGCTAGTACACCAAATTCACTCTCTGGGGACATCATTCTGCTTAGACCTCATCTTCTGAAAGTATCTATAGTCTCAAAATAACGTTGTTTAAGTTACTTCTGTTCACTTTCTGTAACCCTAATTTGCATAAGATAAAACGCATTATCGAGGTGACTAATGGGTGAATATAACCATAGTAGTTGAAGCCTGAGCAGAATGAAGTATCCAGACGGTGAATTTGGTGACGCCAGCCTGCCGTGTGAGATAGTGTTACTAAATTCACCCTCTAGGGACCTCATTCTGCAAATGACAGACACACTATTTCAAGACATGCGCATAATACATAATTTCATTTAAGTCAACATTAACAGAATTTATTATTTTATGGTTGTAGATCTGCATACCACTCAGTTAACATTAAATAAAGTTATCATCCAGAAACAAAAATTTAGCCCGAATTTCAACCAAGGGGGTTCAGCCTCAACATCGAACTTGACCTTTATTTTATGATTCTGTAGAACTAAATTTATCATCCTGAAACGAAATATGAATGGACGGACAGATGAATGGATGGACCAAAAGCATTATATGTTCCATTTTTAAAATGGGGATATAAAAAAACTAACAATGGGATCGTATCAGGTGTTAAACAAGCTACGCAACCGTGTAACTAGTTTCTCCAAGTTTCAATTGGGTGAAATTTGAAGCCATTTTGTCGGAATATTTTCTGGAGTTAATCCCCCGTCATTGTTGCTGAACTGGAGGTATATATAAAGAGAGTGTTTATAATTTACGGTATGCAATTTTTATCTATTTTATAAATAGTAGGAAAGACTACAGTAATGCCCTAAATAATCGACTCCTTAACCACAGCAGAATTATGGGTCATTTTTCAGGGTTTAGTCGGAAATATGGCTTTTTGCCATTAATCAGAAAGCTCTCAGTGAGAGCTTTCCGATGAATGGCAACAAGCCATATTTCCATCTAAATCCTGTAAAATTACTCATAATTCTGCTGTGGTTAAGGAGTCGATTATTTAGGGGTATGATATTTATTCTACATTTTTGTTCCAGATCCTTTGTGTCTTCCTCTGACGTCGACAATCGTAGGAGTAATGGAAGAGCTCCAAGATCTACCAATGCTTTCTTATTGGTGTCATTCCTGGCTAGGCGACTTATGGCTGAAAAATAAAATATAGGATACATTAATTAATGTTGTATATTTACATACGCTCGATATTGCTTCCTCTCTTCCCATAGCATTTGTGAACAAATTGACTTTGGAAATCACCGGAGATTGTCAGACATGAACAATCCGTAGAAAGCTTGGTTACTCAGCATGTTTGGATTTGGCAAAGTTCCATGAAAATTTGCTTTGATCTATAATTACTCTGGTATACGCCCGTCAGTGAGCCCGAGGGGGGTGCTAGTGCAAGTTTTTGCTCAAAAAGTGGGTACTGGGCTTACTCACGAGTGCAAAAATTCAGTTAGCCTTCAGGTGCTGACCTCCCATCATATCTTATACCAATACCATGTTTTGTTTTGAATAAAGATAATAATGTGTTTTATATATATTATTAAGAAGATAAAATCACATGATAATAACCAGATACAGTGATAGACCAATACAATAAAGATCAATTTGAATAAGGTTGTAAATTTTGGGTTTAATATCTAAACACAATAGGGTTGTATAATGAGTTCACAAGTTAATTTAGTTCCACTAATGCTTATTAACCCTTTGAGTGCCAGGGGCCAATCTGATCGGCCCTAAACCTACACAATAAGTCTGTTAAAGAATATAAGAATAAATTATTAAAATTGTAAAAAAAATAAAATTGTTAGGCCAATGCATTCTCTTATATATGCGAGGCGACCTATGGTCGACTCGCATATATAAGAGAATGCATTGGCACAGGGTATATGGGTTGATACAAAAATCGACCTGGCACTCAAAGGGTTAATCAAATCAAGCTTATTCTTACAAACTTTAGTCAACAATAATATTAGCCCAGGTAAACAATAAAGTGATGTATGATGATTTTCCTAGACAATCTGGTTAGAAAAATTAAAATAAAATTAACAATTATTGTAAACCAAATACCGTCGGGACAGTCTCAATTCTTTTGGGCCCGTTAGAAGAAACACAGGTATAGTTTGTTTTGGCCTAATGTTATAATTATCACATATGGCCGAGTCAAAATACAGTCAAATGTCCTCTTGTCTCATATCATTCAATTATCATAAAGGCTTTCCAGTTTATAGTGGAATTTACAAAACTCGTCCAGTAAATTATGCCTGGACGGAGTCTTTGGTGAGGTCCAGACCTAATTTACTGGATGAGTTTTGTAAATTCCGCTATAAACTGGGGACGAGTTGTAGATTCTATTTATTATATGATCCAAAACAACATTTAAACATACTTAAATCATCAAATGGGAAACAAAACTAACATTGGCTTCTATAAGGCATGCGATGACGTTTCTCGTAACTATGCATTGTTTGCCCAAGTAAAGAAATAGTCCCAGATAATTAGACTCTTTGGCGTACTTAATGGCGTATATTTGATGACATAACTTTTCAAACTATTCATATCATAGTTTTTAGAGGCGTAGCGTACGGAAGTAACCAGACGACAAACCGGAAGTCAAAGGTCACCTGGCACTACTTCCTGTTATTAATTAAACAAACGTTTAATACCACAATTTATAGAATGGGTTTATTGAATGGAATAAGGGTAATGCAATAAAAGCGAAGGAAAACTCATTGGAATAATAAATCTCCTGCATAATGTCCACTTTTAATAGACTAAAGTCCTTGCTTTGAGTTTGTCACTATCCAGCAAAATCTTTACTGAAATAGTTTTATTGCTGGACATTATCCAGCCTGGAGACCCAGGATGACATAGTAAAGGCCTTTTATCCACTGTGGTCCGGGGCAGTTGTTTTTTTGTTTTCATTTTTGTCAAGCTATGATTCTCATGCCCATGGTAGGGTTCTTTACCGTGCCCTTAATACCGGCAGTCCTGACATTTTCAAAATTCAGGCACCCCATAATGTTTTGCCTTAAATGACCCAGGAGGGTGATTTTGTTATTTCCCGTAATACAAAAGGTACAAGGATGCCAATTGTGGTTAATTTGCAGATGATTTTCAAGATTAGACATTGACCCCATTGTTTATTATCCTTGTAACTGTAACCTACTGGTACATATCTCAAACAGCTAATATCAATGTTGAAGAAATAGGGGAGGGGATTACTAATACCGGTAGTAGTCCTACTAGCAGCTGTTGTGATAGAAGAAAATTCTGTAGATTATTTTTTATTTTTGTCTGTTGCAGACCCGTAAACTCTGTTGAAACAAGATTTAAAAAAAATAATTGTCATATAAAATGATTCTACACTTTAATCACAATGTCTGTATCAAGGCCGCAAAAAATGTTATAATATTCCATGCATTGCAGCGCATAGTTTTAATTTATTAATTTATGTTTATATTCTTTTAATCATTGGACACCGGGTGACAAAAATAATGCCAAATAGAAAGCTGATGTATCGGTCTCGGGATCATCGTCTGTTAATTGAAGTCTCCATTCGGCAAACCTCGACATTATCCATACATTCTCCATATTGGAGTAAGGTCAATGGGGTGATCGTCCACCTCAAAATAACAGGACTGCCTTGGTATGTGTAGTACACATGACACCCATTAATGTTGGTGAGATCCCAATCAGACTGCAACACCCTATCACCGACCTGAAGAAATCACCAGGGGGAGACATTTCCATATGTGAGAACAGTCACTGGTCTGTCTAGACACAGTGATAAGAGTTTTTCAAATCAGAGCAGATTCAAACTCACATGGAAATTATCATAGAGACAAGCCTGCAAATAGCGTGTCTGTCATTTGCAGAATGAGTCCCCAGGGGGTGAATTTAGCGACGCTATCCCGCATTGCGGGCTAGCATCACTAAATTCACTCTCTGGGGACCTCATTCTGCTTAGGCCCTCAACTGCTATGGCAGATCTAGGATCAGATTGAAGTTCCCAGTTGAAGTTGGTGATGATCACCCATTGGGCAACTCGATTATCAATTTTACCTTCTGCAAATTAGGGGATATAGAAACTTCCCAGATGGGAAAACGTAACTAAAAACAATATTAATTTGATACATGTACTATAGATACTTCCCAGAAAATGAGGCCTAAGCAGAATGAGGTCTCCATAGGGTGAATTTGGTGATGCTAGCCCGCTGTGCGGGATAGCATCACTAAATTCACCCTCTGGAGACCTCATTCTGCAAATGACAGACACGCTATTTGCAGGCTTGCATAGAGAAAGCATTCCACACATGAAATGTCAGACCAACTTGCATCCATGCTCCATGGAATCAACAAAATAAAAATCTTTTCGTATATTTACACAGAGCATTTAGCACTCATTTTGAATGATATTTTGGTATAGCATTGCAAGTTGTAATCATGCAATATGAAAACAAGTTGGGGCCTGCATGCAATGTCACATGACGTGATATCAACCAACCATGGTGCAATTGTATGTAGGACATTGACAAATAAATAGAGAGTAATCTCCTGATTGAACTGGTGATGTGATATAATTCATGAGAGGCAGGGACGTTATACAAACTCAAAACCGCATGGTGCTCGAGTGTTTTACAAAATAGTCCCTGCCTCGAATGAATTATTTCACATCACTAGTTCAATCAATTGATTTATTCCGTTTATTATATTCCACTATAAACATCTGTTTTACCAGAAATCCGATTCATAATGCCATTATGCACAAGACTCATAAATTTTGATGGCGTGTATGAAAACGTAACGTGTTAGTTAAACTGACATAATTGACTGGTGAAATTACAGTTTATAATCACCAGAGAAATCAGGGTAATAATTAAAACATGACAATCTCTTACCACGTGCTATTTCATGACAGCTGTAACCAAGCGATCGCCTTTCCTTCGAATTCAAGGCCCGCTCCAATCTCCTTATTAGGAAACCCATAATCTTTTCGTCTGCCACTAGTTTCTTGCTCTCTTTCTCATCGATGATCTCTGCGAGAGTTGCGATAGAATTCATCACAATTATTTCCTTCGATGAATTCAGGTATGGAATCAATATATCTGTGAGATCATGCTCTCTCAACTTACTGAAAAATAAGAAAAGAATATGGCTGCAGATCAGGGTCGCTGGCCTAATTTGGTTTACTTATTATCTGAACTTTCCTAAGTGAACTACTCATCAATGAGTATTTTCTAAAGAAAAAATTAAACAGTATTCAGGGCAGTGGATCCCTTTTAGGGCCCCTTTTCCCTAGCAAAATATCCCCCTCAATCACAAACCAGTCCCGATGGGGCGATCAGATGAGCCTTCATCGTCCGTGTATCTCTTACTAAATAAAACCAACATGGAATGACAAATGAAGATAATTTCATTTGCCAGCTAACGCAAACGACCTAAAAGCTATCCATTTGATTAAGAAATAAATACATTGCACATCGGCGTGTATAGTAGAATTTGACCACAAAGAAACTGATTGTAGGACGATACGAAGCGGAGTCCTACAATCAGTTTCTGTGGTTTAATTCTACTATACATGCCGATGCGCAGTGTATTTATTTCTTTTCTAATTCGACTGTATGTTTTGGTCGAAATTGTAGTTACATACGTTCAACCTGCTATATAATAGCTTAGTTTCTGGTTCTGTGTGGTATGATTTTCCACCAAACAGTTCTTCTCTTAGAACTGTAACGTCACTATTGAACGGCGACCCCTTTTCATTGCCTTTTTGGCAAAAAAATTGAAGTTAAGACTTAATTATTTCTGTTCTAACTTAAATAAAATCCAATATACTACAGTAGGTAGACATTATGTCTCTTTCTTCAGTCTATAGCATGACATTATCCAATGGCCGTGTGCTTTGACTTCTGAAAGTTTGAGGCAGCATTTCACTGAATGTACCACATTTTGTTTTTTGGTACAATTCAGAATATCTAGAATTGTACCACAAAACGACGATTGTGTCTCCATGGAAATACAGACTACTGACCACTCAGGCCAAGCCTTGTATTTAGGTTTAGGCCAGGTCGTATTACAATTCTATTTATGTAGACGAGGTGTTAGCCAGTGAAGGAATATTCTTTGGTATAAATATGTTTTCAAGAATTTAATGAAATCTCATATATATTTTGAGACTTTGTATATGTGTGTGTGTGTTTGTACTTTATAGAATTGAAAACGGGTTGACCGATCGAGACCAAACTTCCTATCTAAAGGTAAAATCCCACGGGAATGGTCGTCGCGGCGTTTTGGAGAAGCTCAGAGCACTCATTCTCCACTCTCAATCACAAAAAAACACACTTCGGTGGTTAATCAAGTGATAATTTAATGAGCGTTTGTATATGACGCGTCGCTATAAAAGAGCGTTTGTTTACAATTCAACGCAACGTTATCGCTCAAAATTTAGCATCGAAAAAATTTAATTTCTTTTATCAAAAACATAATTACGTGTTGGACTCTGTCATTTTAAGAATATATAAGTATTACACATATACACACCAAGTCTCAGCTTAAAATTTAGAAAAATAAGAGTTTTATCGACATAAATCGATTTTAATGGGAAATCCTATGTTAAAATTTAGCATCGAAAAAATTTAATTTCTTCCATCTAAAACATAATTACGTGTTGGACTGTGTCATTTTAAGAATATATAAGTATTACACGCAGTCACACGAAGTCTCAGCTTGAAATTTTGAAAAATAAGAGTTTTATCGACATAAATCGATTTGAATGCGAAATCCTATGTTAAAATTTAAATATTATTTTCGATACACTGTTAAAAATTCTATGGAAGCAAAATGGTCAACTCGGGACGGTCATCCGATTGAGCCCAAACTTGCTAGCTATGGGTACTTTTGTCCAGAAAGTGTCACGGACGGGTCAAATCGTGACCCCGATGTGACATTGACCTTCAAACTAGTCAATTCAAGGTCAAATTGGGTAAAACTGGCGGATTTCTGTACTTTTGTCTGGGGAGTGTTTTGGACGGGTCAAATCATGACCACGACCTGACCTTGACCTACAAAATTGTCAATTCAAGGTCAAATCGGGTAAAACTTGCTGATTTCGACGAAATTTGGTACAAATGCAGCACAAGTGTCTCGGAACCTGTTGCAATTGCTTTTTCGAACAAAGCCATGGTACGAATGCCGCCAGTGGCGGGCAACCTGCTAGTCTATTATATATTTTGGAACTTCTGTCTGTCTGTGTGTATATAAGTGTGTATCTTATAGACTCTAAAACTGCTTGACCGATCCAACTCAAATTTGGTATGTAGGCCTACTTTGATCCCGGAAACAATATGGGTGGGTCCAATTTCACGTGCGACCATGTTCTTGACCTCACTCAAGCACGCTCATATAGGCATGTTTCTGAACCGATCGAACAATAGTTTGTCCAGACGCTGTATATTCTACCCAGACGAAGGCGATCACAAAGAAATCCCTAAATAGCCCAGATGAAGTCGGGCACATCAGCTATTATAAAATAAAGATAACATGTCCTCTGTCGTTGTTGGGGGGGGGGGGGGGGGGGGAGTACTAAACACTCTTAGCAGGCCACACTCATTTTACTTGCAAATTTAGCTTGAAATTTTCATATAGTATAAATTTTATGCAGTGCCTTTAAAAGCACTCTGACATTACTTAGGCTTTCTTAATTTTATAACTTTGCTAAAAATCAAACACAATTGCGATTTGTAGACTTTATCTACTTGAATTACCAAAGACGTTCATAATTTGAGGCTTAAATTACTGATTTACTAATGCTAGATATTCGTGGTTGGTTGGATGGTCTAGCATTTTAACACAGAGGATATACAGTAATGCTCTAATTAATCGACCTCTTAACCAAAGCAGAATTATGGGTAACTTTTCAGGATTTAGTTGGAAATATGGCTTGTTGCCATTCATCGCAAAGCTCTCAGGGATGAGATCGGCCCCTGGCACTGAAAGGGTTAAGCCCTTATTCTACTTTAAAACACTATTAAATGTACTTCAGGCTAACAATGTCTTATCCTCTCTTAGTAATTCTGGTAGTTGATATTCAAGTCAATAATCATTTGAATGACAAAATTTGATATCTGTGTTTCAAAAATATAAAATTATCACAAATATATTTGCAATTATCACCTTGCCATCATAACGTTTTACCCAAGCCATTAATAACCAAAATCATTTTTATTTAATTAGTATTGTCGCCCATATAGTAGTATATATAAGCAATCACAGACATACTGCCCTGAGTATATTGAGTGCCACTTGAATTTCATTGATCAACTAACTTATATACTGTTGGCAAATGAATTTTGGCCTGAAGTATCTTAGAATGTACCACCACTCGCATGCATACTCACCCACCCTGCCAGGTTTATTTCCATTATGATTCCCGGAATGTTTCTCTCTGTAGTGTTTTTTAATAAAGTAACGGACAAGTTAGAGTTATATTTCTTTGAAAAACTTACAATTTTTGGCGACAATGGGAAGTTGTATGATATTGTCATATTGTACATGTATACTACTAGAATGTAGGCCTTTTTCTAACATTAATCCCTAAGCACGTTGCCATCTTACAATCATTGAGAAGTCTTTCTGTCTTAGCAATAGGACAGGTCAGCTACCAGTATTAATTCATAGGCAAAATATTTGTTTTACAATTTATTATCTTTCTACTACTCTACTGATTTAGGGGTGGTAATAATATATATTGAAATATAAGAAAAGACATTTCTTGGAAAGAACCAGACTGATATGATTTATTGTTTTATTTCATCTCAATTATTTTCTAATTTTTTGTGGATGGGTCCCATAAAGTTGGCATGGAATTTTTTTTTTTTAAATAGCAAGACCCCTGACATGCCTGAACTTGCAGTCGTTGGCCATTACCTATATCTATATATATTTACATACTAAGTGTGATTATCACTAAATCCAGCATTCTGATTGGTCGGCGCCCACGTGGCTAGTTGCAATTATTTCTCGGTGAATGCGCAACAGCTGATAACTGCAAGCTTATAACAACATCGATACGTCATTTGGGTTTGGAAAGACGAACGCGTAATGTTTTGGGCGCATTTGGATTCGCGCAGGATTGACTTAATAAATCATCGGGTTTCAATTGTTCCTGTTAACTTTTGCCAAGGGTGCTATGGGATATTTTGGGCTGGTTTTGTCACGATACACTTTTCGATTTAAATACATTTACAAAAGTGGCCTTTTCGCTAAATGTATATAAATATAAGGATTAACTGTCATGTGGACTGTTTTTATGGAGATGTAACCGTGAGGTAAGGGGTCATAACTTGTATGTAAAACCCAAGTTATGACCACTTACCTCACGGTTACATCTCCATAAAAACAGTCCACATGACAGTTAATCCTTATATATAATCAAGTAGGATCTGCCTGTTCGCGATTCTTATCTCAGGCCCCTGGACAGATTTGAAACAAATTTTGTTTGGTGACTCGGTGTACACAGGCGGATGTTAGTTTTCTTTAAATTTTGATTGAAAAAAAAAAAAATTTAATAAATCAAAATGTTAAAAATATCAAAATATCTGCCACTGAATAAATGTTTCAGCTAGAACAAAAATATATATATGCAATAGTATAAGTATTACTTACAATACTGCTTATATTTATTTACATTGGCCAAACTGCATTTTCCATTGTAAAATTACCGACAAACATCCCAAAATCACATCAGACAGCATGTTTACCACATAAAAGACAAAGTGGTGCAAAATAATAATAATAATAATAATAATAATAATCTATTTCTGTGCAAAAGTTTAATTTGAAAAAAAAATAGATCATACCTGATGTTTTCTTCAAGATCTTTTGTGGATATATTATGAGCAATTCCCATGACAAGCTTCATCTTTTGATACAATACTTTCTGCAAATAAGAGAAAACAAAGTCACAGAGATGGATTCGATGGGTCAGTTACGTTTCGTTTATTGAGGTATATCATTATGAAATGGAGCTGTGTTGGTGCAGCATTAAAGAAACTGTGCCAGTGCATTCTCTAATATATGGGAGTCTCCCATAAGGAGCCTTGCATATATACATGTAAGAGAATGCACTGGCTTACAAGGCTAAGGTAAATATTGTTAGGCCAATGCATTCGCTTATGTATGTGAGGCTTCCTATGGGAGCCTCACATATATAAGAGAATGCAAATTGACACAGGGTTTTAAAAAAAATTTCATGAAGCTCTAGTCATGAAAGAGTTATACTACGGTAAATCGAATGAGACATTTTCGACGTCATCGTACATTTCTGCTCTTTATATCACAAGATCAAAAGTTATGGCTTCGGTTGGACAGTGAATATGACCTTTCCCAAGAAGAACTATTGGCATTGCTGTAATGTAAGACACTGATGAAGTGGAACATTGTGCGTACTAGGCATGGGGGGATATGCATTAAATTCTTGATATTGAAATTAAGCAAGTGGCTGGCAGACAATTAAATTGCGTGCCTAATATTTCCAGGCCTGCCTGGTTAATTGCCAACACTAATGTTGAACTTACATCATTTTCATCTCCATCAAATGCATCCGAATGCTTCTTGAGCTCATCAACAATTATTTGGAAAAACGGTTCGTCCCGGCATATCGCTGTCGTCATTTCATCACTTATATCAGAAAAGTTCAATATAGCACAAAGACCATAATGGCATGGGAACCAGTCTTCTTCAGAATCCCTCCAGCCTTTGTTGTGAATATGTACAAGAATGTTGAATACGGCTTTAATACAACCACTACTAATAATAAGGTTCGAAGCCTCTAATCGGTAAGAATTTAATTCAGCTAAACTCGCACCCTTCAAGGCAAAATAAGAATTGTAGACAATCTTCAAATTGGTCAAAGTTTCGTCAGAAATAGACACCCCGGGAACCAGCTCACAAGACGGAAGACAATGACATGCTGCCTCTAATCCAATCAATGTCTCCCTCCTTTTCTCAGCATAGTCTACCTCATCCTTCTTCTCAACCACGTCTTCCGGCTTTGACTTATTCTCAATCTTATCGCTCTTTTTAATCTCCAGTTGTTTCTCAGTATTGTTTAAGTTCGTAGCTGGCATTTGCTTATCTGCCGAGCCAGTTGCAGATGTCTGATCCATTGATACATCTAGCTTCTGGTCTTTTGAGGACTTGGAATCACTTGTTCCTACAGTGTTGTTCACAGCGGACATGCTTTCATGATGTTTCTCAAACTCTGATAGAGAGACGTTCCTGTTTACCTCACTGCTTGCTCCATTGCTATTATTGGTTGTACGATTGTTAAATCCATTAGTGAAGAATTCATGATGATCTAAAATAGGACAAAATGGTTTATTTAACCCTTTACCCAACAGAAGGGCCCTGTGCCAATGCATTCTCTTATATATGCGAGTCGACCATAGGTCGCCTCGCATATATAAGAGAATGCATTGGCTTAACACATTAAAAATTATAAAATTGTTAAAGAATGTAAGAAAAAATGGTAAAAAGTGTTAAAAAAAGATTTTTTTTTAGGCCAATGCATTCTCTTATATATGCGAGGCGACCTATGGTCGACTCGCATATATAAGAGAATGCATTGGCACAGGGTATAACTGTAACTATCACAATGTGGTCAAAGAGCCGGTTCCAATGATATCCATATTTGTATGGTTTTATTGAGACAGACCCAAGATATTTTAGGCTGTTGAAGCTTTATTTGGCCGGTTTTGGCCGGTTTGTTGGGTAAAGGGTTAACTATACAAACCATCATCACAGTCTGGGCTACAGTCCTTCCCAGGAGACAGGAGCGATGCTCTCGCACCCGTACGCACTCATAATTTTAAATTCAAAGATGTTAAAATTTGCACTCGTCCCTCTTGTCAAAATGCTTATGGTGACTGTAATTGTTGATTTAATATTGAACTATTTTAAGGTTTATTTACATCCTTTCCCATCTCGGTTCAATTATGGGCATACTCAAGTGTAACTGGATATAGGTCTATCCCAATAGGACATTTTGAGAAAAACCCAACTTACGACTATATTATTATGGGTCAAATATTACACCCGTCTTCTGAATTGCAGGAGCAAATAAATGCTCTCGCTCTGTTTTCCTTGTGGGAATGTCTGGGGCTAGATGTGGGGCAAGCAGGTTCAAACCCGACCTGGGTGAAAATGTAGACCAATATTCAAACTTGATCTAAGTTGAGGGCTGAGCGAAATCTCAGTGTGCAATTTTAATTGATACATGGCCATTTCAATATAAGAAATGAGAATATTAGTCCAGTGGCTTAGGGTCAAAATTTGTTGAAATCGTGACAGACCGGTTTAAAGCGTGAAAATTTGCTCATTTGTAGAGTAGGGTGTAAAAGTGGGAGTAGGTACAAAGGTTTTGTCAGATCTGGTGAAGGCTACATAGGCCTTTGATAACATTGGGAAAGGGTACAAAAGTTTTATGAGATCTGGTGAAGGCAGGGGCGCCGGAAGAGGGGGGGGCAGAGGGATTTTTGCCACAATGAATTTATGGTTATTTTCCCGAGTTTGCGGAGAAAATGCCCTTTTTTGCGGAAAAGTGCCCTTTTTGTAGGCTCTGCCCCCCCTGCCCTTGGATGCTTCCGGCGCCCCTGGGTGAAGGGTACATACTACATAGCCCTTTGGCACAAGTGGGAAATGGTACAAAGGGTACATTAACGAGAGGCCGATCACGATCGGCAGATGTTTAACCCATCCCTTGGCGATAGTAAATTGTTATAATCAGAATCATAATCTTTTAATGTTGAATTATAGAGTATACTGTTATGATATGAAGTAGTATATGGCAAATGTACATAATAACCAGTAATAACACAAATTATTGGAATGTATGAGTCAATATAGAAGGGTTAATATAACGTCTAAACTCTAGAGCCTGTCACCACTATCATAGTATAAGCAGTTCTATTCATGTTGTTGCAAATTGCCATGTGAGATATCAAAATAATATAATTATTTATTTAATGGAAAAGGTTAAAAGACATGGAATGGGTAAAAGGGGTTAAATCACCTATCTCTGCCCTGTTTGATCCAATGTAGTCCCATCATCCAAGGACTTAGAGAGCTCCATTGGTCTAGTTAAATAAATTCACATTAAGTTGTGGTTAATAAGATAGCTAAATCAATTTATCCAATAATTCACTAATTTGTGTCTCTTATACAGAGGGAACATATGAGGGCTATAAATAACTCTCAATAAACCATGTCTTTTTATCTCTCTCACAGAGAAGCTGTGAGGCTGAGGTATTCATTAATTGTAAGTTACTTGGGTTATAATTGGATAATTCTTAGTTGAAAAAGGGCCATATCTCTGGTATAACAAATTGGATCTAACCCATATTCAAACTCGTTCTGTATTTTGAGTTGAGAAACTCATATACCAAATTTGGCTCCTATCAGATGAAAAATGGTTGCTTTATCGAAGTATGTGTGAACTATTTGTCAAAGGACCATAACTCCATTAAAAAACATCCGATCAAACCCATATTCGAACTCAATCAGTATGTTGGTCTGAGAACCTCATATACCATATTTGGTTACAATCAGATAAAAAATGTTTGAGTTATGGCAGAATTCATGAATTCTAAGTCAAAAAAGGGCCATAACTCTGTAAAAAAAACTCGGATCAAACCCATATTCGAACTCGGTCTGTATTTTGGGCCGAGAAACTCACATACCAAATTTGGTTCCGATCAGATAAAAAATGTTTGAGTTATGGCAGAATGCGTGAATTCTAAGTCGAAAAAGTTCCATAACTCTGTAAAAAAAAGTCGGATCAAACCCATATTCGAACTCGATCTGTATTTTGGGCTGAAAACCCCATATACAAAATTTGGTTTTGATAAGGTAGAAAATGTTTGAGTTATCGCATTACACGTAAAGTGTCTACGGACGGACAGACGGACGGACATACAGACGGACGGACAGGCGGACGGACGGACGGACGAACGGACGGACGAACGACGAGTGGTCAATCCGGACAACGACACTATGTTTACCATACATGGTATGGGTAAACATAAAAATGGGAAAGGGTACACTTAGAGGGACCCATGGCCTTTGAACTTTGGTTCATGTTAAATAAGATAAATTGGAAATGAAATGTTTAAAGTTTCAGTTGAAAATCTGTGTTTTCTGGAATATTTTACATTGCTCTGACATGTCAGGGCATATATTTCATCTGATTTTGCGAGAATCCAAACATAATTTTTCGCGAGAATCCAGGGTAATTTGCGAGAATATTTACAAGAATCTAGATTTGGATTCTCGCCGAAATATAAGCCCTGAATGTAGGCATTCAACTGTTTGTTTATAAAATGGCTGGGACTGTAACAGTAATGTTTACATAACAATGCTTATAACACACAGTATCTCGTCATTGAAGAGTTTTTATTAATAAAAATAACAACAAAGTCTATTTATTTTTCCATGTTCTTTTTAGTACTTAGTTTTGGTACATGTAATACTATAGTCATTAGGGACGGAGCAAAATGCTCTATATACAAGTTCCCGTGGTTTTTGTTTTGAATTTGATTACTATGATACTCAGGTTTTTTGTTTTTTGTTTCTAGACAGCCAACCCCAAGTGATAACTGTATGAAAAATAGCATCGATAGACATGTTACTCGCTTCCTGGATTTACCGGTACATGTAGTAAATTAAAAAATAAAATTAGTCAATCTTGTTTAATTCGCCACCCAATTTGTGTCAATGGTGCATTTATATATATTTGATATGAGATATGATTTGATTCGATTAGAAATATCACCCATGATTTAATTTGAAATTTGATTAGACTGCAAATCAACGATTCTCAAGGCCTATTATTGTCTGAACATTTCCTCCCTATGACTGAATATGAAACATATGTCTTCTGTGCTGAATGATCCAAACACATCTCCAAATTTATGATAGACACACATCTCCAAATTTGTAATAGGCCATTCCGATATATACTTTCATAACTGAATGGGAGAATGCAAACTAAGTTCAAACTAAAACAATGTCAATATTGACAACTATTCACCTGTATTCCCATAACTGGTGCTTGCTTCTGTAGTATTGTAAGAATTTTGATGTATATTTTCTTCTTCTATGCTGTGGCTTTGCTTTGTTGGTCGAGACCCCATTTTGGTTTTATTGCATTAAGATATATCGGGTACTTCATTTTCTGTTCGAGATCCTGAGAATATAAGGAAACAAGACAGTCAATTACAGCCTATATGACTTTAAAGACTGAGAAGATGGCAACTCTGAAGACTACAAGTCAGTACTTGTAACAACTTAAAACAAGTAATTCTAAACAGGGACATAGCTAGAGCAAGGAGATAAATAAAAAAAAATTAAAAATTAAATTAAAACAAAAATTATCATTTATAAAAAATATAATTATTTAAATGTTTTATTTTTGTCTTCTATTTAAAAAAAAATCATTAATGTTTGAATGTTTAAAATTCTTAGGTCCTAGATCTTTGGTGATCTAGAAGTTGTTTTAAGAATTACTATAGCAGGAAAGAGTTATGTCTCTGGCTCTGCCCATATTTGACCCTGTGACCCCAAATTTGAATCCCAGGCACACAAGGAACCTCCATACCAAATATAAGATATCAGCCTGATGAATCTTGAGAAGAAGTCGTTTTAAGAATTACTCTGGTGGGAAAGAGTTATGTTCCTGGCTCTGCCCATATTTTCACCTTGTGACCCCATTTGAACAAAAATTGAAATCCAGTCACCTAGGTACAGTACTTATCCCCACCCAATATGACCTCATTCGGTCTTGCGGTTCTGAAGATGATTTAACCCTTTCATGATGGGAGTTACACTGGTGCAGCATTAAAGACCCTGTGCTAGTGCATTCTCTTAAATATATGTGAGTATCTCATAGGGAGACTCACATATATAAGATAATTCATTGGCACAGGGTTTTCGCAAAATTTCAGGAAACTCCAGTGATGGAAGGGTTAAGAATTACCAAGGAGGGACACAGTTATGTCCCTGGCACTGGTCCTATTTTAGCAATTTAACCCATTTGAACAAATCTGAATCACAGTCACCCAAGGAACCTCACTACCAAATATAAGCTAAATAGGTCTGACAGGTTCTTTAGAAGATTTAAAAACATATGGAGGGAAAGAGTTATGGCCTGGCTTTGCTCCTGTTTAACCTGGTGACCTCATTTGAAAATAATTTGAATGTGAATCACCTAGGAAACATCAACAACAAATATGAACCCATTCGGTCTTATGGATCTGGAGAAGATGTTTAAAGAGTTGTTGATGGACGGATGGGCGGACAGACAGATAGACGGATGAGGAGTGATGACTTTGTCCCAGGTGAGATAAAAAACATTAGAAATGGAGCTTGAGTGGCAAAATGATTATTCTACTAAAGAGTAAAGTGGAAAACTCAACCACAAGCATATCAAGATGGCCTTGGCACAGGCCCACAAAAATAAATTTGACATCACACCCAATAATACTGCATAATATTATTGGGGGTGGGGTCAATATTTGTTTTGGGGACCTGTGGGTCGTGGGTAATATTATAATTTTCATTGGGAAACAACACTGGAAAAGTGAGAGTGGGAGAGAGAGAAAGATCGTAACCACTGCTGTCGCTCTATGCCCATATGATTCCTACCCATCTTCCTGAAAATTAGGCCCAGCTGAACTTCGGTTGACCAGCTTCAAATATCCTGAGGGGTGAATGGCAAATAAGAAACAAACATTGTCTAATTTTCAGGAAAGAAGGTAGGAATCATGATTATACTCTCGAGTGCCTGATAGTAGTACAGGTCGGAATAATAGTACAGGGTGGAAAATCTCCAGAATTTTAGTAAGAGTACAGGTCGGAATAATAGTACAGGGTGCATTGTACATCCTTATAGAAGTACCAGACATCCGTTATACTAAAATATAGTTTATTGTAAATGTTATAGATATACACTGGTGAATATTAAGATAAATATGTACCCATTAACTGCAGTATTAGATCATGCCTTGAATCTCTACTGTGGCTGACGCCCACAGAGATCATATTCCACCAGTACAAAACCTGGGAACTTTTTGAAGGTTTGACAAGGAACTTTATAAAGTCGAAAAAATAACACAGGAATATATTTCTTAGTTATGATCTGTTCCTAATATACTTCACTGTAGGCGAAGGGCCTAGCTCGAAATTGCAAGCCAATATCGCAATAAACATTGAATTTATTACCCCGGCAGGAGAAATTCTATAACTGTATGCGATGCAAAGCAAAATCGCTCACAAAGTCACTTAAATCGTGAAATTTCAAGTTAGGACCTTCACCTATAGTGAAGTAAATAATTAAGGAGCAGATAATAACTAAGAAATATATTCCCCTTGTTATTTTTTCAACTGTAAAAGGTTCCCTGTCAAAACATCAAAAAGTTCCCAGGTTTTGTACTGGTGGAATATCATCTCTATGGTACAGTAGAGATTCAGGGCATGATCTACTGCACAGTATATTCTTCTAATTTTGAAAATTCAATAATCAACGAATTAGGCAGGTCCACATATTGGACATGGCGAAAATTAATAAACGTAAAGCACTAAAGGGCCAAATAAGGATTGTACAGGCGTGAATTTCATCAGGAAAACAATAAACATAGATGTAATTATGACTATTACTATTGCGGAAGGTGTAGAGTTCATAGGTTTTTCATGAGTTGTCGTTCTTAGGTTTTTTTAAACAGATTTTTATCTGTTGGCAATTGTAAAATATTAGTACTATACTTGCTTAAATAAGTTAAATTTATTTATCATAACATAGAGATATATATTATCTCCTTCTATGGACACCACTCTGTCATTGAAATTTGTATTTTGAAGTAATCTCGATTCCACGAACAACAACCTACATGTACGAACTCAATGCTTTTCGCATTACTAATTGGTCACTGAAGAGTATGTGCATATACTATAGTGACAGCTTGTTCAACTAAGTGCTCTAATTATACAAGATTTCGATCAAATTTGAGCAATTTCTTATATGCCATCCCCCCAGGATATCGATGTACTTATAATATAGTACATTCACCAATATTCGGCTTATATGAATTCACCATTTTTTGGCATATATTCACCAATTGTCGGCATATATTGACTGATTCTCGGCGTATATAATATTCACAGATTTTCGGAGTATACTAATTCAACGACGTTCGGCATATATTATATTCACTGATTTTCAGCATATATTAACCGAAATTGTTTTTTAAGTCAATAATTGGCAGTTCCATTATTAATAACAATTCAATCGATCCATCTGAGTCTGACAATAACATTTGCAGCTGCACATCACGAGATTTGTATTTAATAATTTATTTATTTTAATATTTATATTTTTAATTTTTATAAAAATTAAAATTTCTAAATTGTCACAGCGGATTCTTTCAATGCCAAACGGCCCCAAGCATTTAAAACATATACAATGAGTATTGATCGTGTCTACAAATTCCTCTATATCGTGTCTGATACTTTTATAAACATGACAATAGCTCATATTTAAACAAATCACACCAAAACAAGTACCTGCGAATACCTATTTTTTCTTGTCTCCCTAGTTTCGCGTAAACAATGGTTGGGTGTAAAAATAGCAATACGAAACGAAACGAAACGAAACAAAATAAAAGGTCGCTGACCAAAATGTCCCCGACGAAGACGGCAGGTTTGAAGGAAAGAAATGTATGGGTTTCAGATCCCTATACTACAATCTGTAGGAGGAATTGATTATACCAATATAATACAAAGTGCATGTCACTAAATATGTTGCACATCTTCAATGTCTCGAGCAAGGGTCAATAACTCAAAAATCTACTATATATTTTGGAACTTCTGTCTGTTGGTTTGTTTGTTTGTCTGTCTGTTTGTTAGCAATGGCCGGGAAAACTGCCGGACGGATTTCGATGCAATTTGAAACCTAGGAGTACTTTTGTCCGGGGAGTGTTTGGACGGGTCAAATCGTGACCCCGACCTGACCTTGACCTTCAAAATGGTCAATTCAAGGTCAAATCGGGTAAAACTGGCGGATTTCGACGAAATTTGATACCTATTGGTACTTTTGTCCGGGGGGGGGGGGTTTGGACGGGATAAATCGTGACCACGACCTGTCCTTGACCTCCAAAATGGTCAATTCAAGGTAAAATCGCGCCTTTCGACGGAAAGCAGAAGGGATACAGCCCGGACGAAGTCGGGCCCACCAGCTAGTCATTTATGAGTAGTTATCCCATAGGAAATGTTCATTTAATAAGTTCAACAAACGACCAAATGGTCGTTTGTTGAACTTATTATCTGAACATTTCCCTCAATACATTTGACTCAATTTGGACAGAATTCTGTTTCACAGGCCCCAGGAAAAAAAATGGACAGCATTTAGTTTCTAGGCGCTTGCCAGGATATCTTGCCCCACCCGTTCCCAAACAAAATCACCCCACCCCACCCCCAGAAAAATTGGACATAATTCAGTATCCTAGGCCCCAGAAAATAAATGGACAGCATTTTGTTTCCTAGACGCTTGCCAGGATATCTTGCCCCACCCGTTCCGAAACAAAATCACCACACCCCCCCCCCCAGAAAAATTGGGACATAATTCTGAATCCTACGGCCCAGAAAATAAATGGACAGCATTTTGTTTCCTAGGCGCTTGCCAGGATTTCTTGTCCACCAGTTTCCCAAACAAAATATCGCATTATGGGCGTTATAAGGCCGTTATGATACGATTAATGATACTTTATGATGGCATGGTGGTCGAATATGCCCAAGAAACTATTCTACCCACTCATTCATACAGATAAATATTATTTTGCGCCATCAAAACACGCGTCCAAGATGTTTTGCTTGAACCCGAATACCAGTTAATTCGGGGGTATGAATCCCGCGTGCGGCTTCAAAACACCCTGAATCCCGCGTACCGAAGGGGGGGGGGGGGGTGATACCCTCCATCAGGACAACCACGTCTCCTTGTATTTACTAGTTCTATGTTTTGTATATTCGTATATACATATAAAACTCTGGCAGCTGAAAGGTATCTTTATTCAAAAGGAGTGATACATGCATTGTTGTTCTCTGTGAATATTACATATTTGAAATTTCTCTCAGTCTGGCAGTGTGGAGAGTCTTCTGCATGTATCATCAATATATGCAGATGTATCTGAAGAACCTGCAGTTGGTATGGTTGGAGAGAGGATGAACTGTATGTTCTGCGCCAATCTTTCTAAAGAAAAATGATGGAGTGAAAATGAAGGGTTCTGTTCAATGTTATTAGCAATCAACCCAATTGATGCACCATCTAATCCGCATCCAAGCCCAGTGATGCAACAATTAGAAGTACAAAATGTGAATTTTATAAGAGGATTTTGACAAGCAATTAATTGTTCGAACCTAAATTCAACAAGTTACACAAACTCCATATCCAGGCAGGAAGAAACTATAGGAATATGTTCTGAACACTTTGAAGAATGGTGAACCATACAAAAATTCAAATCTATCAAGGTTCTTTGAAAAATTTACTTAGAATCATTTGTTTACAAATGATATATTTACATGCTCAACATGGCTTGCTGACAGTGGTGTGTTGTGAATCTGTTGACAAAATAATTTCTTACGCCTTAATCTAGCCAACCAGACTATCACACTGTAGCCAGTAAATAGGTCACCACTCATGTGATAATCTCTAATGGGCCAGTGACCCACTGACCCATCAAGTAAATCTACTGCTTCGGAGCCACTAGTCCAAAAAACACTCAAGAAATATGAATATTGTTTTATTGTTCATCATCCTTCAGTGTTCAGTACACATTCCCATATTTTTTCTCGGATATGGACTTCAAATTTAATTTGATGGCTCCCACCTAGTGGCCCCGAAGATCCATATGAAGTATTTAGTGATAATCGGATGAGGGATATACCGATGTGGCCTGTATGGTATGGCGAAGAATTTAGTCATGCAATGTGTAAATTCCAGCTAAATTTGGGAAAAAGAAATTGATGGCTCCCATCTAATTGTCACCCAGAAGATCCATTTGATGTTTGGCGACGATTGGATGAGGGATGTCGTCTTAGGGTGTTGTGTCCAAGGATTTAGTCATGCAAAGAGTAAATCCAAGATGGGTTCGGGTACCCATGTTTTACACCAAATTCAAATTTGATAGCTCTGATGCATCTAGAGGTGATCCAAAAACATGCCAGTAAATTTTCAAAACAATTCTCCAATTTATAAATGTCTCCTGTTTTTTAACTAATTTCGTAAATAATTGATGGCTCCCATCTCTATAGGCCACCCCGAAAATCCATATGAAGTTTGGTGAAGATCAGATGAGAGATGTGACCTGCCGGGTGTGCTAAAGGGAATAGTTGACGGATGCACAGAAGGACGACAACCCATGTCAATAGCTAAAATTTGACTTTGTCAAGTTTAGCTAAAATGGTAAGCTCACATCTAGAAGTCACACTGAATTTGCACATGAAGTTTGGTGACGATCAGGTCAGGTATGTAGTGCATGCCAAAGGATTTAGATTAAAAATACAAGATGGCTGACGGCATCCACATTTTTCAATGGAAATTCAAATCTAATAGCTCCCTTCTGGAGGTGATTCCAAACATGCCTGTAAATTTTCAAAACATTTTTATTGTAGGCTGCCGGATTCAAATGTGAAATTCAGAATGGCCACTGGCGGCAATGTTTTTCAACAATATTCGGGAAAAATGGTGAGCTCTCATAAAGAGGTCATCCTTAAGATCCATATGAAGTTTGGTGACGATCGGATGAAGGATGTGGCATATAGGGTGTGCAAAAGGAAATTGTTGAAAGATACATGGCAAACAGATGCACAGACGCAAGCACGGGTGGATGCCAATCCATGGCAATAGCTCAAACTGGACTTTGTCAAGTTGAGCTAAAAATATATTGACTTTGTTCTTATTTTAATTAGTAATAACTCTCCAATAATGAAATTTTGCATGTCAAAACCATTGTTATATATGTAAACAGTACAGTGGAATTAGCGATAAAAGTCCAATTAATTCAATAAGATACCAAAGTTCATTCAAAATTTTAATGATAGGTCTAAATATTGGAAAAAGTCAAAGCATTATGAATTATTATGCAAATCATATTCAGACTAAATTATTAGCAATTTTTTGCTGACAAATCACTGTAACTGTTTTGTTTTCACAACAATGATTTCAATATGCAACATTTCGTTGTTGGAGAACTATATATAATGAATGTTAGAACACAGTTGTTCTTTTTGGTGGTGATCACAGGGGCCTAACTACAGCACTGCTCAAATTAAGCGACCTGTTTTAACGAGGTGTACATGCGTTAATACCGCGACATACCGCCGATTTGCGGTTGCACTACCACGCGCGTACCGCGGTACCACCGCGACGTTCACGGTACCACCGCACTACCAGCGGTAACGAATGTTGGTAGCGCGGTGGCACGCGGTAATCCACCACAAAAACGCGGTGACATTACCGCTACGCGGTAGCATTTTTGTAACGAGATTAATGACGGGATTCGATTGCTGACCGTCAATCTTCCAAAAATAGGACGGCCGTTCTCACGATCTCCGTCCATGTTTGTGTACCGTGAAGTGTATTATTAAAATATTGAAATAGATGAAAGCCGAGTATCGGGAAATATGCCCATTATAATTAACGGGCTTCCAGATTAAGTAAAGGTAAGTATAAGTTACTTTGATAAAGTCATTTTTCAATTAATGTGAATATTAAAATATTACAATAACATTTCTAGTCTCGTTTTATTGCCTAAAATTCCCATAAATGACACTATTTGTAATCAGTGTTGGTTATCGGGAAGGGAACAAATGATTTCGGCCATTTTAGACAGCTCGATAAATTCCGTATCTACAGTTTATATCAATGTTCAGATGTACGTGATCCCTAAATTGAATGATAACGACCACTATTTAAATAGTCCCCAGAATAAATATCGTTATTAACTTTATTGACATTCATTAACTGCAAATCACAAACACCATTTGTTGAATTTGTTCGTACAACGGGAATTATTGTCTTAGCAATAAAAGACACAACGTGGAACTCCCGTATATCCAGGAAAAAAACACATTCTGGCAAAAGCACGTGTCACTGATTACGTCATACTGCAGCTGGCAGACTTTGTTAATATAGGTCACGGGGCACTTAAATTAAGATGTCGTCATGTCTTTTTATAACTGGCCTCAATGGGTGAAATAAATATTTGTGTTTTGTTGATGGTGCTATTATATAGTAAAACTACACACGTGACGCACGCGCGAATGGCTGTTTTGTGTTTTGGACACTTGTATTTCCATTACTTCAATGCGTCCGTTTGGCTTACATAATGCTCGCAGAAGGTAGTTCAGATATTTATCGATCTATTTTGGTATTGCGAATAATATTATGTGCGAACCGCCACGTGGCTTTAAACAGACAAGTCTCATTCGATCTTTAAAATGTTGTGCACGTAATAGCTATTTATAAATATTTGTCGCACAAAAGTGAGACAAACGCTCTTTATTGCTACCGTATCGGGAATAAACTAACAAGGACTAAAAAACACCAAATTCGATCACTTGAAATAATTATGTTACAATGTTAACCTCTGTATATAACCAAACAAACATATTTTATCTTTCCAACACCATGCATGTTTTTTTCCGAATAACGATTAGATAGGAATACCGGTATGTGATATAATTTATACTGCGACCCACCGAGAACTACAAGTGCACGCCTTCGCCAAATTTCACATCAAACGATGCCGCCCGACACACACTCGTGAGCACAATGAATGTTCACGTAACAAAATCAAAGACTGATTTGACAACGTTGTGTCTTTCAATGTTTGGTGTTTTGCTTGTGTCTTTTTTTCGCGCACATTGGTGATAACAACTTTACTTTGCTGCATGACATGTGCCACGCTTTCTTAGTTATACATTTTATTCCCACCGACAAGAAATCTTCAGGCGCAAATGTTTGTAAATTGCTTTACTATTTCACGAATGCGTACAATCATACGTCTTGGCGATAATATACTATTTACGCGCCGATTATGTTTGGCATATGAACACAACTATATCTAAGATTTGAACGAATATGAATATTTCTGCAACGATCGCCGCCCTGGTCTACAAGACTAAACTCGGACTCAGTGTTTCTAATGCACCGTCCCCGCTGGTTTCGACCAAATTCAGATAAATGGAGGATTTACTTTTCCCATTTTTATAAGAAATTTAGATTTCGGAAACACAAAAAAAATCAAAACAAAATCCGCATGAGTGGAAACCGATATAGGAATCGGGTGCGTAAATCATTTGACGATATGTAAGATAGATGCTAACAACAAAACTATTACTCCACGGTGTTTTGCGTAATCCAGTCGCCGTAAGCAATTATAGCTGAGTTCAAAAACCGCTGACGTGATTAAACGTGATGTACCTGTACATTTGTAATATGTTACATGTAAATCAGACATGTTCATATGTAATCCGATTGCATTACTATTCATTTATATTCATTACGTATACATAATTACGTGCAGCTTACAGGTATTCATTCAATACAAAAGTTATTCATAATCATTTACCTACCGTGTGACGCCTTGTTTCAGTCGTGTTCTCTCCGCGGTGGAGGGCCGTTAGCGGTAATTTGAACGCGGTTACGAAAAAAATACCGCGGTGTACGGCGGTAACGAACACCAATAACGCGGTGACCTGCGGTAACCAACGGTAAAAATACCGTACCAGTACCGCGGGTCAACCGCTCTCCGTCGCGGTACAGACTGATAACCGCGGTAGTTTGGTGGTAACACCGCGGTAAGTACCGGCCCATAACCTCGTTAAACAGGTCGCTTACTGAGAGCATAGCTGTATAACGCGCTCCACTGCCCACTCTTTTGCACTGCCCCTAGACTCTAGTATAATACCATTAATGTAAATCAGGCCCGTGTATATGAACCGAGTATATATAAGTGCAGTGCAAAAGGGGTGGGCAGCAGAGTGTGTTACAGGCCCCTTTGGTGGTGATGTTTTTACAGACTTTTATATTTTTTCACATTTACTCCCTGCGAGTGCCTTGGGTCCCTTTGAATGGTGGTTTGTATGGGAGGCCAAATCGCATTTAACCCTTTACCCAACAGAAGGGCCCTGTGCCAATGCATTCTCTTATTTATGCGAGTCGACCATAGGTCGCCTCGCATATATAAGAGAATGCATTGGCTTAACACATTAAAAATTATAAAATTGTTAAAGAATGTAAGAAAAAATGGTAAAAACAGATTTTTTTTAGGCCAATGCATTCTCTTATATATGCGAGGCGACCTATGGTCGACTCGCATATATAAGAGAATGCATTGGCACAGGGCATAACTGTAACCATCACAATGTGGTCAAGGAGCCGGTTCCAATGATATCCATATTTGTATGGTTCTATTGAGACAGACCGAAGATATTTTAGGCTGTTGAAGCTTTATTTGGCCGGTTTTGGCCGGTTTGTTGGGTAAAGGGTTAATAGCTAATTACGCTCCAGCAGCTCTCGTCTGTCATTGTTTTTTGCGACTCCCGTGTCTGTTTATTTGCACGCACTCAATGTCTCTTATTGAATAGACTGGTTCCTGGTCGAAAGCTGCAATCGGAAAATGTAGTAACCTGAACCCTTGATATCTGCTGGTATGGGATCATTCACACTAGTTATTGGATATCTGCTGGTATAGTGGTATGGGATCATTCACACTAGTTATTGGATATCTGCTGGTATTGTGGTATGGAATCATTCACACTAGTTATTGGATATCTGCTGGTATAGTGGTATGAGATCATTCACACTAGTTATTGGATATCTGCTGGTATAGTGGTATGAGATCATTCACACTAGTTATTGGATATCTGCTGGTATAGTGGTATGGGATCATTCACACTAGTTATTGGATATCTGCTGGTATAGTGGTATGGAATCATTCACACTAGTTATTGGATATCTGCCGGTATAGTGGTATGGAATCATTCACACTAGTTATTGGATATCTGCTGGTATAGTGGTATGGGATCATTCACACTAGTTATTAGATATCTGTTGGTATAGTGGTATGGGATCATTCACACTAGTTATTGGATATCTGCTGGTATGGGATCATTCACACTAGTTATTAGATATCTGCTGGTATAGTGGTATGGAATCATTCACACTAGTTATTGGATATCTGTTGGTATAGTGGTATGTGATCATTCACACTGGTTATTGGATATCTGCTGGTATAGTGGTATGGAATCATTCACACTAGTTATTGGATATCTGTTGGTATAGTGGTATGGGATCATTCACACTAGTTATTGGATATCTGCTGGTATGGGATCATTCACACTAGTTATTGTATATATGCTGGTATAGTGGTATGGGATCACTCACACTAGTTATTGGATATCTGCTGGCATAGTGGTATGGGATCATTCACACTAGTTATTGGATATCTGCTGGTATAGTGGTATGGGATCATTCACACTAGTTATTGGATATCTGCTGGTATAGTGGTATGGGATCATTCACACTAGTTATTGGATATCTGCTGGTATTGTGGTATGGAATCATTCACACTAGTTATTGTATATCTGCTGGTATAGTGGTATGGGATCATTCACACTAGTTATTGGATATCTGCTGCATGGTATAGTGGTATGGGATCATTCACACTAGTTATTGGATATCTGCTGGTATAGTGGTATGGGATCATTCACACTAGTTGTTGTATATATGCTGGTATAGTGGTATGGGATCATTCACACTAGTTATTGGATATCTGCTGGTATAGTGGTATGGGATCATTCACACTAGTTATTAGATTGGCAAAGTTTCAATAACTTTCTATTAGCCTTGAGGGCCTTCAAATGCAATTACTGCAATCTATTTTAGCTTGAAACATAATGTGGGTGATAGCCTCATGTCTTACTTGAGCTTATAAGGCCAAACTTTTTATTTTTCTGCTTTACGGATTTTTTAAACCTTGTTTTGGTAGGGTCGGTCGGAAAAAAAATAAAAATAAAAATGCTTGAATAATTTTATTTTTTTTGACATTCGCTAAGGTGGTAACTTTGTCTTTATAATTCTGTCAGTCATTTATAGAGAACACTTTTTGGATGTATATCACAAAATTCAAATCCAGTACTATTATTTGAAACATAGCTCAAATTATTGAATAATATTGAAAAAATCCAGAAATAAAGGGTTTGTTTTTGTTCAACATTTTAATTATTGAATAAATGGACTCCCCCATTCAGTTATAATGTATACATTGAAAAAGTCTATTATTCATTTGGATGGATGTCATGGAAAATAAGTAGCCGACAGATAATATATTTGCCGAAGGATTCCTATTAGTTGGTGGGAAATGTTCAGATAATAAGTTTAGAACTTGTTGAACTTATTATCTGAACATTTCCTAAGGAATCTACTTGTCTGGTCAATGAGTATTTAGTATAGAGAGTGTTAATACACACATGGGAATGATGAGATTAGTGGTAGTGATAAAAAGTGAATGTGCAAACCCACATACTCATTAGTTTGTCATTCCTATCTAAGAAACCTTGTGGACTGTTATTGGTCTTCAGTCATAAAGATCACCATAAATTCCCAGGAATACAAAATGTATTCTAAAGGCCATTTAAAGTTTTAAAGAGATGTCAAGATTTATAGAAAGCATACAGGTATCTTGGTGGCAGACACATAAACTCAAGCTGACTTCTGTTTTCATCTTGGATGTAGTTAAAAGTAATTAAAGCCAGAGATATCTATAGTTGGTGTGTCCTATGTGTGATGCCTGTCAGGCACATCCTACAAATGTTGCAAACGAGAGCAGGGCTAGTTAATCAGTGAAATGTGGTTGTAGATACTTTGTTACTGATAAGCAGAAACAGCTGTCGGCTGTGAAAATAAATATAAAAATTATATTTTATTTTTATTTCCTTGTCAGGCCACAGAAAACAGTGTCAGCGGATCCGTAAAGCAGTAAAATAAAAAAGTTTGGCCTAAAGTGCAAATAGGAATCATAAGGCATCATTTAATTTCGCTTATAATGAGAAATGATTTGTGATTAACTGCACGAATAATTGTTATTTTTCTCCAGCACTGAAGAGCATTCATTGTAATTATGGTAAGAATAAAGAGCATGTTTCTCATTTGCGTGAAAAATTTTGAAAATTGCTGACATTTCACAGTTTTGCAGAGTATAAGACATCTACCTTACTCGTCTTTAACTTCGCAACATACTATTTTTCGCGCACCCATCAATGCATGAACTTAAAAGCCATAAGTAAATAATGATGTTGAAAACTGATAGACGAATTATTTGTCAAACAATATCACTGTTAAAACACAGGATGATAAAAATTCTTGCAAGAGTTGTAGCATCCCAGTTGATAGTGAAAGTGAGTCTCCAAGTTCACAACACACGAGTGAGACCATTTGGTTAACCCTTTACCCAACAAACCGGCCAAATAAAGCTTCAACAGCCTAACATATCTTCGGTCTGTCTCAATAGAACCATACAAATATGGATATCATTGGAACCGGCTCCTTGACCACATTGTGATAGTTACAGTTATGCCCTGTGCCAATGCATTCTCTTATATATGCGAGTCGACCATAGGTCGCCTTGCATATATAAGAGAATGCATTGGCCTAAAAAAAATCTTTTTTTTAACACTTTTTACCATTTTTTTCTTACATTCTTTAACAATTTTATAATTTTTAATGTGTTAAGCCAATGCATTCTCTTATATATGCGAGGCGACCTATGGTCGACTTGCATATATAAGAGAATGCATTGGCACAGGGGCCTTCTGTTGGGTAAAGGGTTAATTACAATGCCAACTTTTTAGAGTCAGCAGAGAATTATTTTCCTACTTTGTTTTACTCAATTTAAAATAGCTGAACCCAAAGTCATATTTAAAGAAGCCATGTCCGATTTAACACCCACAAATTATTATATTTCTTCGGCTTCTGTTTATAAACATATAAATACTTCAATTGTTTATTACCACATATGAAATCATTGGAAGTTTTGAAGTAGCCATTTATCTTTTCATCTCATTGCTATTGCCTATTCTGAACTTTTGCGCAATCAATGTGGATGTCATGTGATTTTTTTTTCTCGCAAAAGGATACAGGGGATGGGAGTCAACTGCCCAGTCAGTAGGAAAATGATGTGAGGATAGAGGAAGAAAGTGACTGGGTTTTTTTTAATACCCCATAATGATAATTTTAAGAAACAAACACTGAATTGAGAAATTACATTGTATTATTTGTTTATTTGCTACCTATCAACATGGCCCAGTTCAAAGGCCCAGCAATCAGCTATAAAGAAATCCTGTTGATTTTGATTTTCTTCTTGCTACAAATTTCAGCATTCTTCGCTTGCTGAAAATAAAAAGTGAAAGTTATTTAAGGGGGTAACCTGACATGTCGGTGATTAATCTGTGTTCAAAATGATATATCATTTACAGTGAAAGAAAAATGTATAGTGATGATACAATTGTTTAATGTATTGTTTACATGCATTTACTGATAGCGCAACAAATCAAAATTCTCTGGAAAACAAGGCTTTGTTTACTTATAAATCTCATTGCTTTGACATTTAACAGACCTCTGATATTATACATGTATGCATGTTTGATATCATCATGCTTGGGAATTCATGTGTGTCGCATGAAGCCATGAACCACATTTTACTTCTGTCAACATGCCAGCTGTTTTATTTATTATTTGTGAAATGTGTTATATATATTGTTCTGGACACAGTCGACTGACAGTTTTAGGAAACATGAGAAATTTTAAAGGTACTCAATCCGATCAGACACTCCTAAATTACTATTTCTTTGGCTTCGGGCAGCTTCGGGCATAAAAAATAATTGATTTGAGTCGAGGAATCCACCCATCAAAGCTCACAGTGGTCAGATATTGATTTTTGACGTTTGTTATTTCTCGAGATGTGTAATAATATGTGGGACAGAAACACGGTGTGAATGGAGTGTCTCGGACAAAATTGCGGACGAAGATGGATAACTCTAAAATCACATGCTAATAAGGTCAAATTTCGTGATACTTTAGAGTCATAATACGCCCATATTTTGTTGAACAAAATGTTGATAAATAACAAGTTTTGGGAAATTTGATACCATAGTTGATTGTGGTTAGCATAATTTTGTTGCAATAAATTGATTCTGATAACTAAAGCGTATTTTGAAGAAAGGTTGTTGTTGTATCTTGATGGTATGGGGACCGTCTGATTGGATTGAGTACTTTTAACTATATTTTAAGGTACATGTATTGTTTCGACAAGTGGGAGTCACGTAATTATTTTTGAGTATTTGGTGTATATGTGCTAACTGCTAATTCAAGCCTGAGTTTAGTGTGCCTGTCATTTGCAGAATGAGGTCCCCAGAGGGTGAATTTAGTGATGCTATCCCGCATAGCCGGTTAGGATCACTAAATTCACCCTCTGGGGACCTCATTCTACTTAGGCCCCAATGCTCTGGAAAGTTTCTTTATTATCAAATTACTATACAAACTTCTTCACATAGATTCTATTTCCTTTTTAGTTGAGTTTCTCTATATCCCCAAATTGGCAGTGGACACATTGCATAATCAAGGTTCCCAATGGGTGTACATCACAATATTCACCATTTGGGAACTTCAATCTGGATCTATGTCTCCCATAGCAGATGAGGCCATGCAGAATGAGGTCCCCAGAGGGTGAATTTGGTGATGCTATCCCACTATGTGGGATAGCATCATTAAACTCGCCATCTGGGGACCTCATTCTGCAAATGATAGGCACACTATACTCAGACTTGTGCTAATTGTAAAGAATTATAGAAGGTGCCAGTTCAACTCTAGTGGAACAAGATAGTGACAATATATGGAGTTGACTTTAAATATATAGGTCACCCCAAATATTCATGTGAAGTTTGTTATTGATTGGATGAGGAATGTGGCCTTCAGGGTGTGCCAAAGGAAATTGTTGACTAACAAGCCAACCCATTGACTTAACCCTTTCAGTTAAAGGGTTAAAGCCACAGATGGCGTTGGTTGTAGGTTATAATTTAGATATAAAAGTTACCATATTATGAAAATTTCCTCAAGAATATACTAATATTATTGTATAATGATAGTATGAATGCGATATTATTCACAAAACAGACATTGAGAGAGAGAAAATGCTGTTCGATTTTGATAAGTTTTTGCAAAAAGCAAGTTGTTTGTTTATCATCAGGTAGTCATGAAGTTATTCATATATTTCCGGAAATCGTCTGCTATTGACGCGAATCATCCATGTAAACAATAACCACATATTCGCACAACACAACACACTGCTTAAACCTCGGTGGTCAAGCTGGATCGGGAGCAAACTATGCTGAATACAATTTATCTTTCACAGGATTTATCATAAAATCAAAAGTCATTCGACAACAACGTATAATAAACAAGAAAGAAATGATATAATGATAAACAAGCTATCTCTTTTCTGTACACTATTGAGATGACCTACTATTGCATCATCTCTGTATTTAAAAATATGTGTGCAATTTACAACATACAATTTACAAAACAATCCGTAATAAAATCCTCAGTATACTAAAGATGATGCTATTTATTATGTCATTTAACAACATTATCGTAGTAAAATCCTTATTTTGTGTGTGATATAATTATATACCTGTATGTTAGGAGAAAATACGAACTGGATTAATAAAATCTGATCTGATCATTCCCCAATCATGAAATAACATACATTTATGACCAATTCAGCATTATTAGGCTGCAATTATTAATCGTAAGTGTTGCATTATAACATAGACAATGGATTCGTCTGAATCAGTGTTCGCGCTGTCGGTAGCCAAATTAGCCAATGGCCAATCTTTTTCGAATTTGGCTAATAAAAATTTCATTTGGCTAAACTTTTGGCTGATTTTTTTTTTACCCCAATTGGAGACGGAAAGCATAGAGTCCGAAAGCTAACTAAAAAAGCGCGGAATAGATCGACATTCAAGACGAAATTAGGCGACGAAAGTATTTCATACCACGGAAATATCGTTCCGTAACGGTGGCGTTGATTGAGTTGTGTCGGCTGTACAAAGGGAACATTACAAATTGAAACTGCACATAATCAAACTTCACGAGACAGCAAAAGGTAAGCGCTAACATTTAACCAGCCTAATCGTCAAAACGCTTAAGCTGTATACTGGTTATGTAATGTTTTGTTGATTAGGCAGTCTGTAAGATATCATTTAGATAAATTACCTAAATGCTTTGTTCCTTACGGACAAGCAGTTCTTAACTCAATGGTTATGTGATGTGTAATTAACTGCGTCCCATCTAATAACCTGGCTTCACACCATAAAAGGTTTGAATACAATAGATATTCAACGGTTATCACCTTACTATAATAAGCAATAGTTAGCGACCGTCGTGGTGTCATCGACATAGAGTTTAATATTACAATTGGTTTAGCGGATTTGTGTGATTATAGTTATATCAAATTTTAGTTTCATGTTTGCGACAGCCGTATTCTATATTAATGTTTTATGAGTTGATCTGCCTGTGTGATACCTACATGTATGTATGTATAATATTGTTTTTAAAGTTGTTTTTGTGTTGTTTTAATTATGTTTTTATTCTGAGTAACAAATAAAGTTTAAAACAAATATTTTATTCATTAATTGTGAACCGCCCAGAAAATGAGGATTTAATTTGGCCAAAGTTTTTTCATTTGGCTAATAAATTTTCATTTGGCTAAACTTTTGGCCACAATATTTTTCGGTCCAGCGCGAACACTGGTCTGAATGCTACTTAAGTATGTAAACAGTAACGTAACGTATAAAACAGAACAAGAACAAAATTTCACCTGCTCAAAACTCATTTCTCCATAAGTTCTCACTAATTTGGACATGAAGTAATGATTCTTCAAGATTCTAAAATAAGATATTAGGTATATAAGAAATGAAAATAACATTTTCACATGTTAGATTCTGCTAATGTCCACAACTGATGTCCACACAAATTTTGGAATGGCCATATGGATACCCCGCCCCCATGTTGAAGTATTTATAAGTAAAAAGGGGCAATAACTTTGCAAAAAATAAATCCAACCAATTTTTCAAATGCAAATGAAAAGGTTACCAAGGTTGGTAACTTGGTAACAAACATCAATTCGGTATATTGATCTTTCACAAAAATATCCTGATTGAATGGAAATCAGTAACGGCATTGGCATTTTAATTGATGAATACCTCAAATTCAAATATCACATTGATATGGTCCACAAAAAATCTCTATTATGACCTGGTAACAGCTGTTTAATATACATGTATGCTATATATATTTGGGGACATGCCTTCTATTGGTAAAACGACACAAAAATCGGCAATATGTAGTTTTCTGCAATAAATTTGGAGGCATTTATGTACCACCAGCATATAATTTCAGTCCTTCAAAAGCTCTTCACAGCTTGTGTTTGTATGTTTTAACCTCCGACTTTTAACCTCTGAATCTTATAATTCTTAATTTACTCAAAGGCCTGTAGGAAGACTGGAATGCTGGCCATGCAGTCACTGTACAATATTAATATTAATGTTTACTTATATTTACATTTATCCACTACCTCTATTACTTACATAAAGCCTACCTAATAAACGTCAAGGTAGCTTTAATAAGTCAACATAGCTTTATAAGGTAGGTACTATTTTCATGATGTAATTATATATGCGAATTGTGCAGGTAACTAGGGACGTCCACAGCCTAAATTACATCATTGTGATATTGTAACATTTTTATTTTTGTAATTGATACAAAATGTATATGAGGGTATGTGTTTTCACTCTAAAACATCTATAAACCATTAGAACAAGGCCAGCTTGGAAAAACTATGAAAACGAGAGGCCGATCACGATCGGCAGATGTTTAACCCATACCTTGACGATAGCGACTAGCCATAACTGATAATTTGTCAAAGATATGATCACAGGAATTAATCCATATATCAGTACCCAACTTGAAATCAAAAGCTCAAATAATTTGTCTTAAGAAAGGGTTAAAGTATTTGGGATGGGGGAGGAGTAGTTTAAAATCTCTTAACTCTGTCCCTATTCACCCAAGGACCTCTCACTGTGAGATCCAATGGTTTAGTGATTTCGGAGGACATGTTTAGGAGTTTAAGTTAACTCATTGGAAGCAAAAGTGATAAATCCCTATCTTTGCCACTTTTGACATGCCAGATATTCAAAATGTATTCACTTCTAAAGAGAAATTATAATTTGTTGACAAGCCAGACTGCTTAGAACGACATACATGTAGAGGATTCCATCTCATATTTAAATGGTACTTTAATTACCCACCACCTTCCCCCATTCTCCCCAGTTATTTGTTTATCAAACATGGACAGATATAAGATCAGATCTGACCTGTGTATTAAATAAGATCAAGTGTTTCATAACAGGGGTGTATGGTTTTCAAAAATATATGTAGTTTATACAATTCAAAAGTATTATCTATATAATGTTATACAGACATAATATGATGAGGATGCTGGCCACTATGACCACTAAATCGTTCATATAAAAGAAAGTAAGTTAGCCCTCAATTAAATGGTTTCACACATTGCAATGTTTTACAAGTAGCTTGGACACTAAAAGCCACAACCTTCAATGTTAATCATCTAAGTGCTCTGTGGCCCCTAAAATTCAATCAACCATGAAAATATGAACAAATGGGAAAATAAGGTTCCTGGAAAATTAGTGGAAATACTAACATCTACCATATTGATTTCAAAACAAATCATGACTTACAATAGTCATGTATATTTATCTGCCCGTTTCCCATTGCATAGATAAATCATATTGGCTATCAGCTGTTATTTTAATTTCAAATTGAAAGCACGTGTCTGAAGGGTTAATATATTTTTCAAAAATCAATTAATCAGTCAATACCAAAATTGATAGAAGTGAATAGCACGGGGCGTCATGTGCCCCGCGAGAATCGGTTCGAAATCTGCAGACGACCCAGCGCGAAATCGCACGTGTCTCGGCGCCCTTCTGGTCACAAATGTCAGGGTCGGCTCCAAAATTGAATTAAACAGCGACAAAGGTGAGTTAATGCAGAATATAACACACAATACATACTCCACAATGATTACTAGTATCGAATCAGTAGCTTTTATGGAGTATTATGCGATAAGATTTGCCTCTAAGCATCGGCTTGATACGACCGTTGTTTGCGCATAAAAACCTGTCTTTAGTGCTAGTAAACCTACATACCAAATTTAATTTCATTCAGTACACATTTAATAAAGTTATCATCCGGAAACCTCAAATTGGCAAAAATTCTAAGTCAAAAAGGGACATAACTCTGGTGAAAATTGGCAGGTGGAACCCGAATTCGAACCTGACCTGTGTTTTGCTGGGAGAAAGACACATACCAAATTTGGTTTAAATCTGATTAACTCTACTAAAGTTATCATCCGGACACCAACTTTTGGGGTTTTATATGTCGGGTCGGCGGACAAAAAAGGGCCATAACTCTCGCATAAATTATCGGATTAAACCGAAATTCGAACTTGAGCTGTATTTTGAAATAAGTAATCCACAAACGAGAGGTCGATCACGATCGGCAGATGTTTAACCCATACCTTAGCGCTAGCGATTAGCTATAACTGATAATTGGTCAAAGATATGATCACAGTAATACATATATCAGTACCTAACTTAAAATCAAAAGCTCAAATAATTTGTCTTAAGAAGGGGTTAAAGTAATTGGGGTGGGGGAGGAGTCGTTTTAAATCTCATAACTCTGTCCCTATTCACACAAGGACCTCTCACTGTGAGATCCAATTGTTTAGCCATTAATCAATTTGACAGATAGGATAAAAAATTATCCAGCCAGCAGGTTGATCATCTTTACCTTCATACAACCACACCCTAGAGCTATGTAACATATGTCATCACTCAATTAATAACAGATTTTGCTTGGAATGACATCTATTAAAGGTATT
The DNA here is from genome assembly GCA_032622095.1 of Siphonodentalium dalli. Taxonomy (NCBI): domain Eukaryota; kingdom Metazoa; phylum Mollusca; class Scaphopoda; order Gadilida; family Siphonodentaliidae; genus Siphonodentalium; species Siphonodentalium dalli. The sequence goes on from CP136063.1 coordinate 69,195,666, forward strand.
CACATGGCAATTTATTGATATCATTATATTACATGCAACTATTGCAATAAAATCTTCACATTTTCAATACAGGACATCACACCTAATTAATGGAATACAACTAAAACAAATTATTGTCAATGACAAATTTTTTTTTGAATTAAATAATTTTGTTATTATTATAAAAGTTTTTTAATATTTTTTTTATGTTAAAATGAGCGAGGAAATTAAATCTAAAAAAATATGAAAAAATCAAAATTTCAAATTAAAAACAAAAATGAAGGGTCATAACTCCTTTAAAATAAGTGGGATCGAAACCATATTCAAACTCGAACTGTATTTTGGGATGAGAAACCTATATACAAAATTTGGTTCCGATCAAATAGAAAATGTTAGAGTTATCGCATTATGCCTAAAGTGTCTACGAACTGATAGACAGATATATAGACTGACGGACAGACGAGTGGTCAATCCGGACATTGACACTATGTGCACCATACTATGGTATAGGTACACATAATTTTTTTTATCTCATGCAGAGTACAGGAAAAATACATCAAACCTGGTGTGCCCCTTTAATATTTCAATTCACATCTGTAATCAATTGAAATCAATGTCGAAAAAGCTTTCCATTAATATATAGATAAAACAAACTAGACCTACAGTTCTAAAAGTGTTATGAACAATTATTTTGTTCCCATAGACTGATACAGAGCTCTCAAGTTTTTAAAAGTTTGAAAACCAAAGTTGTCTTCCCATGCAACCAACAAAATGCCAATGGTAATGCTATTAAACAATGAAACCAGATTATGCCTTTAAGATGAAATTTAAATAACCATGCATATAAAATATAATAGTATAAACATTACACCTATGATATGGCCAGAGATACTTATAGAGTATAAAGTATATCTGATATAGCCAACACATCTCATAGCAGTTAATTAATTTTTAGTTAAGGCAGCATTCATGAATTCTAAGTTGAAAAAGGGCCATAACTCCGTAAAAAAAACTCGGATCAAACCCATATTTGAACTCGATCTGTGTTTGGTGCTGAGAAATTCATATACAAAATTTGGTTTCGATCAGATAGAAAATATTTCAGTTATCGCACCAAGCGTAAAGTGTCTACAGACGGACAGACGGACGGACTAATGACGAGTGGTCAATCCGGACAACGACACTATATTTACCATATTATGGTATGGGTAAACATAAAAAACGGGTTTTGCATATAAACAATCCAAAATCAAGTTATCATCCGGAAACCAAAAAACAGAAGAAAAACATAATTTTCTATGTCGAAAAAGGGGCATAACTCTGCCAAAAATGGTTCGGCAGAACCCAAGTTCGAACTTGACCTGTGTTTTGCTGGGAGAAAGTAATATACCAAAGAATCCGATTAACTCTACTAAAGTTATCATCCGGAAACCAACTTTCAGGGGTTTTCTAAGTAAAAAAAAAGGGGCATAACTCTGGTGAAAATTGGCGGACGGAACCAGAATTCGAACTTGACCTGTCTTTTCTGCTAGTAAACCCACATACCAAATTTAATTTAATTTGGTTCACTCTAACTAAAGTTATCATCCGGAAACCTTGGACGCACGCACGGACGGTCGCACGCATGGACGGACGTGCTGATTATAATAGTCCTCCGAACCCGTTGGGTCGGCGGACAAAAAGGGCTGTAACTCACACTAAAATAACTGGACGGAACCCATATTCGAACTTGGCCTGTATCTTTAGCTGGGAAATACATAAACCAACTTTGGTTCAGATCAAATAATCCAAACTGGAGTTACCGATCGGAAACCAAAAATGTTAACGGACGGACGGCTCGACAGACAGACGGACAGACGGATGGACAGACTGATTACATAATACGAACTTTTTTCAAAAAGGGCGTATAAAAATGACAGATTTCTCACACAAAAGGCAAGTTTTGTGCGATGGATAAATAAAATATGTAGCTAATGCTGTCGCTTAAACTGTTTATGTCTGCTAGGGGGGCGTCCAATAGATGCTCATGTCCCCTTCAATGAGTTTAAGTGACGGCTCTAGCAACATATTCTTATATATTGGTTGTTATATTATTGTGATAATATATTAGTCTCTGTAAAAATTCTCACCTGAATATTATTTTCTAAACCTTCATCTTTTTTGTCCATCAGATTGGAAACAGCTGAAGTTTGTCTTTCCGTCGATGGATTAAGATTCGAGTTTTTTGTTTGATCTTCTGTATGAAGACTGTTCTGTAATCCTTGTTGAGAAGTAATACTATTGTGTAATACCTGCTCATCATCAGTCACTGGGGAAATCTTTTCTTTTTTCACAAATGTTTTTATTTCAAAATCTAGACTACTTTTCTGACTGACATCTGGTGAATGTTTGCTTAGGATAGTATCGTGAATGTTTACTGAGTGTGATTTATCCTGGGCTCTAATCACACTAATTTCATTCGAGCTTTCACTTTTGTTACTGCTAAACTTGCTAGTTCTGAAAGACTTGGCAGCATTGGTGAAAGAAGCTGGTGGTGGCTTCAAACGGCTATTAATAGACTGATTCCCAGCATCATCATCCTTCCTCCTGGTGTAAAAATGAAATGGAATAATAATTAGATGCAGTTGAATCTCTCTAAACTAAGAAAAATTGTGACATCACAGTTGACAGTGATGCCCTAGTCTTAACCCTTTCATGATGGGAGCTGTGCTGGTGCAGCATTAAAGATCCTGTGGGAGTGCATTCTCTCATATATGCGAGTCTCACGTAGGGATCTTTGCATATTTAAGAGAATGAATGCACTGGCATTACAAGGTCAAGGTAAATATTGTTAGGCAAATGTATTCTCTTATATATGCGAGACTCCCTATGGGAGACTCGCATATATAAGAGAATGCATTGGAACACGAAAAATTTGAGGAATCTCCAGGCATGGAACGGTCAAAGCTATGTTTTGTGAATCGTTGGTATGATCTTTCATCGATCACCCAAAATTACATAAACTATTGACAGGTGCCAGCTGCATGTCATGGGCGTTGCTTGCTTGTAATTTGAGATTATTGGTGGTCAGGATTCACTGAAAATGCCTGAGGCCTAAAAAAAAAACTTATTTGTTTCCTATTACGGTGCCAAAAAATTCCAGGTAGGTAGGTAGGGATTTTATTTTTTTTGGTAATATTATTTTATTTTTCCACCCGAACAGTTTTTATATAAAATTGGATAAATACCAACATCCCATCCGATCTATGGACGGGACATTCTATGTAGCACTCTACACTGCCTTTTAGTGTTTCGACCTATTTTGTCAACCAATTTAGAAATTGGTGAACCCGCAAGGTCTCATCAGGAGAGAGCGGAATTAAGATTCCTCAAAGTAACTGAGGGATCAACACATATAGGTATGTGTGCATGGTAGATACAGACTGTCTCAAGACAGCTGAATTGAGCGATGGCCTTCAAGGCTTCGCATGTTGTTCATAGTAACATGCCTATTATAATAGGCGTGAGTTATTGTGTCATTCGTTGTGAAATAGCAATAAGTCGGAAGCAACATTATGTGCAAGTTATCACAGACCCGAAGTTGTGTGGTCTGCACTTACTAGTAATATCGCTGGTCAATATAACACGTGCTATGGTCAGCCCACCGTTCTTTGTGTAATACGGCAGTATAGCAAACACGTAATTTCATTGGTTCGTTAAGTGTGATTGACATAGCCACTGTGTAATAGCGTGGTAGCATTCCGTTCACATGTGCGCCAGATTAGTCCTGTCATGTATCAGATCAAGGCAGTTCGCACTTTCCTTTTGATCAATTAGACCAGATTGTTGTAATCTCTTGCAAGTGTTGTAAGAGATATCTGTATTGAGTAATCTGCGTTTAAACAGGCTGTGTGTCGTTAAAAGCCAATATTTCAAGGGTTCTGGCAGTCACATATCGTAAAGTACAGGAATTAAATAGTTAGTCCCTTAGCGGGTGTTTGATTCCCACGTAGGGGAATTTTTAATGTAAGGATGGATAACTACGAACATCATGTCCGATCTTTGAACGAGACTGTCCATGTGTTTCCATTTTCAATGAGTAAATTATTCACTGCGCGTGTGTGCATATAGTTAGGACATTATTGGTATCTCACATGAGTGAATTTTTTTAAACAATGTTCGAGTTGTTTTCATGTCTTATATAATGATGCACCAGTATGGTATTGTGTGCAAAATTACATCATTTATCAGTGGCATTGAGCAGGTGCTTCTTGGTTAAATTAGCACGTCGGTCATTGAGTGTCAATGTATACAGGGTTGCCGATAATTCTTTCGGGTTATAGCCTGTTTTGTTAGCTTTTGTTGAAACACGGAACAACGGTTAATAAATTCCGTGTCAGTAAATGAGTTACGTGGGTATCGAGTGATTCAATACTTAACTAGTACACATTCGGTAAGAATGAGAGTCAGTATATATACACGTTTCCTATTGGAAAAGAGTTGCATACTTAGATATTATACATCTAATATGTAGGCAGGCATCCGAATTCAGGGATGTCATGGTGTCATACCGTGTAGAAAGCATGATTAAATAGTTAAGTGGTTCCCATGTAGGGGAGTTTTTAATGTAAGGATGGATAACTACGAACATCACGTCCGATCTTTGAACGAGACTTTCCATGTGTTTCCATTTTCAATGAGTAAGTTATTCACTGCGCGTGTGTGCATATAGTTAGGACATTATTCGTATCTCACATGAGTGAATTTTTTAAAACAATGTTCGAGTTGTTTTGTAACATGTCTTATATAATGATGCACCAGTATGGTATTGTGTGCAAAATTATATGATTTATCAGTGGCATTGAGCAGGTGCTTCTTTGTTAAATTAGCACGTCGGTCATTGAGTGTCAATGTCTGCAGGGCCGCCGATAATTCTTTCGGGTTATAGCCTGTTTATCAGCTTTTGTTGAAACCCGGAACAACGGTTCATAAATTCCGTTTCAGTAAATGAGTTACGTGAGTATCGAGTGATTAAATACTTAAGTAGTACACATTCGGTAATAATGAGAGTCAGTATATATACACGTTTCCTATTGGAAAAGAGTTGATACTTAGATATTATACATCTAATATGTAGGCAATCATCCGAATTCAGGGATGTCATGGTGTAATACCGTGTAGAAAGCATGATTAAATAGTTAAGTGGTCCCCATGTAGGGGAGTTTTTAATGTAAGGATGGATAGCTACGAACATCACGTCCTATCTTTGAACGAGACTTTCCATGTGTTTACATTTTCAATGAGTAAATTATTCACTGCGCGTTTGTGCATATTGTTAGGACATTGTTCGTATCACACATGAGTGATTTTGTTTAAAACAATGTTCGAGTTGTTTTGTAACACGTCTTATATTATGATGCACCAGTATGGTATTGTGTGCAAAATTATATGAATTATCAGTGGCATTGAGCAGGTGCTTCTTGGTTAAATTAGCACGTCGGTCATTGAGTGTCAATGTCTGCAGGGCCGCCGATAATTCTTTCGGGTTATAGCCTGTTTTTTAAGCTTTAGTTGAAACCCGGAACAACGGTTCATAAATTCTGTTTCAGTAAATGAGTTACGTGGGTATCGAGTGATTCAATACTTAACTAGTACACATTCGGTAAGAATGAGAGTCAGTATATATACACGTTTCCTATTGGAAAAGAGTTGCATACTTAGATATCATACATCTAATATGTAGACAGGCATCCATGTTCAGGGATGTCATGGTGTCATACCGTGTAGAAAGCATGTTTAAATAGTTAAGTGGTTCACATTATGTAAGAATGAGATTTTTATATAAAATTGGATGAATACCACTTTAATGAGTATTCTGAGCCCGGAATTTATAGATTCCATCGTGCTGCTTATATTATTAGAGCAGTCGGTCGTGTCACGCCCAAGTTTTGCACTTTGAGTCAAATGAGTTAGTAATGTGACAGTCATAGTTTAAACCAGCATAGTTTATGCCTATTTGTTGCATTTTAGATGCAGATTTCTTCTGTATTTGCATATTATATGCAACCTAGAATGGCTTGACCTGTCTTTACAACAGCGCTTACTAGGGCCGACACGTTGAGTGTGAAGTATATAAGTTTTCCTATATGCTATATACCCAGAACACATGTGGTCTGGAAGGAATTGGTTTAGTCTAGTTCAAACTGTTCCATGATAGAATCCGCATGTGGTGGACATTGTGCCCTGTGTAACTTTAATGGTGGGAAATTGATATCCCTACTCTATTGGAGTTGGTGATTAATGACGTGTCGATGTTTTGACACACCAATCATATACATTTCCAGATAAATTTGTGTATAGTACGCCATATTTGATGGCATCTGGTATTACATGTATATGTTAATTCCAAAATAGCGTGTAAGAGCATAGAACACACCGCTCTCCATGGATATATGGTTTGAGATAATGGTGCATTCCAGTTGGCTCGCATGTGTATATAATAATCAAGCAAGACAGAGCATAATATCACATAATATTAGTGGGCTCTATATGCGTCTTACAGATAAGTTGAGCGTGTTACCCAATGAATTTCCCAAATAAATGGATGAATTCAATTTGAATATCAGTGGGCCCTCGTTTAAATACAAAGCACACGCATTGCTAGTTGGATATGTTTGCCATTTTGATAGCTAGAGTAGACCAATTTTAGCAGGTCACTTGAGTTTGTGATTTTTCAGGTTTGTGGATGAAGAGTTTATACTTCGAGACAATAATGTCTCAGTACATTAACATGTACAATTGGTTTTAACACTATTTATCGTGTGTAATCATGGGAAGATTTCAATCTTCTAATTGCTATGAATTTATTCATTTAGTTTATCTTTTGTGTATATACAATGCACACTTCTTGCTAGTTCGAAATGTAGGCAGGCATCCATATTCCGGGATGTCATTGTGTCCTATCGTGTAGAAAGCATGATTAAGTAGTTAAGTGGTACACATTCAGTTTGAATGAGAATCAGTATATATACACGTTTCCTATTGGAAAACAAATGTGTACTAATATGACTACTACATTAATATTGGAGTCTTGGAGATTATGATGGCTGATTGTATAGTCCTGACAATTACAGTTATATACCTAAGTACAACTAATATTGAATTAATGTGACCGTCTTGTCTTTCATTATAAGGAAATTGACATGTACAAAGTACATCTCTTCATTGTTTTCGTGGCATCAAACGTTTAATAGATATTAACCACTTGAATGCGTCAATACATCGTTGCTAATGGATAGGACGGCAAATACCCAATAATATTCGCGATAGTTTATTATAACTGAAGTAAGATAGTGGACCGGACCGGAGAGTACCGGACCGGCGGCAAAAAGCGGTCCGGTCCGGTCCAGTGACACCCGGTCCGGACTGGACCGGTCCAAAGCGGTCCGGTCCGCATCACTAATACATACTAGTAACTATGCATGAACACTATGAATCCTTGATTGACTGGGGAGAGGAACTTTAAATTCTGATATAGAATGTCTTCTATATGTATATTGCTCTCTAACAGATAAGGCTTCTTCCCACAAGACATGGGAGTTGAACAAACAAGATTACCACAGGCAGGTTTTAAAGACTGCAGATTTATTGGTGAGATTGGGATTCATCTGCAACCACAAATGGACATGTATTTTAATACATGTAGAAGTAAATTGTTTTTGAAAATTCCATCTAAAATTATTGCTGCTTAATGTAAACATAGTATATAGTATATATTTAACGATATAGATGTGTTTACATGCCAATTTGAAAAAAAAAAGTTCAGGTCGGCCCAATTTCGGCAGGTCGGTCGGGTAACCGGAAACTATTGACAGGTGCCAGCTGCATGTCATGGGCGTTGCTTGCTTGTAATTTGAGATTATTGGTGGTCAGGATTCACTGAAAATGCCTGAGCGTTTCAATTCGCAAGAACACTGTGTAAGCTAGAACCTGAATGTTTACGTGGTTAAAAAGGATAGGTGTGTGTTGTTATATTATGAAAATTAACATAAACGTCATTCATAGAATATTTTTTATTTTTAGTGCAAATGCAACATAAACCTATTAAAAAATCTCAAATTATTTCAACAACCAATTTGCATTATTGACTGATATGGTCTGCAGTTCCAATTCACAACATAATTACCTGTGAAACAATAACTGAAATGTCAGTTGCTGAAGTGGTGGGAGGATGGTGTTATATGACTATGTCAACATGGTGGTCACTGATGTGGTATAAGGACAAACTTCCGGTTTAGCGACATGACATAGTCTCATACCATGTCAGTATTTCTGACCTGCGATTAGTGAATTTAAATTGGAGACATGGTAAATCCTGATACTGTAAACATTTCATCAACACTCATCTATTATTGCTTGCTTGTCTATAATCAGGTTGTAGGGGGTGAACTACCGGTACGGTATTTCTGAACAAGAGGTTGAACCGGCGGTGCTGGCATACACCCACAGTGGCAAATTCATACATGGGCAGGTAGGAACCCAAATAATGAGGACCTCTGCAATTCTCTCCTCCGTAAGATCAGTCATTCAAAAACATCAGCAGAAGAGGCAGATGGACAAAAAGCATGAAAAAATTGACAAACTAAGGGCCATAACTCAGGCTGAGAAATCTGGACTTGCATTTCCAGATAAATAAAGGATAATGTGAACAATGTCATTTGTACCTCTTTTGAAAGCAGTCATGATGATAACCTCCAAACTAAATTTCATTCAGATCTGATAAGCCAGATTTCCATAATAACAAAGAAGGATAACTCTAGAACGGAAAATGACAAATCTGTAATTTGCAACTCTTATGAAAGCAGTCATGATGGCAAACCTCCATACAAAATTTCATTCAGATCCGATAACTCATGGTTGAGATATCTGCATGGACGGACAAAAAAACCCATATTTCCATATTAACCCTTTGAACAAGAGAGACCGGAATACCGGTCCAATCCTTATATTCCTATATCCCAGTGGACCGGAATACTGGTTAGGAAATCAGACGATATTTGACACGAAATTACAGCTCAATAAACGCACATATCAACTAGAGTTATACTTCTACTTTGCACACATGTGTCACATGTTTACCCACGTGACTTTGATCGACAAACTGACGACAGAGGGTGTGTTTCTTTGCGCATGCGCAGAGGCCTATTTCGAGAAAAAAACTTGCTTTTTATCGTCGGAAAAGGGGAAGTATTTCGTTAGAAATTTCGCCATCATAACACAAATTAACTAGAATAGTGCTTCTATACTTTGCGCGAATGAGTCACATGTTCATACCTTTGATTTTAGCAGCCAAATTGGAAACAGGGGGTCTGTTTCTTCGCGCAAGCACACAGGTGCATTTTGAGAAATGCCTTCTATTGTAGGCAAAGTGTTAGAATTTCGTTATAAATATATAGCGCGGCCAAAGGAAGCCGCAATATATCTATATACATGTACATGTAAATTCAACGTGGAATAGACTGTCTCGTTGAAATACATTGTGACATATTTCACCGCACACTTATTCAGTTAGCATAGTAGATTGCCGTATAGTTGAGCGTGTATACATGTATATACGTCCCAATTAAGAGCTTTATGAGTTACGTCGTCGGAACACTATATAACGTCAGGCGCCTCGGGTTGGGGTCATTTAACGTTCAGGACGTCAGGGTTCAAAAGGTTAACAAAGAAGGATAACTCTACAACGGAAAATGAGATATACGTCGTTTGCCCCTCATCTGAAAAACAGTCATGATGGCGAACCTCCATACAAAATTTGATAAATCATGGCTGAGATATCTGCACGGACGTACAAAAAAAAACAAGAAAAAGTATCAGATAAATAATAGTTCAGTTATCACATCCAATAGCTTTGTCTGTGAACATTGATTGGCAATCCACTATGACAACCCTTTTCTATGGCCCAGTTTGCTTCAACATTGCTGATTGCCATAGCAAAATATGAGTGCTGTTGAGCATACCATACAACTTGATACAAGGTATGGAAAATGAAAAATAGAGAACAAATTCATGTCTCGGCAACATATCAAGCAATAAATTGAAATTCATAACAGTGAATATTGCTCAATAAAAGGGACGGCATGGTTGGATAATATCATTTCTAATAAAATAATTATATTCATACATGTATTCTCTTATATATGCGAGGCTCCCTATGTACCACTGTTCATATAACTCTTTGGTGAATCATAACATAATTTTACTTATGCCCTAGCAGGGCTTATAATTTGTATTCGAATCAGAATCGATTCTCGCAAAGTGATACATGAGAATCAACTATGATTCTTGCAATTCTCAACTATGATTCTCGCATACATATATCTGCTTTGTTATCAAAAGATAGTCATATTGTATGTACCACAGGTTGTTTCTTTTATTTGGCTATTAAAGGTACTCAATCTGATAAAAAAAACTCCTCTCAATTACTATTTCAATGGCTTCGGGGGTCAAAAATATTTGATTCGAGTCGAGGAAGTCACCCATCAAAGCTCGGATTTGTTAGATATCGATTTTAGAAATCTATTATTTTTCATTATCGGGAATACTTTCTGGCCCAGAACACAGTCAAAATTGCGTTATTATTACCACTTGATTTTAGAGTTATCCATCCTTGTCTGTTTGAATAGTGTTTTGGTGGACACATCTCGAGCAGGTTACGAAAATGACGGCAATTATTAGTACTCATCTCGAGCAAATAACAAATTTCAAAAATCAATATCTAATAACTCTGAGCTTTGTTTGATGGATTCCTCGACTCGAATCAAATATTTTTTACCCCCAAAGCCAAAGAAATAGTAATATAGGACCCTCTGATCGGATTGTTGTTGTTGGAATCTGTTGAGATGGGGACCCTCTGTTCGGATTGAGTACCTTTAAACAGTAAATTTTTCAATATATTGAAAGCATCATGCATGTACATTTACAATAAATATTGTAATTCTGCATTCCTGTCAAATTCACATCAACTATCTTGACTGAAGATACAGGGAGAGGGTAACTTTAATCTTAAATACACACAATTCCATTATTTCTAACAATTTCCCGATTAGTCTAGCATTATGCCTTTAAAAAGATATTACTGAACCAGGGGGTGGGGTAGTAAAAAATTTGCAGGAAGTTATGCCATTTTTTTGCATCTGGCATTTCGGGGACCCACCACCCCCAAACCTGCATTTTTTTTTTTAGTCCCAATTTTTTGACACCCACCCCCCAAATTTCACTAAACTTGGTCTAAAATCGCATAAAACTCTACTGATATCACTCATGTGACAGGGATTGATCTCAATTAGTTAAAATAACAGTTTAACCTGTTTCAGAAGCTGTTTTAATTAAAAACAAAATGTTATATAAATTGCTGATCATCTGTAAACCTAGGTTATTGTGCAGAATACACAAAATTTCATAATTTCTAACTATTTCCTGATTAGTATGTCAACCAGCCCAATATCTAACATATTCCATACCACTTATGTTAGTCTACTGGAGCAACTTACTTCTATTATACTAAACTAGCTGAAACAGGCTCACAAAGGGAGCCTATATTCAGCATTGGAGATACCTGTGGCCCCCTTTGTGGGACTTCACAAACATTTTTATCTGAGACAGAGCCTTCATTTAGTGGTGGCCCCTTTGTGCGCTTCAAGCACATTTGGTCATTGAAACATTTTGATATATATATATTGTTTTAATATATTTTTTTTAAAGATTGAATTCCTTGCTCAATTTAACAAAACCAATTTTATTTTATTTTTTTTAATTAAAATTTTTGAAAAACTAACACCATTAGAACATCCACCATGTACCCCGAGTCACCACACCAAATTTGGTTGAACTCGGTTCAGGGTTCAGAGAGAAAATCCCGGACAGATCTTACTCGTTTATATATACATGTACATGCATATATAGATTAACAAGCAGTCACAGCACTATACCAGACTTGGATACGTTCGGTCTTGTGAGAGATCATCTGATGACATGCAAATAATTCACTGATTGGCTTGATGCACTGATGACAGATATTTTCTACCCATTGATAGTCACATTAATGTTTGAGACAGTTGCTCGCTCTTTTTACATGCACACAATGATCTAGGCATTAGTTACATCAGGACAAGTTTACTTATATATGCAAACTTAGGTCAATGTACAGGATACACACAATTCCATTATTTCTAACCATTTCCCGATTAGTCTAGCATTATGCCGTTAAAAACACTTTTGTTAGTCTACTGGAGCAGCCTCTGTTATAATAAATGACAAACAGTCACTATGCCAGACTTGGATATTTTAGGTGTTGTGAGAGTATCAGATCATATGGGTTGATAGACATGCAAATATTTCACTGATTGGCTTGATGCACCGATGAACAGTGTGATGACAGTTATATTCTAGTCATTGATAGTCACATTAATGTTTGAGACAGTTGCTCCTCTTTTTCTATGCACACAATGATCTTGGCTTTAGTTACATAAAGACAAGTTTATTTATTTCAGTTTTCATTTCTCGAATCTACTTTCCAAAGGGTGTCGGGAAGGATTTTTTTTACCCCACCGCCCCATATGCAACATGCCATATAGCTCAATGTCATCTCTACTAAGGCCCATATGAGGTCCCAGTAACATAAATATGGTGTTTTTGCAGTTATAAATTCTTATAATATGTTTTAAACTGTTACAAATGTCATATAAGGGCACAAAATGTCTTTAGTAAAAAATTTGCATGAGGGTGTAAAAAACACGTTTTTTCTCCCCTCGGGCCACCCACCACCCCGGCATACCTTCCTGCAACTGTTTTACTACCTCCCCCCCCCCCCCCCCTGACTGAACATTAAGAAATTTGCTAAATTCATCTCTGAGAAAAGTTTAAATTAAAGCACCAGCAGTCAGAAAACATGCTCTCATTGCATTGAATGTTCAAACAAATTCCATGTGATACCCTTCAAACCACCTCTATTGCTCTAATATGGAATGAGTGGTATTCCATATGATGCTCCCTGACACCCAACTTGTGGTATATTATGATTCAAATTTGATTCTCGTACCATCAAACTTGTGAATCAACTTTGATTCTCGCAAAAATGGATGGATTTTAAGGCCTGCTCTAGATGCCTCAGATACATGTACAATTGACAGCTGGTTTGTGTGAAAATCATTCGGACATACTCTCTAGAAAGACTTCAAAGTTACAAACAAGTAGATGTAACTTTAGTATCGCCCCAAATGAATTTCGCATATCAGAAATGTTAACAGACATAAATCTTACATGTATTTTATAACTTGCTCATCATCATTCTTCTGATCCAGTTTTCTTTTCTTGGCCGACATAACTTGTTTCTTCGTCATTTCAATACCTCTCCTGTTAGAACGGTAACTCCGCTGTGGCAAAGGCAAGACATGCTGATGATAAAGCTCAAGTAGCTCTTTCTTTGGCATCTTGTCCAGTCCATGTTTCTTGATGTATCTCTAAAAAAAGGATTAATAATATTTTAATACAATTTTAGAAATGAAGCATTTTTGTCCAGAAATCAGGTTTTTATTTTTGTTATGTTTTGTAATGAACATTAGACCAACTTTACAAGTGACACCCTGACAAAATTTAGTTATGGCACTCAGTGTACCAAAGTATATAGGACTTGGTAGTTTGACGTGCCATGACTGTCGTTTTAGTTGGTCTAAAACAGCATTAGGCCAAAACAAAATGAATGCGTGTTTCCCGTAACGAGCCGAAAACAAATAGGGGCGGGCGGTAGGCTTTTCATTTTATTTTATTTTTTCATTTTATTTTTTTATGGTCTCGTGTGGGCCATGCCTAACCACCATCAAACACCATACAATGACCCGAGCAACCAACAAATTGTTGATAAAACTGATATATGCTAACAAGATATAATTATACCCCCCGCAACGAAGTTAGGGGGGGTATACTGGAGTCAGCTTGTCCGTCGTCCATCCGTCGTCCGTCCGTGGACACAAATTTGTCCGGAGTGTTTCTCAATCGTTTTTTGATCAATTTCCGTGAAACTTGGCACAGACATCAACCACCATGGGAACCTGTGCACCTGCGATTATGACGTCTGTCGGACTTTTTTGGTGGAGTTATCCCCCCTTTTTGGACTTAGAATTTTTTTCGCAACATGTATAATTTTGTCCGAGCTTTTATTCCTACATTTTTCAGTCAATTTTTTTAAAACGTGGCACAGATATTTAGTACCATGGGAACTTGTGCACCTGCGCTTATGACGTCTGTCCGACATTTTTTGGTGGAGTTATTCCCCTTTTTCGACTTAGAATTTTTTTCCGCAAGATACATTTTGTCCAAGCTTTTATTCCAACATTTTTCGGTCAATAGGTTTAAGATTAGGGTTATGGTTGTACACCTGCAATGGGAACTGTTATTTTATTATTTTAACTAAATGTTTACTGACATGTGAAACATCTTAGTATTTTAAAAACAGGGGGGTATCCGTAGTCCCATTGGGACAGTCACACCTCTGTTATATATATTTTTACGAAATAAGTTTAATTATTAACCAAACAGTAAATATATTGTAGATATAAAATATCTAGTTTGATGCCAACAAAATGGGAATGACAGTGCCCAGGGAGCAGTATTAAAAAAAATATCTCCCCGATAAGAAATTCTCCTATCTGAGTTGGGGTACAATGTTTACTTTAGTGATAGATTGTAGTTGCCATTCATTTCCTTGGCCACTGTAGCTTCCTGCTGCGCATGTCTTATAAGTCACAGCCGGCTACAGCTGGCTACAGCTTTTTTGCTCAAATACACTCAACAATACTCCATATAAACGCAAACACGTGATTCCGGTCAGCGAAGAGGAACGATAACCTGTAATCTTCCGGTATTGCGTCCGGTCGTAATTTGACTTTCTGTTTGAAGAGTGACGAATGTGGCTTTGCGAAAAATATATAAATATATCAAAGATATAATTTGTCTCGCGAGGTGAATCAGATAAAATGGAACCACGTGTACATAGTTTGGTTATCAGCGTGGTCGGTCGGTTTATAGATTGATTTTTTTTATTTAAAACCAATAAAATTAACTTGGGTCGGGAGGTTTTAAAGACGGCCGGTCGGGTTACGGGAAACACGCATTCATTTTGTTTTGGCCTTACAAAACAATGAAAACATTATAGACAAAACAAAGTATAAGAATCTATGTGCCATGTCAAATTAAATGTTTTCCGGGACCTGTGCAGGGTGAATACAACAGTATTAACATGTTCACTACTGAAAACCAATGGATAATTCCTAGTCCCCTGCGAATTCGTAGCAATCGGGCCACCGATTCGATTCGATCTTAAGATTTAAATATTTCAGATGAATATTTGTTCTCACACACTGAAGCAAATAAATAATTGTGAAGCAATGAACAATCATACTTAGTCCGTGCCTCCTAATATCGGGTTATATGATGCTGAAACATTTCATAAGGCTACTATGAGATAACTCGGCACCTGGGATGGAATTTACCAGCGTTTCATCGCTGTTGCCAGCTATGAGTTATCTCGTTGGTAAATAAAATTATGTATTATATGACGAAGAGTACTATACAGATGCAAGCATATATATCGTGTATACAATATGACTCAGTAAATAAATTTATATATAAACACTGGTACACTCTATGTCATTTAAGACATCACAAACATAATATTTAGTTACCTACGAGATACATGTACACTTTAACTCGTAGCTGGCACCAGCGTTCTGGCACCAGCGATGAATGTTGGTAAATTCTGTCCAAAGTGACGACTATGAATTATCTCATAGTAGCTTTATAACACGTTTCCGCATCATTGGAAAGGAAGTCGGTAGCATACTAGATGGTCTCTCCCATGCTAGCGGACCAGGGATCACAACTTGGTCAGGGTTAGTCCGTAAACCTGACTGTTTGATTAGTTGGGTCCACCAACTACACTGTAGGTCAGGGTATACCAGTATTCTGACAAAAATCATAACTCGGTCTATCTATCTATAGGTTTCTCCAAACCTTCATTATGCTGAAGTTTTAAAGGAGGCGCATGAGGTGTAACTATACAATTTTTGTGCAATATTTTTAGTGAATTTTGGATTATATTTAAAAACATGATAAAACTCAGGTTTGGTACAGGTTGGTTATGGGAGTTTGAAGTGGTCGCTATAGAGATTAGATTTGAATTTGTCCAGGTCTGTGAGGGTAGCAATAGAAGGGTCGAGAGAATTCCATGCAAGGATAGTGCGAGGGTAGAATGAGGTGCAGATGTATTTGGGTCCAGTATAAAAGGTCAGTGAATAAAGATCAGAATGCAAAATGCCGACTTGCTCCCATTACAACACTTGTCCAGTTATGATGTCGTGGGTACATAACGCTGTCTGATCAAGCACGGACATTGGCTGACCCGTGTGTGCACGTTAAAGAACGCTACTGGAGACTGGAGACAGTGGAGTCACCGTGCATAGTAATAAAGTTACTCGGCCTTGGTAGCACCTGGACCAGTGCGTTTATAACCAGAATTTGTTCCTGCACTGAAATACAGATACAGATATGTCACTGACTCACTGGCCAGTGACAGAAGTGATACTACTATTATTACTAGAAGCTGACTAGATCCATTTGATCTTTGTGTCATGGCTTACGCCATCAAAGATCCATGGCGTGCTTCAAACAACATAGGCGGCTATAATTCCTATAAAAGTAACAATTAGGACCAACGCATATGTATTTATCAACTAAATACAAATACAAGTGTGAAACCATCCACTCACCTACGTGTCATTTATCCTTAAAATCCGACAGATAACAGAACGTAAACACTGACATGTCGTGTGTTCGTCGACCATTGCATGTGACCCGTAATTTCATGAATCCCCCTGTGAGTTCCCCGTGCGCACGGCAAGGTAATCACATGCGTTCACATTGAGTGTACAATTCAGGTTGCCCTGATACAATTCAAGTTGAGGGGAACTACAATCTGCGCATGCGTGTAGTTTTTACAAATTACCAACTCCAATTTGTTACACATGCGTACTGTTAACATCCTGGTACAGTAATGCGAGTTGCAGAATCATGTTTGCCATGCACGAGACGCACGTAGTCATGTGATATGTTAGCTCCTCCTGCTTCGGCCAATTAACCACGTTTTGTCAACATGTTTTCCGACTGGATTTTTGGATTAAATTACTACGGAATTATACACACGTTCTGGTAGGTGTCAGAGCTAATATATATTGCAATATTGTTAACATTAATGACTATGTTAGTTGATTCTTAAAAATAAGTGTATTTTAGCTACTCGTCAAAGCTGAAGCGCCACCGCGTTCAGACGTGGATGGCCATAGCCATATTACCACGTCTGGTCAGACTAGCAGCTGACTAGTTTCAGGGGGGCGCATATTTAATATCGACCAATCTGTATCTGTAGTTGTTACGTCCTAGTGACCAAGGCTGACTTTTACAGGACGGGATCGAGTAGATCCATAATTTTTCCAGGAAGTTTTTGCCGAACCCGTGACTTCTTCGCCACGGTAGGGATCTTTAACGTGCGCTCATTGTTGCACACGGGACAGCCATTAGCGTCGGCTCCCGATCCGACGGTGTGCCAAGCGTAGTGTCATCCCTGGTAATGACATTACGAGAGGAGCAGAGGTACGAAGTTAGTCCAGTACGTTATTTTTCAAATTTTGTCTGAGACTCTTCAAATGGCTTCTGCAATCTTTCTCAGATCACTGATCGTGGCATCGATGATTGATTTGTGATGCCCATGGTACTGGGAATGCAGATGGCGACACAAAGTCCGACCGATATTTTGTCGGATTTGAACCCTCGACCGTGTCGAAGGTGTACAGGTCTGGCAAATGTGAGAATACAGCTACAATAGCTGTATTCAGCTAACCTAGCTGTATTCAGCTATATATTATAATCTCAAACCGGCTGTTTTTCGATAATAAACTAGAAGCGCTAATTTGCGCATCAAAATTAGGCTACCATATTCTCCGGTCACCCTCAACCAAATCAAAATCGTCGCTTGTGTTCTGACAAAGTGTTGCCTTTTGTCGACACGGCAATTCTGATTTTGTGTGAAAACTTACTACGGTGGTCGATGTCAGTAAATATTCTGGGGACTATTTTCTGCAAATGCATTCATTAACTACCTTATAAAATAAAGATCAAATTCATCCCAAACACTCGTTTACTTCTTCCCGATGCTAAACCGGTAGGGGGCGTTAGAATGGTGTACCTATATCAAGCATTTAGAATTACATACCACTAGCGGTTTGTGAGCGATACTGGTAACTATTCATAACTGTATATACAGATATTGTGCGGCATATTGCAAATGTATGGCACAACATAGGGACAACTGAAATGAAAATGCGACTTATATAATTTCTGAAGTATTTCAAACATGAAGTCCTGGTCGTTAGCGAGTCAGAACTATTCAATCTGTTTTGGCGGGAAAATATATAATGTGTGAAAACTTACTAAACATAACATTGGTACTTGTATTTTCGCGCTTCGACATACAAGTACCGTATGCGTTTCCGTATTTTTGGAGAGAATCAGCTCAAGCAGTGAGTGGAACTCGCTCGGTTAAACTCTGGCTAGAGATGTTCCCCTTTTTACCTGTTTTAACGCACCAACCAAACTGCGTTTTAGCAGCATCATATTGATACTTCCGGGAATGATTAAGATGTTCCATCTTCGCCTTCGGTGATAAATATTGTATTTAATGTATTTTTCAAGGTATTCCGCATTGCATAAGAGAGTTATTAACCGTTATGACCGACATCGACCGCCGTAGTAAGTTTTCACACATAATCACCATGGCCGTGCCGACAAAAGCCAAAAGGCAACACTTTGTCAGAACACAAGCGACGATTTTGATTTGGTTGAGGGTGGCCGGAGAATAGGGTAGCCTAATTTTGATGCGCAAATTAGTGCTTCTAGTTTATTATCGAAAAACAGCCGGTTTGAGAGTATAATATATAGCTGAATACAGCTAGGTTAGCTGAGTACAGCTATTGTAGCTGTATTCTCACATTTGCCAGACCTGGTGTAGCTCAGATGTCGGCGCACAAGCCACAAACCAACTGAGCTATCCGCTCCCCAATATCTCCTCAGTCTGGACTACAACTTAGTACAATAATTTGCAGTAGAAGTGGTATTAAAATAGGAAGAGTAAAATTATGACATGAAAACCTCACGTAAAACTTCAACTAGGCCCACTTGTGAAAACAGTTCGGGATATAACCAGTCCATGCTCCTTTGTTGATGCAAAAAATCCGGCCAACATCGGGAACACCGGAAATGGCGTAGCAGTTGTGGGGACACACTAAAAGTTGTATGCCTAGTCCGAGTATTAAATATGTACTGGAGAATTTCAATTCGTTTATTTAATAATTGACATTAAAAGAGGCCCTGTTCGGTGTAAATTGACACATGGAGTGTCATGGGATAGGTGCCATTAGCGTCAGATATCTTTAAAAGGCCACGTACCGGTACTACTAATTAATTTAACTAAATAATTAATTAATTATTTACCAAAAATTGTTGGAATCTGTTTTTTTATTTATTATTTATTCACAGTGGTAAATTGTGTCATGTGATTGGTGTCATTGTCACCAGACGAATTAAAGGGAGCTAATAAACAACTATAATTAAATAATTAATCATATACCGAAACTGATTTGGCTCTGCATGGTCGCTGGAAATTGATATACAGGGGTATAGATTGATGAGGGGAGTAGCCCGGAGTACCATTGGATACCTTGGTGCTGTTTGCCCAAAAGGCGAACTTGAAATGATATTATCATAATTATCATATATGAGCACCAAAGAGCGTTCCTTATCAGATTAGACGATATGTAGGAAAATTGATAAACATGGGTCACTTGACCAGGGTAATAGCATGGGGTATGTAGGCACCATGCATTGACCTCAGCTGACTTAATTAAATGGGGACTAATACATTATATTAGCATAGATGCTCAACAAAGAGCGTTTAATTTATTGTCAGCTCAGCTGACGATATGTGGGAAAACCGGAAAACAGATGTAATTTGACACGGGTAGTATCACGGGATCGGTGCCGTTTACCTAAGATGACGCAAAGAGGCACTATAATAATTAGAAATAAAGAGCGTTTATTATCTACGTGAAAGATAGAGGTACGGTAACTTAATTTATTCGGAAAAGTGTCATGCAATGGGTGATGTTTACATCAGGTGACTAATCATTGATTTAAATGACTTGAAGACTAATGAAGGGGCTAATCATTTACACATTCTTAATCAGAGCAGCACGGGTACCCCATACGCTATTTAATATTAATTTTACTTCAGTAAAATAAAATGACACTTTATTTCACTTAAAGGTACTCAATCCGATAAAACTCCTCTCAAATACTATTTCAATGGCTTCGGGGGTCAAAAATATTTGATTCGAGTCGAGGAAGTCACCCATCAAAGCTCAGATTTGTTAGATATCGATTTTAGAAATCTATTATTTTTCATTATCGGGAATACTATCTGGCCCAGAACTCAGTCAAAATTGCGTTAAAATTACCACTTGATTTTAGAGTTATCCATCCTTGTCTGTTTGAATAGATTTGGAGTACACATCCAGAGCAGATTACGGCAGTTATTAGTACTCATCTCGAGAACATAACAAATTTCAAAAATCAATATCTAATAACTCTGAGCTTTGTTTGATGGGTTCCTCGACTCGAATCAAATATTTTTTACCCCCAAAGACAAAGAAATAGTAATATAGGACCCTCTGATCGGATTGTTGTTGTTGGAATCTGTTGAGATGGGGACCCTCTTTACGGATTGAGTACCTTTAAGAAAATGGCGTTTTATTTTACTTAATAAAGTGGGTTTTTTTTATTTTACTTAAGTGAAATAAAGCGCCATCTACATGGTTTTATTTCACTTAAGTAAAATAATGGAATGTTGACCTGTTGATTGAGCAATCAGGAGCTATAACAATTTTAATCACAAAGAGACGTCATCGCTATTAATAGCTTTTGCTGATCCGATGATTTCCCTTTGATGTGTAAATTCGTGTTACGACTTGCAGGTGCGCGTGACGTCACAAACGTGTTTGAACACATTCGTCGACTGAGGGAAGTTGTTATAAAACCGATTGCGACTGGTTAGCTGGAACATAATAGTAGACACCGGGTAATCGCACACATCTCAATAATAATCAGATTAAAACGATTACGATGAGCACTTCTCGGCCGAAAAGAAAGGCAGTGGACGACGCGGAAGTGAAGGCGAAGCGTGCGTGTGGGGAGACTGACCTGGGGAATGACCTCAAGTGGACACAAGTTGGGGAATCCCTGAAAGCAGGGGTTTCCCCGCTCATAGTTCTTGGATCGGATACTCTTCCTGGTCGAGAGAAGGTTGCTGCATTCGATATAGACTGGACAGTTATCCGAACAGCTAGTGGCAGGAAATTTGCTACAGGTGCTTTTTTAAAACGGAAATATTTTAATACTTTTGTGGGGATAAAATTGAGAGATTTGACAAATTTGCATTTACTTTGTGAATTCACAGTCAACAGGTCAGGGAGAACCCAAAATCGATGTACTAAACCTCGATTTGTGTAAAAAACCTCGATCGAGGTTCTTCGAGACCATGTCACCACTGGTGATATAGTGTGGAGTATTTGATCTTATAAATACCTATGGGAACTAGGCCAAATTCACATTTAATAATTAATTGTGCTTGATTGCGCTTAAGCACTAAATGTGAATTTGGCCTCCCATAGGTGTAAGATGAAATACTCCACACTATATCACTTACACTATATTACTTCCATTAGTATCATATTTGGTTCCCCTTATATCATGGGTTATATCATGTTTTGACCAGTGATCACATGGTCTTGAAGAACCTCGATCGAGGTTTTTCACACAAATCGAGGTTTAGTACATCGATTTTGGGTTCTCCCTGACCTGGTCAAGATAACAACAGGCCCTCAGCGCAAATAATTGTGCTTGAGCACAAATAATATAATTATGCTGAAGCACAAATAAATTATTTATGCTTAAGCACATTTATTTGCGCTTAAGCGTAAATAAGGAAATTAAAAACCATTACCTAAACCAAAGGTATTGGAATTTGTGTAAAAAATAGGTTAATTTTTATGACAATATACTCCTCTGAATAAGAATAGATTCAATCTATTCTTATTCAGAGGAGTATATTGTCATAAAAACCTATTTTTTGACACAAATTCCAATACCTGTGACCTAACACACCCTGTTGATATCGGCATAGTCCAACACACATTAGAAGTTCAAACATGGGGAAGCCTATTTTATTTTTAAGGGAAGATCGAGCTATATTGACTAAATTTAGCTTTTTCGTTATTAATAACTCTCCATAAATGAGATTTCGCATATCTAAAACATTGTTACAGTTGAATTACCGATAAAAGTTCAATTAGTCCAATAAGATACCAAAGTTATATTTGTACTTAAGAGCAGATAATTGTGATTAAGCTCAAATAATTATGCTTAAGTGAAAATATTTGTGCTTAAGTGCAATGTTTTATGCTTAAGTGCAAATGATTAAAGTGAATTTAGCCTCCCATACATGATTATATAAATGTTTTAGTTTTAAAATCGACTTTAAAATAAAAATAAAATTATACTTACCTTACTGATATATACTTACTCACTAAATGAGCCAGCCTGTAAATAAAAAAATAAGTTAAAAAATATACATGTACATGTATACTGCCAATGAAAGTCAAATATATACATTTAGAAAACTTTGTAAACAATTAAGTGCTCTTGGTCGCCAATGGACACTATATATGCAAGGATACATAGTTACCTATAGACTATAGTGGGGTGGGTACTAAAATATAATTATATACATGTAGGCTGGTTTCCATCCACATCAGGAATTACTCTGTACACTCCAGTGTATAACATAATAAACTGGAACTAAGCTGGAACAGAGAACATTCGCCTAAATTTGTAGTTTGGCTCTAGCGTTTTAAAGATATTTTATGGATTTAAAATAAACAGGTGAAAGGAATGATATTAAATGCAAAAATCAAAAAGAGGGATCTTAATATTTGTTTGTATTTGTCATTTCAATGATTGTGTACAAATAGTATGTCTGAAATTTCAGCTGATAGCATAATTTATTTGCTGTATAGTAAAATATGTTACAGTTATAAAGTTATCAGCTTTAATACTGTCATTGCTGTGTATCATATACCGGTACTAGTAGCTAGAAAAGAGAGGTATCTTTTTCTTACTTTTCAAAAATATATCTTCTCAATCTCATTTTTTAAACACTTTTCTCATTCACTTCTTCAGGTGCTAAGGACTGGGAGTTTTGGGAAGACTGTGTGCCAGCCAAACTCAAACAAGCTGACAAAGATGGGTATAGAGTGGTATTCTTCACAAATCAAGCTGGTATTGAAAAGGGCAAGTCAAAAGCGGATGACATCAGAACAAAGATAGAAGATATTGTAAAGAAACTGGCCATCCCTGTTCTAGTGAGTGCACTGATACATATATAACCAGGGTTGTCAAATTTGCCGATGGCAAAAATAATTCAGATTGGGCAAACAATATCTTCATTTTGCAAACGTTTTGGCAAGTAAATTTTTAAATCCTCAAGAAAGTTGAAAAACAAATTGTCAATCAATAGCATTAATTTCAGAAAACTCATAGAATTTAATTGTGTTAGTGGTGTTAAATTATGTTTGGGTATTTGATTGAATTAGCATCGATGGTGGAGTGATTATTAGTATTTATTGTGGTGTTATTTACACAGCTATAATCCTCTTTCTACATGTACATGTATGTGCACTTCTGATGAAGCAACCTTTTACGATTTTATTGTTCAGTTATTGTATGATGAACCACATTAGAGATATTGATATGAAAAGTCGTTAAAACAGATACTGTCGAAACATAAGACTCAATGTTGCAGAAACTGACAATATCAGTTACACATGTAGCATTTGGCAATTTCTAAAAAAAATTGGCAAATATAATTTTTATTTGGCAAAATATTGGGTAAAAGTAAATTTCGGTCCACAGCGGACCCTGTTTATAACACTGTGAGTCTGACTAAAATACAGATTGAGAATACTGCATGTAAAGTCTAGAATAGATATAATATTATGATTTAAGAAATTCTGAGATCCAGGAGATTGATTTCAAATCAATAACTAGTATGACACCTTGGTCAACCTTCTTGATGTAAGATGTACTTTAATGCCCTAAATAATCGACTCCTAACAACAGCAGAATTATGGGTAATTTTTCAGGATTTAGTCAGAAATATGGCTTGTTGCCATATTTCCGACTAAATCCTGAAAAGTTATCCATAATTCTGCTTTGGTTAAGGGGTTGATTATTTAGGGCCTTACTATAGTTTTAAAACATTGGTGTCAGTTACTTTAAACAGGTGTAAAGCATCTCTAGATGTCCAACAAAAAGAATTAACCCTTCCATGACTGGAGCTTCCTGAAACTTTACGAAAACCCTGTGCCAATGGTTTCTCTTATATATGCGAGTCTCCCATAGGGAGCCTCGCATATATAAGATAATACGTTGGCCTAACAATATTTAACTTGACCTTAAAGCCAATGCATTCTCTCGACCTACATGTATCATTATATGATTGGTTGTTGAACTTACTCACTATCATCCAAATTTGTCCGAAGGGAACTACTTGTCAATGAGTATTTAGTTTAGAAAGGGTTAAGCAGAAAAATTATTCTATGCAGCTTTATCATTAGAGACTGTAAATGCACACACTAATAATTATGTTAACATTCACTCATTTTTTCAGGCCTTTGTGTGTACAGGAGAGAATCACTATAGAAAACCAAGTGTGAATGTCTGGGACTACTTCGCAGAGAAATGCAATGGTGGGGTGACGGTCAAAAAGTCCAAATGTGTATATGTCGGTGATGCAGCTGGCAGACAAAAAGGATGGGATACAGATAAGACTTCGGACTTTTCATGCAGTGACCGAAAATTTGCTGTAAACATAGGGATTAGTGAGTATCTTCATGTTTCTGTAAGATATGAAATTACATAAGTTGGAATCACATGTGTTAAAGATGGTCTATCTCTTCTAGATCATGCCATGTATCTATACTCTGGCTAACGCCCGTAGAGATCATATTTCACCAGTACAAAACCTGGAATATTTTTTAAGTTTTGACAGGGAACCTTTGAATAAAGTCGAAAAATAGCGTGGGGAATATATTTCTTAGTTATTATCTGTTTCTTAATAATGTACTTCACTGTAGGTGTAGGTCCCAACTCAAAATTTCACGATTTAAGTTAATTTGTGAGCGATTTTGTTTCGCGTTGCATACAAATTATGGCATTTTTACTGGGTAATTAATTTGACGTTTATTGCATATATCAGCTCATAAAAGTCAGAGAAAAGCATGCAATTTTGAGTTGTGACGTTCACCTACAGTGAAGTACATTATTAAGGAAAAGATACCAACTAAGAAATATATTCCCCGCGTTATGTTTTCGACTTTATAAGGTTCCCTGTCAAAACTTCAAAAAGTTCCCAGGTTTTGTACTGGTGAAATATGATCTCTACGGGCGTTTGCCAGAGTAGAGATTCATGGCATGGTCTATATCTCTTCCTGACACATTTTATATAGTTTCCGGCGTATAAAATAAGAAATACCAATCGAAGACACCTGTCTGGAAAAGCTTTTATAAATTTAATACTGATTTTATTTCGATTTTCTGGTATAACACATAAACAACATTTCGGGACTGTTTTATGGGCTATTTTTAGAACAGGAACTTAAGGCGTATTCTGAGCAAGAGGGTGAATTCTATCTTGTTAGTACTCTTTCGGGACAGTTTTTTTTATTTTTAAAACAGAAACTTCAGGGGCATTCAGAGCATAACAAAGTACACTTCTTGTCTCATCTAATATATAGAGGATCTACAACTCGTCCCCAGTTTATAGCGGAATTTACAAAACGAGTCCAGTAAATTAGGTCTGGACCGAGCCTTTGGCGAGGTCCAGACCTAATTTACTGGACGAGTTTTGTAATTTCCGCTATAAACTGGGGACGAGTTGTAGATTCTATTTATTACATGATCCAAAACATCGACAAAACATACTTAAATCAACAAATGGAACGAGAAACTAACATCGGCTTCTATAAGACATGCGATGACGTTTCACGTAACTATTCGTTGTTTGCCCGCGTAAAGAAATAGTCCCAGATAAATAAAGACTATTTGGCGCTTTTAATGGCGTATATTTAATAACATAACTTTTCAAATTCTTCAGTCATGATAGTTTGTTGGAAAAATATTGGAAGTCATAGTATTTTTGAGACGTAGCGTACGGAATGTTAAAAGACCGTAAACCGGAAGTCAAAGGTCACCTGGCACTATTTCCTGTTATTAAACGAACGTTTAATATCACAATTTATAGAATGGGTTTATTGAATGGAATAATGGTAGGATCACGTAATAAATTATATATTGTGTCATAACATTTCAGAGTTCCAGACACCTGAAGAGTATTTCCTGGGTGAAGCAGCGACAAAACAGTGGAAGTGGAAGACCTTTAATCCGAAAACTGTTGTGAAGGATGAAGACGGACTCGGGTCAGATTCAAAAACAGCATATCACAAAAAAGTAAGTTAAATTCATAGTTAACCCTTTACCCAACAGAACGGCCCTGTGCCAATGCATTCTCTTATATATGCGAGTCGACCATAGGTCGCCTCGCATATATAAGAGAATGCATTGGCTTAACACATTAAAAATTATAAAATTGTTAAAGAATGTAAGAAAAAATGGTAAAAAGTTTTTTTTTTAGGCCAATGCATTCTCTTATATATGCGAGGCGACCTATGGTCGACTCGCATATATAAGAGAATGCATTGGCACATGGCATAACTGTAACTATCACAATGTGGTCAAGGAGCCGGTTCCAATGATATCCATATTTGTATGGTTCTATTGAGACAGACCGAAGATATTTTAGGCTGTTGAAGCTTTATTTGGCCGGTTTTGGCCGGTTTGTTGGGTAAAGGGTTAAATTCATAGTAAATACAGGTTTACCGCTGAATTGGAGAAACAAAATAAATTATTCAGTTCTAAGTCAAATTGGAATATTTTAAGGCCTTCTGGGAACTTTGTTAGACGTTCCTGTTAATGACCAAAAACAAATTATTGTGCTGACAGTGTCTCCCCATGTACTTCCACGGAATAATTACTCTTTAGGCATGCTAAGTGTCTTGCCTCGTTACAGCTGATAAGAATAACCAACAAGAAAATAATATTATAATCTAAGATGATTTGCTTGAGGTTAGGGTGTTGATATTTAGAGGGGAAGCGTTGAGGGGGCCGAATTGTTAAAAAAAAATATTAAAAGTTTTACCTGCCTACAGACCCTAATGTTTTTCAGCTGCGGAAGTAAAGGACTTTTTTGTTTTGGCCTAATCATACCAGTAAGCTGTCATTTCACAAAATACTGTATAATAATTTATCGGTGCTTGATTGTTCAATCAAAAATATCTCAAAGGAATATTGTTTAAAGATCTTCTCATATCATGATTCATATCCATCTTTTCCAAGTCTGTATATTTTGCACAAGAAATGACCAGTACTGTTCTACAAAAATGGGTTGGTAAAACTAGTTGAGTTTTCTATTTAACATCTCATTAATGTCTTGTTTTATTGTTACTAGGAACAAGAGATGATAATAATGGTTGGGCCACCTGCTAGTGGGAAGAGTACATTCCGAAAACGACACCTGGAACCACATGGGTATCTTCCAGTCAATAGGGATACATTGGGTACAGCATCAAAATGCCTCAAGGTAAGAACCTGTTTTTACTTTTGAACATCATGTGCAGTAGTAACAATGGTTACCAGAGAAAAAATTCAGGTAACAAATACCCCAGTTTTGGTCAACTTTTGGAAGAAATAATTCCATATTATGAAAATATATGAAAGTTACATCTCAGCTCAACGTGTATTTGCAGTAATCCATATGAGTCGCAAAAAAATAATTCTTCAGTTATCCTTTGTACAGATTCCAGAGATCAAATGTAGGCAAGGTTGGATGAACTTAATTTGGCCATCGTCTCTGAAAAAGATCTCATTTGGCATACTGCACAACACTAAAAAATTTAATATATTGGCACATGTTTGAGAGAGTACAATCATTCGTTTATTTGACACTGACAGGTTGTTTATCATATCATAATTGTTTTCTCTAATGCGAGACCATAGACACACCAACATCCACATTTAACAGCAACTTCCATATCCATCTCTTACATTAAATTACATGTATTAGCAGCCGAATACCAGAAGAGAGGAGCTATGTTTATAACAATATGTGTAAATTATAATGTATGTTGTGGGTTACATAAATATGTACAAAACATAATTCCATAGTTCTGTAGGGTACTTTCCAATATCAACTATTCCTGACATATGGATGTCTTTATTGTATATATTAAACATTAGATTATGTGACCAACCTTGAATAATTGCTATGCTTTCTGTTATTTCTGTCAGAAAATCATGGGCAGGGAATGTTCTCAGATTTCCAAAGAAGATGTCATTGAAATAGAGAATAATAACTTTTTCGAACTGGTGACATGAAATTATTTATGAGAGGCAGGGACGTTGTACAAACTCGAGCGCTTGTGTAATGTGCTCGAGTATTTTACAAAATAGTCCCTGCCTTGAATGAATTATTGCACATCACCAGTTCAATCAAGTGAATATTCTCCACTATAAACATCTGATTTACCAGAAATCCGAATAATACCGCCATTATAACCATGACCGTCATGACGCATACATTTTGATAATGCGTATGAATACTTAACGTGCTAGTTAAAGTGACATAATTCACAAGTGAAATTATCGTTTTTAATTACTCGACAAATCAAGGTAAATCATACATAGGAATGTAATAAATAAGCATAATTACTTACCTGTAAATGTATTTTGTGGCGTTAGCTAACCACATTGTAATATATGCGACATGTCTATATTTATTTTGTACATATATCTTTTATTTTATGTGTGTATCTATAAAAATGTAATCCTTTCTCCTTCTTTCTTATGCAGTTTACTAAAGAATATTTGAAAGAGGGGAAAAGTGTAATTGTTGACAACACCAATCCACATAACAATACAAGAATAGAATACATCAGATTGGCCAAAGATAAAGGTTAGTTTTATCACTAGGTCAAATCACACTAAGGCCAAAGAAAAAAACACTTGTGGTTTGGGTTTCCCTACCTTTTGAAAAAAATTTATATAAACAAAAATAAAATAATTTTCAATGTCTCAAAATGAGTTGTTATCTGGCAAAGCATTGTTTTTATTACAGTTTATACAGAGATATTCAAAACTAATGTATCAAAATCTTGCAGAAGATACAAAAAGCCATAAGAATATGTCAAAATCAAAATCAAATAAATTAAAATAATAAAATGTTTAGCCTACATACCGACCCTATTTTTTTCTGGCATGTAACCCAAACCAGATGTTTATTTTACTTTGGCCTAATGGAAATGGCTACTAATTTTTTGTAGTGGGTACATTAACCCTTCCATGACTGGAGCTTCCTGATATTTTGCGAAAAACCTGTGCCCATGCATTATCTTATATATGCAAGTCTCCCATAGGGAGCCTTGCATATATAAGAGTTTGACCTTGTTACCCAGTGCATTCTGCTATATATGCAAGGCTCCCAATGGGAGACTCGTATATATAAGAGAATGCACTGGCACAGGATCTTTAATACATGTACCAGTGCAGCTCCCACCATGAAATGGTTATTACATAAATTTGAAAAAAATCAGAACTTAGAAATAGGCAGAATTTTCAGCAGAATGGCATACCTATAAATATGTATGCAAGTTTCATCAACGTTTATACTTCATTCAAACTGATTCATTTGATGGACATGTATAACATCCATTAAATATTATTATGACTGTATAGTAAGCAGTCTATAAATGATTTTGTCTAGGTATACCCTAACTAAATACATTAATATAATAATAGAAACAACTAATAGATTCATCACAGCAGCCATGCAAATTTGAGGTGAACAACTGTTCAGTTCGCCTGGAGGTGTTCTAAAATGAAAATGCCGCGAACGAAAAACATGTAGTGCCAAAGTTTTATAAATGCAGGTCTCACAATAACTAGTTAATTTTTGCTCAATCAAGTCCCAAAATGAGACATTCAAATTTGTTTATGGTAGTTCATTGAGTTACACATCTATAGTTAATAATACCAGTAGTGATTATAACAGTTTGTGTAACTCTCCTGCTAACCTGTGGTATGGGTTACCTGAGCACAAACCAGGTGATTGACAAATAGGTTACACATAATTTTGAAACCTGCAGGCCTGTCACAGAATAAGGGCAAGTTATTCTCATTCGAAGTCAATTTTTATAAATGAGCGACCTTCAGTTGACATTACAATGTTCTTATTTACAGGCATTCCATGTCGCTGTTTTTGGATGCAGACATCATTTGAACTTGCACATCATTTGAACTTGTATCGACAGAACCTGACTCATGGACAAGTTCGTAGAATACCTGATGTTGGATACAATGTTTTCAAAAGCCATTTCGTCGAGCCAGTTATATCGGAGGGATTTACAGAAATTGTGAAATTAGACTTTGTTCCAAAGTTTGAATCTGAAACGAACAAAAAACTATTCCTTCAGTGGACATGAGTAGATCTGATAGCCATAATTGCCAAAATTGCCTATTAGAAGAAGGCCCTTGCAGAAGATGCATCTGACGCTGAATTAGAACAAACATAATATTCTGACATTCACATGGTGCACACTGTGAGCAGACACTACGATGAAAGCATGAGATGCAAGAATAGTCTTTTAAAATTCATGTAGTTGGATGTCGCACTTTTACTCAACAGTTTTTGTCATTTACAATTACGGTGAATGACTGAGAAGCTGGAAGTACAGTAGGCCTAATGCCCTAAATAATCAACTCCTTAACCACAGCAGAATTATGGGTAACTTTTCAGGATTTAGTCGGAAATATGGTTTGTTGCCATTCATCGTGACTAAATCCTGAAAAATTACCCATAATTCTGCTGTGGTTAAGGAGTCGATTATTTAGGGCATTACTGTAGAACAGACCTGTCTTGCCTATTTGAGGAAACATTGTGGTCGCCAAGCCTGCAAATAGTGGGTTTGTCATTTACAGAATGAGGTCCCCAGAAGGTGAATTTAGTTAGTGAGGCTACCCAGTGGGCTAACGTCACCAAATTCACCATCTGGGGGCCTCATTCTGCTTAGGCCTCATCGTCTGGGAAGTCTCAAATTAACATTGTTTTTAGTTACTTTTCCCCCCTTCTGGGAAGTTTCTATATCCCCCAACATGCAGAAGATAAAATTCATAATCAAGGTGACTAATGGGTGAAAATCACAAAATTCAACTGGGGAAATTCAAACTAATCCAAGGTTTCCCCATAGCAGTTGAGGCCTAAGCAGAATGAGGTTCCCAGAGGGTGAATTTGGTGAAGCAGATCTCATTCTGCAAATGACAGACACACCATTTGCAGACTTGATGGTCGCTTTAAATTCAATTCTGATTGAAAAGTTTGAGTATCGCCCTACATGACCAGAACGTTTCCACATTAGCACAAACAAAACACAAGTCATGAATGACAGTAATGCCCTAAATAATTGACTCCTTGACCACAGCAGAATTATGGGTAATTTTTCAGGATTTAGTCGGAAATATGGCTTGTTGCCATTCATCGGAATGCTCTCACAGAGCTTTCCAATGAATGGCAACAAGCCATATTTCTGACTAAATCCTGAAAAATTACCCATAATTCTGCTGTGGTTAAGAAGTCGATTATTTAGGGCATTACTGTACGACATAATTCAGTGACAAAAAGTGCACTGCTGTCCATCTGTAAGGACCTCTTAACTTTATGACAATACAAGACAAGGCCCTAAATGAATGTTAAATACTCATCTGATGTGTATGTTCACAGAAACTCAAGATATCAACCATGTTGAGCACTGTATATGCTTGGTTGTGTTACAACTTGTGTAATAATATTTGAACAGTGGGCAAACAGATTAGTGCTTAGGCCAAAGAAATAACTACTTGTCATATCGGGGTTCCCTATTATAAAACCCTGACCCTAAAGACGCATAAACTGTTAGTTATAATATTATTTATGTTAATTTTTATACTGTTGTAAGAGATTTACCAAGTAATTGTTGATATTTTTAATGATGGAACTGACATTCCTGTGTCAAGGCTAGAGCATCATAAATGTCAAACAGAATGTCCACTCCGAAACATGGACAATATCACAAGAGTGCTACAGGGGTTTGATAATTACTTATTATTTCTATAAAGGAGGACACATTTGTGACCCGCCATATCAAATCCAGTCGTAAGTCAGGATTTTTTTACCCTGTGCCAATGCATTCTCTTATATATGCGAGTCGACCATAGGTCGCCTCGCATATATAAGAGAATGCATTGGCCTAACAATTTTTTATCATTTTTTTTAAATAAATGTTTCTTACAATTTTTAGGACATAAAATAAAAAACATCCATTACCCTGCAGGGAGCCCCACACATATATAGAAGCATATAGAAGAGTGTCGTCTGCTCATGTTTGTCTGGGGCTCTGTATGGGTGAAATTATAAAATTGTTAAAGAATACAAGAACAAATTATTAAAATTGTAAAAAATTGTTAGGCCAATGCATTCTCTTATATATGCGAGGCGACCTATGGTCGACTCGCATATATAAGAGAATGCATTGGCACAGGGTAAAAAAATCCGGACTTACGACTGGATTTGATATGGCGGGTCACATTTGTTCATATCATATACCATTCATACACTTGGATAATATTAAAGTTTATACAAAGAAAACCAAAGCTCAATCCTGAAGGAGACATGAAGAGACATATATGTTGAAATAAAAATCAATTTTAAGTCTACCCACCGACTATAATTTTTTCTGGCCTGTAACCCGAAACTGACAATTTAATTTTCTTTGGCCTTATACATATATATCATGCATAACACTGATTTGTTCTGAACTGATAACAAGACACATTCAGACTTTCATTTAGATTTGTTTTATTCATTCCACACGTTCATTTTTTATGTATATAATTGAACCATTTTGTTTCTTGACTTTTTATTTTTCCATTTCTCTCGAGATGTGTTCATTCATTTATCATATGCCACCACTCTGCAGCACAGTAGTTATATATTAGCATTGCTCATTAATTTGTTATAGCTGTTTAACTATTTAACGGTCTTATTGACTGTTAAAATATTTGAGAGAAATGAATAAATCGTGCAAATTTCGAAAGTATTTGTCTTATGACTTATGATTACTGAATGCCTTCTCCCATTAATTCTAAATATATTCATTTGTATGGAACCTTCCTCTTTGAGGAGATGGTCATTTGATACAGTCGACACTGACAATGAAATACTCTTAGGATTATATGTAGAGATCTTCAGCTGGTAAGTCCAACAAACAGCCAGAGGCCTTGAACTTATTAGCTCTACACCCCTACAAATGAATCATTGGGAATCAAGTAACTAGTCCCCAGCAAGCATTCTGTTATCAATGATTAACCTGTATCGTTTAGATGACGTAAACCAATGGTTTGGAATTTGGTTCATTAACACAACTAACTTCACCGAACTTGCTTGACCATTTATGTAATTTCTATATTTGTGTTTGGGGATACTACCTGGTTCAAAAGGTTTTGAGCCAGATGATATGTTCATTTACTGTTTTGACTGAAATTGTATATTGTACAAGTTTTTCACATCAAAATAATTATAATAGATGTCAGCTCTTCCCAACCGTGCCGGTACCAGGGATGGGTCAATTCACTCTCAAGCTCCTTTGATCAAGCATAAAATAAAAACAATTGTATATTTCTATTGTCACTATTTACATTAAGAGTAATACAAATAAATTCATGCAGAACAGGTTTTTAAATTCATCCGAGATATTCCTAAGCAGATGTCATGCACCAAATTAAGTCAATAATTGGATAAGATTATTGTCCCCCGAAAAAATTATTTTCGGGGGGACTATAGAAACGGGGTCCGTCTGTCCGTCACACTTTTGAGTACCTTCATGGTGTAATCATCTCCTCCTACAGATTTCATCCCAGAGATTTGAAACTTCAGAATATTGTTGCCCATATATTGAAGATGTGCAACATGTATATAGATGACGGAAAAATTATATTTTGACAGAGTTATTAACCCTTTTCGACTTAGAAAATTTCAACATATTTTTTAATTTTCTGTATGAGGGTACCTTCATGGTGTAATCAACTCCTACAGTTTTGATTGTAGATATTTGAAACTTCAGAGTATTGTTATCCACATATTGGAGATGTGCAACATGTATATAGGCGACGGATTTTTTTTTTTTGACAGAGTTATTAACCCTTTTTGACTTAGAAAATTTCAACATTTTTTATAATTTTTTGTATGAGGGTACCTTCATGGTGTAATCAACTCCTCCTACAGTTTTGATCGTAGATATTTGAAACTTCAGAGTATTGTTACCCACATATTGGAGATACCCACATATTGGAGATGTGCAACATGTTTATAGATGATAGAATTTTTTTTTCAGAGTTATTAACCCTTTTCAACTTTGTGGTTGCCAAGCCTGCAAATAGTGGGTTTGTCATTTACAGAATGAGGTCCCCAGAAGGTGAATTTAGTTAGTGAGGCTACCCAGTGGGCTAACATCACCAAATTCACCCTCTGGGGGCCTCATTCTGCTTAGGCTTCATCGTCTGGGAAGTATCTATAGTCTCAAATTAGCATTGTTTTTAGTTACTTTTTTCCCCTTCTGGGAAGTTTCTATATCCCCCAACATGCATGATTTGTTCTGAACTGATAACAAGACACATTCAGACTTTCATTTAGATTTGTTTTATTCATTCCACACGTTCATTTTTTATGTATATAATTGAACCATTTTGTTTCTTGACTTTTTATTTTTCCATTTCTCTCGAGATGTGTTCATTCATTTATCATATGCCACCACTCTGCAGCACAGTAGTTATATATTAGCATTGCTCATTAATTTGTTATAGCTGTTTAACTATTTAACGGTCTTATTGACTGTTAAAATATTTGAGAGAAATGAATAAATCGTGCAAATTTCGAAAGCATTTGTCTTATGACTTTGATTACTGAATGACTTCTCCCATTAATTATAAATATATTCATTTGTATGGAACCTTCCTCTTTGAGGAGATGGTCAGTTGATACAAGCAGTCGACACTGACAATGAAATACTCTTAGGATTATATGTAGAGATATTCAGGTAGTAAGTCCAACCAACAGCCTGAGGCCTTGAACTTATTAGCTCTACACCCCTACAAATGAATCATTGGGAATCAAGTAACTACTCCCCAGAAAGTATTCTGTTATCAATGATTTAATCTTTATCATTTAAATGATATATAACAATGGTTTGGAATTTGGTTCCTTCACACAAATAACTTCACCAAATTTGCTTGACCACAAGACTGCAAATAGCGTGTCTGCCATTTGCAGATTGAGGTCCCCAGAGGGTGAATTTAGTAACGCCATCCCGCAAAGCGGGCTAGCATCACTAAATTCACCCTCTGGGAACCTCATTCTGCTTAGGCCATCAACTGCTATGGTAGACCTAGGATCAGAATGAAGTTCTCCAGTTGAAGTTTGGTGATGTTCACCCATTGGGCACCTCGATTATGGATTTTATCTTCTGCAAATTAAAGGATATAGAAACTTTCCAGAAGGGAAACGTAACTAAACACAATGTTAATTTGATACTATAGATACTGCCCAGAAGATGAGGCCTAAGCAGAATGAGGTGTCCAGAGGGTGAATTTGGTGATGCTAGCCCGCTGTGCGGGATAGCATAACTAAATTCACCCTCTGGGGACCTCGTTCTGCAAATGACAGACACGCTATTTGCAAGCTTGCTTGACCAAATATGGTAATTTCTATAGTTCCATAAGATACTGCCTGTGTCAAAAGGGTTGGAGCCAGATGACATGTTCATTTACTGTTTTGACTGAAATTGTCTACTGTTAAAGTTTTTCACATCAAAATAATTATACTACCAGTAGATGTCAGCTCTTCCCAACCTCTCTTCCAGTACCAGGGATGGGTCAATTCACTCCCAGGTTCCTTTGATCAAGTATAAAGTAAAAAACAATTGTATATTTATATTATCACTAGCTGATGTGCCAGACTTCGTCCGGGTTATTTAGGGATTTCTAATTCAAAGTGACAACATTGGACAATACTGAGCGAACAGTATTAGGAGAAAGAAAAAAACTATTGTTCGATCGGTCCAGAAACCTGCCTACATGTATATGAGCGAGGTCAAGGACACGGTCATATTGGACCTGCCCATATTGTTCCCAGGATCAAAGTAGGCCTTCATACCAAATTTGAGTCGGATCGGTCGAGGTCCAGAAACATGCCTATGAGTGCATGAGCGAGGTCAAGGTCAATGACACGGTCACAACGTGAAATTGGACCTGCCCATATTGTTCCCGGGATCAAAGTAGGCCTGCATACCAAATTTGAGCCGGATGGGTCGAGCAGTCTCCGGTGGAGCTACAGTCATCACTCCTCGTCCATCCGTCCGTCAACAATTCTTTAAACTTCTTCTCTGGAACCAGAAGACCGAATGGGTGTGGATGTTCCCTAGGTGACTAACATTCCGATTTGTTCAAATGAGGTCACTGGGTCAAATAGTTGCGAAGCCAGGGCCATAACTTTTTCCCTCCATAGTAATTCTTTTAAACATCTCAAATACCACCAGACCAAATGGGTTCAAAAAGGTTTTATTTAACTCCATGGTCAATTAAAATAATATTTACTCAAATTCTTGACAGAGAATCATTAATAAGAAGCATTTACTTTGGCTCTAACTGTATACTGGGTATGCCTACACATGTCAAGTGAAATCTGACATTTTTATAAACATTCCCTGGAGATCTGCTAGAGGTCATTAATTCCCAATTACAACAACAATCTATCATATGCGTTGTTCAAATCTTTCAACAGGACATTTAGCACTCCCACATCCACCACTTCACTAGAACATATTTGGCAAACTTGAAAAGTGTTCTTTGAAAGAACCACCAGCTCTATTTAGCTCATATTTAATATTGAGGCTCCTTTGGTGATTGTGATTCAGATTTGTTCAATCAGGGTCACCAGGTCAAGTAGGTGCAAGGCCAGTCTATGTAAACATACACTCAGATTCATACTTACATGTATATTGAGTCTATTGCATTCCCATCAACTTTTCATTTCTGAACGGTTACGGGCTTCCCCGAAATTACGTCACACCGCGCTAAATATAAATCTGAAATTAGTTGTGATTGACAGGTGTAAACATGGTCACGTGCCAGTGCCGTCATGGCCGCTTCAACCCCTGTGAAGCTGATTCTAAGAATCGGAATTAATAGTTGCAGGGTTTGTGACTTTTCATTCGGCGGTTGTTTTACTGACAATAAAGGGAAACAGCTTCCGGGATCCAAAATAAAATGTATAATAAAGACAGATCTTCTTGATAATTATAAAAAATGTCAATTTGTGTGGATTTCTTGGACTCAGAACGAATCATTTTTGAGATTGGCCAGGCGATTTGTCGCCCATGTTGTCAAAAAATAACACAAATCAACGGCCACGAATATTGGGACTATCTGATAAAACAACTACAGAACTAAAAAAAAGTACCTTGACATAACAAAACGATCTATCAGTTCCCTAGTAGCACCACCGCAGCCAAAACGATCGATTTGTGAATTTCATGACGTCATGGATACTATTTTAACAACCTTTAGCCACACCTTCGGAATTTCCACACCAAGAGCACGTGACATGTTACTAGTTTTTTATTGGGGCACACATTTCTTAGAGTAAGTTTTGATTGGCGGTAATTACAAGGAATCCCGGGTTTGGGAAATGAAAACTGAACGAAAGGTCGTTAGACCCACTATTTTTTATATGTGGGTATGTAGTTCACTCCAGACTGGTGCAAGGCCAGCTACATTACTCTTTCTCTCCATAGTAATTTATGATATGTCTTCTATGCAAGAATCAAATGGCCTATTTTGCTTATATTTGGTATTAAATTACCTTGGGCGACAGATTTGTAAAAATGGGATCACAAAGTCGAATAAGGGCAGAGCCAGAGACATATCTATTTCACCACATAGTAATTCTTAAAATATGTTTGCAAGAGCCAAGAACTAGTTGGCTTATTTAGCATGGAATGTTCTTGTTTGACTGCAATTCAGATTTTTTTAAATTGGGTCACCTGGTCAAATAGGGGCCAAGCGAAGGACAGTTTCCCCTCTTAATATGCTTCCTTCACAAGGACCATCAGGTCTATTTTACTGATATTTAGTATGAAGGGTTCTTTGGTGTCTGGGATTCAAATTTATTCAGATGGTGTCACCAGGTTAAATAGGGTGGGACCAGGGACATAACTATGTCTCGAAAGTAATTCTTAAAATGTCTTCTCAAGAGAGGTTGGACTATTTAGCTTACATATAGTATGGAGGATCCTTTAGTGACTGAGATTCAGATTTGTTAACATGAGGTCAACCTGTTAAGAAATGAGGGGGCTATGGGGAGTTAACACTTTTGTGTCTAATAAAATCATTGAAATACCAAATTCATTAAAACATCTACCTTGGAACTACCTGACTGATTAATTTGACATACATGTAGACCGCGCCAATGGATTTAATTTTGAAATCCAAGATGGCTGCCAGCGGCCATGTTTTTTGGCCGAATGACCCCAAAACGACTCGTTCCCATCTACATGTCAATGTCAACATTCATGACAAATTTCATAAAGATCATACCAAAGGTATGACCTGTAGCCCGCGCCAAAGGAAATTGTTGACAGACACACAGACGACGGATGCCAACCCATGGCAATAGCTCAAACTTACAAAGTAAGTATGTCAAATTAAGTTTATTTGCTAAAAAGGGCCATAACTCTCGAAAAAATGGACGGAGCAAACCCATATTCGAACTTGGACCTGTATTTTGGTCTGATAAACTCACCTATGAAATTTGCTTTTGTTCTAATAACCGAAATTAAAGTTATCATCCGGAAACCATTTCCGGACAGATGCACGGACACTGGCTATTTTAATAGTCCCCTGAAATTTTTTTTTAGGGGGACAAAAACATGGCCACATCCTGAATGTCAAGCTCATTTTCACAAGCATATAAATCCAACCAGAGGGGGAAGATGATATGTGAATATAGTTTTCTAGGCAACAATTTATTTTATTATAAAATCATGATTGGTATACAATAACAATACCAAATTCAACACAAAATGACTCGATCAAATCTCAACTTGGAGACTTTAAGATAAGAGTTTCCATTTCCAGCTCAAGTTACAAAGAAGATATCATTTATTGTTTCCTATAAACAGTACAGTGCATAAAACAGTAAGTCTGAGACAAAATACATAGCCATTTTAAAAATGTCTATATTGAATGGATTCTCCCACACAGTTAGAATAGCATACATTGAAATGGTCTATTATTATCTTGGAGGTATGTACAGGTATATAGGCAGAAGACAGATATAGAAGTGTAATGTAGAAGGAGTTCTATTTATTGCAGGGAAATGTTCAGATAAGAAGTTCAACAAACATGTTGAACTTTTTATCTGAACATTTCCTGAGGGATAAATACTCATCAATGATGCTTTAGTATAGAAATGGTTAAACTTAATATCTGAACATTTCCGAAGGGATAACTACTCAGAGTACTGTGTTATATGCATGTTGACGATGTTGTACGATTATTTATCCGGAAAAAACAATTAAGATGCTATAATTTAGCTATTGGTGGTGACAGTGCAGATATATGCTTTATCCAATAAAAACTATCTATCTATGAAAATTGTTTTTGTTGTAACTTTGGTCTGGGAAGAGATACTTTTATCTTCAACACAGAACTCACATTACCCCTGTCTATATTATAGTGCACATTTTTTTGCACTTTACATAAGACATCAGGCTGAAATATGTGTATTTTTATTTGAGAGCGTAGATGTTTGCTTTGAGATTAAATGATCTATGAAAACTTAAGTGATACATACTGACATAGCTATAAACTTAATCAAAAATCCCAGAAAACTGCAGATGAACTATTCATTTAAAAAAAACCTCAAGATGTAAAATGAGTTGTTTCAACTAACTTAATGACCAACAAATTCTGGTTACACAATAACAAATGCAAACATAATTTTTATAGTGATACGAAACACTGTTCAAACACTATGGTAAGGGTGATAAAATCGAAACGGAGAATAATCTTGCTTAAAATATTAATTTTTACAAATATTATATCCAAATTGACAACACGCACTGTCATTCTTATATATTAATAAAATGCAGTGACTCTTGATGAAAAATCGTTTTCATTAATTTATCACTTATAGTTGCGCCCCTAATTGATAAGTAAATATTTACAATTGAAAGTAGTTCAGATTTTTTTGAGTGGTATGGTCGATTTGATTGAGTTTTTCTGCGATGTTAGTAAACGGCTTCATTCCTCAAGATGGCATAGCTCCTGAATAGTAACTTATCAGTTTCACGCACCCAAACAAGTCCATAATAAGTCTTTTAAAGACATATTATGTACTTGTTCGGGTGCGTGAAACTGATAAGTTAGTATACCAAGGTGCTATGCCAATTGGAGTAATGTACTATTCTACTAACATCGCCGAAAATCATAGAAAACATCGTCTGAACTACGCTCAAATGTAAATATTTACTACTCGATTTGGGACGCATCTGTCAGCGATAAACGATTTCGCCATCGAGAGTCACTGCATTGAATTAATATATAAGAATGACAGTGTGTGTTGTCAATTTGAATATAATATTTGTAAAAATTACTACTTTGAACAAGATTATTCTCCATTTATATTTGATCACCCTACCGGAGTGTTTCATATCACTTTAAGTGATAAAAAATTGAACTCCAATAAAATATGCAATCAAATGCAAGAAATGCTTCATGAATACACACGCATATCATATTTATTTGTTTGGAATTAAATATTTAATTGACATGACCATTGTGTTCTGAGATGTGTTATCTTTTGGTGGTAGCATACAAAGTAAGAGTAAAGCCAACGGTAGAATAATGGACATGACAATCAAGTGTTATAAACCAGATGGCATGGCAATAACACAGACTGACATATCCACGTCATTCCATGAAAGAATATAACAACAATATTAACCCTTTGAGTGCCAGGGGCCGATCTCATCGGCCCTAAACCTACAAAATAAGTCTGTTAAGAATATAAGAATGAATTATTAAAATTGTAAAAAAAAATGTTAGGCCAATGCATTCTCTTATATATGCGAGGCGACCCATGGTCGACTCGCATATATAAGAGAATGCATTGGCACAGGGTATATGGGTTGATACAAAAATCGGACCTGGCACTCAAAGGGTTAAAGTCATTAGCTTCACTCCCGGTGGGTATATATTTCATGTCAGACAGAACTGTATCCGATATACCATAAGAAAGGTCATACAAAACTAGAAATAAAACCCCAAGGTTGCATATTATTGATGCGGTATTCGCCCCGTATTAAATTGTTGAAAACTGCGGTCAGAGTAAGAAATCTTCTCAGATACAACCACATTTTCGGCGCGAATCATCGCGTGGAGGTCATGGAATTATATTCGGAAGAAATCGGAACCGCCCGAAAAACGACGATCGGCTGGCACACACGGTTAAGAGAACAGCCAAAACAATAGCCGACATGTCGATAACCGAAAGTAGATTCAACAAAACACAAACTAGATAATGTGATTATGTCTTGATTTTTGCATCGATATCTCATGTTTTCTAATTGAAATGTCGAGAATTAATGGGCAACTAACAAAGTGTACACACTGTGTATATGTTATATATGGATTGTTTGCAAATTTAGGCGTGAATGGGTATTCGTGCACAGCATGCAAAATACGATTGGCACACCTCCGAACCGATCAGCTGATCCAGGTCGTCATGCTTCTCATCGATTGAAAATAAACAAATCGGGGAATTCCTGCCCTTCTTATCAAACGTCAACACATTTGGTCGAATTTAAGATGAAGTTATCTGCAATGGCATTATTGACTTATGTAAATGGAAATTATTAGCAATATTTCAAACGCAGAGAGTGCATGAACCACCGATCGATCTATAAATTATAATAGCCCAATCGGGCTGAACTAGATCGATTGGTCTTCCTGGCATAGTGGTTGCTGCTGTAAGAGAGGGAACTCTAAATTTCTTAAATATTAAAATTTTGTTTGTTTTCAGATTTGTACAAGTTTATAATGAATATTACTAGTAAAAAAATATACCATTGTCTTTCATTAGTTTCAAAATAAATGAGAATTTTTTTTAATTGGTAGAAACAGCTGGTCGAAAGAACAATTTAGAGTACTCCCCTTATCCCAGATTCACTTTATAGTAGCTAATTACACTTAAGCATAAATTATTTATGCTTAAGCATAATTAACTTACGATCAGCGTAATACATTTGAATTACGCTTGAGTGTTATTGGGTTCATCAGCTATCTCACCTCTATGGGAGGAAGCCAAATTAACATTTAATAAATAATTGAGCTAAAGCCCCCCCCCCCCCCCCAATCAAGGAATCTCTAATTACACTTAAGTGCAATAAGAATATTTCTTATCGCGCTTAAGTGCAATAAGAAGATTCCTTATTGCGCTTAGAGATTCCTTATTGCGCTTAAGTGAAATACGATATTCCTTTTTGTGCTTAAGTGCAATAAGATATTCCTTATTGTGCTAACTGCTAAGCGCAATTAGATATTTCCTTATTGAACTTAATCGCAATTATATCTTCCCTTATTATATCGCTTAAGCTCAATTATATCGCTTAAGCTCTATTATTTATTAAATGTTAATTTGGCTCCCCACAATTATACCTCATGTATATTGGTATAACCTGATGTAGGTTACTGGCATTAGTAATGCGGTTGCATCCATTTCAGCTTGAGGGGAGTTCAATGAGAGTGTATATGAATTACGTTTAAGCGTACTTCATTTACGCTTAAGCGCGGAACTCATTTACACTTAAGCATAATTAATATGAATAATGCTTAAGCAAATACCTAACTCCAACTGATTTCCTCTGTCTGAATAATTGAGTCCATCTCATAGTATATGGGGGAGTCTAAACCGATGTTTGATTGATGTCTTATTGCCAGAGTAAATTTGAGTTTAGAGGAAATCGCATGGGAGACAGCCTTTTCAAATATATTATTTATTAGTGTAAATCAATTGCGCTCAAGCGCAAAAAATATGTGTCTAATAATATATTTGCGCTTTAGCATAAAATTGCCATAAATGTGATCTATTATATGGGAGGCCCTTTTCACATTTATTATTTATTTACGCTTAAGCGCAAATAACCTCTATCATTTGCAATTAAGCAAATAGATCATATTAATTAATTTTACATGGCACAGGCCTAAACACATCACTAAAGTTGATATAGCCCCACCATATGAGGGAAACAATCCCCCAGAAACCCCAAGATCTGTTTTATGACCATGGAAATGATATAGATCTGTGTAGGATATGTCTCTTTTATAAAATATACTATATCTCTGGGATGGCGACACAAATTCTTGGGGACAGGGATGATGATATTATGAAAATATGGGTTTTTCCCCAACTTCAAGTCAATGAGTACACCATATGAGGGAAGCAAACCCCAGTAACCCCTAATTCCCTATTTATGGCCATGGAAATGGTATATATCTGTGCAGGAGATAATAAAATATACATGAGCTCTGGGAGTGAGGCACCAAATCTTGGGACACCAGGGACAGAGATGCTGATATGCATATGGAAATATGTTTTTTCTTCAACTTCGAGTCTGTATGGGGCTATTACTATGGGCCC
Source organism: Siphonodentalium dalli (assembly GCA_032622095.1). Lineage (NCBI taxonomy): Eukaryota > Metazoa > Mollusca > Scaphopoda > Gadilida > Siphonodentaliidae > Siphonodentalium > Siphonodentalium dalli. The sequence goes on from CP136063.1 coordinate 69,239,740, forward strand.
ATGCTAATATAATATGAGATGGACTCAATCATTCACATCAGAGGGATGTAATGGAGTGTTAGGTATTTGCGCTTAAGCGCAAATAAATTGATAGACACATATTTGTGCTTAAGCGCAAATGATTTACGCTTAAGCACAAATATTTGCGCTTAATGATTTATGCTTAAGCACAAATATTTGCGCTTAAGCGCAAATAAATAATAAATGTGAAAAGGGCCTCCCAAACTATTTCCGCTAAAGCGCATATGATTTGTATTCAAGTATAAATGATTTGCTCTTAAGTGCAAATGATTTACACTTAAGCGTAAATGATTTGCGATTAAGCAGAATCAGAATAAATGTGAAAACGGCTTCTCGTATAATCGCTTAAGCATAATTCATTTATGATTAAGTGTAATTAATCTATCAATGAAAATAAATGACCAGTGAGCTTAAGCGTAAATCAATTACGCTTAAGCACACTTTAATCAATTACGCTTAAGCACACTAGTCATAATTCTATTACTCATAGGAGTAATGCTTTATCTACATCATACGGTTAAGCGTAAGTGAAGTACGCTTTATATGTGTGCATTACACCTGAGTGTAATACATTACGCTTAATTGTAATTCACTTACGCTAATGTGCAATTAGCTAATACATGTGAAAAAGGCTTTCCATTATAGTTATCATCCATCAGAATGAATAGTGCTTACTAAAGCTTGACAACAGAATTTGCCATTAAAAACATTTCATGGCCAATGAGCTAACAAATGTTCTGTACTGGCATATTGAATACCAATTATTTGTACTATTGTACAGGTATAATGTAATTAAACAGTTTTGAGTTACAAAAGTAAGACAACTCTTTCTGCACGGTACTGTGCTTGCGGCCAGATTGATGTAAAAATTCGGTCAATGCGCTTACAATTTTCTATAAATAGTAACATTTTGGAATTATTACCTCTCGATCACTGTTCGATTATAATCTTTGCCACTAACTCGGCCAATGTTCTTCCGTTTGTGATTTCACGCAACAATTCCCTTTCTATTCCTTCCCTGTCGAATTGACTACCGATTGCGATGTCAATTTGTTTTTCGCTTTAATATTCTGATGTGCATGACGCTATTCCAGCGAACGGTCATCCTCCCTAGAAGCCATTTCTGAGAACGAAACCCGATTCAATCCCAATCGAGTCGGAAGTGCTCGGGCATTTCCGTGACTGCACAAGACAACGCATCGGTTTGTATTTTCGTGTTATTATGGTGAGATTAATCGGGACGATTGATGAATATAAATAGTTAGCCGAATGGCCGTATAATGTGTACAAACTGACTTCAGGATGGGGGATTTCGTGTATCTGAGTTATTTTATTCACTCTTCCCACAGAATGACGCAGGGAACTCAATTGTGAGGTTCAATTTACGTTTCACATCACTTTAACAACAAAAACAGCAACCAGAATCACTAATTGAAATGATATGCACATATGTTGGTGTGTCAATAATCTCTTCTTCATAGATAGAATGTCTCCTGGTGCTGAAGTAATAATACAGGTGCTTTATCCTCTTTGGTGCAGAATAGAAAAAGGTTGCCAGTGTAAATGACTTTCCAGACAGGATACGACACACATGATTCTTTTCTCAAGAGGCAGCTTAAGCATATATGAATGTAGTTGGGTATCTGTGGCATCACCTTGCCACAGATAGGTTGGGTATCTGGGGCATCACCTTGCCACAGATAGGTTGGGTATCTGGGGCATCACCTTGCCACAGATAGGTTGTCAAAAATATTGAGTTCTTGTCTGATTGTAACTATAAATACTTCTCCAGACCAATCACCATGTTTGTATGACATTTTACAGTTACTCCTGGTATCTTTATCAATGCAAAAGCAGAAATGAGCCAACTGGCCGCATATCAACTAATCTTTTTAAAAAGCCAAGGACAATCTTTCAGATTTACGTTTCTAGAATCTGAAAGATGGTCGTCAATTTTTTTAAGACTGAATACGAGTTATGTAATTAGCTCTGCATCTGCAAATACATTTTGTTTCTTATTTGTTCTAATTAGCTGATGTTGTGGGGTTTGCCTGTTATTGTATTGTGCTTTAACCCTTCCATGACTGGAGCCTCCTGAAATTTTGTGAAAACTCTGTGTCAATGAATTCTCTTATATATGTGATATGGAGCATTGCATATATAAGAGACTATACATTGGACTAACAATATTTACATTGACCTTGTAAGCCAGTGCATTCTCTTATATATGCGAGGCTCCCCGATGTGAGACTCGCATATATAAGAGAATGTACTGGTACAGGGTCTTTAATGCTGCTCGAGCACAGCTCCTGCCATGAAAGGGTTGAGGACCAATAGAATGATGAGGCATAAGAGTTTCTGAAAAATGCATTCAATGATCATCACGACACCATAGACTTGATTTTGTCTCTGTCCATATATAACACATAAGCGGCAGATAAAGCGAATCCCATGGCACCGCCTCGTAAACACTTCTTCCAACCAGCTGTAAAGAGAATATAAAGAACCAATGAGAACTATTCATGACAAGCCTTGAAATAGTGTGTCTGTCATTTGCAGAATGAGGTTCCCAGAGGGTGAATTTAGTGATGCTATCCCGCACAGCGGGCTAGCATCACCAAATTCACCCTCTGGGAACCCCATTCTGCTAAGGCATAAGCAGAATGAGATTCTATTTCTTTTTTAGTTTAGTTTCTTTTTACCCCCCAATTGCAGACAATGGGTGCACATCACAATTTTCACCATTTGGGAACTTCAATTGAGTCTCTCTCTCATAGCAGATGAGGCCATGCAGAATGAGGTCCCCAGATGGTGAATTTGTTGATGCTAACTCACTATGCGGGATAGCATCACAGAATTCACCCTCTGCAAATGACAGGCACAATATTTCAAGGCTTGATGATATATAGGATCTCTAAGGAGTCGCAATTCTATACAAAATTTATTAACCAAGTGCCAAGCCTTGAAATAGGGTGTCTGTCATTTGCAGAATGAGGTCCCCAGAGGGTGAATTTAGTGATCCTACCCCGCACAGCGGGCTAGCATCACCAAATTCACCCTCTGGGGACCTCATTCTGCTTACACCTCAGCAGAATGAGGTTCCCAGAGGGTGAATTTGGTGATGCTAGCCCGCAATGCGGGGTACCATCACTAAATCACCCTCTGGGGACCTCATTCTGCAAATAACAGACACCCTATTTCAAGGCTTACCAAGTGCACTAAATTTGATTCGAGCTAAGCTTTAGTGAGGTTAGAATCAAATTAAGATGATGAGGTTAGTAGATTTTGTATAGAATTGAAACAAATTTGAGATCGATTTTATCACATATTCACACTTAGCAAGGAAATACAATCTTGAAACAGCTGGGGTTAAAACAAATTAATATTTATTTCCTTATCACAACTAAAGAGAAAGTAAAGACAACTTAAAAAATTCATCTCACTGTCAACACTAAATAACCCGACAAAAATTGGATAACATAATTATATTCTAAATCAAATACAGGATTATCAACAATCATCTACATACTTCCAAGCTTTGAAATAACCAAGCCTGCAAATAGTGTGTCTGTCATTTGCAGAATGAGGTCCCCAGAAGGTGAATTTAGTGACACTATCACAGTGGGCTAGCATCAACAAATTCACTCTCTGGGGACCTCATTCTGCTTAGGCCTCATCTTCTTGTAAGTATCTGTAGCCTCAAATTAACATTGTTTTAGTAACTATTTTCCCTTCGCTAGGAAGTTTCTATATCCCCTAATTAGGCTAATTTGCAGAAGATAAAATGCATAATCGAGGAACTAATGGGTGGACATCACCAACTTCAATTGGGGAACTTTAATCTGATCATAGGCCTAAGCAGAATGAGGCACCCAGAGGGTACATTTGATGATGCTAGCCCACTATGTGGGATAGCATCACTAAATTCATCCTGTGGGGACCTCATTTTGAAAGTGACAGATTTGCAGGTGGAATATGATGGAGATTCCCAAACCGGAACATCGTTACAAAAAATGTCCTGGATACGGCCCTGAACACAAAAATAATTATTATTATTCAGTAATGGATCACAATTATGAGATATTTATAAGCAGAACTGATGCGAGGTTTCGCTAAGATACTAACCAGGAGATTTATATAGCAAGCCAGCACCAGTTCCAGATAATACAGTATTAAGCTCATCATCCACACCACGGAAATACGAGAAGGCAACACCAAAAACACTGTAGAAGAAGGCTGAAAGGAACAATACATTTATTGCATAACTCAAACAATAGTCAGTGGTTATTCAGTTACTGCTGACTATGCCAATGCATTCTATTATATATGTATGCAAGTCTCCCATAAGGCCTTGTATATGTTAGAGAATATATTGGCCTAACAATAATTACCTTGACCTTGTAAGCCAGTGCATTCTCTTATATATGCGAGGCTCCATATGGGAGACTCGCATATATAAGACAATGCACTGGCACAGGATCTATATTTGCTGCACCAGACACAGACACACTATTATCACCATTGACTAAAAGGTTTTTTTGGTTGCTTCGGTTTCCCATTGATCCTTTACAAGCCTGGATATAATGTGTCTGACATTTGCAAAATGAGGTTCCCAGAGGGTGAATTTAGTGATGCTATCCTGCACAGTGGGCTGGCATCAGCAAATTCAACGTCTGGGAACTTCATTCTGCTCAGACCTCAACTGCTATGGGAGAACTAGGATCAGATTGAAGTTCCCCAGTTGAAATTGGTGATATTCACCCATTAGTCACCTCGATTATGCATTTTATCTTCTGCAAATTAGGGGATATAGAAGTGAAAAAGTAACTAAACAAGAGGTACGCATCTAAGATGCTTTTGTCGAGTTTTTTGGCAGTCGAACCAAACTTCTGCCAATAAGGTGCACAACTCCGGGAAAAAAAGTCGGACGGTGGTATATTATTGCAATAGATCTATATACCAAATATCAGTTGAATCTGTTAATATTTCATTGAGTTATCGCACTAACGGTGATAAAATTGTTATTAAAATAGACAAACTAAGACCCATAACTCTGGAAAAAAAATTCGGACAAACCAGGTTTTCGAATTTGTCCGAGATCTTGTTGCAAGAGACTCATATACCAAATATTGTTTAAATTGGTTAATATTTCATTGAGTTATCGCTCGAACGGTGATAACATTGCTAAAAATAGACAAACTAAGACCCATAACTCCGCGAAAAAAATTCGGACAAACCTGGTTTTCGAACTCGTCCGAGATATTGTTGCAAGAGACTCATATACCAAATAATGTTGAAATCGGTTAATATTTCATCAAGTTATCGCACTAACGGTGATAAAATTGCTAAAAATAGATAAACTAAGACCCATAACTCCGGGAAAAAAATTCGGACAAACCTGGTTTTCAAACTCGTCCGAGATATTGTTGCAAGAGACTCATATACCAAATATTGTTGAAGTCGGTTAATATTTCATCGAGTTATCGCGCTAACGGTGATAACATTGCTAAAAATAGACAAACTAAGACCCATAACTCCGGAAAAAAAATTGACTAAAAACCATCTAAGATGGATAACTCTTGTCAAAAAGTTCGGACGTGACCTATTTTCTACATGAAGTAAATAGTCATGGGGAGCAACTCACGTACCAAAATTATTTTGAATCCGTTCACAAATGTCAGTTATAAGGCATTCTTTAGGTCCGCCCTCCGCCTCGACTAAAAATAATGTTAATTTGAGACTATAGATACTTCCCAGAAGATGAGGCCTAAGCAGAATTAGGTCCCCAGTGGGTAAATTTGGTGATGCCAGCCTGCTTAAATTCACCCTCTGGGGTCCTTATTCTTCAAATATTACACACTATTTGAGTCAGACTTGATTGTAAATATATATATATATATATAGGAGATATAGCACAGTAGCAATGTTATATTTTTATGCCTCCGAAACATGCCGAGCATTGCCATTTGAACATGCTTGGGACTATACAACACACCAGGCGCCTGTTTTTAGAAGCAAATTTGATTTTTGAGACTGTGCAAATTGATTGTATATATATATGGTCTGAAGAATTTACCAATGAGTACAGACCCTACTTATCACTGTTTTGCGGAGTGTACAAGCATTTCAGTCAAACAGCGAGATGAGAGCTCCATATTCTTACCTATGCCTCCTATTGTCTGGGCTGAAGAAGCTCCTTGTTTTGTTATGTAATTCAACATTCTGAAAAGAGAATTGAGGGTGTTCACAGCTACTAATCATTATGACATAACTTCAAATAAGAGAGCTTTCCGGTGAATGGCAACAAGACTAAATCCTGAAAAATTACCTATAATACTGCTGCGGTAAAGGAATTGATTATTTAGGGCATTACTGTAGGTGATTTAGGCATTAACCTGTGGATCAGGTAGGGGAATGTGCCTGAGGTGAAATTTTCAGTACCCATGACCCCTTTAGTGGAAACCCTCATATCTAAAATATGTCATTGCAAATTAAAATTTTCATTGAATTTTATCCTGAAGAGAAGTCATTAGTATATAATTTTTTGAGTCAACAGGTTGATGCAAGCAGTAGTTTCTCTCATAATGCATGAGGCACACGAACGGGAAGACACACCACAGATAGACAGAAGATGAAAATTAAACCAAAGCAGGAAATATGATAAAGAACAGATATTAAACATGACTCACTGTGTTCTTCTGACGACACCATAGAGCTCTGCTTTCTTGGTTTCTAAGATTCCGGAGTATAAACCCATGGCACCTCCAACAGCACCACCTGCTCAAACAACAATATCCATCAGTGTTAGTTTAATATTAGACAAGAGTGAGACTAGCAAAACCAGTTAATTAACCCTTTCGGTGCCAAGTCCGATTTTTGAATCAACCCATATTTCCTTGATCATTTTTCAAATTTATTGATTATAATAATGTGATTCATTGATGGAAAGAGCTCTTAGATTTATTGATTATAATAATGTGATACATTGATGGAAAGAGCTCTAATAAATTTGAAAAATTATCAAGGAAATATTTGTTGATACAAAAATCAGACTTGTCACTGAAAGGGTTAATTAAAGACGCATCCCGGGTTACAGACCCCAAGTTACAAGAACATAAGAAATCTAATTTAAAATCGTTTTCTGCTTTGTAAATTATAGACAAATTTTGTTCTTATGCCAACCATAAATGTTGCATAAATAGTATGCTATTGTCAAGTTTGTATGCTTTGTTATGTAAACAAAAGCTAGGTTCTGTATCATTTTTGACTTTTGTTTACATAACAATTAACAAAGCATATGAACTGGGCCATAACACACTATTCACGTGATATTTATGATTGGTGAAAGAAGTTAAGAACAAAGTCTGGCTACCGGCATAATTACCACAGAGTGAAAGAACAATATAGCACTTGTGCAAAACTTAAAATTACTTCCGTCATATATGGAGTGTCCATCAGTCTTCTCTGTTTAAAACACCACCAGGGAACATTTTTAAGTTCCCTGACACAACAAACACCACTGTAAGTTTGATTCGACTGTGACCTACAAGTAATTGAAGTGTGGTATAATTTCCAGTTTAACACCACATACGATGTGTCCGTTTTACATGGAAATGAATCGGTTTACATGGAAAATAAAATGAGAGGCATACTAATTTTTTTAAATCACTAAAATAATGAAAGTGTCAATGACACTGTAGCTCAACTTAGGTAGGGGAATAATTTAATGGTTGACAGTAAATGGAGGAATAGGAAAGGTGCTAATTGAAATGTCTAACCTGCGCCAAAGGATTTAGTGATGCAAAGAGTAAGATACAAGATGGCTGCTGGTGGCCATTTTTTTTGACCAATTGACCCCAAAAGGACTCGTTCCCATCTACGTATAATTGTTAACATCCATGACAAATTTTATGAAGATCTGACCAAAGCTACGACCTACAAATTTCATAATGATCAGACGAACAGTACGACCTGTAGACCGCGCCAATGGATTGAATTTTGAAATCCAATATGGCCACTGGCAGCCATGTTATTTGGCCGAATGACCCCACAATGATTCGTTCCCATCTACATGTCAATGTCAACATTCATGACAAATTTCATAAAGATTAGACCAAAGGTACAACTCGTTCCCATCTACATGTCAGTGTTAACATCCATGACAAATTTAATAAAGATCAGACCAAAGGTATGACCTGTAGCCCACGCCAAAGGATTTAGTCATGCAAAGAGTAAAATGCTGGTGGCCATGTTTTTTGACCGAATGACCCCAAAACGACTCGTTCCCATCTACATGTCATTGTTATAATTCATGACAAATTTCATGACCATCTGACCAAAGCTACGACCTGTAGCCCACACCAAAGGATTTAGTCATGCAAAGAGTAAAATCGAAGATGGCTGCTGGCGGCCATGTTTTTTGACCAAATGACCCCAAAACGACTCGATCCCATCTACATGTCATTATTAACATCAATGACAAATTTCATGATGATCAGACGAACAGTACGACCTGTAGCCCGCGCCAATGGATTGAATCTTGAAATCCAAGATGGCTGCCAGCGGCCATGTTTTTTGGCCGAATGACCCCAAAATGACTCGTTCCCATCTACATGTCAATGTCAACATTCATGACAAATTTCATAAAGATCAGACCAAAGGTACGACCTGTAGCCCGCACCCAACGATTTAGTCATGCAAATAGTAAAATCCAAGATGGCTGCTGGCGGCCATGTTTTTCGGCCGAACGACCCCAAAATCCCTCGTTCCCACCTACATGTCATTGTTAACATCCATGACAACTTTCATGATGTTCCGATCAAAGCTACGACATGTAGCCCGCGCCAAAGGATTTAGTCATGCAAAGAGTAAAATCCAAGATGACTGCTGGCGGCCATGTTTATTGGCCGAACGACCCCAAAATGACTCGTTCCCATCTACATGTCAATATTAACATCCATGACAAATTTCATGATGATCAGACGAACAGTACGACCTGTAGGCCGCGCCAATGGATTGAATTTTGAAATCTAAGATGGCCGCCAGCGGCCATGTTTTTTGGCCGAATGACCCCACAATGATTCGTTCCCATCTACATGTCAATGTCAACATTCATGACAAATTTCATAAAGATTAGACCAAAGGTACAACCTGTAGCCCGCGCCAAAGGATTTAGTCATGCAAAGAGTAAAATCCAAGATGGCTGCTGGCGGCCATGTTTTTTGGCCGAACGACACCAAAATCACTCGTTCCCATCTACATGTCATTATTAACATCAATGACAAATTTCATGATGATCAGGGGAACAGTACGATCTGTAGCCCGCGCCAATGGATTGAATCTTGAAATCCAAGATGGCTGCCAGCGGCCATGTTTTTTGGCCGAATGACCCCAAAATGACTCGTTCCCATCTACATGTCAATGTCAACATTCATGACAAATTTCATAAAGATCAGACCAAAGGTACGACCTGTAGCCCGGGCCAAAGGATTTAGTCATGCAAAGAGTAAAATCCAAGATAGCTGCTGGCGGCCATGTTTTTCGGCCGAACGACCCCAAAATCCCTCGTTCCCATCTACATGTCATTGTTAACATCCATGACAAATTTCATGATGTTCCGATCGAAGCTACGACCTGTAGCCCGCGCCAAAGGATTTAGTCATGCAAAGAGTAAAATCCAAGATGGCTGCTGGCGGCCATGTTTATTGGCCGAACAACCCCAAAATGACTCGTTCCCATCTACATGTCAATATTAACATCCATGACAAATTTCATGAAGATCAGACGAACAGTACGACCTGTAGCCCGCGCCAATGGATTGAATTTTGAAATCTAAGATGGCCGCCAGCGGCCATGTTTTTTGGCCGAATGACCCCACAATGATTCGTTCCCATCTACATGTCAATGTCAACATTCATGACAAATTTCATAAAGATTAGACCAAAGGTACAACCTGTAGCCCGCGCCCAAGGATTTAGTCATGCAAAGAGTAAAATCCAAGATGGCTGCTGGCGGCCATGTTTTTTGGCCGAACAACTCCAAAATCACTCGTTCCCATCTACATGACAGTGTTAACATCCATGACAAATTTCATAAACTTCCGACCAAAACAACGACCTGTAGCCCGCGCCAAAGGATTTAGTCATGCAAAGAGTAAACGACACCAAAATCACTCGTTCCCATCTACATGTCATTATTAACATCAATGACAAATTTCATGATGATCAGGGGAACAGTACGATCTGTAGCCCGCGCCAATGGATTGAATCTTGAAATCCAAGATGGCTGCCAGCGGCCATGTTTTTTGGCCGAATGACCCCAAAATGACTCGTTCCCATCTACATGTCAATGTCAACATTCATGACAAATTTCATAAAGATCAGACCAAAGGTACGACCTGTAGCCCGGGCCAAAGGATTTAGTCATGCAAAGAGTAAAATCCAAGATAGCTGCTGGCGGCCATGTTTTTCGGCTGAACGACCCCAAAATCCCTCGTTCCCATCTACATGTCATTGTTAACATCCATGACAAATTTCATGATGTTCCGATCGAAGCTACGACCTGTAGCCCGCGCCAAAGGATTTAGTCATGCAAAGAGTAAAATCCAAGATGGCTGCTGGCGGCCATGTTTATTGGCCGAACAACCCCAAAATGACTCGTTCCCATCTACATGTCAATATTAACATCCATGACAAATTTCATGAAGATCAGACGAACAGTACGACCTGTAGCCCGCGCCAATGGATTGAATTTTGAAATCTAAGATGGCCGCCAGCGGCCATGTTTTTTGGCCGAATGACCCCACAATGATTCGTTCCCATCTACATGTCAATGTCAACATTCATGACAAATTTCATAAAGATTAGACCAAAGGTACAACCTGTAGCCCGCGCCCAAGGATTTAGTCATGCAAAGAGTAAAATCCAAGATGGCTGCTGGCGGCCATGTTTTTTGGCCGAACAACTCCAAAATCACTCGTTCCCATCTACATGACAGTGTTAACATCCATGACAAATTTCATAAACTTCCGACCAAAACAACGACCTGTAGCCCGCGCCAAAGGATTTAGTCATGCAAAGAGTAAACGACACCAAAATCACTCGTTCCCATCTACATGTCATTATTAACATCAATGACAAATTTCATGATGATCAGGGGAACAGTACGATCTGTAGCCCGCGCCAATGGATTGAATCTTGAAATCCAAGATGGCTGCCAGCGGCCATGTTTTTTGGCCGAATGACCCCAAAATGACTCGTTCCCATCTACATGTCAATGTCAACATTCATGACAAATTTCATAAAGATCAGACCAAAGGTACGACCTGTAGCCCGGGCCAAAGGATTTAGTCATGCAAAGAGTAAAATCCAAGATAGCTGCTGGCGGCCATGTTTTTCGGCTGAACGACCCCAAAATCCCTCGTTCCCATCTACATGTCATTGTTAACATCCATGACAAATTTCATGATGTTCCGATCGAAGCTACGACCTGTAGCCCGCGCCAAAGGATTTAGTCATGCAAAGAGTAAAATCCAAGATGGCTGCTGGCGGCCATGTTTATTGGCCGAACAACCCCAAAATGACTCGTTCCCATCTACATGTCAATATTAACATCCATGACAAATTTCATGAAGATCAGACGAACAGTACGACCTGTAGCCCGCGCCAATGGATTGAATTTTGAAATCTAAGATGGCCGCCAGCGGCCATGTTTTTTGGCCGAATGACCCCACAATGATTCGTTCCCATCTACATGTCAATGTCAACATTCATGACAAATTTCATAAAGATTAGACCAAAGGTACAACCTGTAGCCCGCGCCCAAGGATTTAGTCATGCAAAGAGTAAAATCCAAGATGGCTGCTGGCGGCCATGTTTTTTGGCCGAACAACTCCAAAATCACTCGTTCCCATCTACATGACAGTGTTAACATCCATGACAAATTTCATAAACTTCCGACCAAAACAACGACCTGTAGCCCGCGCCAAAGGATTTAGTCATGCAAAGAGTAAAATCCAAGATGGCTGCTGGCAGCCATGTTTTTTGGCCGAACGACCCCAAAATCACTCGTTCCCATCTACATGTCAATATTAACATCAATGACAAATTTCATGATGATCAGATGAACAGTACGACCTGTAGGCCGCGCCAATGGATTGAATCTTGAAATCCAATATGGCCGCTGGCAGCCATGTTTTTTGGCCGAATGACCCCAAAATGACTCGTTCCCATCTACGTGTCAATGTCAACATTCATGACAAATTTCATGAAGATCAGACCAAAGGTACAACCTGTAGCCCGCGCCAAAGGAAATTGTTGACGGACACACGGACACACGCACACACACGGACACACGGACGACGGACGCCAAACCATGGCAATAGCTCAAACTTACAAAAGTAAGTTGAGCTAAAAATGGTTGGGGGCTCCGCAATAGGGGCAGGTGGGCCACCAGAAACACAGATCTTTTTTTTTTTGGATGTTTATAGGTGATCATTGTAAGGGTTATAGAAATTAAATATTGTAATCACTCGTCAATGAGAAATAAAAATTATTATAATTATCTCAGGTGGTGATTACATTAGGGAATATCAAGTGCTCATGTTTGAATTACCAACATGGATGGGAATTATATATATATAAAAATTATAAGTGGTTTGGATAAAAGTCAATCAAGGGATCAATAGTCAATGAGTTCACGTGGATTTATCACGTGGAAATAAATAAAAATATCTTTTGTAAAAATTAGTCTCGACTCTTGAATTGTGAGTATATCTTTGAAGGACTGTAGTGGTTTTAACCCTTTCATGATGGGAACTACGCTGGTGCAGCATTAAAGATCCTGTGTCAGTGCATTCTCTTATATATGTAAGTTTCCAATTGGGAGCCTCACTTACATACATTGTAAGAGGATGCACTGGCTTACAAGGTCAAGGTAAATATTGTTAGGCCAATGTATTCTCTTATACTTGTATATGCGAGGCTCCCTATGGGAGCATATGGGAATGCATTGGCACAGGGTTTTCATAAAATTGCAGGAAGCTCGTCATGGTAGGGCTGAAGATGATATATATATTATATATATATTATTTTTATATAAATTAGGGGTTATAAAAATAATTTTGAATCAGAGACACGTGTCAAAAGAAGCTGCTGATTTTTGTTTCAATTTATTCCACCTGCTAAGACTGGGGGGGGGGGAGATGTTATGTTTAAAACAAACAAGACAGTCAATGACTGTGGGTTGCTCACCAGACTGTAAAGACTGAGAAGACTGGGACTCTGAAGACTACCAGAGTCAGTACACGACAATATCACTTAAGACAAGTAGTTATAAACATGGACATGCCTGGAGGATCTCAGATGAGCAGGGATCTTCAACTTGAAATTTCTAATTGCACACCACTGACAAATCTCCAACCTCTTACCTTTTAAAGAAGACAACCATACCACAGTACTAAGTTCACAAAAATCCTTTTCGCACATCCCTCTAACTGGTATCAGTACTTCAAGCTCTCAAACGTTTGAAAATTACAACTCCATAAAGTTAAAATTTGTGGCCAATTTGGTCCAACAGTTTAACCTAAAGTAGGAACATATGGACTGTTGATTTAAAAACGTACATGTTGGAAAATCAAACCAAACTATAAGAATTATTCTAACCTATTTTTGATGTGAACATCTAATCTACAACTAATGTTATACCAGGCATGAAATTTTCAACTGTTTAAATTTTGATCCAAGTAGGGGATCAAAGCTTCACACCCTCTACACTCCTTCCCCATTGCCTCAAATATTGCCCCCACCCAGTCTGCCTAGAAATCAATATTATTACACCAGTACCAAACAGGATAAAGGAGAGTTAAATCTCTTATCTCTGCCCCTATTAGAACAAATGTGAATCCCCATCTATGAGATTCATTCATCTAGTAATATCAATATACCCCCCAATATCCAATAGGGTATGATTTCACCTGGATAAGTGGTGGTTAAGAAAATAATATTGAAACAGCCAAGTCTGTATTTAGTGAGTCTGACCTTTGCAGAATTAGGTCCCCAAAAGATGAATTTAATGACCGATTGACCCCAAAATGACTCGTTCCCATCTATATATCAATATTAACTTCCACGACAAATTTCATGATGATCAGACGAATACTCCGGCCTGTAGCCCGTGCTAATGGATTGAATTTTGAAATCCAAGATGGTCACTGGGAGACATATTTTTTGGCCAAATGACGACAAAATGACTCGTTCCCATCTACATGTAAACGCCCATGACAAATTTGATAATTATCCGACCAAAGGTACGACCTGTAGCCCATGCCAAAGGATTTAGTCATGCAAAGAGTAAAATCCAACATGGCTGCCGGCATCCATTTTTTATGGCCAAATTACCCCAAAATGACTCGTTCCCATCTACATGTCATTGTTAACAACCATGACAAATTTCATTATGATCCGACCAAAGGTACGACCTGTAGCCCGTGCCAAACGATTTAGTCATGCAAGAATAAAATCCAAGATGGCTGCCGGTGGCCATGTTTTATGGCCGATCGACACCAACCTGTACAACAGTACAACCTGTAGCCCGTGCTAATGGATTGAATTTTGAAATTCATGTTTTTTTTTCCGAATGACCCCAAAATGCCTCGTTCCCATCTACATGTCAATGTCAACAGCTATGACAAATTTTATAATGATCTGACCAAAGGTATGACCTGTAGCCCATGTTAAAGGAAATTGTTGACGAATCACACACACACGCACACGGACGACGGATACTAAGCCATGGCAATAGCTCAAACTTTACAAAGTAAAGTTGAGCTAAAAATATTGAAGTCCTCACCTGCAAACACTGAGCTTCCAATCTGTGAGAAGGCCAACTCAAATCTACCTCGCTGTTGACTTGCACCTTCAGGGAAAAGATATTCATTACCAGATGTCTGAAAGAGTGTAAAATATATATATTAGGCCACAGCAATTTTGTTAGCAGGTTTACGAACATCAGGGTAGTGCTGGGCGGAATATTGGTACACCGATAAATCGGTACAAATTTCAATACTGTCACTGTTGATTTTGTTTTTAATTGGTACACTGAAGTCATGGTATAGCTGCGGTTTGCGTGAATATTTGGAAGGTAAAATTCTTCCTACGGAGGTTGGGGGCATAATAATCAAAAGGTTAACCCTTTACCCAACAAAACGGGCAAAAACGCCCAAATAAAGCTTCAACAGCCTAAAATATCTTCGGTCTGTCTCAATAACACCATACAAATATGGATATCATTGGAACCGGTTCATTGACCACATTGTGGTTACAGTTATGCCCTTTGCCAATGCATTCTCTTATATATGCGAGTCGACCATAGGTCGCCTGGCATATACAAGAGAATGCAACATTGGTCTAAAAAAAATAAAAAATTCTACATTCTTTGATAATTTTATCATTTTTTTCTGTACTACATGTACTAGTATATTATGCACATGTACATGTACTAGTATGTGTCTCTCACTTGAATTTTGAAAAATAGCCTATTATATGAATTAGAGTGATAACGGTAAGTCTCATTCAAGCAGGATAAGTATTTAATCCATTGAACCAAAAGATATCTGACATCAACTTGTAAGCATTTCCAATCCATAAGTATATGTGTTAAGCCAATGCATTCTCTTATATATGCGAGGCGACCTATGGTCGACTCGCATATATAAGAGAATGCATTGGCACAGGGCCGTTCTGTTGGGCAAAGGGTTAAAGACAGTCAATCTCTTCCGATAACAAGTTTTATATAAGTTCCTGGGTATAAAATAATAAATATGAATCGAAGACCCCAGTCTGGAAATGCTTCTATCAATTAATATTGATTTTAGCTATAATTTTTTGGTAATATACATAAAATCAATTTAGGACATTATGGCCCGCATTCATTCAGAGCGTTGTGTGCAGGATTACTCTATCTAACAAAGAGCATTGTGTGGCAAAATACACCTGTGGTATTTCCAACAAAGGGCCATAACTGTGGTGAAAATTGGCGGACGGAACCCAAATTCGAACTTGACCTCTATTTTGGGCCAGTAAACTCACATACCAAATTTCATTCCATTCAGTTCAGACTTACTAAAGTTATCATTTTGAAACATAAAAAGCGAACAAGTCGGATGGACCAATAAATTTCAAACGGACAGATTACTTACTGGTGGTAGGTATCCTGGATCAAAATTTAGATATGGAGACATCATTGACGCGGACGGCCCAGCAGAAACTACAAAAAAAAAATTAAAAGTTAGGCCAAAAAAAAAAAAGGTTTTGGTTCTCAGGCACCGCCGCATTGAATAAAAAGGGCCGCATTAGGCCTTTTTATTGCAATGCCCGATGTTACGACAAAAAAACTTACGAAAAAAAAAATTTGAAAAAAAAAAAAAAAAATCAACATGTCCATAGCAGATATGTGTTGAATATTAGTGTGCATTGAGCTCTAACATGTAATGTGTTAAAAAGTGACTTGCAGGCTTACAACATAAAGTAGATGACTACAATTAAGAAAATGATTAGCTGATCCTCATGCTCTTCTTACAATTAGTCATTGTGAACAACTTACACTAATTGTAACTTTATACAATTGAAAGGCACGGGACTAAATTCAGGATCACATATTAGAATGGGGAGTTATCAGTTTTTAGACAACAATAACAGTAGTTAATGTCAGGGGCATTATATATTGTTAGGTAATCCCAGTCATACACTGGTAGTACAATGTCATTTTTATATAAGACTAAATGAGTTTATATGCATAACAGTTCCCTCTACCTTTCTGGTTATTACTAGACAGAGGAAGGTATCTTTGTCCATGCTTACTATGCGCAGAAAAAAATAAAAAATAAAAATAAAACCCTCCCTCCCTCATTGATTTGAAAAAAAAATTGCCCGAGAACCAAAACACTTTTTTTTTTTGGCCTTATCTAAATGTCTTAAATGTGAAAATAGTATGATACACAAAGTCTATACATGTACACGTACATGTAATTGCTATCATACATGTAATTGTGATCCAAAGGGACCTTTTTATTATGGAAGAATTTGAACACTCTCTTTGTAAGAAATTTTCGGCCACATGGGCTTCATCAGTTTCATGGACAGGTATTACACATTATTCAATCGAGTTTTTGAAATAAAAGATGAAATTTAATTGTTTTCCCCCTACTGGGTCCAGTAGACGTAACGTTGTCAGTCTTAGATACATCGTCTGCTTCGATTCAATAATAAATCGTTTCTAATGCATCTGTGCCATTTGACTGAATGAAACAACGAAACTTTATTAAATGTTGCCATCATAAATTTGCCCGCGCAATTTAAAATGTTATATATTACTAAATTTGTTTAATAATTTTCATAAGGTCTCTTATGAAAGGTCATGTGTGTTATTAGCTACAACTGACTTGACAAGACATATAATCCCATATCAATAATCCTATAATCCCCCAAATTAGTTGCTATTTTTACAACTAAATACTCACTCAATAAGACAAAGATCAAACTGTGCCAACCACTCATTGTTTATGCTATAATATGTACAAAGATATGCCATAATTTAGTCTATTAACCCTTTACCCAACAAATCGGCCAAATCGGCCAAATAAAGCTTCAACAGCCTAAAATATCTTCGGTCTGTCTCAATAGAACCATACAAATATGGATATCATTGGAACCGGCTCCTTGACCACATTGTGATAGTTACAGTTATGCCCTGTGCCAATGCATTCTCTTATATATGCGAGTCGACCATAGGTCGCCTCGCATATATAAGAGATGCATTGGCCTAAAAAAAATCTTTTTTTAACACTTTTTACCATTTTTTTCTTACATTCTTTAACAATTTTATAATTTTTAATGTGTTAAGCCAATGCATTCTCTTATATATGCGAGGCGACCTATGGTCGACTCGCATATATAAGAGAATGCATTGGCACAGGGCCCTTCTGTTGGGGTAAAGGGTTAACTGTATGGCAAACTCACTTAATGTTTACACAGACAAAGCTTGTATTTAAACTAATGTAAATCAACAACTTGAGACATTGAACTAAAACTCAGTTTATAAATAGACTGTTTGTAATGTGGTCGCGACTTGCTACCTGACTTGTCCTGAGCCATTTCAACATTACATGTTGTGATCCCAACAAGTGCGTTTCGTTGACATTACGACCATGTTGTAAACGGTTATTTTGAGAATATGTGTATGAGGCAACAACATTTTGTTACATGCAAACAACAGAAACATTGATTGTTGCATCATGTGCAGTCAGCTTTAGCAGTTTAGATCAGAAGAGGTTTTCTGAGCCCAGGAAAGCTGAGTGAGAGTGAGATTCGGTTCCAAAGGAGGCCAGACCACGACATGTTGGCTGCCAGTGACACTGTGACAGTCGGCCAGGGTTGACGGACTGCTGCCAGTGCTGATAACAACGTTCATCTAAGAAGTCATATCATCAATGGTTATAGGGGCCTACAATGAAGGCGTGTTTTTTTTAAAACAAAGAGACAATGTTGTCAAAACAATCATTGATATTGATTGTGACATCATCACTCACAACTAGTCCAGTTAAAGCATGTGTGAGGTAATTCGCACGAAACAAACAATAATAGGATAATATTATTTTTAAGTGTATATATTTTTCTGCATGCCTGAGAACAAACCATGTGCCATGTGTGACACAGATAATACATTGGTTCATAGTATTCCATGCATCATGTATAGGTAATGATAATGCTCAATATAAAATTTATCGGGTGTTAAATGAGCACGGCATCGGGCCTTTGAAGTGTAGATATCAATCAGTTAGCATGTGTCATCGGTCAGAATACTGTGTAATACAGATAGACTCTTCCAGGAAAATCTATTTTCAATTTCAGTTTCGATATGGAATACAGGAGGTCAAATTGGGTTTGAGACAACAAAAGTTTTAACCTGGTCTTTGTGTGGAAAGGAAATGTTCTGAATCCAGAGTTCGCGCTTCCACTTGCCAATGCCAAAAATAATTCACATTTGGCAAAAATATATTCATTTTGGCAAATCACTTTTTAATTCCTCAAGCAAGTTGAAAAATATTGGTCAATCAATACCATTCATTTCAGGAAGCTCTTACAACATAATTATATCAGTGGTGTTTTATAAGGTTCAGGAAAAGTTATCCCTCTATTTAGATGCACTTAATCTCATAGCATTAGTATGTGATGTGCCCTTCAGATGAAGCAACCCTTCTACCATTGTATTGTTCGGTGATTGGCTTATTGTTGTATGATAAACCACACTAGAGATGCGACTCATGCAAGTATAATTAATTATTAACTAACTGCTTTTCATCGATATCAAATCGTTCTAAAAGCGGGTGTCTAAAAATTAGACATAAGGTTGCAGAAATTATTACTATCAGGGATAGCATTTGGTAAATACTAAAATAATTTGGCAAAAAATATGTTCATTTGGCAAATTATTTGGCAAAAGTACTTTTGATCCAAAGCAGACCCTGTCTGAATCTAAGAAAAATTTAATTGCACTTTCGGCAATAATCCAAAACTTTTATACAATTCAGTATTGGATTACAGCATTTTATTGGGAACATTAAAACTAAAATATATGGTGCCTTAACGGCGCTTCTCGCGAGCAGGTGGTGTGTCCCCCAAATAATGAGATAATCCTGACGATCTCATGGATACACAGCTTAATCGGAACCAGATTTGTCCACATTTTAGGCTTGCGGTGAGGTTATGGTGGCGCAGGCCTCAGCCTAGGGGTTCAGAACAGGGAGACTTGAAGTCTCCCTTCAGGAAATTTAGGGAGACTTCAGGAAATTTAGGGAGACTTCAGGGAGAAGAGGGGAGACTACCAAAAATTGACAATTTTCAAATATCGCTTTATTTTATAAACATCAATAAAAAAATTTAAAAAGATAAAATAAGAATAAAACTAAAAAAATTTGACTTTATCTGAAATTAGCCTAATTAATTGTTATTATACATTTAAAATTTTTGGAAATGTTTTGTGTAGCTATCATTTAAGCAAGACAATTATCAAGTTACAGTAGTAGTTAATTTTTTAACTAAATGGAAGTAGTATTATTTCCTAGACTGCAGCTTGGAAGATACGTTTGTACAGTCTGAATCATGATGCATGTAACTTTGTAAGTTTAATTTGGTCACGGCTGTAATGTGGGTGTCGGCTAAAATAAACAATAAGGACTAACTAACAATTAAACTAAAAGCTTTTATTAATTAATGGCCTCCCTTAATTAATGCCAACATCACTGGTATAATCCGATTAAAGCAATAAACTTGACATTTATTTACGGAAGCAGTCTCTTCAAAAAGTGCGACGCGGTCTCTTCAAAAAGTGCGACGCGTTACCGAAACGACTTCCGAAGCGCCTGGTACATACTCTGATAATGTCGTAATTGTTTTATATCTTAAAAGCGGGACGGCGGTCTTTTAAGTTAATTAAAACATTTATTTGTGACACTCACGATGGTCAGTAACAACACAGATGCGAACATCTCATCGTGTTTTCAGCGTGTCAAAAAATTCGTGATTAACATTCATTACCGCAAAGGGAACAAAGGCGACTGAATAACAACACAAAACAATAGGTCATATTTTATTTTTTATTTTAAACACTTGGGTCTTTGTCTCTGCATCATCTGTTTCTTTTTGGGATGGCCGCCACAATTCATCTATATACGGACATGTCTGGGAAAAAAAACTAGAAAAAAAATTAAGAAAAATCCCCCTAAAATTGAAGGCGACTTCGATTTCGCCTTAGAACGACGATAGGGCGAAGTCAGCGACAGTAAGGCGACAATCTCGCCCGAGTCGCCTTGTGAGCTGAGGCCTGTGGTGGCGTCCCCTCATATATGAGGTAATCCCGATGAACACGTGCGCATTATTTATATTTTACTAGTTTTAATGACATGCCTTTGTGGTGGGGACTGAGGGGGACCTTTATTCTCATTTCATTTATCAATGCCAAAATCTGAATTATGATCACATTTTTCCAAATAGATACACAATGCAGAGAACAGTAAAATAACTGTCAATTAAAATACAATAAAAGAAACACGTCATTATGTATATTTTTTTATATTAAAATATCACATTTTGATCAGCTTAAATGACGAAATATGCTTGTACTGTTGTTCTCCATATCCACTCAAGTGGTTTACCACGTCATGGAGGCAATTTTATCATCTGGCTGTAGAGGTTTACGCCATCATGGGATGTTTTATTTTCATCCCGCCAAAGCGATTTATGCTGTTGAAAGGGTTAATAAATAAAACTGATTTTAATTCCCTTACTTCGAACCACCTGTATTCAAGCACCATTACTCTTGGGCTCCAAATAAACATGCATGCACGTTTATTAATTTCTTGGGTAATTTCCCCCTGCACAGTGCTTATTTGGGTCAACACAAAGTCAAGATTTCTATATGATTTCGATATCAAAATGTTGAGCTTACCAGTATAACTTAATGCATGAACATGTATATGGCATACATGTGAACATTTAAATATTGAATAAAACACAACATGACACATACTGTCTTGATTCCTATATTTGACCTACATGTACTAGTACAATACAAATACTTTGTTTAACCACAGTTAATATGTTGATGTTTTACTCAGTTCCCCCTGCACTATTATTTGGGTCTGCACGTTTATTAACTTCCAATGGAATTTACCCCCTGCACTATTATTTGGGCCTGCACTTTTATTTGGAGCCCAAGAGTACTCCTCTATATAGGCATTATGTTTAAAGAAAAGAAAAAGCCGACCTACACACCAAATTTTTTGGGATTTTGTTTTAGGCCTCACAATAAAATTTCAAACAATAAAAGTTTATGACTGACATGTCACTACAGACATGTAAGTATCTTTAGTATATGAGTTATGACTATGTCTATTCTTCCCTAAATACCACTATTGTTTGACGATCTAATCTAAATCATCGGATCACAATGAGTGAGATTTCACTGGATCAAATCAGATCACACACCTTCGGAAATTACCGAGATGTGCCGAATTAAAGATGACCGACTATTTATACGTTAAAATTCGAGTACGTAACAAGGTGTAGCGGTCGTGTTGTAAATATAGAAGGCCGATGACTTCTCTGCTCGAGAGGTCTAATTCTCTTGGTCACAGCCGTTAGACGCTTGGGATTTCGGGGTGCTGCAACTTTTGGTGCGACTCCTGCACTTATCTCTCTCGTTCTGTTACACTGGGGGCTCGTTCACTCCTCGGAGTCTATGTCATGATGTGACCGCTCTTGGGGAGGACTAGGCTTGCCACGATTATTCGATTAATCGACTAACCTTCGGCAGGTGTGGTTGTAGACAGTTATTTACTTTCATCGACTAATCGCCCAAATGGGGGGGGGGGGGGGGGGGGGGGGGGGTGTATGGTTGTGTATTTAAGCAGTACCAGTACTATGCGCAATACCATGCCTGGAAGTAAATGTTAACAGTGTATGTAGCACAATTTACCACCCGACAGCCTGTTCTGTCGCCACTTCTGATGCGGCTTCCTTTGATAACGCAGCCAACGTTTGGCGGTCATCTTCAAAGAGTTCGGTGTGCCTTTGATGTCGTGTTACAGACTTGCCATTGTTTCTATATTATGTTTAAATGTAAATTTATCTTCCTATGGATCTGTAATTAGCGATCATCATATCCAAAATGGACGATGTGCATGGGACTGCATCTATATTTCATTTTTCAAATTTCATACTGTAAAATGTTCACCATTATTGATAATAATTCACAAAGTCACAAAGTTCGCGGACATGGAATGTTCAGTGTTACTAGACAGTTAATCAATAAAAAGTTGGTGTCATCACTTATTAGTGCTACATACATTACATTCTCCAACTTGGTAACGTATATACCCCCCACACCCCGCTACACGATGCGTTGCACGCACTTTGAATAACAAAACTAAAATAATATGTCAGGTGACGCAATCGGTACACAATGGAATTTTCTGCAAAACTAACTATAGTACGTTTTCAATAAGTATGCGACAATTCTGCATGCTTTCATTTGGCACTGTTACCGCGATGCATGTTCACAGATTGACTGGACAGATTTATTTTAAATGTCTCGTCCGTGGGAATAGCGATGAGCTAGGAGGGTGTTTACCTGCTGCATAAATTTGAGTTTAGGTGGCCGATGACGGGCGGGGGCCTCAGAATGACAAGATTGCTGACTGACAGTTTATAACTGTGTTCAGACTGGATGTAATTTAGTCATTGTAATTTCGATTTGATCACGTCTTTACCTGGGTGCAATCTGGGCCACATATATAAACGATTAATTGACTAGACATCGACTATAGCGGTCGATTATGAAAACTCAGTCGTGACAACCCTAATCACAGCAGTGAGTTGATCTGTATTCTCGTATTATGTCTTGTTCAGTCGTTGAGCCTGAGGTGGGCAGATTGGCGGATCAAACTTGCCACAGCTTGTTGGATTCTAGACGTTTCGTACCATGGTCGTTTCGTACCTGGACGTTTAGTACCATCTGGTCGTTTCGTACCATATTTATTAGTCGTCTCGTACCGCATTGTTTGGTCGTTTCGTACCATGTAGGAAATCAATTGGTCGTTTTGTACCATGTAGGAAATCATTTGGTCGTTTCGTACCGTGTCTTGTAGCATGTTGCGAATGGGGGGGGGGGGGGGGGGGAACAGTGTTGATTTCATACTTTATTCTTCATTTTAAAACAACAACATATTAACATTAACAACACTATTTTAGACAACAATATTCTATGACATGATTGTAACAATTAGGCCTAAAAAAATAATACATTTGTTTCCGCTAACGAGCTGAAAAAAATTAGGGGTAGGTAGGTAGGCTTAACTTCTTCTTTTTTTGTTAACTTTTTTTTTTCAGTATCTTTAAAAATAATTGTATAATACTTGTCAATAACCCAAAGTACATGTATGCACTTCTTAGCCCCAATCAGGTTAACCCAGATGACAGAGGAACTAGAAACTCCAATTCAATCTTACATATGCTTTAATATTTACATATATACCAGTCTATATACTATATAGTCTTTGATAATCCTAATATTTCCCATTTGGTCTGGCGACAACTGGAGTCAGTCCAGCACCACTGCACTGTTCACATATTGGAGTGACCATCTTGTACCAATCTTAAATGATGGCTTCACAACACTACCTTCTCCTCTGCATTCAGTGAAGGATCTAGGTATTTTTTGGGGACACCTGATTTTGGACAATGATATGCCGAAGGCATAACCTGAACGCCTGAGCGGAGGAAGGTTTGGGAGGGATGACCCCCCTGCTGATGGTGGGGGTTTTCCCCCTGGAAAAATTTTGAAAATCCATTGCATTTAGAGCTAATCTAGGGCACTTTGAGTCAGTATTTTGAATTTTACTGAGAGGTCAATTTGATCAAGTTTCTCAAGCATAACTTTGGAATTTTTTTATATATGTATGGATTGGAAATGCTTATAAGTCATTGTCAGATATCTTTTGGTTCAATGGATTATGCTTATCCTGCTTGAAATGAGACTTACCATTATCACTATAATTCATATAATTGGCTATTTTATAAAATTCAAGTAAGACACATACATAATATACTACATGTAGTACAGAAACAATGTCTATTAAGTTAGTAATTACTATTTATAGTACTAATCTCTATATTATTTATTCTTATGAGATTCCATCTGATAACCAGGTTGATTCGATCAAATTGTTAATGTTCCTGTACTGTATTTGATTGAAATACTGAAGTCTGAAGGCTGAATGATAACAAACCTGAACTGAAACTATTTGAAGTTTTCACAGATGAAAGCTAGATAAAACCAAACATACTTTACAGTATGATTCCAACTGTTAAACTTAAATTTTTTTGTGAACTTAAATTTCTTATGTCAATATATATAAATGTTTTGTATCTTGTTATGATATGAATTGGGACCTAAATTGAAAAAAAAAAATTTAAATAAATTTTTTTTTTCCAATTTTTTTTTTTTGCAATGGCAATAAAAAGTTTAGGGTCGGGAGTTTAAAATAGGGTCGGTCGGGTTAGCGGAAACAAACGTCTTTTTTTTTTAGGCCTTAACATTCGGCCGACTTGACAGCAACTGCTGGAGCAAACAATTTTGCGCATACCTTCAAAAGTCCACTCGTCGAAATGCTGCCGTTTTCATAATTGTTCCATAAACAGAAGAGCTGCGCTTGATTTTCCCGATACTGGACTCTCTGATATCTTTTCATTTTTTTTTTCTCCCACTAACTTTAACAGGTCAGGCACATCCTGAATTCCACTATTATAGTGGTACACTGTACATGTATATGACTATATAACATATTCATATTTCCTTTATTTGCGTCGGGAATAGAAGACGGCGCATACCAGTGCACGGCCAAATATCACTCTTAACAATATCACAGCAAATGAACAGTCTTCCGACAAAATTCGTTGTGCAATCTTTTGCGCCAGCTTTGTTATTCAATAATATTACTAATATATGCCTATCTAAATGACAATAATATGATGACTCAATCGCTCCTTCATAACAGCAATTCAACTAATTGAATGCTAATTGAGTTGGTTATGGTATGTCATCATGCATGATTAATCATTCTCCTGCAATATTGCTCCTCGAACCTGCACTATTTAACCACCCCTCCAAAAGGCTAACTTGCCTCTCCATTGGAGTGTTAATAGCAGCTGAAAACAATTTGTCCCTCAACGGGTGTCAAGTGCATCCCTGTCGAAGAACAATTTGTCACTCAGCGGGGGTCAAGTACCTCCCTGTCGAAAAACAATTTGTCCCTCAAGGGTGCCCTTAAAACTTAATGAAGCATCCTCAGATATGGGTCCGTTTAGTTAATTTTCACCCCAAATACAGGAGAGAGACCATTGAATACATACAGGAAAATCTATACATGTATTTTTGACCACATGCGTTTTTCTTGGGGAAATTTTTTGGAAATCACATCTATCTGAATAGCTCGGAACAAAAAAGTTATACCGGCTTTACACCTTTTATGTCCAGTAATAATTTCCCCATGTAAGTTATCATTTCAACATTTGAACATGTTTCAATTGGAGTGATTAAAAAAAGATCCAATTGAGTAAGGCACGAGAAAATCAGACATGATTGTGAGTAGTCCAAGTCTTCTCGTACTAAAACTAGCTAAGATTTTGGGATGGAGATGCTAGTGTTTAGTCCGAGTTCCAGGCCCATGCATTTCTATGACACGACTTAAGCGTTAGTGACCCGCTCAAATAAAACCACAATTATATGAAATAAAATATCACAATTGCTACAATAAACGGATAGTTTCCGCAGAAGACATGCTATTTGATCTGAAACCCACATCGGTTGTGAATTGAAAGCGGTAATTTAATGTGAAAAGAAACTTTTGCCGCAGTGTTTACATATTTTTTAAAGTATGCGAACTCAGTTGACCTTGCGAACTGCGTTCGGCATTTTCCGGTGAAAATATTCCGTAGATTTTCAATCAACCACGCACGATGAATTCTCCATTGTAATCGTAATTATACGTGACAATAAATAAATAAATACATAGATTAAATACATATTGAAGATATAAATGTAATACATTAAATAAATTACGGGAATTATAACCATCTCACAGTTTAAAACAGTGTAAACACAATGACCATTAGAATATCATGGGGGCCGCCATTTTGTTTGTATCAAAATTCGTCTCGGCCAAAACAAACACCTGACAATGCCGAAGTTCTTCGGAACCTGAGTTCGGCTTTCAGTTAAGTAAACAAACAGAAAAAACAACGATGTTTGTGGCAATCAACCGGAATATTCTATGTGTAATTTAACATTAAAGTTAGATTATTATACACCATTATGACCATAAGATGTCACTCTTTCCGATGTATATAGCATCATGTATTGCTTTGTTAGGTAAATCGAGTAAAATACACCACAGATTCCCGCCACAGATCCTGGGCGTAACTCGTGTCATAGAAATGCATGGGCCTGAAACTCGGACTAAACACTAGCATCTCCATCCCAAAATCTTAGCTAGTTTTAGTAAGAGAAGACGTGGACTAGATTGTGAGATGAATGATGAAATAATGGGGGATCTCATGTTACTTATAGGATTCCAACAAAAACAACTCATGAAGAGGTGTGGTCAAGAAGGCAGGTGGTAATTAGTGGTAATCAGTAAGAGCTCATATCGGACTTCTTGTTTATACAAATGCCATTCTTGAAATCAGCGTGATTTAGTATAAACACTCGTTGTAAAAACATCTCATAAGATCTTTCGCTGCATTCAATAAGGCCGTAATTAATTAATCTTCATTTTAGCGTTATCCGCCGCATTTCGTTTTTTGTCCAAAATAATACCGCATTTTAAATTATTATTGGTTCGGCAAGCGTCATTTCCATTGCACGATTAGTTTTCACACATCGGGCGATCGAATGTCATCGAAATACGCGATACCGGATATAACCGGCTGACCGGAACGTATATTTTACGATCGCGTTAGTCCGGAAGTGTTCGGTGGTTTCCGTTGGCATGGTCGCCATTTCCCTTTCCACAATTCGATGTATGTCATGAAAGATTTAAAAAGCGCAAAATGTTGATAAAGTTACATATACCGGACAGATACCGGTCGAAAATTACAACATGCAGTGGGGAGACTACAATCCAGAGCTTCATCACGTCTATTCGTTTAGACGATGGTTCGTTGATGGAAAAAATGGATGCGGTGTCCAAGCTAGCTGCAAATTAAAAGCATTGCAAGTTTAATACAGTTCTGTTCTTTACTTCCACATTATACATAACCATGAAAGGAAGGCTTATTAGGCAATATATAGGTGTTTAATGGAATACAATGCATCTGATAGTACTCAATACAATGCAGCGTATTCTCCATGTGAAAATAATTAATAATTAATATTTACCTCATTCCGCATTTTGTTCTGAGATCTTAGAATAACGCTAAACTGAAGATTAATTAACCGTGGCCTAACATGAATAATATTGTCAGCATGATTAGTATTCACACTCGATGTAAGCAATTCTCATAAGATGTTTCGCCGCATTTCCAAAAATGAATAATTATACTTTAAACCTGTTCTTATTTTCGAGAAAATAGCAGTCCATTCTAACTGTATATATAAAATACTGATAAAATGTTGCTGTTTCCCACATTTCCAACACATGGTACAAAACGACCAATTGATTTCCTACAGACCTTCTCAAAATAAGTGGCCCTTTTTACGCGGTCATCAACGTGGTTGTAACGCGGTCGTAACGCCAACGCAACGCGGTCTTTGCGTTGATAACGCGTTGGTGATACGTTACGACCGCGTTGGAAATCAACGGACCGCGTTGTAGTTTAACGCAGACTGCGTTGAAGTGTAACGCAGACCGCGTTTACTTTAAACGCGTTGCGTTAAGGATCAACGCACACATGTTGGAGATTACAATCACCGCGCCGAAAAGTAAACAGACGATGAGTCACGTTATTTGGTTTTATACTGTTCAATTTTTTTGGATTTATTTACGATGACCTACATGTATGATTAATTTAGTGTAATTTCACCACTCACCGAAAATCACATATCTACGCATTCGTTCCAAAAAAGACAGTTTATTTGCAGCTTTTGACTCGTGTTAGACTTTGTTTGTCATACATGTATACATTGTATACAGGTTCTATGTCATTGTAATAGTGTATCGCATGGAGCGGTCGTGTTTCCCAATGTATATGGAGTAAAACACTACGCACGAAAGTAGTGCCATACTGTATATGTCCGCTATAGAAATGCTGGCTGCTGGAGAGTAACATACATGTACATGTATGTACATGTCGTTGCAAACGGAACAAAGAATATATCTAATATGCTTATCAACAGTAAATAAACCACTATCATTCTGGTTTCGTAGTCGGTTAACTTCGTCAACTATAATAGATTTAAAACGCGCAGTGTAAGGCTGCTGCGGAGAAACGACAAACATCATGCTTACAGTGTAAGCATGATGTTTGTCGTTTCTCCGCAGCAGTATGTCAGTCTCCGTTCAGGGTGTGAATCTGACCAATTAGAAGATCAATTTTCAAATGTGGGTGGCGTTACAGAAAAGTTATCTGGTAGTGGTGGTGTGTTTGTGTTTTTTATAGCGGGACATTGAATTACCGTATATATTTTGTCCGGCATCGACGTTTTAAATCAAATGGGTAAGCCATAATGTGTAGACTTATGATTTGAATTGCTGATATTTCATGATGTACTTGTCAGCAGAAATGATAACGAATTTCGGAGAATAATGTAAATAAATGTGCAAAAGATAAAATGCACAGGGGGCTGGGAACTTTTTATTTTATTATATTACGGTAATTTTTAATTAATGTCATAATAAAATGATTAAAAAAAATGTCCCAGTACCCCTGTGTGCATAAGATATCATTGCACGTTTATCTTGCGGTGGTTATGTTGCAGAATGTGTGCCGTTTTTGCCACCGTCTATTGTACATGTATCATACCATGAACTACATGTAAAGGTTTCTATAATTGACATATGAGGTTTTTATGACCAGATATCGGCTTTCACTTGTTGTCAGTAATGCAAAAATTCAAATTATCGCTTCTTATAAAAAGCGTCCATATTTCCACCGAAACGTGGTATGTAATAAAGAGCATTTAAATTATGATAGTTTGTACTAGTTTTCAATGTAAAACCAAAATTGTATGTAAATATAGATCGATGGTAAAACGGTGGACATTTTTGTGTGTTTTCGCGATTTCTGTGATGGTGACTATACATGTATATTAAAGATTTATTTCAACCCGAGATGCTAGAAAAAATACACTTTTGTCTAATTTGTTATGATTGTGTGGGACCGCGCTTGGATCTTCAAATGTATATATGTTTTCAAATATTTGATGCAGACAAATAAATAATTGAATTATAGTGATTTAATTCTGGTAAGAAAAAAAGAATTTAACTGAATTATTAAACTTACATGTATATACTACATGTAGTATACTACGGTAAAAAGAAAGTTAATATTTATCATATGATTGTCTTTATATACAATAGAGGACAATTACAGAAACGTACATGAAGAACTCTTCGAAGCCGTTTGAATACGATTTCATTATTTCATCATCATGGAAATAACACGACCTCATCGAGTGGTAATTGTGATGCACGCTGCCCACTAGCCAACCAAAACCGACGAAGTTATTACAGCACAGTGTGTTCAATCGAGAATTCTGTTTGAGTCACGGGGTATCAATTTCAACTTTAGGCCCAGGTCATTTCCTGTTTGTAAAAATCGACACGGGCGATTTACCGAAGACACGCCCCCTATTGTGTTTGAGTTCATTGACACCGCTGTCAATCATTCGCGGCAGGCATTTGATCCGCGGTCTGTCAGTGAAAGTGACAAATCATTGGTTACCAAATCAGAGCGCTGTTTGTTTCACAGGAATTGCACAACACATGGATAATTAATATTTTAAATTATTTGCATCGATTACCCACGTGCATGTACATGTGTGTTTTAGCGTACCATCACGAAAATTTCAAATGACATCGGACCCTTGGCGTACAGGTTACCGACCTGTATTAGGTGACGCTGAATATTAAATATTCAAAGAATACATGTACATTGCGACGTGAACTCAAATGTTTTGTTTGTTAGAAATGTCAATTGCATCTCAATTAATTCGCGCAGCGCGATCAATGTGATCTGCATTTATTTATTACATGTACATGTTTGTTTTTTGGGGAAAAATTCTAAATGTAAATGTAAAACATTATCACCAATAAATCATGCATTACCCAAGCCAAAAACATTGTATTATATTGGCAACGTTCCTTTGTGAACCAAATGTTATCGCCTCGATTGATAACAATCGTTCCGTTTCCGATCAGAAAATTGTATGAAACTAACATTGGTGGCCGTCGTTCATTTTCTCTCTTTAATTTTTTTTAATAAAATGAGCTCATGTCTGAAAGTTTGAATTCCCTGTGGTGAATATTCTTGTTTGTAATGATATTCAATAATTATTATTAAAGTTGATAAGCTATTCTCTCGACCTCGTTTGTTGCGTTGACGGTTATCGCGACCGCGTTTGTTGCGTTGACGGTCATGCCGACCGCGTTATGTTGCGTTGACGGTTACCTCGACCGCGTTGGAGTAACGTTTCGACCGCGTTGGAGTAACGTTACGACCGCGTTGGAGTAACGCGGTCGTAACGTTACTCCAAGTTGGAGTCCAACGCGGTCGTAACGCGGTCGGGTGGGCCATTACTTTTGAGAAGGTGTGTACATGGTAGGAAACGACCAAAGAATTTGATACGAAACGACCAAAAAATATGGAACGAAACGACCAGAGGGTACGAAACCTCTAGGGACGAAACGACCACGGTACGAAACGTCCTGTACCCCAGCTTTTTTCATGTTTGATCCGGCAATCTGTCCACCTCAACTCGACGTGATACTACGACATCGATCAACACACTGTTGTGATAATATGTATAAATCCCACAGCCCCTCCCGATAATAGATTTCGTCACGTGAAAATATCTTTCAGAAGTGCAGTAGGTGACTAGGTCATTTGTCGGTCACACTCACAACTCGCGGAAATATCGAACGTGAAAAATAGTGCATTCAAATATAAATTTATGTAAAGAACCTGGGACATCCATTGACGGGTCTGACGATGAATATGGTGCAAACAAACTCTTCTTTCGATTCGAATCATCCATTGTACGTTGTCGTTATTGATCAAACTGATAATATCATTCTGTTGACTTCATAAAAATTACACACATGTCTGTGGCAAGCATAACCGGAAGTTGCAACAGAACAGGCTTACTAAAAATTAAAATCTGTGCCCGGATCATTCGAAGGACTCGATGATTTAATAAACGATGTATCTGAAGTTCTCAACAAGTCATAGTCACGTTTACAACACTTGCACAACTCTTACACAAGTTATTAAATCTGTTTTTTTTTTTGTTAGGGCCAAAACTAGGCTATATGTTTTCAGCTCCGAGTTCAATTTTGTATCGTCTGAAGCGCGGGAACGCCAAATGCGTAAAAACGACATCAGTCGCTCGCCAAATTTTATCCTATATTTAGATTATGTATGACGTCAGGAAATTCCCAGCTCAAAGTTTTTTGCTGGCAAAGCATTTGTTTTGTAAATGGCGACTTCTACCCTTCTAGTTAGTTTACAAATCTACATTTTTTCAAGAATTTGGAAACTTAGAAACGCTCAACGGTATCAATGCACTGGACTCATATCATATTATATTCAAATTATCATGACTTCATGCGGGAACTATAACTTTGGACGCTGTTAGTAAATTTGGCGAGCAACTGATGGCGATGCAGCATTGCAGGCCGACATTTTGAGAACTTGTGAAGAAGTGACGACAGAAGCAAACAAATCGAGATTTGGATTCATGTTTTAGAAGAATCTTCATATACAAATCGTTACATTATTTATTTGTAATCTCCACAGAACAAAGATGTGTGCAGTTTATTCACAAAATATTTCGGAAAACAGGAATAAAACTACGATGTATAATATTGGTGAAGTAAGTCGCCCATTTCCGTTGCTCATCTTTGATGACAAACTGGGAGGATGCGTTTTCAACACTACAAGAAGGATTTTAGTGTACGTAACTTCAGATGCTGGTTTTGAGATTTGATGAATATTTATTATTTTAATAAATAATCTAAAAATGTTTTCACTTGTTGCTGCTTTTAATTTTAATTATCCCATGTCAGGGAGAAATTAAGCTAGCCTTAAAGGTACTCAATCCGTAAAGAGGGTCCCCATCTCAACAGATTCCAACAACAACAATCCGATCAGAGGGTCCTATATAACTATTTCTTTGGCTTTGGGGGTAAAAAATATTTGATTCGAGTCGAGGAACCCATCAAACAAAGCTCAGAGTTATTAGATATTGATTTTTTAAATTTGTTAATTGCTCGAGATGAGTACTAATAACTGCCGTCAATTTGGTAACCTGCTCGAGATTTTACGCCAAAACTCTATTCAAACAGACAAGGATGGATAACTCTATAATCAAGTGGTAATAATAACGAAATTTTGACTGTCTTCTGGGCCAGAAAGAATTCCCGATAATGAAAAATAATAGATTTCTAAAATCGATATCTAACAAATCTGAGCTTTGATGGGTGACTTCCTCGACTCGAATCAAATATTTTTGACCCCCGAAGCCATTGAAATAGTAATTGAGAGGAGTTTTATCGGATTGAGTACCTTTAAGGGAATTATCTTTATGTGCTGTAGAAGAAAATTGGGGATCCCAGAAAAATGTGTGACTAAACACCAACTTCACCAAGCCATATGAAGCCAAACCGAGCCATACCAAGCATCCCATAGTTTAGTAGCAACACCAGAAAACGGTACTTATTTTCTTTTTGAAGCATTGTTTGAAGTGATATTTTCTATCACATCATTGAATTTTTCTAGCATATAAAATATATAGTCCGTGTATAAGTATTCCATGTGCTTTATGGAGTTATTTTTATACCCAGAATTTGACAAAATTGTTTAATTACTGCACTGTAGGTTTACTCATCGATCTAATATACGTCGATGGTTTACTTCAATTTGAGGTTTGAAGACCATTATGAGACTTGGTTCCTGTTAGAGTACATTTCACAAAAACAAATGGCTGACAAATGTACAAATCTACTTGCACTTCTACTCAGCGGCAATCTTGGATTTCAAAATGCAATCCATTAGCACGGGCTATAGGTCCTACTGTTCAATGATCATCATGAAATTTGTCATGGGTCTTAATATTGACATGTAGATGCATGGGAACGAGTAATTTTGGGGTCGATCAGCCATAAATCATGACCGCCGACAGCCATCTTGGATTTTACTCTTTGCATGACTAAATTGTTTGGCACGGGCTACAGGTCGTACCTTTGGTCGAATCATAATGAAATTTGTCATGGATGTTAACAATGACGTGTAGATGGGAACGAGCCATTTTGGCGGAATCGAGCATACAACATGGCCACCGGCAGCC
Organism: Siphonodentalium dalli; assembly: GCA_032622095.1. Lineage (NCBI taxonomy): Eukaryota > Metazoa > Mollusca > Scaphopoda > Gadilida > Siphonodentaliidae > Siphonodentalium > Siphonodentalium dalli. The sequence continues at coordinate 69,273,877 of CP136063.1, forward strand.
ATCTTGGATATACTCTAAAGTATGACTAAATCATTTGGCACGGGCCACAAGTTGTACCGTTGGTCGGATCATTGTGAAACTTGTCATGGGCATTGACATGTTGATGGAAACGAGTCATTTGTCAAAAAAACATGGCCGCTGGCAGCCATCTTGGCTGACAAATGTACATATCTACTTGCACTTCTACTCAGCGGCTATAATTTGGATTTCAAAATTCATTCCATTAGCCCATGCTACAGGCCGGAGTGTTCGTCTGATCATCATGAGATTTGTCGTGGAAGTTAATATTGACATGTAGATGGGAACGAGTCATTTTGGGGTCATTCGGCCATAAAACATGGCCGCCAGCAGCCATCTTGAATTTTACTCTTTGCATGACTAAATCCTTTGTCACGGGCTACAGTTCATACCTTTAGTAGGATCATTATGAAATTTGTAATGAATGTTAATATTGACATATAGATGGGAACGACTCATTTTGGGGCATTCGGCCATAAAACATGACCTCTGGTAGCCATCTTGGATTTTACTCTTTGCGTGACTAAATCCTTTTGCATGGGATACAAGTTGTACCTTTGGTCGGATCATTATGAAATTTGCGATTAAGCTGAAATATAAATTCATATGCATTGATTCCCCCCTGAATTAATTTTAAATGGTACAGGTAAAAACACATCACTAAAGTCTATGTAGGTCCACCTTATTAGGGGAGCAATCCCCCAGTAACCCCTAATTCCCTTTTGATGACCATGGAAATGGTAGGCCTATAGATCTCACAGGTATTTGGCCAAAAAAAAAATTGGCCAAAAATAAAAATATATAAAGGTAACTATCAAGGCTGATAGTGAAAATAGGAGGTCAAAAATCTTCCTCACAAAAGCAACATTTTTTATCAAATTGATCTGGAATTCTAGCATTATGTGCCCAAGTAATCATATTTTTGGTTAAAGTTTATCTTTCCGTCATACTTTAAACAAGTGAGCATAGAAAATCATTCGAAGTTGTCAATGAAATTTATTTTTTGGTACCCGAAACGTCCGTCCAATGAAAAATCCCAAAATCCAACCCCTAAATCACCGAAATCTATACTATTATCATCAAACTAAATAGCCCTATTGTCAAACAGACGTTGTTTCATGAAGTACAGCTAATGTGGGGGTGGTACTCAACATACATCGAGTTTAATAATGATTTATGTCCTTTTTTTTCGTCAGTTGTCAGGGGGGGGGGGGGGGGTCAGGAACAAAATTACGGATACAAGGTGGAAATTTTGTGTTTTTCAGTTTTGGGGACCCACCACCCCGGGAGCGTAAGTTTTTTCCACCCAGGTCTGGGACACCCACCCGGGACCGTAAGTTTTTTCCACCCAGGTCTGGGACACCCACCCCCAAAATTGATGAAAATCTTGTAAATTCTACTAAATAATGTGTTGTTGGCAGGGTAAGGGTCTCTCATTGTGTCTGCACCGGAACTGAGAGAACGCTGATCAAGTACACCCACAAAAAATAAACAAACAAAGCACATGGCTGAAAAATATGCCAACAAAACCAGTGACAAAACCTTTAAAAACCCAAATATTTATGGTCATAAAGGTAAAATACCCACTTTAACAGGAGAGTTGTGTCCCTTATTAGCAATACCTTACTCGTATTTAAAATCGCGCAGTACTATTTTTCGCGCACACATCGGTGCGCGAATTTAAAACAGCGAAAAATAGTACGACTCCTGAGTTTATACCAAACCACAGGGAAACAAGAAGGTCATAAATGTTGAAGAGTTACATATACACATTACGGAAGGTTGGACCAAATGCATTAGGCTTGTAGGATGATATTTTACATGCAGGCAACCAATATCAAAACCCTAACTGATATGTATGCCATACTTATATAGCAACATATCATGATTACATCATTAAATGTTGAAATACTTGTAAGAAATACACATTGCAAACGAAAGATGCACGAAAGCACGTCCCCTATTTACAACAATGGCATTACACGTACACCGTGACCAAACAGTCTGAGTTAGTTATGTCAACACATCCAACAGCCAAGTTTTGAAAAAAAAATTCTGATGTAAGTTTTCAATACGCGGTTGTGATTTTACTTCTTTCGAGTTCATTTCAATTATGTTTATAACTATTTAAATAATAATATTATAATAATAATATAACTATTAAGATCTAAGTATTTACGAAAATGTTTGTACTAGTACACAAGCAAGTAAGTTGGTATATTTGAAATAAAGTTATCTGATATATTACGCACATTTGAAGCATGTGTATTCTGAGTTATTGACAGTATTTTATTGAACCACGTGGTCTCTCTGTTTGTTGTGCAGAAATTGTATTTCCGATGTGAATCGGAATCAGTTCGAATTTTGAATTAATTCCTTGATCTATTTTAGTAAATAGCGCATATATAATAAAAAGAAAACCTCATTCGTGGTAAATAGCGCATATATAATAAAAAGAAAACCTCATTCGTGGTCACAGTGAGATACTGGAATCATCACTCGTGGCCACTCGTGATGATTCCAGTATCTCACTGTGACCACTCATGAGATACTTCCGGTATTCACTCAAAACACGCAGGTATCCTCTATGGATAATAAGTTTAAAAGGCCATGATAAACTATGAGAAAAGATGAGAATGGATTTTTTTTCATTGCAATTTTTTTCCTTGACCAAAACCGGACCCACCCCATGGTTTCAACTGTTAAAGGGAGAAATTGTGGACAAAAAATTAAAATATAGAGCCCCCCTCACTTCACTTGTATAAGGCTATAGCATGCACTGCTATATGAATCTGATTGTTTCAATTCATTTTGAAGCTGTAATTTGTCTTAGAAATGATTTTGGAAAAAATTGCATGACATCAGGGGGGGGGGGGGGGGTCGGAATTTTTTTCCAGGCACGTATGATGGGGTGGGTGGGTGTCTCTTGGGTCCAAAAAAGCAGTTTTTTCCATATGCCAAATTTTTTTTCTCCATTCCTGCTATTCAGTCTTATTTTGATGTGTTTTGGACAGAAACGGGTCATATATAGTTAATAGTAATGCTATACTACATATAGAGGTTATCAGAAGTTGGATCAGTTGCACAATGGCCAACAATAACCCAAATTCAACTTGACAGAACTAGAAACTGCGTTATTGGAAAAATAAAATGTAATCAGGATTCCATCTACTGATACAACAAAATAAGAATAACTATGCAGAACTCAGCTGAAAATAAGTAATAGAATGAAAGCACACTTGACCATGAAGTGAAATTGGGCTATCCATCCATATTATTCCCAATTATTACGAAGCCTATTTCTTCAGGCAGTGGCTACCAGCCTGCCATTACACGCTATAACATGTTTCCTCAGTTCTGGTTTCTGAGATGCCCCAAGAAGAGTAGCGCGGGTATATCATGGTTATGTTTGGTATTAGCATTATTCTTCAAACTGGGATGAACTGGGATGAACAGTTGTATTTCCACATGTTTTGATAAACAATTTGATTCCAGCAATACAGTAATGCCCTAATTAAACGACTCCATAACCACAGCAGAATAATGGGTAATTTTTCAGGATTTAGTCAGAAATATGGCTTGTTGTCATTCATCGGAAAGCTCTCCCCTATTTCCGACTAAATCCTGAAAATTACCTATTATTCTGCTGTGGTTATGGAGTTGATTAATTAGGGCATTACTGTTTTTCACATAGCAAATATCAAAATATCAAATAATCTTAAATTTGTTGTACCGGTACCATGTATTATGTAGAATACTCAAGTGTGATTATGTGACTAGATCATGTGACTATATATTATGAAAATGAATGTTAATAAAAACTTTGGCACTCTGCCTATATATCCCTTGAAATGTGATTATGTTGACACATTTCTTGATTAATGACACTTATATGATAAATTCAAATAGTATCGTTATCTCATTATGCACTGTTCTATTCAAATATTGTTCAATAAATTATGATAATGCAGGATAATCAGCTATTTGGTTGCTCAATTGATAATTTTCTCAAATTTAGGGGGGGGGGGGGGGTGGGTGTCCAAAACTGACCGGAAAAAACTTCCTGAAACGGAAAAAAAAAGGGTGGGTGTCCAAAATTGCCTGGAAAAAAAGGCCGGAAACGGAAGAAATGGGGTGGGTGGGTCCCCCGAGGCCGGAAAAAATAAAAATCATCATACGTGCCTGGAATTTTTTTCCGACCCCCCCCCCCCCTGATGACATCAGAAAAAATCTGCATTCCAGGCTCGGGGACACCCACCCACCCGGTCCTTGTATCCTGTAATTTTTTTCCGACCCCCCCCCCCCCTGCAGTTGTACTGATTTCTGTTCACGGGAGGCCATTTTGGAAAACTGAAAGTGAAACTAACTTGAACTTTATTAAATTAATTTTAATATCTCTTTTTATTGATATCCGGCATTCTTAATGATAAAAATCATGCGGTAGATATATAATACCCATGTACCTTATTTGGATTAACGTACTTGATAATACCCACCAGATAAGGAATTAGATAAAACATTTGTTTTTATCGATGTAAAATTATTTTATTTTGGAGTCATTTTACTGCAGCGTTTCTCGAGTTTGTTTCTCACTTCCAAAATGGCCTCCCGCGAACAGAAATCAGTACAACTGACGAAAAAAAAGGACATAAATCGTTATTAAACTCGATGTATGTTGAGTACCACCCCCAAATTATCTGTCCTTCGTGAAACAACGTCTGTTTGACAATAGGGCTATTTAGTTTGATGATTAGAGTATAGATTTCGGTGATTTAGGAGTTGGATTGTTTGATTTTTTTTCATTGGACGGACGTTTCGGGTACCAACCAAATAAATTTGATTTATCAACTTTACATGTTCTCCTTTGTTCACTAATCTCAAATACGACGGCGAACCAAACTTTTTTGAAAAATATGATTATTTGGTCACATAGTGCTGCAATTACAGATCAATAAAAAATAAAATGTTGCTTTTGTAGAGAAAAATGCTGACCTCTATAAAAAATTAGATAGATACCTTTCCGAGATTTTTATTAAATTAAAATAAAAAAATTGTGCCTAATACCTGTGATAGATCTGTCTCTTTTATAAAATACTAGCTGGTGGGCCCGACTTCGTCCGGGCTGTTTCCCCTCTGCTTTCATCCGTTTAAAGGAGCTATTTGATCTTGAATTGACCATTTTGAAGGTCATGGTCAGGGTCACGATTTGAGTAGTAATGGGGGCCACTATGGCCCAGTACCCCCCAGATATGGCCACTATGGCCAAGTACCCCCCAGACATGGCCACTATGGCCCAGTACCCCCCAGATATGGCCACTATGGCCCAGTACCCCCCCCCAGACATGGCCACTATGACTCTGAGAAAATTGGGAAGTGAATTTGATGTCGTACAAAACGGCCCTTTTCAGGGCCAAAACAAAACGGTCCTTTTCAGGGCCACCAACTGATCGAAAAGAAACTCTTGATAGCTAATTGATATTTTCCAAAGTGAGATTTTCCTTTTGAAAAAAATAATTCTAAGTCCATTTTCATTTTTTCGATCAGAAATGTCACATCAATGACAGGAACATCTATCCTCAGGGGGAAAACTATGGCCCAGTACCCCCCAGACATGGCCACTATGGCCCAGTACCCCCCAGACATGACCACTATGGCCCAGTACCCCCCAGACATGGCCCAGTACCCCAGACATGGCCACTATGGCCCAGTACCCCCCCCAGACATGGCCACTATGGCCCAGTACCCCCCAGACATGGCCACTATGGCCCAGTATCCCCCCAGACATGGGCACTATGGCCCAGTGGGCCATAGTGGCCATGTCTGGGGGGTACTGGGCCATAATGGCCCCCATTACTACTACTGATTTGACCCGTCGAAAACACTCTCCGGAAAAAAGTACCCCTAGGTATCAAAGTTCGTCGAAAGCCGTCCGGCGTCCGGCAGTTTTCCCGGCCATTGCTAACAGGCAAACAAAAGTCCCAAAATATATATTAGATACTAGATATCTGGGATGGAGACACAAATTCTTGGGGCAGGGACAGCAGGGATGCTGATAATATGAAAATAGGTTTTTTTCCCTATTTCAAGTCAATAATTACACCATATGAGGGAAGCAAGCCCCCCAGTAACCCCTACTTCTATTTTTATGGCCATGGAAATGGTATATCTGTGCAGGAAATGTCCCTTTAATAAAATATACTAGAGCTCCGGGAGTGAGGCACCAATTTTTGGGACACCAGGGACAGAGATAGGCATATGGAAATATGTTTTTTTCTTCAATTTCAGGTCTGTATGGGGGCAACTATTATGGGCCCATACTAATATGCTATGAGATGGATTCAATCATTCGCAATCGGAGGGAAGTAAGGGAGTTTTAGGTATTTGTGCATAAGTGCAAATGTGTGCCAAGACAACCCCAGGGACATAACTTTCAACCTGGGAAGAAGATAGGAAATCTCTAAGTCAGAGGGGCGCTCGATTACCACACATATCAGCGCCGCTGTTGACCACATCTAGATCACAAAGTACTGAGCACCAAATCGAATTAGCGAGCGTCCATGCAATAATCTTCCCCGACACATACATAGGCGAATGATTTGTGGAGTAACAGAACGGTCTTGGGGATTAAGCAAGGCCAGATGTATCGCCTAGAAAAGCTACTGAAACCAGGAGAGTTAATAGGACCCATGGGGAGATGACGATAACTCAATTATCCTAAGTAAGTATGGAACCGACGCGCCGTGAAAATACACATGGCCGTCATTAGCGGCCACTGGGTATTTTAGTAAGAAGCAAACCGACATCCACAGACAGTTCTAACCAGCTACCCTATAGTAACAACGAATTCTCGGACGCGTGGAAGAGCAGTGTGGAGCAATGGACGAGAATACAAGGTAAACATTATGTGCCGACGGAGGAAGAAGAGCAGACGACAGGAAGACGAACTCGACCGGAACTCAACCGAGTAGAAGACAAGCAGACACACCCAACCTATGAAGACGGAAGAAGACCCGAAACCAAGCAGACGACAGGAAGAGAAACCCAGATACAGATGATTGAACATTATTGACTTTGTTATATATAAATAATCAAACAGTTCTGATAGCCTTAAGAGTTATATGTACCCGTATTGGCACATATCTCTTAACTGGTGCCGTGAGCAGGATCTGAACGCTAATCGCAGACACAACGTGAAACCAGAAGAGGAACAGTGTGAACAGAAACAGTGTGGGAAAATTCGCAAAACGTGAGTCTAATTGTTTGTTATCATAATGGCTACCCAACAACAACAATCAGCTGGTGTTCTCGCCCCATTAACAGAATCTATCAATTCTCAAATTGCTGCAATGGCCATGACTACGGTGACGCAGGTAGTGACGTCATTTGACGGGGACCCCACGAAATACCACGGGTGGGTCAAGTCGATAGAAAAATGCGCGATCCTAACCGGCGCTAACGAAGCAAAGAAGCCCTATATGGCATTCCAGAGCGCGACGGGCCCTGTATCAGATTTTTTACAAAGATATTTGGCCACGAATCCTAACGCCACGTGGCAAGACACAAAAACTGAATTATCTAGTCGATTTGCCGAGATAAATGACATTCAATTCGCCTTTTCGATGCTAAGAAAAATCAAGCAAAAACAAAACGAAAATTTACATGTGCTTGCCGAACGGATTTTGGAGATCGCGATGGTGGCATACCGAGAGCAACCCGGCGGGATCAACGCGGTTGAAGGCCAACTCGTAGGGTTTTATATTGACGCTTTAAGAAGCGACAGTTTGAAAATGAAGTTGATCAGGGATGCGCCGAAGACACTAAAATTGGCAGCCGACATCGCCATGCGGGAAATGGGGATCCGACGGGTATTCAACCTATGAATGAGCCGCGAAAATTACAACGAAAACGAACCGGAAGCAATGGAAATCGATAGTTTCAGAAACAAACGCGCGAGAACAACCTGCGATATTTGCGCACGCGATGACCACACGACCCGTGAACACCGATCACGCCCGAGACAGGTGCATGTCGAAGCGGTGATTAAACCACGAACAGTCGAATGTTGGACGTGTCAAGGTGACCATTTCGCTCGCGACTGCCCCTTTAAGACCGAAAACCGAAGGCACGTATCTTGCTGGGGTTGCAACGGTAATCACTTGGCTAGAAATTGCCCCTCTAAATCCGGAGATTCGAAGCAAAAGCAATGGAACACGCCAGTAACGCCACCTAGGGGAATCCGCCGAGATCAGCCGAACCGATCACGTGACCTATCCCATGATACACCGCGTCACAGCCGGAGATATCCGACATTAAACGAACCACCGCGACTAATGACCCCGCCCACATACGCAAAAAACTAAGGAATCCTCTCATTGAGGCCACATGTGAGAGGAAATTTAGTATCAACATTGTGGGGAACCCCAGCTCGTGTTTAGTCAGAATAGGTAAAAATAAATATCGCTCATTAGTGGATAGTGGAGCGGAAGTATCATTGATTCACAAACGCGTCTATGACGCATTACAGTTCCGACCAAAACTAACTAGGGAACACATCAACCTTAGCTCCGTGAATGGGAAGTCACTGGGCGTACTTGGTAGCGTGGAACTGACCTTCAGAATGGCGAAACTAAAATTAACCCATAAATTTTATGTGGCGAATGATATGACCCGGAATATGATCTTGGGGAGGGATTGGTTGACCTCTCGGGGGGTCAGACTATATTATGATCTGGGATGCCTCAAGGTCAGTGACGTGTACGTCCCATTGGAATCGGATGCGCACATAGCTTCCCTGCTGAGATTGACCAGCAAGGTTAGCTTAAAGCCTCAAACATCAACTTTATGTATGGGAAAATCAAAAAACTTAGCTTCTCTTCGCAAGTCGACATTAGTAGAGGTGGCCCAAATCGAGACAGGCTACCTAGCGTCAGAACCCGGTCTGGAAATCGGCAGCTCCATTTCTGGGGTGGGCAAGAGGAACAAGGTCCCGGTATTACTCGTCAATAACACGAACAAAACGTTTCGCCTACGGCGGGGCAGTGTGATTGGCAAAACGATCGTGTGTGACCCCAAAACCAATCATGAAATCAACTCTTTGTCGCAAAGCTACCGGTCCCCGATAACCCGTAATTACCGCGACAATGGCTATGCTCCCGGGCGCGCCGACCGTAACAGGGTAGACAACTCTAGGTCAGCACGCGCTACCGTCGAGAAAAGATTAAATTTAACCGAAGTTTCATGCCCCGAGCAATACCGAGAGACACTGGTAAAATTGTTGAAGTCCAACTCGGACATTTTTGCCGACAAGGACACTGAGCTGACGCAGACGAGCACAGTCAAGATGCATATTGACACGGGAAACCACCCTCCGATAAAACTTCGCCCGTATCGCACCCCTTTGAATAAACGACCGTTGGTTGACACCGCCATAAATGATATGCTCGAAACAGACATTATCAGGCCGAGTTCGAGCCCGTATTCGGCGCCTATTGTCATGGTTGACAAGCGCGACGGCACGAAACGATTTTGCGTCGACTTCAGACAATTAAATTCCATAACCAAGCCTATGTCATACCCACTTCCGGTTATCGACGATATTTTGGCACTTCTTGGAAAGTCTAAATTTTTCACGGCTATCGATCTCAAAAGTGGCTATTGGCAGTGCCAGGTCGCAGAGGAGGACAAGCAAAAGACGGCATTCGCTTGCCACCGAGGTCTTTTTGAATTCAACTCCATGCCTTTTGGGCTCCGGAACGCTGGAGGGGTTTTCTCCCAGCTGATGGCCCAGGTGTTATGTGGGATGGGTGATTACGCCATTGCCTACTTAGACGACGTCCTCATCTACAGCGAGTCCCTAGAATTACACTTGGAACATATCCAGAAAGTCTTTGACAAGTTGCGCCAACATACACTGAAATTAAAATTAAAAAAGTGCCAATTCCTAAAGCAAGAAACACGGTATTTGGGTTTTATAATTGATACCGACGGCGTCCGACCTGACCCCGACAAGGTCAAGGCCATCCGGTCGCTTGTGCCCCCAACATCAGTCAAAGAAGTACGTTCCTTCATTGGCATGAGCAACTACTACCGCAGATTTGTCCCCTCATTTTCGCAAATCGCTGAACCTTTGGTACAGCTTACAAAAAAATATGCCAAATTCAAATGGGACCAAGCTTGCCAAATTTCGTTTGACAAACTAAAGGAAAATCTCACGGCAGTGCCTCTCCTGGCCTACCCAAATACGGCCACGCCCTATACATTGTATACTGATGCAAGCGACCTTTGCATCGGTGCCTGTCTGACCCAGTTGGGCTCAGATGGCGTTGAAGAACCAATTTATTATCTCTCACACAAACTTAGTGATACTCAAACCCGATGGCCAACTGTGGAGAAAGAGGCATATGCAATTCACTTCGCATTACAAAGGTTGGACCATTACCTTCATAACGCCACTTTCACGATAAAAACAGATCATAAACCATTGAAGTATATCTTGGAATCCCCCATGCAGAACAAGAAAATTCAACAGTGGGGTTTGGGCATAACTGGATATAACTGTAACATTGAGTACATAGCTGGCCCAGATAATCACTGCGCAGACCTGCTCAGTCGAACGCCACCTAATGCTTATACGGAACAAGAGAAGGCAGAAGTAGAGGTAGATATCAACGACAATAACCTTACTGTCGCCGAGACCCAAGCGGAAATCGCCGCCTTGAATTCGTCTCGATTTAAACCCAAAGACTTCGCAAGCTGCGAGGTAACCCCAAAGGAACTGCCGAATAAAACTCAAATTGGTCAGGCTTACCAACCTACTAATCTACTGTTCAACAAGCCAGGCTTCAACATGCTTGAGGAACAAAAGAAAGACCCGGAAATTGCGTCAGTTCTGGAGGCCCTCGACAAAGGCGAGGACACCCGGAATGACAAACACTTGATGATTGACGGGGTACTCTATTACCTCTCGAGTGCTGACGCAGAACCGACCCCACGCCTTTGGGTGCCCGCACATCTTCAAACCAACATAATCCAACAATACCACGATGATAACGGCCACGTGGGAGTAGACAAAACGCATGATGCGATTAGGTCGAAATATTTTTGGCCCAGACTGTACAAGGAACTAAACTGTTACGTTGGAAAGTGCGTGACCTGCCAAGTCAGGTCTCTGCAAAAACAATCCCCTAAAATGCAAATAACGGACACGCCCCCCTACCCTTTTGCCAAAATTGGGTTGGACCTATCAGGGCCCTACCCCACGTCGCTATCGGGTAACCGCTACATTATCAGCTTCATAGACTTATATAGCGGGTGGGCAGAAGCGTTTCCGGTCAAGGACAAGTCAGCCGATAACGTTGTTCATCTCTTGATCGACGAGATATTCCCGCGACATGGATGCCCTCTAGAAATAATAACCGATAACGGCAGTGAGAACATTAATTACAAGGTCAGGGACACTCTGAAGGCTTTGAACATTCACCACGTGACTACGTCTTATTATCACCCCCAGAGCAACAGTAGAGTGGAGAGATTTCACAGGACTTTTAAAGACATTGTCTCAAAGAAAGTGGCAGACCAAATAAACACGTGGGACGTCCATTTAAATCAAGCACTAGCTGCGATTCGATTTAACAAAAATGAAACTTCAAAATTCTCCCCCTTTTTCTTGTTGTACAACCGAGACGTCGTGTTCCCAATAGACAATCTCCTAAAACCCAGGCGTAAATACGCGGGAGAAGATTACCATCAGATAGCTCTGCAACAACAGCACAAATCCTTTATGATGGTACACAAACACGTGAAACAGGCGAAACGCCAACAAGCAGCGAAATTTAACAAAAAGGCCACAGACACCAAATTCGAGATTGGCGAGGCCGTCTATGTGAAGAATCATTTACGAAAAAGCAAACTTGAAAGCAAATGGAAACCCTACTTCCGCATAACCAAGCAAATAACGCCGGTTACTTTCGAGTTAAGGAACCAATTAACTGGGAAAGTCACACAATCCCACGCTGAACACATGCGAAAAGCCAACCTTGAATGGGAAATCCCCAAAACTGACAACAACAAGCGTGCTCAAACGTATGTTGTTCCCCCCGAAGACGAAGATAGCGACGTTCCTGCCCCTAACCCTGTGGGTGGGTCTTCTGGCGATGAAACAGAACCATTACCAGAAGATGTAATCGCTCGATATCGGAGACAATGTTCGGACTCCGATGACGAAGATGTCCCTTTAAGCGAGCTTAAGATGCGCTTACAGCGTAGAAAGACGCGACTCGCGCGCTCAGAGCCGCTACAAAACCCTGACTCGTCCATGGACGAGAGACCAGAGCCGAGTGCCAAGGCACGACGCGCTCCAGCGCCTCGTCGACACGGGCGCAAAGTAACAAAGATGTTTACGAGTGATGACAGCTCAGAGGATGAGTTAATGGAAGTGGCCGCCATTGAACAAACCCCTCGTGAAGGTAGGCCCGTACCGGCCCCTCGCAAGTGTAAGCAGCTCATGAATGGAGCGAGCATCAACTTAATAGGCAAACCGTCGCTTCAAGCCCTGCTATCAGCGATAATAATAGAGTGCTCGAAACAGTGACCTGGGGTCCATTACAGAAGAAATGCGACCCTACCCTTAACTGGCTAATGGCAAACCTAACCTGGCTTCGTAAATGTTGAAAATAGTTAGCCCAACGCCCCAGACCGAATCGCGAATAAATAGTCATGTTCGGATCAATGACAGGTCGCGCGCCCCATGAAACCCGGCACGTGCGCATGGCGATTTAATAAATAAAGCTTTGAACTTTGCAATCGCGCACCGAGAGATAACGAGCACCACGGCGACGTGCACACCGCCACCCTTAGGGTTACTACGTTTGAGCGCACCCCGCTCAAATAAACACGATCGAAAATATGCTCATGACTGACTTAGTGAACGAAAAAGTATTACCCCAATGAATGGTAGAGATGGCCAGGGTGGTATTTTGCCCTAGTAACGTAGTTACAGTAGTAATTTTCATTATCTTGACCCACCGATTCCGGTGGAAATTTGTTAAACGACATTTACCAAGGTTAGCCATTATGTATAATAAGCAGTTAGACCAGCGACCTGAGGATATCCTGAATGCCGTGTTCAAAGAACCCATCGACGAAGCAATGGAGACGGATGCACCAAAGCCGTCTGCGCTATTCCGGGACAACACTCAGGAACGCCTACATGTATATCCAATTATAGCCGTCAGAGGCTGACCACATCTGTGGCGGATTTGGATTAGTATTAATTATGTATCGTATATTAATGTATTCCGAATTTCCTTCGTAATTATTGTTGCGCGGATATCAGAATCATTTGCATGTATATAGACATTTATGCATTTCATATATTTCAAATATTAATTGTTGCATAACGATGTCCAGGGTATTATAGTTGTATAATCATCAGAATGATTATAGCAAGCGTTGAATAGGGACTATAAATCATGACATTCGGTCATAAGTTTTGATGATTGAAATCAATCACCCCGACTTATCTTGTGTTTAACTGTTCGTCAACCAATCCATCTATATAATTAGTTGTAAATTCCATTTTCGTATTGGGCCGATCTGACGACCCTCAAGCGATACCGATAAATTGGAAAAGTAACCATTGTGTATACTGACTGTGTCATTTGTTCTCAAACCTCACACAAATATCCGTTTGAGTATTACAGGCTGACCATGGCGGTGGAACAAGGGTCGACCAGTTGTCAGAACCTACCCCCATACTCGGACACTGAGGACGAAAATACCTCGACATCCGATGATGACGATATGACACCCAATTCAGATGCACGACCATCCACCAGCAGGCGGCCGCATGAAAGCTACCTCGACATGATGCCGCGCATGCAGTCACCCACATCCTACAACCAGCCATGGGTACAGCCTTACAACGAGCATAGACGATATTACGCGATGCAGTCACCTCCCCCGCCTTACAGCCCGCCCAGAGAATCTGAAGATGCACTCATCGACATCGACCCCGATTGGTACTACTTCACGGACGAACACCGACAGCCGATCCAGACTCGCCAGCGAACCTACGCTAGAGCACGACAGCAGCCGTACCAACGACACCGACGGACATACGAACAACAGAGGCCTCTCATTCACCGATGCCGCTGTTGCGAACTACTCCGACGAATCATCAACCTGCTACGCAGCAACGTATTGGACTTGCGATTTCAAGATCAACTTTAAATCGAAAAAGTGAAGGAGTAATGTGCCAAGACAACCCCAGGGACATAACTTTCAACCTGGGAAGAAGATAGGAAATCTCTAAGTCAGAGGGGCGCTCGATTACCACACATATCAGCGCCGCTGTTGACCACATCTAGATCACAAAGTACTGAGCACCAAATCGAATTAGCGAGCGTCCATGCAATAATCTTCCCCGACACATACATAGGCGAATGATTTGTGGAGTAACAGAACGGTCTTGGGGATTAAGCAAGGCCAGATGTATCGCCTAGAAAAGCTACTGAAACCAGGAGAGTTAATAGGACCCATGGGGAGATGACGATAACTCAATTATCGTAAGTAAGTCTGGAACCGACGCGCCGTGAAAATACACATGGCCGTCATTAGCGGCCACTGGGTATTTTAGTAAGAAGCAAACCGACATCCACAGACAGTTCTAACCAGCTACCCTATAGTAACAACGAATTCTCGGACGCGTGGAAGAGCAGTGTGGAGCAATGGACGAGAATACAAGGTAAACATTATGTGCCGACGGAGGAAGAAGAGCAGACGACAGGAAGACGAACTCGACCGGAACTCAACCGAGTAGAAGACAAGCAGACACACCCAACCTATGAAGACGGAAGAAGACCCGAAACCAAGCAGACGACAGGAAGAGAAACCCAGATACAGATGATTGAACATTATTGACTTTGTTATATATAAATAATCAAACAGTTCTGATAGCCTTAAGAGTTATATGTACCCGTATTGGCACAAATGATTTACACTTAAGCGCAAAAGATTTGCACTTAAGCGCAAATAAATTGATAGACACATATTTACGCTTAAGCACAAATGATTATTTCAGCTTAACTTAAGCGCAAATGATTTATACTTAAGCCGCGCAAGTTAAGCGCAAATGATTTACGCTTAAGCGCAAATAAATAATAAATGATTTTCTTCTTATTTCCTATGGCTTGGTTTTTGATTGATTGATTGATTTATTTATTTTTGATATAAAGACATACACGTATATTGTTTTAACAGGTTACAAATATAATAAATTACAAGCAAATAAAAAGGAGTTTTTTTTAACATAATTTCAGTTGTTAGGCTATATAAGAAATCGCAAATTTTGAAACTAAAAATGGGGCTGTAAAGAAGTCAAAGTGAATACCAATGGTATGATGGCTGAAATTTAGAAAAAAAATCATAGATTACATGTACGGCTAGATATCGGGGATGGCACAAAAAGCACTCGAAGGCTTAATTCCATTGTGGTCCCCTGATATGCTACCGGCCACGAGGCAGACAATATAGTTACCACAAAATTCTCCATTTTGATACTAAAAAATAATGGTAATGACATCAATGTTAATATATTGATATTTTACATTGATAAAGCCATCATCAATGTGGATAAAATAATTTATCATCATAAGTGCTACATTTACAAGTAATCTTATGATTGTGAATATGTTTATTTTAAAAGAAATGATCATTTCACCGACCAGGTGGATGAGACGCCTGGCAGATCCATTTAACATATTAACAAGTCTGACACTCGTCTCATTCACCGGGTCTATGAATACTGACCGATATAATATTATATTAATATTAGTGTTGCTGCAAGAGGTGCCTGCGGGATCTGTGTCGGTTCGGTGACTTTGTAAATGATGGATACGCACCACTGCATATACGCACCACTGCCATGTATGGCCGGTTTTGGACTGGTCTGTCCATGACCGAAAGATGGAAACCCGAAATACAGGCAGCAGTAACAATATATGCAGAGATGAGTAATTGATTGGCAAAATTTTGGTCACAGTTTCAATTCAGTAGTACAGAAAGGGATCTTCCTCTCGGTCCTTCAGTTTAGATAAGAGATGTTTTTTTATGCAAAATTTCCGGTACTTGATGTCAATGGGTAGATGTACAGTTTTGTCAAGTCTATTCCAGAGTCTTATTCCTGTGTAGAAAAAAGACTTTTTCCCATAACAACTTACATGAGGGAGGATGAATTTCAGTTTACCTGACCGGGTTTCAGATTGATCAGCCTCATTGTCCGAAACATTTATATCCCCTTCTTTATTTGATCGTTTGAAATGTTCATTAAAATATACTGGGGCTTGCTTATCTGAGATCTTCATAACCATTGTCAATTTCCTAAAGTTAACTCTTTCACATACCGGCAGCCAATCTACTTTTAGAAATTCCGAATAGCCAATATGTGTCCTACACTTTAGATCTAAAATGTATCTTACTAGCCTATTCTGGGTTGCTTGTAATCGGATCTTTGTTCTCTGCGTTAGACTAGTGTACCAAAAGCTTGAACTATAGTCAAAATGACATTGAATGAGGGCCAAGGATAGAGTTCTTTTGCAGTATTGGTTCAGGTAAGATGCCTTTCTGTACAAGAATTTCAACTTAGAGTTCGCCTTCTGCAACATGTGTGCTGCCATTAGCTCACCATTAAGATGGTGGTTTGGCTTCATATGGCTTGGTGAAGTTGGTGTTTAGTCACACATTTTTCTGGGATCCCCAATTTTCTTCTACAGCACATATAAAGATAATTCCCTTAATTTCTCCCTGACAGTGACATGGGATAATTAAAATTAAAAGCAGCAACAAGTGAAATCATTTTTAGATTATTTATTAATAATATCGCATAAACAGTATGTTATTGTCATATTTGTGACCATTGTTATGTAAACAAAAGCATAAAAAGTTACTTTTCTGGTGTTTGTTTATATTATGATGGTAAACATAAAGAGCGTTCTTTGTGGGTGAATTCCTGATATGGAACGAATAAAGAGCGTTTATGCCATTTGTGTGTGATTAGCCAGCAGCATTGTGTTGTATTCTGTAACACAATCAGGCTCTTGCTTAGGTAAAATATAGTAAATCTTTATGATAACATGCTGTTTACGAGATGGTCATGGTATATATGAACGAAACTGTATGCGTTTTAATGTTTTTCTGTTTACGGTGATTGGAACAAATATGAATATTTTCGACAACTAAGGCCTCACGTGCCTTTAAATGTGCTCAGAGGTCATGACCCTTCACTGTACACAGCTGCTGATATTTTGAGTTCATTTAACCTGAGTACGTTTAGCCTGTGACCTTTCACTCTACCTCGACTTGATAGTTATAGTCAGCCACTGTCATATGGACATCGATTCCCGCCCATGTGGGAGGCTGGGAGTCTTACTTCTCGACTTTTCGGGTAATTATATTTTATGAATAAACAGTTAAAATGCACATCTTCGTTCTGTGGAGATTACACATAAATAATATCACCGATTTGTAGATGAAGATTCTTCTAAACATGAATCCAAATCTCGATTTGTTTGCTTCTGTCGTCACTTCTTCACGAAAATAACGTCGGCCTGCAGGCATCCATCATTCCATGTCATCAGTCGCTCGCCAAATTTACTAACAGTAACAGCGTCCAAAGTTATTGTTCCCGCATGAAGTCATGATAATATAATAATTTTATATAATATGATATGATTGTCTGATATGAGTCCAGTGCATTGATACCGTCGAGCGTTTCTAAGTTTCCAAATTCTTGAAAAAAATGTAGATTTGTAAACTAACTAGAAGAGCAGAAGTCGCCATTTACAAAACAAATGCTTTTGCAAATAGCAAAGCCAGCAAACTTTGAGCTGGGAATTTCCTGACGTCATACATAATCTAAATATAGGATAAAATTTGGCGAGCGACTGATGTCGTTTTTACGCAGGAAGCCGCGGGAACAGCAAACGCGAATACGCCCCTCGGTGTTCATTTCGCCAGCGTTTATTCTCGTCAAAATCTTGGTAAAACTCCATAATATGATCGCACGTGACACGTAGTGGAGCAACCACACAAATACATCAAACTATCACAACAATTTCCATCTATATACCGTACGTAGTTTCCAACTGTTGCTGTGTCAGTCATGGGATTTCAAAATGTTGAATACTTTCACCAAAGTTGGAGGGGCGGATTCCGCGGAACACTACAGTACAACCACCCTGCCACGACGTATCTCGTTAAAACAACTCACACACATCCATGCCAAACTAAAGCTAGCAACTTCCCACGTTTATATATGACAAATATAAATGTTTACATGGGCGCTATATCCCAAAATATCACTGGGGAAATCTTTCGCGCGAACAGTTTCATGTGCTAGCTAGCTAGCTCTTGTCAATAGAAAACATCCCTCGTTTGAATCAAGTCTGTGTTGTTCTAGAAAATGGTCTTTAGAGAAGTCTCTTAATTACATTTAAGTGTATATATTGTGGAAGGCAGCTGAATTAGCTCATTGCATGGTCAAAAATTCAAACTGATAGTCAAAATGACATTTGAAAACATGATGACGAATATAATCTTATATGCACTCACTAGTTTTAAATGAAGAACAAACAAAAAAGGAACAATGAAAACCAAACAAACAACACGTTTGTAGGGAGGGATCCCATATTTATTGTGTGCATATTGTATATAAAATGTCCTTTGGCCATTTTGTATATATAATTGCGTTTAGTCTAGTGATGTGAAATCGGTGTTTCCGGTAAAGACCAAATGTGTCTGGATTCTGGCCCACAAAACCAACTGACGTAAATGACGTCATGGACCATGTCATGACGTCTTCGCTGGTTTTCGGTCAGCTAACCAACGAAAATGGTCAAAATGAAACTAATTCATAAGCCTACATAACATAGGAATTGTTCAGAAAAACTGAAGTTGCTAATTTCATAACCATCCCACTTGGTCCACTTCCGATTCCGTGATTTCACAATTTGATATTATTGTTCCCAGGATGCTATGCAAAAGCGGGGCGGAAGTCACGTGATTTTTAACCCATTTTTCTTGTCCGAATTTTCATCGCGTCGAAATTCTGTTTCATGGTATTGTAAAAATTGATGACGTCATTCACGCCTAAACTTGAAAAGCAACACAGCGCCTGCGGCGCTGTGGTGGTTGCTATTAGATCTGAGATAGAATGAACTTTCCGTAGAATAACGTTGCGAAATTAACAGATCTTACACGACTTTAACTTGACGCGAGGTTTTAAAACAAATACAGCTTGATAAAAAAAAATGACAACGCCCTGCCACTGCCAAGTTGGCACTGGGGCTGTCTCATCAGTGTCTGCTCACTGCTGTCATCGACACATCAGCAGATCAGTGTCCAAGGTCGTAAATTGCATGATGTGATTTGTGATCATCGCGCACCCCCCCCCCCTTTTAAATACTTTAAGGAGTCATTTGTCTGTAGGAGGCCCCCACCCCCTTTTTTCGTACGACGTATTCCATGCCTTGTTATGGGGTACGCCGTATTCCGGCCCCTCTGTTAGGAGGTATTCGGTATTCCAAAAATACCGGTATTCATACGCCGACCTTCCAAAAAATGAAGTTTTCATATCTTTTTTATGTATTCTTAAGTGGTATTCCGTATGGGGGCTGGGGGTGGGGGCCTCCTACATGTATATACTTATTATTTATGTGGGCAGTAGCCTCTATACGGGCGCCTGTGGCGCATAAGATACTATGGGTGGCGGGATGGGGTGGTGGGTGGGAACTTATACTTATTATTTATGTGGGCAGTAGCCTCTATACGGGCGCATGTGGCGCATAAGATACTATGGGTGGCGGGATGGGGTGGTGGGTGGGAACTTATACTTATTAGTAGAACTTGTAGTAAATTTTACTAAATTTAGTGTATGTACAATTTGAATTTTTGCACGAAGTCAAATTGTACGTACACTGGTGGTTCTATACTCCAGGGTTTCCGCTATACCGGCACAGGGTCCCCTTGACGGCCCCGTTCCCCTCGCCAAGTTTTCCCCTCCTGCCATACCCCAGGACATACTGCATGTCTATAAAGGTATAAAGATGTTTAAAACTTCTGAATTTTGTTGGAATAGTACTAAGGAATTTTAAAAGGTGAATTTATTTTATATCTTGTGAGTGTACACTCTAAACGCGTTGTTAAATTGAAACAGGAAGTGATCAGAACTGACATCGCTAGGAGCTATGCCTTTGAGGTCGGTTAGTTACGTTGCGGTTGTATGTAATCAGCCTTAATATATTCCGATTACGTTATGCATCCGAAACATCTGCTGTGCCTTCCACAGTGAGTCTTTTAACATTAACGAGCACGTTTAACTCGGGATTAAAATTACTGGTTTTCTGTACATGTACTTCGTAAATTAATATATATCTAATAAATTTACTAGTTTTAAAGTTACAGGTACATGTATAAGGTTTGATAGCTTGACACTTGGGCAGAAATGGAACAAAACAATCTGCCGTTTCTACTCTCACACGATTCTATTGGCCGATATAACGAAAGTAGTTCAACCAGTGCTAAAAGTAAAACAGGCTACTTTTACCTGGATTTTTCCCCTTGACGGCTACCGGCCCCATTCGCCTACCCCTAGCGGAAACCCTGTATACTCATACATGTAAATTGGTCCCCAACAGTCAAATCACTACCTTGACAAACAGGCGAGTATTGTTTTGGAAATAAACCTGATGCCCAAATGTGTGTTTCCAACTTTCCAATCTCAGGAGACACCAATAGAATTGATAGAATCATTACTAACATTAGACTATTATGATAATAGATTGTGAACCGAAACTGTGGGAAGCCGGATAGTCCGTGAACCAGACAACAACAAGAGAATCAGAATCAAGCTCTATATATACATGTAATATTCGTGAGCGACTACTTCTACATTTTACTCGGATGCCTTCAATTTACTGAAGATTATCATGTGGAGGTCCAGGTAGCTATCATAATCATGGTCGAGTAACTTAAATTATAACCCTGTGGTGACTCGATCCAGTGGCGTTCCTAAACTTCTTTAACATGTACTGTACATATACCAAGGAGTGTACTGTACACGGGTCAGCCATTAATGTCCGCGCCCGATTGGACAGCTTACTAAGTTACTGCACCCACGACAATATACCTGGACAAATGTTGCGAGGGTGAAGGAAGTCGGCATTTTGCATTCGGATCTTTATTCGATTATCTCAAAGACTTTTCAGCCTGACAAACTTGGTATGATGGTATCTAGACTAGAATTAAGATTTTTGTCAGAATACCCTGACCAGGGAATAATGGTGCCATCACTATAGTCGGCTCCAACAAAACTTAAGGTTAAAGATACGGATGGCATTCACAGTGGGTATTGCTGTTAAAATAGTCACATTCATTAAAACCGCTATAAACAGAAATAATATTAAAATATAGACAGACCTTGTTCTTATACTAATCATAAATATCACGTAAATATCAGGTTATTGTCAAGATCGTATTCTGTATTATGTAAAGAGAAATTCTGTTACAGAAAATATGTAAACAAACACTCAGAACCAGCTGAAGTCCAACTACATGTACATGTAAGATCAAATGTATGGCGGCATGCACAGCAATCTTATTCAAATATCACACCAACTTGTCCAAGTCTCATTTTAATCGTGGGTATATATATAAGAGAATGCACTGACTTACAAGGTCAAGGTAAATATTTTTAGGCCAATGTGTATATATGTGAGGCTCCCAATGGGAATGCATTGACACAGGGTTTTCGCATCTATTATGCACCATATTCTGAAAACAGGATGGTATTCTCAATACCTTTGTATCCAGTTGCTGAAGTTTCTGACAGAAAACTAGCTTCATATCTGGCAATATACCCAAATCTAGATATAAATTGCTCCCCAGAAAGTTCAGATCAATCTGAATTCCAAGAATGGACACGAAAATGCTATCTCCTGCGGCTCATAGCACCGTGACACAATGTTGCGCAATACTGTACATGACAACATTAATACTATTGGCACTGCTAGTAAAAGTCTAGACAACTTCCGTGCCATCATGTTGACATTGCATTTTAACCTTGATGTGCGACTCTTAGAACAAACGGAAAGCTACATGTACACATCAACAATCTGAAAGTCACAATTAATTGAATTAAACTGATCATTCTGTAACGATGAATGGTTGTTCCATCTGGGTGGCATCATACTATATACAACACTAGCAGGTTAGCCCGCCACTGGCGTGGTTCGTCTCATGGCTTTGTTCGAAAAAGCAATTGCAACAACTTCCGAGACACGAAATTAGTGATGGGTGGTTTTGAAATTTTGAGTCGGTTTCGGTTCCGGTTTGGACTAAAAGAGTTGACTCTCGGTTTTCGTTTCGGTTTTTTAAAGTAGATTGCGTATATGTGTTGAGAAGCAATGTGCCAAGATTTGGTAGGTATTAATCAAGTATGAAGACAATTGTACCGAGATCAAGGGGATCGTGCGATGTTGCAGCTAATTAGGTTAGCGAGGCCCCTTCGCCGTGGATCCTCCGCTGCACCTGCCCTTGGTCTCTGTCTCTCCACTATCAATACTCTCTGGGTAATAACTGGTTCTGCCAATCCATATATTCAGAGAACCACTACAGATGGGAATTAAGTATATAAAAACACTTAAAACACAGAGCGATTACTGTTACCAACATGACATATTTAAATTAATTCCATCCGCACCCCAATCACCAACGCGACGTAATTTTGGTACCATGTGTTGCGTTCTAAAAATAGGTCGATTGCAGTGGATTCGTAGAGATGACGAAATATGAGTGCGACAGAGAAGATTGTTTGATCGAAAGCATTTGAATTATGTCACAAGACTCGCATCGATGCTGGCTAATATATATATGTTCCCTGAATGGAATAAAATTTAAACATAAGTTCAAATTAAACAGTCACGCATACATGTAGATGGGTTCATGTTTGCTGGGTGTGTTAAACTGTTAATCGGCGCGTCGCTCGGCACGATCGAAGCGCATAATAGCACAAACAGGGCCTTTTTTTGTCCGAGTGTTCACCGCGACTGTCGAAAAAAGACCAAAAAACGGTCGCTTACGATAATGATAACACGGTGGCTGAGTCAAAATTGACACATTCCGAAACACCTTATTGGACATGGGGGCCGATAATTTGACAACAGTATCAACCAACAGTATCAACTATCAAGTCGATTCCAGTGAAAAATAAACATACAAAAAAAAACCGTAAAGTCGGTTAGGCGACACCAATTTTTAAGTCTGGTTTACGAACATGTGGGGGAAAAAAAGTAGATGCAGGAGGGGGGGAAAAATAAAAAATCTCTCACCCAGTATATTGGTTAAATTGTGGAGTTGTACCTGAATTTCACAATAATTATATATAAAATATGAATTTAAAATGTGTTTATAATATTCAAATTTAAAATAAACAGACATTTCTTGCCATAAAATAAATGAAAATAGAGACCTGCGGTCAGATGCTCGTAGCCCGTTTATATATAACCATGGATATATGTCAGATATAACCGTACAAAAATGTGACCCCCCCCCCCCCCCCCCCCCCCCCCCCCCCCCCCCCCCCCCCCCCCCCCCCCGGTGCCACCCAACATAATTTAGTATCGATGATTTCTCGTCTTCAGTGAATGCAAGACCGCGCTCTTAGCATGGGGTGCCAAGCAGGGATGTGCCGACAGGGTGGTTGTGCATGGGTCTTACCCGCCCCAAACTGTATTCAAACCTAGTGCAACATTAGTTGGAAAATTTACAGTAAAATTAGGTTGAAATTGTTCTCGTAGTTTGATTTTCCAACAATTTCTTAATGACGAATTTGTTGTTTTTAGACCAACATTTGCATATTTCCCTTTCATTTGCAAAATATTGGATTGAAATGGCCATCAGTTGGCAATTTTCAAAGCTATAAGGGTGAGTGTCAGGTTGAAATTTTCCCCGAACTGGAAAGCATGAGGCCAGTCTAGATGCTAGGATTGTCAAATTTTCATGTTCAGATTTTCAAAATGTGTTCGCATTGGGCCGTCCACCATCGTCCGATCCGTGTTTCCTGCGCCCTTGCCAGTAATTACTTGCTAATTAATTAAAGAAAAAATAAATTGGGGTGGTAAATTTGTCTGGCATTATACCAATAGATGTTTGGATTTTTAAATCTCAACCATCCTTTTCACCTTTTCACCCCCCCCCCCCCTCCCCCCCTGCATGGCAAACGGCCAAATTGAATTATGCAAACTTGTGAGTTTGGTGTGGTTCAATGTGGTGGGGTGCAGTTGGAAATTCCAAGGCTGAGACCCTCCCCCCCGCCCCAACGGAAACCCTCTAGCCAAGTCTCGTGTGCCATATATCCCAGACTCAACCAGGGGTGCCCCTCATGACTTAGTTTCTGCTTTCGGCATATGCCTATTTGTTTTCTATCCGAGAATACACTGCACCGGCGGCAATATATTGAACATACTATAAATGAAACGCTTCAGTGGCGATCACACAGTAACGTCGTGCTGCAAGTAAGACGATAATTGTGTTGTAGAAATGATACGGAAGACTGATTGTCAAAAAACGCAATATCCAAATACACAGGGCACGGCTTATCGATCCAATCTATGGTGTGTGTTTTATTTGTGTATTTCTCGTGTATATCCATGGTTATATATAAACGGGCTATGAGCATCTGACCGTTGTATTAATATAAAATAAACAGACATTTATTGTCATAAAATAAATAAAAATAGAGACATGTATTAATAGGAAATTAGTGATATACTGTTCCAAGCCACAAATTGTCTAGCCAGGCATATGCGAAAATAATTTAAAAACCCTACCTTTTAGCTGAGTAACGTTGAACTATTATTCCCCAAGCTTAATACTAGTACTCTCTCCTGCCAAATAAACGTGACGTCACGTTTATTTATTTAAAGAAAAATACGACAGCATCACGATTATTAGGCGCCATCACGATTATTTAAAGTTCTTGCAAAGTCGCGGAATTTTCAGTCAAAAAGTTAGAAAAAACGTGCAGCTCACTAAAAAAAATAGAAGTGCACTACTTGACAAGTTGACAGGAATGTGGGAGAATCTCATTCCTAACAGGATTTAGGCCTCTAGATCATGATGTCCGTGTATAAACAGACGGATTATCGCAGTTAATTACAACTCATCAAAGCTTATAATCACACAGTGACAACTAATTATCGTTGGGACGGAACCGACTTCTACTATCAAAACGGGACTTAATGCTAAAATCACATCACCAGGCTTATATTATAAAATAATCAGTGAAACTAATCTGAGTGACAACTGATGAACTAATTTAACTTGACGTGGCCGACTTCTCCAAACAATACTGTTATCGTGACCCAATTATGCGCTATCATGAAGACACAGAAGCTGTGAGTCGTGTGCACACATGCGTGACTGGTTTTGGCTATAAATGGAAAGTTACGACACCGCAGTAGCTTCTGTGTGTACACAGGAACATGTATTTAAATCTATGCAATAAAGCAATACAATAACATGTCCGTGTATTCAAAGCACAGTTTGATTATGAATGCGATGACTTGGCAACAGTTCCACATTATTAACCACAACTTACGTTTTATGTCGGATTTAAGTTTTATGTCGGATTTTAAATAGCCGATGTGCGACATAAGAAAGATAACTCTAATTTACATCTCGAGCGAAATATTGATGGATGATGCTATCTTTAGAGTTTATAAAAAATCAGCCCCAAAAAAGGTGAGGCAGCCTCGCAAATTATTTAGCGAGGCCTCCTTGGCAGCCTCGCTGTGATTTTGAGAAAGCCGTGCCTGCTTCCACCCAACCTGGCTACAATCACCACAGTACTTTACCTTACTCAGACTGGTACTGTTACCAAATTACTTACTGTCATTATTAAAGGAGCCAATGAGAACAACTTGCATGCATGGGAACTTGCCCAACAATGCCAAATTAATTAAGGCCTACATTCTGCTTCATTTATAGTAGAAATATGGTAAAATGCCATCATTGTGCGCCATCACTATTATTTGGCACCATCACTATTATTAATAACACCCGAAAATGTGCACCATCACTATTATTTGGCCATCACTATTATTAGGCAGGGGAGAGTACACTAGTAAAAAAAAAAAAAAAATTAAAAAAAATTATTACCGTATTATTTTTTTTTTTTTCATGGAATGGAAAAAAATTGTCGGTGGTGTTCGTAAACCAGACTTAAAAAATGGTGTCACCTTAGGGTAGAATCACGTCGGTCGGTTTCGGTCGGTATTGTTTAAAACCGAGTTGTTTTCTCGGTTAACCGCCCATCACTACACGAAATCCGCCAGTTTTACCCGATTTGACCTTGAATTTATCATTTTCAAGGTCAAGGTCAGGTCGGGGTCACAATTTAACCCGTCCATGACACTTCCCGCACAAAAGTACCCATAGGTAGCAAGTTTGAGCTCAATCGGTTCGAGTCTATAAAGGACACACACATATATATCATTTTTGGGTACCCATTTCAAGGTGAAGATCACCTCGGGTGGAAAAACTGACCCGATGAAAATCTCCCCCGTTCCTAGGAAGCCCTAAGTACGTAAGAATCACACAACACGCTCATGTCTGGATACATACGCTCACGCCCGGACACAGACGTAAGAATCACATTACACGCATATGCTCTTTATCAACGACACTGCGGATATGAACGCTCTTTAGCTATCAACGCGATTAACCCCACAGTGCCGTTTATTGTGACTGGGAGTGAAGAACGGGTGCTCGGAGCTTCTCAAAAATGCCGCGGCCACCATTCCTGTGGGTTTTTACCCTTAGATATGAAGTTTGGTCTCGATCGGTGCAGTCATTTTCGATTCTATAAAGTATATATATATATATATACACATATATATACATGTACACATACGGAGTTCTCAAAATATATAGTAGACTAGCAGGTTAGCCCGCCACTGGCGGCGTTGGTCAGAAACATGACATTTTTTTGTCTTTTCAACGAGTTAATTGTGCCTTTTTAATCAAGAGAAATTATGGTACCCGTCCCTAAAAGATTTAAGGTACATCGGGCGGAAAGAACTGACCCGATGAAAAATTGTTGAGCCCGACGTTGTCCGGGCTATTCAAAAACCAAATTTCAAGTCGGTAGCTCCACCCGTTTCCAAGATCTGGTCTGCGCATGCGCGAAGCTGGCGTCGCACGGGCTCGGCGACCCGATAAAATTTGTATCCGGGGCAAGATACATTCACATACCAAATTTCAAGTTGATAGCTCCACCCGTTTCCGAGATCTCGTCTGCGCATGCGCTGCACGGGCGTCGCACGGGCTCGCCACGACCACCTGGTCAAACTACACTCGCGTACCAAGTTTCGTCCCGATCGGTCGAGGTGTTGGTATCTGATGCAAAAGACGAAATTGTGAGTGTTGGTTTGTAACTGGGATTTCTGAGAAGCATTATGATTTGTCCATTATGCCTATATCCACACTAACTACCCCCCCCCCCCCCCCCTAAGCCCTGACCTAAGTGTCATACATACTATAACAATGATGTTGTAAGAGTACTACATGGCATCAAATAAATCTCCCCGCATAGCTAACCACTCAAAAGTATTGTTCCCGTATATCTCTCTGCAGATGCTAATAACGTTGAATGGTAAACAGACGCTCTTTATAGCGATGCATAAAAAACAAACGCTCTTTAAATTATCACTTGATTAACCCCCGCCGTGCCTTTGCTGTGATTTTGGGAGTGGCGAAAGGGTGCTCAGAGCTTCTCCAAAGCGCGACAACTACGGTGTTCGTGGGTTTTTACCCTTAGATGGGAAGTTTGAACTCAATCGAGCCAGCCGTTTTCGATTCTATAAAGTACACACACATATACACACATACATATATATATATATACGGAAGTCTCAAATTATATAGTAGATTACACCACATGTCTCAATGACAGCACGTGCATGCTGCCAAAAATAAAATACCAGTAGGCCTACAACACACATGTACACGATTATAATATAATTACATTTCTCTTTTGAATATCTTATTTTTGTTAAAAACCTAATATGGCCTTTTGGTATGTGCGTGCATGATTTAAATAATGGCACAAGGTTTGGAAAAGAGCCATTCCGAGTCCTTCTAATTTTAAGGTGAAACATGCACACAAATTACCAGTATGCCTAAAGTTTCGTCATTAAATAATTCCGGCACGTGCCAATTAAGATTGTTACAGGGATCAATGTAATATACCCTGATTTGAAAGTGAAAACCCTGCATTGCACATGTCGGACTGCATCTCGGTAAAGGAATATCACTGTGAACCAGATCAAAGGGTGCCGCCGAGGGCATTCACACGCATTCACACGACATAATTGCTTGGTTGTTGTGTGGGGCCAGAGGTTGGATCAGGCTAGCCACAGCTGATTAATTAGAGTGGTGTTTGTTGAACTGACTCGCCATTGTCGCTAATTTGGTCCAGTTATCAGGTTTCCTCCTCAATACAGTGCAGCATGTTTGCCATTTTAGTTATTTTTTTTGGTCAGGATGAGCAGAAATTTTCAGGTCGCACAAAATTATTCTGGTAGGTCGGGAATCCGGAAACAGACATTTGTTTTGTTTTTTTGGCCTACATGTAAGTCGCACCAACTTTATGGGGCTACAAAGGGACACCAGCATGATAGATTGGGATATTTGGAAGATAACAGGAGTGAATTTAGTCCAAGTCTGCTCGTACTAAAACCAGCTATGATATTTGGATAGCCAGATGCTAGTTTTAGTATGAGAACGTCCCTATAGGCTTAAAATGATATGAGTTACGCAGTAGTGACCAGGTCACATAAAACCACAATTAAATGTAATTAAATATCACAATTAGGACAATAAACGGGTTTATTCTGTAGAAGACATGACATTTGTTCTGAACACCACATCAGTGATCAACTGAAGGCAGTAATTTAATGCGAAAAATGATAATTAGGCCTAAAAAAAAGACGTTTGTTTCCGCTAACCCGACTGACCCTATTTTAAACCCCCCGACCCTAAACTTTTTATTGCCATCGCAAAAAATATATATATATTTTTTTCCAATTCAGGTTTCAATTCATATCATAACAAGATACAAAACATTTATAAATTTCTATATATTGACATAAGACATTTAAGTTTACAAAAAGATTTAAGTTTAACAGTTGGAATCATTTCATCAGATTTAAAGTATGTTTGGCTTTATCTAGATTTCATCTGTGAAAACTTCAAATTGTTTGAGTTCAGGTTTGTTATCATGAGTATTTCAATCAAATTCAAGTGAAATTACACAATATACAGGAACAGTGACAATTTGATAAAATCAACCAGGCTATCAGGTTGTATCTCATAACACCAAATGAATAATTAACATAGATACTAGTACTAATAGTAATTACCAACTTAATAGACATTGTTTCTGCACTACTACTATCAGGATCCAAATATGCGTACCCGTACGCTTAACTATTTTCAAGGAGAAATCCCCCCTGTACTAGTACGCTGCTTATTTGGGACCCTACGTTTAAATTCAGCTTAATGTGTAAAAAAAATGAATTTTATGAATTGTATGTGCTTAAACCTAAGCTAAATGTGTATGTTTGAAACACTTGAACATTCAGTTATTAATTGTTTGTACTTTAAATATAGCCTGCGATGTTTACATCGACAGCTGGGTATGCGCACATTTTACGTGAGAATCTGACATCATTTTGTCGTGGGAACACCGATCAGTCTATTTATATTTCGTGTCAAACTGTATTCACATTGGCCTGAATTAGCGGCAAATAACTTGCTACATTTAGTCAATAGTGTGTATTAGAGAAGTAACTGTAAAATGAAATGCGTACGTTTATAGGCAGTACATAGTATCAGTTGGCGCGAATAATATGTCGCAACCACGAGTGTACTGTCGAGGCGAACTTCCCTATAGAGCAGTAATGAATGCGTCCATGCACTGTGAGTTCGGTTTCGGCAAGCACTTGTTCGCGGGGATTCACAATGGGGATTGCAATAAACTGAACTGCTGGTACATTTAATTAGCACTGTAATCAGTGTGAATATTTTCGGGGTATTGTCGGCATTTATCGTTTTATTATGGCGATCGGTGAGCGATCGTATGCATTCATCTTCATAACACTAGCAGTCAACGCACACACGCCAATATTTTATCGACATCGGTCATCTCATAGAAAACACACATCGAGCCCTGTCGTGGAGAACATATGTAAAGAGCCTCCGCCTCGGATGTTTTCACTGTTCAGTGCTCAGACATTGAGAAAGTTCTCAGTGAACCAGACGTAATCTCTGCTGGTTCTCGTAGCCTTCTCTACAAATTCATCGACATCTGACTTTAATTGAACTGTCAATTTGCGTGATATTCTTGTACAGTGATATACTAGTCACTTTTAAAATGTTATTTTGAAACATGTGTCTGGTATATAATCATATATAGTTTCTTCCTCATGCAATGATGCTGTAAAGTAAATGATTTATTAACCACTGCAGAATTATGGGAATTTTTTCTTAATTGATTTGAAAATCATGTGTCTTGTAAATCATGAAAAAATTCCCAATATTCTACTGTGGCTAAGGAACCATTCATTTTAAATATCAATGTATTATCCAAAAATGTGGGTGACACTTGGTATTAGTTCAAAATGAATTGAATACTTTGAACAATTATTAGGTTAAATTTTTCTCCAATGATCTCTGTATGAGAACATATGAAACTAACCACAATTTTTGACCCATACTTAGTGTTGATTTGCGAAAATTCCCCCCTGTACTATTATTGCGCCCCGTATTATTATTCATTTTAAAAGAAATTTCACCCCTGTACTATTATTCCGCCCCCTACTATTATTTGGATCCCGAGAGCACTACTAGTATATTATGTATGTGTCTCTCACTTGAATTTTAGAAAATAGCCTATTGTATGAATTAGAGTGATAACTGTAAGTCTCATTTCAAGCAGATAAGCATAATCCATTGAACATAATCCATCAAATTGACCTCTCAGTAAAATTCAAAATACTGACTCAGAGAGCCCTAGATCAGCTCTCAATGCAATGGATTTTCAAAAATTTTCCAGGGGAGAACCCCCCACCATCAGCAGGGGGACACCCCCTCCCGAACCTCCCCCACTCAGGCCTTTGGGATATGCCTTTGGCATATCATTGCCCGAAAACAGGTGTCCCCAAAAAATCTCTGGATCCTTCACTGGTTGTGTCAAGACTAGAAATTGGATGCTCTGATCCGATAGAATCTGCGTATTATGGTTCTGGTCTGGGAGATTCAAGCTGCTGTGTCCAATGCGGAGGAGAAGGTGGTGTTGTGAAGCCATCATTAAGAGATCGGTACAAGACGGTCACTCCAATATGTGAACAGTGCAGTGGTGCTGGACTGACTCCAGTTGTCGCCAGACCATATGGGAAATATTAGGATTATCAAAGACTATATTAGTATATAGACTAGTATATTGGGGCTAAGCAGTGCATAGTTTGGGTTATTGACAAGTATTATACAGTTATTTTTAAAGATACTGAAGAAAAAAAAGTTAAGCCTACTAGTACCTACCTACCCTAATTTTTTTTCAGCTTGTTAGCGGAAACAAACGTCTTTTTGTTTTAGGCCTTACAACAGTTTTTTTTATATTTTTAAAAGTATGCGCACTCAATGGGCGAAAATATTCTAGCAATCATGAGGTAAACATAAACAAAACCATGTGGTCGTAAATTGAATTAATTCTATCATGAAAACCGGGAAATTTGTAAATTAAAAATTACATATATATAATGAGACGTTCCATGTAAGAAATGTTTAACTAATAGTAATATACATGTTAGGACCAGTTACATTAAAAATAAAATGTAAACAAACCGATGTTTGTCCTAATAAACCGGAATATTCTATGTGTAATTTAACATGAAAGTTAGATTATTATACACCATTATGACCGTAAGATGTCACTCTTTCCGATATATCATATATATACCATCAGGTATTGATTTGTTAGGTAAAATCAAGTAAAATAGACTACAATTCCCGCCACTCTTGTCATTATAAAGCCTATAGTCTTGTCATTATAAAGCCTATAGGGACGTTCTCGTACTAAAATTATCATCTGGCTATCGCAATATCTTTGCTGGTTTTAGCATGAGCAGACTTGGACTAGAGTGAATTATTAAGAGCGGCAAGTCTAATTTTGTGATGTTGATTCTCTTGACTGTCAGTTTCAATGCTGATTCTGTTGTAGGTGCTGTGGTGTCACCATGAAACTCATCAATCATCTTATCCAAAGATAAGTCATCAAATGGAAGCATCACTATAATTTGAGCAAACCTCTGTTTCGACATACATGTAAGTACCCTTATACAACAAAGGAGTTCTCGAACGAATCTGTTGCATTGAAATTGGATTGCAGACAATAACACTAAGGCGTTCAGACTGCTGCAATACATCCATTACTAGTGTGTTGTATCCATTAATGCACACAACTGAGAGATTCTATTTTTAATGCAATGCGAGCCATACAATGTAACTAACATGACGTTTGACAACTCATAGCTGGAGGATTATGTGTCAATTTCGGTATTCGTGCAAACTGGACAATTCATGGGCAACTCGGTACAGGCCGCAAGTCTATTATCCGGCCGTGTCCCAAGTTGGATCGAAGCATGCGGAATCGAAAAACATGTTATGGGGGGTCCCCGTGCACAACAAATTGAAACCCCCACAGGTTACTTTATAATTAGACGGTGATGCAATAGCGACTTGATATTCGCATTCAGATTTTTTGATACAACCTGATCTTGTCGATTGCAAGTAGCACATCTTCTTGGAAAGTTGCGCACATATATGTCGATATAAATATGTTTATAACCTACTATAAATTTACTTTATTAAACATATATACTTACCGGTATATTATACATATGTGCTTATATCTGACCATATAATGTGAATATCTGCTCTTGTCTTATAATTTAATAGCAATACCGATTACCGTACCGATACCAAGGTAAATCAACGAAAATTTACCGATACCGAGATTGAAATTTCAATACCGCCCATCTCTACATACAACGTATGGTAATTAAGCGCTTGTGTCATGATGTTACTTATTTTCATTAATTAAAATATGGCGGCTATCTTCGAAGTGAAGGAAAAACTCTCCTCATTCATGACTGGATGAAGGATGAGCTGAGTTCTATGAACATGAGTGAATATATGAGAGATTAACTCTTTCAGTGCCAAGTCCGATTTTTGTATCAACCCATATTTCCTTGATCATTTTTCAAATTTATTGATAATAATAAAGTGATACATTGATGGAAAGAGATCTAAGAGCTAAGAGCTCTTTAAGAGCTCTTTCCATCAATGTGTCACATTGTATCAATGTATCGCATTATTATAATCAATAAATTTGAAAAATGATCAAGGACATATGGGTTTATACAAAAATCGGACTTAGCACTGAAAGGGTTAAATAGGATATAGCTGTTGAGGGGTCAGGTCAATTGATCTCTGTTCGTGGGTCAAGTAATCAAAACATAAAACGGTTAGGGATTTTCAGTCGATTAGTCAAACCCCTCCCAAAATTGTTATGCCCATAGGTATAATATGGGTAGTGTGTTGTTGCAGTTTTGAACTTTTTAGTTTCCAACTTTCCGTTTTAAAATGTTCAAACGCTGTGATTGTTGGTGGTGTCTTTGCTTAAGCTGCATGTCAATACCGCTAGAGGACATTTGTCCCAGGGTCTATCATCAACCTACCATCCAATGATCCAATGCAGTTAATTAATTATTATTAACCCTTTGAATGCCAGGTCGATTTTTGTATCAACCCATATACCCTGTGCCAATGCATTCTCTTATATATGCGAGTCGACCATAGGTCGCCTCGCATATATAAGAGAATGCAATGGCCTAACAATATTATTTTTTTTTTTACAATTTTAATAATTTATTCTTATATTCTTTAACAGACTTATTTTGTAGGTTTAGGGCCGATGAGATCGGCCCCTGGCACTCAAAGGGTTAAAGTTATGTGAAACACTCCGGTATGGTGATCAAATAGAAATGGAGAATAATCTTGCTCAAAGTAGTAGTTTTTACAAATACTATATCGAAATTGATAACAAACACCGTCATTCTTATATATTAATATATTAATTAAATACAGTGACTCTCGATGGCGAAATTGTTTTCATTAGCTTATCGCAGATAGTTGCGTCCCGAATCGAGAAATAAATATTTACAATTGCACGTAGTTCAGATGATGTTTTCTATGGAGTGGTAAGGTCGATTTGTTAGAATTTTTCGGCGATGTTACTAGAATGCTGTATTCCTCCAGTTGGCATATTGCCTGAATACTAACTTACTAGTTTCACGCACCCGAATACGCACATAATATATCTTTAATGCAGTCATGAAAGTTCTGGTCGATTTGTTGACAAATTATACTGCATTCATGTGAATCGGTGACCATTCACATTTTATACAAATTTTCCATTGAAAGTGAATGAAAGTGAAATATCATATGCATCGGGTGACCTATTTTCACTTTCACAAATTTCCAACTTTCAACATTAAAAAATTTTAATCCACAATTGACGGTGGTCGATATATATTCTTTCACTCAACTTTATATGATGTTTGATGACCTAAATCAGTTGAATTAAACACAATTATAACACATTTCCTAAACAAGGTGAAGTATAAACATAAAATTTTCCAGAGTTTGCCAGAAATTGTTTCTAGAGTTCGCTTGTACCGGTAGTTTCTAGAGTTCCTCGA
Organism: Siphonodentalium dalli; assembly: GCA_032622095.1. Taxonomy (NCBI): domain Eukaryota; kingdom Metazoa; phylum Mollusca; class Scaphopoda; order Gadilida; family Siphonodentaliidae; genus Siphonodentalium; species Siphonodentalium dalli. Next base: position 69,308,769 of record CP136063.1, read on the forward strand.
TAGACTGGTTGCTTGTAACTGAAATTAACCCCATGCATCGAAAAGAATACTGATGTGGCAGTTTTTTTGCAATAAATATCAAAATTAATTGACATTCTATTTATATAGGGAGATATGTAATAATTACAGAACCGTGCAGTAATCATTTACAAAAACACGAAGGAGGTTACATAATCTGTGTTGGTCGCTCTTTCTGAGACCTCGGATGTTGCATAGCATGTACCTGACAGGCAGAGTACCCCATGGTTAATGCCTTCAATAATTCGTCTGATGCATAATAATCCCCCATGTCCATCTCGACTGAAAGTAGGGACTGAAAGACTGAATTCTCCAACAAAATCACCTTCCTTGAATGGCCAGGGCACTACTCTGCACATGGTCAGTATCTGATTCAAACCAGTATGATAACGCCGAGTTATAACTGCACTTGTGGCAAGAGACAAATAGACTGGTGATTCCCAACTGAAATCGAGACCATTGTCATAAATTTTCCATGAGTTGTTATCAGCCAAAACCAAAAAAACAGTGGTGTTTCCAACTATATGCATGTAGCAGAATACATCCAGGTAGGTAGGCAGGCAGGCATTTTTATTTTATGGACCTTGTTACTGGGGGAAATAACTAAATTAAGATAAATCTGAAATGGACTCCATTTATTCTAAAAAATAATAATGAGGTATTTGATTAACATTCAAGCATAAACGGAGTCGACAAAATTTGGTGGATGACAATCTGTCCCCAATAATAAAACAGGATAATCAAATTTAAATGTTGGAATTAAACATTTCTCACACCAATATGATGAAATCCGCTGGGGCTATTTATGACATCGAAGTGCTGATTGTGTAGATTTAAATATACATGTATATTTCTGTCAGAGATGCCCCGATGACCTTGTTGCCAGAATCTGCAGACGACAATCCAGGCTCATTGGTTGGTAATTCCAGCTCATTTAGTAGTGCTAAGACCACTTCTTTCTCATAGTCGCCTGTGTTCTTTTTGAGATGCTTGTAGTAAGTATCCGATAAGATGTGGTCTTGTAGAAAATAGTCCCGTCTAGATTTGTGTGGATATTGTTCTTTCACTGAAGGCCATTCTTCATCCGATACTATATCTTGGTAATAGCGACGATAATTGCCCTGGAGATACATGTCACATCATCATTCTTGATAACTTGGGCTTCTTATCCTATGATTGACTGCAAGATTCAGTTGTCTGGCTTCTATCTCGTTCTCTCGATGCAACATCACTACTTGATACATATATCTCCATTTTAATTCAATACCCCAATCTACATGTATTGAATAAAAACTTAACAGGTATTACATGCAATGGAATGTGTTTGTTTGCCGTGATCATAACACTCTGTACGTTTCATAGGTTAATCAAACTAGAAAGTTCTCATCCAATCAGAGTGCAAAGTTTAGGTGCAAATATTCAACTTGAATTACATGGTATTACATCTACTTTATAGTGACACCCTCTAACTAAGCTTATCAATCAATGATTCATTAATATATCACAGATGTGTATTGAATTTAGCAGCTGACCTTTGCAGCAGGTGTTCCTCTGTTGTCCACTCGATTTTCTTCCAGACCACTTTCTTCTATTTCTGGAAAATACTCTGCAATGACTGGAGCATCAACATTGACTGGAGTATCGGCAGCAATGACTGCAGCGTGTATTTTGAATTAAAATTGCAGGATGCACTCTTGTATCTCCATTTGATTTCATTCTCTGTTTCAGTTTCTTCGGGAGTCTTCATCTCAAATGAATTGTCTGATGATATAAAGCTCCTGTAATAAAATTCAAAGAAAGATTGAGCTCGTCTTTTGAATTTCAAATCGAGATAAACCTTTAGTCAGAAATTGGTGACAAGTTTTTTAGCAGAAAATATAACTTATGAATATAAAAAAATGAAAGTTTTTTGTCACTGTTTTATGTACATGTACGTTTTATTGACTGGAGAATATGCTGGAGAGTTTTCTGGACAGCCAACGTGATTTTGAGCGTTTTATCTTGCATTCTTTCATCGGTAAATTATTAGATCTTGTACAATGAACAAATTAAGGTGATAATCAAAAGGAAAAATGGAAAATATCAACAGATATGTTGCCCAGTTGGGAGACACTTTCTACAAATGCTAGGGCGTCTGGTAGGTGTAAATGGCCACAGTATGTAGTTAACTTGTTCACAGGCTAGTTGAATACAATGTAAGGTGAGCCTATGGATAAAGAAGAATTAATAACTCAAATAACATGTCATGGTTTAATAATATGACGCGTCTAAGCCGGAAAAACAATCTGATCAATTTGGGCCACAAAGTCTTATCAATGTTTCAAATGAGTTCCGTCACATCTGGTTGTCCTAAATGGGTACCACAAATTTAGGTAACTCAATGATAGGAAAGTCCAAACACTATTATAAACTGAACAAATATCACACTGGTAAAGTAGCAGAAGTGAGGCAATTTAAGGTGCAAACAAACATTCCAACTGGAACTGGCATCAAGGATTATTCGTGCAGTCATTTCAACCTTATTTGTGACTCTTCAAACCAGGTTTTGAATGCTACTTTTCATTGCATATATAATGTAACAGCAATCTAAAGCATTGTATTGGTAACAGGACCAGTTTTGGCATCACCGAACGGCTCATGACGGTTGTTTGTGCTGTGTAACATTTCCAACTAAGCCCTATATTAGTAGTAGATAGGGTTGAAAGAGAGTCAGTCACAGGAATAAAAAAAAACACCATACTGTGGGTTTTTTAAAAACTAAATTTGAAGCAATGCTTCGATCAGAGCGTATGTTTTTTTTGTTCACATGTCTGAGCGACATTTTATAGCCTGACCACACCCAGTGCAGAACACCATAACGCCCTTAGGATCCACATGTTGAAAACCGTGGTCCAACTTGCCACAGACGCTGCAAAACATATCCATATTTTCACTCAGACCACAGTTCCCGTTTGTGGGACAAAATTGAATGGCCGACTCCACGTCGTCGACTTTGTAGAAGAGGATACGGTTCGTTCTGCCAGCTTCGGTCGAAATTTCCCTAGTGATATCATATGTAAATGCCATCTTCACTAGGACCGTATAGAGCTTAGGCTTCGCCCCGCCAACGTCGGATAGGTTCCTTACCTTAGTTCCTTACTGATGGTGAAAACGACATTCTCCGGTAACTTCCCAATACTAAGGCGCTTGGCGACGCTCTTAAACCCATTCTTCTCCAACTGGTACAACTCTTTCAATGACACTGATATCGGCAATAGTGCAGCATTCGAGGCAGTGTCATTCGCCTACTGACTCCCACTTAGTGCGCTTGACCTGTCTACGGGCGACATCTCTGTTCTTTCCCGATGCACAAGCCTGCTGGCCACCCATCGCTACACTCGAACTGCTAGCTAATTCCGCTATTGCTAGCTCTATTCTTTGAATTTGCTTTCGGCATATTATCCTTCATCCTTTAATTGAACAGATTTTGAATATCCTTTTCTTCAGAAAAAGTGAGACCCAACAACCTACCTCCACGACAGCGTGCATATGGCGTCCAGTTGGACGAGGCCCCTCCCTATACGACCGACGTCATCATGGGTAACGTAACAAACACCTCGGGCAACCTTTTATTAAGTACACACAAGGAGTTACATCCAATGTGTCACCAGGAGCCTATATTACCAGGGAGCTAGAGTGTCTGTGAGTTACATCCAATGTGTCAACAGGAGCCTATATTACCAGGCAGCTAGAGTATCTGAGTTACATCCAATGTGTCAACAGGAGCCTATATTATCAGGGAGCTAGAGTGTCTGTGAGTTACATCCAATGTGTCAGCAGGAGCCTATATTACCAGGGAGCTAGAGTGTCGTGTGAGTTACATCCAATGTGTCAACAGGAGCCTATATTACCAGGCAGCTAGAGTATCTGAGTTACATCCAATGTGTCAACAGGAGCCTATATTATCAGGGAGCTAGAGTGTCTGTGAGTCACATCCAATGTGTCACCAGGAGCCTATATTACCAGGGAGCTAGAGTGTCTGTGAGTTACATCCAAGCTTGAGGTTCCTACTTAAATTGCTTGTTGACGACACAGTAACCTGGTGTTATAGTTGTTCATTCCAGGCCAATATTATATCAGAATGTATCGGTGTGTGATGGGCACAGTTTCTCAAGCAAAATTACAATTCACCATGACCACGACTTGCTTCAGCTTGATGTAGATACATATCTGTTACTGAAATTGATACATGTATAGCAACTGCAGACTAAGGTTGATTATTCTGTAATGTGTGTTCAAATAAATATACATAAAACATATATGCATACTAATGATGGTTTCCCCTATGAATCCAAAAACTTTTGAAAAACATTTCCATCTTGGAGTAGGCACATCCAGAAATCCAAGGCAGGAATCAACAAATTCCCAGCTCTCATATTATTGATGGTAGGCTGCGAAAACCATGATCTTTTCGAATGTTTGCTGTTGGTTGAACAACGCTAGCTAGTTCCAATATTCTTCTCTGTAAGAAGCAGTTGGGAACTGCATTCTTTGAATGATTTGCCAACACTTGTAATGTCATCAGTTTCAATATGGAGTCGACAAATGCAGAAACGATTTCGGCATTTTCTATTTTTGTTATAAATTTCTTGTGGATGTTGTCCCGACTTCCTCTTTCGGCCCTGTATTTTCCACTCATTATTAGTGAAGTTTACATATTCAGCACTAAAAGAGATGGAATTTCACATAAATGCATCCAAGGAAAAATTGTGTAAGTTGTTGAAGGAGAGCAAATTCTTCAATGATTGTTTTTCTGGAAGTAATAGGGAATGTTGCGATTCCCATCATTCCAGTGATACGCGTGAGTGATTTTTGAACTAATTATCTGAACAGTTCCTATGGGATATTATTAAACTATGACATCAATGATGCCTCAATATAGAACGGGTTAAACATGGATACCTGTCTATGTCCTGACACTTCAATTGACTATTAACTTTCTGGTATCTTCTGTGGTTTCAAGCACATAACAACTACAAGATTCCAAATCTCATCTGCCACACTGTATCATGTTGACATTTTCCAACGTAACTATCTTAAGTAACTTTCACGCCCAGCCACTTGAGTGTGTCTACATTTGTGCAAAATATTATAGTGCCTACCCTGAATGAGGTTAGTGATGAAAGCAGTCGGCAGCAGGATACTGACATCGGCATCCAGGGGATTTTTGTTACGTGATCCGACGTGAAAACTATATGTTCTTAGTACATGTGTGTCTTCTGCGGACATAGTTTCCTTCAGTCCTGTGACAGTGTCTATTCCTTTGTCAAAATTCCAAATCTGAACTATTGTGGAATTCGTCACAATGTTTAAGTTTGTCACGGCTTCCAAATCACCCCTCTTTTCCCATTGAGAAATGTGAGGTATGCTATCAGCGAACGTCTCAGTATTACAAATTCTTTCTTGGTTTGGATTTCTGCTTTCTTATTGAATTTGATGATATCCAGATCTATCTTTTCCATTAGACTTTTACTAATGGGTGTAAGCAAGTTGACAGCCTTGTATTTGCGTTTATTGAAATGTCAAACTCATTAGATGACTTAGTCCCCCCAAAGCACACAGTCTCAACACCCATTGATAACAGCAGTCCTTCAATTTTTTAAGTTTTTAAAATGCAGATACGCAGTTTATTGTGCACCTGATTTAGGATGCAGTTGCGCAAATTTGTTTTGGTGCACACAGAGAATATAAGTTATAACCAATGCATGTACAATAACATTGCTTTCTCCTATTTTAATGACTTCAAACAAAATAAAAGTGTTCATTGTTAGTTTACTTCAACAAAAAGTTCCTTCTGAGTGCAAAACGCGATATTTGAATAAATTGAACTCTAAGTTACCTTACTTACTGGTACACCCTTGACATAGTATTATATAAGCAATGGAGATTCCGCCATCCCTGTCGATAGAATTATTGCAGTGTGTTCAGGTGTGTTTACCATATATATACATATATGTACAATATTCAGACATCAACGGCCACACACAGCCAATTCCCACAGATCCATGGCAGCAAATGGAGATTCCGCCAGTTCTATTTGGATGATTGAAGGACGATTGATTAGGATAGATTTCAGAGTGGAATAACTTGAATGAGCGCAGCCATTTTTTATCAATACAAACATAATTGAATATCCGTACTTCAGATATTGCGTACCAAAACTAAATATTCGTATTTGATGTATTTCGTACCAGTTCAACGTGTACAGTACATGATACCGCCATCCCTGTCGATATAATTATTGCAGTGTGTTTACCATATATATACAATATTCAGACACCAACGGCGACACAGCCCATTTCCACGGATCCATGGCAGCAAATATTTCCAAATGATACTTGTGAACGTACTAATGACGTAGGTGAACGTAAATATGTCGCGTGATTGAACGACGATATAGTCAACATGATCCGACGTGAATACTATATGTTCTTAGTACATGTGTGTCTTCTGCGGACATAGTTTCCTTCAGTCCGGTGACAGTGTCTACTCCTTTGTCAAGATTCCAAATCTCAACTGCTGTGGAATTCGTCACAATGTTTAAGTTTGTCACGGCTTCCAAACCTCTTTGCCCATTCTTCCCTTGTGATCCTGCATACCACACCCCCTCTTTTCCCATTGAGAAGGGTGAGATATGTTATATCAGTTTTACAAATTCTTTCCTGGTTTGGATTTCTGCTTGCTTGTTGAATTTGATGATATCCAGATCTATCATCTCCATTAGACTTTAAAAACTGCACTGGTGCTCAGCTGTTTCACAATAATCGATTCTATCGTGTGTTAGATCTGTCTCCATCGCCGTTGAGATCCGTCTCTATCTCGTTGAGATTCGGCTCCATTTCGACTTTTTAATTTTTTGTATAAAGTTTGCCGCGCAATTTAATAAAAAATATAAGAGGGGTAAGTTTTAATGTATTAGTATCGATATATATGACACTTCTATAATAGTAAAAACGCAAACGATGTTATATTACGTTCATGTATCTACACATTTAGATCATACACGGCAGGGGTGTGCATTTCCTATGTAAAATCATTGAATTACTCAACACTGAAAACTATGTCTATTCGCATGTAAATCCAGTCGGAAATGATCGTGACGTGTACTAGGGTGTTGGCAGATTATAACGAAACCATTTCTTGACATTCCCACAATATAACAACAAAAGAAATCAGCCGTAAAAAATAGTGAAAAATGACCCCGTCTCCTTTGTGATTTTATGTTTCAAATCGATTCTATCGCCCATTTTAAAGACCCGGTTCTATTCGATCGACACTTGTTGTTTCAGGCTGTTTGCCTTCATTCATTCAATTTATAGTGAAGTTTATGCATCATGAGTCCTACCTGGTCATTGGTTGGTATTTATATGTCTTCCCACATAGTTTTACACACAAAACCACATACTTTTAAAAAATAAAATATTACATGTCACGAAGAGGTGTAAATAAATGTAATAAGTATATTATGCGTATTTTTTCATAGTAGTGCTGGGATAAATTGTGGTTCATATTTGTTCCGACCAAAACGTTACAACGTTTTAAAAGTTATATATATGCCCCATTCGTTGAATAAAGCAAAATCAAATTAAACTAAAATATCCGTTGATAGAATCTTAGAACTTTAGAATTGCACGAACTAGATGGGCTGTGCATATTGTCATCATTTATTTGGGGAGGAGTAGTTTTTCGCACGAATACCATCTTAGTCTCGTCAAGATACCAATCGCCCGACTCCATTTCTTGTGGGCGGAACCCGAAATGTACAGCCTGGAAGTGGCTCTTCCCTTCGCATTGATGGTCCGTTTTCCTCAGCAACACGGAAACTGTATTTTCAGGATGACATTCGGCAGTGTGGCTTAGAATGTCACCAGGACTCGTGTGCATTATTCTGCAGGGGTAACATTTTCGCAGCGGCCAAAAGTAAGCCGTGCTTATTGTTTTGTGAAGCTGTTCGCGGAGCTTCAAGTTTAATTGTTTTACATTGTCGTTATATCTAGCTACTGACACAGGATCTTCCGTGTCTATTCTGTCTTTTCCCGGAAGTCTGACTTTCTTCCGTTCTAACGCTTCACAAACAAAGATTCGCAGCAGTTGTGAGTCTGAGTCATCGATGAGGTTTAGAAGGGCTGCCTTCAGGTCCCTAAAAACCTCATCGGCCGAACCTGATGACAAATCGTTTCCGCCTCCCATTACGACTATGTAAATGTACAGCCTGGAAGTGGCTCTTCCCTTCGCATTGATGGTCCGTTTTCCTCAGCAACACGGAAACTGTATTTTCAGGATGACATTCGGCAGTGTGGCTTAGAATGTCACCATGACTCGTGTGCATTATTCTGCAGGTGTAACATCTATATATTCTGTTGAATGAAAAATAGAAATGAATTAGAATCAAAACCACCAGTCAATTTCAATTTGAGGCATATGGACCCACCCTAAACACAAAACCACTCGTATTAAAACGCGATGTATAGATGGTTTCTAGACAATTTGGCCATTATGCCACATACATGTAGGGTATACTGAAGTTATGGCAGATTATGAAAGTATGGTCCCTCTCTATATAGCCATAGCCCCGAACCTACAAACAAAATAGTATGTCAATCTGAAAAGCTATTATGGGTTGAATAAAAAGGGTATCAAATGCCGAAAAATAAGACTGTATACATATTTTATTTAAACAATATGCAAACATACAATACATACATTGTTTAGTTTTGAATATAATAAATAAATAAATGCAGGCCTAACATATTTCACAACAATACACATTTAATGTCTCCCTGTTAATACCATGCATCGATCTATTAACATTTACTTTACTCAGACTCAAATCCGGTTAAATAGCGCGATAATATTGCAACGTAATGCTGTACGTGCTATTTAGAAACGGGAACTGAAGCATGCTAAATCTCGAAATGGAGCCTTCGGGTGTATCAATTTCAATCATTTAATGAGAAAGACCAATTATTTTACTAAACTTCAACAGTGATGGTATATATGTTCGATCATAAAATGTAACCGTTTGTTGAACAAAACAAAGACTTGACAAGAATAACCCTAAATTTAATGTTCTAATTTGAATGAACGCATACATATCAGATATATTTCCAAAGTGATAAGGCCATATATAAGCTATCGTGCGGTTCAGAATATACTTTGACGCTCCGTAACGCTTCATATTTCAATAACCGTGTATCAACATCAGAATCATTTCTTGCCGATTGAACCGGAACCTATCATTTTGGGTCGAGAAAGAGACGGAACAAAAAATTATAGAGTCGGAACCCACATGCAACTTTAGAATTACAAAATGGAAATGACGTTGTGTTATATTACATAATAAAAAGTTTAGGCCACATCAATCTAATGACTAACATTTTGGGAAAAAGTATGTAGAAATCAGACATGTGTACTCTCCGATTTTGGTGTGATGTTCCCGATTTAGCCTGCCATATCCTGCGCCCCTAATTGGGAGAAGGGATCTCATTCATTTAATTTTACTGGGGATATGCAAGTTCACAGGCTTGTATTTGCATTTATTGAAATGTCAAACTCTTTAGATGACTTAATCCCCCAAAAGCACCTGGTGTCAACACCCATTGACAACAGCAGTCCTTCAATTTTGAAAAAGTTTTAAAACTCAGATACCCAGATTGTTGTGAGTCTGATTTTGGATGCAGTAGCGCAAATCTGTTTTGGTGCACATGAGAAATAGAAGTTATAACAAATGCATGTGTGGCAGGGCGAGTTTTGTGGTGACGGCTCCATACCAGTTGTATTTGGGGAATTTATTAAACAAAGACGGCCTGATTACATACCGTATTTTCCAGTAAACTACACCCAACACACAACTCCTTTTTCAGAATCCTGGTTTCCTTAATTGGTTAATTGAAATTCATCTAATTCATCAACAATCGTGTACTTCAAATTCCGTCCCAATCGATTATATCCATTTTCATTCAAGTGTACTTTGTCTGAACTTAGAACAGTTTCTTTGGGATCCTTATGAATCAAACCAGCTAATTTTCGCAGTGGCCAAAAGTAAGCTGTGCTTATTGTTTTGTGAAGCTGTTCGCGGATCTTCAAGTTTAATTGTTTTACATTGTCGTTATATCTAGCTACTGACACAGGATCTTCCGTGTCTATTCTGTCTTTTCCCGGAAGTCTGACTTTCTTCCGTTCTAACGCTTCACAAACAAAGATTCGCAGCAGTTGTGAGTCTGAGTCATCGATGAGGTTTAGAAGGGCTGCCTTCATGTCCCTAAAAACCTCATCGGCCGAAACCTGATGAAAAATCGTTTCCGCCTCCCATTACGACTATAATTTGCGAAATAAATCACTTAATTCTTTGCACAGTTGAGTCACTAATTTTATTTAAACATAAACCACTTATTCCGAAGAATCGAACAGAAACTCTGTTGTCATTAATTTTCAAGGCTTCATGGAAATTTATCTGGAATGGTTCTGATCCAGCCTTCGAATAGGCGGCCTTGTTTCCCGCACAGTACAGGGGTACATACAAGGCCGTGGCTAATCTTTTTATATGGCTACTGCCAAACACCAGAACACGCACTTTATTGTAATTTTCAGCCATAGTTGAACCTCTCGCTTTACTGCAGAGAAAGAAAAAGTACTCGGTACAAACGCAGACCTTTATAAGATATATATATAGATAATTAATTAAAAACTGTATTGTCTCTTTCGGAATTACCCATAGTGATCAGTGACTCAGCCTGCAAATACCAGCAAGATTCTGCGTGTACGGATGGGTAGTTACTAATTTGAAATGCTGATACATAAATGAGCATACTCTTATCTCAAACCTAAACACTTTGCCCAAAAGGGAACTGTAATTTTCTAGCTAAGCTGAAATCTTAAAATGAATTAAAACAAGTTTCTGCTAGTGATAAGATACCGGCCGTAGAGTAGATAGTTCACATTAGTTTTTGTTTGTGATATGGTAATATCCAAGCATGACGGTACCCCATGACTTTAACGAGCTCGTGAAAAATCTCCACAATAAAATTATAGGAGTCGTGTCAATTAACTAAATTAAAATATGAATATACTAAAACTTGATTTTAACAAGCTTTAAATATGAATGTACCAAAAACTTGAGTTTCGCAAGCTCTAACATGAATATACCAAAAACTTGACTTTGGCAACCACACTTATTTAATAACGGCGATATTTTAAAAAACAATTGTAGACATTAATCTAGGCTGAAACATTTTAAACATACATTTATTTAATAGCCATGGTATCTTAACTCAAGAGAAACAGTCGATATTAATGCATAGAGAAATAAACTAAAGTTTAAATTGACTTACCCATTTGGCGTGGAAACAAAATGATACAAACTCTTAAGATTGATAAGGAACATTTAATCATGAGATGCTAAGTGACTAAATATTCCCGAACAAGAATATATATCTCGTTCCACGCCATTTAGGAGGGATTTTGTAAACTGTAGGGTGAACCAATGAAAGTCCTTAGTATTGGCGGGAACTGACGTGAACCAACAAAAATCTTAAGCCCAGCCCGGAGAATTTTAACTCGTGTGATGGACAGCTAATTTGCATAATTAGCCACCACTTGGCCTGGACATAATTATCTACCAGATGGACTTACGCTTTCACGCCGATAGCTTTCTTGTAATTAAAAACCAATCTCGCTGTTATCTCTTAACAATAATTACAGTCCACTGCGGCTACTGCGGCCGAGTCTTGTAATCTCAAATCGGCGCTAAAGTAATCTCCATTCACTTTGAAATTGTATCTCCAAATGTATTCAACTAAAACCATTTGGCGCCAGACAGTCTGCCCACTTATAATTAAACCCGGGTAAACTACACATGCTAATCTATTTGCCAGACCAATCTGGACCAATTGGCATGTCCACTTATTTCACCAATGCAGCAAAGAAAGCTTTTCCCAGTGTGTTGTATTTTGATAACGATTTCACCAACATCTGTGGTCTTGAATGAAACATTGGTTTAACCCCCCAGTAATTATCATGCACTCCATATCAAAACTCCAATCCCAGTCAAGAATTTTTTAGCATAATGTTGCAAATATAGGATCCGAAATTCAAGAAATTTTAGCATAATATTGAAAATATAGGATATGAAATTAACATGATAATCAATATGACACAACCCCCTTGCCGCAATGAGATGTCTCCTGGTATCTCCATATCAAACCGATCCAGACTGTCAGAAATCTTTCCTCGCACTTGTGGATAAAGAGGAGCTGAGACTCGTTCCGGAATGTCCGTTACATTGTTGTATTTAGTGACATCATGATCCGCCTGCTCCGATGTTGAGGAAAATAGCACTTCCTGGATGAACTGTCCTCGACAAATGAATAATGTCACAACACTTTTCTTCAGCGTTTTTCGAATTTTCCAGGCGGCAAATAGAGAAACTCTGATCTTAGTGGGAATCTTAAGGTTCTTCTTGGCTAGGACCCTTGAGGATATTTGTAGATCGTCCCAGCATATTGAAATATGTGGATATGGTCAGACCGATATAGAAATATCCGCCATACGACTACTTCCTGAGAACACACATCTCTGCATACAATTTGGCAAATTTAACAAATGAACAAGATGAGATGTTTTTCCATTGCAAATTTCCATCACCAAAGAATTTCTTGTTCGGCGTCTGTTGGAACACCAAATATATATAACCAAAATTAGTCCCAACAGCACAGCGAAACTTGACAACCCAGATGCATAAACATGTGTCTCCGGAAAAGGACTAGTAGTGGTAGCCAATCTGGCAGTAACTTCGTCAGGTGAATAAACAAACTCAGGTATGGTCAGAGCACTACCACTCCTTATAGCTGACATTAGGGTCAAAGCCTTTGCCAGAGTCTTATAAGTTTTAGAAATAAATATACTACAACAAAGGATATACCGGGAACTACCAAAGATGCCACAAGGAATATCCAGGTATTATCGTCGGAATCACGTGAAAATAGCCTTCCATCCAGGATGGGATCTGCCAGTGACTTGAAAATGAGTTGAATCTTTTTGGTCGACTCTACCATATGTCTCAAATTTAGGTGAGTCTGATGATCACTAGCAACTAATTTTGAAAAGTTGTGTTCGTAAATACGAAAATTTGGAATAGATATCTCTGGAAGTTTATGAAAAGTTGAATCAGCCGTGATATTTCTAAGTACTTTTGAATCAAAGAATTCTTGTAGCAGTGATAAATTTACAGGATGTTCCACTGATGGCACCAACGAGGATGTGTTGCATTTGTGCCAACGTGGGGGTACATGAAAATGTTTTGTTTGGATGGAACGTCAACAACACAGAAAGAACATCCCGGCTTGACTGATTCATTTGGACAAAGTACTTCCAGAGATGGCAGACAGGAAAGTTCATAATCTTGTGTAGCGACAATGTGTGCCCCAATGTTGACATCAGACGCTTGATGGCAATATATATATATATCAGAATTGTGCCTTAGAATTGAAAACTCAGCTATCGCATAGTATGTAGCTGAATGCATGTTCATAAGTTTGAATGGGGTGTTCCCATTGTCCAATAATGTGGATACACGTTGTATGAGCGAGCGTATTTCTGAAGGTGGAACAACCAATGGTGATAGCCGGCCTTGAAATCAATCCTAAAAATATGTCTTCGAAACCCTGAATGATGCGTGTAGATCGGCCCAATTGCCTAATTAGCAGAGAGTAAAGAGTGTCCTCTGTAAATTTTAGAGCACCAAGGGTCTATTTAATTGCCCATAGATTCCTTTTACTGCCTCGTGGTTTTCCCTGATGGCTTCGTATGCCTTCACGATTCTGAAATCACTGGAAGCCACGGAATGATGAGTCACAATGCTTTTGATATTGGCAATGAGTTCGATGAGGTCTATAACAACATACCTCATAGGGCCGTGCCCTTTTGACTGGCTGCTCCTCATCATCTGATGTCAGGGACCTTTTCTTACCTTGATTTAATCTACTTCTTTTTAACATTAGAGATGACTGCCCTATTGGGTTGGGTCGCTTTCGCTTGCTTCCCTCTACTAAAGGTGTATCGCAAAAAGTAATTATGAATTAAAACAGGGGTGATATTCTCTTTAGGTTCCCATGTAGGTATATCTCCATTGGCCCATTTTAGCTTGAAAAACCTCTTTCCGGATTGCATTCTTGTATCCAAAATTCGTTCCACCCAGTGATAAACATTAGGGGATGGTACCGAGGGTTCAACCAAAGAAGGTGCAGAAGATGGTGGAGTTCTTTCAACCGGTTGATTAACATCAGTGGGTGGTGGTACAAAGGGTTCAATCAAAGAAGGGCCAGAAGGTGGCGAAAGCAAAGACAAGGGTAGAGGTTCAACTTAACTTGCCTGACAAGTAAGATTGTCTTGACTAGTTTGCGTAGCTGCATGCTTAGCTCTCTCCTGGTAAGCCTTCAAACGATTTGCATTTGTGGGTGAGGTTACAACATTGGTCCTACAACACTTCAACCGATAAGTATAGTCATCAAGAATGTCAGTGATATAATAAGGACCTTTCCATTTTTGTTGTAATTTACGACACTGCCCTACTATGAAATTCTCTTTGCGAACCATGACCTTCTGGTGAATCTGGAATTTAGGCTCCTGAACTTTGTTGGCTTTATCGTACTGTTGTTTGTTCAACTCTTTGGCTTCTTTGATATTTTTGTTACACATATCTTGGGTAATTTTCATTGTCTCTAACCTCCCCATGAAGCGAGTCTTGTCTTTAGAATCTCTCTCTTGTGACAGCAGCTTGACATCAATGGGCAGCCGCATTTCTTGTCCAAACATCAGCTCAAATTGGGAATATTGGGTGGCTTTACTGGGGGCTTGTCGATATCCCATTAACCCTTTACCCAACAGAAGGGCCCTGTGCCAATGCATTCTCTTATATATGCGAGTCGACAATAGGTCGCCTCGCATATATAAGAGAATGCATTGGCTTAACACATTAAAAATTATAAAATTGTTAAAGAATGTAAGAAAAAATGGTAATGCATTCTCTTATATTTGCGAGGCGACCTATGGTCGACTCACATATATAAGAGAATGCATTGGCACAGGGCATAACTGTAACTATCACAATGTGGTCAATGAGCCGGTTCCAATGATATCCATATTTGTCTGGTTCTATTGAGACAGACCGAAGATATTTTAGGCTGTTGAAGCTTTATTTGGCCGGTTTTGACCGGTTTGTTGGGTAAAGGGTTAAGAGTCCTGGTAAAGCATCAGGCCAGTTTGTGTGTTTCTCGTCTACATAAATTCGAAGAACTTGTGCAATAGAAGAATTTACTCTCAACTGCAGCATTGGTCTGAGGGTGGTATGGGCTAGTTGAAAGCGTTTTGATTTGAAACCGTTCACTAAGCGCAGAAACAACCTGAGACAGAAAATTCTTTTCTCGGTCAGACACCAATTCATCTGTAGCCTCAAACCTGGATATTATGTTGGTGAACAATAGCTTGGCCACTTCCATGGCACTCTGTGTCCTCATTGGAAAAGCTTCTGTCCATTTAGTGTAGCTCACAACAAATAAGAGCACATACTTGAATCCAGCAGGAGTTGTAGTGAGTGGTCCCAATATATCCATTTGCCAACGTCCCATTTGCATAGCTTCTGGCTTTATTGTCAGTGGAACAGGGTGATGCTGGCAATCCCCTTTTGACATTTGGCATCCACAGCATTTGGCATCCCGCTGAATGCTGGAAGCAATATTCATGAGGGTAGATGACGGGTAATCACTTCCATCTTTTCTACGAATTTCAGTGATGAATCTTTCTAACCAAAAATCCATAACGGGTAACGGAATTTCAGATGTTATTTCCAGAGGCACCAGCGAATTCGCCTCTATCATTGTTGTCTCCAGTGAATTTCTATGCTCAGCCCACTCTCGCCAAACGTTTAATCCCCATGACGTTGAGTATCTAGTGTTTCGTGGGACACATTGGCGGTAACGGTTTTGGAGTTCATCGCCATCAACTGGTGCCGCAAATCTGCTATTTGCGATGGTCGGACTTCCATATGAAGCCATATCAACTGTCGTTAAATCCAAATCGTCCCAATGATTTTCAAGTGAAAAATCGCCAGTTGATAAATCCATTTGAAATAGTCGTATTATACCAGTAATCAAACTAAGAAATGATATTGTGAGCGGACTGAAGCGTGATATACTAATATAAGGTGGCAAATTCATTGGGTCAATAGAATGAGTTTCTTTCAAATTGAGTACTCACGGTCGAGTATATAGTGAATATGTCGGTGCTAAATTAACTCTGCTCACATGTGATTGATCTGATAGGTTATCATACGTAATTGATATTTTCAATGACAATCTGTTCCTCGCGGTGCGAATCAGTTCATAAATATGTTATTACCCGCTTGGGTGTCTGTACAAGGAATATAGACCGAGGCAGCGGAGCTGCCGAGGTCTATATTCCTTGTACAGACACCCAAGCGGGTAATAACCTATACATATACTCTTATAGGGAACTATTGTGTCCAATGAAATAGTTAGTACACCTCGTATAACATTGATGCATAGTTCCGCTATAGCTCTAACTTGATCATATGATGAAGAATAAATGAGCGCCTTTAGTTGACTTTTAGAATCGGTGGATGCTAGTACATGTAGATACAAAAAATCCAAATTGTCTTTCACTAATTGACTCGCCATTTTCCCCTTTTAAAGTTTTGTAGATAATAGGATATTGTCCCGGAAATATATCGGTTCTCACACGGAATTCCTCTTCAGCATTCATGGTCAAGTCTACCACCAGATAACCATATTTTTTTGACATAACTGAATCGTTATAGACATCTGGGAGAAATCGTGTTTTCCCAGGAAATAATTGTTGACCCAAATAACGTATCTGCGTCACATCACGAGGGCTTTTAAGCAGAACCAGATAGGAGCCATTGAGAGCTATAGTCCTAGCTGAGGAACCACTTTGAAAAGAATTTTGCAATATTATCATCACAGACAGTTTTTCATGATGACAAGTTTGGGTGAATGCACACTCTATATCAGAATTGTTTACTACTTTATGCCCCAAATCATCTAGAATTATGAGCGCGGGCTGACCATCAGCAAAATTTTCTAAAAGTTCTGTACTAGGCATTCCTTCATGGAAAGTAATTTTGCATATTATCCGTTCCATCTAATCAAATAAATCTTGGTGCTCTCCGTAGCAATATAGAATCTTTCTTGGTGGTTCATTTTCAATAATTGTTTCTATATTTTGCAGAAATTTAAACATCCAATGGGTTTTTCCTGACTTCGTGGCACCGGATATAATGTAACTCGAATTAGGTTCGAACTGTATTACAGCCATCTTTAGTATCTATTCTACTAGACTTTCCCTTATAAATTATCATAGAGTGAGCATCGTGCCATACTAGGAGGGACTCCCGTGAGTGGCTAGTATACTATGATAACACTTAGTTAAAAAAATATTTGTTTAATATAGATAAATTTATCCGACATAATGACAGATAATATTTCAATACACCAATATATACATATGCCAACACCATGCACTCAATTACAAAATGACTCAATAAAAATGTGAGAATAACATTTCAATAGCCATATGGTAGAGTGTCTAAATCAGATTGTATGACCCTTTTGGTATACACAATATTATAATTTTTGTTTTGTACACGATTATATAATAATGGACGGTCTCGTGCCCTGTTAATGCGATTCTCTGTTATAAACACTTTTCTAGGTGATTCCACTTCATCTCGGCACTCTCGTTTTTGTTTCCTAGAAATCATTTTATCCATGACAGAAAAGTTTATAACTTTCGAATTTGTATAGATCAGTGTAAATCCACGAATTTTGCAGCATTCTTCATCCCTTAATGAACGGTAAGAGTAATTTTTTGGACCTCTGATTGAAAGTGCGTTATGTAATCATCAGCCTTTAGCTCATCAGTGAAGTCGCCCAGATAATCTCAATTGATACATCAGAACCATCCGGTCTTTTCACATAGATGACAGAGTCTGTAATACAAATTGAACATAATATTTAAAACTTTGTTGAGGCCCATGCATTCTGTAATATAAAATGAATGTATTAGTCACACTGGCATATTATGGGTACATTATGGTTATTGCACAAATATTAGTCACACAGGTCATCAACCACAAATATATTAAGGGGTATGTGTAATGATTTCATGCACCTGCTAGGTCCATTATACAATTAGTCACAATTGGTTATGTGATTAAACTACACCCTAATGTAATGACTCAACTGTATCGAAATATAGGACGCTTTCTCCGAGATGATCGAGGGCGGAGTATAATCTTAGCCTGGCGAAACACGTCGTGAACACAGCTATGTATATATTAGTTTTGTTGTCATCAATGATGAACTTATCATCGTAGGTATACTGCAGTTGGATATGACTGTTGCCAATGATATGGAAGTCCTTCAGTTTTTTTGTCTGGTCGCTAATGGCATTGAAGAATTTCTTGGGCTCGCTGTCGTGTATAATCTCTGTGTTAGCCTGATTGAGACGTTCGCCAAATTTTCCCCAGAAGCTGAGTGATTACAAGATTGATTACTGATTAGTATACATGTATAAAAAATGGGAATTTTTTCAACAAAAAAAAAATCAATTTTTTCAATTTTGATTACAAAGTGTTTTATACGAACTCACCTATTTAACATCAATTTAGCGACGCTTCTAAGTCCAGGGTTTTTCTCTATTTTCTCACTGTCCAACTGTATTCCTTAATTTTCCTGATAGTCATGTATGTATTTAGCTTTATCACTTTCATCATGGCACCAATCTGGCCATCCACTAGCTGACTGCTTCACCTTCAGGAATCTATTAAAATATAAGTACTCATTAGGGAACCTCAAAGACACTACAAAATATAAATAATCATAAGGCGCTACTCCCATTATAAAAAAGTTTCATATAAATAATCATGATACTAAAATAATACTTACGTGTTTACATATTGTGAGAAATTCCCTCCAGTTCCAGAGATCTTGCTATACTGGCTAGTTTTGTCCCAGTGCCACACTTCGTGTATTTGCTGTAGTACATATCCTTTCTCCAATGCCACGTTAAGTTCGGGTGTTGCCCATAGCCCCATACGCCTTCTAATTCTATACACCTTTGGGCTTCAGAGTGGTCACAAGTTTGCTGATTTTCATTCTGCATACAGCTTCGACAGAGCCCGAATTTCAGTTTCCCATTAGACCTACAAAAATACAGCATTATGACTGACATTTATTAATGGTTTCGAGTCATCAGAGCCATAATTTCCCATTGGATCTACAAAAATACAGTATGAAATATCTGACATTTATTAATGGAAGCATGGTACTCACCTTACTGGTAGAACCGCGTGATACAACCCCCTCGGTGGTAATATCGTCACTTTGACCAGCCCGAAGTATTCTGATATGTCTTTGAAGTTCTCATATATTCTTTCTGGATGCCCGCAAGGATATTTGGCGTACTTCTGAAAAATATGTTGATTTTAAATAGAATGTTTTTTTCAAATTTAAATTTGTTTTTTCAATTTTTATCAGAGTTTTAAAATGGTGTGTAATAAAAACAACGTACCACATATGGGTAGAGGCTCGTATAGTCACGATAGAGTATTTTCTCTTCTTCTTTGGCATCGTAGTATAGCTTGCAGGCATTAGTATGACCTAGAGTAACGAAACAAAGTCTTATGAGTATATGTGATTGAAAAATATGTGTGTAATTTCGAAACAAGTGATTTTTATTGAAAAACATTTCAAATGTCTAAAAATACTCGCCTCCGAAAAACGCTTCCCTGGGGTCCAAGGGTGATGGAATGTAGAATGTGGACAGGAATTCTTTCACTTGAGGGTCGTGTTTAGTCTGACGATTCCAATCATGTTCCCACATAGTGAGTAGTAATGGGGGGCACTATGGCCCAGTACCCCCCAGACATGGGCCATAGTGCCCATGTCTGGGGGGATACTGGGCCATAGTGCCCATGTCTGGGGGGGTACTGGGCCATAGTGCCCATGTCTGGGGGGGTACTGGGCCATAGTGCCCATGTCTGGGGGGTACTGGGCCATAGTTCACCCCTGAGGATAGATGTTCCTGTCATTGATGTGACATTTCTGATCGAAAAAATGAAAATGGACTATTTTTTTCAAAAGGAAAATCTCACTTTGGAAAATATCAATTAGCTATCAAGAGTTTCTTTTCGATCAGTTGGTGGCCCTGAAAAGGGCCGTTTTATTTTTGTTATAGTTTAGAATCCGCCACATTGAACTTCTTTGTTCGACAAAACTTCAATTGATTTGTCTCCTCTCCTCATCCATATTTCGCATTCACAATAATGCTCGTGGCAAGCGTGGGGGATCCACACTAGAGGTATTGATGACTTGAATCTTGGTGTTGATTTGTAGCCGCCTTTGGTAGCATCAAACATGACGATAGGTCGCTGTATAACAGTCGCCGCTAATTCAACCATCAATCTTGATTCGGCCAAAAGTGGTGAGTGCCGTAAGTCTTGTGCCGACGCACTTGATTTTTTGCAATTTTTTCTCCACAGAATTGAAATTGTGATGGAGCATCCAGACCAACTGAACCATTTTGAGACATGTTAAAAGTTTTATACCAAATTTGTGGCAGGAATCCAACTGTCAAATTTTTTAGGATAACCAGCCCAATGAACTTTAATTTCTCTAACTGATTTACCAGCAACTTTTCTTGAACGTTTACCAACAACTGATTCAATTTCGTAAACTTTATTATCTTTTATATGTTGAATTTCTTTACCATAAAATGATCCTGCGATGTTTTCACCATCTAAATCTACTAATTTGTAAGTTAATGGTGTACTTTTACAAACTCTACTAATTTTGAA
Organism: Siphonodentalium dalli; assembly: GCA_032622095.1. Lineage (NCBI taxonomy): Eukaryota > Metazoa > Mollusca > Scaphopoda > Gadilida > Siphonodentaliidae > Siphonodentalium > Siphonodentalium dalli. The sequence continues at coordinate 69,329,716 of CP136063.1, forward strand.
AATTTCTTTTGTCCAATTTGGAAGATATCCTTTATCAAAAGTTCTCTTTGTTTTATTTATTCTAACAAAATCTCCAACTTTCAAGAGCTTATCTTTTTTCGTTTTTAACTTTCCATAAAGATTTCTGGAAACTTCAATTTCATTTTCTCGAGTTACTAAAACTGGTGCCATCTTAATACTTCTATGAAAACTTTTGTTGTAAGAATTCACAAAATCGTGCAAAACATCATTGTATTTCAAAGTTTGATTATGTGTAAAATATTTCCACACTTTGTTTTCAATGTCCGTTGAAAACGTTCAACTATACTTGCTTTTGTCTCTGGATTCTCTGTTGTGAAAAAATGAATTTTCTTAGATTTCAAAAATTGTAAAAATAATTTATTTTTGAATTCTGAACCTTTGTCAGATTGAAATGAAACTGGTTTTCGTTTTGATGATTTGAGAATTTTCTGAAATGTTTTAACTAAAGTTTTACCAGTTTTGTCTTTAATTTTTTCAACCCATGCAAATTTTGAGAACACATCAATAACACAAAGTAAATATCTGTAATTGTCATTGTGCTTTTGCAAAGTTTGCAAATCTGCCAAATCAGCTTGCCACTGAATATCAATTCCTGCAACAATAGTTTTACGTCTGCGAAATTTCCGAACAATTGGTTTGTGCAAAGTGTATGTTTTTTGCCATTGTAACCATTTTTATGTTTACCCATACCATAGTATGGTAAACATAGTGTCGTTGCCCGGATTGACCACTCGTCGTTGGTCCGTCTGTCTGTCCGTCTGTCTGTCCGTCTGTCCGTCTGTCTGTCCGTAGACACTTTACGAGTAATGCGATAACTCAAACATTTTTTATCCGATCGAAACCAAATTTTGTATATGGGTTTCTCAGCCCAAAATACAGATCGAGTTCGAATTTGGGTTTGATCCGAGATTTTGTTACAGAGTTATGGCCCTTTTTCAACTTAGAATTCACGCATTCTGCCATAACTCAAACATTTTTTATCTGATTGGAACCAAATTTGGTATGTGAGTTTCACAGCCCAAAATACAGATCGAGTTCGAATATGGGTTTGATCCGATTAATTTTAAAGGAGTTATGACCCTTTTTCGAGAAAAAACATTTAAAAAAAAAAACCATAGTATGGTAAACATAGTTTCGTTGCCCGGATTGACCACTCGTCGTTGGTCCGTCTGTCTGTCCGTCTGTCTGTCCGTCTGTCTGTCCGTAGACACTTTACGAGTAATGCGATAACTCAAACATTTTTTATCCGATCGAAACCAAATTTTGTATATGGGTTTCTCAGCCCAAAATACAGATCGAGTTCGAATTTGGGTTTGATCCGAGATTTTGTTACAGAGTTATGGCCCTTTTTCAACTTAGAATTCACGCATTCTGCCATAACTCAAACATTTTTTATCTGATTGGAACCAAATTTGGTATGTGAGTTTCACAGCCCAAAATACAGATCGAGTTCGAATATGGGTTTGATCCGATTAATTTTAAAGGAGTTATGACCCTTTTTCGAGAAAAAACATTTTTAAAAAAAATTGGATTTTTTTAGATTTAGCTCCTTGCTAAATTTAGCATATACAAACAGATACAAATATTAAATTTTGTTTGAACTTTTAATAATAAAAAATATTGACACTTTCATTTATTTTAGTTTTATACGATTAATTAGGTGTGATATCCTGTTTTGAAAATATGAAGATTTTATTGCAATAGTTTCATGTAATATAATGATATCAATAAATTACCATGTGAACATCCAGAGTATATGAGAGGACATTTTATAGATGTTGTCATTCCAAGTGAAATCTGTTATGAAATGAGTGATGACATATTATACAGAGCTCTGGTGGTCAAGATAAACAACACTGGTGGCTGGCTGTTTGTTTATTCTAACTGTCAAATTGATTTATGGCAGCATAAGACTGTTGTTTATCCTATTCTTGAAATTGCATTACAGGGTGAGATAAGAGCCCCCACTCACCTATATAAGACTTAGTGTCTTCTAAATTCCATTAATTTGCTTCAAAAATAATTAACCCTTTCCAAGGTTTCCATAGACACATGCTATAATGTACATGGACTCTTCTTCATATCTCTTAATATCTGTTGGGTATCTTTGCACACTATTCACTTATATAAATTTTGGTTTTGACTGATTAATTGATTTTTGAAAAATATATTAACCCTTCAGATATGTGCTTTCAATTTGAAATTAAAATAACAGCTGATGGCCAATATGATTTATCTATGCAATGGGAATCAGGCAGATAAATATACAATGACTATTGTAAGTGATGACTTGTTTTGAAAATCAATATGGTAGGTGTTAGTGTTTCCAGGAACCTTATTTTCCCATTTCTTCATATTTTCATGGTTGATTGAATTTTAGGGGCCACAGAGCACTTAGAAGATTAACATTGAAGGTTGTGGCTTTTAGTGTCCAAGCTACTTGTAAAACATTGTAATGTGTGAAACCATTTAATTGAGGGCTAACTTACTTTCTTTTATATGAACGATTTAGTGGTCATAGGGGCAAGCATCCTCATCATATTATGTCTGTATAACATTATATAGATAATACTTTTGAATTGTATAAACTACATATATTTTTGAAAACCATGCATACACCCCTGTTATGAAACACTTAATCTTATTTAATACACAGGTCAGATCTGATCTTATATCTGTCCATGTTTGATAAAGAAATAACTGGGGGGAAAGGGGGGGGGGGGGAATTAAAGTACCATTTAAATATGAGATGGAATCCCCTACATGTATGTCATTCTAAGCAGTCTGGCTTGTCAACAAATTATAATTTCTCTTTAGAAGTGAATAAATTTTGAATATCTGGCATGTCAAAAGTGTTAAAGATAGGGATTTATCACTTTTGCTTCCAATGAGTTAACTTAAACTCCTAAACATGTCCTCCGAAATCACTAAACCATTGGATCTCACAGTGAGAGGTCCTTGGGTGAATAGGGACAGAGTTATGAGATTTAAAACTACTCCTCCCCACCCCAAATACTTTAACCCTTCCTTAAGACAAATTATTTGAGCTTTTGATTTCAAGTTGGGTACTGATATATGGATTAATTCCTGTGATCATATCTTTGACAAATTATCAATTATGACTAGTCGCTATCGCCAAGGTATGGGTTAAACATCTGCCGATCGTGATCGGCCTCTCGTTTAACATCTGAAAGTTTAATTATGTTATTTGTTTCTTTCGCATTTTTAAAAAGTTGATTTGCTCCACTGAAACCACCAACTTCTTTTGGATTGTAGTAAATTTCAGTTAGAAATTTGTCAAATTTTATGTAAGTGGGGCCCATCCTTTCAAAATAGATTTTCTGGTTTTAGGAAAACTTTGAGGTGTGAAAATATCAACTGAACGTTTTCTTGACTTGTCACTGCTAGGAGTTGCATGAGGTGTATGAAACTCATCACCAGTGTGACCTTCTTTTAAATGTCTTTGTATCCACAACCATCGATTCCTGTTACCTACATAATCTTGTGGTACATTAAGTTCCCCCAATCCACGTAGGAATGTTTCATAACCAACTGGGTCAAAACCTTTTCGGTGACGAACAACATCGTTTATCAAATCAATTATATTTGATCCAGTAACTGTTTCTGTTCCATAAATTAATTGTCCACGATCATCCCATCTAAGTTTAGGATTAGTTGACAACAATGTTAAAATTTGTTGTGCTTTACCACGAAGTTTAGATGGCACACTTTCCAATATATGTTCACTCATTTTCCCAAAGTTTTCAGATAACTTTTGTTCAGGTAAATTGAATTTTGAATTTAAAGATTTTTGTGAAGTTTTCAATTTGTACAAATTTTCTCCAAATAACTGTGACTTTTCTGATTCAGAAATATTTTTATCATAAACTGATTTCAATTCTTTGTAAGAATCTGAAACATTTGAAATTGCAGGATCAGGAGGTAATTGAGGTTTATTCATTTCTGACATTTTCCATTGTTTGAAATCTTCCAACATTCTGAATGGTACAATAACCATTTTCTTCATATTTATTTGAGATTTAGTTTTTCAAAATATTGTTAACAACTGCACCTAATGTTTTGCTAATCAATGGAGCAAGAAATAATAATGGTAAAAAGCCACCTTTTTGATTCAAAATTTTCTTCTTTTGTTGCAAAGGTTTGTTCTTGTCTGCAAGATATCTGATATGTTTACGCTTCGAATGTAACTTGCGGTTCTGAGCTTCATTCAGTTTTACATTACCTTTTAAAATATTTTGACAACATTCTGAAATGCAATCCATCACTTGTTTCGGAGCATCGTTGATCATTTTCTTTTTATATGCAGATGGAACTTTACTCATTGCAACAATCAACTCACCATATTTTTTTATCAGCGGTGCTTTCCTGCTCTTAGTTTTTGAAGGCATCTTCACAGTCTAAGTAGTTGTCTCAAAATGAGCAGAAAAATTATATGTTTCATCTTTTATCTTTTCTGATTGAACCATTCTAAAGCATCGAATGCAGATTTCGATGCATCAGTCAACGGCATAAATTTTGAAAATTCAAGATCAATAACTGTTTTTTTTTGTAACGGTTGATGTTGAGGGTTCTGCTGAGAAGGTATAGGTGTAAATTTAGAATGTTGATTTTGTTGAGTTTGCATCGGTGTAAACTTTGAATGATTTAGAGAAAGCTTTGTTTTACGTTTAGATTCTTTTTGACTACCCCTTTGTTGTGTTTGCATCAGTGTAATCTTTGAATGTTTTGGAGAAACCTTTGATTTACTTTTAGATTGTCTACCAGTTTGTTCAAATGAATTTTTCAAAAGACTTCTAATTAAAACTCCTCCAAGGAACCCACTACCACCTCGTTGTAAAATTAATTTGCGTTTTGTTTCCATATCAGTTGATCGATCAGAGATTTTTTTAAGAACATTTTTATTTTTCTGAAAAAACTTTTTTGTCTGTGATGGTAATTTCCAATCATTTTCAAGAAATAATTCAGCTGCAAAAGTGAAGAAATTTATAATTTGTGACAGTTCATCATGACTAAATATCTCGGCGGACGACATGGTTCTAAAATGAGAAAAGTAACAACAACTGAATTTATACTTTTGAATAAATGACAGGACCTCGGTCATTAGCTGTCAACCATTTATGGAAAATATCAGTTCTAATTCGCAAATAATTTTCTGTTCTAGGATGAAAATCTACTAAAATATATCCATGATTTATTGAAGTTGCATCTTCGTATGCTTGTTTCAAATGATTGGTTTGCATTTGATGAGACAAAACTTTTATTTGATTTTTATCTCGAACGCTTTGAAATAAAACCATGTAGTGTGCATTCAAACTTATAGTTCTGCTACTTTTTGATTTTTGGAACATGTTTTGAGTAATGTAAATTATTGAAGCATTTCGATGGTGACCTTTTCTAGTAAACCAAAGCATTATTTTGTCTTCATCTTGTTCCCCCATCATGTCATCGAAAACAACAAGATGAGGAAATGATTTATCTGATACAATTTCCTCATCATCGTCTGGAATACCATCGATAAACTCAACGTTATCAATTTCTTTTATACGATTGTATGTGTCTTGCCGTTCTTTGTAACACCAAACTGTTTTCTTTGGTGGTGTTTGGAATAAATCGTGTTTAAATTCAATAACTTTTTTAACAAATTCTGTTTTACCTGATCCACTAGGTCCGCTGATAAAGAAATTACACGGATGTTGGAAAAGTAAAGATTCTTCCATGTTGTCACTTTGATGTCTAATCAGAGAGTGAACTTAATGACGTGTGAATTTAGTTTTTAAACAGAAATCTCCATAGCTGTAAATATTTCCAAACATTTCAATAATCCAAGTATTATAGTCTTCTATTCTTCTGTTTGTTCTGTAAACAAAAAAATCATTTCCTATAATGTTTTTAATTTTTGCATATGTTGACATTTTTAGCTCAACTTTACTTTGTAAAGTTTGATCTATTGCCATGGCTTTGTCGTCCGTCGTCCGTGTGTACGTGTGTGCGTGTGTACGTAAGGCGTCAACAATGCAGGCTACAGGTCGTACCTTTCGTCGGATCATTATGAAATTTGTCATAGCTATTGACATCAACATTTAGACCAGAATAATTAATTTTGGGGTCATTCGGAAAAAAAACATGGCCGCCAGTGGCCATATTGGATTTCAAAATTCAATCCATTAGCACGGGCTACAGGCCGTACTGTTTGTCTGATCTTCATGAAATTTGTCATGGATGTTAATATTGACATGTAGATGGGAACGAGTAATTTTGGGGTCATTCGGCCCAAAAACATGGCCGCCAGCAGCCATCTTGGATTTTACTCTTTGTATGACTAAATTCTTTAGCACGGGCTACAGGTCGTACTTTTAGTCTGATCATCATAAATTTTGTCAAGAATGTTAATAATGACATGTAGATGGGAACGAGTCATTTTGGGGTCATTCGGCCAAAAAACATGGCCGCCAGCAGCCATCTTGTATTTTACTCTTTGTATGACTAAATCCTTCAGCACGGGCTACAGGTCGTACCTTTAGTCTGATCATCATAAAATTTGTCATGGCTGTTGAAATTGGAATGTAGATGGGAACGAGTCATTTTGGGGTCATTCGGACAAAAAACATGGCCGCCAGCAGCCATCTTGGATTTCAAAATTTAATCCATTAGCACGGGCCACAGGTCGTACTGTTCGTCTGATCACCATGAAATTTGTCATGGATGATAATATTGACATGTAGATGGGAACGAGTAATTTTGGGGTCATTCGGCCAATAAACATGGCCGCCAGCAGCCATCTTCGATTTTACTCTTTGTATGACTAAATTCTTTAGTACGGGCTGCAGGTCGTACCTTTAGTCTGATCATCATAAAATTTGTCATGGATATTAACAATGACATGTAGATGGGAACGAGTAATTTTGGGGTCATTCGGCTAAAAAACATGGTCGCCAGCAGCCATCTTGGATTTTACTCTTTGTATGACTAAATCCTTTAGCACGGGCTACAGGTCCTACTTTTAGTCTGATCATCATAAAATTTGTCAAGAATGTTAATAATGACATGTAGATGGGAACGAGTCATTTTGGGGTCATTCGGCCAAAAAAACATGGCCGCCAGTAGCCATCTTGGATTTTACTCTTTGTATGACTAAATCCTTTAGCACGGGCTACCAGGCCTCAGCTCACAAGGCGACTCAGGCGAGATTTTCGCCTTACTGTCGCTGACTTCGCCCTATCGTCGCTCTAAGGCGAAATCGAAGTCGCCTTCAATTTTTCTTAATTTTTTTTTTTTTTTTTTCTTAATTTTTGTTCTAGTTTTTTTCCCAGACATGTCCGTATATAGATGAATTGTGGCGGCCATCCCAAAAAGAAACGGACGATGCAGAGACAAAGTCCCAAGTGTTTAAAATAAAATATGACCTATTATTTTGTGTTGTTATTCAGTACGCCGTTGTTCCCTTTGCGGCAATGAATGTTAATCACGAATGTTTTGACACGCTGAAAACACGATGAGATGTTAGCAACTTAGCATCTGTGTTGTTATTGACCATCGTGAGTGTCACAAATAATGTTTTAATTAACTTAAAAGACCGCTGTCCCGCATTTCAGATATAAAACAAATACGACATTATTAGAGTATGTACCAGGCGCTTCGGAAGTTCGTTTCGGTAACGCGTTGCACTTTTTGAAGAGACCGCGTCATACTTTTTGACGGAAGAGACCGCTTCCGTAAATAAATAAATGTCAAGTTTATTGCTTTAATCGGATTATACCAGTGATGTTGGCATTAATTAAGGGAGGCCATTAATTAATAAAAGCTTTAGCAATAAAACTAAAAGCTTTTGCAACTCCTTTGTTAGTTAATCCTTATTGTTTATTTTAGCGGACACCCACATTACAGCCGTGACCAAATTAAACTTTCAAAGTTACAACTTACAATTTACATGCATCATGATTCAGACTGTACAATCTGACAATAGTCAATACTACAAACGTATCTTCCAGGCTGCAGTCTAGGAAATAATACTTCTTCCATTTAGTTAAAAAATTAACTACTACTGTAACTTGATAATTGTCTTGCTTAAATGATAGCTACACAAAACATTTCCAAAAAATTTAAATGTAAAATAACAAGAGAATTAGGCTAATTTCAGATAAAGTCAAAATTTTTTAGTTTTATTTCTTATTTTATGTTTTTAAATTTGTTATTGATGTTATAAAATAAAGCGATATTTGAAAATTGTCAATTTTCGGTAGTCTCCACTTCTCCCTGAAGTCTCCCTAAATTTCCTGAAGTCTCCCTAAATTTCCTGGAGGGAGACTTCAAGTCTCCCTGTTCTGAACCCCTAGGCTGAGGCCTGCGGGCTACAGGTCGTACCTCTAGTCTGATCATCATAAAATTTGTCATGGTTGTTGAAATTGGAATGTAGATGGGAACGAGTCATTTTGGGGTCATTCGGACAAAAAACATGGCCGACAGCGGCCATATTGGGTTTAAAAATTTAATCCATTAGCACGGGCCACAGGTTGTACTGTTCTTCTGATCATCATGAAATTTGTCATGGATGATAATATTGACATGTAGATGGGAACAAGTAATTTTGGGGTCATTCGGCCAAAAAACATGGCCGCCAGCAGCCATCTTGGATTTTACTCTTTGTATGACTAAATTCTTTAGCACGGGCTGCAGGTCGTACCTTTAGTCTGATCATTATAAAATGTGTCATGGATGTTAACAATGACATGTAGATGGGAACGAGTAATTTTGGGGTCATTCGGCCAAAAAACCTGGACGCCAGCAGCCATCTTGGATTTTACTCTTTGTATGACTAAATCCTTTAGCATGGGCTACAGGTTGTACCTTTAGTCTGATCATCATGAAATGTGTCATGAATGTTAATAATGACATGTAGATGGGAACGAGTCATTTTGAGGTCATTCGGCCGAAAAACATGGCCGCCAGCAGCCATCTTGGATTTTACTCTTTGTATGACTAAATCCTTTAGCACGGGCTACAGGTCGTACCTTTAGTCTGATAATCATGAAATTTGTCATGGTTGTTGAAATTGGAATGTAGATGGGAACGAGTTATTTTGGGGTCATTAGGACAAAAAACATGGCCGCCAGTGGCCATCTTGGATTTAAAAATTTAATCCATTAGCACGGGCCACAGGTCGTACTGTTTGTCTGATGATCATGAAATTTGTCATGGATGATAATATTGACATGTAGATAGGAACGAGTAATTTTGGGGGCATTCGGCCAAAAAACATGGCCGCCAGCAGCCATCTTGGATTTTACTCTTTGTATGACTAAATTCTTTAGCACGGGCTGCAGGTCGTACCTTTAGTCTGATCATCATAAAATGTGTCATGGATGTTAACAATGACATGTAGATGGGAACTAGTCATTTTGGGGTCATTCGGCCAAAATACATGGCCGCCAGCAGCCATCTTGGATTTTACTCTTTGTTTGACTAAATCCTTTAGCACGGGCTACAGGTCGTACCTTTAGTCTGATCATCATAAAATTTGTCATGGTTGTTGAAATTGGAATGTAGATGGGAACGAGTCATTTTGGGGTCATTCGGACAAAAAACATGGCCGCCAGCGGCCATATTGGATTAAAAAATTTAATCCATTAGCACTGGCCACAGGTCGTACTGTTCTTCTGATCATCATGAAATTTGTCATGGATGATAATATTGACATGTAGATGGGAACGAGTAATTTTGGGGTCATTCGGCCAAAAAACATGGCCGCCAGCAGCCATCTTGGATTTTACTCTTTGTATGACTAAATTCTTTAGCACGGGCTGCAGGTCGTACCGTTAGTCTGATCATCATAAAATGTGTCACGGATGTTAACAATGACATGTAGATGGGAACGAGTAATTTTGGGGTCATTCGGCCAAAAAACCTGGTCGCCAGCAGCCATCTTGGATTTTACTCTTTGTATGACTAAATCCTTTAGCACGGGCTACAGGTTGTACCTTTAGTCTGATCATCATGAAATTTGTCATGAATGTTAATAATGACATGTAGATGGGAACGAGTCATTTTGAGGTCATTCGGCCGAAAAACATGGCCGCCAGCAGCCATCTTGGATTTTACTCATTGTATGACTAAATCCGTTAGCATGGGCTACAGGTCATACCTTTAGTCTGATCATCATAAAATTTGTCATGGTTGTTGAAAATGGAATGTAGATGGGAACGAGTCATTTTGGGGTCATTCGGACAAAAAACATGGCCGCCAGCGGCCATATTGGGTTTAAAAATTTAATCCATTAGCACGGGCCACAGGTCGTACTGTTCTTCTGATCATCATGAAATTTGTCATGGATGATAATATTGACATGTAGATGGGAACAAGTAATTTTGGGGTCATTCGGCCAAAAAACATGGCCGCCAGCAGCCATCTTGGATTTTACTCTTTGTATGACTAAATTCTTTAGCATGGGCTACAGGTCGTACCTTTAGTCTGATCATCATAAAATTTGTCATGGATGTTAACGATGACATGTAGATGGGAACGACTCATTTTGGGGTCAATCGGCCGAAAACATGGCCGCCAGCAGCCATCTTGGATTTTACTCTTTGTATGACTAAATTCTTTAGCACGGGCTACATGTCATACCTTTAGTCTGATCATCATAAAATTTGTAATGAATGTTAATAATGACATGTTGATGGGAACAAGTCATTTTGGGATCATTCGGCCAAAAAACATGGCCGCCAGCAGCCATCTAAGATTTTACTCTTTGTATGACTAAATTCTTTAGCATGGGCTACAGGTCGTACCTTTAGTCTGATCGTCATAAAATTTGTCATGGATGTTAACGATGACATGTAGATGGGAACGACTCATTTTGGGGTTATTCGGCCGAAAACAAGGCCGCCAGCAGCCATCTTGGATTTTACTTTTCTCTTCATGTCTATAAACATGTATTAGATATTCAACTTTCCACATTCCTAATGGCTCCATTGACTGTAATACATTAAATTATTCCCTTTCCAAGTTGAGCTACAGTGTCATTGACACTTTCATTTTTGTTAACAAATACCCATAGATCCTAGGAACTGATTTAAAGGTTCCCCTAGCAAGAGGATAATTATCTTCATACTTTGTATAATGAATATAGTCATGTTCATCAAAAGTTTCTAAATCTAAATGGTGTTCATCACCACCAAATATCCAAAAATCAGATATTCTTTCAATGAGAAAAAATGTTTTGAATTTAATAAATGATTCAATATATTTTTGAGAGAAATGAGAAAATATACTTGTCTCAAGATAGTCCAATCTCTGTAAACATTCGTCGACATCACAACATCGTAGTATTGCTTCCTTTTCTCTTTCAAACCAGACTTCTTGTAATTCCTTCTTTATCTCTGGATTAAGTGTTGACTGTGCCACCAAATATCCATAAATCTTCTCAGCAATTTCTGGAGGTACTACTCCTGTCAACATCTTGACATGAAATGACTCAACATCTCCATCCGTATGGATATGTGTGAATACCATTGACGAGTTTTCGTTTGTGTACACCGATCTGAAAGTTTTGGTTTGACACTCACTAATCAGTTGATGGTTCTTTTGTCTTTTAATTCTGGAAGGATACTCAACAACAGTTTTGAAATTTTCACGATCATTAACACATTGTACCATTGTTTCAAAATTAACTTTTTGACTTGTGCTGTAATCAAGAGTGATACCTTTTACCTTACATTTGGTGTATCTTCTCCCATCTTTGATGTATTCATATCCGTAGTTCTTTAGCCCAAGTCCAACAAATTTGACAATCTTTGCATCTGGATGTTCGTCGCTCCATTTCCCCAATCTTCCTTCGATAGTTTTGATGTTCTTCTTTGATGGATCATTGAAATACATACAGCTGTCTGTATCAAAATACAGCGCTCTATCTCCAAGTTTTTTTTAAACTTTATACAATTGTAATCTTGCATACGCTGTAACAAAAGAAGCAACAACAACATTTGCTGAATGATGAGGTTCAATATTATCTAAAATATCAACATAATTTACCAGAATGAATTTGTCACCATCAAGAAGTGTAACATTTTGAACAATTATATTGTTACTAGTAAGCAATTCAAAATAACGTGATGGCTTATCCACATACTCTGTTTTTGACATAAGATTTCTTTGTGCATTCTTACCCCATATACAATTAATCATAATTTTAGATATTTGGCGTTTTCCTGGATTCTTCTCGATGTTCTCCAATTTTATACCCTCAGCTGCATAATAATCCTGTACAAACTTTTGCTTCTGTTCTTCTGTCTCAACACCAAATGGATAACCACTACATTCCTGTTTGATCTTTAGATGTTTGTCGATATAGGATTTGTATATTTCATCTGTCCAATCTGTCCAATGCCAAATTTGGTACACATCAAGTATTTTGTAGCCAACATCCATTGCTTTGAATAATTCTGGCGTGGTCCACACTCCGGTTATAGCTCGATCTTCTTCTGAATGGTTACATGTCTCGTCCTCATTGATGGCACAAGTGTTGCACAAAGTAAAAACCATTTTGTTGTTACAATGAATCGGTAGAACTGGAATATACAATTTCGATGGTGGTAAAATTGTACATTTAACAAGTCCCGCATAGTCTCTAATGTGTTCTTGATCGATCTGCTCTTGGCTCAAAATTTCTGGATGTCCAACAGGGTAGAATTTATATTTGTTGCAATATGGATACAACGAACAGACATCGATGAACTTGATTTCTTTTGTGGAATCTTGATCAATTTCCTCGTACAATTTGATGGCATTTGTACGTCCACCAAACAATGCTTCTCTTGGCAAAATGGGGTCTCGATGTTTGTAGAAAGATTCCATTTGTTGTTTGAATTTCACATCCGATTTCATTCTTTCGTCGATCTGATGCCCCCAAATTGATTCAACTCTGTAACCAAGACTTTCCAGTTCATCTTTCTTCTGTTGAGTTCTTGTATATAATTCTTCCATGGTGAGCATCGTATAGGGATTCTTGTATTGTCTGTTGTTGTAACATTTTGGACATCCATGAAACAGACATCCATTCATCTAAAAAACTGTTCTTGTGGCTTCCTCATATCCATCGACGTAGTGTCCACCAATCTTGATATCTCCTCCATTCAAAGCATGCTTAATTGTTATCATACGTGACAATGATAGATGTTGAAGCCAACGTATCGCTTTCATGGAATAGTTTTTAGCACATGGGTATCCACCATCTGGAATGATTCCAATTGTTTTCTCTGGCATTGAATTCTTCCTCCATGCCAAATTGCAAACTTGCGCCAATGTTATTGACTCAATGAACGGGTCAATCTGTTCTGTTTCCAATATGTATTTCCTGAAATTTCCACATCCATGGCGAAGAATATCCACGTCTGATTTGCAGTACTTCTCCATCTCTTCTTGGAAGTTGAATATCACGTAATTTTCTATTTTCTCATTGTACCATTCAAAGAATTTCTCTCGATTTTCCACGCTCATCATGTCTGGTTTGTGGTAATCAGAAGCCAAGTAAGGTCCAATGTAATTTTGAAACTTTGGTGAATTCGCCCAATGTGGAAAGTGTCCTTTCGCCATCTCATTCAGCTGAAAAGTTTGTGGAAACTTTGAAAGCGGCATCATCAGAAAACTCAGAGAATCAATAACTTTCACGCTGTTGCATTTTAAACTGAGAATTTTGTTTCCATTCATGATCAGTTCTGGTTTATGAATTCCACTTTGTATGAGTGCTTGAAGTAGAAACTGTGCATCGTATCCCTGAGCATTATGTGCTATTGCAACACATCCTTTGTGATCTTGGTGGAATAACCAGTTTGTGAAGTCTGTTAAAACGTTGTCACCCTTGAATACAAATTCTCTGGAATCCTGTCCGCATGTTTCACATTTTTCTTCGATTGGTTTGCACATGCAATCTCCACAAGCGGTATGTGCAACACAGAAGTTTGGAATATGAACACCTGTGTCTTGTCTGCATTCAAAGTCAAAGAATACATATGGAATCTTTGCAGGTTTCTTTTCCGGTGATTCATATTTTGGAATGTAGCACCTGTGATCTGCTTCAACGATTTCTTTGCAATGTTTGCATTTCTTCAACCCCGCACATATATGTCTGCTTGATTTATTGGTGAGAATTTCTTCATCACAATTGTTGCATAGTTGAACCAAATCACATATTTTTCTTTTCTGTTTTCCTTCCGTCTTCAAATGGTTGTCGAAACAAGATTTACTTCTGAATGATCGTCGACACGTTCTACACTTCACCCAATTTGTGAAATTACACTGTGTCAATGACCAGCATGCACAAACAAATCTGCATCGATGATCGCCACGACTTTTGAATCCAATGTCACAGAATTCGCAGTAGTAGCTGGTGCCTAGAAATCCTTTGATTGATGTTATGGTGTCGAAGTGATTGTTTTTGTAGTAGATGTGTACACATTTGCTCTCCGAACACATTTCTGCAGGTTCAAATAGAAATCCAGCGCCAGCAAATTCATTGTGAATTTTCACAACATATTCTGGATACAATATTTCTTGAATCTTGTGGAACTCATTGATACTGCAAACTGTATCGTGTGGAATGCCAGCATGGTTGAGTAGATTTTTTGCTGCATCTGTTTGTGCTGTGTATATTGATTGTCTTATTCTTTTCCATTTCTTTGACCAGCACGCAGATCCATCACTATCTGCCTTACACATTCCGACGACAATAGATCTTGCCATACACATAACATCATCAGCATTTTCAATCCGGACAATACTTCTTTTTACTTTTGTCAGCTTGTTCTTGTCTGCAAATGGTCCATAATGTAGTGAGTGTCGTGTACCACCTTCCGGAATATCTGTAACGAAGATTTCGAAATTGAGTGCACCGTCATGAATTGTAAAGTCTGCATTTGATTGAACCACATTTTGAATATTATCCATGAGTGCCCCACCATTCAATTCACTGGCTTTTGTGAATGGAATGAAAATGCTCATATCAAGTCCTGGATGATTTATTGTAACTCTGATTCTTGTCTTCTCATTTGCTGAACATTTCTGTTTCAATTCTTCTGTCAACTTCTCAAATATCTCTGGAATGTTCTCGATTGGATCTGTAAATTTCTCGAATTTCACACCAAATTGTCGTGCTGCTGATTTAAATTTTCTGGAAAATTTCTCCGAGTTCAGCTCCAATTTGAAATATTTTGTTGGATTGAACACAACACGCTCTCTAGCCAGACTTCTCTTTCTCTTCCCACCAATTTCTCTATTCTGTCTTCGACCGCGTCCAATCTGCCCATCACTAGAACTTTCTTCACTTTCTGCCCCATCAGTTTCCATATAGCTTTCTTCAATAACTGCAGGCCTTGGTCTTTTTCTAACAATATCTTCTTCGCTGGTGGCGTCGTCTGAAACAGGTCTTTTAATTCTCTTAAACATTTTTGTCTTGAGTTTTGTCAGCAAAAAATATTGCGACTGGCTTCTTCGGAGTTGAAGTGTAAAGTGTAGAATTACACCTGCTTTTATAGCATTTTCATCGCGCTGAAAAGGGCCGTTTTCTCTTTTCCAGGATTCATAAGAATTCTGACAAATCAGGATATATCCCGTTGGGATTAATTGTCACAGACCAAATAGGATTTGATCTGTGCGCCGCACCAACCTGAGCAAAGCTGTCAATCGCTGCATTGCTCAGATCTTTCTTCTTGATATGTGACAAGATCTCCACGAGATCAAGATTGCTTGATTCTTGAACATCACATACTTTAGGCAATGGTCGTCGGCGAGCCAAAAAATCTCTTATCATCTGCTTCTGAACCCTACTTTGTTTAGGAGAATCCTGCCATTTCTTATATCTTATTTCCGTCTCCTCTGACGAATCTCTCTTCCTCCACAACTTCTTGAGAAATTTCTTTAAAGACGGCATAATGAATGAAGTTCACTGAAAAAGTGAAAATATTTGTATACATTTGACACGGGCGACAATGAAATCACATGTCGCGTTGGCGTTAAAATTGACAAATATTTCCTGACGTTGTGTTTTTTCAGAGACGGATCAACATGCATATTTTTCTTGATCATTATTGCATAGCGATCAAACAAATTTTTTAATTTCGTTAGATCATTATCTATTATTTGGTACACATGATTGATATATTTGTTACCTCGTTAGGACAAATATGGAATGTTTTTCTAGTTTTTGTTTTGGAATTGTACATATTTTATACATAAAAAACTGAACACAAGATTGTTACACGGGCGTCAATGAAAACACAACGCATTGAACTTAAAAATTGACAAGTATTTCCTCAAGTTGTGTTTTTTCAGAGACGGATCAACATGCATATTTTTCTTGATCATTATTGTATAGCGATCAAACAAATGTTTTTAATTTCGTTAGATCATTATCTATTTTTTGGTACACATGATTTGATATATTTGTTACCTCGTTAGGAAAATATGGAATGTTTTTCTAGTTTTTGTATTGGAATTGTACATATTTTATATATAAAAAACTGAACACAAGAAACATACTGAACATTTTTCTTGATCATTGCATTTGATAACTTTACTTGGTCATCGTTTATGAACGAAGATGAATTCATATGTTAAAACATCTTAATTAATTGCATATACTATCATGAATTTAATCTATAACATATCGAAATGGTGAAACTAACAGATAATGCACTGAAAAGAAACACAACGTCAGGAAACATTTGTCATTTTTAACGTCAAAGCATTATGTGCTTTCTCTACCGCCCGCGCAATCGTGATACAAGTTCAAGACGGATCTTCAGACTTATTCTATTGTTCTCAACATATCTGCAATCCCCGAACCCTTGTAGTACAGGAATTATAAGGTTTGACCCGGAAAAAATTGCAATAGAATTTTTCTCTTTTATTTTGAGTTATATAGGTGTAGCTATATAACATATCAAAAATCTACCAACATCTGAGCACGGGAACATTATTTTTTTTACGTTTAAAGAGCGTTTACTGACAAAAATTAATAAAAAGTTAAATACTGACACTGAACACACCATTCATCAAATTTTGACTAAATTTTGGCATTATATCGATAACAAACAGCCACTACCTGTTTTATACTGATGTACATGGTATCTGGGGTATATATTTTACTATTATTTGGGCTTAGAGAGCGTTTAATGATAAGAAAATGCCTTAGTATATATCTTATGTGAATATGTGTAGTTTTGGGACGCATAATCGGGCATATTTTCATAGCATAATGTCATCAAGGGACTTTGACATGTTTTATTCTTATTCCCATGGTGTCTAAGGTGTATTTCATTACATCAGTTGTAAATAAAGAGCGTTTAACTGATAACAAAATAGCTTAATATATGTTATATGCAAATATTTAAATTCTTAGCTTCTATATAATTGGACATAATTGTTCCATAAATTTTGACCAAAACATGACTACTGATATTGGCAATGTTGTCTAGGTTGTAATTTGTTATATAGTTCACTAACATAGAGTGTTTAATGATAACTAAGTTTATACATGATACATGTATGGTGTATGTGTTGAGTGAACAATTTATAGCTATACATATTATGTGCCATGCCAGGTTAACAATGTCCACTCTCTTCGGATATAACTTGTATTGCATTTGTACAGGTTGTTCCTGAACATTCTGTACAGACAGATGTACACTTGAGTCCATATTTCCTGCATGAACATCGCTTTGTGGAACAGTTCTCCTTGCAAGAACATTTAATTACTTTCAGCAAACACTTTGGAGCTGGGTCGGTTGTCATTGATGTGGGGTGCATACGATCATCTTGAAGTTCCCAACCCCATTCTAAAGGGTTGATATCGCGACCAAGCCATTGCTGGATTTGACAGTAGACTCGGTAGCTGTGTTGTTTTGCAGCATCTGACGTTGGTGGTAGAACCTGGGGGTGCACATATGTCATACTGGATGACACTTTCTTGGAAAACAATGTTTTTCTTAATGTATCGAGTGAGATGACCTGCTTGCCACCATACGCGCACAGAAAGCTCTTCTCACCGGCATCTGACACGTTCTTATGAGTTTGGTCATGTTCCGCGAACACTTGGCCAAACTTGTTGAGTTCTGGCAATTTGTTCTTCTGCAATGCCGTCTTCTTGCCAATGCCGTATATTCGCGACGTGGAGTCACACCCGAAAAACGCATGCAGAAATAACATGTTACTGCAGGTAGCGGGACCCAGTGCTGATGCGATTCTGTTTATGTTGTATATCCTGCCCTTCTTGTCTGACGACTTCTGCGATGACATCAATAATTTATTTCTATTGGACGTGGTTTTGTAGTGGATCAGAAGTATGAGCAGGTCAGTGTCCTCTCCGATCACTGTAGTTGTTGAGGATCCTTCTGAAGTTTGGATGGCTGTCTGTACAATTAATAAATCAGCATCTCCGTCGGAATGACATGTCGCAGTACCATTGTCCCGAAACTTATCTGAAAGTAGGTTGATGAATCGTTGTTTGTTTCTGGGGTTGGACAGGAACAATTCCTTTTTGATGGCCAACTGCATATCGGGTTGAAACTCTACGATTGGACCAATGACTCCTTTCGATCGTCGACTATGTGCATGGTCTTTAACTGAAGGTCCTGAGGAATATCCATCAAATACTATACATGATGTAGAACCAAAATGGGTGTCCACATAATTGAGATACAATTGGCATATGTCATGGTATGATTCGCCAATCTTCCACGGGATTCGTTGCAATAGCGATCCACCGTCAATGACAAACTTGGTGTCTTTTGGGATCTCAACTGTGTCTTGACGATCATATTTCCATAACGCATCGGCAAGATTAGATTTGTCGGCTAGTCTAGTTGTCCCACTGCTGTCGAACAGTGAAGAAGGGTATGATGTAAGTTCATATTTAAACAGATTGACGCCATCAAGCTCATCAGAATCTCGCGCAATCGTCACCAGCCTCTGGAACATCAGAATCGGATCTATTATTATCGAATCATTCGTCCGGGAGAGTGTGGTGGAGGCCATTGTCTTGCAGGCATTGGCTTTTGAAAACTTGTAGTCATCAGGCACCACACCATCCATAGAATTAACTATCTTGTCACCAACAGATTTGGCGTCGTGAACATTTACATCCTTGTGGGCTGACACACCTGTTGCAATGTTATGTAAAGTAGCCTGTTCACAAAACGGGTCCATTGCTTGAAGGAATTTGAGAAGTTTCCTCACATCTGTTGTGTCGCGGATACCTCTGGATTTCCGTTCATCGACATTCTGTTCACTGGTTGATGACGTAATATTTGTGAACTCTTGCATAGCCGCATCCATCGCGGCACAATCCGGCATTGCTAGTAGCCATGTGGTCGATTGAGATGGCGTCATGCCTCTGCCCCGTGTTAGGCCACCAACACTTTTGATGCTCCTCATCAACACCTGTTCAATCATTAGATCGGATGAGATACCACCCCACAACTTTTCACTTCGACGACCAACATGAAGTCCATTCAAGAAGCATTTGTGCAGATCTGGGTTTGATGATTCTAATGCAAGCATATCCTGGATATACAGGTGGGCAGACTTGGTGTACGAGTTATGTCCGGATGCTGCGAGGTATGGGAGCATTGCTTTTAAGGAATGTAAATGTAGCATCCAGTTTCCAGTTCGCTCCGCTGTTATGAAGTCGAGAAGAATGTCAACCATGTCCATGTATTGTAGCCACAATTGCGAGGTCTTCAATTCCGACAATTCACGTTTGACTTTTGCTACATCGTTTTTCATCTGCAATAAAGATGCATTGCGTGATACCTGCTCCAATGTCTGCTCGTGTTGGAGTAGTTGAGTGTATGCTTTCTGTAATTCATCGGGGACTGACGCAACATCTTGGTCACTCTGAAGGTCAGCCAGGGACAGGTCGTATACCCTTGATAGTATGACTGTGTTCAGGGCTGCGGATATGAGGACATGCCCCCTGATGGCTCGTGCGATGGCTGCACCGGTCACCATGTGGGACACTGCATTTGGAGCATACAACACTTCTAATAGCTCTCGTAATCCGGATCCCTCCATGATGTGGCCGATACTCCCCAAGAAACTCATCTCGATGTGCAGGCCGCCAAGGCGCAACACAATTGATTTTAGATCAGTTTGTTTGTTCATCACAATCATCCGAGCTTTCCACCACAGGGGCTGGTCGAAGGTGAGCACCGGGGCAACACTATTCTTGTTGGCCTGTTCTTTGATAAATAATAGTGTTGAATATATGCACGACATATCTGTTGGGTCCATGTCTATTAACGGGAGAAATAGAACGGACGTTTTCCCAGGATGATCACCACCATCGGTCACAGCTTTCATGACCCCGGACCAAGCCATCCACGGGGGTTTCATCAACATGGAGGCCTTCCAGAGGGCGTTAGTCTGCGATAATGGGTTGTGCGCGACAATTTCCGCCAACTTTATGTACTTGGTGTCGATCATTGAGCTGTACTTCTCGCAAAATTGAACGTTGATCTTTCCAACTTCAGTAACGTCATTGAGAGATACTTGTATGCGAGGAATCGGCTTGCTTTTCTGAACGGCTGGGGTGACCATTGCTATCATGCCCATGCCATGGAATGTGTTGTACCCGTCTATCGTGCACACATTGTGATCGACGTTGTCTGCAGAGAATTGAACGAATTGTTTTTTGGAATTGAAATCTGGAATGTCTGTGTTGTTGAAAACTGCAGCACATCTCTCGTACGTTTTCACAAGATCGTAAGAAATATCTCTATTTTGGAGGGCACTCAGCATTGGGGTTTACGGGACGACCGATGGATGGATGGTTCTGAGAGATGCGGTAGTTGACCTGTACTACACAGAGAGGGACGAACTTGGTGCGTCGGCACAAGACTTACGGCACTCACCACTTTTGGCCGAATCAAGATTGATGGTTGAATTAGCGGCGACTGTTATACAGCGACCTATCGTCATGTTTGATGCTACCAAAGGCGGCTACAAATCAACACCAAGATTCAAGTCATCAATACCTCTAGTGTGGATCCCCCACGCTTGCCACGAGCATTATTGTGAATGCGAAATATGGATGAGGAGAGGAGACAAATCAATTGAACTTTTGTCGAACAAAGAAGTTCAATGTGGCGGATTCTAAACTATAACAAAAATAAAACGGCCCTTTTCAGGGCCACCAACTGATCGAAAAGAAACTCTTGATAGCTAATTGATATTTTCCAAAGTGAGATTTTCCTTTTGAAAAAAATAATTCTAAGTCCATTTTCATTTTTTCGATCAGAAATGTCACATCAATGACAGGAACATCTATCCTCAGGGGGGAACTATGGCCCAGTACCCCCCAGACATGGGCACTATGTCTGGGGGGTACTGGGCCATAGTGCCCCCCATTACTACTATAGTGACTATTTTGAAGCCAGCACTTCGTATTATTTTGTCTTTTGCGAGTGTTTGACTGTATGCCTCAACCATGGAATTCTTCGTCATGGGTAGTTTGGTTGTATATCGTTTTTTCGGAAAGCAGTCCTTACAACCGTGAAATGCACAGCCGGTGTACTCGAAGCACGTTTTGGCGCAGTAAGGGGTCATCTCAAAACTAAAATCGGTAAAATGGCCAAAAACACTGATTTTTTCCGATTGACAACGCATTGTGGAAGTCATTTCTACCGATAAAATACCGATTACAACGTAGAAATGACGTTTTTGAACAACGCGTCAATCGGTACCGATTTTTCCGATTACGTCAATTTGTGACGTTCACAATCGGTACCGAATCTACCAATCAGAACGTTGCCGGTACTCAAATATAACGTCGCTAATTGGCGCACCACCTGAGTAATTCACTATTGGTCTGACAACACATGATTTAATTTGTTTATGTATTTGTTTTCGTTAATACCGGTACCACGTAGGCCTGTATTATATATATATACTATAGGCACAGTTACAGGACATAAAGTCCAAAAATAAGGGTTTAATCGAGTTTATAAATCGGTATCCTAATAAAATATACTCAAGTTATGCAGGCTTAACCAGGTGCCCGGACAAACATATCTCAAATAAAAACACTAAACACAAAATACTGGACATGTGTCGCCTGTTTCCTATAAATAACATACTCGGCTACAACTCTGCAGCGATAAAATCGTTCCGGACGCCAAATTAACTGAGCTTAAAACATTTTTCACCATTAGCGAGTAGCGACTCTTGACTCGTCGGCATCCATGTTTTCTTATACTCATTAAATCGGTAATTTGAAAGACCGGTGTTCTGCAACAAATAGTATCTAAGAACACGTGTATTTTTTTCTTCAGAACACCGGTTCCATTTACACGATGCTTAGAAACAAAATTACCCATTGAATAAGTATATGAAAACATACTGCAATTCGTCGGCTCACTGCACGTGCCAGGTACCTCAAATCTGTTTACTTTTTGACAAACACATGCTTTCGAGTGTCTGTTAGTGTCGGCGCACACGATCACGGTTGTCCTCGGTTTACCCGGCTGCGGTGTAAATCGGGGACAACCGGGATCGTGTGCGCCGACACTTTGGGCCGGTTTTTGTCGGATCCGATTTAACCGGACCGATCAAACTGAGTTTGATTTCATCCGGAAAAACCGGCTCGTGACGATGGCAACGCGCGTGTTTTGCTTGTCACATGACCAAAACATCATTCAAAATGTCGGAATAGTTAGCAGCGACCGCTATTCGAAAATTATGTCAAGAATTCTGATCCATCGACAAGTAACAACTGCTGGTAGACCTATGGGCAGAAAATAGGTGCCCGTATATAGTAATCGCAACAAGAAGGCGGTAGCTGTGGAAAGGTAGTTTACGCCAATGTACAGGTATTGGCAGTATTCACAGTATTGCCCATGACCTCAAATTCAATATATTATTATTAATATTATATATTCATTCAGTTTATTATTAATAAATATTAGTCTTTAGAAATACATATTAATATAAATCACCATGACTAGCTATAGTAAATGTCTCTATCGGCTGACCACACCAGTTGGCTATTTACTACAGTGAGCGTAGGCATAGCATGCATATGACCAGAGTGAAAATCAGACTCGTGTGCGCTGAACCCCCCGATTTTATCGGGCCCGATTTACACCGCAGCCGGGTAAACCGGGGACAACCGTGATCGTGTGCGCCGACACTTAGATTACTATTTATAATTGAAAACAAAAGGACAGAACGGCTTTTTGTCTTTGTAAAAAATAAAATATAAATAACTGTCACTGTATAAGTCTCTTCTAGAAACAGAGTTTTGTACGCGAACGTATAGGCCCCTGAAATAGTGGTGAAGTTGAAAGGGTCGACTTTTCCCTCCGTGACATCCAAGAACATTTTCCTGAGACACGCACAGCGCAATATATCTACATCCGACCTGCAGTATCCCTTTAATTCTGTTTCCATGCAGAATGTTTCGCCACTCTTACTAGTATACCACTTCATGAATTCTTCTCTCTATGCCTGCTACAGACATAGTGTCAACACCGAAGTATTCCGGTAGTGGGTAGGGACATTTGTATTTTTCATTGGCTTCTGTATTGTAGAAATGTGGAAAATGACCTAGAAAGACAAAAAAACGAATATTATTAAAGAGGCCACTAATTTTTGGCTGAAAAATAAGATTAGTTTCGACCCGAATACATATTAATGTCCATATAATTGTCACTCACCTTTCTTTAATTCTGTCAAACCAAACGCCCGAGGTAAAGCCGCCAGTCTCATAGCTATGAAATTCAGTGAATCTATCACACGTTGATTGTGTTTGGTTTTCATCAGCATAATTTTTGTGCCGGAATAGACGAGGTGAGATGGATGCGTGCCACGGTCCATTAAATATTCCAATAGAAATACAGCGTCATACCCTAGGAAAAAATAGCAAAATAATAATCTAGAAATTTAATAATGTGGGCTCTGTGTGTGTGGGTGGTGTGTAATAAATACCATAGAAATTTTATAACGTGGGCTGCGTGTAATAACCTAGAAATTTAATGTGGGTTGTGTGTGTAATAACATAGAAATTTAATAATGTATGTTGTGTGTAATAAATGACTTAGTGATTTGTGGATGGTGTGTAATAAATGATAACCTAGAAAATGTGTAATTACCTTTGCTGTTGTGTGCTATAATGACGAAATCTTTGTGAGCATCATTAAACAGCCAATCTCCGAACTGTTGGAGTGTGGATGGCCCTTTAGCTTCGAATTGTATTGTTGCGTTGGTTGTGCATAATATACTGGTTGAAACTGTTGAGCTGTAGGTTGTTGATAATTCACTATAGGCTGCTGCGCATACTGCATAGATCCCTGTGGTAAATATATCGCAGGCTGTCGATTCGTCCTTTCGAGTTGAAGTAGTTGATTATAAACCTCAACGTTGACAGATTGTCCATTGTTAAGCGAGTTGAGGGCGAAGTTTTCAGCTCGAACCCCGTTTTGGTACAAAGAGTAAGCAATCTGTTGAGCCGCCATATTCTAGAAGTAAATGAGTAATAAAAATATCGAATGGTTGGTAGGACTTATATACGATGTAAATACTATTTATAGACATGATCGAATAAAGGGCTTTGATTGGCTAAGTACGCTGTATAGCCATGACTCATACGTGTAAATTTTATTTTTTAGACATGACCGAATGAAAGGGATATGATTGGCTAAATACGAGGTATAGACATGACTCATACGTGATTCATCCAATGGTGAAAAAGGCAGGTCTGAACACGTTACGAAAATAAGCTTCGATTGGCTAAGTACGACTTATAGACATGACTCATATGTGATTCATCCAATGGTGAAAAAGGCAGGTCTGAACACATTACGAAAATGAACTTCGATTGGCTAAGTATAGCCATGACTCATACCTGTAAATTATATTTTTAGACATGACCTAAGCGATATGATTGGCTAAATACGAGGTATAGACATGACTCATACGTGATTCATCCAATGGTGAAAAAGGCAGGTCTGAACACGTTACGAAAATAAGCTTCGATTGGCTAAGTATGATGTATAGCCATGACTCATACGTGTAAATTCTATTTTTAGACATGCCCGAATAAAGGGATATGATTGGCTAATATTATGTATAAATAAGAGGCAGTTTGAATAAGGGTGTCATTAGTTGAATAACATTCGGTGAACATGGAAGTATATAAACATCAAATGGGAACCAGAAATTCGTAACTGTCAATGACTTCAAAGGTCATAAAATACATATAAGAAGATTTAATGATGGAATATTTCCTGACAAGTATGGCGTTGCTTTGGACAGTGATGAATGGTACAATATGAGTTCATTCTTAGATGACATTAAAGAAGCAATATCAGAGAAACGTTCGGTGGAATATCATATAGGGAGTGACTGGTATCTATGCTACTCGAGTGACTATATGGATTAATACATGTCAGAAGATTCTATAAAAATGATGCTGAAATGAAACCATCGAAGCATGGATTTATTTTAAGTGAGACTGAATTTGACATTATTTGTTCTATCAAGAATGACATTTCTAACGCTATTCCAGGATGGGAGAGCTTCGTGCCTCATTTTTGCACGGAAACCAAGAGAGTTATATGACTTGTAGAAAATGTTGTGGATCTATGGCTGAATAAATATGTATAATGTTATTATTGTATTATTGTAATACCCATTCGTGGCTAAAGATGTGACCATGAAGATAGGATGTATGTTATAGTTCACTATTGATCCGAAAAGGGTTCACTAATAATGCACATTTTAATGCAATATATTTTCTAACACATTTCATTATAATACCAGGTAACACAACCTAAGACATATATAGAACATTTCTTGACTGGCCCTTAATCGGTGAGTTAATGCACATCAGGCAAGTTCAAAATGAGAGCCGTAATATGTATGTATTCAACTAAAAACATGCTTTGCCCTTTTAAATACAAGTTTACATGCACCGCATAAGAATTTACCATACATTTCCGCCATTGATTGGATATTTACTATACAAATTACAACCAGCTTTGATACAGAATTTACTACGGAAATGACATTTAACCAGCTTTCTGCGTGCATTCATGGTTTCAATTAAGCGATCGATAATAGCAATTGATATCAGGGATTTTTTATCTAAAGGCGACAATTGTAATCTACAACATGCGTGTCTGTGATAAACAAAAATATTCAAATGGGGAAAGTCGAAAGTGTTTTATACGGAAAATTGGGCAATATTGCTTGAATAGTGAGTAACATTGTTTACAATAACATTGTTTACAATAACATTGTAATGACATTTAAGGGCCTATATAAATGGCTTACTAATATACTTTCTATAAATAAAGACATACCTTATAATACGTTGTGAGCATCCGAAATCACGAACTGTAATAACATTGTTGTGATAAATAAGCCTTTTATATGAAAATATATCGTTCCAGAATGTTCCATGGCAGTCATTTCTGGAAGTCGTTTTTGATTGATTCCCTTATGATTTCTGGATATGATAATGACAAATTAGGGCAGGATTCCATTGTTCTCAGACGCGTGGCGTGGGTACATGGTTCCATCATTGGCACCCGGTACAACCAGATGTGGCGTTCTCAGACGCGTGGGCACGCTGTATAAATTAGTCAGAACCGTGGTTCCGTGTTGAATAATGGTTACAATATAGTGTGGGACGCGGAATAAATTATTCAAGAGCAGGGTTCCATCGATGTCTGGATGTGCTTGACACGCGTTCCAGCCAGGTGTGGGATTCTCAGACGCGTGGTGACATATTGATTCCATTGTTGCCAGGCGCGTGTGTACATGGTTCCATCATTGGCACTCGGTGCAAACAGGTGTGGGACGCATGGTCAGAATAAATTAATAGGGATCCCATTGTTTGAGGCACGTGGTTCCATCATTGGCACCCGGTACAACCAGGTGTCCAGTTCTCAGACGCGTGGTCATAATAAATTAATAGGGATTCCATTGTTCTCAGGCATGTGGGTACATGGTTCCATCATTGGAACGCTGTCCAGACATGTGTGAGACGCGTGGTCAAAATATATTAATAGGGATTGCATTGTTCTCATGCGAATGGGCACGTGGTGTTCCGGATGCTTCTGATAGCGTTGCCCCAATAAGGAGGAGTTTCATTGTCCTATCCGATAATTAAGAAGGAGCGACATTAATTAATTAGAACATTCTGTGGCTATATCGATTGTGATCATTTCCAGTTGGTCCAGCGTTGCACCATTCGAGAAGCGCTTAAGGCCCTGCGGAAATAAGAGAGTTTTGTGGTATACAAACGCCGATTTAACAGTACGTTTATATTTAGAGTTCTTAGGTAAAAAATACGCGCGCCGCCCCCTCCCCTCCCCCTTTTCGGTTCGGGGTTTTTTTTCGTCCAAGGAAATTATTTTTTGTCCTAATTTTGTTGTCCTCCAATGCTCATTCGTTATTTTGTCAACCATCGCCCATAGACTATCCCATCCATCGCTCATTATAAGCATTTTATATGAAAACTATATCATTCCAGAATGTTCCATGACATGCTTTGTCTTCGATTTCTTGCTAGTTTAGTATAATCTGAGGCTATATCGATTGATCACATTTCCGGTGGCCCATTGTTGTCGATTCCAGAACATTCTGTGACCATATCGATTGAGTAGGAATCGCGCGACATTCGTCTAGGAACATATAGGGCGGAGTTAGACGTACAATAGGTTCCTCGTAAGACAATAGGGCCAGACAATAGGGGACAAAGGACCCATAGACGCAGTGTGGAACCTTTAGAAGTGGGAGGAGCTTAGGATACGCCCCCTTTAGCCCCCTACAGACGTCATATCATCACCAGACTGGCGAGCTAATGCTTTTGTCATTCAGGTTAACACAGCTTTATAAGTTGGCTTTGGAACAGTAACGGGATGCGACTTGATGGATGATTGTATAACAGTTGTCACGCTGCTGGTACCCCTTTCCGTTTTGGAATGCCATACTGGCGAGCTAATGCTTTTGTCATTGAGGTTAACACAGCTTTATAAGTCGGCTTTGGAACAGTAACGGGAGCCGACTTGATGGATGGTGGTATAACAGTTTTCACGCTGCTGGTAGACTTAATCGGCACTGTGGTTGATGAGGGTTTGACTGTTAATGTATCGGTGCCTGTCTGAGATAAACAAGCTTTCTTTGCTTCACTGTCTGTCCGTTCTTGACTTTACAATTGAACCGTAGAAATAAATGATTATGCCGTTAAAAAATTTACAGCAAAACAGTGAATTTTCACGGCCTGCCTGTTTATCAGTTACTGCCACACCGTAAAATTCTTAGTATCAGTCTGTTCATGTATTGACTTTTGTGGTCATTGGAATCTATTAAATAAAACGCACAAACGGTTATCGCATATAGGTAAGCGCATTTCCAGGATAGAAAACTCTTTGAAAAAAACATACAAAGACAACAGTTTTCGCCTTAATAGTAAAATGTAAATATTTTGTAGATAAATAACATTTAATGAAACTGATAAACTGATGAATCCGTGACACAACAGTCAACATATTCCTCTATCCATGTACCTGATTTCTCCATAACAGTATATATATCCAGAAATTTCAGCCTATGTATTGGCAACAGTATTTCTTCATGAAAAATCCAGTTCATTTGAAAGAACATCCGAAATATCATTGAACAACTAAATTAAACACCACCGTCCTGCAATTGTCAACTATATATATCAGACAGTGCATCAGTTATCATGCTTATAGGAAAGCTGCTTGTTGTCGCTGGGTGAGTTAGACCTCGGAACAGAGGTGGCACCAGTATTCCACAGACGCAGGGGCTATAATATACGATCGTTCTCGATGTTAACACTCGTTGATGTTAACACTTAGAGCAGTTTTTGCCAGCCATATAACTTTATCAGCACACATTCTAGCAGTTTCTCCTTGTTCCTCATTCATACCCCTGACCCGAAGACTATCCGTTCGTGAATATTGTTCATTTCTGTTTATGCCATTTGCATTTTCTTCTATTTTGTCATTCATCAATGTCAACTGCTTCTTAAACAAATCCATTTTTTCAACTTTCTTCGTACATTCATCAAGTTTTTTGTTTAATTCTAACTCTCTTTGGTTCAGCTCAGTTTCCTTTTTTTCAACTTTGATTTCCTTTTCTTTAATCTGTTTAACTACCTCCTCTTGTTATTTTTCCATCCAGGATAACCTCTGATCCCATTGTTCAAGTTGGCTATCAACTAACTTGGTAACAGTTTCCTTTAAGTCTTCCTTTGTTATCATGTTACTCTTTATTTCATTCACTGTGTCAATCAACTGCCGTATATATTTCCATGTCTGGTTGATCAGCCTATGTATTGGCAACAGTATTTCTTCACGAAAAATCCAGTTCATTTGAAAGAACATCCGAAATATCAACTAAATTAAACACCACCGTCCTGCAACTGTCAACTTTATATATCAGACAGTGCATCAGTTATCATGCTTATAGGAAAGCTGCTTGTTGTCGCTGAGTCTTATAACTCAATATATGAACATAAATAGAGGGGTTCCGTCGCGGGGGTGAGTTAAACCTCGGAACGGAGGTGGCATCAGTATTCCACGGGCTATATAATATACGATCGATCTCGACCCCCCCCCCCCCCCCCCCCCCCCCCCCCCCCGGTGGGTGGGTGCTATTATACCGTAATGCTATCTGGCTTACCATTGTACATTTCCCCGACGAGGAGGAGATGACTAAGCTGTACACCACTTAGTGATACCCCTGTCATTGAACCAGACCGAACTCCCATGTATTTCAAACTGTCGAAGTGTTAGAAATATGTAACCTAATATTATGTCAAACTGAAAAAATATATGCTGTTGTTGTCAAAAAACAACATCCCCCCCCCCCAATTTCTCAAACAATAAGAACAATTGCAACATATATGTGACAGAATATGGTTAACAAATTATCTTTTGCAATGTTTTCCAAATTTACAACAAAACTTTTACCAAATGTTGGGTAGGGTGAGACAACCAACATCTCTTCAAGTGTTGCCAGGTCTCTGCATATCATATTTGATGGTTGCTTTTGTAAGCTCAGGTGTCGCTAATGTTTAACAAAATGTTAAGCATTATAAACCAATAAACTATGAGTGAATGTCAAATCTGAATATCGCATGTAACACTATACAATGTTCATTTATCAGAAGAGAGACTTTTTTGCCAAACAAGCCAAAAATATGATAAATAATATAAAATATTTTGTTAAAAAATTTGATTTGATAATAAATTTTTAGGACGAGTGTTATTTAGTTAATTACTATTGTAATGAGACTGTAAGGAAAGATGGTAGAATGGCTATCAGTGTAAGACAAGGCTATAAAATATAATTGATGTGATTGGCATATGGGGAATTTATGTTTTCTCGTGTTGTTAAATTTTCTTTTGCCTGCGACAACGCTTCTTAATTTTTTATCGGAAACTCGTTATATAGTTTCCATGAGGAATCTCAGATGTTAACATTTTGGAATGGCTGTTTGGACGATAATATTTTGGTTAATTTATGGTCATGCACATATCCTGTTTATCCTTTTTCTACTGTCAGGTCTATTGGCAGCAGAAATTGTTTCCGATATTTGAAACCTTCTACACCTGGAGACCTGATAAAATGCAATAAACAAATTTTCCTATTTGTTTATTATGCATGTGCTTTATATGTGTTTGCACAATGGTCAGTGTTATAAATGTTCTGACTCCAATCCAGCACTCTTGCTCTGATTTGTGTGTTTTTATTTGTAAATATTTTTTTTGTTCCGTCTAATTCACGGTTATCTCTCTACACACAGTTGTTTCACTTATCGCCAAGGTATGGGTTAAACATCTGCCAATCGTGATCGGCCTCTCGTTTTTATTTTCCAAGAAAACGTGGGAAATAGTCGGTACATTCTTATGATGGCCATGCATGCTTCATATATCCCCAACCATCCAATTTTGTCAAGTATATATAGATCGATCATGTGTGCCAACCTCGTGGTTATAAAAGAGGAAACAGTTTCACAGGTTATTGTCTTTCTTATCCTTGAAATAACAATCAGGAAGATAAAAAAACAAAAAACAAAATTAAGAACGCCAAAATAATACTGTCAGTATCCAGTTAATATCGGGCTCCTATTGGTCCAGTCGGTAAGGCGGATTACCTGCCAGCCCTCAACGATTGCCCAGCAATGTCTGGATGATTTCGAATCCCACAGGTATGACTTTTTTCCCTTGCCCGGGTTAAGGCAAGCTACATGTACCTGGTAGTAGTACTCATTCAGTTATCTGATAAAGCTTATTAGTTGCTTAACGGGGGTTGGTGGTTTCTCCGTGTCGGTTAGAACCGTGTGAGCTTTCCACCACCAATAATACTGACTGTTGCGACATGGCATTAGAATAGCTAAGGGCGACCATAAACCCCATCCGATGTCACTTAATATCTACAAACCGAGTTCTCTATTCTTGGTTGACCACTCACGAACATGCACGTGTGCGAGCTGATAATTTCAGCTTTCAGTCATCTACATCATACAACTATAGTAGGGTGGTTGGTTTGGGATTGTTTGTCGCTTTCAGCTACTAAGGCCATATCACTACAATCAGTTTTATTGGCGGATGAAAGCCCACGCGGTTCTAGTCGTCATGCATGGAGAACCGTGTGGTGAAATCACCGACCCCCGTCAAGCAACTGATAAACTTGATCAGATAACTGAAATAGTTCTACCCGGTCGCCTTCTTTAACCCGGGCACTGGAAATCCAGTATCTGCGGGATTCGAACTCACCCAGATATTGCTGGGCTTACCGACTGGACCAACGGGGGTCCCCATAAAATATAATAACACTAAGAATCGTGCACATAACATAGATATCTACATGTTGCATAAAACCCAATAAAAGAATCGCCTCAAATTGAGTTATTCGCGATTTCAGTTAGACAGATGCAAAGTAATTTATTTTAGGTTTCTCCAAATTTCGTATTCATGAATCGAAAGATGCATGCATGGAGGTCATGAAGTATAATTTATGTTTTCCGTTTAACTGTCACTGGTAAAAAATGAACTTATATCGGGTACTCAATTGCGACCCGTCAGAAAACTATTACAGTGATGATTAATATAAGTGACCCCCTTAACCACATAATTATTATCAAGAATTGTTCAGGTTTTAGTCGGAAATATGGCTTGATGCCAATCATCAGAAAGCTCTCGGTGAGAGCTTTCGATGAATGGCATCAACACATATTTCCGACTATATCCTGAACAATTTCCCATAATTCTGCTGTGATTAAGGGGTCACTTATTTTGATCAGTACTGTACTTAGCAAACACAACAGTGGTTCGTCGTATACGAAAACAACCACATAACAAATCCTGCTACTAGTAGCCCGCGTTTCCCCATGCAGGCGCTAAAGACTACTGGAACACCTGGAACCGATCCGGGTCTTATAGACTTGTAATATGAAAGAGTCTTGAAATCCTGGAAGAAATCATGCGTTAAATATTTCACAACGTAAGGTTGCTTCTTCCTGGCTTGCTTGATGAGATCTAAATAGTTGTACGGACTGTAGATGTTGCGATTACGTGTCACGCTTTCGATCGAGCTATGGACAGAATCCACCTCCATTTGGGTATGGCCTTTCTCCAAATACTTTTGATGAATAGTTATCTTCTTTTCCTTGCTTACATGTATCAACGAGTGTGCAATGGTTACGTTCCTATTTTGGCTGGTACAACCATCACTGAAAATAATAACTTCCTTGACATCAGGTTGGAGCTGGCTTATATAGTCTGTCAAACATGACACAAATAGTTCGGCGCCTAAGCCACTCTCACCTTCGTGCCAGAAATAACACGTTGCATCCTGGGTAGTCAAGTCATATATTGTGTAGTTAATTTGGTCTTATAATATAATGCACTTGCTTTCAATTTGGGTGACAACAATGCAGATTCGACATCAGCCGTTAAAACTTTGATAGACTTATCTGACGCAGCTCTTTGTTTATCGCGATTTTTTTCTTCTCGTGTTTAAACTTTTCTGCGTTGGTGAGAGTGATAAATTTCTGAATCAAGATTACCCACCTCATATGAACAACACATATCACATTGATCTTTACGAGTTTTGAAGAGGCCCAAGTTCATCAGTTTGAATGCCTTCTTGAGAGTTACCATACAAGCTGACTTCTCATCCGTAGGACTAACTGATGTATTCCCGGTGCAATTCTGAGAAACTCCTAAATGTAGGCTCAAGATACTCCTTGGAAGACGACGCTTGACAATAATGAGACTCGATTCATGGCAAAGATTTGAGGAAACGCATGGTGCGTTCAAGCATTTCAGTTTGTGGATCACTCGTGTTCCGATGTTTCGGCGATATTGAATTGTCAATCCAACTGTATACTGTGTTTTCCCCCCGATATAATATGTTAAGAGAAACATTTTTTTGCACACAGACTTCAGCTCCCCGCCTTTCCACAGTCTATAAGAATATGAGTTTTTCTTTACCTTCAGATTTACTGCATAAGTGTTGTTCAACAAGACTGGCAATATGGGATTTCTTTTCCTGCCAGTCCATTTCATCCCAGAACGAAATAAATATAGCATTTCGGTCCTCCTGCAGGAATTCTCCACACTGGTGTATTTTTTTCACATCTGGGTGTGCATTGGGATGGTTGGACTTCGCGACCTGATCTGTCTTTGTCCAGCTTCCATTGACCACTACCTGTTTTGGACAAACCTTTATAGCACTTCCCTTTCATTCTTAGCTTTTTGTTAACTGACCTCTCCCATCGCTTTCTTTTCTGTGTTGTGTCTGCATCGTTTATGTTATCAACGACGGGTACATCGGTAGGTGAAGAATCCACTGACAACTTGTCGCATGGGACTGTCTCGTTAAAGGAATAGTATTTCTGTTTGGTTGGCATTTCCCAGTCCGGATCCAGATCAGTCATCGAACTCAAAGTCTGAATTTTCCCCAAATACATCACTGGTAGCAACAGATTCCCGTGGAACACCTTGAATATTTTCCCCAATTATTCTTAGTTTTGTGCATGGCTCTTCAAGAAAAATCACTTTACCATTTGATGAGGCGGAAGTCGGACGCTGTGCAGTAATATCGATGAATAACAAATCTCCGGTTGTATCGGAGAAACGATCTGGAGATACACTGCTATCCATGACATGCTGGGATTCAATGGAATCGTCAATTAACCCTTTACCCAACAGAAGGGCCCTGTGCCAATGCATTCTCTTATATATGGGAGTCGACCATAGGTCGCCTCGCATATATAAGAGAATGCATTGGCTTAACATTAAAAATTATAAAATTGTTAAAGAATGTAAGAAAAAATGGTAAAAAGAGTTAAAAAAAAGATTTTTTTTAGGCCAATGCATTCTCTTATATATGCGAGGCGACCTATGGTCGACTCGCATATATAAGAGAATGCATTGGCACAGGGCATAATTGTAACTAGCACAATGTGGTCAAGGAGCCGGTTCCAATGATATCCATCTTTGTATGGTTCTATTGAGACAGACCGAAGATATTTTAGGCTGTTGAAGCTTTATTTGGCCGGTTTTGGCCGGTTTGTTGGGTAAAGGGTTAAAGAGTCATCTCCAGAGCTTTGTGAAGGTGTGTGTTCGAGGTGTGTTGGTCTTACCTGTATATCATCTGGGTACACCATTATTATTCTAGGATGAGCTGTGTGTAGAGATGTTGTTTTAATGGTATCATCGTCGACAGTTGACGTGTTGCGACTGAGAGCCATTTGCACGGGCTGCTTTCCCCTAGATCTAGCAACCATTCCGGCAGCCAGGGTGGAATTTGAATTCGATGACTCTGTATTCTCCGTTTGGTTGCTTGTCGATATGCGCATATCTTGGTGTGCCTCGTCCATATAATGAATAGTATGGCGCTTTGAGGAACTGGAAGTTCTTGTTCGAGTAGTTGCTATATTCACAGGACACGATTATATTGTAGATTGATTTTTCGGGATGAATTCAGAAATCTCCGGGGCTTCTTTTCCACGCTGATGTCATCAGATGGACCTGTAAATGTACGAAGGGTACTTTTTCAGATGACATGGAACTAATATATGACCGGGTGAGATGACAGAGTGGGTATTGTTTTGCGAAATGTATCATATCGCAAAAGTTAAATATTTCTCGTTTGAGCCAATGATCCATATCACGTCATCGTCAATTTTTTACCAAACCCTTGACCTCCGGCGAGTACCTGATAGCTCTATCAGATAGAGAATTAAAGAGCTATTAGACGATCTAGCAAACTCACGGGGAGCCCATATGCATGTTTGCCAGGAATGGTGGAAGATATCAGTAACTTTCTATTACTTAATTAATTCATGGTCGCCTTATCTGGTTTTAATGTCCTTTAGCACTCACGGAAAATGAGGCAAGCAGGGTATCTTGAGCTTTACTATACCGCCTATAAATGCTACTCAAATGCAGAGGCTTGCATGAATTTGCTGGATCGTCTAATACCCCTTTTAGATACTCTGCTTGTCCCATTTCCGTGAGTGCTTAAGGATAATAAAACCTAATAAGGTGACTATGAATCAATTAAGTCCTAGAAAGTTCCTGATATCTCATATCTGCCACCATTCATGGCAAACATTTGGGCTCCCGACAGAAGCAACATGACTTGATGCCTCCATGATAAAAGTCAACTTGAAAAACATCCTCTTTTGATTTTAATTTCAAAACATCGTATAAAGTGTTAAATTTGATTTATTTGTGAAACTTTCAAGTTCAAAAGCTCGTATATGTTCACATAATGTCATTATAGCAAACTAATTAATGACTTATATGTTTCGAGAAGATATAAGTTAGACATACTAAAGAACTCAGGGGCTTGGAAACGGATATAATATCACTATATAACTATTTTTTGTAGAACCACTCTGCCCACACCGCGACTAATTCGAGATGGTGATTTAAACATCTCCAGTCACTCACAAAATGTGAACAACCACCACAAAAGCTCAGTTGAAATGTAGAATATAAATTTGTGCAAAAAAAGTAAATTTACTTACAGTATGAAGAAAACTTGTGAAACTTTCTTCCAACAATGGATGCGTATAACTTCAAAATAATGACGTCATTAAATCTCCGTCTTCTGATTGGATAAAAGACCCAATATGAAGTTCAACGTGCGTATTCCGATTAGAAGATTCTGATGATGCAATAAAATATTTCCCGCCAAAAGTGTCCTTACGAGGTTTTGCAATTTCAACAACGATATTGTATTTGCACATATCTCCTCTGTATGTAGACCAAATCTTCTTTAGCCACAACAGCAATGATAGTTCAGTCATGACAGCCAGTGTGTGACATTGCCCTTTGGGACTTTTTTCCAGGTTACCCTATTTTTAACATATGCATGTTAGATAAATGATACGCTACAAAAAAAAGACGAAAATAATATTCTGTAAAAAATTACCTTAAAAATTAACATATATATTTTTATATTTCCATCGTGTACACATTCTATATAAAATATTGTATGTGTTATTGCATGTTACTCATTAATTTGTTCCTGTCATGCTGTCATATTTACCCATGTACTATTGTTTACTTTTAATGATCTTGCCTGATTCGCTAATTGAAAAAATATTCATAGAGTTAGCCATCATCACGCCGGACTCTGACTTGGCGTGAAATTACATAAAAACTTTCATTAACGTAACTTTTAATCGGCCAAACTTCACATATACATACACATCATTATAAACTTTATTTCATATATTTCCGTCTTTTAACCCTCATTTGGACTTGTTTTCGGATGTGTTCAGTTGTGTTCGGTATTCATAGTGACCGCATTATGGTAAATTAAATTTTCAATGCCAGCAGCATACTCTGGAAAGAAAAGCATACAGTACTATTTTGAAGAAAAGTCAATTGTATATTTATAAGGGCAATTACACGGATAATAAAAATGTTGAAAAGATATATGTACTGTATTCATGGTCGAGTAATAAAAGTATCAGAGTGGCTATTTGTTCACCCAGCCAAACGAATAGCCTAGAAACCATTTATAGCTTTTCATCCGGCTATTAATTCATCATTGTAATTCAATTGAGTATTTGTCACTAAAAACAAGCATTCTGATTGGGTGAAAGTGGCTAACTTTAGTTTTCGATTCCCCAACATCGACTGCTTCAGCTTACATCAAATCTGAATGTAGCATGGTAAAATTTCATTGGCGCAGAACAGAGTAGCGAAACGAGCCAACCCGCCCCACAGGAAATTGTTACGGAGCAGTGTTCTGAGTAACCCAATGAACAAACCCAACGATTTGTGCACGGTGACAACTGTAAAACAAAAGTCTTGATTTGTGTCATGAGCATGACTAAATGATACTTTTTATACAGTTTTTTTTTACCTCTGCTTGAACCCCGTTCCTTCCTAAGTTGCTCAGCATCCCATGTACGAAGCATGCCCTTTGGGATTTTCGGGCGTACCAAGGCTGTCAACATCCAACTGCTGTTAACAAATCCAGCATCGTTGTGGGTTTTCCGACGTAAATAATTCCAACTTGCATTCAATTTGAATACAGTGTTTCCAATTCTTTAACACCTGCATTTGCTGCTTCTTTGACATTCGCAATGTCTAAGATTGATTGTTGCACCAACAATGTTAAATCTCCATACTTGCTTTCGAGGCTTTCAAGTTTCTCCTCATAAGTGGGAGTTTCCAATGATAAAGCTATTTTCAAAGGCTCCCCATCTAATACACTGTACATATAATGCACCTTCTCAACGTCAGAATATGTCGACTTCTCCAATTCTGACTGGATAAGAATTTTCGACATCTAGCTCTTTTTTCTGAGCATTTTCCTCCATTGAACTCAAACGATTCTCACTATCTTTTTTCTGGAAGAAGTCTGTAGTGGTTTAATTCCATCACTTTATGAAAGAAAAAGCAGTGTTATCTATGAATTCTGGCATGGCAAAAATGGCCATCTATCCATTGTGATTGGATGGTACATACAAGTAGTCTATAGTCTGTAGATATAGCTAAACCCTTTCTTTACTAAATGTAATCACCCATTCAGATTTAAAAGTATACATTGAAATCTTTTTTTCTGGAAGTAGTCTGTTGTGGTTTAATTCCATCACTTTATGAAAGAAAAAGCAGTGTTATCTATGAATTCTGGCATGGCAAAAATGGCCATCTATCCATTGTGATTGGATGGTACATACAAGTAGTCTATAGTCTGTAGATATAGCTAAACCCTTTCTTTACTAAATGTAATCGCCCATTCAGATTTAAAAGTATACATTGGAATCTTTTTTCTGGAAGAAGTCTGGATTGGTTTAATTCCATCACTTTATGAAAGAAAAAGCAGTGTTATCTATGAATTCTGGCATGGCAAAAATGGCCATCTATCCATTGTGATTGGATGGTACATACAAGTAGTCTATAGTCTGTAGATATAGCTAAACCCTTTCTTTACTAAATGTAATCACCCATTCAGATTTAAAAGTATACATTGGAATGGTCAAATTATTTATTTTAAAGGGACTCAAGGCCTTCTAAGTGGGTTCATGCAAAGTAGTATAAATTTTATAAAAGACTGAAAAACAAGTGCCAAAAATACACTTAATTATGCGAGAATCAAATGCTGAATCAAGTTAGTCATAAAGCACTGAAAATCTATCAATGTTTGCATCTCTTGCAATTCAGTGAATAACCTATTTAAGGTTGTCATTTCACCTCTTGCACTCCGAAGGGTGAGGTCTATCTCGTCCTCTTGACCTTCACGATGATTGTATAGAGGTACTACTTGGTCATAATACCTTTGCACTTGCTGTTCACATTTCGTGAACCTCATTCTACACACCTTCCTTTTCTCTAAGAGATGTGTTAATTCCTCATCGGAACTCATGTTTCGATTTGATTAGCTCT
Source organism: Siphonodentalium dalli (assembly GCA_032622095.1). Classification (NCBI taxonomy): domain Eukaryota; kingdom Metazoa; phylum Mollusca; class Scaphopoda; order Gadilida; family Siphonodentaliidae; genus Siphonodentalium; species Siphonodentalium dalli. The sequence goes on from CP136063.1 coordinate 69,368,697, forward strand.
TTACTAAAAGATTTCAATCAATCAAACTACATGTAAATATTAATAACTTGGAATTTACTCTTGATTCCAAGCTATAGCACAAACTCTAAAATTCAATAGCAACTCAAAATTAACTCTAGATTTTAAGTTAGTCCAGTTACTAATCTCAATGGTATCTGATTAAAGTATCAAAATTCTCAAATTGATATACAAATCAACATATAATTCAAGACTCTAATCTCCATTAAACCTTGAATAACTCAAATTCGTTATGAGTACTCAAATAACTAGAAATTCACTCATGAATCCAAGTTGTTTACTCAAAACTCAATAGCTAACGATTATCCTTGAATCAAAGCTATATCTGGGCTTTATAACTCGAATAAAGATACATTAATATAACTCAAATATACTCGATCATCTTTTTTCTACTGATAACACTGACAAATAAACACAAAATTTGCGACAGATATTCAGATATTTACCCATGTACTATTGTTTACTTTTAATGATATTGCCTGATTCGCTAATTGAAAAAATATTCATAGAGTTAGCCGTCATCACGCCGGACTCTGACTTGGCGTGAAATTACATAAAAACTTTCATTAACGTAACTTTTAATCGGCCAAACTTCACATATACATACACATCATTATAAACTTTATTTCATATATTTCCGTCTTTTAACCCTCATTTGGACTTGTTTTCGGATGTGTTCAGTTGTGTTCGGTATTCATAGTGACCGCATTATGGTAAATTAAATTTTCAATGCCAGCAGCATACTCTGGAAAGAAAAGCATACAGTACTATTTTGAAGAAAAGTCAATTGTATATTTATAAGGGCAATTACATGGATAATAAAAATGTTGAAAAGATATATGTACTGTATTCATGGTCGAGTAATAAAAGTATCAAGAGTGGCTATTTGTTCACCCAGCCAAACGAATAGCCTAGAAACCATTTATAGCTTTTCATCCGGCTATTAATTCATCATTGTAATTCAATTGAGTATTTGTCACTAAAAACAAGCATTCTGATTGGGTGAAAGTGGCTAACTTTAGTTTTCGATTCCCCAACATCGACTGCTTCAGCTTACATCAAATCTGAATGTAGCATGGTAAAATTTCATTGGCGCAGAACAGAGTAGCGAAACGAGCCAACCCGCCCCACAGGAAATTGTTACGGAGCAGTGTTCTGAGTAACCCAATGAACAAACCCAACGATTTGTGCACGGTGACAACTGTAAAACAAAAGTCTTGATTTGTGTCATGAGCATGACTAAATGATACTTTTTATACAGTTTTTTTTTACCTCTGCTTGAACCCCGTTCCTTCCTAAGTTGCTCAGCATCCCATGTACGAAGCATGCCCTTTGGGATTTTCGGGCGTACCAAGGCTGTCAACATCCAACTGCTGTTAACAAATCCAGCATCGTTGTGGGTTTTCCGACGTAAATAATTCCAACTTGCATTCAATTTGAATACAGTGTTTCCAATTCTTTAACACCTGCATTTGCTGCTTCTTTGACATTCGCAATGTCTAAGATTGATTGTTGCACCAACAATGTTAAATCTCCATACTTGCTTTCGAGGCTTTCAAGTTTCTCCTCATAAGTGGGAGTTTCCAATGATAAAGCTATTTTCAAAGGCTCCCCATCTAATACACTGTACATATAATGCACCTTCTCAACGTCAGAATATGTCGACTTCTCCAATTCTGACTGGATAAGAATTTTCAACATCTAGCTTTTTTTTCTGAGCATTTTCCTCCATTGAACTCAAACGATTCTCACTATCTTTTTTCTGGAAGAAGTCTGTTTAATTCCTTGAGAGCCAGAGGACTATCCACTTGATCACTTTATGAAAGAAAAAGCAGTGTTATCTATGAATTCTGGCATGGCAAAAATGGCCATCTATCCATTGTGATTGGATGGTACATACAAGTAGTCTTTAGTCTGTAGATATAGCTAAACCCTTTCTTTACTAAATGTAATCACCCATTCAGATTTAAAAGTATACATTGAAATCTTTTTTCTTGAACAAGTCCGTCGTCATGTTCCTCCACTTGATCACTTTATGAAAGAAAAAGCAGTGTTATCTATGAATTCTGGCATGGCAAAAATGGCCATCTATCCATTGTGATTGGATGGTACATACAAGTAGTCTATAGTCTGTAGATATAGCTAAACCCTTTCTTTACTAAATGTAATCACCCATTCAGATTTAAAAGTATACATTGGAATCTTTTTTCTTGAAGAAGTCCGTCATGTTCCTCCACTTGATCACTTTATGAAAGAAAAAGCAGTGTTATCTATGAATTCTGGCATGGCAAAAATGGCCATCTATCCATTGTGATTGGATGGTACATACAAGTAGTCTATAGTCTGTAGATATAGCTAAACCCTTTCTTTACTAAATGTAATCACCCATTCAGATTTAAAAGTATACATTGAAATCTTGTTTCTGGAAGTAGTCTGTTGTGGTTTAATTCCATCACTTTATGAAAGAAAAAGCAGTGTTATCTATGAATTCTGGCATGGCAAAAATGGCCATCTATCCATTGTGATTGGATGGTACATACAAGTAGTCTATAGTCTGTAGATATAGCTAAACCCTTTCTTTACTAAATGTAATCACCCATTCAGATTTAAAAGTATACATTGAAATCTTGTTTCTGGAAGTAGTCTGTTGTGGTTTAATTCCATCACTTTATGAAAGAAAAAGCAGTGTTATCTATGAATTCTGGCATGGCAAAAATGGCCATCTATCCATTGTGATTGGATGGTACATACAAGTAGTCTATAGTCTGTAGATATAGCTAAACCCTTTCTTTACTAAATGTAATCACCCATTCAGATTTAAAAGTATACATTGGAATCTTTTTTCTGGAAGAAGTCTGGATTGGTTTAATTCCATCACTTTATGAAAGAAAAAGCAGTGTTATCTATGAATTCTGGCATGGCAAAAATGGCCATCTATCCATTGTGATTGGATGGTACATACAAGTAGTCTATAGTCTGTAGATATAGCTAAACCCTTTCTTTACTAAATGTAATCACCCATTCAGATTTAAAAGTATACATTGAAATCTTGTTTCTGGAAGTAGTCTGTTGTGGTTTAATTCCATCACTTTATGAAAGAAAAAGCAGTGTTATCTATGAATTCTGGCATGGCAAAAATGGCCATCTATCCATTGTGATTGGATGGTACATACAAGTAGTCTATAGTCTGTAGATATAGCTAAACCCTTTCTTTACTAAATGTAATCACCCATTCAGATTTAAAAGTATACATTGGAATCTTTTTTCTTGAAGAAGTCCGTCGTCATGTTCCTCCACTTGATCACTTTATGAAAGAAAAAGCAGTGTTATCTATGAATTCTGGCATGGCAAAAATGGCCATCTATCCATTGTGATTGGATGGTACATACAAGTAGTCTATAGTTTGTAGATATAGCTAAACCCTTTCTTTACTAAATGTAATCACCCATTCAGATTTAAAAGTATACATTGGAATGGTCAAATTATTTTTTTTAAAGGGACTCAAGGCCTTCTAAGTGGATTCATGCAAAGTAGTATAAATTTTATAAAAGACTGAAAAACAAGGGCCAAAAATACACTTAATTATGCGAGAATCAAATGCTGAATCAAGTTAGTCACAAAGCACTGAAAATCTATCAATGTTTGCATCTCTTGCAATTCAGTGAATAACCTATTTAAGGTTGTCATTTCACCTCTTGCACTCCGAAGGGTGAGGTCTATCTCGTCCTCTTGACCTTCACGATGATTGTATAGAGGTACTACTTGGTCATAATACCTTTGCACTTGCTGTTCACATTTCGTGAACCTCATTCTACACACCTTCCTTTTCTCTAAGAGATGTGTTTATTCCTCATCGGAACTCATGTTTCGATTTGATTAGCTCTTTACTAAAAGATTTCAATCAATCAAACTACATGTAAATACTAATAACTTGGAATTTATTCTTGATTCCAAGCTATAGCACAAACTCTAAAATTCAATAGCAACTCAAAATTAACTCTAGATTTTAAGTTAGTCCAGTTACTAATCTCAATGGTATCTGATTAAAGTATCAAAATTCTCAAATTGATATACAAATCAACATATAATTCAAGACTCTAATCTCCATTAAACCTTGAATGACTCAAATTCGTTATGAGTACTCAAATAACTAGAAATTCACTCATGAATCCAAGTTGTTTACTCAAAACTCAATAGCTAACGATTATCCTTGAATCAAAGCTATATCTGGGCTTTATAACTCGAATAAAGATACATTAATATAACTCAAATATACTCGATCATCTTTTTTCTACTGATAACACTGACAAATAAACACAAAATTTGCGACAGATATTCAGATATTTACCCATGTACTATTGTTTACTTTTAATGATATTGCCTGATTCGCTAATTGAAAAAATATTCATAGAGTTAGCCGTCATCACGCCGGACTCTGACTTGGCGTGAAATTACATAAAAACTTTCATTAACGTAACTTTTAATCGGCCAAACTTCACATATATATACACATCATTATAAACTTTATTTCATATATTTCCGTCTTTTAACCCTCATTTGGACTTGTTTTCGGATGTGTTCAGTTGTGTTCGGTATTCATAGTGACCGCATTATGGTAAATTAAATTTTCAATGCCAGCAGCATACTCTGGAAAGAAAAGCATACAGTACTATTTTGAAGAAAAGTCAATTGTATATTTATAAGGGCAATTACATGGATAATAAAAATGTTGAAAAGATATATGTACTGTATTCATGGTCGAGTAATAAAAGTATCAGAGTGGCTATTTGTTCACCCAGCCAAACGAATAGCCTAGAAACCATTTATAGCTTTTCATCCGGCTATTAATTCATCATTGTAATTCAATTGAGTATTTGTCACTAAAAACAAGCATTCTGATTGGGTGAAAGTGGCTAACTTTAGTTTTCGATTCCCCAACATCGACTGCTTCAGCTTACATCAAATCTGAATGTAGCATGGTAAAATTTCATTGGCGCAGAACAGAGTAATGAAACGAGCCAACCCGCCCCACAGGAAATTGTTACGGAGCAGTGTTCTGAGTAACCCAATGAACAAACCCAACGATTTGTGCACGGTGACAACTGTAAAACAAAAGTCTTGATTTGTGTCATGAGCATGACTAAATGATACTTTTTATACAGTTTTTTTTTACCTCTGCTTGAACCCCGTTCCTTCCTAAGTTGCTCAGCATCCCATGTACGAAGCATGCCCTTTGGGATTTTCGGGCGTACCAAGGCTGTCAACATCCAACTGCTGTTAACAAATCCAGCATCGTTGTGGGTTTTCCGACGTAAATAATTCCAACTTGCATTCAATTTGAATACAGTGTTTCCAATTCTTTAACACCTGCATTTGCTGCTTCTTTGACATTCGCAATGTCTAAGATTGATTGTTGCACCAACAATGTTAAATCTCCATACTTGCTTTCGAGGCTTTCAAGTTTCTCCTCATAAGTGGGAGTTTCCAATGATAAAGCTATTTTCAAAGGCTCCCCATCTAATACACTGTACATATAATGCACCTTCTCAACGTCAGAATATGTCGACTTCTCCAATTCTGACTGGATAAGAATTTTCGACATCTAGCTTTTTTTTCTGAGCATTTTCCTCCATTGAACTCAAACGATTCTCACTGGGGGGGGGGGGGGGGGGGGGGGGGGGTCCAATCCCAGATTCACAGGAAATAAATCAGCAAATCCCAGTTCCCAGGAAAAAAATATGCCATTTCCCAGTTCCCATGAATTAAAAGCAAATCCCAGTTCCCAGTAAGACCAAAAGCCAGTTCCCAGGAATTAAAATATTATATAGAGTATCGACAAAACGTACAATATTCACAAGCTATCTTATGATTTACTGGCTACTGTCTGGTCAATTACATCATTTTACATGACATAAAATGCGAACCTATATGCAAATCCATTGAACAGAATCAACAGATCACTCTTTACACTGATCTACACCACTGCAAATCAGGTATTCCCTAAATGTCCAGGTGATGTATGCAAATTCATGCACATGTGGTCTCAATATATCTAAGACGGTTTGTGATTTGACATTGTGCCCCATAACTGGAATGTTAGTATGAAAAACCATGTCACAAACCAACTGAGAAATAGGAGACAACACGGATGTTCACAAGTGACCAGATACAACAGCTTAGATTGACCAAGTGGTAAAACTCGTGTAAATAAATGACTTTAAAATTTACTGGACACCAGCAGACTTTGTTGATAGTTGTTACTCATCTTTCATCGCTGGAATACCGGTCGTGTGTGTGCATTTTTGGGGACATCAGTTCATAACTACATGTAGGTGAATAAAAATGGAAATCACGATTAATTGGGGATAATTTCCCGGGTCCCGGAAAATAATTTCAACCTTTCCCGGGTCCCGGTGGAATTCTGTTCCCGATTCCCGGAAAATTAAATCTGATGATCCCAATTCCCGAAAAAAATAAAAAGCGTCGATCCCGGTGTCCCGAAAATACCCGTTCCCCCCCCCCCCCCCCCCCCCCTCACTTCCCGCAGGTAGCAAGTTTGAGCTCAATCGGTTCGAGTCTATAAAGGACACACATATATATATATATCATTTGTGGGTACCCGTTTCAAGGTGAAGATCACCTCGGGCGGAAAAACTGACCCGATGAAAATGTCCCCCGTTCCTAGGAAGCCCTAAATACGTCACACAACATGCTCATGTCTGGATACAGTCTTACACGCACACGCCCAGGCCCAGACTTAAGAATCACATTAGACACATACGCTCTTTATCAACGACACTGCAGATGCGACCGCTCTTTAACTATCAACGCGATTAACCCCACAGTGCCGTTTTTTGTGACTGGGAGTGGAGAACGGGTTCTGGGAGCTTCTTCAAAACGCTGCGACGACCATTCCCGTGGGTTTTTATCCTTAGATGGGATGTTTGAGCCCAATCGGTCCAGCCGTTTTCGAGTCTATAAAGGACACATATATATATACGGATATATATATATATATATATTTATATACGTAGTTCTCAAAATATATGGTAGACTAGCAGGTTAGCCCGCCACTGGCGTGGTTAGTCTCATGGCTTTGTTCGAAAAAGCAATTGCAACAGCTTCCGAGACATGACATTTTTTAAATTAATTTTTTTCATTCCCGAAATTGGAAATCTCAGAATTGTTTACGAAAAGTTGGTTATATACCTTGCCGAAATATTTGGACATTACATTCCTCTGCGTTTTGTGTCCGTAATTTCGTACGTAGTGATCGTTTAGCAACGTCCAATTTATACCAACCAACCATTTGACTTAACTTGGGGTTTGGAGGTACCCATCCCTAAAAGAGGTATGATTTACGGTACATCGGGCAGAAAAACTGCCCCGATGAAAATCTCCCCCGTTCCTAGGAACCTGTAAGTACGTGGACAGACATAAGAATCACGCGATGTACTCGTGTCTGGATAACGACGCCCGTGTACAGACATAAGAAACACATTACGCGCATACGCTCTTTATCAACGACACTGCGGATAGGAACGCTCTTTAACTATCAACGTGATTAACTCTGCAGTGCCGTTTTTGTGACTGAGAGTGAAGAACGGGTGGTCGGAGCTTCTCCAAAATGCTGCGACGACCATTCCCGTGGGTTTTTAGCTCACCTGAGACAAAGTCTCCAGTGGAGCTATAGTCATCACTCCTCGTCCGTCGTCCGTCCGTCCGTCCGTCCGTCTGTCCGTCAACTTTTTAAAAAACATCTTCTCCTCTTAAACCATCATACCGAATTGGTTCATATTTGGTGTGTATGTTCCCTAGGTGACTCTCATTCAGATTTGTTCAAATGAGGTCACTGGGTCAAATAGTTGCGAAACAAGGACCATAACTCTATTCCTCCATAGTAATTCTTACAACAACTTCTTGTCCATAACCATTGGGCCAATTTAGCTAATATTTGGTATGGTGAGTCCTTGGGTGACTGGTGTTCAGATTTGTTCAAATGAGGTCACCCGGTCAATTAGTTGAGAAACCAGGGCCATAACTCATAGTGATTCTTACAATGACTTCTTCTAAAAAAATATTTGGCCGATTTAGCTTATATTTGGTACAGAGATACCTTGGGTGACTGGGGTTCAGATTTGTTCAAATGGGGTCACTGGGTCAAATAGGGGGCAGAGCCAGGGACATAACTTTAAAAACAAAAAATTTAATTTTTGCATTTTGACCTTTAATTTTTGTTTAGGACACATCACAGCCTCATATTTCTTACCTAGATTTTTCTTAGCATGTTCTTCATCTGTATGGATTTTGGTATTGTTTATTTAACACCTTCCACTCTTGTTTTGATATAGAATTCATCCAAGACAGGATTACTCAAACATTTTTCATCTGATCAACACCAAATTTGGTATATGAATTTTTGACACTTATATACAGATCAAGTTAAAATATGGGTTTGATCCGATATATTTTAACAGAGTTATGGCCCTTTATAATTCACACCCCTTTGCTATGCACTATTAATTTTTAAGAGGACACTCTAGCCTGTATTATTGAAAAAGCCAATTTATCATAGTGTGGTCACCCGATCCTCTTGCTGAATACTGCTTGCTTCAGACCAGTTTACCATCTGTCATTACAAGACATGACATTAGCTAAACAACTACCAGAGTCTACAAGGAATAGTCCATTGTTCATTTCTCCAAGCCTGGACATAGTGTGTCTGACATTTGCAGAATGAAGTCCCCAGATGGTGAATTTAGTGTTGCTACCCCATACAACAGGCTAGCATCACCAAATACACCTCAATTACCTTATTCTGCTTAGGCCTCATCTTCTGGGACAATTTGTTTTTTAAACATGTTTTAAAATTTGAAAAAAAGTGACACCATTATATATAACATCTGCAGAGTTATGAAACTTTACTCTTTAATGAAATTATGGAAACATTCCACCCTCCCCCACCACCCCCCTCCCATATGGCCCAGGCCCCAACCCTGCCATCAACCAACATTCCTTCCAAGCCATATCACCTCTCAATTTAATACCTCTTCTCACCACAGAAGCATATATATCTGTAAAGGTACAGGTCATTAATTATATAAACTGGCCAGATGACATGTATTATTCTAATCTAAACATATCTGTGGCAATTTAATGACTGACATTCAATGATACTGTGAATGGCTTTGATTTCTTCAAGTCTGGAAATAGTGTGTCTGACATTTACATAGTGAGGTCCAGATGGTGAATTTAGTGTTGCTATTCCATACAGCATGCTAGCATCACCAAATACACCTGCCAGGGACCTAATTCTGCTTAGTCCTCATCTTCTTGGAAGTATCCTAAGTATCAAATTGACAGTTTGATTTAGTCACTTTTTCCACCTGTTCAGTTTCAATGTCCCCCTAATTTGCAGAATATAAAATGCATAATTGAGGTGCTCAATGGGTGTGTATCACCAACTTCAACTGTAGGACTTCAATCTGTTCCTTGGTTTTATTGGCCATTGAGGCCTAATCAGATTGAGGATGAATTTGGTGATGCTAGCCTGCCTTACAGAATATTGTCATTAAATCCACATTTTTGGGACCTAATTCTGCAAATGTCAGACATACTAAATTCAGGTTTGGCCATTTCATATTATTGTTTTAATCACCACTTATCCAGATGAAATCATACGACTAATATTCAAAGAAAAATGGGGGGGGGGGTATATATTGGATTAAATTTGTCTTCTATCTGGCATTTGCAGAATGAGGTCCCCAGAGGGTGAATTTAGTTATGCTACCCTGCACAGCAGTCCTAGCATCACCAAATACACTAGCCAGGGTCCTCATTCTGCTTAGGCCTCATCTTCTGGGAAGTAAATAGGCACTTAAATTGACATTTTTTACTTACTTTAGCCCTTCTGTTTAGTTTCTATATCCCCTAATTTGTGAATATAAAATGCATAATTGAGGTGCCCAATGGGTGCACATCACCAACTTTAACTGGAGAACTTCAATCTAATGCTATGTCTCCCATAGCAGTTGAGGCCTACACAGAATGAGGTCCCCAGAGGGTGAATTTGGTGATGCTAGCCCGCATTGCAGGATTGTGTCATTAAATTCACCCTTTGGTTACCTCATTCTGCAAATGTCAGACACTATGTTCAGGCTTGTCTGTTCGAATATTATGTTCTTAACCACCAGTATCCAGTTGAACTCATTATACCCTGATTTTGCAAAGAAAACTTGAGGGGTATATTGGATTGAATTTGTCAGTCTCTATGTCAGACTGTTCTCCCATCCATCCATCTGTCATTATGTCTCTATCCGTCCATCAATTGTTTTCTTCTCCAGATACATATTAAAGACCAAATGGGTTTATATATTTAGGTGTGGATGTCCCCCAGGTGACTCACATTCAGATTTGTTCAAATGAGTTCATCAGGTCAAATATGTGAGAAGTCAGGGCCATAACTCTTTCCTTTCATAGTAATTCTTAAAACAATTTCTTCTCAAGAACCATCTGGATTAATTAGATTATGTTTGGTATGGATGGTCCTTCGGTGACTGGGGTTTAGATTTTTTCAGATTTGGGGTCATTTTAGGAAAATCAGTTCAGTTCAACTCTTAAAATCTAATGTCTGAAATTACCAAATGAATGGATCTCATAGATGGGGATTCACGTTTGTTCAAATAGGGGCGGAGATAAGAGATTTAATTATCAACCAGCCACCCTACCTGTGCTCCGGCGGAGCTATAGTCATCACTCCTCGTCCGTCCATCGTCTGTCTGTCCATCCGTCCGACAACAATTATTTGAACATCTTCTCCTCTGGAACCATAAGACCAAATGGGTTCATATTTGGTGTGGATGTTCCCTAGGTGATTCTCATTCAGATTTGTTCAAATGCGGGTCATTGGGTCAAATAGTTGCGAAGCCAGGGCCATAACTCTTTCCCACCATAGTAATTATTTTAAACATCTTCAGAACAATAAGAACCGAATGGTTTCATATTTGGTGTGGATGTTCCATAGGTGACCTCACATTCAGATCTGTTCAAATGAGTTTACTTGAAATAGTTGCGAAGCCAGGGCCATAACTCTTTCCCTCCATAGTATTCTTAAAGTGACTTCTTCTCAAATACCATCAGGCTATATGGGTTCATATTTGGTATGAAGGATCCTTGGGTGACTGGGGGTTCAGATTTGTTCAAATCAGGTCACTGGGTCAAATGTGGGCGGGGGCCAGGGACATAACTCCAAATTTTGTTTTAGATTTAACTCTTTAGATATCTCCTTCTTTTAAAGTGATTATGAAAAGTTCTGACTGTTGTGGTCTCCCAGAGTCCCAGTCTTATCAGTCTTTGCAGTCTGGTGAGCGACCCCACAGTCATTGACTGTCTTGTTACCCTTAGATGGGAAGTTTGGTCTCGATCGGTCCAGCCGTTTTCGAGTCTATACATATTTATATACGGAGTTCTCAAAATATATGGTAGATAAATACTAGTTTTTATTGTAGGCAATTTCACAATTTACTCAGACCATTGCCCTCTGTAATGTACAATGAAGATTAATAAACTTCGCTTTAAATACTTCTGATGATAGAGAGTATAAAACTCTCTCCGTTACCAGGAAAAATTATCTGGGATATTAAGAATGAAAACAAATTCAAAAGAGCCTTGGATTGCCATAAAATAAATACATTTATGAATGATTCATACACAGCTGACCAATTTGGTGTTGACCAAGCAGTTGATTCATTTATCTCCCCGGTTTGGCGTAAAGGATTGATCAAGATCTATTGCAGATGTGGACTACCTTTATATAACAAAAATATGTATATATGGTTCAAATAATAAATAAGATAAAGGTAGCCAACATTCAATATAAGTTTATTGTTAACCTCCTCAATTTAGGAGGCATATATACAAATGACAATTAAATACAAGTTACATATGAAATCATGAATGAAATACAAATTATCTTCAAAAAACAGTGCATCTCATGATAAAATATCATCATAAAATACCATACTCTTGTAGAGATCTTTCAAAGACTACCAAAAGGTTAGCCAGAGAAATGTATCAACATCCAAGTGATAAAATGCTTCACGTTAAATACTATTCTGCTCGAAAAGATCTGAAAAAGCAAATAAAATTCCATATGAAGAAAACCAAGCAAGAGATTGTAGATAAAATTCTCTGCATGGCGGGAAAAGACCCAAAAACTTATTGGGATCTCATTTCAAAACAACAAAATAAGGCATCAAAAGAAACTTTTAATAACATTGATGGACCCACTTGGGTAGATTACTTTAAATAGTTACTTAATCCATCAAACAATAAATGTACTGAACAAAACAAATCCTACTTAGAACAGAGTGCTCAAATATTCAATAAATTGTCATTTGCTATTAAAAATGAAGAAATCTGAGTGTGGCCATAAAAAAAACTATCAAATAATAAAATTAGTGGTTTGGACTGTATTTTAAACGAAATGCTAAAGTGTGGCTCTAGTGTTTTATTACAACTCTTGAATAAATTGTTTAACCTTATCCTCAATACAGGTGTTTATCCGAAAATATGGAGTTCCAGTATACTAAAACCAATTTTTAAAAGTGGAGATTGTGAGAACAGCTAACTCCGACAAACTCAAAAGAACATATGGTGTAATAAAAAAAGAATTTAAATTAGAAAATTATCTATCTGAAATGAAACCGCATTGTAGACCATCTTTGTCCAAAATAAGGACAAGTGCTCACTCATTACATATTGAAACTGGAAGACATAAGAGGCCAAATAAATCTGCGGAAGATAAAAGGACATGTGATTTTTTTACAAATGACATTGAAGATGAACAACATCTAATTTTGTCTTGTAAAAAGTATTCATATGACAGGAACATTATGTTCAACTCATTAAATGATTTCATACCTGAATTTAATAACATGTCTGATATTGAAAAGATGATATTAATCTTATCAAGTAATGATGCTGATATATGTATCATTTTTGAAAAATTTATTGAAAAGATTATTGATCTCAGAGGTCATATTTGAAGCCCGGTGCATGTACATGTAGTTAATGTGACAATTGGATAATTGTTACTTATGCACGTTCACATTTCAATGACTTTCTGTTTGTTTTTTTGTTTTTTGTGTGTGCACATGTGTTTATCAACAAAAAAGAAACAAAAACTAAAACAAAATGAAAGTCAATGACACTGTAGCTCAACTTTGTAAAGAAGGTAATTTTTTAGGAGTGTAAAAAATGAGCAGTAAAGGATTTAGTCATACACAAAGTAAAATCCAAGATGGCTGCTGGTGGCTATGTTTTTTGGCCGAATGACCCCAAAATTACTCGTTCCCATCTACATGTCATTGGTAACATCCATGACAAATTTTATGATGATCAGACTAAAGGTACGACCTGTAGCCTGTGCTAAAGGATTTAGTCATACAAAGAGTAAAATCCAAGATGGCTGCTGGTGGCCATGTTTTTGGGCCGAATGAACCCAAAATTACTCGTTCCCATCTACATTCCAATTTCAACATCCATGACAAATTTCATGATGATCAGATTAAAAGTACGACCTGTAGCCCGTGCTAAAGGATTTTGTCATACAAAGAGTAAAATCCAAGATGGCTGCTGGCGGCCATCTTTTTTTCCCGAATGACCCAAAAATGACTCGTTGCCATCTACATATCACTGTTAACATCCATGACAAATTTTATGATCAGACTAAAGGTACGACCTGTAGCCCGTGCTAAAGGATTTAGTCATACAAAGAGTAAAATAATAAATAAATGATTATATGGGACTAGTATGCCTATAATATAACTTTCATTTGATTCATTTGGTTGAAAACTGTACAAAAATTACTCGACAACGACAATTTGTATTTTTTGCATTCCGGTAAATTTGTCATCCGTAACACTACTTCGTACTCAACAGACTTTCAAATAATGAAAAAATTGTTACCTTATTCTCCGACTCGGAGACTATAGAAACCAACAACATTTGGCGTACAGTACCCCTTTAAACATATGATATTATAGGACTAAAAGTGTTTTATATTTTCAGAAAGAGAAAATAACCGAGTCTTGGAATGTAAAGAGAGAAAGAGAGAGTCCTAATATGAGGCTGGTTGGATCCGATTCATTGTAGAGAGAGTCCTAATGTGAGGCTGGTTGGATATGATACGAGTTTAGAGGTGATTATACCACCCAGACCTGAAAATATGGTGCTGGACATTTGCAGAATGAGGTCTCCAGAGGGTGAATTTTGTGACACTAATGCACAGTGAGCTAGCATCACCAAATTCATCCTCCAGGGGACCGCATTCTGCATGGCCTCATCTGCTTTGGGAGACCGAGACAAAGATTTATGTTCAAAGATGGTGATGTGCCCCCATTGGGCACATCAATTATGCATTGTGTCATCTGCTAATTTGGAGATATAGAGAAACTAAACTTTGATAATAAAGACTATCCAGAGAAGATGAGGCCTAAACAGAATGAGGTCCACAGAAAGTGAATTTCCGCACAGCAGGCTAGCATCACTAAATTCACCTTCTGGGGACCTCATTCTGAAAATGTCCAGCACAATATTTTCAGGCCAGGTACCACCCACGCCATTTTATTACTTTGAGACCAGAGCCGATTACTAAGAGCATTACTGTACATGTATATGCAGTATATAAATCACAGTACAGGATGAATGCATTAATTAGTATCCCCATTCATTAGCTCAACTTTACTTTGTAAAGTTTGAGCTATTGCCATGGCTTTGTCATCCGTGTGTGCGTGTGTGTACGTAAGGCATCAACAATGCAGGCTACAGGTCGTACCTTTGGTCGTATCATCATGAAATTTATCATAGCTGTTGACATCAACATTTAGACCAGAATGATTAATTTTGGGGTCATTCAGAAAGAAAAAAAAAGCCGCCAGTGGCCAAGCCTGGATATAAGAGTTCCGACACGGTCATTGACCGAGCCAAATACACTGATGACCGGTGCCGCCTTATTATCGTCCGTCAGTTTGTCCGGCGCCCATTATCTTCACAAAAAAATATATAATTAAGGGGAAAGCAACAAGTAGATGTATTATCCGCGGCAAAGACATTCAATTACCACTACTGTGCACTAAATATCAAATCCCCCCACCAATACAACGCGTTTTACCGAAAACATGTTAATGATCCGTTCCATATACAGGACCTATTAATGTAATTTTAATGCAACCTCTAACCTAAATTGTACGCGATTGATAGCAAACTGCGAATAATCGCTGCCTTCACGTCCGCACTATTTACGACTTTCTATTTTTAGAACGTGAAAAACCCAGAAAAAATGGCTGCCACTGGGGGGAAACTCCAACCAAGAAATACACTTCGTCGTGTTTTTCTCGTTTGACGTAAGATACACGGAGATGTCACAAGTTAAATCAGCACAAGTGTAATATATTCCACAAGTTAAGGGTGTTAGTTGGAGATTTAGCGGAAGAAATTCCGAAAAAAATTCATACCGGGTAGTTTTTAAATCGCCGCGTTTTGAAATATGTGCTCGTGTTTACTTGGGGGAAGCACGGCGTAGGATTTTTTCTGCGGACTATTTTGCGCTACTATATCGGACAACTTCCGATTAATCTGATCCGATCCGGCAAAATTTGAAATTAGCAATGGGCAGTTCAGTGACTTAGCACAGTACATAATGTATGCAAAAGTCCCGATCACGTATAGTAATCCTAATTTTCCGATTTGATCGACATTAATAATTTCAGTAACTTGAGTAAGTGATATAATTAAGAGTCGTTTCGTTTCACGTTTCCGCGAATGGGCTAAAAAACAACTAATTGCTGCTATTTATTGATACGAGGTAAATGACAGACACACTTTTCAAATGTCAGACGCCGAATCTTTGGTGCCTGTCATTTTGTCAGACACTCAAAACAAAATTATATCCAGGCTTGCCAGTGGCCATCTTGGATTTCCAAATTCAATCCATTAGCACGGGCTACAGGTCGTACTGTTTGTCTGATCATCATGAAATTTGTCATGGATGTTAATATTGACATGTAGATGGGAACGAGAAATTTTGGTCATTCGGCCCAAAAACATGGCCGCCAGCAGCCATCTTGGATGTTACTCTTTGTATGACTAAATCCTTTAGCACGGGCTACAGGTTGTACCTTTAGTCTGATCATCATAAAAATTTTCATGAAAGTTAATAATGACATGTAGATGGGAACGAGTCATTTTGGGGTCATTTGACCAAAAAACATGGCCGCCAGCAGCCATCTCTGATTTTACTCTTTGTATGACTAAATCCTTTAGCACAGGCTACAGGTCGTACCTTTAGTCTGATCATCATAAAATTTGTCATGGCTGTTGAAATTGGAATGTAGATGGGAACGAGTCATTTTTGGGTCATTCGGACAAAAAACATGGCCGCCAGCGGCCATCTTGGATTTCAAAATTTAATCCATTAGCACGGGCCACAGGTCGTACTGTTCGTCTGATCATCATGAAAATTGTCATGGATGTTAATATTGACATGTAGCTGGGAACAAGTAATTTTGGGGTCATTCGGCCAAAAAACATGGCCGCCAGCAGCCATCTTGGATTTTACTCTTTGTATGACTAAATTATTTAGCATGGGCTACAGGTCGTACCTTTAGTCTGATCATCATAAAATTTGTCATGGATGTTAACAAAGACATGCAGATGGGGACGACTCAATTTGGGGTCATTCAGCCGAAAAACATGGCTGCCAGCAGCCATCTTGGATTTTACTCTTTGTATGACTAAATCCTTTAGTATGGGCTACAGGTCGTACCTTTAGTCTGATCATCATAAAATTTGTAATGAATGTTTATAATGACATGTAGATGTGAACGAGATATTTTGGGGTCATTCGGTCAAAAAACATGGCTGCCAGCAGCCATCTTGGATTTTACTCTTTGTATGACTAAATCCTTTAGCACGGGCTACAGGTCGTACCTTTAGTCTGATTATCATAAAATTTGTATTGAATGTTAATAATGACATGTAGATGGGAACGAGATATTTTGGGGTCATTCGGTCAAAAAACATGGCTGCCAGCAGCCATCTTGGATTTTACTCTTTGTATGACTAAATCCTTTAGCACGGGCTACAGGTCGTACATTTAGTCTGATCATCATAAAATTAATTTCCCCCTGGCGGAAACCCTGCTGATCATCATAAAATTTGTCATGGCTGTTGACATTGGAATGTAGATGGGAACGAGTCATTTTGGGGTCATTCGGACAAAAATCATGGCTTCCAGCGGCCATCTTGTATTTCAAAATTTAATCCATTAGCACAGGCCACAGGTCATACTGTTCGTCTGATCATCATGAAATTTGTCATGGATGTTAATATTGACATGTAGATGGGAACGAGTCATTTTGGGGTCATTCGGGCCAAAAAACATGGCCGCCAGCAGCCATCTTGGATTTTACTCTTTGTATGACTAAATTTTTTAGCATGGGCTACAGGTCGTACCTTTCGTCTGATTGTCATAAAATTTGTCATGGATGTTAACGATTTTACTTTTCTCTTCATGTCTTATGATAAACTAGTATTAGACATTCAACTTTCCACATTCCTAATCGCTCCATTGACTGTAATACATTAAATTATTCCCTTTCCAAGTTGAGCTACAGGGTCATTGACACTTTCATTCTCTTTTAATTTTACTAAAACATACCTGTAGAAAAAAGTTTTTGCCTCATGCGTTGAACAATCAGTCAAGTTTAAACTATTGTCATTGGTTTGCGTCCGTTGTGCATTCGTCGAGCTGTGTGTCAACAATTTATTTTTTAAATGTTTTCAGGACTACTTGTTGATGGTAGCTATCGAATTTTACTATTTCCATCACTTAGTAAATTCAACATGATCTACTTGCCAATAGATCCCAGATATAGATCCCAAATTTCATAACGCCCTTCATGTATTACTTAAGCATATAAACTTTCCGCATTCCTTATCACTCCATTGACTGTAACTTATGATATTATCCCCTCTGCATGTTGAGCTACAGTGTCATTGACATTTTTTTTTAACTTATTTTAGGTACTGGACACCTTGGTTGAGCTCAGAGATGCCACCACAAAGTCTCAACCATCTTCTCAAACGTCTCGGAACTTGTATCGAAAAAAAATCACTTAAATAGGTTGAAAAAATTGTTGGAAAGCTCAACTCAAGATGATAAAACGTTTCTCATGTTTCATGAAGGTTCACGAATTCTGAGAAATGCTGCAGGAGTAGAATCTCCGAGGATTCTGGAATATATCTTGGATAATTACGAAGCAGACGTAAATCTTCCTTACTGTTGGCATTGGGATGTTGACGACATGGAGTGTGGCAATACTATTCCTAGCACCATTCGGGAAATCAGAGAAACTCCTCTGTTACATGCAGTAAAGAAAAATAGGATAGAAAATATAAGAGTTTTGATTAAACATGGAGTCGATGTGAACGCTTCTGTTGACAGGTTTGGAGATCCTTTGTATCCACCATTATTTCTCGCTATTGCCAACATTCCTCTCAATAAGGATATTGTCGAGCTTCTATTAGAGAATGGTGCCAGTGTGAATCTCCGTAATGCTGATGGTTTGACTGCTCTCCATGCGGCTGTGAGACAGGATAATTTTGATTGCGTCAAATTATTTCTCGAGAAAGGAGCTGAATATTGTTGGGACGATGCTGTCTGTATTCTACCGTGGGCTGCTTTTTGTGATGGAGAAAATAAAGGAGAAATAGTTCAGTATCTCACTAAGAACCTAGAACATCCGGATGATGTTATAGCTGATACGTTGGAGGTTCAAGGAGCTAATGCATATTTATGTAGTGATTCGAAACACCACAGTTGCACAATAGAAAAATGGAAAGAGGCAATGAAAATACGACATAAAAACCAAAAGAGTCCGTTTCTGAAAAATCTACCAACGGAAAGGCACAAAATATTCCAAAATGAAAAAGAACCACAAACAAAAGAAGAATTAGATAGAGTTTTGTTAGACAATAAAACCTGGAAGGGTCAGGCATTACTGATATATCAGCGGGTTCTTGGAGAAAACAATCCTGGATTCATTCATCTGTTAGAAGATATGTTGTGCGTTTTTGAATATAAATCCTTCCCAACTATGGAAGAAAAGGAGGACCGACTAATATATATGGACTACTTCCTCTCCCTTAGTTTGAAGCATGCAAACCTCACATCAAATTTAACCCTCTTAACATGGTTTATGATGAATCTCTTTCTGGATAGAGGACAGACCTCAACTAGAAGAATTCTTAATGTACTCAAAATCATTAGCACAGCTTTAACACCAGGTAACGCCATCAGTGAAAGACTTAAATCTAAGCGTCATAGCCTGATGGTGAATTTTGTTTTATATTTGGGGTTCCTAAGATGGCTTCTAAATGACGGTCCCATTGATACACACTATGATAAAGAATTGAAGGATCATAGTTTGCGTTTATCAATGATGTCTGAGGTCAGAGAATTGTGTATTGTGTTGGCGAGAATAAATCCAGTTGATAAGAAAAACCGCAGCATTCTCCATCTGGCTCTGTATAGTGATAACGGGTATAGTGATAATGGGTTTGGTGATGAAGAGACAGAACATACTATAAGTCTACCAAGCGTCGAGTTAACAGATTTACTACTCAGTTGCGGGTTTGATATCAACTGGAGGGATAGTGACGGAAACACGCCGCTAATGACAGCGTATCTCAATGGAAATATTTCTGAATTCCAGGTGTATTACTGTGATGGCAATAGAGATGTTTGGGAGGATGAACGGAAATCTATTGTTAATACACTTCTTACAGCTGAACCACACGAGGATATCAGAAATAGAGAGGGAAAGACTTACAGAGATATCCTCCCTGATGATCTTATGGGGAGAACTGTAACCCCCCGACTACAGTGTCTGGCAGCTCGTGCTATTGCAGATAGCGGTGTTGCTTATGAGTGTGTAGCACCTAAAAATATGATTCCATTCATTAGCATGCATCATAAGCAGACATATATCCAAGGCTCAAAATAACTTTTATTACCAAATGGATGGTGTTGGTCATTTCAAAATGGTGCTGGACAAATTTCCAATTTTATTCGTCAATGATGCCACATTTTAGTGAGCACCCATCTAACAGAAGATGCAAAAAAATTATAATTGTTTCTAATGATAGCTTCATAAATAGTATGCGTTTAATAGTTTCAATGAATTGCAAGAAAATTTAAAAATATATTAACAATATATTTACATAAATAAATACACATAAAACATAATATATTCCCAATAAGTTGTGGACAACTTCATGGTGAAACCTCACCAATATATGTAAATGTAAAAAGTCTATGTGTTTATTGCTTGCTTCTCTATATTGTTTCAGTCGTTTTTTGTTTCCATGTTATGTAGTGATGTTTTTATTCAATCAAATTTGATATTTTAATTTGATTTATTTCATTATTTATTCCTATGCTATCAAAATGGTTGGAAAATAACAATTGTAATCATATGTAATTAAAAAGTAATCGATTACATTTACTAAAGTAATTGTAATCGTAATCGATTACATTGGCATGTAATTGCCCCAACCCTGACATCCAAGCTCCACCTGGGAAAAACCCATTTTATTTTTGTTTTCAAAAGTTCAAAAACTTTATGTCGATTGATAAATACACATGTAATTTCACAAACAGCATTAATTATATTCTCTCTGAATTGATCTGAAATGAAAAAAGAATTATATTTTACTTTCAATGTCCTATTGGGCCAGTAGTAGTTCCTTGGACGTACCCAAACAGATACAGATTGTTTAAAAGTTTGCATTGGACAAAATGTCCGACAGACACAGAAGTGCACTGGACATAAGCTGTTTTTCATCAGATAATGACCGGCCACTTATTTTGAGCCTTGCATATAACAGGTCAGGCACATTCTGAATTCAATTATTATTGTTTGTCCCCCGACGTTTCCGTCGGAGGACTATAGAAATGACCCTCGTCCGTCCGTGCGTCAGTGCGTCCGAGATCGGGTACCTTCATGGTGTAATCAACTCCTCCTACAGTTTTAAACGTAGAGATTTGAAACTCTGGGATATTGTTCCTAACATGTTGGTGATTTGCAACATCTATATAGCTAATCAAAAATATAATTTTTTCCATATTTTTGGGGGGGGTATTCGACTTAGAAAATTTGGAACATTTTTGCCTTTTGGATGAGATTGGGTACCTTCATGGTGTAATCAACTCCTCCTACAGTTTTAAATGTAGAGATTTGAAACTCTGGGATATTGTTCCTAACATGTTGGTGATTTGCAACATCTATATAGCTAATATTTTTTTTATGGAGTTATTAACCCTTTTCGACTTTAAATTCGACTTTAAATTTCTTTAACAAAGCGGCATCGACTTGCCATGTTGTCGGGGGACACTGTGGTCTGCTGACCTTTTATTCTATTCAACTGTAATAGTTGAATATGGATAATGATGTGTGAATTTTATAAAAGGGAGATAATCCAGAATCTTATTTAACAAAAATGACTCAAAATCAGCTCGGGGAGAGCTTTCCGATGAATGGCAACAAGCCATATTTCCGACTAAATCCTGAAAAGTTACCCATAATTCTGCTGTGGATAAAGGAGTCGATTAATTAGGGCATTACTTTACCACTGTCAAATTCAACTAGAATAGATGAAAACAATTATAATAGTTGAATTCAGGATGTGCATGTGTGATTCAAGTTATGTTCAGACTAATAGCCCGAAGCCGCCATCGAACGCCAGACATATTGGCCACAAGCCGCCGCCAGCCACATTATCTCTAACGCCAGCCACATGAAATAAATCTCCGCCACCGGAATTGCATGGGCTTAGATGTCAAGCACCACAACTATAGGATTCATCATTCAATGATACATGCATATATCACAAGATGCCAGTGGTGACAGCTGTCTGAAGTCGACAGAAGTCTCAATGTAACTTATACCGATTAGATGGTAAACTACATAGTACATCCATGTCAGTTCTTCGTGGTTTTTCGCCATAATGGAAAAGCCCAACACAAAAAGAGCATGTGTGGAGTGGAATTCTACGTGTTCACCGCAGACGCTAAAACAAACTGGGATTAGGAAAGTTTCGGAAACGAAAATATGCTGAATTACGTCTCAGCCGGCTAAGCCGCCATATTTCGTCAGCCGCGACTGAGCCGGCTTAGCTAACTAACCAGCCACGAAATTGGTTGAGCTAGCCGCAGAAACTATTTGTCGTGGCTTTGGGGTCTATTCAGACTCATACTATAGGTTGTGTGATATCTAATAACCCCATGCCTGAGCTATGTTAGGAGTTGGAAAGTTGAGACAGACTTACATGGAAAACTCCCCAATTGTTAAGCTGATGCACCACATGATGGAATCTATGCTATCTAAAGACCATATTATATAAAAATAAAAATGTCAAAAAGGTGACTTTTAATCATGTTTTAGAAGGGAAATTTTGGGAACAGTGTTTCTCATCAAATATAAAAATTATTGGAAATGATTAACTGCCATAAAAAGTACATGTACGGCTTGAATGAGTATTTAATAGAGAGCAATATTCCTTCAAGACATTAACAGAATGTTAGTTGTGCTGGAAATTTGTAAGCATCCATTTTGCAAGCATTGTTACCTTGAAGAACCAGCCCAATTAATACACATCTTGATATCCATGCCAAAAAAATACTAATGCAAATACTCGTTGTTGATAATATTGTATCTTTTATACTGTTCGGATCACTAATTAAGCACCTTAGTCTCATCAATATTTTTCGTCTCAATTTTACTCGTTCCCGATCTTTCCCTACTTTACCCCCTTTACATGTTATGTTTAGCTTGTTACCCGTTTGCCATTTTTCGCTGTTAGCATTTTTTAGCATGTTCCCCCCCCCCCCCCCCCCCCCCCCCCCCCCCCCACAATTTACAGAGTAACTTTTTAATATTTTTTCGATTTGTAATGTTATGCGCTTTTGTATTCCTTAGTAACTTATAGTTCTACATTTTTTGTTGATGTCCATAATCATGTCTTATATTTGAGATTGTATTTTATGTTTAACATGTCAAGCGTTTTAGAGCACTTCAGTGCATTTTACGCGTATTTTCCAGTTAGGTCCTTAGCATATACTTTTTATCCATTCGCTATTTACTATTATTTTAGGATGTGTGTCATGTTTGTATTGTAAGGGCATTGAATCTAATTTATTGTATAATGTGCTCTAAATTATCTATAATAATAATAATAATACACTCAAGCAGGGAGCAATCAACTTTAAATAGACCACAGTGTTAGAGATAGCCAGATCAGTTGTATTGGGGATTTGGCAATGGAAATATGGCCTAAAACTCATCTCAGCCCATAGACTAATAGCAAAATGGGGGGGGGGGGGGGGGTCATCTTGAATTGAATTTGGCAAAATATTAGGAATAGCATTGCATCAAATCTCGAATCAAATCGTTTCACACTTAAATCGTTCACTTTAATGAATTGAATATCTCATAATGATAAGAGGTCGGAAATCATTGGATCTTGTATTATCTAACCATATTACAATGCGTTTTTGTGTAATAAACCATCCGCAATAACATGACAATGAGCGAGAATATGCATGCAGCTCATTTTCATCATAAATCTGTATTATATGTGAATGTGATCAGCGATGGATGGGAGTAAATCTGTAAAAATGTGCTATGAACTTTCATATTCGGCAAACTTCATCAGTTTCCGTACAAAATCAACCATTTTGCATCTGAACTCCTTAAGACTGATAAGGTTTCAGGTTTTACGCTGTCATTGGCCATTTTCCCTAAAATCAGCCATCTAATTTAAAAACCCAAATTGTTTGTGTAATGGGAGTGACGTGAAAATCAAATTTATATTATCATCTGCTAATTGATTGGGTGTTACAGCTTCATTGGTAACAATGAATCGTTTGTCTTGTCATACTCAAGGCTGAATGGTAGACGGTGGGTAGTGGTTTATTGTTAACTGTTTATTATACCCCCTGCAACAAAGTTGTGGGGGGGGGGGGGGTATACTGGAATCAGCTTATCTGTCCATCCGTCCGTCCGTCCATGGACACAAATTTGTCCGGAGTTTTTCTCAGTTGTTTTTTTTATCAATTTCCATGAAACTTGGCACAG
This sequence comes from Siphonodentalium dalli, assembly GCA_032622095.1. Lineage (NCBI taxonomy): Eukaryota > Metazoa > Mollusca > Scaphopoda > Gadilida > Siphonodentaliidae > Siphonodentalium > Siphonodentalium dalli. The sequence goes on from CP136063.1 coordinate 69,392,912, forward strand.
ACATCAACCACCATGGGAACCTGCGATTATAACGTCTGTCCGACATTTTTTGGTGGAGTTATCCCCCTTTTTCGACTCAGAATTTTTTTTGCAACATGCATAAGTTTGTCCGAGCTTTAATTCCTACATTTTTAGGTCAATGTTTTTCAATCTTGGCACTGATATTTAGTACCATGGGAACTTGTGCACCTGCGATTATGATGTCTGTCCGACTTTTTTATGTGGAGTTATTCCCCTTTTTTTGCAGCATGCATAATTTTGTCCGAGCTTTTATTCCTACATTTTTCGGTCAATAGGTTATGATTAGGGTTAGGGTTGTGCACCTGCAATGGGAACTGTTATTTTATTATTTTAACTAAATGTTTACTGACATGTGAAACATCTTAGTATTTTAAAAACATGGGGGGGGGGGGTATCCTTCGTCCCATTGGGAGAGTCACACCTCTAGTTATTACAGTCATTTATCTCAAATTCCGAACGATTTGATTCTTTCTGACCTATCATAACAGTTAAATAAACTCCCAAAGCACCATCTCTGCAACCAGACTGCTCCAAACAACTTCCATCCACAAGACGAGATCAATTATTTGGTGCCACTCAAAAACTTTTATGTGTGATGTGATTTCTAACGGGGAGAAGGGCTTATTCTAAGTTTTATAACTTGGGGAGAGCTTTCCGATGAATGGCAAAAAGCCATATTTCCGACTAAATCCTGAAAAGTTACCCATAATTCTGCTGTGGTTAAAGGAGTCGATTAATTAGGGCATTACTGGACAGAAGCTTCCTGTTAGGATGCTTATTGCATCAGTTACACATTCATGTCGGCCCCTGCAAATAAATTTGATAAGATTCAGAATCTTTTGTCCCAATTCGAGTTTAATCAAATCTTTTTCATCATGTCCATTCCCCATGGTTTCTACACTAATCTACAGGCCACAATGTTTTTTTGCATGAGAATACACAATATTTACCAACTCAAAACATACAAATAATAACACGGTTGCAAAAAATCTATAAATAGATATGACAAAGTCCACTGGGATTTGGTTCCAGGAATCGCACATTACATGGGAAGTTGTTAAATTTTTGTGTTGTTAAATATATATGTAACTTAAATGTTTATTTTGTTAAATATATATACAAAATAGTTAATGTTTGTTGTTTTAAAATGCAGTTATGCATGTTGTTTTCAAATAAAATATTAAAAAAATATCTCCTTCTCCGTCACTTCAACAGAATATCCCAAACCATATTGTAAAATATTGACTATATCTCAAAGGGACAAGAAAATTTTGGGGTCATTCGGCCAAAAAACATGGCCGCCAGCAGCCATCTTGGACTTTACTCTTTGTATAACTAAATCCTTTAGCACGGGCTACAGGTCGTACCTTTAGTCTGATCATCATAAAATTTGTCATGAATGTTAATGACATGTAGATGGGAGCGAGTCATTTTGGGGTCATTCGGCCAAAAAACATAATGACATGTAGATGGGAACTAGGGCTTCACGGTTTTTCGGTATTTAATCATACCGCGGTTTTGTTTTTAATACCGTGTAGTCGGTATTGGATTTCTTGAATAGTCGGTATACCGCTGCACACTATATTTTCTTTTTTAGTCAGTTTTACGATAGCAAATGTCAATAAAATACATACTCTGAGGCACTAAAGCGTGCCTGTAAGTAATGAACGAGAACGAGAATCGGCGAGAGGAAACGAGAACCAGCGAGACGAGACGATAACCAACCAGTCGCGTAACTGCAGCAAAGTGCGAAAATCAATTATCACAAAGGCAGTGACACCATGTTGTTCGCTGATGGATGTGTGTTTATTGTCGCCCCACATGCAGCTCAAATTAGTGTACACAAAGCAATAATTTGACCATGGTCGGCATCCATACAATTACAAAATGTAAACTATACTCTTACCATTGTTTCCGTGCTAATGTTTGTCCACCATCGAGACACCACGGATAAATACATATTGCTTGGGGACATTCTTAGTATAATCTGGACTTAAATCCCCTCATGTACATGTATATACTTGTTTGTTTGTTGTTTTTTGCATAAGCGACGTCAGTAGTACCCCACACATTGTTAAGATCACAATCGACATGCATTGCATTGTCCTCTTTTCGCGTGTCCGCGTGACACTGCATTCACACGTGAATATTGCATTTCGTACTGCATGTCCCAAAGGATCTTAACAGCGAAATGTTTGGACATTATTCTTGACGGTATTTAGTCATACCGCGGTATGGAAATTAATACCGTAGTCGGTATTGTGAAGGTGGATACCGTGAAGCTCTAATGGGAACGAGTCATTTTGTGGTCATTCGGCCAAAAAACATGGCCGCCAGCAGCCATCTTGGATTTTACTCTTTGTATGACTAAATCCTTTAGCACAGGCTACAGGTCGTACCTTTAGTCTGATCATCATAAAATTTGTCATGGCTGTTGAAATTGGAATGTAAATGGGAACGAGTCATTTTGGGGTCATTCGGACAAAAAACATGGCCGCCAGCAGCCATCTTGGATTTTACTTTTCTCTTCATGTCTATAAACTACTATTAGACATTCAACTTTGCACATTCCTAATCGCTCCATTGACTGTAATACATTAAATTATTCCCTTTCCAAGTTGAGCTACAGTGTCATTGACACTTTCATTAACATTCATGACAAATTTTATGATGATCAGACTAAAGGTACGACATGTAGCCCGCGCTAAAGAATTTAGTCATACAAAGAGTAAAATCCAAGATGGCTGCTGGTGGCCATGTTTTCGGCCAAATGACCCCAAAATTACTCATTCCCATCTACATGTCAAAATTAACATCATTGACAAATTTCATGATGATCAGACGAACAGTACGACCTGTGGCCCATGCTAATGGATTAAATTTTGAAATCCATCTATGTTTTTTGTCCGAATGACCCCAAAATGACTCGTTCCCATTTACATTCCCATTTCAACAGCCATGACAAATTTTATGATGATCAGACTAAAGGTACGACCTGTAGCCCGTGCTAAAGGATTTAGTCATACAAAGAGTAAAATCCAAGATGGCTGCTGGCGGCCATGTTTTTTTGGCCGAATGACCCCAAAATGACTCGTTCCCATCTACATGTCATTATTAACATTCATGACAAATTCTATGATCAGACTAAAGGTACAACCTGTAGCCCGTGCTAAAGGATTTAGTCATACAAAGAGTAAAATCCAAGATGGCTGCTGGCGACCATGTTTTTTGGCCGAATGACCCCAAAATTACTCGTTCCCATCTGCATGTCATTTTTAACATCCATGACAAATTTTATGATGATCAGACTAAAGGTACGACATGTAGCCCGCGCTAAAGAATTTAGTCATACAAAGAGTAAAATCCAAGATGGCTGCTGGCAGCCATGTTTTTTTGGCCGAATGACCCCAAAATGACTCGTTCCCATCTACATGTCATTATTAACATTCATGACAAATTCTATGATCAGACTAAAGGTACAACCTGTAGCCCTGTGCTAAAGGATTTAGTCATACAAAGAGTAAAATCCAAGATGGCTGCTGGCGACCATGTTTTTTGGCCGAATGATCCCAAAATTACTCGTTCCCATCTACATGTCAATATTATCATCCATGACAAATTTCATGATGATCATTCGAACAGTACGACCTGTGGCCCGTGCTAATGGTTACACTGGTGTAAATAAGGTTCGGAGAGACCTCTAGCGGATGCGGGAGGAATATATAGGAGAGAATAAAATAGACACTGGGCCCTGATTGGTCAATAGCCTTGTGTGCTTTTTGCATAAAAAAAATCATCACACCTCTTCCCTATGGTTTCCCACTGGTAAAATAGCCATTGGCACAGGAATTAACCCTCTGTAGTGAAGTTTGAATTTTTTGTTGTGGTCTAAAATATGACAGTATTTTTTTATGCGGTTCTGACACTAGTTAGGAAAACACAAGATTTAAAGGCGATTTCCCTGCCTGTCGTTTTCCCAAAGTGTCAATTTTTCAGATTTAAAGACAATTTTGGACCCAATGTTTATATTGCCAATAGTATACGCTAAAACGTTAGCACTGAGGCCTATGGAAAACATTTACACCTGTGTAACCTAAAGGATTAAATTTTTTAATCCAAGATGGCCGCCAGTTTTTTGTCCGAATGACCCCAAAATGACTCGTTCCCATCTACATTCCAATTTCAACAGCCATGACAAATTTTATGATGATCAGACTAAAGGTACGACCTGTAGCCCGTGCTAAAGGATTTAGTCATACAAAGAGTAAAATCCAAGATGGCTGCTGGCGGCCATGTTTTTTGGCCGAATGACCCCAAAATGACTCGTTCCCATGTACATGTCATTATTAACATTCTTGACAAAATTTATGATGATCAGACTAAAAGTACGACCTGTAGCCCGTGCTGAAGGATTTAGTCATACAAAGAGTAAAATCCAAGATGGCTGCTGGCGGCCATGTTTTTGGGCCGAATGACCCCAAAATTACTCGTTTCCCCATCTACATGTCAAAATTAACATCATTGACAAATTTCATGATGATCAGACGAACAGTACGACCTGTGGCCCGTGCTAATGGTTACACTGGTGTAAATAAGGTTCGGAGAGACCTCTAGCGGATGCGGGAGGAATATATAGGAGAGAATAAAATAGACACTGGGCCCTGATTGGTCAATAGCCTTGTGTGCTTTTTGCATAAAAAAAATCATCACACCTCTTCCCTATGGTTTCCCACTGGTAAAATAGCCATTGGCACAGGAATTAACCCTCTGTAGTGAAGTTTGAATTTTGTGTTGTGGTCTAAAATATGACAGTATTTTTTTATGCGGTTCTGACACTAGTTAGGAAAACACAAGATTTAAAGGCGATTTCCCTGCCTGTTGTACCTGATTTTTTTGTGCAAAAAGTTTCCCAAAGTGTCATTTTTCAGATTTAAAGACAATTTTGGACCCAATGTTTATATTGCCAATAGTATACGCTAAAACGTTAGCACTGAGGCCTATGGAAAACATTTACACCTGTGTAACCTAAAGGATTAAATTTTTTAATCCAAGATGGCCGCCAGTTTTTTGTCCGAATGACCCCAAAATGACTCGTTCCCATCTACATTCCAATTTCAACAGCCATGACAAATTTTATGATGATCAGACTAAAGGTACGACCTGTAGCCCGTGCTAAAGGATTTAGTCATACAAAGAGTAAAATCCAAGATGGCTGCTGGCGGCCATGTTTTTTGGCCGAATGACCCCAAAATGACTCGTTCCCATGTACATGTCATTATTAACATTCTTGACAAAATTTATGATGATCAGACTAAAAGTACGACCTGTAGCCCGTGCTGAAGGATTTAGTCATACAAAGAGTAAAATCCAAGATGGCTGCTGGCGGCCATGTTTTTGGGCCGAATGACCCCAAAATTACTCGTTTCCCATCTACATGTCAATATTAACATCCATGACAAATTTCATAACGATCAGACAAATAGTACGGCCTGTAGCCCGTGCTAATGGATTGAATTTTGAAATCCAAGATGGCCACTGGTGGCCATGTTTTTTTACCGAATGACCCCAAAATTAATCATTCCGGTCTAAATGTTGATGTCAACAGCTATGACAAATTTCATAATTATCCGACCAAAGGTACGACCTGTAGCCTGCATTGTTGACGCCTTACGTACACACACACACACGGACGACAAATCCATGGCAATAGTAAAGTTGAGCTAAAAATGAATGGTCCATCAGTCATTGGTTCAGACAACAGATAGATGCAAGCTAATATATAAGAGCAGAAGGACTCATGTTCTTTGGTGGGGAACAAGCCTGCAAATAGCGTGTCTGTCATTTGCAGAATGAGGTCCCCAGAGGGTGAATTTAGTGATGACAGTGGGCTAGCATCACAAAATTCACCCTCTGGAGACCTCATTCTGCTTATGCTTCATCTTCCGGGAAGTATCTATAGTATCAAATTAAGATTGTTTTAAGTTACATTTCCCTTCTAGGAAGTTTCTATATCCCCTAATTTGCAGAAGATAAAATTCATAATTGAGGTGCCCAATGGGTGAACATCACCAACTTCAACTGGGGAACTTCAATCTGATCCTAGGTCTGCCATATCAGTTGAGGGCCGAAGCAGAATGAGGTCCCCAGAGGGTGAATTTAGTGCTTCTAGCCCGCTATGTGGGATAGCATCACTAAATTCTCCCTCTGGGGACCTCATTCTGCAAATGACAGACACCCTATTTCAAGGCTTGGTGGGGAAATGTTTAGATTATAAGTTCAACAACTTGTTTGTATAACTTATTACTATACATCCCTTAACTCTATTTCACATGATAATCTGGGAAAAAGTCATATTGGAATCCCGAAAGTCCTATTGGACTCGATTCGAGTCCAATGTGACTACATGTATTATAAAAGTTATCGGAACTGGGCGACGCCATTTGGATAAACAAACAAATGGATAATATAAATGTCATTATACAATGTTGTGTACAGTATGTGTTTTTCTTGTACTCATCCAGGTTGTGGTGAATGGACATGTTGGACTCAATGGACTCTAACAAGAAAAACATATATTGTACACAATATTGTATAATAACTTTATAGTACCTGATCATTTACTGGGGGAATTACTTATCAATGAGTGTTTTAGTAAAGAAAGGATTTATATGTATCATGAAATAATGATTACTTCATCAAAAATATTCAACAGAACAAAACAACTTGAAAAGAACATGAAACATGTGATACAAACAAACCTTCAAATACTTGTGGAAAGACAATAAATCTCCTGTTAGAGAGATCAGACATTATAAAGCTATATCAAAAAATGGTCTATAAATTTCCATAATTCAAAATAAATAATTCACTACACCATTATTACTAAGGTGGCGTAAAGACTTTTATTACATGATCCTACCCTTATTCCAATAGACCTTTGACTTCCGGTTTGTCATCTATTTACATTCCGTATGCTACGCCTCTGGCTTCCAATATTTTTCCAACAAACTATAATGAATGAAGATTTTGAAAAATGATGTAATTAAATATACGTCATTAAAACTCCAGAGTCTTTATGACATGATTAGCACTATTTTCCTATGTAATATTCGAGCGTAATAGACACGTGTAATATCGTTGTGTGCAATGACGTCACGTTGCTCTTTGGGCCAAAGTTCGCAGTTCGCTGGCTGCAGTTAATTATTGTTCTTTTCGATAACATTTTAGTGATTATATGATCATGTGATAAAAAGTATCTCAAACTCGTTCTATTGTATATGTAATTTATCAACCTCGTGCACTAAATTCTATTTGAGCCTCTGTAAACCTCGGCTCAAATCGAATTTAGTGAACTCGGTTGATAAATTCCGTATAAAATAGAACGAGTTTGAGATCCTCTATTTATTTATCTGGGACTATCTCTTAACGAGGAAAAACAATGCACAGTTGCATGAAACATCATCGCTTGCCTTATAGAAGCTTATTTTAGTTTTGCATCACATTTGTTGATTTAAGTATGTTTTGTTAAGGATTTTTGTTGGATCATGTAATAAATAGAATCTACAACTCGTCCCCAGTTTATAGCGGAATTTACAAAACTCTTCCAGTAAATTAGGTCTGGACCGAGCCTTTGGTCTTGTTCTGTGAATTCAGCTATAAACTGGCGACTCGTAGATCCTCTATATCCAGGCTCATTTCAGTGAAGTAATTAGGACACAAGAATATATTTTGAATGGAAGAACTTTGCAAAATCCTGAAAAATTAACCATGATTCTGTTGTGGTTAAGGAGCCGATTATTTAGGGCATTATATTATTTCTATGGAGGATCATTTTACAATTGTAACTAATGTGTGCCTGTGACGCTAAAGATGGATTATCCAAATTAACGCTCACAAATATTTGAATTGAGTCAAAGTTTTTAAATTTTTGAAGTTTGTTATTTCTCGAGATGTGCAAATTATTTGTGGCCCAGAAAAACGTCGTCATGAGACGGTCTCGGACAAAATAGTGAAGATGGATAACTCTAAAATAAAGTGGTAATACGGCCAAATTTTGTGATACTCAAGTGATAATACGGCCATATTTCATTGAACAAAATGTTGATAAATAACACATTTTGGGATATTTGATACCATAGTTGACAGTGGTTAATAGCATTATTTTGTTGCAATTGATCAATTCTGACAACTAAAGCATATATTGAAGAAATGTTGTTGCATCTTGATAGGGGACCATCTGATCGGATAGAGTACCTTTAATAGTAATTATCTTTTATAGACCAATTTTAATGAGATTCTAAATAGAACTTGCATTACTGCAACTTACACTTTCAGTGGATTCTCAAACAGAATATTTTTCCCCTCTTGTGCTAGTTTTGCCATCCGAACGTGTGTGAACCAGGCTATTATCCCATCCCAATGTATGTGAACCAGGCTATTATGTTGGTGTGGCTATAGATGTCATGAATATCGACTCTGTCTACATCCGTTGAGATTATATTCCACCAATTTAAAATGGAACATTTTGAAGAACAAGCTGACAGCTGTATCCCTGTCTAGGTGGGCAAAATTGGAGATAGGCATTTTCAAAATATGCTAAAAATGATTGAAATCATGTAATATTTGTTTGACATTGGTTAATATTTGTTTTAGTTCCAGCTTTAAATTTAAATTGCAATGCCAAAAAAATAAAGGGCGTAACTCTAGTAAAAATGTATGGCCGGGCAAAGTTTGAAATCCATTAATAATTGTTCAAAATAACACACAAGACAACTTTTTGGGAACAGACAGACAGACAAAAGTCTTCGCCTAAATCATGCAAAGTTGAGTCTTGAGACCTTCACTTTCTGTGAAATACATTATTAAGAAACAGATAAATGACTACAGTACAGTAATGCCCTCCGGAAAGCTCTCACTAAATATATTACCTTTGCTATTTCTTCATGTTATAAAGTCTCCCAGATTTTGAACTTGTTTTTTTTTTAACATATTTATTGTGACCCACTATATACAATACATATTACACAGATGAAATATAACAATGATGATATGTGTGTGGGCACAGAGGATCGGAGCACAAGTTGCCTAACTTATCAGAGCTCCTCTCCCCTGGCATTCAGTTACTAATAAATTTAAATATCAGAGATGGTTTTTAATTCAGGTGCATTGTAGAAGTTACTGTTTAAGTGTGACTGTTGGAGTGGCTGTTGTCTCGCAGATTGGGGTAAGAGAAACTATAACGAGAGAGAATTCTGAGATTAGGAGAAATTAAGTGAAACGGTCTGTAGATGAGATAAATTATTTTACTGTCTCGAATAGGCGCACATTTAGCTTTCCGCTGTAGTGTTGTACACCAAACAGGAGATCTTTTTCGGAGACAATGGTCATGTTAAGTTCATCCATACGAGCCCACATCCGATTTCTCGCTTCTGCGTACAGAGGACAACTGAAGAAAAAATGGTTTGCGTCTTCACATGAATATCCACAAGTACAGTTTGGATGAGCTGAGATGTAATTTTCATATTTATCAAAGTTAAGGTCACTATACAGTTATTTCTAAGTCTGCAGTGCAAAATATTTAATCTCCTTTGACCTGTATTAAAATATGGTGGGGGTTTCAGTCAGTTCTTTATTACAGAATGTTCTATACATGTTACTTATGATTTCGTCGTTAGTTGGTTCTGATGAGGGGTCGTCAACTTTTTTGTTATCGGTAGTGGTTTTGCATGATAGATTCCATTCAGCTATCATAGATGGGACGAAACTCGATTTGAAGTGGGTCGTGTGAACTTGTGGAATATGAGCTGTATTAATGTATCTATAGCGAGATTCATGGCATCATCTACTGTGACGGATGCATGCTTCAAATTAATCATTTAAAATTTATACATGCTGTGCATATCAATGAAGGTCACGACATCCTTCGGAACTCTGTGTTCATAGGCGACGTGCTGATCTGCCACAGCGCGGGCTGCTAAACATTGTAAATTGATCTCAGGTCCATTGGCAAACTCTCCCTTCAAAACATCTGGAATCAGGTCAAAGTAGGTCTTTCCATTTCTATTTCGAATATTGTCATGTGGTCTAGCTTCTAGGAGGAGGTCAACAACAGCTTTGGCTCTCTTATATCCCCCCTTCCAGCCCGTCACTTTTCTGTTACTGAATAATCTACCGGTATAATCAAGTTCAAAAAGGTCACCATATAATAATGCAGTCATCAGACAGGTGTCACCGTTACAATCCCTGCTGTTTAGATCAAATCCGCTTTCCAGTAGGACCTGCAATTAATTTAAATAAATAAAATATTTATGCTGCGACATGATCAATCAGCGAAGGTTGTTATTTTTTTCTGAACACATTGATTGTAGTTTTATTCCAATATCCTATCGCTCTTAGAAAGTGTTTAAATGGTAAGCGGTGTCATTTCTGACACTGGACATCTCGCGTTGTATGTTTTTAAAACTTATTTTCCATTTAGCATGCTATTTTGTTTTCACAAAACAAACTTCACATACCAGAATGACGGAATTAGCCGAGTTCACTTCATGAGGTCATACAAGTTTGTAATCTTTCTAAATTATGTAAACGTTGTGATTACTTTTTTTCATCATATTAAATTACCGCTTTTAATTGGCATTTGATGATTTGTTGTTGAGTTCAGAACAAATATGTTTTCTACGGAAGAAACCAGTTTGATTACATTCATCGGTGGTGTTATGTGAGTGTGACAACAATACTTGACACACATCGTTCTGTCATTAACATTATGACCGCGTATTGCTTTCGAGGTATGAACAATGGCTGGGCCATGCACTCTTGTTAGAAACACAATAGCTCCGATGTTTGAGCCGCATTTAGAAGCTTTCTGGTGTTATGAATGAGAAACCTGCAGTAATAAGCCGTAGTTTTTTGTAATAATTTGAAGGATTAGTTGTTTTAACGGAATTTTGAGACGGTGCATTAATGTAACCAATATATTTTATATTATAATTTATAGTTATGGTTAATACTATGATCTTGGTGGGGTTACCATTTCTGATTATGGTTTTCTTGTAAGAGACTATTGGCATGGATTGCAGATGTAATCTAGCATCTCGCTCTCCGATATAAGTTATAATAAAAGGCCGTCCGACCACAGTGTCCCCCGGAAAAGTGGCTTCATTGGGGGCATCAGATTTTCTCAAAAAAATAACAAGGACCCTAAATCCAATACTAAATTTCAGAACAATCCAACCAGTGTCCCATGAAATGGTGGATAAAGTATCAAAATAAATTTGATTCAGATATGATCACACAGACTAAAGTTATCATCCGGAAACCAGAAATTGACATGATTCTAAGTTGAAAAAGGGCCATAACTTCGAACTTCGAACTTGACCTGTATATAGGGCTGATAAACTCACATACCAAATTTGGTTCAGTTAGGATCACAAAAACTGAAGTTATCACCCGGAAACCAGAAAATTACAAGATTCTAAGTCAATAAAAGGCCATAACTCTCGCAAAAATGGGTGGAGCAAACCCATATTCGAACTTGACCTGTATTTTGGTCTGATAAAAAACTCACTTATGAAATTTGCTTTTGATCTAATAACCGAAACTAAAGTTATCATCTGGAAACCATTTCCGGATGCACGCACAGACGGACAGACACCGGCTATTTTATCGGGGGACAACTAGCTGGTATATAAGGAAACTTTGCTTAGTTGCAGATAAGAAATTGACAACGCACAGTTCTGCCATAATAAGAAAATTCTTGTGAAGACAGAGCAATATCTGTTGTGGAAAGAAACATTATCAAATGATATTTAGTAGTGCATCTATTTGAACATCAAAGCTTAGTATTAAACAAGAAACCTATGCACAATGATTAGCTGCAACATAATGTTATTGTGTAATTATTTGGTCCACAGTGTTCACATAAAATGACTTGATTGGACAGGTTACTGATGTAATGGTCATGCTATATTTTCGTAGGTCACATGACTGTCTCTAACCATCATATTTCAACTCAAATACAGTAACCTACCTTGAATTATATGTTTATCTTAAACTAATAACCTAATAAATTTGAAATTACCCCAGAATATGGATATACACAGGCATCATAACCCTTAGAACCATATATGGTTACCAAGGTCACGTGACCACTATGGGGTGCACGGCCAATGTGGTTGCGACAATTTAACAGGTCTAAAATTAATATAATTATAAGTTCATTAACATAAAACCCAGAATTTTAATGCATTACCCTGCATTACCAGTACATATACATGTATGTACATCAATGTGACCACATACAGAAATACATGGACATGGTAATCACCTTAGTTATGTAACATCTTCAATTGTAGGTGTATATAGCAAATATAGGCCATGCATGAGTCCCTCCCTGAAAGATGGCAACTAATGAAGATAAAACAAGAAACAATTCTGATCATAATTACCAATTTCTGCACTGATGGCACCAATATATAGTAATGCCTTAATTAACCGACTTCACAACAGCAGAATTATGGTAACTTTTCAAGATTTATTAGGAAATATGGCTTGTTGACATTCATCGGAAAGCTCTCATTGTTGCCTTTCCGATGAATGGCAACAAGCCATATTTCCGACTAAATCCTGAAAAGTTACCCATAATTCTGCTGTGGTTAAGGAGTCTATTATTTAGAGCATTATTGTATACCATATAAGCATGATTGTTCATTAAATAGTGTGCACACCATGATGGCCACCAATGTCACTAGACTGCTATGGTGGTGGCATGAGTGGCTATGAACTTGCTATGCCTATATCTAATCATATATGAAGTTTGAATAACAGGTCAGCAGACCACAGTGTCCCCCGAAAACGTGGCAAGTAGATGTCGCTTTATTAAAGAAATTAAAAAAAATGTTGAAATTTTCTAAGTCGAAAAGGGTTAATAACTTTGTCACAAAATAATTTTTCCGTCATCTATATACATGCTGCACATCTTCAATATATGGGCAACAATATTCTGAAGTTTCAAATCTCCAGGATGAAAACTGTAGGAGGAGCTGATTGCACCATGAAGGTACTCAAAAGTGTGATGGACGAACGGACGGACCCCAATTCTATAGTCCCCCGAAAATTAAATTTTCGAGGGACAACAAATTATTCAAAGCAATACTTGAGATACACTATGTTACCCAAATGTACACCCATAATTTTTATATACATGTATGGTATGCTTGGCAGTGGGGAATCCATCTGCAGAATAAAAGAGTGAATAAAATATCAGTCATATAGTTTTATTGTTTACCTTGGTCAGGTCTTCATATGGAAGTTCTGTATTAAAATCAAGGTGTCCATTATTCCCACTGTTGTTATCTAGAGCCAAATGAAGAAGAGTCCGATTTTTATCATCTACCGGCTTCAACTTCGCCATCTCAAGGCAGAATTCTCTAAGCTGTTCCGGCAAAGTAGATTTTGAATTACCCGATCTGCCACTGTCGTTACTGACACTTCCCTCATCTTCATACGACATGGCTGCCAAGCAAAGAGTTATATCATTCATGACCTCATATCGTTTATTCTGCAACTTGGCACTCAAGTCATTTCCGGGTGTTAAAGCTTTACTTAAAATCCTGAGAAAACTCATTGTATGATCACTGCTTCCTTCTAAAACCTTCGTCATTTCCTGAAGAATTGACATGATCATGTGGCTAAGGTCGTTATTCTTGAGACAGAGAGAAAGTGCATACTTCAGTACCTTTACTCGCTTCTCATGGAGAGAAGCTTTTTCAATGAGCCAACTACCTTCCTCTAACATCTTTATAAAGTCAGGACTGTCTCCGAGAACCCGATCATATATCAGCAGTGAGTGGTCACAAAGCAGCTTTCGTTGGGACAGAACCAGACCTGTTAAGTTTTGAAAATGTCAATCCGTGAGATTTTTGCGGGAGGTATGCCCAAATATGTTCATGTTCCAAAAATAATTTTTATGATGAAGATTGCATAGTTTTTATGAGTTTCTATTTTATAAATATATAGACCTAAATAAAATGGCAATGAATGTCCTGTTGGTAATTGTAATAGAGCTGCTCTGTGTGGGAGATACCACCATTTATTAAAAAGAAAGAAGCAGATCACACTTCGTAAAAATACTCAGAATTCCACCGGAAACAGCCGGATATGCGCGAAACCGAAAGTACAACATCGTAATAAACGACAAAATTGACTCGTCTTACGGTTTAACCCACAAATGAAATGCACACATTCCACCATTTATTAACAAATTTTAAGAAGCAGAAACTTTGTTTAAAGTTAGTCAAAACGAATCCGAGTTACACAGGTTATAACCGGACATGTATGCGTGAAACCGAAAGTACAAAATGACCCGTCTTAAAAGTTTTACCCGCAAAATAAAAGACACATTCCGTTCTCAATGCATACCACTATCAGTGAACTTAAATCATAAAGTATCCATTACTTATGTTCATCAATGAGGCCTCACAATACAGCTGCACACTTGTGATTAAACGTATTGTTTTATTTCGTTTGCAATGCATGCCACTAATCCGTTACTAAGAAATGTTCATCAATGCGGCCTAACAATACAGAACTTTGCACACTTGTGATTATACGTATTGTTTACTAAAACAACACCCTCCATACGTGTGGCTTCACCAGAGTGTGAAAATCAATTAATATCAGTCACAGTTCACCACAACTTGAGTCTTCAATCAAAAGTTACCGACGATACATTCTGTGAATGTTAATGTGTGGGTATTTACGGTACCGGGAGAGTGGCTAAAATGCAAGCTTGGCAGTTTTTAAGGCAGGTGACTAAAAGACAAGCTTGGCATTTTCAAATTTTTTAAAAGCCTTTTAAACGCAGTTTTCGGGTGAATTATGCGGGAATAGCACCAGTTAATTACTTATATGGCCCATTTTCGTAAATTAATCGACAATAGTGGCAGTAATGTCCCCGATTGGTTGGTTAATAGGGGGCGTGGTCACAAAATCAAAACATCGTCTTTTTACGCAGATTTCTTGTCGGTTTTTGGTCGATTTCTCTTTTTAAACATCAGTTGGACTCAGTTTTTTATTCAAAACATGTTGAATGGTTATCATTTATCACTCTCATAGTCGAGCTTGGCGGTTTTGAACATTATATGCGAAGAATTTTTCACTTTTAGATGACCGACCACCGAACCGCCAAGCACGAATAAAAAATCTAAATATTAAGCTGAATTTTCGGGAGTGACTAAAATGCAGAATGGGACGGGACGGTATGGGACGGTATTGGGACGGTATTAGAAAACCGGCTGTTTATCAATAATACAGCGTGTAGCGGCATCAAAATGGTTATATATAGTCGGCATTAACATTGCGTACATGGAGCAACAATATAATAGTCTCATTCGCCAACACAAAGCTCATATTATCGGCTAAAAATAGACACGACGGAAATAGGCGATTACGGTCAAACGCAGAACGAAAATGTAAACACCAAATCACCCCATACATTCATATTTCCCTGTCCCACGGTGATATTTTTGCATAAAATGTTAGATTAACATCTTTTCGACATCACTGTAGCATTTTATTGACCATAATCAAGATGAAAACAACTTTTTTCGTCGATGGGAAATTGCAGAACGAAAATGTAAACTGTAGCATTTTATTGACCATAATCAAGATGAAAACAACTTTTTTCGTCGATGGGAAATTGCAGAACGAAAATGTAAACAAACACCAAATCATCCCATGCATTCACATTTCCCCGTCCCGCGGCGATATTTTTACATAAAATGTTAGATTAACATCTTCTCGACATCATTGTAGCATTTTAATGACCATAATCAAGATTAAAACATGTTTTTATTCGCTGATGGGACGGTACGGAAGCGGTATTAATGCATTTATGGTCTACATGTTCGTTCTGCCATTACCGCGGCCGTTCTGCATTTTACCCATCGACGAAACAAGTTCTTTTAAACTAGATTAAAATGTTACACTGATGTCGTGAATTAGATTTGTCCTTATTGCGCTAATAAGGGATTCCTTATTGCGCTTAAGCTCAATTATTTATTAAATGTCAATTTGGCATCCCACAATACTGGGCCACACATTTTGAAATTAGTTATTTTAATACTACAGGTCACTGTTGGAGACTTTTGTTCAATTTTAATCTGCAAGGCCTGTACTAGTGTAGGCTTACTGCGGCCAGTCCAGTCCAAAGCCATACATGTACATTTTAGTGTCAAATTGCACTTGCTACATGTACATTTTTCTGACGCTATCTACCCACACTGTTTTTTTTTAATCTGCGTGTTTGAACGATAGGTTCTCCAAAAGTTCCCATTAATACGAATGCGGTGCACGATGTTTGTGTTTACCATCTAATACCGTCCCATCCCGTTTTGCAATTTTCAAAGGTTTTTCTGCGTTTTACGACTGCTGTCCCATCAGCGAAAACAGTTTTGATCTTGATTATGGTCAATAAAATGCTAAAATGATGCCGAGAAGATGTTGATCTAACATTTTATGCAAAAATATCACCGTGGGACGGGGAAATATGAATGTGATGAATGATGTTTTAGAGTAAGCAATATTTAATTACGAACAGAACATGTCGTTCTGCAATTTCCTAAGCTGTTCTGCGTTTTTCAACTTCCGTCCCATTAGCGAAACAAATTGTTTTAATCTTGATTATGGTCAATAAAATGCTACACAGATGTCGAGAAGATATTATTCTAATATTATGTACAGAAATATCGTCATGGGACGGCGGCAAAATATGAATGCATTTATGGTCTACATGTTCGTTCTGCCATTACCGCGGCCGTTCTGCATTTTACCCATCGACGAAACAAGTTCTTTTAAACTAGATTAAAATGTTACACTGATGTCGTGAATATATCAATCTAACATATGTCAAGAATAGTCGCCATAGGACGGCGAAATATGAATGAATTTGTTGTTTTGTAATTATAATAAAGAGCGTTTCTTTGTTTATATTATATAACCCATGAGATATGTGTTTGCCATTAACCACATGTTGCTGGTTCGAACAGCGTTCAAATACATGAATAGTAGAATACTCAACACCATTCGGAAGTGCATAACACAAACAGCGAGTAATTCTCACTGAGACGATATCATCACCCTAAAGAGTCTGTGTCATCTGCCACCAGTTATGCAAACACAAGCTTAGTGCCAACGTAAACTCAAGCTCAGTGCCGACGTGAACAGAGTGTGAACAACTGGACGCCGTGTCAAACATTTTTGATATTGGTTTCTCCTTGTACGTTCATTAATAGTGAATTCTTATAGTACTCGCATGTGATATTTGGATTTACCACACAATTTGTAAGTAAAAACTGATTTTGTTATGTTTCGATCGTTCTGCGTTTTACCATAGCTCTTCTGTCCCATATCGATGGGTATCCAGACGATTGGGACCTTGGACGCTTGGGACTGCGTTCTGCGTTTTGTCGCTGCTATCCCATCAGCGAAATAAGTTGTTTTAATCTTTAATGATCATGACGTCGAAAAGATGTTAGCTGTTCTGCGTTTTCTAATACCGTCCCATCCTATCTAATAAAAAAGTTGTTTTAATCTTGATTATGGTCAATAAAATGGGACCACCAATAAAATGCTGCACTGATGACCATATAGAGCCATTTCGGTGCTGCTACATGCTGTATTATTGCTAAACAGCAAGTTATGGGGTCTATCTTAGCTGTTCTGCGTTTTCTAATACCGTCCCATCCTATCTAATACCGTCCCATATCTCCCTCATGAGAAAATAGTAGAATTATCCTATATTTGCCTGTTAACAGGAATAGAATCTGATGGAATCTGAATAGGCCTACACGTGGACAGTCACCATGTGACCAATAAACTCCACCCATTGCACCATGGACTACACTATTGGAATTATAGGGAGTTTATGTAATATTCCTTATTTGCGCTTATGCGCAATAAGGAATATTCTTATTGCACTTAAGCCCAATAAGGAAATTCCTTATTGCGCTTAAACGCAATAAGGAATCTCTTATTGTGCTTAAGGGCAATTAGATTTGTCCTTATTGCGCTAATAAGGGATTCCTTATTGCGCTTAAGCTCAATTATTTATTAAATGTCAATTTGGCATCCCACAATACTGGGCCACACATTTTGAAATTAGTTATTTTAATACTACAGGTCACTGTTGGAGACTTTTGTTCAATTTTAATCTGCAAGGCCTGTACTAGTGTAGGCTTACTGCGGCCAGTCCAGTCCAAAGCCATACATGTACATTTTAGTGTCAAATTGCACTTGCTACATGTACATTTTGCTACATGTACATGTTTTCATCTTGATTATGGTCAATAAAATGTTACAATGATGTCGAGAAGATATTAATCTAACATTTTGTGTAAAAATATCGCCGCGGGACGGGGAAATGTGAATGCATGGGGTGATTTGGTGTTTGTTTACATTTTCGTTCTGCAATTTCGCTTCCGTCCCATCGACGAAAAAAGTTGTTTTCATCCGTCCCATCAGCGAAAAAAAACATGTTTTCATCTTGATTATGGTCAATAAAATGCTACAGTGATGTCGAAAAGATGTTAATCTAACATTTTATGCAAATATATCGCCGCGGGACGGGGAAATGTGAATGCATGGGGTGATTTGGTGTTTGTTTACATTTTCGTTCTGCAATTTCGCTTCCGTCCCATCAGCGAAAAAAAACATGTTTTCATCTTGATTATGGTCAATAAAATGGGACCACCAATAAAATGCTGCACTGATGACCATATAGAGCCATTTTGGTGCTGCTACATGCTGTATTATTGCTAAACAGCAAGTTTAGGGGTCTATCTTAGCTGTTCTGCGTTTTCTAATACCGTCCCATCCTATCTAATACCGTCCCATCCCGTTCTGCAATTTCGCTTCCGTCCCATCAGCGAAAAAAAACATGTTTTCATCTTGATTATGGTCAATAAAATGTTACAATGATGTCGAGAAGATATTAATCTAACATTTTATGTAAAAATATCGCCGCGGGACGGGGAAATGTGAATGCATGGGGTGATTTGGTGTTTGTTTACATTTTCGTTCTGCAATTTCGCTTCCGTCCCATCAGCGAAAAAAAACATGTTTTCATCTTGATTATGGTCAATAAAATGGGATCACCAATAAAATGCTGCACTGATGACCATATAGAGCCATTTTGGTGCTGCTACATGCTGTATTATTGCTAAACAGCAAGTTTAGGGGTCTATCTTAGCTGTTCTGCGTTTTCTAATACCGTCCCATCCTATCTAATACCGTCCCATCAGCGAAAAAAAACATGTTTTCATCTTGATTATGGTCAATAAAATGTTACAATGATGTCGAGAAGATATTAATCTAACATTTTATGTAAAAATATCGCCGCGGGACGGGGAAATGTGAATGCATGGGGTGATTTGGTGTTTGTTTACATTTTCGTTCTGCAATTTCGCTTCCGTCCCATCGACGAAAAAAGTTGTTTTCATCCGTCCCATCAGCGAAAAAAAACATGTTTTCATCTTGATTATGGTCAATAAAATGCTACAGTGATGTCGAAAAGATGTTAATCTAACATTTTATGCAAAAATATCGCCGCGGGACGGGGAAATGTGAATACATGGGGTGATTTGGTGTTTGTTTACATTTTCGTTCTGCAATTTCGCTTCCGTCCCATCAGCGAAAAAAAACATGTTTTCATCTTGATTATGGTCAATAAAATGGGATCACCAATAAAATGCTGCACTGATGACCATATAGAACCATTTTGGTGCTGCTACATGCTGTATTATTGCTAAACAGCAAGTTTAGGGGTCTATCTTAGCTGTTCTGCGTTTTCTAATACCGTCCCATCCTATCTAATACCGTCCCATCCCGTTCTGCAATTTCGCTTCCGTCCCATCAGCGAAAAAAAACATGTTTTCATCTTGATTATGGTCAATAAAATGTTACAATGATGTCGAGAAGATATTAATCTAACATTTTATGTAAAAATATCGCCGCGGGACGGGGAAATGTGAATGCATGGGGTGATTTGGTGTTTGTTTAGATTTTCGTTCTGCAATTTCGCTTCCGCCCCATCGACGAAAAAAGTTGTTTTCATCCGTCCCATCAGCGAAAAAAAACATGTTTTCATCTTGATTATGGCCAATAAAATGCTACAGTGATGTCGAAAAGATGTTAATCTAACATTTTATGCAAAAATATCGCCGCGGGACGGGGAAATGTGAATACATGGGGTGATTTGGTGTTTGTTTACATTTTCGTTCTGCAATTTCGCTTCCGTCCCATCAGCGAAAAAAAACATGTTTTCATCTTGATTATGGTCAATAAAATGGGACCACCAATAAAATGCTGCACTGATGACCATATAGAGCCATTTTGGTGCTGCTACATGCTGTATTATTGCTAAACAGCAAGTTTAGGGGTCTATCTTAGCTGTTCTGCGTTTTCTAATACCGTCCCATCCTATCTAATACCGTCCCATCAGCGAAAAAAAACATGTTTTCATCTTGATTATGGTCAATAAAATGTTACAATGATGTCGAGAAGATATTAATCTAACATTTTATGTAAAAATATCGCCGCGGGACGGGGAAATGTGAATGCATGGGGTGATTTGGTGTTTGTTTACATTTTCGTTCTGCAATTTCGCTTCCGTCCCATCAGCGAAAAAAAACATGTTTTCATCTTGATTATGGTCAATAAAATGGGATCACCAATAAAATGCTGCACTGATGACCATATAGAACCATTTTGGTGCTGCTACATGCTGTATTATTGCTAAACAGCAAGTTTAGGGGTCTATCTTAGCTGTTCTGCGTTTTCTAATACCGTCCCATCCTATCTAATACCGTCCCATCCCGTTCTGCAATTTCGCTTCCGTCCCATCAGCGAAAAAAAACATGTTTTCATCTTGATTATGGTCAATAAAATGTTACAATGATGTCGAGAAGATATTAATCTAACATTTTGTGTAAAAATATCGCCGCGGGACGGGGAAATGTGAATGCATGGGGTGATTTGGTGTTTGTTTACATTTTCGTTCTGCAATTTCGCTTCCGTCCCATCGACGAAAAAAGTTGTTTTCATCCGTCCCATCAGCGAAAAAAAAGATGTTTTCATCTTGATTATGGTCAATAAAATGCTACAGTGATGTCGAAAAGATGTTAATCTAACATTTTATGCAAATATATCGCCGCGGGACGGGGAAATGTGAATGCATGGGGTGATTTGGTGTTTGTTTACATTTTCGTTCTGCAATTTCGCTTCCGTCCCATCAGCGAAAAAAAACATGTTTTCATCTTGATTATGGTCAATAAAATGGGACCACCAATAAAATGCTGCACTGATGACCATATAGAGCCATTTTGGTGCTGCTACATGCTGTATTATTGCTAAACAGCAAGTTTAGGGGTCTATCTTAGCTGTTCTGCGTTTTCTAATACCGTCCCATCCTATCTAATACCGTCCCATCCCGTTCTGCAATTTCGCTTCCGTCCCATCAGCGAAAAAAAACATGTTTTCATCTTGATTATGGTCAATAAAATGTTACAATGATGTCGAGAAGATATTAATCTAACATTTTATGTAAAAATATCGCCGCGGGACGGGGAAATGTGAATGCATGGGGTGATTTGGTGTTTGTTTACATTTTCGTTCTGCAATTTCGCTTCCGTCCCATCAGCGAAAAAAAACATGTTTTCATCTTGATTATGGTCAATAAAATGGGATCACCAATAAAATGCTGCACTGATGACCATATAGAGCCATTTTGGTGCTGCTACATGCTGTATTATTGCTAAACAGCAAGTTTAGGGGTCTATCTTAGCTGTTCTGCGTTTTCTAATACCGTCCCATCCTATCTAATACCGTCCCATCAGCGAAAAAAAACATGTTTTCATCTTGATTATGGTCAATAAAATGTTACAATGATGTCGAGAAGATATTAATCTAACATTTTATGTAAAAATATCGCCGCGGGACGGGGAAATGTGAATGCATGGGGTGATTTGGTGTTTTTTTACATTTTCGTTCTGCAATTTCGCTTCCGTCCCATCGACGAAAAAAGTTGTTTTCATCCGTCCCATCAGCGAAAAAAAACATGTTTTCATCTTGATTATGGTCAATAAAATGCTACAGTGATGTCGAAAAGATGTTAATCTAACATTTTATGCAAAAATATCGCCGCGGGACGGGGAAATGTGAATACATGGGGTGATTTGGTGTTTGTTTACATTTTCGTTCTGCAATTTCGCTTCCGTCCCATCAGCGAAAAAAAACATGTTTTCATCTTGATTATGGTCAATAAAATGGGATCACCAATAAAATGCTGCACTGATGACCATATAGAACCATTTTGGTGCTGCTACATGCTGTATTATTGCTAAACAGCAAGTTTAGGGGTCTATCTTAGCTGTTCTGCGTTTTCTAATACCGTCCCATCCTATCTAATACCGTCCCATCCCGTTCTGCAATTTCGCTTCCGTCCCATCAGCGAAAAAAAACATGTTTTCATCTTGATTATGGTCAATAAAATGTTACAATGATGTCGAGAAGATATTAATCTAACATTTTGTGTAAAAATATCGCCGCGGGACGGGGAAATGTGAATGCATGGGGTGATTTGGTGTTTGTTTACATTTTCGTTCTGCAATTTCGCTTCCGTCCCATCGACGAAAAAAGTTATTTTCATCCGTCCCATCAGCGAAAAAAAACATGTTTTCATCTTGATTATGGTGAATAAAATGCTACAGTGATGTCGAAAAGATGTTAATCTAACATTTTATGCAAATATATCGCCGCGGGACGGGGAAATGTGAATGCATGGGGTGATTTGGTGTTTGTTTACATTTTCGTTCTGCAATTTCGCTTCCGTCCCATCAGCGAAAAAAAACATGTTTTCATCTTGATTATGGTCAATAAAATGGGACCACCAATAAAATGCTGCACTGATGACCATATAGAGCCATTTTGGTGCTGCTACATGCTGTATTATTGCTAAACAGCAAGTTTAGGGGTCTATCTTAGCTGTTCTGCGTTTTCTAATACCGTCCCATCCTATCTAATACCGTCCCATCAGCGAAAAAAAACATGTTTTCATCTTGATTATGGTCAATAAAATGTTACAATGATGTCGAGAAGATATTAATCTAACATTTTATGTAAAAATATCGCCGCGGGACGGGGAAATGTGAATGCATGGGGTGATTTGGTGTTTGTTTACATTTTCGTTCTGCAATTTCGCTTCCGTCCCATCAGCGAAAAAAAACATGTTTTCATCTTGATTATGGTCAATAAAATGGGACCACCAATAAAATGCTGCACTGATGACCATATAGAGCCATTTTGGTGCTGCTACATGCTGTATTATTGCTAAACAGCAAGTTTAGGGGTCTATCTTAGCTGTTCTGCGTTTTCTAATACCGTCCCATCCTATCTAATACCGTCCCATCAGCGAAAAAAAACATGTTTTCATCTTGATTATGGTCAATAAAATGGGACCACCAATAAAATGCTGCACTGATGACCATATAGAGCCATTTTGGTGCTGCTACATGCTGTATTATTGCTAAACAGCAAGTTTAGGGGTCTATCTTAGCTGTTCTGCGTTTTCTAATACCGTCCCATCCTATCTAATACCGTCCCATCAGCGAAAAAAAACATGTTTTCATCTTGATTATGGTCAATAAAATGTTACAATGATGTCGAGAAGATATTAATCTAACATTTTATGTAAAAATATCGCCGCGGGACGGGGAAATGTGAATGCATGGGGTGATTTGGTGTTTGTTTACATTTTCGTTCTGCAATTTCGCTTCCGTCCCATCAGCGAAAAAAAACATGTTTTCATCTTGATTATGGTCAATAAAATGGGACCACCAATAAAATGCTGCACTGATGACCATATAGAGCCATTTTGGTGCTGCTACATGCTGTATTATTGCTAAACAGCAAGTTTAGGGGTCTATCTTAGCTGTTCTGCGTTTTCTAATACCGTCCCATCCTATCTAATACCGTCCCATCAGCGAAAAAAAACATGTTTTCATCTTGATTATGGTCAATAAAATGTTACAATGATGTCGAGAAGATATTAATCTAACATTTTATGTAAAAATATCGCCGCGGGACGGGGAAATGTGAATGCATGGGGTGATTTGGTGTTTGTTTACATTTTCGTTCTGCAATTTCGCTTCCGTCCCATCAGCGAAAAAAAACATGTTTTCATCTTGATTATGGTCAATAAAATGGGACCACCAATAAAATGCTGCACCGATGACCATATAGAGCCATTTTGGTGCCTCTACATGGTGTATTATTGCTAAACAGCAAGTTTAGGGGTCTATCTTAGCTGTTCTGCGTTTTCTAATACCGTCCCATCCTATCTAATACCGTCCCATCAGCGAAAAAAAACATGTTTTCATCTTGATTATGGTCAATAAAATGTTACAGTGATGTCGAGAAGATATTAATCTAACATTGTATGTAAAAATATCGCCGCGGGACGGGGAAATGTGAATGCATGGGGTGATTTGGTGTTTGTTTACATTTTCGTTCTGCAATTTCGCTTCCGTCCCATCAGCGAAAAAAAACATGTTTTCATCTTGATTATGGTCAATAAAATGGGACCACCAATAAAATGCTGCACCGATGACCATATAGAGCCATTTTGGTGCCTCTACATGGTGTATTATTGCTAAACAGCAAGTTTAGGGGTCTATCTTAGCTGTTCTGCGTTTTCTAATACCGTCCCATCCTATCTAATACCGTCCCATCAGCGAAAAAAAACATGTTTTCATCTTGATTATGGTCAATAAAATGCTAAAATGATGCCGAGAAGATGTTGATCTAACATTTTATGCAAAAATATCACCGTGGGACGGGGAAATATGAATGTGATGAATGATGTTTTAGAGTAAGCAATATTTAATTACGAACAGAACATGTCGTTCTGCAATTTCCTAAGCTGTTCTGCGTTTTTCAACTTCCGTCCCATTAGCGAAACAAATTGTTTTAATCTTGATTATGGTCAATAAAATGCTACACAGATGTCGAGAAGATATTATTCTAATATTATGTACAGAAATATCGTCATGGGACGGCGGCAAAATATGAATGCATTTATGGTCTACATGTTCGTTCTGCCATTACCGCGGCCGTTCTGCATTTTACCCATCGACGAAACAAGTTCTTTTAAACTAGATTAAAATGTTACACTGATGTCGTGAATATATCAATCTAACATATGTCAAGAATAGTCGCCATAGGACGGCGAAATATGAATGAATTTGTTGTTTTGTAATTATAATAAAGAGCGTTTCTTTGTTTATATTATATAACCCATGAGATATGTGTTTGCCATTAACCACATGTTGCTGGTTCGAACAGCGTTCAAATACATGAATAGTAGAATACTCAACACCATTCGGAAGTGCATAACACAAACAGCGAGTAATTCTCACTGAGACGATATCATCACCCTAAAGAGTCTGTGTCATCTGCCACCAGTTATGCAAACACAAGCTTAGTGCCAACGTAAACTCAAGCTCAGTGCCGACGTGAACAGAGTGTGAACAACTGGACGCCGTGTCAAACATTTTTGATATTGGTTTCTCCTTGTACGTTCATTAATAGTGAATTCTTATAGTACTCGCATGTGATATTTGGATTTACCACACAATTTGTAAGTAAAAACTGATTTTGTTATGTTTCGATCGTTCTGCGTTTTACCATAGCTCTTCTGTCCCATATCGATGGGTATCCAGACGATTGGGACCTTGGACGCTTGGGACTGCGTTCTGCGTTTTGCCGCTGCTATCCCATCAGCGAAATAAGTTGTTTTAATCTTTAATGATCATGACGTCGAAAAGATGTTAGCTGTTCTGCGTTTTCTAATACCGTCCCATCCTATCTAATAAAAAAGTTGTTTTAATCTTGATTATGGTCAATAAAATGGGACCACCAATAAAATGCTGCACTGATGACCATATAGAGCCATTTCGGTGCTGCTACATGCTGTATTATTGCTAAACAGCAAGTTATGGGGTCTATCTTAGCTGTTCTGCGTTTTCTAATACCGTCCCATCCTATCTAATACCGTCCCATCCCGTTCTGCAATTTCGCTTCCGTCCCATCAGCGAAAAAAAACATGTTTTCATCTTGATTATGGTCAATAAAATGTTACAATGATGTCGAGAAGATATTAATCTAACATTTTATGTAAAAATATCGCCGCGGGACGGGGAAATGTGAATGCATGGGGTGATTTGGTGTTTGTTTACATTTTCGTTCTGCAATTTCGCTTCCGTCCCATCAGCGAAAAAAAACATGTTTTCATCTTGATTATGGTCAATAAAATGGGACCACCAATAAAATGCTGCACCGATGACCATATAGAGCCATTTTGGTGCTGCTACATGCTGTATTATTGCTAAACAGCAAGTTTAGGGGTCTATCTTAGCTGTTCTGCGTTTTCTAATACCGTCCCATCCTATCTAATACCGTCCCATCAGCGAAAAAAAACATGTTTTCATCTTGATTATGGTCAATAAAATGTTACAATGATGTCGAGAAGATATTAATCTAACATTTTATGTAAAAATATCGCCGCGGGACGGGGAAATGTGAATGCATGGGGTGATTTGGTGTTTGTTTACATTTTCGTTCTGCAATTTCGCTTCCGTCCCATCAGCGAAAAAAAACATGTTTTCATCTTGATTATGGTCAATAAAATGGGACCACCAATAAAATGCTGCACCGATGACCATATAGAGCCATTTTGGTGCCTCTACATGGTGTATTATTGCTAAACAGCAAGTTTAGGGGTCTATCTTAGCTGTTCTGCGTTTTCTAATACCGTCCCATCCTATCTAATACCGTCCCATCAGCGAAAAAAAACATGTTTTCATCTTGATTATGGTCAATAAAATGTTACAGTGATGTCGAGAAGATATTAATCTAACATTGTATGTAAAAATATCGCCGCGGGACGGGGAAATGTGAATGCATGGGGTGATTTGGTGTTTGTTAACATTTTCGTTCTGCAATTTCGCTTCCGTCCCATCAGCGAAAAAAAACATGTTTTCATCTTGATTATGGTCAATAAAATGGGACCACCAATAAAATGCTGCACCGATGACCATATAGAGCCATTTTGGTGCCTCTACATGGTGTATTATTGCTAAACAGCAAGTTTAGGGGTCTATCTTAGCTGTTCTGCGTTTTCTAATACCGTCCCATCCTATCTAATACCGTCCCATCAGCGAAAAAAAACATGTTTTCATCTTGATTATGGTCAATAAAATGCTAAAATGATGCCGAGAAGATGTTGATCTAACATTTTATGCAAAAATATCACCGTGGGACGGGGAAATATGAATGTGATGAATGATGTTTTAGAGTAAGCAATATTTAATTACGAACAGAACATGTCGTTCTGCAATTTCCTAAGCTGTTCTGCGTTTTTCAACTTCCGTCCCATTAGCGAAACAAATTGTTTTAATCTTGATTATGGTCAATAAAATGCTACACAGATGTCGAGAAGATATTATTCTAATATTATGTACAGAAATATCGTCATGGGACGGCGGCAAAATATGAATGCATTTATGGTCTACATGTTCGTTCTGCCATTACCGCGGCCGTTCTGCATTTTACCCATCGACGAAACAAGTTCTTTTAAACTAGATTAAAATGTTACACTGATGTCGTGAATATATCAATCTAACATATGTCAAGAATAGTCGCCATAGGACGGCGAAATATGAATGAATTTGTTGTTTTGTAATTATAATAAAGAGCGTTTCTTTGTTTATATTATATAACCCATGAGATATGTGTTTGCCATTAACCACATGTTGCTGGTTCGAACAGCGTTCAAATACATGAATAGTAGAATACTCAACACCATTCGGAAGTGCATAACACAAACAGCGAGTAATTCTCACTGAGACGATATCATCACCCTAAAGAGTCTGTGTCATCTGCCACCAGTTATGCAAACACAAGCTTAGTGCCAACGTAAACTCAAGCTCAGTGCCGACGTGAACAGAGTGTGAACAACTGGACGCCGTGTCAAACATTTTTGATATTGGTTTCTCCTTGTACGTTCATTAATAGTGAATTCTTATAGTACTCGCATGTGATATTTGGATTTACCACACAATTTGTAAGTAAAAACTGATTTTGTTATGTTTCGATCGTTCTGCGTTTTACCATAGCTCTTCTGTCCCATATCGATGGGTATCCAGACGATTGGGACCTTGGACGCTTGGGACTGCGTTCTGCGTTTTGCCGCTGCTATCCCATCAGCGAAATAAGTTGTTTTAATCTTTAATGATCATGACGTCGAAAAGATGTTAGCTGTTCTGCGTTTTCTAATACCGTCCCATCCTATCTAATAAAAAAGTTGTTTTAATCTTGATTATGGTCAATAAAATGGGACCACCAATAAAATGCTGCACTGATGACCATATAGAGCCATTTCGGTGCTGCTACATGCTGTATTATTGCTAAACAGCAAGTTATGGGGTCTATCTTAGCTGTTCTGCGTTTTCTAATACCGTCCCATCCTATCTAATACCGTCCCATCCCGTTCTGCAATTTCGCTTCCGTCCCATCAGCGAAAAAAAACATGTTTTCATCTTGATTATGGTCAATAAAATGTTACAATGATGTCGAGAAGATATTAATCTAACATTTTATGTAAAAATATCGCCGCGGGACGGGGAAATGTGAATGCATGGGGTGATTTGGTGTTTGTTTACATTTTCGTTCTGCAATTTCGCTTCCGTCCCATCAGCGAAAAAAAACATGTTTTCATCTTGATTATGGTCAATAAAATGGGACCACCAATAAAATGCTGCACCGATGACCATATAGAGCCATTTTGGTGCTGCTACATGCTGTATTATTGCTAAACAGCAAGTTTAGGGGTCTATCTTAGCTGTTCTGCGTTTTCTAATACCGTCCCATCCTATCTAATACCGTCCCATCAGCGAAAAAAAACATGTTTTCATCTTGATTATGGTCAATAAAATGTTACAATGATGTCGAGAAGATATTAATCTAACATTTTATGTAAAAATATCGCCGCGGGACGGGGAAATGTGAATGCATGGGGTGATTTGGTGTTTGTTTACATTTTCGTTCTGCAATTTCGCTTCCGTCCCATCAGCGAAAAAAAACATGTTTTCATCTTGATTATGGTCAATAAAATGGGACCACCAATAAAATGCTGCACCGATGACCATATAGAGCCATTTTGGTGCCTCTACATGGTGTATTATTGCTAAACAGCAAGTTTAGGGGTCTATCTTAGCTGTTCTGCGTTTTCTAATACCGTCCCATCCTATCTAATACCGTCCCATCAGCGAAAAAAAACATGTTTTCATCTTGATTATGGTCAATAAAATGTTACAGTGATGTCGAGAAGATATTAATCTAACATTGTATGTAAAAATATCGCCGCGGGACGGGGAAATGTGAATGCATGGGGTGATTTGGTGTTTGTTAACATTTTCGTTCTGCAATTTCGCTTCCGTCCCATCAGCGAAAAAAAACATGTTTTCATCTTGATTATGGTCAATAAAATGGGACCACCAATAAAATGCTGCACCGATGACCATATAGAGCCATTTTGGTGCCTCTACATGGTGTATTATTGCTAAACAGCAAGTTTAGGGGTCTATCTTAGCTGTTCTGCGTTTTCTAATACCGTCCCATCCTATCTAATACCGTCCCATCAGCGAAAAAAAACATGTTTTCATCTTGATTATGGTCAATAAAATGCTAAAATGATGCCGAGAAGATGTTGATCTAACATTTTATGCAAAAATATCACCGTGGGACGGGGAAATATGAATGTGATGAATGATGTTTTAGAGTAAGCAATATTTAATTACGAACAGAACATGTCGTTCTGCAATTTCCTAAGCTGTTCTGCGTTTTTCAACTTCCGTCCCATTAGCGAAACAAATTGTTTTAATCTTGATTATGGTCAATAAAATGCTACACAGATGTCGAGAAGATATTATTCTAATATTATGTACAGAAATATCGTCATGGGACGGCGGCAAAATATGAATGCATTTATGGTCTACATGTTCGTTCTGCCATTACCGCGGCCGTTCTGCATTTTACCCATCGACGAAACAAGTTCTTTTAAACTAGATTAAAATGTTACACTGATGTCGTGAATATATCAATCTAACATATGTCAAGAATAGTCGCCACAGGACGGCGAAATATGAATGAATTTGTTGTTTTGTAATTATAATAAAGAGCGTTTCTTTGTTTATATTATATAACCCATGAGATATGTGTTTGCCATTAACCACATGTTGCTGGTTCGAACAGCGTTCAAATACATGAATAGTAGAATACTCAACACCATTCGGAAGTGCATAACACAAACAGCGAGTAATTCTCACTGAGACGATATCATCACCCTAAAGAGTCTGTGTCATCTGCCACCAGTTATGCAAACACAAGCTTAGTGCCAACGTAAACTCAAGCTCAGTGCCGACGTGAACAGAGTGTGAACAACTGGACGCCGTGTCAAACATTTTTGATATTGGTTTCTCCTTGTACGTTCATTAATAGTGAATTCTTATAGTACTCGCATGTGATATTTGGATTTACCACACAATTTGTAAGTAAAAACTGATTTTGTTATGTTTCGATCGTTCTGCGTTTTACCATAGCTCTTCTGTCCCATATCGATGGGTATCCAGACGATTGGGACCTTGGACGCTTGGGACTGCGTTCTGCGTTTTGCCGCTGCTATCCCATCAGCGAAATAAGTTGTTTTAATCTTTAATGATCATGACGTCGAAAAGATGTTAGCTGTTCTGCGTTTTCTAATACCGTCCCATCCTATCTAATAAAAAAGTTGTTTTAATCTTGATTATGGTCAATAAAATGGGACCACCAATAAAATGCTGCACTGATGACCATATAGAGCCATTTCGGTGCTGCTACATGCTGTATTATTGCTAAACAGCAAGTTATGGGGTCTATCTTAGCTGTTCTGCGTTTTCTAATACCGTCCCATCCTATCTAATACCGTCCCATCCCGTTCTGCAATTTCGCTTCCGTCCCATCAGCGAAAAAAAACATGTTTTCATCTTGATTATGGTCAATAAAATGTTACAATGATGTCGAGAAGATATTAATCTAACATTTTATGTAAAAATATCGCCGCGGGACGGGGAAATGTGAATGCATGGGGTGATTTGGTGTTTGTTTACATTTTCGTTCTGCAATTTCGCTTCCGTCCCATCAGCGAAAAAAAACATGTTTTCATCTTGATTATGGTCAATAAAATGGGACCACCAATAAAATGCTGCACCGATGACCATATAGAGCCATTTTGGTGCTGCTACATGCTGTATTATTGCTAAACAGCAAGTTTAGGGGTCTATCTTAGCTGTTCTGCGTTTTCTAATACCGTCCCATCCTATCTAATACCGTCCCATCAGCGAAAAAAAACATGTTTTCATCTTGATTATGGTCAATAAAATGTTACAATGATGTCGAGAAGATATTAATCTAACATTTTATGTAAAAATATCGCCGCGGGACGGGGAAATGTGAATGCATGGGGTGATTTGGTGTTTGTTTACATTTTCGTTCTGCAATTTCGCTTCCGTCCCATCAGCGAAAAAAAACATGTTTTCATCTTGATTATGGTCAATAAAATGGGACCACCAATAAAATGCTGCACCGATGACCATATAGAGCCATTTTGGTGCCTCTACATGGTGTATTATTGCTAAACAGCAAGTTTAGGGGTCTATCTTAGCTGTTCTGCGTTTTCTAATACCGTCCCATCCTATCTAATACCGTCCCATCAGCGAAAAAAAACATGTTTTCATCTTGATTATGGTCAATAAAATGTTACAGTGATGTCGAGAAGATATTAATCTAACATTGTATGTAAAAATATCGCCGCGGGACGGGGAAATGTGAATGCATGGGGTGATTTGGTGTTTGTTAACATTTTCGTTCTGCAATTTCGCTTCCGTCCCATCAGCGAAAAAAAACATGTTTTCATCTTGATTATGGTCAATAAAATGGGACCACCAATAAAATGCTGCACCGATGACCATATAGAGCCATTTTGGTGCCTCTACATGGTGTATTATTGCTAAACAGCAAGTTTAGGGGTCTATCTTAGCTGTTCTGCGTTTTCTAATACCGTCCCATCCTATCTAATACCGTCCCATCAGCGAAAAAAAACATGTTTTCATCTTGATTATGGTCAATAAAATGCTAAAATGATGCCGAGAAGATGTTGATCTAACATTTTATGCAAAAATATCACCGTGGGACGGGGAAATATGAATGTGATGAATGATGTTTTAGAGTAAGCAATATTTAATTACGAACAGAACATGTCGTTCTGCAATTTCCTAAGCTGTTCTGCGTTTTTCAACTTCCGTCCCATTAGCGAAACAAATTGTTTTAATCTTGATTATGGTCAATAAAATGCTACACAGATGTCGAGAAGATATTATTCTAATATTATGTACAGAAATATCGTCATGGGACGGCGGCAAAATATGAATGCATTTATGGTCTACATGTTCGTTCTGCCATTACCGCGGCCGTTCTGCATTTTACCCATCGACGAAACAAGTTCTTTTAAACTAGATTAAAATGTT
The DNA here is from genome assembly GCA_032622095.1 of Siphonodentalium dalli. Classification (NCBI taxonomy): domain Eukaryota; kingdom Metazoa; phylum Mollusca; class Scaphopoda; order Gadilida; family Siphonodentaliidae; genus Siphonodentalium; species Siphonodentalium dalli. The sequence continues at coordinate 69,425,605 of CP136063.1, forward strand.
ACACTGATGTCGTGAATATATCAATCTAACATATGTCAAGAATAGTCGCCATAGGACGGCGAAATATGAATGAATTTGTTGTTTTGTAATTATAATAAAGAGCGTTTCTTTGTTTATATTATATAACCCATGAGATATGTGTTTGCCATTAACCACATGTTGCTGGTTCGAACAGCGTTCAAATACATGAATAGTAGAATACTCAACACCATTCGGAAGTGCATAACACAAACAGCGAGTAATTCTCACTGAGACGATATCATCACCCTAAAGAGTCTGTGTCATCTGCCACCAGTTATGCAAACACAAGCTTAGTGCCAACGTAAACTCAAGCTCAGTGCCGACGTGAACAGAGTGTGAACAACTGGACGCCGTGTCAAACATTTTTGATATTGGTTTCTCCTTGTACGTTCATTAATAGTGAATTCTTATAGTACTCGCATGTGATATTTGGATTTACCACACAATTTGTAAGTAAAAACTGATTTTGTTATGTTTCGATCGTTCTGCGTTTTACCATAGCTCTTCTGTCCCATATCGATGGGTATCCAGACGATTGGGACCTTGGACGCTTGGGACTGCGTTCTGCGTTTTGCCGCTGCTATCCCATCAGCGAAATAAGTTGTTTTAATCTTTAATGATCATGACGTCGAAAAGATGTTAGCTGTTCTGCGTTTTCTAATACCGTCCCATCCTATCTAATAAAAAAGTTGTTTTAATCTTGATTATGGTCAATAAAATGGGACCACCAATAAAATGCTGCACTGATGACCATATAGAGCCATTTCGGTGCTGCTACATGCTGTATTATTGCTAAACAGCAAGTTATGGGGTCTATCTTAGCTGTTCTGCGTTTTCTAATACCGTCCCATCCTATCTAATACCGTCCCATCCCGTTCTGCAATTTCGCTTCCGTCCCATCAGCGAAAAAAAACATGTTTTCATCTTGATTATGGTCAATAAAATGTTACAATGATGTCGAGAAGATATTAATCTAACATTTTATGTAAAAATATCGCCGCGGGACGGGGAAATGTGAATGCATGGGGTGATTTGGTGTTTGTTTACATTTTCGTTCTGCAATTTCGCTTCCGTCCCATCAGCGAAAAAAAACATGTTTTCATCTTGATTATGGTCAATAAAATGGGACCACCAATAAAATGCTGCACCGATGACCATATAGAGCCATTTTGGTGCTGCTACATGCTGTATTATTGCTAAACAGCAAGTTTAGGGGTCTATCTTAGCTGTTCTGCGTTTTCTAATACCGTCCCATCCTATCTAATACCGTCCCATCAGCGAAAAAAAACATGTTTTCATCTTGATTATGGTCAATAAAATGTTACAATGATGTCGAGAAGATATTAATCTAACATTTTATGTAAAAATATCGCCGCGGGACGGGGAAATGTGAATGCATGGGGTGATTTGGTGTTTGTTTACATTTTCGTTCTGCAATTTCGCTTCCGTCCCATCAGCGAAAAAAAACATGTTTTCATCTTGATTATGGTCAATAAAATGGGACCACCAATAAAATGCTGCACCGATGACCATATAGAGCCATTTTGGTGCCTCTACATGGTGTATTATTGCTAAACAGCAAGTTTAGGGGTCTATCTTAGCTGTTCTGCGTTTTCTAATACCGTCCCATCCTATCTAATACCGTCCCATCAGCGAAAAAAAACATGTTTTCATCTTGATTATGGTCAATAAAATGTTACAGTGATGTCGAGAAGATATTAATCTAACATTGTATGTAAAAATATCGCCGCGGGACGGGGAAATGTGAATGCATGGGGTGATTTGGTGTTTGTTAACATTTTCGTTCTGCAATTTCGCTTCCGTCCCATCAGCGAAAAAAAACATGTTTTCATCTTGATTATGGTCAATAAAATGGGACCACCAATAAAATGCTGCACCGATGACCATATAGAGCCATTTTGGTGCCTCTACATGGTGTATTATTGCTAAACAGCAAGTTTAGGGGTCTATCTTAGCTGTTCTGCGTTTTCTAATACCGTCCCATCCTATCTAATACCGTCCCATCAGCGAAAAAAAACATGTTTTCATCTTGATTATGGTCAATAAAATGCTAAAATGATGCCGAGAAGATGTTGATCTAACATTTTATGCAAAAATATCACCGTGGGACGGGGAAATATGAATGTGATGAATGATGTTTTAGAGTAAGCAATATTTAATTACGAACAGAACATGTCGTTCTGCAATTTCCTAAGCTGTTCTGCGTTTTTCAACTTCCGTCCCATTAGCGAAACAAATTGTTTTAATCTTGATTATGGTCAATAAAATGCTACACAGATGTCGAGAAGATATTATTCTAATATTATGTACAGAAATATCGTCATGGGACGGCGGCAAAATATGAATGCATTTATGGTCTACATGTTCGTTCTGCCATTACCGCGGCCGTTCTGCATTTTACCCATCGACGAAACAAGTTCTTTTAAACTAGATTAAAATGTTACACTGATGTCGTGAATATATCAATCTAACATATGTCAAGAATAGTCGCCACAGGACGGCGAAATATGAATGAATTTGTTGTTTTGTAATTATAATAAAGAGCGTTTCTTTGTTTATATTATATAACCCATGAGATATGTGTTTGCCATTAACCACATGTTGCTGGTTCGAACAGCGTTCAAATACATGAATAGTAGAATACTCAACACCATTCGGAAGTGCATAACACAAACAGCGAGTAATTCTCACTGAGACGATATCATCACCCTAAAGAGTCTGTGTCATCTGCCACCAGTTATGCAAACACAAGCTTAGTGCCAACGTAAACTCAAGCTCAGTGCCGACGTGAACAGAGTGTGAACAACTGGACGCCGTGTCAAACATTTTTGATATTGGTTTCTCCTTGTACGTTCATTAATAGTGAATTCTTATAGTACTCGCATGTGATATTTGGATTTACCACACAATTTGTAAGTAAAAACTGATTTTGTTATGTTTCGATCGTTCTGCGTTTTACCATAGCTCTTCTGTCCCATATCGATGGGTATCCAGACGATTGGGACCTTGGACGCTTGGGACTGCGTTCTGCGTTTTGCCGCTGCTATCCCATCAGCGAAATAAGTTGTTTTAATCTTTAATGATCATGACGTCGAAAAGATGTTAGCTGTTCTGCGTTTTCTAATACCGTCCCATCCTATCTAATAAAAAAGTTGTTTTAATCTTGATTATGGTCAATAAAATGGGACCACCAATAAAATGCTGCACTGATGACCATATAGAGCCATTTCGGTGCTGCTACATGCTGTATTATTGCTAAACAGCAAGTTATGGGGTCTATCTTAGCTGTTCTGCGTTTTCTAATACCGTCCCATCCTATCTAATACCGTCCCATCCCGTTCTGCAATTTCGCTTCCGTCCCATCAGCGAAAAAAAACATGTTTTCATCTTGATTATGGTCAATAAAATGTTACAATGATGTCGAGAAGATATTAATCTAACATTTTATGTAAAAATATCGCCGCGGGACGGGGAAATGTGAATGCATGGGGTGATTTGGTGTTTGTTTACATTTTCGTTCTGCAATTTCGCTTCCGTCCCATCAGCGAAAAAAAACATGTTTTCATCTTGATTATGGTCAATAAAATGCTGCACCGATGACCATATAGAGCCATTTTGGTGCTGCTACATGCTGTATTATTGCTAAACAGCAAGTTTAGGGGTCTATCTTAGCTGTTCTGCGTTTTCTAATACCGTCCCATCCTATCTAATACCGTCCCATCAGCGAAAAAAAACATGTTTTCATCTTGATTATGGTCAATAAAATGTTACAATGATGTCGAGAAGATATTAATCTAACATTTTATGTAAAAATATCGCCGCGGGACGGGGAAATGTGAATGCATGGGGTGATTTGGTGTTTGTTTACATTTTCGTTCTGCAATTTCGCTTCCGCCCCATCGACGAAAAAAGTTGTTTTCATCCGTCCCATCAGCGAAAAAAAACATGTTTTCATCTTGATTATGGCCAATAAAATGCTACAGTGATGTCGAAAAGATGTTAATCTAACATTTTATGCAAAAATATCGCCGCGGGACGGGGAAATGTGAATACATGGGGTGATTTGGTGTTTGTTTACATTTTCGTTCTGCAATTTCGCTTCCGTCCCATCAGCGAAAAAAAACATGTTTTCATCTTGATTATGGTCAATAAAATGGGACCACCAATAAAATGCTGCACTGATGACCATATAGAGCCATTTTGGTGCTGCTACATGCTGTATTATTGCTAAACAGCAAGTTTAGGGGTCTATCTTAGCTGTTCTGCGTTTTCTAATACCGTCCCATCCTATCTAATACCGTCCCATCAGCGAAAAAAAACATGTTTTCATCTTGATTATGGTCAATAAAATGTTACAGTGATGTCGAGAAGATATTAATCTAACATTGTATGTAAAAATATCGCCGCGGGACGGGGAAATGTGAATGCATGGGGTGATTTGGTGTTTGTTAACATTTTCGTTCTGCAATTTCGCTTCCGTCCCATCAGCGAAAAAAAACATGTTTTCATCTTGATTATGGTCAATAAAATGGGACCACCAATAAAATGCTGCACCGATGACCATATAGAGCCATTTTGGTGCCTCTACATGGTGTATTATTGCTAAACAGCAAGTTTAGGGGTCTATCTTAGCTGTTCTGCGTTTTCTAATACCGTCCCATCCTATCTAATACCGTCCCATCAGCGAAAAAAAACATGTTTTCATCTTGATTATGGTCAATAAAATGCTAAAATGATGCCGAGAAGATGTTGATCTAACATTTTATGCAAAAATATCACCGTGGGACGGGGAAATATGAATGTGATGAATGATGTTTTAGAGTAAGCAATATTTAATTACGAACAGAACATGTCGTTCTGCAATTTCCTAAGCTGTTCTGCGTTTTTCAACTTCCGTCCCATTAGCGAAACAAATTGTTTTAATCTTGATTATGGTCAATAAAATGCTACACAGATGTCGAGAAGATATTATTCTAATATTATGTACAGAAATATCGTCATGGGACGGCGGCAAAATATGAATGCATTTATGGTCTACATGTTCGTTCTGCCATTACCGCGGCCGTTCTGCATTTTACCCATCGACGAAACAAGTTCTTTTAAACTAGATTAAAATGTTACACTGATGTCGTGAATATATCAATCTAACATATGTCAAGAATAGTCGCCATAGGACGGCGAAATATGAATGAATTTGTTGTTTTGTAATTATAATAAAGAGCGTTTCTTTGTTTATATTATATAACCCATGAGATATGTGTTTGCCATTAACCACATGTTGCTGGTTCGAACAGCGTTCAAATACATGAATAGTAGAATACTCAACACCATTCGGAAGTGCATAACACAAACAGCGAGTAATTCTCACTGAGACGATATCATCACCCTAAAGAGTCTGTGTCATCTGCCACCAGTTATGCAAACACAAGCTTAGTGCCAACGTAAACTCAAGCTCAGTGCCGACGTGAACAGAGTGTGAACAACTGGACGCCGTGTCAAACATTTTTGATATTGGTTTCTCCTTGTACGTTCATTAATAGTGAATTCTTATAGTACTCGCATGTGATATTTGGATTTACCACACAATTTGTAAGTAAAAACTGATTTTGTTATGTTTCGATCGTTCTGCGTTTTACCATAGCTCTTCTGTCCCATATCGATGGGTATCCAGACGATTGGGACCTTGGACGCTTGGGACTGCGTTCTGCGTTTTGCCGCTGCTATCCCATCAGCGAAATAAGTTGTTTTAATCTTTAATGATCATGACGTCGAAAAGATGTTAGCTGTTCTGCGTTTTCTAATACCGTCCCATCCTATCTAATAAAAAAGTTGTTTTAATCTTGATTATGGTCAATAAAATGGGACCACCAATAAAATGCTGCACTGATGACCATATAGAGCCATTTCGGTGCTGCTACATGCTGTATTATTGCTAAACAGCAAGTTATGGGGTCTATCTTAGCTGTTCTGCGTTTTCTAATACCGTCCCATCCTATCTAATACCGTCCCATCCCGTTCTGCAATTTCGCTTCCGTCCCATCAGCGAAAAAAAACATGTTTTCATCTTGATTATGGTCAATAAAATGTTACAATGATGTCGAGAAGATATTAATCTAACATTTTATGTAAAAATATCGCCGCGGGACGGGGAAATGTGAATGCATGGGGTGATTTGGTGTTTGTTTACATTTTCGTTCTGCAATTTCGCTTCCGTCCCATCAGCGAAAAAAAACATGTTTTCATCTTGATTATGGTCAATAAAATGGGACCACCAATAAAATGCTGCACCGATGACCATATAGAGCCATTTTGGTGCTGCTACATGCTGTATTATTGCTAAACAGCAAGTTTAGGGGTCTATCTTAGCTGTTCTGCGTTTTCTAATACCGTCCCATCCTATCTAATACCGTCCCATCAGCGAAAAAAAACATGTTTTCATCTTGATTATGGTCAATAAAATGTTACAATGATGTCGAGAAGATATTAATCTAACATTTTATGTAAAAATATCGCCGCGGGACGGGGAAATGTGAATGCATGGGGTGATTTGGTGTTTGTTTACATTTTCGTTCTGCAATTTCGCTTCCGTCCCATCAGCGAAAAAAAACATGTTTTCATCTTGATTATGGTCAATAAAATGGGACCACCAATAAAATGCTGCACCGATGACCATATAGAGCCATTTTGGTGCCTCTACATGGTGTATTATTGCTAAACAGCAAGTTTAGGGGTCTATCTTAGCTGTTCTGCGTTTTCTAATACCGTCCCATCCTATCTAATACCGTCCCATCAGCGAAAAAAAAACATGTTTTCATCTTGATTATGGTCAATAAAATGTTACAGTGATGTCGAGAAGATATTAATCTAACATTGTATGTAAAAATATCGCCGCGGGACGGGGAAATGTGAATGCATGGGGTGATTTGGTGTTTGTTAACATTTTCGTTCTGCAATTTCGCTTCCGTCCCATCAGCGAAAAAAAACATGTTTTCATCTTGATTATGGTCAATAAAATGGGACCACCAATAAAATGCTGCACCGATGACCATATAGAGCCATTTTGGTGCCTCTACATGGTGTATTATTGCTAAACAGCAAGTTTAGGGGTCTATCTTAGCTGTTCTGCGTTTTCTAATACCGTCCCATCCTATCTAATACCGTCCCATCAGCGAAAAAAAACATGTTTTCATCTTGATTATGGTCAATAAAATGCTAAAATGATGCCGAGAAGATGTTGATCTAACATTTTATGCAAAAATATCACCGTGGGACGGGGAAATATGAATGTGATGAATGATGTTTTAGAGTAAGCAATATTTAATTACGAACAGAACATGTCGTTCTGCAATTTCCTAAGCTGTTCTGCGTTTTTCAACTTCCGTCCCATTAGCGAAACAAATTGTTTTAATCTTGATTATGGTCAATAAAATGCTACACAGATGTCGAGAAGATATTATTCTAATATTATGTACAGAAATATCGTCATGGGACGGCGGCAAAATATGAATGCATTTATGGTCTACATGTTCGTTCTGCCATTACCGCGGCCGTTCTGCATTTTACCCATCGACGAAACAAGTTCTTTTAAACTAGATTAAAATGTTACACTGATGTCGTGAATATATCAATCTAACATATGTCAAGAATAGTCGCCACAGGACGGCGAAATATGAATGAATTTGTTGTTTTGTAATTATAATAAAGAGCGTTTCTTTGTTTATATTATATAACCCATGAGATATGTGTTTGCCATTAACCACATGTTGCTGGTTCGAACAGCGTTCAAATACATGAATAGTAGAATACTCAACACCATTCGGAAGTGCATAACACAAACAGCGAGTAATTCTCACTGAGACGATATCATCACCCTAAAGAGTCTGTGTCATCTGCCACCAGTTATGCAAACACAAGCTTAGTGCCAACGTAAACTCAAGCTCAGTGCCGACGTGAACAGAGTGTGAACAACTGGACGCCGTGTCAAACATTTTTGATATTGGTTTCTCCTTGTACGTTCATTAATAGTGAATTCTTATAGTACTCGCATGTGATATTTGGATTTACCACACAATTTGTAAGTAAAAACTGATTTTGTTATGTTTCGATCGTTCTGCGTTTTACCATAGCTCTTCTGTCCCATATCGATGGGTATCCAGACGATTGGGACCTTGGACGCTTGGGACTGCGTTCTGCGTTTTGCCGCTGCTATCCCATCAGCGAAATAAGTTGTTTTAATCTTTAATGATCATGACGTCGAAAAGATGTTAGCTGTTCTGCGTTTTCTAATACCGTCCCATCCTATCTAATAAAAAAGTTGTTTTAATCTTGATTATGGTCAATAAAATGGGACCACCAATAAAATGCTGCACTGATGACCATATAGAGCCATTTCGGTGCTGCTACATGCTGTATTATTGCTAAACAGCAAGTTATGGGGTCTATCTTAGCTGTTCTGCGTTTTCTAATACCGTCCCATCCTATCTAATACCGTCCCATCCCGTTCTGCAATTTCGCTTCCGTCCCATCAGCGAAAAAAAACATGTTTTCATCTTGATTATGGTCAATAAAATGTTACAATGATGTCGAGAAGATATTAATCTAACATTTTATGTAAAAATATCGCCGCGGGACGGGGAAATGTGAATGCATGGGGTGATTTGGTGTTTGTTTACATTTTCGTTCTGCAATTTCGCTTCCGTCCCATCAGCGAAAAAAAACATGTTTTCATCTTGATTATGGTCAATAAAATGCTGCACCGATGACCATATAGAGCCATTTTGGTGCTGCTACATGCTGTATTATTGCTAAACAGCAAGTTTAGGGGTCTATCTTAGCTGTTCTGCGTTTTCTAATACCGTCCCATCCTATCTAATACCGTCCCATCAGCGAAAAAAAACATGTTTTCATCTTGATTATGGTCAATAAAATGTTACAATGATGTCGAGAAGATATTAATCTAACATTTTATGTAAAAATATCGCCGCGGGACGGGGAAATGTGAATGCATGGGGTGATTTGGTGTTTGTTTACATTTTCGTTCTGCAATTTCGCTTCCGCCCCATCGACGAAAAAAGTTGTTTTCATCCGTCCCATCAGCGAAAAAAAACATGTTTTCATCTTGATTATGGCCAATAAAATGCTACAGTGATGTCGAAAAGATGTTAATCTAACATTTTATGCAAAAATATCGCCGCGGGACGGGGAAATGTGAATACATGGGGTGATTTGGTGTTTGTTTACATTTTCGTTCTGCAATTTCGCTTCCGTCCCATCAGCGAAAAAAAACATGTTTTCATCTTGATTATGGTCAATAAAATGGGACCACCAATAAAATGCTGCACTGATGACCATATAGAGCCATTTTGGTGCTGCTACATGCTGTATTATTGCTAAACAGCAAGTTTAGGGGTCTATCTTAGCTGTTCTGCGTTTTCTAATACCGTCCCATCCTATCTAATACCGTCCCATCAGCGAAAAAAAACATGTTTTCATCTTGATTATGGTCAATAAAATGTTACAATGATGTCGAGAAGATATTAATCTAACATTTTATGTAAAAATATCGCCGCGGGACGGGGAAATGTGAATGCATGGGGTGATTTGGTGTTTGTTTACATTTTCGTTCTGCAATTTCGCTTCCGTCCCATCAGCGAAAAAAAACATGTTTTCATCTTGATTATGGTCAATAAAATGGGATCACCAATAAAATGCTGCACTGATGACCATATAGAACCATTTTGGTGCTGCTACATGCTGTATTATTGCTAAACAGCAAGTTTAGGGGTCTATCTTAGCTGTTCTGCGTTTTCTAATACCGTCCCATCCTATCTAATACCGTCCCATCAGCGAAAAAAAACATGTTTTCATCTTGATTATGGTCAATAAAATGGGACCACCAATAAAATGCTGCACTGATGACCATATAGAGCCATTTTGGTGCTGCTACATGCTGTATTATTGCTAAACAGCAAGTTTAGGGGTCTATCTTAGCTGTTCTGCGTTTTCTAATACCGTCCCATCCTATCTAATACCGTCCCATCAGCGAAAAAAAACATGTTTTCATCTTGATTATGGTCAATAAAATGTTACAATGATGTCGAGAAGATATTAATCTAACATTTTATGTAAAAATATCGCCGCGGGACGGGGAAATGTGAATGCATGGGGTGATTTGGTGTTTGTTTACATTTTCGTTCTGCAATTTCGCTTCCGTCCCATCAGCGAAAAAAAACATGTTTTCATCTTGATTATGGTCAATAAAATGGGACCACCAATAAAATGCTGCACTGATGACCATATAGAGCCATTTTGGTGCTGCTACATGCTGTATTATTGCTAAACAGCAAGTTTAGGGGTCTATCTTAGCTGTTCTGCGTTTTCTAATACCGTCCCATCCTATCTAATACCGTCCCATCAGCGAAAAAAAACATGTTTTCATCTTGATTATGGTCAATAAAATGTTACAATGATGTCGAGAAGATATTAATCTAACATTTTATGTAAAAATATCGCCGCGGGACGGGGAAATGTGAATGCATGGGGTGATTTGGTGTTTGTTTACATTTTCGTTCTGCAATTTCGCTTCCGTCCCATCAGCGAAAAAAAACATGTTTTCATCTTGATTATGGTCAATAAAATGGGACCACCAATAAAATGCTGCACCGATGACCATATAGAGCCATTTTGGTGCCTCTACATGGTGTATTATTGCTAAACAGCAAGTTTAGGGGTCTATCTTAGCTGTTCTGCGTTTTCTAATACCGTCCCATCCTATCTAATACCGTCCCATCAGCGAAAAAAAACATGTTTTCATCTTGATTATGGTCAATAAAATGTTACAGTGATGTCGAGAAGATATTAATCTAACATTGTATGTAAAAATATCGCCGCGGGACGGGGAAATGTGAATGCATGGGGTGATTTGGTGTTTGTTTACATTTTCGTTCTGCAATTTCGCTTCCGTCCCATCAGCGAAAAAAAACATGTTTTCATCTTGATTATGGTCAATAAAATGGGACCACCAATAAAATGCTGCACCGATGACCATATAGAGCCATTTTGGTGCCTCTACATGGTGTATTATTGCTAAACAGCAAGTTTAGGGGTCTATCTTAGCTGTTCTGCGTTTTCTAATACCGTCCCATCCTATCTAATACCGTCCCATCAGCGAAAAAAAACATGTTTTCATCTTGATTATGGTCAATAAAATGCTAAAATGATGCCGAGAAGATGTTGATCTAACATTTTATGCAAAAATATCACCGTGGGACGGGGAAATATGAATGTGATGAATGATGTTTTAGAGTAAGCAATATTTAATTACGAACAGAACATGTCGTTCTGCAATTTCCTAAGCTGTTCTGCGTTTTTCAACTTCCGTCCCATTAGCGAAACAAATTGTTTTAATCTTGATTATGGTCAATAAAATGCTACACAGATGTCGAGAAGATATTATTCTAATATTATGTACAGAAATATCGTCATGGGACGGCGGCAAAATATGAATGCATTTATGGTCTACATGTTCGTTCTGCCATTACCGCGGCCGTTCTGCATTTTACCCATCGACGAAACAAGTTCTTTTAAACTAGATTAAAATGTTACACTGATGTCGTGAATATATCAATCTAACATATGTCAAGAATAGTCGCCATAGGACGGCGAAATATGAATGAATTTGTTGTTTTGTAATTATAATAAAGAGCGTTTCTTTGTTTATATTATATAACCCATGAGATATGTGTTTGCCATTAACCACATGTTGCTGGTTCGAACAGCGTTCAAATACATGAATAGTAGAATACTCAACACCATTCGGAAGTGCATAACACAAACAGCGAGTAATTCTCACTGAGACGATATCATCACCCTAAAGAGTCTGTGTCATCTGCCACCAGTTATGCAAACACAAGCTTAGTGCCAACGTAAACTCAAGCTCAGTGCCGACGTGAACAGAGTGTGAACAACTGGACGCCGTGTCAAACATTTTTGATATTGGTTTCTCCTTGTACGTTCATTAATAGTGAATTCTTATAGTACTCGCATGTGATATTTGGATTTACCACACAATTTGTAAGTAAAAACTGATTTTGTTATGTTTCGATCGTTCTGCGTTTTACCATAGCTCTTCTGTCCCATATCGATGGGTATCCAGACGATTGGGACCTTGGACGCTTGGGACTGCGTTCTGCGTTTTGCCGCTGCTATCCCATCAGCGAAATAAGTTGTTTTAATCTTTAATGATCATGACGTCGAAAAGATGTTAGCTGTTCTGCGTTTTCTAATACCGTCCCATCCTATCTAATAAAAAAGTTGTTTTAATCTTGATTATGGTCAATAAAATGGGACCACCAATAAAATGCTGCACTGATGACCATATAGAGCCATTTCGGTGCTGCTACATGCTGTATTATTGCTAAACAGCAAGTTATGGGGTCTATCTTAGCTGTTCTGCGTTTTCTAATACCGTCCCATCCTATCTAATACCGTCCCATCCCGTTCTGCAATTTCGCTTCCGTCCCATCAGCGAAAAAAAACATGTTTTCATCTTGATTATGGTCAATAAAATGTTACAATGATGTCGAGAAGATATTAATCTAACATTTTATGTAAAAATATCGCCGCGGGACGGGGAAATGTGAATGCATGGGGTGATTTGGTGTTTGTTTACATTTTCGTTCTGCAATTTCGCTTCCGTCCCATCAGCGAAAAAAAACATGTTTTCATCTTGATTATGGTCAATAAAATGGGACCACCAATAAAATGCTGCACCGATGACCATATAGAGCCATTTTGGTGCTGCTACATGCTGTATTATTGCTAAACAGCAAGTTTAGGGGTCTATCTTAGCTGTTCTGCGTTTTCTAATACCGTCCCATCCTATCTAATACCGTCCCATCAGCGAAAAAAAACATGTTTTCATCTTGATTATGGTCAATAAAATGTTACAATGATGTCGAGAAGATATTAATCTAACATTTTATGTAAAAATATCGCCGCGGGACGGGGAAATGTGAATGCATGGGGTGATTTGGTGTTTGTTTACATTTTCGTTCTGCAATTTCGCTTCCGTCCCATCAGCGAAAAAAAACATGTTTTCATCTTGATTATGGTCAATAAAATGGGACCACCAATAAAATGCTGCACCGATGACCATATAGAGCCATTTTGGTGCCTCTACATGGTGTATTATTGCTAAACAGCAAGTTTAGGGGTCTATCTTAGCTGTTCTGCGTTTTCTAATACCGTCCCATCCTATCTAATACCGTCCCATCAGCGAAAAAAAACATGTTTTCATCTTGATTATGGTCAATAAAATGTTACAGTGATGTCGAGAAGATATTAATCTAACATTGTATGTAAAAATATCGCCGCGGGACGGGGAAATGTGAATGCATGGGGTGATTTGGTGTTTGTTAACATTTTCGTTCTGCAATTTCGCTTCCGTCCCATCAGCGAAAAAAAACATGTTTTCATCTTGATTATGGTCAATAAAATGGGACCACCAATAAAATGCTGCACTGATGACCATATAGAGCCATTTTGGTGCTGCTACATGCTGTATTATTGCTAAACAGCAAGTTTAGGGGTCTATCTTAGCTGTTCTGCGTTTTCTAATACCGTCCCATCCTATCTAATACCGTCCCATCAGCGAAAAAAAACATGTTTTCATCTTGATTATGGTCAATAAAATGTTACAATGATGTCGAGAAGATATTAATCTAACATTTTATGTAAAAATATCGCCGCGGGACGGGGAAATGTGAATGCATGGGGTGATTTGGTGTTTGTTTACATTTTCGTTCTGCAATTTCGCTTCCGTCCCATCAGCGAAAAAAAACATGTTTTCATCTTGATTATGGTCAATAAAATGGGACCACCAATAAAATGCTGCACTGATGACCATATAGAGCCATTTTGGTGCTGCTACATGCTGTATTATTGCTAAACAGCAAGTTTAGGGGTCTATCTTAGCTGTTCTGCGTTTTCTAATACCGTCCCATCCTATCTAATACCGTCCCATCAGCGAAAAAAAACATGTTTTCATCTTGATTATGGTCAATAAAATGTTACAATGATGTCGAGAAGATATTAATCTAACATTTTATGTAAAAATATCGCCGCGGGACGGGGAAATGTGAATGCATGGGGTGATTTGGTGTTTGTTTACATTTTCGTTCTGCAATTTCGCTTCCGTCCCATCAGCGAAAAAAAACATGTTTTCATCTTGATTATGGTCAATAAAATGGGACCACCAATAAAATGCTGCACCGATGACCATATAGAGCCATTTTGGTGCCTCTACATGGTGTATTATTGCTAAACAGCAAGTTTAGGGGTCTATCTTAGCTGTTCTGCGTTTTCTAATACCGTCCCATCCTATCTAATACCGTCCCATCAGCGAAAAAAAACATGTTTTCATCTTGATTATGGTCAATAAAATGTTACAGTGATGTCGAGAAGATATTAATCTAACATTGTATGTAAAAATATCGCCGCGGGACGGGGAAATGTGAATGCATGGGGTGATTTGGTGTTTGTTTACATTTTCGTTCTGCAATTTCGCTTCCGTCCCATCAGCGAAAAAAAACATGTTTTCATCTTGATTATGGTCAATAAAATGGGACCACCAATAAAATGCTGCACCGATGACCATATAGAGCCATTTTGGTGCCTCTACATGGTGTATTATTGCTAAACAGCAAGTTTAGGGGTCTATCTTAGCTGTTCTGCGTTTTCTAATACCGTCCCATCCTATCTAATACCGTCCCATCAGCGAAAAAAAACATGTTTTCATCTTGATTATGGTCAATAAAATGCTAAAATGATGCCGAGAAGATGTTGATCTAACATTTTATGCAAAAATATCACCGTGGGACGGGGAAATATGAATGTGATGAATGATGTTTTAGAGTAAGCAATATTTAATTACGAACAGAACATGTCGTTCTGCAATTTCCTAAGCTGTTCTGCGTTTTTCAACTTCCGTCCCATTAGCGAAACAAATTGTTTTAATCTTGATTATGGTCAATAAAATGCTACACAGATGTCGAGAAGATATTATTCTAATATTATGTACAGAAATATCGTCATGGGACGGCGGCAAAATATGAATGCATTTATGGTCTACATGTTCGTTCTGCCATTACCGCGGCCGTTCTGCATTTTACCCATCGACGAAACAAGTTCTTTTAAACTAGATTAAAATGTTACACTGATGTCGTGAATATATCAATCTAACATATGTCAAGAATAGTCGCCATAGGACGGCGAAATATGAATGAATTTGTTGTTTTGTAATTATAATAAAGAGCGTTTCTTTGTTTATATTATATAACCCATGAGATATGTGTTTGCCATTAACCACATGTTGCTGGTTCGAACAGCGTTCAAATACATGAATAGTAGAATACTCAACACCATTCGGAAGTGCATAACACAAACAGCGAGTAATTCTCACTGAGACGATATCATCACCCTAAAGAGTCTGTGTCATCTGCCACCAGTTATGCAAACACAAGCTTAGTGCCAACGTAAACTCAAGCTCAGTGCCGACGTGAACAGAGTGTGAACAACTGGACGCCGTGTCAAACATTTTTGATATTGGTTTCTCCTTGTACGTTCATTAATAGTGAATTCTTATAGTACTCGCATGTGATATTTGGATTTACCACACAATTTGTAAGTAAAAACTGATTTTGTTATGTTTCGATCGTTCTGCGTTTTACCATAGCTCTTCTGTCCCATATCGATGGGTATCCAGACGATTGGGACCTTGGACGCTTGGGACTGCGTTCTGCGTTTTGCCGCTGCTATCCCATCAGCGAAATAAGTTGTTTTAATCTTTAATGATCATGACGTCGAAAAGATGTTAGCTGTTCTGCGTTTTCTAATACCGTCCCATCCTATCTAATAAAAAAGTTGTTTTAATCTTGATTATGGTCAATAAAATGGGACCACCAATAAAATGCTGCACTGATGACCATATAGAGCCATTTCGGTGCTGCTACATGCTGTATTATTGCTAAACAGCAAGTTATGGGGTCTATCTTAGCTGTTCTGCGTTTTCTAATACCGTCCCATCCTATCTAATACCGTCCCATCCCGTTCTGCAATTTCGCTTCCGTCCCATCAGCGAAAAAAAACATGTTTTCATCTTGATTATGGTCAATAAAATGTTACAATGATGTCGAGAAGATATTAATCTAACATTTTATGTAAAAATATCGCCGCGGGACGGGGAAATGTGAATGCATGGGGTGATTTGGTGTTTGTTTACATTTTCGTTCTGCAATTTCGCTTCCGTCCCATCAGCGAAAAAAAACATGTTTTCATCTTGATTATGGTCAATAAAATGGGACCACCAATAAAATGCTGCACCGATGACCATATAGAGCCATTTTGGTGCTGCTACATGCTGTATTATTGCTAAACAGCAAGTTTAGGGGTCTATCTTAGCTGTTCTGCGTTTTCTAATACCGTCCCATCCTATCTAATACCGTCCCATCAGCGAAAAAAAACATGTTTTCATCTTGATTATGGTCAATAAAATGTTACAATGATGTCGAGAAGATATTAATCTAACATTTTATGTAAAAATATCGCCGCGGGACGGGGAAATGTGAATGCATGGGGTGATTTGGTGTTTGTTTACATTTTCGTTCTGCAATTTCGCTTCCGTCCCATCAGCGAAAAAAAACATGTTTTCATCTTGATTATGGTCAATAAAATGGGACCACCAATAAAATGCTGCACCGATGACCATATAGAGCCATTTTGGTGCCTCTACATGGTGTATTATTGCTAAACAGCAAGTTTAGGGGTCTATCTTAGCTGTTCTGCGTTTTCTAATACCGTCCCATCCTATCTAATACCGTCCCATCAGCGAAAAAAAACATGTTTTCATCTTGATTATGGTCAATAAAATGTTACAGTGATGTCGAGAAGATATTAATCTAACATTGTATGTAAAAATATCGCCGCGGGACGGGGAAATGTGAATGCATGGGGTGATTTGGTGTTTGTTAACATTTTCGTTCTGCAATTTCGCTTCCGTCCCATCAGCGAAAAAAAACATGTTTTCATCTTGATTATGGTCAATAAAATGGGACCACCAATAAAATGCTGCACCGATGACCATATAGAGCCATTTTGGTGCCTCTACATGGTGTATTATTGCTAAACAGCAAGTTTAGGGGTCTATCTTAGCTGTTCTGCGTTTTCTAATACCGTCCCATCCTATCTAATACCGTCCCATCAGCGAAAAAAAACATGTTTTCATCTTGATTATGGTCAATAAAATGCTAAAATGATGCCGAGAAGATGTTGATCTAACATTTTATGCAAAAATATCACCGTGGGACGGGGAAATATGAATGTGATGAATGATGTTTTAGAGTAAGCAATATTTAATTACGAACAGAACATGTCGTTCTGCAATTTCCTAAGCTGTTCTGCGTTTTTCAACTTCCGTCCCATTAGCGAAACAAATTGTTTTAATCTTGATTATGGTCAATAAAATGCTACACAGATGTCGAGAAGATATTATTCTAATATTATGTACAGAAATATCGTCATGGGACGGCGGCAAAATATGAATGCATTTATGGTCTACATGTTCGTTCTGCCATTACCGCGGCCGTTCTGCATTTTACCCATCGACGAAACAAGTTCTTTTAAACTAGATTAAAATGTTACACTGATGTCGTGAATATATCAATCTAACATATGTCAAGAATAGTCGCCATAGGACGGCGAAATATGAATGAATTTGTTGTTTTGTAATTATAATAAAGAGCGTTTCTTTGTTTATATTATATAACCCATGAGATATGTGTTTGCCATTAACCACATGTTGCTGGTTCGAACAGCGTTCAAATACATGAATAGTAGAATACTCAACACCATTCGGAAGTGCATAACACAAACAGCGAGTAATTCTCACTGAGACGATATCATCACCCTAAAGAGTCTGTGTCATCTGCCACCAGTTATGCAAACACAAGCTTAGTGCCAACGTAAACTCAAGCTCAGTGCCGACGTGAACAGAGTGTGAACAACTGGACGCCGTGTCAAACATTTTTGATATTGGTTTCTCCTTGTACGTTCATTAATAGTGAATTCTTATAGTACTCGCATGTGATATTTGGATTTACCACACAATTTGTAAGTAAAAACTGATTTTGTTATGTTTCGATCGTTCTGCGTTTTACCATAGCTCTTCTGTCCCATATCGATGGGTATCCAGACGATTGGGACCTTGGACGCTTGGGACTGCGTTCTGCGTTTTGCCGCTGCTATCCCATCAGCGAAATAAGTTGTTTTAATCTTTAATGATCATGACGTCGAAAAGATGTTAGCTGTTCTGCGTTTTCTAATACCGTCCCATCCTATCTAATAAAAAAGTTGTTTTAATCTTGATTATGGTCAATAAAATGGGACCACCAATAAAATGCTGCACTGATGACCATATAGAGCCATTTCGGTGCTGCTACATGCTGTATTATTGCTAAACAGCAAGTTATGGGGTCTATCTTAGCTGTTCTGCGTTTTCTAATACCGTCCCATCCTATCTAATACCGTCCCATCCCGTTCTGCAATTTCGCTTCCGTCCCATCAGCGAAAAAAAACATGTTTTCATCTTGATTATGGTCAATAAAATGTTACAATGATGTCGAGAAGATATTAATCTAACATTTTATGTAAAAATATCGCCGCGGGACGGGGAAATGTGAATGCATGGGGTGATTTGGTGTTTGTTTACATTTTCGTTCTGCAATTTCGCTTCCGTCCCATCAGCGAAAAAAAACATGTTTTCATCTTGATTATGGTCAATAAAATGGGACCACCAATAAAATGCTGCACCGATGACCATATAGAGCCATTTTGGTGCTGCTACATGCTGTATTATTGCTAAACAGCAAGTTTAGGGGTCTATCTTAGCTGTTCTGCGTTTTCTAATACCGTCCCATCCTATCTAATACCGTCCCATCAGCGAAAAAAAACATGTTTTCATCTTGATTATGGTCAATAAAATGTTACAATGATGTCGAGAAGATATTAATCTAACATTTTATGTAAAAATATCGCCGCGGGACGGGGAAATGTGAATGCATGGGGTGATTTGGTGTTTGTTTACATTTTCGTTCTGCAATTTCGCTTCCGTCCCATCAGCGAAAAAAAACATGTTTTCATCTTGATTATGGTCAATAAAATGGGACCACCAATAAAATGCTGCACCGATGACCATATAGAGCCATTTTGGTGCCTCTACATGGTGTATTATTGCTAAACAGCAAGTTTAGGGGTCTATCTTAGCTGTTCTGCGTTTTCTAATACCGTCCCATCCTATCTAATACCGTCCCATCAGCGAAAAAAAACATGTTTTCATCTTGATTATGGTCAATAAAATGTTACAGTGATGTCGAGAAGATATTAATCTAACATTGTATGTAAAAATATCGCCGCGGGACGGGGAAATGTGAATGCATGGGGTGATTTGGTGTTTGTTAACATTTTCGTTCTGCAATTTCGCTTCCGTCCCATCAGCGAAAAAAAACATGTTTTCATCTTGATTATGGTCAATAAAATGGGACCACCAATAAAATGCTGCACCGATGACCATATAGAGCCATTTTGGTGCCTCTACATGGTGTATTATTGCTAAACAGCAAGTTTAGGGGTCTATCTTAGCTGTTCTGCGTTTTCTAATACCGTCCCATCCTATCTAATACCGTCCCATCAGCGAAAAAAAACATGTTTTCATCTTGATTATGGTCAATAAAATGCTAAAATGATGCCGAGAAGATGTTGATCTAACATTTTATGCAAAAATATCACCGTGGGACGGGGAAATATGAATGTGATGAATGATGTTTTAGAGTAAGCAATATTTAATTACGAACAGAACATGTCGTTCTGCAATTTCCTAAGCTGTTCTGCGTTTTTCAACTTCCGTCCCATTAGCGAAACAAATTGTTTTAATCTTGATTATGGTCAATAAAATGCTACACAGATGTCGAGAAGATATTATTCTAATATTATGTACAGAAATATCGTCATGGGACGGCGGCAAAATATGAATGCATTTATGGTCTACATGTTCGTTCTGCCATTACCGCGGCCGTTCTGCATTTTACCCATCGACGAAACAAGTTCTTTTAAACTAGATTAAAATGTTACACTGATGTCGTGAATATATCAATCTAACATATGTCAAGAATAGTCGCCACAGGACGGCGAAATATGAATGAATTTGTTGTTTTGTAATTATAATAAAGAGCGTTTCTTTGTTTATATTATATAACCCATGAGATATGTGTTTGCCATTAACCACATGTTGCTGGTTCGAACAGCGTTCAAATACATGAATAGTAGAATACTCAACACCATTCGGAAGTGCATAACACAAACAGCGAGTAATTCTCACTGAGACGATATCATCACCCTAAAGAGTCTGTGTCATCTGCCACCAGTTATGCAAACACAAGCTTAGTGCCAACGTAAACTCAAGCTCAGTGCCGACGTGAACAGAGTGTGAACAACTGGACGCCGTGTCAAACATTTTTGATATTGGTTTCTCCTTGTACGTTCATTAATAGTGAATTCTTATAGTACTCGCATGTGATATTTGGATTTACCACACAATTTGTAAGTAAAAACTGATTTTGTTATGTTTCGATCGTTCTGCGTTTTACCATAGCTCTTCTGTCCCATATCGATGGGTATCCAGACGATTGGGACCTTGGACGCTTGGGACTGCGTTCTGCGTTTTGCCGCTGCTATCCCATCAGCGAAATAAGTTGTTTTAATCTTTAATGATCATGACGTCGAAAAGATGTTAGCTGTTCTGCGTTTTCTAATACCGTCCCATCCTATCTAATAAAAAAGTTGTTTTAATCTTGATTATGGTCAATAAAATGGGACCACCAATAAAATGCTGCACTGATGACCATATAGAGCCATTTCGGTGCTGCTACATGCTGTATTATTGCTAAACAGCAAGTTATGGGGTCTATCTTAGCTGTTCTGCGTTTTCTAATACCGTCCCATCCTATCTAATACCGTCCCATCCCGTTCTGCAATTTCGCTTCCGTCCCATCAGCGAAAAAAAACATGTTTTCATCTTGATTATGGTCAATAAAATGTTACAATGATGTCGAGAAGATATTAATCTAACATTTTATGTAAAAATATCGCCGCGGGACGGGGAAATGTGAATGCATGGGGTGATTTGGTGTTTGTTTACATTTTCGTTCTGCAATTTCGCTTCCGTCCCATCAGCGAAAAAAAACATGTTTTCATCTTGATTATGGTCAATAAAATGCTGCACCGATGACCATATAGAGCCATTTTGGTGCTGCTACATGCTGTATTATTGCTAAACAGCAAGTTTAGGGGTCTATCTTAGCTGTTCTGCGTTTTCTAATACCGTCCCATCCTATCTAATACCGTCCCATCAGCGAAAAAAAACATGTTTTCATCTTGATTATGGTCAATAAAATGTTACAATGATGTCGAGAAGATATTAATCTAACATTTTATGTAAAAATATCGCCGCGGGACGGGGAAATGTGAATGCATGGGGTGATTTGGTGTTTGTTTACATTTTCGTTCTGCAATTTCGCTTCCGCCCCATCGACGAAAAAAGTTGTTTTCATCCGTCCCATCAGCGAAAAAAAACATGTTTTCATCTTGATTATGGCCAATAAAATGCTACAGTGATGTCGAAAAGATGTTAATCTAACATTTTATGCAAAAATATCGCCGCGGGACGGGGAAATGTGAATACATGGGGTGATTTGGTGTTTGTTTACATTTTCGTTCTGCAATTTCGCTTCCGTCCCATCAGCGAAAAAAAACATGTTTTCATCTTGATTATGGTCAATAAAATGGGACCACCAATAAAATGCTGCACTGATGACCATATAGAGCCATTTTGGTGCTGCTACATGCTGTATTATTGCTAAACAGCAAGTTTAGGGGTCTATCTTAGCTGTTCTGCGTTTTCTAATACCGTCCCATCCTATCTAATACCGTCCCATCAGCGAAAAAAAACATGTTTTCATCTTGATTATGGTCAATAAAATGTTACAATGATGTCGAGAAGATATTAATCTAACATTTTGTGTAAAAATATCGCCGCGGGACGGGGAAATGTGAATGCATGGGGTGATTTGGTGTTTGTTTACATTTTCGTTCTGCAATTTCGCTTCCGTCCCATCGACGAAAAAAGTTGTTTTCATCCGTCCCATCAGCGAAAAAAAACATGTTTTCATCTTGATTATGGTCAATAAAATGCTACAGTGATGTCGAAAAGATGTTAATCTAACATTTTATGCAAATATATCGCCGCGGGACGGGGAAATGTGAATGCATGGGGTGATTTGGTGTTTGTTTACATTTTCGTTCTGCAATTTCGCTTCCGTCCCATCAGCGAAAAAAAACATGTTTTCATCTTGATTATGGTCAATAAAATGGGACCACCAATAAAATGCTGCACTGATGACCATATAGAGCCATTTTGGTGCTGCTACATGCTGTATTATTGCTAAACAGCAAGTTTAGGGGTCTATCTTAGCTGTTCTGCGTTTTCTAATACCGTCCCATCCTATCTAATACCGTCCCATCCCGTTCTGCAATTTCGCTTCCGTCCCATCAGCGAAAAAAAACATGTTTTCATCTTGATTATGGTCAATAAAATGTTACAATGATGTCGAGAAGATATTAATCTAACATTTTATGTAAAAATATCGCCGCGGGACGGGGAAATGTGAATGCATGGGGTGATTTGGTGTTTGTTTACATTTTCGTTCTGCAATTTCGCTTCCGTCCCATCAGTGAAAAAAAACATGTTTTCATCTTGATTATGGTCAATAAAATGGGATCACCAATAAAATGCTGCACTGATGACCATATAGAGCCATTTTGGTGCTGCTACATGCTGTATTATTGCTAAACAGCAAGTTTAGGGGTCTATCTTAGCTGTTCTGCGTTTTCTAATACCGTCCCATCCTATCTAATACCGTCCCATCAGCGGAAAAAAACATGTTTTCATCTTGATTATGGTCAATAAAATGTTACAATGATGTCGAGAAGATATTAATCTAACATTTTATGTAAAAATATCGCCGCGGGACGGGGAAATGTGAATGCATGGGGTGATTTGGTGTTTGTTTACATTTTCGTTCTGCAATTTCGCTTCCGTCCCATCGACGAAAAAAGTTGTTTTCATCCGTCCCATCAGCGAAAAAAAACATGTTTTCATCTTGATTATGGTCAATAAAATGCTACAGTGATGTCGAAAAGATGTTAATCTAACATTTTATGCAAAAATATCGCCGCGGGACGGGGAAATGTGAATACATGGGGTGATTTGGTGTTTGTTTACATTTTCGTTCTGCAATTTCGCTTCCGTCCCATCAGCGAAAAAAAACATGTTTTCATCTTGATTATGGTCAATAAAATGGGATCACCAATAAAATGCTGCACTGATGACCATATAGAACCATTTTGGTGCTGCTACATGCTGTATTATTGCTAAACAGCAAGTTTAGGGGTCTATCTTAGCTGTTCTGCGTTTTCTAATACCGTCCCATCCTATCTAATACCGTCCCATCAGCGGAAAAAAACATGTTTTCATCTTGATTATGGTCAATAAAATGTTACAATGATGTCGAGAAGATATTAATCTAACATTTTATGTAAAAATATCGCCGCGGGACGGGGAAATGTGAATGCATGGGGTGATTTGGTGTTTGTTTACATTTTCGTTCTGCAATTTCGCTTCCGTCCCATCGACGAAAAAAGTTGTTTTCATCCGTCCCATCAGCGAAAAAAAACATGTTTTCATCTTGATTATGGTCAATAAAATGCTACAGTGATGTCGAAAAGATGTTAATCTAACATTTTATGCAAAAATATCGCCGCGGGACGGGGAAATGTGAATACATGGGGTGATTTGGTGTTTGTTTACATTTTCGTTCTGCAATTTCGCTTCCGTCCCATCAGCGAAAAAAAACATGTTTTCATCTTGATTATGGTCAATAAAATGGGATCACCAATAAAATGCTGCACTGATGACCATATAGAACCATTTTGGTGCTGCTACAAGCTGTATTATTGCTAAACAGCAAATATAGGGGTCTATCTTAGCTGTTCTGCGTTTTCTAATACCGTCCCATCCTATCTAATACCATCCCATCCCGTTCTGTAATTTCGCTTCCGTCCCATCAGCGAAAAAAAACATGTTTTCATCTTGATTATGGTCAATAAAATGTTACAATGATGTCGAGAAGATATTAATCTAACATTTTGTGTAAAAATATCGCCGCGGGACGGGGAAATGTGAATGCATGGGGTGATTTGGTGTTTGTTTACATTTTCGTTCTGCAATTTCGCTTCCGTCCCATCGACGAAAAAAGTTGTTTTCATCCGTCCCATCAGCGAAAAAAAACATGTTTTCATCTTGATTATGGTCAATAAAATGCTACAGTGATGTCGAAAAGATGTTAATCTAACATTTTATGCAAATATATCGCCGCGGGACGGGGAAATGTGAATGCATGGGGTGATTTGGTGTTTGTTTACATTTTCGTTCTGCAATTTCGCTTCCGTCCCATCAGCGAAAAAAAACATGTTTTCATCTTGATTATGGTCAATAAAATGGGACCACCAATAAAATGCTGCACCGATGACCATATAGAGCCATTTTGGTGCCTCTACATGGTGTATTATTGCTAAACAGCAAGTTTAGGGGTCTATCTTAGCTGTTCTGCGTTTTCTAATACCGTCCCATCCTATCTAATACCGTCCCATCAGCGAAAAAAAACATGTTTTCATCTTGATTATGGTCAATAAAATGCTAAAATGATGCCGAGAAGATGTTGATCTAACATTTTATGCAAAAATATCACCGTGGGACGGGGAAATATGAATGTGATGAATGATGTTTTAGAGTAAGCAATATTTAATTACGAACAGAACATGTCGTTCTGCAATTTCCTAAGCTGTTCTGCGTTTTTCAACTTCCGTCCCATTAGCGAAACAAATTGTTTTAATCTTGATTATGGTCAATAAAATGCTACACAGATGTCGAGAAGATATTATTCTAATATTATGTACAGAAATATCGTCATGGGACGGCGGCAAAATATGAATGCATTTATGGTCTACATGTTCGTTCTGCCATTACCGCGGCCGTTCTGCATTTTACCCATCGACGAAACAAGTTCTTTTAAACTAGATTAAAATGTTACACTGATGTCGTGAATATATCAATCTAACATATGTCAAGAATAGTCGCCATAGGACGGCGAAATATGAATGAATTTGTTGTTTTGTAATTATAATAAAGAGCGTTTCTTTGTTTATATTATATAACCCATGAGATATGTGTTTGCCATTAACCACATGTTGCTGGTTCGAACAGCGTTCAAATACATGAATAGTAGAATACTCAACACCATTCGGAAGTGCATAACACAAACAGCGAGTAATTCTCACTGAGACGATATCATCACCCTAAAGAGTCTGTGTCATCTGCCACCAGTTATGCAAACACAAGCTTAGTGCCAACGTAAACTCAAGCTCAGTGCCGACGTGAACAGAGTGTGAACAACTGGACGCCGTGTCAAACATTTTTGATATTGGTTTCTCCTTGTACGTTCATTAATAGTGAATTCTTATAGTACTCGCATGTGATATTTGGATTTACCACACAATTTGTAAGTAAAAACTGATTTTGTTATGTTTCGATCGTTCTGCGTTTTACCATAGCTCTTCTGTCCCATATCGATGGGTATCCAGACGATTGGGACCTTGGACGCTTGGGACTGCGTTCTGCGTTTTGCCGCTGCTATCCCATCAGCGAAATAAGTTGTTTTAATCTTTAATGATCATGACGTCGAAAAGATGTTAGCTGTTCTGCGTTTTCTAATACCGTCCCATCCTATCTAATAAAAAAGTTGTTTTAATCTTGATTATGGTCAATAAAATGGGACCACCAATAAAATGCTGCACTGATGACCATATAGAGCCATTTCGGTGCTGCTACATGCTGTATTATTGCTAAACAGCAAGTTATGGGGTCTATCTTAGCTGTTCTGCGTTTTCTAATACCGTCCCATCCTATCTAATACCGTCCCATCCCGTTCTGCAATTTCGCTTCCGTCCCATCAGCGAAAAAAAACATGTTTTCATCTTGATTATGGTCAATAAAATGTTACAATGATGTCGAGAAGATATTAATCTAACATTTTATGTAAAAATATCGCCGCGGGACGGGGAAATGTGAATGCATGGGGTGATTTGGTGTTTGTTTACATTTTCGTTCTGCAATTTCGCTTCCGTCCCATCGACGAAAAAAGTTGTTTTCATCCGTCCCATCAGCGAAAAAAAACATGTTTTCATCTTGATTATGGTCAATAAAATGCTACAGTGATGTCGAAAAGATGTTAATCTAACATTTTATGCAAAAATATCGCCGCGGGACGGGGAAATGTGAATACATGGGGTGATTTGGTGTTTGTTTACATTTTCGTTCTGCAATTTCGCTTCCGTCCCATCAGCGAAAAAAAACATGTTTTCATCTTGATTATGGTCAATAAAATGGGATCACCAATAAAATGCTGCACTGATGACCATATAGAACCATTTTGGTGCTGCTACATGCTGTATTATTGCTAAACAGCAAGTTTAGGGGTCTATCTTAGCTGTTCTGCGTTTTCTAATACCGTCCCATCCTATCTAATACCGTCCCATCAGCGGAAAAAAAACATGTTTTCATCTTGATTATGGTCAATAAAATGTTACAATGATGTCGAGAAGATATTAATCTAACATTTTATGTAAAAATATCGCCGCGGGACGGGGAAATGTGAATGCATGGGGTGATTTGGTGTTTGTTTACATTTTCGTTCTGCAATTTCGCTTCCGTCCCATCGACGAAAAAAGTTGTTTTCATCCGTCCCATCAGCGAAAAAAAACATGTTTTCATCTTGATTATGGTCAATAAAATGCTACAGTGATGTCGAAAAGATGTTAATCTAACATTTTATGCAAAAATATCGCCGCGGGACGGGGAAATGTGAATACATGGGGTGATTTGGTGTTTGTTTACATTTTCGTTCTGCAATTTCGCTTCCGTCCCATCAGCGAAAAAAAACATGTTTTCATCTTGATTATGGTCAATAAAATGGGATCACCAATAAAATGCTGCACTGATGACCATATAGAACCATTTTGGTGCTGCTACAAGCTGTATTATTGCTAAACAGCAAATATAGGGGTCTATCTTAGCTGTTCTGCGTTTTCTAATACCGTCCCATCCTATCTAATACCATCCCATCCCGTTCTGTAATTTCGCTTCCGTCCCATCAGCGAAAAAAAACATGTTTTCATCTTGATTATGGTCAATAAAATGTTACAATGATGTCGAGAAGATATTAATCTAACATTTTGTGTAAAAATATCGCCGCGGGACGGGGAAATGTGAATGCATGGGGTGATTTGGTGTTTGTTTACATTTTCGTTCTGCAATTTCGCTTCCGTCCCATCGACGAAAAAAGTTGTTTTCATCCGTCCCATCAGCGAAAAAAAACATGTTTTCATCTTGATTATGGTCAATAAAATGCTACAGTGATGTCGAAAAGATGTTAATCTAACATTTTATGCAAATATATCGCCGCGGGACGGGGAAATGTGAATGCATGGGGTGATTTGGTGTTTGTTTACATTTTCGTTCTGCAATTTCGCTTCCGTCCCATCAGCGAAAAAAAACATGTTTTCATCTTGATTATGGTCAATAAAATGGGACCACCAATAAAATGCTGCACCGATGACCATATAGAGCCATTTTGGTGCCTCTACATGGTGTATTATTGCTAAACAGCAAGTTTAGGGGTCTATCTTAGCTGTTCTGCGTTTTCTAATACCGTCCCATCCTATCTAATACCGTCCCATCAGCGAAAAAAAACATGTTTTCATCTTGATTATGGTCAATAAAATGCTAAAATGATGCCGAGAAGATGTTGATCTAACATTTTATGCAAAAATATCACCGTGGGACGGGGAAATATGAATGTGATGAATGATGTTTTAGAGTAAGCAATATTTAATTACGAACAGAACATGTCGTTCTGCAATTTCCTAAGCTGTTCTGCGTTTTTCAACTTCCGTCCCATTAGCGAAACAAATTGTTTTAATCTTGATTATGGTCAATAAAATGCTACACAGATGTCGAGAAGATATTATTCTAATATTATGTACAGAAATATCGTCATGGGACGGCGGCAAAATATGAATGCATTTATGGTCTACATGTTCGTTCTGCCATTACCGCGGCCGTTCTGCATTTTACCCATCGACGAAACAAGTTCTTTTAAACTAGATTAAAATGTTACACTGATGTCGTGAATATATCAATCTAACATATGTCAAGAATAGTCGCCATAGGACGGCGAAATATGAATGAATTTGTTGTTTTGTAATTATAATAAAGAGCGTTTCTTTGTTTATATTATATAACAGCAAGTTTAGGGGTCTATCTTAGCTGTTCTGCGTTTTCTAATACCGTCCCATCCTATCTAATACCGTCCCATCAGCGAAAAAAAACATGTTTTCATCTTGATTATGGTCAATAAAATGTTACAATGATGTCGAGAAGATATTAATCTAACATTTTATGTAAAAAATATCGCCGCGGGACGGGGAAATGTGAATGCATGGGGTGATTTGGTGTTTGTTTACATTTTCGTTCTGCAATTTCGCTTCCGTCCCATCGACGAAAAAAGTTGTTTTCATCCGTCCCATCAGCGAAAAAAAACATGTTTTCATCTTGATTATGGTCAATAAAATGCTACAGTGATGTCGAAAAGATGTTAATCTAACATTTTATGCAAAAATATCGCCGCGGGACAGGGAAGTATGAATGCATGGGGTGATTTGGTGTTTGTTTACATTTTCGTTCTGCAATTTCCTACGGTTGTTCTGCGCTTTAATACCGCTTCCGTACCGTCCCATCAGCGAATAAAAACATGTTTTAATCTTGATTATGGCCATTAAAATGATACAATGATGTCGAGAAGATGTTAATCTAACATTTTATGTAAAAATATCGCCGCGGGACGGGGAAATGTGAATGCATGGGATGATTTGGTGTTTGTTTACATTTTCGTTCTGCAATTTCGCTTCCGTCCCATCGACGAAAAAAGTTGTTTTCATCTTGATTATGGTCAATAAAATGCTACAGTGATGTCGAAAAGATGTCAATCTAACATTTTATGCAAAAATATCACCGTGGGACAGGGAAATATGAATGTATGGGGTGATTTGGTGTTTACATTTTCGTTCTGCGTTTGACCGTAATCGCCTATTTCCGTCGTGTCTATTTTTAGCCGATAATATGAGCTTTGTGTTGGCGAATGAGACTATTAAATTGTTGCTCCATGTACGCAATGTTAATGCCGACTATATATAACCATTTTGATGCCGCTACACGCTGTATTATTGATAAACAGCCGGTTTTCTAATACCGTCCCAAATACCGTCCCAAATACCGTCCCAATACCGTCCCATACCGTCCCAATACCGTCCCATACCGTCCCGTCCCATCGTCCCATTCTGCATTTTAGTCACTCCCGAATTTTCGCCGATTTCTCGTTTCTAAAACACGTTGCATCTAGTTTTTATGTAAAAACGTGTAAAATGATTATCATTCTTCACATATATAATCGGGCTTGGCGGTTTTGAACATTATATACAAAGAATTTTTGACTTTTAGATGACCGACCACCGAACCGCCAAGCTCGAATAAAAAATCTAAATATTAAGCTGAATTTTCGCCGATTTCTCGTTTCTAAAACACGTTTCAGCTAGTTTTTATGTAAAAACGTGTAAAATGATTATCATTCTTCACAAATATAATCGGGCTTGGCGGTTTTGAACATTATATACAAAGAATTTTTGACTTTTAGATGACCGACCACCGAACCGCCAAGCTCGAATAAAAAATCAAAATATTAAGCTGAATTTTCGCCGATTTCTCGTTTCTAAAACACGTTCCATCTAGTTTTTATGTAAAATCGGGCTTGGCGGTTTTTAACATTATATACAAAGAATTTTTGACTTTTAGATGACCGACCACCGAACCGCCTAGCTCGAATAAAAAATCAAAATATTAAGCTGAATTTTCGCCGATTTCTCGTTTCTAAAACACGTTTCAGCTAGTTTTTATGTAAAAACGTGTAAAATGATTATCATTCTTCACAAATATACTCGAGCTTGGCGGTTTTGAACATTATATACGAAGAATTTTTGACTTTTAGATGACCGACCAACGAACCGCCAAGCTCGAATAAAAAATTTGGTGTTTGTTTACATTTTCGTTCTGCAATTTCGCTTCCGTCCCATCGACGAAAAAAGTTGTTTTCATCTTGATTATGGTCAATAAAATGCTACAGTGATGTCGAAAAGATGTCAATCTAACATTTTATGCAAAAATATCACCGTGGGACAGGGAAATATGAATGTATGGGGTGATTTGGTGTTTACATTTTCGTTCTGCGTTTGACCGTAATCGCCTATTTCCGTCGTGTCTATTTTTAGCCGATAATATGAGCTTTGTGTTGGCGAATGAGACTATTAAATTGTTGCTCCATGTACGCAATGTTAATGCCGACTATATATAACCATTTTGATGCCGCTACACGCTGTATTATTGATAAACAGCCGGTTTTCTAATACCGTCCCAAATACCGTCCCAATACCGTCCCATACCGTCCCAATACCGTCCCGTCCCATCGTCCCATTCTGCATTTTAGTCACTCCCGAATTTTCGCCGATTTCTCGTTTCTAAAACACGTTGCATCTAGTTTTTATGTAAAAACGTGTAAAATGATTATCATTCTTCACATATATAATCGGGCTTGGCGGTTTTGAACATTATATACAAAGAATTTTTGACTTTTAGATGACCGACCACCGAACCGCCAAGCTCGAATAAAAAATCTAAATATTAAGCTGAATTTTCGCCGATTTCTCGTTTCTAAAACACGTTTCAGCTAGTTTTTATGTAAAAACGTGTAAAATGATTATCATTCTTCACAAATATAATCGGGCTTGGCGGTTTTGAACATTATATACAAAGAATTTTTGACTTTTAGATGACCGACCACCGAACCGCCAAGCTCGAATAAAAAATCAAAATATTAAGCTGAATTTTCGCCGATTTCTCGTTTCTAAAACACGTTCCATCTAGTTTTTA
Source organism: Siphonodentalium dalli (assembly GCA_032622095.1). Lineage (NCBI taxonomy): Eukaryota > Metazoa > Mollusca > Scaphopoda > Gadilida > Siphonodentaliidae > Siphonodentalium > Siphonodentalium dalli. The sequence goes on from CP136063.1 coordinate 69,456,908, forward strand.
TGTAAAAACGTGTAAAATGATTATCATTCTTCACAAATATAATCGGGCTTGGCGGTTTTTAACATTATATACAAAGAATTTTTGACTTTTAGATGACCGACCACCGAACCGCCTAGCTCGAATAAAAAATCAAAATATTAAGCTGAATTTTCGCCGATTTCTCGTTTCTAAAACACGTTTCAGCTAGTTTTTATGTAAAAACGTGTAAAATGATTATCATTCTTCACAAATATACTCGAGCTTGGCGGTTTTGAACATTATATACGAAGAATTTTTGACTTTTAGATGACCGACCACCGAACCGCCAAGCTCGAATAAAAAATCTAAATATTAAGCTGAATTTTCGCCGATTTCTCGTTTCTAAAACATGTCCCAGCTATTTTTCATGTAAAAACATGTAAAATGATTATCGTTCTTCACATATATACTCGAGCTTGGCGGTTTTTAACATTGAGTACTTAGAATTTTCGACTTTTATATGACCGCCCACCGAACCGCCAAGCCAAGGCAAAATGATACCCAGACCAAACCGAGGCAAAATGATACCCACCAAATATTGTCAACGTGTACCCATTAATGATCGTCCATGCAACTAATCAAACTTGTTCAATTATGTTATGTTCTTGTTTCGATGTAGCATTGTGATTTAAATGGCACGTGTCTGGAACGGTCACAATGATAATATACATGAATTCCAGAGGGCAAACTGTAATATAATTTAATTCTCCATCCACATTAAATTATTATTATTATTATTTGTTTTTTGGGGGGGGGGATTTGACCCAGGAGGATTTGAAAGGACCTGAGACGTCATTCTTTCTTTCTTTTTAGTGTAAACATATTTTTATTTCCAACATAACATAATATGCACGTGTACAGGTGATACAAAATTAATATGCAAAATAGAAGAGATAATGTATGGAAATGAGGACCAGACAACAAGCCCGATGGCTTATATGAAGTCTTTTCCTCTTTGGCGACATGCCACTTCCCCGATAAGTGAGGGAGGGGTATCGATCAGATGGGAAAGGCTTGAGATAATGTTTCTTTTTCTTAGCTTTCTTGAGTTTTCTTTCATCCGTCCCCATTAATTTAGGTTTCATTTATTGTATATATATCACTGACTTATTATATATTATATATTACTCACCATTGCCACTGTCTTTCTGGAACTGATGTTGTTCGCTCACCAGCGGGAATTTATAGCAAGAAGGCGTGTCTAAATCAACTCAAACGAAACCCATACCGTCGCACGTGCGTGTCACCGTTAACACTTCGCATGATCGGCGGCATGTACACAAAAGTGACGAGTGTTCTGTGGGGAAGCAAAAAAACAACCCTATCAAAACAGCGGCACATAGACGTGTCACTGAATAAACAGTTCCACCACTTCACTTACCAATGCACTGTATGGTGTGTTTATGAGCGATAACAGTTTGTCCGATTTAGTAAGCGTCATGAATTGTTTTTAAAGCAATTGCTAGTCAATTGAGCTGTGTCAAAAAAAACTAAAACAAATCATGAGTTGGGGTTCAGATTCCCACGTTGAACCAACGCGTTTAGTTTGATAATTCTGACAGAGGGTATGGATCTATTCTGTAACGGAGTTTTCGTGTCGATTATAATTCACTTCATCCTGGTGAGTAAACTACTCGAATTGCAACTAACCGGTTCTTGGCTAGTCAGTGATATATATAAAATAAATGAAACCTAAATTAATGGGGACGGATGAAAGAAAACTCAAGAAAGCTAAGAAAAAGAAACATTATCTCAAGCCTTTCCCATCTGATCGATACCCCTCCCTCACTTATCGGGGAAGTGGCATGTCGCCAAAGAGGAAAAGACTTCATATAAGCCATCGGGCTTGTTGTCTGGTCCTCATTTCCATACATTATCTCTTCTATTTTGCATATTAATTTTGTATCACCTGTACACGTGCATATTATGTTATGTTGGAAATAAAAATATGTTTACACTAAAAAGAAAGAAAGAATGACGTCTCAGGTCCTTTCAAATCCTCCTGGGTCAAATCCCCCCCCCCCAAAAAAACAAATAATAATAATAATAATTTAATGTGGATGGAGAATTAAATTATATTACAGTTTGCCCTCTGGAATTCATGTATATTATCATTGTGACCGTTCCAGACACGTGCCATTTAAATCACAATGCTACATCGAAACAAGAACATAACATAATTGAACAAGTTTGATTAGTTGCATGGACGATCATTAATGGGTACACGTTGACAATATTTGGTGGGTATCATTTTGCCTCGGTTTGGTCTGGGTATCATTTTGCCTTGGCTTGGCGGTTCGGTGGGCGGTCATATAAAAGTCGAAAATTCTAAGTACTCAATGTTAAAAACCGCCAAGCTCGAGTATATATGTGAAGAACGATAATCATTTTACATGTTTTTACATGAAAAATAGCTGGGACATGTTTTAGAAACGAGAAATCGGCGAAAATTCAGCTTAATATTTAGATTTTTTATTCGAGCTTGGCGGTTCGGTGGTCGGTCATCTAAAAGTCAAAAATTCTTCGTATATAATGTTCAAAACCGCCAAGCTCGAGTATATTTGTGAAGAATGATAATCATTTTACACGTTTTTACATAAAAACTAGCTGAAACGTGTTTTAGAAACGAGAAATCGGCGAAAATTCAGCTTAATATTTTGATTTTTTATTCGAGCTAGGCGGTTCGGTGGTCGGTCATCTAAAAGTAAAAAATTCTTTGTATATAATGTTAAAAACCGCCAAGCCCGATTATATTTGTGAAGAATGATAATCATTTTACACGTTTTTACATAAAAACTAGATGGAACGTGTTTTAGAAACGAGAAATCGGCGAAAATTCAGCTTAATATTTTGATTTTTTATTCGAGCTTGGCGGTTCGGTGGTCGGTCATCTAAAAGTCAAAAATTCTTTGTATATAATGTTCAAAACCGCCAAGCCCGATTATATTTGTGAAGAATGATAATCATTTTACACGTTTTTACATAAAAACTAGCTGAAACGTGTTTTAGAAACGAGAAATCGGCGAAAATTCAGCTTAATATTTAGATTTTTTATTCGAGCTTGGCGGTTCGGTGGTCGGTCATCTAAAAGTCAAAAATTCTTTGTATATAATGTTCAAAACCGCCAAGCCCGATTATATATGTGAAGAATGATAATCATTTTACACGTTTTTACATAAAAAAACTAGATGCAACGTGTTTTAGAAACGAGAAATCGGCGAAAATTCAGCTTAATATTTAGATTTTTTATTCGTGCTTGGCGGTTCGGTGGTCGGTCATCTAAAAGTCAAAAATTCTTCGCATATAATGTTCAAAACCGCCAAGCTCGACTATGAGAGTGATAAATGATAACCATTCAACATGTTTTGAATAAAAAACTGAGTCCAACTGATGTTTAAAAAGAGAAATCGACCAAAAAACGACAAGAAATCTGCGTAAAAAGACGATGTTTTGATTTTGTGACCACGCCCCCTATTAACCAACCAATCGGGGACATTACTGCCACTATTGTCGATTAATTTACGAAAATGGGCCATATAAGTAATTAACTGGTGCTATTCCCGCATAATTCACCCGAAAACTGCGTTTAAAAGGCTTTTAAAAAATTTGAAAACGCCAAGCTTGTCTTTTAGTCACCTGCCTTAAAAACTGCCAAGCTTGCATTTTAGCCGAGAGTGGCTAAAATGCAAGCTTGGCGCCAAGCTTGGCAGTTTTTAAGGCAGGTGACTAAAAGACAAGCTTGGCGTTTTCAAATTTTTAAAAAGCCTTTAAACGCTGTTTTCGGGTGAATTATGCGGGAATAGCACCAGTTAATTACTTATATGGCCCATTTTCGTAAATTAATCGACAATAGTGGCAGTAATGTCCCCGATTGGTTGGTTAATAGGGGGCGTGGTCACAAAATCAAAACATCGTCTTTTTACGCAGATTTCTTGTCGGTTTTTGGTCGATTTCTCTTTTTAAACATCAGTTTTTTATTCGAAACATGTTGAATGGTTATCATTTATCACTCTCATAGTCGAGCTTGGCGGTTTTGAACATTATATGCAAAGAATTTTTGACTTTTAGATGACCGCCCACCGAACCGCCAAGCTCGAATAAAAAATCAAAATATTAAGCCGAATTTTCGCCGATTTCTCGTTTCTAAAACACGTTCCATCTAGTTTTTATGTAAAAACGTGTACAATGATTATCATTCTTCACAAATATAATCGGGCTTGGCGGTTTTGAACATTATATACAAAGAATTTTTGACTTTTAAATGACCGACCACCGAACCGCCAAGCTCGAATAAAAAATCCAAATATTAAGCTGAATTTTCGCCGATTTCTCGTTTCTAAAACACGTTCCATCTAGTTTTTATGTAAAAACGTGTAAAATGATTATCATTCTTCACAAATATAATCGGGCTTGGCGGTTTTGAACATTATATACAATTTTTTTTTGACTTTTAGATGACCGACCACCGAACCGCCAAGCTCGAATAAAAAATCTAAATAGTAAGCTGAATTTTCGCCGATTTCTCGTTTCTAAAACACGTTTCAGCTCGTTTTTATGTAAAAACGTGTAAAATGATTATCATTCCTCACAAATATACTCGAGCTTGGCGGTTTTGAACATTATATACAAAGAATTTTTGACTTTTAGATGACCGACCACCGAACCGCCAAGCTCGAATTAAAAATCAAAATATTAAGCTGAATTTCCGTCGATTTCTCGTTTCTAAAACAAGTTCCAGCTCGTTTTTATGTAAAAACGTGTAAAATGATTATCATTCGTCACAAATATACTCGAGCTTGGCGGTTTTGAATATTTTATATTAAGAATTTTTGACATTTGATGACCGACCACCGAACTGCTAAGCTCGAATTTTAAATCAAAATATGAAGCTGAATTTCCTGAGATTTCTCGTTTCTAAAACATGTCCCAGCTATTTTTCATGTAAAAATATGTAAAATGATTATCGTTCTTCACATATATACCCGAGCTTGGCGGTTTTTAACATTGTGTACTTAGAATTTTCGACTTTTATATGACCGCTCACCGAACCGCCAAGCCAATGCAAAATGATTCCCAGACCAAACCGAGGCAAAATGATACCCACCAAATATTGTCAACGTGTACCCATTAATGATCGTCCATGCAACTAATCAAACTTGTTCAATTATGTTATATTCTTGTTTCGATGTAGCATTGTGATTTAAATGGCACGTATATATAAGATAAGTTAGTCGTGTGTGGTACGGTCACAATGATAATATACATGAATTCCAGAGGGCAAACTGTAATATAATTTAATTCTCCATTCACATTAAATTATTATTATTATTATTTGTTTTTGGGGGGGGGGGGGGATTTGACACAGGATGATTTGAAAGGGCCTGAGACGTCATTTTTTCTTTCTTTTTAGTGTAAACATATTTTTATTTCCAACATAACATAATATGCACGTGTACAGGTGATACAAAATTAATATGCAAAATAGAAGAGATAATGTATGGAAATGAGGACCAGACAACAAGCCCGATGGCTTATATGAAGTCTTTTCCTCTTTGGCGACATGGCACTTCCCCTATAAGTGAGGGAGGGGTATCGATCAGATGGGAAAGGCTTGAGATAATGTTTATTTTTCTTAGCTCTCTTGAGTTTTCTTTCATCCGTCCCCATTAATTTAGGTTTCATTTATTTTATATATATCACTGATTAGCCAAGAACCGGTTAGTTGCAATTCGAGTAGTTTACTCACCAGGATTAAGTGAATTATAATCGACACGAATACTCCATTACAGAATAGATCCATACCCTCTGTCAGAATTATCAAACTAAACGCGTTGGTTCAACGTGGGAATCTGAACCCCAACTCATGATTTGTTTTAGTTTTTTTGACACAGCTCAATTGACTAGCAATTGCTTTAAAAACAATTCATGACGCTTACTAAATCGGACAAACTGTTATCGCTCATAAACACACCATACAGTGCATTGGTAAGTGAAGTGGTGGAACTGTTTATTCAGTGACACGTCTATGTGCCGCTGTTTTGATAGGGTTGTTTTTTTTTGCTTCCCCGCAGAACACTCGTCACTTTTGTGTACATGCCGCCGATCATGCGAAGTGTTAACGATGACACACACGTGCGACGGTGTGGGTTTCGTTTGAGTTGATTTAGACACGCCTTCGTGCTATACATTCCCGCTGGTGAGCGAACAACATCAGTTCCAGAAAGATAGTGGCAATGGTGAGTAATATATAATATTGCATATGTATATAGCATTCAACTGTACTCCGGTTATTGGTCCGTTTTTTCATGGGAAGTCAAATAATATATTTGTTCTACAGTATATTGTGAAGAAAAAACATTTAGGTGATGCAAATAATTGTGATATTAGAAAAGCCTAATATAAACACTATAGTTAATGTCGACATCATTCCACGACAACAAATAAAATCATAAATGTATTCTATTTGTCACTAATTTAATTGTTGTATCGCACTAAGATTTAGTAGTTTCATGGCACATATGCGTTGTCCTATTCGATATCAAATGATTGTTCAGCTTACTTTACAAAAAAAAAACGAGAAAATACATGAAGTCACGGTAAAGTGAACGCTCTTTATATGAGACGGTCATTATAATTTATATATATAGGCTAACACAATTCGAACGTTAAGACTTCGTTATAATTCGTACGATCTAGTTACGGTATCAAATCGTATATTTTATCTTTTAACTAATATGATTGCAATAACGTGTATCTAACGTTGACCTTTTGTCTTTTACAGTGGGATTTTACCCTTAGATATGAAGTTTGAACTCAATCGAGCCAGCCGTTTTCGATTCTATAAAGGACATACAGACAGACAGACAGACAGAGGTCTTCAAAATATATATGAGCTATATACCATTCGTATATATATGGCAACCCGTTTTCACAAATTATTTGGATTTTAAACGTCCAATTAAAGTGTAAATACTGATATTTTAATATATTTGGACGCCAGTTCCTCGCCGAATTCACAATTATGTGGTATTTTGGACTTAAGTACAACTCATTTGCACTTAAGTGCAATTCAACTGTATAAGAAACACTCCCAACATATATTAAGCAGGTCTGATTTTGCTCCTAGGGCGGAGTTACGTCCAAATAGTTGGACTTAAGTCCAATTATTTGGAAAGTCCAATTATTATTATATGCCAATTATTTTGACTTTAGTCCAATTGGAGAATTCATTTGGACTTAAGTCCAATTATTTGTTATTACATGCTAAGTAGGAACTAGATGACTAATCTGGACATGTCATGAATGTATTTATTTTGACACATGGGCATGCATGGTCCTTTCCCTACTTACAGGGACGTAGCCTATCAAGTTGAGACTGATAACCAATTACTTTGATTCATCGTATCATTGACGAAAAACGTACGTATGAATTTGGTGGAAACTAGCGCTAAACAATTTGTATCACTATCAGTTTTGGTGACCCTCCCCTCCCCAAACATGACACGAATGTGACTTCCAAGTTCCATTCCTTATTCGAAAATATTTATATTTATGTCAAACAAAGGGTGTTAATTGTAGGGTGGCCACCATGGCACTCTTTACATACACCCGATTTCGCAGAGCAGTCGTATGAATACGAAACTTTCATAATTAGGTTTATACAGATATATATGGGCCTGAACCCAAATTTCAGGTTTCAGCATGCAATTTTCTCCGTTCTGTTCTGTTGCACATCCAGGCTCCATTCTCTGAACTCTCTAATAATGGCTGACAAAAAAACACACACACTTGCTGTATATGTTGTCAAATAACAATTGAATCAAATCGTGAATTATTGTTACTTCATTCATGCATACAGTTAGCATTTATTAAGATGCCAATTCGGGTTCGAACCATTTCAACGATGCCGAAAACAAGCCACGTGGCAAAAGGGACGCAATTGTATGGAGTTTGATTGTCAATCAAGACTTGCAGGAATATATACCGTTACAAAGAAGGGGACTTTCGTTTTAAACCAGATGAATTGGACTTAAGTCCAAATGAATTGGACGTGAGTCCAAATCAATTCACTAATTTGACTTAAGTTCAAATGAATTGGACTTAAGTCCAATAATTTATATATAAAATATCCAAAATTTCGCTAAAATCCGCTTTGAGCATTTTTTGTAATTCAAGATGGCTGCCATTTTCTGTTAAGTCAGTTTGATGCAATTTTGGTGTTATCTTGTCATAAATGAAGCAAAGCCACCTTTCTATGCCCAAGATGGTCGCCAAAAAAGGGGCGACCGAAAATGCTACGTTTTTACTGATATTTTAAGATAAGAATTTTAATTTTTAATTTTTATCGAAATATGATTTTGCTGCACCACTCCATTTTTCAGATCGCTGTTTGTACTCTGTAGATTCCTCAACATTGTTACATTTAAGTATGACTGCAAGGTCATTCAAATGCACGGTGATCTCTTTAGGTTGAGCCCCTAAATGATGTTTGATATGAAATCTGAAATCCCTCTTGATGTGATTCCAACAAAATATAATTGTTAAATTTGGCATATGCGTCTTGACCGCATTTGTGATGGCACTAAACCAAAAATATGTGCCAAGTCGGTTTATTTTGCTATACTTTACGAGATCACATTTCGGACATTTTACTCAATATTATTTATTATAGCACTGATGTGAGTGACATATATGTCTCTGCTATGTCAACATGTACGACGATTTGAGATTAATTGAATTCTGATTCTGATTCTCTTCTATTTTGCATATTAATTTTGTATCATCTGTATACTATGTTATGTTGGAAATAAAAATATGTTTACACTAAAAAGAAAGAAAAAATGACGTCTCAGGCCCTTTCAAATCCTCCTGGGTCAAATCCCCCCCCAAAAACAAATAATAATAATAATAAGTTAATGTGGATGGAGAATTAAATTATATTACAGTTTGTCCTCTGGAATTCATGTATATTATCATTGTGACCGTTCCACACACGACTAACTTATCTTATATATACGTGCCATTTAAATCACAATGCTACATCGAAACAAGAATATAACATAATTGAACAAGTTTGATTAGTTGCATGGACGATCATTAATGGGTACACGTTGACAATATTTGGTGGGTATCATTTTGCCTCGGTTCGGTCTGGGTATCATTTTGCATTGGCTTGGCGGTTCGGTGAGCGGTCATATAAAAGTCGAAAATTCTAAGTACACAATGTTAAAAACCGCCAAGCTCGAGTATATATGCGAAGAACGATAATCATTTTACATATTTTTACATGAAAACTAGCTGGAACGTGTTTTAGAAAGGAGAAATCGGCCGAAATTCAGCTTTATATTTTGATTTAAAATTCGAGCTTGGCGGTTCGGTGGTCGGTCATCTAAAAGTCAAAAATTCTTCGTATATAATGTTCAAAACCGCCAAGCTCGAGTATATTTGTGAAGAATGATAATCATTTTACACGTTTTTACATAAAAACTAGCTGAAACGTGTTTTAGAAACGAGAAATCGGCGAAAATTCAGCTTAATATTTAGATTTTTTATTCGAGCTTGGCGGTTCAGTGGTCGGTCATCTAAAAGTCAAAAATTCTTTGTATACAATGTTCAAAACCGCCAAGCCCGATTATATTTGTGAAGAATGATAATCATTTTACACGTTTTTACATAAAAACTAGATGGAACGTGTTTTAGAAACGAGAAATCGGCGAAAATTCAGCTTAATATTTAGATTTTTTATTCGAGCTTGGCGGTTCGGTGGGCGGTCATCTAAAAGTCAAAAATTCTTTGTATATAATGTTCAAAACCGCCAAGCTCGACTATGAGAGTGATAAATGATAACCATTCAACATGTTTCGAATAAAAAACTTAGTCCAACTGATGTTTAAAAAGAGAAATCGACCAAAAACCGACAAGAAATCTGCGTAAAAAGACGATGTTTTGATATTGTGACCACGCCCCCTATTAACCAACCAATCGGGGACATTACTGCCACTATTGTCGATTAATTTACGAAAATGGGCCATATAAGTAATTAACTGGTGCTATTCCCGCATAATTCACCCGAAAACAGCGTTTAAAAGGCTTTTTAAAAATTTGAAAACGCCAAGCTTGTCTTTTAGTCACCTGCCTTAAAAACTGCCAAGCTTGCATTTTAGCCACTCTCATTTTAGCCACTCTCCGGTACCGGAAATAACGGTGACGCGTTATGCAGTAGGTCTAATTATATATTTTGTTTAGCTTAGATGAAAAAAAAAATAAGAATTACCATCCAGTTAATTAAGTTATGTTAAGATTATTATTTTTTAAGTTAGGACAAGTGATCAGTAACTGAATGGTAAGTTTACACAGCCCAACTACACGGGTGACCATTAATCACATTGTTTGCGAGACTGGGTGTTTTCTTTGCGAAAAGGATCCGTCCTCTTTGAAGATTCATTTCGGCAATGTTTGTTGTGAAAAGGATCTGTCCTCTTTGCATATTCATTTCGGCAATGTCTGTTGTGAAAAGGATCTGTTTTCTTTGAAGATTCATTTCGGCAATGTCTGTTGTGATAGGGTTGTGACTAATTATCAACTAGTGTTGGTACTCATAGGTGAGTGACATTTTATGATTCTAAGACATGATACTTAAAGACACGGTTGGCCTTGGCGGTGGGTATCCTGTGAAAATATCTCCACCCGTCAAAAACAATAACTGTGAATCGCTAAACCATATTCTGAAGCAGGCCGTTGAGTTGAAATCGAAACCTCTAGTGGAATTAGTGAAAATAATATACAATGTAGTTAAAGGTGAGTATGACGAATTAGAACGCAGTATTTTCGGTTTTGGACAATTCAAACTCATAGAGCAGTTCCATAAATTTAAAGTTGCACCTGATATATGGAACCAGAAATCGACTGAAGTTCGGCGACGACATTTTGAGAAATTCTTAAGACAAATCAGACCCACAAACGATCGACTGCAACAGACAACGGACGGACGGAGGATTGTTTTAACTGCGACGAATGGAGGGACGAAGCCAGGACAGACCAAACGAAAGTGTACAGCAAAAACATCATCTATTCCAAAAATTCCAAGGATCGGCGAGTAAACATTAGAATATCACATCCCATATCAAGACAATAAATAAACATAACTTACCTTGTACCATGAACATTATATTTTGAATAAATATTTTTCAGCTCTTGAGTTCATTATTTCCCTCTACTTGTCAATTGGGTCTATAACAACACCATTCTTTTTCAGCTATTTTATACATGTACATATATATATGTTTTATACCATTGCTTGTGCTCCACTGTTTTGTGCTGTCATTTACATATTATGTTATAAACGTTTTGTTGCATGTTTTGAATTCAATAAACTATGAAAAATATCAAATTCTCCTATCTAACGCACCCATGCCCAATCAGTTATCCTCCAATTAATATCTGTCCACGAAGCCAGTAAGATAATCCTCTTACTTTCCGGATCAGAAATCACGTAATTTTAGTTAGGCTTCATGATCCTCTAAGTATCACTAAGCAAACAAACCCATCAGATTTCGGAAATTAATTATAAAAAACAAATTGCAAAGTAACATCTAACATGATCATTTAGTGGTATCATTCCATTTTATCAGTCAATAAATCATGTAGACCTACTATATATTGCATTACTGCGGGGACCTACGCGAATTGAGTGACCTACGGAGACCTACGCAAATCTAGGGACCTACTGCATAACGCAGTACCCGGAAATAAGGAAGTCACTGTCATTTGGGGAATTCCCGCAAATGCACGAATTTAAAAAATAAAAAAAACTTCGTTTTGGGATTTTCAATGTGGGGTTTTGACGAATCCGTGAGAAATTGGGGGTTATCCGTGTTTGCGGAATTGCCATGGAAATCCGTGAGTCTCACGGACAATCCGTGGAACTTAACAGCTCTGGACAGAACCTTTCTCAACTCTCTCATTGTTTGTGGTTCTCGTTGATATTCAAATACCTCATGGGTTTCTGTTGGCAATTTCTTTAGAATTGGGGTTTCTTTATTTTTGTATCTGATTCTCATAGCCTGTTTCCATTTCTTGGCTGTATAGAGCACCTTCCTATCTCTGTTCCATGACAAACGAGCTGATGCACCCAACATTTCATAAGCGTCAGCAATAGTTGAGTCAGGTTGTTTAGTATTCTCTATAAAGTAATCGATCATATCCTCATCTCCAAACAATCCAGCATAAGGAAGGACATTTAAAAATCCATCCCAACAGTACTCGGCACCATACTCCAACAGTATTTTCACACAATCCATTTTCTGAGCTCGAACAGCATAATGAAGTGCGGTGAGTTTCTTATAGTTCTTCAGATTCACATTAGCTCCACTGTCAAGAAGAAATTTCACTTCATTTATGTCATGACAATAGCTGCGTCCACAAGCGTGGAACAGTGATGGATTGAGCATATCTCCGAATTTGTCCTTAACCCTTTACCCAACAAACCGGCCAAATAAAGCTTCAACAGCCTAAAATATCTTCGGTCTGTCTCAATAGAACCATACAAATATGGATATCATTGGAACCGGCTCCTTGACCACATTGTGATAGTTACAGTTATGCCCTGTGCCAATGCATTCTCTTATATATGCGAGTCGACCATAGGTTGCCTCGCATATATAAGAGAATGCATTGGCCTAAAAAAATATGTTAAGCCAATGCATTCTCTTATATATGCGAGGCGACCTATGGTTCAGACTGCAATGCGTCAGTTATGTTGCGTTTGTTATTAACACACTCAATGGAGATTCTATTTTCAATGCAAGCTCCAACACAACCATTTTATGGGGTGGAAGTGCATGTGTCTTTTCTTGTTTTCAATAGATTAATTATTCTGGCTTATGGTCTGTTCACACCAATCGTTACCTCCCGAGAGCTTTCTGATGAAAGGCAACAAGCCATATTTCCGACTAAATCCTGAAAAGTTACCCATAATTCTGCTGTGGTTAAGGGGTTGATTACTTAGAGAATTACTGTAACTGATACTAAAATTATCACCCGGAAACCAAAATAATCAGAAATCTAAGTTGACAAGGACCATAACTCCAGCAAAAATGGACAGACTGACCAGATTCCAACATGACCTCTATTTTCATGTGGCTAATCCATGTACAAAATTTGAAAACAATCAGATAACTAAAGTTATCATTCGGAATCCATCTGGGGTGGATGGACAATAGTCATTTCTACAGTCCCCCGAAATAGATTTCTTCGGGTGACAATCCAGGGCCAGTCTAGAGATTAGAAATTGGGAGTTTGTTGGTAAACATTGGAAATTTGTTCTGAAAATCACGAATTCAGATTAAAATATTTGGACTTAACACCGAGAACAATCATTTCAACACACAAAATTTGTTTATTGGAGAACTATCAATAACGAACATGAAGAACTTAGTTGATCTATTTCTCCATGTTCTTCTTAATGGTGATGTCTTTTATTGCACATCCACCCACTTTCCAAGTTTCCTTAACCCTTTGAGTGCCAGGGGCCGATCTCATCGGCCCTAAACCTACACATAAGTCTGTTAAAGAATATAAGAATAAATTATTAAAATTGTAAAAAATTGTAAAAAAAAAAAAAAAATGTTAGGCCAATGCGTTCTCTTATATATGCGAGGCGACCTATGGTCAACTCGCATATATAAGAGAATGCATTGGCACGGGGTATATAGGTTGATACAAAAATCGGACCTGGCACTCAAAGGGTTAAACCAGATAGTGAAATCGGTCGGGATAATGCTGTTTTATGTCAAAATCCTGTATATTTCTTTATATATCGTGTTTAGCATTGGTGACCCAGTCAGCTAAAATCCCCAATGACTGTAATAAAATGTCAAAATTGTGATAGTAATCAGGATTATTCCAAAGAAAATATTATATTTGTTCTAAACTCTATTAAAGTTGTCAACTGAACACAGTAATGTAATGTGACAAATATATTTTATCACAATGTTTACATAATTTCACAAGAATATAAAAACTCACTAATTGAACTCGCGAAGTGATGGTTTGTATCAAATGTAAATGAAAGTGTCAATGAAACTGCAGCTCAACTTGGAAAAGGGGGTGGGCGTAATTTCATGTGTTAAAGTCAATGGAGCGATTAGGAATGCGGAAATTTGAAATATCTAAGTAATACTATTACAACATGAAGAGACATATATAAAATAAAATCCAAGATGGCTGCTGATGGCCATGTTTTTCATTATAATTTGTATAAATTTGATACTAGTAGCTCCCATCTAGTGGTCACCCACAAGATGTATGGTGACAGTTGGATGAGGGATGTGATATCTAAGGTGTGCCAAAGTATCTAGAGTAAAATCCAAGATGGCTGCCAATGGCCAAGTTTTTAATAAAATTCAGAAAAATTTGACGACTCCCATCTAGTGGTCATCCAAAAGATCCATATGAAGTTTAGTGACGATTAGATGAGGGATGTCGTCTGCAGTGTGTGCCAAAGGATTTAGTCACAGAAAGAGTAAAATCCAAGATAGCAGCTGGCAACCATGTTTTTCAACGAAGAATTCTCCCATCTAGTGGTCAACCAAAGATCCATATGAAGTTTGGTGATCGTCTGATTAGGGGTGTGGTCTGTAGGGTGTGACAAATGATTTAGTAATGCAAAGAGTAAAAATCAAGATGGCTGCCAGTGGCAATGTTTTTCATCAAATTATTTTCTTCAAATTCGATAGCTCCCATCTAGAGGTGACCCTAAACATGCCAGTAAATTTTCAAAACAATTCTCCAATAAATGCAGGCTGAGCCGATGGTTTCAAATTTAAAATCCAAGATGACTACTGGTGGTCATGTTTTTAAACAAATTTCAGAAAAAAATTATGGCTCAATCCCATCTAGATGTCACCCCGAAGATCCGTATGAACTTTGGTGATTATCGGATGAGGGATGGGGTCTGTAAAGTGTGCCATAAGATTTAGTCATGCAAAAAGTTAAATCCAAGTTGGCTGCCATCGACCATGTTTTTCATAAAAAAAAATTCAAAATTGATAGACCAAGGCTACTCCTAATTATGCAGCAATTTAACATGAAAGCTAGATTATAATACGTCTTTATAGCATTATGTATTGATTTGTTCGGGAAGATTGATTAACCCTTTACCCAACAAACCGGCCAAATAAAGCTTCAACAGCCTAAAATATCTTCGGTCTGTCTCAATAGAACCATACAAATATGGATATCATTGGAACCGGCTCCTTGACCACATTGTGATAGTTACAGTTATGCCCTGTGCCTCGCATATATAAGAGAATGCATTGGCATAAAAAAAATCTTTTTTTTAACACTTTTTACCATTTTTTCTTACATTCTTTAACAATTTTATAATGTTTAATTTGTTAAGCCAATGCATTCTCTTATATATGCGAGGCGACCTATGGTCGACTCGCATATATAAGAGAATGCATTGGCACAGGGCCGTTCTGTTGGGTAAAGGGTTAAAATTGACGAAAAATCCAGCCACTGGATCTGGGTATAAAGTCTGCTACAGCAAGATATATATACAGGACGTAAAACAGCATTATCCCAACTTATTTCACAAGCTGGTGTATCACGAAGGAAACTTGGACAACCACTGCTATTGCCTTGGTTCCCTTTTATTCACACACTATATTTTTGAGTGTGATGCATGTTAATGAATGGAATCATATTTATAGGTGCCACATCCTCATAAGCAACACCGCTATCAACAATAACACGAGCTGCCAGGCACTGTAGTCTGGGGGTTACAGTTCTTCCCACAAGATCAGGGAGGAGATCTCTGTACGTCTTTCCTTCTCTATTTCTGATATCCTCGTGTGGTTCAGCTTTAAGAAGTGTATCAACAATAGATTTCCATTTATCCTCCCAAACATCTCTTTCGCCGTAATACACCTGGAACTCAGAAATATTTCCATTGAGAAACGCTGTCATTAGCGGCGTGTTTCCATCACTATCCCTCCAGTTGATATCAAAACCGCAACTGAGTAGAAAGTCTATTAACTCGATGGTTGGCAGATCTATACTTTTCCCATTATCTGTACACCCTCTCCCAATGTCACTATACATAGCCAGATGAAGAATGCTGCGGTTTTTCTTATCAACTGGATTTATTCTCGCCATCACAGTGCATAGTTCTCTCACCTCCTCCATCATTGCTAAACGTAAACTATGATCCTTCAGTTCTTCATCATGGTGAGACTCAGAAGGGTTATTAATATTACAACTATTCAGTAGCCATCGCAAGAACTCCGAACATACAATTAAATTTACCATCATCCAGTGCCGCTTAGATTTAAGTCTTATGCTAATCTCATTACCAGGTGTCAAAGCTTTGCCAATGATTTTAAGCAAATCCAGAACTCTTTTGCTTGAGATGCAGCCTCTGTCATGAAAGCGGTTCTCCATTTGCCATGTTATTAAGGGAATTTCTGATGCAAGATTAGCATGTTTCAAACTCAGAGATAGCAAATAGTCAAGGGCCATCAGTCT
Source organism: Siphonodentalium dalli (assembly GCA_032622095.1). NCBI lineage: Eukaryota > Metazoa > Mollusca > Scaphopoda > Gadilida > Siphonodentaliidae > Siphonodentalium > Siphonodentalium dalli. The sequence goes on from CP136063.1 coordinate 69,473,453, forward strand.
TCTTTCTCGTTCTTCTGCGTCAAGGTAGTGCTGGTCCTCATAAACTCTTGAGTAGTCGCCCAAGGCTTCTACGAACTCAGGATTATTCTCTCCAAGAACCCGCTGAAATATGAGATGTGCCTGACAAATCCAGACATTCTGATCAGACAAAACTTGATACAGTTCTTCCATGCTCTGTGGCTCTTTTTCATCCTGAAATATTTTATGCCTTTCAGTTGGTAGATATTTCAGAAGTGGACTCTTTTCATTTTTATGTCGTATTTTCATTGCCTTTTGCCACTTTTCTGCTGTGTAATCATGGTTTGTCGGATATCCATAAATATATGCATTAGCGCCTTGAACCTCCAACATATCAGCTATAACATCATCCGGATGTTCTAGGTTCTTAGTGAGATACTGAACTATTTCTCCTTTATTTTCTCTATCACAGAAAGCAGCCCACGGTAGAATACAGACAGTATCGTCCCAACAATATTCAGCTCCTTTCTCGAGAAATAATTTGATGCAATCAAAATTCTCCTGTCTTACAGCCGCATGGAGAGCAGTCAAACCATCAGCATTACGGAGATTCACACAGGCACCATTCTCCAATAGAAGCTCAACAATACATGTATCTTTATTAAATAGATTCTTTCTACATGCATAGAATAATGGTGGATGTATAAAGGGGTCTCCAAATCGGTCAACAGTAGCATTAACTTTGGATCCATGTTTGATCAAAACTCTTATATTGTCAATCCTATTTTCCTTTATAGCATGTAAAAGTGGGGTGCTCCTTAATTCACGAGTAGTAGACGGAATAGAGTTACCATAATCAACAGCTTCATAGTCCCAATCATGACAATAAGGAAGATCTACATCAGCATCATAATTGTCTAATATATACTCCAGGATCTTCGAGGATTTCTTTCCAGCTGCCTCCTCCAAAATCGGTGAACCTTTATGGAACATAACAAACTTTCTCTCATCTTCATTTGATGTTTCCAATAAGGGTTTCAAGCCAGCTAAATTGTCATGTTTGATACAGTATTTGAGTTTGTCTATAAGATGATTAGGAATCTGATGTGGTCGCTGCATTACTCGGCTTATCTCTTATCAGAAGCCTACAAAAGAAAATGGACAGATTTAGATCATGCCATAATACCTTTTTTTGAAGTTCTGACAGGGAACCTTTAATACAGTAATGCCCTACGTAATTGACCTCTTAACCAAAGCAGAATTATGGGTAACTTTTCAGGATTTAGTCGGAAATATGGCTTGTTGCCATTCATCGCATTGGAAAGCTCTCACCGAGAGCTTTCCGATGAATGGCAACAAGCCATATTTCCGACTAAATCCTGAAAAGTTACCCATAATTCTGCTTTGGTTAAAGATATAGGCGGTGAGTATGCTGTTAAAATATTCATCTCCGTCAAAAACCGTCATAAACAGAATGAAAAGTAAGATATAGACAGATGTTGTTCTTATGCCAATCAGAAATATGGCATAAACAGTATGCTATTGTCAACTTTTTCCCCTTTGTTATGTAAACAAAAGTAAAAAAAATTACTTTTCCTGGATTTTGTTTAGATCCGGATATATTTACAATCACACATGCATTCGTATTGTGGAACATGAATGCAGGACGTTGGTTGGTCGAAATTACGTCACATGACGTCGCGCGCTGACCCCAACTTTCATCCATTTTTGTGTAGACGCAACTTGCTCCGAGCCACGATAATAACGTTGGAAATGGACGCTTAAAACTCTTTTAATCTGCCCATTGACTCGGTTGAGTGTAAATATAAGTAATGAATGTTGATTTTGTTGCGTTCCATAGAGTATGGATGCAAGTTGGTCTGACATTTTCATGTGTGGAACGCTTTCGCGATCCACACAAAATGTCTGACCAACTTGCATCCATACTCTATGGAACGCAACAAAATCAACATCCATTTCTTAAATGGTAAACATAAAGAGCGTAATTTGTTACTGTTTTCCTGATATGGAAATAATAAAGAGCGTTTATATCATTTTTGTATGATTAACCAATAGAATTGCGCTGCGTTATGTAAACAGTAGCACAACTTCTGTAACATGAGCAGTCTCGTGTTTAAGTACGCCAGCGTACGTCTTGACGACAATATACTATTTACGCGCTGAGTATGTTTGGCATATGAGCGGAACTGTATATAGTTTGGTGTTCCTTCTGTTGAAGGCGATTTGAACAAATAGAAGTATTTCTGCAACGAACGCCGCCCGTGCCTTTAAGAGATCGATTACTTAGGGCATTACTGTATAACATCAAAAACAAGATAACACAGATAGTATATTCCTTAGTTAATACCTGTTTCTATTTCACAGACATGAGATCAACATTACAAATACAGACCTGAGATCAACATTACAAACAGAACTAAGATCAACATTACAAACACAGACCTGAGACCAACATTTCAAACACAGACCTGAGATCAACATTACAAACTATTTCACAGACCTGAGACCAACATTACAAACACAGACCTGAGATCAACATTACAAACTATTTCACAGACCTGAGATCAACATTACAAACTATTTCACAGACCTGAGATCAACATTACAAACTATTTCACAGACCTGAGATCAACATTACAAACTATTTCACAGACCTGAGATCAACATTACAAACACAGACCTGAGATCAACATTACAAACTATTTCACAGACCTGAGATCAACATTACAAACACAGACCTGAGATCAACATTACAAACTATTTCACAGACCTGAGATCAACATTACAAACTATTTCACAGACCTGAGATCAACATTACAAACTATTTCACAGACCTGAGATCAACATTACAAACACAGACCTGAGATCAACATTACAAACTATTTCACAGACCTGAGACCAACATTACAAACACAGACCTGAGATCAACATTACAAACTATTTCACAGACCTGAGATCAACATTACAAACTATTTCACAGACCTGAGATCAATATTACAAACTATTTCACAGACCTGAGATCAACATTACAAACTATTTCACAGACCTGAGATCAACATTACAAACTATTTCACAGACCTGAGATCAACATTACAAACTATTTCACAGACCTGAGATCAATATTACAAACTATTTCACAGACCTGAGATCAACATTACAAACTATTTCACAGACCTGAGATCAACATTACAAACACAGACCTGAGATCAACATTACAAACTATTTCACAGACCTGAGATCAATATTACAAACTATTTCACAGACCTGAGATCAACATTACAAACTATTTCACAGACCTGAGATCAACATTACAAACACAGACCTGAGATCAACATTACAAACTATTTCACAGACCTGAGATCAATATTACAAACTATTTCACAGACCTGAGATCAACATTACAAACTTTTCTTTTTGGTGCCTACAATTATAACATTTTACCTGTGTGGCCATTTCATGTTTATCATGAATTCGGCTAACAAAAGTTATCTAAATCTTGTAATCATGATGTGGGATCTTTACCTACTGCGAAGTAAATTATTATCTCTTTGTTTACTAAATACACAAGTAGTTCCATCAGATAGTCCTCAGATAATAAGTTCAACAAACACCCATAAAAAATAGGAATCCTTCTGCACTATAAGAGTTGTATTTCGTTTTTTGAATATATTGTCTATGGCAAGTCTTTTCACATTTTCGATTTATATTTGGACTTAAAGCTACTCAATCCGATCAGAGGGTCCTATATTACTATTTCTTTGGCTTTGGGGGTAAACAATAATTGAATCGAGTCGAGGAACCTACCAATCAACGCTCAGGGTGATCATATATCGATATTTGAAGTTTTGTTATTTCTATTTTTTCTGTCCCAGAACACGCCGTCGAAAGGATGTTCTCGGTCAAAATTGCGTTATTATTACCACTTGATTTTAGAGTTATCCATCCTCGTCTGTTTGATTGAATAGTGTTTCTGGTGTACACATCTCGAGAAAATAACGAAGTTAGGGGCAATTATTAGTATACATCTCGAGAAAATTACAAATTTCAAAAATCAATATCTAATAACTCTGAGCTTTGTTTGATGGGTTCCTCGACTCGAATCAAATATTTTTACCCCCAAAGCCAAAGAAATAGTAATATAGGACCCTCTGATCGGATTGAGTACCTTTAAGTTCAAATAAATGGACTTAAGTCCAAATACCACATAATTGTGAATTCGGCGAGAAATTGTTCTTAAGTGCAAATGAATTATACTTAAGTGTAAATACTGATATTTTCATCTATTTGGACTTAAGTCCAATTCCTTGCTGAATTCACACTTATGTGGTATTTGGACTTAAGTACAATTCATTTGCACTTAAGTGAAATTCAACTGTATAAGAAACCCCATCAGATATAAAGCATGTCTGGTTTTGCTCATAGGGCGGAGTTGTGGGGAAAATGGCCATTGAATGCACCTAATGAATTAACAGCATAATAACATTCATCTAACAAACAATTAACTAGTTCCTACTTAACATTTGGACTTAAGTCCAAATAATATTTATCTAACTAACAATGAACTAGTTCCTACTTAACATTTGGACTTAAGTGCAAATATTTGGACTTAAGTGCAAGTTAAGTAGGAACAAGTTAATTGTTTGTTAGATGAATATTATTTGGTCTTAAGTGCAAATGCTAAGTAGGAACTAGATGACCCATCTGAACATGCCATAAATGTATTTATTTTGACAAATAGGCATCCATGGTCCTTCCCCTACTTACAGGGGCCTACCTATTTAAAACTGAGAACCAATTACTTTGATTCATCGTATCATTGGTGAAGAACATACGGTATGTATGAATTTGGTGGAAACTAGCGCTAAACATATTTGTATTACTATCAGTTTCGGTATCCCTCCCCTCCTTCCCCAATCATGGCACAAAGGTGACTTCCATTCCTTATTCGAAAATATTTATATTTATGTCAAACAAAGGGTGTTAATTGTAGGGTGGCCACCAAAAGAGCTTATAAAAACCAAAAATTGTCAAAATTAATCCATCAATAATGGTAGAAACAAGGGCAAGGGCATGCCAACCAACCTTCCCATTTCAAATCATGTTTAAACAAGGGGTACGCATCTAAGATGCTATGTTGAGTTTATTGGCAGTTGAATAAAAGGTCAGCAGACCACAGTGTCCCCCGAAAACGTGGAAAGTTTAAAGTCAATGCCGATTTGTTAAAGAAATTAAAAGTCGAAAAGGGTTAATAACTCCGTAAAAAACATTTTGTTCCTCATCTATATACATGTTGCACATCTTCAATATATGGGCAACAATATTCTGAAGTTTCAAATCTCTAGGATAAAAACTGTAGGAGTTGATTACACCATGAAGGTACTCAAAAGTGTGATGGATGGATGGACAAACGGACGAAGGTCATTTCTTTTGTCCCTCGAAATTTATTTTTCGGGGGCAAAAAAACTTCTGCCAATAACTTGGCAATAAGGCCCACACAAGGCCCAAAAAATTTGACAAACCTGGTTATCGAACTCGTCCGAGATATTGTTGCAAGAGACTTATATACCAAATATGGTTTGAATCAGTTAATATTTAATTGAGTTATCGCGCGCTATTAAACGGTGAAAAAATGCTAAAAATAGACAAACTGAGGACCATAACTCCGGGGAAAACATTCGGACAAACCTGGTTTTCGATTCGTCCAAGATATTGTTGTATGAGACTCATATATCAAATATGGTTTGAATCAGTTAATATTTGATTCGGTTATCGCACAACAGTTAAAAAAATTGCAAAAAAATAGGCAAACTAAGGGTCATAACTCCGAGGAAAATTTTGGACAAACCTGGTTTTCGAACTCGTCCGAGATATTGTTGCAAGAGACTCCTATATCACATACGGTTGTAATCAGTTAATATTTTATTGAGTTATCGCGCCAACAGGTGATAAAAATTGCAAAAAAGTCATCAAAGATGGGGAGTGACCCATTTTCTACAGGCAGTAAATAGTCATTGGGAGCAACTCACATAACAAGTTATATATAAGTCATTCTTTAGGTCCGCCCGCCAACCGTCCCTCGTCAAACCATAAGTCGAGTTTTTGATAAACTCGACTAAAAACTCAATTAAGGCCATAATAATATGATTTGTTGGTTAACAAACATAATGAAGTGTCAATGACACTGTAGCTCAAATTGGAAAGGGAATAATTTCAAGTGTTACAGTCAGTGGAGTGATAAGGAATGCGGAAAGTTGAAATAGCTAAGTAATACTAGATTAACAACATGAGGAGATATGTATAAAATCCAAGATGCCGCTGGTGGCTATGTTTTCCAATGACCAAAAAATATTTGATAGCTCCCATCTGGTAGATCAATATCAAGATCAATATGAAGTTTGGTGATGATCGGATGAGGGAAGTGGGCTGTAGTGTGTGGATTTCAGTAATGCAAAGAGTAAATGACTGAATGACCCCAAAATGACTCATTCCCATCTACATGTCAATATTAACATCCACAACAAATTTAATGATGATCCGAAAAAGGTACGACTTGAAGCCCGTGCCAAAGGATTTAGCCATGCAATGAGAAAATCCAAAATGGCTGCCAGTGGTCATGTTTTGTGGCCGAATGATCCCAAAATGACTCGTTCCCATCTACATATTAACATCCATGACAAATTTCATGATGATCAGACGAACACTCACGACATGTAGCCTGTGCTTAATGGACTGAATTTTGAAATCTTATGATGGCCACAGGCGGCCATGTTTTTTGCCCAATGACGCTAAAATGACTCATTCAAAACTACATGTTCATGTCAACAGCCATGACAAATTTCATAATGATCCGACAAAAGATACGACTTGTAGCCCGTGCCAAAGTATTTAGTCATGCAAAGAGTAAAATCCTGCCCGCAGCCATGTTTTATGGCCGAATGACCCCAAAATGAAATGACCTGTTCGCATCTACATGTCAATATTAACATCAACAACACATTTCATGATGATCAGACAAACACTCCGGCCTGTAGCCCCTGCTAATTGGTTGAATTTTGAAATCCAAGTTGGCCATTGGCGACCATCTTTATTTGCCAAATGATCTCAAAATGATATGTTCCAATCTACATGTCAATATTAACATCCATGACAAAAGTCATGATGATCAGACGAACACTCAGACCTGTAGCCTGTGCTTACTGGACTGAATTTTGAAATCTTATGATAGCCACGGGCGGCCATGCCTTTTGCCCAATGACACCAAAATGACTCATTCCAAACTACATGTTAACGTCAACAGCCATGACAAATTTCATATAAATGATCCGACTAAAGATACGACTTGTAGCCCGTGCCAAAGTATTTAGTCATGCAAAGAGTAAAATCCTGCCCGCAGCCATGTTTTATGGCCGAATGACCCCAAAATGAAATGACTCGTTCCCATCTACATGTCAATATTAACATCAACAACAAATTTCATGATGATCAGACAAACACTCCGGCCTGTAGCCCCTGCTAATGTGTTGAATTTTGAAATCCAAGATGGCCATTGGCGACCATCATTATTTGCCAAATGATCCCAAAATGATATGTTCCCATCTACATGTCAATATTAACATCCATGACAAATGTCATGATGATCAGACGAACACTCAGACCTGTAGCCTGTGCTTACTGGACTGAATTTTGAAATCTTATGATAGCCACTGGCGGCCATGTTTTTTGCTCAATGACACCAAAATGACTCATTCCAAACTACATGTTAATGTCAACAGCCATGACAAATTTCATAATGATCCGACCAAAGCTACGACTTGTAGACAGTGCCAAAGGATTGGCCGAATGACCCCAAAATGACACGACAAATTTTATGATGACCGATCCCCGAGAGCTTTCCGATGAATGGCAACAAGCCATATTTCCGACAAAATCCTAAAAAGTTACCCATAATTCTGCTGTGGTTAGGGAGTCGATTAATTAGGGCATTACCACTGTGTGTGGATGGAAGTGAACGCTGATAAGCGGTAATCTGAAGAAATAAAAGTCGCTCATCTCAGCTTGACTATGGTACGAATATTTTCGTCTTTCCCTCCAATTGTGTCAAAATCCCAGCCCGGGTGCCAGCCTGCCTCGATGAGGGGTATGTTTCACTACATTTTCGTACTAATTTTGTTTCAGTGCCGTGTGTAGTTCTCTTGTGAATCAAGGTTAAACCTCATATTTTCTTGCTAAAAACATGTCACGTCTGCGATCAAAAGCACATTTTTCCAACTATACCATGTCTTATTTTGTAACAAAGACATGTTTTGGATGCCTTAATATTCCATTGAAAGCCACGCTTAGTGTTCGTCCCCTGTTTCCTGTGTTTTCTCGACATACGAGCCCGATTTCAAATCATGGCGATCCAACACAATCGAATGCCTGGTAATATCTATTAGCAATAAAGAGTGTTCCTTATGTAGAAACATTGGTACAGATGGGTCACCTGACCAGGCAAATGTCATGGTATAGGCACATCTTCTCATGTCCCATGAATACTGGCTGAGAATAAAGCATTACTTACTTACCTTTGACGTCAGATAACATAACATGACAATAAGAAATTAAATTAACATATAAAGAGTGTTTATTATCATTCTAGAAGATGCGTGGGACATCAGTGGAAAAACCATTGTATGATGGGAAGGGTTCTCAGATGTTATATATGTCATGTCATGTTTATACAGGTTGTGAATGATATCAGGATAGAGAATTACCTTGTTAGACTGTCATTTAAAAATCAGCCACCAATTATCCCACATATTTTCTGGAATGATAATAAACGCTCTTTATTTATAATATTTGTAATTCCCCTCTTCAGGCGACCCATCTGTACCAATTTTCCTACATAAGAAACACTTTTTATTGTTCATATTTGCCCCTCTTAGTCCTCTGAGGTCAACGACATCTATCTCACGACACTCTATGGGTCAATTTATTCCAGTGTTTCAATTTTCACCAACCATTTTGGGTATACATGTATAACTAATTATTAAATTTAATTATTAGTGCCCATTTAAGAGAATGTACAAATTTTCAGCTCTGAGGGTCCAGCCGTTACTCTATAAACAATCAGTAGATAAAAGCCAATTGCGACAGCCTTTCAAGTTTGACACTTGTAGTCCCTCATGTGATGTCACGTAAAAGAAGATTAAAAGATTCAGACTGCATAATCCATAATGGAATATTCAATCGCATGAATCGTCATAACTTCAGTTACAGGCGGCCTATCGCAAAAAAATTATGGCAACATGCTCAGTCGTTTGTCTCAGTCATTATCGATGCCTGCTAATCTACACCAGTGTAAACAAGAGCGTTAATGGGTAATGGAGTTATTAATGGGTAATGGGTTGTATGTATTATTCAATATTAAACTACTTGATGGCTTTTATGAAAACAGCTATTTACGTTGTCGTAACATATATAATTATAGCTTTCACCTTATTTCATGCCAATGATGCCCATAACTACAATTTATGTATAGTAATGCTCTAAATAATCAACTCCTTAACCACAGCAGAATTATGGGTAACTTTTCAGGATTTTAATTTTAGTCGGAAATATGGCAACAAGCCATATTTCCGACTAAATTCTGAAAAATTACCCATAATTCTGCTGTGGTTAAGGAGTCGATTACTTAGAGCATTACTGTACCATCAGTATACTCTCTTATAACAGACTTTACAACCAGTTCCAGTGGCAAGATTTTAACAGTGATTTCAATGGCTGATAATCTTGTCGACCATGTGCAGCATGAAATCACTGTTAGATTAGCCGTAAGTGTGCGGATTTCCTCCACCACTAAAACTGGCAATTTCATGATATGGCCTTAGTTGCTAAAAGCGACATTAAAAATCAATCAATCAATCGAAGTGTTCCCAAGAAAACCAGCATAGTTCAGAGTTTGTTGTGGTCGAGATAATTTCGCCTCGATGACAACAAGATGACGGTGCCCATGTTTAATCAAATGTTGGTTGTGTTTGTAATGTAACTGAATTGTGAATTTAATTGTGAATTTAAGTTTTTAGATTTAGATATTTGCTATTTATTATTGGCAACCATGTGATACACGAAACTACGATTACAGACAACGGAAAATTCTTTGTCATGTACATGGTCAATTGAGTTCGCTACTTTTAAACATATGCAAACAATGCGGTAAACGTCTTTTTTCACATAAAATTACCACAATTGACGACTGTTGTGGGGTTCAGAATTTTTTTTTAAATTCTACGCAATAAACCAGTTTATTTTCACAATTGTGATATATCATTACCTTTATTGGTGGTTTTAGGTTAGCGGGTCAACACCGCTTAACGTTCGTTATATGAGAGAATACTGGTGGGACATCTCACTCTACCGATATAACTACATGTAGCTGGTTTATGTACGAGCAAACTTGAACTAAACCAATGGTTGAACGGAAATAGTTGAAAATAAAGAAATTTAATTTTAAATGGGAGTTCTATAGGGACAGGAATGAGACTATGCCGGACATTTGCAGAATGAGGTCCCCAGAGGGTGAATTTAATGACGGTACCCCACAAAACGAGCAAGCATCACTAAATTCCCCCTTTGGGGACCTCATTCTGCTTAGGCCTCATCTTCTCTGGAAAGTATCTTTATTATCCAAGTAGCATATTTTTTAGTATTCTTTAGTAACTTCTTCACAAAGATTCCTTTAAATTTTTAGTTTAGCTTCTCTATATCCCCAAATTGGCAGACGACACATTGCATAATCGAGGTGCCCAATAGGTGCACATCACAATATTCTCCATCTGCGAGTCTAGGTCTCTCATAGCAGATGAGTCCATGCAGAGTGAGGTCCCCAGAGGATGAATTTGGTGACGTTAACCCACTGTGCGGGGTAGAATCACTAAATTCACCCTCTGGGGACCTCATTCTGCAAATGTCCAGCGCCATATTCTCAGAAAGATTACTGCCAGCTGCTTAACCGTTTTTATAATAAATACTCATTGACGAGCAAGCCTTAGTTTAATGCGCCTGTCATTTGCAGAATGAGTTCCCCAGATGGTGAATTTAGTGATGATGTCCCGCATAGCGCGCTAACATCACCAAATTCAGCCTCTGGGGACCTCATTCTGCATGGCCTCAACTGCTATGAAAGACATAGACTCAGATTGAAGTTCCCAAATGGTGAATATTGTGATATACACCCATCGGGAACCTCGATTATGCAATGTGTCATCTGACAATTTAGTGATATAGAGAAATTATTCTAAAAAAGAACTAGAATCTATCAATCTCTACCAGAGCGCACCAGTCATACTTCCTTTCTGACTCTGTCACCGGCTGGGTACCAGTCTGTTTCTATATTTAGCATGGGTTTTCCAACAAAAATGGCGAAACCCGATCGCTCTGAAGTCAAATTTTCTATGTGCTTTGAGAACAATTCCCGCACTGAAACATAATGACAGAATGGAAAATCAGAGCGGTAGTTTTGTTGACGATTTTCGCAAGCTACTCGTCAAAATTGCAGCAAATTAGAACTCTTGTGTTTGACTTGCCGTACAAGTTGTGACAATGTCGTACACATGCGTTTAAACTTTTGTGTTGATAAAATAATTGGAAAACCGAATCACACCATTTCGAAATATAGTTCTTCAGTTCTAGTGGGACTTTTCAGACATACGGTTCAAAATTTACATAAATTTTGTTCGATATTTTGTATGCTTAACAAGAGCAGTGGGTTGCTTTGTTCGCTTAGTACATATATTAATATCGCGGAAGTCCACCAAATGTGGGTAAAATGTCGCCGATAGCAGCGGTCTTACCGAGTCATCAAGGGAGGTAAACACTGCATGGAGTTTGAGAATCTATGTGAAGAAGTTTCTATAGAAATATGATAATAAAGAAACTTTCCAGAAAAGATGAGGCCTAAGCAGAATGAGGTCCCCAAAGGGTGAATTTAGTGATGCTAGCCCATTATGCGGGATAGCGTCACTAAATTCACCCTCTCGGGACCTCATTCTGCAAATCACAGGCACATTAAAGTCAGGCTTGTTGAAGAGTAGTTCCCTTCGGTAATGTTCAGATAATAATTTCAACGATCATAGGCCGTTTGTTGAACTTATTATCTGAAATGTATTCTGAATACCCCTTCAAATTAATAACAGACAATTCCAATATATAAATTTTAAACTGAGTGGGAGAACCCATTTAGTATAGAAAGGGTTAAAGAGAATGTCACCTCGCATGTGTGAATAATAAAGCAATAACAATCTGACAAAATGAACACCTTAAATTCTGACGGAGTTTCAAACAAGTCCAACAAGTCTGCAAATAGTGTGTCTGTCATTTGCAGAATGAGGTCCCCAGAGGGTGAATATAGTGATGCTATCTTACACAGCTTGCTAGCATCACCAAATTCACCCTCTGGAGACCTCATTCTGATTAGGCCTCATCTTCTGGGAAGTATCTATAGTATCAAATTTGACATTGTTTTTAGTTACATTTCCCTTCTTGGAAGTTTCTATATCCCCTAATTTGCAGAAGATATAATTCATAATTGAGGTGCCCAATGGGTGAACATCACCAACTTCAACTGGGGAACTTCAATCTTCTGCTCCTAGGTCTGCCATAGCAGTTGAGGGCCTTAGCAGAATGAGGTCCTCAGAGGGTGAATTTAGTGATGCTAGCCTGCTATGCGGGAGAGCGTCACTAAATTCACCTATGGGGACCTCATTCTGCAAATGACAGACACGCTATTTGCAGCCTTGAACGAAAATCAGTATTTTTAACAGTCAATATATTGAGTATGTGTGTAATTTTCTTAAAGGTTTGTGCATGTCTATGAACTCCGCGAGGTGTCCAGGTATGCTGCCACAATAATCAAGGTAGTTGTCTGTGATGACTCGTGCAGCCAGACATTGCAATGGTTTCATTTTATGCAGATCCTCATATAGCGGAACAAGGTTCTCGGGTAGGCGGTCAAAAAATGTATCTCCAACAGCATCACACATGTCTACATGTGCACCATGTTCCAAAAACATGTTGATGAGAGCAACCGACTTTATGAAATGTCTATCTTTAACTTTGAAGCTTTTCACGAGCTTCAGCAATGCATTGTTACCATCAGGATCTCTATAGTTCAACTCCTGTCCGTAACGTAAAATGAATGCAACATCTTCGAAAGGAAATGACCTTTTTGCGAGCGTGTCAATTAGTTTTATCCGCTCACAAAAATCGCGATTGATTCGGCGAATTACTTTTTCGCCAAACTCATGAATGAGTTTCCGAGATTCAAGGTAACGGGAATCCAATGAATCTGACTCACGAATGTTGTGCTGAACATATATGCAGAATCTTATGGCATCAAGTGCTAAATCGGTCCACTTATTTGAATGAAGTGCCATTGTTTCAGGTTTTTGGGACTGATTGAAAAATATCTCAATCAATTCAGTGACTAATGGAATTAAATCCAATATTAAATTTGGTGATATTTTCACTTTCTCCATCACATGAGAAATGCACGAACTGATCGATGATCCATGTTTCAGAATGAGTTGAAAGTCATCTTTTATTGACCTCAGACAAAAGGTCATACATCTGATATGGTCGTCATCTGAAATACCTTCCAGTGCTTCCCAGTATATATTAGCATCAAAATCAGCTACTGCTTCTATGAAGAGCGAGTTGTTGTATCCAATAATCCGCTCAGCAATCAACAGACGCTGGATATTGTAGATCCTATGATTCCATTCAATTGCCTGGAGTTCCTCCAATGTTTCTGGCTCCTTATATTCGCTGAACACAATCTTAGAATTCAGTGGCAGCATTTTTCTAATGGGTTGGTCAGGATCATTGTATCTCAGTTTCATTGCTTTCACCCACCATCTGACGCACAAATCATAATCACAGTCTTCATCTTCAATCTCGTTAAATATTTGTTCATAGTTACATATATAGGCACCTACTAGTTCATATGCATTCGCAATTTGTTCCTGCGTGTGGTCAGTTCGACTGATAAAATGTTCCATCAAAGAGACATGCCCATATGCGGCAAGAATCAATATAACGTCAGTTTGTCGATCCCCATCCCATCTGTAATTCGCCCCACGATCTAATAGTAAATCCATGGATTGCTGAGTGCCCTCTATAGCTGCGCGGTGAAGAGCAGTCAACCTATTCTTATCTTCTTCTTCTATGTCCATGCCCTTTTCCAAAAGGTATTCACAAACATCAGGATAATTGACTGATTGCATTAAAAAAGTCATAAGCGCAAATTCAGGATCAGTCTCAGGATACTGACTCATTGCTTTCCCACCATGAAGCCCAGTCACACTAGCTCCCAAGCTGATGAGGTATTTCACTATTTTAATGTTACCCGTACTACATGCTGCCATTATAGGTTCAATGCACCTAGAACGCTCAGTATGCCCGACTGTAGCACCATAATCTATCAGACCTAAAGCAACTGTCTCCAACCCTCTCTCTATCGCTGTTGAAAGCGGAACCTCAGTGACTGTATAAACACTGTCAGGAGCATCTACATCTGCTCCGCATTCAACAACCAGGAATCGAATGAGTCTCATTGACACATTTTCCTTGCTGACAGTTTCGGATAGGCACGACAGTAGAGCGTTTTTATCGTTATATGAATCTCGCTGATTCACAAGATATTTTTTATCATCTTTCGACTCTGCTCTCAAGGCTTCGATAACCTCCCCATTCTTTCCATCCTGGATCATCTTATTCAAACCATTAACAGTCAACCCGGAGTCAGCTTTCATTCTGGTATCTCTTCTTTCGAAAATCATCTTTATTCTACCTGCAGAATACAATAAGATATACATAATTTGAGGTGTTTCCCTTAACCTGATTGAAAATATGTGAGTCAAACGACTGGGATAAATACTGGATGGACATGAAGAACTTAAAGATACGTTGAGCTTTGGCGGTTGACATAAATATATCATTAAAAGAGTAGGATCTGTCTGTCTGTTCGCAATTTTTCTCCCTGACCCCAGGACTGATTCCAACCAAATTTGATGTTATGATGCAGGGTACACTGGCAGATGTTATCATGGTGATTTTCAAACTAATTTAGTAATGTATTAACTATCAAAATTTTTAAACAATCAAATTGTCCTTGAAGGGCAGCTGCTGAATAAAGGCTACAGTAATGCTCTAATTAATCGACTCTTTAACCACAGCATAATTATGGGTAACTTTTCGGATTTAGTCGAAAATATGGCTTGTTGCTTTCCGATGAATGGCAACAAGCCATATTTCCGAATAAATCCTGAAAAGTTACCCATAATTCTGCTGTGGTTAAGGAGTCGATTAATTAGAGCATTACTGTATGTCTAAGATCAAAATGTGCGCAAAGTGGACAAAGGCTCCTTACACACAGGCCCTACACTGAATAAAGGATCTCAAAGCTGCTCAAAGCTAGTTTATAATTTATTTTATTTCAGTAGAGAAGGAGTTGACATACGTTACTGGAATTTTGTCAGGTATTCATGGGGCATTTGGGTGATTGGCGGAGGTTGATTATGCGTGAGTATGTGTGAGAAGTATTTGTATCTGTTGAATCGATTGAGCACGGACTACTAAGTTATTGTGGAGAGAGGCGGTAGATTAAGCGATCATTCTATATTCAGCTTCGAAAGTGTGTGCCCTCCAACCAACCATTGATGCAGAAATTATTTGCATGTAATAAAATTTGAAAGCAAAAAATTTGTTTATTAACATTGAAATCTGAAAGGCAATAAATTTTTAGTCGGGATTGATATTCATGTATATCTGAGAGAAAGATTGATGGAATATGTGATAAATCATGTTGTTATCCTTCATCACATTTCATCCCATTTTCCTCTCTTCTGATTGGCTGAGAGTGCGTCACATGGCGGGCCGTAAATCACCTTATTACCCTCGAGGGTAACATTGTCTCAGTTATTGACCGCTCAGCTATTACCAGTAAACATAGAACTCAACGTGCAGAGACACTCTCACAGCTCTCTAACAATTTTCGAAAACACTGTTTTTATAAACCCCACTGTATCATAACAACCGCGAACTGTGGTGTTTGCTAATTTGCATAATTGTGTGTTTTTTTTGTTGCAATTAAAGCACGCTATGTATAAATGGTGTTATCGCGGACACAAATCCGTTATAATGTGTAATGTTCCTATTGGACCTTTTTATATCAATAATAAAGACCGTGGAAAAAATAGATAAACCTTATTATGCAGTTGGTGTGTGCTGCAGGCAATCGCAGATACGATGTACATACGTTACAAATACGTTTATGTACTAGTTCAAATAGCCACTCTTTACTGTTTATCAATTGACTATTTCTTTTCTTCAATACATTCCTCAGACTTCAGAGAATACCCGTATGTTGCGTAACAATCTGTGACATATGTCAATTTCTTTTTGCACTACTACAACGTGTTAGTTTCACATTTTAGCAATCTGGAAAAGAACACGTCTGTCGGCGTCTTCACGGCCATTTGAAACGAAACCAAACATTTCGCTGCATGGCTACTCAACTTCGAAATTGCTTTACTCCTCTTTCCGTGAACCGATTTCTACCATGCAACCAGAAAACTGACCGGGAAATAGCTGCGCAAATGACGGGTCTGTTAATTGATCCATATTATGAATGTTTTATTTTCTAAATAGCGATGATTCCAAAATAAAATTTACTTTCGAACTGGATTAAAGAATATATGCGCGCATTTATACCTGCTATTAAGGAGGTTCGTGTGTACTCCTTTGTCAGATAACAAAACAGTTATCACCCTTGTTTTCGTGAGACACGGGGATTTGTCGCCGCTCTCGACCTGGAATGTCACCCTCGGGCCTGGCGGCCCTCGGGTGACATTCCAGGTCTCGAGCGGGCGACAAATCCCCGTGTCTCACTCAATCGCGGGCGATAACTGTATATTATATAATTACAGTAATGCACTAATTAATCGACATAACCACAGCATGTTAAAACTTACTGTGGGTCAAAGTTCGGAAGACAGGTTAAATTTCCTGATTGGCTCACATTAATGCCCTAAGTAATCAACCTCTTAACCACAGCAGAATTATGGGTAGCTTTCCGATGAATAGCAACAAGCCATATTTCAGATTAATCCTGAAAAATGACCCATAATTATGCTCTGGTTAAGTGGTCAATTACTTTGGGCATTACTGTATGATTTCACCTTTCTTTCTAGATTAAAACTTTGTTGATACAATTCGTAGTTGTTATTCTATAAATAATTTTAGTCTGTTCGAATGAAACAAGTTAAATCATAATATTATATTAACATGGTGTAAGATGATTCTATACATCATGCGACATTTGAAGAAATCGCTACACTCACCTATGTCGCTGTTTCTTTTTCTACAAATACAGTTGCCGCATTCCAGTATCGGTTTAGATTGGTTTGTTGGGGCTTATTATAAAGGGAATAATTTCATGTGTTACAGTCAATGGAGTGAATAGGAATGTGGAAAGTTGAAAGGCCTAGTTTGCAAAGAGTAAAATTCAAGATGGCCGCTAGCAGCCATGTTTTTTTTCCCGAATGACCCCAAAAAGAATTGTTCCCATTTACATGCCAATGTCAAGAACCATTAAAAATTTCATGATGATCCGACAAAAGATACGACCTGTAGCCTGTGTCAAAGGATTTAGTCATGTAAAGAGTAAAATCAAAGATGGCTGCTGGCAGCCATGTTTTTTGGCCGAATGACCCCAAAATAACTCGTTCCCATCTACATGTCAGTGATAACATCCATGACAAATTTCATGATGATCCAACCACAGCTGCGACCTGTAGCCCGTGCCAAAGGATTTAGTCATACAAAGAGTAAAATCCAAAATGGTTGCTGGCGGCCATGTTTTTTTTGGCAGAACGACCCTAAATTGACTTGTTCAGATCTACATGTCAATATAAACATCCATGACAAATTTCATGATGATCAGACGAACAGTACGACCTGTAGCCTGTGCTAATGGATTGAATTTTGAAATCCAAGATGGCCACTGGTGGCCATATTTTTTTGCGAATGACCCCAAAATGACTCGTTCCCATCTACATATCAATTTCAACATCCATGACAAATTTCATAATAATGCGACAAAAGGTACGACCTGTAGCCCGTGCTAAAGGAAATTGTGACGAATCACGCACACACACGCACGGACGACGGATACTAAGCCATGGCAATAGCTCAAACTTTACAAAGTAAAGTTGAGCTAAAAACTAGAGCTTTATGCCTTTTTAACAAATCGAAATTGGTAATAGAAGCTGAAAAATGCATGTGATACGCACGGTGTTGGCTGAGACACTTCACAACAATATACGACAGTATTGTGCGCTCTGCCTCGCAATGAAACAGATAGTTCCCCCAATTTGCTTTATTGTTTTTGTGCCTATTTTCGTTTATTAATAATAGTGCAACTAAGTTGGACAATAATTGAACTTTAATGAACAAAGCAATCATTTTGCAATGTCTGGAATTGGTGTCAAGCGCGGCTTTTCTAAATAGTATTAAACCACGCGGTAACTTACTTGGCGCGATGCCAAGTATCCCGGGAAGCACGTGGTGACTACACACTAGTGAGAAATAAGAAAATATCTAAGGGATTTTTTAATATTATGAGGGTTTCATGTGATATAGGATTATTTACTCTTAGTCCCAAGACAGATGATTCATTCACATAAATGAATATAAACAAGATTGGTGTTAATCAGTTAATATCATGTTAACATTATGTTATTATAATTCTACTGTATAAGTAACTTCAGAAACCAGTGTGTAAACGATTAGTCGTAGTCGACTAGTATTTTGGCGAAAATCGATTAGCAATCTCCTAATTGCCATATTTCCCAGAAAGATATAGATAAATGTTTCATTGGTATCAATCATTGATGCATGCAGTAAACTTCCATATTTATCGATGCCCACATGTATAAAGCACAAACAATTGCGATGGAAGTATCATGGAACCCAAACTACAACGGCCTGGTCGCGGTTACCGTATTATAAAAACATGTTTCTGATCTAGATATTCAGTCATCATGCGAGGGATAGCGACCTGTTATAGTATGTTGTTCATGTGGAAAACGGGACACTTTTGATGTCTCATCAATTGGAACAATCATTGTTCATCTACATGTAAGTTGCAACAGCAGAATCACTGTACCAGCAGAATCACTGTACTTGCAATTTATAATTGTCGAGAGAAAAAAAAAACAGATTAAAACGTCCATGCGGCCGTCACGTCGATTAATATATAACCAATAAACGGATTATCGGAACTAAAATCACGCGAAATTTATAGAGTTTGCATGTATATGCAAAATTGCAAATCAACATTCGGAATCACCCGTTGTTATAAACTTGAAGAAGCAACAACAGTCGCAGGGTAGCCTGTTTATGTAGTGCTGCATGGATGCTTCTTGGACAGATGATTCCATAGATGGATCATTGTCCCAGATGCTTGCGATTTATACACCATGTTGCATTCATCACACATGTAAGTCCCTGCACTGCCTGCAGCTTTATCATGTTTAAAATAAACATGAATAACGGACGACATATTGTCAAGTGTCAAGGAACGCTCCGAAACTGAATGTCGTCTTCAAAAGAAAACACTGCCAAAATGCACTTTTCGATACCGTGTTGTTTAAATTCTCAGCTATATTACATAACGTAGAATCTGAGACGGCGGATAACGCTAGCGGTTGCTCAGTCTCATAGCTATTATGGTGCTCAGTCTCATAGCTATTATAATTTACGCGCGTCGTTGGTCCATCGGCGATCTCCGAGCTTTTTGGTACCTTGTTCAAAGCTAGAATTCAGACGTATTTATTCGTCCTATAGTGACTAATTGCTGGCTATACTTATATTTAATATGTATAATCGCGACGTACAATAAGAATTATAAGGTGCATATATACATCATTTTCTCCAATTAAATGGAAAAAACAGCTAAGATCGACGTGTGTATACTTGTCAGTAAACAGCCTACTTTTCCATCAGTGTATATATTTGAAATTTCGAGTTGGCAATTTCAAATTGAATTCGAATTGAATTTGACTTTCGAATCGAATCTCAAATCAAATATTTGCAGGACCCTATATTATTCGGCGAAAAATAGACTGCGCATGCACCAGAAGTTAGGAAGCTTGTTGCATCCAGCTGTTTCGAATTCTCTCAACATAACTTCAACGCTGAAGTTTACCTTCAACGCTGAAGTTTACCCAAATATTATATGATATGAGGTATGTTCATGATATTACCTGTGACTATAGGCTATCAACAGCGATATATATATAATGACAAATATGCATGTTCTAATAAATTTATGATGACAAACAACTGTGAAATGGGTTGAGCTGCAACGATTCATCGTGATTTCAATGTATCGCGATACCCTTTCAAACGATACGCGTATCGTATTATGTGAAGTGTATCACGATACACAAATATCGCAATATTAGGTCATTGAAAGCAAAAATAACCCATATTTACTGTGTTTTTTAAGCAATTTAGGAAGAAAATCCTTGCAAAACATAGTTTTTGCGTATCATGCTATGAATCATATCGTTGGTCACGTATCGTGATACATATCATATCATGACTAAGTGTATCGTTGCAGCCCTAGAAATGGGCAGATCATCGATGTCTAAGAAAATACTTTGATAATCCTGTGTGGGTTTTTGATCGTTCTATATATATAGACAGTACCGTAAACCGGGGTGACTTGAGACAAAATATGATATGCCGTGTTTTAAAGGAATAAACTATTCACTAGTGGAGAATATATCAATATGATTTGGTTTGTATTCTTATGGCAGGTGATTCTACTACATAATAAATTGTTAACAATGGCCCAGACATTGAAAGAAATTGAGCTGCTGGTGTGAGCATTTTGTTAATATTTTTTTCAATAATTGCCCACCATTTGCAAACGTCCACTGCATCTCACACACAACAGGAACTGTCCGAATAGGAATATGGTCAAGACTCCAGATATACTGAGCACTGGGGGCAGTGTTCGCGCTGGACCGAAAAAAACTTTAGCCAAAAGTTTAGCCAAATGAAAATTTTATTAGCCAAATGAAAAAAACTTTAGCCAAATGTTTTTTGGCCAAATTAAAAACAACTTTGGCCAAATTAAATCATCGTTTTCTGGTCGGTTCACAATTAATGACTAAAACGTGAAAAATATAACAGACAAAGGTAAAATACACAATAGTTTAAATAATTTTGATGAACTACAAGTATTTTTATAAATATCATTTATTAAAAATTTATTAATCTTTATGTGAAAGAGTGATTTGGGGGGGGGGGGGGGGGGGGGGGGGGGGGGGTAACCCGGTATTGTCCTTCTTAATGTCATTATTTTTTTGTTTTATATCAATATCTATTTTTAAATCATTAAATTGTTATCCTTGCGAAAATATCTAAGTGACATCTGGAAACTAATAACTTAATATTGTTACGCCATTATCAAATTACAATCTGTCATAAAAGCATGCATATTATTTTGACTGTATCGGTATTGACGACAAATAGCCACAAAATATCTGGCGTGATTCACATTTGGCTGATTAAGCTATTGTCTTACACTTGGTGCTCATAAACATCGACCGTCATAAATACAATGTCATCATAAACATGCATTGTGCAGGCGCGCCGTGAGTGACCAGACAGACAATGGGCTGACTGGGGGATTAGGGGATTAAATGTAAAAATTAATAATGACCTTTTGCTGCTTCGTGCAGAGTGACGTAATCTTTCTCCAGATTAAAACAGCCTGCACATGTTACGAACAAATTGCTTGTATACCGGCGTCAATGCACTTTACAAAACATTGCTTTCTTCACATTGTCATAATTCAACCACGGTCGGTTTAATGTCCATGCGTCTTTGTTTGTCCGTCTTGTGAAAACTAAAGATGATTGCATATCACTTTATGATCGCTTGGTTGATAGAGTTGTCGATCGGGTTTCCCTTTGTACGATATTTCATAAGTACGACAATAATGAAATGCTTTCGTCACCTAACTTCGTCTTGAATGTCGATCTATTGAGCGCTTTTATTAATTAGCTTTCTGGCTCCATGCTATCAGTCTCCATTTGGGTTCAAAAAAAGTTTTAGCCAAAAGTTTAGCCAAATGAAATTTTTATTAGCCAAATACGAAAAAGATTAGCCATTGGCTAATTTGGCTACCGACAGCGCGAACACTGACTGGGGGGAAACTGTTTCACAAGAATCGATTCTATCGCCTATCGGGTTCCGTCTCTATCGAATTAAGTCCCGTCTCTTTCGCGACTTGAAACAAATGTTTTCAAAGTTTTGACCTCCATTTATACACTAAATGTTAAAACAGAACGTATTTTACAAAAACTATCGCTAGATTGTGTCTTTGTGCGTAATTATTGGTGATAATAATGCGAAGTCGGCTATTTTTTGCACACTTAGAAGAGTAATGTGTTTGTGTGCATTTCCTTTGTAAATTAAGCAGCATTTTGATGCTCTCTTTATCGGCCTTTTGACCTTTTAATTAGACTGAAATATGTCTTCTTGTATGATCGAACACCAGGACACGATTACAGCACAGCTCTCGATGGCTCCTCACAGTAAAAGACGCTCAAATAATCCATCAAAAGAAGCAACGCAATGTTCCGATTCTAATGTGATTTTTATGTTCACGATCGGTTCTTTCGCCCCCCGTTTAATGCAATATTATATTCGACCAGATAGTTCATTTGTGTTTCTAGTTGCCATATTACCATATATGGTTCAAACTATAGTCACAGCAACACCAATATGAGTTTTTCAGTAGTCCCAAAGCATCATAGGTTGGGTATTAAAGATTATCGGTCGATCATCTTTAATATCTGACCTATGATCGTTTGGGACCACTAAAACTCGTCTATTGATTTACTATGGCTACATTTTAAACCATATATGACCATGTATTGTCATTGGGCAACTATAGATGTACAATCAAATAATCTGATCGAATATGAATGTACTGTAAACAGGAACGAAAGAACCGATCGTGAACATAAACATCACAATAGAATCGGAACCTTTTGTTGCTTTTTGAGGCACTAATTTGAAGGACTTGTACGGCGAGGAACCGTCGGGAGGTATTGTATTATAATTATCTAATGTTCAACCATAAAACTTGACAAGTTTCAGTCCAATTTAAAGTAGACAAGGCCGATAATCTGAGCATCAAAGTGCTGCTTAATTTTCATGGGAAATGCACCCAAATGCACTACGTCTCTAATTGTGCACAACATGCAGCCGATTTTGCATTACTGTCATCAATAAACACGTATAAAGACATAATCTGTCGATTGTTATTGGAGAATACATTCTGTTTTGACATTCAGTCTATAAACAACGGTCAAAACTTTGAAAATATGTTTTAGAAATCGCGAAAGAGTCGGAACTTAATTCGATAGAGACGGAACCGGAAGGGCGATAGAATCGATTCTGGTGAAACAGTTTCCCCCCAGTGCTGAGGGGGTGTGTTAAAAATTGTCTTTTTATATATAATATTTTTTTTTAATTTAATTTTTGAAGAAAACCATATTTCTGACATACCCGGGGTACTTGAGACACTCTCTTTACTCTTTCACTGCCGATCGCGACTACAGTCGAATTACACACACACTGCCGATAGCGACTTCAGTCGAAATCGGGTACATGCTGCCAGCAGGACGGGTACATGTGGTGTAAATATGGCCATCCAGTGAATATGACGCATATGAGTTCCAGTGATGGGCACATACATGACATTTTTTTAAGTTCTAGACTATATGACACCCGGGTAACATGTGAGATAGTGTTGATAAGAGGCAGTCTCTGTATATAGGACTATATAACACAAACCGTTATATAAGGCCAAAACAAATTGAATGCGTGTTTCCCGTAACCCGACCGACTGTCTTCAAAACCCCCCGACCCAAGTTCATTTTATTGGTTTTAAATAAAAAAAAATCAATCTATAAACCGACAGCCCTGTTAACTCTTTCGCTGCCAAACGCGCATAAATGCGAACTTCGAAGACGCTGCCAATCGCGCATTTTTGCGAATTTGGTATGTAGTCTAATGTATAGGATATAACTCTATTCTTTCGGGCATGTTTGACAGTGTACAATGTATTTATATGTAGTACTGTTGCGCGGCGAACAATTTAAAGTGATAATGTCCTCAACGTCATGCTATTTCTGACGTTATGGGAGTACAGTCAGAGCCGGAATATTGCGTCATTGTTGTTAGCACGTGGTTATCAGTCGAAAATGGCTGCTCGCAAAAGACTCAGGACTGAAGAAGTTATTGTTATTACCTCTATACTCTAATGATCGAGGGGCGCCTGTGGCGCATAAGATACTTATACCTATTATTTAGGTGGGCAGTAGCCTCTATAGGGGCGCCTGCGGCGCATAAGATACTACTAGTATGGGTGGCGGGATGGGGTGGTGGGTGGGTAACTAACCTCTATACTCTAATGATCGATGGGTGCCTATAGGGCGCATAAGATACTTGTACATATTATTTATGTGGGCAGTAGCCTCTATAGGGGCGCCTGCGTCGCATAAGATACTATGGGTGGCGGGATAGGGTGGCGGGTGGGTAACTAACCTATATACTCTAATGATCGAGGGGCGCCTGCGGCGCATAAGATACTTATACCTATTATTTATAATACACCTTTACTGGTTTTGAACAACCCTTGTCTATTGTATCATTTTCCAGTGATGATAACAGGCAACTAAATTAATTATGCTGGTGAGTTGACCATGCGTACGCCCGCGTGACCCATATAATTCACATACATCATCGTAAAACCCAATTTTCCTGAAATTCAAGATGGCCGTAAGATCACGTGACTTATAAGGGGCGGAGCAGGGTCATATGTCCCCCTGCAGGTATACTATATACACCTAGAAGGTGACCCGACTTCGTCCGGGCTATTAAAAAACCAAATTTCAAGTCGATTGCTCCACCCGTTTCCTAGATCTGGTCTGCGCATGCGCGAAGCTGGTGTCGCACGTGCTCGGCGACCCGATAAAATTCGTATCCGGGGCAAGATACATTCACATACCAAATTTAAAGTCAATATCTCAACCCGTTTCCGAGATCTCGTCTGCGCATGCGCGAAGCTGGCGTCGCACGTGCTCGGCGACCCGATAAAATTCGTATCCGGGGCAAGATACATTCACATACCAAAATTTCAAGTCGATAGCTACACCCGTTTCCGAGATATATAGCCCAATGTCATTTGCGGATACCTCGGCCGGTGATGAGTTAACGCGACACAGTCAAATGCATCGGCAGGGTGAGAGTTAACGTAATCTAACTTATGACCTCTGACGACGTCATAGAAATTACGCATTGATTTTATCCTGATAAAAGCATCGTACCACTTGTACCTAATAATTGAGGCAGATAACTAAAACGGATACATACATATTATATATCGTTGGAAAGATGAAGCCACACAGATTCTAACCGTGCAAATTATATGACTGGCAATTTATTATTCGCGCTATATCGAATCGATTTGTGAGCACCGAACTGAAATATATTAGCGCAAAAACGGCGTAAAAATAGATTTGACCTCCGCACGTGAAAAGTTGACGTCGCACGGACAAATAAATATGCCTATGTTCGTCTCCGGCCGAAAATACCCTAAAATACCAAATTTCATCGAAATTGGCTTAATCGTTTTGGAGTCCATCGATTTCAAACACACAAACAAACACACACACAAACAAACACATACACACACAGATCTTTCAAAATATATAATAGATATGGGTATGGTTATATATACATATATCTATATTCGGAATTGTACCTATCAGGGAATATTCAAGCAACAAAAGCACGAACTCAACAATGTGCGCCATTGTATCCCATTTTGCTACAAATAGGTGGCAACTTGCATAAATCCAAGATGGACGCCAAGGTCACATGACCTATTTTATGTCCAAAGTGGGTTCATATAGGTTACTCCCGTCTACCCTACTGTTGGACATCGTATAATTGGGTTGAAAATTAGAAAACAAACAACACACCCATTCATAGCCACACAAACTGTACATATACCGGCAAATAGCCACTAATCCAAGATGGCCGCCAATGTCACGTGACATTTGTGGGCGTGTCCACGGCGGCATTCGACAGGGTATGCCTATGTCTATATACATGTGAAGTTTCAACTAATTATATTAGAAACTGCTTGAGATATAATGTATTACCCATATATACCTGAAATACATGGATATATGTACAGGATGCGTGGCACTGGGGGCTACGTCTGTGGTGGCGGGTGGCAAAGAAAGAGTTAACCAAACTGTGTACGCATGGTTCCATTTTATCTGATTCACCTCGCGAGATAAATGAAATCTTTGATATATTTATATATTTTCGCAAAGCCACATCGTCACTCTTCAAACGAATTGGGATATTATGGGGCAGCCCTTGGGGCCATTGATACCTGTGCCCATTGTGGACGTAAAGACATCTCTGAAAAAACATTACAGGACAGTTTTCCCTATTTGTATTAATTGTTTCAATGCAGGGCTTATGCCTGTTGTGGCCAAGCCACATGGCAAGGCAGTGCCTGTTTCAGGTTTATTAAAGTAATTTTAGTAAACTGTCTACTGTTATCTGTTTTATCACCAATTTGTTGGTTGCTCTGGGTCATTGTATGGTGTTTGATGGTGGTTAGGCATGGCCCACACGAGACCATAAAAAACTAAAATGAAAAAATAAAATAAAATGAAAAGCCTACTGCCCGCCCCTATTATTTTTGGGCTCGTTACGGGAAACATGCATTCAATTTGTTTTGGCCTAAGGCAGGGTTTCCATCAGGGGGAATTAATGAGTCCGTATTGGGGAAACACATAACGCGACGGGATGACCATGGTTCGTCCTGTCGGGCGAAAATTTTGTTATTTGACACTGAAAAGAAGCCATTTCCTTGCACCTGAGTGTCCCGCAAAGCAATCCAAAGCTACGTATATTATGCAAGTCGATCATTTCCGTGGGAGCATTAATTCTGTTAATGGTATCCAAATAGTTAGTCATTTAATTACGTACGTAAGACTGCCGTCTGATTGAAGACTATATAAATGAACGAGCTACGAGTTTAATACAGTGTTTACAAATTTATATAAACTTACAATAAGATTCCAACAGGTATATATAAATTAATCTAAACACTAAAAAGCATCTACGCATTGACCAATAATACCTAGCAAGGAGAATTGAATAAAGTGTTTCTTAGAATTTCAAGTAGCGTCAGTGAAAATGAAACTGACAGGATTATATATTCTGTCAATGATTGAATCGTAAAACTATTTGTGCGCTGTGACGTCATACTGCAGGTTTGTCTGCAGGAGATATTTATAGCGGCGAAATACGAATGGTAGCAAAATCTTTCACTCGGAACACGTAGCTTATTCAATAGTCTGTATTAGTCCAACAACTGATGACCACAGCTATAGAACAGAGTTTTAGCCAACGTATTATAAAATATAATTGAGTTTTTGGCGGGAAATGTGAACATGTGCGTCGTTGATTGTGCTTGGGGACCAGGCGGGACAACGAAACTATTATTGACCGTGCTTTGACTTTATATCCATATTTGGGGGGGGGGTATGTGTTCGTGTTTATCCTCCATGCATGTAATATGGCTCAAATGAAAGGTGTTGTCACTATGAATTCCCGCTTTTAAGACTGATTTGGGACAGGTTCTGTATTATTGTGAAATAAATCACTTTGGGATTTTGTTAAGTATGCATGGCAATATACGCATAATAATCAACACACGTAGAGAATCACATGTATTTTACAGGAACTTCACTTACATCGAACTCAAAACAAATGATAATACAGCATGATAAATGATCAACATTGAGTAGTTTCATCCACGAAAATCCCATGCATAAAAATCAGCAATTGGGTCTTTGATCCAATTATGTAATCGTACGATAGCACGGGGTCTTCGAGCGTGAGTAGTTTCATCCATGGAATCCTGTGCACAAAAATATCCGCACTCAACAGTCCGGCATTCTTTGATGTTACTGCGACATGTATTACGCTGTATCTAATGTCGCTATTTGACCCGATCTTTCAGACTTTCTTATTGTTTTTTCGGGAGATGGGACTGTGTCGATTTCATTTTGTCAATATTAATGAAAATAAGTGTAGATATATAGCCTGTCGACACAGACAAGACTGAATAAGTTTTTATTAGCATCATTTATTTGTGTATGAGCGGGATTTCATGCAACGACCGACGGGGGAATGGGTCCGTGGGACGGACCCCCTGGCAGAAACCCTGATATATAGCACATTTTGTACGGGTATGGGTCCCTCCCTGAAAGATGACAACTAATGTGAGAAATAAATGTTGAGATTTTCTGCTACGATAGCACCTATAATATACCCATATAGTGATGATATATGCATTGCATGAATAGGCATCGAACACAGCAATTAGTGTGTAAACCAAGATGGCCGCCAAAATCACGTGACCTCTATGGTGGTGGCTTGAGTGGCTATGAGCTTGCGATGCCTATGTCTAGTAACATATGAAGTTTCAACACAGTATTCCAAGCGATACTTGAGATACCCTATGTTACTTATATACACCCATAATGCTTGTATACATGTATTGTATGCTTGGCAGTGAGGGAATCCGTCTGGTG
Source organism: Siphonodentalium dalli (assembly GCA_032622095.1). Classification (NCBI taxonomy): domain Eukaryota; kingdom Metazoa; phylum Mollusca; class Scaphopoda; order Gadilida; family Siphonodentaliidae; genus Siphonodentalium; species Siphonodentalium dalli. The sequence goes on from CP136063.1 coordinate 69,502,180, forward strand.
CTGTCCGAGTACCCAGTATATCGACTACTGGTCTACTAGCACATATGTATGTACTACTATCATTACCAAATCATGTTGGTATGCCTACTATCTACCCAAACATATCAGGAGACGATAATACCCCAGTGTACACCAAGGGATCGAGCTTCCGCTTCCCCACTATAGGGCCTATTGGGAATGTAATGTAATGCACCATGACAAGGATGGGCCAGTGGAGGAGTTAAACATCACCTACCCATCAGCTACCCAGTTGGAACAAGCAAAGAGCGAGTTATATTTTTATATTTTGTCCTATTTCAGTATGATGTCTTTATTTTGGTTTATATCAGTATAATAGGACGCACCAACTATCCATAACATTGAATCATTCTATACAATACATCTCTTGGAAGTTAGAGGTTTGTGTGTCACTACTCATTTTTCTCGTCCCTCATCTAAATCATGACATCACAGGTGGCAAGCCAAATATTGTTGATTGAATATTAAAAGGGGACGTTCGAGATGTGTGGCTGTTTCATTCTGGAAACGCGTTTGACAGCCGAGTGAAAATGTCCGATGGATACTTGTGATCATGTTGACAACATCGTAGTGTACATTGTTTACATTTGTGGTGATACATGATCCACATATGCAGCCATAAATGAAGTACCACATGCATGATAGCAATGTTTTCTAATATGGATAAAGGGTTCCAAAACAGACGCCACAACAGTATGTTGCGAAAACATGCATTGCTAAAATCTGATGCATACTAGTAGTGAGACCTTCTCTCTCTGTTGCATCGCCATAGGCAGGGTTTCCGCTAGGGGGTAGGGGAATGGGGCCGGTAGCCGTCAAGGGGAAAAATCCAGGTAAAAGTAGCTTGTTTTAGCACTGGTTGAACTAATTTCGTTATATCGGCCAATAGAATCGTGTGAGAGTAGAAATGGCAGATTGTTTTGTTCCATTTCTGCCCAAGTGCCAAGCTATCAAACCGTATAAATGTACCTGTAACTAGTAAATTTATTAGATATAAATTAATTTACGAAGTACAGAACACCAGTAATTTGGATCACGAGTTAAACGTGCTCGTTAATGTTAAAAGACTCACTGTGGAAGACCCAGCAGATATTTCGGATGCATAACGTAATCGGAATATATTTTAGCAGCTGCAGTGTAAATATAGAAGGCTGATTACATACATTACTACTCCCACATTTCTCTCTCGCTCTATTACAAAGTGAACAGTATATTTTGCGGTATAAAACATGACAGGTACGATTAAAATACTGCTCTTTTGCATAACATAACCGGGTACTAACCGCAACTTAACTAACCAGCCTCAAAGGCATAGCTTCTAGCGATGTCAGTTCCGATCACTTCCTGTTTCAATTTTCTGTATAACAACGCGTTTAGAGTGCGTACACTCACAAGATATAAAATAAATTCACCTTTTAAAATTCCTTAGTACTATTCCAACAAAATTCAGAAGTTTTAAACATCTTTATACCTTTATAGACATGCAGTATGTCCTGAGGTATGGCAGGAGGGGAAAACTTGGCGAGGGGAACGGGGCCGTCAAGGGACCCCCTGCCATAGGTCTACCCCACTACTTGAGCCATGTTTGACAAATGAACAAGGTGTCGCATCGGTATTGGACACACCTGTCATCAGACACTGTATTTGGCATGTATAATGGTGGACCCAAATGAAATTGTCAGGGATCAATCCCTGAGAGGCTGTATGATAAACTTCCAGTGATGTCACTATGGTCCGAATAATTAATTTCAAGTTCAATTTAAAAAAAACCCTAAAAACTGTCTCAAGTCACCCCGGTTTACGGTAGGTGTACAGCACCTGAGAACTTTATCTCTTTAAAGTTTAGTCAAATATGGATGACCTCAACTATATGTACATTGTATGCTATTTCACTTTGCACTTGACAGTATTGATTAATGGAGCAGAGAATATATATATTTATCAACTTTATCAGTACCGTTCATTATTTCTAATGAAGCCATAGCAGAAAGAGATCACCAATTAGTATGATTTATGATTACTTTTGTACGGAATCAACGTAAATACTAAGACCAAGACAGTGGTTTTAATCGGCAGATGATACCATCATATGACCACCCCCCCCCCCCCCCCCCCCCCCCCCCCCCCCCCCCCCCCCCCCCCCAGTTGCTTCCGATTAGTGATGGGCGGTTTTGAAATTTTGACTCGGTTACAGTTTCGGTTTGGACTAAAAGAGTTGACTCTCGGTTTTCGTTTCGGTTTTTTAAAGTTGATTGCGTATATGTGTTGAGAAGAGAGCTCAAGGTGCCAAGATTTGGTAGGTATTAATCAAGTATAAAGCCAATTATACCGAGATCAAGGGGATCGTGCGATGTTGCAGCTAATTTGGGGATAATTCCCAATTTCCCCATCCACGTGTGACATTGAAGCTGAATCAGCAATTCGATATACAATATATTAAGTTATTAACGTACTGTATTTGTTTATCTTTAAGTGTTGTGTGCATTTTGAACTACTTATAAGTGGGGAGCAGTTGTACAGAGAGACACACAGTGCAGTAATTTCATAGTCAACCTGAGTCAACGGGAATATGTCAGGGATTTGGGAAGCATAAAACACTGCATTATTAATATTTTTGGTGTAATAATTAGGTCAGCGAGGTCACTTCGCCTTGGGTCATTCGGCTGCACCTGCCCTTGGTCTCTCCACTTAGTCACTATCAATACTCTGAGTAATAACTTGTTCTACCAATCCATATATTCAGTTAAGTGCAGAGAACCACTGCAGATGGGAATTAAGTATATAAAAACACTTAAAACACAGAGCGATTACTGTTACCAACAGGACATATTTAAATTAATCCCGCTGTGCACCCCCCCCCCCCCCACATAATTTTGATACCATGTGTTGCGTTCTAAAAATAGGTCGATTGCAGTGGATTCGTAGAGATGACGAAATATGAGTGCGACAGAGAAGATTGTTTGATTGATCGAAAGCATTTGAATTACGTCACAAGACTCGCCTTGATGCTGGATAATAGATATTTGTCCCCCCGAATGGAATAAAATTTAAACATAAGTTCAAAGTAAACAGTCACGCATAGATGGGTTCATGTTTGCTAGGTGTCTTAAACTGTTAATCGGGCATTGCTCAGCACGTTTGAAGCGTATAAAACAGCATCAAAAGGCATTTTTTGTCGGAGTGTTCACGCGACTGTCGAAAAATAACAAAACAGTCTCTTACGATAATGATAACAACACGGTGGACGAGTAAAAATTGACACACTCCGAAACATTATTGAACATGGGGCCCGATAATTTGACAACAGTATCAACCAACAGCATCAACTATCAAGTCGATTCCAGTGAAAAATAAACATACAAAACAAAAACCGTAACGTCGGTTGTGGCAGAATCACATCGGTCGGTTTCGGTCGGTATTGTTTAAAACCGAAACAGAGTTGTTTTCTCGGTTAACCGCCCATAACTACTTCCGATGAACCTATTATTGGATGTAGTGTGATTTTATAGATCTAAAAGGGCTACAAACTTGACCAAAAACCGGCCCGGGAAATGAATATAATAACAGCCCATCTGCACCCCCCCCCCCCCCCCTTGAATCAATCTGTTCGGGGGTGTCCTGCTTGGGAAATTCCAACTGCACCCTCCCCTCCTTGAATCAGAATCAGACCAAATACATATGTTTTTGCATAATTCCATTTGCACCCCCTTGCACATCAGTGCTCTGGCCTAATATCCTATATATTCATAAACCATGGTTCTATATATTCCCGTATGAGACCATTCAGATATTTTTACCTGAAAAATTGCATAAATTCTAACATCTAGCGGTCTCCAGACGAATGCACACGGCTACAGAGTCGGACAAGAGACCAGGACACACCATGCTGTCCATGGTTGTTCGGACCGAGGTGAGAAAATTTTGAAAACTATACAAGAAAATCGCTAATCCCAGCATCTAGACTGGCCTCAACTGAAGCGTTCCTATTGTGTTGGAAATTTCAATTGGGGGAGGGTCCGGGAAGGGTTCATAAGAATGTTTTGGGGATTTACAGCTGGGAGTTACCGTTAAAATCTTGAGATTAACGGGGTCTTTGCATGGTGTTATATGATGCTGACAAGTTCATTTTAAATTACGATTAGCCAATTCGGCTGGTTAAACAACATATGTGGCGGCCCATATCGGTTTCATTTGCGGCCCAACCACATATACCCCCCCCCCCCCCCCCCCCCCCCCCACGGGAACTTTCCCGGTTTTCCGATCGGCCAGTCCGCTTCCGCCTATGAATACAACAGAAGTCGGCCCCGCGCGAATTCGGCCCCATACGAAGACGGCCCCCGTGCGAAGTCGGCCCCATTTTATAACATAACTATTGTTTTAAATCATTATTTATTTTATGAATATGAAATATGATACTGATATGATAATGACAATATAACAATAACAAATACAATTAATAATAACAAATTTAAACAATGTCGTCGTCGCTATCGCTGTCGGGTGCTGAAATCTCGGCTATCTTTCGTATCAGCTGACTTGTCGTTAAATCTCGGCCTCTGTACAATTTCCACAGGTCAAAAATTTACCCCTTTCCAGAAGAAACACAGCTATTGAACTACTGGCAACTGGAATTGGGGTCGGGTTGATCGAGTCGATTAGCGATGGCTTGTTAGCACACTCGAAACCAACATAATTATATGACATACAAGCTCATATATCACAGATTGATATTATTTTTTACATATATTATAAAGGTGAAATTACTATATATACAAGATTTAAGTATTTTCTCATATACTTGAGAAAATATTGAAAAATGAATGTTCATATTCTTGAGAAAATGGAATGTTTTATCAAAATTTAAATTTTAAATCACTTACCTGTGTTACATATTCGACGAGTCCAGCGACAACATATGTTGCATTCTATTCTATTCATTTGTTATAACAACTAAGAAAACTTTGCGGACTTCACAATTAGCGTTATATGAGCCTACATAAACACGACACTAAATCAACCAAATTAAGTTGGGGACCTCATAATTAGCCTAAATAAACACTACGGTTCACCAATAAAATTAAGCCGATTTAATCACTTCTAATTAATGGGCCCGACTTCTCTGGGGCCGTCTTCGAGTGGGGCCGTCTTCGTATGTGGCCGACTTCGCGCTGGGCCGACTTCTCCAGATACCCTGCCTACAAATATCCATGAGAATCAGTGAGAATCCTGATAAATACCGGTACAATATCCAAATTTCGAGGCATTAATATTTCCAGTGATATTAGACCAACAACAGCTTCAATAAGCAAAATAGTACAGTTTTCTCGAAAGCAAGTATACAATAAAATCGTCAGTTAGAGGATAGTTATAGTACCGGAATCGTGTAGTAACAAGATGGAACTTTTTGTTCATACGTTCACAGCTGGAAAATGTGTCTGTACTTTTGCCAAAGTTGCCCACGTGGTGTTTGAATTAAGCGCGCGAAACAATCAAAAATAGAATTGGGATTCGGTCAACCATATTAATCACCCCCCCCCCCCCCCGGTAAACGGAATGAATTATATATATAGCGGATGGTAGTAATATATAGCACATGGACCAAAAATATGCGTGTAATATTCACACTCGTCTTGGTAAAGCTAACATATAATAGAAATTAAATAGTACCGCAGACATCCAACAATTTGTTTCCCTCTTTCCTTAGTCGTTCATTACTTTACTCTTATTTAATCCACAGTCGCCATTTTTTCTATTGTTCTCCCTTGCACAATATCCAGCCGATTGCCCACTGGTAACAATAGCTGTGGATTATTTAAACAATAAGTGTGCATTATTTTAACAATAACTGTGGAATATTAAATATTCCCCAGGTATTGTCATAACAATCGCAAGTCATTGTTTGCTGTGTTCTCCACTTGCTGACACACCGGAATGTAAAATTGGTGTGACCAATCAATCAATCAAATAAGAAACTGAACAGTCTTAGGTGATTATAATGATCATAGGGATACTAAGAAAGACGGTGGGTGGAATTTGTTTAATGTAATAACAACAATTTTACATCAATGTTAGACAATTCGGACTAGAAAAATATAGATCACCCCTGGTCAAGTGGTCCAGCAATATACTGAATTATGATCTAGTTATGTGTTAATTTATTGTACTATTAATATGTGTATTATAAATAAAATTATCCTATCCTATCCTATCTGCTATGATGCGGTTGGGTCCTGCTGAATTGCTCTGATGATGGTAGGGCAAACTGATGCTGTTAACAAATAGTAGCGTGAGTTCCACAACGAATTAAAACAATGTACAAGCTAAAATTGAAGTCTGCTCTTGTGTGAGTTTGGACAATATGCATAGCAAATGCATTGCTCAACGCCACATATGCTAAGTCAGTGTCGTAATTTGGTTGCGAACAAACAATATATTTATTAGATTTATTATTTAAGTTACCAGTGTGATTATGGGAATAAGTGGTATGAAGGTCTAAATTATGCTCGCGTTTGTTATATTCGTATAAGGCCTCTGTATGCCGCACATAGCCTAGTTCAAGAGATTGAATTGAGAAAGTTCGGTTCCCCAACTTCTTTGGCATTGAACAATAAAGAGCGTTCCTTGTTAATACATTCCTGGTGTGGTATGAATAAAGAGCGTTTTTCTCTCACTTGTGTGCGAAATATTTAAAACAGCTGAAAAATATATGTTATATTAACATTTATTTTCAGAGCACACAAAGCCGGTATATCACTGGGGCTCTCCTCGCCTTTGTCGATTATGCAGAAGCTTGGAAGCTTCAAGTCAATACAAAAAAAAAAAAAAAAATGATTTTCACGAAGAAATGGTCGAAAAATCTCCCCACATTCAAGTATGGAGGCTGTAGCCTAGAAATAGTTAAAGAATTCACTTATTTGGGGGGGGGGGGTAAATTATTTTATAATCGTCGATTCCGCCAGAACATAAAGAAAACAGTTACAAACCGGAATGTGAAATTGGCAATTTCGGAATTAGACAATTCGGACTAGAAAAAATATATTCCACCCCGGTCAAGTGGTCCTGCTAATCTGCTATGATGCGGTTGGGTCCTACTGAATTTCTCTGATGATGTTAGGGCAAACTGATGCTGATAACAAATACTACCATTATATATTTTTTAATTTGTCTTTTTCGCGGTGTTGCGATAATCTGAACATATCCACGAAAAGCCATTATGCGTATCAAACATTCAAAACATATTTATTGCGAAATATGTTTAATACTGGTTGTATTAGTTGTTGAAATTCGACTATATTTTCGTACGATGGTGTACGTAAACACACACAAGTTGTGCTCTGCTTACATAACACAGAGCAATTCGATTGGTTATTCATACACAATGATATAAACGCTCTTTATTATTTCCATATCAGGAAAACAGTAATAAATAACGCTCTTTATGTTTACCATATCCGGATCTAAACAAAAGCCAGAAAACGTAACATGTTTTGCTTTTGTTTACATGCCAAAGGGGAAGAAATCGACAATAACATACTGCTTATGTCATATTTCTGATTGCTATAAGAACAAAGTCTGTCTATATTTCACTATTTATGGCGGTTTTTGACGGGTGGGAATATTTTAACAGCATACCCACCGCCAACGCCGCCCGTATCTTTAACGACACATTTGCATTGTATTTGAGACTTGTTCTAATAATGAAAAACTTACGAAGGTGGAGCCTTCTTATAACACGGAATCACTCGCACAATATAATTTTCTGGTAAATGCTAAATATTTAAATGTTGATAATCCAAATCAGTTCGTAATGTCGGGTACACCACACTATAACTTAAATGGATTAGTTACGTTGATTACATGGATTTTAATAAAATGTTAAGAATTTGATGTCAAAATGCTGAAATTGAAGATCGTTTTATACGGGTAACGACTACTATATATTTATAGTAAATAAACCTCATTCGATAACTTACGTTGGTCAAGAACTCCTTGTAAATCCAACTTCGAATTCATGGAAATAAATCAGATAAACAGTACAATACGAAAACGACTCATCGAAAGATTTTTTTATTCCAATATTAACGGAAAACATCAGTTTGATCATCGGCTGGATTGTCATTTACCTCCGGGTGCTTGTGATGTTTATTTCGCTTATAAAATGAACGCCATGCTGATAACATATAACTATGTAATATCCATTTAGATAACGTCGACACAGAAAGTTTAGAAAATTACTTCATTCCCTGTTCGAGTACGTTTTACTGACAAAATTCACTCTTCTCACATTCAATTTACAAATGCGCCCGAGAACGACGTGTTAATTAATTAGATTAAAGCGTGGGGTAAGCTAATCGGCGACAAAGGCAATATCATGTTTGGGGCTACCTATAACTGATATCCCGATAACCACTCATCATAACTGGATTGTCAACGCGGCTCAGTGCATACCAACTCAATGCGACAATTTTGATTTGAGACAATGCAGCGAGGACGAGCAGTATCAGGCCAAGCAAATTAAATGTTTGTTGTAACTGGAAGGTGTCAATGGCGATTGACACATTTTTAATGACAATTTTAATTCCAAATCTCCAGATCACTTTTTAAAGTGGCAACTGAATTTGCGTACAAATCTTTATTTGTCTGACAGATTCGGAAATTGTTTAATGGTCATGTTCACATTTTTTGTTAAAACTTTTATTGACTTTTAGTTGAATATATCATACATTGTAATGTCATTGACAAATTTCAAAGTAATACTATAGGTAAAATGAAATTTCGTCTTGTTATTCTTTAAATACTGAGGATTAAGCCAGATATTCCCCTCGCTGTCGGCCATTCGTCCAAATATTCACCTCGGCTTCGCCTCGGTGAATTATTTCTCCGAATGCCCGACAGCTCGGGGAATATCCTATACATAAATTCGGGCAGTATACCGGTACTATTTTTTGCTCCCCCCCCCCCGAAACCCGGAATGAACAGAATTTTAACTTTTTCAATGAAAGGGGAAGAACTCTATCTTTAATATATAGAGTTATTCCCCCTGCATTGAAAATAATACTGATTTTTACTTTATTATTTTAATCTTCATGACAAAACTGAGGCCCCCACCCCATCCCCTTGGAATACGGAATACCACTTAACACAGAGGGTGGAATACGGAATACCAGTTAACAGCCATATGGAATTTTCCGGATAAATTTTCTATTGCCGTACGAACGCCGGTCATCCCGCAGTGTCCACGTCTAAAATTATCTAAAATGACGATGATCGACGATCTGTATGTCAAACCGTGAATTTATGGTGACAACAATCGCATTTATATTATTATTATGATCATTTTTTGGAAGGTGTCGAAGGTCGGCGTACGAATACCGATATGTTTGGAATACCGAATACCTCCTAACAGAGGGGCCGGAATACGGCGTACCTCATAATAGGGCATGGAATATACGGCGTACGAAAAGGGGGTGGGGGCCTCAAAACTCTATGGAAGCGTATTAGTGCCACCTAACAAAAAATACTGTCTCCTAATTATCTCCTAATTAGGACTTAGTATCTCCTAATTAGGATATATGATCTCCTAATTATGAGATAATATAGATATAATGAACTCAACACCAGTTAGCGGTCATTTTCATTCCCATTCATCGCTCAGAGTCGCCGCCCAGAGAAAGGCGGTTGATTTTTCTGTCGGGCTTGGCTGGACATTGATAGCTTAAAGGGGGACTGTATGGGGGGGGGCGCACAAAAGTTTTATCATACAGGGCCGGGGTGGGTGGGTCCGAAGAGGCCCGAAAAAATGAGTTTGTGCAAATTTTTTCTATTCACATTTTTGCCCTTGTTTTAAGTTGTTTTCAAATATATTCATTAATAATTGTGTTCTAAGGCAAGTTATGGCCTTTACAGACACTTAGGAACAGGGTAGGTATAAGATATAAGTAATACAGGGGATATCTTCCAAAAACATACCTATACCGGGCGGGGTGGGTGCATCTCAGAGGCCTGAAAAAAATTGTTTGTGCTCATTTTTTTTCAACCCACATTATGGACATTGTTTTAAGTTGTTTTCACTAATAAGTGTGTTCTAACATAGATTATGACCTTAACCAGCACTTAAGAATATATGTAGGTATAAGATAAAGCACTCTCTGGTGCCAAATAAAAAGTGATGACTGAACATGGGGCCCGATAATTTGACAACAGTATCAACCAACAGCATCAACTATCAAGTCGATTCCAGTGAAAAATAAACATACAAAACAAAAACCGTAACGTCGGTTGTGGCAGAATCACATCGGTCGGTTTCGGTCGGTATTGTTTAAAACCGAAACAGAGTTGTTTTCTCGGTTAACCGCCCATAACTACTTCCGATGAACCTATTATTGGATGTAGTGTGATTTTATAGATCTAAAAGGGTTACAAACTTGACCAAAAACCGGCCCGGGAAATGAATATAATAACAGCCCATCTGCACCCCCCCCCCCCTTGAATCAATCTGTTCGGGGGTGTCCTGCTTGGGAAATTCCAACTGCACCCTCCCCTCCTTGAATCAGAATCAGACCAAATACATATGTTTTTGCATAATTCCATTTGCACCCCCTTGCACATCAGTGCTCTGGCCTAATATCCTATATATTCATAAACCATGGTTCTATATATTCCCGTATGAGACCATTCAGATATTTTTACCTGAAAAATTGCATAAATTCTAACATCTAGCGGTCTCCAGACGAATGCACACGGCTACAGAGTCGGACAAGAGACCAGGACACACCATGCTGTCCATGGTTGTTCGGACCGAGGTGAGAAAATTTTGAAAACTATACAAGAAAATCGCTAATCCCAGCATCTAGACTGGCCTCAACTGAAGCGTTCCTATTGTGTTGGAAATTTCAATTGGGGGAGGGTCCGGGAAGGGTTCATAAGAATGTTTTGGGGATTTACAGCTGGGAGTTACCGTTAAAATCTTGAGATTAACGGGGTCTTTGCATGGTGTTATATGATGCTGACAAGTTCATTTTAAATTACGATTAGCCAATTCGGCTGGTTAAACAACATATGTGGCGGCCCATATCGGTTTCATTTGCGGCCCAACCACATATACCCCCCCCCCCCCCCCCCACGGCCTCCGGCACATCGGGAACTTTCCCGGTTTTCCGATCGGCCAGTCCGCTTCTGCCTATGAATACAACAGAAGTCGGCCCCGCGCGAATTCGGCCCCATACGAAGACGGCCCCGTGCGAAGTCGGCCCCATTTTATAACATAACTATTGTTTTAAATCATTATTTATTTTATGAATATGAAATATGATACTGATATGATAATGACAATATAACAATAACAAATACAATTAATAATTAACAAATTTAAACAATGTCGTCGTCGCTATCGCTGTCGGGTGCTGAAATCTCGGCTATCTTTCGTATCAGCTGACTTGTCGTTAAATCTCGGCCTCTGTACAATTTCCACAGGTCAAAAATTTACCCCTTTCCAGAAGAAACACAGCTATTGAACTACTGGCAACTGGAATGGGGGTCGGGTTGATCGAGTCGATTAGCGATGGCTTGTTAGCACACTCGAAACCAACATAATTATATGACATACAAGCTCATATATCACAGATTGATATTATTTTTTACATATATTATAAAGGTGAAATTACTATATATACAAGATTTAAGTATTTTCTCATATACTTGAGAAAATATTGAAAAATGAATGTTCATATTCTTGAGAAAATGGAATGTTTTATCAAAATTTAAATTTTAAATCACTTACCTGTAGACCCCGAAGCCACGACAAATATTTTTCATGGCTGGCTCAACCGATTTTCGTGGCTCGTTAGCTAGCTAAGCCGGCTCAGTCACGACGTTGGTGGCTGACGAAATATGGCGGCTCAGCCGGCTGAGATGTTATCATTCAGCGTATTTCCGTTTCCGAAATGTTCCTAATCCCCTGCTATCGGTTATAGATGCCGTTTTTTTTAGCGTTTGTGGTGAACCCGTAGAATTCCAGACCACACGCAATCTTTTGATGTTGGGCTTTTCCATTACGGCGAAATTCACGAAGGACTGGCATGGATATACTATGTAGTTTCCCATCTAATCGGTATAAGTAGTTACATTGGGACTTCTGTCGACGTCAGACTGCTATCATTTACTGCCATCTTACGATATATGCATGCATCATTGAATGATGAACCGGATAGTAATGATATATACTATTTCAAACTATTTTCTATTCTTATGTGTATATATTGACAAACGCCAGTGATGTCTGAGACTGGGTGTTGTCGATATAAACAATTTATATTTTAACCCTTTCAATACCGAATGGATGCGCCCATTCAGTTATATGAAAGCATGCATTGGGATAGTCTATTCCACATTAAAGGGCCAGGTGTTCTGATAATATAACAACAATGCGAGTATGCCAATATTAGGCAATGCGGTTTAGTTCTTTGCGATTCACAGTACAGTTGTGCTTGACATATAAGCCCATGCACATGGCTCAGCCATTTTACAATTCCGGCGGCGGAGATTTTTAAATGTGGCTGGCGTTAGAAATAATATGGCTGGCGGCGGCTTGTGGCCAATATGGCTGGCGGCGGCGGCGTACGATGGCGGCTTCGGGCTCTACTTACCTGTGTTACATATTCGACGAGTCCAGCGACAACATATGTTGCATTCTATTCTATTCATTTTGTTATAACAACTAAGAAAACTTTGCGGACTTCACAATTAGCGTTAGCCTACATAAACACGACACTAAATCAACGAAATTAAGTTGGGGACCTCATAAATGACATAATTAGCCTAAATAAACACTACGGTTCACCAATAAAATTAAGCCGATTTAATCACTTCTAATTAATGAGGCCGACTTCTCTGGGGCCGTCTTCGTATGTGGCCGACTTCGCGCGGGGCCGACTTCTCCAGATACCCTGCCTACAAATATCCATGAGAATCAGTGAGAATCCTGATAAATACCGGTACTATATCCAAATTTCGAGGCATTAATATTTCCAGTGATATTAGACCAACAACAGCTTCAATAAGCAAAATAGTACAGTTTTCTCGAAAGCAAGTATACAATAAAATCGTCAGTTAGAGGATAGTTATAGTACCGGAATCGTGTAGTAACAAGATGGAACTTTTTGTTCATACGTTCACAGCTGGAAAATGTGTCTGTACTTTTGCCAAAGTTGCCACGTGGTGTTTGAATTAAGCGCGCGAAACAAAAATAGAATTGTGATTCGGTCAACCATATTAATCACCCCCCCCCCCCCCGGTAAACGGAATGAATTATATATATAGCGGATGATAGTAATATATAGCACATGGACCAAAAATATGCGTGTAATATTCACACTCGTCTTGGTAAAGCTAACATATATAAATAGAAATTAAATAGTACCGCAGACATCCAACAATTTGTTTCCCTCTTTCCTTAGTCGTTCATTACTTTACTCTTATATAAATTCGGGCAGTATACCGGTACTATTTTTTGCTCACCCCCCCCCCCCCCCCCCCCCCGAAACCCGGAATGAACAGAATTCTAACTTTTTCAATGAAAGGGGAAGAACTCTATCTTTAATATATAGAGTTATTCCCCCTGCATTGAAAATAATACTGATTTTTACTTTATTAGTTTAATCTTCATGACAAAACTGAGGCCCCCACCCCCTTGGAATACGGAATACCACTTAACACAGAGGGTGGAATACGGAATACCAGTTAACAGCCATATGGAATTTTCCGGATAAATTTTCTATTGCCGTACGAACGCCGGCCATCCCGCAGTGTCCACGTCTAAAATTATCTAAAATGACGATGATCGACGATCTGTATGTCAAACCGTGAATTTATGGTGACAAAAATCGCATTTATATATTATTATTATGATCATTTTTTGGAAGGTGTCGAAGGTCGGCGTACGAATACCGGTATTTTTGGAATACCGAATACCTCCTAACAGAGGTGCCGGAATACGGCGTACCTCATAACAGGGCATGGAATACGGCGTACGAAAAGGGGGTGGGGGCCTCAAAACTCTATATCTATGGAAGCGTATTAGTGCCACCTAACAAAAAATACTGTCTCCTAATTATCTCCTAATTAGGACTTAGTGTCTCCTAATTAGGATATATTATCTCCTAATTATGAGATAATATAGATATAATGAACTCAACACCAGTTAGCGGTCATTTTCATTCCCATTCATCGCTCAGAGTCGCCGCCCAGAGAAAGGACGTGCCCTCTTTGAGTGGCGGTTGATTTTTCTGTCGGGCTTGGCTGGACATTGATAGCTTAAAGAGGGACTGTACGGGGGGGGGGGGGCGCACAAAAGTTTTATCATACAGGGCCGGGGTGGGTGGGTCCGAAGAGGCCCGAAAAAATGAGTTTGTGCAAATTTTTTCTATTCACATTTTTGCCCTTGTTTTAAGTTGTTTTCAAATATATTCATTAATAATTGTGTTCTAAGGCATGTTATGGCCTTTACATACACTTAGGAACAGGGTAGGTATAAGATATAAGTAATACAGGAGATATCTTCCAAAAACATACCTATACCGGGCGGGGTGGGTGCATCTCAGAGGCCTGAAAAAATTTGTTTGTGCACATTTTTTTCAACCCACATTATGGACATTGTTTTAAGTTGTTTTCACTAATAAGTGTGTTCTAACATAGATTATGACCTTAACCAGCACTTAAAGTGATAGTACTGTTATTTCTATATGAAATTATTCTCGCCCAGAATAATCGGATTGCCATGGTGGCGCGCGCAACAGCAAACCCAGGCCTTCATCGTAAATCGGTGTTTAGATATTGCAAGCATTGGTCGAAGGGTCAAGGGTCAGAAAGACCAGAATGCATCATCGATCTAAAAATAATGCTGACGGACACGCATTAATAATATAAAAATGGCGGAACGTTTAAAAAATAGATTTGGAATTTTAAGCGATCCGGGGGCTGTTAATTGTTCATGCGGGAATCTATGCGCATGGAGGAAGTCGGCCACGTCTCGTTCGTTGCGGACATCGTGTCCCTGTTTGGATGCGGGGACATTTTGCAGCAGAGGCTGCAAATGTGGAACAAGCAAAATGAGCTGTCAATGTGAGTGTCACTGAGTGTCAGAACCAGCCCAGGAAAATGAAGATTGGCAAGAACTTGAAGAAGAAAGGGTCGATTTTGTCGGCAGAACTTGGGTTGTCAAGTAGCGAAGACGATGGTGAAAATGTCGAAGATGTCGTCGTGAAAAAAAAGAGGTAAAAAATTGTATCACTCTTCGCTATAAAATTTAAATTGATATCCACACAAATTCCAACAGCCTGCAGGCAATATTAAAAAAAATAATTTAGGCCTTACTCTTGTCGTCTTGAAGTTGAAGGTCTCGTTATTCACCATTCAGATAGTACTAGCAGTATATGTAGCATGTGCAGTGTTGCTGTTAGTACTAGTAGGCCTACCAAAAATAATAATAATACTGTAATATTTTTCATGACCATGATTGTGGAAAATTTTCACAGATTGAATAAATTACAGGCCCAAATAATAGTACTAGTATATGGGAGGCCCTTTTCACATTTATTATTTATTTACGCTTAAGCGCAAATATTTGCGCTTAAGTGTAAATCATTTGCGCTTAAGCGCAATTCATTTGCGCTTAAGCGCAAATCATTTACGCTTAAGCGCAAATCATTTGCGCTTAAGCGCAAATAGATCATATTTGCGCTTAAGCGCAAATAAAAATTAATATTCATTGATTCCCCCCTGAATTAATTTTAAATGGCACAGGCCTAAACACATCACTCAAGTCTATATACCGGTAGGCCCACCATATGAGGGAAGCAATCCCCCAGTAACCCTAGATCTCTTTTATGACATGGAAATGGTATAGATCTGTGCAGGATATGTCTCATTTATAAAATATTCTTGATCTCTGTGATGGAGACACACATTCTTGGGGACAGGGATGCTGATAATATGAAAATAGGGTTTTTTCCCCTATTTCAAGTCAATAAGTACCGTACACAATATGAAGGAAGCAAGCCCCCCCCCCCGGTAACCCCTAATTCCCTTTTTATGGCCATAGAAATGGTATATATCTGTGCAGGAGATATCCCTTTAATAAAATATACTAGAGCTCTGGGAGTGAGACACCAATTCCTGGGACACCAGGGACAGAGATGCTGATATGCATATGGAAATATGTTTTTTCTTCAACTTCGAGTCTGTATGGGGCTATTACTATGGGCCCATCATAATATACTATGCCTCAGTATGAGATGGACTCAATCATTCACAATCAGAGGGAAGTAAGGGAGTGTTAGGTATTTGCGCTTAAGCGCAAATGATTTGCACTTAAGTGAAAATAAATTGATAGACACAAATTTGCGCTTAAGCGCAAATGATTTGCGCTTAAGCGCAAATAAATAATAAATGTGAAAAGGGCCTCCCATATTAGTAGGGGTGGATTTTTTTTTCCCACATTGAGTTTCCAAAAGTTATTCTCAGATGGGCTAGTTACTATCAACGGAAAATCAAATATATAAGTTCTCTAATTGATTAACAGTATTTTATCTGCACAATACATGTAAGTCCATAATTTTGAGGCGAAGTTGATCGGAAGTGGGCAACTATGGGAGGCCCTTTTCACATTTATTATTTATTTGCGCTTAAGTGCAAATCATTTGCGCTTAAGCATAAAACAATTTGCCCTTAAGCACAAATCATTTGCACTAAAGCAGCCTTCATAATTGGCTACGGCAATCAGCATTGCCGAAGCAATTTGCTGAAGCAAACTGGGGCACGGCATACTGTTGCCGTAGCGGATTGCCGAAGCCAAACAATCTGAATTTAGAGGGCTGACTAAAGCGCAAATATGTGTCTATCAATTTATTTGCTCTTAAAGCGCAAATCATTCAAGTTTGCGGTTAAGCGCAAATACCTAGCACTCCCTTACTTCCCTCTGATTGTGAATGATTGAGTCCATCTCATAGTAAATTATGATGGGCCCATAGTAATAGCCCCATACAGACTCAAAGTTGAAGAAAAAACATATATCCATGTCAGCATCTCTGTCCCTGGTGTCCCAGGAATTGGTGTCTCACTCCCAGAGCTCTAGTATATTTTATTAAAGGGATATCTCCTGCACAGATATATACCATTTCCATGGCCATAACTAGAGGTGGGATTTGAGAATGGTCAGATTGAAAATATTAGTGTCATTACATTGGATAGCACACTGTATGTCTATGGAATGGGTGGGTTAATTTTGTTAATGACATGATATATAAATATTATCAATAACAAATATTTGAGATATCAAATGAGATAGCAAACTGATCAAAATAGTCTATAAATGAATGTAATTGGATTTAGAAGCCCATACAATAAGTCAGTCTCAAGTATACAAGCAACATTATTATTATCCTGCACCCCAAATGCAATAGAGGGAATTTCAAAATAAAACATTTCCTCTGTTTTTAGAAATCCTTAATGAACCTGGCTCAAAGTGAAAGGTATAATTTAATATCTGCCAATCGGGTATCATGTGTCTATGGAATGGGTTAATTTTAATCCCAAAATCCATGCAAGATAAAAGTGGATCACCATCAACCTGTACATACAATCAGAGAAGAATCAAATGAAAGCATCAAAACCATATGATGTGTGGAGAGGGTTAATCATTTTCAATGATACCATATGGTGGAACTACCCAATGGGTGATTTAATTTTATTCTAAGATAAGACACAGAGTCTGTAAACACCAGCTGCTATCTGACAATGTCAATACACTGTACTGATCCATAGCTAATAACTGACTGCTCTGTGGGAATGACTTTGTCTTAATGTTATTTATTATCTCTATGGTATCTAGTGTCCAGTTAAACATTGCCAATAATACACTCTGTGTTATGTGAGATCTTCTCTTCTCACAATGCAGGCTTACTTATCAGTCACTTTAATTTTAAATGGCCATAACTCTGTTAAAATATACGGGATCAAACTCAAATTCGAACCTGATCTGTATTTCGGGGTGAGGACCAGATGTACCAAATTTGGTGCTGATCAGATGAAAAATATTTAAGTAAACACAGCTTGGATGAATTCTATTTAAAAACAAGTGCACCGCTAGGCGGAGATAACGCCCCCGACTGTACAATTAGAGAAACTTTCTGGTTAAGCGCTATAAAAATGCCACATGTTGTTCTATATTAGCTTCAAATTTGGTCTGGTGCCACAAAAATAGAAGGAAAACTGAATTTTCTAAAAAAAAAAATGAATTTTTTAAGTAGAAAAAGGGTCATAACTCTCATAAAAATTATCCGATTGAACCGCAATTTTACCTTGACCTGTATTGCGATATTGGTAATACACAAAAAAACGGGTTTTGCAAATAAACAATCCAAAATCAAGTTATCATCTGGAAACCAAAAAAAGTAGCAGAAAACTGTATTTTCTAAGTCAAAAAAGGGGCGTAACTCTGGAAAAAATGGGCGGACGAAACCACGGCTATGGGGAAATCTTGTCCCCCCGGCTGGTCTATTGGCATACCAAAGATCAACTGAATTGAATTAGCGAAACCAAAGTTATGAGTTGAAACGTTCGTATGCCACAGAAAACTGAATTTTCTAAGTCCAAAAAGGGGCGTAACTCTGGAAAAAAAAGGGCGGACGAAACCGCAGTTATGGGGAAATCTTGTCCCCCGGCTGGTCTATTAGCATACCAAAGATCAACTGAATTGAGTTAGCGAAACCAAAGTTATGAGTTGAAATGTTCGTACGGACGGAAGGACGGACGGAAGGAAGGACGGACGGACGGAAGGACGGACGGACGGAGGGCTCCACTATATACCCCCAAATCTCCATCGGAGATCGGGGGCATAACAAGAGCAGAAAGGGTTAACTAAACGATACCAAAATCCATACAGATAAAGAACGTGCTAAGAAAAACCTAGGTAAGAAATATGAGGCATATCAGAAGAAAATTGTTTGACTTAGATGCATCAGATAGCATTTGTGTGCAGGGTTAATTATTTTCTAAACCGATCAACCAATCGATACCAAAAACTATACAGGTGAGGGGTGTGTCATCATAAACCTACATATCAAATATGAACACAATCGGTCAAAAAATACTTAAGTTATGGCATCGGATAGAACATGACTATGTGCGGATGCAAAGTGTTAATAATTTCTAAACCGATCAACCGATCGATACCAAAAACTATACAGGTGAGGAGTGTGTTATCATAAACATGCACATAAAATTTTGACACGATCCGATAAAAAATATTCAAGTAATTGAATCGGATAGCAAGTGTCTACGGACAGACGGACGGACGGACAGACGGACGGACGAACGACGGATGGTTGATCCGGACGTCAGCATTATGTGTACCATACATGGTATGGGTACACATAAAAAGGGAATTAAGGGTTACTACTATCTAACTTACCCATAAATTATTGGCATGACCTGGTGTATCAACTAGCAACACAAGAGGAGCATTGGGCTAATTTTAACCTGTTTTAATTAGCCGGAGTACTCAACAGTCAACTGTGAGTGTGTGTTCAACAAGGATAATCCCTAATTACATATTATCAGCATCCATCTATCCAAAGAATTTATGTCTCCTTCCCGGAACTCTAGTAATTTTTTGTATGATGTTTTTTAATGTATTATTGCACAGATTTGGGCCCTTACTATGGTCATATACTATAGCATGCATGTGGTGTCACTGCATGAGGGCTTGCTTACCTCATATGGTTTACTTATTGACTTAAATCAGAGGAAATAACCCTATTTTCATATTATCAGCATCCCTGTCAAAAACGATTGGTGTCTCATTCCTGGAGCTTTGGTGTCTCAGTCCTCGAGCTCTAGTTCTTTTTATTGCACAAATCTATAGTATTGTCATGGTCATATAGTTCCACCGAGGGCTTGCTTCCCTCATGGTGTGCCTGTATACTCGAAAATTGAGGAAAATCCAAGTCGCCCCGACTAATACAGAATAACTAATATATACTGAAGATATTATAATGCTATCACGAGTCGCTCCAACTAAAACAGAAGGTGATACTATTGCGAGTCAGCCATTTTGATAAAGAAGTTGGGCTAGCTCCCTACCCATCCAAACCAATGAAACCAAGAGGTGATATGTCAATAGGAGTTGATGCTAAGTTATGGAGAAACCTATTTATTCACCAGGGGTGTTTAGTTACCTATAACCATGAATTGCGCATAAGCGCAATGATTGCACTGAAGCGTAATTATTTGCACTTAAGCGCAATTAATTGCACTTAAGCACAATTGATTATGCTCAAGTGTTGAGTGCAATTGATTGTGCTTAAGCACAATTAATTATTATTAATTATTAATTTGGCCTCCCATACACTTAGGCATAAATCAAATTCCAGATCTCAAAACTCCCCTGGGGCTGAAATGATGGGCGGGGGGGGGGGGGGCTTTCATATTTATTATTTATTTGCAAATATTTGCACTTAAGCATAAATCATTTGCACTCAAGTACAAATATGCGTCTAACAATTAAATACCAAACTTGCTCTCCCTTACTTCCCTCTGATTGTGACTGATTTGAGTCAATCTCATAGTATATTATCATGGGCCCAAAGTAGTAGCCCCACACAGACTCAATAGTTGAAGAAAATTTCTGTCCCTGGTGTCCTAATAAGTGCCTCACTCCCCGAGCTGTAGTATATTTTATTAAAGGGACATCTCCTGCACAGATATATGAGGGTGACGACCCCCCTTTTCGTACGCCGGATGCGGGGTCTGTTATGGCGTATTCCAGATGCCAGACCACCGTACGCCGGATGACGTCGGGCACATATATCGGATGCCGGATGCTTCCATTGATAATTTTTCTTGACGTTAAACAGCTATTCAGAACTCCTCGACCTGTGACCTCTGCCGGCCAAGGATGACGGAATCTGACGAGGTTTGCCGAATGGTTAAACAGCAAAAACACAACGAAATTACGTCCGCTAACTTCAGACTTCAGAGTGATGGTAAATGGAGGAAAATTGTATCGACCCCCTTGTCCTTAAAGGTACTCAATCCGATAAAACTCCTCTCAATTACTATTTCAATGGCTTCGGGGGTCAAAAATATTTGATTCGAGTCGATGAAGTCACCCATCAAAGCTCAGATTTGTTAGATATCGATTTTAGAAATCTATTATTTTTCATTATCGGGAATACTTTCTGGCCCAGAACTCAGTCAAAATTGCGTTATTATTACCACTTGATTTTAGAGTTATCCATCCTTGTCTGTTTGAATAGATTTTGGTGTACACATCCCGAGCAGATTACGGCAGTTGAAGGCAATTATTAGTACTCATCTCGAGCAAATAACAAATTTCAAAAATCAATATCTAATAACTCTGAGCTTTGTTTGATGGGTTCCTCGACTCGAATCAAATATTTTTTACCCCCAAAGCCAAAGAAATAGTAATATAGGACCCTTTGATCGGATTGTTGTTGTTGGAATCTGTTGAGATGGGGACCCTCTGTTCGGATTGAGTACCTTTAAATGGGGTGATATCCACTATTAAAACATAACTTCGCGAAGCGGAATATCCCCTCAATGAGATAGCGACCACAGCTTGCTCTCACCCGATAACTTTAATAGAAATTCCGACTCATTTCCGCTTTTATCATAAATAGTAGACACATTCTGACGTTAGGTGGTTCGTTTGAACCATAATTATCAGTCGTAGATGGCGGATAATGTGTGTATCAATAGAAAAATATATGTTTAATTAACCATAAAATTGTCCAACATGCAGAGCGGTTCGCAAAAATACTAGCTAAGTCCAAGTGTGGGTACCCATCATAACTTCGGGTATCAAAGCCGCAGATCGATCATGCGATGAAATGTCGCCAAACCAGAGCTGGGATGTCAAAGATGCGAATGATATGCTTCACATTTTGACCGTTTCTGCTTGAAAATATCCCAATTATAATTCGGACATACCGGCACATGGATCATCTTTAGGGTGTGGGTGCATGCGCAAGAGTGAAAGCATGTATGTTTGTTTGTGTTTCATATATGTTCTGATGTCATTAATAGTATAGGCTATGATGTGTTAAATCAGTGTAACTCACGAGTTAGCAGGGACGTGGCTGGAGGTCCCTGTTAGGGGTGTTCACCTATAGTTTCTAAATGCACCCCTTCCAGTAATTTCTATTTGCACCCCATGTTAGGTTCGAGTTTTCATCGAGTTTACAACGGGTTCTTCCATAATTCGCAAATATAGATATAGCGAGTATTGCAGCATCATACAATTAATAGCTACGTGGGGTTCATGATCGAGTTTCCAACGTTTCAGCCCATAAAACACCTGCATGATAGCTCGACATCTCGATGTTATGCATGAAACGGTCATTAAATCGCAATGTCTCATGTACTCGATTTGTTCTTTGTTGTGTACGCATATATTACCTGCACCAACGAAGCGTCATTTTCCCCTCCCTTAATTTCCATATGATAGAAACACTCGTCAAGCATGCACGGATAAGCATAATACCCTGTATATCCAGGTATATCACGGACATTACGCAATTCGAAGTATCTCCATGTGAGATGAATTATTTAGCCCTTTCTTTATTCTAAATGGAATAATGACATTCAATTATAAAAAAACTGGTGTAAGAGTGTATTATATTAATTCTGAGGGATTTTCAGGTAATATGAGCAGAAGAAAGATACAAATATACACTATGACATTTTCATATAATGGGGAGGTTTAGATTGATAAACCTTCTAACGTGGCCCTTCCAACATAACTGGCTATTAACCGAGAGCCTGCTGGGTTTTATTTACACAATCGCGTACGAAAGGTTCGATGCCTCAAATGTGTTACACCCCAGGAATGTTCAAATAAATCAGATTTTCTAGGTTCCGTATTCCTCCAGAGACCCCACGCCCCCTCCCATAATGACTATATTTGCACTTATGAGTACGAAGCTGATTTTTATAATATTAATAGTGATCCAGGAATCACTGATCAACAATACACAATTTCTGAAAAGCAAATCACTTCTATTTGCACAAAGCTATACTATAATTTATATATGCATCAGATGAGTGTAAAAACAACATAAATATTATCCAAATATATCCAATGAGTGTCCAATCCCACTTACCAAGGGTCCCAAACCACCCAAAGAGTGTAAATCCACGCAACGAGTGTCTCAATCCAACATCTTAGTTAATATGGTATACCAAACAAAAAGTTCATAGATTGGTGTCACAAATCAGCCAACTAGAGTCTCGAAACGCCCAATATGTATCCCAAATCAACCCCACTAGTGTCCCAAATCATCCAAATGGTGTCCAACCCCGCTCAAATGAGTATTCCAAAACATCCCAAACAACTCAACGAGCGTCTCAAACCATCAATTGAGAACCCCAAACCACCCACTGGGTGTCCCACGCCATTTAATGACTGTTCATAACCATCCAAATGGGTGTCCCATGTATCACGACGATTACCTCAAACCATCAGAATCAGAAGTGTCTAAAACCACTGGTGTCTAAATCCATCCCATGCAAAATGTCCCACAACCCAACCTATGAGTGTCCCAACTAGTGTACAAAACCATCATCGAATATCTCAAACCAACCAGCGAGTGTCTCGTGGTTTCGTAAACCAATTGGATGGGATGGAACACACTTGATGGTCTTAAATACTCTATTGAGGCTTTTGTACGCTATTTTGGATGTATTGAGATGACAATTAGCAAATGGTTTGTGTTCCAGTTGGATCACCCCCGTGTACGTGATATCGCCAAAATTGTTTTCAAAGAAAAACCCGCATATTTAGATAATTTAAATAATTTCGGCCAAATGTATGGACTGAAATGGTCACCCACTGTGTAGGAACTGTTACATCGGAAGTCGTTCTATCGCCGATTTGTGATGGTTCTTGACTGATTTGTGACGGTTCCTGAAGATCCAAATTATACATTTATGTGAGTTTTTGACAGTTAAAACGCAATTTTTGAGCCATCTAGGTGACAATTCGATTCGTTTTTCCATTCCCCTCATAATCTATGGTCCCAAATAACGTAGTCATAATGAAAATCCTATTGTGCGAGTAATAACAACGACGAAAACTGCGAATTGTGATATCTCGATCGGTTCTCTCCCGATCGAGTCGGTTCTCTCCCAATTTAATCGGTTCTGTCCGGGAAATACGATGACTATTATTTGGAAGGATACGTGAAAACAACGAAATATCAATTATGTTGAATTTACCCCACTTATGATCAATTTTGGTGAGTTACACTGCCTTCTTATACATGTAATTATGTATCAACGGTAGTAACAGAATCGTTCACTTTATTGTGACGCAAAGCATTCAATTTGACATGAATGGTCAATGTGAACTGCGAAGACTGATTTTTCCCCCAACAAACCAATCATAATGGTCGACTGATTCAAAATGGCCGCCACTTTTTTTCAATATGGACGCCACTTTTTTTTTCAAAATGGCCGCCACTGTTTTTTCAAAAAGTCGCATTTTTCAGCTTTTATTAAACTTATACGAACCACGTGACTTCCATTCCTTATTCGAACATGGCAGCCGCCCACGCAGAGCGGTTCATGTAGGTGACCCATTCCATTTCTCGGTTCCTTTATATATTAAGGTCAAACAAAGGGTGCTGTAATTTACCCCCCCCCCCCCCCCCAAGACGCATTAAACAGTCACCACAAACCCCATCAAAATTGACGGCGGTCAACTGAATTTGGATCGGGGGAGTGTTTATGGTGTCTTGTGGACACGTGTTTTAATTTCATTTTGTCCACAGTTGTCATTTCACATTGATGCAATATGAACGATAAAGTGAGTCCTTGTCGATTTAGCCAGGCCGTGTACCGGTATATAGTTTGTAATTAAGTTCGTTTTAACTCTATCTTGGGCTTACTTGTGCAATTTGGGTCATTTATATAAATGCTTCGTATACAAATTAGCAGCTAAGCATATACGAGCGTATTAACATTTCACTCGATGATATTTTGGATTCGAGCGAAATGAAAACTATACTTAATAAAATTAAATAAATACACATAAAACATGGTCTATTCCCAATATGTTGGTGCACAACTCCATGACAAAACATCACAAATTAATTAAAAACGTTTATGTGCTTATTGCTTGGTTGTTTTATTTGTTCAGTCGTTCCTTGTTTACGTATTATATAGTTATTAAATAACATTTGTTATTTTAATTTGATTTATTTCATTAGTTATTCCTATGGGATCAAAATGGTTGGAAACTAAACATTGTAATCAGATGTAATCCAAAGTAATCAGTTACATTTTACTAAAGTAATGTAATCGTAATCAATTACATTTGAAAAAATATTTAATCAATAATCGTAGTCATGTAAATCAAAAGTAATTGTAATCGTAATCAATTGTGACTCACGTGCTACTTAATTAACTAAATGTTCTATTCTGATTGTCCCGGTACCCTACGAGTCATGACAAATTCATTTTGATGAATGCAATACGGATTTTGTCTAAAACTTCCTTGTTTTTGAACGCAAATGGGCAGAACGTTGAAACCGAACTGAGATGGATCATATTATGTGGCTATTCTGGTCCATTAGCATCAACATTGATCAACTTAATACAGTGTGTATGTCTGTTGACTGTCTGGTTATAGGCGATGTGAGTAGGTATACATGGAATTATTGTATTCATGAATGGTGTGAATAGTTATACAATGTGTGACTATATGGCCATGGATGGGATGTCCATAGTCAGATGTATAGGTATATAAGGAGTAGCTTTATGCTGATGTGTGAGGTGAACATGTTTACAGCGAGTGGCTGTCTGGTCATTGAAGTGGTGTATGGTCATAACGAGAGCAGCTACACTGTCCTGTATGTATACATGGAGTGACTGTGTGGTCAGTGGTGGGCTGTACATATGTACATTGGGTGGATGTATTGTCATGGGCGGGTGTTGGATGTATGGTAATGGATGGGTGTATGTATAAATAGGGTGTGGTTGTGTGGTTATGGGCAATGTGTATATGTGTACATGGAATGATTGCACGGTCATTGTTGAAGTGTATATGCATACCTGGAGTACAATTTGATGGCCATTGGCAGCTAGTGTATATAGAGAGCAACCTCATGGTGATGGATGGGATGTATATGTTAATATGTATTATTGTATTGTCATCGGTGGTGTGTACACGCATATAGTAACTAGCTGAATGCTCGTGGAGAGGGTGTATATGTATACAGCGAGTGGCTGAATTGTCACGATTGAGCTGTATATGCAAGTCTGAAGTGTACGAATGGCCGTGTGTGCGGGCTATTGGTATATCTAAAAGGGTTGTATGGCCATTGTTGAGGTATATATACACACCTGGAGTGACGCTGTGGTCATGGGTGAGGTGTATATGTATATCACGAGTGACTACATGGCCATGGCACGGCCAATATGTACATATGTATATTGGAATTGACAGTATGACAAAATTAATGGTGGGTTGAATTGATATACAAGGAGTGACTATGATCACGACTGTTGTTTATGCGTATACAGCGAGAAGCTGAAATGTCATGGGTCAGGTGTATATGCAAGTCTGGAGTGTATGAATGGCCGTATGCGCGGTACGAGACATTGATATATCTAGAAGGGCTGTAATGCCACTTTTGTGAGGTTATATGTATATACCTAGAGTGACTCTATGGTTTTGGGTTGGGTGTATATGTATATCTTGAGTGGCTATATGGTCACGGGTGTCGCAAATATGTATATATACAGGGAGTTAGCAAATAGATATACAAGAAGTAATATATGACAATGGATGTAGCGAACAGGTATGGAGTGACTGTATGGTCATCGGTTAGGGGTACATGTATATATTTAGTGGCTGTATAGCTATGCATGTGGCAAATACATATACATGGAGTGACTGTATGGCCTATGGTTAGGTGAATAGGTATACAAGAGGTTACTTTGTGTTCATGTATGTAGTGAATATGTATACAGGTCA
The DNA here is from genome assembly GCA_032622095.1 of Siphonodentalium dalli. Lineage (NCBI taxonomy): Eukaryota > Metazoa > Mollusca > Scaphopoda > Gadilida > Siphonodentaliidae > Siphonodentalium > Siphonodentalium dalli. The sequence goes on from CP136063.1 coordinate 69,529,250, forward strand.
CGTGAGGTGTAGGAGTATACCTGGTGTGTCTGCAATGTTATTCATGGCTATATGGCCATGCGTTGGTGTGGGTAAACCCAATTGTGGCTGTATGGTAATGGGTGAGGTGTATGTCTATACAACGAATGGCCATTTACGTGGTATTCATGTATGTATATATGGAGTGACTGCATGCTCATGTGTAATTTGTACTTGTGCACCTTTGTGTGACTATAACGTTACACAATAACTCAAGGATATGTTAATCGATAGAGGTAATATCAGAGTGTTCTCCACATTAATTGCGTTTTATATGCAATGTGAAGAAAACGGTTTTCCTGACAATAGTTTATAAGTTTTTTGATGCTAATGGGCCAGAGTAGCCACATAATATGATACCTGTCAGTTCAGGTTCAACGTTCCGTCCGTTTCCGTAAAAAACATGGACATAATCCCAAAAGAGGTGTTCGGCAAAATTCATACTGCATCCCTTAAAATTAATTTTGGGACAACCATAATATAAGATTAAGTTGTCAATTGATTAAGTAGCATGTTTAATAACCAAATGAGTCACAATTTGCTACAATTTCGGAACAGCCGAGAATAATGTTCGGAATATAAACTTTTTACTAAATTTGGTTGCCATTTTGCATGTAATCTTGAGTAATATTGTCTAAAACACCACACTATGCCATATTTGAGGCATATCAAAATAAAAAGAACCTTTGATACTAAAAATAGTGATTTTTAAGCAGAGTTTGATGCTGTTTGTGATAGAAAAAAATCCCATAATTCTGGTAATTTCAGAATGTTAAATAGTAAAAATTCATAAAGGTGCATAAGAAATGTTGGTATTCAATGTATATAATACGGAATAGTCATTTGTGTACATCACCATAAATTGTAAGCGGTTGCATGGCACGTTGAGATAATAATTAACATTTTTCCATATTTTGGCGGCCATTTTGACAGCCATTTTGAGCCAAAGTGACAATTTTGGTACCATTGAGTTCGAATATCAATAAGATATAGAATGGATCACTTACATTGCACAGTTCGTGAAATGTGATCAGAATCCCAAAGGGGATCTTTTGTAAAATGTTATACCGCGTTTTGTAAAATCGAATTTTTGAGTGATCGGAAGGGTGTGTACCCACACGAACAGCATATATCATTGCTCCAATGGTCAGTTAACATGCTATATACAAGATAAAGTTACAATTCTCAACCAGTTCAAAACCTCAGAAACTTATCTTAAACGTATTAGTAAAAACGTATAAATTTCACTTCCGGTAGCCATTTTGGCGGCCATCTTAGACGGGAAGTTTCAATTTTGGCACATAAAGATGGCGTTATGGCATAGCTTCACAAATATGTATACAAGTGTATACATATGACAAGATGTTCTCACTATAATTGCATCGAGCTGACTTATAGGAAAATGGCAGCCATCTTGGACGCCATCTTGAATTACAAAAATTGCTCAAAGCGGATTTTAGCGGATTTTGGATATGTTATAGAGGAGAGCTTCCTCTTCAAAATGATATAAAAACCAACTTAGTCCAAATTTTTTCTAGGTTGACCATACAATTTGAGTTTATCGACCAGACTACCCCCCCAGGACTCAACTTCACCTGACTAATTTTCTTCCTTAAGGTCTCCTCTAATTGTTTTCACTTGTTAACAAGAAAAAAAAGTGGCCGCAGAGACTCCAGACAAGATGGCGTCCATCATGGCGGCCATTTTCTCTTAATGCACCAGGTCTCTTTGATCGCCATTATAGTAAAGATGATAGCACATGTGGTCTTTTTTCCGCTCGATTCGTTATGCTAATATACAACCCTTACAAATTAGCCAAAAATCCGACACCAGAATCCAATATGGCGGCCAAGATGGCCGCCGAAATGTGAAAATATGCTATTTTTATGACATGTTACCACCTTTCGTTTGTCTCTGTGGGAAAATGTTAGAATTTTTGCGTCATGTTATACATTTATCATATAGAGGAGTCATTGGCGAACACACGGGGACCATAATATGCATTCATTGCGGGATATCTTTGTCCGATATCACGTTTTCCCAAATGCCGGTATCATAGGTCAAAGCCGAATCTCCGTTAATAACGCGATGTTATGTTTCGAATCAATGAATGTTATTGCTTTTATAACAACACTCATGCATATATATTTGCAGGAGATACTCGAGCTAGGATTCCTCTTATACCTGAGTTGAGGAATATTTACCCAAATCCAAGATGGCGGCCAAAATGGCCACCAGAAATAAAAAATCGCCGAAAATCGCTGATTTTAACATCAGTGAGCATTATTGTCATGACAAATCCACACCTGCTTACTATTGTAAGTTGGGAACACTTAGGTGAAGAACTTTCCTTGTACCATATCCAAACAAAAGTCCCCCAAATCCAAAATGGCGCCCACAATGGCGGACAGATTTTGAAAAATCACCGAAATTCCCTCATATTCACATCATTGGGCATTATTGTGGAGACAACTCCATCCATGCGTACAGTTGAGTTGGAAATACTGAGGTGAAGTAATTACCTTACATCTCATGCAAGAAATGGTTTTCCAAATCGAAGATGGCGGCCAAAATGGCGACCGAAATTTGAAAACACGCCTACATTCCTTTACTTTCTTAGGATGGGCGTTAATGTTTCGCGATTTCTACCCACCATTACATGTTGATATGTATGAATTATTCATTAGGGTTTGGCAAGTGATACTCACAGTCAATATGGCGGCCAAACTGACAGGCGAAATTGAAAAGAAGCCGATATTATCACATACTAATTTCAACTTTTTGTCATAATATTGATTTGTATAAACGAAACGGTACATAATATGAGCCATCTATTAGTTCCAATGTAAGTCGTAGCCTTTTGGAAGGATGAAAACTCACAATCGCAATGTGGCATTTCAAAATCCATTCTCCACTAAGGCCTCATACTGGTCGTAACCGTATATAGGTGCGCCGAATAGTCATATTATGACTTCCAAGAATCAAAACAACAGTACCTGAGCTTATTCTGAATTGCCACATTCAGTATTATCTAGACTCGTTTCCATCTCTTCGTCAGATTAATCTATCTCACTCACAATAACAGTTCACTACTCTTCTTTGTAGGAGTGTGCCACTAATCGGAATGTTTCAAACAATACATATGCCGGTGTCCAGCTCACGTGTTTGTTTCGAAAACTTGGAATTCTTAGCGAGCTTCATTCGTGGTATAGCTTATGGTATAATTCAGATGCTACATATGGGGTATATGCGTCATCTTGTGCGATACACTATAAAGGTATTCGGTCGATGCGTATACTAGCTTTCAGAAGGACCTATCTATCTGCGTATTGTCAGCTTTGGTGACCTAATGGGGATAACAACGTGTACACCTGGTGATCTTCCCAAACAGCCACTTCTCAATATATGGTTTATCAATTCACATACTCATCTAATGCACTGACGTACCCGGACAACTTCTGTATATGGCTTCGAATGTTGAAAGCCCGACATTTGACGGATGTATTTCTGCTTAGGCGTAGCCGTAGAGACCATTATGCATAATATACCCAAACTCCTTGAACATGATCATAAGAACAAGCTTGTTGGCGTCCAGCAATCGTTTCACCGAACAGATCCAAGCAGATGATAACAATACACACGGTGCTAGTTTGTGGGTATGTGTCATGACAGTGGAAATTAAATTGGACCATGACTGCACCGCCCCTCATTTTGTTATGATTTAGATTCCGACAGGATCTCATGTGTGACTTTGCCTTCCTTGTATGCTAAGAGTGTATGTTCCCACCCGTTTGGAAGCCGTTCTTAAACAACTGGACCAGGAGTATGCCATTGGCTACTGCTGTATAAGCCCCACCAAGACTGGGGTGTAGTTTTAAAGGCGATACCTTTGATAGTTGGTTGATATGTCATGCTCACGCTGGGTGGTATGGTTCAAGAATGTACAAATGCCACCAACAAAAGGGTTAAATGTTCAACGCGAAGAACATCCAGAGGAATGTTACATTGATGAGCTCTTGCATTCAGTTCAACAAACGTTGGTACACCAAGTGATTTCTTGGTAACATCACCAATGCGACCATTTTCCTGCATGAGACATTAACTACTATATTCTAAGGTTATATATATATAAAGCTATATGATCATAAAGGTCGCGTTCCCCAACGTCCACAGCCATTGCCATCGAGACTGTATATTGTTCTTTAAATACATAGTGAAATAAATGCACCACAGTTCCTGACATTTTCTTGAATAATATCGCCCACATATGACCCTAACCCCGAGAGAGGATAACAAAACACGCATACATTCATGCTTTTAAGACATTATCCTTTAGTCCATCCGACTGTTTTGAGGGAGGCTAGCATAGTATTATCCAGGAAAAAGTGTACGTAGTTGAATCAGGAAGGCTTCGAAACGGATGTGGAAATACAATTTTACCACACCAAATAAAACCAACACGCATGCCATTCGATATCTTAAACATACACCAGGTGTAGGGGTGGTGTATACAGTGGCCCATTTCATTCCCAGTATCATGGCGCATGTCCACAAACTAGCACCGCGAGCATTGTTCTTCTCTGCTGGGAGATATTCGACGAGACAACTGCGGGGCGTCACACAGTTTGCTTCGGATAATGGTCAAGAAGTGTGGGTAGTCTGTACACTAGGGTCTTCTCCTTAGCAGATAGACATCTGTCCAAGGGAATGAGACAGCTAGCAACCTTCGAAACACTGTCGAAGTTGTCCACATATGCCAATGCGTTCGCTGAGTTTGTGAGTTGATAAACCATCTATTGAGAAGTGACTAGCTAACTGGTTCGCCAGGTGTACATGTCGTTATCCCATGGGGTATGAGACACATACATAGAGATGACCTTCTGTAAGCTCGTATACTCATCGGCCATGTACCTTCCTTGTTCAAGATGACGCACAAATATCATATTTAGCAAATATTTAAAATCGTAAGCTAGACACCGGAAAATGAATTGTTTGAAACGTTATGATTAGAGGGACCCTACTCCCAGGAAGTGGTGAATAATTTGTCGGTGTGAGCGACCTATATTTATCAGACAAAGAAATGGAAGCTGGTCCAGATAATTATGGACGTGACGTGGCAAATCAGAATCTGTTATCAGGTAATTGTTCTGATATAACTATTCGGCGCACCTCGCTTACGGCCATTATCGGTGCTAAGTGGAGACTGGATTTCGAAATGCCACATCGCGATATTAATGGTGGTTTTTCATCTTTCCAGAAGGATACGAGCTATGTTATGCGTTTTTATACCTTTAAGTTGAACTAGCAGATGGTTTATGTACAGTTTCGACCATACATACCGATATTATGACAACAAGTTGAAATTAATATGTGAAAATATCGAATTCTTTTCAATTTCTAGCCGCCAATTTAGCAGCGATCTTGGCTGTGAGTATCAATTGCCAAACCCTAATGAATACTCCATATCACTATTCCATATCAACATGTAATGCTGGATAGAAATCGCAAAACAATAACGCCCATCGTAAGAAAGTAAAGGAATGTAGACTTGTTTTCAAATTTCGGTCGCCATTTTGGCCGCCATCTTCTATTTGGAAAACCATTTCTTGCATGAGATGTAAGGTAATTACTTCACCTCAGTATTTCCAACTCAACTGTACGCACGGATGGAGTTGTCTCGACAATAATGCCCAATGATGTGAATATGAGGGAATTTCGGTGATTTTTCAAAATCTGTCCGCCATTGTGGGCGCCATTTTGGATTTGGGGGACTTTTGTTTGGATATGGTACAAGGAAAGTTCTTCGCCTAAGTGATCCCAACTTACAATAGTAAGCAGGTGTGGAGTTGTCATGACAATAATGCTCATTGATGTTAAAATCAGCGATTTTCGGCCATTTTTTATTTCTGGTGGCCATTTTGGCCGCCATCTTGGATTTGGGTAAATATTCCTCAACTCAGGTATAAGAGGAATCCTATCTCGAGTATCTCCTGCAAATATATATGCATGTGTGTTGCTATAATAGCAATAACATTCATTGATTCGAAACATAACATCGCGTTATTAACGGAGATTCGGCTTTGACCTATGATACCGGCATTTGGGAAAACGTGATATCGGGCAAATATATCCCGCAATGAATGCATATTATGGTCCCCGTGTGTTCACCAATGACTCCTCTATATGATACATGTATAATATGACGCAAAAATTCTAACATTTTCCCACAGAGACAAACGAAAGGTGGTAACATGTCATAAAAATAGCATATTTTCACATTTCGGCGGCCATCTTGGCCGCCATATTGGATTCTGGTGTCGGATTTTTGGCTAATTTGTAAGGGTTGTATATTAGCATAACGAATCGAGCGGAAAAAAAGACCACATGTGCTATCATCTTTACTATAATGGCGATCATAGAGACCTGGTGCATTAAAAGAAAATGGCCGCCATGATGGACGCCATCTTGTCTGGAGTCTCTGCGGCCACTTTTTTTTCTTGTTAACAAGTGAAAAAAATTAGAGGAGACCTTAAGGAAGAAAATTAGTCGGGTGAAGTTGAGTCCTGGGGGGGGGGGGGGGGGGTGCAGAGGTCGACCAATATCTCCTGGACTAATATCTGACAAACTCTGTTCATATTCAGAATGTTCAGAAATATGGGAATCTTTTGATATTTTAACTGATGTGTCAGAAACAATCCTCAATGAAAATATTGAGGAAATCGAAATCATATATCCAACTAAAAGTGGTAAAAATGGTGCTCATGAAAATGAAGCAACCAGCATTACCGCAATGACATGTGATAAAATAAGTCTGAAAGAACCAGACATAACCAAACCAGACAATAACAGATATTATCTGGAGCAAATATGTGAAATATTCCACAATAATACAATAAGTGGATTGATCCAAAATAAAGCCCACACAAATGAAATGAGTCATGGCTACCTGTCAGATGTTGAAACTATAAATTCAGAAGGTAGATGCCTGTCATTGGAAAATCCCAAACTTTACTGAAACATTCGGTCATGGTACCGGTACCAGTAACGTCCCCCAAATTGACAAATATCTACCAATGTATAAATCAGAAGCTCAAAGTTTTGTTAATAGTTTCACAAACAAGAGATCTGACAAATTGCCATTGTATGACAGTTCAAATAAAAAGATCAGTCAATTTGCTGATCAGCATGATGATACATCCAAATGTGATGAATGGATGTTCGCTTTAAATTGGAGGAAAAAATAGAGTCAATTAAAGACTGACCAAGTCAGTCGACAATGACTGGAATCCTCATTTCAGATTAAACCAAAAGTGAATAAAATTCAGATCCATTCACATTAAACAAGTGATGAAGCCCATGTCATTGTGTCCCAGGTTATATTAAAACCAAAGCGATGAAATAATTTAGTATGGCTACCAATTTACCATATTCTTCAAGTTAACTCATCTCACCCTAACAGTGATAACAGATATATGTGTTATCTATTTCAGTATGAATGGATGTTCCCTAATAGAAGAAAAACAATTAAATGAGTCTATTAAAGAATGTCTCAATTGCCACTGACGTAGAAGGCTTGGTCACCAATCCAGCAGTGGTACATTAGTTGATTTGAAAGACTTGAATCACCAAGTCTGGATCAACAAAATCATGGTGATTGCACAATAATTTGCACAATGATCCTTCAAATGCAATAGGTTCAAACAACTGAACCAGCATTAAAGGGTGCATGTACAAAAAGTCAATTACTAAATCGCCAATAAAAATTTGTGAATTATATTATTAGATCTATATTATTCCAACATACTCACATATGGGGACGATTAAAATGAAAGTAAATGTCTGTCGGGACGACACTTTCAAAATATGTGAGGAATATACATAGTGCCAATTTGTAGGGGTAATCCAAACACATGAACATGTATTTTGTACCTGGATATGTAAATTTAACCCGAGAGAGCGGTATAAGCCCATATAAACTATTTCCATATATGACTTGAAAAACCAAGTCAACTTTGCCAGTTGTATACCGGTACATTTAAGGTTTGAAATACCAAACCAGATTGTGCATGATCTCGAAAGTTTTGAAAATTCCAAACCAGGTGCCAGTTGAATACATGCCGGTAGTTTATCTAAGATCCAGTATATTTAAGGTTTGAAACACCAAATCAATTTATACTGCGTTAAAAGGTTTGAAAGACCAAACCAATTCAAGCTACATAAAGTATTAAGACTCAAAAGGTTTGAAACACCAAACCAATGTATATAGAGTATCATAAGGTTTGAAACACCAAACCAATTTATATAGAGTATCAAAAGGTTTGAAACACCAAACCAATTTATACAGTGTCATAAGGTTTGAAACACCAAACCAAACTGTATAAAATTGAAGGCTTGAAATACCCAAGCCAGTATCTCTCTTAAATATTGAATAAATTATAAATTCAAAAAGCAATAGTCAGAGAGCGGTAACCTGGTTATAGTACTGAAGAACTAATCACTGGTTCAAACTATGATCGGAAAACCCGGTAACCCTATTTTTGCGACGTCAGGGTTTTGGCTCATATAGTCATAGTACACTCCACCTATTTTGGCCAGCAAGGTGTTTTCATTCTTTTCAAAATAAAACTGGGTGGCGTGTAGTGAATTTCGGTATTGTAATATTCCGTCGTGGACGATAAAATAAACACCGTTTGACCTGGTCTGAAGGCGGTGAAAGTGCGTCACATTTGACCCCAGTAAACAACTGTGTGACAGCCAATCGAGGTATGTAATTTGGTGAGATAATCACATAAGAGCTTCACGCGGATTGGTTAACGGCTTACACCAATGAGCTCTTAGTTATTCATGACGCTCATAAATGACAGACTGACACAATAGAGCTTTACGCGGATTGGTCGACAGTTGGCACGCCAGAGCCCCAGAGCGCCCAGGGTGGGAATTGACACAATGGAGTCTGTCACGGCAAACTACGCCCATACGTGAACGCTCAGATTGCCATAGGCGACACGCGCCGTTTGAAATTACTGTCCGAAAAGGGGTCTTATAATAAATGCACATGGTATACTATGGATGGTTATATGATATTCTCCATCCGACATGCTTTTGTCGATTGACAATACCTACGGTCACAGCTTTCCTGATGAGAATAATTATCCACCACCAACCGCTACACACAAGCAGATGGAATTATTCCCCAACCATCCACTGATCATGTCCAGAAGCGGTCGTAATTAAAGACAGTCGCGCTCATTTAGTAAAATCCCTATAGCAATTTGAGCGTGTACAAACAATAAGGCTCAATGGTGTCTTATTCTCACCCTGGAGCGGCATCATGTAGAACAAAGCTCCTTTGTGGAAGCTGTTTACCACTCCGCGTGAAGCTCATTGGTGATAATCGTGCCAAATTACATATATGGCCAATCAACGTGTATGATTCGGCCAATTCTGGGAAACATCGCTGAGAATCACGGATGATGACAGAAACACTCGAACCACGACAAAGAACAGTTGAACTGAAAATCTATAAACACTTATGATGATTCGTTATAAATGATGTTGACATGTTCCTGATATTAAATATATGTGAGTAATAATGTTGTTCCATAATATTCATTGTAGTAGATAAAATACCATGCCCAACTTTACTACAATTTAAATGCAAGAATTTCCGGGTAAAATATGACTTGTAAAATGCATATAATTATTTAATCACGATTTCCGAAAACAAGTTTCCAATTTCTTTTTGTTAAGTATCTCCATCTTCATAACCTTATGTGAATGACATTAGCCACCAATAGATGGTATTGCATCTATTTGTATATTTTTTTTACGACCGAAATGTGTACATCGAAATTAGGACATGTGGCATCAAGTCACGTGAACAGTTTCAACATGTGGGCAAACGTGCTGTGTGTTATAACCACGGGAGCTTGGGACTTGATCAATAACCAGGTCGGGCAATTCCCAGATATAGCTACAATAGCCATATATAGCTATTGTAGCTACATTTGACTATCACAAAACCATATACATGTATTGTTTGTTTGCGTTGGAATTAGGTAACTCCGCAAACTGTTGGAACCACAAACCCTTCTGCGCATGATTGGACATCGATCGGTACTACTTCGAATAAGTAAAGATTTGCAAGGCTCTGCGGAAAAGAAGTTATTTAACGCTATTTTTGGTAAGTATACCCACTAAATAGCAATAGGCAACGATTTTTTTCAAAACCCTTTTCCAGATATTCAGGTGCAGTTACAGCAGCTTTAGGGTGTTAGGAATATGAAACAAAGTCAGTAGTAATGGCAGTGTTTGAAAAAAATGACGTTTTTTTCAAATAATTGGACTGGAGTCAGGGGGTCGACAATTCGCAGTTTTTGAGAAATGGCAAAATTCTGACAACACAGCATAACGGCAAAGTTTTCGAATTCTTATGGGAAACCTATATGTTGTTCTCATCGGGAACGATCAATCTACATATTCAATTCAGAAATAGGAACTTTTCCTTCATAAAAATAGAAAATTTTGATCAAAATCCAAGTATACCCCATCAAAGAGATGAATTTTTTTGTTTCTTTCTTTTTTTTTTCAAGTATGTTGACAATATACTATAAAAACTTTTGGTATTTCTGTGTGTTATTTCTATTATCAGACACTATTGAATACATTTTGATAAAAAAAATTGAGACTTTTGTGTCAAATACGTGGAAATATTTCTTGATAACCAAACTATACCCCCTACCAAAAAATTTAAAAAGCAATTTTTTTCAACATTATGGGAGATATTCACGCAAAATACTACCTAACCTGCAGCAAAACTGTATATAGGTTTCATTGTCAGCCATTGGTGTATCGATATGAGAGCTGATATTTTATTTTTTCTCAATTAATTCTTAGAAAATGGACAAAATATGAGTGTCAACCTTCACAAAGTTCATGAGCCAAACTATTTTCAAGCGTATGACAGAACTATATCTCAATTAATGTTGGAGGCATTGTTTTGTGTAAACATTGCAACATGATAAAGTATGGTTTGAAATAACTGGTTAAGTGGATAAACAAACCAGTACCCACCCGTTCGCAACAAAATATTCATGTTATGGGCATTATGAGGCCATTATGATACGATTAATGATACTTTATGATGGCAAAATATGCCCAAGAAGCTATTCTACCCACTCATTCGTACAGATCCCTTCATGTATTACACCACATGTATCGTACGTCATACATGTACAGATGTAGGCCTAATTCAATTGTTGACTGAATTTTTTTTTTTAAACAAGTTAAATTTCAAGTTAAAATATCATTAATTATGGCATAATACACAATAAAGTGGCTTAGATAAATTAGATCTTCTCAATCAACCAATTTCATTCTAATAAAGGCAAAATGGTCAGCAGAATACATTACTATTCACTTCAAATACATTTGTTTACGTACGATCATTAATATGTTCATGGGGCCGCCATGTTTTAATCATGTGACTACATTAGCTGGTAGGGTAATACTACAAATAGAGTTATCTCCCCTGGCATTTAAAAACATATTTTTTCCTTTGAACCCAGGGCCAGCGCGACGATCGAAATACGGCTTTTTATTGCTAACTTTTTACTTTTTAACTTACCAGTGAGCAATGAAGTGTAATCGATATTAATCGAGGTGGTCAGAAAGTTTCAAATTTGGAGTATTTTCACGATTTCAACAAAAATCTTTTCACAAATATTTTCGCGGCTTTTTAGTTTGGTAAACAAAGGATATTCTATCCGCTGCCGAATTGTGCTATTTTTAGCTCACCTGAGACGAAGTCTCCGGTGGAGCTATAGTCATCACTCCTCGTCCGTCGTCCGTCCGTCCATCCGTCCGTCCGTCAACAATTCTTTGAACATCTTCTCCTCTGAAACCGTAATGCCGAATTGGTTCATATTTGGTGTGGATGTTCCCTAGGTGACTCTCATTCAGATTTGTTCAAATGAGGACACTGGGTCAAATAGTTGCGAAGCCAGGGCCATAACTCTGTAATTCTTACAACGACTTCTTCTCAAATTTCATTTGGCCGAATGGGTTCATATTTGGTACAAAGGGTCCTTGGGGGACAGTTATTCAGATTTGTTCAAATGAGGTCACTGGGTCGAATGTGGGCGGAGCCAGTGACATAACTAAAAAAAAAAAAAAAAATTTGGTCAAATTCAGATTTTTTTGAATTTTCACCATACTCAAATTAACAAACAAAAAATTAATTTTTTAATCATTTTATAAAATTTGAAAAAAGTTACACCATTATAACATCTGCAGAGTTATGAAACTTTAATCTTTAATCTTCTGAAATTACAGAAATATTCCATTACCCATCCCCCCCTCCCACATGGCCCAGACCCACCCCCCACCCTGCAGTGGCCTGCACCCAACCAACATCCCTTCCAATGGATATCATTTCCAGCTTCCAACTTTAATACCTGTTCTATTAAAGTTGCAGATATCTCTTTGTGGATAAACAGAGAGAAACACATGTCATTAATCAAGATTAGAATAATATGTCACTGACAGCTTGTATAAACATACTGCTAGCAATTTTAAACAAACTGCCTGAATTTAGTGTGTCTGACATTTGCAGAATGAGGTTCCCAGAGGGTGAATTTAGTGATGCTATCCCACACAGTGGGCTAGCATCACCAAATTCACCCTCTGGAGACCTCATTTTGCTTAGGCCTCATCTTCTGGGAAGTATCTATAGTATCAAATTAACATTGTTTTTAGTTACATTTCCCTTCTAGGAAGTTTCTATATCCCCTAATTTGCAGAAGATAAAATTCATAATTGAGGTGCCCAATGGGTGAACATCAACTTCCAACTGGGGAACTTCAATGTTATCCTAGGTCTGCCATAGCAGTTGAGGGCCTTAGCAGAATGAGATCCCCAGAGGGTGAATTTAGTGATGCTAACCCACTCCAAACGAAGGACAGTTTCACTCTTAATAGGCTTCCTTCACAAGGACCATCAGGTCTATTTTACTGATATTTATCATATGTATGAAGGGTTCTTTTGTGTCTGGGATTCAAATTTATTCAGATGGGGTCACCAGGTTAAATAGGGTGGGACCAGGGACATAACTATATGTATGGAGCAATCAGGAGGATCCTTTCGTGACTGAGATTCAGATTTGTTAAAATGAGGTCAACCGGTCAATCTGACATACATGTATTGTGTTTTGGGTCCATGGATAATTGGGCTTCAGACATGTCTAAATGGTTTTAGAAAAAGGCGCTTGTGAGATTGAAAATTTCCAACAATTGAGAAAGTTTGAGGTGTCAGTTGTGAAATTTCAACCTAAGACTTGGGAGTCTGTAGCCCGGTCGGGAGGGGACTTGTTGAACTGGAGGAGGGGGGGGTGGGTGATCAGTAGTGAACATTTGGTAATTTCAAGGTGGATTTTCACCAATCTATATATACGTGAAGTCTCTCGAGCACATATCCTGTTTAGAGCTATTTCTTTTAAAGTGATAATGAAAAGTTCTGACTGTTGTGGTCTCCAGAGTCCCAGTCTTATCAGTCTTTGCAGTCTGGTGAGCGACCCACAGTCATTGACTGTCTTGTTATTGGAAAAGGACACGTAATTGCTTAAAATAGCGGTGTTTACAATTACCTTCAGTCACGAGATTCTGGAGATTTCCTGTGATGTCATCATTTACCGACTTCCGGAAATACGCGAGTTATCGTTCTTCTTCGGGGTTGCCTATTGCTACACTAAATCAGTTATTTGGAAGTAGCAATAGGCAACCCCGAACAAGAACGATAACTCGCGTATTTCCGGAAGTCAGTAAATCTACTAAAATGATGACATCACCGGAAATCTCCAGAGTCTCGTGACTGCAGGTAATTGTAAACACTGTTATTTTAAGCAATTACGTGTCCTTTTCCAATAAAAATAGCACAATTCGGCAGCGGATAGAATATCCTTTGTTTACCAAACTAAAAAGCCGCGTAAATATTTATGAAAAGATTTTTGTTGAAATCATGAAAATTACTCCGAATTTGAAAGTTCTGACCACCTCGATTAATATTGATTACGCTTCATTGCTCACTGGTAAGTTAAAAAGTAAAAAATTAGCAATAAAAAGCCGTATTTCGATTGTCGCGCGGGTCAACGTTTCAAAGGAAAAAATATGTTTTTAATTGCCAGGGGAGATCACTCTATTACTAGTAGTATTACCAGCTAATGTAGTCACATGATTAAAACATGGCGGCCCCCATGAACATATTAATTATCGTACGTAAACAAATGAAGTGAATAGTAATGTATTCTGCTGACCATTTTGTATTTATCAAATGAAATTGGTTGATTGGGAAGATCTGATTTATCTAAGCCACTTTATTATGTATTATGCCATAATTAATGATATTTTAACTTGAAATTTAACTTGTTGTTTAAAAAAACAATTTGTAACTAACAAGTCAACAATTAGGCCTACATGTATGACATACGATACATGTGATGTAATACATGAAGGTATCACCCCCCCCCCCCCCCCCCCCCCCCCCCCCCCCCCCCCCCCCCCCTTCGGTATGCGGGATTCAGAGTGTTTTGAAGCCGTACGCAGGATTCATACCCCCGAGTTAACTGGTATTCGGGTTGAAGCAAAACATCTTGGAGTTGGACGCACGTTTGAATGATGGTGCAAAATAATATTTTGTGCTACTACTTGTCGATATGTACGAATGAGTGGGTAGAATAGCTTCTTGGGCATATTTGACAACCATGCCATCATAAAGTATCATTAATCGTATCATAATGGCCTCATAATGCCCATAATGTGATATTTTGTTTGCGAACGGGTGGGGCAAGAATCCTGGCAAGCGCATAGGAAACAAAATTCTGTCCATTTTTATGTTTACCCATACCATAGTATGGTAAACATAGTGTCGTTGCCCGGATTGACCACTCGTCGTTAGTCCGTCCGTCCGTCCGTCTGTCTGTCTGTCTGTCTGTCTGTCTGTCTGTAGACACTTTACGCATGGTGCGATAACTCGAACATTTTATATCTGATCGGAACCAAATTTTGTATATGAATTTGTCAGCACCAAATACAGATCGAGTTCGAATATGGGTTCGATCCGAGTTTTTTTCACGGAGTTATGGCCCTTTTTCGACTTAGAATTCATGCATGCTACCATAACTCAAAAAAAATTTATCTGATCAGAATCAAATTTGGTATGCAAGTTTCTCGGACCAAAATACAGATCGAGTTCGAATATGGGTTTGATCCGATATTTTTCAATGGAGTTATGGCCCTTTTTCGACTTAGAATTCATGCATGCTGCCATAACTCAATTTTTTTTTTATCTGATCAGAACCAAATTTGGTATGCGAGTTTCTCAACTCAAAATACAGATCGAGTTTGAATATGGGTTATATCCAACATTTTATACCAGAGTTATGGCCCTTTTTCAACTAAGAATTGAACAGATAACCATAGCAGTCTACAATTAATTACCAGTGGTATCAGTTTAGCTCTGAGAGCAGTAAATCTGTATTATGGGAATTAGAGTTATTTTTTACTCCCATGTTTATGATGACACACTCCTCACCTGTATAGTTTTTGGTATCGATCGGTTGATCGGTTTAGAAATTATTAACACTTTGCATCCGCACATAGGCATGAGCTATCCGATGCTGTAACCAAATTATTTTTTGTCCGATTGTTTTCATATTTGATATGTAGGTTTATAATGACACACCCCTCACCTGTATAGTTTTTGGTATCGATCGGTTGATCGGTTTAGAAAATAATTAACCCTGCACACAAATGCTATCTGATCCATCTAAGTCAAACTGTTTTCTTCTGATATGCCTCATATTTCTTACCAAGGTTTTTCTTAGCACGTTCTTTATCTGTATGGTTTTTGGTATCGTTTAATTAACCCTTTTCAAACTTATGTTTACTTAGAACTCAAAACATTTTTCATCTGATCTACACCAAATTTGGTACATGTGGTCCTCACCCCGAAATACAGATCAAGTTCAAATTTGGGTTTGATCCGATATATTTTAACAGAGTTATGGCCCTTTATAATTCAAGTAATTTACTACCTATTGTATATGCCCTGTGAGAATTTAAGACAAACAACTTTACACAGTAATCTGCTTTATTGGGATCAGAAAATGACACTGGATACTCTTTGCTAAACCACTGCTGTTCCCAGAGCTGTAAAATTTAAGTGATTGATGATACTTTACTCCAGTTTGTGTGCAATAGTAATTTAACCCAACCTGTTGAAACATGTTCATGGCATTAATACAAATAGTCCATTGTCCATGTGAAGGATTTTCTGGAGCATGGCTGTTTAGAGAATTGTTGTTTACAGAGACACTGTTGTCTTATCTTGAGAAAACAATTTATCCACACATTAGTTCCATCATATGATGTCATTGAAAATGATTAACACTCTCCACACATCATATGTTCATTCTCCTATTCTATGTCCAGGTTGATCGTGATCCACTTTTCACTTGCATGTATTTCAGGATTAAAATTAACCTATTCCATAGACACATCATATCTGATATGCAGATTTTAAATTATCTCTTTCGCCTTAGGCCATGTTCACTAAGAATTTCTATTAATTATAAGCCACCAATTGAATATTCATCATTTGAGGATATATCTTATTTTGAAATTCCCTCTATTGCATTTGGGCTGCAGGATAATAATAATGGTTCTGGTATTCTTGAAGCTGACTTTTTGGTCAAATATTTTTCACCCAATCACTTTTATAATCTCATTCAGGTTGATTGTGATACATTCTTCATGTGTATAGATTTTGGTATTGATTGAATGGTTTTGAGAATATTAACCCAATATTTAATAATATTTCTGCTGTTACAGACATTGTATCTTTCCAATGATCAGCTTAGAATAAAATTAACCATAGGTACATGTATACTGTACGCGATCCAATGTTATGACTCTAATATTTTCAATTTGACCCTTCTCATATCTCTCCTTTAGTTATCTGATAATTCTGTATTAAAATATTTTATATCCAACCATTATCAATCATATTTAATATCAAGGTCTATACACCCCTCACTTATATAGATGTTCAGGTGTTTGTTGGTCTCTAATCTCAATCATCCCATAACTTTTACTATGCAGCTAACACAACAACATAATCTGTTATGACTCAGGTTCCATTGTAAGAATTAAATAAATAGAGTTATTATGATGTTAATATTGTAACAATTATATCTTTAACAGCTATGGTGCATCTGTCTGACTGTGTTTGGGTATAATTATCTTTATCAATCTATCACACATACATGTATCTCTGTTGGAGTGACCGAATAGGTTGAAATCGAATGTCATATCCATCTTCCTATTGTGTTTAAATGAGCAAGTTGCTCAATATGTCTGATTCCACTATGAAACTAATAAATAATAGTACGCTGTGAATTGTTGAAATTCTTGCACTCATAAAAAGATCGCTATCGCCAAGGTATGGGTTAAACATCTGCCGATCGTGATCGGCCTCTCGTTTTTGGGGCCTACGAAACAGAATTATGTCCAATATTTTTATATTTTGTCCATTTCCAAGAATTAATTGAGAAAAAATAAAATATATGCTCTCATATCGATACATCAATGGCTGACAATGAAACCTATATACAGTTTTGCTGCAGGTTAGGTAGTATTTTGCCTGAATAGCTCCATAATGTTGAAAAAAATAGCTTTTTAAATTTTTTGGGAGGGGGTATAGTTTGGTTATCCACGTATTTGACACAAAAGTCTCAATTTTTTATCAAAATGTATTCAATAGTGTCTGATAATAGAAATAACACACAGAAATATCAAAAGTTTTTTTTAGTATATTGTCAACATACTTGAAACAAAAAAAAATCATCTTTTTGATGGGGGTATACTTCTGCATTGATTATGTAGATTGATCATTCCCGATGAGAACAACATATAGGTTTGCCATAAGAATTTGAAAACTTTGCCGTTATGCTGTGTTGTCAGAATTTTGCCATTCATCAAAAACTGCGAATTGTCGACCCCCTGACCCCCGTCCAATTATTTGAAAAAAAACGTCATTTTTTTCAAACACTGCCATTACTACTGACTTTGTTTCATAATCCTAACACCCTAAAGCTGCTGTAACTGCATCTGAATATCTGGAAAATGGCTTTGAAAAAAATCGTTGCCTATTGCTATTGGAAGAAAACTTGGAGAAACGTGAAAAAATTCTGCACGCATATCTGCATGGGATATCCCTCATTCTACGTAATAAGTCGCATTAGCCAATCAGATTCCCGATGGAAACGGGCCCACTCGCTCCAGGGCCCACTCGGACCTGGGCCAGCTCGCCCCGGGCCAGCTCGCTCAAAAGCTTTTGAATATTTATGACTTACATATATGAAAATGCAACTCCAGAACTTTGGCAGTATCACTAAAACCACCGAACCGGACCTGGTGGACCGTGGATACAATATGGCCGCGAGTTAGTGACGGCGTATACTGGCATATTTACACCTTACACAAAAGCCGAGGACATATAGCAAACAACACGGTATCTCAAAAGTATAATGTAAATTCGGCGGTTTCGGATGAGTCAGGCATCTCCCGGTGACGACCTTTTTTTTTTTATTAACACCCCGAATCTTATTATTATATTTGCAAATACATTACCAGCCTTTATCTACGGTATATATATTCTTTCATTTTGTGTTGACAATTTATAAAGGCATTGTGCCGATCGGCTAAGTTTGCTAAATTCTAATTTGCCTGAGTTTGCGATTTTTAGCTCAACTTACTTTGTAAGTTTGAGCTATTGCCATGGTTTGGCCTCCGTCGTCCGTGTATGCGTGTGTCCGTCAACAATTTCCTTTGGCGCGGGCTACAGGTCGTACCTGTGGTCTGATCTTTATGAGATTTGTCATGAATGTTGACATTGACATGTAGATGGGAACGAGTCATTTTGGTGTCATTCGGCCAAAAAACATGGCCGCTGGTGGCCATCTTGGATTTCTAAATTCAATCCATTGGCGCGGGCTACAGGTCGTATTGTTCGTCTGATCATCATGAAATTTGTCATGGATGTTAATATTGACATGTAGATGGGAACGAGTGATTTTGGGGTTGTTCGGCCAAAAAACATGGCTGCTGGCCATCTTGGATTTTACTCTTTGCATGACTAAATCCTTTGGCGCGGGCTACAGGTCGTATCTTTGATCCGATGTTTATGAAATTTGTCATGGATGTTGCCATTGACATGTAGATGGGAACGAGTCATTTTGGGGTCATTCGGCAAAAAAACATGGCTGCTGGCGGCCATCTTGGATTTCAAAATTCAATCCATTGGCGCGGGCTACAGGTCGTACTGTTCGTCTGATCATCATGAAATTTATCATGGATGTTCATATTGATGTAGATGGGAATGAGTGATTTTGGGGTCGTTCGGTCAAAAAACATGGCCGCCAGCAGCCATCTTGGATTTTACTCTTTGCATGACTAAATCCTTTGGCGCGGGCTACAGGTTGTAGCTTTGGTCGGAACTTCATGAAATTTGTCATGAATGTTAACAATGACATATAGATGGGAACGAGTCATTTTGGGGTCGTTCGGCCGAAAAACATGGCCGCTGGTGGCCATCTTGGATTTCAAATTTCAATCCATTGGCGCGGGCTACAGGTGTACTGTTTGTCTGATTATCATGAAACATGTCATAGATGTTAATATTGACATTTAGATTGGAACGAGTGATTTTGGGGTCGTTCGGCCAAAAAAAATGGCCGCCAGCAGCCATCTTGAATTTTACTCTTTGCATGACTATATCCTTTGGCGTGGGCTACAGGTTGTAGCTTTGGTCAGATCTTCATGAAATTTGTCATGGATGTTAACAATGACACGTAGATGGGAACAAGTCCTGTTGGGGTCAATTGGCAAAAAAAAACATGGCCTCCAGCAGCCATCTTGGATTTTACTCTTGCATGACTAAATCTGTTGGCACAGGTTAGACATTTCAATTAGCACCTTTCCTATTCCACCATTTACTGTCAACCATTAAATTATTGCCCTACCTAAGTTGAGCTACAGTGTCATTGACACTTTCATTTAGCATCGCGTGCAGGCAAGTACATACATGTACATGTACCTGTCCAAAATGGCAAAAATGTGAAACATGCATACAAATTATGCATCAAGTTTCGATTAAATAATTGAGGCGCGTGCCAATTAAGATTGTTACAGGGTCAATGTAATACACCCTGATTTGAAAGTGAAAACCCTGCAGAGCAGGTGTCGGTTTGCAAGCATCGCAGTAATGTTAACAGATCAAAGGGTGCCGCCGAGTGAATTCATGCGACGTAATTGTTGCGTCTGTGACCAGGGTAGCAACTGGTGAATAATTGAGAGGTGTTTGTTTAACTGACTCGCCATTGTCGCTAATTTAGTCGAGTTGTCGGGTTTCCTTGTCAATATAGGGCAGCATTTTAGTTATTTGTTTTTTGTTAGAGGATCAGAAATGTTCAAGTCGCACGAATATTTTCAGGTAGGTCGGGAAACCGGAAACAGACATGTTTTTTTTTGGCCTTACTAATACAAGTGAATATAAACCTTTATTTTGGACTCCTGACTTTTTCTAATTAAAATAAAAAGACACAGCGTGTTAAAATTTGCCTTCATGACCCAATTACCACTTTGGTGATTTTACAATTTAACACACCTCTCTTCCCGGTGTCTTAATTCCCACGTGGTCTGCAGAGTGCAGACTGTCACACGCTGTATATGTACAGTCACGAGCAGACATACTTTGACATTGAAATGACTATGATATGAAATATCCAAATTCATATTAGTAATACGCAGTGTTGGTTGATTTAAATCAAGCGAATGATTTTTTTCTGATTTTTTTCAAAAAAATAATTGATTTAAATCAAATTTTGTTAAATGATTGCAGACGTCAAGAATTTGCAATATCTATCAAGGTTTTGTGTAAACTGTAATATGATTATGATTAAACAATATACAAAAATGGATAATATATATGAAATTGTGCAGTAATTGTCAACCCTATAAAAACAGGCATACTGCATGATTCTATGATCACTGCTCCAGCAACGGATACCTCAAAACAGTAACAATAAAAAAATATTTTCTCCGGAAAAGAGCCTGTGTTTTTTCTTAAATTCCACCTCCATCCCCACCAGCCTCTTGATTTAAAGATAAATATGTAGGACACATTACATGTATATGTCTTTCCTTTTCAGGGGGTTGGTGGCGCGTCTTTATCGCCCACCTTTTCAATGTTTGGCGATTTTGCTGTCCACCCTTTTGATATATTTTGTTTTGAACTCTTTTGACTCCTGTTGTAATTTTTAATTTTGGCTTTTCAATAATCAACAGTGAGTCCTTACCGGACATACGTCTCCTTATTTTCTTCCATCGCAATTGGGGCTCGGGTCCATAAAAGTAATTCTACCATACAGTGTTATTACACTCTGCCATCTGAACTACTCTAGTTGTCTAATGTCCATACTTGATATATGGTGTGATTACACATATGTCCTCAAGCAGGGTTTCCGCTATACCGGCAGGTGGTCCCCTTGACGGCCTCGTTCCCCTCGCCAAGTTTTTCCCTGTCTTGCCATATCACAGGACATACTGCATGTCTATAAAGGTATAAAGCTGTTTAAAACTTCTGAATTTTGTTGGAATAGTACTAAGGAATTTTAAAAGGTGATTTTATTTTATATCTTGTGAGTGTACACACTCTGAACGTGTTGTTCAATTGAAACAGGAAGTGATCGGAACTGACATCGCTAGAAGCTATGCTTTTGAGGCTGGCTAGTTATGTTGCGGTTAGTACCCAGTTATGTTATGCAAAAGAGCAGTATTTTAATCGTACCTGTCATGTTTTATACCGCAAAATATACTGTTCACTTTGTAATAGAGCGAGAGAGAAATGTGGGAGTAGCATTAATGCATCTTACCACTGCCCACAAAGAATACTCGTCGGCCAGATATGTAATCAACCTTAATATATTCCGATTACGTTATGCATCCGAAATATCTGCTGGGTCTTCCACAGTGAGTCTTTTAACATTAACGAGCACGTTTAACTCGGGATCCAAATTACTGGTGTTCTGTACATGTACTTCGTAAATTAATTTATATCTAATAAATATACTAGTTTTAAAGTTACAGGTACAGTAATGCCCTAATTAATCGACTCCTTTAACCACAGCAGAATTATGGGTAACTTTTCAGGATTTAGTTGGAAATATGGCTTGTTGCCATTCATCGGAAAGCTCTCACCAAGCCATATTTCCGACTAAATCCTGAAAAGTTACCCATAATTCTGCTGTGGTTAAAGGAGTCGATTAATTAGGGCATTACTGTACATGTATAAGGTTTGATAGCTTGGCACTTGGGCAGAAATGGAACAAAACAATCTGCCATTTCTACTCTCACACAATATTATTGGCTGATATAACGAAAGTAGTTCAACCAGTGCTAAAAGTAAAACAGGCCACTTTTACCTGGATTTTTCCCCTTGATGGCTACCGGCCCCATTCCCCTACCCCCTAGCGGAAACCCTGCCTCAAGTCGCCGAGGAGCAATGGTGATTGATAATATTTTCAGTTCTCAGCTAAAATTGACTAAATCAGTGTATCTGTAAGCACAGGATTACCTATCGAGATATCACAACATTGGAACTCTCATGGACCTAAGTGTATGCATAATTAAAATACATTGTCGACATATCTGTTCTGCCATGATATTTTTGCTTGATACATGTAGTTATACAAAAAATTATAAATAATAATAGAATTTTGATTAATCCAGCCTTGGATATAATAAGCAACACCTTTTAGAATCTTCATTTATCAAAGACTCGAGGAGAGCTTTCCGATGAATGGCAGCAAGCCATGTTTCCGACTAAATCCTGAAAAGTTACCCATAATTCTGCTTTGGTTAAGAGGTCGATTACTTAGGGCATTACTGTAGTTTCATGATTTGATTCCTTGATTACAGGTGAAAATCTCATTGATGACCTCCTGCCGCATGTTGACAGTCCATTGAAGAGAAACTTGCTGATTGAGTCCTGCCATTTGGATGAATAAATAGAGAGTACATGTAAGTAGCCCACATTCATTATTAACCCTTTCATTATGGGAGCTGCGCTGCTGCAGCATTAAATACCCTGTGCCAGTGTATTCTCAATATATAAGGGAGCCTCGCATATAGAAGAGAATGCACTGGCTTACAAGGTCAAGGTAAATATTGTTAGGTCAATGCATTCTCTTATATATGCATATGCATTGGTTTTGGTTTTGGTTTATTTTGCTGTTTATCTACTCTCGGGATCCAAATGATTTGTTTGATTATTGATATTCTGCAACAAATTCACTCTGTATGATCCTTATTTGGGTCGATGTTTATTTAATTTGCGAACCAGCACAAATGTCAGAGCATCTCAAATGGAAATCATCTACAGTACTTGTTACAAAATGACAATTTCTGATTACAAGCACTAAAATAGTAACAGTGCACCTTTCTTTTATGGGTGCTAAAAATAAGTTATAAAACAGAATTTATTATATTAATACTCTTTGAGTTGGCTGAACTGGCAATGGTTCTACTCGAAGAAATCCACTCTGTACTATTATTTGGGTCTCTAATATTATTTGTATCTGAAAAGTAGTTTGTATTCAAATGTTATCTACAGTTACAAAGCGTTCAATTTAATCTAATACGAATACGCTGGGATTAGGACGATAAAGAAGCTTGCATTGTGGGTATCCCTACCTATCCTAAACGTGCCCTCTGACCCTTAATAATAAAAAAAAGATTTCTTCAAATTCATAAATGATACCTGAACTATATACAGTAAAATGAACAGTTAAGATTATTATACAGTAATGCCCTAAGTAATTGACTCCTTAACCACAGCAGAATTATGGGTAACTTTTTAGGATTTAGTCGGAAATATGGCTTGTTGCCATTCATCGGAAAGCTCTGTGAGAGCTTTCCGATGAATGGCAACAATCCATATTTTTATTGTGGGCCATATTTAGGGCATTACTGTAGACTACAGTGGAATTTGGAAACACGAACATACTTTCATGCCATGAATCACTTATCCAGCGGACGCCTGTAGAGATTATATTCCACCAGTACAAAACACGGGAACTTATTTTAAGTTTTTTACAGGGAACCTTCTAAAGTCGAAAAAATAACGTGAGGAATGTACTTCTTTGTTAATACCTGTTGTTTAATAATTTATTCATTGGAATGTGAAGTTCCCAGCTCGATATTCTGATTGGTTGATGGCCAAAAGCATAACTTCCCACAACCGGTTCACAAAACTAGTAAAGCTCCCCCTGCGTAACACTCATGCTGGATTAATACACAATCCAATGTGATGGTTGTCTCTGTTATTGGGCGACACTGCGTGTCGTAGGATAAAAGTTTTTTCGCATAGGAGACAAATACAATTGATTCATGCACGAAACAGTGTTTTTATTCCAAATCAATTATCAATGGCAATATACAGTAGATATATATATATTTAAAATCTTCAGTATTTTTCTGTTTTCTCCTCCTTCTGTCAAGTTTTTTGTTCAAGGTTGTTATTTTGGTGATCATTCTTTCCAGATTTGCCACATTTTTTAATTCAAACTGCCCCGTAAAGCTTTTCGGAACCGAATCCTCAGTGAAAAGTTTTTCATTTGCACATGATTGCGCCAAATCTAGGATGTCCTTTCTTCTGTCCTTCCGTTTCCTTGTGGACATTAATATAATTATTCAATGTGAAAAAATACTGCTTGAAGAAAATTGAGAACACATGTATCAAATAACAGAAAAAACTGTTACAAAAAAATAAAATGAAACATGTCAATACCTAGATATTGAGTAAATGTAATATCAATAGACGGCCTTAGTTCATTCAAAATTCTACAGAGTTCTATAGAGTTTGCTGAGGTGAATGTCCAGAAGAGATTTGAATATAGACAGCGATTCTGTTTGAACACCTTGTTCAGGTCAGTACTATAGCTATTCATTTACATATGTTGTAGACACTCAACAGTGTATGGGTGACAAAAAGTTATGGCTTGTTGTTGAATATATTGAATAAACTAATACTGTTAGGTGCCCAAGTGTGAGAATCAATCGTTCAGATTCGGGTTCAATTAACTCTTTAATAACTTATTAACCAACATAAAAAATGTCTACTTGTCTTCGTTCGATTCGTCACCACGAGTCGCCTCCCGGGCACTTCCTGTCTCCACAAGGTGAAGGACACTGTCCGCCTTCGTTGAATCTCTCACATCAATATCTCACATCAAGTATGAAATACATTGGATGTTTGTTGACCCAGAAGTCTGTGAGAGGTCGAATTTCCATAATCTACATATGGAGGGTCCATTACCATCTTTCACTGCAATGTGTCTCACTCTGTCATTTAACCCTCTCCGCATTACGGCATTTTTATATGAGTACGTCCGTCCATCCATCCGTCCATCACCATCTTTCACTGCAGTGTGCCTCACTGTGTCATTTAACCCTCTCCGCATTACGGCATTTTTATATGAGTGATCAGCAAGTTGTCTCTTTCTTTTTTAGTCTTCCCCTTGGGAACTACAATACCAATTACATGAAAGAAAAGGATGACGTTGCTATACTGTTACATGATTATGCGACAATGCATTATTGCTTTATATCACCAGTACCAGTGGTATTCGTGTTTGAAGTTTCATATGATATTTCACAGCATTTAATTATATCATGACTGCCACAATTGACCTGTCACTCAATGAGAGCTCAGCTAATGCCAAAATTAAACAAAATGCTCGCTATCAGCAGGAGTGGAGATTCATGGCATGATCTAGAACATACTCTGTTGTCAAACTCTCCTTAAGCTTTAATAATAAAGAGATCAAACCACCACCTTTCTGTGGTAAGTCCTTGAGTGAGGTATAGTGACCACAAAATCTCTGATTGTAATGACATCTGTTCGATTTTCAATTTAAAATTTCCTACTGGTAAAGTAAAAAAAATTCGGAATGTAGAGTTTAATATACCAGACAATTTCTTGAGTTGGAATATTTTCTAGCTTTGCTGCTTTTTAGCTCACCTGAGACGAAGTCTCCGTTGGAGCTATGGTCATCACTCCTCGTCCGTCATCCGTCCAGCCGTCCATCTATTCATCTAGCCATCTGTTCGCTAGCAGTTATGGTTTCTGGATGATAACTTTAGTTTGGATAATTTTATTGGAAGTAAATTTTATATGTGAGTTTTCCAGACCAAATTACAGGTCATGTTCGAATTTGGGTTTGGCCCAATGAATTTTGCCTGAGTTATGGGCCTTTTTCAACTTGGGAAAACTAATTTTATGTCATTATTATGGTTTCTGGATGATAACTTGAGTTTGGATTATTCGATCACAGCTAAACTTGGTTTGTGGCACATTCATACTAAAATACAGGTCAAGTTCGAATTTGGATGTAGCCCGATGATAATTGCAGGAGTTATGCACCTTTTTCAACTTGCAAAATTCAATTTTTATGTCAGCATTTTGGTTTCCGGATGATAACTTGAGTTTGGATTATTTAATCACAACTAAAGATGGTATGTGGCTTAGTCATACGAAAGTACAGGTCAAGTTTGAATTTGGTTTCGGCCCGATAATTTTTACCAGAGGTCTTTTTCGACTTGGAAAATTAATTTTATGTCATTATTTTGGTTTCCGGATGATAACTTGATAACTTTAGTTTTCCATACCAAAATACAGGTCAAGTTAGAATATGGGTATGATCCGAATATCTTTTACTGACTTAAATGTATGGCTCTTTTCAATTTTTCAATATTTGAGGTTTCCAGATAACTTTAGTTTGGTTTATTTTATTGGAACCAAATTTGCTATGTGAGTTTTCCAGACAAAAATAATGTCAAGTTCATTTATGGGTTTGGTCCAAATATTGTTTTACTAACTTATGGCTCTTTTCGAATTAGAATTTTCAATATTTGAGGTTACTAAAATTTAGTGTCACTGCCATTGTTTGTGTACAGTTCGTTAAAGCACATCAGGCTTATTTTGCCACGCCCAGCAATCAGTAATGCTTTAAGTAATTGACTTCTTAACCATAGCTGAATTATGGGTAACTTTTTTTATGTTCGCTTCTCTTGTGATCCTGCATGAAGGATACGGATGTGAATTATCTGGGGCCAGTTGGGCAGTTTCATGTAGAGACATGATGATGCAACAAACTTCTTCAAGCAGGCCTGGAAATCTCAAGGCGGGCTAGCGGGCTGCCCACCTACAGCCCGTCTAGAATTTTCCAAGGCGGGCTTTTAATAGCCGCCTCGACGTCTCGATAGATAAAATATGCCTTGATTGCAAATATGACATTGTGTCAAGTTAAAATGCTCTATCGAGAGTGATGACGTCGGCCACGTGCCAGAATGCATGATGTGTTAAATTATTGGCAAACTGCCAAACTGTGTCGGGATATTCTTTGATACCGGTGGCAGCGGCTCCTTTGAAGATTTCTTTCCGCATTGCGTCATTCTGGGACATGTAATTTTCTGGGAGTCGGCGCTAATTCTGTTTATTAGACAGTTAGTTTTATAACGGTTACACAGTCAGAGGTAAAGTATCATAGATATGTCCGTAGAGAAGTACCTTTCATCAAAGAGGAAATCTAAAATGAATGATAGTGACTTTGATGAAATGGGCTATAGCATTCATTCTAGGGTCCTGCGAATTGGATATTTTGATCGAATCGAATATCGAATCAAATTCACGAAATCGAATCGAATATTGAATCGAATATCGAATCGAATCATATCTGTGTGTTGCATTCTCAATTAGGTATGTTTTGTCAACGATTAGATTATTTGTGAAACGTTCTATGAACTACATGCATGAAGTTCCATCAGAACTTATGTGGCGATAAACCGTCGTTTGATATACTATTAACTTCAATTTATAATTGTCAAGAAAACAAAGCAGATTAAAACGTCCATGCGGCCATCACAACGATTAATAGATTACCACTAAACGGATTATCAAACTAAAATCACACGAAATTTCTACAGTTTGCATGCACATGCAAAATTGCAAATCGGCATTCGGAAACACCCGTTGTTATAAACCTGAAGACGCAACAACAGTCGCAGTGTATCCTCTACATGTATTGGTTGATGCTTCTTGAACAGATGATTCCATAGATGGGTCATTGTCCCAGATGCTTGCGATTTATACACCATGCATGTTGCATTCATCACACGTGCCTGCAGCTTTATCATGTTTAAAATAAACATGAATGATGGACGACATTTTGTCCATTGTAAAAGAAAACTCCGCAACTGAAAGTCAACTTCAAAAGAGAACAGTGCCAAAATGCACTTTTCGACACCAGGAACATGTGTTGTTTACATTCTCACCCATATTACATAACGCGGAATCGAATAGACGATGGATAACGCTATCGGTAGCCCAGCCTCATAGCTATTATAATTTACCGCGTCGTCGGTCCATTGGCTATCTGCTAGCTTTTGCTACCATTTTAAAGCCATATAATTCAGACGTATTTAGTCGCCCTATCGTGGCTAATTGTTGGCTATGTACAATAAGAATTATAATGTGCATATATACATAATTTTCTGGAAGTAAATGCCACAAACAGCTAAGATCGACATGTGTACTTGTCCTGAAACAGCCTACTTTTCCGTCATAGTATATTCAAAATTTCAAGTTGGCAATTTCGACTTGAATTCGAATCGAATTTGACTTTCGAATCGAATCTCGAATCGAATATCGAATATTCGCAGGAGCCTAATTCATTCGCGGGCACGTGGTCGTTAATACCGGCGTGCCCGTAAGAAACAAAAGTTACTACTATCAGCCAATTCATCCGTATCTGCTGCGACCAGCAATGCCAGTTCCAGTTCTTCAGACAGTGATAGTGACGCCGATAGTGTAAGTGACTGGCATATGGACAGTGATACCGAGGATTATTCCAGCTCAGACTCTGATGATTCACAACTTGAGCCAATTGACCCTGTTTTGTGTTAACATTGTGCCATTTGTCACAAATTGTGGAGTGATTTTCAACATGTCTATAGACAATAACCTTCCTTTATTTTTATGGCAAGGAATGCACATTGATTTAATTAAATTTCGAAATTCTTTAATAATAAGTTTATTATATTTCACAAAATGGTTTAGATAATATTTATATTATCAATATATCATTGTCCCACTCCTGTCTTCACTCTTCCAATGATAGAATATTCAAAATGCACTGCAGCTCAGCAACAATCAGCATGCCCAATTACATGTATGTTACTCTGAAAATAGACTTAAATCATAACGGTAACAGTTGAGGAGGGCTACAGCACCCATGGGCAAATCTAGGAGGGTTATTAATAGCACCCCTGGATTTTCTAGACCACCAGCCTTGCCTGTCCGATGCTGGCATATACATATGCCATATACTATCTAGTATACAGGTGCATGCACATATTACATAGTGTAAAATCAAGTTATAAAATGTAACACCTTTATTTATATATATAATGTATACACACAAAGTATTTTTGCTTACCCATTAAGGTAGTTTTGTAGTCTGATTCCTGAAAATGGCCACGGCATACAACGGAATCTCCTTTTTGTCAAGCAGGTGTCCATTGTTCGGAAGATCCAGGTATATTTCGTTTGACGGCAATAATCCATTTCTTCCGCAACTCTTTGTCTTTCGGGAATCGGTGTCCCCCAATAAGATTCTTACAAAGTTGTACGATACAATTTGAAGGCATTGTCGCACTTAATTTTGTTGAAAAGATCAGCAATAATAAAACAGAGTAGAACAATGTGCAATTTGTGTTCAGCTTACTCGTAAACAAATGTACAGCTGTGCGAGGTTATCACCTATCGTACACACACTCCCCCTGTCGGCGTATCGCTAACGCAGTGAGTCCTATTTGTTCGAACATTGGCTGCTTTCTTATTGCCTCAGCCTCAGTAAACACAGCCAGTTATCATGATGTAATTGCATAGCATCTATTGGATGTCTACCATGATCTCCCAGTAGTATGATTGAGGTGTATAGAGTGTCTGTGAATCACAACCAGGCCGAGGTATATCATATTAAACTGCCTGTGGACGGCACATACACCTCTCTCAGTCAATTGACTGCGGCTAGCACGCTTTGGACTTTGAACTTTGAGCAGCAAGTAATTGCTAACAGTGAAAGAGTGTCATATTGAAAAAATACTGATATTACAGATATTGTTGACCTCATTATAGAGCAAGATGGAAATATATTTGAGGAAAAACAATGCGCAATTTAAAGAGATGATTGTTCATAATGAACCAAAGCCGGACGCTTTGGGTCGTATATAGACTATATCTGATTTTGTGACGTCACCAATTATTAACTAATACGACACTGATGTTTTGAATTTTTGAGTTTTGAACTTTTGTCGCACAGTGGATCGGTGGGCTTAAAGCATTAATGTCATAATCTGAAATAAACGTGTGCATCTTTCAATGGTCGGCGTTCCAAAATGAGGGGAGTTACTATCGGAATTATGCACAGTGAAGTTCATTCGTAGCCACTGTTTACATTTTATTGAGAACATAATTATAACATATTATGGACTGTCAAATATTTGCATTGGAGTTGTCTAAAATATAAATGTCGCGTGCAATGGGAAAATCTCAATCACTCTGGCTGGGCTGGAGACAATACTAGAAATTTGTGATGCAAGCAAATGTTATTATATCATGCTTAAATTATCCTAATATTACATATACATACGTGAATCTGATAATCCTCAGATATCCTTCTATTTTCATGAATCGACAAGAAACACATACTTATGAACAAAGCAGAAGATAACATTCAGGTTATCGCAAATTTGGTTGATGGTGAAAGCTACATGATGATGTTGTTTGTCGAGTTTCGTTGAAATAGACATGACATTTTATGAATGAAATGAACATGATTAAATCAAAAAGCTTTTTCGTATAGTACACATCTCAATAGGATTGCGCACACAGCGTCAATAATATAATGGTTAATTTCAGTGAAATACTTCCCCTCTAGACAACAACCAACAGTCTTGACTTTTGAATGCTTTCAGTTTGATTTTGGTAGTTTTTATTCTATAATAATTTTACAAACAGAATGTTTTTTAAGAGTTTTTTTATTTAGGATTTAAGTCTTGAGTCGGTCAACTCGTAGTCTGTTTGCATTGTGAATCTCTGATTTCTCACATGCCTTGATGTATGATATGATTCACTCGGA
This sequence comes from Siphonodentalium dalli, assembly GCA_032622095.1. Classification (NCBI taxonomy): domain Eukaryota; kingdom Metazoa; phylum Mollusca; class Scaphopoda; order Gadilida; family Siphonodentaliidae; genus Siphonodentalium; species Siphonodentalium dalli. The sequence continues at coordinate 69,560,580 of CP136063.1, forward strand.
CCTTATTTATACACAAAATTGCTTTTGAACCCACTCTGTCCATGAACGCTTGTGCATGTCGGAGTGTAATATATCATAATCACACCACGATATAAGGCCTAAGTTAATCTTATTTGATGTGAATTCGCTTCTATGAAGTTATTTTATAGGATAAAAAAAATATGCAGTTATTTCATAGATGATGCGTTTGTTTCAGCTGTGGTTCATTAATTACGCTTGCGTATGGTCATATTATTTACATACATGTAGTCATGTATATCCTTTTGGAAGCAGACCTGAATTGTTTATGCTCGCAGAATTGCCCTAGCTGTCTTTGAATTTGTTGTCTTTGAATTTGTATCAACAATATCAACCAGAATTGGGGTCACCAAGAATATCGAGTTGCATAATGTTATTTATCATATGACTCAATCATTATTTACGTTGGAAAGTATGTCATAAATAAATTTCATATCAATTACTAGTTCATATCACCTTCCGATAATTTGATTGGTTTGTTGACAAAAAGTGTGTTCTGATTGGCTGAATGGCAGCCGGGGCCGCGCCGCATCTCTAACTAAATGCAGGTCAAATTCGTGCGCATTAATCAATGCGATGCCGAAATTCTCGCAATTATAATCTTGAAATATATAGTTTTGGACATTGTTATACGATAAATAGAATATGTAATTCGTATTTATCTAATAAACATACGATATAATGTCACAAACTGAGAACAGAATAGCGCACTATATCTTCGCGTGCATATTATTTCTGCTAGTTCACCAGCTTCCGGTGCAGTGAAGTGATGTCACAATATCCTTTTGCTGCCGATGTCATATAGCTATTTAGTGATTTGTGTGCGTTTTGGACCTCATAATCAATTTATAGGTGTCATATGATAAATAGAATATGTAATTCGTGTTTCTCTCATGATATTTATGAAACTCGTCACGAAAATTCTTAGACTCGTTTCATAAATATCATATGAGAGAAACACTCATTTCATATCCTCTATATCTACACTGATCAGCCACATAAACACATAAAATGATTGGAATGAAATAGATGGTATATCAGGCCATGCGTCCCTAAAATATGCACGGTCATCCTCATCATTTTTACCGTTTCCTATTCTGAGAATGCTAATTACGAGATTCTTTGATACCTTCCACCGACTCTTGTATGGTTTTCTGAACCATTTATAATTCCTTCCTAATATCGTCAAACTTCTCATCTTTCGACTCATTGACTGGTCGGTTTACTTTGTTGACGGGTCTAATGTACCCTTTAGACCCTGATTTGTGGTGATCATCTGCCTTAGTAAAGGCGTCTAACTCTACAGCATTTCTAATAGCCTCCTTTTCAGGATGAGCCTGTTTTACCTTCGAGCTGATGTCAGAATCCTGAAGTGTATCTATGAATTTCTCTTTAGCAAGTATCTTACGCATGTCCTGGGGTGCAGTGGGGTATGCCAACCTTGTTAAACCGTGGACATCTTGTCCAAGTTCAGTTAGGCTTTCATCAGGTCTTGGGTCTGCCTTTTAACTGTACCGTGTATAATTCACATTGCTTAGGGGGTAGAAACCTCTCTTCCAATGCTTGACTAGTCCCTGGCATCTTGACCCTTGAGGTTGCCAAGGACACCCTGTGTCTGGCCTCTTAGTTAGACAGCCAGTTGCATACCTTTCTCCTTATGTGACCAACCATTTATATCTGCACATATTTCAAATTGCGATTTGAAGTCACACCAAGGTTGGGTTCCATCATACATATTTGGGGTTTTATGCTGACGTGCTCAAAATACTGGGAACCAATCGACGCCTTGAGTGAGGCCTCTACCTGGAGAGTGTGTCTAACTGAGCAAATCCATATTACCTCAATCTCTCCAACTGGGGTGGCCAAAAAAATAATCCGTCTCTGAGACCCTCACTCTAGAGGGCCTTGTAAATGATACTGGACTCAGAAAGCGCCTATCCCTGTTAATGTTCATATAGGGTGGTTCTATTGACTAGTTGGTGTGGGACGTCTGACATCCAGGATACGAGCTAGAAGATTCTACAGACTGACCTGAGAGTCAGGCAAATTCCTCATGTACATGTATAAGATCTGTTAATTACCAGGTCATCTTCCTGAGTTGTAGACTCGAGTGATCATCCTTACTTTTCATTGTGGACAATAATCAGCATTCATATATCTGTCGTAATATTGGAGAGGTCAAAGGTTATTAGTGATAATTTAAATTATTTAAAAATTATATTCATACTATTTGGTCCCCGAACCAGCCCGAACCATATGTTATTCAAAGTTCTTTATATTGGGGTTTAGGAGTTGACAAGTCATTCTTATGGATGAGTAAAGTTGGTCTGTCAGGAATATGGTCAACTGTTGATGCAGTCATAATTCCTTAAGTCTAACAAGCACCATGAAAAATTACTCTCTTAGAAATCGTCTTACACATAGTGTTCTCATAGTCTCAAATATCCACTAACACGCTGGTAGTATCTACAGTAATGCTCTAATTAATCGACTGCTTAACCATAGCAGAATTATGGGTAACTTTTCAGGATTTAATTGGAAATATGGCTTGTTGCCATTCATCGGAAAGCTCTCGGGGAGAGCTTTCTGATGAATGGCAACAAGCCATATTTCCGACAAAATCCTCAAAAGTTACCCATAATTCTGCTGTTGTTAAGCAGTCGATTAATTAGAGCATTACTGTAGTTTCATGTGATTCCATCTGTCCTCGTCTGAAATATCATATTTGATGCTTTTCGTTCATGATAATTGAACAACGCATTAAAGGTATTGTAATTTATGAATCCAATTTATAAAATCCTGGTCCTCCCCTCAGAGAAATATCAGAAAATCGTTGATTCTGAAGCTTGTATATCAAGATTGCATATTTCTCCTTTCCTGGTTCTCCCGTCAGATAAATATGAGTGTATCGTCGATTCTGAAGCTTGTATATCTTGCATATTTCTCCTTTCCTGGTTCTCCCGTCAGATAAATATGAGTGTATCGTCGATTCTGAAGCTGGTGTATCTTGCATATTTCTTCTGTCCATCTCCTGTATTACTTGTATAGAGCCATGTTGTTCCATTGTTTTGATTTTTGTTATTCTGTGCCATTTCATTGGGAAATTGGGAGATTCCCAGTCATAAATGTCGGAAAAAAAAATCAGTAACACATTGACAAAATTAAAATTAAAACACAATTCTAAAATTCAAGCAATTTAGCTGTCAAGCATTGCACTCTTTTACAAAATTTTGAATTATTTATCACTGACCAAATTCAGAAAAATAGCAAATTTAGTATTTGTTTAATACTTTATAATACAATGCTAATTTCAGAATGTATTGTTATTCAAGTGAATAAATTATTACTCCATTTGCGATGCTTGATACATTAATGATCATTAACCCTTTCAGTGCCAAGTCCGATTTTTGTATCCACCCATATTTCCTTGATCATTTTTCAAATTATTGATTATAAATAAAACGTAGGCCTGATCTCTCATGTATATCAGGTAATAATATATTAAATTTTGTGTGTGAATTTCTTATTTTGCTTTCTGGAATTCTGGAATGGAATTCTTGAATTCAACAGAAACTAATAAAATCACATGAATAAGATCATCAATTTTATAGAGTTTGACTGTACCTGTATTATTTTAGTCAAGTATAATGTCCTTTAACCCTTTACCCAACAAACCGGCCAAAACCGGCCAAATAAAGCTTCAACAGCCTAAAATATCTTCGGTCTGTCTCAATAGAACCATACAAATATGGATATCATTGGAACCGGCTCCTTGACCACATTGTGATAGTTACAGTTATGCCCTGTGCCAATGCATTCTCTTATATATGCGAGTCGACCATAGGTCGCCTCGCATATATAAGAGAATGCATTGGCCTAAAAAAAATCTTTTTTTAACACTTTTTACCATTTTTTCTTACATTCTTTAACAATTTTATAATTTTTAATGTGTTAAGCCAATGCATTCTCTTATATATGCGAGGCGACCTATGGTCGACTCGCATATATAAGAGAATGCATTGGCACAGGGCCCTTCTGTTGGGTAAAGGGTTAATTAACTTTTCCTCAGAAGCATCGATCTCGCCTGACAATGTAGTTGTCGATGAAATTTTCATATATCTGTGTGTTCTATAAATAAGAATAATTCTGTCACTGAAAATGGTTCCATCCTTCAGTTAAAGACATATAATGACGGGTGCATGAAATTGATACCTTAGTACCAAGGCATTATGCCAACCTGGGCAATGTAGCATTCTAAAAAGATCACCTAATTTCATAGCAATCGGCCATACCACTGCATAGAAAACATCGTCTTGAACTACGCTCAATTGTAAATATTTACCTCTCGTATCGGGACGCAACTATCAGTAATGAACAAACACATTTAAGTAATATATAAAAATGATGGTGTGTGTTGTCAATTTGGATTAGTAATTGTAAAAAAATAACTACTTTGAGAAAGATTTTGCTCAATTTCTATTTGATCGCCCTACAGGAGTGTTTCACATCAATTTTAATAAAGTAGTCGAGCTCACCTCAGGTGCTCAGGTGGCAACCACCATTTTGTCCTCCTTCATCACCCCACAGGTCACATGATGTCAGTCACATGATCACAGTTAAAGTTGCAAACAAGTTCATAACAACTTTAACTCTTTCAGTGATAGACTTATTTTTGTAGGTTTAGTGCCAGGGAATCTTACGTTTTTCATGGGTATCAAAATTACTATGAATACTTGGTGATAGTTTTGAGTTATAACATGCCGCTAAGGTTTTATCCCGTTTGTTTTTAAATTCGCTATAGCATACTTAAGCATACCCAAACAAAATTCAACCCAAAAATAAAATCTAAAAATAAATTGTTTTTAGGGCCGATTTTATCGGCCCTGGCACTCTACAGACCGTAAATTAGGGTCGATGAGATCGGCCCCTGGCACTGAAAGAGTTAACCGCTGTGCCGATTCGTCCACTTCGTTTTCCCATCAGCCATCCAAAGGGGAGATAACCCTATTTGTATATCTGGGCAAGTTTGTCTGTTGCTCTCCAAGTTCGGTCGGTGATTTCTACATGCAGTGTAGTGAGGTCCTGATATATATAACCCTCCACAGTCTTTCTTCCACCCATAAAACTGACAATATCGTGATATGGCATAGCTGCTGAAACGACGATAAACTCCAATAGACCAAACATAAACCTTCTCTCACCAGAGAAGTACCAGTATCCCTCATGTCCTTCATCAGTTATGTCGAACTTATTATGTAAATAATATGAATCGTATGTGACGCATAGTGGAGCAACCACACATGCTGTGCCTTTAATTTGCCTTTTATCAGCAACATAGCCCTAAGAATAATTTATGTAACATCACGCAGTGATCACGACGGAGATGACCTGCCAACTTGACAAGACGTGTTGTGGATTGTGCAAACTTGTCTGGATTCTGGCCCACAAATCTAAAATGACATAAGAAACCGTGCCATGACGCCTTCATTTTTCGTTTTCATTAAACTGACCAAAGAAATTGGTCAAATTGAAATTGATAGACCTAAATCACATGTGATTTCCTCGTAAGTTGTGAATCAGTTACTTTCATTTTCATCGCGATGCTTCATTCCCAATTCCGCATTTTTCGCAATCTCCACTCTGTTGCTAACCGGAAGTCACATGATAATTTCTCCAAAATCCATACCCGCGATCTAAAAAATCACTGATAGATATAGAAAAAAATACATGATTTCATTCACCTGCCTATAAACACCCTTGGTGTTTGCTATGATCTCTACATATTATTAATGTATTGATGAGTGAATGGAAATCCATGAAGAATTATCGGGTATATCTCTGGCTTACATTTTAATATAATAGTATTGTCCAGATTAAGGTGCTTTGGTTCTAGATTTTTTTAATTGAGGTAACTTCCTACATATCCTACAATACCAGACACCTTTTGGAACATGTTTCAGAGGGACACATTCAAGCCTGAGTTTAGCGTGCCTGTCATTTGCAGAATGAGTTCCCCAGAGGGGGAATTTAGTGATGCTATCCTGCATGGTGGGCTAGTATTACCAAATTCACCATCTGGGGACCTCATTTATGCATGGTCTCATCTGCTGTTGGAGACATAGATAGACCCCATTGAAGTTTCAAAATGATGAATATTTTGATGTACGTCCATTGGGAACCTTGATTATGCAATGTCTCCTCTGCAAATTTGGGGATATAGAGAAACTAAACTAAAAAAGAAATCAAAGTTTCTAAGAATAATAAGCAGAATGAGGTCCCCATAGGGTGAATTTAGTGACGCTAGCCCACTATGCAGGATAGCGTCACTAAAATTACGCTCTGGGGACCTCTTTCTGCAAATGGAAGACACATCCTATTTACTGTTATGGCATTTGGCAATTAAATCTTGTGAACTGCAAAAAGACTGGCATATGCATGCAGTCTTGGAAGATCGAACCTCATGAAGTGTTATTGACCACCGCTCATCAAGTCTTGAATCATTTGAATAATCAGGCAGACATGGATCTAGATGAATCCTCATGCACTCCAAATCATACTGGTCAAATTGTTCTCTTGTGATGACAGTAGGGGAATAATATTTTAGTCCGTTAAGCAATGATTCTGTGATGCTATGTCCAAAAGCTCTTGGATTCAAGAACTCTGTTAAGTTTGCGTTACATGTACGTTGCTGTGTCAATATATGACTTTAATAATTTGTCAAGAAATTCCTTTCTCTCCTCATGATCAAGCTGCTGCAAGATGCCATTTGCCTTCTCACCCACAAACATATGTTTCAGTTTGAGATGATACTGTGAGTCAGATAGATCCAATATTGATAGCTTCCGAGCACTCAGATCCTTGATGGAATCTGCTTTAATACAGAATGCCAGAAAATTGCTGAATAAAGCCACAGCTTCATCATATATGAACGATTTGAAAATTGGAAGCAGCGCACAATACAAATACAAGAGTCAGTTGTCATTCATAGAATACTTTTTCTATAATGTGTTGTTTCCTCTTTTTCCCATCATCTGTTAACTTCTTCCCCTTCATAAATTTCACAATCTGAAAGTAACTGACTTTGGACTCCTTTGACAGTTTCTTGAAAATATTCAAGAATATGTTCTTGTACATTTCTTGATCATCTATCATCAGCCAAAAGTTGTAATATAGAATGAAAGCATCAAATAGGCTTTCATTGCGGACAGTAAGTAATATATGCTGATAACCATGCTGGATTCTCTCAGTTGTTGCCTGGTATTTTATACCAAGCATATGACATACCGTCAACCGGGGCTACTTTGAACATTTTTTTTTTTAACTTTTAAATATCAAGTGGGGAAGTCACAATTGCAACATCAAAACCAGGGGAGTGATGAGGTCCTACGAATGTGATGGTTATTTTGTCCGACCATAGCCTCACAGCGTAGAAATTTATATTATTCATGCCGTTCAAAGTAGCCCCTACTTGGGGCTACTTTGAACACTGGAAAAATATAGCACTTCACAATGGTTTTTGAAGGACTAATATGTGGAAATGGGGATAATCTTATAATAGTCACGACAGTATTGAAACATGTCCTTTTCCAAAGCTAATATGTTAGAAAAGTAACTGTACATTGATTTTGTTTTTTTTAGTTTTTATAAATTTGTGACAAAAATGTTAAAACACCACATTGCGTGGATAAAATATTCTGGAAAATATTGAAAAAAAACAACACTACTGTATGGCCGGGTGGCCTTGATACCTGTGCAACTGTCGTGACTGTTATAGGGTTATGCCTATAGACATGTACCGGTAATGTATGTGTTACCTAGCTTCAATGGTAAGTAAACGTTATTGCACATGCATGTGTGTGGGTGTTTTTTGTTGTTAATGCCACACCAATTTTTTTATTTTTTTTCGTACAATCTAATCTAATTTTTTGGCCAATCTAATCATCCCTGGCAGTGTGGCTGGATAATTATTCTCACTTGATTGGAAATGGTTAGTCAGATTGTGACCTCAACTTATTTTGATGGAGGTCAGATTTCGTTCCAGTACAAGAGACATATGTGAACTCATCTGATAGTACAGGGGCGAAATCTGACCTCGATAAAAAGAAGTCGAGGTCACAATCTGACTAGGAAATCGCCAGTTAAATGTTATTCTTGTGAATAGCATTTAAGGAACCGTATCGCAATTTTTATATGGTGCTGCATGATTTCAAAGTAATAATTATTTATGACAGTCGCAGTGAAAGTCAAGTGTATCATCTTAAAATTTATGGTTTTCTGGTATCTTTAAAAACAAAACATGTTTAGAAAACAAACAGCCATAAACACAAAATTGTAAATTTGTAATGTACACTAAACAAGATATATGCCTTTAATTGTCTTCAAATTCTTTACATTTCTCCAAATTTCATAAATCAGGACCGATTTAATTAATATTCATTAAAGACGATAGATTTATATAATGTTTTGTACGACATATACCCCATCAGCCACAGTGATTGGGTACAACACTGAACTGTAGTTCAAATATATAAACAAATATTTTATCTTCTAATTGGTAAACACATGAACAGCGAACATGACATGCATGATCATTTATTTTGTAATATTGAAACCTTCAACATGAACCCGAACTACATGTATCTCAGAAATCATTGCATAGAATGCAAAAATGAACATATTTGCTTTGGTACAAATAAAAGACCACCTCTCCTTTCGACTTTGGGAGAACTTAATTCCCTCACAATTTGACTTGACCCAACACAGCCAATATCATCAACAGTAGGCCACACAAACTTATATAGCTTCTTTCGTGATGAACGGAGAAACTTCATCTCGCACTGCGCACAATCCATGGCCAAAATCTTTCCCACATAATACTTGCAGCTTCCCTTCGATTGAAATTTAACAATATAGTAGTTCCCTACAACTGGGCTCCCATCAAAAGTGTTCTCGGAATCACTATATGTACTATCATCAGAAGATTCGACAGAGTCCTCATCTGAGTCATCTGACCGAGAAAGATTTTCATCATCAGACACTTCCTGGTCGTTGTCGTTGATTTCTGATGGATAGTATATTTTGTTTGATTTTTTTGAGGTGGGGTCTCCATTAGACTTCCCTGTCGATCCACCTGGGGTTGTGTCTGGAAGAGGGGCCAGTATATCTTCCAGGCTAATGCTTTTTCCTGGTTCCACATCAACCTTCTTACGCCTTTTCTTAGCTGGAGTAGCGGTGTCGTTGTTTACCCCTCTCAGGTCTTTCAATAGATCAATTACAGATTCAGAAACATGCAGGTTTTGCGTTGGTGTTGTAACATCACTGCATGCGTCTGGAAGTCGTGTATATACTTGTGATGGGTCCAACGGCCATATTCCACACTTGCGAAACCCGGCAATCAAATTGTAGCTTACCGGTATTGTCTCCGTTTCGGTGTCATAGATCTTATCATACAACTTCTTGAGCAAGCGTGGGAATTGATCCTTGGAAAGGGTCTGTGCTCTATGGCCACATGACATCTTCCACCCATCAAGAAATCCCCTCCATGCACGTTTGAGTGGTCCGTAGAATGCCACATCTAAAGGCTGCATAAGGTGTGTTGCATTTGCAGGAAGACAAGTGAAGATAATATCGTTTTCTTTGGCCAATTTAAGAACTCGTTCACTGAAATGACTACTGAGATTGTCTCCGATTATTAATTTAGTGCCAGGGATGTTTTTGGTGAAAGGCACGAAGATACTCTCGAACCAATCGGAAAATGTAGTGAGGTCGAACCAACCACTTTTACTACGGTTATACCGTGTATACTTAGGACCACCATCAGTCCATGTTGACCAGATATTTTCGGCTTTATACACAACATACGCGGGTAGCATTGTGCCGGCGGCAGATCCACAAAACATTATGGATACTGATGATTTGGTTGAATCGCAGATTCGTTCAGGGTATTTGATTCCACGCTTGAAGACACTTTTTCTGGACCCCGGATCATCCGACAAGTTAGTTTCATCATAGTTGAATATATTCTCTTGGGGTATTTCATTTCGGTCGATATTTTCCTTCAGATTTTCATAAAATTGCTGTGCCGTTGCACTGGATACACTGGCTCTGGCTTTTTTAATATTTTGATATTGACGATGAGTTAAATTCTTATGCCGTCTAATGAAACTGTAAGCCCAGTCCTCATTTGGAATGTTTCCTGGAAACTGTGGGACCTGTCGATTCTCTTTCTCCAGATACATGCCAGCGAGGACACGAATGTCCAGTAAACTAAAGGGGAAACCCCAATCTCCAACGACTTTAAGATGCTCCACCATTGATTTTTCATCCGCGGACGAGAATGATGTGGGATGGCCTGGTGGTTGCTCGTGCTTGGATTTCATTCTGTTGTGAAGCGTCCCCAGTGGTATTTTATATGCCTTGTGGGCCTTTCTGAGTGAGAGTGTCCCATTCTTAACTTCTCCAACAGCCTTATCCAAATCCTCAGCAGTGTAGTCTCTGTACCGCCTGTTACCAAGCTTCCGTTTATACGCTCGCACCATATTAAGTGGATTCGCTGGTCTGAAAAGAGAAATAATAGGACTCAGAAAATTCAAATTGTGCAGATCATATTTCATGCAAATGTAGAGTTATTCCTCTTTTTACACGAGGCAATAATATAGGCCTATTTCATCAGGTCTGAACTTGAAGCTCCATCAACTTGCCCCCTTCACTCCCTCCCAAACGACACACCTCTCATTTTATTTCCATTTCCTTTCAAATTAGATTTCTTAAAGTATATCATTCTAAAACACACCATTTTGGGCCTTTTGGCTTTACTTTTCTGGCTACATACTGTTCCACTTATACTAACTTTACATATAGTCACACAAATCGAGCTTAATGTAACAGAAAAGTAGAGCCAAATGGTGTGTATGTATGTATTAAACACTGATAATAACAATAATTGTCATTACTTTCAAATCTTTGCTCTATATTTGAGATCTGACATTGGAGAAACACATTTTCAATGTCTGGGGCTACTTTGAACACTGTTCAATGTAGCCCCAATTTTGCAAAAAAAAATGCATTTTTTTTAAACAACTACATACTCTCACAACATGTTGGTAAAATCAATATATATATATCATCCATGTGCACAAATACATGGCCCACATTTTACAAACAATTACATAATATTAAAAATGTTTACTCACCAGGTTTGAAATGAAAGTTCGCCAAACTTAAAATTCAAGGTCACGTGTCGGCCATTTTTAACCATTTGCTGCGGAACTGAAAAATCTATAAAATATTCATTCTTTTCATAAATAATATTCTCTTCATACTCAGTAATTATAGTTGGAAACAATTTCCTGTCAAACAATCTTTATTTGTTTTATCTAATTATATCGTTTAAAAAAAATAATGTTCAAAGTAGCCCCACTGTTCAAAGTAGCCCCGGTTGACGGTATCTCTTCTAACTATCTCATGATTCTGGACTGTACCTAAAGTCAATGAATATATCATCACCAAACTTCTCAGCATGTCGATCGAATGCCTTGCAGAACAATTTTACTGAATTGTGAATGTGATGACAAATATCTCAATCTATATCCAAAAGTGAAGGAATATCTTTGCTTAGCTTGGTCTCAAATCCATTTAATTTCCCTCTCATATAATTTGTGGAGTCCAATAAACTTGAAATTCAATTTGTTAGTGGGACATCATCATCAATCAGCAGATCTGTAACAACCTTGTGGATAGTTGTGGCATTGACAGTTGTCATGGTGACTGATGCATAGTTATCTGCAACACTCTTTTGAAGAATATCATTGAAAAAGTAAACAAGAATATTCAATACATGTTCTTTGTTAGCTTTGATTGAGCACTGATCCAAGTTTATAGAAAACTGAGTATCTCTTAACCCTTTACCCAACAAACCGGCCAAAACCGGCCAAATAAAGCTTCAACAGCCTAAAATATCTTCGGTCTGTCTCAATAAAACCATACACATATGGATATCATTGGAAACGGCTCCTTGACCACATTGTGATAGTTACAGTTAGCCCTGTGCCAATGCATTCTCTTATATATGCGAGTCGACCATAGGTCGCCTCGCATATATAAGAGAATGCATTGGCCTAAAAAAAAATCTTTTTTTAACACTTTTTACCATTTTTTCTTACATTCTTTAACAATTTTATAATTTTTAATGTGTTAAGCCAATGCATTCTCTTATATATGCGAGGCGACCTATGGTCGACTCGCATATATAAGAGAATGCATTGGCACAGGGCCTTTCTGTTGGGTAAAGGGTTAAACAGTTGACAACTCTCTTCCTGGTCACAGGAGCCAAATATTCCTTCATTTTATAAGTTGCTGTTTGGCATTCTATCTTCAGAATTGATCTTTGCTGAGTTTCCATGCCAACAGTATGATGTGTTGCACTAATCAGAGTGGGCGGGAATGTTCTGCTACAAAACTACACACCAATGCCTCTGAATGTGACACCCTGTAAGAAAATTGACAATTAGCAACGGATTTGGTTTTGCGATACTCTCATCTGGGACAATAACATTTTGTGGACTCCGTATGCAGCTTTCATTGTCGAGGTTGTCTTTATTTAACTGTATTTATGCAATACTGCCCCTGTTCCAACAGTGTTGTATTTGAGAAAACACTAGGTAGGGTCTGGTTAGACATGCATGTTTTCCTACTCATAGTATACTTCTCAGATTTTGAAGTGCTTTTTTCAGGGACGATCACTGGGACGATCCATATTTCACACACCACAATAGTTACATGTAAATTGTACTTTACCGGAAATGTTTATTTTCCACATATAATCTGATAAAAGTTCACCGTGAATATTCTTTTTTTCTAACCAACTCCATTTAAACTTGTTCTTCAAACCTGCATCCAACTTGCTGATTGGGGAATCCTGATTGAAAACACTCATTGTTGTTTTTGTAAAGCTATTGTAAGTTGAACAAAAGAATTTACTGAGCGCGAAGAGTAAACACAGAAGCACAAGGTTCTAAAGGGCACATTGTTATTACGGAATGTTTTTTAATGGCAGAAACGGAACGAATCGCCAACATTCGGCAAAAATGGAACACCGCTGAGTGATTTTAAAGCAGAAAATCGGAAGCCGGAAAATAAAAATGGACTCAGAGTTTGTATTCTCGCTAGAAATAAAATAAAGTTTTCAACTATATAAATTTCTTAGTACTGTCCCAACAAAATTGAGACGTAAACATTTTTATACCTGTAGACATTATCATATGGAATATGTCCTGTGGTATGACAGAAGAGGGAAAATTGGCTGGGGGAATGGTGCCCAAAAAGGGATCCCCTGCCGCTATAGCGGAAACCCTGTTTATCTGCACTATTTACCAGAGCAATTTCATCTGTTTTCGCCTGCTCTCTTCTCTTTTTGATAGTTTCAATCTCATCTAGAAGAATTTTCCTTTTTCTTGTTTGGACCTCTTATTTTTCTTCCACCCTTTTCTGATCTAGATAGGCATGGTATCTTTGTCTGGCTGACTGGGCACTCAGCAGTAGATCTTTGGTGACAACCAGATTCTTTATTCCACCAATGCCTAATATATAGTCACAAATAGTACATTGTGCAATGACAGTATGTTGATGCATGTTCTCACACTCAACTTGCTTGTTGATGGAAAATCCTCGTTCAACTTGTGCCTGTCCATGTGATAAAATCAAAATCAACTTGACAAATTCTAGAAGATTAGTATACTTCTTAATGCCTTTCATGTGTTTCATGTAGAAATGGTCCAACCTGTCCTCATATGGATTAAAACCAGTGAATTGTTGTACTCCAATTGTTGGAATGTTGTCAATAAAAGTACCATACTCTATGTGCTGCTCCCTGTTGAGTGATTTTGTTTGTTTATGTATTTTCTAAACTTGTATTCTTACCTGGAGTCGAGTTACAACACGCACATACATTTGGGATGGGCTGGGGCTGATTTTTATGAGCCAACAATTTTTCTACCAATAAAATGACATCTGAATTCAATTTTTTTTTCTGGTGAGGCGAGACCAATTTTATTACTTGGATTACGAACATTGAGGATGAAAATCTGTAGATGCAGGAGGGGAAAAAAAAAAAAAAAAAAAAACCTTTTTGGAATTAATTATTAGTAAATCAGCTGGAATATTGGAATATCGACAGCAAATACAGACAAACATGACTATCTGACTGGTACCAGAGACAATATGGTAAGCAAATGAATGTATTCCATATCATTGGTTTAGATGAGCATTTATAAATAGGGTATTAATGCATCTTTGACCACCTCCATTTGACCCGGTATTATAATAAATGATGGTGGTCATCATGTCCTCGTTACTTTGAATTAAGAAATGAATGGCATTTATATTTATAATGATACGCAATATTATAAAGCGTCCATAGATGCCGTCATGAATGGAAATATATACTAAGATACAGACCAGGTCTGTATTTTATAACAATATTTATATTTAATAAAAGGTTTAGTATGTTTTAATAATACATTTCATAATTTCTCAAACGCATCCTTTGGCGTTCACAACCTCCACATATACTAGGGGATGATGATATTAAATATATCCAATACATTGGGGTAGCATTTTCATTCACCTGTGAACATTTGAAATTTGGATTTATAGTGTCTGACCGGAAATGTGAATAGGTCAGGATTAATACATGAATGAGCATCAATTTGGAAAACATGTGCCCAAAATTATATATTTAATATTAATAAGATGCTCCTGTATACACAAGTAAGGTCACAAGTGATATCAAAATGCTAACACAATGGAGGGTATATTAATTATTATTAAATAAAAGAAGTCATTTCATTTTATTTTTAAATATGTATTTTTAAACTCAATCTGAAATAACAAAAATAGAATTCGAAGTATGTCCTGTGGTAGATTCATTACTTTCTATTCGCTTCACGAAGAAACGAATGAATTTCCCTCCAAAATCGTGAATTACACTCAGCGGAATGTCCTTCGTCACTGCTAGACACTACGCCGCCCTAATGATCAGCTCAAACTGCCCATTAGGGCGGCTAACGGTTCCCTATACCCTGTGTAAACTATCTATTTCACAACATTTTTCATCTAAACAATGAATGCTAGCCTTATTACCTCACCATATATTTTCTGTCGGTACTCCCCGCCACAAGTTGACGCCAAAAGTTCCCACAATCGGCGCACCTAAATGCTTCTATCAGACATTTGTCATTTGTCACAATACAAATAAGCATGGACCTCCATCTTGTTGTCATCGAGGTCGGCAGTACCGCAGTAAATACATTTCAGACTAAAGTACTGGATAATCAATATTTTCGCATGGGTGGCGGGTTACGATTTTCGTACGCAGAGGTGTTTATTAAAGAGACGTTCTATTTCATTTCTGCAATTAAAGCATATCTCGCAATATCTCAGCTATTGTTCTCCGTCTTCCACCACAGCTCAGCGGTGTTGCTCATTTGTTCTCACCATTTGTAACTAACTGCATACTATTGTCTGATACTTGTAATTATGTCGGTAGGCGTACGCTATTGGTATGTATACACGGGTATTTTGTGTGAACAATAATATTATTTGTTGAATGTTTCTGTTGTTGTTTAGTTGTAGCTGACACTTATTGGTTGGCTGCTACTTAGATCAAACAATCGTTGGCAGTCCTTGAGTCAGGTTGTTTTGCACATTCATGTCTTCTTCCAGTTGTCACATGTTTAACGGAAATATTTGAGTGGTTTCATCATAATAGGAGAAAAATTGACATCTGTTATGACCACTGATCGAAAATATGCGTTAGGCATACCTTATGGGTATACAGGTGTATAGGCTGATACACTGTGACTGGGATATTAATGTAATTATATGGCAATCTGGGCCAAATAAAATATCCTATCCTATCCTATCCTGTCAGGTGTGTTGATTAATAATTCCTGCAATGGGTCACTATATTTAGCAATCAATGATGTCCTATTGTCCATATTTACAAATATGTTTAGTTGACATAAAATTACGTGACGTCAACCATGAACCCAGAACTATAAAATAGAAGCAACATAACACATGACAAAACATGTGCCTATATAAAAGTCGCAATGTCGTAGTTTTAATGCACGGAAGATAGGACGCGAAGGGTGTAATAACCACAGAACGGCACAGCATCTTCTTCTATCCTTCCGCCACAGCAGTTGCAAGAGTCGTTTCGACAAACCCATTTGCAGATAGGCCTACTTTCGTTATGTGTACATGTACAACTGTTAAATTCGCCTCCAATATCGGTTGATAATGGGATAGGAGAAATTAATATCCCAAAATGTCACATGTGGCGTAAGTCGTCAGTGCGGTAGGCCATTAACAATATTTATTATTCAATCCCTCTGTCCATGCATAGGACTACCAATGAATTTGGCAATATATTTGGGGATATTGCCTGCACCGTATGACAATTGGCCAAGCCGAGTAATAATATTGTCATTTACCTAGCACTTCGGGAAATGAGCAACTTTGTGTACGGACATTTGTAAGAAATCATATATGCAGAATTGCACTGTGCTGTGCCAACAAGGGATCAAAGTGTGAAATGTTCACTGCGAAATTGCCAAAGCTGCACATCATATCAGTTGCACAGTAGAACTTATCGACATTGAAATCAGCAGTAATCATGATGACATTTTTTCACAGAGTAGGCTATTCCGATCGTGGTTACGATCTAGACTATTTCGTAATATCTTACAACGTATGCAAAATATAAGTTTAAAGACTTAATAACAGGATATATTCACCGATGGAATCAAGATTCAATGTAAATGTAACATTGGGTATACAGTATAAGCGGTCGGGATTATTCTATTCTCAACCTATCATCTGTTCAGCGATATCACACTTCGGCTATAAATGAGTAATGATTGTATCAGGTTATCCAGTAGTTTGACCTTGTTTTGTTCAGACTTCCCCGCATCGTCACATGATCGTGTGAAGGTCATCAAATCAACAACATGGCAGATGGAAGTCGTGTTTTGTGATGTTGACAAATGACAAATGTCTGATAGAAGCATTTAGGTGCGCCGATTGTGGGAACTTTTGGCGTCAACTTGTGGCGGGGAGTACCGACAGAAAATATATGGTGAGGTAATAAGGCTAGCATTCATTGTTTAGATGAAAAATGTTGTGAAATAGATAGTTGTACACAGGGTATAGGAAGCCGTGCGGCACTAGAAATGATGAAATACATTTCTAGTGCCATCGGGTCTAGTCACTGCCGAACCGCTGTCGTTGGAAGATGTTTGAGCTATAATTCGTTCGATTGTGTATTCATCTGGTACAATTGAAAACAGGGTAACCACCGTTTTAGTGATGTCCAACTCCACAATTTTCTTCAGAACATTTTTGCCACACAATGTTATGATTTCCACCGTGAAAAAACTCGTCATATTTCATTTTATATTTGACAATTTGTGCAATTTTTAATTGTCGCCATTTTCGCGGAAGCGGAAATCGTTAACCGGATATAGTTCAGTAGTTTAAAATCTCAAACGTTTACCGGTATAAATAACGGATCGCGCGTAATACCGAAAGCCGGAAACATAAAAAAATACGGCAAAGTATCAAACAGAAACGGACCGCACATTATACATACATCCGGAAAACATTATTTGCTTTCAAAATAATATTTTATTTTATTTTCGATTTTTTTGGATTTTGTTGTCGGCGCGTTCGTAATCCAAGTAATAAAATTGGTCTCGCCTGACCGATTTAAACAAAATTTCTGCCAAAACAGCTGCTTCAGTTAGTCCATCAAAATTGGAGGGGTTCTTTTGAATAACCACCGGGCAAATTTTATCACTAAGTCTGCTAATAATTAAACCGATGGCTACCTCTTCTGGTAGATCCACAGCCGTTGATTTCGACATAATGTTCATGATAAATCCATGCGCCGATTCGTCCTATTTTTTTTCAGCCTCTAAAAAGGCCAGTCTGTTATGCCCAGGTCGGGCTTGAGCCAATTTATAATAATTTTCAAATTGTTGCCTCAATGTTTGATAATCTGTTTTTGTTGCCTAGAGGAAGGGTATATACCATTCTTTGGCAGAACCTGCCAATACCACCAGGAATATGTTCGTTTTGTCCAAATTGGTTAAATTTCCCATTGTTGCTACCTCATCGAAGCATTCTAGAAATGAGTCTATGTTGTTTCCCTTTCCATCAAACATATTTAATAGGCCTAAGATGCCGAGTTCAAATCTACCTTGATTCATTTGTGGTCATGGCATATGAGTTTAAATGCCGCAATTTTGTTCAACCACCAGTATAGTAGTCTTTTGTGGGGAATTAGTGTTTTGTACCGGGGTTGTATCTGGAAAATGAAGTGAGAGGTAACAACAATTCAGGAGACTGAAGAATGTGTGAAGTCGTCCTGAAGCGCTTGTTACCTTTAACCCTTTACCCAACAGAAGGGCCCTGTGCCAATGCATTCTCTTATATATGCGAGTCGACCATAGGTCGCCTCGCATATATAAGAGAATGCATTGGCTTAACACATTAAAAATTATAAAATTGTTAAAGAATGTTAGAAAAAATGGTAAAAAGTGTTTTTTTTTAGGCCAATGCATTCTCTTATATATGCGAGGCGACCTATGGTCGACTCGCATATATAAGAGAATGCATTGGCACAGGGCATAACTGTATCTATCACAATGTGGTCAAGGAGCCGGTTCCAATGATATCCATATTTGTATGGTTCTATTGAGACAGACCGAAGATATTTTAGGCTGTTGAAGCTTTATTTGGCCGGTTTTGGCCGGTTTGTTGGGTAAAGGGTTAAGTAGCTGCGACCATGAACTTAGGCACGGCTTGCCCTGTATCGGTTATGTCAAATTTGTATAAAGACTTTGTAACTCTAGAGCTTGAAGTAAGGCTGGACTCTTGTTCGTCACATGCTCTGAACGCGTTATGTAATTTTTATAGGTTGAATGCCCACCCAATACATTAACCCAATAAACATACAGACTATCTCCACGTTATACTTATAACTAACAACACAATTATTTGATAACTGCATTTATTAAAATTTTGGAACTAAGGTCTGTCCTTTAGATTATTTTAATTTCGGCATTTAATACCAGATTCATATATTTCATAAGTCAGTCAAAATCACATGGTGAGCATTGGTGGGTTGAGTAAATGGATCAACATTATTATACTCAACTTGTAACATTGTCAAATTTTCAACGGCACATTGCACACCAATGCGAAAGAGACCTGCAGATGAAGCTGCCATTTGATGACTTATTGGTTGAAGCACCTCCAACGAAACCTGATCTTCGAAAAATCTTCACTTGGCTTTGATAATGTGGCAGAAGTGGAAACAACACATTTCTTACATTTTTTTGCTTTGTTTGATCCGATTTGCTGTCCCATTTGCCGGCGAAGTCTTTCATTGATCATCCGATTCATTTGCCCTGTCCCCATCAACATATTGATGCACTGTCTCCCAGCCTTCATCAGAAGAGTCCATGATTTTAATATGCTTATTGTGAACATTAATAGTATGATGACTGTTACCGAGCAATTCACTGGCATTTTTGGTTTTGTCATTTTCATTAGCCCAACTGATTTGATCAATCGACTCCAGTAAATTATGCTTGGAATCTGAATTTTATTCGATTTCCTTCACTCTTCTAAGTGTATTCATTCTCACTTTTCAAATGCTCGACCTCCCGAATATTAAACTCACATTCACATTTTAAAGCACCAATGCCATCTTCAAATTCGGGTCTAATGTCTGACTTTTGAGATTTTACAACTCAAATTAATTCGTCCAACTTCTGATTTAATTTTGAGTCATCGACTTTATCCGAGTGAACCATATTGTGCGAATGCATTAACCCATCGCATGGAGAAAATAATTCCCGTGTAATTCAATGCCTTCAAACATCGGAAAGTTTATTTCCTTTCTAGCAGTATTTATTTTATTGTACATGTATGTGTGATAAAGTTATAATAAGATACATTAAAGGTGGATTATCTCTTTGTAAACATGTATTATATAGTTACCGGGGTATAAAATATTAGATCTGAATCGAAGACTCCTGTCCGGAAATGCTTCTATCGATTAATATTAATTTTATTTCGAATATTTTCTGATCTGAAAAGGTTTGTTTGTTCAGCTAATATTGGTTACTGTTAACAGAGACCAGAAATAATATTGTGCTATTTTGTCACAAATAAACGTTAATTATACTCATTATCGCTTATATCTGTGGAACAAAACAGTACAAACAACCAATCTGTGACATTTGACATTCGTTGCGTAGCCGTAGGAACAGCCCAGTGCTCTATATCGCAATACGGTCTCATCCGAATGGTCGGTTCTAAAAATAATAACATAAATGGGCCCGATTTAATATTCGAAATAAAATCAATATTAATTGGTAGAAGCTTTTCCGGACATAGGTCTTCAGTTCATATCTATTATTTTATACCCATGCAACTATTTAAAATTTGTTATTTAAAGAGATAATCCATCTTTAAGATATGCACAGTTATTCAGTATGAAATTTCTTGTTTTATTGGGGAACATCGAATATATTTTGTGTATTTAGCTCAGTCTGACAAGCTAATGTGGTCTCATATAACAGGTCCTTAAGTTGATGCTTGAAGAATACAATTGTTGCTTCAAGGAGATAATAACACTATTAAATAGATATCTGAAGAAGCAGCCCTAGGTGGCAGTGTTGTAGTCTGTGCAGGAGTGCTGGCTTGGCTCAGAAACTCCATCGTTAGTACTCAATCCTGCAACTTGATTAAAACTTCAGGTTGTTTATTATAAAACCCACAAAGTAACTGAAACTATAAAACAAAAATCACATCTTTCTTTCTCTAAAATTAAACAAATTATCAAAAACATTGTCTCCACACATATACCTTATCCTTAATGTAACAAATGGCTGTTGAGACATCCTTGAATAAGTTGATAATGCCATGCACTGTTCCATGCCATGCATGATAATACCATGCAATGTTGACATGTGAAATATCTGCACAAATACTTCATACGTTACTCTAAAATGACTTTGAAAGTCATCTACTAGACAAGATGGTTAGAGTATAACCGCCTCCCAAAATAAAAATCTTTGTTGGTATAAAATACTTACAAGTATTCTGTTATTTTATGTTGTCTAAATCTCTTAATGGCAGTATCATCGTTCTGAAAATATGAAAACAATATAAATAGAGAGCGATATGAGTTTGCTGCCCATCGGTGGACTGTTGACTTTCCCCATGACACTGACTTGCTGCCCGTCTGTGGACTGTTGACTTTCCCCATGACACTGACTTACTGCCTGTCTGTGGACTGTTGACATTTCCCATGACACTGACTTGCTGCCCGTCTGTGGACTGTTGACTTTTCCCATGACACTGACTTACTGCCTGTCTGTGGACTGTTGACTTTTCCCATGACACTGACTTGCTGCCTGTCTGTGGACTGTTGACTTTTCCCATGACACTGACTTACTGCCTGTCTGTGGACTGTTGACTTTTCCCATGACACTGACTTGCTGCCTGTCTGTGGACTGTTGACTTTTCCCATGACACTGACTTGCTGCCTGTCTGTGGACTGTTGACTTTCCCCATGATACTGACTTACTGCCTGTCTGTGGACTGTTGACATTCCCCATGACACTGACTTACTGCCCGTCTGTGGACTGTTGACTTTCCCCATGATACTGACTTACTGCCCGTCTGTGGACTGTTGACTTTCCCCATGATACTGACTTACTGCCCGTCTGTGGACTGTTGACTTTCCCCATGATACTGACTTACTGCCCGTCTGTGGACTGTTGACTTTCCCCATGATACTGACTTACTGCCCGTCTGTGGACTGTTGACTTTCCCCATGATACTGACTTACTGCCCGTCTGTGGACTGTTGACTTTCCCCATGATACTGACTTACTGCCCGTCTGTGGACTGTTGACGTTCCCCACAACAGTGACTTGGTGAGATTACTGATTACCATCTGAGGGATTACTATTTCTGAATATCCACCATCCTTTGGTCGGTAGTCCCTCCTTATCAGTCTTAATGCAGCCAGTTGATCGAGTTCTTAGATGACAATGGAGAGCCATTTGAGAGGCATTCAGTAGATGATACTCTGCTGCAGCCAACCTTCGCATGAAATGCCATATGTCTGAACTTATCTGAAGATCCTGCCAACTGGCAAGCATCGGGTTGTCACCACAGCAGTCCTTGTCAGCATACAGCAAAGTTGGTGGCACCACACCAGCATCGTGGTATCGCTAGAGTAGTCCGGAAAGCATCTTATTGAGTTGACAGTCTTCGCTGTCATCACGCTCATCAAGATATCCCCATTTTCGTTGCCGACATTCATTGCCCAAAAGCAGTTTTAGCTGCCTTTCAATCAAATTTATTTGTCACCAGCAAAAATGATGACAATTGTCATTTAAAGATGGTGTATCATATATACAATATTGTAATACGACCTTGCCTAAACCTACATACAATAATATATCAGATCTGTCAGCAGGAGCTTTCACTCCAGGGTCGGCATTGGACTAAAATTTTCTATTATCATATAAGGAAAGTTTGTCAGTGATGCATTTAATCTTCAAAACATAAGGGCATGATTTACCATATACAAATTCTGTGTATAATTGAGCCAGATAAATAGCTGTATCCACAGCTTCAGACATGGCTAGAGTCCCAGAAGTAAGTGTGCTGCGAGCAACTCGCCGAAGTCTTTTTGGCTGCCATGATACTAGTAGGAGTGAAACTTTCCTTTTTCACCTATTTTCTGAATAATGAAATTGACCTAAAGTATATTGTACATATATAAATTATAAAACAGCATGATAACATATATTTAAACATATATATATATAAATTTAAAAACAAACGCTCTTTATTAAATCAAGCGTTATAATTATTAGATGCCTTTATTTGTTGGTTCTTGTCTTGAATGTATCTGGGACCATAAATGAATTGAAAAATGTCATTAAGGATGGCAGCACTCTCATTTCCCAATACATTTTATCGTGAGGCACATTTATTACAGTGAGTCTTTTTTTGGTCCATACTAGCAAGTCAGCATTCAATGTGTTAGTAAGAGCCTGTTGTGTTGTAATTTGGTCATAATAACTTATAGTTTTCCTTCTCAGTTGAACAACATTATCTCGATAGCAGAGGTAGTCAACTACCCTTTTGAACCATTTCAACAATGTCCTTATTAGCTCAACTTTACTTTGTAAAGTTTGAGCTATTGCCATGGCTTTGTCGTCCGCCGTCCGTGTGTACGTGTGTACGTAAGGCGTCAACAATGCAGTCTACAGGTCGTACCTTTGGTCGGATCATTATGAAATTTGTCATAGCTGTTGACATCAACATTTAGACCAGAATGATTAATTTTGGGGTCATTCGGTAAAAAAACATGGCCACCAGTGGCCATCTTGCATTTCAAAATTCAATCCATTAGCACGGGCTACAGGGCGTACTGTTTGTCTGATCGTCATGAAATTTGTCATGGATGTTAATATTGACATGTAGATGGGAACGAGTAATTTTGGGGTCATTCGGCCCAAAAACATGGCCGCCAGCAGCCATCTTGGATTTTACTCTTTGTATGACTAAATTCTTTAGCACGGGCTACAGGTCGTACTTTTAGTCTGATCATCATAAAATTTGTCAAGAATGTTAATAATGACATGTAGATGGGAACGAGTCATTTTGGGGTCATTCGGCCAAAAAACATGGCCGCCAGCAGGCATCTTTGATTTCACTCTTTGTATGACTAAATCCTTTAGCACGGGCTACAGGTCGTACCTTTAGTCCGATCATCATAAAATTTGTCATGGCTGTTGAAATTGGAATGTAGATGGGAACGAGTCATGTTGGGGTCATTCGGACAAAAAACATGGCCGCCAGTGGCCATCTTGGATTTCAAAATTCAATCCATTAGCACGGGCCACAGGTCGTACCTTTAGTCTGATCATCATGAAATTTGTCATGGGTGTTAATATTGACATGTAGATGGGAACGAGTAATTTTGGGGTCATTCGGCCAAAAAACATGGCGGCCAGCAGCCTTCTTGGATTTTACTCTTTGTATGACTAAATTCTTTAGCACGGGCTACAGGTCGTACCTTTAGTCTGATCATCATCAAATTTGTCATGGATGTTAATATTGACATGTAGATGGGAACGAGTAATTTTGGGGTCATTCGGCCAAAAAACATGGCCGCCAGCAGCCATCTTGGATTTTACTCTTTGTATGACTAAATCCTTTAGCACGGGCTACAGGTCCTACTTTTAGTCTGATCATCATAAAATTTGTCAAGAATGTTTATAATGACATGTAGATGGGAACGAGTCATTTTGGGGTCAATCGGCCAAAAAACATGGCCGCCAGCAGCCATCTTGGATTTTACTCTTTGTATGACTAAATCCTTTAGCACGGGCTACAGGCCGTACCTTTAGTCTGATCATCATAAAATTTGTCGTGAATGTTAATAATGACATGTTGATGGGAACGAGTCATTTTGGGGTCATTCGGCCAATAAACATGGCCGCCAGTGGCCATCTTGGATTTTACTCTTTGTATGACTAAATCCTTTAGCACGGGCTACAGGTTGTACCTTTAGTCTGATCATCATAAAATTTGTCGTGAATGTTAATAATGACATGTAGATGGGAACGAGTCATTTTGGGGTCATTCGGCAGAAAAACATGGCCGCCAGCAGCCATCTTGGATTTTACTCTTTGTATGACTAAATCCTTTAGCACGGGCTACAGGTCGTACCTTTAGTCTGATCATCATAAAATTTGTCATGGCTGTTGAAATTGGAATGTAAATGGGAACGAGTAATTTTGGGGTCATTCGGCAGAAAAACATGGCCGCCAGCAGCCATCTTTGATTTTACTCTTTGTATGACTAAATCCTTTAGCACAGGCTACAGGTCGTACATTTAGTCTGATCATCATAAAATTTGTCATGGCTGTTGAAATTGGAATGTAAATGGGAACGAGTCATTTTGGGGTCATTCAGACAAAAAACATGGCCGCCAGTGGCCATCTTGGATTTCAAAATTTATTCCATTAGCATGGGCCACAGGTCGTACTGTTCGTCTGATCATCATGAAATTTGTCATGGTTGTTAATATTGGATTTTACTCTTTGTATGACTAAATTCTTTAGCATGGTCTACAGGTCGTACCTTTAGTCTGATCGTCATAAAATTTGTCATAGATGTTAATAATGACACGTAGATGGGAACGAGTCATTTCGGTGTCATTCGGCCAAAAAACATGGCCGCCAGCAGCCATCTTGGATTTTACTCTTTGTATGACTAAATTCTTTAGCATAGGCTACAGGTCGTACCTTTAGTCTGATCGTCATAAAATTTGTCATGGATGTTAACGATGACATGTAGATGGGATACAATCATTTTGGGGTCATTCGGCCGAAAACATGGCCGCCAGCAGCCATCTTGGATTTTACTTTTCTCTTCATGTCTATAAACTAGTATTAGACAGTCAACTTTCCACATTCCTAATCGCTCCATTGACTGTAATACATTAAATTATTCCCTTTCCAAGTTGAGCTACAGTGTCATTGACACTTTCATAATGGTATACCTACTCATTATATATTATATATATGTATTATAAATGGCCTCTTGTACTGCATAATTGTTATTTTATCACAAAACGATGAAATTAGAGATTACATTGATTTTCAGTATTTATTACTTATCTGTGATAACAGTCAATTGTGCACTAATAATCTAATAGGGAGAAGTGACCTCTCCCGATAAGTGACCTCTCCCGATAAGTGACCTCTCCCGATAAGTGACCTCTCCCGATAAGTGACCTCTCCCAAGAAGTGACCTCTCCCAAGAAGTGACCTCTCCCAAGAAGTAACCTCTCCCGATAAGTGACCTCTCCCAAGAAGTGACCTCTCCCAAGAAGTGACCTCTCCCGATAAGTGACCTCTCCCGATAAGTGACCTCTCCCAAGAAGTGACCTCTCCCAAGAAGTAACCTCTCCCGATAAGTGACCTCTCCCGATAAGTGAAACTCTCCCAATTTCTACACTGGCCCCTGTCCTTCTACATTTGTATCATCTATACTCTGCTTATCTTAACTGAACATCCCTCCAGTTGAATAATGAGACCACAACAATGGATACTTGTATAAGTGAATGGGAGAATCAGCATTGAAGATCCTGTGCCAGTGCATTCTCTTATAAATATGAGTCTCACATAGGGAGCCTCACATATACATGTATAAGAGAATGCACTGTCTTACAAGGTCAATGTAGGCCTAAATATTGTTAGGCCAATGTATTCTCTTATTTATGCGAGGCGCCCATAGGGAGCCTCACATATATAAGAGAATGCACTGGCTTACAAGGTCAATGTAGGCCTAAATATTGTTAAGTCAATGTATTCTCTTATATATGTGAGGCGCCATATGAGCGACTCGCATATATAAGAGAATGCGTT
The DNA here is from genome assembly GCA_032622095.1 of Siphonodentalium dalli. NCBI lineage: Eukaryota > Metazoa > Mollusca > Scaphopoda > Gadilida > Siphonodentaliidae > Siphonodentalium > Siphonodentalium dalli. The sequence continues at coordinate 69,587,128 of CP136063.1, forward strand.
GGCACAGCAGGGTTCTGCAAAAGTTTCAGGAAGCTGCAATCATAGAAGTGTTAAGATGACTTGAAGCATCTGAGAAAGGCTGTTTTCATACCTTGTTTGAATTTTTCGACTGTTAGTGCGTAGACAATTGGGTTGACAGCAGAGTTGGTTATCCATAGATAGGCTAGCAGAAACCTATAATGCTGGCTAATTAAAGCTTCATCATCAATAATAAGGAATATGTCATATGGTAGAAAGGTGGCCGTTAACAGAACAAATAAAATCACAATAGTTTTAAGTTTTCCTCCTCCACTTCTCCTTGCAGCAGGTAAATATTCTGCTGGAACATTCTCATCCGGAGCATTAACGAGTTGAATACTTGGTTTTATGGATACCTTAACCTGCTGCTGCCAAATAAAGCTTCAACAGCCTAAAATATCTTCGGTCTGTCTCAATAGAACCATACAGATATGGATATCATTGGAACCGGCTCCTTGACCACATTGTGATAGTTACAGTTATGCCCTGTGCCAATGCATTCTCTTATATATGCGAGTCGACCATAGGTCTCCTCGCATATATAAGAGAATGCATTGGCCTAAAAAAAATCTTTTTTTACCATTTTTTCTTACATTCTTTAACAATTTTATAATTTTTAATGTGTTAAGCCAATGCATTCTCTTATATATGCGAGGCGACCTATGGTCGACTCGCATATATAAGAGAATGCATTGGCACAGGGCCCTTCTGTTGGGTAAAGGGTTAACAGAACAAATAACATCACAATAGTTTTAAGTTTTCCTCCTCCACTTCTCCTTGCAGCAGGTAAATATTCTGCTGGAACATTCTCATCCGGAGCATTAACGAGTTGAATACTTGGTTTTATGGATACCTTAACCTGCTGCTGCTTTATTTTTATCAAAAGAAATAGAAATATTGGTGCTGCTATACAATATATTATTAGAAGATATACAGCTGCAAAGAAGGGCCCTCTTCCTTCCGGCTTGTATACTCTGAAAAACGAGCATATATTTGGTGAAACAAAATCTTCACTTCTCATCCATAGTATGGGTGGTATACTGCCAACTGTGCTTGAAAACACCCATATAGCAGCGCTATAAATTAGATTCCTCTTCAATGTAAATAACTGCTTGAATTCGTGAGGTTTCAATATAGCAGCAATTCGCTCTATGCATATTAATATAATGTGAATTATTGATGAAGAGAATGCGGTGAATACAAACTGTAGCATTGCTGAACATACCATGGGTTTTCTGAATAAATCTGGATGAGTGAATAATAAAGGACATATCGTTGATGCTAATCCAAAGCCCAAGTCACTGAGAGCAAGGCTAGTGACTACCAACAAATGAGGATTTTTGCGGAGAACTTTGTTAGTCAACACCACAGCCACAACGAATAGATTAGAAATGATTGTCCATGCTGTAATAACTTCCATTACAATTACCACAACTATTGGAACTTCAGGCAGATCAGTTTGGTTGCCTTCCAAAATAGAGTTGCTGTTCCTCGCTATAACATTCCAGTTTGTGTTGAGTGAAATGTTGGTGTCATCCATATTGGAATTCCTTCAATGAAATTTTCCTCAAGCTATCCACCTTCTATATATTAACGTTATAATAATGTCATTCACTTCATCAATTGAAATTGTCCAAATATCCACGGTCTGGGATTTTTCACGAATAAAAATTAAATTAACCTAATTGAACATGTGAGCCATACCGCATGCTTAAACTGGTTACTTGACCAGTGGGGACCACCCTTGTCATAGTGCTACGACTCATAATAAGTATGAACTGCTGTGAGCAGACCATTTAAATATCAGGAAATTGTAGGACACAGGAAGTTGATTATCTGGTTTTGAATTTGTAATGAGGTTCCCAGAGAGTGAATTTTGTGATGTCGGGGACCTCATTCTGCAAATGGGTCATTTCACAATCAGGTTGAGCATTTCAGTTTTCTCACTCTAATGAAAGTTGTTGCCATGCCTGTAGATTTATAGGACAGCTACTGTAGTCTTAACGATGTGTACATTTAGCTTAACATTTTAAATGGTCATGTTATAGATAATAAATAGAACGTGAATGTCTTTTGCCCTGTCAAACACCAAAATCCAGTAAAATTGCTTTCTCAAAAATTGCAATGCAGAACTCACATATGAGATAAAGAAATTATGCACTGTGAATTTAAAAATATTATGTTGCTTTTAAGACTAGAATAATAACCAAATAATAATCGAGTAACACTTGTTTGATTGTACAGACAATTAATGTCCAAAATTAGCTTTTTATGATGTCCACCCCGAAACGGGGTACAGTTGTGTAGGATATATACTGTTCATGTGGACAACAATTGTCTTAGTATAGCAAAGAGTAACCCTTCTTGCTGATAAAAATGTGACAATAATTCAGATCTTTCCCAATGTATGTTTTAGTGCATGGAACTAATATGTCAAACAGAATGTCCACTCCGAAACACACTCTGAAACATGCTTTGCATCATGAAATTTATTAAGAAAATCTATACTTTTACTACATCTGTATCCAGATAGTGGGGGTATTCACACATTCATTACATCTTTACTCACCATAAAGGATCATGGAGCTCCCAAGCCACTTAAATTCAACAATAATGCAAAATGTCCACTCCGAAACATATGCATATAATTGGGTTAAAAATAAACGATTTCAAGAATATTGAAGGAAATCAAGTACATATTTACTGTATGTGCTCCAGTTGACTTGTCTCATATATATTTTGAAGACCTCTGTTTGTCTGTATGTTTGTTTGTCATTTATACAAATCTACGATTCTCGACCGATCGGGACGAAACTTGGTACGTGTGTGTAGTTTGACCAGGCGGTGGACGTTGTCGTATTGGCGAGCCCGTGCGGCGCCCGCTTCGCGCATGCGCAGACGAGATCTTGGAAACGGGTGGAGCTATCGACTTGAAATTTGCTCTGTGAATGTATCTTGCCCCGGATACGAATTTTATCGGGTCGCCGAGCCCGTGCGACGCCAGCTTCGCGCATGAGCAGACGAGATCTCGGAAACGGGTGGAGCTATCGACTTGAAATTTGGTGTGTGAATGTATCTTGCCCCGGATACGAATTTTATCGGGTCACCGAGCCCGTGCAACGCCAGCTTCGCGCATGCGCGGACGAGATCTCGGAAACGGGTGGAGCTATCGACTTGAAATTTGGTATGTGAATGTATCTTGCCCCGGATACGAATTTTATCAGGTCACCGAGTCCGTGCGACGCCAGCTTCGCGCATGCGCAGACCAGATCTCGGAAACGGGTAGAGCTATTGAGTTGAAATTTGGTTTTTGAATAGCCCGGACAACGTCGGGTTGGGTAGAGCTATCGACTTGAAATTTGGTTTTTGAATAGCCCGGACAACGTCGGGCTCATCGGCTAGTCTACTATATATTTTGAGAACTATATATATATGTGTGTATATATATATATATGTGTGTGTATATACTTTATAGAATCGAAAACGGCTGCACCGATCGAGACCAAACTGCCCATCTAAGGTTAAAAACCCACGGGAATGGTTGTCGCACCGTTTTGGAGAAGCTCTGAGCACCCGTTCTCCACACCCAGTCACAAAAAACGGCACTGTGGGGTTAATTTGTTGATAGTTAAAGAGCAATCGTATCCGCAGTGTCGTTGATAAAGAGCATATGCGTGTAATGTGATTCTTACGTCTGGGTCCACACATGAGCGTGACTGTATCCAGACATGAGCGTGTTGGGTGATTCTTACATACTTAGGGCTTCCTAGGAACGGGGGAGATTTTCATCGGGTCAGTTTTTCCGCCCGAGGTGATCTTCACCTTGAAACGGGTACCCACAAATGATATATATGTGTGTGTCCTTTATAGACTCGAACCGATTGAGCTCAAACTTGCTACCTACGGGAAGTGTCATGGACGGGTTAAATTGTGACCCTGACCTGACCTGACCTTGACCTTGAAAAATTATCAATTCAAGGTCAAATCGGGTAAAACTGGCGGATTTGACGAAATTTTACACCTAGGTGCAGCATACGTGTCTCGGAAGCTGTTGCAATTGCTTTTTCGAACAAAGCCATGAGACGAACCACGCCAGTGGCGGGCTAACCTGCTAGTATAATATAAAATCAATCAAAGAAACTTGGAAATATTTTGACATTTGGAGCAACTGTTTGAAAATTGGGTAATTTTGAAGGTAGTTTTTTTTAATTGGTGACAAAATTTATTTAAGAACATTTGATATTGCAATGAAATGGCTATTTCATGTATTTTACTCAGACCATTTTCCAACTTTGTATCAGCCACTGACAGCTAGTGTGTAGAATGCTTAATATAGAGTCATGGGTTCAGAAATCGTCCCTACTCAAGGGTAATGTGGCATATTTTTCATCAACTATGACTTATGAGTCTGAAAAATTGAATATGAACAAATAATTTTGAAAAAACTGATTTGTGGTTTGTCAGTTTAAGTGAGAAAAAGTGCTCAACTTGATTGTGAAATGACCCAAATGATAGACACCCTATTTGCAGGCTTGCAATTTACATTGACACCATATTGTTGGGCCATCCTAAATATAACTTTGTATAATCATACATGACGATATGTTATTTCCTACTATATAAATGCCAAGTATTTATGTGTGTGTCTCTCACCCTATTGGAGCATCCTACTCAATGTAAACAACATGGTAATTATAATAAAAATGAATTTATGACTTCAGTCATAAATTAATTTTCATTATAATTACCAAGCTATTGAAGTAGGATAGTGTTCCATGCAAACAAACAAAACTATTGCCTAGCCTGAAAAGTACAATCCCAGATAATCAGTCCCCGCCCCCTCAGAATTAATTATCATGTAACTAGATGTTTATCTTGCAACCTTAACAGTAAGGCTGAAATGAGTCCCATAATGACTTGTTAGCATATGAATTTGGGCAATCATTGATAGACAGTATAATATATCACCTATTTTATTCATCACTCTCCAGGTAATGTCAATTTGTCATAGTAACAGCCAATTATTTTATTTTAGTTTTTTTTGTGTTTGATTGAATTAATGATGGTCCCCACATCTGTACTAATTGAAACTAATTGGAACTAATAATAATACTCGGAAGAAAACATCTGATACTGTTGTTTGAGGACCCGATGTGCCACCTGCACCCCTAATGAGCATGGTCAAACCAGAGTATCGGAGTGTCATAAAGTCAGCATCTTGTCAACAATACTTTATTTATTTTTTTAATATCTCTTCCTGGGCTATGATTCCAACAACAACAACAACAACAACATAACTTTTATAAAACCTGATTCCAATACTACAAACAGCTTTTTAGTCAAGTATTTTTTATCATAACTCAACTTATAGTTTGGACGATGGTCGGTTGGCAGGTGGCCATAAAGCTAGATAACAGAGCCATTTATTGATGGATTCTGACAATTTTTGGCATAGTATCAAACGTGTCTGAAAATTTCCGAGGTGGTTATGTCGCAAATACATGTACCATCATCACATTTGGGGCTAGATGATGTTGTCATCTTGTCGCAGGGTTTGATCCGACATGGGCAAAATTTGATCTAAATATTTGTTGACCTAAGTAATTCAGAGCTTGGCATAGATTATAACCAATATAGTAACTAGTCGGGGAAAATAAGGTCCACACCCCCCCCCCCCCCCCCCCCCCCGATGATTACAAATAACCCTATGGTATCCAGATAAAGAATCCGGATTTCACCGAAAAATAAAGGTGGCCCTACTAGGTGCTAGAGCCATTTGAATCCAAGATGGCCGCCATTTCCTCTAATTCCGACCAGCTGTATTTAATCGTTGTAATAGATCGGTTGTTAGCAAAAGACACAGACAAAATGTATGCCATTTTGTTGGTATGATGTCCTTCTTCAAAATGACAATAGAAACAATGATCCATGGTGCATCAGACATGTTAGTATTCAATGTATATAATACAGATTAGCCAATTTTATATATCAACCACAACTTGTAAGCCATTGCAGGACACCCTGGGGCAATATTTACCATTTTTCATATTTTTGGCGGCCATTTTGGAAATTTTCTATACCAATTTCATTCCCATTGAAGTAAAACATCCGTCCAATAAAATAAAGCACATAGTTGTTGACATTCTATTAACAGCCTGTGTGGTTTGTCGATAAAATGACTATCAAAATCGTCTTGCAAAAAAAATCGAAAATTTCACCCCTCTTTTTCAAATCCTCTTTCTGTATCTATTACGGAACCCTCGTCAATGGAAAATGTCTTAAAATGACGCTATAATATCACGCTTGATGACTGTCTCAAAAACATTGCCATTTACTAATGATTAATGTGAAGAAAAATGGAAGATATGGTGAAATATTAATTAAATTTCCTATTTTCGTGCATATGACGTCATTATTGGCTCCCCGACTAAACCTGTGATTCAAATTTTTTGAAAAATTGGCCACTAGCAGCCAAGTTGGATTTCACATTGAAATTCATTGGCACACTCTGCAGCCCATATTTGTTTTGAAAATTTACAGTCATATTTAGGATCAACTCTCGATATGAGCTTTTGAATTTGAACAATTTTCGTTAAGAAACATGATGGCTGCAGGCGAACATGTTTACTTTTACTCTGAATGACTAAATCCTTCGCACACCTTACAGGCCACATCCCTCATCTGATAGTCACAAAACTTTGTATGGATTTTCGAGGTGACCATTAGATAGGTGCCATCCAATTTTTTTTCTGAAATTCCTATAAAAATATGGTAGCCAGATGCCATCTTTGATTCACCATTTCAATCCATATTTGCATCACCAATTCAATCACTTCATTGTACATGTATCACTTTTAACGTCCCTTGTTCTTAACCCTTTGAGTGCCAGAGGCCGATATCATCGGCCCTAAACCTACAAAATAAGTCTGTTAAAGAATATAAGAATAAATTATTAAAATTGTAAAAAAAAAAAACAATTGTTTGGCCAATGCATTCTCTTATATATGCGAGGCGACCTATTGTCGACTCGCATATATAAGAGAATGCATTGGCACAGGGTATATGGGTTGATACATAAATCGACATGGCACTCAAAGGGTTAATCCTCCCATTAACTGCAATGCATAACATTTTCCAAATTCTCCCCTCTCCAAGTTGAGCTACAGTGTCATTGACACTTTCATTTCTGTGTTATAGGAACATTTCACCTCTCCAGTTTTTTTTTGCCATGGCATCTGACAATTAAGTGTCAGGGCTTGCCCGGATATATCCATGCACAGGATGAACAATGAGTCCAGGTCGATCAATCTCTACATCTGTGTGATGTTTTTTCATGTAACATACACATGAATTTAGAGCTTTGGATTCATTTTTCAAACCCCATGCTAGTGCTGGTACTCTCTGTGAGAGAGATCTATCAAGGTCGTATTGTACGATTTCTCACACAATGGAATCAGCCCTCATCTCCAGATCATTTGTGTCCTGATCATTCAAGTCTGATGAAATTCAATCTTCACTGAATGATAAAATCCTCGATACTTTACTTGCTGTAATTTTCCCTTTTCGCTGTTCAAACCATTCATCAGACATGCTTTAAAGGGGTACTGTACGCCATTTTCAATAAATTTCCGGTGATAACAACGATCTAATATCGATAATATATAGAAACATAAGTAATTTGAGTCGAAGATGTAATCTGTAAACGCTCAGGTTAATAGGCTATCTTAAAATCAAAGTTAATAATTTGATATAAATTTCATTTATGACTGGAGCCATAAAATGGCGTAAAGTAAATTACGAATTTCCGTGTGCAAGACGTAATCAAATTAATTGAGGGATACTGGATTGGTAACGGATGGCACACGCGATCGTTTAAAACATTATGATGATACGGGGAGAAAGCCCAAGCCACTCACTGACTAGTGACGATACAATAACTTAAATGTGTATATGGGACTAGTATGCATATAATATAACTTTTATTTGATACATTTGGTTGAAAAATGTACAAAAATTACTCGACAACGACAATTTGTATTTTTGCATTCCGGTAAATTTGTCATCCGTAATACTACTTTGTACTCAACAGACTTTCAAATAATGAAAAAATTGTTACCTTATTCTCCGACTCGGAGACTATAGAAACCAACAACAACATTTGGCGTACAGTACCCCTTTAACCCTGTGTCAACTTTTCAATTCTATGAATATCACAGGCTGAAAACATCAATGATCCTTCAAAGCCTTGAGTTGAAATATTTCTCCGATTGTATATAACTTTTTTGACAGGGGATATGCTTCAACGTTAAAATATTAGCACAGTATGGAATTTCAAATTCAGTCATCTCTTCACTCAGACAATGTTGCTGAACACATTCTGAAGGAGACATTGCATGCAATTTATTTAGGTCAATCATATTGACTACAGGCAGCGTTGCAGTTTGCACGTTAGCATTTCGGACGTCGAATAACAACTTCAATACCCATTCATTTTCTTTTGTGTAAGCATATTACCATTGGAATCATCTAAAAGTAAGAAAAAATATAAAAAATGTACAATATACCGTATACCCAGTATGTAAGATTAGTGAACGCTCTTCATTATTACCATGTCAGGAATTATATACCATTGTGATTTGTGCTTATTTTGGATGGTACCGATATGGTATTACTAGTATTCATATTAAGTTAATTTTGGGATTTTGTTCTACCTGCACAGTATTCAATTCATAATTGCAACAGTACATGTTACCAGGTACTTATAACATCATAGGAAGGCTATGGTTGCATTTGTTGTGTTATTTATATCTCATTTTTTGTTTTATAGTACTGTTTATGTGATGAAATAGATATTGTCTGTTTCCAATTATTTGGATTCTATATATTAATACTCTTGTGGCAAGTTGTGAGCTGGTTTGAATATGATGTTACCTTGTCTGACTGAGCCATCACTAGCATGCTTTGGATCTACATGTGTTCCCTTCCGTTGGCTCGACTGGCAAAGTGTGTCGGTGCAAGATACATCTTTTGCATTTTAGTTCCTTTTTATATGACTTTTTTGCAGTGAAATACTTGCCATTACATCAAAAGGATAATTTCTTATATCCTTTATGTTCTTGAGAAATGTTTGCTTCAATTCTTTACACCTGTGGTCAAACCACTTTATTTATCTTGTTAATTACCGCCATTATGTCATATCTAAGGCCCCAGCTGCTCCCTGCTGGTCACTGGAGTAGTGGCGATATTGATATTGTAGCAATTGATAGCTTATTTCATGTGAAGTAATTTTATCTATTGTTTTTTGTTTACTCGAACTGTTCCATTTCCGTTTTGGTATGTAAATTTAGAATGTTCTGCATTCCGGTTCATGCCTGGATCTGCATGGATACTCAAAATGGAGAACTAATTGACAATGGTCTGAGTAATCCCTTGGGAGTTTAACACATAAATACTTTATGTGAGAGAGGATGTGGTCAGTTAGTATTATATAATGTCTTTATGTACTTGAATAGTACTATAACATACTAAAAGATGATAGATATAATTTGGCGCATTTAGGAGTTACAGGAATTCAAAATATAGAAAAAATAGTTAGTTTTGACGTTAAAGAGGTTTCAAGATTGTATGTGAAACCAGTCCCGAAGGCGATGCATATTTCTTATCGCAGCAAACAACGAAAAATCCAGCGTCCAATGCATTCTCTTATATATGCGAGTCGACCATAGGTCGCCTCGCATATATAAGAGAATGCATTGGCCTACCAATTTTTTACAATTTTAATAATTTTTTCTTGTATTCTTTTAACAATTTTATAATTTCACCCATACAGAGCCCCAGACAAACATGAGCAGACGACACTCTTCTATATGCTTCTATATGTGTGGGGAGCTCCCTGCAGGGTAATGGATGTTTTTTATTTTATGTCCTAAAAAATGTCAGAAACATTTATTAAAAAAAAATGATAATTTTTTTTTAGGCCAATGCATTCTCTTATATATAGGTCGACTCGCATATATAAGAGAATGCATTGGCACAGGGTAAAAAAAAATATTCTGATAACCTACGGCACTGACTGTATATTCCGTGCCATCAGTGTTTTCCTTAATCACGACTACATCCACTAGTTTAGATTGCCATTTAGCTCTGTATACTGGTTCATCCAGAACCACAATATCGTCAACAACATGGATGGGGGTTTCGACCTTGCATTTTTTATGCTTGACTGGTGTTGAGCAGTCCTGCCTGTGGTTGACTCTTTCTTTTATGGATGGTAGGTCGGGTGCATCTGGCTCTTCATAGTTTTTTGGCACTGGTCTCCCTCCACTCCTTTTCTCGCAGAAACCACCTTTGAACCAGATGGTTCCTGCAGTCAGTATCTTTCCCTCAGTCGATTTAAGAACAAACTGATAGAGTGGGTTGTCCTTACGCATCGTCACAATGGTTCCGAGGACATTTTTGCCAGTCGATTGGTCCTTCACATGGTACATCAAAGGTCTTGATTCCATTTTGAATTCGGGAAGAACTGGTCTCGTCTGGTTGGCGTCTCTTTTCAAAGGGTGCGCGCAAGATGCAAGAGAGCGCCCCCTGATATTATGTAATCAACTACACTCGTGCCGTTATACTGATAGCTTGTGAAGTGCCCTATTCGATCACCTGCTTTTCTCCCATTAACAATTCTAATGCTAACACAATTCAAGTAGTTGCCCGCCATACGTATTAACAACACTAGCTGTCCATACTTGATCATGACTTATCGGTATATAAGGCCTAAAAAAACAACTTATTTGTTTCCTATTACGGTGCCAAAAAATTCCAGGTAGGTAGGTAGGGATTTTGTTTTTGTTTGGTAATATTTTTTTATTTTTTCCCCAAACAGTTAAGAAGTACATTAATGCTTACTCTTTATACTTGTGTTAAGGCTGTCCATGTATATTGCAAGTAAACAGTTAATGTAGCACAATAATATGATAAGTATTGTCAATGTGAACAAACAAATGCCTCCCAGGCACTCAATTATGCAGCTCTCTTGTAATTATTCTCTCAGTTTAGATTGTGGTGGCACATCTTCCTCAGAGCACAATATTGACATATCAACAGGCCCAAGACATACACCATAATAGGGCTTTTCTATTACTTTATAATAACATAACTTGTATGATATTAATTCAAACCTCACTTAAATATTTGGTCATACACCTCAGGATCTAAGACACATATCTCACATGCGCCTCAGACTCATTGCACAGGGTGTAAATGTTCCTCAGACACCCCTCAACTGCACTGAAATATAAAGTCCCACACCACACTGAAAATGGTACCACAGGCCACACCTTGACTGAGGTACCACACCTCAGCATTCAAATTGGCCCCAACTTTGAAGTTCCTTATACACACTGGCATATGCATGCTTGTAAGTTTGATACATCATACACCCAAACAAACCAGTAGATAATTTCATGTGCTTTTTTAGTGCCCATCACAGAAGGGTGTTTGATATGGTAGACATGCAGTCATCTTTATACTGTCTGTATACATACTAGTAACTATGCATGAACACTATAAATCCTTGATTGACTGGGGAGAGGAACTTTAAATTCAGATATAGAATGTCTTCTAAATGTATATTGCTCTCTAACAGATAAGACTTCTTCCCACAAGACATGGGAGTTGAACAAACAAGATTACCACAGGCAGGTTTTAAAGACTGCAGATTTATTGGTGAGATTGGGATTCATCTGCAACCACAAATGGACATGTATTTTAATAGAAGTAAATTGTTTTTGAAAATTCCATCTAAAATTATTGCTGCTTAATGTAAACATAGTATATAGTATATATTTAACGATATAGATGTGTTTACATGCCAATTACATGCATTTTTTTTTTTTTTGGGTTGAAATTTGAAAAAAAAAGTTCAGGTCGGCCCAATTTCGGCAGGTCGGTCGGGTAACCGGAAACACAGATGTTTTTTTTTTTGGCCTAATGTATAATCTGTAGGGAGAAGTACATGCATATCATCATAATCTATTGCAACCGGCAGTTCACCAGTTCGTGAGTTCAAATCCCCACCGAGATTATCAGATCGTCGGTACTATATTTTGCAAGGGACTTTTGAATAAGCTTAAATGGACTTTAATTTTTTTTTCTGGTTTCCAAAAAGTTGAATTGCTAGCCAGTATATAACTAGAAATGAATACAACTTCAGTTGATTAATTCAACATTTTACCATAGAACATGGGGCATATAGCATATATCATATAGCTTTAATCAATAAGTAAATATATCAATACACAGTTGTCTTCCACTTCAAATTAATTGCCGGTAATTAATCAGTCACATGTTCATTATTATCAGGGATCTGAGAGCTGACAGTTCATCGTTCGTGAACATAAAGTTAGAAGCTGCCTGGCTTGAATTAAATCCATTCATCTTGGTACCACGCCACTGTTTACTGATCCTTTGAGAATTAGGGGTCACAAACTTGTAGCGATAGCAATCCCCTTGAGGTGATCTCGGACCATTTGACTTTGTCATCCTTCTTTTGATATACCACTCCAACGAATGATATACCGGCAACTAATAAAGACGTCACAAGGAATATCCAGGTCTTATTGTCGGAATCACCTAAAAATAGCCTTCCATCCAGGATGGGATCTGCCAGTGACCTGAAGATGAGTTTTTTTTTTTGGTCGATGTTTCAGATTTAGGTGAGCCTCATGGTCACTAGTAACTATTTTTGAAAAGTTGTGTTTGTAAATACGGAAATTTGGAATGGATATCTTATGAAAGTTTAGGAAAAGTTGAATCGGCCATGATATTACTGAGTACTGTAGGATCAAAGAATATCATTGGAACCGGCTCAATGAACACATTGTGATGGTTATAGTTATGCCCTGTGCCAATGCATTCTCTTATATATGCGAGTCGACCATAGGTCGCCTCGCATATATAAGAGAATGCATTGGCCTAAAAAAAACCTATTTTTTAAACACTTTACCATTTTTTCTTACATTCTTTAACAATTTTATAATTTTTAATGTGTTAAGCCAATGCATTCTCTTATATATGCGAGGCGACCTATGGTCGACTCGCATATATAAGAGAATGCATTGGCACAGGGCCGTTCTGTTTACAGGATGTTCCACGGAGGGTACCAACAATGATGTGTTGCATTTGTGCTAACGCGGGGGTAAATGAATGTTTTTAGTTTGGATTGAACATTGGCACGGAACGTCAACAACACAAAAAGAACATCCCGGCTTGACTGATTCATTGGGACAATGGATACCGGTATTTCTCTGTGGCAAATACTTCAGCCCACCATTGTACTATCTTCCCTTCTTTATAGTCATAATCTGGCAGACTTCCATCGATTTGGTAGGCCCTAATCTCAGTGGATATTCCATCATGATCAGCATCTGTTAGAAAATTCTCCAAATGTTTTGAAAGCCCTTCTAGTCCAATCCCTGTAAGGTGATGCGGTCTTACCAGTGGGTCAATGCATGAAAGAGTTTTTAGAATGTCACTGTTTGGGTAGCTTTTTCTGCATATATCCCGCACAATTAATGTAAGCACCTTCAACAATCGCCTTAAACTCTTCCACCTGCGAGTCATTCTCTTCAAGCTTTGCAATGATTTTCCTGGCCTTGTTTCCATGGTACATATTCCGGTCATTAAGATTTTTCTTGTCAGTCATGTTCAACTTTTTCAAAAACTTTGTCGACTTCCCGGATATAATTTTTTTATGAAACAGCCTACAGGAAAGAAATTGCTTGAAGGTGTCCAGCTGTTTATCGTGCAATTGGTGAACCAAAGTGTCCTTAGTTGAAATAAGCAGACGTATGCTCCCAATATACTCAGAACACTTGCATACATGTCTATCATAAACAGACAGCCAGCGATGTTTTATAAACCTCTCTGGCATAGTAGCTCTGACTCCAACTATATCACATATTGTTTTTAGAAGCTCTCGCAGATCTCATGATGACCATTTAAAATCAGAGTAGATGTAAGAAACAGCCTTTCCAGATAATTTTCAAATGAGGCACAGAATCGCTTACAGCAGTTATGTATATGGTGACAAGAATCACCATCAATGTCCAATAAATGTTGAGCTTTCCCACTTCCAACACGCTGCTCAAAACCAGATTTTGAACAGCGCATTACATTGCACGTGTCAAGGAGAATTGAAACACAATTCTTCCAAGGTATATGCTGGTTGTCAAAGAGATCACACACATTGTAAATAGAAAAAGCATTCACCTTAATAACTTCCACTGACCAGAGATGCTCAACTCTAACCTTTCCATCTGAATAGTATGATGTTAAAATGGTTAACATCCGCTTCAGATTTTTTCTGGTACTCTCATTGATGTTGAGTGAGAAAGGGAACTTTTGTAAATGACTCAGTCTCTTCTGTAAAGCTTTTTCCTAACCCATATGTTAATTTGTAAGAAGCTGTCGTTCTATCCATTGTCATCATGCTGAGTGTTGCCTTGTCTCTTGATGTTGTCAGACACAGCTTCACCAGTGTTGGTGCCAGCGATAGAGGCAGGGAGTGGTCGGCGATGACACCGAGGATGAGAGCCTGGAAGATAACAAGTGATTCAAAGTTAGCAATGGGAAATTTAACTACAGGTAACCGTATATTTAATATTCGCTACGGTAACATATACATGTATAATATGATAGGAAGGCAACAATTGTTTGTTTATTTTGGAAAACACCAATGCATTTCAATGGTATTAAATTATCTTTGACTTTCACAAATTGCTAATAATGGTCCTGAATTGTGGATTTCAACACCACCAATGGCTACAGATTGTGTGTGATACCATTCATCTGCATTCCCTTCCAGATGAATAGCAAGAAAAATGCCCACTTTTGGATTGTGACTCCTTTGAACATTGAGTTTATGCTGGCTTTCGGGCACACCTAGTGGTGATCCAGCGACCCGATAGTCAACTTGACGAGTTAATCAAGACTCACGCCAGGTTCATCGGATATCATAAATATCTGATCAATCTTCCCATGAACGAGTGTAACATACTCAGCTACTGGAAATATTTTAATATACGAGAGTATTAATGCAGTATTTATATTGATGAAAACATTTCATGTAGGTTTTATGTTTGCTGTTTCAAAACAGTTTTGCTGTGTGTTTTGATATGTTTTCTATGTGTTTGCACAATGGTCAGTTTCTAAATGGTTCTGCCCCAATTGAGCACTCCCGCTCTGATTTGGGTGTTTTTATTTGTATATATATATTTTGTTTCATTTTGGTCAAATTCACTGTCATTTCTATTCACAGTTGCTTCACTCGATTTCGATATTCTGTTTCTTCTCGTCGTGTTTTCTAAACGACGTTAAACCTCAATCAATCCAGATGAATAGCAAATATCTTCTTTCGGACATCATCAGGAGTCTGGGAAAAATCCCGAATCTGCTCAGGTTTTCTGAGCCAGGCTTTTTGCCTGAGAGTTGTTTCCTGAAAACTTTGGTATTGAAAACTCATGCGTATGTATGTCTTTGTTGATTGTTTAGATGTGGAGCTGACGATGGTGGTGGTGATAATCGTGATGACGCCGAATTAAAATCCGATGGTTTTGGTTTTATAGAATGGTCATCATCTGAGTCATTACAATGATGACTTCTGGCATACGTTGTCGGTCGCTGAATCTGCTAAAAAACTTTTTTGTTGGGTTTACTGATAATGTGGGTTGAATTTGCCACGGTGGGGGTATGCTAGCACGCGAGTGAACACCTCTTGTAAAATTCGGTTTTGAAGCTAATCTTTTGAAATGATCAAATATTTGTTCTCTCAGCAAAGTGAGAGTACCATTTGATATGACAGGAGATAACATGATATGAATTATACGTATTGTACTTTGTTTGAGTCTAGAATCATCTGATCTTAGAACTGCTGGTGATAGGTCTGTCGGCTTATCCTTTTTGTAAAAAAGGGGGGAGTTTTTCATTCTGTTGTTGAAACTTACTATGTCAAGATTATTTATGCTTGATCTCATGTCGCAGCACACCTTCATACATTATGTGCATGATATCTTGTGGCATCATTTGAGTGACATCAAGACCAGGACATTCTGTGAGAATACTACGATCATTTATGCCATAGACTATTTGCAGATGTTTCTTCATTTGAATAGATGCTGCCTGTTCTATTTCAGTGCATTGAAGTAGGTGTGTCTCCAAACATCGTGATTTGAACATCGGTTCAACACAAAATAACTGCATGGTCTCAACAGTGCAATCGCAGTTCCTGCATTTTGAGAATGCACCACCACTGATGGCTTGCTGGTGTGTCAGTTACGACAGCAAGTAATGCTCCTTTGATGGTTACCGTAATTCCGTTACATAAACAGAATTCAAAACCATCTCACAGCTTCTTCAGATCATCAATCAAAGGCTTCAGAACTTGATTCATGCCATATTTTGAAATATTTTTTGAATCAGTTATAATTAAAAGATGGATTGTTGCCATCTTTGAACGATATTTGATATATTCAGATTTGCAATGGAGAAGTAAAACATACCAAGCTTGTGCACGGATGCTTTGGTACCAATTGGATTGCACACATCAATTTTGTCGTAATACAAAATAATTGATAAGGAATTTTCCAGTGATAGAAGCGGATGCTTCAACATTATTTCTCCGTTACAAAAATCCTTCAGATAACTGGATGAGTGAGGTGATGTAAAATGATGAAGCAACAGTTGCCGAATCTTTTTGTTTCTCATCCAATTCTTCAATGTTTCTACTATCCGTATATAGTAAAAATGTACTGGTACTGATGTAATAACAGACTTGGCCTTGACTCGCTTCATCACTGCTCTCTCCCAAAGTACAATTTCTTGAGAAAGAACAAATAACATATTTTGCACCATATTTATACACCCACTTTCGAAGAAAATGGGGGGTATACTGGATTGACTGCGTCTGTCCGTCCGTCACACTTTCTCGCTCCGTGTGTCCGTCCGTCCAACCTCATAACTTGAACAACTATGAACCGATTTCAATAATGTTGTGTATGCAATCTCCTTAGGACCGCCTCTACGCATAATGCTAATTGTGGTACGGTCCGACTTTCTTTTTTTAAGTTACGCCTTACTTTTCGACTTATTTTTTACTCAGACAATTCTGTCCGACTTAATAACTTTAACAAATATGAACCGATTTCAATAATTTTTGGTATACATGCTTCTCACAGCACCCTCTCTACATGACTGTTTTTCCTAACATTACACTTCATTTTCGACTTATTTTGACTTAGAAAATTTTGGGATTTTTGTTTGTGGATGCTATCAAGTTAGGATATTTTCCAGAAGTTTCTTCGAATATGGGTTCGTATCGATATTATTAATCCAAATTTTTCTTTAAAGTTAAAAATCTTTTTTGTTTGGTTTACGGATAATGCGGGTTGAATTTGCCATGGTGGGGGTATGCTAGCATGCCAGTGCACACCTCTTGTTGCCTTTGGAATCTGATACTAGTGTTGCAGGGCGAGTTTCGTCTATCGTCTCCCTGTTTTGGAGAATTAGCTTTCTTTCTATTTGGCGTGGAAATAGACATACAATTCTTAGGGTCCCATATATTTATTCAGCAGATGCGAAGTGAATACATCTCGCCCAACTGGAATCATATATGCTATTTCCACACCACCTAGGCATGATTTCGGCATTGGGACTGTGAGCCAATGAGAAGCTTTAGTTATAGGCGGGAATTTGATATTGATAATGTCTTTGTGTGTACCCTTTGGTAAACTTTTAACAAACCCCAGTGGTTTGAATGTAAAATATTTGCCATGACTTTAACCCCCCGGCATTCCATACCAACCCCGATCTCAAAAAGTCAAGAAATTTTAGTATAATATTGAAAAATAAGAACTGAAACAAACCGGATAATCACAATATGATACAAATGGCATAATATTTATGGACTAAAAATGCCTGTAGTCTGCTACAAGCCGGTCAGCAAAAGGTTACCGTATATGGCCGAAGGAAGTTCCGTTAATACCAGGTTATCCTGTTCAATGCAAATAAAATAGCTTACCTAAGGCTCTTGGCATATAAATGTTCCCCAACAGGGTTAAAATGAATGCCATCACATAAGAAGGCCTTTGCTTTTGGCTGTAACCGGCCATAATGCCAAGTGTGTACTAAACTAGATCTGTCAGGGAGCACAACCGAGTTACATGTATATTGGTTCACATGTTTATCATAGATGGCCGGTTCCTTTCCTCAATGGATCCGAACCCACTAAAAAGCTTAAGCCATAACCATCCTGACAGATTTTAACTTCAGAACTTCACCAATCAAATCATCGGTGATACTCCCGACAGACTGAGGTAACTTGGTGCACAAGTGGTTCTCACCGATCTGCAGTATGATTACATGGGGCCAAAAAATTTCGGAGGCAGTGAAAATAGGCCGAAACGTCCACCAACATATTGCCACCTTTGGCAAAGAACTGAATATCGAGAGGCCGGCCGTTATGCTGTTTTAACTTGAATACATTGGCATAATTATACAAGCGATCCTTGGGAACGATCGTGTGTCCAAGCCGACAAACATACCTGCGTTGAAGGAAACGACTAAGACGAACAACAAAGGAATGGCCAATTACAGCCACTCATGTGTGAAAACGCCGCTGAGACAATTGTTTCAACTTTCAATGTTATTGTTTTTTGTAACTTTAAATTAGGAGCAGATGAGCGGCGTAGGAATACAGTATAAATAAAATCGGAAAAATGTAAATAATGAGTTAACTAAAAAGTCAGATTACCTGTTGTGTATAGTGAGAATAATGGACTCTTTTTCTGCTGCTGAATGATGTTTTAGTGGAATTATGCCAGGCTGATATTTGCAGAAAATAGTCCGTATCCATACGCCTGTCTCGCTCCTCAGTTAACGTAGTCAGACGCGCAAAATAGTTCCTTTTCAAAACATGAAATCTAATGTTTTAAAATCATCATACTGACTTTTTATTTCCTAAACTATTTCCTATCAAACTCATGGGACTAAAATTATGTTATGACCATTAAATATGAATGGAACTAAAATTCCTATTCCATAACTGCTAAAAATAGATGGGACGGATTCATAAAAGATTAATGCCAAAGATTTGATCTTATTACTTGCATATTCCACGCTCTGGTGTTGAGTGTTTGTTGTGTTTTACCTATCCATTGATGTTCGATCTCGTAAATCTCCTGTTCCCCACATACTGTATCTAGGAGTTCATGTTTGTCGAAGTATCAGATAGAGCTTGAAACTTATTCTGTGTTTCGATACACAACAGTTTTCAATTCAACATCTTTGCTTGTTTCAATTATCATTTGTGACCCGCCATATCAAATCCAGTCGTAAGTCGGGATTTTTTTTACCCTGGCCTAACAATTATTTATCATATTTTTTAAATAAATGTTTCTTACAATTTTTAGGACATAAAATAAAAAACATCCATTACCCTGCAGGGAGTCCCACACATATATAGAAGCATATAGAAGAGTGTCGTCTGCTCATGTTTGTCTGGGGCTCTGTATGGGTGAAATTATAAAATTGTTAAAGAATACAAGAACAAATTATTAAAATTGTAAAAAATTGCTAGGCCAATGATTTCTCTTATATATGCGAGGCGACCTATGGTCGACTCGCATATATAAGAGAATGCATTGGCACAGGGTAAAAAAATCCCGACTTACGACTGGATTTGATATGGCGGGTATCATTTGTGGTGTGAAGTTCTTGGTGCACTTAATCCGATAGTTTCCAATTTTTTTTCGTAGACTCTTTGTTGACGCACTATTCTTGATGTGGTTAAGTCTAGGTTTATTTTTGCCAGTGACAACACATTCATTTGATTTATTTTGGTGTTGAGGTCTGAGATACTTGTTTCTAGTTGTGCGTCCTGTGCTGCGATTCTTCTATGGTGTGGGTGTTCTTTCTTTTTATTATATATCGATATTGTTACGCTTGGGCATTCCAGAAAATATATTTCTGCACTTGGTTTAATGTCCAGTATAATTCTTTTAAATTCTTTCAGGTTCTCTGTTGCGACATTTACTCTATGTTCAGGATTTCTTGAAAATTTGATATATCTATTGCAGGGTTTCCGCCAAGGGGAAATTAATGAGTCCGTATTGGGGAAACACATAACGCGACGGGACGACCACGGTTTGTTCTGTCGGGCGAAAATTTTTTTATTTGACACTGAAAAGTAGCCATTTCCTTGCACCTGAGTGTCCCACAAAGCAATCCAAAGCTACGTTTATTACGCAAATCGATCATTTTCCGTGGGTGCATTAATTCTGTTGATGGTATCCAGATAATTAATCATGTAATTACGCACGTAAGACTGCCGTCTGATTGAAGACTATATCAAGCTACAAGTTACAGTGTTTAAAGATTTAGAACTTACAATAAGATTCCGACAGGTATATAATGAAACTAAACACTAAAAAGCATCTATGCATCTATGCATTGTCCTAGCTGGGAGAATTGAATTAAGTATTTCCTAGAATTTCAAGTAGCTTCCGTGAAAATGAAACTGATGTATTCTGTCAATCGTAAAACTATTTGTGCTCTGTGATGTCATATATACTGCAGGGTTTGTCAGCAGGAGATATTTATAGCGGCGAAATACGAATGGTAGCGAAATCTTTCAAACTCGGAACGCGTAGCGTGTCAATAGTCTGTATTAGTCCAACAACTGACGACAGCTGCTGCTATAGAGTTTTAGCCAACGTGTTATAAAATATAATTGAGTTTTGGCGGGAAATGGGAACATGTGCGCCGTTATTTGTGTTTGGGGACCCAGGCGGGACAACGAAACTATTATTGACCGTACTTTGACTTTATCTCCATGTTGGGGGGGGGGGGATGTTTTTTGTGTTTATCCTCCATGCATGTAATATGGGTCAAATGAATGG
This sequence comes from Siphonodentalium dalli, assembly GCA_032622095.1. NCBI lineage: Eukaryota > Metazoa > Mollusca > Scaphopoda > Gadilida > Siphonodentaliidae > Siphonodentalium > Siphonodentalium dalli. The sequence goes on from CP136063.1 coordinate 69,608,091, forward strand.
TGTTGTCACTATGAATTTCTGCTATAAAGACTGATTTGGGACATGTTCCGTATTATAATATATAGTACGATAGCACGGGATCTCGGAGGTAGATACCTCCTTTGGTAGGAGAACCGCCTGTTGGCGTATGTTGATCCCTACTCTGCCTAACTCAGCAATTCGGCATTCTTTGATCAAATTATGTAATCGTACGAGTAGTTTCAACCACAGAAATCCCGTGCAAAATAATATATGTACTCAGCAGTCCGACATTCTTTGATGTCACCGCGACATTTATTACGCTGTATATAACGTCGCTATTTCAATGCACACCAAACATTACGTTGTAGTTTTGGCGAGCTGCCCTTCTTAATTTTTCTTTAACTTTCCTGGTGACATTCCTTATTGACGACCTTGATGGCATCTAATAAATGAAAACCAATTTAAGAACTGACAATGTCTATGGGGAAAATCTATCACAAAATCAATAAATATGTAAAGATAAAGAACGATATCACCAAAATACTCCCTCTATCCTGTTCCATATTATCTTATAAACATTTAGGAACACTTTAGACCACAATTGTACTGCTGATGGCTCCGAAAGCTGACGATTTGAAAACTGAATTGAGAGCTCCAAAAAATTTAGCTATTGTCAAATCTGAAGCTGCACAGATCTTTTTTATGATTACATAGGGCATTACTGTATGTTTGAAATTTCTAAATAATATTTAACTCTATTGTAAGCATCAATTATGTTTTGTGGCCGTATCAATATTTACTTAACCAGTCCTTCGAATTTGGAAAACGTAGGTGCGCGATATATATCGCTCGGAGCTTTTGGAATTTGCGCGCGCCTTTTTTGCGGGAGCACAATTCAAATTAACATGGATGAAATGATTACTGAATAAAGACCAACACAATTATAATGATACACACGTGTAATTCCAAGTGTGCCTTTGGCAACTTAAAGTGAAAACAGAAATAAAAACATATGTTTATATTGTAGTACAATATCTAGTCCACAATAATCCGATTATCTGGCAAACCAGGTGAATCTAATCACGGTAATGAGTCCACTTCCGCGTCTGAGAGCGCATGCTCACCAGACTCGCAGTCGCTTAAAACTTCAAACTCGGAAGTGGAATCGTTACCACAATCAGATTCACCGGAATCCGACGAATCAACCGGGGCTCTCTTTCGTTTTGATAGAGTCGGTATTTGAGGAGGCTGCAATGTCCATTTTTCGCTTTCTCCGAGTCGAGAGATACTGGCTTCGAAGTATAGCTTCGAAGTATTTAAACTTAAAACCTAATCTATGGCAATAATATTCAAATGAATTGCCGAATCCCGCATGCCGAAACATCAAACGAGGCTGCCAAAGAATTGACACTTTTTTGCGGGAACTCTCACGTGCAGCAGTTGTGACGAGGTGTACCCCAATCATTGAGTGAGAAAGACGCCGGCGGCCGCTTTGATCTTTGTTATTATGTTCGTAATCAACGTCATCGCTACTGAGAAAGATACACGGTGAATAGTCTTGTCGGCGTTTAACCATTGATGTGCTGTTTCTTAAAATCTCGTTCACTGGCTGCAAATTCCGAATCGCTGGTTTTTAGATCCGCGTGCGCCAAGGCGCGCAAGCGCAATTGCGCGCCTCAAAATCGAAGGACTGCTTAACCAAGTAAAATCTGTTATCTGAAGTCAAAAGAGGCCTCAACCATTCCACATGTGCATGCATGGGTCCCATGGGGGAAATCATGTATGGGTCCCATCAGGGCTGGCGATCTAGAAAATCCAGGAGGGCTATTAATAGCCCTCCTAGATATACCTAGGAGGGCTATAGCCCTCCTCAACTTTTAAAGTTTAAAATGATTTATTTTATCTGAGTTACTACTGCCGTTAGTTTGTCTATTTTTGATGTTGTATAACTCCATCTAAATTATTTTTTTTTTCATGTGGAAACAAAGTGTCCACAGAGTTGTGAATGTCAAAATCCCCCACAGTAATTATGGTATGGTGAATATTTAACTATGTTTTATATGTTATGAATAGGATAATTTATATGAACCAGAAACAAAATGTAAGAGTGTTTGTACTCAACAATTTGTCAGTCGGTGACCAACCCATGAAACGGAATTGGGTGAGTTTGTCCAGGTTAAAAGCATTCTCCATGAAAGTGTAATTTTACATAAAATACACAATCAAGAAAAATATTAACACCAGTATATTTGCACTTGAATATTGACTGCTGTTTCTCTCAAAGTAATCCATATTCCATTGCCGATCGCAGACTGCTGCTTGCAGCGGTCAAGTCGCTATCTAGAGATTTACTGGGTGTTTGCAATTGGGGACATAGAAAATAGTTTCTGAACTTTAATAACTGAATAACAGTGTAAACTAGAATACGTGGATACATTTAGCTAATTATATTAAAATATTGTCAATCGAAGCGATAAAAGACGGTTGCAAGCTAAATACAATTTTCACTGATAGGAACCAAAATCGGAACGAAAGGTTGACCTTAATTGGGACAGTGACATTTCGTTCTCACTATCAACAAACATGTGTTCATTTTATCCAGTGAAATATATTGTAAGCTCAATCTTATGAAGAGAAATAATTTATTTTGGTCATAAAATGTGTGAGAATCGATCAAAAGATCAGATTTACGAAACAGTTCGTTCCGGAATTTACTGATTCCGATATAATTCCCATTTGACATTACCGTCATGTCACGCATGCGCACAGTCCCCACACTGTACAATATAGTTAAGATTTCGATGCAGTATTTTACTCATTAAACACAATAAAATAACTAAATAATAAATGTCCTATCGTAGGCGAGGCGGGCTATAAAAAGCCCGCCTTGGAAAATTCTAGGCGGGCAGCCCACCAGCCCGCCTTGAGATTTCCAGGCCTGTCCCATGGGGGGAAATCATGAATGGGTCACATGGGGGAAATCATTTATGGGAGGGAAATGCATTGCAACTTCTCTAGGTTTATGATTTCTACCTAATGGCTTATCAACATTCATACCCATGGGCGTAGGAAGCTATACATATTGGGGGGGGGGGGTGTATCAGGGACGTATGAAAGAAGTTTGTATATAATGACAGCCGCTGGAGGTGGGGAGAGCACGAGAGGGGTGTCCCCTCTCATTAGTGGAGATCTGGGGAAATTTTTCTGAATTTGGTACATAGATCTTAATGTACTATAACTCCATGGGTGGTGGTGTACTTACAAGTGGTCTGGTTTTTGAGTGCCAGCAAATTGTCTGTTTCCCGCAAGTACTTCCACAATACAGCCCAGCCTCGCTTTCGGTTTTCCAGAGTAATTTTATTAAACCAACTTCCGGTCAGATATCCTTTTGCTGTTTGGCACCGCCGGTCATATTAACAGTGGGGCCAATTGTATGCCATGGATTTAATATAATTTTGTCCTGGGATAGGCCATTATAGATAATTCAATAGATAATCAACCACAATGCTGGGTAATCAAGAAATACACCATATTATATGGAGAATAACGGAACATATCCTGTGCTGGCCTAGATGAGGTGGCAGATGACGATACATGCACAACATGCTTTTGCTTACTTGAACGCTCTATGATCTTTTTGACGGTGCGAGAATCAAAATATTGCCTAACCGTTTCCCACCCTCCATCTACTGCTGCGTCTCCTCCTACACACCTCCCTCAATGAAAATGCCATTTAATTTCATGGAATTTTGGCCCTCCATCAGTCAGCCATTTTGATGTGGTAACAGAATTAGTAATCCCATCAACACATTCATTAGCGTAATCAATTTTATGATATTCCAAAGCCCATTTAATTTGTTTGATGGTGTCCAAAATTTCATAATTAAAATTGTATTGGAGAGGGTTACCCTCCCTTTTCCATTTAAATTCATTCTCTGATTTGAGACTTTTATTTCATGTAGACCTGTGTCGCACTCACTCAAAGAGGATATTTTATCATCTAATTCTTCTGATAATTCACGCTTTTGTGAGCTAACTACTTGAAATAATTGATCTAACTTCCTATTGATATCTGCTGAACCTGAATTATCACTCGTGTCATCCATCTAGAACAACTGAAACACGCTACACAATTTAAACAGATGTGTTCCCGTCAAAGCTTCTGACCCAAAGAAATACTTTCGGCCAGAAATCTCTTGTATACACCTGATATATAGAATTATCTCCCCTCCCACAAATTCAGTTATTCCCCTTTATTACAATTCATTAACCCTCGCTGCGTGTAGAAAATTATATGTCACACGACTAAGCATAAATTGCTTTGTAGTCACGTCCTTTAACAGCAGCCAACAAAAGTTCTTCGCAATCAGAGTATGCACCGTAATCTGGCTGGTCGAAACGATCATTTATAGTTGTGATAATGAGATCTAAAGATTCATAGTAAATATGTCTGTAGTGAGACTCTGGGTTTTCTGGATATTCTGCTGCTGCGTCTCCTCCTACACACTCCTCCAGTTTTTTTTGTGATATAGAATCGGTTCGCCTATTTGTTTCGTTTCCTTTGCAACTCGACATGTCTTCTCCCAAAAAAGCTTCCAGGAAGTTTCAGCTCTTATTGACACCAGAGTCTTGACAGTCATTGAAGCAATTGATTTGGCCTCACATGCCGATAGTTTCATTTTCTGTAGAGTTTCACTCAATGAGTCCGCATGTGATAAAGTTGAGTACAGCCAATGAAGTCCCAAAGAAGAAGTTGTACTTTCTCATCTGATAAGCAACACCTTGAACTTTGGCTTTGGTCTCAGTATCATTCGTTTCAGTCTCTACCCAGCGACTGGTAGTTCTGTAAAATTGTAATTAATTCTGTAATTGCCAGTACGCGCACAGTCCACCTTGTGGGACACATGGTTCGTAAACCAATTTAGGCCACTGTTAACATCCCTTCTTCTTTTAGTAAGCAATTAATTAATAACCAAAAAGCACTGAATAAACGCGGCGCGGAGGGTTAATGAGTTAATGCCGATTTTAACGATAATTAGTATGTGGTCGTTGGTGTGTTTCGACATCTAGTGGTACGCCCTCGGTCACTGGTCGATATGTTGTGGGGCTGGGTTACACCATAACGGTATTTCTTCTATATTCTGTCCCATGCTCTTCTCTAACCTGAACTGATCAGTCGTTTATCACTTCGATGACCATGCCCTTGCGCCATCTGGCATCTGTCGGATGTTGGAAATAGACAGATTGGCCGGCTAGTATCTGTGGTCTGGTCGTCGCCCGTTTATCAAATGATCCGTTCAGTCTCCCTTCTTGTCTCGCTTTTTGGATTACTCTCCCTTCGCATCGAATCATCAGTATTATCAACCTGGTACTTCGCCCAAACATCATCTGAGCAGGACTCAGGTCTCTTCGGGGGTGTGGGTTTGAATCCCACCGCTGCCACCATGTTAATAACACAAGTCGTGGTTATTAGATTTCAGATTTAATCTCTACTCATGGAATAGTTAGCTGAGGAGTGCCGTTTGCAGAGAAAGCCGCCAAAGTCATGCAACCATTAGGTCATGCATAAATTAGCCGATATTGAAATACATGCCGGCGGTGCGTGGTACCCAGGTTAATAGTAAATTTGTTACATGCAAATTTAGGCCACTGTTAACAACTTGACATGAACCAAAGATTTGTCAGCAATTAAAATATAATCGGAAGGAAGTTTCTAGAGTCCCACAAAGTGACCACATGACAATTTAGTCTCTTTAGCACCATTGGAGTCTATCAAAACCCAGAACAAGGGAATTCTTCAGAAAATAACATCCATTTGTTCAAATAGGAATGCTCATTGAAGCAGCTGATCATATAGCACATAACATCTAGCGATATTACTAGTCATTCTGTAATATTCAAATTGCACCCACCCACCTATTCTCGGCCTCACCATCAGTGGGCACCTTTACAGACAGTTAACTAATATTCAACAATGAATTAATTAATTATATTTTGATTGCGGTCCCAATTGTGTTTTTAACCCTTTACCCAACAAACCGGCCAAAAACGCCCAAATAAAGATTCAACAGCCTAAAATATCTTCGGTCTGTCTCAATAACACCATACAAATATGGATATCATTGGAACCGGTTCATTGACCACATTGTGATGGTTACAGTTATGCCCTGTGCCAATGCATTCTCTTATATATTCAAGTCGACCATAGGTCGCCTCGCATATATAAGAGAATGCATTGGCCTTAAAAAAAACAATTTCTTACATTTTTTAACAATTTTTATAATATTTTTCTACATTCTTTGACAATTTTATCATTTTTAATATGTGTTAAGCCAATGCATTCTCTTATATATGCGAGGCGACCTATGGTCGACTCGCATATATAAGAGAATGCATTGGCACAGGGCCGTTCTGTTGGTTAATGAGCCAATATGTGGCCTATTTTCTGCTGTTTCTGTTTGCTAGTTATGGAGAATTAGTATTATGCATATCACAGAGTAAATAAACATAGTAATAGTACGGTAAAGTAATGCCCTAAATAATCAACTCCTTAACCACAGCATAATTATGGGTAACTTTCCAGGATTTAGTCGGAAATATGGCTTGTTGCCATTCATCGGAAAGCTCTCAGAAGACTTCCTCTCAGTGACTCAGTGAGAGCTTTGCGATGAATGGCAACAATCCATATTTCCAACTAAATACTGAAAAGTGAGAGCTTTCCGATGAATGACAAGAAGCCATATTTCCGACTAAATACTGAAAAGTTACCCATAATTCTGCTGTGGTTAAGGAGTCGATTACTTAGGGCATTACTGTACTTGGCGAACTGGTCTTCAAAGTTTACAAGACAAAGGGCAATAAACACAGCTTGAGATTACCATAGTGAGTGGCATGATGCCAGATATTAGACAAAACTTGTTGATTCGGTCATTGAACCTCTCAACATGTATATGTGCTTTAGCGATTTTCCTTGTCAGAAGTTATTCCTGAGCAGTGAGTCTATCATGACCATTCAAAAAAGGAGGTATATGTTCATATGCACTTGACGCGACATCAGGATATCTTCCACAATAAAACTCCTGTCCACCAGGATAACACCACCTAGATTAAGATGGTTCAAAATTCCATATTTCTGAAATATATCTCGGTCACTCATAGCCTCTTCATAAAGATCAGATACGAACACTGCTGTTCATTAGGGGCCACAGCTATCAGGCATTTGAATGTATTGTGATGTTTATAATTTGAAAATAAATTACTTTGTCTTGCCAGATTTCTTGATATCTGCACATAGAATTCAGTGCAGTCAATAGAACACCGTACATTATTGAATCCTTTGAAGGATTTTGGCACAGTCATCTCTCATAGAATCAAATTGGCAATCTAAAAACCAAGTGGTAAATATACACCGTTTCTGACAGATTGAACAAATGTGCCTTTGTTTTGTAGCAATAACCTCGTCTGAGTCGCACCAGTGTTATGAGACCTCGTCTGAGTCGCACCAGTGTTATGAGACCTCGTCTTGAGTCGCACCAGTGTTATGAGACCTCGTCTGAGTCGCACCAGTGTTATGAGACCTCATCTGAGTCGCACCAGTGTTATGAGACCTCATCTGAGTCGCACCAGTGTTATGAGACCTCGTCTGAGTCGCACCAGTGTTATGAGACCTCGTCTGAGTCGCACCAGTGTTATGAGACCTCGTCTTGAGTCGCACCAGTGTTATGAGTAGCTCATCTGAGTCGCACCAGTGTTATGAGTAGCTCATCAGTTTGTGTTTGATGGTTTCGCTTTCCGATTCCAATAACTCAAGTTTGCAGATGCTGGTCCAAGGAAATTGAAAAGGGCCGTAAACTGCAAAAAAGTCAATCAAATCCAGTGAAGAATTTCATTTTTATGACATTGTCTTTGAGAGAATCCAGACTCAGTGAAGGTGAGTCACATGTATGACAACATCTTACATCAACCGATGTACAGTAATGCCCCAATTAATGAACTCCATAACCACAGCAGAATTATGGGTAACGTACTTTTCAGGATTTAGTCGGAAATATGGCTTGTTGCCATTCATTGGAAAGCTCTTCCCGAGAGCTTCCCGTTGAATGCAACAAGCCATATTTCCGACTATATCCTGAAAATTTACCCATAGTTCTGCTGTGGTTAAGTGTCAATTACTTTAGGACATTACTGTATGTTCACTCATATCTGTATATATAATTAGACACCCAAGATCATTTTGACATGTATTGAGATGTGCAATATTGAAAATCTAATAGCCGAGTCGATCAGGTTTTCGTCTTACTCTGGTGGAACGTCTTGGATGAATAGTTTCGCTGCTATATATAGTATTTCATCTTATGTGTTATATATATATGATGCAAGTCTTGATGTGAGTTGACAGTGCTGTCTGCACAATAAGGATTAATCGTCTGAAGTAGGCTGCGATGGCCAAAGCTATACAAATCAATGTACCTAAAAAAAGAATATTACAGATGTCAATTCATCTCAAAATAAAAAGTTAATTAATGATTAATCTTGCTTGTTGACAAATGGTCGAACTCTCCTTATCGGCGATTCAAATTCTATGACTTCCTCGTCAAGGGATTTGCCGGTAGATTGACGACGGCATCTTCTGTAGATAATCACTACTGCGATTTCAGCTATGACGATCCCGAGTCCAATTGCTATAAATACTATAACCCATTTCCAATTTGCCACTTCTTCAGTGCCACGGTCTATAAATAAAATGGCTAGTATAACCATATCTTAAATCAAATGATGCATTTGAGGTGTTTATTTCATTTTGAAGTATGATTGTTTTTATTTTAAACTGAATATTCAAGCCTGATGTAAACCAACCGTTTGTGTAGTTGCAGATGAGTGCTCACATACCGGCATGATACGATCAGGGTCCGCTGTATTCCAATTCCATTCTTGAAAAGAAACGTTGAATGTATCTGTTTGTTGCATCAGTCTGTTTAATTTGGGACTTTAAACTTATGAGATAATTCAAGTCATGGAGATTTGTAGTGGAGAATTAGTATAATATACATAGCACAGAGTAATTAAACATAGTAATAGTACGGTGTATGCAGTAATCTACTTGGCCAACTGGTCTTCAAAGTTTACAAGACAACATACAATAAAAACAGCTTGAGTTGCCATCGCCCTAGTAGAAATAGAATGATTCCCGCAACCATGATCACAGTCATATTCGCAACCTTGTCCGCAATCATCTGAGGAAGGTTGCATTTGGAACGATTCCCAACTTCCAAGTTAAGTATTCTAGCTTGCGCAACCATCAAATGGTTGCACAAACATCATGATGGTTGCGCAACCTCCGTAATAATTTCCGCAATCTTCCTAAAAAACTTCTCTGCAATCATCATTACAACCATGCATGCATCCCCACAATCATATTCGCATGCGCATCATCGCAATCTTTCTGACAACCTTGTTCATGATTCCCGTAACCTTCCTCGCAATATTCACTATGATTCCCACAATCATCATCGCAACCTTCTTTATGATTCTCGCAATCATCATCGCAACCATCCTCGCAACCTTCTCTATGATTCAATCAATCATCTTTACAATCATTCCCACCCCCCCAATAAAAAATAAACCTCAAAACCTTCACAGTGGGCACATGCATTACTAAAGAGTTTTGGCAGTTGAATCATCATATTAGTGCACATAACAGTTTAGCAAAATATACAATATGTACACTTTGTTGAGCCAGAAGGTTATCGAATCAGAGCACTTCCTTCGCTACAGTGGATCTTCATCGCAAGACATAACTTATAATATTTACAAAAATACTGACGTTGAAGCACTTGGGAGTCCACCATTCTTACTTGCTAAAATATGATCATGTTTGGAGCTCCTGATATATCACAACAAATTCATGTTCTTCCTGTTGAGTAATAAGTTTCCTTGGACTAAATAAAAGTTTCAGTTAATTTCACATTAAAAACTTTACTATTATTTACTTTCACCTCCAAAATAATGATGATTACACTTTTTGTTTATTAATTTGTGAGGAACTTTTTTGCCAACAATATTATCTGGTCACACAACAAAAACACCTCACTATAATTATATATTATATAACACATTATTTTAATTCACCTTTATTAACTAATATTAGGCAGGTAAGATTTGATATGAGCCCTAGACCTAGTAGATATTAAATGACAAAAAATGTCAAACTTTATAAAATATTTAATTTTAAATGGATAAATATCCTCTTAACAATTGAAAAGATAGTTCAGAACTATAACATATCAAGAATCAAGAAATTTATACAAGATAATAAACATTACTTACAATTTAATCAAGTGTCAGTGTTATGAGACCTCGTCTGAGTCGCACCAGTGTTATGAGACCTCGTCTGAGTCGCACCAGTGTTATGAGACCTCGTCTGAGTCGCACCAGTGTTATGAGACCTCGTCTGAGTCGCACCAGTGTTATGAGACCTCGTCTGAGTCGCACCAGTGTTATGAGGCCTCGTCTGAGTCGCACCAGTGTTATGAGACCTCGTCTGAGTCGCACCAGTGTTATGAGTAGCTCATCAGTTTGTGTTTGATGGTTTCGCTTTCTGATTCCAATAACTCAAGTTTGCAGATGCTGGTCCAAGGAAATTGAAAAGGGCCGTAAACTGCAAGAAAGTCAATCAAATCCAGTGAAGAATTTCATTTTTATGACATTGTCTTTGAGAGAATCCAGACTCAGTGAAGGTGAGTCACATGTATGACAACATCTTACATCAACCGATGTACAGTAATGCCCTAATTAATGAACTCCATAACCACAGCAGAATTATGGGTAACGTACTTTTCAGGATTTAGTCGGAAATATGGCTTGTTGCCATTCATTGGAAAGCTCTTCCCGAGAGCTTCCCGTTGAATGCAACAAGCCATATTTCCGACTAAATCCTGAAAATTTACCCATAGTTCTGCTGTGGTTAAGTGTCAATTACTTTAGGACATTACTGTATGTTCACTCATATCTGTATATATAATTAGACACCCAAGATCATTTGACATGTATTGAGATGTGCAATATTGAAAATCTAATAGCCGAGTCGATCAGGTTTTCGTCTTACTCTGGTGGAACGTCTTGGATGAATAGTTTCGCTGCTATATATAGTATTTCATCTTATGTGTTATATATATATGATGCAAGTCTTGATGTGAGTTGACAGTGCTGTCTGCACAATAAGGATTAATCGTCTGAAGTAGGCTGCGATGGCCAAAGCTATACAAATCAATGTACCTAAAAAAAGAATATTACAGATGTCAATTCATCTCAAAATAAAAAGTTAATTAATGATTAATCTTGCTTGTTGACAAATGGTCGAACTCTCCTTATCGGCGATTCAAATTCTATGACTTCCTCATCAAGGGATTTGCCGGTAGATTGACGACGGCATCTTCTGTAGATAATCACTACTGCGATTTCAACTATGACGATCCCGAGTCCAATTGCTATAAATACTATAACCCATTTCCAATTTGCCACTTCTTCAGTGCCACGGTCTATAAATAAAATGGCTAGTATAACCATATCTTAAATCAAATGATGCATTTGAGGTGTTTATTTCATTTTGAAGTATGATTGTTTTTATTTTAAACTGAAGATTCAAGCCTAATGTAAACCAACCGTTTGTGTAGTTGCAGATGAGTGCTCACATACCGGCATGATACGATCAGGGTCCGCTGTATTCCAATTCCATTCTTGAAAAGAAACGTTGAATGTATCTGTTTGTTGCATCAGTCTGTTTAATTTGGGACTTTAAACTTATGAGATAATTAAAGTCATGGAGATTTATAGTGGAGAATTAGTATAATATACATATCACAAAGTAATATACACATAGTAATAGTACGGTGTATGCAGTAATCTACTTGGCCAACTGGTCTTCAAAGTTTACAAGACAACATACAATAAAAACAGCTTGAGTTGCCATCGCCCTAGTAGAAATAGAATGATTCCCGCAACCATGATCACAGTCATATTCGCAACCTTGTCCGCAATCATCTGAGGAAGGTTGCATTTGGAACGATTCCCAACTTCCAAGTTAAGTATTCTAGCTTGCGCAACCATCAAATGGTTGCACAAACATCATGATGGTTGCGCAACCTCCGTAATAATTTCCGCAATCTTCCTAAAAAACTTCTCTGCAATCATCATTACAACCATGCATGCATCCCCACAATCATATTCGCATGCGCATCATCGCAATCTTTCTCACAACCTTGTTCATGATTCCCGTAACCTTCCTCGCAATATTCACTATGATTCCCACAATCATCATCGCAACCTTCTTTATGATTCTCGCAATCATCATCGCAACCATCCTCGCAACCTTCTCTATGATTCAATCAATCATCTTTACAATCATTCCCACCCCCCCAATAAAAAATAAACCTCAAAACCTTCACAGTGGGCACATGCATTACTAAAGAGTTTTGGCAGTTGAATCATCATATTAGTGCACATAACAGTTTAGCAAAATATACAATATGTACACTTTGTTGAGCCGGAAGGTTATCGAATCAGAGCACTTCCTTCGCTACAGTGGATCTTCATCGCAAGACATAACTGATAATAGTTACAAAAATACTGACGTTGAAGCACTTGGGAGTCCACCATTCTTACTTGCTAAAATATGATCATGTTTGGAGCTCCTGATATATCACAACAAATTCATGTTCTTCCTGTTGAGTAATAAGTTTCCTTGGACTAAATAAAAGTTTCAGTTAATTTCACATTAAAAACTTTACTATTATTTACTTTCACCTCCAAAATAATGATGATTACACTTTTTGTTTATTAATTTGTGAGGAACTTTTTTGCCAACAATATTATCTGGTCACACAACAAAAACACCTCACTATAATTATATATTATATAACACATTATTTTAATTCACCTTTATTAACTAATATTAGGCAGGTAAGATTTGATATGAGCCCTAGACCTAGTAGATATTAAATGACAAAAAATGTCAAACTTTATAAAATATTTAATTTTAAATGGATAAATATCCTCTTAACAATTGAAAAGATAGTTCAGAATTATAACATATCAAGAATCAAGAAATTTATACAAGATAATAAACATTACTTACAATTTAATCAAGTGTCAGCATGATGGGCGATGTGTTTCCATAGCTTCCGCAGCAACACATATATTAAAGAAAAGCTTAAAACCATACTTGAAATGTTGGCTTCAATTTATAGCTACATGGCGGTTTGCGCTCCAAAATGCAAGTACTATTTTTCGCTTTCGCAATTTTCCCGGTATCGAAATTGGTTGATAAATACATGTATCTTATCAACCTTTCTATGAGCATTCTTAACCCCAAAAAAAGAATCATTGATGTAATGAAAATACAACTTTACAGTGTTTTGGTCACAAACACAAAGCAGCCATTTGCACAACATGGAATAGAAAAGAGTGTTCCATTGTAATCCATTCCAGATATGGTAACAATAAAGACCGTTTCTCTGACTTCTGGCGAAAAGTAGAAAACGGCTGAAAAATGACTTTGGCAAGTGTTTTTCAGACCATACCAAACTGATATATCAAAAGTTTGTTTATTTATGGACATATTGTATCTGTCAAATGAGCCATGTCCGTTTAAATAATATTAAATGATATTTGTGGATAATTTTGACCCACTATTTTGTTGAAATCAGAAGAGTAAAAAATATTATGGATCGCAATAATCATGTGACATGTGTTGATAAAACAAAACATTTGTATATATATACATTGGGATTGAGGTGCAAGTTATTCAACTTGAACTAGCCTCTTTTCCAGAATCTTTCCTCTTTCTCAATGCTTCCAAAGACCTTCTCGCCGTAGAACAACGAGAGTTCATTGTCTTTGTCTCCAATGATCTTGAGATCTTTGGATGTCCTTCCTCATCTCTAATGTTCGACATATAACCTGCAAACAAATATGAAAAACTGACCAATTGGCGCAAATTATGATGCATTTAGTAGTTTGATATATACAAATTTTTCTTTAATAATATACACTGGTTTTACAGTCACAAATTATAATCGTGAAAGGCAACCAATTTTCCCATCGACTGGCGAATGCATAGTGAAAATTGACCAGTTAGTTTCAATTTAAAGCTTGTTGGTGTCAGGTTGGGTTTCATCTTTATGTTGTCCTTGTAATTAATGTGAATCCAATGTGAGCGACTTAAAATGAAATGCCTGATTAAATTTTTTAATTTTTTAACTTGTTTTTTTCGTTGAGGAAAAATTGGATGGTTGTTTATAATTCAAAGTCATCTTTAAAACAACTGTAAAGTAGTGTTAGGTTTACGATGTTTTAGTTACCTTGAATGGCACCTATAATCGTTTTATCCAATGGAATGGACTTTGCCATTCCATCTGCCGGTCTGTTCATTGCCACTGTCATTCCCTTGGCACAGCTCTGCCCCAATGTTTGCAAGCTGAAGAAGGTGTTCAGCAGATACCTAGCCTTCAGCATTGGTGACTCAACCTCCTCTATTGCTGTCTTCTGTGCAGCGATCCAGTACACCTTACTCCCGGGAGTAAGCTCAAATTTTTCTACTGGCTGAAAAATGAATCAATATTTTAGATTGGGTCAGTAGTTTGGAATAGCCTGAGAAAATATCAAGGTTGAATTCAAGGTCGTTTGAATGACCAGTGTTGGTGTGAGAAATTCTGTGAAAAACTAATATGGTATGAACGCTGTCAATGCATATAGTTGATAATATATCATATGGGCATTTTATTTGTCAGCTGAAGGCCCGTTCACACAAAAGCAATATGTCCAATGAGATATAAATATGTTAGTCATAGTAAACATCATGACTGGGACAGAAATGTTTGAACTCTGCGACGTTAATATTCAAAATTAACACGATTTTGTGGCTTTATTAAATAAAGCTCGATACTTAACATATATGTAGCTTAGTTTTAGTGGAAACTTATTGGATAGAGGTATAAATACTGTGAATAGTGTCCTGCGAAACCTCTATTTGACTTTTGCTAGTTCGAGATTTTCAAATTGTGGGGTATTTAAGAAATGACTGTACTCGCACCTGCCTAATAATAGTGACGGCACGATTATTAATTTTCAACAAAAAATCCTCATGATCACTATTATTCGGCAGTGGGACAAATAGCGAAAATGCCATCACTATTATTTATTTTCCTGAAAAATTCCACCCGTTACTATTATTTGGCCATCACTATTATTAGGCATGTGAGAGTAGTTGTCGATGTAGTTCGTGAGTGCATGATGGACATTTGCACATATCGGAGACGCATTAATACCGCGAAGGGGATCCGAATGTCGATCACCCACGAACTGCAACGACAACTACACTAACTGTGACACAGTCATTCCTTATAATTACAATCTCGAAATACATACAATTTTAAAAGTAATGTGGACTGAGCATGCATGTGAGTAATTAATGCTTCCAACAGAAACACTTTTGAACATTATGTATTATGTCGCAGTGATCCGACAGCGAACATATATGAGCTGATATCTAAGCTGATATCAGTCGTCTCTAAGGCGTTGCTATGACGTACATGATGTTAAATTGTAAATCCAATCAGAAACGGGAAATTTGGATAAGATCAGAATGAATGTAACTATAATACTATATTGACAAATGGACAAACATAATTTGGTTTTTATGTTTACCCATACCATAGTACCCTTGTGGCATATCTTAAATCAAATGATGCATTTGAGGTACTTATTTCATTTTGAAGTATGATTGTTTTGATTTTACACTGAAGTTCATGCCTGATGTATACCATCTGTGTAGATGCAGACGAGTGCCCACATACCAGCAAGATGTGATCAGGGTCCGCTGTATTCCAATTCCATTCTGGAAAAGAAAAATTGAATGTATCTGTTTGTTGCATCAGTCTGTTTAATTTGAGACTTGAAACTTATGTGCCAATTTAAGTCACGGAGATTTATAGTGGAGAATTAGTATAAAATGCATATCAGAGAGTAATATACATGTACCCGTAGTAAATAGAACTGTATATGCAGTAATCTACTTGGCCAACTGATCTTCAAAGTTTACAAGACAACATACAATAAAAACAGCTTGAGTTGCCATCGGTGTCATACTGAGTGGCATAATGCCAGATATTAGACGAAACTTTTTGATTCGTTCATTGAACCTCTCGACATTAACATGTATACATGCTTGAGTGATTCTCCTTGTCAGAATTTCCTCCTGAGCGGTGAGCCTATCATGACCATTCAAAAAAGGAGGTATGTTCATGTGCACTTGACGTGACATCAGGATATCTTCCACAATAAAACCACTGTCACCAGGAAAAGATCACCTGGATTAAGATGGTTCAAAATTCATCATTTCTGAAATATATCTCGGTCACTCATAGCGTCTTCATAATGGTCAGACACGAACAGTGCTGTTACATTAGGGGCCACAGCTATCAGGCATTTTAATGTATTGTGATGTTTATAATTTGAAAATAAATTACTTTGTCTTGCCAGATTTCTTGATATCTGCACATAGAATTCAGTGCAGTCAATGGATGCCGTACATTCTTGAATCCTTTGAATGATTTTGCCACATACATTTCCAGAACATTCTTAACAGGAAACATCACATCTCTCATAGAATAGGCAATAAAAACAGCTTGAGTTGCCATCGGTGTTATACTGAGTGGCATGATGCCAGATATTAGAAATTATTTTTGATTCGTTCATTGAACCTCTCGACATGTATCCGTACTTTAGCGATTTTCCTTGTCAGAAGTTACTCCTGAGCTCATGGTGAGTCTATCACGACCATTCAAAACAGGAGGTTAGTTCATGTGCACTTTATATTTGGATAGTAGTATATGGTATCATGGGTAGACACGCCCTTATTTAACATGGTGGGTATGGGCCAACCACTTTTCCTAAAAATGGTTGGGGGGAAAAACATTTTTTTTTTAAAGATTTTGATATAACAGCTCGAGCTAGTGGCTATGTTGTCCCCCTCTACAAATGCAAAAACAAACAGCTGATGACATTATATGGATTGAGATAACATGAAATTAACTATAAACCAGTGTCAATATCAGTTTATTATGGTAGTCATTCTCCCAGTGGAACTTGGTGGTTGTGAAGTGAGGTCAGATTCGGTGGCTAAATAATTCAAAAAGTGAAATACTTGATGCATACTATATATAGAAATAATCAGCAGACTGCACCCATATTCTATGTAGATCTTTATTTCTTTTGTGCTTGATAAAGTGACGTACCAAATTTCTGACCTGAGTATAAAACATTTGGGGGGGATGCAATTAACCCATATTGAAAAACTATTTGCATAAGAAAAATTTAATTTTGGCCAACGCATAGCAGATTGGTCACTAAAAGTAAGAAACATATTGAAATGTCAGGTACGATAAAACTTTGGTGCCTGAGATTTATGTCCTGTTTTGTCCCCCTCTACAAATGCAAAAACAAAAACAAAGAGCTGATGACATTATGTGGATTGAGATTACATGAAATTAACTATGACCCAATGTCTTTCTTACATAGTATCATACCTGTATCTTTCATGGGGTAGTCTGTGTCAATATCAGTTATGGTAGTCATTCTCCCAGTGGAACTTGGTGGTTGTGAAGTAAGGTCAGATTCAGTGGCTAAATAAGAGAAAAAGTGAAATACACCCATTTAGGCCTTACTCAAGTTATTATCCAGAAACGAAAAAATTTGATAAACAGTAAGAAAGAAAAAAACCGAAACCATAAGATGAGGTCTGGTGTTTTAAGGAGGGCTATAGACCTCACCCTCCTGAAATTAAATTAAGGAGGGGACTATAACGATGCACCCCCTAAGTATTTTCGAGGTGGGTATCTGCATCAAAAGATGAAAATTGGAATTTTGAGACAGTCTGTGAAAATACTCAAAATATGCAGTTGTGGGGGGAAAACAGGCCTTTCAATTGGTATATAGGTTGTTGCGACAGCTGTCTGCGGTGAATATGAAAAGTATGATTTTCTGGGATATTTTGGGGAAGAAATCGTCTCACGGCGATAATTAAATGGCATTTTTCCGCGATAGAACACTGACAACTGACTTAAATTGATCGTCGGTGTCCGAACATTAGGGAAGAAATATTCACTCACCTTCAGTTGGTCAGATATGCTATCCAAGCGTTTATTTCCAAAAAAAAATGTCAACAAATATTTGTCGACTGATATTTCTCCACCTCAAAATCTACGACTTCCGGTTTTTGTTCGTGTCCGTTGATCCACTGTGGATATATTTCTACAGTTTTTCGTGATCCTTTTAATGAAAGTTTTATTGTTATTGTTGCGCCTAGAGACGCTTTGTAAATTATAGTTTATAGTTCATAGGATTATAGGATTATTTTCAACTGCTCAGTTTATAGTTCTTCTGAAATTCATGATGAAAAATTAGAGTTAGTTTAAAAAAAAAATCTCATTTAGTATTTATACCTTATCTCATCTCACAATATGTGATTTTCCCGTTATATTGTTCATGACTTGGTGTGGTTCCCTAGTAGAAATGGAACGATTCCCCAACCATGATCACAGTCATATTCGCAACCATGTCCGCAATCATCTGAGGATGGTTGCATTTGGAACGATTCCCAACCTCCAAGTTAGAGTATATTCTAGCTTGCGCAACAATCAAAATGGTTGCGCAACCATCATGATGGTTGCGCAACCACCATAATGATTCCCGCAATCATCCTCAAATGATTCCCTACAATCATATTCGCATGCATCGATCATCGCAATCTTCCTCGCAACCTTCTTTATGATTCCCACAATCATATCATCGTGTCCATTCTCGCAACCTATAGCTTAATGATGATTGTGGGAATCATAAAGAAGGTTGCGAGATGGGAATCATAAAGAAGGTTGCGAGGATGGTCATGATGATGATTGCGGGAATCATAAAGAAGGTTGCGAGATGGGAATCATAAAGAAGGTTGCGAGGATGGTCGCGATGCGATGACCATCCTCGCAACCTTTATGATTCCCATCTCGCAACCTTCTTTATGATTCCCAAAATCATCATAGCGACCATCTTCACAACCTTCTTTATGATTCCCATCTCGCAACCTTCTTTATGATTCCCACAATCATCATTAAGCTATAGGTTGCGAGAATGGACACGATGATATGATTGTGGTAATCATAAAGAAGGTTGCGAGGAAGATTGCGATGATTCCCATCTCGCAACCTTCTTTATGATTCCCGCAATCATCCTCGCAACCTTCTTTATGATTCCCGCAATCATCTTCACAATCATTTCTACCCCCCCCCCCCCCAATTAAATATAAAGTTTACAACCTTCACAGTGGGCACATGCATTACTATAAAGAGTTCTGGCAGTCAAATCATCATTGCAATCTAATTGGTATACAAATGGGGATAACAAATTAGTGCACATAACAGTTTAGCACAATATGCAATATGGACACTTTGTTGAGCCGAAAGGCTATCGAATCAGAGCACTTACTTTGCTACAGTGGATCTTCATCGCAAGACATAACCGATAATATTTACAAAAATACTGACTTTGAAGCACTTGGGAGTCCACCATTCTTACTGGCTAAAATATGATCATGTTTGGAGCTCCTGATATATCACAACCAATTCATGTTCTTCCTGTTGAGTAATAAGTTTCCTTGAACTAAATAAAACTTTCAGTTAATTTCACATTCAAAACTTGCAAAAACTTTACTATTATTTACTTTCACCACCAAAATATTGATGATTACACTTTTTATGTTTACCCATACCATAGTATGGTAAACATAGTGTCGTTGCCCGGATTGACCACTCGTCGTCCGTCCGTCTGTCTGTCCGTCTGTCTGTAGACGCTTTACGAGTAATGCGATAACTCAAACATTTTTTATCCGATCGAAACCAAAATTTGTATATGGGTTTCTCAGCCCAAAATACAGATCGAGTTTGAATTTGGGTTTGATCCGAGATTTAGTTACAGAGTTATGGCCCTTTTTCAAGTTCCAGCTTAATTAGCTTTATCACTCTATGAGACATATCTGTGTTGGAGTCACTAATAGGTTGAAATCAAAGCCACGTCTGTGTTAACATTGTGTTAATGTGACCAAGCTCGGTGCCCAATAAGTGTGATTTCACTTGTGAACTTAATAGTAAGGTGTGAATTGTTTAAAGTTTTTGCACTCATGAAAAAGATGGGGTAAGGATTTATGAGAATAGCTCATCGCTGTCGCCAAGGTATGGGTTAAACATCTGCCGATCGCGATCGGCCTCTCGTTGTTTATTAATTTGAGAGGAACTTTTTTACCAACAATATTATTTGGTCACACAACAGTGTGAAAAACCTCTCACTATAATTATATATTATAGAACACATTATGTCAATTGACCTTTCCTAATTAATATTAGGCAGGTAAGATTTGATATGAGCCCTAGTATATATTAAATAACAAAAAATGTCAAACTTTATAAAATATTTAATTTTAAATGGATAAATATCCTCTTAACAATTGAAAATAAAGTTCAGAACCATAACATATCAAGAATCAAGAAATTTATACAAGATAATAAACATTACTTACAATTTAATCAAGTGTCAGCATGATGGGCGATGTGTTTCCATAGCTTTCACAGCAACACATATATTAAAGAAAAGCTTAAAACCTTACTTGAAATGTTGGTACAATTTATAGCTACATCATGGCAGTTTGCGCTCCAAAATGAAATACTATTTTTCACTTTCGAAATTTTCCGGGTATCGAAATTGGTTGATAAATATCCTATCAACCTTTCTACGACCATTCTTAACTCAAATAAAGACGCATTGATGTAAGGAAAATACAACTTTACAGTGTTTTGGTCACAAACACAAAGCAGCCATTTGCACAACATGGAATAGAAAAGAGTGTTCCATTGTAATCCATTCCAGATATGGTAACAATAAAGAGCGTTTCTCTGACTTCTGGCGACAAGTTGAAAACGGCTGAAAAATGACTTTGGCAAGTGTTTTTCAGACCATACCAAACTGGTATATCAAAAGTTTGTTTATTTATGGACATATTGTATCTGTCAAATGAGCCATGTCCGTTTAAATAATATTAAATGATATTTGTGGATAATTTTGACCCAATATTTTGTTGAAATCAGAAGAGTAAAAAATATTATGGATCGCAATAATCATGTGACATGTGTTGATAAAACAAAACATTTGTATATATATACATTGGGATTGAGGTGCAAGTTATTCAACTTGAATTAGCCTCTTTCCCAGAATCTTTCCTCTTTCTCAATGCTTCCAAAGACCTTCTCGCTGTAGAACAACGAGAGTTCATTGTCTTTGTCACCAATGATCTCGAGATCTTTGTGTGTCCTGTCTCGTCTCTAATGGTCGACATATAACCTGCAAACAAATATGAAAAACTGATCAATTGGCGCAAATTATGATGCATTTAGTAGTTTGATATACACAAATTTTTCTTTAATAATATACACTGGTTTTACAGTCACAAATTATAATCGTGAAGGGCAACCAATTTTCCCATCGACTGGTGAATGCATAGTGAAAATTGACCAGTTAGTTTCAAATTTAAAGCTTGTTGATGTCAGGTTGGGTGTCATCTTTATGTTGTCTTTGTAATTAATGTGAATCCAATGTGAGCGACTTAAAATGAAATGCCTGATTTAAAAAAAAAAAATTTTAACTTGTTTTTTTCATTGAGGAAAAATTGGATGGTTGTTTATAATTCAAAGTCATCTATAAAACAACTGTAAAGTAGTGTTAGGTTTACAATGTTTTAGTTACCTTGAATAGCACCTATGATTGTTTTATCCAATGGAATGGACTTTGCCATTCCATCTGCCGGTCTGTTCTGTGCCACCTTCGTTCCCTTGGCACAGCTCTGCCCCAATGTTTTCAAGCTGAAGAAGGTGTTTAGCAGATATCTCACCTTCAGCATCGGTGACTCGACCTCCTCTATTGCTGTTTTCTGTGCAGCGGTCCAGTACACCTTACTCCCGGGAGTAAGTTCAAATTTTTCTACTGGCTGAAAAATGAATCAATATTTTAGATTGGATCAGTAGTTTGGAATAGCCTGAGAAAATATCAATGTTGAATTCAAGGTCGTTTGAATGACCAGTGTTGGTGTGAGAAATTCTGTGAAAAATCAATATGGTACGAACGCGGTCAATGTATATACTAGTAGTTGATAATATATTAGATGGGCATTTTATTTGTCAGCTGAAGGCCTGTTCACACAAAAGCAATATGACCAATGAGATATAAATATGTTAGTCATAGTAACATCATGACTGGGTCAGAAATGTTTAAACTCTGCGACGTTAATATTCAGAATCTGCAATGCATGGATGGGTCTTACTAAACACAAAACAGTATAATAGTCATATTAGGCTATGGTACTGTAGGGTTGCTTATTGCAGTAACTAATCAAAGTGTATTCAATATTATTTAGAAACAAGAGATGAGCTAGAGTGCTCAAATAATATATGCATCAGACCATTGATAATTTGGAGTCCCTAAAATGCAAATTTGACATCATGAGCTTATTTATTTTATTTAAATGTGGCTTAAAAGGACTATATTAGTTTGAGATCTGGATCAAATTATATTATCTAAGTTTATATATATTTGACACTTCTATTGAAATAAGGCTGTACATGTACACTCCTAAAAACATAAATTAATATTTTAATAAACCTCCAACACTAAGATCTAAAGAAAAAAAAAAACTATTGAATTTCTTCATTTGTCTGATACTATACTAATTTTGTGTTGACATTTAGCTAATCGTGACTGCTAGATATCATGCATGTAGAGTGCGTCTGTAATGCAGAAAACAAATCTGCAATTAAATCTACGAAATCTTGGACTGCAGGTGTTAACAGGAGACATGTCATGGGTGGAATGGCTTCTAAACGGTACCAAGCAAATTTAAAAGAAGATGCAAATCCTATATTATTTCTGTTCAGTGCATCGACAATGGCCCACAGGTCCCTCAAAAAATATTTGTTCACCTTTACCATACAATGGACCTGTGCAGTGGCTTACTCAATGTCATCATCCTCTGCGACAACCGATGATGAATTGGAACAGTTTTCTTCACATTTGCCACAGGCGTTGGTGCATTTCAAACCGTTCTGTTTGCAACTGCATTGCTGTGTCACAACCAGTGGTGCAATTGCATCGAATTACCTTTAGTAACGTTGTTGGTGCTGGTGGAAGGTCCGTCGATTTTGGGACTATACGTTCCTCTGTAGCTAACATTGACGCATTGCTAACTCTCTTTCAATTTTTGTTGATCGCATAACAAACTGACCTCATGTGAGGGCACATGACGTTTTTAACCTTGCTGATTCCTCATCTCATGTGAGGGCACATGAAGTTTTTAACCTTGCCGATTCCTCATGTGAGGGCACATGAAGTTTTTAACCTTGCCGATTCCTCATGTTTTAGAAACATCAATACATTCTGCATTGTCGCACATAATTTTGTAAGGTTCCTCTGTAGCTAACATTAACGCATTGCTAACTATCTTTCAATTTTTGTTGATCGCATAACAAACCGACCTCATGTGAGGGCACATGAAGTTTTTAACCTTGCTGATTTCTCATGTGAGGGCACATAAAGTTTTTAACCTTGCTGATTCCTCATGTGAGGGCCCATGAAGTTTTTAACCTTGCTAATTCCTCATGTGAGGGCACATGAAGTTTTTAACCTTGCCGATTCCTCATGTGAGGGCACATGAAGTTTTTAACCTTGCCTATTCCTCATGTTTTAGAAACATCAATACATTCTGCATTGTCGCACATAATTTTGTAAGGTTCCTCTGTAGCTAACATTGACGCATTGCTAATTCTCTTTCAATTTTTGTTGATCGCATAACAAACCGACCTCATGTGAGGGCACATGAAGTTTTTAACCTTGCCGATTCCTCATGTGAGGGCACATGAAGTTTTTAATCTTGCCGATTCCTCATGTGAGGGCACATGAAGTTTTTAACCTTGCCGATTCCTCATGTTTTAGAAACATCAATACATTCTGCATTGTCGCATATGCCGTTTCTATATTTAGTGCTGGATTTTGAAAACAAAATGGAATTCAAGTTGTGGAATAGTATCTTTTTCAGGTTGGAGTAAGAAATTCCTCTCAACAAATTTCTCTCGCGCACAGGTGGTGTGTTTCTGAACAAGTGTAGTGTTGGTACAACAGGAATATGGTGAAGTGCAGTGGTGGTGTGTTTCTGAACAGGTGTAGTGTGGGTAACTACCAAGGTGAGGGTGTTTGACTAGAGGGTGTGTTCAGACTCAAATCAACTCAAAGCCAATGTGATATTGCGTTGTCTTTATAATAACAAACATGAAATATCGACCTAGTGATACAAGAGTCCTGTCCTACAACAATCAGTCTCGAACTATGTTATAGTCTGGTGTACAATTACGAACTATGATAGAGTGTCCTATATAGTGCCTAGTGTATATTATATCCACTATAACAGAGCGTCCTATGTAGTGTCTCGTCCTCCTATCCACCACCTAGTGTGGTGTATCTACACCTCTATAGACACAGGGTAGGAACTGATCCATAAGAAAAGATCCTCTTGTGATTTTCGGTCCAGTTCACAATCGATACGTTTCCAGTTCACTTGCGAGTTTTTTGTACTTGGTCCAAAACAGACGTGCTTTACACCATGTACCAAACTACCGTATCGCAATAACCATTAGCGATTCAATTCAAACAAAAGTGAGTCTAGAGTGAAGTTTTTGTATGCTTCGTTGACAAGATAATTACGATGGCCATCTTGTAATTTATTGAGGAATTTTAGATATTGTGCGATTGCATCAATATAAATTGAATATTTCCCCTATTTGAGCCGTACAGCATGGTTTACTGCTTTGGAACCTACCATTAGTGCCATTTTACAGAATGCAGGGTTTCCGCTAGGGGGTAGGGGAATGGGGCCTGTTTGTAGATAGGGGAAAACACGAACACCTGCTTCGAAAATTTAGAAAAGTGCAACACTAGAAATGCATTGTCCAGCACGCCCAGAACGCGAATTACGATTATAATTCTGGTATGTATACATTCTCAAAATTAAAACAAGAAATGTAACAATTTACATCGTTTATGTGATACAACAGTCAGTCAATTAACCACATTATTGTGATTGAACTGAGTGAAATAAAAACGAACTTTTAACTGATACTAGCTCCAGATTTATTTTTTATTTCCGGTGGGTAGAATAATTAAATGTACTATGATATTTCGTACCAGTTAAAATTCAACTATACTCTTCGCAGTTCTCTTCGCAGTTCATGACCAACAGTAACATTCACTCGTCTTTTAAAAATTAATTCGATCTACGAACACTGGTTTAAAAAGCTTGGAACTATTTTGTTGTCGCATTCAATCATTTGGGGGTCGCACAATTGAAATTACCTTGAGAGAATTGCTGCTATCGGCGGGAAAGTGTTAGCTATGATGCTTCATTGGGCGGGGGGGGGGGGGGGGGGGGGGGGGGGGGGTATTGCTATCGGCGGGAAAGATATATACTTGGTAACCAACGAAGCTATGCTATGACGCTTCGTTGGTAGAGTTACGTCACAAATATTGCATTCGCATCGTACACAAAATATATCGTTTCCGGCTATATATTACGAATCGATATGCTGAGGGTTTTACGGTTACACGAAATTCCAGGGTTTTCAAGGAGTTTGCATTAAAACAAGGGGTTCAAGGGCCCTGGGAGGGGAATGGGTCAGGGGAAAACTCAGGAAAACTTGGCTAGGGGAAAACTTGGCTAGGGGAACGGGGCCGTCGAAGGGACCCCCTGCCGGTATAGCGGAATCCCTGCAGAATGAGAGGTGTGTCTTTTCACAGGGTGCTGTGTCGTTGAGCGTTACACCCGGTCCCCATATCTCACGTCCATACAAGAGAATTGGTTTTACTAGTATGCGAAATAATTTGAGAAGGAGTGTAACTGGTAGGTCATTCTGTTGACATTCGTGCTTGATTTTATATTTTACTTTTTGTTCTTTGAGTGTTAGACTCTCTGCTGATTTGAAATGTCCTATTACAAGTTTCTAATGATGTGGTAAGAAACACCTCTACAACTATATGGTGTGTTTCTGAACAAGTGTAGTGTTGGTACAACAGGAATGTGGTGAAGTGCAGTGGTGGTGTGTTTCTGAACAAGTGCAGTGTGGGTAACTACCAAGGTGAGGGTGTTTGACTAGAGGGTGTGTTCAGACTCAAATCCACTCAAAGAGAGTGATGTATATCATTGAGGAGCCCTATGGGGTAATTATCAAGTAGTGGGTACCATGAACATTATAGTACAGGAATAAACAATTTGTTAATACGAATCAATATTTTATGTATTTCTAATGAGGTAATAATTAATTGTACATGTAATAGAGTTTTGTAGTAAATCGAAATGTGGAACCCATCACATAGTTCCTTTAATGAACATGATACAAAAATGCATATAACATAAATATAACATAAAAATGATGATAAATATATAAAATATACTATTCTTCATTGGTTGAATTACTTGTCCTATGGTCTTCATTAGAAACCTGCTTATTAGAAGGCTGATGATATGACATCTCCATCTCCCTTCCATTCGCATAACTGCTGAATGTCTTTCATTGTCGATTAGAGATCCATCTACCTTTTGGACCCTTCTTGGCGTCAAGGCTACTTGGCGTACTTGCTGTCTTAGGCCAAAAAAAAAAACAGTCTGTTTCCGATAACATGGGGAAATTTTTCCAGGCAGGCAGGCAGGGTTTTTTTTTGTTTTACACTTTTTTTTTTTTTTTTAAATTTGTCATTTGAACAGATTTGAAAGCGATAAAACAGTGCATTAACATGTATTAAAGAGTTTTGAATATCATATACCTGCCAACTGCCCAAGTATTGGATCTCATTCATAGCAGTACCATTTTGAATAGACAGGGAAATTGTTGATGGGATCAATATTGCTCTCAGATATATTCATGTATTCTGACAAATACCGACCGGTGATCACTTGATAGAGTTCAAAGTAGTTTAAGTTTAGAATTTTATTTGACAGAATATCCAACATGCATAAAAATAAACTCTAAACCCCCAATTGAAAGTTTGAGCTGAACTTCCCCTATAGGCCTGTAAAGTAAGACCCCCCACCCACAATTGAAAATTTGAGCAGCAGAACCCCCCCCCCCCCCCCCACACAATTGAAAAACTTACCCTCAAGGCCTGTAAAGTAAGAACCCCCCCCCCCCACAAGTGAAAATTTGAGCAGAACTTCCCCTATAGGCCTGTAAAGTAAGAACACCCCCCCCCCCCCCAATTGAAAATTTTAGCAGAACTTCCCCTTTTTGGCCTGCAAAGAAACCCACCCCCCCCCCCCCCACAATTGAAAATTTTAGCAGAACTTCGGCCTGTAAAGAACCAAACTAAGACTCCAGTCAAATCAACATACAATGGCTTCAAGATTATACGTATACGTTGCGTAATTTTCCGCGTGCTTCTATAGTCGGATCATATACGAAGAGTGGTGCCGACATACAGGTATTCGGTCCGTCATCAACAGTTACGTTCCAGGGATAAAACAGGTACAGGTTGATATAGGTATCATGTTTCTCTCTATGATAAATTATGGGGAGAGTTGACAATAACTGTGGTCGTAAACGCGTTTGCCTGGCATGATTCCCCGCAGGAATTTCCTGCAATATCAGCTGGTTGCGGAAATGACAATTAAAAACTACAGTTGAAGGGCAAACTACTATAAATCACAACGTTATGACAGCCATACGAAAACAAAAGCATTGTAGCTTGCATCATCCCATTGGCAATGTGTTCCATGTACTTGTGAAAACTTCTGAGCAAGCGATTTTAGTATCAGAAGTCTGTTTGTAGCAACATGCAAGTACGGTATAGTGCGTACATGCCTTTTTTGCTCGCAAACGATCACACAGTCACGTAAATATATCGGACACTATGTTTTTTATAGAGATCCCCATATATTAAAAATGGGCCATGCATTGTGTACAGAATGCTGTTCCTTGTATTCATTGCAAGGTCACTGCAAACGATATAGCCTGATATAGCTTAATCACGGACAGTCATTTTCTCGCCAAAACGCACGTGTTTTCACTGCATGGTGTTATCGCGTACATTGTTGTCGCTCGTGCATGGTACATATCATATGTCAGTTTCAGAAATAAACTGCGTAGACGGGCGGTGTTAAATAGTATATTTCAATGCGATGTCGTACGTTCTATATTTAGCCCGATTCCAGGAATTCGCGTCATCAGGTTTACGTTTCTGGGAACAGCTTTGTCACCGCCCAATTACGCGAAGGATTTAAGTTTGAGGCGCTATAATACATTGTATTTTCTTTACAAACACAGCCCATAAACGACGTGGGATTTCCGATTGATTGATTGATTGATTGGGGTTTAACGTTGTTTTAAATATATATGAGACTAGCCGATGAGCCCGACGTTGTCCGGGCTATTCAAAAACCAAATTTCATATCGATAGCTCTACCCGTTTCCGAGATCTGGTCTGCGCATGCGCGAAGCTGGCGTCGCACGGGCTCCGCGACCCGATAAAATTCGTATCCGGGGCAAGATACATTCACATACCAAATTTCAAGTCGATAGCTCCACCCGTTTCCGAGATCTGGTCTGCGCATGCGGGAAGCTGGCGTCGCACGGGCTCGGCGACCCGATAAAATTCGTATCCGGGGCAAGATACATTCACATAGCAAATTTCAAGTCGATAGCTCCACCCGTTTCCGTCTGCGCATGCGCGAAGCGGGCGCCGCACGGGCTCGCCAATACGACGTTGACGACCGCCTGGTCAAACTACACACACGTACCAAGTTTCGTCCCGATCGGTCGAGAATTGTAGATTTGTATAAATGACATACATACAGACAGACAGACAGACAGAGGTCTTCAAAATATATAGGAGATGTGCTCTTACAGCTGATCGTATATGTGACCCTCCATATCAAATCCAGTTGTAAGTCGGGATTTTTTTACCCTGTGCCAATGCATTCTCTTATATATGCGAGTCGACCATAGTTCGCCTCGCATATATATACCGGTGAGAGAATGCATTGGCCTAACAATTTTAGCTCAACTTTACTTTGTAAAGTTTGAGCTATTGCCATGACTTTGTCGTCCGTGTGTGCGTAAGGCGTCAACAATAGAGGCTACAGGTCGTACCTTTGATCGGATCATTATGAAATTTGTCATAGCTGTTGACATCAACATTTGTACTGGAATGATTCATTTTGGGGTCATTCGGAAAAATAACATGGCCGCCAGCGGCCATCTTAGATTTCAAAATTCAATCCATTAGCACGGGCCACAGGTCGTACTGTTCGTCTGATCATCATGAAATTTGTCATGGATGTTAACAATGACATGTAGATGGGAACGAGTAATTTTGGGGTCATTGGGCCAAAAAACATGGTCGCCAGCAGCCATCTTGGATTTTACTCTTTGTATGACTAAATCCTTTAGCACGGGCTACAGGTCCTACTTTTAGTCTGATCATCATAAAATTTGTCATGGATGTTAACAATGAAATGTAGATGGGAACGAGTAATTTTGGGGTCATTCGGCCAAAAAACATGGCCGCCAGCAGCCATCTTGGATTTTACTCTTTGTATGACTAAATCCTTTAGCACGGGCTACAGGTCGTACCTTTAATCTGATCATCATAAAATTTGTCATGGCTGTTGAAATTGGAATGTAGATGGGAACGAGTCATTTTGGTCATTTTGGGGTCATTCGGACAAAAAACATGGCCGCCAGTGGCCATCCTTGATTTCAAAATTCAATCCATTAGCACGGGCCACAGGTCGTACTGTTTATCTGATCTTCATTAAATTTGTCATGGATGTTAACAATGACATGTAGATGGGAACGAGTCATTTTGGGGTCATTCAGCCAAAAAACATGGCCGCCAGCAGCCACCTTGGATTTTACTCTTTGTATGACTAAATCCTTTAGCACGGGCTACAGGTCATACCTTTAGTCTGATCATCATGAAATTTGTCATGGATGTTAACAATAACATGTAGATGGGAACGAGTCATTTTGGGGTCATTAGGGCAAAAACATGGCCGCCAGCAGCCATCTTGGATTTTACTCTGTGTGTGACTAAATTCTTTACTGCTCATTTTTACACTCCATTTTAATCTCTCTATTCATTGCTCATCAAAAATTACCTTCTTTACAAAGTTGAGCTACAGTGTCGTTGACACTTTCATTTTAAAATAAATGTTTCTTACAATTTTTAGGACATAAAAAAATAAAAAACATCCATTGCCCTGCAAGGAGCCCCATACATATGTAGAAGCATATAGAAGAGTGTCTTCTGCTCATGTTTGTCTGGGGCTCTGTATGGGTGAAATTATAAAATTGTTAAAAGAATACAAGAAAAGATTATTAAAATTGTAAAAAATTGTTAGGCCAATGCATTCTCTTATATATGCGAGGCGACCTATGGTCGACTCGCATATATAAGAGAATGCATTGGCACAGGGTAAAAAAAATCCCGACTTACGATTGGATTTGATATGGCGGGTCACATATATCAAAATGATATCAAGATTGAACTGAGGGCAGAAGGTCACAGCGGGGACAAATATAAACTTTTCCTTGCCCCACTGCCTCCTCCAGGTCTGCCACTGTTGTTATACTGTTCAGAAGAATCAGCTTTCTGTTCTTCCCAGCTTTACAGAGATAAAAATCCCTGATCTAGCTGCCTCTGCACTGCTGGAAACAGCTGAGTGATCCGGATGTCCAGTGCAGTCTTGGTTAGAGTTCTGTCCACCTCTATAGGACTATCAGCTGGTCTTCCTGTAAATAAGATAACATCATTCAAACTCACTGTGAAAATTTGGGATCAAAATAGCAAGAAAATATATACTTCATCCCTTAGTTCATTAGTCGATCTGAATGTTAAATATATAGATGTGCAACATGTATATAGATGATGGGAAAACATTATTTTTTTATGGAGTTATTGACCTTATTCGACTTTAAAAATTTCAACATTTTTTTTTTATTTCTTTAACAAAGCGGCATTGACTTGCCACATTTTATTTCTATTGCGATTAGATGCTGATGTGTGCATCAGGTCATTTGAGGCTATTTGGAACAATAGGCTTTTTGGGCATGTTGTAAGAGTCTCTAGCACGTCGGTGGCTCCACGATTTGTATTGTTTGAGAGCGTTGTGATATTTACTTGTTTTGCTGTGAACATTTTGTTTGGAATAATCGGTCGAATTATCGATGATCCTATGATTTGCTTGTGTATGCTCTGTTTTTCATCCATTGTATTAACCCTTTACCCAACAAACCGGCCAAAACCGGCCAAATAAAGCTTCAACAGCCTAAAATATCTTCGGTCTGTCTCAATAGAACGGTTCTATTGAGACAGACCGAAGATATTTTAGGCTGTTGAAGCTTTATTTGAACCATTAGAACCATACAAATATGGATATCATTGGAATCGGCTCCTTGACCACATTGTGATAGTTACAGTTATGCCCTGTGCCAATGCATTCTCTTATATATGCAAGTCGACCATAGGTCGCCTCGCATATATAAGAGAATGCATTGGCCTAAAAAAATCTTTTTTTTAACACTTTTTCCTACATTCTTTAACAATTTTATAATTTTTAATGTGTTAAGCCAATGCATTCTCTTATATATGCGAGGCGACCTATGGTCGACTCGCATATATAAGAGAATGCATTGGCACAGGGCCGTTCTGTTGGGTAAAGGGTTAACATGGCCTGGGGAATCAGTGCTGCTATCATTGTCGTTTACAGTTTCCTTGACACTGCACTGTTGCTGAATTGGTCATTGTCTCATGGTTTCGAGCAAATAGTCACCCAGGATCTCAAAGTCTCACCATACAACGGGAATTTACATTAGTCGCTGCTATTTATTAATATGGAACTGCGCTGCCAGTCAGACTGAAAGAGGACAGTATATATGCCCATTTAAATTCAGTTGATAGTTTATATAGCAGACGTCTAATCTAAATTCCCGTTGTTTTGCGAGACCTTGATAGTTCAGGCGATATGTGACACAATTGATATAATTGTGAGAAAAGCATGAAACTTGGTACATATGTATATTAGGTCCCACTGATCTTTTTAAGATGTGGAGGCAGTCGTGTAAATCCCTTCCTTAGCAACGGTTTCCACCTTAGCAACGGGTGGGTAGGAGGGCTTAAACCATCATTTTACCTACATATATAGGGAAATATGCATGTATGAGTATTTTAAATGATAGAATACATGATATAAACCAATATTTTCAGCATATTTTGATTAAATTTCTTTAACATATTATCAAAATTGACCGCCAAACAGGTCAATATGCAGGATTTTGTTAAAAAAAATTATTTTTTAATCTATAAAGTCAATAATTTGGGCCATAATTAATTAATATTGTGGTTGGGAAGGCATAGTGATGATATATGCATGTATTAATATATGTGCCCATGTAGTATGCCAACTAGTTTGAATAAAATTACCATATGACCAGTTTGGTTACATACCGGTATTATGAAAGTTAATATTAATTATTGGTGATATTAATGGATATTAGTGAAATGTATTGTCAAAATTTCAATTTCATTCTAATTGTTTATTTATAATATAATGTGGTATTTGCTAAGTAAATTGATTAGTTTTATCCAAATAACAGTTTTGTAATATATGCATTTGTCATACTTCTGGGCTTCCATAGTCAAACACATGCTAATTGAAAGTTCACATGGTGGGCTTTTTGAATCCTGATGACTATTTTGTGCGGATTCTCAAATAATACGAAGGTAAGTGACAAGTATTATTGATATATATATCCCAAATTTGTCATAGCCACACACTAGAAAAACAAATGCCAGAATAAATATTGATATCATTGCAATTAAGGCCAAAAAAAAAAGGGTTTTGATTCTCGGGCAATTTTTTTTTAGAATCGATAAGGGAGCGAGGGTTTTATTTTTATTTTTTATTTTTGTTATGGGGATAATGCCCATAGTTAGCATGGGTTATTATAACATCCCATCATTGAGTTGTTATCACAGTGGTCGTGATGCCTATCTCGCCTTCAACGACGACATTGGATCAGTATTGCGCCATGGTTACGACAACGATCGCGATGAGCAGACGTTATCAATTCGCAGGATAGCCAATGCGATTAGGAAGGACATTTTCGCCACCGAAACGCAATTCGATGGATCGTATGACGTCCAAAGACAAGTAAAATCAGTTCCACATTCACTGCTGGTATTGATGAGCATGGTTATATATGGTACTAATATCGAAGAACAGGTTCAAGATCAAATATATAGCCAACCTGTGTTAACAGTGTCACAACTATCCATGTTCAATGCGCAGAAGTTCAGAAGAAGACGCAAGGACATAAGTGTTGTTGATGTGAATTATAGACACAATCCACAACGCACTCCACCAATACCAGTTTATGTCGGTCTTAAGTTACATTCCTCAACAAGACAAGAGACCATGATTGACAGTATGTTCGCACTGGGCATCTCGGATTCCTATGACCGGATAATGGACATCATCATATCTCTCGGCAACACAGTATGTGACTATTACAACGAGATTGGTGTTGTCTGTCCGCCACAGCTATTACCTGGAAACTTCATCACAGCTGCTGCTGATAACATCGACCACAATCCAAGTTCGATGACTGCGATATCGTCATTCCATGGCACTGGTAAATCGCTGTTTCAGAACATAGACGAAGTTGTACAAATAAGAAGCCAGAATTCATCATTTTCTCATCAGGTGAGAGTGATAAGAAAACGGAGACAAATGTCAGATCTACCCATTGGCTACACAACTGTATCTTCTGCATTTCTACCAGATGGCGATGTTACTGTCCCGATATGTGCAACTGAGTATACCAGGTGTGATGTAGTAAAGGCTGACATTAGCGCGGAAGTTGATTGGTTAAAACATGTTGACCACTCAGTTGGAGAATCAGAAACAGCGGAACACCTCTCTTGGTCTGCTTTCCATGCAAACAGATTGACCCAGCAACATGCTATCACATCCATAAACGCGATGCTACCACCATTTACAGAGGAAGCGTCATCTGTGCCAATGGTCAAGCACTGCATGAAGGTGATTATGGCAGCCATAGAGCATTCTAACCCAGGTCAGACTGCTGTCAAATGTGTGGACCAACTACTATATGCAAAAATGAAGCAAGTACAGTGGGCAGATGACACCGATGTATACGGAGAAGACAAATGCGTTGTTTTGTTAGGTGGATTACACACCGAATTAACTGCATACAAACTCTTAGGCCATTGGCTCGCTGGAATGGGTGGATAGAGTCCCTATCGGAGGTGGGAATTGCTACTCCTGGAGTATCGGAATCATTCCTTGCAGCATCACATATCAAGAGGACCGGACATGCTCACCAGGTCACTGCCTGCTCACTGTATATCCTTATGAAGAGGTCATACAACGATTACCTTGTAGATAACATGGATGATGAGGAACTAACGTTCGAATCATGGTGTGTCCATAGAGCAAAAGAGAGCCCCCAGTTTAATTTCTGGGTGACAACCTTAGACTTGGAACTGCTAGTATTGGCATTCATATGGTCGCTGCGAACGGGCAACTTTACGTTGTATTTGGATACTCTACAGGAACTCACACCTTGGTTTTTTCCATGAACCACGTTCAATACGCACGATGGATGCCTGTGCATATACGCGATATGCGCAAACTTACTCTTACACACTCAGATGTAGCTGCTGAATTTCATGCCGGCAAGTTTGTGATTAAGAAAAGCAACCGCATATTCTCAGCTATGTCTATCGACCTAGCACATGAGCAGAACACATGAGCAGAACAACGCGGTCATGAAGTCGGATGGTGGAATAATTGTTCTCACACAAGACGGTGATGCGCTCAATCGGTGGGCAATGGCGAGTGCAGAAGTAGTACGTTGCATAGCAGAATTTGAAGCTTCATCCGCATGTCACATTAATGTTTCATCAACTACAACGTATCTACACCATGAACAAACCAGATCGCACCAAAACAGATTTGCAGTCCACGTGAAATCATTAACCAGTGCAATAGAAGCATTCGGAAACCCTTTTGCAGAAGACAGCAAGTACCTGATACGACTACATTCGCGGGACATTAT
Source organism: Siphonodentalium dalli (assembly GCA_032622095.1). NCBI lineage: Eukaryota > Metazoa > Mollusca > Scaphopoda > Gadilida > Siphonodentaliidae > Siphonodentalium > Siphonodentalium dalli. Next base: position 69,643,319 of record CP136063.1, read on the forward strand.
GCCACACATCAGCGTTGAATCAAATCTACCTGCAGCCCTCTCTCGGACACCATCAAAAGAAACGACGTAACACTATTCGCACAACATCCACATAAACCTTCAACTAAAGGAAAGCAAACTGTTGTTGCTCTTCTTAAGAGTGAATGTGCCTTGTTTTCAAAGCTGTACATCGCTTGCCAAACACGACAAGGGGACCTGGATAATTTCTTCAGCCATGAACACCAGTCATTTCCTATTGCATTATCCCAGGGTGGACGACTCAGATTTGGCAATAAATCTGACTTGATGTCGTGCTTGGAGCAAATTGTAGATGCCCCGACACAGGACAGACCACCAACGGGTGTAACCATCTTCGATGGTGCGGCGCTTGTAAACATACTCCGACCAAGAGACTGCAAGACCTTCCTGGAGTATGCCACAGAGATATTCATCCCGCATATCCGATTACAGTATGGATTCGCATGTCGCGTGGATATTGTCTGGGATAAGGTACTTTGGTGACAGTTTAAAAGCACAGGCGAGGGATTCGCGGTGTACTGGTCCTGTAAAAATGATTAAAGTGTGTGCTCTCACACCAATTCCCGGCAAATTGGCTGAATTCCTGCAAGTGCCCAGCAACAAGGAGCAGTTATTCAAGTTTTTAAACAATCAGTTGCTAAATCAGATTGGTGACAAAGAACTCATTGTCACAGAAGACGAAAACATCAAGAGCAACCCGATAAGAGATCCTGGTCGACTGGCCCCATGTAACCATGAAGAGGCGGACACTAGAATCATGGTCCATGTCGCAGATGCAGCGTCTAATGGATATCGGAACTGCCTGATCAGGACGGTAGACACCGATGTACTGGTGCTTGCAGTATCCACGGCGCACATCTTGGATAACATGAATTTATGGGTGGCTGTGGGGACAGGTAAAGACCATCGTTACATCAACGCCTCTGATATCGCCAAGAGTCTGGGACCAACTCGATCAACGGTATTACCGGTATTCCATGCATACACTGGGTGCGACACCGTTTCTCACTTCGCGCACATCGGGAAAAAAGACAGCATGGCGCACCTGGGACAAATACTCTGATGTAACCGACGCATTTAATGCATTGCACTCTATTCCTACTAGCATATCGGATGACACCCTGAAGATGTTAGAGAGATTTGTCATTCTTATGTACCATCGTTCAAGCAGCAGTTGCAACGTTAACGAAGAGCGGAGGCGGCTCTTCACGAAGAAGAACAGGCAAATGTCATCGCTACCACCAACAAGAGCCTCCCTGAAGCAGCATGCTTTGAGGACAGCACTACAGGCGGGCTATTACTGGGCTAACCCAACTCAAAGCTCACAGACCATTCCGTCCGCAAGTGAGTGGGGCTGGACCGGCCAGGATAAGTGGTCACCGCTCTGGGCCGACCAGGGCCAGGTGCGCGACAGCTGTACAGAACTGATCAAGTGCAAGTGCAGGAACCATTGCGTCACCTGTAAATGTACACACGCCAATCAAAAGTGTACAAAGTTCTGCACATGTAAGGGCAAATGCCAGAATGTCTGAATAAAACATTGATAAATGTGACTTTCTGTATTTGTATTTGGTTTGGTGATACTAATGGATGGCGAATTTGGGAAACTACTTTGTTAATATATCAATAAAACAAAGAACACATTGTGGTATTCTGCACAAACAATCTCACTTGTTGTCCAAGTATAAATTAAAATAGCACCAAACATACAACTGACAATATACATTATTTCACGAATATCACAAAATATAATGCTCATTAAATATGAACACAATATATATACCACCTGGTAAATGTATTCAAGCTAGTAGTTATAAAACATGGACAAACATCTTAACAGATGTTTACATAATACTCTGCCTTCCCAAGCACAATATTAATTAATTAGGGCCCAAATTATTGACTTTATAGATTAAAAATGTTTTTTTTTTAACAAAATCCTGCATATTGACCTGTTTGGCGGTCACTTTTGATAACATATTAAAGAAATTTAATCAAAATATGCTGAAAATATTGGTTTATATCATGTATTCTATCATTTAAAATACTCATACATGCATATTTCCCCATATATGTAGGTAAAATGATGGCTTAACCCCTCCTACCCACCCGTTGCTAAGGTGGAAACCGTTGCCTAGCAACCGTTGCTAAGGAAGGGGTTTACACGACTGCCTCCACATCTTAAAATGATCAGTGGGACCTAATATACATATGTACCAAGTTTCATGCTTTTCTCACAATGTTATCAATTCTGGTGTTTTTTGTCACATATCGCTTGCACTATGATATCCTGGTTGTCTTTTTGCATGTTTGAGAGATCCTGGGTGTCTTTTTGCATGTTTGAGAGATCCTGGGTGTCTTTTTGCTTGAAACCATGTGGCAATGACTAATTCAGCTGCATTGTTGGCTAGACATATGCGCCTTCAGTTCAGTTGTTAGTTAATGTCATCTATGCCAAAACTAAAAGTGTTCTATGCTATAGTATCCTTTTCTATCTTGTGATCAAACTCAAGTTAAAACTTGCATGCATAACAAACTTGCGATACATCTGTTTGGCTTCCAAGCTATTTAGTCAGGAGGTTAACCCTTTGAGTGCCAGGGGCCGATCTCATCAGGCCCTAAACCTACAAAATAAGTCTGTTAAAGAATATAAGAATAAATTATTAAAATTGTGAAAAACTGTAAAAAAAAAAAAAAAAAAAAAAAATGTTAGGCCAATGCATTCTCTTATATATGCGAGTCGACCATACAAAAATCGACCTGGCACTCAAAGGGTTAAATTATTGTTGTATTACTGGTTTTCAAACTTTCTTGGAACTTTCAAGGCTTCTATGTACCCTTCAAACCTTAGACATCCTCTACTGCAATGCCTGGTGGTTTTGATAACATAGCAGTACGATGTGCGATATTTCCATTGAATCGCATGGTTTGTTAACCAAGCTCTGTGAATGGAGCCCAGCTTGGGGGTTCCACCAGGGAAGACAGTAGTTCTAACGTAACAATACAAACATAATATACACTTAACTTAAAGGTACTCAATCCGAATTAACACTAGCAAATTACTATTTCCTTGGCTTCGGGGGTAAAAAATATTTGATTCGAGTCGAGGAACCCACCCGTCAAAGCTATGAGTGATCAGATCTCGATGTTTGAAATCTATTATTTTGATTTTAAGTGGCCCAGTAAACTGTTGACGAGAAGAACTTATCTGACCAGATAGCGGATGAATATCGATAACTCTAAAATTCAGTGACTTTTCTCTGTCAGATATTTGACAACTGGCATTATTTTTGGGCAATTAATCAATTCTGATAACTGAAGCGGCATTTCCAAAAATATTGCTGTTGTTGGAATCTGATGATATGGGGACAGTCGAATCGTATTGAGTACCTTTAACCCTTCCATGAATGGAGTTTCCAGAAATTTTGTGAAAACCCTGTGCCAATGAATTCTCTTATGTATATATGAGTCTCCCATAGGAAGCCTCACATATATATAAGAGAATACATAGGCCAAACAATAATTATCTTGACCTTGTAAGCCAGTGTATTCTCTTATCTATGTACAGTAACATTATGTTTTATTTTGTCCGCGTATAGGCTCCCAAACAGCTGGACCGTTGCAGCTGAAAATTTGTATACATTTTGGGCTTATTTTTCCCAGGTAGCATTATCAGGTGACCTCAGATATCTTAAAAGGACACTACTAATTATTATATATCTTTTGCCTAGAGGCGACCAAACGGTTGGACCCTCGGAGCTGAAACATATGGGTAATTTGACCATGGGAATCTTATAGGCCACGTTGACCTCAGATGTCTTAAAAGGGCTCTAATAATTAATCTGACTAAATGCTAAATGAAAATGGTTTGAATCTGGTTGCTGAAAATCGATTCACAGCGGTAAATTGACCCGAGGAGTGCCATGGGATATGTGCTGTTGGACTCGACATGACTTAACCCTTTCATGACTGGAGCAGCATTAAAGATCCTGTGCCAGTGCATTGTCTTTGTCTTACCGGTATATATGCGAGTCTCCCACTGACTTACAAGGTCCAGGTAAATATTGTTAGGCCAATGTATTCTGTTACGTATGGAAGACTCGTATATATAAGTGAATTCATTGGCACAGAGTTTTCGCAAAATTTCAGGAAGCTCCTGTCATGGAAGGGTTAAAGGGGCACTAATGAACAATTTATATTAATCATATATCCAATCTGATTGGCTACAATGCCACATTTAAATCACCTTGTCAGCGGGGTATAAGTGAAGGTGTGCGAAACAGAGTTATATCATATATGAGAACTTGAAACATCAGGAGCAGGGTTGGCGCTGGACCAAAATTATCTCTTGCCAAAAATTTTGCCAAATTAAATGTTTTTTTGCCAAATTAATTTATTTTTTTTGCCAAATTAAATTGAAGGTCAAATTAGGGAAAATCAAGGAAAATTAGCATTTTTATCTTGATTCATATAAAACGTAAAATCTAACAGACACAGGTAAAATACACAATAATTTTGATGAACTAGAAGTATTTTTATATATATCATTTATTAATCTTTATGTGAAAGAGTGATTTGGGGAGGTGGGCTAACCCCGGGATTGTCCTTAATGTCATTATTTTTTCGTTTTATAGCATTTTTTTTTAAATCATTAAATATTTATCCTTGCGAAAATATCTAAGTGACATCTGGAAACTAATAACTTAATATTGTTACGCCATTATCAAATTACAACCTGTCATAAAAGCATGCATATTATTTTGTCTATCGGTATTGACGACAAATAGCCCCAAAATATATGTCGTGATTCACATTTGGCTGATTAACCTATTGTCTTACACTTGGTGGTCATAAACCTCGACCGTCATAAATACAATGTCATCATAAATATGCATTGTGCCGGAGCCCCGAGAATTAATTGGCAATTTCCACCACTTGTGACATTGCTCTCAAGCCTTGAAATAGGGTGTCTGTCATTTGTAGAATGAGGTCCCCAGAGGGTGAATTTAGTGATGCTACCCCGCATATCGGGCTAGCATCACCAAATTCACTCTCTGTGGACCTCATTCTGCTGAGGTGTAAGCAGAATGAGGTCCCCAGAGGGTGAATTTGGTGATGCTAGCCTGCTATGCGGGGTAGCATCACTAAATTCACCCTCTGGGGACCTCATTCTGCAAATGACAGACACCCTATTTCAAGACTTGATTGATTGCTCCAGCTCGCCAAGTTTGACATCGCCTGATGCTGGATGCAAAGGTTGGCTACTGAATTATTATTATTGGTGTTAATTGAGAACCAATCAAAAGCAAACTTAAATTGAGGCGCCATGGCTATTATTGCGAGGACAAAATTGTAGGATACAGTAACATTGAGTTTTAATACCGGGATGTCACTTTTTGCACCCCTCGGCATTCAAAATCAACATGCAGGTATCAAACTTCCATGTAACCCCGAAGTTGCCAAAGATAACTTATAATATGTAATATTAATATAGATGATATAATATAGTCAACTTGGTCTAGTAACTCTAGTTCACTTGTTTCCGTTGATTAGGGTGCCAATGATGTGCCTACTCTGAGGAGTGCACTTGAATGGAAATAACTTTATTATAAATTTAATTACAGGGTACCAGTTGTACATTGTCAACACAATAATGGCTAAAAACGATATTTGTTTTTCTTGGGACACATGCAGCAAAAACAAATGTAATTTTAAGCTCTTCAGCAATCTGCACATGGGTTCCTCAACTCTATTCAAATATATTTTACCCCCGAAGCCAAGGAAATAGTAATTTGGGAGAGGTAATTCAGATTATGCATCTTTAATTTCTTCTCCGGTAGGCCTATATACCCGGTAGTTCCATATTGGTCTCCTCATGTCATTGATTGTCAAGTCACAGTCTTACATTCCAGATTTGACATATTACTCGCTTTTAGTCTTTTACATGAGTCAAGTTTAGGTGACTGCGAAAACAATTGATAATTGATAAATATACATGAAATGAGGGGGCCTGGTTAAAATTGAGCGGTATGATGGATCACTTCCATCCTCAAGCTAAATGTACATTGTACTCACAATGTATGACAGTTGATGGCATTTTTCTAACGTGAAGGGGTAGATAGGCTTGAGACCCCACCGCAGTTCAATTCACACCAGGTTTTCGGCATGTCTCACATTACGTCATTTCCTGAATTTCTGTTGAAATACACGAAACCCATATTTTTACAATTGAGGGGCAAAATTTGGCAATCCGCTCAAATAAGGGTGAATGTGCTTTTGGTGTGTTGAAGTTACAGGTATAGATACTTCAGCAAATGCGTGAAAACAATGATACAGGCATATTAGTGTAAAATTACTGTTTGTGATCCATATTTTCTTAATTGGTACCCGGTATTGAGGGGGTATGGCTATGGGTGATATCCTCATTATTAGAAAGTCTACATGTTCATGGGCTAGATTTGTTCATGTATTTGAGATTAAGCAGCCACGTTTGTGCATCAGCCATATAGTATAACTTCAGGTATAATCAACTCGGTTTATATCCCCCCCCCCCCCCCCACAAAATAATTTGGCTGGTGATTTAGGAATGGGCTCAATCTGTGAATCCTTTGATGCTCTGTATCTTTAATTGGATTTTAATGATAATCAGAATGCTTGGGGGGGGGGGGGGTACTCTGGGCAATGCACTTGTTTGCACATTGATTTTGTGACCTTTTATTTTATAGAAGAAAAAAAAACTGTTTTGGACTATTTACAATTACGGTATGTATGATCATTTACATACATGTATCTGATTTTTGTTATGTCCCATTACAGTTAATCATCAAATCCTTCAAAAGATAAAAATTCATCCGATAACCCATGAACATTAGAATAATATGATCATACGTAAACGTAATTTGTGCCCACTTGTTAAATAAAGTATTAATTAATGGGACACTTATTTGTTCTATATATATAACTTAAAGTTAAAGGTCTCCAGTGTGGTGCTCAGAACGAATGCGGGCTGCAAATTGTCTCCAATTGATTGTACAGTAATGCCCTAAATAATCGACTCCTTAAACAAAGCAGAATTATGGGTAACTTTTAAGGATTTAGTCAGAAATATGGCTTGTTGCAATTCATCGGAAAGCTCTCAGGGAGAGCTTTCCGATGAATGGCAACAAGCCATATTTCCAACTAAATCCTGAAAAGTTAGCCATAATTCTGCTGTGTTTAAGGACGTCAATTACTTAGGGCATTACTTTATTTATTGTAATATTATTACATATAAAGTGGAAATGAAGTAGATGTGCCCCACAGCACAGTGACTGGACATAACGTCCCAAAAGGTTTAACAAAAAATTTATAAATCGGTCTATTAATGTAAAAGCGCAAGTAATGTAGGCATTACCAAATAGCCGGACAAACATATCTCAAATGAATGCACTAAACACAAAACAACAGGCATGTCACACTCCACAGAGATAAAATCATTCTGGATGCTAAATTAACGGATTTTGAAACATTTTTGATAATTAGCGAAGAGTGAATCCTCGCCATCTATATCGCCATTTTGTTGAGACTGACTTATTGTATGATGGTCAAATATTTTTCACCTGATCACTTTTTAGCTCAACTGAGGTGAGTCTCCGGTGGAGCTATAGTCATCACTTCTTGTCCGTCCATCCATCTGTCCATCAAGAATAATCTTCTCCTCCAGAATCGGAATTCCGAATGGGTTCATATATGGTGTGGATGTTCCCTAGGTGAATCACATTTAGATTTGTTCAAATGAGGTTACCCGGTCAAATAGTTACGAAGCTAGAACCATAACTCTTCCCCCCCATATAGTAATTCTAATGACTTCTTCTCAAATTTCATTGGGCCGAATTCGGGACTGTTGTTCAGATTTGTTCAAATGAGGTCACTGGTTGATTGTGGGTGGAGCCAGTGACATAACTAAAAATAAAAACAAAAATTCAGATATTTTGAATTCTCAGTGCGATCTTTTTAACAATTTGAACAATTTTTTTAAAAACATGTTAGAATGTGCCCGTAATTTCCTAGTTTAAAGTTTCATAACTCTGCAGGTGTTATAATGGTGTCACTTTTAAAAAAAATTATATTAACCCTCCCCCTCCCACATGGTGCAGACCCCCCCCCTGCCCCAAGCAGCATCCCTTCCAACCAATATCTCCCAGCAGATACATACAATGTATCTCTGCAGAGAGACACAGGTCATTAATTTAGATTAGAATAATGGATGTCATCTGGCAGGCTTGTGTAAACAACACTGCTAGCAAATTAAAACAAACTGCTGTTCCCAATCCTGAATATAGTGTGTCTGACATTTGCAGAATGAGGTCCCCAGAGGGTGAATTTAGTGTTGCTACCCCATACAGCAGGCTAGCATAAACAAATACACCCTCCAGGGACCTAATTCTGCTTAGGCATCATCTTCTGGGAAGTATCTTAAGTATCAAATTGAAATTTTGTTTTAGTTACTTTTTATGTGTACCCATACCATAGTATGGTACACATAGTGTCAACGTCCGGATTGATCACTCGTCTGTCCGTAGACACTTTACGAATGGTACGATAACTCAAATATTTTCTATTGATCAGAACCAAATTTTGTAGGAGTTTCTCAGCCCAAAATACAGATCAAGTTCGAATATGGGTTTGATCCGATATTTTTAACGGAGTTATGGCCCTTTTACGACTTAGAATTCACTGAGAATGTCACAATCACACAGCAGTGAATTATTAGATTCTATATTTAGCTATGGAGAGGTACAGTTTATTGACATAATACACCAGTACATATGGCCAGCTAGCAGCTGAAGTGACACTGTATCTTATCTTAGAACAAAATGAACCCACCCATTTCCTAGTTCCATCATATGATATCATTGAAAATGATTAACCCTCTCCACACATCATATTGTTTTGATGCTTTTCATTTGATCATTCTCCGATTCTATATCCAGGTTGATGGTGATCCACTTTTCACTTGCATGGATTTTGGGATTAAAATTAACCCATTCCATCGACAAATGATATCCGGCAGGCAGATATTAAATTATACCTTTCACTTTGAGCCAGGTTCAGTAAGGATTTCTAAAAACCACCAATTGAATATACATCATTAGAGGAAATGTCTTGTTTTGAAATTCCCTCTATTGCATTTGGGGTGCAGGATAATAATAACGTTGCTTGTATTCTTGAGACTGACTTATTGTATGGGCTTCTAAATCCAATTACATGCTTTTATAGATTATTTTGTGTTGCTCAGTTCATTAGTGTGGTTAAGATTAATCCCTTGCTATCTGATTTGATCAAATATTTGTCAATGATTATTAGCTCAACTTTACTTTGTAAAGTTTGAGCTATTGCCATGGCTTTGTCGTCCGTCGTCCGTGTGTGCGTGTGTGCGTGTGTACGTAACGCGTCAACAATAGAGGCTACAGGTCGTACCTTTGATCGGATCATTATGAAATTTGTCATAGCTGTTGACATCAACATTTGTACCGGAATGATTCATTTTGGGGTCATACGGAAAAAAAACATGGCCGCCAGCGGCCATCTTAGATTTCAAAAATCAATCCATTAGCACGGGCTACAGGCCGTACTGTTCGTCTGATCGTCATGAAATTTGACATGGATGTTAATATTGACATGTAGATGGGAACGAGTAATTTTGGGGTCATTCGGCCAAAAAACATGGCCGCCAGCAGCCATCTTCGATTTTACTCTTTGCATGACTAAATCCTTTAGCACGGGCTACAGGTCGTACCTTTAGTCTGACCATCATAAAATTTGTCATGGATGTTAACAATGACATGTAGATGGGAACGAGTCATTTTGGTGTTATTCGGGCAAAAAACATGGCCGCCAGCAGCCATCTTGGATTTTACTCTTTGTATGACTAAATCCTTTAGCACGGGCTACAGGTCGTACCTTTAGTCTGATAATCATGAAATTTGTCATGGCTGTTGAAATTGGAATGTAGATGGGAACGAGTCATTTTGGGGTCATTCGGACAAAAAACATGGCCGCCAGTGGCCATCTTTGTTTTCAAAATTCAATCCATTAGCACGGGCCACAGGTCGCACTGTTCGTCTGATCATCATGAAATTTGTCATGGATGTTAATATTGACATGTAGATGGGAACGAGTCATTTTGGGGTCATTCGGCCCAAAAACATGGCCGCCAGCAGCCATCTTGGATTTTACTCTTTGTATGACTAAATCCTTTAGCACGGGCTACAGGTCGTACCTTTAGTCTGATCATCATAAAATTTGTCATGGATGTTAACAATGACATGTAGATTGGAACGAGTCATTTTGGGGTCATTCGGCCAAAAAACATGGCCGCCAGCATCGTCTTGGATTTTACTCTTTGCATGACTAAATCCTTTAGCACGGGCTACAGGTCCTACTTTTAGTCTGATCATCATAAAATTTGTCAAGAATGTTAATAATCACATGTAGATGGGAAACGAGTCATTTTGGGGTCATTCGGCCAAAAAACATGGCCGTCAGCAGCCATCTTGGATTTTACTCTTTGTATGACTAAATCCTTTAGCACGGGCTACAGGTCGTACCTTTAGTCTGATCATCATAAAATTTGTCATGGATGTTAACAATGACATGTAGATTGGAACGAGTCATTTTGGGGTCATTCGGCCAAAAAACATGGCCGCCAGTGGCCATCTTTGTTTTCAAAATTCAATCCATTAGCACGGGCCACAGGTCGCACTGTTCGTCTGATCATCATGAAATTTGTCATGGATGTTAATATTGACATGTAGATGGGAACGAGTCATTTTGGGGTCATTCGGCCCAAAAACATGGCCGCCAGCAGCCATCTTGGATTTTACTCTTTGTATGACTAAATCCTTTAGCACGGGCTACAGGTCGTACCTTTAGTCTGATCATCATAAAATTTGTCATGGATGTTAACAATGACATGTAGATTGGAACGAGTCATTTTGGGGTCATTCGGCCAAAAAACATGGCCGCCAGCATCGTCTTGGATTTTACTCTTTGCATGACTAAATCCTTTAGCACGGGCTACAGGTCCTACTTTTAGTCTGATCATCATAAAATTTGTCAAGAATGTTAATAATCACATGTAGATGGGAACGAGTCATTTTGGGGTCATTCGGCCAAAAAACATGGCCGCCAGCAGCCATCTTGGATTTTACTCTTTGTATGACTAAATCCTTTAGCACGGGCTACAGGTCGTACCTTTAGTCTGATCATCATAAAAATTTTCATGGCTGTTGAAATTGGAATGTAAATGGGAACGAGTCATTTTGGGGTCATTCAGACAAAAAACATGGCCGCCAGTGGCCATCTTTGTTTTCAAAATTCAATCCATTAGCACGCGCCACAGGTCGCACTGTTCGTCTGATCATCATGAAATTTGTCATGGATGTTAATATTGACATGTAGATGGGAACGAGTCATTTTGGGGTCATTCGGCCCAAAAACATGGCCGCCAGCAGCCATCTTGGATTTTACTCTTTGTATGACTAAATCCTTTAGCACGGGCTACAGGTCGTACCTTTATTCTGATCGTCATAAAATTTGTCATGGATGTTAACGATGACATGTAGATGGGAACGACTCATTTTGGGGTCATTCAGCCGAAAACATGGCCGCCAGCAGCCATCTTGGATTTTACTCTTTGTATGACTAAATTCTTTAGCACGGGCTACATGTCGTACCTTTAGTCTGATCATCATAAAATTTGTCATGAATGTTAATAATGACATGTAGATGGGAACGAGTCATTTTGGGGTCAATCGGCCAAAAAACATGGCCGCCAGCAGCCATCTTGGATTTTACTCTTTGTATGACTAAATTCTTTAGCATGGGCTACAGGTCGTACCTTTAGTCTGATCGTCATAAAATTTGTCATTGATGTTAACGATGACATGTAGATGGGAACGTCTCATTTTGGGGTCATTCGGCCGAAAACATGGCCGCCAGCAGCCATCTTGGATTTTACTTTTCTCTTCATGTCTATAAACTAGTATTAGACATTCAACTTTCCACATTCCTAATCGCTCCATTGACTGTAATATATTAAATTATTCCCTTTCCAAGTTGAGCTACAGTGTCATTGACACTTTCATGTTTATATTTCATTGTCATAGAATTTTAACCCAATCATTCATATAATCACATCCAGGTTAATCATGATAAATTCTTCACTATAGATTTTGGTATCGATTGAATGGTTTTGAAAATATTAACCCTAATTTTAATTATATTTCTGCTGTTTATAGACTTGTATCTTTCCAATGATCAGCTAAGAAGAAAATTAACCCACCCATTCCATAGACATACAGTATGCTATCCAATGTAATGACTAATATCTTCAATCTGACCATTCTCATATCTCACCTCTAAGTATCTCATAATTATGCATTAAAATATGGTATATCCAATCATTATCAATCATATTTTACCAAAATTATAACTATTTTATCTTTAACGGTTTTGTATGGTGCTTCTGTCTGAAAATGGACTGAGCTTAATTAGCTTTATCACTCTATTAGACTATATATCATATATCTGTTTTAAAGTGACCTAATAGGTTGAAATCGAATACCAAGTTCATATGGATTGTGCCCAATTAGTCTTATGCCTCTTATCCGATTCAATTGTCCCCATATTATCAGATTCCAACAACAACAATTTTTTTGAAATGCCGCTTCAGTTATCAGAATCAACTAATTGCCCAAAAATAATGCCACAGTCGACTATACATGTATTACAATTAGCGTATTGTGACTACTCAAATGTACCATGGTTCATGGAAGTAGCTGTAGGAATCAGGTTATCGCAGAAAGAGCAAATACCAACCATTCCATTCAGGGAGGCTCTTGGTTTGCCGAATAACCCATCCGGCCTCGATTTGGATTTATTCCAATATAACTCAGAATCTTCGGAAACAAAATTTATGTACTAGTAGTTATCAATCCTCTGAGCTTTGTAAGATATATTTGTCGTATTTATGATCATGCAGTGTGAACAGATTAACAATTTTTGCATTTTGATCCATTTTGACTTGCAAATTCTTACAATTCTAACAAATTCAATTCAATCAATGTAACTAGTCCACTATTCTAGTGTGGTGCACTCGGCATTACAAACTAATTTAGATTATCAACGTTTTGACTGGTCAAGCAGATGTCAGGTGGAAGACAACTCGATCAGGGAATATAGCAAACCACATGCAGGTCATCATTTCGATCTATTTGAACACTACTATTATTAATTAGCACTATGTGTATGATAACGAGAAGTATATATGATAAATTGTGGGGACTAATATGTTCGGGCAAAGAAATATAAATTAGCGGACAGAACTTGGTTGTTTTTTTCGGTATTTAATGCCGAGAAGAATGAATGTCAATGGTATTAACATCCGGCAAAATATGAGTCTGACAGCGTCCGGTGGTCTGGCATCCGGAATACGCCATAATTCGGCGACCGAAAAGGGGGGGGGGGGTTGTCACCCTCCTATATAGCTTATATTTGGTATGGAGGCCTTGGGTGACCGGGGTTAAGATTTGTTCAAATGGGGTCATTTTTAGGAAATGAGGTCCCCAGAGGGTGAATTTGGTGATGCTAGTCCACATTGCGGAATAGTGTCATTAAATTCACCTTTTGGGGACCTCATTCTGCAAACTAAATACAGACTTGGCTGTTCCAATATTATTTTCTTAAAGGTACTCAACCCGTAAAGAGGGTCCCCATCTCAACAGATTCCAACAACAACAATCCGATCAGAGGGTCCTATATTACTATTTCTTTGGCTTTGGGGGTAAAAAATATTTGATTCGAGTCGAGGAACCCATCAAACAAAGCTCAGAGTTATTAGATATTGATTTTTGAAAATTCTTATGTTCTCGAGATGAGTACTTATAACTGCCGTCAATTTGGTAACCTGCTCGAGATTTTACGCCAAAATTCTATTCAAACAGACAAGGATGAATAACTCTATAATCAAGTGGGTAATAATAACGAATTTTTTACTGTCTTCTGGGCCAGAAAGAATTCCCGATAATGAAAAATAATAGATTTCTAAAATCGATATCTAACAAATCTGAGCTTTGATGGGTGACTTCCTCGACTCGAATCAAATATTTTTGACCCCCGAAGCCATTGAAATAGTAATTGAGAGGAGTTTTATCGGGTTGAGTACCTTTAACCACCACTTATCCAGGTGAAATCATACCCTGATTTTTCAAAGAAAAATTGGGGGTATATTGGATATTGGGGGGTATATTGATATTACTTGATGAATGGATCTCATAGATGGGGATTCACATCTGTTCTAATAGGGGCAGAGATAAGAGATTTAACTCTTCTCTATGCTGTTATAATGTTATGTCTCACGTTCCAATGTAATAAGTAGATAAATAGAGTTATTATGATGTTATCTACTTGATTCGAAACTATTATATCTTTAAAAGCTATGATGTCTGACTTTGGTTGGGCTTAATTAGTTTGTCACTCTATAACACATATCTGTGTTGGAGTGACCTAATTGGTTGAAATCGAATGCCATATCCATGTTCCTATTGTGTTTATGTAAGCAAGGTGCCCATAAGTCTGATTGCTCTTGTGACCTATTAGTTAATAGTAAACTGTGAATTGTTGAAAGTCTTGCACTCATGAAAAGGATTTATGAAAATTGCTAATCACTATTGCCAATGCATGGGTTAAACATCTGCCACCATGATCGGCCTCTCCTTTAAAAATAATTTTAAAAGTTTGGTATTGGATGACATTTATGAACAATCGGTTTTGAAGGCACCTATTTAACTTTCTACAGAAGGGAATCATGTGATTTCGAGGTTGGTGAGTACAATGCTTTCAAAATTTGCAAATGCACAAAAACATAATATACGAGGAACTGACACAAAACTTTGACTTTTACGAGCATATGCTGGTTTATTTTTGAAACAAGTTGATAACTTATTTGTTCGGAGATACTTAGTGGTTTCTATAACATTCTGAACAATGTGAATATGGACATAACTGAGGCATCAGCTTGTTTGAAAAATAGTATAGCATCTGCTCGTAGCTGTCAAAATACCATGTAGTATGTCATATCTTAGTTTATTACCTTTTTTCCTCGCTTTTGGTCATGTTTTCTTCTTCTTCTTCCGATAAAATGCAACTCCCTGCAGAAAGCTTCTGTAGGAATATTATCGTATTTGTTCGCACAGGCGGATGAGGATGTCGTTAAAAGCCAATATTGGTGAATTTAAAATAAGGATTGTGTATAATACAAGTAAAATCATCATGAGTGGAGTTAAAAAATCGGTTCTGTCATCCTCAGTAGCCTGTTTTGAGCATCTCCTTCTGAAAGTCTTCCAGGGAGGTGCAAGCCACTGCCTCTTCAGATAGGGCGTTCCACATCCGTATGGCCGATTTTAGATCGCCTCAGCCATTTTGAATGCATGATACTCATCAACTCGAAACCACGTGATTGCCCAGCGTGTTTCTACAGAAGGGGTTCAAACGTTCGAGCTATAACGTAATAATATACGACACATAGATAATTTGAGTTTTATAAAGTCTACCAATAACATAGTCCAGTACATTTATGAGAACTTCACACGCTTGTGGAAGTATCTACAAAAGGCAATTTGAATGCAGTTCGAGCTAGTGTGTTCTATTTTGTCAACGGATGTATGCCTGAACAGTATTCAGGTGTCTGACAGGTGTTCGAATCAAATAACTTGCAAGCATTAATTCAGATTATGCATCATTAAGTGGTCCCTCTGAATTGCTATGATGTTGAGAAAAACTGACGTTATTTTATTTAAAATGCATTATCCATATTATCACTCCTTAATTACTATTTCTTTGGCTTTGGGGTAAAAAATATTTGATTCGAGTCACGGAACTAATACATCAAAGCTCAAGAGTGATAAGATATCGATTTTCGAAATTTTTTATTTCTCGAAATGTGTAACTATTTTTGGCCCAGAAAAGATTCATTGTTTTGCCAATTCACAACTATTTTTTTGATTATTCCAGCCATGCATTGATACACGTAAGTGAATAGGTTGCATGCGCTCAGGATAGTATAAAAGTTAAAATTTCTACATCACCTTGTGGGGGTAACAATATTTATTACATGATCCAACCCTTATTCCATTCATTAAGCCCATTCTTTAATAAGGTCATTTTATAACAGGAAATAGTGCCAGGTGTACCCAAATGTATTATTGTTGTGCAAATGCGAACTTTGACTTCCGGTTTATCATCTGTTTACAACCTGTATGCTACAGTAATGCTCTAAGTAATTGACTTCTTAACCACAGCAGAATTATGGGTAACTTTTCAGGATTTAGTCAGAAATATGTCTTGTTGCCATTCATCGGGAAGCTCTCGGTAGAGCTTTCCGATGAATGGCAACAAGCCATATTTCCGACTAAATCCTGAAAAGTTACCCATAATTCCGCTGTGGTTAAGAAGTCGATTACTTAGAGCATTACTGTATATGTCTCCGAATACTAATATAATATATTACTGATATTGATAGCTTGAAAAGTTATTTCATTAAATATATGCCATTAAATGTCAGAGTCTTATTTATCTGGGACTATTTCTTTACGTGGGCAAACGCCATATATTTATGTGAAATGTTATCGCGGGCCTAAAAGGAGCCACTGTTAGTTTCCCATATATTTATTATCCCCCGCCAAATTTAAAATTTGTGGGGGATATAGTAATGAGTTCTGTCCGTCTGGTTTTCAAAGATTTATGGTATATGAGTTCACCTGACCATTACCTAGAATGAGTTTGCAAGCCAGGTCTGGCCAGATATTTTTACCGGAGTTATTGGACTTTATTTGCTATTTAGTAAATTCGACAAAAATAATAAACAGACGACGTCACTGCATGGGCTCATTTCCACAAATCTCAACAGATTTAAAAGATATTTGGTATATGAGTTCACCTGACCATAATTACCTAGAATGAGTTCGCAAGCCAGGTCTGGCCGGATATTTTTACCGGAGTTATTGGACTTTGTTTATTATTATTGTAGAATTTGCCAAATAGCAAATAGACGACGTCACAGGTCCGGCCGGATATTTTCAGCAGAGTTATTGGACTTTATTTTTGTGTGTGCAAATTTGTGTGCAAATTGACGACGTCACAGGGCTCATTTCCACAAATGTCAACGGATTTCAAAGATTTTTGATATATGAGTTCACATGACTAGTATCTAGAACGAGTTCGCAAACAAGGTCCGCCCGGATATTTTCAGCAGAGTTATTGGACTTTATTTATTATTTTTAGTGCAAATGGATGACGTCATATGGCTAATTTCCACAAATGTCAGTCCTAAAATGAGTTTGCAAGCCAGGCTTTTTGACAAAATCCCACCTCTTGTTGAGAATGCACTTCCCCAACTGCACATTTCGGCAGAGAACGCAAACATTATTGACAATGCACTTCCCCAACTGCACATTTCGGCGGCGGATACCGCCGTCTGAGACTGCTTGTTTAATTATGATTTATGAAGGTTTTGGATTCGATAATAATAAATAAATAATAATAAATAGAAGATCTACAACTCATCCCCAGTTTCTAGCAAAATTTACAAAACTCGTCCTGTAAATTAGGTCTGGACCTTGCCAAAGGTTTGGGCCAGACCTAATGTACTGGACTCATTTTGAAAATTTTGCTATAAACTGGAGACTCGAGGATCCTCTATTACATTTTCATCAACTTAGTACGTCAAAATATAAATCATATCCCCACTGCTATAAGACTGAACAGGTTATTCCACTCCCAAGATGTTATACTACTCTCAGCACTACATCATGACGTCATATAATCGTCTCCTTTAACCACAGCAGAATTGAGCTTTCTGATGAATGGCAACAAGCCATATTTCCGACTAAATCCTGAAAAGTTACCCATAATTCTGCTGTGGTTTTAAAGGAGTCGATTATTTTGGGCATTACTGTAGTTTTGAGTCATTTTATTTAACAGAAAAAGCTGGTGATGAACGTTGTACTTCATAATGAATTTGTTGGGTCTAACCATGTAATGCATTATGGTCTGGGTCGGAACAAACCGGTATATAAAAATATAATAAATACCACAGTTAACTATTCTGAATAGCGAAAAAGATTTCTCCACTCCTGAGACGTGAGGATTATTTTCACTCAGCTAGCGCCTTGTAAAATAAACCTCCGCATCACACTCAAGGAGAAAAACAGTATGCTACTCAGAACAATTAACTATTGTCTATTTATATAACTACACATTTTATATAATCCATAATGACTATTTATTATAGTGAGCATATGTGACCCGCCATATCAAATCCAGTCGTAAGTCGGGATTTTTTTACCCTGTGCCAATGCATTCTCTTATATATGCGAGTCGACCATAGGTCGCCTCTCATAAAAAGAGAATGCATTGGCCTAACAATTTTTTATCATTTTTTTTAAATAAATGTTTCTTACAATTTTTAGGACATAAAATAAAAAACATCCATTACCCCTGAATAGCGAAAAAGATTTCTCCACTCCTGAGACGTGAGGATTATTTTCACTCAGCTAGCGCCTTGTAAAATAAACCTCCGCATCACACTCAAGGAGAAAAACAGTATGCTACTCAGAACAATTAACTATTGTCTATTTATATAACTACACATTTTATATAATCCATAATGACTATTTATTATAGTGAGCATATGTGACCCGCCATATCAAATCCAGTCGTAAGTCGGGATTTTTTTACCCTGTGCCAATGCATTCTCTTATATATGCGAGTCGACCATAGGTCGCCTCTCATAAAAAGAGAATGCATTGGCCTAACAATTTTTTATCATTTTTTTTAAATAAATGTTTCTTACAATTTTTAGGACATAAAATAAAAAACATCCATTACCCTGCAGGGAGCCCCACACATATATAGAAGCATATAGAAGAGTGTCGTCTGCTCATGTTTATCTGGGGCTCTGCATGGGTGAAATTATAAATTGTTAAAGAATACAAGAAAAAATTATTAAAATTGTAAAAAATTGTTAGGCCAATGCATTCTCTTATATATGCGAGGCGACCTATGGTCACATATAACAAAGAGAGGGTATCTAGTCTTTTTGATGGATAACCAAAATTATATCACGATAGACACCAGTCTCACAGGAAATTATTTATATTTCGCAAGCAGCTTGCCGCAAACAAAAAATAAAATGTAATTTTCAGGTATCTCCAAAAAATAACAAGTTTTAATATTCTTATACAATAAATATTTCTAAAGCAATTCGTCATTGATCAAAAGTCTTGTGCTTCTGAGGTGTAGGCATCACACACTATATCTCCACTTGTCATGCATGTTAATGAATGAAACAATGCATGGTGGAGCTAAATCCTCATACGGTATAGCACTGTCCACCACAACGCATGCAGCTAGACACTGCAGACTTTTTCTTGGGTGTTCGTTGATCTTACTTTTGAACTCGGGAGGCATGCTCGAGTGACAACTTTCCCAACTGCTGCCATATTTATTTGTTATGTCTTCGTGTACCCCAGCCTGTAGCAATATGTCCAGAACTCGTTCAATACCGAGCTGAAAATGCATACCAGGACAATCTACACGCAGACCTTGATCCAATAGCAGAGCCATGAAACATGAGTTACCAGTTCTATTTCTCCAATTGACGTCAAAGCCATTCTCCAGTAATAACTTTGTCAGAATGACATTTGGAAGCTTGAATAGTTCAGCTGCCTTATCATAGACAAATCTATTTTCTTTTGGATTAAGAGCTACATGGAGAAGACTTTGATTGCACTCGTTAACTGGGTTTAATTTAGCCATTTGACGAAGGAAATTCTTCAGATGTTCAGCAATTACTCCGCAGTTTTCCAGCCGCCCGCCAATATCCCTATCATCCGATAAACTATCATTTTTGAATATTTCAGAGAAACCTCTCCTAGAACACATGATTGCTAAGCTTTGTATGAAATCACCCATCAACCGTTCACGTCTGAATTTAAGGCAGTTACCAAGCTTTGTATCAACGGAGATCGCCTCCCCTGTGAATTTCAGTAGATCCAACGGGTTCATTCCCAATGTCATGCCCTTACAGAAACGTCCAATCATCTCTTCAATAATTTCCACAAATATTCTACTGAGATTGTCATGCTTGGAACAAATAGAAAGTGCATAGCTGAGGAATATCCCATGCTGTTCTTCATAGTCTTTTGTGCTTTTAAGCCAAAGGGCGTCCTTTATAAGGTTAACAAAATGTGCGTTGTTCTCCCCGATGACCCTCTCATACACCAAGAGCGACAGATGCAGTAGTTTTTTCTGAGATAAAGCTTTTTTCAATTCAGCCACGTTTTGTGGTTCTTTTTGATCTTGAAAAATATCCTGCCTTCCATTTAAAGTTCCAGTAGGTACTATTTTTAGAATTGGGTTCTTCTTGTTCCTGTACCGGATTTTCATTGCCTCTCGCCACTTCTTAGCGGTGTATGCGTCTGGCTTTTTCTGATCAACGTTAACAAGCTGAACACGAGCCCCAGCTACTTCATTGGTGTCTGCAAGAACTCGATCAGGTTGTTCGGTGTTTTCGATGAATAAATTGATCACATCCTCCCTGCCATGCATTGCTGCAAAGGGAAGAACACTGAGAGAGTCATCCCAGCAATGGACCGCCCCGTTATCCAGCAGAATCCTTAT
The DNA here is from genome assembly GCA_032622095.1 of Siphonodentalium dalli. NCBI lineage: Eukaryota > Metazoa > Mollusca > Scaphopoda > Gadilida > Siphonodentaliidae > Siphonodentalium > Siphonodentalium dalli. Next base: position 69,664,058 of record CP136063.1, read on the forward strand.
GCAGTCTAAATTGCCAACTTTTGCAGCAGCATGTAAGGGAGACAACTCACTAGAATTTTTCAAGTTCACATCTGCGCCGTTTTTCAGCAGTAAATTGACAATCTTCAAATCACCTTTATGAATCATCTCACAAGCAACGAACAAGGGTGGATCCGTGTCCATTCCATATCTGTCCTTAACAGAATTTGCATTGGCTCCATTTTTCAATAAAATCTTGACAATTTTAAAGTGGTTGTTGTATATTGCATGGAGAAGAGGGGTGCGTCCGGCTTTTGATTTCGAATTGGTAAACCAGTATTCATCTTCTGTTAAAGGCATGTCTACTTCACCCCCACAATTCTTCAGTAGGTAGTTGAACATTGGGACACACCCACCTGCAGCTGCTTGGCACATGATTGATGGATTTCTTTGACAAACAACATATTTTCTTTCGATAGCTGAAAGTTGTTTCAAATAAGGTCGGATATGTTTTACATTGTCATGCGATCCATATAAGATCAAATCCACATATCTGACTACTTTCCATTCAATCTCCATGGAATGTTGCATTTTGAAAGCCAATCTCAGTCAGTTATACTTGTATCTGTAACGAGAGAAAGGAAGAATAAAATCCCAACAGTAAAAGAAATTGTCAATGACATTGTAGCTTACAGTAATGCTCTAAGTAATCGACTCCTTAACAAAAGTAGAATTATAGGTAACTTTTCAGGATTCAGTGAGAGCTTTTCGAAGGATTTTACAAAATCCAGTGACCATTACTTATTAATGAGGTTGTTCTATTCATTACGGCTACCAATTTAAATGTTTCTAGAACTGTTTGTGTTCCATTTCTTCAGATTTGATACACTCAAGACAATGATTCGATTGGAGACTCGATGCTATTTCAAATCATTTGCCCGATTCGATTCGAAATATAAATCACAGGGCCCTAAATGTGGATTTTGTCATGCAAAGAGTAAAATCCAAGATGGCTGCCATGTTTTAGATGACCTCAAAATAACTTGTTACCATCTACATGTCAATATTAACATTGCAGGATGACCCCAAAATGAGTCATTCCCATCTACATGTCAGATGTCAACAGCCATGACAAATTTCATGATGAACAAGGGTACAACTTGTAGCCAGTGCCAAAGGATTTGGTCATGCACAGAGTAAAATCCAAGATGGCTGCCAGCAGCCATGTTTTATGGCTTAATAACCTGAAAATGACTCGTTCCCATCTGCATGTCAATATTAATATCCAGGACAAATTTCATGATGATCAGATGAACAGTATGACCTGAAGCCCATGCTAATGGATTGACTTTTTAAATCAAAGATGACCGTTGGTGGCCATGTTTTTTTGCCGAATGACACTAAGAACAGAAGTTGAAGAGTGCCAATGGTATAAATAAGGTCGAAATCTTGCAACCTTGCAAATCTGCCCTTGCAACCTGGGCTATTCATTTACGCAGTGCATTTCTGTCCCAAACTTGTCATTTCAAACTAATATCTGTCAGTACCACAAAGCGGAAAAAATTTAGAACTATTAAAGTATTAGTGAAAGTGATGTCATCTGAATCATACCTTGGTGATGTACATGTATAATCATGCTGATTTAGTCAGAAGCATGTAACTATATAATATGATCAATGCAGATTATCACCGTACTGGTTAGTTGCTTGAATGATTATCTTCTTTAATTCAGTGCCAAATCCGATTTATGTATCAACCTATATTTCCTTGATCATTTTTTTAAATTTATTGATTATAATAATGTGATACATTAATGGAAAGAGCTCTAAGAGCTCTTTCCATCAATGTATCACATTATTATAATCAATAAATTTGAAAAATGATCAAGGAAATATGGGTTCATACAAAAATCGGACTTGGCACTGAAAGCGTTAACACATGCAACGTGTATGATGGCATATTCGTATACAGAAATCTACGGGATTAGAGTAGGATGTAATAATAGTATATCTCCGCTAAAGCAGCCCCTGAACGTTAATACCGAGAGGTCAGTTGCACTGACAGTTAAAAGTTCAGTGCACTGAGAAAAAATTTAGGTCAAGAGATAACACCAAGCTCAGTCTGTGAGGTACTGATTGAATCCGACCCACATGGTCAGATAGGATTGACTAGAATCACTTCTCTGCTAACGTTTGAACCGACGAGATGGATAAAGTCGTTACAGTGAAAAAAGTGCCAGTCTTTATTAATTTAGAATTAGACCCACCGACTGTGGGTTCCCAGGATGGTCAACAAGACGACATCCTCAATATTTTCGACAGTGATTTGGATAAAGATAGTTTTTTGGGTTTGGCTAGATCAATCGCTCACAAATCCTCTCCTGTTCAGATTCAGAGTCATTCTGAGGATTGTGCTAAAAGTTCTAAGAAAAGAATAAAATCTTCTACTAGTAGCTCAAACGCTTCCTGATCTATTAAACGTTCGCGAGAAAACGTCAAACAACCTGAGGACCATGCTCATCAGTGACATTTTACAGTCCATTATGGATAATATGACCAAACTAAATGAAAGAATTGATTTGATCAACTCACGCCAAGTCATGGAGATAAGTCATAAGCGCATACATGTACTTCAGATACCGTTACACTGACTCCATCGACACCAGTGGTAAATTCACAGGATGTGGAAATAACATTGGTTCAGCATCGAGTTACCTGCGCTGGGCTGAAGACAGAACTTGGGTCAAACTTTCACAACAAGTGACCCTACCAAGAACACACATCCGGGTATTTGACTTCATTACAATCAGTGGAGGCATCTAATAGTACTCAGTGAGATGTTTTTTCCAGGAACATGATCATTCCAGCCGGAACCAAAGAACAATCATGTGCGGATTGTCTGACTCTGAAATGCAACAAAAAACTAAAACAACTGATAAACCGTGCAAAAGATATTAGCCCCATGAACCTGCATGAACAACTCTCTTCTTAATCATGACCAGCTTATGGAAAAATTGGAAGAAAAAAATGCATTAATTACAAAATCTAGACTACCGCTATTCTCAAAGTAATTGACCAGAAAAACGGGGTGATACCCCGGTCATGACCGCGGTGATACCGGTAATAAACGGTAGCGGTATCGAGATGGTCACGGCGGTGGAGTTACGGTATTGGGCGATAATGATACCGCGGTCTTTTAGCGGGCACCGCATTAATTTTTTTTAATACCGCGGTCTTTTAACGGGCACCGCATTAATTTTTTTGAATACCGCGGTGATTTTCATGGAACTCTTTGAGGGGAGGTATTTACTCCCACATACTTGTTCGCATTAACAAGCGGTATCAGTACCGCGGTATTGGAGGATACCGCGGTATAGTACCGCGGTATTAACGGGGTGACACCACGTTATTGGTGGTCAATTACTTTAAGTATAGCGGTACGTTCTCATTCAGTAATAAAACTAATCAGCTAAACCCTCCAGCAATACAACACTTACTAAGTCTTCTGTCAGTATATTTTACTACAGGTGTGTATATTTGATTAGCTTGGTTTAATATAAGATATTAAGACAGTATTTGTTTAAAAAATTGTTGTTACAAAATTTATGTTTGAATTTACCTTTGACTGACAGCTGGGACTGACACCCATTTGCAACAAAATACAACACGATAACTGTCTGCAGTCAGTTTAGCAGTTAGAATTACATTATTTCTCTTATTCTAAGGTGTTTTAGGCCAAACTCATTGCACAAACAGTCAAAAAGATTTGCAGGAAAAAAGATTTTGAGTTACGGAAAAAATTGTTTGTTGGTCCCATTGACTAACCCACCCACCCCAGCATATGTGCCCGGAAAAATATCCCCCCCCCCCCTGCTCTGACAGGACTTTTTAACCCAAAGTAAAATATTGAGTTTCAAAGGTATCAATTCAGACATTCTCATAAAGTGTTAGACGAAACAGTCAGACAATATTATGCACAACTCGAGCTACTTTCGAGTACATGTGGTTTTCATGATGAATCAAAGGAAATAAAGTCGCAGGTCATTGATGGGAGTTCAAACACTAGGTCACGAAACGTGGGTTATATGATACACAAATGACAAGCTAATTGATTTGAAATGAGTTATCTGCTATATGTGTCATATCGAAATTAGAGGGACATGAAGTGTATTCATAAAACATTTTAGATTATATCATAAGATGAATAAAGGGAGGCACAATATTGTACGCTTTCAAGATGGGTGCATGAGAACATTTAGTTTATTGTATAGTTTGAAGAGACACATTCTGAACAAGTGAACTCATATTCCAAAAATCTTTGAAATCCGTTGACATTTGTGGAAATGAGCTCTGTGACGTCGTCTATTTGCTATTTGGTAAATTCGACAATAATAATAAACAAAGTCCAATAACTCCGGTAAAAATATCCATCAGATCTGGCTTGCAAACACATTCTAGGTAATGGTCAGGTGAACTCATATACCAAATATCTTTTTAATCTGTTTAGATTTGTGGAAATGAGCCCTGTGACGTCGTCTATTTGCTATTTGGTAAATTCGACAAAAAATAATAAACAAAGTCCTATAACTCCGGTAAAAATATCTGGCCAGACCTGGCTTGCGAACTCATTCTAGGTAATGGTCAGGTGAACTCATATACCACAAATCTTTGCAAACCATTTACATTTGTTCAAGTTATGACGCTTACAAATTCGGGACGGACGGACGGAACCCATTACTATATCCCCCACAAATTTTAAATATGGCGGGGGATAAAAATCACAACAAGGATGCACAAAATCTCAACTGTCTGTAGTTGTGCCTGCAAATTGCTCTAGCGCTGAATCAAGGGAAGTAATTCCTTCCGTCTTTTTACTTGATGTTTCCATGACTTGAAGCAGAAGAAATTTTTTGACATCTAATCTTAAGAAATGCAACATTCCTAACTGGGAATTATGACAACAAAATATATTTGACGCTTTGAAAAGGCTATCAAACATTTTACTTGAATTATTTCGCGATGGAGCACTGGATTCGAACCAGAAATCCAAAACAGGTTGACTACATAAAACTTCACAACGGTTGGAGGACGACAACGAGAGAGAGAAGCAATCAACCCACTGGATTCTGAGAATGAAATCACGGACATGAATGATTTGACACGGACATCCGTAAGATGTATTTGACAAACAGTCGCAGACGGCGGTATCCCCTGCCGAAATGTGCAGTTGGGGAAGTGCATTGTCAATGTTTGCGTTCTCTGTCGAAATGTGCAGTTGGGGAAGTGCATTCTCAACAAGAGGTGGGATTTTGTCATAAAGCCTGGCTTGCGAACTCATTTTAGGACTGACATTTGTGGAAATTAGCCATATGACGTCATCCATTTGCATTAAAAAAGTCCAATAACACTGCTGAAAATATTATCCGACCGGACCTGGTTTTCGAACTCATTCTAGATACTAGTCATGTGAACTCATATACCAAAAATCTTTGAAATCCATTGACATTTGTGGAAATGAGCCCTGTGACGTCATCTATTTGCTATTTGGTAAATTCGACAAAAATAATAATAAAGTCCAATAACTCCGGTAAAAATATCCAGCTGGACCTGGCTTGCGAACTCATTCTAGGTAATGGTCAGGTGAACTAGCTCATATACCAAAAATCTTTGAAATCCGTTGACATTTGTTCAAGGTATGACTCTTACAAATTCGGGACGGACGGAACTCATTACTATATCCCCCCGCAAATTTTCAATTTGGCGGGGGATAAAAAGGCTGATGAATTCCTGTGATGACGTGGACACTGGTTGTTTCAAAATAGCATGAATGATGGTAATGAACGATGAGTAACCTTTGACAAGAGCCAGTTTCAGTCTTGTGCAAAAAATAAAATCGATCCACACTGCTGCTGCTGATAATTTGAATGAATGTCGTATTTATGAATGCTTTATTGCTGTTAGTTTGGACAAATCCCTTGACACACGTATTGTGGAGCTGCAATACATGTATGTCCGGGAGGAAGAAAGGCTTCAAAACGACGAACAAAACAAGTTGGAGATCAAGCTGCTGGAGTAAAAGCTGGCTACAGAAATGTCTGAAAATGTTCATGGATTCTTATCAGTGCGCGGAGAAATGCAGGAGGACTTGTGTTATACTGCAAAAGAATCGTAATTCCAGAAGGTTTAAAATCGGAAATCATCAACAATATTCACACAGGGCATCAGAGAATTCTCAAGTGTAAGGAACGTGCCACACAATATGTGTGGTGGCCTCAAATAAATGCGGACTTTAAGGAGCATGTCGAGAGATGCACCACTGCCAGATAAATAAACCAGCACAATGCAAGGAGCCATTAATAACCTCTGATCTTCCATCTGGACCGTGGATTAAATAGGTTACATACATGTACATGTAGGTATCAAAACACTATTTGATAGTAACAGACTTTTACTCTCAATTTATTGAAATAGCAATGCTGACAAGCATCTCGAGCAAGTAATTGGAGAGTTAATAAATATGCTGCTGGGGAGATCCTGTAAAACTATTCAGAGACAATTTAATGCATCATATTTCACCTCACAGGAGTTCAAAGAGTTTGCTTCAGCTAGAAACTGTCAGTTGATGATGTCATCGCCCCATTATCAGGGAAATGGTTTCGCCGTGGCAGAGGTGAAAGTAGCGAAAAGCATTCTAAAGACGCGGGTTCCCTTCATAGCACTCGCCGCATATCGAATGGCAAGAGTGTAATCAACTGGCTATTCGCCTAGTGAACTGATGCTAGGGTGTAACATAAAGAGATCTACCTTGTTTACCAGAGACTTTGGAACCAAAGTCACCTCCACTCAAAACTGTTCAAACGAGGAATGAGAAATATAAACATACTTATAAGCAGTTATTTGACAGGAAAAACTCAACAGTTCTGTCACCATATCTAAAACCTAGAGATTGCATGCGAATTCTGACAAGGAATCTGATTGGTCTAAAAATCGGAAAATTCAAGAGACTGACACTCCTAAGCATAGTTATATAGTGAAAACACCACGTGGAACATTTCGACGAAATCGGAGACACATTCAGGTCATACTGACCAATATTCATGGGACTGAACAAGATGTACAAAATAATGTCATCCATAACGAAACACAGGATGTGCCATCAGCGATATGAAGCCGAAAAACCGACTTATCAGTCAACAATTATGCCACTCATTCAGTTCGATGCATACAGGCCCCAAATACTCATAGAAAATGCTTAACAATCACAATTCTTGTCAAAAAAATGTAATCTTAATTGTTTTGAACTTGTAAAATGAAACATGCATGCAACATTATATTGGTAGTATAACATGCAACGATATCAGTGGTGTGTAAGCTGCGTGCGAGTTATGTCAAGTTATGCCAGGTAATGTCTGAGAATGAATGCAACAGTTTCATTGTGGTACTTATAAAAGAGGGAAGATGTTGAGTATGCCTGATGTTCGCATGAGCGTAGACAGTGCATGCTGTGAGTATGTGATTGACAGACTGCATGCATGGTATAAATACAGGTGGGTAGCTCGGAGAGATTGAATAATACCGCCTGACATGATTATATGCTAGCAGAGATACAATGCTTTATGATCTAGAATAAAACTATATACACGACCAGCTTGTAACTGTCTCCGCGAGAACTCAATTAGGACTCCAACAATTTTTCAACCAAAATATATTTGTTTCAGTCTTTTCAGACTCCCTTCTAAAATATTTTCATCATTCCAGACCAGAAGAGTCTCTTCAGACCAGCCGTAAAGATGGCCCGAGATATCCCTAGTTAAGAGAAGAGTTTACCAGACAGACTCTCAGTATTATATTGTGTACATTCCGACAAGTTCAAAGGTAACGGTAAGTAATAAACAGACATTCTAGTATGGGAACCCAAATTCACATTTATTAATAATTGCGCTTCAGTGCAATTGAAAATTAATTGCGCTTCAGTGCAATTCAAAATTAATTGCGCTTCAGCGTAATTATTTTCCCCATTTATGGCTAACCCCCAGTTACTAAATAAATCCAATACAAAACTAATTGCGCTGAAGCATAATTATTATCCCATATATGTCTACCCCCCCCCCCCCCCCCCCCCCCAGTTCAGGGATGTAAGCTTGTAATAATAATTGCGCTTCAGTGCAATTGAATTGCGATTAAGCACAATTTATATGAATCAGGCTGAATTGCGCTTGAGCGCAATTGAATTTCGCTTCAGCACAATTGAATTGCACTGAAGCACAATTATTAATCAATGTAAATTTGGCCTCCCATACAGACATGTCTTTATTTCAAAAATTTGCTTAGAAGTTTCATTAATATTTGGAAAAGGCCCCGAGCTTTTGGGAATCGGCATTGGGGAAAAATTGTGCCATGAAGGCTAAAATTGGGAATTCCTACATCTATATATTAGTGCAACTCTTACATATATTTGATATTTCCTAACTGTGGATGTTAAATTTTGTATGAATTTGCTATACAACGTAAGAATGAGTACTATATGCTGCATCAGGATGTCTCCAAATGAGATACAGTAACGCCCTAAGTAATCGACCCTTTAACCACAGCAGAATTATGGGTAACTTTTCAGGATTTAGTCGGAAATATGGCTTGTTGCCATATTTCCGACTAAATCCTGAAAAGTTACCCATAATTCTGCTGTGGTTAAAGGGTTGATTACTTAGAGCATTACTGTATGGCACCCTCACCCTTTCAGTGCCAAGTCCGATTTTTGTATCAACCCATATTTCCTTGATTATTTTTCAAATTTATTGATTATAATAATGTGATACATTGATGGAAAGAGCTCTTACAGCTCTTTCCATCAATATATCACTTTATTATAATCAATAAATTTGAAAAATGATCAAGGAAACATGGGTTGATACAAAATTTGAACTTGGCACTGAAAGGGTTAACCATATACTATACATTTGTCCAATCATGCTTCCATTTCAGCGTTTCCGCTAGGGGTTAGGGGAATGTGGCCGTATTTGGGAAGCATATACCAGGTGCCCTGTCGGGGGGAAAAATTGGATGTTTATCACGGAAAAGTAGCTATATCCTTGCACTTGAGTCAACAAGCAGGAACATAGAAGCTTCGTATTGAAACCAAATTAAAACAGATCGTCTTTCTTAGATCTCAAGTTAATGAACTAAAAGCATGTAAGCACAACAGCATAGAATGGATACAATCACTTTTATTTAAACAGTAGCAATATTAAAAGCCGACATTAACACGGGGGGAGAACTGCGACGTGAGGAACGGTGGCATTCCGATAAAGAGACGGTGGAATTCCGATAAAGAGACGGTGGAAATCCGATAAACGAGACGGTTCGCTTTCGGCGACAAACGAGATTTTCTTCGTGTTTGGGCATTCAAACGGAATTGCCGTGACAAATCAGGTTTCATATCATATCGCTATTTAAGTTACTAATATCCATCAAAATCTAGACGCTACAGTGACTAAAACCAAGAGAATAGCCATTTAAAAGTCACGCGATGGTTCGTTTTCCGATAAAAGACACGCGACGGTTCGTTTTTATCGGAAAACGAACCGTCGCGTGACTTTTAAATGGCGATTCTATTGGTTTTACTCACTGTAGCGTCTAGATTTTGATGGATATTAGTAACTAAAATAACTATATGATGATATGAAACCTGATTTGTCACGGCAATTCCGTTTGAATGCCCAAACACGAAGAAAATCTCGTTTGTCGCCGAAAGCGAACCGTCTCGTTTATCGGATTTCCACCGTCTCTTTATCGGAATGCCACCGATCCTCAAGTCTTTTCGGTTACCTGCCTGGAATCATGCACTGGTCCCTCATTCACATACTATCCATTCTGTACCATAGCATCACCTTCGCGAATAGACCATATCCTTGTGCCGAATACGATGGCGAATTTAATTGTCAACAGTGGTATTCTTGACGACCATGAACTGAATACGTCTAATCACTTGCCAGTGTGCTGCAGTTTTGAGATTCCCATGTAGTGAACCAGTTCCGTTCACGAGGTTAACTTTCAACTGGGATAGGATGGACACCGATTTGTATCGTACCTCTCTAGACGAACTTCTTCCCAACATCATGTGTCACACTCTCGCGACACGGGACGATTTGGACAAACTGTACTCACACATTGTTCAAACAATACTGCACGCCTCATCGATCGCCTCTCCATCGATGAGACGGCATATATCGCGAAAATCCTTCTGGAACAATGAACTACGGTCGTGTCACGCCGATGTTCGACAGAAACGTGTAACGTGGATAGCGGATGGTCGGCCTCACTCATATTGTGCCCAATCATACGTCCAATACAAAGCATCTAAACGTCTGTTCAGAAGGTTAGTGCGTTCTGCTGCTCGTTTAGAAGAACAGCGAAGATGTGAATCTCTTGAGTCATGTGCCGTCAGGGACCAAAAACAATTCTGGAAAATGCTGAGAGCACATGGTGCTAATCCAAATACTGAGTTTCGGTTCCGTCATGGATTTCGATGGTAGACCACTGAGAGATCATCGTAAAATACTAGAAGCTTGGAGAGCATATTTTCAAAAGCTATACACACCCGCTGCCCATTCTGATCCAGGATTCGAGGAAGCCATATGCATGCAGCTTAACTCACTACTCGATGAGTCTCATCCAGAATTTGATTCCGATGTGTTCTGCGAACCAATTACTGATATGGAGGTAACATCAGTTATACGACGACTGAAGCGCAACAAGTCCGGTGGACTTGACCAGATCAGGAACGAACATCTCATTCATGGAAGTGGGTCGCTTGCGAACGCCCTGTGTTGTCTTTTCAACGGAATTATTAGATTGGAGTGGATACCACATTTGCTAAAAACTGGAATCATCGTGCCAATATACAAAGGTGACCCCAAGCCGAAGCAACTGCCGGATAGCTACAGAGCGATAACTTTATTACCTGTAATATATAAAGCATTTGAACATATCCTCCTCACTAGATTTCTTAATGATAGTGGTGTCGCAAAGTTTCCGCACGAAATGCAGCATGGATTCCAGAGAGGGGTTAGCTGCACAATGTCTGCATTTCTTGTTCAGGAATTCATACACTACACTGGTGATCTTAACTCTCGTGCATATGTATGTTTTCTGAACTCAGCAAAAGCATTCGATCGAGTCTGGCACGAAGGACTACTAGTGAAACTGTACCATTTGGGGTTCTGTGGTAAAATACTGCGGATAATCGCCAATATGCACGTTGGCTGCACGAGTCGTGTTCTGTATAACCAAGAACTCTCCGACATACTGACGATTAACAGGGAACAAGACAGGGGGCGGTCTGTTCCCCGTTCTTCTATCTGGCCTTCATAAATGACTTATTAAAAGACTTGAATTCGTCGAAGGATGGTTTCTCCATGGGATCTGTATCTTGCACAGCTCCGACGGCAGCAGACGACATTGCTCTTCTTTCACTGTCGAAAGCTGGAATGGACAGTCTCCTTAAACTGTGTTTTCATTATAGTCGCGTGTGGCGGTTTAATTTCTCTGACACAAAAAGCGTAGTCATTGTGTTCAATGAGACAACAAGGCAGGATGTATTCCGTGATAGACAATGGTTCTTGGGTGATCAGCAATTGTCAGAAAAGTCTTCCTCCTTGCATCTAGGAGTCTCACACAACAAATTCAAAAATGAATATAGCAGAGCTACTGATCTATCACAGAAACTGAGAAAAAGTTATTTCGCCCTAGTTGGAAACAGACATCTTAAATCATGCTCTCCCATAACAATGGGGTCTATGCTCAAGTCAGTTGTTCTACCCAAGGCGCTCTACGGGAGCGAGCTGATGACAACCGACACCCGCTCGACGAAGCACTGTCTAGAACGAGCACTCCGCTGTTGTGTGAAGCACATAGAAACTCTCCCGGAACGCACACCAACGGACATTGCTCTTAGCTTGTTGGGACTCCTCCCTCTCGAATGTGAAATTCACATGAAGAAGATGAATTTCCTTGGACACCTGATACATCTGCCGCAAACACACCAGGTGCCTTTAAAGATATTTCTCCAACGGTTTTACCAGTACACTCTGTTTGATCGACGGACAACTGGATTCGTGACCGATATAGTTCATATCCTCCAAGCGTATAAACTATACGACTTCCTGGACACATTCACCAATACTGGTCAATTTCCATCAGAAGCAGCATGGAAAAGTATTTACAAGAAAGCTGTTTCGGATCATTACTCGACTGCCTGGTCGTTATCTGTTGACAGCAACCAATCCCTTAACACTTTCCGATTGGTCCACACAGACCCCACTACTAACTGGACGATATGGAAACTCCTGAAGCAACATCCCGACCGTTCAGCACGACTACGAAACCTTGGCCTATTACTCAACAAGACAACATACATGAATAATCTGAGATGCAATGCTTGTGACTGCCACTATAACAACGAAATCCTCCATGCTGTACGATATTGTCCATCAGAAGTCATACTTTCTCTCCGAAATAGCTACTGGGAATTCATTATAAATCACTTTGGTATTGGAATATTCCTTTTCATGCACGACTCCTTGGACGATAAATCACTATCTGCATTCTTACTCGGATGGAACGTTTCTGCACCTCCCCAGCATCTAACGGAGTGTGCGGACGACATATTACTCCACTCAGCATCATTTCTTCTTGCAACTTGTTCTGTCATCAAAGGCCAAACTACACACAATGTTTCCTAGTTGATGTGACACTCGAACCTTTAACGTGAGTTCGAACTCTCACAAAATCCACTGAACCTGAACTATATTTGAAAACGTGTTTTTACATCGATATCATTGTACACAAAGCGGCAACATTGTAAATAACCTGTAAATACTCTTCTCCATAGTGGAGGTACTAGAATAAATATGATATGAAACCTGATTTGTCACGGCAATTCCGTTTGAATGCCCAAACACGAAGAAAATCTCGTTTGTCGCCGAAAGCGAACCGTCTCGTTTATCGGATTTCCACCGTCTCTTTATCGGAATGCCACCGATCCTCATGTCGCAGTTCTCCCCCGTGATTAAAGACTACGGCAGTTGGCAAAAGACACATTGTCACACTGTCTACCAGTAACAGGTGTTACATAATGAGATGAGCAAGACGTGCTATACACAAGTACTGTATGGCTGCTTTCTTTGTATTTTGTTCACAGTACCGATCAAAACTATTTGTTGTAAAATCATTCCTCAGACGAAGATGACCTCATGCTGGATTCGTATAATGGATAATTTAGTATTCATTGGATAGGGAGTAAATACACTGATAACTATTATTAATTATTTAATTGTTTAATTTTTAATCAAACATTTCCCTAATACAAATCTTGTTTTGGGGAAGAAGTTCTGCACTGTTCGTCACCCCCCCGAGTTGTGTAGCCGAGATAGAGAATGAGGTGGAAATTACAGGAAACCAAACTCCAATAAAATATGGAATGATACATCTCCTCACTGCTTACTTCAGAGAAAAACTGGACAATCTTGTACGGTATTATGAGGTATAAGCATGTCAAATTTAAACAGCCACTGTCACTTCATTTTCATACATGATGCACATGGCTCATTTGAGGAATGACTGTAGTTGATGTAGTTTGTGGGTGATGGACATTCGGAGAAGCACTACATCCAAAAGCATGGCAGCAGATCGTAGTCAAATGGCTAATTTCGAGGTTAATGCCAGCATTCCATCTGCAGTTGAGCACATGGACATATGTAAGATTTCATTGAGTGACAGACTGCTTGATGTTTCACAAGACAGTATTACAGATCAACCCCGCCAAAATTCTAGTTCTTTGGATTATGTGCTTGTTCACAATGGATCGCAGAAAGGGAAGTTGAAGTTAGTTTGAAATGACGGCTTTTCATATTGTGTCCGTTATGTGAAATATTCCAAATGATACTGGACATGTAGTGTCAGGAATACCAAACAGCGTTGTCCAACGACGGTGATAGAAAGCGACAATGGCCAATTCAAAGAGGGGCAACATCGTCACATCCATCCAGATCAACCGTCATCTGTACACACAGTACAAATTAGAGCAGATATAAAACAGCAAGGTCTTGACAACATTTTCAAGTCAGCTACATGTAGGACAATTGACACGTTCAGTTATGTCAGATTGCCATTATGTCTTGGATGGTGGATCACTTCTAATGAGATTGCCTTGGAAAAACTGTGCCACATACAAAGACATTGCCCAGGTATATGCATCTTTCGTACACGGAAAATATAGTGCAGCAGCAACCGTTACTGTTGTGTTCGATGGTTACAATGGCCCTACCACTAAAGATGCGACACACGAACGACGTGCCAAATCAGTAAAACCGATGTCCATTTTGTTGAGGATATGGCATTTGTTGGACAGAAGGAGAACTTCCTCCGTAACGCTAAAGACAAACAATCCATCATCTACATAATTGCAGATAAATTGGTGAAATGTTCGTGGATGTATGGTTGTCCACGGGGATGCAGATACTGATATAGTATGAAATGCCGTGGAAAGTGCAAAATTGGGATCTACCATAATGATCAGGGAAGATACGGATCTGCTACTTTTGTATTGGGCAAGCGAGATCACCTTCGACATTACTTTCCGGAGCGATAAGATGCAGAATAAACAAGTATATCAGATTCGACAAATTCGACAGGCTTTGGGAGAAGACTTGTGGAGCTCCGTGGTCCAGTGGTTAGCGCGTTGGACTTTCAACACAGCGAGGGGAGTTCGCGGCTGTATGGTGGTCTATTGTGAGTATCCATACAACAGTGGTTTGGTCGCTTTGAGCGATGTACAATTGTTGGATTGTACACTGTTTGAATCTCGCGCCAAGTTGTGACCCTTGAGCAAGGTCGCACGTACTGTGTCTGCTTTGCACCACTCATGCATTATAAGGGTACCTGATAATGAGCAGTGAAAGATCTTGTCAGTATGCTAGCCATATGGTATCCTGGCATACTCCCGTCTGTACCTCCCCCTGTCCCCGGGGAGCAGTAGATGGTTACTGAATGTGAGGACACTTTGGTAATGTGCCGTCGAGAGTATTTAATGGGAAAGGTGTTGTCTGCAAGACATGTTGTAAAGCCAGAAGAAAACTTACCACCATCTTCTGCAGCAGCTAAATATCACAGCCGAAGGATATATGTTCAAACACATCTATGGGCCGGAAACAAGGCCGAACCCACCAACTGGGGGTGGACATTAGATGGGGAGGTAATGCGCCCGATGATGACCGACTTACCACCAGCCCGGAATCACTCCTAAAAATGATAAGATGCAATTTTGTTCTTCTGGCTGTAACAACATGAAGTGTGGGTGCAAGCGTCAAGGGCTGAGTTGTTCGGCAGTGTGTGGAAAGTGCCAGGATATGGGTTGTTCAAATTCAAACATAGAAAGTGACGATACAGCAGCATAATATATTGAAAATGAAAAATGTATGACACAAAATATAACTTATGTTTACAGCAGATGCACTAGAAGTGAGAGATTCCATATTTCACAGATTTTAAAAATATTTTTCGCATATTTTACCCAAAAATGCAACCTTTATCAGATTATATCCTCACTGTTATTGTAACATGCAATTGATGTTGTATGGTTTGACAATGAGAAGAAAAATATAGCTTCAAACTACAACACGCGCCACAGAAAGTTGATATTCCACATTTCTCGGATTTAAAAAATATTTTTGCATATTTTACCCAAAAATGCAACCTTTATCAGATGATATCCTCACTTTTATTGTAACATACATGCATTTGATGTAGTATGATTTGACAATGTGGTGGAAAATATAGCTTCAGTCTACAACAGGTGCCACATAAAGTAGATATTCCACATTTCTCAAATTTGTCGTTATTTTTTCACTTTTTCACCCAAAATGGAGACTTTCTACATTGGGGATTCATTGGGGGTTTTAGTATGTTGTTGTGGAAGCTATGCTGAAACGATTGACACCAAAAAAGCTTCTATTGCAATTAGTTAGGGGTCTTTTTAATCTAGATCGACTGTACTACAGTAATGCTCTAATTAATCGACCTCTTAACCAAAGCAGAATTATTGGTAACTTTTCAGGATTTAGTCAGAAATATGGCTTGTTGCCATTCATCGGAAAGCTCTCGGGGAGAGCTTTCCGATGAATGGCAACAAGCCATATTTCCGACTAAATCCTGAAAAGTTACCCATAATTCTGCTTTGGTTAAGAGGTCGATTAATTAGAGCATTACTGTATATCGTCGCTTTGCAATCAAAAGGTCGTATATCGTGTTTTGGCGCGAAATCGTTTTTTTGGCGGAATCATGATCTACGGAAAAAATTACGTCAGAAAAAATTAGACATGTGTTCATTAGCCAAACAAAACATATTTTATAAGGGTTTTAAAAAATGTGAATAATTCTATTGGTCAATTTTGTACTGTCAAATAGTCGTATATTCATATACGATATATTGACAGCACAACATAAACGGGCGAAGCCAGTATCGTGACGTATGTCGGTTATTCCACATTTTGACATTACAGTTTTGAAAGCGCGCCGTTCAAAAAGATGAAACAGTAATTGTTCTGGTTCTGGTTCGACGTAAAATTTACACATTTAACGTAAGTTTTTATTCTCATTACTCATAACATTATGTTATAGTCATTTATCTAATGTGTATCGCTTTCAAATTAGATATTTTAAGGCAGTTATTGAACACGTCTCTATTTTCGCGCTCATGGACGGGTTCCCTGTCAATTTCATACCACCTCCGCCTTGTATTTTATAGTTATTGCACTGTGCATGATCTTTTCTGCCTCATACGGTCATGTAATGTGCAAAATTGACATTCATTTTGGACTAAATAGCTGTATCCTACCCCGCGTACGACATTTTGAATTTATAATTGGCGGCCGATATAAATATTATAGTGGTCAACAAGACGACATACGACAATTTAACACTGTATGTGCATGCACTAAGAGTATAATTATTATACTGCTATTATCTCATGGTTTGAATGGTTATACAAATGGCTAACGATTGATAGTATCTGGTGTAGTTTTAAATGTCATTGTTTCCAACCACGTTGAGAATACCCAGTCAGGTCTCGACCATTATTTTTGTAGTTCCCACCATGCATTATCCCATGCATAAATCATGTTTCATCTGCATAATGAATTATTTTTCTACCAGAGGTATATGAATAATTATATTATGTTTACCAGCTAAAGGGGATTTTGATCCTTCTATGGGCCTTTCCCATGTGATTATAGTTGCATGTTGAACTCTGCATATATATGCAAAAACGTTGACTTCTTCGATTAAGAACCTGACATTGTCTCCGCCTGCATGTGTACAGTCATGTATATTATACATGTAAGGGTGTAGGGCTATATCACGACGTTTGCCAGTTTTATTGTGGAGGGAAAGTCAGTGCACTAAGGTAAGTCTGTCAGTGATTGCAATGGCTGGAAGAATGGCCAATTGTGCACCGCGAAACCACCGACCATCGGTGAGGAACTGACAACGCCCCCCCCCCCCCCAGATAGCGATATGGGGTACAAAGTTGCGTTTGAGTTACGTTCAAAACTTACAAGTTGCGGGTACACCTTAGATATACCACCCCATATATACAGCCACACCTTTGATACACCACCCCATATATACTGCCACACCTTAGATATACCACCCCATATATACTGCCACACCTTATATATACCATCCCCTATATACTGCCACACCAGGGGTGGCGCCAAGGGGGGGGTCAGGGGGGGGGGGCTACAGCCCCCCCCTCCCCCATCGGGGATGGTCAGCCCCCCCGTCGGGGATATCTGCCAAATTCGTCGGGGAGATAAAATTATGCAAAGACGATAAACATTGGAAAATCCGCGACTCGAAACACGTGCACTGGTGATTAACAAATCGACGTGGGCGTGCAGAGTTAATGAATCACATTACCAGAGTTCTATTTTTAGTCCGACAGACTCGACACGAGTCACTCGTGAGACTACCGTGAGTCATATCGTATACTTATTAAATTCGTGCATGGAACTATAGGGTTAGGGTGTCATAGATGCCGTCACCATCCTCGTGTGTGTCGTGTTACATGTATTACAAATTCCACACAGACTCACACTGCCGAATCTTCACTTTCCCGTTCCCTATGCGTCGCCGAAAAAACAGCCCTGTAATGGGTGTCAAACAAGAAGACCAAATATTATTTGACAATGACGTCATAAAATTCAGAAATGCTCGAAATGATCAAAGGAACACACCCATCAATGTTTTGCAAACGCAGGTTTCAAAGTCAAATCTTGCTAATCATTACCTATTGACTATTGTTTATACCAACAAGTGGTAAATGCTATGATTCTCACAGAGGTTCTCTGAGGTTGTCTAGAGGTCGGATGTCACGTTCTATGGGCCTAGTATAGTGTCATGCCATACAGTCATGGCGAAGTCCTCGCGTTTCAATGTGCAGTTTCAATACCATCAGTGTGTCAAGTGCCATTCCGATCAGTGCATCAAGTATACTTTCATCCGAACATGAAATTCCAAGGGACGATGCATGTAAACCAGAGGAGTCGTGTTTACTTGGTGATTTTGGGGAAATTGTTTCTGCACCTGATGTTTGCGCGAGTGATTCCGTTATGTCGCCAGGGGAGTCGTGTTTAGGCTTACTTTGTGATTTGGGGGCAATTGTTTCTCCCGATGTTGGCGCAAATGATTCCGGCATGTCACCAGATGAGGCGTGTTTACTTGATATTGAGGGAATTGTTTCTGCACCCGATGTTTACGCGAATGATCTCGGCATGTCACCAGGGGAGTCATGTTTGCTTGATGATATTGAGGGAATTATTTCACCTGATGTTCTCGCAAATGATTCCGACATGTCCCGAATTCGTATAGAAGCCGGTAAGATATTCGAGTCTGCACAACTTGATGATTCGATGACAGACCCGGACTGGTTTCCCCCTGTAAAGGCAAAGCGCTATATATTCACTGACAGACTTCGGAAAAAAACTGATTGCCCAGATAGCTCTGAAAATTCTAGTGTCTTTTGTGATTCCGGCACCGAGGCTGCTGGCAAACCGCGTGAGTCTGCATCACCTACTAACCAACCTAAAAAACGGAAATCAAAATACTCAAAACCAGGGACTTGGATAAGAAATGTAAATAAAAAACGGACGATGAATGGGAACCAGTATGAAGGGATGAATTAAAATGTTGAACTAGGGAAATGGGGCTTTTCAAAGGCACGTCCGCAACGGAAACTACGGGATCGCGGGTGTTCCGCTAGATGTGTAAAAACTAACCAGTGTAATGATTTCACCGACACAGAGAGAACCGAAATATTCAAAGCTTTCTGGGAAATGGATTGGAAAGAGAAAAAATCATATGTCGCAGCACTGGTGTTTAAGGCGTCATGCGAACTTCAAAAAGGTTCCAGGAAGAAATATTCATTTAAATACCATCTGCGGAGAAACAATGAAATGAAACAAGTATGTAAATCTATGTTTCTGAGAACTCTCGACATTGGTGAGAGATCATTATACAAGTGGGTCGCTGACGTTCACCACGGAATCCGTAGTCCAGAAAACAAATCGCGATCATCCGCCGAACAGCCAGAAATGGTAGCAGCAAAAGAGTTTTTGAATGTATTGCCAAAACTAGAGTCACATTACTGTCGAGCAACGACGAATAAAATTTACTTGGAACCGACTTTCACTTCCATTTGCCGAACTGCACAGGGAATGTTTGAACTTTATTGCATCTCGAAAAGGCCCCACTGTGTCACGCAGTATCCTGGAACGTGCGTTCAAGGACATGGACTTGGGTTTATATAAGCCGAAAAAAGGATCGGTGCGACTTGTGTTGCGGGTACGAGGTCGCTAATGTTGACCAACATGACTATGATATTCATATACAAAAGAAGAATGAAGCAAGACAAGAAAAGGAGCTCGAGAAGAGCAGAGGTATTTCATCAGACGGAAGTATAGCAGTACTGACTGTGGACGTTGAATCGACATTACTGTCGCCCTTATTGAATGCAAGCGCGTTATACTACAAGATGAAATTGGGATGTCATAACTATACTGTTTACGACTTGGTTTCACACGATGCTACACTGTAAGAAATGCGGACGCATTACGCGTAACTTTGTGTTCTACACAGAACACGTACATGTTCTAGGTAGAACACGTACCTGTTCCACACAGAACACATACGTGTTCTCTCCGTGTTCTGACATATACCATTTAATAGAGATGTATACCATTAATGGGGGGGGGGGGGGTGGTTACACTTGATTTTATACGGTACGGTACCAAAACCTGGCCAGATACCTCAAATTTGGACCTGTGATCACCTGCGTTCATAACTGTTGCGATCGTGTTGCGTGCGTAGCGTACCTGATGCGTCCCTGTTGCGTATACATTGATCGCAGGCATTCGCAGAGAATTATTGAACATGTTCAAAATTTCCGAACTTACTCTGCGTGTGTCTGCGATCACCTGCATGCTTGTTGCGTACTTCAAACCATTGCGTGAGTTGCGTTCGGAACTTATGACCACTATGTTTTATTCGCAACCATACGCAACTGGTGGTCGCTATGGTGTGAGGGTAACATTAGGTCGCATAATCGTCAGTTATAGGACCATGTTTATACATAACATTTGTGTAGTTTAACACCGCATTCATGAATAGGCTACCTGCCATCATGGTCAAATCTCAGACATATATCCTTTTTCCATTTCAGACTTTATATATTATGTCGTCGAAGTGGTTAAGAGGACCGCAAGATATCAGAATTTCTGAAATCCAGCCCACCGTGCGTTCGTTACATCTAAGAGAAATAGGAAATTACGCCACCAAAGGTCGACAATATCAGTTTCACGAACAAATATATTACAGTTGGTTCAAGGAGACTACCCCAAGGTACATTGTAAGCAGTCGCGAACATGGGGAGTATAGTATTTTGGAATTTCGTTTCCATCCTAACTGCAAAAATGGATGTTGACAGAAGCGTGTCGAGGGGGAAAAGATTGGTCCAGTTAGCCCTAATGAGCAAATCCCGAAATGAGAGTCACGTAAATCCACAAGAGTTGCACGAGTCTACGGGCTGTAGAGTGATAACTGTCTTTCCGGAAGACTTACTTTCATCCGAACATGAAATTCCAAGGGACGATGCATGTAAACCAGAGGAGTCGTGTTTACTTGGTGATTTTGGGGAAATTGTTTCTGCACCTGATGTTTGCGCGAGTGATTCCGTTATGTCGCCAGGGGAGTCGTGTTTAGGCTTACTTTGTGATTTGGGGGCAATTGTTTCTCCCGATGTTGGCGCAAATGATTCCGGCATGTCACCAGATGAGGCGTGTTTACTTGATATTGAGGGAATTGT
Organism: Siphonodentalium dalli; assembly: GCA_032622095.1. NCBI lineage: Eukaryota > Metazoa > Mollusca > Scaphopoda > Gadilida > Siphonodentaliidae > Siphonodentalium > Siphonodentalium dalli. The sequence continues at coordinate 69,685,430 of CP136063.1, forward strand.
TTCTGCACCCGATGTTTACGCGAATGATCTCGGCATGTCACCAGGGGAGTCATGTTTGCTTGATGATATTGAGGGAATTATTTCACCTGATGTTCTCGCAAATGATTCCGACATGTCCCGAATTCGTATAGAAGCCGGTAAGATATTCGAGTCTGCACAACTTGATGATTCGATGACAGACCCGGACTGGTTTCCCCCTGTAAAGGCAAAGCGCTATATATTCACTGACAGACTTCGGAAAAAAACTGATAGCCCAGATAGCTCTGAAAATTCTAGTGTCTTTTGTGATTCCGGCACCGAGGCTGCTGGCAAACCGCGTGAGTCTGCATCACCTACTAACCAACCTAAAAAACGGAAATCAAAATACTCAAAACCAGGGACTTGGATAAGAAATGTAAATAAAAAACGGACGATGAATGGGAACCAGTATGAAGGGATGAATTAAAATGTTGAACTAGGGAAATGGGGCTTTTCAAAGGCACGTCCGCAACGGAAACTATGGGATCGCGGGTGTTCCGCTAGATGTGTAAAAACTAACCAGTGTAATGATTTCACCGACACAGAGAGAACCGAAATATTCAAAGCTTTCTGGGAAATGGATTGGAAAGAGAAAAAATCATATGTCGCAGCACTGGTGTCTAAGGCGTCATGCGAACTTCAAAAAGGTTCCAGGAAGAAATATTCATTTAAATACCATCTGCGGAGAAACAATGAAATGAAACAAGTATGTAAATCTATGTTTCTGAGAACTCTCGACATTGGTGAGAGATCATTATACAAGTGGGTCGCTGACGTTCACCACGGAATCCGTAGTCCAGAAAACAAATCGCGATCATCCGCCAAACAGCCAGAAATGGTAGCAGCAAAAGAGTTTTTGAATGTATTGCCAAAACTAGAGTCACATTACTGTCGAGCAACGACGAATAAAATTTACTTGGAACCGACTTTCACTTCCGTTTGCCGAACTGCACAGGGAATGTTTGAACTTTATTGCATCTCGAAAAGGCCCCACTGTGTCACGCAGTATCCTGGAACGTGCGTTCAAGGACATGGACTTGGGTTTATATAAGCCGAAAAAAGGATCGGTGCGACTTGTGTTGCGGGTACGAGGTCGCTAATGTTGACCAACATGACTGATATTCATATACAAAAGAAGAATGAAGCAAGACAAGAAAAGGAGCTCGAGAAGAGCAGAGGTATTTCATCAGACGGAAGTATAGCAGTACTGACTGTGGACGTTGAATCGACATTACTGTCGCCCTTATTGAATGCAAGCGCGTTATACTACAAGATGAAATTGGGATGTCATAACTATACTGTTTACGACTTGGTTTCACACGATGCTATACATGTTACTTTTGGCACGAAGGGGAGGGCAACATGACAGCCGATACCTACGCGTCATGTATAACTGACTACATTACCAACTTATCGAATAAAACAACTCTGACCGAAGTGGTGATATTCAGTGACGGGTGTAACCCACAGAACAGGAATTGCGTCTTAGCGAATGCGTTAGTAAAGTTGTCTAGGGAACTCAACATCTCCACCTCGCAAAAATACCTCGAAAAGGGCCATATGCAAATGGGGTGCGACTCGGTGCATAGTTCTATCGAACGAAGTAAACGCAACAAACCAATATATTCGCCATTTAACTATGTCGAGCTTATTAAGGCAGCCCGCAAGGAAAAGCCGTACAAGTACTTAACACACGAATTCTTCAAAAGCTACAGGAGTCTTAGTTATTACAAGTCGATTAGACCCGGTTGTTGTCGATCTTCGAGCCCTTATGTATACACCGGATGGAAATATTCAATACAAGTTGAAGTTTTCGGATGTCTATAGTAATATACCTAGAAGAAATAGCCGTCGTTCCAATAACAGTGCTAGCGACCCTGATGAGGTACCTTCTCTGCCAGCAATACCCATCAACGAAACCAAATACCGACACCTACAAGAACTGAAAGCGGTCATACCCCGTGACTATCACGGATTTTATGATTCCCTCATTCATGACTAGCGCGCCCTCACTTGTGCAGATGCGTGGTTGCAGTTTCTTTATAGAATATTTGTGTTTGAAAACAGACATATTGTTTTGCTAACAAGGGTTCCTTTCGCGACGTACACCTTTACCTTTATCAACAATATTTCCAAAGTGTAGTTTAATTGAATGGAACTTTTGCTGAAAATAATATATAATAATTTGATATCAAAAATTCCTGGGGAACAAACATTCACGTCACAGCAAGGTAGACTCGTCGAACATGGCATACATGTAACATTTATCCAGTTCATTTTAGTCGTCAATTGTTCTGCTTTGATTAATTTATAAACAAAGAATATAGTCGTGTAACCAATCTTGAAGGGGTATTGTACACTAAATATGGCCAGTTTTGAGACCATCTCCCATTATACGCAACAGGATATATGCATCAAATAAATACATTTGAACCATGAGAGAGTGCAAAATACACGAATGTGCTCTGAGAATGACATAAAGAACATGGTAATCACAACGAAAATGAGTTAATAACTCATTTTCATTAAAATTACTGTGTTCTTTCCATCATTCAAAGAGCGCTTGTGTGTATTTTGCGCCCACCCATCATGGCTCGAAATTATTCACCTCCTGCATACATTCTGTTGAGTATAATATGATATGGCCGGATTTAGTGTACCGTATCCCTTTAACAAATGCTTGGGCACATTATAAATAATAAAGCAAAATATACACCCGAAAGTATGTATATAACGCGCAAGATAGTCGTCAGTTTATTTTAAATAATTGTACATTTTTGTACGCAGTTAGCGATATTTCCTTTCGATGTTATTTTTGTATTATATATGTTCTGAATTATTTTCCAGTTAATAAAACTTTTAGATCCCATGCAGTCCAATATTACCCATCATAGGAACATGTGGGCTAACCCAAGTTTCCTTCGGCGTAAACCAGTTAGTGAAATCGTTGGGGTAGTGATTGATTTACACCGAAGCCCACTGCGTATAAAGTATATATATGGTGGTATTTACGCCCAAACCAGGTCTGGGTAATTCTCCTCCAATAATAATCAAATAAAAAGGATACTATATACATCGGGCAAAGTATTATCTCACGATCATAATGATGTATTACATATTCCATTTTATATTGAGCTCAGAATATACCAGGTATACCTAGAGTATTGTCGCTTTGTTTACATTCAATTCCCTGTGTAACCGTGCGAGGTCAATTTTAAATGAGTTCGTATTTATGTAAGCAATGCGATATATTTTATTTTTTATATTAAATTACTTCTTTAGTTGACAACTCTTGTGGAGTTCAGAACAAATATAATAAAATTTATGTAAAAGACCAGTTTACTGTCACAATTCTGACATATTATTACAGTTATTAGGGATGTTACATGTATGTGAGCTGGCCAAAATCGACAAACACCGTCATATACTAGTAACTATATGCGGACGGGGCTTCGGCGTAAAACCATGCAGCCATGTCCCAACCGATTGCAATAGCTGGTTTACTTGGGCTATGTATATGTGGGTGTGATTTAGTTATGTGTACCGTATAGTGTGCAGTATATATTAATACAAAAATAATTTGAGATAAGACGACTGTATATAAATACATCGTTGTGGCCTGTGTGTATTAAGTGGAATGCTTATGCCTGTCGCCATCTTGGAAAGGTCAAAGGTAAATTGGGATATTATTGCAACTATTGGTCATTTCTTCATCTTTTCGTTTTCTTGTGTGTTTTTGATGAGAATACTTAATATAGAACACACATAATTTATGCTTGAAGTCGAGTTGAAAATTGATAAAAATCATGATTTAAGTTTGATTTTTTTCTCCCAATTTACCTTTGATCGTTCAAATATGGGGACCGACATAAGTATTAAACTTATTTCATAATATAGGGGCAACTGATAGTCATTTTTCTTTGTAAAATAAATTATGCCAATGACTGTTCTATTAATAATGACCAAATCTTACTCACGTTACTACTGACAAAAGGTCGTATAACAAAACAATTATATCCACATTACCACGATGTCTGTGACAAAATGTCGTATACAGTTTTTCGCATTTTTGATGCCATGTTACTGGCGTCAAAAAGTTGAATCACAGCAAATCAGCAATTATCTCGAGAAATTGCTCCAGTTTACTCATAAAACTGCTTTGGGATTAACACTCGTTCATGTGTGGCCACTATGGTATCAATAGTATATCCAGTTTAACTTCTGTGTTCCCATAAAACAGTTTTTTGTCTCTCCTGTAAAATTGTAAAAATGCTATATACGACCTTTTGATTGCAAAGCGACGATATGTAATAATGTCCATCAGAACAACACTACGAGCAGTGAAGCTTCAGGGATGTGTATTCCATCTAACACAGGCCATATGGAGAAAATGCCAAGCTCTCGAACTTTCAGTAAGTTAAATTATTACATTGATTCTCGATATATTATACACATTGCTTTATTTTTAAGTTTTGTTGTTGTTGGCTACTGACATATCTAACAAACATTTACACATCAAATCTCTATTTTATTTGCAGGAACCATACAGAGGGAAGGGTGAAACCCATCGAATCGTCCGCCAGCTGATGGCATTGCCTTTCCTGCCTGTCAGCGATATACCTTCAGAATTCCAAAATATCGAGAGATTGATTCCACAATTCGGGAAAATGCGAAGGCTCGTTGATTACTTCAGGCGACAATGGATGCATAACACAATGTTCCCTGTACGGACATGGACAGCATTCAACCAAAGTGTCAGAACAAACAATCACGTCGAAGGTAGATATATTTTTATATTTGTTATCTTTGTTTAAAGATCCCTTGTCTAATGTGATAACATGTGGCACGAGTTTCAAATATGGAAGTTTCAGTGCATTTATAATTTGCAAGCCTGTGGTAAGAACAAGTGGTAGCCAATAAAGAGCGTTCTCAAATATGATATTTTGTTTTCAACATTAAATAAATTTAACTAGATAACTAATAGATTAGTTGAACATTCTAATAAAATTTCACCATTTTCTGATTATCTCTCAATCTACCAGGTTGGCATCCACGGATAAACAATAAGTCAATGGAACAACAATTGGGGTTCTACAGGCTATCAATCTTCCTGCACAAAGTAAAGCTCGTGCCATTGCACGCGACGATGGTACAAGATCGAAACATACGACAATATGTGACAAAGAATATTCGATATTCGATTCGAGATTCGATTCAAAAGTCAAATTCGATTCGAATTTGAGTCGAAATTCCCAACTAAAAATTTTGAATATACTCTGACGGAAAAGTAGGCTGTTTACAGACAAGTACACACGTCGATCTTAGCTGTTTTGTGGCATTTAATCCCAGAAAATTATGTATATATGCACATTGTAATTCTTATTGTACATCGCGGATGTTCAAGTACATGCTATTAAATATAAGAAAAGCCATTATAGGACAACTAAATACGTCTGAATTCTAGCTTTGAAATGGTAGTAAAAGCTCACAGATTGCCAATGGACCGACGACGCGGTAAATTATAATAGATATGAGACTGAGCAACCGATAGTGTTATCCGCTGTCTATCCATCTCAGATTACGCGATATGTAATATGGGTGAGAATGTAAACAACATGTGTTCCCGGTGTCGAAAAGTGCATTTTGGCGCTGTTCTCTTTTGAAGTTGACTTTCAGTTTCGGAGCTTTCTTTTACACTGGACAAAATGTCGACCGTCATTCATGGTTATTTTAAACATGATAAAGCTGCATGCAGTGCATGGACTTACACATGTGATGAATGCAACATGGTGTATAAATCGCAAATATCTGGGACAACGACCCATCTATGGAATCATCTGTTCAAGAAGCATCAACCACTACATGAAGAGTCTACCCTGCTACTGTTGTTTTTCGTCTTCAAGTTTATAACGGGTGTTTCCGAATGCCGATTTGCAATTTTGCATATACATGCAAACTAGAAATTCCACGTGATTTTAGTTCCGATAATACGTTTAGAACTTTAGAGATAATATATTAATCGTTGTGATGGCTGCATGGATGTTTTAATCTGTTTTGTTTTCTCGACAATTATCAATTGAAGTTTAGTATCTCAAATGATGGTTCATCGCCACATAAGTTGTGATGGAACTTCATGCATGTAGTTTCACAAATGGTCTAATCATTGACAAAACTTGCCTAATCGAGAATGCAGCACACAGATGTGATTCGATTCGATATTCGATTCAATATTCAATTCAATTTCGTGAATTCGATTCGATATTCGATTCGATCAAAATATCCAATTCGCAGGACCCTACAGGGAACTCCTGTGACGGGCTGCATAGGTGCATGGGGTGTAATCTCATAGTGTGTGTTATCATTATATATAGTAGATATCAGAGTGTATATGTAAAGTTGTTACGCTTTAAAATGTTCACCATGTTTTATTGCTGTTGTTCGTAATTAGATATCAAAATAAAAAAAATAATTAAACAGACTGCTCTTTTTATTCTCAAGAAGAGGTCAATTAACCAATTTGAATGGAAATTTCCATACAAATATCTGGAGCAAAAGTTAAATGTGGGAACTCCAGATATTTGCATGTATATCTCCATTTATATTAAATTGCTCGCCCTCCCCTTAATCATATCAGCTTCAGTATAGCATTTGGAGTTTCGTCCATTGCTATGTGGTGTTCTGACCAAATTTAGGTGGCGTTTTGACCACGGACTGTGGCATTCTGACCAAATTAAAATGTGGCGTTTCGCCGGTGTGGCAATATGACAACATGTAGTATCCCCTCACCTGCAAACTGGCTTGTTTGATTGCTCTGTGCACTGCGCAGCATAGTCAAACGCTAACAGTTTTAGATTGGCTCATGTCAAAGTTAATCCACGCCAGGTAGTTTTCACCTTCTCCACCTTATTGAAAACCTCAAAACCTAATAAACCATTGCTGACTGTTGAAATATGTCTAATTATGTCCTCTGTGTGATCCACAAACTGATCCACAAATCTCGTTCGCACATTGACAGCACAGACTTGTTCCAAATTGTTTATTTCATCGCTGATCGATTACGCTTGCGACAAACATTTTCGCCAAATTTTTTTGTCGCAAACATGGCTCATGCCGACAGGCTTACGCCGTTTCCAGATAATCCAGTTTTGGAAATACCTGTAGATACACCTGTTGATGAGGAATTAATAGCTGAGAAGGACCTCCTTGACTTGTTGGTTCTGGGAGGATTCTAGTTATCATGGATTTATAACAGACGATGTTCCCTCAGTGGGAAAGTCGGCACCAATAGATAAACGTCTCGACCCTCAATGGGTCGAAAGGCCACATTTGTGCCAAAATTAAGAAACCCTCCGTGGCGACATCTAAACCTAACACTAAACCAAAAGATAGGGCTGCTGCCTCTGCTAGTTCATCTATGGCAAACCCGAAACGACCGAAGACGAGTACTACTCAAGGGGATCTGCCATGTCTCACCCTGGAGATGCTTCTCTTAATGGCAGACAACATGGCGGCTATTTTTGCCAGTTTGCAAGTTCTTCAGGATGGCACACCCATGACGCCTACCCCATCTGTAGTCGCCAATGCATCTGTGACAGGTAACGGAATTCACTCTTGTAACAATGACCCAGATCTAATTTTCGGACAGATTGATGGCTCCAAGGCTACCGATAGTGATGCTCTTCCGAATATCTCAGTTTCTGAGTTTGATTTCAAGGTGGGACCAGATGTTTCAGAATGCATTGCAGCTTCTGCCACACGTACATGCACATCTCACAGATCAACAACGTTAAAGGCTGCTACCCATTCATGCATGACAAACCAATCATATTCTCGTCGGAGCTTCCAGCCTCAAGTTTTTTTAGGCCGAAATCAGGGAAGTTTGAGATTCCCAAGTTCTTACCAGTCCCAATGACAAGGTCACGGCCAAAGGAAGGGGTACTTCGGGAACCGTTGCAGGCAATCTTACAAGCCAGTGACAGAATCCCACGGTCTGCTGAACAATACAAAGTTCACACGAAAGACAGATGACTAAATGAGGTTTGATTGATTGATTGTGGTTTAACGTCATTTTAGCAATAAAGCCATATCACGAGAAGAAACAGATTATCAAAATCGAGTGAAGCAACTGTGAATAGAAATGACAGTGAATTAGACCCAAACAAAACAGATTATATACAACTAAAAACACCCTGACAGATTTTGTTTGATTCTCTGTCTGAGTGCTGGCATTAACATACAAGATAAAGGGTACACCAATTTGGTCACAGTGGTCTACCTTCCAAGGGATCAATAGTCCGAGGGAATTGAACAGTCCGAGGGTATTGAACCCTCGGACTAACGCATCCGTTCCACCAAGATAAAATGGCCTATATTTATGTGTCGGCTGTGCTGATACCAGTACTACTAATAGAGCTTATGTCTGATGACAGTACTACCAATAGAGCTTATATGTCTGATGCCAGTACTACCAATAGAGCTTATATGTCTGATGACAGTACTACCAATAGAGCTTATATGTCTGATGCCAGTACTACCAGTAGAGCTTATATGTCTGATGACAGTACTACCAATAGAGCTTATATGTCTGATGCCAGTACTACCAATAGAGCTTATATGTCTGATGACAGTACTACCAATAGAGCTTATATGTCTGATGCCAGTACTACCAGTAGAGCTTATATGTCTGATGACAGTACTACCAATAGAGCTTATATGTCTGATGCCAGTACTACCAATAGAGCTTATATGTCTGATGACAGTACTACCAATAGAGCTTATATGTCTGCTGCCAGTACTACCAATAGAGCTTATATGTCTGATACCAGTACTACCAATAGAGCTTATATGTCTTAGGATTGGGCGCCTCATGTTTATTTTTATTACAAGGTTCGCCGGATCATTGATGATTGCGAACAGAATGATTCTTTCGTGCAAGAAATGAAGCTGTGGCTGAAGTTGTAACTGATCGGAAAACTCAGATAAAGAAGCTCATGAGTGACTTAATTCATAATAAAATACATAATTAACACAATGGAAAAAAACCGAGTGCTTCAAACCTAAGATGTCTGGACTTTAACCCTTTACCCAACAAACCGGCCAAAACCGGCCAAATAAAGCTTCAACAGCCTAAAATATCTTCGGTCTGTCTCAATAGAACCATACAAATATGGATATCATTGGAACCGGCTCCTTGACCACATTGTGATAGTTACAGTTATGCCCTGTGCCAATGCATTCTCTTATATATGCGAGTCGACCATAGGTCGCCTCGCATATATAAGAGAATGCATTGGCCTAAAAAAAATCTTTTTTTAACACTTTTTACCATTTTTTTCTTACATTCTTTAACAATTTTATAATTTTTAATGTGTTAAGCCAATGCATTCTCTTATATATGCGAGGCGACCTATGGTCGACTCGCATATATAAGAGAATGCATTGGCACAGGGCCCTTCTGTTGGGTAAAGGGTTAAACTGTTTTGAGATACTTAATTAATTTCCTACAAAATGTTGAATGTACATCGCCCAAGCTGTCAATGGAGTTTCTGAACAGAATGATGTCAGTCAAGCAAAAGAGAAGATGTCAACGCACACATAGTCAGCAAAGATACTCAGCTGTTGAAGGAAGAACAGGTGGTTGATATGAGGGAATTGTACACCAGAAGGATCAATGGTATGCCAGTAAGAACTAGAGATGGGCTTGTCCCAGATGGGACTAAGTAATACCCCCCGTATTCAAAATGTTATTTGAATGAAGTAGCCATTACCATATATTTGGCACTGAAATTATGTCAACAGGTAACCATAATCCTAAACCCCCTAACCCCTAACTCTAATCATAAATTTATTGACTAAATAAAAGCTGGGACAAAATTATGCATGTTGTGAAAAGATTTCTAAGTCGAAAAAGGGGGATAACTCCACCAAAAATTGTTGGACAGACGTCATAAACGCAGGTGCACAAGCTCCCATGGTACTAAATATCTGTGCCAAGTTTAAAAACAATTGACCAAAAAATGTAGGAATAATGTATGCATGTTGCAAACAAATTTCTAAGACGAAAAAGGAGGATAACTCCACCAATAAATGTCGAACAGGCGTCATAATCGCAGAGGCACAGGTTCCCATGGTACTAAATATCTGTGCCAAGTTTTAAAACAATTGACCTAAAAATGTAGGAATAAAAGCTCGGACAAAATTATACATGTTGCGTAAATTTCGAGTCGAAAAAGGGGGGTAACTCCACCAAAAAAAGTCTGACAGACGTCATAATCGCAGGTGCACAGGTTCCCATGGTGATAGATGTATGTGCCAAGTTCCACGGAAAATGATCATAAAACGACTGAGAAAAACTCTGGACAAAATTGTGTCCACGGACAGACGGACGGACGGCTCGTCGGACGGACGGACAAGCTGATACCAGTATACCCCCCCCACAACTCGTTGCGTGGGGGTATAATTATACACCAGATGAATCAATGGCTTGCCAGTAAGAATTATACACCAGATGAATCAATGGTATGCCAGAAAGAACTTGCAGAAGATTGCAAAAGAAAGGACCATACTATTACTAAAAAAATTTATACCATAATTGCCTGTATAGTACTATTGTGTGTAAAAACACCTATTTTGTAAACTTTACCTTTACATCATACTGTGGGTATACAGATTCCTAATGTGAGTATAAATATCTACTGTGGGTGTAAATGTTCAAACGTAATCTCATTTGTTAAAAAGTTTGGACCCATGCTATAACATTGTAGTTAGCAAAATCGGTAGCCGCATCCTGACTCCAAGTCCACAGACAACTGCTCACTTAGTATGTTTGGGTGACAACTTTTCCAGTTCAGGTTCATTTGTTTATCTGATGGTTTCCAATATAAATCTGTGTCATGCGACGGATCTGTGAGAGGCAAAATGACTACCAGCGTCATAGGTGTAAACTAAAGCGACAATTGAGAAAGTGTGGTTAATGCGGAAAATTCATCGAAATTCAACTTAAAAAGGTTGACAGGCTGGACCGCGAGCAATTGTTACTACCGAAGAGGAAGCGTAGTAAACAGAATCGGGTTCCATTGGTCATGACCTTCTCGCAAGTTCTCCCGAATGTCAGTAAGATAGCGTGTAATCATATGCAGGTGTTACATAGATCAGACAGAATGAAACAAATATTCGATGCCCCGATGGTGGTCTATAGAAAAGATAGGAATATTGCAGACAAGCTGGTGCATGTGAAAACCTGGCGTATTGTGAACCTGCCACAGAGAAAGTGTGAGACCTCGTGTGAAACTAAGCAGGGTTCACGCTGCCTATTGCCAATTTAGCAAATTGCTATAAAAAAAAAATTGCTAAAAAAATATCACGATTGGCTACAAAAAGTGGCACCTAGTTGTTTGGTATTTGGCAATCAGTACCCATCGGGCATATAATAAAGCTTGCAGTAAATCGGTCAGAAACAAAACACACAACGATATCCGGTCGCGACATAGCTAATCGGGTCCTAATTGAAAGCGTATAACATATTCACGGCTTATGTCAGATCGATTTATGTTATCGCTGTGGTGAAAGGGTTCCGAATTTCTACTTGATAAAAACACTAAGTATGTTGTAAAATATAGAGATCCGGGGCTATAGACTCCAATTTGACAAATATTAGATAAACAAAGGACTTCCTGAAGTCTTCATCGTTAGGAAGTTGTGTATTGATAGTAGGTGTTAAGATAAATTATCATAAATATGTCCTTTGTAACTCAGCTTTCACAAACTGTGACATACAGCAAATATGAATCGTAGATGCAAGTTAGATTTCAACAACAATGCATCATACACGCAACATCCTTCTAAAATGAAGAAAGTTACTGTTTTCTTCAGACATTCAGACATTATCGATAGTCAAAATACAGTGGTTGATTTAACAACGACGTGTGCTACACCACCTATACCGAGCAACATGCTAGTGTCCAATGTCACAAGGTTTCACGGAAACACTTTATTGTGCTCCGGTCTCCACAGTTAATAGTGAGAGGGCATTCTCGTATCAGAACCTGATTAAGACGAGATTAAGAAATAGACTGTCAGTGTCTCACTTAAATGTACTCATGAAAATTGTCAGTGAAGGACCTCTAATGCCAGAATTTGACTTTGGCAAGGACTTTCATAAATGGTCAGAAATGAAATCATACATGTACATGTATATATACATGTATATATATAGTTTTTCTGAACTGAAATGATTACTTTGTATTTCTTGTTAATTATTGCACATCATTGATACAATGAATATATATACATATAATAAGTAATTGGCTTGTTTTTTGTTTTTTTCAAATTCATAAGTGGCACCAAAAAATATTGGTCGGAAAAAAGTGGCAACAGAAAGTATAAAGTGGCTCTAAAAATAATTAAATTGGCAACAGTGTTGGTACTTGGGAATTTTGGGCCAGCGCGAACCCTGAAACTAAGAGGCAGATTGGTGATAGGTATTCCGAACATTTAGGGGATGTCCGACTCGATAGGAAAAACCTATAAATGGACATTTTAAGTTGCATGGGCATTGTATAGACAATATCTCTGTACAGGTGCTATGCATAGCCAATGGAACAAAACGGTTGCGACTGGTAAAGGAAGATTGCTGGGTTAGGAGATTGAAGACGATGTACCCGAACAGTGTAAATGCTAAAATAAGTAATCCAGACAGTTTATGTTATTAATATATACACACATACATACAGTGCATGTGCGTCACTAATCTGACGCAACTTGACGCGGGATTAACTATAACGTTTTTTTTACTTTGGGAGTTAATTGGTGTTACATCGTCTAAGGAGTTGAACAATTAAAGCAGGTTAAAGCTGGTTAAAGAGGAACATGATTACCACAAACGAATCAATAGGACTCAGATGTACATGTATGTGTCGTTCACAGGCAGATTAAGGGAGATAACCCAGTCTGGTTTCTAAATAAGACTCAGATGTATGTGTCGTCCACAGGCAGATTAAGGGAGATAACCCAGCCTGGTTGTTACTAGCAGACACTCTATATATCTGAGTCTGGATGGGAGCGGCTGGTAACCAACCTGCGGGTTATCAATTTGAACAAAACAACATCTATTTGGCAAAACCAATATTACACCCTCTGGCTTCATCCAAGGCATCACCCTCCGACCAATATTACACCCTTCAGCCAATATTACACCCTCCGACCAATATTACACCCTCCGACCAATATTACACCCTCCGACCAATATTACACCCTTCGGCTTTGAAGACCAATATTACACCCTCCGGCTTCGAAGACCAATATTGCACACCCCCCCAGACCAAAATCCGGCTTTCTCAATTTCCAGATTCTGAATAATTAAAGAATATAAGAAGCAAAATATTAAAATTGTACAAAATATTGTAAAAAATAATAACAATTGATAAAAAATTATGACAAATTGTTAGGCCAATGCATTCTCTTATATATGCGAGGCGACCTATGGGTATATGGGTTGATACGATTGCCAAAATCTGACTTGGCACCGATAGGGTTAATGTTTTCTGATTATTTTAATTTTTTCAACATTTTGTGAAGCAGCCGACCAAAGAAAATTGTTACGTGATGATAGTGAATGGAAAAGGTGTTTGGATGAATCTGTAGTATTTCGTGAAGCAGCCGACGAAAGAAATTTGTTACATGATGATGGTGAATAGGAAAGGTGTTTGGATGAATCTGAAGTATTTCGTGAAGCAGCCGACCAACGAAATTTGTTACATGATGATAGTGAATGGGAAAGGTGTTTGGATGAATCTGCAGCACTTCAGATGCTGTGCCAACTCAAACAAACCTTTGCTTTCATATGCGTATTCAATCAACCTGCTACCAACACCCGCCAATGCCCCAACAGATAAACCCAGGCAACAGTGCGCCAGGTCAGCCTTGTCAGGCTCGCAGCCACCACGCGGGCCAATTCTCATTAGACTACATTACAGAGGACAGCGATCGTCACAAGTCATTCAATCGCAGAAAATTTACTATTTTTAAAGGGTATATTAGTCTTACATCTTCGTATTAATCCTAACAATATTTGATCATGACAATTAATGTATTGCTTAGTTATTAAGTCATAGCCAACTGACCAGTCCATCAAAAACATCACATACCTTCGTATTGCTCTTTCTCTTTGAGATATTGTTTTTGTAGAACATCCAGCTATGACATTACATTGAATATTGTAATAGAGAGTGATGAACCCGCTGCTCTTAACCAGATTTTATCAGAGGCAATTTTGGCTCACTCACTTCGCTCTTTTTATCTTTTAGCCTCTTCAATTTGTCAACCCCAAGGATTTTTTCTCAAATGCACATCTGTGTTAGAGGCATTGGACCTTGCCTTTAAGGCCTATTATGTCTTTGACATTGAATATCCAGGAGCATCAAAATGTATTTGGGAGTTTTTGCAGGAGGACAATCTGTGAAAGTGGTCAACAAGATCAATTTTGGACGTGCGAATATTTTGAGGCTGATCGGTATCAGTGGCTTTGATGTGAAAGATAGCAGACTTATTGAAGAAATAATCACACTGGCACGCGACGATGGCACTGTGGTGAATGTTGAGGTATGAAAAACACATGGACTGTGCACATGTATTTGTTGACTATTGTTGTGAAAGATCATGTGAAAGGTCACAACATCAGGGGACATAATCCAGGGCGCTGTGTGGATGCACGAGATGAGAGAAAAAGGATCCATATTAGGGTGTGCAGGAATACATGACTTTCTCTCTTGTTTGATCGCGATTTGAGCAAGTCGACATTGGACTTCTTCAGATCTTATTTAGGACGGTTGGCCGAAACAATCTACTTCATCTATCATCATAGCTGCCATCACCGATGACCACGGACAAGCCCCATGACTACGACTGTTCTAAACAGACCACACTGGATACAGACGGGAGGAATTAGGTGAGTCATCCTTATTTTTACCCCTCTTTTGCCCCGATTGTATTCAGTGTTGAATATATAACGCGATCTTCAATGCAGTTAGACTTGGTCTAATCAGGCAAAGTAATAACAACGGCGCTGCGAGCAGTTAACCCTTTACCCAACAGAACGGCCAAAAACGCCCAAATAAAGCTTCAACAGCCTAAAATATCTTTGGTCTGTCTCAATAAAACCTTACAAATATGGATATCATTGGAACCGGTTCATTGACCACATTGTGATGGTTACAGTTATGCCCTGTGCCAATGCATTCTCTTATATATGCGAGTCGACCTATGACCATAGGTCGCCTCGCATATATAAGAGAATGCATTGGCCTAAAACAATTCTTTTTTAACACTTTTTACCATTTTTTCTTACATTCTTTAACAATTTTATCATTTTTTCTTACATTTTTTAACATTTTTTATAATATTTTTCTACATTCTTTGACAATTTTATCATTTTTAATATGTGTTAAGCCAATGCATTCTCTTATATATGCGAGGCGACCTATGGTCGACTCGCATATATAAGAGAATGCATTGGCACAGGGCCGTTCTGTTGGGTAAAGGGTTAAAACTTTATATGCATGATTTTCACTCAGGTTATTTTGCCTGTTTCCGTCTCAGCATATCATTCGTAAATATTGTGAACTATTTTTTATAATTGCCGCCATCTTGAAGAAGTGGTGATTTGCCCGGTGGAAAGAAAAATAATTCCATCTTTGACATTTGTTTGTTATGATCAGTTTATTTCACTTGTTTGCCAATGTGTGCGGCCAGAATGCAGTCATTTTGGTGAAGTAAATGTGATATTGTTAATTTGGTAATATAAGTTATATAACCCATTTTGGTAGTAGTACTTGTACTACTGTGGAGTTTGTGTTTAATGTCACTGGAATACTAGTTGGTTAGAATAGGTATTCTTTCAGGGTACAGTTTTGTTGGTAGTAATAAACGCGAAGCATTGCTTAGTCTATTTGTGTTTCAGATTGAAATTTGTGTAGTATATAGTCGCTGTATATCTGTTGTTTTTCAAGTTGTTGAAAACAGAGACAAATTGAAATCGCAAACAATGCCATTTGGCGTTCCTTTAAAATCATTCATTGTGGCAACCCAGATCTCACCACTTCCAATGTTCTCAATACATTGGATTTTATTTTTAGCTCGAGAATCACTAGTCCAAGTCTTCTTGTACTAAAACCAGCTAAGATATTGGGATGGCGATGCTGGCGTTTAGTCCAAGCCCGCTTGCATACCAATCCTACCACACAACTTACGCCCACGATCTGTGGCGGGAATCTGTGGTGTATTTTACTCGATTTACCTAGCAAATCAATACATGATGCTATATACATCGGAAAGGCTTACATCTTATGGTCACAATGGTGTATAATAATCTAACTTTAATGTTAAAGGTACTCAACCCGTAAAGAGGGTCCCCATCTCAACAGATTCCAACAACAACAATCCGATCAGAGGGTCCTATATTACTATTTCTTTGGCTTTGGGGGTAAAAAATATTTGATTCGAGTCGAGGAACCCATCAAACAAAGCTCAGAGTTATTAGATATTGATTTTTGAAAATTCTTATGTTCTCGAGATGAGTACTTATAACTGCCGTCAATTTGGTAACATGCTCGAGATTTTACGCCAAAATTCTATTCAAACAGACAAGGATGGATAACTCTATAATCAAGTGGTAATAATTGATATAATCAAGTGGTAATAATTGACTACGTACTGGGCCAGTAAGAATTCCCGATAATGAAAAATAATAGATTTCTAAAATCGATATCTAACAAATCTGAGCTTTGATGGGTGACTTCTTCGACTCGAATCAAATTTTTTTTACCCCCGAAGCCATTGAAATAGTAATTGAGAGGAGTTTTATCGGGTTGAGTACCTTTAAATTACACATAGAATATTCCGGTTGATTGCCATAAACATCGATTTGTTTCTCTGTTTGTTTACGTTTTAACCGAAAGCCGAAGTGGTCCGAATAAGTTCGGCATAATCCGCTGTTTGTTCTGGGAATTTTACTTTCCGTTTCTATATATAGCGCGGGTTTTCCGAACAAAAATGGCGAAAACCAATCGCCCGAAAGTCCAGTTTCTATGTGCTTTCAGAACAATTCCCGCACTAAAAACTTAATGACATAATGGAGGATCAGAACGGTAGTTTTGTTGACAATTTTCGCAAGCAACTTGTCAAAATTGGAGCAAATTAGAACTCTTGTGTCTGACTTTCCATCCGTGTGATTTTCATCCATGTGCATTTTGACTTTTGTGTTGATAAAATAATCGGAGAACCGAATCACACAGTTTCGAAATATAGTTCTCCCGTTTTAGTGGGACTTTTCAAACTTAAGGTTAAAAATTTATACAAATTTTGTTTGATTTTTTGTGTGCTTAACAAGAGCAGTATATTGCTCTGTTCGCTTAGTATATAACTTAATTTCGCCGAAGTCCACCAAATGTGGGAAATGTAGCACCATATTATTTATTCTAATACTCGTTGTGTTTACACTGTTTTAAACTTTGAGAGGGTTGTAATTCCCCGTAATTTATTTAATGTATTACATTTATATCTTCAATGTTTAATTAATCTATTTATTATTTTATTTATTGACACACATAATTACGATTACAATGGAGAATTCTTCGTAATTTGCGTTGTTGTCCAAAATCTACGGAATATTTTCAACGGAAAATGCCGAACACAGTTCGCGAGGTCAACCGAGTTCGCATACTTTTAAAAAATTGTAAACATTGAGGTAAATGTCTCTTTTCGCATTAAATTACTGTTTTAAATTCACAACTGATGTGGGTTTCAGATAAAATAGCATGTCTTCTGCGGAAAATATCCGTTTATTGTCGCAATTGTGATATTTTATTTCATATAATTGTGGTTTTATTTGAGCGGGTCACTAACGCTTAAGCCGTGTCATAAGCGAGCATATAGGGCGGTCTTGGACTAAACGCCAGCATCGCCATCCCAATATCTTAGCTGGTTTTAGTACAAGAAGACTTGGACTAGAGAATCACCTGCTGGTACATTTGAAGAAGATAATGTAGCAAGTAGATTCTGGTGCCAGAGAGAAGACCAGACTATGTGATACAGACATGACTTTGGACAAGCTAATTGATTTGAAATGAGTTATCTCTGCTATATTCGTGGTAGAGAAATTAGAGGGACATGAAGTGTATTCATAAAACATTTTAGATTATATCATAAGATGAATAAAGGGAGGCACAATATTGTATGTTTTCAAGATGGGTGCATGAGAACATTTAGTTTATTCTATAGTTTGAAGAGACACATTCTGAAAATCACAACAAGCCCAAGGATGCACCTGTTGAGCCACAATCTGAAGGGAGGGAACTTGGATGTTCCTGAACTCGACACATTTGAGGATGATAAAGATTTGCTTGCCGATGATAATGAAGATACACAAACAAATACCAGTATTGATACTGCCATAGAAGAGTTTGATGTCACCTCCCTAGCCTCTACTATGTTGTCTAAGCTTAAGAGTAACCCTTCATGTTCACTTTCAACGGTTCAATTAAACCATGATATGATGAGAGTGTCATCTCAGCTAATCATTGAAATCCTGGGATACATAAAGCAGAAGACTATGGCAAGCCGTGTTCACATTTTTGATTGATTTGAACTTAAGTCCAATTATTTGGACTTAAGTCCAAATGAATTGGACTTAAGTCCAAATGAATTGGACTTAAGTCCAATTAGCGAATTGATTTGGACTTAAGTCCAATTCATTTGGACTTAAGTCCAATTCATCTGGTTTGAAACGATAGTCCCCTTCTTTGTAATGGTATATTCCTGCAAGTTTTGATTGACAGTCAAACTCCGTACTAACCAGGGCATTCCTGACTCCAAGACTAACTCCGTACGTCCCCTTTGCCACGTGGCTTGTTTTCGGCATGCCGAGATTGAAAATGTTTCGAATCCGAATTGGCATCTTAATAAATACTAACTGCATGCATGAATGAAGTAAAATTAATTCACGACTTGATTCAATTGTTATTTGACAGCATGTAGTGTAGGCTACACGCAGTTTCGTTTATTGCATTTACTAAGTGTCTTATTTGTATAATTTGCTCGGTTTTCAAAGTCAATGTAATAAGGGTGTACTCGAAAGTCGAATTATGCCAAAACAATAGATTAGAGTGACTCCCCTTCTATTGCTATTGTAATGACTGCGTGAAGCACAGCCTCGGTTAACCTCGAAGTCAAAATTACTCTATCTTGTTCACATTTTGGAATCTCCTAGAATTGTAGTAGTGTAAAAAATTTCTTTTCAGTAACCAGTTAAGGATTCCATCTTTTAGTTCATCAGTAATCCATTAACATAAAATCTCAGTAAACATATGCTCAGAATTGCTTCATTAGCACAAGATAATTAAGCTGCAAAGGTACGATCTGTTACCCATGCCATGGTCAACTTTGGAAATTTCAGGGCGACTTCAACTTCGCCCGGCTGCAAAATTAGGGCGAAGTGAGCAAGAAATTATTAAGGGAGACTTCTTCGCCCACATCGCCCCCTCGGCTGGTCCCTGGATCCAACCAAAGGTACGACCTAAAACCTGTGCTAATGGGAATTGTTGAGGGACATCATGATGAACACAAGCTCGATGGATACCAACCCATGGTAATAGCTCAAATTTTACAATGTAAAGTTGAGCTAATAACTGAGTGATATTAGATGGTATGCTGTTAGAGTGACATTCTGGCAATTTAACATGATTTTGGAAGGTTTGAGAAAGTCGTCATTTGACAACGTTGTAATCTATATATAATTTTTTTGCAGGAAAGAAATTCAAATCTCAGCTCACCAATTGCAGAAGTGAGTAGCAATTGTAGTACTAATAGCTGGATTCAATAACTGAAATTATACCTGGAAAATGAGTATGTCAGATGTATAGGTGCCACGATTATTGATTTTGATAATTGGGGGGGGGGCATGGGGTGATTAACTGCTGCAGCTGGTTATTTTAGGCATCGGCTGATGTAATGTTACGTTAATAAAGTTGATCATAAAACACCGGAAATGTCCATGAGCACAATGTATTCAAAACCAATTACACAGTTCTCAATGATGTCATCATAGTCATGATTGTAATGTTTGTGAGTTCTTTGCGTAGTTCTTAGCGATTAATTTCAGTGTTATGAGTAGCCAAACATAAAAACAACATAAAACTAGGAATGCACAATGGTTCCTAAAAATGGGAATCTAATTTTATGGAAACTATAAGTTTCAGCAAACTTCCAGACCGTGAATAACAATCACAGAGGTCTGCACTACAAATATCATCCGAAAGTATTTGAGTTTTATTCACCGGTCACCACATTATAAGCGATAGCCTGTACTAGTAACATTTAAGTATACGTATATGCAAACAAGGTATACTCGCAAATGATATTGTGCATAATAAGGGAAGTACTAGTATTGCTGAAGAATTATTAAAGGGATACAGTTCACTTGCATTTGGGGACACCAATATCATATACTGGTATATGCACAATGTCAATCAACTCCCCACTGGTCCAATCAAGGGCGAGTGCATTCAGTTCATTGAACACGATGACAATTGGCACATTTTAAAGACGTAGTGCTGCCTTTCTTGTAGAAATAGACAATGACGTTGCATAAGTTCAGAGGTACAGTGTCGCCAATTTTGATCGTGATCAAGGATTGTTAACCCCTCGGTTGTAGATTAAACTGTCACTGTAAAACAAACGCAGTATTCAATAATACCTGGCATTTTCAGACGTCCGAAATAACACAGTTTAATCAACGACGCAAATGGTAATCAATTATCGGCTTTATCAACGGTTCATCGATTATACGATTAATCGTGGCACCCCTAGTCAGATTATTATTGTTCGGGACATTATGACATTACAAGGCATTATGCATGCTAAATGTCAAGATATAATGGTTTTACCTTAATTTTAAAAATAACTTTACTGTAATAAAGGCATGCAGTGGAAGGGTCTTTGATAGCGTGAACTCCTCTATATATGCTTAAAAGATATTGCATTCTTTCCAACTGCCCAAGTAACAAGTAACAATTAATACTGTTATGCAGACAATGGGACAAGTGTACTTAATGCTATTATGCAGACAATGGGACAAGTGTACTCGACAAGAGAAAACTTATTAGAACTTCTAAGTCCTCGGATTATCTTGTCCATTACTAAATATATTCGCTGTCAATATATCAAACCAAAATTTAAAATCACTTTCTTTTTATACTGACACAGCCTGTTCTTGATAATATGGGGCTTTCAACTACCAACCTTCGAGAAAGACAAAATGAAGAATACAGGCAGAGTCTGCATGTGGATCGACAGAGATCTAATGTTAGTGTTTACTGAAAACCTAATTCTTTTTCCACATAAAAATTGTCATAAATTAATTTTAAAAATTAATTAAAAAAATTAAAATTGTCATATTTCTGACGATTGCCGCCAGTGGCGGGCTAACATGCTAGTCTACTATATATTTTGAGACTTCCGTATATGTGTATATATGTGTGTGGGTACTTTATAGAATCGAAAACGGCTGGTCAGATCGAGCTCAAACTTCCTATCTAAGGGTAAAATCCCATGGGGATCGTCAACGTTGCATTTTGGACAAGCTCTGAACACTCATTCTCCACTCCCAATCATCAAAATCACTGCAAACGGCACTTCGGGGGTTAAGGCATCAACGATCTTTATATTGACCATATTTGGAGTTGTTAACCGACTAACGCTCTTTATTGTCATCGACGTTGCTAAACAGTTACCCATGAGTACGAAACTATGGATGCAAAACGCGAAATGCATTTATCTCGATTAAAAAGGCAGAATTAACGTGTTGTGTGATTCTTATGTCTGTCGTTAGGGACGGCTACTGCGTGTTGTGTGAAAACAAAAAATGCGTGTTGTGTCATTCTTATGTCTGTTTATTCCAATGGGACTATGAATTCCCCCCCCCCCCCATGTTTTTAAAATACTAAGATGTTTCGCATGTCAGTAAACCTTGCGAGACCAGACCGGCTAACGTAACCAAAACATTAGCTCACCAAGTAAGCCCGACCACGGCTTACACTCATTAACACTAATCACAAGCCTTTAGCATGTGATCGACAATGAACAACAACTCAGTTGTACTCATATGTCATGTTTCAGACAGAAGATTTGTACTATACTGCGAAACGTCCAAAACAGATAGCAATAAAAGCTCCGACAAAATTTTTGGAATGCTTAGAAATGTGGGTGATTTCTGAGAAATTCTGCGCATTAATGTATTATTATTTTTTTCAGTCTGTTCAAGTTGAAAAACCCGAAGAGGATTTAATTCAGGTAAAGTCAACATACATTCCCCCAACATATATCATTAAGCAAAAAAATCACACTTTCAACTTTGACGATCAACAGAATTAACTGGGTGATCAGTGTTTGCCAAGTGTCACTGGCCTGATTACTGAGTGGGATTTTCTTTAATTGAACCAGGTGTCACAATATTGAACCACATCCATAACTGTTTCACTACAAGCACTTGAAGGGTATCTGCCTCATATGATGGACCAAGTACTAGTATGTGTTATCGCCATCGATTTATTGAAGGCACACACCCCTGTAATGCAGGTCCCCTGAAGAATTTATGTTTTCTTTTTCACCAAATGCGATAAGAAAAATCTTTATCAATAAACTGTGAAGAATGTCCCATTTTGAAGCATTCTTTTGTATAGCCAGTTGATGAATAACATAGGAAATATAGGGTATTACATGCAGTGTGACTTACTTTTTTGAGTTTTTTTTTTTTACTACATTGAGGTTTTCTCAGTGAGTATAGCAGACAGCATTTTGAAGATTAATATTTCACTTTCTGATAGTTTTGAATGTGTTATTTCAGTTAAGAGCAAGGAGGGCTGCACTAGAATCCCAACCAGAAAGTGGAGTGGTGCTGAAGATCCGGGGAGGGTCAAAAAGAACCTTCAGGCCAACAGCAGAAATAAAGGTACAATTTTCAGAAAATGAAAGTGTCAATGACACTGTAGCTCAACTTAGGTAGGGGAATAATCCATAAGATTTTTATGACAATCGGATAAGAGATATGGCCTGTAGGGGTAACATACTCTTATAAGGCCTTCACCTTTTATCCAAACAATACTTTTGATTTTACCTGTATTTAAAAAAAATCATAATTTTGTGTAAAATTAAAAGTTTGTTTGCATACTATACATATTACTCATTTAACTAGAGCACTCAGGGTGGTTTATAGGACTCTAACCTGATTAAGGTATCAATTGACTGTACCTCACATTATACGAGTAATAATTATAATCAAGTGTAAATTCCAGGACAGCTGTAGAGCATGCCAACAGATCTAGTTATAAAATGATTTAATGGCAATGATGGCTTCCTGCATCCATATCGAAAATAAATCAAATTTGATGTATCATATTACTTTTTACAGAATGTCATGGATTTCATAGGAAGTGAACAACAAGCCACAAAATACTTTAAAATAACAATACCAGGCATGGCAGCCCCATGGTATTCCTGGGAGAGTGCTGGCACTCTCGACTCCAGAGGATTGACAAACTCGACTGTCATGGAGGTGGAATGGGATGTCCAGCCTCCACATACATCCACATATACAAAGTATGTCACAAAACATTACTATAAATTAATTACTAAGTTATAATACACCACCACAAATCACAATGAAGATCTAAATA
The DNA here is from genome assembly GCA_032622095.1 of Siphonodentalium dalli. Taxonomy (NCBI): domain Eukaryota; kingdom Metazoa; phylum Mollusca; class Scaphopoda; order Gadilida; family Siphonodentaliidae; genus Siphonodentalium; species Siphonodentalium dalli. The sequence continues at coordinate 69,709,171 of CP136063.1, forward strand.
ATGTTCGGTGACAAATGGATGAGGGATCTCCAACCCCCTTTTAAACAATACATACAGGTAGGGAATTCATATAGATCTCGAGAAGAAAACAATTGTTGATAGATGGATAGACAGAACAATGGATGGAAGGACACTCTGACAGACCAACACTTCTAATCCAATATACCCCCCACTTTTTTTTATCCATAATCGGGTATAATGAGTTCACATAGATAAGTGGTTAAGAAAATAATATTGGAACAGTCAAGAATGAATGTCAGTCACCTAGGGAATATCCACACCAAATATGAACCCATTTGGCCCTCTTGATCTAAAGAAGATTTTCAAAGAATTGTTGGCAGATGGACGGACGTACAGACGGATGGACAGATGACGGACGAGATGTGATGACTAGAGCTCCACCGGAGACTTCGCTTCAGGTGAACGAAAAATGAAACGAAAAAAGAATAGGATGACAAGGCTATACACATGTAATTCCATTGTAAACATACTTTGCATTGTGATTGCCATTCAAAGAATTTACCTTATCAATAATAGTTTAATACTTAATATTGGATTTAGTTTTATCTCAATTTAACCAGACAGTCTTCATAATTGAACTCATCTTAGATATTGGAGACCACCATTGAAATGAGAGAGATTGTTTTGTTCTTCATTCAGTATTATCCCTGGTTATGATATATTGAAGTATAAATACTGACCAGTATTAAATATTAAATAGCTGCAATAAACCATCATTCCAGATTCTAATGATTAAATCTATTTGGATTATTTTCAGTCCATATGAAGAGCTTGCAGCAGTGATAGGGGCTCCAAAGCCAATACTATCTGATGAGGAGATGGAGGAGACAACAAATAATGAGTAAGACTCTTGGTGATTTAGTCAGTTAGTTTGATGTTACTTTTAACAGCCATGGTCATATTGACATAACAGATCTAAAGTCAGGAGATGGAATATATTTATTAATTTTCCTAATTTTAGGAGACTTCTACTTCAAACAGTGACTAACACGGTACTATTCTTTACTTCCAGTCTTAGACTTAAATGAATTAAACATCTATGCTGAAAAACATATTTCTTTGAAAATAAATTACCATATTTTTATTCATGTGCGATGAATTTAAATTTTTATATATACATAAATCTTTAATCTAACTAAATTTGGTCACTGGCGGCCATGTATTTTTTCCGAATGACCCCAAAATGACTCGTTCCTATCTACATGTCAATGCCCATAACAAATTTCCCGTGCTAAAGGAAATTGTTGACGAATCACGCACACACAAAGTAAAGTTGAGCTAAATATTAAAAAAATTTGAATAGCCAGATTTAGCAGGAAATAAAAACAAAACATGTATTACTGTCTAAATTTTCAGACCTACCAACTCCACCACAGATATCAATCTCATTATTAACGAAATGAGAACAGAGTACATTATACAGGATGAAATCCAGAAGGTAATTGTATCAAGGAGGCCAGAATATCTGTGGGATAATGCAGTCCGTATGTTCAAGCGGTCATCATTCAACTTTCTAAAACAACTGAAAGTGAGTATTTGTAGCCCGTAAAATTGACTTGGCCAATGAACAAAACAACCTCTTTATATGTCAAGATGTCATGATAAATTTCACAATGATCAGACAAAAGGTACCATCATTGAACCATTGGTATGCCCTCTATTAGAGGTGCCACGATTATTGATTTTGATAATCGATAATCAGTCGTCAATAATCGACCATAGGTCGCCTCGCATATATAAGAGAATGCATTGGCCTAACAAATGTTTTTTAAACAATTTTTTACAATTTTAATAATTTATTCTTATATTCTTTAACAGACTTATTTTGTAGGTTTAGGGCCGATGAGGGTTAAGGTTTAACATATGATGGGGAACAGTGGCTTCCAATCTTCAAATCATTTGTATTGACATTTGAGCCCAATGTTTTCATGATTCTCACCATCGACAAAAGAGCTTAACCATTTACCCAACAAACCGGCCAAAAACGCCCAAATAAAGCTTCAACAGCCTAAAATATCTTCGGTCTGTCTCAATAACACCATACAAATATGGATATCATTGGAACCGGTTCATTGACCACATTGTGATGGTTACAGTTATTATACAGTTTTTAACACTTTTTACCATTTTTTCTTACATTCTTTAACAATTTTATAATTTTTAATATGTTAAGCCAATGCATTCTCTTATATATGCGAGGCGACCTATGATCGACTCGCATATATAAGAGAATGCATTGGCACAGGTCCGTTCTGTTGGGTAAAGGGTTAAACTGCTACGTCAGTTAAAATCATGGAATCGAAACATATGAATGTAAACCGCTTAAATAATTGGACACTGTAGATGCAACAAGGTTTCCTTGAAGTTGAATTCATGTTTATTCAACTGACAATGCAGCAAGTGAAACTCTTCAACAATACTCGTCAACATACATGTGAAGTTCAAGATTAATTCAGTATGCCATTATTGATGCGACATCGATATCCATTCGTTCACTAAAATTGAACTGACAATGCATCAAGACAAGCCGTTGACATGGATCTGTTCGGATTGAGCAAGTTGTATATACGCCAAATCCAAGGTATTTTAGTTTGTGTTCTCAATAACTCACATGTCAGACTCTCTGACATCATTTAGATTTTGTTACTCAATTTAACGCCTCTCTTGTGAATATTAATTCGACAAGTGAATAAACAATGTTTCCGTTAGGTCAATATAAATAAATGCTAGATTTACATCCAAGTGTTTTCAGAAAAATGGGAATTTTCTGGCATGCTTTATTAAAGTAGATTCATGGTTCGCGCTGCCACTTGCCAATTTTGCCAATGGCAAAAATAATTCACATTTGGCAAAAAAATATTTTCATTTGGCAAAAGTTTTGGCAAGTCACTTTTTAGTTCCTCAATAAAGTTAAAAATTATCAGTCAATCAATACCATTAATTTTAGGAAACTACTACACATCATTAATCTCCGTTAATCTGGTAGCATTATTAGCAGTGGGTGGATGGATTAACAGTATTTAGTGTGGCGGTGGTGGTGTTTACATAGCTAACCCTCTTGTGATGTTCCCTTCTGATGTACATGTAGCAACTCTTCTACCATTTTATTGTTCGGTGCATGGTTTATTGTTGTATGATAAACCACAATAGATATGTGAGTTTAATTATTAACTAAATACTATCCTACCGATATCAAATGTCGTTCAAATTATTTGGCAAAAGTAAATTTTGGTCCAGCATGGTAAAAGTGGTAAAAGCATGCCTTTCAATTTTCACCGGACCAAGAGTAGAACAATAATTTAATGCTATGAATCATGTCATATCTAAGAGATCAAACAGAATGGCTGTCGAAACCTATTCTGCTATTCAAACTGTCAAATATGTTTTTACTGAAATTCTTTCGCATATATGCCAATATTGTGAACCCATCTGTTATACATGTAGATCCAAAGAGCGCAAACTACGATCCTACAGCTAAATTCATGCCAATTGTCAATCATGCCAAAACTATTTTAAAATTAAATTATGTTCTTGGGAAATTGCTAAGTGTTGATGGAAGTCTCGTTGGTACACAGATACATCAATATATGTCAAACATCATGCTCAATTTGGAATTAAGAAATGGATGTTGTGTGAAGTGATGTCTGGATATTACTTTCGTTTATTTTCTCTTACTTGGGCAAGAAATTAAAAATACTTTGGTAGTGATATAGACATGGTTCATACATCTACCGTTGAACAAAATATTCCATAACTTTTCCATACCTTTTCCAGACTGACTGATCATTGTTTCAATGAACAACTTCAATAACTTTCCCATACATCACATCAGGGAATTTAAAAAAAAAATTGGGAAAAACTTTACAATTTCCTTATTTTGAAAAGGTCACTGGAATTAGTGTTCGAATTATAGGAAGATGAGTAGCTATTGTGTTTACCATCCATAAAGTCTATGCTTTTATATGTTTTCATGGTTGATCACTGTGGCCTCCTCCATGTTTGCTGCAGTGATATATTATCCCTGAACAAACAGTTGTCAGTCGTTTAGACGTCATGTAAGTAATCAGCACCGATATTTTATATTATTCCATGACTTTTCAAGAACTTCTCCCAGTCCCCCACCAATTTTCAAGACCTTTTCCATAACTGAGTGAGAAAAGGTCCCATTTTCCAGGGTATGAAAATAAAACTTTTCCAGGATTCCAGACCCGTGTATGAACCCTTACCAGGTGGTTACGTGATGCTTGCAAATGTGTAACTTTCTAAATAAAGGGTACCATGTTGTCATTGACAATATGTTCACATCCGTTCAACTTGCATGGGACCTCCTTGAACAGAGCACATACTTTACAGGAAGGATCCAAACCAGAAGTTGTCAACCAGTACAATTGTAATACATGTATGTCAGGTGTTGACATGGTTGATATGATGATGTTACTTCCGCATTCTTCAATCAAAGTAAACATCATGGATGCCGGTAAATCAAAGTGGTTCGCAGATGTTTCGCAAGAAGATATTTCCAAACTTATTGATGAAAAAGACAGTCAAAGCATAAAGAGATGCATCGCAAGCAGCAAACGTATGTTTGATGACTTTCTGAACGGAAACGGAACAAATACGGACTTGAAATGTTTATCAAAACTGGAGATGAATGCAGAGTTGAGAAAATTTACGCCTCTCTTCGAACTAAAAATGAAGATTTCAGAATTTGAGGTTTGGACTTAATAGATATATCCTCTCAGAAACAGGAATTGATGTAACGGACAGTGAGGAATTTCAAAGTTCAAGGGAAGTTTACCGTGCCGTGTTGGTTGATTTAAAGGAAAAGGGTTTCGGTGACACTGATCACATTGTACATTGGGTGAGGAAGAATGTTACATATGGAATGTGCATAAAGACACCATTGAGTTGTGTTGAAAGAGCCATAATGCTAGAATTTGCTATCCACCCACCCTATAGTTGGTTAACTGTTTTAACTTGTGGGTATACATGTATGTACTTGTAAAAATGAATCCAATATAATAAATGATATGTGTACTTATAACATGTATTTTACTTCGCAGTAAATCATGCTTCGGTCTTAAATTAAGATACTAAGTAGCGTTCTGTGAATGCGCCGACATACTTCTCTTCACTTTGTGCTTTGCGATCATCGTGAGAGGTCATGTCGTACCTCTGCCGATATAGAACTTTTAAGTTTTATAGTTATATTTGCCGATTGCACGCAGTCCATTCCATATAATTAAGACACAGAGATATAATGTCACAAAAGGCATCTGAAGCCAACGTAGTTGGGGAGAAAAAAAGTCAAAAGTACCGATAAAAAAGCACAACAAGATGCCTCGAAATTTAGTGATCATGCACGTTGTGCACGCAAATCGGTCGGCAAAGATGGTGGAAATAGTGAAATACTGTCACACCTAAAACAAATTTCATCTTGTCAACAGCAACAACAGTTAATTGACATGGCCGCATGTATCACTTCGCTGGAACAGAATAAAAACAAGCCTTACTCTAGTCATGATGACTATTATTATGATGAAGTTCATGATGAAGGTTTTGATGTCACCAACGAAGTTGACTCAGAGTGTGGACACAAGTCCGACATACCATCAACATTGTCAAGACTTAACCCTTTGAGTGCCAGGTCTGATTTTTGTATCAACCCATATACCCTGTGCCAATACATTTTCTTATATATATGCGAGTCGACCATAGGTCGCCTCGCATATATAAGAGAATGCATTGGCCTAACAATTTTTCATCATTTGTTATTATTTTTTACAATTTTTTACAATGTTAATAATTTTTTCTTATATTCTTTAACAGACTTATTTTGAAGGTTTAGTGCCAGGGAATCTTATGTTTTTCATGGGCATCAAAATTATTACTATGAATACTTGGTGATAGTTTGAGTTATAAAATGCCCCTAAGGTGTTATCCAGTTTGTTTTTAAATTCGCTATAGCATGCTTAAGCATACCTAAAAAAAATTCAACCCAAAAAAAAAAATCTAAAAAAAACAAACAATTATTTTAAATTTTTTTTAGGGCCAATTTTACAGACCGTAAATTAGGGCCAATGAGATCGGCCCCTGGTACTGAAAGGGATAAGTCATTGTCACAGTGATTAATATAACAAGAGATTGTGCGCCAGCCAGTGATGGCACTCTGGGCACCTCAATCACAGATTGAAATCGCCGATAAAAGGCCCACTGATCATGCACATGACGGCCGACATACGGTTTAATAGCATAACTTACTATCATGTACATATTAACTGTACACCCAAAGCGAAACCCCAGGACCGGTTTGAACTCAGTCCTGATGTGACTGAGTATAAAAACATGCTGTGGTAAATGAAACAGAAACAGACGCAACCAGGAATCACTACAATGGATAATTATCAGTAAAAAAATGGGGGAAAAATAATAGATTAAAGAAATAATTGACACCCATCTCCATGCCTTATTTTACTCCCAACCAAAAACGCCCGAAAAGTCCTGAAGGGGGACTTTTGACATGCCTGAAAGACAATCAAGGTTAGTATAGTGGGTAGAGATGGGCGGTACTCGGTATTTACCGTGCGGTATTGGTATCAGCGTAATACCGATTTACCGTACCGAATCAAAACTAAAAATACCGTATTTTCGGTAATGAAATTATTCATGTGTTGCCAATGTATGTGCGTCACCTTGTCACCGCTGCAAGTATGATAACTCGGTGTAACAAGTCGGTACTACATGTATTAGTCTATAATTGCAACATTGTTACATCAAGGGCACAGCTGCCCGACGGCATCTTTGATCTTTACAACATATTAATGACAATGTAACTAACATCATGACGTATGACTACTCATAGCTGGAGCGTTATGTGTCAATTTCGGTATCCGTCCAAATGGAAAATGCGTGGGTAACTCGGTATCTGTGTCCCAAGTTGGATCGAAGCATGTGGAATCGAAGCACGTGTTATGGGGGGTCCCCGTGCACAACAAATTGAAAACCCCACAGGTTACTTTATAATTAGACGGTGATGCAATAGCGATTGCTATATGCATTGCAGATTTTTGATACAACCTGATCTTGTCAATTGCAAATAGCACATCTTCTTGGAAAGTTGTGCACAAAATGTCGGTATAAATATGTTTCTACTTCGTACTAGAATCCCACTACGGGATTCAATGAGATGTAATGCTATTGCGCATGCGCGAGTCACAGTTAATGCTTGCGTTATGTGAGACGGACGTGTAAATTTTTGTCCGGTATTTTCTCACCATTCTTTGAAACCTCGTTGAAGAACGTTTCAAGTCTTTTTGATTTACTTTTTCGCAAGATTGTATACAATTACTGTATACTATATCTGAATTTATTTGATCGCTAGCTGAATAGCGAATTATATATTTTCAATCTGAACTCGCCATTTTAGGGGCGACTTCAAATTTTTCGCTTTGCTTCGAGAGTCTGCCTCTATTAAAATGGCGGACAAGAAGGAAGTCGACGAGAAACTTAAAATGTCAGAAAAACCCTTCCTGTCACCGGCTGAGGTGGAAAAGTTGAATAACACCGTCAGTATTCCTGCTAGTACAAGGAAACGGTCATCGAAGACCTCTGAATCCACTGACAATCTTTCTGACATCGAAGTTAGTCTTCTTGCAATAACACCTCTACGAGGGCCGCAAAATAACAACGTGTAGTCCACCATTTCCAACTTGTGAGTTAACTCGTTGGTCTTGTTCCATGTATTTTTCCACGAGAACATTTACAACTGTATACTTTCGTGTGGAGATTACTTATAGATTATCTGTATATCTCAATATGAATATGCAACTTTATTGCTTTTTTGCCAGCGGACACAAAGTCTTGGTAAATTTTGACGACATAAATGCTGCTGCAAACTTGTCTGAATTAGGTCAATGGCTGACCCTGATTTTTATACAGGGAAAAATGCACTCAATATAATCGGGTCACCTGTTAAGCTCATGACAACCGTTTTTCACATGGCTTAATAATTAGGCCATGCCCTCAAGTGTTTGCGGAAAGTGTCCAGGAACAATGACGCAATATTTTTCCTGCTGCCATTATTAATCGGGCCTGACTATGTGTCAACGTGCAGTTGACCTTTTGTTCGTGACCTTTCCTTCAAGTGCATCTCGGTTTTCGCCCTGTCGGAACTAGAGCCTTCGTTGACCGCATCGAAGCGTATAATCTGTTAGACATTGTGCTGATCACTCTGCGTGGATTTTGTCGCATTATATACTTGAATAATATTACACAGGGATATATCTCATCTGAATTTGCGAGAATCCATATATACTTTTTCACTAGAATCCAGGGTAATTTGCGAGAATATTTACGAGAATCTAGATTTGTATTCTCGGCGAAATATAAGCCCTGTTACATGACGTGTTATTTGTCGATACAACTGGATACGATGAGCATGATATCAATCATTATGTTTCCGTTGTGGATCTTAATTACGCACACGTTTCGTAGCGTTATTTACCACACGCCGCGAGACCGGGCCGTTCGGCGAACCTCGTCATTTTCCGTACAGATCTATAGACCCAGAAGTCATAGGTCGAAGTTATGTAACATGACGAGCGCGTGTGGTTGTCTGGTTGAGAACCAGATTACAATACTTAGCCGTGATGGTTTTCCTTTCAAATGTTGTTTCACTCAACATAAGTTGTCAATGTGGGCTTTAATGGTTTACCCACAACTCTTGAGACTGTTAATTGATTACCAGTTGAACGATTTATTAAGAATTCAGTGTATGCTCACTGGAGCTGTGTAAGTACACAGTCGCACAGTTTGTTCAAATGAACATGTTAGTTTATATACTATATTACAAAATACGTTTCTAGTATTCATTAAAGGTCCATGTTCATGTAACATAATGATTTCAAATCATTTTATGAGAGGTTCAGGTTTGAAGTCTGAACTTTGTAGATATAGAGGCATCTATCATTATACCCATACTATCGGCATAATCTATATGCATGCATATATACATGTACATATATATGCATGACAGTCATGCAGTCCGTCTTCTGGACCACTGATCTTGCTTCACCTTTTTCGCCTGCAGCAAGTTATGGTGATTGGTTTTAGCGTGTTTAAATATATTTGCCTCCTTGTGGCATGATCGTCAAATGTACACTATGTACAGTGCTGCTGCATGCAGCATAATTATACTGCCATATTTGTCCTGACACTTTGAACTTGAAACACGTTCAAATTTCCACCCCTTACTGGAATGAACTCAACTTATACTTGTACAGTATGCTTTTAATGTATTTCTAATGTGCATTATATATTCAGGTCTATTGTGACCACTGAACAGTATAACATGTTTAACCTGCTTGTGCTGAGACAAGTTTATGCCGTTGATAACCACACATGTATGATACATGTATCCTTATTTACATCTAGTCTCAATGGTTCCATATTCCATATCGGTTGGTGGGAACAAATGACTACTAGTGTCAAACCAACTTAATCCATAACTGGTTATCAATTACCTACATGTGTATCTTAAAGATAAAACCTAATTATATGAATTTATATCTGACTGATTATCATTATACAGTGTTTATTAGCATATGCATGGGCACGATTTTTTCCGACCTGTTAACTTAACAGTGCATGACATTGGCATGTGTTACAACCCATAGAAGATAAATGTGTGTTTCACTATATATAGGGCGTACAGAAAATGTGTGGTTTGGTGTGTACCCTTTAATATCGGGTAATGATGCTTTATACTATTGGGTTTTGTTTTGAAAATTTAAGAAACTTGAGTTGTTTTCACTATTACTAAATAGTATGTGTGGCCTCTTCGCCTGGTCTGGGTACTTCAGAGTCACCCACACTGCGAAACTACAATCAATTTTTGATTGTGAGTTATTGTCACGTTATCAGACTGTTATGTCTGAGTAAATGATTCCAATTGATTTGGCTTCAACGTGAATCTCTACTGGTACATGCGACCGTCTACACAAAATACGAGTACTTACAATGTGTATCAGTTTTTTGATTTCATGTGCAGTTTCCTGCCCAGATGAATATATTTATGCCAGGCTTTATGCACTGCATATGACTGGCACTCTCCATATTAACATACATGTGTATGTCTAAAGTTTTTATAGTATGTCTATTTAATTTGCGACATGACTATGGCAGATTTATATCTACCCGGTTTGTTCCGGACCAGACCCTGATTAAATAATGGATTTTTATGAAGTCTATATATTTGGGACGTTGAACCCCACGTTTGCATTGGAAATGTCAACCCATTATCTTTTCTGGCTGTGGCAATACTACATCTCATAAATGTTTTTTGTTTTTGGTTGCATTTGACGCAGATCATTCAGCGTTCATCGTGAGATGTGTGCCTAGGGCTTTCACAGCTAATTTAACCTTCCGACAGTTAGCAATTTAATCCACAACATTTGCTTAGCATGGGTTTTATGTACATGATGTGCTGTCACCTATAGTTTCATGTTTCCCCATTACATGTATCCACATCAAATGTAAACAATCACTGACAATCTGCGATTTTGCCTGGATATTCAGATGTTACAACATTTGTCAGAATCAAAATATTTTCACTTTGATTCTTGTCATGCGAAGTTGACACAATAAAAAAATGTGTCTATGAGTGTATCTCACCACTTGAGTATCTTGATTGGACACAGGCAATGACGCATTCACATGATTGGTTTTAGTTATGACTATACACCTTCTGAGTAGGCTCTTATGCTATATCTATTCAGTCCATTGCTTATATCCTATACAACTTTGCATATTACTTTACTTAATATACATTTGTACATGCCAATGTAACCTCGGTTTTCTTTATGGCGATATAATAGTATATATACATTATACTGGTTTCTCACATGCTGTAGGCAATTTTCATCCAGAAAAAGGGGGGGGGGGTGCATTGATTCCCCTCTTCCCTATAGTGGTATATCACGCTATGAGTGGATCTGAGTAAGGAAAATCAGGTTGTTCCATTTCTCCACCTGTCTATGCAGGGGAACACATTGATCATGTATCGTGTCCAGACAACAGTTTTACACCTTTTATGCTTTTCTTCAAAGCCTTAAAAAAGGTTTGAGTTCAGGCTGAATTATTCCATACCTATATATATTAGGGGTGGGAAGATACACCGATGCACCGGTGTATCGCGATACGGTAACATACGATGCATGCACCGATACAAATCCTTAAATATTGTCGTATTGCGATACACGTATAATTCATAATAAATGTTTACTGTACAAAAACTTCGAAAAGCATAGTCACTTGATCGGCTATTAAGATATATTGAGAGTTTCAGTCCTAAAACAAAGTTAAAACAAGACTTCGCATGTGCATATATAGCTTCGCGCGAAAGTGATGAAACGTACTATAATGTGTCCGTGCTGCACGTGCATCGCGTGTTTGATTAGAGCCTGTGCATATTTACGCCACATGGCACAATTGATATATAACTTCCCATTTCGTTTTCGGAAGCACATGTCACGTGCGCTCGCAGCTGACGCACAACAACTGCCTTCTAAATATACCGGTACTTTCCGCGGTACCCTTCATTTTGACCGCGTAATCGCGTGTCACTCGAACTCAATTCGTATAGTTACGAGTCCAGTGGTCTGAATCTAGTACATTGTATTTAGAGTTACTCCTCTTACATTGGCAGCTCCGCGTTTTGTGATTTATTAACAAGTGATTTCAAGCATGATCACTTACGGACTTTCTTTGTGCAAGTCTTGATTACCCGATTTTGTGGTCATCGTCCTTGAACTCTTGAGTTTCAACATCCGTTTTTTTTAAATAAGCTTTGTAAATGTAATGGCGTCTACGGAGCCAGCAGTTGAGATTCCTCAGCAATCGCAGGAAAAATTCATTATAAAACCCAAACCCGCAGACAAATACAAGTCTAAAGTTTGGCAGCACTTCAGTTTGTTAGCTACCCTAGTAAATGGGATAAAGAGTGTTTTCGACTGCTGGCGATATTATAAATGCTCAGCGCTCAATGCTGAACTCAGAAAATGTTGACACTTTAATTTTTTTGAGAAAGAACCTGCGTTACCATTAACTTAACAATAAATAGTCGATCTTGTATTTACTGTTTAGAGTAGATCAGACTCATAATAACTATTGACTTGTTTCAGTTGCAAGTAGGCACAGTAATGCTATTTGCCCTAATAAGCTTGTGTTTGAGTTGTCATGTTTGATTTTATTAAATTCTGAAACAATGTCTGGAGTGTATCTATGTAGTATGTATATATGTATCTAGATACGCACTCGTATCGCGAACGGTGTATCGAGATACGTATCGTATCGTGGCACTAGCGTATCTTCCCACCCCTAATATATATATATATATATATCTCTCTCTCTCTCTGGCGATACTTTAATCATCAGTGAATATGGCTGATAATACCGAGTGCAATCCGTCCTCGAAAATGTCCAGAGCAGCTAACGCTGAACGAGCAGTATTCACAGCGCTATACGAGAGTCCACGGTTGAACAAGGTGGTAAGAAAGTCTAACACGGCTTTCACAAACGGGAGATACGGATTAATCTGTCTTTGATCACAGAAGAAAAACCACTGTTTTTGGAATGTGGATTATTGTTTTTGCGTGCTGTGTCGCCAAGAGGAAGCGAGGATCAAGGCTGTGTCTGAAGAAATTCCAAGAAATTCCAAGTTGTGCATAGTGTCTCCTGATAACCGCCAGGCCATCAAAGTTAACGTTTCCTGAAGAGGATGGGCTTCGGACGTCTGAGGCTTTCACCCCAAGTTGTCGAAGAGTTGCAACAACGGCCCTTTTTTCAAATTGTCGTGTTGATGCTTTAAAGTCTCATTGAATCCCGTAGTGGGATTCTAGTACGAAGTAGAATTAATAAAATTAAACTAGCCTTCCCCATGGAAGGCGCAGTTTGATTGTGATTCTACGAGTGATAGAATCACACGGAGGGATTAAATGCCGCCCTCCCTCCCGATCCTTGGAGATGCCTGTAGATATTTCGTCAGATCGTTACTACAGCCTTTGGATTTCTATCAACTCTCCAATTTTTAGCTTTAAAGGGTGACTCGCGCATGCGCAATAGCATTACATCTCATTTAATCCCTCCGTGTGATTCTATCACTCGTAGAATCACAATCAAACTGCGCCTTCCATGGGGAAGGCTAGTTTAATTTATTAATTATATCCTACTATAAATTACTTTATTAAACATATATATACTTACCGGTTTATTATACATATGTGCCTACATGTATATATCTGACAAAAAAAGATCGCGTGATAATTTTAAATTAACACTTGGGCACCATGTGCAACCGGTAGCTTGCCTGCTACAAATAAGAGGGACTCTTAAATTGTATACATGAATGGTACCGGTATATCACGCTGCAAGGAGGAGAATATGAACCACCCGCAGGTTTGGGCATCTGCAGTTCGGAAATTGTCATGGCCGGTTTGCCTATTTTCATGACATCGAGCGAACGTTCATAAATTTGTGAATTGTGATCACTGATTACTACTCACAATTCTATTCACTCATGGAAATGTTACGAAATTCAAATTGACATGAAAAAATATTGTAGTCATGCTCTTATTCTTTTCAAATCAGTGCGACGACATGCGTGTAAATCATCAAAGAGATGTGTGAATATTACTTAATTGCGTAGGTCATTTTGTTGCCTAATTTAGGTATTGTCACGAATGTAGTAAATCCGTGGACCGTGGTCATATATACATGTATATTGTTCAGCTAAAAACTTGAATTACAATAATTTACCGGGATATCTGCTTTGGTCTTATAATTTAATAGCAATATCGATTACCGTACTGATACCGAGGTAAATCGAAGAAAATTTACCGATACCGAAATTTCAATACCGCCCATATCTAATAGTGGGTGAGAATAAAAATACAATGAGACTAAATATCAATTTGATATTCGTGATGTAAATGCAATGAATGCCAATTAGTTGGTGAAAAACAATAAATTCCACCTGTAGGATGGGTTAAATGATACTAGTAAAATATATTTTACCTCCTATTTTGATATTAATCTAATCAGCTGAGTTCAATTGTTCAAGCAGCTAAATAATAATGTTTACTATATAGATTCCATTTGTACAATATTAAGACTGAGCCACGAACAGTCATTTTAAAACCCAAATTTTGTTGAACTATTTTACCCAGATTAGAAGACTTTGCAAAATCGCTCAACATTCTTTCTTGATGAAATATTACTCCATTTAGTCTTTATAGGCTGAGTTTAAGCATCATGTTTGTGTGTGGCATTCGTCATTATGTTAGTGATGTGAGTATTACATGTAGTATAGCTTCTATTTTATGACAAATAACATTGTCTCTAATCTGTCTGGTAATCAGTTTCAAATTAACCATTCATAATTTTCAGTATCACTGGATAGGATGCTTTGCAGCAGATGTGGTTCTGACAGAGCACTAACAGCAGACAAAATTCATGGTTCCTGCAAGGTTGTTCCTTTTGGACCTGCTGTGAGCAATAGAAGAATACAGAGCGAGAAGCAGCCGCTCTATTTCCAATCATTTCTGTGTGATTGTGAAGGTAAGATGCACTGTATTTTAATCAATTAGATAATTATGTGACAAAGCCACTTTTTATCTGCAATTCATCATGTACTTATCAAAAGACACCAATGAGGGTCATGGTACCTGCTCATGTAATAGCAATTTGATTTAGTCAGCAGTCGAACGATACAGATCACTTAAGGTCTTTGTCAACCCATTTTTCCAAAGTACTTAAATAAAGGACAACTGCATTTACAACAGGCATTCAAAACAAGCTTCCAACTCGAACTAAGGCCATTACCAACTGCATTGAGTTGTTCAGAGCTATGGACATGTACATGTATATGCCACTGTATACTTTTAGAAGGGAATGGGAGAAATCAAGCCTTGAAATAGTGTGTCTGTCATTTTCAGAATGAGTTTAATTACGCTACCCCACACAGTGGGCTAGAATCACTAAATTCACCCTCTGGGGACCTCATTCTGCTTAGGAAGAGCTAGATTCAAGATTTGAGTTGCTGACCCATAAGTATTACAATGATACTGTCATCCCAAAAATATATGACAAATGTAAACAGGACTTGATCAATATCCTGAATGAGGCGGACGCTATCAGATTGACAACTGACTGTTGAACATCAGAGCTGTCAAAGTATACATGACCGTCACTGCGCACTGTATGTTAAGTGACTGGACAATAGGCAATGATGTTCTGAATACATACACGGTTCTGGGATCGCATTTAGGTATAAATGTCGGGGAGGAATTGAAGAAAGTGATGCAGGAGTGGAACATTGGACGCCATGGTATACCCCACGTCATTACGACCGACAATGTGGCGGCAGATGGAATAGCACCCTCCCTACCCATGTCTATCAATATAATATAGGCTGCAGTAAATCATCCTCTCCATGCACAGAGCGTAAACATGTAAATAGTTAGTAATTTCCTAGTGTGATAACTTAACCCTTTGCCCAACAAAATGACAAAAAATGCCCAAATAAAGCTTCAACAGCCTAAAATATCTTTGGTATGTCTCAATAACACCATACACATATGGATATCATTGGAATCGATTCATTGACCACATTGTGATGGTTACAGTTATGCCCTGTGCCAATGTATTCTCTTATATATGCGAGTCGACCATTTTGTCTTACATTCTTTAACAATTTTATAATTATTTCTTACATTTTTTAACAATTTTTATAATATTTTTCTACATTCTTTGACAATTTTATCATTTTTAATATGTGTTAAGCCAATGCATTCTCTTATATATGCGAGGCGACCTATGGTCGACTCGCATATATAAGAGAATGCATTGGCACAGGGCCGTTGGGTAAAGGGTTAAGAGTTACCTTTCTCAATTGGAATATTGAGATAAATTTGGCTGCAAAGAGTGAAGAGGTGAGACGGCATGCACAGAGAGCTATCCTAATTTAATCCCTCAGCGATTTCCTACATGTAAAATTAATGAAAGTGTCAATGAGTGATTTTTACAATTACCTGTGTTCCAAATAGGGTACTGGCAAATTTTATTCACATATTAATTTAACAAGAAAAGTATTGTTTGAAAATTTAAATATTACTAATATCTTTGACGTGTAACAATTTTGAATTGTTAGTGACAATGCACATTTTAAAGTTTTGATTTGATACATGCGCATTGTTTGTGTCTGACCATCGCTTATATATAGAACAAACAAAATAGAAGCCTTGGAATGTTACTGTTTGTGACAAAAATGTCCAGACATCAAATAGTTAATATGAAACTTGTACTGAAATTGCTACAAGTTTTGGAAGGCTATCCTTTAGAATCAGTATAACACTCATCACATATCTTTCTTTTGCAGGTGTTCTTGTGGACAGTGTTACTCTCAGCAAACAACCACTGAATCGAGATGCTGCAGAGAAACAGAGAAAGTCAGCACAAAGATTGTTGAAGTTGATGCAGTTATGAAGAAGAAACACTCCTGCATCACAGACTCTGATGCTTTTAGAGATCTGTGTCTCAACCCATGGGTGTTGGAAGTTGCTTGGTTGGGGGTACCGACAGCACTACCCAAAAGCATATGAGGGACCTCTTCACAGGAAGTATAGACATGTTGATTATCAGCAATTTGTTAAATGGTGCTGGGGATATTGCGGGAAGTTCATTCAAGTCCCTGTTCCCGTGTGTGTCTTATCTGCTGTAAGAGCCCGATTGCCAATCTTGGACTGATTGATCCACATAGATAATAATTAAAAATGGCTAAAGTGCCCAAAGTTTAGCGTCATTCACAACATGGGACAATATATATACCCAAAAGCATATGAGGGACCTCTCCACAAAAAATATAGACATCTTACATATCGACAATTTGTTAGATGGTGCTGCGATACGGCAGGAAGTTCATCAGAGTCCGGTTCATGCATGTGTCTTACTAAGTATCTGCTGTAAGAGCCAGATTTCCCAGTGATGCTTACACTGGATTCCGATTGCCAATATTGGACTGATTGATCCACATACATGTAGATTAAACAGAGACTTGCTCCAAAACAGAATTGTGCTCATCAAAATCGTCCGATTACAGTATCCGAGGACGCATAATTTGCGTCATGACCAGGTGTCGCTTCTTATTAGTTGGGTTAAACCACATAAAAAAGTTTCTAGGGACACGATAGCTCATTGGATTAAGGAAGAGCTGTCAAATTCCGGGATTGATACCAAAAGCTTCACTGCTCATAGTGTACGAGCAGCCAGCTCCAGTAAAGCCTTCAAGCAGGACGTATCACTAAAGGAGATCATTGATAAGGCTGGGTGGACAGTGGAATCTACTAGAGGTGCCACGATTATTGATTTTGATAAGGCCAAAACAAAAATGATGTGTGTTTCCCATAACCCGACCGACCGTCTTCAAAACCCCCCGACCCAAGTTCATTTTATTGGTTTTAAATAAAAAAAATCAATCTATAAACCGACCGACCGCGCTGATAACCAAACTATGTACACGTGGTTCCATTTTATCTGATTCACCTCGCGAGATAAATAATATCTTTGATATATTTATATATTTTTCGCAAAGCCACATCGTCACTCTATTAACGGAGTCAACTTTAATACGATCTGATGCAATACCGGAAGATCACGAGTTATCCTCCCTCTTCGCTGACCGGAAGTACGTGTTTGTGTTTATATTTACATTAAACATGATGGATGTTTCGGTTGATTAGAATCGAACGAATCGATTCGAACAAGTTCATCTCAACGATGGCGAGCGCACATGGGTCTATTCCCTGTCCATAATCCACGAGTGTTGCGGGAAGAAAACCCGGATTTAAAGATTCTAGAAAATAAAGCTATTATAGGACTGTTTTTCCAATATGTATTGATTGTTCAAATGCAGGGCTGATGCCTGTTGTGGCCAAGCCACATGGCAAGGCAGTGCCCGTTTCGCGCTTATTAAATTAATTTTAGTAAATTGTCTACTGTTATCTGTTTTATGTTTCCCCTCAATATATCAGTTTATCACCAATTTGTCGGTTGCTCTGGGTCATTGTATGGTGTTTGATGGTGGTTAGGCATGGCCCACACGAGACCATTCAAAAATAAAATAAAATGAAAAGCCTACCGCCCGCCCATATTTTTTTGGGCTCGTTACGGGAAACACGCATTCATTTTGTTTTGGCCTAATCGATAATCGGTCGTCAATAATTGACTATAATCGATTAATCGTACCTAATATTAATAACATCAGTGGAAGTATACAGTAATATGGCCAATTGCATGGGTGCTCATTAACTCAATAACTGCACTGTCGCTGGTCATTTGAGACATTGGCTGATGTAATTTTTACGTTAATAAAGTGCATCATAAACCACTGTTAATGACTAATGAGCACAATGTATTATAATTGAATACCAACACAGTTTGTGATGTTATGGTTATAATATTTGTGAGTTCATTAGAATGAACGTAGCGATTAATTTCAGTTTTAGGAATAGCCACATATACAAACAATACAAAAGTAGGAATGAACGATGGACCGCCGGTGGTTCCTAAAGAAAGGAATCAAATGTTATGGAAACTATAAGTTTCATCAAACTTCCAGAGCGTGGTTAACAATCACAAAAGTGTGCCCCCACCTGCAAATTGCATGACTCAGAACAAGCTAAGTATTTGATAACAGTCGGTTTCATTCAGCATTCACCACACGATATCCGATAGCCTTTACTAGTAACTTCTAGGTATACATTTGTACTTATACAAACAAAGTACACTCGCAATACAATTGCGGAGAACATCACTGATTAAAATGCTATATATATATTGTTCCCTGGTTTTAGAGAGAATGTCAATCAACTTCCCATTGGTCCAATCAGATTCAAGGGCGAGTGCATTCAGTTCATTGAACATGGTGACAGTCGGCACATTTCAAAGACATATTGCCACCTTTCAAGTATATTAAAATATATTACAAATGTTTCCTGACGTTGTGTTTCTTTTCAGTGCATTATCTGTTAGTTTCACCATTTCGATATGTTATAGATTAAATTCATGATAGTATATGCAATTAATTAAGATGTTTTAACATATGAATTCATCCTCGTTCATAAACGATGACCAAGTAAAGTTATCAAATGCAATGATCAAGAAAAATGTTCAGTATGTTTCTTGTGTTCAGTTTTTTATGTATAAAATATGTACAATTCCAAAACAAAAACTAGAAAAACATTCCATATTTTCCTAACGAGGTAACAAATATATCAAATCATGTGTACCAAATAATAGATAATGATCTAACGAAATTAAAAACATTTGTTTGATCGCTATACAATAATGATCAAGAAAAATATGCATGTTGATCCGTCTCTGAAAAAACACAACTTGAGGAAATACTTGTCAATTTTTAAGTTCAATGCTTTGTGTTTTCATTGACGCCCGTGTAACAATCTTGTGTTCAGTTTTTTATGTATAAAATATGTACAATTCCAAAACAAAAACTAGAAAAACATTCCATATTTTTCCTAACGAGGTAACAAATATATCAATCATGTGTACCAAATAATAGATAATGATCTAACGAAATTAAAAACATTTGTTTGATCGCTATGCAATAATGATCAAGAAAAATATGCATGTTGATCCGTCTCTGAAAAAACACAACGTCAGGAAATATTTGTCAATTTTAACGCCAACGCGACATGTGATTTCATTGTCGCCCGTGTCAAATGTATACAAATATTTTCGAATTTGATCAACCTTACATTGCATTGCTATCAAGAGATGGATCCGTTAACAGAATTTCTTCAGAGTGAGATATACAGTGATCCTGTTGCACAGAATACATATGCTGCGCCACAGTCAACAGTCCAAGCTAATACGACAATGACTATAGGTGGTGATACACTCATTTTAAAAGCGATTTTAGATGAACTGAGATGTCTTCGCAGGGATATTGACGTGAAAACGCAAGTAACGCATCATGAAGTGAAAGTGAGTCTTCGTTTCGTTGCAGAACAGATAGATATCCCAATCAGGGTTCATGATGTTCAGAGATCGAAAGAGCAGAAACAGATCAAAAAAGCAAAATCATCGGCGACGAAAGAAAAACAACCTAAGAGTATCATGAATGCTTCTACTGAGACAAAAGTCAGATTTCATCTTCCTTGTAAAGAATCTAGAGATACAGAGAAATGTGATGAATTCGCAAAAGCTCTCGGTTCTCATGGGAAAGATATGTCAAGATATAAGAAAAACACAAAACGGTGTTAAAGTCAGATGATAAATTTAAAACGGCCCTTTTCAGGGCCACACACATTTCCCAATAGGTTACTCTTTCATAGCTGAAAAAAACAAAACACGATTGTTCAATTCATAATTTATTCAACAACAAATATTTGCAAGTATATTTTGTTTTAAATTATTCGTGGCGTGATTTTTTCAAAACGAAACATAGGGTACAAGGAACATTATTAGTTCTTAAGCAATGCTAAAAGTTTTTCTTTTTGAAAAAATTGGTTGGTCCTGAAAAGGACCGTTTTTGTTTTGGCCCTGAAAAGGGCCGTTTTGTACGACATCAAATTCACTTCCCAATTTTCTCAGAGTGAGAATTTTGCCTTTGTTGTCCCGCCTCAGATAAAATAGGACAGCTAGGCTCGGCTGGTATGGTTGCTGTTCTTTTTTGCATGATCAGCTTTGAACGGGCGGTCACTTCTCTTGCATACCTGTCCCACATTATCTGCGGTGTCATCCCCATAGTTCCTCTCAGTATCGCCATCAAGGGTTCGTGGGATTGCAGATATGTTGAGAACAATAGAATAAGTCTGAAGATCCGTCTTGAACTTGTATCACGATTGCGCGGGCGGTAGAGAAAGCACATAATGCTTTGACGTTAAAAATGACAAATGTTTCCTGACGTTGTGTTTCTTTTCAGTGCATTATCTGTTAGTTTCACCATTTCGATATGTTATAGATTAAATTCATGATAGTATATGCAATTAATTAAGATGTTTTAACATATGAATTCATCTTCGTTCATAAACGATGACCAAGAAAGTTATCAAATGCAATGATCAAGAAAAATGTTCAGTATGTTTCTTGTGTTCAGTTTTTTATGTATAAAATATGTACAATTCCAAAACAAAAACTAGAAAAACATTCCATATTTTCCTAACGAGGTAACAAATATATCAAATCATGTGTACCAAATAATAGATAATGATCTAACGAAATTAAAAACATGTGTTTGATCGCTATACAATAATGATCAAGAAAAATATGCATGTTGATCCGTCTCTGAAAAAACACAACTTGAGGAAATACTTGTCAATTTTTAAGTTCAATGCGTTGTGTTTTCATTGACGCCCGTGTAACAATCTTGTGTTCAGTTTTTTATGTATAAAATATGTACAATTCCAAAACAAAAACTAGAAAAACATTCCATATTTTTCCTAACGAGGTAACAAATATATCAATCATGTGTACCAAATAATAGATAATGATCTAACGAAATTAAAAACATTTGTTTGATCGCTATGCAATAATGATCAAGAAAAATATGCATGTTGATCCGTCTCTGGAAAAAACACAACGTCAGGAAATATCTGTCAATTTTAACGCCAACGCGACATGTGATTTCATTGTCGCCCGTGTCAAATGTATACAAATATTTTCACTTTTTCAGTGAACTTCATTCATTATGCCGTCTTTAAAGAAATTTCTCAAGAAGTTGTGGAGGAAGAGAGATTCGTCAGAGGAGACGGAAATAAGAAGATATAAGAAATGGCAGGATTCTCCTAAACAAAGTAGGGTTCAGAAGCAGATGATAAGAGATTTTTTGGCTCGCCGACGACCATTGCCTAAAGTATGTGATGTTCAAGAATCAAGCAATCTTGATCTCGTGGAGATCTTGTCACAGATCAAGAAGAAAGATCTGTGCAATGCAGCGATTGACAGCTTTGCTCAGGTTGGTGCGGCGCACAGATCAAATCCTATTTGGTCTGTGACAATTAATCCCAACGGGATATATCCTGATTTGTCAGAATTCTTATGAATCCTGGAAAAGAGAAAACGGCCCTTTTCAGGGCCACACACATATTTATTAAATTCAAAACATTTTTTCTCATTGAAAGAATATCTGATTTTTGGATATTTGGTGGTGATGAACACCATTTAGATTTAGAAACTTTTGATGAACATGACTATATTCATTATACAAAGTATGAAGATAATTATCCTCTTGCTAGGGGAACCTTTAAATCAGTTCCTAGGATCTATGGGTATTTGTTAACAAAAAAATGTCAACATATGCAAAAATTAAAAACATTATAGGAAATGATTTTTTTGTTTACAGAACAAACAGAAGAATAGAAGACTATAATACTTGGATTATTGAAATGTTTGGAAATATTTACAGCTATGGAGATTTCTGTTTAAAAACTAAATTCACACGTCGTTAAGTTCACTCTCTGATTAGACATCAAAGTGACAACATGGAAGAATCTTTACTTTTCCAACATCCGTGTAATTTCTTTATCAGTGGACCTAGTGGATCAGGTAAAACAGAATTTGTTAAAAAAGTTATTGAATTTAAACACGATTTATTCCAAACACCACCAAAGAAAATAGTTTGGTGTTACAAAGAATGGCAAGACACATACAATCGTATAAAAGAAATTGATAACGTTGAGTTTATCGATGGTATTCCAGACGATGATGAGGAAATTGTATCAGATAAATCATTTCCTCATCTTGTTGTTTTCGATGACATGATGGGGGAACAAGATGAAGACAAAATAATGCTTTGGTTTACTAGAAAAGGTCACCATCGAAATGCTTCAATAATTTACATTACTCAAAACATGTTCCAAAAATCAAAAAGTAGCAGAACTATAAGTTTGAATGCACACTACATGGTTTTATTTCAAAGCGTTCGAGATAAAAATCAAATAAAAGTTTTGTCTCATCAAATGCAAACCAATCATTTGAAACAAGCATACGAAGATGCAACTTCAATAAATCATGGATATATTTTAGTAGATTTTCATCCTAGAACAGAAAATTATTTGCGAATTAGAACTGATATTTTCCATAAATGGTTGACAGCTAATGACCGAGGTCCTGTCATTTATTCAAAAGTATAAATTCAGTTGTTGTTACTTTTCTCATTTTAGAACCATGTCGTCCGCCGAGATGTTTAGTCATGATGAACTGTCACAAATTATAAATTTCTTCACTTTTGCAGCTGAATTATTTCTTGAAAATGATTGGAAATTACCATCACAGACAAAAAAGTTTTTTCAGAGAAATAAAAATGTTCTTAAAAAAATCTCTGATCGATCAACTGATATGGAAACAAAACGCAAATTAATTTTACAACGAGGTGGTAGTGGGTTCCTTGGAGGAGTTTTAATTAGAAGTCTTTTGAAAAATTCATTTGAACAAACTGGTAGACAATCTAAAAGTAAATCAAAGGTTTCTCCAAAACATTCAAAGATTACACTGATGCAAACACAACAAAGGGGTAGTCAAAAAGAATCTAAACGTAAAACAAAGCTTTCTCTAAATCATTCAAAGTTTACACCGATGCAAACTCAACAAAATCAACATTCTAAATTTACACCTATACCTTCTCAGCAGAACCCTCAACATCAACCGTTACAAAAAAAACCAGTTATTGATCTTGAATTTTCAAAATTTATGCCGTTGACTGATGCATCGAAATCTGCATTCGAAGCTTTAGAATGGTTCAATCAGAAAAGATAAAAGATGAAGTAAGTTACATTCGAAGCGTAACATATCAGATATCTTGCAGACAAGAACAAACCTTTGCAACAAAAGAAGAAAAATTTTGAATCAAAAAGGTGGCTTTTTACCATTATTATTTCTTGCTCCATTGATTAGCAAAACATTAGGTGCAGTTGTTAACAATATTTTGAAAAACTAAATCTCAAATAAATATGAAGAAAATGGTTATTGTACCATTCAGAATGTTGGAAGATTTCAAACAATGGAAAATGTCAGAAATGAATAAACCTCAATTACCTCCTGATCCTGCAATTTCAAATGTTTCAGATTCTTACAAAGAATTGAAATCAGTTTATGATAAAAATATTTCTGAATCAGAAAAGTCACAGTTATTTGGAGAAAATTTGTACAAATTGAAAACTTCACAAAAATCTTTAAATTCAAAATTCAGTTTACCTGAACAAAAGTTATCTGAAAACTTTGGGAAAATAAGTGAACATATATTGGAAAGTGTGCCATCTAAACTTCGTGGTAAAGCACAACAAATTTTAACATTGTTGTCAACTAATCCTAAACTTAGATGGGATGATCGTGGACAATTAATTTATGGAACAGAAACAGTTACTGGATCAAATATAATTGATTTGATAAACGATGTTGTTCGTCACCGAAAAGGTTTTGACCCAGTTGGTTACGAAACATTCCTACGTGGATTGGGGGAACTTAATGTACCACAAGATTATGTAGGTAACAGGAATCGATGGTTGTGGATACAAAGACATTTAAAAGAAAGGTCACACTGGTGATGAGTTTCATACACCTCATGCAACTCCTAGCAGTGACAAGTCAAGAAAACGTTCAGTTGATATTTTCACACCTCAAAGTTTTCCTAAAACCAGAAAATCTATTTTGAAAGGATGGGCCCCACTTACATAAAATTTGACAAACTTCTAACTGAAATTTACTACAATCCAAAAGAAGTTGGTGGTTTCAGTGGAGCAAATCAACTTTTTAAAAATGCGAAAGAAACAAATAACAAAATTAAACTTTCAGATGTTAAAAAATGGTTACAATGGCAAAAAACATACACTTTGCACAAACCAATTGTTCGGAAATTTCGCAGACGTAAAACTATTGTTGCAGGAATTGATATTCAGTGGCAAGCTGATTTGGCAGATTTGCAAACTTTGCAAAAGCACAATGACAATTACAGATATTTACTTTGTGTTATTGATGTGTTCTCAAAATTTGCATGGGTTGAAAAAATTAAAGACAAAACTGGTAAAACTTTAGTTAAAACATTTCAGAAAATTCTCAAATCATCAAAACGAAAACCAGTTTCATTTCAATCTGACAAAGGTTCAGAATTCAAAAATAAATTATTTTTACAATTTTTGAAATCTAAGAAAATTAATTTTTTCACAACAGAGAAACCAGAGACAAAAGCAAGTATAGTTGAACGTTTTCAACGGACATTGAAAACAAAGATGTGGAAATATTTTACACATAATCAAACTTTGAAATACAATGATGTTTTGCACGATTTTGTGAATTCTTACAACAAAAGTTTTCATAGAAGTATTAAGATGGCACCAGTTTTAGTAACTTGAGAAAATGAAATTGAAGTTTCCAGAAATCTTTATGGAAAGTTAAAAACGAAAAAAGATAAGATCTTGAAAGTTGGAGATTTTGTTAGAATAAATAAAACAAAGAGAACTTTTGATAAAGGATATCTTCCAAATTGGACAAAAGAAATTTTCAAAATTAGTAGAGTTTGTAAAAGTACACCATTAACTTACAAATTAGTAGATTTAGATGGTGAAAACATCGCAGGATCATTTTATGGTAAAGAAATTCAACATATAAAAGATAATAAAGTTTACGAAATTGAATCAGTTGTTGGTAAACGTTCAAGAAAAGTTGCTGGTAAATCAGTTAGAGAAATTAAAGTTCATTGGGCTGGTTATCCTAAAAAATTTGACAGTTGGATTCCTGCCACAAATTTGGTATAAAACTTTAAACATGTCTCAAAATGGTTCAGTTGGTCTGGATGCTCCATCACAATTTCAATTCTGTGGAGAAAAAATTGCAAAAAATCAAGTAACATATTTTACACAAATTATTATAATTGTTGGTATAATCGCTACAGCAATTGTTCATTTAAGTTTACAAAGTGAAAATAACGAACTGTGGTTAATTTTACTCAGTAGTTCTTTGGGATACATTTTACCAACACCGCGTTTGAAATATTTGAAAAATCAGTCGGCAGAAATTTTGAAAGTATGAATTCTTTCTACATTACAATTCCGAGCGACAGTTCAATGGCAGTCTGGGTGAACGTCGACTCTATATTTGAAATATAGAGTCTGGAGCTTATGTGGCCAAAACCATTTCTATTCAGCGAAGAGCTTCCCCAAAATGACGTCACGGATTTAAAAAAATACATCGATGATTGACAGGTGTCCCCACGTGTTATTTGTTGTGCTTCGCAATAGCAATGGCCTGTGTCGCGACATAAACTTACAGCAGATAATATTTGTCGTGTGTGCGACTATTCTTTTTCGGGAGATGAACTCGCTGCATCAACCGGAAAGCTGCATCCGAGAGCAAAAAATAAGGTCGTCATCAAAAATTATGCTTTAGAACTATTTAAAAGCATAAAATTAAGTCATTTCCTCGGTGTTAACTTTCAGATGACTTTTTTACGACAAATAATTTGATTTGCAAACCATGGTACAATCATGAAAGTAAATCAAATACACGGACATGAGTGAGTTCTATTTATATTTATGGGAGGCCAAGTTGGTACCATGCGCAGGCCTATCTATCAGGTCTAGCACATCCTTCAAATTAATCCGAATATATAATTTCGAAGCCATTGTTGTCTCTGTTGTATTTGCAAGCATCGCTTAAGATCGGAGAAATTCCGCTCTGTTACTATATTTAGAGGTGACATTATGGGAGTCTCCGCCCACTAACACTTGTTTATTAACCCATACGGTTTCATTGGACGGAAAATAATTTACGCAATCAATCAGATTACGGAATCCCGAGGACTTGGAAATGAGATAGCGATGTTATCCGTCAGACCTTATATTCAATGTTGTAATGAATATTTAGGTATGAGTTTACTCAGACTGGTTCAATGGTAATGTATCCAAACAATTCTCAATGTTGTTTTACTGTACAATTACCAAAACCAATTCAAATTGATAAAGAAAAATGGGAAGTTGCATTAGTCGAACTGATAATACCTTCAGAAACATACAATGTTACAGGGGATTCGTGTAAATTCAAATTGATTACAACTGATGCAATAATACTGTCTGTTCTTCAAAATCGTTTTGAAGAAAAGATATTTACGAGACCTGATGGCGTTCGTGCAATTAAAATGCAGATACGAGAAGGTTCGTATTCCTCTGCGGCAGATTTACTTGATACAATGCAAGATGTAATTGATGAAACACTTGGAGAAGCAATACAAAACGAATTCGGATTTCACATCAAGTACTCAAAAGTTACAAAACGTGTGAAAATTATTCGCAAAAGTTTAAGTATCACAAAACTAGGAATTGAATTACCACAAAGTCTTTTGCACAAGTTGGGTTACAAAACTGAAAACGATTCTGAAGATTTTTATTCAAATAATAGATTTCCGTTTGGTGTAGATTTGAATGTTGGTCATAATCAAATGTTTGTTTATTCTGATATTGCCGATTTCACAATTGTTTGAAATGTTGAAGTACAAATTTTACGAGTTGTTTCTTTCAGAATTAAAAGAGATACCGACGGATTACATGTAAAACATGAATTTTTAAATTTACATTATGTTCCAGTTTCAAAGTCATACTTTGACAAAATTAGTGTAAATATAAGTGGCGACACAGGAAAATCAATTCAGTTTATTGGTGGTAAGTCTTTGGCGAAGCTGCATTTCAGAAAACGAGAGGAGTTCTAAAAAACAATGTTTCCCGTGTATAGAGGTGTACCACGGCAATATGGTAACGGTATTGGTTCAATTTTCAAATCAGTTATGAGATCTGCTGTACCATTTCTAAAACCGATTGGTCGGACAGCTTTACAACTTGCGAAAAAACACACTTTTGGTGTTGCAGATGAAATTATTAATCAAGGTAAAAGTCCGAAAGAAGCGTTGATGTCTGAAGGTAAAAAAGCTTTAAAATCTTTTGGCACACAAGCTAAAAATCAAATTTTGAACTCGAGACAAAAACCTAGAAAACGAGTAGCGAATTCAAAAATGAATCATTCAGCTGTCAAACGCCGAAAAAGTCAGTTGAAAAAACATCCTAGCAGTCGAGCTCTTGATATTTTTGATTAATCATGGCACAAATGGTAAATGGATCATGCGAATGCAATAAATCGGAACTTGCTATAACACATGTTCCACCAACGGTGGCTACAATGTCAGAATCGCAGTGGATCGAAAATCATCCGATTGCACCGCTGAATAATTCTGCTCCGATAGAGTTTGTCATACCATCTCAAACCGAAAAGTGGACAGATATTAATCAATCTTATCTTTATGTGAAATTCAAAATTACAAAAAAAGATGGAAGTAATTTGGGAGCTGGTACGGAATTAGCACCTGTTAACAATTTCTTTCATAGCATGTTCAGCAGTATCGATGTTTACTTGAACAACAAATTGATAACTTCGAATTCTGACACTTACCCATACCGAGCATATTTCGAAAATCTGTTGGGATACTCTCCAGAATATAAAGATAATCAATTAGCAAATTTAGAAATGTGGTATGGCGATACAGCAGAACAATTTGAAGAGAATACCAAAGGTGGTGGCAATGCTGGATTAACTTCTAGAGAAAGTTTGATCGGTGGTAGTAAATTTGTTGAACTATGTGGACGCTTACACACTGATCTGTTTCTTCAAGAAAAATATTTACCAAATGGAATTGAAATTCGTATCAGATTAAACAGATCACCATCAAAATTTTGCCTCATTGGCTCCGAGGATGGACAAATTGTTTTCGAATCAGCAGTGTTCCATGTCAGAACAGTTAGTCTCTTTCCAGCGGTCTCAAATAAATTAAATCAAGAAATTGTCCAGTCAAAAATGAAACTACCTATCAGACGAGTAGAAATAAAAACTTTCACAATTAGTACTGGACTTAGATCAAAAATTGAAGACCACTTATTTCAAGGACAATTACCAAAGAGACTTTTTATTGCGTTGGTCGAAAATAAAGATATGAATGGAGATTTGGGTACCAATCCATTCCACTTCAAACATTTCAGTTTGAATAAATTGGAAGTTAGTCAAGACGGTCATACAATACATAACCGTCCATTTGAACCAAACTTCGCAACAAAACAATGTCTCAGATCATATTTATCTTTGTATCAATCTTTAGGAATGTTTGGTGTTAACAAATCAATTGGCATTAATTTAAAAGAATATATGAATGGTTATTGTTTGTGGGGTTTCGACTTGACACCGGACCAAGGAAGCGACGAGGGACATCTACATCCTATAAAGACAGGGAACCTGCGTTTGGAGCTTCAGTTCTTGACAGCTCTCACTACAGCCGTCAACGTTTTGGTGTATGCTGAATTCGACAGTGAAATAGAGATCACAGCTTTGAGAGAAGTGCTTACTGACTATTAGGATGGAGTTCACATCACAGCTATGGAACTACTATGAAGAATACCAATGTTCACAAAACTTTGCTCCGAGATTAAACCTGATCTTGGACACACTCAACAACGCTATGATTGAAGAACTACAAGAACTTATTCGCAAGGAAGTGTCAGCAAACTGTGAAGGATGTAAAATAGAACATCCTAGTCAACGTGAACATGTTCTGTGTTTGTTCTCTACAACTGATGATTGGACAAACCAGTTTATCGACTTGGTGCCGATTAAACTTGACATATACAATGTTATGGAAAGATGGTTCCCGAAGCTGATGGAGTTAAACCCACACTGCAAGGAGAAGTTCGAAGCATACGTCATGTGGGATCATCTGAGAAACAGTTTGGAGCTCAACCGCAAAAAATTCGACGCAGAGTGGACTCTGATGTGGTCACAGCGAGTCAAAGAGAATTACAACGATGCAGACAGCTGAACTTCAATATATTCTGGACAATTCCTGGTTGTGTAAACTTAACACACATGTTTGTGCTAGAGATCTGTTACCAGAGAAGAAACCACAGCATATTCAAGCATATATTGTGAACACGCACTCATCGGATCAGCCAGGAGAACACTGGACATTGATGTTATTCAATGGAAGATCAGCTGTATACTTCGACTCATTTGGACTACCACCACGGAGACGATATATGTTACCATTCATAAAAAGGAACTCATCAGCATGGACTATGAATACAACACGATATCAACATCGTGCGACAAATGTGTGTGGATTATATTGTATATTCGCACTCCACCACATGATGAAAGGAAAGAGGATGAAAAGATTATTCAATTCTCGGGATTTCTTCAAGAATGACAGAACAATAGTTCGATGGTTTGGAAAGCACTATGGTCGATTATACAGAAAAGCAAATTTGCTGTTGAATTAAACTTCACCAGGACATCGACGGCTGATATACATACAACGCAAAGAAGACGACGACCAGATAACAACGAATGTGTCAACAACTCCACAAAATAGACTCTTTTGTTATTGATTCAGCGTAGGATGTTGTAGGATGTTCAATTAAGTTTCTTCAAATCTGAGACCTTGTTTTGTACATAAATTATTGTTCTTTGTTAATATTATTGATGTATAATAATATATTATTGTTCATTGTTCTTGTTCTTGTTTTTGGAATTGTACATATTTTATACATAAAAAACTGAACACAAGAAACATACTGAACATTTTTCTTGACCATTGCATTTGATAACTTTACTTGGTCATCGTTTATGAACGAAGATGAATTCATATGTTAAAACATCTTAATTAATTGCATATATAAGGATTAACTGTCATGTGGACTGTTTTTATGGAGATGTAACGGTGAGGTAAGTGGACATAACTTGTGTAAAACCCGAAGGGTTTTACATACAAGTTATGTCCACTTACCTCACCGTTACATCTCCATAAAAATAGTCCACATGACAGTTAATCCTTATATTTATATACATTTAGCAAAAAAGCCACTTTTGTAAATATATTTAAATCGAAAAGTGTATCGTGACAAGATCAGCCCAAAATACCCAATAGCACCCTTGGCAAAAGTTAATAGGAACAATTTCTCTTCATGTTGAAACCCGATGATGTATTAAGTCAATCCTGCGCGAGTCAAAATGCGCCCAAAGCATTACGCATTCATCTTTCCAAACCTAATGACGTATCGATGGTGTTATTAGCTTGGTGTCATTAGGCTTTGCGCATTCACCGAGAAATAACTGCAACTAGCCACGTGGGCGCCGACCAATCAGAATGCTGGATTTAGTGATGACAACACTTAGTGTGTAAATATACTATCATGAATTTAATCTATAACATATCGAAATGGTGAAACTAACAGATAATGCACTGAAAAGAAACACAACGTCAGGAAACATTTGTCATTTTTAACGTCAAAGCATTATGTGCTTTCTCTACCGCCCGCGCAATCATGATATATGTTCAAGCACGGCAGCGAACAATTTATTCTGCATTCAAAGATGACTGCTGTAAACATAACCGATCTTGACGAGATCATGGTCCGTGGGGTATACTGTAAAGCAGTGTACGGCGAAGAAATATCTCTATTTTGGAGGGCACTCAGCATTGGGGTTTACGGGACGACCGATGGATGGATGGTTCTGAGAGATGCGGTAGTTGACCTGTACTACACAGAGAGGGACGAGCTTGGTGCGTCGGCACAAGACTTACGGCACTCACCACTTTTGGCCGAATCAAGATTGATGGTTGAATTAGCGGCGACTGTTATACAGCGACCTATCGTCATGTTTGATGCTACCAAAGGCGGCTACAAATCAACACCAAGATTCAAGTCATCAATACCTCTAGTGTGGATCCCCCACGCTTGCCACGAGCATTATTGTGAATGCGAAATATGGATGAGGAGAGGAGACAAATCAATTGAAGTTTTGTCGAACAAAGAAGTTCAATGTGGCGGATTCTAAACTATAACAAAAATAAAACGGCCCTTTTCAGGGCCACCAACTGATCGAAAAGAAACTCTTGATAGCTAATTGATATTTTCCAAAGTGAGATTTTCCTTTTGAAAAAAATAATTCTAAGTCCATTTTCATTTTTTCGATCAGAAATGTCACATCAATGACAGGAACATCTATCCTCAGGCGGGAACTATGGCCCAGTACCCCCCAGACATGGGCACTATGGCCCAGTACCCCCCCAGACATGGGCACTATGGCCCAGTACCCCCCCAGACATGGGCACTATGGCCCAGTATCCCCCCAGACATGGGCACTATGGCCCATGTCTGGGGGGGGTACTGGGCCATAGTGCCCATGTCTGGGGGGGTACTGGGCCATAGTGCCCATGTCTGGGGGGTACTGGGCCATAGTGCCCATGTCTGGAGGGTACTGGGCCATAGTGCCCATGTCTGGGGGGTACTGGGGCCATAGTGCCCCCCATTACTACTGACACGCCTGTATCGCTCACAGCCGTCTCTCATGGCGCGACTTGTCAAATTAAATCAATTACTTGCAATGCATCTATGGCATGCATCTGGGGGGCAATATACATATCTCAATTGGAAAATTAAAATAAATTTGGCTGCAAAGAGTGAAGAGAAGTATGTCAGCGCATGCGCAGAGCGCTATCCTAATTTAAACCCTCAGTGATTTCCAACTTGTAAAATTAATGAAAGTGCCAATGACACTGTAACTCAACTTAGGTAGGGGAATAATTTAATGGTTAACAGTAAATGGAGGAATAGGAAAGGTGCTAATTGAAATGTCTAAGTAAGATGTAAATGTGAAGAGAGACCAAAAAATAAATATTGGTAGAAATAGAAATGGAATGACAATGTATATGAATGAACAATGTTAACTAGATAGTAAGGGTAGGTATTGCAGCAACAACTCTTTTATGATCAGACCATGGACACTCTATTACTGTTGTCAGGTTTCTGATTTAAAGACAAACAGACCGGGTGACAGAGAATGGAGCAGGAGGGATGTGACAGTGAAAGATGATACCGGGAGCATAACAGTGAAACTGTCGGATGATAATGGCAGTCTTTCTGATGGTGATGTTGGAAAGAAATATAAATTCTAGACATTAGAGGTGTCAAAGTACAACAGGATCACCTCATTGACATACAGTAATGCTCTAATTAATATGGCGAGAGCTTTCCGATGAATGGCAACAAGCCATATTTCCAACTAAATCCTGAAAAGTTACCCATAATTCTGCTGTGGTCAACGTGTTGTTATTAATGTACATGTAGAATATGCCTATTTCTGTGAACCGTTTTCATCACCGGTCCCAATCTGGGATATAGCAGGTCGACATCCAACAACATGTCATCAGTCTGTTACAGCGACTACCAATTCTAAGACTCTTTTCACCAATTCGCTTCAGAATCCGGAGAGTGTCACCACAACCGCTCCACACATGAATCTAGTAACAGCATCCACCATGTCACATTTCTTGACAAATATTCAACAAATGGACCATAAATATCTCAGTACTCATACCAGTGCACATGTTCCAGCATCAATCAATTCAATGAACACTACCCAAACATATCCCGGTACTCATACAGGAACAATGCCAATCCCGGCATCGATCAGCAGGCCACCTGTGAACATTTCAACATCATTCAACCCAGTGCAGACATACATGTATATGGACGCTTCAAGTGCCAATCTCGGCATCAATTAGCATGCCACCTGTGAACTTGCCAGCATCAACATTCAATCCCGTGCCTTGGACAGTTCGTACATACTGTATCCTGACATTCAACCTGGAGTGAACACTCAACCAACCACTACTTTTCCAGCAACCAATGATATTAACAATTTGCAGGGTCAAATTGCTTCGGCAATTACCGGGGCTTTACACTTGGCAGGTACATGTCATTCCATACCTGCACTAAATGTAGAAAAATTGCAGCTGGATATACAAAATGCATTACCAGTTTACACCAGGGTTCGATTCCTGTTCATGATACAAATTATGAAAACAACCCATCTGAGCTATAGGCCACATCTTTGCCCATTGTGGAACTTACACAATCATTCGTACTTCACACGCTGACCACCGTCCCCTCCGTATCAGTTCTCATGTGCCATTAAAAATTAAACATCATTTTTGGCAGTAGCCAAATTGATCAATTCGTTGAACGAATGGCAATGTATATGAATGAACAATGTTAACTAGATAGTAAGGACAGGATTTGCAGCAACAACTCCTTTATGATCAGACCATGGTCTGATCATAAAGGAGTTGTTGCTGCAAATCCTGTCCTTACTATCTAGTTAACATTGTTCATTCATATACATTGCCATTCGTTCAACGAATTGATCAATTTGGCTACTGCCAAACAACCATATGGACGACCCATCAACCAGTCCTGCTGGGGTATCCTGGGAAAACTTACAGAGGCAAACACATCCGGTGGTCTATGTCCCTAAACCAATAAGAGCTATCAGTACATTGGCACAGTGGCAAAAAGCTTTTTGAATTTTTATTGCCATATACTGCCAATGCGGTAAAGATGCGAATGAAAACTTACTTACCTACTATGAGTGCATTCAGCTATTAAATATTTATATCTGTGCGTAGTTCAACTGTGGTGTTCTATAAAATGGTACAGTTGATTTTGCTGGAATTTTCGATTATCTTATTCTGTTGCTACATAATTCCAGTGCTGATAGTGTTTGAATAATAACATGGCGATTTTTTTCACTCAATTAAGTCCATAATATGTCTTTAAAGAACAAGACATACATGTATATATGAAATGTGTTGAAGTAAAGGCACCTTCTCAAGTTCTTCAAATAATCTGTTGAATTACATATTCCACATATATCCATTTTCTAATTGGTGCACATTATTTATATACTGCATTTATATTCAGAAAACATCACATCTTCGGCAGAAATCAGTCCACCACCCCATGATGACAGGAATCAAGGGCTCCAAGGTGTGTATTTAACCCTTTGAGTGCCAGGTCCGATTTTTGTATCAACCCATATACCCTGTGCCATTGCATTCTCTTATATATGCGAGTCGACCATAGGTCGCCTCGCATATATAACAGAATGCATTGGCCTAACATTTTTTTTTTTTTTTTACAATTCTTTACAATTTTAATAATTTATTCTTATATTCTTTAACAGACTTATTTTGTAGGTTTAGGGCCGATGAGATCGGCCCCTGGCACTCAAAGGGTTAAAACACTTTAAACATTAATTATCGTTCTATATAACTGTAAAACACATGTGAAAACTTGTTGATGATATTTAAATAAATAGCGGTTTCCCAGGAATAGCAATATCAAATATAAATACTTGTCAGTCCTTCCCAGGAGACGGGAGTGATTGCTCTCGCACCGGTACGCACTCGTAGTTTTCAAATCACGGGTGCTAAAATGCGCACCCGTCCCTCATCTCAAAATACTATAATAATGGAGACTGTAATTGTTGGTTCCATAGTAAATTATTTGAAGGTTTATTGAGATCCTTTACCATCTCAGTACAACGATGGCATATTAAAGTGTAACTAGACATAGGTCTATTCCACAATGATTTTTTGTTTGAGAAACCCAACTTACAATTATAGTATGGGTGCAATATTAAACCCGTCTTCTGAATTACGGGAGCAAATAAATTCTCTCGCTGTGTTTTTCTCATGGGAAGGACTGATACTTGTTATCAATTCTCACAGTGAAATAAGCAAATAATTTATACTGCACTTTAACTCAATTGTGATAAGTTAATAACTTCAGTTTTCTTCACTATCCTCTATTTACTGTAATTCCATGGAAATGAGATTATGTTGTCATTTGCCTAATATTGATTGCAATTGCAAGTATGAAAGATATAATTGTTACAACATTGTATCAATGAATGCTTTTCTTTCTCTTCAGTGACTATGCAAGTTCCTGTACAGGTTGTTGAAGGAAGGTGTAGCCATATGCAAGATAAAAAAGTCGAAGGTTACAAGCTTCAAGTGCAATGTTATGGTTGTCTGAAGAATTTCATAGATATCATACTATGTTGGACTGCGGAAGAGTTTTCTCCACTATAGGGAACAACCTATATCCATATATAACTAGAAAACTAAATATATTGTGGTCATGGCGATCCCCGAGTGCTACCACAGAATGTGCAAACTCATCTCTTAAGTTCAATACAACATGACTGAGAAGTACCATGTACGAATATATATGTAGCATTAACGCACTGGTTCTAATGTTTATCCACAGTGACATATCATTAGATTATAAGAAAGTTATTGATATCGAATCAGATTATATGTGCCGTCCACAGCCAGATTGAAGGGAGCTAACCCAGGCTGATTGTTACTCACAGGCACTCTATACATTCTGAGATCAATACTTGTAGACGTAAATTCCATTTTTTTTTAATTTAAACAATGAAATAGATGTTACTTTATTAATGTTTATGTCGTTTTGTGCTGAATTTTGTAGAATTTAATCAACATTTCATGATAACATTGCAATATGAAGAAAACTGGGAAGCGTTGGTGCTATTTTCACATGGACAAGAAATCAATGTATTCGAGCAACCTGTGTACAGTCCTCTAATATACTTGTAGTTTTAATTTACATAATAATGTTTTCATTATTCATCAAAGTTTTGATGCAAAATACAAAAACATTTTCATTGAGAGTTTATCTCAGAGTGACTCAATGTCAGTGCCAGGAAAATGCGATATGACCCAAACATCACGTAAAGTCAGCCCAATTTACCACCTGATACTCAACACGTTCTTTCACGATTTGCAAATAAGGAAGTTATTATGGTTGAATCACTGGTTGAATTGTTGTCATTCCTGAATAAAATTGCAATGGCCAATAAAATTAAATGATACCAGATGCAGAGACGATAGACTGAGCTTCGAACAACTCCTCTGGTTGCAGTTTGATACCTATCCGGGGCCTATACCTAATGCATTCCGAGAAAACTTAAACAACTTTGCCCAGATTCTGATTCCAAATGCTTGTGAGGTGGGTGAGCAAAATGGGGACAGTTTTTGTGGGCATCGTCTCACTAACAAATCAGTCAAACTCATCCGATACAAGCCAAAGAAAAAATTACATCTCAATTAAACGACCGGTTGTCCCCTCCAGGGGTAAAATAACTCTTTTCTCCACCAGTTGCCATATTCAAACTGAAGAGAAAACAATTGAACACTCAGAACACTGGGAACTCCTTTGCACATCAAGATGTGTCATTAGTAGTTCAGATTGTAGTCCGGGTGAAGACAAGTCAGTTGTCCGCGTTCAGTGGCATGAGTGATATCGGGTCATGCTTATGAGATTGATACTAGCTCAGAAAGTGACAGCAGTCATATATTATGTAGTGATTTAGACTCTGATGCATAAGGTTTTTCTGAATTTGAAATTTCCAAATGGCGTAAAAACAACATGAATGAATTAACTTGTAAGGAGTTCATTCAAAAACAAGGGCCCCAGTTACCATCAGGTGTGATAAAAGAGATGCAGCCCGTTGACATATTTCTGAAGTTCTTTGGTGAATCAAATTTCGACATCATTGCATATCAAACTAATTTGTTTGCCGAACAATTGAAGATAGCTTGTGGAATATCTGGCAGTCATTGGTTTAATACTATACATCAGATGAAGAAATTAGGGCATATATATCAACGAATACCATAATGGGAGTACACATATTAGGCCACAAAAAAAAAAGTTTTGGTTCTCAGGCAAATTTTTTTTTCAAATCAATGAGGGAGGGAGGGTTTTATTTTTTTCTGCACATAGTATTAAGCATGGACAAAGATACCTCCCTCTGTCTAGTAATGACCAGAAATGTAGAGGGAACTGTTATGCATATAGACTCATTTAATCTTACATAAGAATGACATTGTACTACCAGTCTATGACTGGGATTACCTAACATTATACAATGCCCCTGACATTCACTATTGTTATTGTTTTCTAAAAACTGATACCTCCCCATTCTAATATGTGATCCTGAATTTAATCGTGTTCCTTTCAATTGTATGGAGTTACAATTAGTGTATTAAAGTTAGATCACAATGACTAATTGTAAGAAAAGCATGAGGATCAGCTAATCATTTTCTTAATTGTAGTCCTCTGCTTCCTGGTGTAAGCCTGCAAGTCACTTTTGAACACATTACATGTTAGAGCTCAATACACACTAATATTCAACACATATCTACTATGGACAATTTTTTTTTTTTTGTAAGTTTTTTTTGTCATAACATCAGGCATTGCAATAAAAAGGCCTAATGCGGCCCTTTTTGTTCAATGCGGCGGGGCCTGAGAACCAAAACCCTTTTTTTTTTTGCCTTAGCATGAATATCATGATGGGAGTACATATATTACACAGTCTTGAAGACCGCAGGTAAAACAAGAGTGTGGGCACATCTATAACTTATGATGGCTATACTCGGACATATGGACCCAGAAATCAGCATTTTCATATAAACAAAGATGAATAATTATAGAACAAAAAACCAAAACAAACATTTGAATGTGCCATTAAATGTCCTCATAGTGGTGAACATCCATACAAAATTTCATTGAGATCCGAGCATTACTGTTCAAGTTATGAGCTGAACAGACATCGGATGGATCAAACAGCCAACATTTCCAGATAAACAAAGATGAATTACTCTAGAATGGAAAAGCAGAACAGAACAATGGAACCCCCTATTGAATGTCCTCATAGCAGTGAACATCTATACCAAATTCCATTGAGATCCCAGCACAACTGTTGAAAGTTACGACATGAACAGACACCAGACGGACCAAAAAGCCAACATTTCCAGATGAACAAAGATGAATAACTCTAGAATGGAAAATCCGAACAAAACGATGGAACCCTTTATTGAATGCCCTCATAGTAGTGAACATCCATACAAAATGTCATTGAGATCCGAGCACTACTGTTCAGGTTATGACATGAACAGACACCAGATGGACCAAAAATCCAACATTTCAAGATAAACAAAGATGAATAACTCTAGAATGGAAAATCCGAACAAAACGATGGAACCCTCTATGTGATGTCATCAAAGTTGTGAACATCCACACCAAATTTGGTTGAGATCCCAGCACAACTGTTGAAGTTACGACATGAACAGACACCAGACGGACCAAAAAGCCACTATTTCCAGATACCGGTAAACAAAGATGAATAACTCTAGAATGGAAAATCCAAACAAAACGATGGAACACTCTATTTAATGTCCTCATAATAGTGAACATCCATACCAAATTTCATTGAGATCCGAGCACTACTGTTCAAGTTATGACACGAACAGACATCGGACGGACGGACGTACGGACTCACGGACGCACGCACACCCGCACGGACGGACGGACGGACAGGTGCAAAACAGTATACCCCCCTTTTAAAAAGGGGGTATAATGATTAACGAACAAGATGAGGCTCTGGAAAAACAAATTAAAAGTCAATCTTTTGTGTGTTTATCTTTACCGCTGGTCTTTTTTTTCTCCAATAAATATTTTTGATGATATAAAAAAATAGAAGTTTGGTCATAATCTGCGCTTGTATCATCCATATATATCAATACAGAAAACAACATAAATACAGAACATGTTTGTTACAGAGAGTGACCAGGGAAACAAGAATGAGACTTGTTTTATACATGTACATGAAAAAGAGGCGATCAAAGGCAACTACATGTACATGTATTTCGCAGGAAAATCATATTGTGATTCTGTTGATCCAAGTTCACAATGCACTGCAATTGACGAGCAGGATGCAATCGCATGCAGCGAGAATGAGACTTCAATATGGAATTACTCTCACATTGGATGTGGACCTAGTCAGAATGCCGGGGTGGATTGTCCGTGTGAATAGGAAAGGAGACTTCAATATGGAATTACTCTCACATTGGATGTGGACCCAGTCAGGACGCCAGGGTGGATTGTCCGTGTGAATAGGAACAGAGACTTCAATATGGAATTACTCTCACATTGGATGTGGACCCAGTCAGAATGCCGGGGTGGATTGTCCGTGTGAATAGGAAAGGAGACTTCAATATGGAATTACACTCACATTGGATGTGGACCCAGTCAGGACGCCAGGGTTGATTGTCCGTGTGAATAGGAACAGAGACTTCAATATGGAATTACACTCACATTGGATGTGGACCCAGTCAGAATGTCAGGGTGGATTGTCCATGTGAATAGGAACAGAGACTTCAATATGGAATTACACTCACATTGGATGTGGACCCAGTCAGGACGC
This sequence comes from Siphonodentalium dalli, assembly GCA_032622095.1. Lineage (NCBI taxonomy): Eukaryota > Metazoa > Mollusca > Scaphopoda > Gadilida > Siphonodentaliidae > Siphonodentalium > Siphonodentalium dalli. Next base: position 69,749,425 of record CP136063.1, read on the forward strand.
CAGGGTGGATTGTCCGTGTGAATAGGAACAGAGACTTCAATATGGAATTACTCTCACATTGGATGTGAGTAGTAATGGGGAGCACTATGGCCCAGTACCCCCCAGACATGGGCACTATGGCCCAGTACCCCCCAGACATGGGCACTATGGCCCAGTACCCCCCAGACATGGGCACTATGGCCCACTGGAGGGCACTCAGCATTGGGGTTTACGGGACGACCGATGGATGGATGGATGGTTCTGAGAGATGCGGTAGTTGACCTGTACTACACAGAGAGGGACGAACTTGGTGCGTCGGCACAAGACTTACGGCACTCACCACTTTTGGCCGAATCAAGATTGATGGTTGAATTAGCGGCGACTGTTATACAGCGACCTATCGTCATGTTTGATGCTACCAAAGGCGGCTACAAATCAACACCAAGATTCAAGTCATCAATACCTCTAGTGTGGATCCCCCATGCTTGCCACGAGCATTATTGTGAATGCGAAATATGGATGAGGAGAGGAGACAAATCAATTGAAGTTTTGTCGAACAAAGAAGTTCAATGTGGCGGATTCTAAACTATAACAAAAATAAAACGTCCCTTTTCAGGGCCACCAACTGATCGAAAAGAAACTCTTGATAGCTAATTGATATTTTCCAAAGTGAGATTTTCCTTTTGAAAAAAATAATTCTAAGTCCATTTTCATTTTTTCGATCAGAAATGTCACATCAATGACAGGAACATCTATCCATTTCGATCCGTCTCTGAAAAAACACAACTTGAGGAAATACTTGTCAATTTTTAAGTGCAATGCGTTGTGTTTTCATTGACGCCCGTGTAACAATCTTGTGTTCAGTTTTTTATGTATAAAATATGTACAATTCCAAAACAAAAACTAGAAAAACATTCCATATTTTCCTAACGAGGTAACAAATATATCAAATCATGTGTACCAAATAATAGATAATGATCTAACGAAATTAAAAACATTTGTTTGATCGCTATACAATAATGATCAAGAAAAATATGCATGTTGATCCGTCTCTGAAAAAACACAACTTGAGGAAATACTTGTCAATTTTTAAGTTCAATGCGTTGTGTTTTCATTGACGCCCGTGTAACAATCTTGTGTTCAGTTTTTTATGTATAAAATATGTACAATTCCAAAACAAAAACTAGAAAAACATTCCATATTTTTCCTAACGAGGTAACAAATATATCAATCATGTGTACCAAATAATAGATAATGATCTAACGAAATTAAAAACATTTGTTTGATCGCTATGCAATAATGATCAAGAAAAATATGCATGTTGATCCGTCTCTGAAAAAACACAACGTCAGGAAATATTTGTCAATTTTAACGCCAACGCGACATGTGATTTCATTGTCGCCCGTGTCAAATGTATACAAATATTTTCACTTTTTCAGTGAACTTCATTCATTATGCCGTCTTTAAAGAAATTTCTCAAGAAGTTGTGGAGGAAGAGAGATTCGTCAGAGGAGACGGAAATAAGAAGATATAAGAAATGGCAGGATTCTCCTAAACAAAGTAGGGTTCAGAAGCAGATGATAAGAGATTTTTTGGCTCGCCGACGACCATTGCCTAAAGTATGTGATGTTCAAGAATCAAGCAATCTTGATCTCGTGGAGATCTTGTCACAGATCAAGAAGAAAGATCTGTGCAATGCAGCGATTGACAGCTTTGCTCAGGTTGGTGCGGCGCACCAATGGTATTCACACATATCCATACGGATGGAGATGTTGAGTCATTTCATGTCAAGATGTTGACAGGAGTAGTACCTCCAGAAATTGCTGAGAAGATTTATGGATATTTGGTGGCACAGTCAACACTTATTCCAGAGATAAAGAAGGAATTACAAGAAGTCTGGTTTGAAAGAGAAAAGGAAGCAATACTACGATGCTGTGATGTCGACGAATGTTTACAGAGATTGGACTATCTTGAGACAAGTATATTTTCTCATTTCTCTCAAAAATATATTGAATCATTTATTAAATTCAAAACATTTTTTCTCATTGAAAGAATATCTGATTTTTGGATATTTGGTGGTGATGAACACCATTTAGATTTAGAAACTTTTGATGAACATGACTATATTCATTATACAAAGTATGAAGATAATTATCCTCTTGCTAGGGGAACCTTTAAATCAGTTCCTAGGATCTATGGGTATTTGTTAACAAAAAAAATGTCAACATATGCAAAAATTAAAAACATTATAGGAAATGATTTTTTTGTTTACAGAACAAACAGAAGAATAGAAGACTATAATACTTGGATTATTGAAATGTTTGGAAATATTTACAGCTATGGAGATTTCTGTTTAAAAACTAAATTCACACGTCGTTAAGTTCACTCTCTGATTAGACATCAAAGTGACAACATGGAAGAATCTTTACTTTTCCAACATCCGTGTAATTTCTTTATCAGCGGACCTAGTGGATCAGGTAAAACAGAATTTGTTAAAAAAGTTATTGAATTTAAACACGATTTATTCCAAACACCACCAAAGAAAATAGTTTGGTGTTACAAAGAATGGCAAGACAGATACAATCGTATAAAAGAAATTGATAACGTTGAGTTTATCGATGGTATTCCAGACGATGATGAGGAAATTGTATCAGATAAATCATTTCCTCATCTTGTTGTTTTCGATGACATGATGGGGGAACAAGATGAAGACAAAATAATGCTTTGGTTTACTAGAAAAGGTCACCATCGAAATGCTTCAATAATTTACATTACTCAAAACATGTTCCAAAAATCAAAAAGTAGCAGAACTATAAGTTTGAATGCACACTACATGGTTTTATTTCAAAGCGTTCGAGATAAAAATCAAATAAAAGTTTTGTCTCATCAAATGCAAACCAATCATTTGAAACAAGCATACGAAGATGCAACTTCAATAAATCATGGATATAATTTAGTAGATTTTCATCCTAGAACAGAAAATTATTTGCGAATTAGAACTGATATTTTCCATAAATGGTTGACAGCTAATGACCGAGGTCCTGTCATTTATTCAAAAGTATAAATTCAGTTGTTACTTTTCTCATTTTAGAACCATGTCGTCCGCCGAGATGTTTAGTCATGATGAACTGTCACAAATTATAAATTTCTTCACTTTTGCAGCTGAATTATTTCTTGAAAATGATTGGAAATTACCATCACAGACAAAAAAGTTTTTTCAGAGAAATAAAAAAGTTCTTAAAAAAATCTCTGATCGATCAACTGATATGGAAACAAAACGCAAATTAATTTTACAACGAGGTGGTAGTGGGTTCCTTGGAGGAGTTTTAATTAGAAGTCTTTTGAAAAATTCATTTGAACAAACTGGTAGACAATCTAAAAGTAAATCAAAGGTTTCTCCAAAACATTCAAAGATTACACTGATGCAAACACAACAAAGGGGTAGTCAAAAAGAATCTAAACGTAAAACAAAGCTTTCTCTAAATCATTCAAAGTTTACACCGATGCAAACTCAACAAAATCAACATTCTAAATTTACACCTATACCTTCTCAGCAGAACCCTCAACATCAACCGTTACAAAAAAACCAGTTATTGATCTTGAATTTTCAAAATTTATGCCGTTGACTGATGCATCGAAATCTGCATTCGAAGCTTTAGAATGGTTCAATCAGAAAAGATAAAAGATGAAACATATAATTTATCTGCTCATTTTGAGACAACTACTTAGACTGTGAAGATGCCTTCAAAAACTAAGAGCAGGAAAGCACCGCTGATAAAAAAATATGGTGAGTTGATTGTTGCAATGAGTAAAGTTCCATCTGCATATAAAAAGAAAATGATCAACGATGCTCCGAAACAAGTGATGGATTGCATTTCAGAATGTTGTCAAAATCTTCTAAAAGGTAATGTAAAACTGAATGAAGCTCAGAACCGCAAGTTACATTCGAAGCGTAAACATATCAGATATCTTGCAGACAAGAACAAACCTTTGCAACAAAAGAAGAAAATTTTGAATCAAAAAGGTGGCTTTTTACCATTATTATTTCTTGCTCCATTGATTAGCAAAACATTTGGTGCAGTTGTTAACAATATTTTGAAAAACTAAATCTCAAATAAATATGAAGAAAATGGTTATTGTACCATTCAGAATGTTGGAAGATTTCAAACAATGGAAAATGTCAGAAATGAATAGACCTCAATTACCTCCTGATCCTGCAATTTCAAATGTTTCAGATTCTTACAAAGAATTGAAATCAGTTTATGATAAAAATATTTCTGAATCAGAAAAGTCACAGTTATTTGGAGAAAATTTGTACAAATTGAAAACTTCACAAAAATCTTTAAATTCAAAATTCAGTTTACCTGAACAAAAGTTATCTGAAAACTTTGGGAAAATGAGTGAACATATATTGGAAAGTGTGCCATCTAAACTTCGTGGTAAAGCACAACAAATTTTAACATTGTTGTCAACTAATCCTAAACTTAGATGGGATGATCGTGGACAATTAATTTATGGAACAGAAACAGTTACTGGATCAAATATAATTGATTTGATAAACGATGTTGTTCGTCACCGAAAAGGTTTTGACCCAGATGGTTATGAAACATTCCTACGTGGATTGGGGGAACTTAATGTACCACAAGATTATGTAGGTAACAGGAATCGATGGTTGTGGATACAAAGACATTTAAAAGAAGGTCACACTGGTGATGAGTTTCATACACCTCATGCAACTCCTAGCAGTGACAAGTCAAGAAAACGTTCAGTTGATATTTTCACACCTCAAAGTTTTCCTAAAACCAGAAAATCTATTTTGAAAGGATGGGCCCCACTTACATAAAATTTGACAAACTTCTAACTGAAATTTACTACAATCCAAAAGAAGTTGGTGGTTTCAGTGGAGCAAATCAACTTTTTTTAAATGCGAAAGAAACAAATAACAAAATTAAACTTTCAGATGTTAAAAAATGGTTACAATGGCAAAAAACATACACTTTGCACAAACCAATTGTTCGGAAATTTCGCAGACGTAAAACTATTGTTGCAGGAATTGATATTCAGTGGCAAGCTGATTTGGCAGATTTGCAAACTTTGCAAAAGCACAATGACAATTACAGATATTTACTTTGTGTTATTGATGTGTTCTCAAAATTTGCATGGGTTGAAAAAATTAAAGACAAAACTGGTAAAACTTTAGTTAAAACATTTCAGAAAATTCTCAAATCATCAAAACGAAAACCAGTTTCATTTCAATCTGACAAAGGTTCAGAATTCAAAAATAAATAATTTTTACAATTTTTGAAATCTAAGAAAATTCATTTTTTCACAACAGAGAATCCAGAGACAAAAGCAAGTATACTTGAACGTTTTCAACGGACATTGAAAACAAAGATGTGGAAATATTTTACACATAATCAAACTTTGAAATACAATGATGTTTTGCACGATTTTGTGAATTCTTACAACAAAAGTTTTCATAGAAGTATTAAGATGGCACCAGTTTTAGTAACTCGAGAAAATGAAATTGAAGTTTCCAGAAATCTTTATGGAAAGTTAAAAACGAAAAAAGATAAGATCTTGAAAGTTGGAGATTTTGTTAGAATAAATAAAACAAAGAGAACTTTTGATAAAGGATATCTTCCAAATTGGACAAAAGAAATTTTCAAAATTAGTAGAGTTTGTAAAAGTACACCATTAACTTACAAATTAGTAGATTTAGATGGTGAAAACATCGCAGGATCATTTTATGGTAAAGAAATTCAACATATAAAAGATAATAAAGTTTACGAAATTGAATCAGTTGTTGGTAAACGTTCAAGAAAAGTTGCTGGTAAATCAGTTAGAGAAATTAAAGTTCATTGGGCTGGTTATCCTAAAAAATTTGACAGTTGGATTCCTGCCACAAATTTGGTATAAAACTTTTAACATGTCTCAAAATGGTTCAGTTGGTCTGGATGCTCCATCACAATTTCAATTCTGTGGAGAAAAAATTGCAAAAAATCAAGTAACATATTTTACACAAATTATTATAATTGTTGGTATAATCGCTACAGCAATTGTTCATTTAAGTTTACAAAGTGAAAATAACGAACTGTGGTTAATTTTACTCAGTAGTTTTTGGGATACATTTTACCAACACCGCGTTTGAAATATTTGAAAAATCAGTCGGCAGAAATTTTGAAAGTATGAATTCTTTCTACATTACAATTCCGAGCGACAGTTCAATGGTAATGTATCCAAACAATTCTCAATGTTGTTTTACTGTACAATTACCAAAACCAATTCAAATTGATAAAGAAAAATGGGAAGTTGCATTAGTCGAACTGATAATACCTTCAGAAACATACAATGTTACAGGGGATTCGTGTAAATTCAAATTGATTACAACTGATGCAATAATACTGTCTGTTCTTCAAAATCGTTTTGAAGAAAAGATATTTACGAGACCTGATGGCGTTCGTGCAATTAAAATGCAGATACGAGAAGGTTCGTATTCCTCTGCGGCAGATTTACTTGATACAATGCAAGATGTAATTGATGAAACACTTGGAGAAGCAATACAAAACGAATTCGGATTTCACATCAAGTACTCAAAAGTTACAAAACGTGTGAAAATTATTCGCAAGAGTGTAAGTATCACAAAACTAGGAATTGAATTACCACAAAGTCTTTTGCACAAGTTGGGTTACAAAACTGAAAACGATTCTGAAGATTTTTATTCAAATAATAGATTTCCGTTTGGTGTAGATTTGAATGTTGGTCATAATCAAATGTCTGTTTATTCTGATATTGCCGATTTCACAATTGTTGGAAATGTTGAAGTACAAATTTTACGAGTTGTTTCTTTCAGAATTAAAAGAGATACCGACGGATTACATGTAAAACATGAATTTTTAAATTTACATTATGTTCCAGTTTCAAAGTCATACTTTGACAAAATTAGTGTAAATATAAGTGGCGACACAGGAAAATCAATTCAGTTTATTGGTGGTAAGTCTTTGGCGAAGCTGCATTTCAGAAAACGAGAGGAGTTCTAAAAAACAATGTTTCCCGTGTATAGAGGTGTACCACGGCAATATGGTAACGGTATTGGTTCAATTTTCAAATCAGTTATGAGATCTGCTGTACCATTTCTAAAACCGATTGGTCGGACAGCTTTACAACTTGCGAAAAAACACACTTTTGGTGTTGCAGATGAAATTATTAATCAAGGTAAAAGTCCGAAAGAAGCGTTGATGTCTGAAGGTAAAAAAGCTTTAAAATCTTTTGGCACACAAGCTAAAAATCAAATTTTGAACTCGAGACAAAAACCTAGAAAACGAGTAGCGAATTCAAAAATGAATCATTCAGCTGTCAAACGCCGAAAAAGTCAGTCGAAAAAACATCCTAGCAGTCGAGCTCTTGATATTTTTGATTAATCATGGCACAAATGGTAAATGGATCATGCGAATGCAATAAATCGGATATAACACATGTTCCACCAACGGTGGCTACAATGTCAGAATCGCAGTGGATCGAAAATCATCCGATTGCACCGCTGAATAATTCTGCTCCGATAGAGTTTGTCATACCATCTCAAACCGAAAAGTGGACAGATATTAATCAATCTTATCTTTATGTGAAATTCAAAATTACAAAAAAAGATGGAAGTAATTTGGGAGCTGGTACGGAATTAGCACCTGTTAACAATTTCTTTCATAGCATGTTCAGCAGTATCGATGTTTACTTGAACAACAAATTGATAACTTCGAATTCTGACACTTACCCATACCGAGCATATTTCGAAAATCTGTTGGGATACTCTCCAGAATATAAAGATAATCAATTAGCAAATTTAGAAATGTGGTATGGCGATACAGCAGAACAATTTGAAGAGAATACCAAAGGTGGTGGCAATGCTGGATTAACTTCTAGAGAAAGTTTGATCGGTGGTAGTAAATTTGTTGAACTATGTGGACGCTTACACACTGATCTGTTTCTTCAAGAAAAATATTTACCAAATGGAATTGAAATTCGTATCAGATTAAACAGATCACCATCAAAATTTTGCCTCATTGGCTCCGAGGATGGACAAATTGTTTTCGAATCAGCAGTGTTCCATGTCAGAACAGTTAGTCTCTTTCCAGCGGTCTCAAATAAATTAAATCAAGAAATTGTCCAGTCAAAAATGAAACTACCTATCAGACGAGTAGAAATAAAAACTTTCACAATTAGTACTGGACTTAGATAAAAAATTGAAGACCACTTATTTCAAGGACAATTACCAAAGAGACTTTTTATTGCGTTGGTCGAAAATAAAGATATGAGTGGAGATTTGGGTACCAATCCATTCCACTTCAAACATTTCAGTTTGAATAAATTGGAAGTTAGTCAAGACGGTCATACAATAAATAACCGTCCATTTGAACCAAACTTCGCAACAAAACAATGTCTCAGATCATATTTATCTTTGTATCAATCTTTAGGAATGTTTGGTGTTAACAAATCAATTGGCATTAATTTAAAAGAATATATGAATGGTTATTGTTTGTGGGGTTTCGACTTGACACCGGACCAAGGAAGCGACGAGGGACATCTACATCCTATAAAGACAGGGAACCTGCGTTTGGAGCTTCAGTTCTTGACAGCTCTCACTACAGCCGTCAACGTTTTGGTGTATGCTGAATTCGACAGTGAAATAGAGATCACAGCTTTGAGAGAAGTGCTTACTGACTATTAGGATGGAGTTCACATCACAGCTATGGAACTACTATGAAGAATACCAATGTTCACAAAACTTTGCTCCGAGATTAAACCTGATCTTGGACACACTCAACAACGCTATGATTGAAGAACTACAAGAACTTATTCGCAAGGAAGTGTCAGCTAACTGTGAAGGATGTAAAATAGAACATCCTAGTCAACGTGAACATGTTCTGTGTTTGTTCTCTACAACTGATGATTGGACAAACCAGTTTATCGACTTGGCGCTGATTAAACTTGACATATACAATGTTATGGAAAGATGGTTCCCGAAGCTGATGGAGTTAAACCCACACTGCAAGGAGAAGTTCGAAGCATACGTCATGTGGGATAATCTGAGAAACAGTTTGGAGCTCAACCGCAAAAAATTCGACGCAGAGTGGACTCTGATGTGGTCACAGCGAGTCAAAGAGAATTACAACGATGCAGACAGCTGAACTTCAATATATTCTGGACAATTCCTGGTTGTGTAAACTTAACACACATGTTTGTGCTAGAGATCTGTTACCAGAGAAGAAACCACAGCATATTCAAGCATATATTGTGAACACGCACTCATCGGATCAGCCAGGAGAACACTGGACATTGATGTTATTCAATGGAAGATCAGCTGTATACTTCGACTCATTTGGACTACCACCACCGAGACGATATATGTTACCATTCATAAAAAGGAACTCATCAGCATGGACTATGAATACAACACGATATCAACATCGTGCGACAAATGTGTGTGGATTATATTGTATATTCGCACTCCACCACATGATGAAAGGAAAGAGGATGAAAAGATTATTCAATTCTCGGGATTTCTTCAAGAATGACAGAACAATAGTTCGATGGTTTGGAAAGCACTATGGTCGATTATACAGAAAAGCAAATTTGCTGTTGAATTAAACTTCACCAGGACATCGACGGCTGATATACATACAACGCAAAGAAGACGACGACCAGATAACAACGAATGTGTCAACAACTCCACAAAATAGACTCTTTTGTTATTGATTCAGCGTAGGATGTTGTAGGATGTTCAATTAAGTTTCTTCAAATCTGAGACCTTGTTTTGTACACAAATTATTGTTCTTTGTTAATATTATTGATGTATAATAATATATTATTGTTCATTGTTCTTGTTCTTGTTTTTGGAATTGTACATATTTTATACATAAAAAACTGTAACACAAGAAACATACTGAACATTTTTCTTGATCATTGCATTTGATAACTTTACTTGGTCATCGTTTATGAACGAAGATGAATTCATATGTTAAAACATCTTAATTAATTGCATATACTATCATGAATTTAATCTATAACATATCGAAATGGTGAAACTAACAGATAATGCACTGAAAAGAAACACAACGTCAGGAAACATTTGTCATTTTTAACGTCAAAGCATTATGTGCTTTCTCTACCGCCCGGGCAATCATGATATATGTTCAAGCACGGCAGCGAACAATTTATTCTGCATTCAAAGATGACTGCTGTAAACATAACCGATCTTGACGAGATGATGGTCCGTGGGGTATACTGTAAAGCAGTGTACGGCGAAGAAATATCTCTATTTTGGAGGGCACTCAGCATTGGGGTTTACGGGACGACCGATGGATGGATGGTTCTGAGATGCGGTAGTTGACCTGTACTACACAGAGAGGGACGAACTTGGTGCGTCGGCACAAGACTTACGGCACTCACCACTTTTGACCGAATCAAGATTGATGGTTGAATTAGCGGCGACTGTTATACAGCGACCTATCGTCATGTTTGATGCTACCAAAGGCGGCTACAAATCAACACCAAGATTCAAGTCATCAATACCTCTAGTGTGGATCCCCCACGCTTGCCACGAGCATTATTGTGAATGCGAAATATGGATGAGGAGAGGAGACAAATCAATTGAAGTTTTGTCGAACAAAGAAGTTCAATGTGGCGGATTCTAAACTATAACAAAAATAAAACGGCCCTTTTCAGGGCCACCAACTGATCGAAAAGAAACTCTTGATAGCTAATTGATATTTTCCAAAGTGAGATTTTCCTTTTGAAAAAAATAATTCTAAGTCCATTTTCATTTTTTCGATCAGAAATGTCACATCAATGACAGGAACATCTATCCTCAGGGGGGAACTATGGCCCAGTACCCCCCAGACATGGGCACTATGGCCCAGTACCCCCCCAGACATGGGCACTATGTCTGGGGGGGTACTGGGCCATAGTGGCCATGTCTGGGGGGGTACTGGGCCATAGTGCCCATGTCTGGGGGGATACTGGGCCATAGTGCCCATGTCTGGGGGGTACTGGGCCATAGTGCCCATGTCTGGGGGGTACTGGGCCATAGTGCCCATGTCTGGGGGGTACTGGGCCATAGTGCCCCCCATTACTACTGACGCGCCTGTATCGCTCACAGCTGTCTCTCATGGCGCGACTTGTCAAATTAAATCAATTACTTGCAATGCATCTATGGCATGCATCTGGGGGGCAATATACATATCTCAATTGGAAAATTGAAATAAATTTAGCTGCAAAGAGTGAAGAGAGGTATGTCAGCGCATGCGCAGAGCGCTATCCTAATTTAAACCCTCAGTGATTTCCAACTTGTAAAATTAATGAAAGTGCCAATGACACTGTAACTCAACTTAGGTAGGGGAATAATTTAATGGTTAACAGTAAATGGAGGAATAGGAAAGGTGCTAATTGAAATGTCTAAGTAAGATGTAAATGTGAAGAGAGACCAAAAAATAAATATTGGTAGAAATAGAAATGGAATGACAATGTATATGAATGAACAATGTTAACTAGATAGTAAGGGCAGGTATTGCAGCAACAACTCTTTTATGATCAGACCATGGACACTCTATTACTGTTGTCAGGTTTCTGATTTAACCCTTTACCCAACAAACCGGCCAAAACCGGCCAAATAAAGCTTCAACAGCCTAAAATATCTTCGGTCTGTCTCAATAGAACCATACAAATATGGATATCATTGGAACCGGCTCCTTGACCACATTGTGATGGTTACAGTTATGCCCTGTGCCAATGCATTCTCTTATATATGCGAGTCGACCATAGGTCGCCTCGCATATATAAGAGAATGCATTGGCCTAAAAAAAACACTTTTTTAACACTTTTTACCATTTTTTCTTACATTCTTTAACAATTTTATAATTTTTAATGTGTTAAGCCAATGCATTCTCTTATATATGCGAGGCGACCTATGGTCGACTCGCATATATAAGAGAATGCATTGGCACAGGGCCATTCTGTTGGGTAAAGGGTTAAAGACAAACAGACCGGGTGACAGAGAATGGAGCAGGAGGGATGTGACAGTGAAAGATGATACCGGGAGCATAACAGTGAAACTGTCGGATGATAATGGCAGTCTTTCTGATGGTGATGTTGGAAAGAAATATAAATTCCAGACATTAGAGGTGTCAAAGTACAACAGGATCACCTCATTGACATACAGTAATGCTCTAATTAATATGGCTTGTTGCCATTCATCGGAAAGCTCTTGGCGAGAGCTTTCCGATGAATGGCAACAAGCCATATTTCCGACTAAATCCTGAAAAGTTACCCATAATTCTGCTGTGGTCAACGTGTTGTTATTAATGTACATGTAGAATATGCCTATTTCTGTGAACCGTTTTCATTATGAAAGGTTATGTCCCTCGATGAATCTGAGATAACACACCGTTGGACTTGTCCCTCACTTCGGACATCGCACCATCACCGGTCCCAATCTGGGATATAGCAGGTCGACATCCAACAACATGTCATCAGTCTGTTACAGCGACTACCAATTCTAAGACTCTTTTCACCAATTCGCTTCAGAATCCGGAGAGTGTCACCACAACCGCTCCACACATGAATCTAGTAACAGCATCCACCATGTGCCGACCACATTTCTTGACAAATATTCAACAAATGGACCATAAATATCTCAGTACTCATACCAGTGCACATGTTCCAGCATCAGTCAATTCAATGAACACTACCCAAACATATCCCGGTACTCATACAGGAACAATGCCAATCCCGGCATCGATCAGCAGGCCACCTGTGAACATTTCAACATCATTCAACCCAGTGCAGACATATATGGACGCTTCTCAAACTTATTTGGGTACACATACATGTACCACTACAAGTGCCAATCTCGGCATCAATTAGCATGCCACCTGTGAACTTGCCAGCATCAACATTCAATCTCGTGCCTTGGACAGTTCGTACATATCCTGACATTCAACCTGGAGTGAACGCTCAACCAACCACTACTTTTCCAGCAACCAATGATATTAACAATTTGCAGGGTCAAATTGCTTCGGCAATTACCGGGGCTTTACACTTGGCAGGTACATGTCATTCCATACCTGCACTAAATGTAGAAAAATTGCAGCTGGATATACAAAATGCAATTTCAGCTGCATTTCCAGTTTACACTGCCATTAACGAGGGTTTGATTCCTGTTCATGATACAAATTATGAAAACAACCCATCTGAGCTACAGGCCACATCTTTGCCCATTGTGGAACTTACACAATCATTCGTACTTCACACGCTGACCACGTCCCCATCCGTATCAGTTCTCATGTGCCATTAAAAATTAAACATCAGATATGGGCGAACGAAATTCGTTCAACGAATTGATCAATTTGGCAATGCTACATGTACTGCCAAACAACCATATGGACGACCCATCAACCAGTCCTGCTGGGGTATCCTGGGAAAACTTACAGAGGCAAACACATCCGGTGGTCTACCCCGCTAGACAAAACAAGTGTCCACTTAACTGCGGTGAGGTTAGCGTTGCCACCACGGCCGAAATGCAACTACACCACGGTTCCACCGGCTAAATACAGTTGGGCCACGGTGTAATCGCCATTTGGCATGCACAGGTCCCCAGAACAAAAATTGACCCCACCCCCAATAATACTTAATCCTATAGAAAGGTATCCAACTTGGCCAGGCCTAATTTTTTATTAGTTTTACAATGTCCACAATCAGGTTAAAATACACATATGTGTACTCTCTATAGTTCATACCAACACAATATATAGTTGAATAAATACACAAAGACTGAATTAACACGAATGCCGATTTGAAAACATACATATGGACAGAAATATAACTCCATAAATATTTAGAGCGTATATACAGTAGTATACACTACTTCTTCGTTATATATTATGTTGGGTATGAACTATAGAGAGTACACATATGCGCCCGAACACCAATGGCTGCCTTTGGAAAAATTCACTTTCCTTCCGGGTTTATGAAACTGAATTTTTCAATAAATACGAGAGATACGATGCCGTGATGTAGCGTGATTGGTTTGGGTGGGTCAGTAAACAATTCCGCTGCTAATGATGTATAATATATATATTCTACTAACCGTCGATTGTGTTTTTGAAGCCCAAGTCGGTGTAAAAATCGCACTTTTTTTACCGAGTTTAGCGGACATCATGTCGAACGAGTGAAATTTTACAGTCGGTTTGCGTCAGACCTGTGCTCATAACCAGAGTTTTTCTTAACCAATTTTTACAGGGGATGCATCAAATTGAAGGGTAATAACATATCTTTCTAACTATATATGAGGCATTTATGTTACAAAAATTATTTTGGTGTATTTTAACCTGATTGTGGACATTGTAAAACTAATAAAAAATTAGGCCGGGCCAAGTTGGATACCTTTCTATAGGATTAAGTATTATTGGGGGTGGGGTCAATTTTTGTTCTGGGGACCTGTGTTGGCATGGTGTAGTTGCCATGGTGTACTTTCATCAAACTGAAAAAAGACATTACAAATCAAAAATCTAACCATGGTGTACATGCCATTCGGTCGCGAGGGTAGTTGCCTTTCGGCCACAGTGAATTTGCCGTTTGGCCGCAGTGTACTTGCCGTTCGGCCGCGGTGTTCAACTGCAGTTACAAACTCTGACACCGCGGCCGAACGTCAAATACACCGCGGTGCCAATGGACACTTGTTTTGTCCAGCGGGGTATGTCCCTAAACCAATAAGAGCTATCAGTACATTGCCACAGTGGCAAAAAGCTTTTTGAATTTTTATTGCCATATACTGCCAATGCGGTAAAGATGCGAATGAAAACTTACTTACCTACTATGAGCGCATTCAGCTATTAAATATTTATATCTGTGCGTAGTTCAACTATGGTGTTCTATAAAAATGGTACAGTTGATTTTGCTGGAATTTTCAATTATCTTATTCTGTTGCTACATAATTCCAGTGCTGATAGTGTTTGAATAATAACATGGCGATTTTTTTCACTCAATTAAGTTCATAATATGTCTTTGAAGAACAAGACATACATCTATTCCACAATGATTTTTTGTTTGAGAAACCCAACTTACAATTATAGTATGGGTGCAATATTAAACCCGTCTTCTGAATTACGGGAGCAAATAAATTCTCTCGCTGTGTTTCTCATGGGAAGGACTGATACTTGTTATCAATTCTCACAGTGAAATAAGAAAATAATTTATACTGCACTTTAACTCAATTGTGATAAGTTAATAACTTCAGTTTTCTTCACTATCCTCTATTTACTGTAATTCCATGGAAATGAGATTATGTTGTCATTTGCCTAATATTGATTGCAATTGCAAGTATGAAAGATATAATTGTTACAACATTGTATCAATGAATGCTTTTCTTACTCTTCAGTGACTATGCAAGTTCCTGTACAGGTTGTTGAAGGAAGGTGTGCGGTAGCCATATGCAAGATAAAAAAGTCGAAGGTTACAAGCTTCAAGTGCAATGTTATGGTTGTCGGAAAGAATTTCATAGATACTATGTTGGACTGCGGAAGAGTTTTCTCCACTATAGGGAACAACCTATATCCATATATAACTAGAAAACTAAATATATTGTGGTCATGGCGATCCCCGAGTGCTACCACAGAATGTGCAAACTCATCTCTTAAGTTCAATACAACATGACTGAGAAGTACCATGTACGAATATATATGTAGCATTAACGCACTGGTTCTAATGTTTATCCACAGTGACATATCATTAGATTATAAGAAAGTTATTGATATCGAATCAGATTATATGTGCCGTCCACAGCCAGATTGAAGGGAGCTAACCCAGGCTGATTGTTACTCACAGGCACTCTATACATTCTGAGATCAATACTTGTAGACGTAAATTCCATTTTTTTTTTATTTAAACAATGAAATAGATGTTACTTTATTAATGTTTATGTCGTTTTGTGCTGAATTTTGTAGAATTTAATCAACATTTCATGATAACATTGCAATATGAAGAAAACTGGGAAGCGTTGGTGCTATTTTCACATGGACAAGAAATCAATGTATTCGAGCAACCTGTGTACAGTCCTCTAATATACTTGTAGTTTTAATTTACATAATAATGTTTTCATTATTCATCAAAGTTTTGATGCAAAATACAAAAACATTTTCATTGAGAGTTTATCTCAGAGTGACTCAATGTCAGTGCCAGGAAAATGCGATATGACCCAAACATCACGTAAAGTCAGCCCAATTTACCACCTGATACTCAACACGTTCTTTCACGATTTGCAAATAAGGAAGTTATTATGGTTGAATAAAATTGCAATGGCCAATAAAATTAAATGATACCAGATGCAGAGACGATAGACAGAGCTCCTCTGGTTGCAGTTTGATACCTATCCGGGCCTATACCTAATCCATTCCGAGAAAACTTAAACAACTTTGCCCAGATTCTGGTTCCAAATGCTTGTGAGGTGGGTGAGCAAAATGGGGACAGTTTTTGTGGGCATCGTCTCACTAACAAATCAGTCAAACTCATCCGATACAAGCCAAAAACAATTACATCTCAATTAAACAACCGGTTGTCCCCTCCAGGGGTAAAATAACTCTTTTCTCCACCAGTTGCCATATTCAAACTGAAGAGAAAACAATTGAACACTCAGGAACACTGGGAACTCCTTTCCTTTTGCACATCAAGATGTGTCATTAGTAGTTCAGATTGTAGTCCGGGTGAAGACAAGTCAGTTGTCCGCGTTCAGTGGCATGAGTGATATCGGGTCATGCTTATGAGATTTATACTAGCTCAGAAAGTGACAGCAGTCATATATTATGTAGTGATTTAGACTCTGATGCATAATGTTTTTCTGAATTTGAAATTTCCAAATGGCGTAAAAACAACATGAATGAATTAACTTGTAAGGAGTTCATTCAAAAACAAGGGCCCCAGTTACCATCAGGTGTGATAAAAGAGATGCAGCCCGTTGACATATTTCTGAAGTTCTTTGGTGAATCAAATTTCGACATCATTGCATATCAAACTAATTTGATTGCCGAACAATTGAAGATAGCTTGTGGAATATCTGGCAGTCATTGGTTTAATACTATACATCAGATGAAGAAATTAGGGCATATATATCAACGAATACCATAATGGGAGTACACATATTAGGCCAAAAAGACAAAAGAGTTTTGGTTCTCGGGCAATTTTTTTTTCAAATCAATGAGGGAGGGAGGGTTTTATTTTTGTCTGCACATAGTATTAAGCATGGACAAAGATACCTCCCTCTGTCTAGTAATGACCAGAAATGTAGAGGGAACTGTTATGCATATAGACTCATTTAATCTTACATAAGAATGACATTGTACTACCAGTCTATGACTGGGATTACCTAACATTATACAATGCCCCTGACATTCACTATTGTTATTGTTTTCTAAAAACTGATACCTCCCTATTCTAATATGTGATCCTGAATTTAATCGTGTTCCTTTCAATTGTATGGAGTTACAATTAGTGTATTAAAGTTAGATCACAATGACTAATTGTAAGAAAAGCATGAGGATCAGCTAATCATTTTCTTAATTGTAGTCATCTGCTTCCTGATGTAAGCCTGCAAGTCACTTTTGAACACATTACATGTTAGAGCTCAATACACACTAATTTTCAACACATATCTACTATGGACAATTTTTTTTTTTTGTAAGTTTTTTTTGTCATAACATCAGGCATTGCAATAAAAAGGCCTAATGCGGCCCTTTTTGTTCAATACGGCGGGGCCTGAGAACCAAAACCCTTCTTTTTTTTTGCCTTAGCATGAATATCATGATGGGAGTACATATATTACACAGTCTTGAAGACCGCAGGTAAAACAAGAGATGGACTGTCGTCCGGTGCATACCCCCTCGTGGCATACCGCCTAGTGTAGGCACATCTATAATAGTGTGGTCGTCAGAGGGTTCGACCCGGAAGAAATTGGTATAGAAGCGGTTTTGGTGTCATTCGACGCGGGAGAATCTCGTGTATAACATATCCAAAATCCGCTAAAATCCGCTTTGGGCAAAATTCAGGATCCAACATGGCGTCCAACATGGCTGCCGTTAGTCAAAAGATACTCTGACTGAGATTAATTCGATAACAGTGAGAACAAATGTTGTCATATGTATACAAATGTATACATTTTTGCAAAGGTAAAATGTTGTGCCACCTGTTTATGGCAAAAATGGAACCCATCGTCCCAGATGGCCGCCAAAATGGCGGCCTAAACTCGAACATTTGAAGTTTTTGCCTAATATCTTAAAGATCAATTCCTGTTGTTTGATAATGGTTCAGACTGGCGACATTGATTAGTCATATTCATGTTAATTCATCATTGGAGCAATGAAAGATACCATAAATGGGGTCCCAGACTCATCTACACCCTCAAAAATTCGATTTTACAGAACACGGTATAAAATTCCACAAAACTCTCCATTGTGATTAGTCATATATCAACAAGAAATGGACAGAACTGTACAATGTAAGTTGGGCATACCAATATCTATAAATACTCCAATTCAATGAAACCCAAATTGGCGCTTTGTCTCAAAATGGCGGTCAAAATATGGAAAATGGCGGATATTGATCAGTGTCATTCAATCCATTATAAGTAGTGGTTGATGAATAAAATTGACTAAATAAATACGAATGTATACCTCTTTATGATGCCATTATGCTAGCTCTATGTAAAAACTTAAAAATCAGTACCAAAAATGGCCACCCGATGTGAAAAATACTATTTTCTATCACTTCTGTTTATCACTTGTTGCTCTCTGAACTGGGAAACAATGGGTATATTCTTTCAATGATCATTACAGCAATGACATTTCTAATAGATTATATCATAGTTTACTCCGGTCCTTCACTAATAAGTTATAACGAATGCGGTATGAAATTTAACCAAAATCGACTTTGGGGTTCTGGTCACATTTGATATTTAGGGATGAGCAGATCTTGTCTACAAAATAATTGATCGTTTCTTTTATTTGTGAACATTCCATCTCAAATAGACCAAAAGAAACAATAAATTTTATCTAATATGGCTTCCAAAACGAAAATGGTAGACATGCCCAGCTTATCACATAATGGAAGTTGTGAGTGGTGGATGCAGTTGATAGTTGGCTCATATACATCAAAACTATTTATTTTCAATCTTTTGGTGGCTTCCCGCGGGTTGACAAAATCTCGACTCATCAGTGCTATAATGTCGTATATCCATTATGGCGGGAAATGAGTATTTGATACCATTCGAATCGTGAGAAAAAATCCAATCCGATGGGCCAAACTGTCCTTGCATTGGATGACAAATATTCGCACAAACCAGTGAAGCAAATGTCGTATCTCCAGCTATCTTTACAATTATTCGTGCTATGAGGTCGTATGTCCAACAGCAGCCAATCGGACGCTTCAGGTTGTCCACGTGACTTCTGTTTTGTGTTTGTGAATTCTAAAATGTGTGCTATATGGCAGTATCTCCATGTTAGTCACGTGATCATTTGGTGATTTAAATTTTGTGATTGTTCCACACATTTCTGTATGATGATGCACATGGGTGAATTTTCATAATGTAGAATAGGCACTTTTTAGTTCATAGACACATGCGATTGCCACCATATTTAGCTTAATCTGCATTTATTAGCACAACTTCATTATAACACGGAAACGAATCGTCGCTGGCATACGCAAAATGTCATATCTCCAAAAAAGCTATTGTTTTTTAAAAGAAAACGAGGTGAATAAACAGAAAACAATATGTGGTTCAATGAACAGCTAATGTCAGTTTTCATTGGGATAAATACAACAATACGTCATGCTTTGTCAACATTAGGAGAAATGTTGTCTAAAAACTTCAACCTTCATTTTCTCGGAAAGTTGAAAATGTGGGTTACATTATAGCACTGATGCGACGAAATATGAACTATTCGGGCTCGGCCATCATTTTCAAGTTTCAAGCTGGAACTAAATGTAGCCCATGGATTCCCCATTTCGACATGTAAGAAAAGTAGTTTTACTCTGATCTCTTCCCAGATATCAACTCTCCGGTAAATGGTGATCTCTTATGTTCTAGAAAATACGTGTGCCAAATACATATATGTATGAAGAAACTATCCCCATACATTGTTTACACATCGACTCCGTAAGTATGTGGAGGTTTTCTTGGACAAGCGGGATTTTCAAACCTCGAAACCGTCCGTACAAACAATAAAAGTTAATAGGAAATGACGTTGGATGTAGGTCTAGAGTACGTCGTCCGCATGAAATAGTTTTCGTGTCATTAATTTGCACATATTTCGTGCTCTGATGAGCATGGATGAACGCCTTATGTGGCAGTTTGATTGTCTAACATCCGGAAAATAACATGTTCATTGTTCACATTTCTTAGACAAACATGTTGTTAATCACCATGTTCATGTGGCATTTCTATCCAATGACAACCTTGAAATGCCAGTTAATCAAGCTAAATGGTTGATACCTTTACGCCTACGGGTCAGATCCAGCCGTGATGCACATTGTGTCTACATATCATTGATGAAATTCACTAAATGTGTAGAAGATATAGGTGCGTCTATATATGTACTAGAATGTTTCTATCCACATGTATATACCCACAATCGCATGACACGGAATTGTCACATAAAGTTTGAAGGGTATACAATGTACATGCAAATTTTCATTTTTCCTCCGATATTGAAGAAAATAATTTTACTTTGAAACTTCCCAGCTCCGATAACCAACTTGCCCACCAATTAAGTAAACCCCAGATTATTCGCTTTTCCCTCCTGTCCTTTTCACTTTCGCCAGCACTGGAAAACCTATTATAGCCTGATGCTTCCGGACTTAGACCACCGATGCCCATATATTTGATGTTCCGAATAGTCGTTATAAGTAGAAATGTTGACACTGTGTTTTCAAATAATCCAGATTCGTAGCAATTTAATTTCTTTTTAATTAATTTCCAGATAGTCGCTCGTAATAAGTGACACCGTGTTGGATCCTGCAGTAGATACTGCTTAGTTGGAACATTTCGGGCTGAACTGATTGTGGTAGTAGATTATTGGCAACATGTTTAATAGGTCTGTCATCGTTAGCTCACAACCGAAGTGTTGTTTCGGCTTTCCTCTGAGCAGAACTTAAATTTCGACAATTTTCGGTGGCCATTTTGGTAGCCATCTTAGCATTTTGAATCGTGATTGGCTACTCATATCCACAAAAAACATTGATTTCAATCAATGATGTGTATTGGTGCCGAATTGGCGTTTTGTCGAATGGGTTTTCGTGAATAACTACATATTTGCCATTTTCATTATTATTGGCGACCATGTTGGACGCCATCTTGAATTCTGTATTTTCCCCAAAGCGGATTTTAGCGGATTTTGGATATGTTATACACGAGATTCTCCCGCGTCGAATGACAACAAACCCGTTTCTTTACCAATTCCTTCTGGGTCTAACCCTCTGACGACCATTCTAAATATCTGCCATTTTCCATATTTTGACCGCCATTTTGGCAGCCATTTTAAGACAAAGCGCCAATTTGGGTTTCATTGAATTGGAGTAATTATAGATAATGGTATGCCCAACTTACATTGTACAGTTCTGTCCATTTCTTGTTGATATACGACTGGAATCCCAATGGCGATTTTTGTGGAATTTTATACCGCGTTCTGTAAAATCAAATTTTTGAGGGTGTATATGAGGCTGGGACCCCATTTATGGTATCTTTCATTGCTCCAATGATGAATTAACATGAATATGACTAATCAATGTCGCCAGTCTGAACCATTATCAAACAACAGGAATTGATCTTTAAGATATTAGGCAAAAATTTCAAATTTTCGAGTTTAGGCCACCATTTTGGCAGCCATCTGGGGCGAGGGGTTCCATTTTTTCTAAAGATATGTGGCATAATACTTTACCTTCGCAAAAATGTATACATTTGTATTAATATGGCAACATTTGTTCTCATTATGTCGAATTAATCTGTCAGAATCTCTTTTGACTAAAGGCGGCCATGTTGGACGCCATCTTGGATCCTGGATTTTGCCCAAAGCGGATTTTGGATATGTTGTAGCAGAGATTCTCCCGCGTTGAATGACACCGAGATCGCTTCTATACCAATTTCTTCTGGGTTGACCCCTTTTTTTGCGTACCACGACCACACTATAACTTATGATGGCTATACTCAGACATATGGACCCAGAAATCAGCATTTTCATATAAACAAAGATGAATAATTATAGAACAAAAAACCAAAACAAACATTTGAATGTGCCATTAAATGTCCTCATAGTGGTGAACATCCATACAAAATTTCATTGAGATCCGAGCATTACTGTTCAAGTTATGAGCTGAACAGACATCGGATGGATCAAACAGCCAACATTTCCAGATAAACAAAGATGAATTACTGTAGAATGGAAAAGCAGAACAGAACAATGGAACCCCCTATTGAATGTCCTCATAGCAGTGAACATCTATACCAAATTCCATTGAGATCCCAGCACAACTGTTGAAGTTACGACATGAACAGACACCAGACGGACCAAAAAGCCAACATTTCCAGATGAACAAAGATGAATAACTCTAGAATGGAAAAGCGGAACAAAACGATGGTACCCTCTTTTTAATGTCCTCATAGTAGTGAACATCCATACCAAATCCCATTGAGATCCCAGTACAACTGTCGAAGTTACAACATGAACAGACACCAGATGAACCAAAAATCCAACATTTCCAGATGAACAAAGATGTATAACTCTAGAATGGAAAATCCGAACAAAACGATAGAACCCTTTATTGAATGCCCTCATAGTAGTGAACATCCATACAAAATGTCATTGAGATCCGAGCACTACTGTTCAGGTTATGACATGAACAGACACCAGATGGACCAAAAATCCAACATTTCAAGATAAACAAAGATGAATAACTCTAGAATGGAAAATCCGAACAAAACGATGGAACCCTCTATTTAATGTCCTCAAAGTTGTGAACATCCACACCAAATTTGGTTGAGATCCCAGCACAACTGTTGAAGTTACGACATGAACAGACACCAGACGGACCAAAAAGCCACTATTTCCAGATACCGGTAAACAAAGATGAATAACTCTAGAATGGAAAATCCAAACAAAACGATGGAACACTCTATTTAATGTCCTCATAATAGTGAACATCCATACCAAATTTCATTGAGATCCGAGCACTACTGTTCAAGTTATGACACGAACAGACATCGGACGGACGGACGTACGGACTCACGCCCGCACGCACACCCGCACGGACGGACGGATGGACGGACAGGTGCAAAACAGTACACCCCCCTTTTTTTTTTTAAAGGGGGTATAATGATTAACGAACAAGATGAGGCTCTGGAAAAACAAATTAAAAGTCAATCTTTTGTGTATTTTTCTTTACCGCTGGTCTTTTTTTTTCCAATAAATATTTTTGATGATATAAAAAAATAGAAGTTTGGTCATAATCTGCGCTTGTATCATCCATATATATCAATACAGAAAACAACATAAATACAGAACATGTTCGTTAAAGAGAGTGACCAGGGAAACAAGAATGAGACTTGTTTTATACATGTACATGAAAAAGAGGCGATCAAAGGCAACTACATGTATGTATTTCGCAGGAAAATCATATTGTGATTCTGTTGATCCAAGTTCACAATGCACTTCAATTGATGAGCAGGATGCAATCGCATGCAGCGAGAATGAGACTTCAATATGGAATTACTCTCACATTGGATGTGGACCTAGTCAGATTGCCGGGGTGGATTGTCCGTGTGAATAGGAAAGGAGACTTCAATATGGAATTACTCTCACATTGGATGTGGACCTAGTCAGGACGCCGGGGTGGATTGTCCGTGTGAATAAGAACAGAGACTTCAATATGGTATTATTCTCACATTGGATGTGGACCCAGTCAGGGCGCCAGGGTGGATTGTCCGTGTGAATAAGAACAGAGCGTCCAGGGTTGATTGTCCGTGTGAATAGGAACAGAGACTTCAATATGGAATTACACTCACATTGGATGTGGACCCAGTCAGAATGTCAGGGTGGATTGTCCGTGTGAATAGGAAAGGAGACTTCAATATGGAATTACTCTTACATTGGATGTGGACCCAGTCAGAATGTCAGGGTGGATTGTCCGTGTGAATAGGAAAGGAGACTTCAATATGGAATTATTCTCACATTGGATGTGGACCCAGTCAGGACGCCGGGGTGGATTGTCCGTGTGAATAGGAAAGGAGACTTCAATATGGAATTACACTCACATTGGATGTGGACCCAGTCAGGACGCCAGGGTGGATTGTCCGTGTGAATAGGAAAGGAGACTTCAATATGGAATTACACTCACATTGGATGTGGACCCAGTCAGAATGCCGGGGTGGATTGTCCGTGTGAATAGGAATAGAGACTTCAATATGGAATTACACTCACATTGGATGTGGACCCAGTCAGGACGCCAGGGTGGATTGTCCATGTGAATAGGAAAGGAGACTTCAATATGGAATTGCACTCACATTGGATGTGGGCCCAGTCAGAATGCCGGGGTGGATTGTCTGTGTGAATAGGAAAGGAGACTTCAATATGGAATTACACTCACATTGGATGTGGACCCAGTCAGGATGCCGGGGTGGATTGTCCGTGTGAATAGGAAAGGAGACTTCAATATGGAATTACTCTCACAATGGATGTGGACCCAGTCAGGACGCCGGGGTGGATTGTCCCGTGTGAATAGGAAAGGAGACTTCAATATGGAATTACACTCACATTGGATGTGGACCCAGTCAGGACGCCAGGGTGGATTGTCCGTGTGAATAGGAACAGAGACTTCAATATGGAATTACACTCACATTGGATGTGGACCCAGTCAGGACGCCAGGGTTGATTGTCCGTGTGAATAGGAACAGAGACTTCAATATGGAATTACACTCACATTGGATGTGGACCCAGTCAGAATGTCAGGGTGGATTGTCCGTGTGAATAGGAACAGAGACTTCAATATGGAATTACACTCACATTGGATGTGGACCCAGTCAGGACGCCAGGGTGGATTGTCCGTGTGAATAGGAACAGAGACTTCAATATGGAATTACTCTCACATTGGATGTGGACCCAGTCAGAATGCCGGGGTGGATTGTCCGTGTGAATAGGAAAGGAGACTTCAATATGGAATTACACTCACATTGGATGTGGACCCAGTCAGGACGCCAGGGTGGATTGTCCGTGTGAATAGGAACAGAGACTTCAATATGGAATTACTCTCACATTGGATGTGGACCCAGTCAGAATGCCGGGGTGGATTGTCTGTGTGAATAGGAAAGGAGACTTCAATATGGAATTACACTCACATTGGATGTGGACCCAGTCAGGACGCCGGGGTGGATTGTCCGTGTGAATAGGAACAAAGACTTCAATATGGAATTACTCTCACATTGGATGTGGACCCAGTCAGAATGCCGGGGTGGATTGTCCGTGTGAATAGGAAAAGAGGCTTCAATATGGAATTACACTCACATTTGATGTGGACCCAGTCAGGACGCCGGGGTGGATTGTCTGTGTGAATAGGAAAGGAGACTTCAATATGGAATTACACTCACATTGGATGTGGACCCAGTCAGAATGCCGGGGTGGATTGTCCGTGTGAATAGGAAAGGAGACTTCAATATGGAATTACACTCACATTGGATGTGGACCCAGTCAGGACGCCGGGGTGGATTGTCCTTGTGAATAGGAAAGGAGACTTCAATATGGAATTACACTCACATTGGATGTGGACCCAGTCAGGACGCCGGGGTGGATTGTCCGTGTGAATAGGAAATGAGACTTCAATATGGAATTACACTCACAATGGATGTGGACCCAGTCAGGACGCCAGGGTGGATTGTCCGTGTGAATAGGAAAGGAGACTTCAATATGGAATTACTCTCACAATGGATGTGGACCCAGTCAGGACGCCGGGGTGGATTGTCCGTGTGAATAGGAAAGGAGACTTCAATATGGAATTACACTCACATTGGATGTGGACCCAGTCAGGACGCCAGGGTGGATTGTCCGTGTGAATAGGAAAGGAGACTTCAATATGGAATTACTCTCACAATGGATGTGGACCCAGTCAGGACGCCGGGGTGGATTGTCCGTGTGAATAGGAAAGGAGACTTCAATATGGAATTACACTCACATTGGATGTGGACCCAGTCAGGACGCCAGGGTGGATTGTCCGTGTGAATAGGAAAGGAGACTTCAATATGGAATTACTCTCACATTGGATGTGGACCCAGTCAGGACGCCGGGGTGGATTGTCCGTGTGAATAGGAAATGAGACTTCAATATGGAATTACACTCACAATGGATGTGGACCCAGTCAGGACGCCAGGGTGGATTGTCCGTGTGAATAGGAAAGGAGACTTCAATATGGAATTACTCTCACAATGGATGTGGACCCAGTCAGGACGCCGGGGTGGATTGTCCGTGTGAATAGGAAAGGAGACTTCAATATGGAATTACACTCACATTGGATGTGGACCCAGTCAGGACGCCAGGGTGGATTGTCCGTGTGAATAGGAAAGGAGACTTCAATATGGAATTACTCTCACATTGGATGTGGACCCAGTCAGGACGCCAGGGTGGATTGTCCGTGTGAATAGGAACAGAGACTTCAATATGGAATTACTCTCACATTGGATGTGGACCCAGTCAGAATGCCGGGGTGGATTGTCCGTGTGAATAGGAAAGGAGACTTCAATATGGAATTACACTCACATTGGATGTGGACCCAGTCAGGACGCCAGGGTGGATTGTCCGTGTGAATAGGAACAGAGACTTCAATATGGAATTACTCTTACATTGGATGTGGACCCAGTCAGGACGCCAGGGTGGATTGTCCGTGTGAATAGGAAAGGGGACTTCAATATGGAATTACTCTCACAATGGATGTGGACCCAGTCAGGACGCCGGGGTGGATTGTCCGTGTGAATAGGAAAGGAGACTTCAATATGGAATTACACTCACATTGGATGTGGACCCAGTCAGGACGCCAGGGTGGATTGTCCGTGTGAATAGGAACAGAGACTTCAATATGGAATTACACTCACATTGGATGTGGACCCAGTCAGGACGCCAGGGTGGATTGTCCGTGTGAATAGGAATAGAGACTTCAATATGGAATTACACTCACATTGGATGTGGACCCAGTCAGGACGCCAGGGTGGATTGTCCATGTGAATAGGAAAGGAGACTTCAATATGGAATTACACTCACATTGGATGTGGACCCAGTCAGGACACCGGGGTGGATTGTCTGTGTGAATAGGAACAGAGTATGAACAAAAACACCACCTAATTGCATTTTAAACCGGTTTTTCAAAGAATCAATAGAGAATTACAGTCGATTTCGGTTAATAGAATATGCTCGGTGCAGCAATTTATTATTTTAATAGCCGATTATTTGATTAGACGAATTTGCACCAAAACGTTATAATTTCGAGTTGACGATTTCGTAATTTCGTAATTTCGAGTTGTACCACTGACTTGACCGATGTTTGTTTGATATAAAAACTTTTAAATTTGCCCTTTGTTAGCGGGTGTACTCAAACAAATACTTAAACAAACACGCTGTCATCATTAATGGGACAATCCTTTCTTCGCGCCATAGAGTGTGAAACGAACAAAACAGTTTGTACAGTCTAATTCTTTATGCATGTTCAGATATCAAATACAAAAGAACCGAGTCGCTAACATGTGTCTGTCCAACTACAGTACTGGCTTTTGTTAAACATGCAATTAGTCGCTATTGTAATGTTGTTCATCCTCTACGTGGACAACGGATCACGAATAAAGCGTCGGGTTTATTGATATAAACTATAGACTATAGATGCAGGATTTACCCGCACTGCTTACAAAATTTAATATTGTCATTTATGGCGTGAATTATTAGCCCCCTAAATCACCTTATCATCATCATCATGGCGTGAATTATGGGAATGTTGGGCAATAAAACAACAAGACAAGTGTTATTATAATATTTTAATATTCACATCTAATTGAACGAGAGGCCGATCACGATCGGCAGATGTTAACCCATCCCTTGGCGATAAAAATTTAATATGATCGGATAAATGAGAGTTTTGGTGTTGAATTATAGAGTATACTGTTATGTACTATTATAGACAAATGTACATAACACAAATTATTGGAATTTATGGGTCACTGGCATTTATATAAGAGAATGCACTGGTACAGGATCTGTAATGCTAAACCGCCACAGCCAGCAAGTCCGTGGGTTAAATGTGTAGGTGTGCCCTGGACATGGAATACTTGGGTTAAGAGAGTCCAATTTAAGTTTACAATAATAATGTGTCCTAGTATACAGATAAGCAACCTCACCACTGACCCATTAATATCAATTATATAGCACAGCTGTCAAAAAATCACAGGAATTGTTTATGTTGAACACTGACCTCTATTAAACCAATAACAATTATAATGATATCAGACCATCTGAAGATATAACTCTGCAGCACAGATGTCCAAGTCTACTGTTAATATCATGTGATGTTTATTGTTGAATCTTTATTTTAAATTAGATACCACAGGCTTCTTTATCAGATTATTTGCACATAAGAGACATCAGAAAATAATATAGGTTTATCAATAGCTAAGTAGTCCAAATGCAATTGGTGAATTGGATTTAATGTTGCTCCAAACAGATTTACCAGTACATAACACAAGATTTTGGACCGATTTAATCAAATTTGGTGTGGTGATTCGGGGTACCCTTGGCAGAGTTATAATGGTTATAATTGTTTTTAATTATTTAAAAAAATTAAAGGGGACACATTGGAAATCTTTTTATCAACTTGTATCATAATCATCAATATCTAAATGAAAACAAATGACATTTTTTTTATTATTATTATAAAAGTAAAAAAAAAAAAAATATTTAAATCGATTTTTTTTTCAAATTTTTTTCTCGAAAAAGGGTCATAACTCCTTTAAAATAAATCGGATCAAACCCATATTCGAACTAGATCTGTATTTTGGGCTGTGAAACTCACATACCAAATTTGGTTCCAATCAGATAAAAAATGTTTGAGTTATGGCAGAATGTGTGAATTCTAAGTAGAAAAAGGGCCATAACTCTGTAACAAAAACTCGGATCAAACCCAAATTCGAACTCGATCTGTATTTTGGGCTGATATACCCATATACAAAATTTGCTTCTGATTGGAGAGAAAATTTTTGAGTTATCGCATTACACGTGAAGTGTCTACGGACGGACAGACGGACGGACGGACGGACAGACGGACGGACGGACAGACAGACGGACGTACCAACAAATGGGTAGATACATGTATGTGGCTTCGACCTATGTGGCTAGAAATGGTAATGTGGCTTTAGTTTTTATGTGGCTTCTCAAGTAGCCATAAAATTTTAAGTGGCTATCAAGTAGTAGATAGTGATAAAACTCCAGATTATGGATTCATAACATGTTGGAATTATAGCAGAAGAAGCTGATTCAAACTCAAAAACTTGCTCACAGCAACTGGGACAGTGGAATAGGAGAAACTGACAGGTCCGTGATTGGGTGGCTAGCCACATAAATGTCTTGTCAGTGTCCGACATCTCCTATTGACGGGTCATGGATGTCTAAATCGATGGACTTTTTTTTCTCCAAATTTTGAGTGACTACAAAATTAAATAAGCTGATAAGGCCAAATAGATCATTTTAGAACGTCCATCTGAAAGCTGTTACGTGGCTAGCCACGCAACGGAAGTTATGCACATAAATATCCATTTTACACAATCTTAGCCACATAAGTAGTCATTAGTAAACACGGACGGACAGACGGACGGACGAACGACGAGTGGTCAATCCGGACAACGACACTATGTTTACCATACATGGTATGGGTAAACATAAAAATCACTTTCTTATAGTAACTTATGACCGTAAAGCACTCGCTTTTGAAACGTTTTATGTCACCCATTTTCGATCTAATACGATTGTCTGCGGTTTCTTGACATAAACTATAATATTTTGGATGAAATACCTTCAACTGAGTTCTAGAATGCACGAAAATACCGACTTTCAGAGCACATTTTTGCGAATTTTCTATTCTATTAAGCGATAGTCCCATCGGGAGTCTATTCGAATAAGCAATTAAAAAATACAGATGTACTATTAAAATGGTTTTGGAATCCGAAATATTATTATAATAAACGAATTATTTGATTAACCGTTATTCAATTAATTGGAATTGACTGTATGTGTATAACAATGACCAGTGTCACAGAAAACTCATTCCGGAAATTATCATGGACAGTGTTTAACCCTTTACCCAACAGAACGGCCCTGTGCCAATGCATTCTCTTATATATGCGAGTCGACCATAGGTCGCATATATAAGAGAATGCATTGGTATAACACATATTAAAAATGATAAAATTGTCAAAGAATGTAGAAAAATATTCTAAAAAT
This sequence comes from Siphonodentalium dalli, assembly GCA_032622095.1. Lineage (NCBI taxonomy): Eukaryota > Metazoa > Mollusca > Scaphopoda > Gadilida > Siphonodentaliidae > Siphonodentalium > Siphonodentalium dalli. The sequence goes on from CP136063.1 coordinate 69,779,952, forward strand.
TGTTAAAAAATGTAAGAAAAAATTATAAAATTGTTAAAGAATGTAAGAAAAAATGGTAAAAAGTGTTAGGTTTTTTTAGGCCAATGCATTCTCTTATATATGCGAGGCGACCTATGGTCGACTCGCATATATAAGAGAATGCATTGGCAGAGGGCATAACTGTAACCATCACAATGTGGTCAATGAGCCGGTTCCAATGATATCCATATTTGTATGGTTTTATTGAGACAGACCCAAGATAATTTAGGCTGTTGCAGCTTTATTTGGGCGTTTTTGGCCGGTTTGTTGGGTAAAGGGTTAACCCGTTCATGATAGGAGCTGCGCTGGTGCGACATTGACCCTTTAGACCTCAATCCAGATGCTTGTTAATCTGAAAATCCAGTCACAACTGGGCCGGAAGAAAATCATGAACAGTCAGCTTACAAACCCAATATGTCATTGTTCCCGAAACAGGTGTCATTATTATTTATATTAATTAATATAGTACATATAATATCTACAAGAACATAAAATACGATATTTGATGATACTTTTGTTGTTTAAATTCAAGACACACAAAAATGTGAATGAAGTTTTTTAAATATCTAATATGGGTCATGTAATTATGTATGAAAACGAAGATTATACAATGTAAACCGTCTAGTACTCTACATATCAGTAATCACAAGGGGATCAAGAGATAACTGTTAAACCTTGTTGAAGAACCCAGACTGCCTTCTTCCATTTGGTTTCAACACCAAAACATTCTCATGGTTTTCACTGTTAAGAAAGTAGTTAACAGCACGATTCAGAGACATCATCTATTTTTTATCCATCGAATGATCAAGAGCAGGAATATTTATGTTGCTTTTTGTCACCAAAAGAATCCCTACATTTCCTGTCAGTCTTTTGTCAAAATTAAAACTAATATTTCCAGAAGGCGAACTATAGACTATAGACCAGGGAATTGCAAAACATTGTGTGAATTTTCGAGGCAATCCGGTAGTTTCACAGACAATCCAGTTTTCGAAACGCTTTTACACAGTCTAATCCATGAATATTGAACTCAACGAGTTGTGTTTATCTCCAAATTATATCTATATCAGTAGTGTTCATAGACATAATCAGTTACTTGAAACTGTTTTATTTTGTCTCATTTCAGAGATCTGTTCTGAATTATGATAATATTAGCGGTTCCTAGCAATGTCAGGACTATTACATAACACGATGAAACTCAGACACAAATGAATTGATTGTTATGGAAATTCATGTATAATCTTCTAAGATACAAATCTCAGCACAATAATTTCATCAGATAAAATATCATAGACGCTCGAAAATTGTGACAAACTTAGGCCAAAAAAAAAATATTATTTGTTTCCTATTACGGTGCCAAAATATTCCAGGTAGGTAGGTAAAGATTTTTTTTTTTTTGGTAATATTTTTTTATTTTTTCCCCGAACAGTTAAGAAGTACATTAATGCTTACTCTTTATACTTGTGTTAAGGCTGTCCATGTATATTGCAAGTAAACAGTTAATGTAGCACAATAATATGATAAGTATTGTCAATGTGAACAAACAAATGCCACCCAGGCACTCAATTATGCAGCTCTCTTGTAATTATCCTCTCAGTTTATATTGTGGTGGCACATCTTTCTCAGAGCACAATATTGACATATCAACAGGCCCAAGACATACACTATTACTTTATAATAACATAACTTGTATGATATTAATTCAAACCTCACTTAAATATTTGGTCATACACCTCAGGACCTAAGACACATATCTCACATGCACCTCAGACACATTGCACAGGGTGTAAATGTTCCTCAGACATCCCTCAACTGCACTGAAATATAAAGTCCCACACCACACTGAAAATGGTACCACAGGCCACACCTTGACTGAGGTACCACACCTCAGCATTCAAATTGGCATATGCATGCTTGTAAGTTTTATATACCCAAACAAACCAGTAGATAATTTCATGTGCTTTTTAGTGCCCATCCCAGAAGGGTGTTTGATATGGTAGACATGCAGTCATCTTTATACTGTCTGTATACATACTAGTAACTATGCCTGAACACTATGAATCCTTGATTGACTGGGGAGAGGAACTTTAAATTCTGATATAGAAAGTCTTCTACATGTATATTGCTCTCTATCAGATAAGACTTCTTCCCATAAGACATGGGAGTTGAACAAACAAGATTACCACAGGCAGGTTTTAAAGACTGCAGATTTATTGGTGAGATTGGGATTCATCTGCAACCACAAATGGACATGTATTTTAATAGAAGTAAATTGTTTTTGAAAATTCCATCTAAATTTATTGCTGCTTAATGTAAACATAGTATATAGTATATATTTAACGATTTTGATGTGTTTACATGCCAATGACATGCATTAACCCTTTACACAACAGAAGGGCCCTGTGCCAATGCATTCTCTTATATATGCGAGTCGACCATAGGTCGCCTCGCATATATAAGAGAATGCATTGGCTTAACACATTAAAAATTATAAAATTGTTAAAGAATGTAAGAACAAATGTTTAAAAAAAAATTTTTTAAGGCCAATGCATTCTCTTATATATGCGAGGCGACCTATGGTCGACTCGCATATATAAGAGAATGCATTGGCACAGGGCATAACTGTAACTATCACAATGTGGTCAAGGAGCCGGTTCCAATGATATCCATATTTGTATGGTTCTATTGAGACAGACCGAAGATATTTTAGGCTGTTGAAGCTTTATTTGGCCGGTTTTGGCCGGTTTGTTGGGTAAAGGGTTAAAAAAAAATTTAAAAAATAAAAAAAAAAAATGGGTTTTTTTTTTTGGGTTGAAATTTTTTGATTTGGGTTGAAATTTGAAAAAAAAAGTCCAGGTCGGCCCAATTTCGGCAGGTCGGTCGGGTAACCGGAAACACAGATGTTTTTTTTTTTGGCCTTAGCAATATTAATACATAAAATTACTTCGACTCAGCTGAGCAAAAAACAAAGAAGCTTGATGGCTTCATAAATATATTCTATAACTAATGACTGTGTGTTAACTGTGTTATGCTCTAATGAGTTCTGCTTCAAGTGAGATTTTACGATATGATTTTAATTTGAACTAGACTATCCTCACTTTTTCAGATAACAGTTGCTTCCCATGTCGTTACAGTGATAGCACACCGAAGCAGAGATATCGACACTTCCATTGCCAATGTTGCAAACAAATTCTAAGTAGAAAACATGATTTCCTGAATCGTGTGAAGGAAGACATCTGTAGGAGATCGGTCTAGAAAAGGAAAAGCAGAAGAAGGTAATGTGATAATTGGAAGAATAAAGACAATAAGCATCAAAACAAAGACACTGAAAGCAGCCCTCATAATTGGCTACGGCAATCAGCTATGCCGAAGCCATTTGCTGAAGCAAGCTGGGCCACGATAAAGGGTTGCCGTAGCAGATTGCCGAAGCCAAACAATCTGAATTAAAAGGGCTGCTGAAAGTATCACTGGTGATTCAAATGATGCTCCAAAAGTGACCACCAAGAAAGCTACAGGTGTCAGTTCCTTTACAGATTATCCATCTGTAATCATGGATGCCATCGCGAGCAGAGAAAATGAGATTTCAATATGGAATTGCTCTCACAATGGATGTGGACAGTCAGGACACAGGGGTGGATTGGCTGTGTGAGTATGAACAAAAACACCACCCAATTGCATTTTGAAGCGGTTTTTCAAAGAATCAATAGAGAATTATGCATATAATGTATAACCAGTGTCACATAAAATCCAGCCACATGCAGCCGGCCGGAAAAAGGAAATCATGATCAGTCAGCTTTCAAACCCAATATGTCATAATTGTTCGAGAAACAGGTGTTATTTTTATTTATATTAATTAATATAGTACATATAATATCTACAGGAACATTTGTTGCCATAAAATATGTTTGATGATAATTTTTTTATTTAAATTCAAGACACACAAAAATACGAATGAAGTATGGGTCATTTAATTATGTATAATGTAGTCTTTTGCATTTATGTGAACCTTATGTTAATATCAACTTATATGGACTATACCAAAGTTAAATAATGCAGTCTCCATTCGCAAAACCAAATTCTCAGAATTTCTCCCTAAATAACAGAAAAGCGGCCAATTATCATTGTGCGCCAGCGGCCTAATGAGAGGACTAATGAGATCGCTATCGGAAATTTATTGATGGCCATTAAGCGAATTTATAAATGACTTTTTAAAAATTAAATTAATGTATTGATCAAATATCTACATGTAGATGTAAACAGGAGTTTTAAGAGGTAAAAGTGTGTTTGAAGCCGACAACTTTGGAGGAAAACAACACAATTTCTCCTCCAAAAAAAAAGGAGATTGTTTCATTTTTCAAATGAAAATTTGTCCTCATCTGATGAGTTTCAACCTTTGTAGATGGACTAGTGCTTTGTGATAGTAAATACGGCTACACTGAAGATTTTGAATGGTCTTCAGTGTCCAGTATTTCCACTGTTTCGTCGGTGCCCAGTGAATCGAACACGTCAAGTAATGGTTTGTGGGGGTGTAGTGATCTCAACTCGGATCAAGAGGGGGATGACTCCCCTTCTGTAAGTGGATCAGCTCATGGATCAGCCCATGAATTCGATGGGGAGTTGATGTCGACAACATTGTTGAGATGAATAGATTACACCAGAGGCGGACTGGGCCAAGAAACCGGCCCGGGAAATTAATATAATACCGCCCATCTGTTTGGGGGGGGTTGGGGGGGGTTGGAAATATGGCTTGTTGCCATTCATCGGAAAGCTCTCAGCGAGAGCTTTCCAATGAATGGCAACAAGCCATATTTTCGACTAAATCCTGAAAAGTTACCCATAATTCTGCTTTGGTTAAAGACACGGTTGGCCTTGGCGGTGTGTATCCTGTGAAAATATATCCACCCGTCAAAAACCGCCACAAACAGAAAGAACATCAAAATGTAGATATACTTTGTCCGTATACAAATAAGAAATATCGCATAAACAGTATGTTATGGACATATGTTTGACCATTGTTATGTAAACAAAAGCATAAAAAGTTACTTTTCTGGTGTTTGTTTATATTATGATGGTAAACATAAAGAGCGTTCTTTGTTGGTGAATACCTAATATGGAACTAATAAAGAGCGTTTATGCCATTTGTGTGTGATTAGCCAGTAGCATTGTGCTGTCGTCTGTAACACAATCAGGCTCTTGCTTAGGTAAAATATAGTAGGTCTTTATGATAACATGCTGTTTACGCGATGGTCATGGTATATATGAACGGAACTGTATGCGTTTTAATGTTTTTCTGTTTACGGTGTTTGGAACAAATATGAATATTTTCGACAATTAAGGCCGCACGTGCCTTTAAGAGGTCGATTACTTAGGGCATTACTGTATGTTAAAGCAACTAGACCTCCAGCAAGTCCAATTGCAAGTCAGCCTATGACTCCTCAATCTCATGGTTTCAGACAGGCCGGTATTACTAGTAACACAAATCGTACTCCTTTCGAAGGAGTACTGGCAGAAATTTCACAACACCAGGGCTTGCAATGGGTATAAATTATCTCACAAATGTTTTGTATGTCAGGAAAATAGGGAGCACCCATTTTGTAAATGTCCCAACAAATCTAAATTGTTTCGGAATGCCTTTCGGAGAAACACAAAGGTCTTCCCCAGGCCCAGTCTCAAAATCCACAGCAGCCAAAAAAAAATTATATTGTCACACTGGTGGAAGAGATAGCTTTACACATGTTATTGGAGGTTACAATGAAAAGCAAAGATTACGGTTGGTTAATGGCATTCAATCAGATTTTGCTTTGGGTTGTGATAATTGTGAAAACCTCCTTTAGTGCACCAAACCTGAAATCAGCTTCTGAATTTCAATCAGTCCTTGACAGTAAAATGGAGGGTGAGTTGGGTGCAGGGCGTGAGGCTGGCCCTTTTGACAACTCAAGTAAAAATTAAAGTTAAAAATTTAACAAGATCTTTCCCACCTCAAGAAATTGCATTCGATGTTTTCGGAGTCTAAAATACAAACCAGCAACAAGGAACTTGTTTTATATATATTCATTTTAAGTGATTTTGGGCGATTAATATAAAATAACAAATAATCGTCGGGATGGACCGCAATAACTTCTTATGAATTTTATATTCTAAAAGTATTTATGTCGCAAAAATTTGAAGTAAGGGATTCCCCACTGCCTGGTGGTGGCATTCGTATCCAATGTGGTCAGTGCTGGTGAAAGATGATGCCATCAACAATTTTCAAGGAAATCCTTGCGGCTTTGCAGGGATTTGGACTCATGTAACTCCACGGAACTCGCTTACTGGTATGTTAGTTAAATGGCATCCAATCAATGCAGAGCTAATTTATGTTAAGCCAAACAAAAAGCGCTAATCAAGGTGCGCGGTTTGATTAGCGTCTTCAGAGTCATTTACCACATTGTTTCTCTAAGACAAAGACGTGTTGTCTTTGGGCAAATTACATGTATTTGCTTGTCAAAAGACCCTCCCTTCCTCCCGTTGACTTTGGACTTTGGCAAGGAAATGAATTAAACCTTATTATGATGTGAGAGTATAATAAGCGAGATGCTAATCTCGACAGGAAGCGCCGCCATGACGTATTTGTCCCCAATTGTTTACCTAAAATTGTGCTTGAAATTTCTTTGTTTTATCGCTAGTTTATCACTGATAATAATAGTTTATTAATGTTTAATGATATTGTTAGTCATATCTTCAGTAGAATTAGATGACTCTTCAACAATTGACATGTTCAAGTGGTGGACATTGACCGTTTTGAAGGTCTCAACGTCACCGTTATCAAAGAAACACTTGTCGCTTGAGAATTCGCGGCATGGGAAATGAAAACGCCAATTCAGCAGACGGCAACAGAAAAGTTTGTAGAAAAGGCCACAACCCCACAACTTATAGGAAATTGTTAGTAGTCGATGGAGACACCCTTCCCGACCCACTGACTGCTGTCAGGATGGATGTTGGAGGAAAGTGGAACGTGTCGGTGGCCTCCGACTGATCCAATATATCAAAATCTTCTTGGCGATACACGAAACAGACATAAAGAAAGTGTCATTAACAAAATGACTTCTTTGTGACTAATATATGTTCCTCGTGCACTACTCATCATTTTCAGATATGGAGGCAATAGCGGCAGGTCCTTCTTTAGCAACTGTTGCTAGGCAACTGCCCAACATCGAATAAAAGCACATATGACTAATATTATGGCAGTTTTAAGATGGAAATGCACGTTTTGCATAAATAGAGCCAAATCTGGCAAGAGATTTTCAATATGTCACTACGTACTCCATATCTATGGAAGGCCATTTGTGTCAAAAATCAATGTGCCAGTTTTCAAATTCTAAACTTCAATTTATTTGTTTTAAGTGTCCCAACGCTCATTTTATAAACCAACTGGACGTATTCTTATACACGGGTGCTATTTACTGATTCAAGAAGGCAAAATCTTCATTTCAGGAAGGCCATTTGTGCCAAAAATCAAAGTGTTAATTTTCAAATTCTAAACTGTTTTTTAAGTGTCCCAACGCTCATTTTATAAACCAATCGGACTTATTCTTATACGCGAGTGCTATTTACTGATTCCAGAAGGCAAAATCTTCATTTCAGGAAGGCCATTTGTGCCAAAAATCAAAGTGCCAATTTTCAAATTCTAAACTTCAATAATATGTTTTTAAGTGTCCCAATGCTCACTTTATAAACCAATTGGGCTTATTCTTTAGCCTATAATACACGGGTGCTATTTACTGATTCTAAACTTCAATTTAATTTTTTTAAATGTCCCATTTTATAAACCAACTGGGCTTATATATACAGGGTGCTATGATTTACTGATTCTAGAAGGCAAAATCTTCATTTCAGGTTTCAATTAACTCACACAAATGTAAGCTAATTTAAAGTTTAAATGGTTATATCGGAATATATCCATTACAACGGAAACGGGCTATTCCCTAATTCTAGAATCTATATATATATATTATGTGCCTTGCATTATAGGCGAGTTAAAATTATAATGATGAAATAAGCTTGGTAGTAGAAGCCATTACGCGAAAGGAGGTTACGTCAATCAATGTTCGATAACGTACCCAAACTTAAACTTTTCAGAATGAAGATTATAAAATCTACTTTTCAGAATGAAGATTGTAAAATCTACAATGAACAATCAACATTTTAGCCAAGTACGACCTTGACCCTTAAATGTCAAGGTTGCTGTTAATGAAGGATCCCGCGCTTTGCTTTTCGGCAATTTTTGCGACTTTAATATTGACAATGGCGGATAGCGTCCATGCGGCGGACCTGTTGCGACAGGCGGCGGACGCGCTATCGTTCCGATCAACAACCACCACCACAGTAACAACTGCTTCTGGCACCAGCAGCCCTACTACTACTACATGTAGTAGTAGTAGTACCACCATGTTACGCAACTTATTTGCCCCGTCGAATTCCCGCAACTTGTTTGCCCCGACGAGTTCCCGTCTAATTCAACAGCAAAGAAGAGGAAGATCAACTTCAAGTGATCCAATCAGTTACTGGAGTCATAGGTTTTTTTTGTTGTCCTGCACCACACAGGTATGATTAATAGTTGGCAGCTCAAATGACACCACTAGATCACAGTTGGCCATTATCAATATCAGGTCTGGCAAATGTGAGAATACAGGCCCAGGGGCGGCGGATACAAGAAACAAAAGGCGTATAGTTATTTCGAGGCAAATTTTCTAGTGAAGGGCATCGAATATCACCAAATAACAGATTCATCAAAATTCTGTTTTTTGAAAAGACAGTGTAAGCCATCACAAATAAGGAAAAGATCAGGAGATATGATTTAAAGAAGATTGATGCTGCATACGACATGGTAAATGACCCACCCCATGTCATCTGGGTTTGTGTTGAAAAAACCAACTGCAGGCTAAGTTAATACATTATTTTTTCACTGAAAGAGGTTGCATGGGCTAAAGGCAGTAAAGCATGCTCGGTTATAAGTTAATGTAAAGTAAATGTTCAGTAATTTAGGTATGAACCTTTTAGATTATTTATCTATGTCACATGTGTGCATTTTTAAATGTATATTTGAAAATATTCACAGGTTCAGGTTCAGCCAGAAGACCGAATCCAATACCAAAGGTTTTCAAGGGGCACAACATTTCCAAAGGAAATACAGTAATGCTCTAATTAATCGACTCCATAACCACAGCAGAATTATGGGTAACTTTTCAGGATTTAGTCGGAAACATTGTTTGTTGCCATTCATCGGAAAGCTCTCGAGGAGAGCTTTCCGATGAATGGGAACAAGCCATATTTCCAACTAAATCCTGAAAAGTTACCCATAATTCTGCTGTGGTTATGGAGTTGATTACTTAGGGCATTACTGTACCTTCAGCGTATTCCTACACGATCTTGCTCAGGTTAACCTTACATCTGTGACATTAGCAGAGAGGGATCCTGTGGCTAATCCATGAACATGAGGTTGGAGATGATACTACTAACAGTACTATACAAATGCTTCCAAATACAGTTGCTGAGTCAGCACACAATTCAAGTTCCATTGATGTGTTCATAGAAAAGATTTTCACCCATTTAGTTGTGGATGAGATTGCAACCATTGAGTTTATGACACAGGGACAGAGCCTGAACCCAACATGGTTCTCACAGTGCAAAGGCCGTCTCACGGCTTCAAACTTTATTAATATACATGTATATACAAGAATGCAGACAGCATATAAATATCCTGAAACTTATTGTTCTTGTGCTGATTCAACCACCCTCTGAATTACCAGCCCTAAGGTATGGCATAAGGATGGAGCCACTTGCCTTCGAAAAATTCTGATGCATACAGAAGGATGTGGGACATGAACATTTTATTCTAGGAGTGTGGACTTTTTGCAAACCATAAATGGCAATTCATTGGTGCAAGCCCCAGCCCTCATAATTGGCTATGGTAATCAGCAATGCCAAAGTCATTTGCTGAAGTAATCTGGCCCATGGCAAAGGGCTTCCATAGCAGATTGCCCAAGCCGAACAATCTGAATTAAAAGGCCTGATGCCGAGATGGACTAGTTTCCTGCTCTTGCCACGGACATTGTTGAAATTAAATGTCCAATAACAGTCTCAGATGTCGCCCCATCGGTGGAACGTTTGAATTTCATGGAATTTGAAGGCGGCGGAATTCCTAAACTATGCCATGGACACAGATACTATGACCAGGTTCAAGGCCAGATGGGTGTGACCAACAGGGACTTCATCTGACTTCCATTTATGTGAACCTTATTTTAATATCAACTTATATGGACCGCTACGTTAAATAATGCAGTCTCAATTCGCAAAACAAAATTCTCAGAATTTCTCCTAAAATGATAAAAAGTGCACCCAATAGATCATTGTGCGCCAGGGGCGCGATTGGAAATCAATTGATGGCCGTTATGCAAATTTATGAATGAATTTAAAAAAATTAAATTAACGTATTGACCAAATAAGTACATGTAACATGTAGATGTAACAGGGGTTTTAAGTGGTTACAGTTTGTTTGAAGATGGCGACTTCGGAGGAAAACAAAACAATTTCGGTTTTCGTATTTGCCGATTTGCCGAAGACACACGAGGAGGTCCGGCAAACTTCGGCGGTACCACCAAGCTAACAGGTGAAAACAAATTTATAACGTGCGATAAAACCTGGAATAAATCAACTAATAGATGATACCCTGCTGGACAAAACAAGTGTCCACTTAACCGCGGTGCGGTTAGCGTTGCCACCGCGGCCGAAATGCAACTACACTGCGGCTCCACCGGCTAACAACAGTTGGGCTGCGGTGTACTTGCCATTCGGCCATGGTGTAGTTGCCGCGGTGTACGTTCATTAAACTGAAAAAAGATGATACAAACCCAAAATCTAACCACGATGTACATGCTATTCGGCCGCGTTGTAGTTGCCTTTCGGCCATGGTGTACTTGCCGCTTGGCTGCAGTGTACATACCGTTCGGCCGCGGTGCTCAACTGCAGTTACAAACTCTGTCACCGCGACCGAACGGCAAATACACCGCGGTGCCAATGGACACTTATTTTGTCCAGCGGGGTCGTAACGTTACTCCAACGCGGTCATGATTTTTTCTCAACGCGGTCGAGGAAACCGTCAACGCAACATTACGCGGTCGGCATGACCACCAACGCAACAAACGCGGTCGAGATAACCGTCAACGCAACAAACGAGGTCGGGGGAATAGCTTATCAACTGAAATACTAATTATTGAATAACATTGTAAACAAGAACTTTGAGACATGAACTCATTTTATTAAAAAAAACATTAAATTGAAAAGAGAAAATGAACGACGGCCACCAATTTTAGTTTCATACAATTTTCTGATAGGAAACAGAACGAAGTGTTGTAATCAATCGAGACGGTGACCGTGTGTTTGGCTTGGGTGATGCATGATTTATTGGTGATGTTTTACATTTACATTTAGAATTTTTCTGGGGAAAAAATAATAAATAAATGCAGATCACATCGATCGCGCTGCACGAATTAATACTCTTGAGTGCCTAATAAATGTACAGGGTGGAATAATAGTACAGGTTGGAAAATGTCGCATAACTGAATAATAGTACAGGGCGGAATAAACGTACAGACTGGAAATATTATTAGTACCGGTACCATACATCCCCACAAAACGCACCATCTGACTGGTTTACTGATGCCATGTGACAGAAATAGTTTTGATGGATAGCCAGGTCTGTGAATCTGCAGTGTGATGATAACTGTTTGTCAACAGTTCATTTCTTTATGAATAACACAATTTAAGATTGGTGAATTATTTCTTTTGGTTAATTTAATAAACGTACAGGGCCAAATAACGATCGTACAGGTGGGAATTTTACCTCGATTTTAATAATCGTACATGTATGTTTATTAGGCACTCAAGAGTAGAGATGCAATTGAGATATCTAACAACAAAAAACTTTGAGTTCACGTCGCAATGTACATGTACGTGTATTCTTTGAATATTTAATATTCAGTGTCACCTCCTAATAAAGGTCAATAACCTGTACGCCAAGGGTCCGATGTCATTTGAAATCTTCGTGAGGGTACGATAAAACACACATCTACATTTACACGCACGTTCGTAATTAACAAATGGATATACATGTACAGTGATGCAAATAATTTAGAATATTAATTATCCATGTGTTGTGAAATACATGTAAAACAAACAGCGCTCAGATTTGGTTACCAGTGATTTGTCACTTTAACCAGCAGACCGCGGATCAAAAGCATGCTGCGAATGATTGACAGCGGTGTCAATAGACGCAAATACAATACGGGGCGTGTCTTCGGTAACTCAAACGGAATTCTCGATTGAAAACGTGCTGTCATAACTTCGTCGGTTTTGATTGGCTAGTGACCACTCGATGAAGTCTTGTTCAGGTGTTACTTAATTCATTGATGATGAAATAACGAAATCATTCGTATTCAATGGTGCTTCGAAGAGACCAACAATGTATAATCCGCTATTGTGTAGGCAAGCATATGATAAATATTATCTTTCTTTTTACCGTAGGATATATAAGTTGAATAATTTTGTTAAATTCAGTTTTTTTTTCACCGGAATTAAATCACTGCAATTCAATTATTTATTTGTCTTCATCAAATATTTGAAAACAATGTACATTTGAAGATCCAAGCGCCGTCCGACGCAGTAGATACCAAATTAGACAAAATTGTTTTTTTTCTAGATTTCCCTGGGGAAAAAACTAATAAATAAATGTAGATCAGACCTAAAAAAATAATACCTTTGTTTCCGCTAACGAGCTAAAAAAAATTAGGGTAGGTAGGTAGGCTTAACTTTTTCTTCTTTTTTTTACTTTTTTTTTTTCAGTATCTTTAAAAATACTAGTAACTGTATAATACTTGTCAATAACCCAAACTATGCACTTCTTAGCTCCAATCAGGTTAACCCAGATGACAGAGGAACTAGAAACTCCAATTCAATCTTACATATGCTTTAATATTTACATATATACTAGTCTATATACTAAGATAGTCTTTGATAATCCTAATATTTCCTATATGGTCTGGCGACAACTGGAGTCAGTCCAGCACCACTGCACTGTTCACATATTGGAGTGACCGTCTTGTACCGATCTCTTAAGGATGGCTTCACAACACCACCTTCTCCGCATTCAGTGAAGGATCTATGTATTTTTTGGGGACACCTGTTTTTGGGCAATGATATGCCGAAGGCATAACCTGAAGGCCTGATCGGAGGAATGTTTGGGAAGGGTGACCCCCTGATGATGGTGGTTTTGAAAATCCATTGCATTTAGAGCTAATCTAAGGCTCTTTGAGTCAGTATTTTGAATTTTACAGAGAGGTCAATTTTATCAAGTTTCTCAAGCATAACTTTGGAACTTTTTATATATGTATGGATTGGAAATGCTTATAAGTTATTGTCAGATATCTTTTGGTTCTATGGATTATGCTTATCGGAAGCCTTATCCTGCTTGAAATTAGACTTGCCATCATCACTCTAATTCATAAATAGGCTATTTTATAAAATTCAAGTGAGACACATACCGTACATAATATACTACATGTACATGTAATACAGAAATCCTACATGTACATGTAGTACAGAAACAATGTACATGTATTAAGGTAGGATTGACTATATATGGTACTAATCTCTATGTTAATTTTTCATTTGGTATTATGAGATCCCACTTGATAACAGGTTGATTTGATCAAATTGTTAATGTTCCTGTGCTGTAATTGATTGAAATACTGAAGTCTGAACGCTGAATGATAACATACCGTACCTGAACTCAAATTATTTGAAGTTTTCACAGATGAAAGCTAGATAAAGCCAAACATACTTTACAGTATGGTTCCAACTGATAAATTTAAATCTTTTTGTAAACTTAAATTTCTTATGTCAATATATATAAATACTAGAAGGTGACCCGACTTCGTCCGGGCTATTCAAAAACCAAATTTCAAGTCGATTGCTCCACCCGTTTCCGAGATCTGGTCTGCGCATGCGCGAAGCTGGCGTCGCACGGGCTCGGCGACCCGATAAAATTCGTATCTGGGGCAAGATACATTCACATACCAAATTTCAAATCGATAGCTCCACCCGTTTCCGAGATATATAGCCCAATGTCATTTGCGGATACCTCGGCCGGTGATGAGTTAACGCGACATCGGCCGGTTAAGAGTTAACACGAACACGTCACGATATGTTGATGGCGTAATATATTTACGCATTGATTTTCGATGAGCGAAGCATGGTCCTGCGTTCTTCCCGATAATTAAGGTAGAAACTTTAAACGTACACAGGCGTGTGATACATCATTGGAAAGATGAAGCACCACAGATTCCAACCGTGCAAATTATATGACTGGCAATTTATTATTCGCGCTATATCGAATCGATTTGTGAGCACCGAACTGAAATATATTAGCGCAAAACGGCGTAAAAACAGATTTGACCTCGGCACGTGAAAAGTTGACCTCGGATCTGAAAACCAATAGGCCTATGTTAACCCCCGGCCGAAAATACCCCCACGTACCAAATTTCATCGAAATCGGCTGGGCCATTTTCGAGTCCATCGATTACACACACACAGACAGATACACACACACACACACAGATCTTTCAAAATATATAATAGACTAGAAGGTGACCCGACTTCGTCCGGGCTTTGACCTTGAATTGTCCATTTTGAAGGTCAAGGTCAAGTGGGGTCACGATTTGACCAGTCCAAAACACTGCCCGGACAAAAGTACCCGACAAACGTGCCCGTCGAAATCCATCCGGTTTTACCCGATTTGACCTTGAATTGATCATTTTGAAGGTCAAGGTCTGGTCGGGGTCACGATTGGACCCGTCCAAAACAATCGGTGAACAAAAGTAACCCCACGTATAAAATTTCGTCGAAATCCCCATCAAAATTGGCGATTTGACCTTGAAGTTACCCGATTTCAAGGTCAAGTCGCACGGGCAAATGAATATGCTTATGAGACTCGCCATAAGAAAGTACCCCCACATACCAAGTTTCATCGAAATCCCGTGATATTCGGGCGTTTGACCTTGAAATGACCCGATTTCAAGGTCAAGGTGACGTCGCACGGACAAATTAATATGCCTATGTTCGTCCCCGACCGAAAATACCCCCACATACCAAGTTTCATCGAAATCGGCTGGGCCATTTTCGAGTCCATCGATTACACACACACACACACAGACAGATACACACACAGATCTTTCAAAATATATAATAGACTAGCCGATGAGCCCGACGTTGTCCGGGCTATTCAAAAACCAAATTTCAAGTCCGGGCTATTCAAAAACCAAATTTCAAGTCGATAGCTCTACCCGTTTCCGAGATCTGGTCTGCGCATGCGCGAAGCTGGCGTCGCACGGGCTCGGCAACCCGATAAAATTCGTATCCGGGGCAAGATACATTCACATAGCAAATTTCAAGTCGACAGCTCCACCCGTTTCCGAGATCTCGTCTGCGCATGCGCGAAGCTGGCGTCGCACGGGCTCAGCGACCCGATAAAATTCGTATCCGGGGCAAAATACATTCACATACCAAATTTCAAGTCGATAGCTCCACCCGTTTCCGAGATCTCGTCTGCGCATGCGCGAAGCGGGCGCCGCACGGGCTCGCCAATACGACAACGACGACCGCCTGGTCAAACTACACACACGTACCAAGTTTCGTCCCGATCGGTCGAGAATCGTAGATTTGTATTAATGACAAACAGACAGACAGACAAACATACAGACAGAGGTCTTCAAAATATATATGAGATATAAATGTTTTGCATCTTGTTATGATATGAATTAAATTAAAAAATTAAATTAAAAAAAAAAAAAAATTTAAATCAAATTTTTTTTTTTTTTGCAATGGCAATAAAAAGTTTAGGGTCGGCTGTTTAAAATAGGGTCGGTCGGGTTAGCGGAAACAAACGTATTTTTTGTTTAGGCCTCACGTTGATCACAATGCGGTCGAGTAAACCGTCACGCAACAAACGCAGTCGAGATAACTATCAACGAAATGGAACGTTTCCAAAATACCGGTAATACAATGTTGTTAACGTGATGGGAGTAATGCATGATAGATTTGTGTTAAAATGTTTTACATATTGGCCCACATTTATATTTTTTCCGGGAAAAAATAATAAATTAATGTAAATCACGTTGATCGCGCTGCACGAATTAATGGAAACGTAATCGAGACTGCTAACAAACAAAACATATTGATGTCACGTCGCTATGTACATGTACATGTATGTGTGTTATTTGAATATTTAATATTCAGCGTCATATCCGATTAAATGTCGATTACCTGTATGCTCATGTACAGACCAAGGGTATTGTGTCAGTTCCGATGTCGGCCGAAACTGTATGAAACAATAAAGCGTGTTTATATACGCCATAAACAAACATCATGAAAAATTCCAGAAATGTTCACGACGCTCGTTATGTATACCACTATACACGTACATGTAGCATTAAATAAACCAATAATCATTATAAAATAAACACGATTTGTGATTTATGTCGAAGAATACCATGACTTGATTATTCGGACTTTCATTAGCCTCTCGTAGGCAGTCCGTAAAATATTATCCAGATATCAGTGCCCCTTTAATACAAGGAAACCATAACTTCCCCATCGCGAACCTCTATTGGACCACGCACGCTGCTGAATGGTGACATTGTCTCGTTCTTTGAAGTTATTATTAAATTTAGATCAAAGGCATTTCTGCAAGATATTTTTATACCATGTAGCAACTTTGTGAAGATGACTCCTCCTACCAGCTTGTATTCTGTATTGATTGAAACACAGAATTCTCGACTGGACACGTGCAAGCATAACTTTGTCTGTTTTGATTGGCTAGCGGACATCGTGATTCGTGTGCCACAATGATCTGACACTCAATGAGGCATTGTCGCTTTCATGATGATGAAATAAACTTACTCAACGTGGCTTCGAAGAGACGTTACTAGTACATGTTTCAGTAATTGTCCGCTATTGTATTGGCAAGCATACATGGACATGTAGCAGCCCTGGGAATTAGCCTAGGCAATAGGCAATGCCTAGGTAAAAGCAGAGGCAAAATCAGTTTGCCTAGGCAATTATATTGCCTAGGTAAAACAAGATCATTGGGTTACTAAAATTGATTTGTGTCTATTAGAAATAGAACCTCTTTAGCCAAAATGACTTCCTTAAATCACTTTACATATATTGTCCTAAAATTGTTTCCATGGCACTGGGCCATTAACTAGCTACCCATAAGGGCACTAGTTTTGGAGATGATTTGTGGAATGTATATATATATGATGAGTAGTGGCCTGGAAATGTTCTCCAAAATAACTAAGCATTTCAGGTTATTATTGAATCATATTGATTTGAGATGGCAATATTGTTGCAAAATTGCCTAGGTAAAATCTGTTTTTGCCTAGGCCGATTTCTTTCACCTAGGCAAAAATATTGCCTAAGCAAATTTTCCTTAATTCCCAGGGCTGTGTAGGGTAAATATTAACTTACCTTTTACCGTACTAGTAGTATATATAAGTTTAATAATTCAGTTAAATTCTGTTTTTCTCACCAGAATTAAATCACTGCAATTCAGTTTATTTATGTGTCCTCATCAAATATTTAAAAACAATTTAACAAAACATATACATTTGAAAACGTGTGTGCGACTGTGCGTTGATCCTTAGCGCAACGTATTTAACGTAAACGCGGTCTGCGTTAAACGTAAACGCGGTCTGCGTTAAACTTCAACGCGGTCCGTTGATTTTCAATGCGGTCGTAACGTATCACCAACGCGTTATCAACGCAAAAACCGCGTTACGTTGGCGTTACGACCACGTTGAGGACCGCGTTAAAAGGGCCACTTATTTTGAGAAGGTGTGTAAATATGTTTATTTAATATGTATATATATGTATATATATAGGCAGGTTTCTGTTCTATTTCTGTATCTTTCACGTCCAAGAGATCACTGTGGGTTCCATAGTATACATTCAATCCCGGTGAAAAATGAGATAAGCAAAGTTATTAGATGAGAAACTGAAAGCACGCCTTAATGAGATATCTAAATAGTTTCGCGCTAGGGTACGAATTTACTTTTTCGGAGGGTACAAGCTGGTCAGGGTACGAAAATACTTGCTCCCACGACAGCGAGTGCGGTGTGACCGGAGTTCGATCGAACACAACCCATGTTTAAAAATCCGTCGACTCTAGCCGAATATTCTCAATAAATCTCTCTTTTTTGGAAAAGGAATATGAAAGGTATGTCAGGGTGATGCAGTAGCACATGTATTACCCCAAAAACATCGCGGTTTGGTCGTATCTTGCGTCACATTCTTCCTTTCCGGACTTGAAGAAAAAGCTC
The DNA here is from genome assembly GCA_032622095.1 of Siphonodentalium dalli. Taxonomy (NCBI): domain Eukaryota; kingdom Metazoa; phylum Mollusca; class Scaphopoda; order Gadilida; family Siphonodentaliidae; genus Siphonodentalium; species Siphonodentalium dalli. The sequence goes on from CP136063.1 coordinate 69,798,380, forward strand.
CGTTACCAGCGATGGGGAAAGTTGGACTATACATTCAATGTATAGTCAATTTTGGACTACTGTCAGACTAGAGAACCAAAAACCACTTGCCTCTTGAGTAGTCAAAATGACATTGAATAAGAGCATTAATTAGAATTCCACTGTGTACTCGCTCCCCGACTCTAGAACACATTTAGCTCGCTGATTCCATATGCTACACCGATCTTGCACCACTGTGACACCCTTGTACATTTTAATTACACTTGTGCGCATGTTCGTAAAATTTAGAAACTGTCTATATTTTCTTTAACACTACGTCACTAGTGTTGAATGAAATTGTCACTTATTATCCGCATAAATGCGTAAAATTCCTTTGTAAATATATCGAACATTTGCAGATAAACATACCTTTCACTGTTAATCCAAAGATGTCAGTCAGTAATTGTCAAAATAACTGATATTTCCGGATTTGATTTGAGTGCGGCCCGCACTTTCCGCCATTTTTAGAAAAAGGCCGAAAATTCCGGTGCTCGAAAAAATTTAATCCGACCCGGTACTTTTTCCGGATCGCCTGATGTTTGTACTGCATATATATCGTACCATACCTGCTGCGGAATACTTTTTCGAACGACACAATATATTTCGGCGGATTATAGTTATGCAGTCATACAGAACTTAGACGAGAAGAGTTTTTCAGTGTAAAGTGACGCATATTTTCTTTTATCTTGGAAGGGGAATTTGATAATTTTTACTAATATCATAGTAGACTAATATAGCATGTGAGTAGGCCTAGTTTTTTTTACCATAATCAATCGAGTCAAAGATTTTTATTTTTTATTTTGATACATTCAATCAGCATTTTACAATATATAATTACAGATACAAACATTTGATAAAAGTGATAAAGTTGACAGAGCTGAAAATTTGAATGAGAAGATATTTGTGTTGGCTTATAAGAGGCTGCAAAGATAGTGATGTTAGAGGGGCGAGTAGGTGCATGGGCAGACTAATCGAAAATAAGAAGATAAATGCCGAGGGCTATCAAGGATGACACAAAAAGTCTCAGATTTGGGACACCAATTGGGTGGTTGGGATACTCGCTATAATTTGAGACTGCAGTTGGTGGATTTGAGACAGTGATATTCGTCGATTGGGCCACTGATTGGGCCGTTTTGGAACACTGGCTGGACGGGTTGGGGCGACAGTTGGGTGGTTTGGGACACCTGTTGTATGACAGATAGATAGATAGATAGATAATTTTGTAATGGCTAAAAGATGCAAAATTTGCAGACATATGAGCATAAGCATATATACAAAAGAGTAAAACAGAGTGTGACATTCATATAGTATAAATATAACAAGTAGCCTATAGATATATAAATATAACAAGAATGCAGCTTGACAGTTCTGTAGAGGGACAAGATAGTGAATAAACCTAGCTTAGTAATGACTACTAAATAGATACTCGTACCTTTATATATATATAAAAACATGAAAAATCAACCCGTGCTATCACACCATCCTCCCCCAACAGGACTGTCATGTTGCTTAAGAGATACTAGTAAGAGAACAAACAGCTTCGTCATCTGCATATACACACTGCTGCCATGTATGGCCGGCTTTAGACTGGCATGTCCATGACCGAAAGATGGAATCCCTAAATACAGGCAGCAGTGACAATATATGCAGCTGGCCAAGTACTGCCATCGTACATAGAAAGATAGAGAGGAAAATAGAGTAGTAGAAGAGAAATATACATATTAATACGCTCGTCTGACAAGTCATGCCATCGATTGCCATCAAGGAGCGCACAGGAAAGCAAGCCAAAGCTTGCTTATTTCCACTGTGGTCCTTAATGGTAACCGACCACATGACTGACCAGGCCACAGCACAAGTTCCCATAAGGTCGTACGGTATTATAAATAGCATGATTCACACCATTAATAATATACAAAGTCAGATTCCTCAGTACCTAAAATTTTATCGAATAATTCCTGTTTTATTAGGTGATTCCATGTAGCCAAGTTGCAGTTAGGTTCAATATATTTTACATAATTATTCCACAACGTGATTCCTGTGTAGAAAAAGCTATTGTAACCAAATACCCTAACATGAGCCACAGATAATCTAAAGATTCCAGACCGGAGATTATATTTACAATGAGTGTTCGAAAATTGGAATCCATCTCTTAGGTAGGTAGGAGCTTTCCCATCTGTTATATTTTTCATGATAGACAGCAGCTTTCTTTGGGAAACTCTGGATTCAACCGGAAGCCATTTAATGGTTTTAAACTCTTCATAATTAACCTATATGTGAAAATCTATCCAAGCTCAGAACAAACCGGATTAATTTGTTTTGAAATATTTGTAGTTTATTTTTGGTAGTTGTAGTCAAAGAGCTATACCAAATAGAGGATGCATAATCGAGGTGGGATTGAATTAATGAGTTAGCAAGTAGTTTCTTTGTGAAAGGGGTTAGAAAGTCAGCCTTTCTATATAAAAATTTGAGACGAGCAGTTACTTTATTAAAGTTTATTTAGTACCTGTTTGGCCATTTGTTCCCCAGTGAGACTTTCATCGAGACAGGCGCCCAGATATTTCACCTCCTTGACGGACTGAATATTGATACCGTTGCAGCAGATTGCAAGTTCGGGACATTTATTAATATTGCGTTTGGAGCCAAATAAGATGGATTCTGTTTTGCCTAAATGAAGTGACAATTTGTTGTCGACTAGCCAGTGGCTTAGTGATGTTAATTCAGTACTCAGCTGATCTGCTATCACTTTTGAATCATTTCCCGAGACTATCAAAGCTGAGTCATCTGCGTACAGTAGTAAATAACTTGCAATTTACGGCTGCAACGGCATCATTCACGTATAATAAAAACAGAAGAGGTCCCAATATTTACCCTTGAGGGACACCACACGTGATATTCATAGCATGTGAGTGTGTTCCACTTATGTCAGTAATTTGTGTCCTGTCTGTCAGATATGATGAGAACCATGTTAAGGTGTTATTATCGCTGACTAGAGCACTTAATTTATCCAAAAGGATAGTATGATTCACAGTGTCAAATGCTTTCTGGAGGTCAATAAAGACCATTCCAGTAAGCGATCCTTTATCCATGTTCCTTCTAATAGAGTCGATGAGAGAGATAAGGGTAGATTCGGTTGAGAAGCCAGCTCTAAACCCCGATTGGTGCTCATATAATAAATTATTCTGTGTTAGGTATTCTTCCATTTGTTTATAAACAATTTTCTCCAGGATTTTAGAAGCCATATTTAGGATGGAAACCGGTCTATAATTACCGGGTGAAGTTTTCATTTTTCTTATAAATGGGAACCACTCTTGCAACTTTCAAATCGCTTGGAATGATCCCGTAGTGTATTGTCAGATTTATAATGTGTGTCAAGGGGGAAGAAATCACTGAAGCGCCATCTCGAAGAAACCTTGCTGGTATCAGATCCAACCCTGTAGCCTTGGGTTTTACATATTTAGCAGAATATCAAGAATTTCTTGTTCCTCTACTACTCTATAAAGTTTAAATGAATTAGGCTTTACACCTTTGTCAGAATAATATTTGTGAATAAACGCACTACCATATTTCCCTTTGGCTGCAGGTAATTTGTCAACAAGTTCAGCAGCCACATTACTACAAAAAATTATTAAATTCGTTACCGACCAATTTCTTATCTGAAATAATATCATCCCCAATTTTAAGTGAAACATTCACTGAACTACCACGCCCCTTCTTTGATGGGGTACCAAGGTCTTTAAGAGACGTCCATAGAGCTTTAGAATTATTTTTGTTCATCTTTAATTTATTAGTAAAATAAGTGGCTTTAACTTTCCTTATTTGGTACTGAATCTTATTTCTCAAAAATTTATAAGTTTCATAGAATATACCATTTTGAGTCCGACGGAAATTTTGAAGAGCTTTATCCCTATCTCGAATATTCTGCAAAATATCTCCATCCACCCATGGCTCAGTTCGGGCCTTAGCTCTTACCTCAGCATAGGGAGCTACAATATCGATAGCAGAAATAAACAAACATTTGAACAACATAGGACCCTACCGAATGGTTTGGGACACTAGTTATGGTTTATATACTATTTGAATGTATTGAGATGACAGTCAGTAGATGGTTTGTGACACCAGTTGGGTTGATTGGGAACTCATTGGATGTTTTAGCATGCTATTGTTATGGTTTGGGTCACCCACCGGGTGGTTTGTGACACCGGTTTTATGGTTGTGGCACACATTGGAAGGATTTGGGACACCAGTTGGGTGGATTTTGCGACAATGGTCTATTTTGGGCCACTGGTTGTGACACCAGTTGAAGAATGTATTCAGACGACAGTTGGTTGGTTTGGGATACCTGCTGTATGACATAGCTAGCTAGGACATAGGACACTACCCGGGTGGAATGCGACACCAGATGTGTAGCATGAGGTACATATGTTGGATGCCTATTCGATACTCTACTATAGATGTGTGGTTTCGGATACCCACTGGATGGGTTGGGACACTCATGTAGTTAAGGTATTCATTGGATGGTTTGACAAACTCGTTGTACGGTTTTGAACAATTCTTGTATGGTTAGGGACACTCATTTGGGTATAGTTTCGTACACATATTGGATGGTTTGGGACACCGATTGTGAGATTTGGGACACCAATTGGGTGGTTTCAAGTTTGGATATATACTCGCTATAATTTGAGACTCTAGTTATGTGGATTTGAGACAGTGATTCGACGATTGGGTCACTGATTGGGCCGTTTGGGACACTGGCTGAACGGATTGAGGCGACAGTTGGTTGGTTTGGGACACCTGTTGTATGACGTCAACGTGAGAGAGACTGCTAGCGCGATAAGTCACACAAACATCAACATATATCATTCATGGAACATTTGTTGAATAGTTTGGGACACTGATCAGGTGGATTGAGGCACCCAGTGGGTAGCTTGTGACACTGATTGGGCACCATGTGCATGATTCCAGGGACTATCTTTGTAGGTTGCCTGCGATACCGGTACGATTTACATATAGTTTGGGGCACAGCCTCGGCGGTTTAAGAAACTCATTGTGTGGATTGGTACACCTTTTTGATGGTTTGGGACAATATTTAGATTGTATTGGGATACTCACGCACATGTTGGTTTTGGATACTATAGGTGGGTGGTTTGTAACTCTATATATGGTTTGGTATACACTCGCTATGTGGCATGCTCATTTGATGTATTTTGAGACTAGTTGGTGGCATATGGTGGCACATATCACCACTTATTGTCTATAAATTTATGGGAAGATTTAGTAAAAAAAAAAAACCCACTTCAATTACTGACTTTCGATTGCCGTTTCGTGGTGCCATTTTGTAATTTTGTTTAGCTCTCATCTGGAGATGATCCCCGACTCATATATACTGGATATCGTTGAAAGTTTGTTCGAGTTAGCGTGCTACGATTTTAATCTCACCTATTTTAATCGATATATCTCTCCAGTGTTTGTTAACTCTAGTGGAACATATGTGCCGTTTAGCTCAGTCACCTATCGTTGCTTTAATTTAAACAGACCATTTGCATTTCATTGGTTAAATATAATTATATTTTAAAACCAGTAGTTTGTGATGGTAGGAAGCGTATGGGTGTGTTCCGTTCTCTCGTGTGGTCTGAATCCATTGCATGGGGACCATAATGGAAATAAATGGTCTTAGGACCAGTGTTAGGACTGTTTACTTATGCTATCCCCGATGGTTTTGGTCACCTGTTAGTGCCGGACAACTCATTTGCAGTCTCACACCCTATATAAACGCCATACGCATTCTGGGCTTTGGTCAATTTGGGTGGTGGTTATGTAACACTTGGTACATCACATCCTTCCAGTTGACCATTGTCCAGTAATAAATCAAATAATTTGATATTTCTATATCTTTACAATTCGTGTTAATCTGTTACTTGTTATATGTATATCACATATGTACCATGTATTCCTGTTTATTTTTATTTATACATGTAGTTGTCCTACACCAATATGTGTCTTAAAGACCATTAAAACGTATCTTATCATATCTTATCACGATCAAAATTGCTAAAAAATAGACAAACTAAGTCCCATAACTCTTGCATAAAAGGTTGTACAAACCTGGTTTTCGAACTTTTGAGATACTGTTGCAAGAGACCCAAATATCAATGATATCCGTTGATATTTGTGTGAGTTATCGCGCTGACGGTCTCACATCCGCAAGCCCGCTTAATGACATGGCCAAATCATCAGTCAAGTTTTTTGAAAATACTCGACTAATGAGAGGCCGATCACGATCGGCAGATGTTAACCCATCCCTTGGCGATAGTAAATTACTATGATCGGAATCGTAAATGAGAGTTTTGGTGTTGAATTATACAGTATACTGTTATGTACTATATATTATAGACAAATGTACATAACACAAATTATTGGAATGTATGGGTCACTCGCATTTATATAAGAGAATGCACTGGTACATGATCTGTAATGCTGCAACACCACAGCATTGGGTTAAATGTGAAAGGTGACCTGGACATGGCATACTTGGGTTAAGAGAGTCCAATTTAAGTTTACAATTATGTATCAATTCTACCCACCTCACTGCTGACCCATTAATATCAATCATATAGCAGGGCTGTCAACAAATCACAGGAATTGTTTATGTTGAATACCGACATCTCTATTAAGCCAATAACATTTATAATGACCTCAGACAATCTGTAGAGTGATATCTTCAGCTGTGCAAGGCAGCACATATGTCCAAATCTACTGTTAATATCATGTGATGTGTATTGTTGAATATTTATTTCAAATTAGATACCATAGCTTTCTTTATCAGATTATCTGCACATTGGCATAAGAGACATCAGAAAATAATATAGCCTTATCAATAGCTAAGTAGTCCCAAGGCATGGGATCGAATTGGTGAATTGGATTTAATGTCGCTCCAAAAAAATTTACCAGTACATAACACAAGATTTTGGACCGATTTAAACCAAATTTGGTATGTTGACTCGGAGTACTAACTTTAAAAAAAATATATTTTATTATATTTTCAGTAACTTTTTCTGCCAAAATAATAACCGTATCCCCACTCCCAGAAGCGCCACGATGTTATCCTACTCCCAGAGGTTTATCCTACTCCCAGCGATGACGGACTATTTATCCCAACCTCGCGAGTCGCGAGCACATTCCGAGTTATGTAATCTTCAAGCAGTTCAACTTCAAGTTCCGTGGATATTTGGGCATATTCCAAATGACAGTGAGCAGTGACATCTCATAGAACTCCGAAGGCTTATCAACACAATGACATTCTAAACAGTTACTAATTTAATCAATAAAGTTTGTTTGTTTGAAAAATCCGTCCGAAACAATCCCCCTTGAAGTTGGTCGCGATAGGAGAAATCAGTCAATGAAATGACGTCACTTTCCTGATATGGGGTAAAATACTATTGCGCGCTGGGCAATAGTAAAAAATCATGAATGAATGACGTTAATTATTTACCTTATTTTGGTTGTTATGTTATCATTGCGCGTAATTTTAACGGAAACATTTAGGTCAATGTTCAGAATCGGAAACATCTCATCAATGCATTTTATTAGAGTTGTGTCGTGACAAACTGTTGTGGAAAATATAATAAACACAATAGTTAACTGTCATCAGCGACGAACAAAGGAGGAGAAACTTCGTTCGTCGCTGATGACAGTTAACTATTGTCTATTTATTATATTTTTTTTATCTATTTTTTTGTTAAATTGAGCAAAGGAATTCAATCTAAAAAAATATTTATTTCCAAGTGAATATTTTGTCGAAAAAGGGCCATAACTCTGTTAAAAATAGTCGGATCAAACCCATATTCGAACTCGATCTGTCTTTTGTGCTGAGAAATTCATATACAAAATTTGGTTCTGATCAGATAACAATTATTTGAGTTATCGCACCATGCGTAAAGTGTCTTCGGACAGACGGACGAACGACGAGTGGTCAATCCGGACAACGACACTATGTTTACCATACTATGGTATGGGTAAACATAAAAATGAAAAGACCAGGTTTACCAGAGAGAAAGGATTTAATTGATAGAAGAAAACAAATCTGTTTATGATGAAATATTTAATTATCACATGATTATAAAGAGCTGTTTTACCTTTCCATGACTGGAGCTTCCTGAAATTTTTCGAAAACCCTGTGCCAATGCATTATATATGCGAGTCTCCCATAGGGAATCTCCCATAGAGAATGCATTGGCCTAACAATATTTACCATGACCATGGAAGCCAGTGCATTCTCTTATATATGCGAGGCTTTAATCCTGCACCAGCGCAGCTCCCGCCATGAAAGGGTTAAAGGGGAAGGTCTGGTTTGAAATTGAATATTGGTCAAAATCAATATACCAATTGGAAAGTTCGTAATATATGCTACAGGCAGGCCTGAAAATATGTGCCGGACATTAGTAGAATGAGGTCCACAGAGGGTGAATTTAGTGGCACCATATTCATCCTCTGGGGACCACATTCTGCATGACCTCATCTCCTATGGGAGATCTAGACACAGATTTTTAAGTTCCCAGTGGTGAAGATGGTGATGTCCACCCATTGGGCACCTCGATTATGCATTGTGTTGTCTGTCAATTTGGGAATATAAAGAAACTAAATTAAAAAAGAAACTTTCTAAAGAAACTTTTAAACTTGTTCATTTTATAATAAAGATATTTTCCAAAGAAAATAAGGTCTAAGCAGTTTGAGGTTCCCAGAGGGTGGTGTGTGGGTTAGCGTCACTAAATCCACCTTAGTCCAGCAACATATTTTCAAGCCTGAGTTTAGTGTTGCACAAGTCAAGTCTGAGTTTAGTGTGCCTGTCATTTACAGAATGAGGTCCCCAGAGGGTGAATTTAGTGACACTATCCTGCATAGTGGCCTAGCATCACTCAATTCACCCTCTGGGGACCTCATTCTGCTTAGGCCCCATCTGCTATGGGAGACATAGACTCAGATTTAAGTTCCCAAAAGGGTGAAAATTGTGATATACACCCATTGGGAACCTCAATTATGTAATGTGTTGATTGCCAATTTGGGGATATAGAGAAAGTAAACTAAAAAAGAAATAGAGTCTATGTGAAGAAGTTTCTATAGAAATTTTATAATAAAGTAACTTTCCAGAGAAGATGAGGCCTAAGCAGAATGAGGTCCCCAGAGGGTGAATTTATTGATGCTAGTCCGCTATGCGGGAATGGCACATTAACCCTTTACCCAACAAACCGGCCAAAACCGGCCAAATAAAGCTTCAACAGCCTAAAATATCTTCGGTCTGTCTCAATAGAACCATACACATATGGATATCATTGGAACCGGCTCCTTGACCACATTGTGATAGTTACAGTTATGCCCTGTGCCAATGCATTCTCTTATATATGCGAGTCGACCATAGGTCGCCTCGCATATATAAGAGAATGCATTGGCCTAAAAAAAATCTTTTTTTAACACTTTTTACCATTTTTTCTTACATTCTTTAACAATTTTATAATTTTTAATGTGTTAAGCCAATGCATTCTCTTATATATGCGAGGCGACCTATGGTCGACTCGCATATATAAGAGAATGCATTGGCACAGGGCCGTTCTGTTGGGTAAAGGGTTAATAAACTCAGGCTTGCTACCAACCCAGAGACTTTTTTCAAATATGTGAAATAATTATTTTGACCTAACTTTCAAACTGGGCCTGCCCCTGCAAACAGTAAGGAATTCAGTCCAATATGCTATATATGCAGAACACACATAATACATTTAAACATACCTTTAGGAATGGATGATATTATAATAAGATTAAATAGCTCAGAATCAAATTGAATAAAAGTTTTTTTTTTTAAAACAGGTACATGAATCTGTGAGATCAGGACGCTGCATTCAGCTTAAACGGACATGGCTAATTTGAGCTTCTAAATTTTGTCTACGTAATTTGGAAGGAGGTATAAGATAGGTTGATAAATACACAAAATATTTATATACCGGATTCATATGATCTGAAAAATACTGGCCATGATCACAGCCAATTTCCAGCTGTTTAACCCTTTACCCAACAAAACGGCCAAAACCGGCCAAATAAAGCTTCAACAGCCTAAAATATCTTCGGTCTGTCTCAATAGAACCATACAAATATGGATATCATTGGAACCGGCTCCTTGACCACATTGTGATGGTTACAGTTATGCCCTGTGCCAATGCATTCTCTTATATATGCGAGTCGACCATAGGTCGCCTCGCATATATAAGAGAATGCATTGGCCTACATTCTTTAACAATTTTATAACTTTTAATGTGTTAAGCCAACCCATTCTCTTATATATGCGAGGCGACCTATGGTCGACTCGCATACATAAGAGAATGCATTGGCACAGGGCCCTTCTGTTGGGTAAAGGGTTAAACTATTTCTCACAGAAGTGAAATAAATGCTCTTTATTTCTACCATATCAGGAAAAGACTAACACAGGATGCTCTTTTCTGTTCCATGCCGTGCACATGGCTGTTGTTTGGTTTGGACCAAAAATAGTGTTCAAAGTTGCATTTTTTATGACTTCAATGCATCTTTCTGCCCATAGAGAGGTAATTCAAGTATTTATCAACCTATTTCGATACCGGGAACAAATAAAGAAGCAAATATTATTAGGTGTATTTTGAAGCACAAACCACTTTAAAATAAATGTCAAGACTAAAGAGTCATGAGTATTAAAGATGTTATCAGGGTTCTAGGCTAATTTTTATATAGATGTTAGTATACTAGCTGAAACAGGTGATTATTGATGCAAACTTGAGATTTTTCACATGGTGGTCCTTTAAGGTAAGTCAAGACCCAAGTTTTTGTGTCAAAAAAAAGCACGGGGCCCATGGGATTACTGATTGGCATATAAATTGATGACCTCTCACCTGGCTGATAACAGTAATGGCTCAAGAACAGTAATATCTGAGATTTTCTTTTCAGCAAATATAAATAGCATTGGTGACAGCCATTAGTAGTTTTTGGTGGTACAGGGATAGGCCCATTCAGGTGGTACAGGGATAGGCCCATTCAGGTGGTACAGGGATAGGCCCATTCAGGTGGTACAGGGATAGGCCCATTCAGGTGGTACAGGGATAGGCCCATTCAGGTGGTACAGGGATAGGCCCATTCAGGCCTACTGGCTGAGACATCCATGCAAAGGAATGAAAGGAAATCAAATAAATCATCAAGTACCTACTTATTAGTATTAACCCTTTACCCAACAAACCGGCCAAAACCGGCCAAATAAAGCTTCAACAGCCTAAAATATCTTCGGTCTGTCTCAATAAAACCATACAAATATGGATATCATTGGAACCGGCTCATTGACCACATTGTGATGGTTATAGTTATGCCCTGTGCCAATGCATTCTCTTATATATGCGAGTCGACCATAGGTCGCCTCGCATATATAAGAGAATGCATTGGCCTAAAAAAAATCTTTTTTTAACACTTTTTACCATTTTTTCTTACATTCTTTAACAATTTTATAATTTGTAATGTGTTAAGCCAATGCATTCTCTTATATATGCGAGGCGACCTATGGTCGACTCGCATATATAAGAGAATGCATTGGCACAGGGCCCTTCTGTTGGGTAAAGGGTTAAATAAATAGATTGTCAATGCTGAGGCACATTACATTATCTTCGGAGTTATTTCACAAAACAGTATTGCATGGTCAAAAACATGAATGTGATCTGCACTGCCAAAAAGCCTGAGTTTAGTATGCCTGCCATTTGCAGAATGAGGTCCCCTGAGGGTGAATTTAGTGATGCTATCCCGCATAGTGGGCTACATCACGAAATTCACTCTGGGGACCTCATTCTGCATGGCCTCATCTGCAATGGCAGACATAGACTCAGATTGAAGTTCCCAAATAATCTATGGGAAGAAGTTTCTATAGAAATTTGATAATCCAGAGAAGATGAGGCCAAAGCATAATAAGGTCACCAAAGGTTGAATTTAGTGATGCTAGCCCGCTGTGGGATAGCATCACTAAATTCACCCTCTGGGGACCTCATTCTGCAAATGAAAGGCACACTAAACCCAGACTTGGGGAAAGAACAGGATATTGATCAAATCTCGTAAGCATCTTTTGGGATAGATCATGCCATGAATCTCTGCTCTGTCTAACGCCCGTAGAGATCATATTCCACCAGTACAAAACCCGGGTACTTTTAAAGTTTTGACAGGAAACCTTATAAAGTCGGAAAAATAATGCGGGGAATGTATTTCTTTGTTATCACCTGTTGCTTAATGATTTATTCACCTGTACGTCAAGTTCCCAGCTCGAGATTACATTATTTACGTGACTTTTGACACCCGATTCCGCGAGAAATATTTATTTTATTCCCTGTCACCCAAAGTCTGCAGATTAGATTATAAGCAGCCAACGCGGAAGCAATTCTTGATTGGTCGATCGCCAAAAGTATAACTTCCCGCAACCGATTCGTAAAACTGGCCAAGCTCCCCTGCGTAACAATCATGAAGGCTTAATAGACAATCCAATGCGACGATTCCCGGGTTTTGTATGGGCGTTAAGAGTAGAGATTCATGGCACAATCTACTTTTGGGAAGGACATATAATAAGTTGTATTTATTCTATAATTCAGAATCCATTACGTACGTAATGATACTGGCGTGGAAAAGTGGGTAGCGATGAGAGAGAAATTATGAAAGATTTTTTTTATGAAATTGATTAACAATATTATGTGTACTATAGAGTTGGCTGATTAACATATATTCCAATTTCCAAATAAAATGCAAAAAGTGAAAAATCATATGAATAATCAACAACCTAACATAAATCTCTACAACGATTTTAGTGTTGAAATGATTAACCCTTTCAGTGCCAAGTCCAATTTTTGTATCAACCCATATACCCTGTGCCAATGCATTCTCTTATATATGCGAGTCGACCATAGGTCGCCTCGCATATATAAGAGAATGCATTGGCCTAACAATTTTTCATCATTTGTTATTATTTTTTACAATTTTAATAATTTTTTCTTATTTTCTTTAACAGACTTATTTTGTAGGTTTAGTGCCAGGGAATCTTACTTTTTTCATGGGCATCAAAATTATTACTATGAATACTTGGTGATAGTTTTGAGTTATAACATGCCCCTAAGGTTTTATCCAGTTTGTTTTTAAATTCGCTATAGCATGCTTAAGCATACCCAAAAAAAATTCAACTAAAAATTCAACTAAAATAAAAAAATTTTAGGGCCGATTTTACAGACCGTAAATTAGGGCCGATGAGATCGGCCCCTGGCACTGAAAGGGTTAAGGAATTTCCTAATTTACACAATCAATGGCTATCTTAAATTCATTCAAGGCAGGGACTATTTATTCAGTAAAACACTCAAGCGCATTCACTCTCTCATGTTTTTACAACGTCCCTGCCTCTCATGAATTATTTCACGTCACCAGTTCAATCAAGCAATTACTCTCTATTTATTGTGATTAGTTGAGAGGTAATAATGTGAAAGATGTCAAGTTCGTAGGTCTTTTTCGTGAATTGTCGTTCCTGGAATCGAGATTACTTCAAAATACACATTTCAATGAAAGAGTGGTGTCCATAGAAGGAGATAATATATATATTATGAATATAAATTTAAGCAAGTATAGAAGCAATATTTTGCAAGTGCTGATAGATAAAAATCTGTTTTAAAAAACTTAAGAACGACAACTCAAGAAAAACCTACAAACTTTAACAACTTTCACGGTAAATAACGTAATTAATTTAACCAAAATTATTTTAGACATTGATTAATCATTTAAACAGTAACAATTGTTCTCTTTCTGGATTCAAGCAAATGCTGAGTTTGAATAACTCGTTAGGGATGAGAAATTATAATGTGCAACAAGCTCACAAATATTAATTTAAAAGGCTGGTAATTTATCATAAAAATTAAACAGACAATGTTTTGATCATATCGTAACTGACATTGTAAATTGATAGTGGAAATTAAGTTGAAATTTGCATTATCGACTATATATTATACATGTAGGTGAAACTTATTTATAAATGTATTCAGGGCTCTTTGCGACATTTTAACCCTTTCTATAATAAATACTCATTGACGAGTAGTTATCCCTCAGGAAATGTTCAGATAATAAGTTCAACAAATGACTTATTATCAGAACATTTGCATCCAATAAATATGACTTCCTCTGTACAGTAATGCCTTAAGTAATCGACCTCTTAACCAAAGCAGAATTATGGGTAACTTTTCAGGATTTAGTCGGAAATATGGCTTGTTGCCATTCATTGGAAAGCTCTCGCCGAGAGCTTTCCGATGAATGGCAACATGCCATATTTCCGACTAAATCCTGAAAAGTTACCCATAATTCTGCTTTGGTTAAGAGGTCGATTACTTTAGTGTACTGTCAGACGACCACGATACAATCGTAAGTGGAGGAATCGGGCCCAACGAGATCGTGGATAGTTTGTTCAGACGATTGTGATGTCACGTGCATTATGATATTGTAGGTTTGTTCTAAAGCATGTGATCGACTACCCTACGACCATTTCCAGCTATGATTTTTACGTACACACGGCTGCGATTACGTCGCAAGTGGAGGTAACCAAGGATACGCCACGATATAACATCTAAAATCAAACACTGTCTGATATTATTTTTTTACCTACGATTTTGACGTGAGCATGCACACTCCATCTACCGGTTACTTCCTACGACGGAAATCTTTCCACTTACGATTGTATCGTGGATGTCTGAAAGTACACTTAGGGCATTACTGTATGTTGTCTGCTTATTTTTCACCAGATGAATAACAGACCATTGTAATGTATACTGTTATAAATGAGTGGGAGATTCCATTTAGCATAGAATGGGTTAATATATAATTTATACATGTACTTCTGATTTTGATACTAAAATGAAATGTTTTGAGCCGAGAAGTGCCACCAACAAAACAAACAGGAATTATTCCACCAACGAGTGTCACCAATGTAACTAATAGAAAATAAATGTAAATATCTGCATTTAGAAAATTTAATCGCCATGCTGGTTTGAACACCCCAACAGTGTTTCATTTCATATTTAATGTTGGATGCGGTTTCTGACAAGGTTTTATACAGAACAAAGCAAATAGGATTTAACAATAAAATAACAAAAAAAATAACATTGTTGTTGGGACTGGAAACCTGAATACATCTATAATTGACCTACTTTGTCCGATACCTAGTTCTCTATTTGCATCACCATCTAGCCTTGAAATAGTGGGTGTGATATTTTCAGAATGAGGTCCCCAGAGGGTGAATTTAGTGATTCTACCCCACACAGTGGGCTAGCATCACCAAATTCACGCTCTGGGGGACCTCATTCTGCTTAGTCAGTTGAGGTCCCCAGAGGGTGAATTTAGTTATGCTAACCCAGTGTGGGATAGCATAACTAAATTCACCCTCTGGGACCTCATTCTGCAAATATCAGACACACAATTTCAAGGCTTGGTCACCATCAGGAATAATAATATGCAGAAAATACTCTCAGTGAGAGCTTTCGGATGAATGGCAACAAGCCATATTTCCGACTAAATCCTGAAAAATTACCCATAATTCTGCTGTGGTTAAGGAGTCGATTATTTAGGGCGTTACATGTATTATAAGAGGATACACAATAATTAATTCTCATATGCAGCTTGTTCTTATGATATACATGTACAATACATTTAACTTTATCCATACAAAAATGGTCATTTAAACTAACTCTTTACTAAATACTATTGAAGAGTAGTTCCCTTAGGAAATGTTCAGAAAATAAGTTCAACAAACGACCATAGTGTTTGTTGAACTTATTATCTGAACATTTCCTACCATTAATATGAATCTTTCTGCACTTGTATTATCTGTCGTCTGCTTATTTTTCTATTTTCTCTCCAGATAAATGATAGTCCATTCCAATGTAAAACTTTCAAATTGAATGAAAGAATCCAATTAGTTTTGTATGACCCACATGTGAGTAAATCTTTTCCAAAC
The DNA here is from genome assembly GCA_032622095.1 of Siphonodentalium dalli. Lineage (NCBI taxonomy): Eukaryota > Metazoa > Mollusca > Scaphopoda > Gadilida > Siphonodentaliidae > Siphonodentalium > Siphonodentalium dalli. Next base: position 69,814,416 of record CP136063.1, read on the forward strand.
AATTGATTCCTCGTACGATAAGTCAAATACATGTTTCGTAGGTATGCATTAACAAAATGTCCGAATATGGTCGATTAATGTTATGGATGGGACAACACCAATACAATTTGGGAAATGTATAACTTATCTATAAATGTGTGTACCTTTGATTCAGGTACGATATATATGGTAAACTTGGTACCCAATATACCGGAGGACATGGGGCTTTCTTGTTTATTTTATTTCAACTTTCTGAATGATTCTGAATCTACTTATACAGCAGGGTGCTCTGCCTATCATTAGCTTATGTCAGCTTCCGGTGGGCAAGACATGGTACCTCTTGTCGTGGAGTCAAGTGCCATTTGGGCACCCCCCCCCCCCCCCTTTACTCACATATGTGGGTCATACAAAGAATATTTTTCCATTTTACCTCCAGATGAATAATAATCCGCTCCAATGTATAACTTTCTAATTGAATGGAAGAATTCAATTAGTAAAGAGAAGGTTAACACTCAGATAATTACGAGCGAACTATCATAAAAATAATAACTTTCATCCTGCAATTATTTGGGATAATGGACATGCAGGTTTAAACTGGAGAATGTCAAACTTAGCACTTCAAGCATCAAGAGATTATAAAATTCCATTTGCTTGACAGAAACATCTGCACAATGGTGGTTGAATTATAATCTGTTAATAGACTCGACAAAATACAAAATGAGAATTGTTTAACACAAGTAGCGGGTGCTATGCAGATTTGTGTCAGGGAGAAGTCAAGTCACTTTTCCCAGAATGAGGATGAGAGTTTTACATGATAAGTAACTATAGAGCATCAAGCCTTGAAATAGGGTGTCTGTCATTTGCAGAATGAGGTCCCCAGAGGGTGAATTTGGTGATGCTAGCCTGCTATGCTGGGTAGCATCACTAAATTCACCCTCTGGGGACCTCATTCTGCAAATGACAGACACCCTATTTCAAGGCTTGTAGAGCATTCTGTTATTTGTTTCCATTTGTTTCCATTTGTTTTTATTTTATAATCAAAATAGTCTGTTATCTTGAAGTGTGGCATTAAATTTTGGCATTCTCCAATATAATGTTACGATAAGAAAATTCACTATTTATGATTTACTTGCAAACAAATTATCACAACTTTATGGTTTGTGACATCAACAGTTGAGGAAAATTCAGTTTGAGGAATCAGTTTCACCATCCATGTCCAGAGATTACTAGAACATCAATATAGTAAATACATTCTAGAATTCCAAAATTTCAGATAGCACTATATACGTAGCATGTTAAAATCTCACACAACCACAAGAATTAACCCTTTCTTTACTAAATACTCATAAAGGAGTAGTTACCTTTGGAAATGTTCAGACAATAAACCTTCCATGACTGGAGCTTCCTGAAAATTTGCGAAAACCCTCTGCCAATGCATTCTCTTATATATGCGAGTCTCCCTTAAGGAACTTCACATATATAAGAGAATACATTGGACTAACAAGATTTACCTTGACCTTGTAAGCCAGTGCATTCTCATATATGCGAGGCTCCCTATAAGAGCATATATATATGCACTGACACAGGGTATTTAATGCTGCACCAGTGAAGCTCCCATCATAAAGGGATAAGAGAAGCCGTTCTTTTAACTTATTATCTAAACATTTCCCACCAATGAATATGAATCTTTCTGTGCTTGTATTACCTTTTTGCCTGTCTGTCGTCTGCTATTATTATCCGAACATCCCTCCAAATGAATAATAGACCATTCCAATGAGTAGTTTTATAGCTGAATGGGAGAATCCATTTAGTACAGAAAGGGTTAACAAGGCATAGGAAAATTGATCTAATCACTGCATAAAGCCATCTTCCGATGAGCATTTTGAGTCGGTTGCATCCAACATGTTGACTGCGTTTGTGGCCTTATAAGGAGTGTTCAGACATTGCAGCATGTGAGACATTGATAATTAGAACACAAGCAATAAATACTACAAAAGAATGAATCTGCAAAGCGTTTCATGACTGGAGCTTGCTTAATTTTGCGAAAACCCTGTGCCAATGCATTCTCTTATATATGAGAGTCTCCCAAAGGGAGCCTCACATATATAAGAGAATACATTGAACTAACACTATTTACTTTGACCTTGTAAGCCAGTGCTTTCTCTTATTAATGCCAGGCTCCCTATGGAAGACTCACATATATAAGATAATTATTAATACCAGGCTCCCTATGGAAGACTCACATATATAAGATAATGCACTGGCACATGATCTTTAATGTTGCACCTGCGTAGCTCCCGTCATGAAAGGGTTAAGAAGAACCATTTAGTATGCGAATCAGGGACCAGCCTAGTTTCAAGAAGTGGGTTGTTATCAGGGAGAAGTCATAATAGCTGACATGACATATTATGGACTTATGTAGGTGCGTGAAACTATTAAGTTAGTATTCAGGTGCTATGCCAACCAGGGAAATGTAGCACTCTACTAACATCGCCAAAAATCACAAGCAAACCCACCGTACTAATCAATAGAAAACATCGTCTGAACAATGCCCAATTGTAAATATTTACTTCTCGAATTGGGACACAAATATCGGCAATAAACTAACAAAAATGATTTTGCCACCGAGGGTCACTGTATTTAATTAATATATAAGAATGACGGTGTGTTTTGTAAATTTGGATATACAATTTGTAAAAATAACTACTTGAGCAAGATTATTCTCCATTTCTATCTGATAACCCCACCGGAGTGTTTCACATCACTTTAATACAAAGTTTATAATGCAAAAGCCCATTTATAATTGCACCATTATTAGGCAATACACTTTATAAATGCTGTCTGGATATTTTCACACTGGTAAAGAGAGAGAAATCACAGTAGTTTCTATAGAAATTTGATAATAAAGGAACTTTCTCAAGAAGATGAGGCCTGAGCAGAATGAGGTCCACAGAGGGTGAATTTAGAGACGCTGGCATGCTATGCGGGATAGCATCACTAAATTCACCACCTGGGGACCTCATTCTGCAAATTACAGACAGGCTATAATCAGGCTTGCTCCCGAGTAGCCCTCTAGGCTGGTCCATGGCGGGAATGAGCTAAGATTCACAAACATGTCTTCCATCACAAATAAGGTATGAATTGGTCTGTGACGAATCTAAAAATAGAAGTCCTGAGATTGTTGTCAACGCATTGGACACATAAACCTCTGTCTCAGTAAGTATTGCATAAATGGTCAAAACACAATGCGCAACTTAACCCTTTACCCAACAAAACGGCCAAAAACGGCCAAAAACGCCCAAATAAAGCTTCAACAGCCTAAAATATCTTTGGTCTGTCTCAATAACACCATACAAATATGGATATCATTGGAACCGGTTCATTGACCACATTGTGATGGTTACAGTTATGCCCTGTGCCAATGCATTCTCTTATATATGCGAGTCGACCATAGGTCGCCTCGCATATACAAGAGAATGCATTGGCCTAAATTTTATCGTTTTTAATATGTGTTAAGCCAATGCATTCTCTTATATATGCGAGGCGACCTATGGTCGACTCGCATATATAAGAGAATGCATTGGCACAGGGCCGTTCTGTTGGGTAAAGGGTTAATCAAGAATCTTTTATAGAATGAATTGTGGACGGTGCAAGGATATATTTCCTGAAAACGAAGCTTAAGTAAAATGTCACCAAGCGCCATCTGCAACGAGTACGATAAAAGATTCTATTTGATACAAGTTGTGTTCGGTATTTATTCCACACCTTTGTGTCCAATGAGTTTAATCCATGATTGTAATCACTATTGATACTCTAAACTATCTTTAATATTGTGATTTAAGTCTGATAGAATACCAAGAGTGGATCATTGATGTTATGTACGTCATTTCTCTTGGCAACAATTAATTAATGTCAACACAAAGTAGATCGGGCTTGTATTTCTCTTGTGGTATACAACGATTTGTATACAATGACTGGGATTACGTCACATCGATGGGTGTGGAATAAATAGAGAATCTACAACTCGTCCCCAGTTTATAGCGGAATTTCCAAAACGAGTCCAGTAAGTTCGGTCTTGACTGAGCCTTTGGTGAGGTCCATACCTAATATACTGGATGAATTTTGCAAATTCCTCTATAAGATGGGGACAAGTTGTAGATTCTATTTATTACGTGATCCAAAACCTTGATAAAACATACTTAAATCAACAAATGGGATGTGAAATTAACATCGGCTTCTATACTGTATGCGATGACATTTCAGATAAAAAAAGAATCTGTGACGTATTTAATGGCGTATATTTAAGGAATTAACTTTTCAAACTCTTCACTCATTAGAGTTTGAATGAAAAATATTGGACGCCATAGTATTTGAATATGTATCGTACGTAATGTAAACAGACGACAAACCGAATGCAAAGGTCACCTGGCACTATTTCCTGTTATTAAACGAACGTTTAATATCACAATTTATAGAATGGGTTTATTGAATGGAATAAAGGTAGGATCATGTAATAAATTCTAATTTCCAACACATGACATACAAAGGATGTAACAGACCTGTATGAACACCCCCAAAATAATGTTAACCCTTTCAGTGCCAAATCCGATTTTTGTATCAACCCATATTTCCTTGATCATTTTTCAAATTTATTGATTATATTTGATGGAAAGAGCTCTTAGAGCTCTTTACATCAATGAATCACATTATTATAATCAATAAATTTGAAAAAATGATCAAGGAAATATGGGTTGATACAAAAATCGGACATGGCACTGAAAGGGTTAAGGCCTAAAAAAAATAGTGATGTTTCTGGTAACCCGCTCACCCCTAGACCAGACCTCTGCCACTAATAGTTTTATTGACCCCATGAAAAAACAGAAATAAATGCATATGGCCAGTTCAACTAGGAGATTCAACGGTTCAACGGTTGATGTTGATTTAAATTAAAAATACTACCAAGTATTTATTGTCCCTTCCAATACCCACAGTAATGTACTCATTGTGTCCTGTTATATCAGATTTGGAGCCAGGGGTATGTATTCAGAATAAATATATTCCATATACGGATGTTAAAAAAAAAAAAAATTCCACTCGCCCCTACTTTTTTACCCTCCATTATCGGAAACATCATTATTTTTTTTTTGGCCTGATGGGGCCATTATCACATTCATAGTAAGATTTTCACAGGTGATCACTTTTGTAATCTTTTCACACATCTGCTTAGAACGTTAGAATGAGACTAGTTTGTTATATTTAGCCAATCTATAGACAACGTGATAATTTAATGAATCAACCAACGGCTGGCTTTGGTTCAAACTTGGCTAATAATACACTAGAATCAACCTCCATTTGTCGCAAAAGTAAACAGATAGATGGTCAATAAAACATATGCAATGTAATAGACGCATCACAGCCATCTCAACACCTTAGTGTTATTTTCTTTAACCCTTTCAGTGCCAGGTCCGATTTTTGTATCAACCCATATACCCTGTTGGCCTAACAATTTTTCATCATTTGTCATTATTTTTTACAATTTGTTCTTATATTCTTTAGCAGACATATTTTGTAGGTTTAGTGCCAGGGTATCTTACTTTTTTCATGGGCATCAAAATTATTACTATGAATACTTGGTGATAGTTTTGAGTTATAACATGCCCCTAAGGTTTTATCCAGTTTGTTTTTAAATTCGCTATAGCGTGCTTAAGCATACCCAAAAAAAATTCAACCCAAAAAAATTAAAAAAAATTTATAAAAAACAAATCTAAAAAAAAACAATATTTTTTTAAATTGTTTTTATTTTTTTAGGGCCGATTTTACAGAGATCGTCCCCTGGCACTGAAAGGGTTAATTCAATTTCAAGGAACGTATACAACAGACTCGTGAACACTACTTTACTTGATGAAACAACAAGATTTGAAATGCTGGCTATGAAAGTGATCACAGGTGAAGATCTAGACTACGCTTGTGACTGGTCTGAAAAGCAGACTACGAATGTGATTGATGTCTTGTGACAATGACCCCATCAGCCTAATTAAACACAGGGAGCAGGCACTTGTTTAATGGATTAGGCTGCCATGCCACTTGAGCAATCACAGGCACAGGTTGAAATTCTCTTCCCACTCATTCTATGGTTTCTGGAAGAAGACAAAAAAAAGTGTCAGCAGAGATGAAATTTGAAGAAAGAAAATAACAACATGAACTTTCATTTAGTGTTTGTATAGCGTTTAAACTATACATATAAACAAGCCTTGAAATAGTGTGTCTGTCATTTGCAGAATGAGGTCCCCAGAGGGTGAATTTAATGATGCTATCATCATGCATGATGGGCTAGCATCACCAAATTCACCCTCTGGGAACCTCATTCTGTTTAGGCCTCAACTGCTATGGGAGACCTAGGATCAGATTGAAGTTCCCCAGTTGAAGTTGGTGATGTTCACCCATCAGTCACTTCGATTATGCATTTTATCTTCTGCAAATTAGGGGATATATAAACTGAATAGGAGGGAAAAAGAAACTAAAAACAATGTTAAATTGAGACTATAAATACTTCCCAGAGATGGGGCATAAGCAGAATGAGGTCCCAGAGGGTGAATTTTATGATGCTATCATCATGCATGGTGGGCTAGCATCACCAAATTCACCCTCTGGGAACCTCATTCTGTTTAGGCCTCAACTGCTATGGGAGACCTAGGATCAGATTGAAGTTCCCCAGTTGAAGTTGGTGATGTTCACCCATCAGTCACTTCGATTATGCATTTTATCTTCTGCAAATTAGGGGATATATAAACTGAATAGGAGGGAAAAAGAAACTAAAAACAATGTTAAATTGAGACTATAAATAATTCCCAGAGATGAGGCATAAGCAGAATGAGGTCCCAGAGGGTGAATTTAATGATGCTATCATCATGCATGGTGGGCTAGCATCACAAAATTCACCCTCTGGGAACCTCATTCTGTTTAGGCCTCAACTGCTATGGGAGACCTAGGATCAGATTGAAGTTCCCCAGTTGAAGTTGGTGATGTTCACCCATCAGTCACTTCGATTATGCATTTTATCTTCTGCAAATCAGGGGATATATAAACTGAATAGGAGGGAAAAAGAAACTAAAAACAATGTTAAATTGAGACTATAAATACTTCCCAGAGATGAGGCATAAGCAGAATGAGGTCCCAGAGGGTGAATTTAATGATGCTATCATCATGCATGGTGGGCTAGCATCACCAAATTCACCCTCTGGGAACCTCATTCTGTTTAGGCCTCAACTGCTATGGGAGACCTAGGATCAGATTGAAGTTCCCCAGTTGAAGTTGGTGATGTTCACCCATCAGTCACTTCGATTATGCATTTTATCTTCTGCAAATTAGGGGATATATAAACTGAATAGGAGGGAAAAAGAAACTAAAAACAATGTTAAATTGTGACTATAAATACTTCCCAGAGATGAGGCATAAGCAGAATGAGGTCCCAGAGGGTGAATTTAATGATGCTATCATCATGCATGGTGGGCTAGCATCACCAAATTCACCCTCTGGGAACCTCATTCTGTTTAGGCCTCAACTGCTATGGGAGACCTAGGATCAGATTGAAGTTCCCCAGTTGAAGTTGGTGATGTTCACCCATCAGTCACTTCGATTATGCATTTTATCTTCTGCAAATCAGGGGATATATAAACTGAATAGGAGGGAAAAAGAAACTAAAAACAATGTTAAATTGAGACTATAAATACTTCCCAGAGATGAGGCATAAGCAGAATGAGGTCCCAGAGGGTGAATTTAGCGATGCTAGCCCACTGTGTGGGGTAGCGTCACTAAATTCACCTTCCGGGGACTTCATTCTGCAAACAACAAACACACTATTTAAAGGCTTGCATATAAACACTCTACATTCTACAAGAGGTTGCACCATGGAGGCTTGCAACCCCCCATGGCACCAAATAGAAACATGGGCAATGCATGGTTCTGATAGCTGAGTGGATGGACAGAAAGCAAAGAAAGGTAATTCTACAATGGAAAATGCACTTTTTAAAGCCCTCCTGATGTTGAAATTTCATTCCGATCTGGTAACCTATAGCTGAGGTGTATCCCTGGATGAACAGATGGGTAGACGGACAAAATTAACCCATTTTCTCAAACACTGAGGATGTAACAAAAGGGAAATAATTAAGACCGAGTTTAGTGTGTCTGTCGTTTGTAGAATGAGGTCCCCAGAGGGTGAATTTAGTAGGCTAGCATCTCTAAATTCACCCTCTGGGGACCTAATACTGCTTAGGCCTCATCTTCTCTGGAAAGTTTCTTTATTATCAAATTTCTATAGAAACTTCTTCATAGATTCTATTACTTTTTTAGTTTAGTTTCTCTATGTCCTCAAATTGGCAGACGACACATTGCATAATCGAGGTTCCCAATGGGTTTACATCACAATATTCACAATTTGGGACTTCAATCCGAGTCTATGTGTCCCATAACAGATGAGGCCATGCAGAATGTGGTCCCAGAGAGTGAGTTTCGTTATGCTAGCCTACTGTGCAGGATAGCATAACTAAATTCACCCTCTGGGGACCTCATTCTGCAAATGACAGGCACACTGAACTCAGACTTGGAAATAATTACCCCCAGAGAGCTTTATGGTATGATTAGTGATATAAACAAAGAATTTGTATACCATCTTCTATTTTCAACAGAAAGTATGTAACAAATTAATTAATTTGAGTTGACGATGAATGTTGAGAACATGTGTGTACACATAGAACTAAAACGTTGGTAACTAAAATAAAAATTAGAGAATGAGTTAAGACCCGTTTAATATGTCGCACACAGCATGGTTGGCACGAGACTAATTGATACTTAAATGAATAAGCCCATGAAAGCTCAACTGGAGCATGACTCGTCAAAATTTCTCTGGCATGACCCAACATATATACATTTGGTGCCAATGTGCAACATGTATGTATTGTTTTAAACAACTTGCTGGACACAGGTCGTGATAAGATGATCCAGGGAAAATAACTCCCCACTCCCTGATGTTGAGCCAGACAAGGATAGAATGACCGTGTTGGTGCACCATATAAAATGGGCCTGAACATTTTATTTGTTTTCATTTAACATTCATGCTGTTGTGCATTATTGATCACTTAAGTTTTTTTTTAGTAATAATAGTTATCAAACATTAACCCTTTACCCAACAGAAGGGCCCTGTGCCAATGCATTCTCTTATATATGCGAGTCGATCATAGGTCGCCTCGCATATATAAGAGAATGCATTGGCTTAACACATTAAAAATTATAAAATTGTTAAAGAATGTAACAAAAAATGGTAAAAAGTGTTAAAAAAAAGATTGTTTTTAGGCCAATGCATTCTCTTATATATGCGAGGCGACCATAGGTCGCCTCGCATATATAAGAGAATGCATTGGCTTAACACATTAAAAATTATAAAATTGTTAAAGAATGTAACAAAAAATGGTAAAAAGTGTTAAAAAAAGATTGTTTTTAGGCCAATGCATTCTCTTATATATGCGAGGCGACCTATGGTCGACTCGCATATATAAGAGAATGCATTGGCACAGGGCATAACTGTAACCATCACAATGTGTTCAATGAACCGGTTCCAATGATATCCATATTTGTATGGTTTTATTGAGACAGACCCAAGATATTTTAGGCTGTTGAAGCTTTATTTGGCCGGTTTTGGCCGGTTTGTTGGGTAAAGGGTTAAGAAGGCTAGAATATCAGGTAAAACTATTTCTGAACTATTTCTGAACAACTGCAGCACTTTGCTAATATTTTAACAAATTCCACAAACAAGCCTGCAAATACAGTGTCTGTCATTCTGCTTAAGCCCTCAACTGCTATGGGAGACCTAGGATCAGATTGAAGTTCCCCAGTTGAAGTTGGTGATGTTCACCCACTGGGCACCTCGATTATGCATTTTGTCTTCTGAAAATGAGGGGATGTAGAAACTTCCCAGAAGGGAAAACGTAACTAAAAACAATGTTAATTTGAGAATATAGATACTTCCCAGAAGATGAGGCCTAAGCAGAGAATGAGGTCTCCAGAAGGTGAATTTGGTGATGCTAGCGGGCGCGGGATAGTATCACTAAATTCACCCTCTGAGGACCTCATTCTGCAAATGACAGACACACCATTTGCAGACTTGTCCCCAAAGGCTTTCTTTTGTGTCAAGTACTATAGACTCATTTCACCATTTCATCTAAAATTGAGTCGATTATTTAGGGCATTACTGTATATATATATAATTACATTCAATTTAAAAACAGAATGTTTGTCTTCCTACCTGATTTTTTTATAAAATGAGAAAAATAAAAATTCAAAACATATTGTCAGGGTATTATATTGTCAGAGTATTATATTGTCAGAGTATTATATCGTTAGATTTGTGATCTCTTACCTTTGATGGGCTGGAATTCTTGTTCACCAGTTGGGCTTCTGTCGATGAGGAATCAAACAGTGTGTCGGGAATGCTGTTTCCAAAGTATATTTTGGTGTTTGTGGAGAGGTATTGGTACTTCATTAGCTCCAAGTACTCTTTAGTCAAATGTAACTAAAAACAAAGTTAATTTGATACTATAGATACTTCCTAGAAGATGAGGCCTAAGCAGAATGAGGTCTCCATAGGGTGAATTTGGTGATGCTAGCCCACTGTGCGTGGATAGCATTACTAAATTCACCTTCTGGGGACCTCATTCTGCAAATTACAGACATGCTATTTGCAGGCTTGTTCACAGTCTGCTTTAAAATTCATTTGAAATCTTTTATCAAGTTGAGTTGACCCTTTCCTTACTAAATACTCATTGATGAGTATTTATCCCTTAGTAAATGTTCAGATAATAAGTTCAACAAACGACCATCGATTGTTGAACTTATTATCTGAAAATATCTCTCAATTAAATAGGAATCCTTCTGAACTTTTATGATCTGTTGTCTGCTTATTTTCCTGAACACACCTCCAGATGAATAATAGACTATTCCAATGTATACTTTTAAAACTGGGTAGGAAAATCTATTTAGTAAAGAAAGGGTTAACTCTGTTTAGATACTATGAGCAGGACACAGCAGAGAAACACTGAGATTTCTTTTGTAGGGATAACCAGCTAATACCCAGGTCTGGCAATTCCCAAATATAGCTACAATAGCCATATTTAGCTTACAATAGCCATATTTAGCTACAATAGCAATATTTAGCTACAATAGCCACATTTAGCTACAATAGCCATATGTAGCTATTGTAGCTAAATATGGCTATTGATGATGGATGAAGCTGGTTGAAGCCAACAAACACATATTTGAATATACAAGAACATGGTTTGATTATACTCTTAGTAAATTACTATTGTTTGCCATTTTCATGTATAATTAACAAAATATTCCAATATTGTTACTCTTTCCTGACAACTGTACCTAAATAGAAGAAGAATAGATCATATATGGATGGATCTGAGTCCCATATCACATAGCATAACCAATATCTAAACAGATGCATGTGCTTAGCTATGCTTCTCTGATATTCCGCAAGCCGGTGCAACTGAAATGTCATCGGTAGTGGTTTCATAAGTTGAAACAACATAATACCCCTCACCCTTAGTTGCAACAGCTTGTGGTAATGCTTGCATGTAATGCAAATTGGTGAAATATTGCTATTTTAGCTATAATTGGGAATTGCCAGACCTGATAACATTGTACACAATCAAGCCTTGAAAAAGTGTGTCTGTCATTTGCAGAATGAGGTCCCCAGAGGGTGAATTTAGTGATGCTACCCCACATCGTGGGCTAGCATCACCAAATTCACCCTCTGTGGACCTCATTCTGCTTACAGCTGAGCAGAATGAGGTTCCCAGCTCAGCTGTAAGCAGAATGAGGTCCCCAGAGGGTGAATTTGGTGATGCTAGCCCGCTATGTGGGGTAGCATAACTAAATTCACCCTCTGGGGACCTCATTCTGCAAATGACAGACACACTATTTCAAGGCTTGTACACAATCACATGACTAGGTGTAACAGTAATTTTTTCGAAAGCATACAGTAATATTTAGTCGGAAATATGGCTTGTTGCAATTCATCGGAAAGCTCTCACTGAGAGCTTTCCGATGAATGGCAACAAGCCATATTTCCGACTAAATCCTGAGTCGATTATTTAGGGCATTACTGTATTTGTCTATTTTTTTCTGCTCCAACTATATCTGCCATACTGAATATGTGCACTTCATAGCTACAAAAAACACGAAAAGCGATTCACATTTGGAGAAAAATGACATGAATAATCAGTTCGATCATTATTGCATATTTTTCATAACAAATCAGATCATGCAATGGTAGCAGTTGGAAAAATAAAACATTCATGCATCCATTGGTGTATCAATTGTATAAATCGGACAAAAATGACAAAAACATGCAACATTTTTTAAAGACATTCACCTGCTAAATGGAGGATAAAGCTGATGAATTACTGTCTAATACAGGATTGTGATGTGACGACAGGGGGTTTGGGGGTAAAACATTTAGATAATCATAGCTCACACAAAATCAGTTGGAAATTCAGACCAAAAATAGGTTTAAATTGTTCTCATAGTGTGATTTAAAAAATATTTCCAACCATAGAAGGTGTCAGGCCTTGGAAATTTTCAACAGTTATCAGTTAGAAAATTCTGAGCTGATGGATGGGAGTGAAATTTCATAGACTTGGGATATTGGGTGTGATGTGAACATCCCTCCCTGCTCGCTCAGAGACAACACCCGGACTCAGTATAAAGAAAGAAAGAATATAACTTACTGTCATACTATTTACGTGACCAAAACAAATCACTTCCAGTATATAAAATACAAACGTACTGTACCAATTATTAATATACCAACATTTTAGTGTTTTAATAAGACTGAGACAAAATATACATTTCGTTTAAAACACCATCCTTCATGCTCTGGACAAAGGGAGGATAATTACCACATAGTTTAGTGGGTAGGTATCTTATATGGGAATGCACATTATCCTGTAACAAGAGCATCGCTATGGCATGGCAAAATACGCCCTTTAGCCATTTCGAATTGTACTACCGCAAAATAAAATAATACTTTGAGCTTACATTTGAAGAAAATCTGATATACCCCTAATTTCAATGCCAAAATGCGGTCAAATTCTAAGTCGAAAAATGGCCGTAACTCATGTATAAATAATTCGACAGAACCTATATTCGAACTTGGCCTGTAGTTTTAGCTTGGAAATACACATACCAGCTTTGGTTCAGATCAAACAAGAGCTACGCTGGGCGTGCAATATACGCCCTCTCTTGGGTCGGCGGAAACTGGTAAAAAAGGGGTATAACTCTGGTAAAAATTGGCGGACGGAACTCAAATTTGAACTTGACCTGTGTTTTGGTGGGAGAAAGTAATATACCAAATTATCATTGAATCCGATAAGCTCTAGTAAAGTTATCATCCGGACAACAAATTTCAGGGATTTTCTAAGTCAAATAAGGGGCATAACTCCGGTGAAAATTGGCGGACGGAACCCAAATTCGAACTTGAGCTGTCTTTTCTCCTAATAAACCCACATACCAAATTTGATTGAAATCGGTTCACTCTAACTAAAGTTATCATCCGGACAACAAATTTCAGGGATTTTCTAAGTCAAATTACGTAAAAAAAGGGGCCATAACTCTCGCAAAAATTATCGGATTAATCTGACTTGAGCTGTATTTTGATATATGTAATCCACAAAAAAACGGGTTTTGCGTATAAACATTCCAAAATCGAGTTATCATCCGGAAACCAAAAAACATAAGAAAAACTGAATTTTCTGAGTCGAAAAAGGGGCATAACTCTGCCAAAAATGGTCGGACAGAACCCAAGTTCGAACTTGACCTGTGTTTTGGTGGGAGAAAGTAATATACCAAATTTGGATTCATTCCGATAAACTATACTAAAGTTATCATCCGGACAACAAATTTCAAGGATTTTCTAAGTCAAAAAACGTTAAATAAGGGGCATAACTCCGGTGAAAATTGGCGGGCGGAACCCAAATTCGAACTTGAACTTACTTTTCGGCTAATAAACCCACATACCAAATTTTACTAATTTTGGTTCACTCCAACTAAAGTTATCATCCTGACAACAGGTTAACGGACGGACGGACGCCCGGACGACAGACCAATACTATAATACGGCCTTTTTTTCAAAAGGGCGTATAATAATCAAAACTGGAGTTATCGGTCGGAAACAAAAATGTTATGAAATTGGTCAAATTCTAAGTCGAAAAAAGGTCGGTAGACCTCAAGTCCGCCTCTAAGTGTCGGCTTGATACGACCGTTGTTTGCGCATAAAAACCTGTCTTTAGTGCTAGTAAACCTACATACCAAATTTAATTTCATTCAGTACACATTTACTAAAGTTATCATCCGGAAACCTCAAATTGGCAAAAATTCTAAGTAAAAAAGGGACATAACTCTGGTGAAAATTGGCGGGCGGAACCCGAATTCGAACTTGACCTGTGTTTTGCTGGGAGAAAGACACATACCAAATTTGGTTAAAATCTGATTAACTCTACTAAAGTTATCATCCGGACACCAACTTTTGGGGTTTTATATGTCGGGTCGGCGGACAAAAAAAGGCCATAACTCTCGCAAAAATTATCGGATTAAACCGAAATAGAGCTGTATTTTGATATAAGTAATCCACAAAAAAACGGGTTTTGCATATAAACAATCCAAAATCAAGTTATCATCCGGAAACCAAAAAACAGAAGAAAAACTTAATTTTCTATGTCGAAAAAGGGGCATAACTCTGCCAAAAATGGTCGCGCAGAACCCAACTTGACCTGTGTTTTGCTGGGAGAAAGTAATATACCAAATTTGGTTTGAATCTGAATTAACTCTATTAAAGTTATCATCCGGAAACCAACTTTCAGGGGTTTTCTAAGTCAAAAAAGGGGCATAACTCTGGTGAAAATTGGTGGACGGAACCAGAATTCGAACTTGAACTGTCTTTTCTGCTAGTAAACCCACATACCAAATTTAATTTAATTTGGTTCACTCTAACTAAAGTTATCATCCGGAAACCTCGGACGGACGCGCTGATTATAATAGTCCTCCGAACCTGTTGGGTTGGCGGACAAAAAGGGCCGTAACTCATGTAAAAATAATTGGACGGAACCCATATTCGAACTTGGCCTGTATCTTTAGCTGGGAAATACACATACCAACTTTGGTTCAGATAAAATAATCCAAACTGGAGTTATCGATCGGAAACCAAAAAATGTTAACGGACGGACAGACGGACGGATGGACTGATAACATAATACGACCTTTTTTCAAAAAGGGCGTATAAAAATTTGGTACGCACTTGCTTGTTCTGATAGTAAGGCGGGATGCAATTTACAGAGTCACTGGTGCCCCCTGGGAAACCCAAATCTAAATATAAATTGGGAATCTATTATCACTGTAACAAACCTTATTGGAATCTGATTCTTTTTGCACTCTATAAAAGTCAGCATCTGCTTTAGATTCCATTGTAGCTTTATAAGTTAAATCTGTGAAAAGAACAAAATATATATACCCTGTGTTGAGCTGAAAAATCTTCAGCAAGCCTGAGTTTAGTGTGTCTGTCATTTGCTGAATGAGGTCCCCAGAGGGTGAATTTAGTGACGCTATACTGCATATTGGGCTAGCATCACTAAATTCACCCTCTGGTGACCTCATTCGGCTTAGGACTGATTTTCTGGGAAGTATCTCAAATAAACATTGTTTTTAGTTACTTTTTCCCTTCTCTTCAGTTTCAATATCCCTAATTTGCAAAAGATAAAATGCATAATCGAGGTGAATTGGGTGAACATCACCAACTTCAACTGGGGAACTTCAATCTGATCCGAGATCTCCCATAACTAAGGGCTAAGCAGAATGAGGTTCCCAGAGGGTGAATTTAGTGATGCTAGTCTGCTGTGTGGGATAGCGTCACTAAATTCACCCTCGGGGGACCTCATTCTGCAAATGACGGAAACACTAAACCCAGGCTTGGTTTGTTGAACTTATTACCTGAACATTTCCCACCAACAAGCCTTGAAATAGGGTGTCTGTCATTTGTGAGGTCCCCAGAGGGTGAATTTAGTGAAGCTACCCCGCATAGCGGGTTAGCATCACCAAATTCACCCTCTGGGAACCTCATTCTGCTGAGGTGTAAGCAGAATGAGGTCCCCAGGGGGTGAATTTGGTGATGCTAGCCCGCTATGCGGAGTAGCATAACTAAATTCACCCTCTGGGGACCTCATTCTGCAAATGACAGACACCCTATTTCAAGGCTTGCCCACCAATGAATATGAATTCTTCAACACTTGTATAATCTTCTCGTCTGGTTGATGTTTGCTAATATATCTTTAATATCCATCCAAATTAATAATAGAACATTCCAGTGAATACTTTTACCACTAAATGGGAGAATCCATTTAGTAGAGAAATGGTTAATATTGTGAAAACGAACCAGTTTCACCATATTCACCAAGTAAGCCTCCTGAAGCCTCCAGCCTAGAGGAGACTCTATATTTAACCCTTTCATGATGGGAGCTGCATTCAAGATCCTGTGCCAGTGCATTCTCTTATATATGCGAGTCTCCCATAGGGAACCTTTCATATATAAGAGGATGCACTGGCTTACAAGGTGAAGGTCAAATTTGTTAGGCCAATGCATTCTCTTATGTATGTGATGCTCCCTCTGGGAGACTCCCATATAAAAGAGAATGCATTGGCATAGGGTTTTCAAAAACTTTCAGGAAGCTCCAGTCATGGAAGGGTTAAAAAGTAAAAGTTTAGTTTAACCTTCTATCTCAGCTATTTTTTTCTCAGATTCTTTTTCCATTATCTTCTGATTCCATTTAATTTTTGCCACCTGAGCTTCCTTTTCAGCATCTGGAAAGAGAATCAGATATTAACTGCCTGTCACAATATCACAAGTCAGAACAAGAGCAATGCTAGGGCATGGCAAAATATGCCCGTGGTAATTTCAACAAAGAGCCGTAACGAGTAATCCACATGACAGAATCTAAATTTGAACTTTACCTGTATTTTCATGTCGTTAATCTGCATAACAAATTTGAAAACAGTCATAGAACTAAAACTAATGTTATAATCCGGAAACCAAAATAATTGGCAAATTCTAAGTCAACAAGGACCATGACTCCAGCAAAAATTGGCGCGCGGATTCCAAATTCAAACTTTACCTGAACATACCAAATTTGATTGCATTCAGTTCAGACTTACTAAAGTTATCATCCGAAAATGACAATTGAGTACAAATTCCAACAAAAAGGGCTGTAACTCTGGTAAAAATTAGCGGGCAAACCCTAATTTGAACTTGACCTGTATTTTGTGCTAGTAAACCCACATACCAAATTCCATTACATTCCATTCAGTTCAGACTTACTAAAGCTATCATCCAGAAACGATTAAAAGCAAACGGACAGATGGACACACAGACGGACGAACCAACAACATAATACATTCTGTTTTTTCAAAACAAGCATATAAAAAGAGTGAAACTTAACAAGGTGGTAAATCTTCAGAATCAAATTACCTTGAATTAATTAAACAAGAGGTATCGGAAGACGTTTTTTAACCCATTCATGTACCTTCAACATACTTAAAACACTTGAAACCAATAATCCAAAATTGAATACACAAAAGTACAGAAAAAGTGGATACGACTACCAAGGAGAGTTTGTTATAACATAAAAGTAGAATCCACTCACTTGCACAAGCATCAATGTACATCAATTGTGGAAACTTTGGTGGGGAAATGTTAAAGCTTACTGCGGGTCAAAGTTTGGAAGACAGGTTAAATTTCCTGATTTCTCTCCTCCTGATCTATTCACCAGTGCATATTAACAATACAAATTACCACATTGGATATGAATAAAATCAGTTGTTCCACTTACTGAAGATAGGGATATGACAGGAAAGAAGCCATTTCTGCAGAGTGAATATGATTCATATACCTGTGGACAACAGTCAGTTAATTCACTCACAAATAGTATGAGGTTTGACATTATAAAGTTTACAAATTGTCATTACCAACAAAACCAATTAGTAAGGTATTGGATGGACAGTAATGGTAGGGGATAACTTGACAAATCATGCTTAGAATGATCATGTAGAGCCATCAGTCAGTGTTGTAAAAGCAATTCAAGCGTGAACCAAAAGGGCCCCAGTGGATATCTGTCATGTACTGGAATGATTTGAAAGCTAACTGTTCAGGCATTGCTAACCCTGCACACAGTATACAGTAAAACCTCGCCAAATCAACCATTTTGATTGATTTGAGAGGCGTTTGCTTAATATAACTCCAAACCGGATTGATTCGATTGTAGCCTGAGAAATTTATCTTTACAACAAAATAACACACAGACCTATTATAGCTCTTTTTCTCTCTGTCTCTGCCTCTTTTTCAACTAGTTTCTGCTTTTGCATAGCTATCAACAACTTAGTTTTCTCAGCTTCCCTGCAATAAAAAATATGAATGTTAGCCTCACTTTTAAAATTGGACATAAATATTAAAAGAGCTGTAGTAACCATGCTTTTTTCCAAACACCGTGAATAATGACAACTTTAGAAAAATAGATGTATAACTCTAGAATGGAATATCCGAACAAAATGATGGAACCCTCTATTTAATGTCCTCATAGTAGTGAACGTCCATACCAAATTTCATTGAGATCCCAGCACTACTGTTGAAGTTTCGACATGAACAGACACCAGACGTACCAAAAAGCCAACATTTCCAGATAAACAAAGATGAATAACTCTAGAATGGAAAATCTGAACAAAACGATGGAACCATCTATTTAATGTCCTCATAGTAGTGAACATCCATACCTAATTTCATTGAGATCCGAGCACTACTGTTCAAGTTACCACATGAACAGACATCGGACGGACGGTACGACGCACGGACGGACAGGTGCAAAACAGTATACCCCCCCCCTTTTTTTTTAAAAGGGGGGTATACTGTTTTGCACCTGTCCGTCCTTTTTCTAAATGGCAGGTTTGTTCTACCCACATCATAGCAATTCAGCAGGACCACCAGCATCAAAGTATATTAGCAGGACCACTGCACCAGTGGTGAGGGATTTGTCAATGTTCTCGAGCGGGCGACATGTGTCTCACTCAAGCATGGGTGACAACCTTAGCCTGCAAACAGAGTGCCTGTCATTTCCAGGATGAGGTCCCCAGAGGGTGAATTTAGGGACGCAGGCTAGAATTACCAAATTCACCCTCTGGGAACCTCTTTCTGCTTAGGCATCAACTGCTATGGGAGACCTAGGATCAGATTGAATTTCTCCAGTTGAAGTTAGTGATTTTCACCCATTTGTCACCTCGATTATGCATTTTATAAGCATTTTATTCCCCAGAGGGTGAATTCGTGATGCTAGCCTGCTGTGCGGGATAACATCACTAAATTAACCCTCTGGGGACCTCATTCTACAAATGGTAGACACACTATCTGCAGGCTAGTTAATCATACATACATAAGTTCGTAATTTTTCCTGATTTGCTCAGGTATCTTCGGCTTTGTAACTCGAACAGCTTGTACGTGTAATCCTGGAGAATACATGTTCAAATCTAACTGCAGTGAGTTCTTCAGATTTTCATCTATCTGGTCTGAAAAGTATATGGAATGGAGATATTAAATGATGAGTCGTAATCTACCATGCAAGAAATATGGTACAAACATAAACACAAATGTAAATACAGTCGAAATGACAAGATAAAGTGATTTTCCAAACTATCATAGAAAGTCTTGATTCATTTATTCCACTGACTAATTAGAGACTGTATATGTACTGCAGTGGATGATAGACAATAACACTTCAAATAACCATCATAAGCATGGTCAATATTCACTGCTTGTCAAATTGTATTGTGCTCCGGTTTGCGCACCTTCAATCGTAATAGCGTAGCAAGGGGGAAGCTCTATCTTGCAGGGTTACTTACTTACTGTGCAAAGGTTGCAAAGGTCAGGTTGGTGGACGACTCATTCAATATCCAACTTCCTGCTGATCGCAGATCGAAATATTTCAACACATTTGACTAATAAACTTGGGGGTTTTGATAGCCTGTGGTGACAATATACCCGATACTTGTCTTTTGTTGAATACCCACACATACACTGATGCATTTAGCTCCTATTCGATATTTGAAATATAACTAATTTCTGTGTGACAGTTTCCTATTTTCATGTTTACAGCTACGGTGAAATCCAAAATAAAAATAAAATGGTTTAACAAGAGCCATTTTTTTTGCTGAAATTTTGCGAAAATCCTGTGCTAATACATTCTCTTATAAATGCAAGTCTCCCATAGGGAGCTTCGCATATATAAAAGAATAAATTGCTCTAACAATATTTACCTTGATCTTGTAAGCCAGTGCATTCTCTTATATATGTGAGGCTCCCTATGGGAGACTCACATATATAAGAGAATGCACTGGAACATGACCATTAATGCTGCATCAGCACAGATCCAGTCATGAAATGGTTATAAATAATTATCAAATATATGGACTTAAATGCGGCTACTTCAATGAAGATTAGTCTACGATAGACTTTCTTGATAAAAACCTGTATTTTGACAAAAACCTTAATTTGTATTCACAGATCTACTGTCTAATATCTTAGTAATGATCCCCTTTATTCTCCGGATCATGTTAGTAATACTTACCAAACAGATCAATATAAACTTCATGTAAGTTATGAATGCTGCAGAACTGATTGAGTTCATGATGAATTTTGTTGTATATAAGCGTCTTGTCATAGTCAGCTGTGTAATTCTTTGCTATATCATACACTGAAATCAAAGAGGTAATATGAATCTGAAATACAGTAATGCTCTAAGTAATCGACTTCTAAACCACAGCAGAATTATGGTAACTTTTCATGATTTAGTCGGAAATATGGCTTGTTGCCATTCATCGGAGAGCTCTCGGGGAGAGCTTTCCGATGAATGGCAACAAGCCATATTTCCGACTAAATCATGAAAAGTTACCCATAATTCTGCTGTGGTTAAGAAGTCGATTACTTAGAGCATTACTGTACAATACAGAGGAGAGATGAAAGAGAGGAAAATAAAATTTAGTAGTTGAAAAACAAATTTCCATTTCATACTGGCTACCATGTACAAACACACACAAACCCATAATTTTGGCGAAACAAATTATAATTCTTTGTTACACTTCTCCCTATTCAACAAATCACATTGTCGCCCGCTAGCCGGGGTAATATTGTTTTTGTCGCCCGCTTGATGTTACACTGCTAGAATGTATCCATCTCCAAGCACACACAGAGCAGTTACCCAGTGACTTCAATTCACAAATATATACTGGAAGCAAAAATCTTATATTCCCCCCCATTCTGCAAAAAACACAAGTTGTGGTGTTGGCTAATTTGCATATATTTATATAACGCTAATATTTGAACTTTTAACTTGATACTATTATCTGAATGGTGTCTAACATTTTATGTCAAAGGAACTCATTCATTCAATATTTTCATGTCAAAATTAATATGCGAGATTGAATGAGTTGATGGGCATAGGCTTTGTGTCGGCTGATTATAAATTTGTGTTGGACTACGCATGCTTATCTCTAGAAATAGACTTCTTCAGTATATGTGCATTACTATTATTTTAACATATGTGGGTTTTGTATGCTGATGTCCTTGGTAGTATTGGCACACATGAATATTCATTTATGAAATTGACAACTTCTATCGAGCTTTCGGGAAAGATTGTACTGTAATTAACATTGCATGTAAATTTTGCACACAAGATGATATGCTGACCATGAATATGTCAAATTGCACATCAGATTAATCTCCTATGGGAGACTCGCATATATAAGAGAATGATCTGGCACAGGATCTTCAATGCTGCACCAGTATATCTCCAGTCATGAAAGAGTTAAGAATAACAGACCTTTCCAATGTATACATTTAAAACTGAGAGAGAAATCCCATTCAGTATAGAAAGGGTTGACCGAGACTGTATAATAACATGTTCAGGCTACAATTTCTATTTATGGGGAATATGTTAATGAAAATATAATAAATAGTAGTATATGAACAAAAAATCTAATATTTTACCTGCATCAACATTTAATTTGTTCACAACCTCTATTCTGTCAAAGTATATCATAACACCACCACTGAAAAATGAAGAGATCAGAGCATATAATAATGCAGTTTATTTAAAATAAGACTATATATATGCTTTATTCTCTGATCCAATGTAACATGAGAAAACGAAAATTATATACAAAATATGAATAGAACGAAGAAATTTTGAATGTACAAAATATACAAGGACCTCTCGGGTGTCATAATCAGCATTATCAACATCGCTTTCATCATCACCAGTTTCTTCCTCAAAATAATAGTCATCATCATCATCATCATCATCATCATCATCATCGTCATCATCATCATCATCACCACCAATCGTTGTCGTCGCGATCATATTCACCATAGCGTCGACATTGATCATCGTCATTGTTTTCATAATCACCATGATCATAATATTCATAATATGGTCACCACGTGCCGGCTTCAAAGTGGTTGTTAAAAAAAATGGCAACAGTAGCGACTAAACAACAACAACAACAACAACGGATTAATCGTTGTTATCCAACTTAAAGTTAATCAATCGTATAAACGAGCAAAGTCTACGTAAAAAAGTTACGTCATTCAAATTTAGTATGTCGTCTAAGACTGACGTTTGTATTAGCCTCTAGTGATCAGAATAGATAGTAGCCCATCAAATAATAACAAAATATCATGATTCAATGAACATTGCCTTTTGTTGATTGTCAAAAAATAATATTTTCTTATTCAAAATATGTATCTCCTATTTATTAACCCTTTACCCAACAAACCGGCCAAAACGGCCAAATAAAGCTTCAACAGCCTAAAATATCTTCGGTCTGTCTCAATAAAACCATACAAATATGGATATCATTGGAACCGGCTCCTTGACCACATTGTGATTGTTACAGTTATGCCCTATGCCAATGCATTCTCTTATATATGCGAGTCGACCATAGGTCGCCTCGCATATATAAGAGAATGCATTGGCCTAAACAAAATCTTTTTTTAACACTTTTTACCATTTTTTCTTACATTCTTTAACAATTTTATAATTGTTAATGTGTTAAGCCAATGCATTCTCTTATATATGCGAGGCGACCTATGGTCGACTCGCATATATAAGAGAATGCATTGGCACAGGGCCGTTCTGTTGGGTAAAGGGTTAAGTATCTTGGACACTTGACTAATGGTTATCCTTCATGCTTAGCATGTCGCAGAACAGTTTACATCAAATCAGGCTGCGATTTCTTGCTATCCGTGGGTAATTAAGTGGTATGAAATACATACGGTACATTTGTAAACTAGCGGACAGGTAAGCAACCTTTCTCTTTCTAGTTCTCTGTGTGTTCGATGCGATTTGCCAAGTACGTGTGGCGGGATATCGGTTCTAACTGGGAGGGCCCTATGAGTTCAGTGTCCAAGATACATATTAGGAGATATTTACTCTGGGTAAAAAAATATTATATCTCCGTCAAATATATCTTGAGACACTGAAATAATCGGAATTTCGTCTCTGTGGTAATTCATAGCAAGCTGTGAATTGCTGCGTGATTTCTCTTCAAAAATGGAGAGCATTGCGCTTTGAACATTTAAAATCCATGTTACCACCGGTGTTTCAGTGGTCCCGGGACATCGTCTCAATACCTGTCTTCCAAACTTACAATACACAATATAAATGTGCAGACTAGAATAAGCTTCACACGGGGTGGAAAATCTTCCAAAATTTAATAAACGTGCATGCAAAAACAATTTTAAGGCGATCTACCCACTCGCCTCGGTCAGAGAATATTCCTTGCACCTTGGTGATCACAATTGACCAATGTTCGGTATGCGTGGCATTGCGTGTGTCGACAATGACTCGACATACACTTATATCTAATATTATACCAATATTTGGTCAATTGTAATAGTATAACCATCTTAAATTATTAACGACTATTGAATTGACTACCCACAAATGCGACCGTGTTTGTGGTATTTTTATGCCTCTTTGAACTTTCGGTGGGGAAATTCAATCATCACAATGTCATCGATTTTGACGTGGCAATATGACTCAAGAAGCATAACTCTAAATTGTCAAATCGCTCAAAACTGAAACACATCGGATTTTCCCAAGGTATGATAATAGCAATACAGCAAAATTAGACTACGATTAGTCAATAACATGATTTGTTTACCTCATCGCCAAGCGAATGATGTTATAATTATAACTGTTTAATGACCTGACACTGGCATACATTTTGATCATTCCAAATAAAATGTATGTTTTATGAATATGTTTTCATTACTGATCAACTATAATTTTAGTAATTCGATATCTTACTGTTTAGGTAATCAAAACAATCGAAAGTAAAAGTCAATTTCGGTGGTAAACAAATTGCGGTCAAAGATAGACTGAATCTTTCTTATCCACGTGAACCAAATGTCAATCCAATATGGCAACAACCATTCCAATTTGTGAATTAAATGTTCATTGCCCAGAGTAGAGTCCTTCATTTTATTTGGCAGTCTTTAATAATTGGCTTTGGCAATCTACTACGGCAACTCTTTGCCATGGCCGGTTTGCTTCAGCTAATGGCTTCAGCATAGCTGATTGTCATAACCAATTATGAGGGCTTTAATAAAGAAGTCATATGTATGCATGACATTAATAAGATAATAGTAAAGGTGGCAAATAAATAGCTTTTACTTATTATTGGAAATAAAAAAAATTTGGGGCATTTCTCGCCTTGTGTCAATTTAGGGGGAGCTACTCGCCTAAGGTCCATTACAGGCGAACTCCTATGCACCCTGCAATTCTGTTAGGAAGAGGCCTGATTCCAAAGTTATCATCTGGAAACCGAAAATGTTGGACAGACAGACTGATGCATAGGAAGTCTGTTTTTAATGAGCATATAAAAATTGGTTGTACGGCAGGATGGTCCAGCCTATGAACAAACTTATTGCCCCATTAACCCTTTACACAACAAACCGGCCAAATAAAGCTTCAACAGCCTAAAATATCTTCGGTCTGTCTCAATAGAACCATACAAATATGGATATCATTGGAACCGGCTCCTTGACCACATTGTGATAGTTACAGTTATGCCCTGTGCCAATGCATTCTCTTATATATGCGAGTCGACCATAGGTCGCCTCGCATATATAAGAGAATGCATTGGCCTACTAAAAAAAAATAAAAATTTTAACACTTTTTACCATTTTTTCTTAATTCTTTAACAATTTTATAATTTTTAATGTGTTAAGCCAATGCATTCTCTTATATATGCGAGGCAACCTATGGTCGACTCGCATATATAAGAGAATGCATTGGCACAGGGCCATTCTGTTGGGTAAAGGGTTAACATTAATGGATTTGCATGGCATGACTGACAAATATTGCTGGCAATTACAAACACTGTTTCATGATTGCCCATATCCAAACTGTGAAATTGGATATTTATAATATTGAAGTGTAAACCTTTTTCTCTGGTTATAGCAGCATGGTAATAAAGATTCAAATATAAAAATCTATACATAGTTGAATGAAAAATGATTAATAAACTGCAATTTAGGGAGACATTCCAAGTGTTTACAAGCCAAAGGTAGCAGACTGCCATTTTCGCAGCTGTTTGGTTCAGCAGTGCCTCGGCGTGGTGATTGCTGTAGTGAATTGCCAAGTCAGCAAGACTGCACAACATGCTTGTATCAGGGGCCTGCGAATCGGGCATTTTCATTTCGAATCGAATCTGGAATTTAATCAGCCAAATGATTTCAAATCGCATTGAATCTCGAATCGAATCATTGCATCCAGTATAATAACAGTGAAGATGAAGATAATACATGACTCGGAGGCCGTACCAATATCAATGTGCTCTCTTCGTAACGATGATAAATGGTCATCAGTATACAATGTAAATATTATCTTTAAATGAATCAAAGTGCGCATTCTTTGTGGCCATCTCCGTTATACAATATTGAAAGAGTATCAGATGCCATATTGAACCCAGATAGCAATTGGTTTTACAAGTTTGACATATATATGAAATTGTGTTAGATCAGTTGCAAGATGGTCTATAGAAAAGCTCAGGTCGACGACAATGTAATTTATATGCGTTGGTATCATAATATATGTTCGCGAAAAAAGCAATGTGGTCCATTGAATTAATGAGAACGCAATGGTGCCAATGATTCAATACAATTCGAATTAGGACAGCCAATTTCGAATCAAATCAAATAAGATAAAAGATTCCGAACATCGAATCGAATCTCAGGGCCCTAGCTTGTGTCCAAATTAATTACCTTGTGCCACAGGGAACATTCTTTATTTGATCAGTCTGTAGAGTAGTCTGTAAAATGCAAAAGAAACATATATTCAGCTTTAAATGTTTGATACAGATACACAATCATATTTACTTGTACCAGTAAATGTAAATTAAATGAAAAAGTCCCCCAGTTGTACACTACTTCAATGCACACATAAAACATTGTACCTAATATGAATCGTATGTGACATGTAGTGGAGCAACCACACACGCTGTGCCTCGAATTCTCTTTTTATTGGCAACATATTGAATAATTTATGTAACAGCATAAAAGCATGCAATGGCTCCAGTGGAGACGACATGACAAGTATTGTCAAGGATTGTGCAATCTTGTCACGATTCTGGCCCGCAAAGACAACATGACATAAATGACGACATGAACTGTGCCATGACATCTTTACTGGTTTTCATTAAGCTAACTAACGAAATTGGTTTAAATGAAACTAGTATGCCTAAATCACATGGGAATTCTTCGGAAGTTGTGACGTTGACAATTTTATTTTTGTCTCTTTGGTCCACAGCTGATTCCTCAATTTAACAATCCCTAGACAGTTACTAACTGGAAGTCAGGTGTCAATTTCACAAAAAAAAAACCTACACGCCACCAGAATTTGGCTCATCGCTACATTTGCAGAATGAGGTCCCCAGAGGGTGAATTTAGTGATGCTACCCCGCATAGCGGGCTAGCATCACCAAATTCACCCTCTGGGGACCTCATTCTGCTTACACCTCAGCAGAATGAGGTTCCCAGAGGGTGAATTTGGTGATGCTAGCCCGCTATGCGGGGGTAGCATTACTAAATTCACCCTCTGGGGACCTCATTCTGCAAATGACAGACACCCTATTTGAAGGCTTGGGTATAAGCACCTATACATGCCTCGCGCGGTTGTGATTGCTATTATCTACTGTTAATGGCTTTGATTTCGTCAGCATCAATTTTCATGGTTTCGCACAAAAAGGCCATTTCGTGACAACATGAATTCGTGGATCGAGGATAGTATATATATCGGATAATACCAGCATTAACCCTAAGGTTCATGATGGGAGTTGTGTTAGTGTCGCATTAAAGATCCTGTGCCAGTGCATTCTCGTATATATGCGAGTCTCCCACAAGGAGCTTCGCAAATATAAGCGAATGAATTGGCTTACAAGGTCAAGGTAAATATTGTTAGGCCAATGCATTCTCTTATATGCAAGGCTCCCTATGGGAGACTGGAATATATAAGAGAATACATTGGCACAGGGTTTTCCAAAATTTCAGGAAGCTCCAGTCATGGAATGGTTAAGGAATCATTGTTTAAAACTTGACTTCCAGGTAGTCTGGCGCATATATGGCATCATTCAATCACTGCCCTAATACAAGCCTGAGTTTAGTGTGCCTGTCATTTGCAGAATGAGGTCCCCAGAGGGTGAATTTAGGGGGCTAGCATCACTAAATTCACCCTCTGGGGACCTCATTCTGCTTAGGCCTCATCTTCTCTGGAAAGTTTCTTTATTATCAAATTTCTATAGAAACTTCTTCACATAGAAACAATTTCTTTTTAGTTTAGTTGTCTATATCCCCAAATTAGCAGATGACACATTGCATAATCGAGGTTCCCAATGGGTGTACATCAATATATTCAGCATTTGGAAACTTCAATCTGAGTCTATGTCTCCCACAGCAGATGAGGCCATGCAGAATGAGGTCCCCAGAGGGTGAATTTGGTGATGCTAGCCCTCTATGCAGGATAGCGTCACTAAATTTACCCTCTGGGGACCTCATTCTGCAAATATCAGACACGCTATAATCAGGCTCCCAATAGCTACCAGCTTTATTACACATGCTGACAAGGTACTTGCAACATTGTTTAACCCTTTACCCAACAGAATGGCCCTGTGCCAATGCATTCTCTTATATATGGTCGACTCGCATATATAAGAGAATGCATTGGCACAGGGCATAACTGTAACCATCACAATGTGGTCAATGAGCCGGTTCCAATGATATCCATATTTGTATGGTTTTATTGAGACAGACCCCAAGATAATTTATAGGCTGTTGCAGCTTTATTTGGCCGTTTTTGGCCGGTTTGTTGGGTAAAGGGTTAATGTAACCTGTGTTAGGTGAAACCATTTATAGCCTTTGCTGAGCACACAATTCATTGAGCCACGCTAACCCAAAATATTATGGAAGGGTTTAGAAGACATAGGATGTGAACACTAAAGGATCGGTTATTCTATATGGGTTGCTTATGTTTCATCTCGCATTCTGTGCTTTTTTTTACGACACGTTGAAAAGAAATGCAATGTATAACTTGATCATCATATTGTGGACAGACATATCATGATGCATCAGTGAATCGATGAATTGTTACACCCCTACTGAGCTTTTACAAGTACAAGTACAGTAATGCTCTAATTAATCGACTTCTTAACCACAGCAGAATTATGGGTAACTTTTCAGGATTTAGTCAGAAATATGGCTTGTTGCCATTCATCGGAAAGCTCTTGCCGAGAGCTTTCCGATGAATGGCAACACGCCATATTTCCGACTAAATCCTGAAAAGTTACCCATAATTCTGCTGTGGTTTAGGGGTCGATTATTTAGGACATTCCTGTAGCATGAGAATCTACCTGTCAAAAAGAGATAACAAGAGGTACGCTGTCGCGTGGCATTTGCCCCCGACCGTAGCAATTCGGATTAAGCACAATCATCACTTCTAGAAATTCCGGAAACCCAAAAACAAGCGATCCTGAAACCTAAAAACAAGCGAAAATTCAAATTTTCTAAGTTAAAAAAAGGGCCATAACTCTGGCAAAAATCGTCAGATCATACCCAAATTCGCACTTGACATGTATTTTCATATAACTGATCCACAAAAATACGGGATTTGCAATCGTACCACCAACGCTCACGCTTACCTGTATGGATCGAAAGGATGTGATGAACGGAAACATGAAATGAAATCCAGGATGACTTATACCCTTAAGCAAAGCTCCTCCCTGAAAAATATATGTCAGGAAATTAAAAGGTGTTAGTGGTCACACAAAAAACAAAACAATTTAACTGTTTTCAATTTAATGATCAATGAAGTACTGATATATTTCAAGCACTGATATACCAATAACATGATTTTTGAGGGCATTATGGTTTATTAACGGCCCGACAGGAATGATTAACAGCCCGAGGGCCTATTAGAGGCCCGTCGTGAGCCACTAATAGGCCTGAGGGCTGTTAATCATTCCTGGAGGGCCGTTAATAAACCATGACGCCGGACAAAATCATGTTACATGTATTACTATTATTACCACTCCGTCCTCATTTGATCAAGTGATATGGTGACATAACCAGAAGCGTGTGGCAGGCGTTAATGAAAACAAATCTTCATTAACGCCCGCTTCCGGTCAACTTCGCCTCAAAATTATGGAATCTTATCGTGCGGGTAAAATACTGTTAATCTACTAGAGAATGCCCTCTAAGTGGTAATAATATAACAATAATAGGAATGTTAATCATTCCAGAGGGCCGTTAATAAACCATAATGCCCTCATAAATCATGTTATTACTATTTTTACCACAGATTTGGACATTTGACCCAATTAAGGATTCAATTTCAATGTCACTGGAATAATGAAGTAGATTAAGAGAGATATGTCAGAGATATTTCCAAGAACATTTAAATTCAATACAATTTGAACACTAACTCAATTGAACTTTAACACTACATGTAAGTTAACAATCATTTTAGTGCATGTGAATTGTGCTGTCGTGAAATGGTGCCCCAGCCATGACACTTGTTGAGAGTGGGTGTTCATTCAGACTTGTCAGCTGACACGAAGTCTCGAAAATAGGAGAAAAAAACCAGCATTGAAGACAAGTGACAAATGATGAGAGGTTGACAGCTAAAGTTATTAATGCATACTTACCATTGAGACAATAATTCTATCATGCAGTGTGATTTCCAGTCATAAAAGCACTACAGTGTTGGGAAAATATGGTACATATATCCATTATTTTCTTGAAATAAACATGACAAGTCGGATGTTGAAGGGATGTAACTCGCTTGATAATAAACGAGATCTAATTTCCGGTCAGTTGCCTTCTCATTATTGGCCCACGGCCCGGTGTTTTGGTAACAATACGCTTTTTGGAACGCCTCGAAAAACACTATTAATAGCCTATAAAGTGGTAATAATTAATTTTAGCAATTTGAAGCTAATAGCTCAATCATCAAAATTTATAAAATGTTTCTTCAGTGTTTATATACATATATTTAGTTTTTCGCTAGCCAAATATAAATAAAGATTTCCAAACAATTCAAAATGTTTTCTAATATTCCAAATAATTGTCGGTGTCCCTCTAAATCCACTGATGTTAAACAATAATCATATTGTTTCGAGGTTGACACGAGGAATTGTCAACCCGAGGAAGTCAATATTCACCAAGGCCATAGGTCGAGGTGAATATTAACTTCCAAGGGCTGACAATTCCTCGTGTCAACCAAGAAACAATTCGATAACTGTTATATTATATCAAACGCGCTTTGATTGGACAAGACGTTGTGACGTTGAATGTCGCTGGGGAAACCTGATCTATTTTCAGGTCTGATAATAAGTTATGTTAACCCTGAAGTATCTGACAACACTCAGAACTTTTAACCTGTTGTTTCATTAATGAGGTGAAGATTATTAGATATCTCAATATTTCATTAATATTTTAAAAGGGTACTGTATCCAAGATGTTGTTGTTGGTTTCTATAATCCCCGAGTCGGAGAATAAGGTAACAACTTTTCCATTCTTTGAAAGTCTGTTGAGTACGAAGTAGTGTTACGGATGGCAAATTTACCGGAATGCAAAAATACAAATTGTCGTTGTCGAGTAATTTTTGTACAGTTTTCAACCAAATGAATCAAATTAAAATTATATTATATGCAAAGTAGTCCCATATACTCATTTAAGTTATTGTATCGTCACTAGTCAATGAGTGGCTTGAGTTTTCTCCCCGTATAAGCATAATGTTTCAAACGACCGTGTGTGCAATGGGTTTACTAATCCAGTATCCCTCAATTATAATTTGATTACGTTTTGTACACGGAAATTCGTATTTTAATTTACGCCATTTTATGGCTCCAGCCATAAATTCAATTTATATTAAATTATTAACTTTTAAATTATTCAATTTTAAGATAGCCTATTAACCTGAGCGTTTACAGAATACATCTTCGACTCAAATTACTTATGTTTCTATATAGTATCGATAATAGATCGTTGTTATCACCGAAAATTTATTGAAAATGGCGTACAGTACCCCTTTAACAGAGGAATTGGGGAAATAAACTTATGATCATATAATAATATACATGTACATGTAACAATAAAGCGCTGTACGCTTGATAACAGAAGCTTGATTCAATATACATACATACCCTGTAATAAATTCCGACGTGTCCTGAAAATACAAAACAACACATCAGATATTAAAAGCATTTATATACATGTATAATTTAACCATTATTTTTAGGGTTTGAAACCCCAAATTACAAAAACAACAGTTCTAACCAAAACCTTCATCGGGTCTCGCTCTCTCACCTATTCAAAACAAGCTAACAAGCCCATTTAATCTATGCTAGGTTGTTTGGTCTATATCAAGTGCTAATAAACCACTACATTTTGGACTTTCAACTTTGCGCATGCAAAATTAGCTGTTGACGGAAACAGAAAGTTAAGCCGAATTTGCATGTTCCCACAAAAAGCTGCGACAATGAAACTTCTTCACATCGATTCTATTTCTTTTTTAGTTTAGTCTCTATATCCCCAAATTGGCAGACGACTCATTGCACAATCGAGGTTTCCCATGGGTGTACATTACAATATTCACCATTTGGGAACTTCAATCTGAGTTATGTCACCCATAGCAGATGAGGCCATGCAGAATGAGGTTCCCATAGGGAGAATTTGGTGATGCTAGCCTGCTATGCGGGATAGCGTCACTAAATTTACCCTCTGGGGACCTCATATAGGCATTATATATTAAATTCTGAAAGCCTATTCTGTAATCATCTCAGGCGTATATATATATTGTCTATATTCAATGAATCTATGCCCCCCCCCTTATTTCTGGGCCCCTGCATACAGAAAATGTGGAGCTTCACCTAGAGTATGTTGTAGATTTATACAAGAAAGGCAGCAATATATCTTTGAAATAGGCCAACTGCCATCATGTTCATTGAACTGAATGCACTCGCCCTTTATTGGAGAGGTGACTGGTGAATGAAACTCACTATTATCAAACACTTAACTTGTTCTGAGTCTTGAAATTTGTGGGTGGGGCCCATCTTTGTGATTGTTATCCAAGCTCTGGAAGTTTGATGACACTTATAGTTTCCGTAACATTAGATTCCTTTTTTTTAGGAACCGTCGGCGGTCTGTCATGCATTCCTACTTTTTTATTGTGTGTATGTCTGGCTATTCATAACATTGAAATTAATCGCTACAAATATTATAATGATGATATCGCCGAGAACTGTGCTGGTATTGAATTCATTGTGCTCATTAGTCATTACCGGTGGTTTATGATCCAATTTATTAACATAACAATTACATCAGCTGTAGGGTCCTGCGAATATTCGATATTCGATTCGAGATTCGATTCGACAGTCAAATTCGATTCGAATTCGAGTCGAAATTTCCAACTCGAAATTTCGAATATATATGGATGAAATTATTAGCTGCTTACGAACACGTATACACACGTCGATCTTAGCTGTTGCTGTGCCATTTAATTCCCTAAAATTATGAATATGTGCGCTTTATAATTCTTAATGTACATCACGAATGTACGCATGCTATTAAATATATTTATGGCCAGTAATTAGCCACCAGATTAGGACCACTAAATACGTCTGAATTATAGCTTTGAACATGGTTGCCAAAAGCTATGAAATCGCAGTTGGACCGACGACGCACGTAAATTATAATAACTATGAGACTGAGCAACTGCTAGCGTTATCCGCCGACTGTCTATCTCAGGTTCCGCGTTATTTGTATGTGACATCGTTGATGATGTAAACTTCACGTGTTTCAGGGGTCGAAAAGTGCATGTTGCATGGTGGAGTTTTCTTTTGAAGTTTCGGAGCGTTCCTTTGGCACTTGACAATAAGTCGTCCGTTATTCATGTTTATTTTAAACATGATAAGCTTCTCAGGCAGTGCAAGAACTTACACGTGTGACGAATACAACATGGCGTATAAATCGCAAGCATCTGGGACAACGACCCATCTATGGAATCATCAGTTCCAGAAGCACCCAGTACTACATAAACAGGCTACCCTGCGACTGTTGTTGCATCTTCAAGTTTACAACAACGGGTGTTTCCGAATGCTCATTTGCAATTTTGCATGTACAATCAAACTGTACAAACTTTGCGTGATTTTAGTTCCGATAGGCCGGTTATATATTAATCGTCGTGACGTCCGCATGGACGTTTTGATCTGTTGTTTTCTTCTTGACAATAATCAAATGAAGTTAATAGTATCGCGATCGACGGTTGATCGCCACATAAGTTATGATGGAACTTCGTGGAAGTTCATAGAACGTTTCAAACATCATCTAATCATTGGCAAAACATGACTAATTGAGAATGCAACACACATGTATAATTCGATTCGATATTCGATTCGATATTCGATTCGATATTCGATTCGATATTCGATTCGATTCGATATTCGATTCGATTCGAATTCTTCAATTCGAGTCGATATTCGATTCGATCAAAATCTCCAATTCGCAGGACCCTAATCAGCTGATGCCTGAAACAACCAGCGACAGCAGTTAACCAGCAACCGGCCAATAGGCGATATTACAGAATAATTTCACTGATGTTATTAATATTAGGTATGATTAATCGATTATACAACCGATTATCGATTATCAAAATCAATTATCATGGCACTTCTAACCTAGAGTCGCTAATTTATAGCCTACATGCAAACTAAATACGACTGAACCCCAGTGTCGAGAATTACTCACTGATGTATATGGTTACATTGATAGCTGAAATCAAAGGAGTCATCTCACTACCTGAAGTCTGTGATTTATGATATGTTTGGTAGGACAGTTTAGAGATAACAGTGCCAGATACATGATTCCTGATTATGAAAGTCTTGGAAATAGTAATTCTCTATCATTATTTTCAAGATTTTTATCTGATAGGTACATGTTGGAACATTGGGTTGGCTGACAGCAGGAATCTTTAGACGCTAACACAATCGAGTAAACATATAGTTATGAAATGGCTTCTTGTGTCACAAAAGGGCTTTATTTTACAGTGTTTTAAGCTGATTGCAAAAGAGTGAAGTCATATATACGCTCAATTAGAAACTTGTGATAGCTTCTCACATTTCATTTTCGTTAATGCATATAGGAGACATTTAGTCTCGTCTTTGTTTCCGAAGAATGTATAAACTAAGTCATAAACACAAAATCGTTTGAAAATGAAAACCGACAGTCCTGCAAAACGGCGTAAATGTGAATCTGATGTTGAAAGTCCTGCAAAACGGCGTCGATATAAATCTAAATACAGAGAATCGTGGTCAGTTGGTTTATCGCGGTTGACTCGCAGTGATCGCGGAGAACATTTTGCTTACTGTAATGTTTGCAACAGTCAATTAAAGCTTCTTCTTTTCATTTTACATCTGAAAAAAAAATCTCCCTGATAGGACCAACAATCTCCCTGATACAGAACCCATATCTCCCTGATCAAAATTTTCTAACAGGTCTGCTGACAGGATGAAGAAAGATAATGTTTTATTCTCAATTACAGCAATGTCCTAAATAATCAAGCCCTAAACAACAGCAGAATTATGGGAAATTTTTCAAGATTTAGTCGTAAATATGGCTTGCTGCCATTCATTGGAAAGCTCTTGGTGAGAGCTTTCCAATGAATGGCAACAGCCATATTTCCGAATAAATCCAGAAAAATTTCCCATAATTGTGCTGTGGTTAAAGGGTCATATACTTCGGGCATTACTGTACTCTGGTTGTAAAAGACTCCCATCAAACCGGATGTTCGGTTCTCTTTAACATAGCTGGCAGTCACAGTCAGTTATTTAAGAAACAGAAACCGAGTAGATATTTCGATGAATCACAATGCTCTAGTTCAGAACTGAGTAGTCTTTGCGATACGAAATGTACACAAATGGTACTCTGAGTCTAACATTACAGAAGATATCTATTACTCCATTAGAACTGCATACATGTAGTCAAGTGCCAATAATCTGAATCGGCCGATAAAGATAACAATGGCCTTTACTGATGGTCAAAAATAAAAAATCTATTAATATTCTTAAAGATGCATTATCCTAATTAACGCTCGCAAATTACTATTTCCTTGGCTACAGGTGTAAAACATATTTGATTCAAGTCGAGGAATGCCCCATCAAAGCTCAGAGTGATCAGATATTGATTTTTGAAATCCATTATTTTTCACCACCGATATATTTTTATTGGCCCAGTAAAAGTTGACAAGACAATCTCAGACCAAATTGCGGATGAAGATGGATAACTCTAAAATCAAGTGGCTTTTTTGTGTCAGATATTTGACAAACTGGCAAAATTTTTATGTCAGAATAAATTGTTAATAAATAACAGGTTTTGGGCAATTTTATACTATAGTTGACAGTGGTAAGCATTATTTTTGGGCAATTAATCGATTCTGATAACTGCGGCATTTAAAACAAAAATGTTGTTGTTGGAATCTAATGATATGGGGACCATCGAATCGGATTGAGTACCTTTAATATTGAAGGTTTAATTACTGTTATAACAAATCTAGCACAGTTGCAACTATCTTCAACTGATAACAGCCAAGCTGAGAGATATTACAGTTATAATACACTACAATGTGACTACATGAAGCTTAAAAAGGCTCCCTTCGGTTGTGAGTTAGTGCCTGCGACCCCCATGTGCGCCTCGAGCACATCACAGACAGACCCTACTCTTTTATATACAAGGTTATTTACTTATACTTATGATGCTACTTCAATATATCATCATGCAAATAGGTTCATATTGGAGCTAAATATTGACATTGGTCCATATTGGACTTATTTGGTTCTGGAATATGCCCATATTGGACTTATACCAGTTATTCAGTTGGATGGCATGGTAGACCCCGAAACCACAACAAATAGATTTCGCGACTGGCTCAACGGATTTCGTGGCTGGTTAACTAGCTTAGCCGGCTCAGTCCCGACGTTCGTGGCTGACGAAATATGGCGGCTCATCCAGCTGAGACGTTATTAATCAGCGTACTTTCGTTTCCGAAATATTCATAATCCCCGGTATTGACCCCGTTTGTATTAGCGTTTGTGGTGAACCCGTGGAATTCCAGATCACACGTAATCTTTTGATGTTGGGTTTTTCCACTACATGGCAAAAATACCCGCATGGATATACTATGTAGTTTCCCATCTAATCGGTATAAGTTACATTGGGACTTCTGTCGACTTCAGACTGCTATCATCACTGGCATCTTGCATCATTGCATAATGAATCCGATAGTAATGATATATAATATTTCAAACTATTTCCTATTCTCTTCTACAGGTTATGTGCATATATTGACAAATGCCAGCGATATCTGAGACTGGGTCGTGTCGATATAAACAATTTATACTTTTTTACATTTTGGGCGTCTAAGGCGGGGACAGAGAGATCGCCCGTGGTTTACTCAACGTCGACACGGCCTCGAGGGCGAAGTGAAAGAGAAAGAGAACGACAAAAAATAAATCCCACCCTACCTTAAGAGAGTCACGGTTAGTCCCGCCGTTATCCCGCGTCTGGTCGAAAATTTAACCATTGCAATACCGAATGGATGCACCCATTCAGTTGTATGAAAGCATGCATTGGGATAGTCTGTTCCACATTACGGGGCCGGTGTTCTGATAATATAACAACCATGGCGTATCCATGCATGTATGCCAATATTAGGCAATGCGGTTTAGTTCAGTGCAGTTGAGCTTGACATATAAGCCCATGCACACGGCTCAGCCGTTTTACAATTCCGGCGGCCGAGATTTTTTTATGTGGCTAGTGTTAGAGATAATATGGCTGGCGGCGGCGTGTGGTCAATATGGCTGGCAGCGGTGGCGTGCAATGGCGGCTTCGGGCTCTATGGCATGGGCCACAGTGAAAACACATATATATAGACCTGCCTGGACCGAGTTGGCCCTGGGACGAGTAGGCCCGGATCCACAGAGAAAACATGAATATTGTATAGAAGGATATAACAGATGAATATAAACTAATATACTATAAGACTGTATCTAGTTAAATCCAGGATGTGCCAGACCCGATGATGGTAGCAACCTCACTTCAACAGTTTCAATTCCAGCGCCTACATTTGTATCTGGAGTCGGACACATGTTAAATCGCAATGTTTATTCTATTGTAAACTCACTTTATACCAGGATTATTTCCTTTTTCACACTACATGTATATATGACAACTAACTGTTATTCTATTTACTTTTGTAAGTATTCTTATACTCGATTTGTTCATATTTATTTGCATCTTCCTGAATAGTGGTTTTGTTTTATATCACCTAATTTTGCTGGTAAAAAAAGTGGAAGAAAACAGGGGTCACTATGAATACCGAACACAACCGAACATAATCGAACACAACCGAAAACAAGTTAAAATAAGGGTTAAAAGACGGAAATACATATGTATAAGAAATAAATTGTGTATGAGAGTGTGTGTATATGTAAGCTGGTGCTATGTGAAGATTGAAGCAATTTGTTCGATTAAAAGTTACGTTAAAGATAGTTTTATGTAAATTTACGCCGTCGGCGCATAAGCCAGAGTTCGGCGAGATGGCGGCTAACAACATGTATATGAATACCAAACACAAGTCCAAATAAGGCATATATAAGGGAAATATGTAAAATAAAGTTTATAATGATGTGTATGTATATGTAAGTTAGTGATATGTGAAGTTTGATGCAATTTGGGCGATTACAAGTTTCGTTATTGGTAGGTTTATGTACAATATTAGCTGTCGGCACGTAAACCAGAGTTCGGCGAGATGGCGGCTAACTATATGAATACCGAACACAAGTCCAAATAAGGCGTATATAAGGGAAATATATAAAATAAAGACTTTTGTGATGTGCATGTTAATGCATTTTAGTGATATGTGAAGATTGATGCAATTTGGGCGATTAAAAGTTACGTTAGTGGTGGTGTTATGTACAATATTACGCTGTCGGCGTAAACCAGAGTTCGGCGAGATGGCGGCTAACAATATGAATACAGAACACAAGTCCAAATAAGGCGTATACAGGAAAATATATTAAATAAAAGTTTATTGTGATATGTATATATATGTTACTTATAGTGATATGTGAAGGAAGTTTGATGCAATTTGGGCGTTTAAAAATTGTGTTATTCAACTTATTGGTAGTTTTTATAATAATTTTACGCCGTGCACTCTTGTGTTGGCATACATTCACCGTTAAGTAATTAACTTACAGGTATTCAGTTGGCTGGCTGGCTGGTTTAAAATTGTACTTTTGACACATTATTTTTTTTTTTTTTTTTTATAGTGCAGCGTTGACACTTTTTTGTGGGTTTATAGTGCTGCACCTTTTTTATGCTTATTTGGCACTCGAGCCGAATCCCTGACTCTGCACAATTACCCACATTTAAGGGGAGTGTGTGTCTTTGCGCTGAAGCGACTTTTTTTTTATAGTACTACACCTTTTTTATGATTATTTGGCACTCGAGCCAGATCACGGCTTGATCTGCCAAGGTTTTTTACCATGTTTAATGCCGTCGTCAATGAGAGCCTGCTGTTTTAATGAGAGACGTTGATATGGCGCTGATGTCATTTTGGTGTTACCGTGTGCATTGCCTTCAGTTGGATAAAGAGACATCAAACTTTCATGTGTGTTTAACAATAATCCATTGAATCCAATGATAATCATATACAACATGGATTATTACTTTCAAAACACACATGAACCCAAAGTATTTAAATCATAATCCATTGAAACCAATGATAATCCATACATCGTGGATTATTACTATCAAAACACACAGAGCCCAAAGTAAGCCTCAATGGTATCGCCGAGTAGTGTCAGATCGTTACACCGAACACAGCTAATTAATTAACGGCGTCTAATGGCGGATAGGAGTCGGTTATCTTCCGAACAGAGGGCGCTACACGCAAAGTCGGTCCTGCAGTCAGTGCAGTGTAAACAATTAATTACACCACTCTATAGAATCAGCGTGGAATGATTGGAATCGGACGTTCTTCTGCATCGTCTTTCTCTCAAATTCATTTTTAAAATGCCTTCTACCTGTTGTTTATTTGATATGTTGTAAGTTATTACAGTATATTAAGCCGTTGGAATACATTGTAGGTAGTAGAAAGTAACTAGAAACAAACATCAGTTCAATGTTGGGTTAAATTAGTTTGTCGAGTGAAATGACTTTGCCATGCGCATGTTGTGGGTGTGTTGTTTTGAGAAATCATATATCGTGAGGATATATACAAAACATCGTCCGATTGTTATGACATAAACTGTATCATGTTACAGTAATACATGCATGCTGCTATCTCTTAAGTCTCCAAAAATAAATAGAGGCTGCACGAGGGTGCAATCAAATTATGCAATGACACAGACCGGGTACAGATGTGATTCCTGTCAATTCTCGAGTTATAAATAAATAAATGTGGTGGTGAGACAGAATGCCTCTTTTTTACCATTCACATGTCAGCTGTCCTGCGAGTATTTTATACAAAATATCATTGTCATCATGAATTATAAACTGAGTTAAGTTATCTACCCGGTATAGTTTCTGTGAGGTGTTTTATTTTTTTATTAACGTCTTTGAAATACGTTGTGTAAAAATCCGATAGAGAGGACACCATCCTCGAGATGAACTCGTCATCACACTCGATAACCATCCATTTACAGTCAACTTGTGTGAAAACAACAAAAACACAACTTTGTT
This sequence comes from Siphonodentalium dalli, assembly GCA_032622095.1. Classification (NCBI taxonomy): domain Eukaryota; kingdom Metazoa; phylum Mollusca; class Scaphopoda; order Gadilida; family Siphonodentaliidae; genus Siphonodentalium; species Siphonodentalium dalli. The sequence continues at coordinate 69,854,833 of CP136063.1, forward strand.
TTTGTGTGCAAAACAACTCTCCTTGTATTTGATAATACTAGTCATGTTTCTTGTCCAAAGCTAGTGTACCCATTATCATTTTTTCTTTACAGGCACGGGCGGTGTTCGTTCCAGAAATATTCATATTTGTTCAAATCGCCATCAACAGAACTTTACAGAAGGAATATTAAAATATATATAGGCCCTAGTGTTGTTCATATGCCAAACATAATCAGCGTGTAAATAGTATAATATTGTCATCAAGACGTAGGCTGCGATGATGCATGTAAACAAGAGCCTGATCGTGTTACAGAAGTTTTGCTTCTGTTTACATAACATAATATAACGCAATTCTATTGGTTAATCGCACACAAATGATATAAACGCTCTTTATTATTTCCATATCAGGAAACAGTAACAAATAACGCTCTTTATGTTTACCATATCCGGATCTAAACAAACGCCAGGTTCTGCATCGTTGTTTGCTTTTGTTCACATAACAAAGGAAAAACGTTTGACAATAACATACTGTTTATGCCATTATTATATTATTGGTATAAGAACTAAGTCCGTCTATATTTTACTATTATTTCTGTTTATGGCGGTTTTTGACGGAGGTGGATATTTTAACAGCATACCCACCGTCAATGTACGCCACCCGTATCTTTAAATACTGTACATTTTCTGAAGAAATTGTGTGGTCTCGCGTTGTGTATGTAAGTAGGGCACTTTACTTCAACTATTCTATCTAGTAGTAGGCCTAAGCTAGCTAGGAAAGGTTTTTCGGTTGAAATGAAGATCCCACAGCTTGTGACATGTAATTTCGTTTCATCCATATAGTTTTTAATCGCCAAACTTTCAAACCATCGGCAACTTATCGTCTGGAAGTTCCATAAGATAGGCCTACTCGGGTTCCAGATTTTCTTCGTTACCAAGCTATTTGCTGTTTTTGTAAAATTCCAATCTGGAATACGAAATTAGTTTGTTTCAAAATGTTAATTTGACCCCAATTAATGCTATTTGTCATCAATATATTTAAACCGCCAATGACCAGCGTCGTTGTGAACAAGCGACATGTGGGGATTTATTACTTGAGCATTCCCTTTGGGTGTTATGTAAACAAAGTATACAGATGCGTGTGTCATTCTCAATGTAGGAAGACCTGTTGACAGTTAATCTAATTACAAATCACACTGTCGGTGGTCATAAGCAAGGTGACAATGCTACATTTTACCAAGAATCCTAAATACCCTATAAAATAACGTCATCACACTATCATGCGCTCGGCTAGCACGTGCCACCCACACGTATTCATATATTGTTGTATATCTATATACAGTTTGCCGTTGTGCATACATCTTATGGGAATCTTTAATGTAAAAATTATCAATTTATCTGATGTGTTATAGTTTGTTCTGTTTGGGTGTAAATAAATGTAATAAACCACGATATATGCCTATGACTTTGCGTGCTATTATATATAAGCCGTGGAATCAAGAATTTGTTTCTCAACAGGATAGTCAGTGTCAACACTATTTTATTATGGGTATTTCCTCTGATGTAAAAATAATATAAGAATAAAATGGCACAAAAATACAACGAGCAGCAATTATGAGAGGCGATATCGGTGAGAGATGCTTGTTTATTATTCGATAATATTTGAAACATACCTCAGTTTTAATTCATGTTTTCGGCACGACAATTTATCGCCATGCTTTCTCAATTCATCTTTCAGTTGTGCCAAGTTCATTTCATCACATTTACGATCCATAAGTTAACTACGATACATATATGTAAGAACATATGACCTCTCTAAATTCTGACCGAGAATATACTGTTATTCAGGGTTTCCGCCAGGTGGAAATTAATGAGTCCGTATTGGGGAAACACATAACGCGAAGGGACAACCATGGTTCGTCCTGTCGGGTGAAAATTTAGTTATTTGACACTGAAAAGTAGCCATTTTCTTGCACCTGAGTTTCCCACAACAATCCAAAGCTACGTATATTATGCAAGTCGATCATTTCCGTTGGTGCATTAATTCTGTTGATGGTATCCAAATAATTAGTCATGTAATTACGTACGTAAGACTGCCATCTGATAAATGAACGAGCTACGAGTTACAGTGTTTACAAATTTATAACTTACAATAAGATTCCAAACAGGTATAATGAATCTAAACACTAAAAAGCATCTACGCATTGACCAATAATACCTAGCAAGGAGAATTGAATAAAGTATTTCTTAGAATTTCAAGTAGCGTCAGCGAAAATGAAACTGACAGGATTATATATTCTGTCAATCGTAAAACTATTTGTGCCCTGTGACGTCATACTGCAGGGTTTGTCTGCAGGAGATATTTATAGCGGCGAAATACGAATGGTAGCGAAATCTTTCATTCGGAACGCGTAGCTTGTTCAATAGTCTGTATTAGTTCAACAACAGTTGACGACCGCAGCTATAGAACAGAGTTTTAGCCAACGTGTTATAAAATATAATTGAGTTTTTGTGGGAAATGTGAACATGTGCGTCGTTGATTGTGCTTGAGGACCCAGGCGGGACAATGAAACTATTATTGACCGTACTTTGACTTTATCTCCATATTGGGGGGGGTATGTGTTCGTGTTTATCCTCCATGCATGTAATACGGCTCAAATGAATGGTGTTGTCACTATGAATTCCCGCTATAAAGACTGATTTGGGACAGGTTCCGTATTATTGTGAAATAAATCACTTTGGGATTTTGTTGAGTATGCATGGCATTATACGCATAATAATCAACACACGTAGAGAATCACATGTATTTTTCAGGAACTTCACTTACATCGAACTCAAAACAAATGATAATACAGCAATAAGATAAATGATCAACATTGAGTAGTTTCATCCACGAAAATCACATGCATAAAAATGTCCCGACTCAGCAATTGGGTGTACTTTGATCCAATTATGAAATCGTACGATAGCACGGGGTCTTCGAGTCTGAGTAGTTTCATCCATGGAATCCCGTGCACAAAAATATCCGCACTCAACAGTCCGGCATTCTTTGAAGTTACCGCGACATGTATTACGCTGTAACTAATGTCGCTATTTGACCCGCTTTTTCACTAGTATTCTGTTTAACCCCCGAACTCCCGTTGCAGCCGGATTTTTATTACGACATATTGCTACTGACTGTTGGTACATGTATGAATCAAACAGATCGTCTGCGAGGGGAATGGGTCCGTGGGACCTACCCGCAGCCGGCCTGGCGGAAACCCTGTGTTATTCGTTAATTATACCACTGCTGTTCTTATAGCCACTTATCGCTTGGAGTTAGTCAGTTATCGCTTGGACCGACTTTGCGTATAACGCCGCCAAGCGGAGACAGCTGCAGATAACCAACTCCTATCTCTCATTGCAGGCCGAATACAAGAGTGCATAGATACTGCATTGCCAACTCAAATTGCACCAAACTTCACAAATCACCAACATACATCTACCTCAGGGTTTCTGCCAGGCCGGCTGTGGGTCTGTCCCACGGACCCATTCCCCCCGTCGGTCGTTGCATGACATCCCGCTCATACACAAATAAATGACGTTATTGAATACTTTCAGTCTTGTCTGTGTCAACAGGCTATACATGTATATCTACACTTATTTTCATTAATATTGACAAAATGAAATCGACACAGTCCATCTCCCGAAAAAAAACAATAAGAAAGAGCGTGTCAAATAGCGACATTAGATATATACAGCGTATTTACATGTCGCGGTAACATCAAAGAATGCCGGACTGTTGAGTGCGGATATTCTTGTGCACGGGATTACATGGATGAAACTATTCACGCGCGAAGACCCCGTTCTATCGTACGATTACATAATTGGATCAAAGAACACCCAATTGCTGAGTCGGGGATATTTTTATGCATGGAATTTTCGTAGATGAAACTACTCAATGTTGATCATTTATCTTACTGCTGTATTATCATTTGTTTTGAGTTTGATGTAGGCCTACCGGGAAGTCTTTATAGCGGGAATTCATAGTGAGAACACCATTCATTTGAGTCATATTACATGCATGGAGGATAAACACGAACACACCCCCCCCCCCCAAATATGGAGATAAAGTCAAAGTACGGTCAATAAGTTTCGTTGTCCCGCCTGGGTCACCATGCACAATAATCAACGACGCACATGTTCACATTTCCCGCCAAAAACTCAATTATATTTTATAACATGTTGGCTAAAACTCTGTTCTATAGCTGCGGTAATCAGTTGTTGGACTAATACAGACTATTGAACAAGCTACGCGTTCCGGGTGAAAGATTTTGCTACCATTCGTATTTCGCCGCGCTAAATATTTCCTGCAGACAAACCCTGCAGTATGACGTCACCGTGCACAAATAGTTTTACGATTGACAGAATATTATATATAATCCTGTCAGATTCATTTTCACTGACGCTTCTTGAAATTCTAAGTAGAGCTGGGACGGTTATGCGGTTAACCACCAACTATGGCCGTGACCGGTCACGGATTTGCCGTGGTCGGTTAACCGTAACATAACTATTATAGTGTATGATCACTGTGATGGTCAGCTATGACTGGCTATAAGAGGGTTAATCTGTCTCCGTCAATTAAAATGAATCCGAGATTGACGGAACAACATCAAACGCGGTGTGTCGGCTCTTTGAAGGCTACATTTAACAGCCTGCCGACGTCAAAACGAAACATCAAAGGGTCAGCACACGTGTGATCTTACAACATTGTCACATCGCATGACTTGTATTCAGTGCCACGCCGGCATCGATGGCATGTCGTTTTCACTTTGATATGAAGCCGACGGAGTTGTCTGCTTGGGTCAATCGGGTGGGCGTTGATAACATGTCAGTTGTCACTCACGGGAAGGGTGCTAATTAGCTAATTAAGAATAAATAATAATTGTTCGCCCACCCAGCTACCGGAAATTGCGGAATAATCAATAAAATATTCCGGAATGTATATTAAACCTTTCTAGTCGTCACTTCCGTGTCGGTGTGTTCAGCTTCCCGCCCGATCACATATCCCGATGGCGATGGAGTAATTTTACAAGGACAATAAATGAACACAACACAGCCTCACAGGGGAATGACATTGTATATTTATTTTATTCAGTAATAAATTGAAGATGTGTACTTAATTAGATATGTGATTATGTGTGTCATGGGTGACAACTTCTTTGTATAATGGGCAGGAGCCGTTCTCAAACTTACCATGTCAGTGAGCATCACAATCATCGCCGTTCTGCATACTGGGCTTACCCACCCATAATAGTACCTATAATATGTGGTTAACCGGTTAATCGCGTTTTTTTGCCGTTCATAACCGGTCACGAAAAACCCATAACTGTCCCAGCTCTAATTCTAAGAAATACTTTATTCAATTCTCCTTGCTAGGTATTATTGGTCAATGCATAGATGCTTTTTAGTGTTTAGATTCATTATACCTGTTGGAATCTTATTGTAAGTTATAAAAATGTGTAAACACTGTATTAAACTCGTAGCTCGTCTTTCAATCAGACGGCAGTCTTACATACTGTTATGCCCTAAGTAAATGACCCATTAACTGCAGTTATAATCCGTTTACAACTGCGGTTAAACCGTAACCGCACCGCAGTTATTTTCCGTAACTGCGGTGGCATCGCAGTTACATGCGGTTAGGTAACCGCAGTTAATAACCCTTAACTACGGTTACACCGCAAGTAAACGTTAACCTTCCGGTATTTGAATATTTAATGGGAAAGAGAGGGGTACTACCCATGCATCTACCAGTGTATGTTATCGTTTTGTGTTTTAGCGATCACGGCAAAGTGGTAACTTCATAATCGACCAGGAGTTGATTGTATGTTTTTGTTATCACCATCGGTACTCAACACGATATATTTTATGTTTTAATCCCGACTTGTTGAAAACTGTATAATTTTGACGTATATGTTCTAGTATACGTCCGTTGTTCGGCTTGTGAAAAAATACATGCTTATGTTTGAAGCAAAGTAGAGTGCTGAATTTAATACTAGTAATAGTACATACGCAATTCGCGAATCTAGCTGGTGTGTCATGTATGTAGTTTAAATAATTATGATTATATAGCAACGAATGCAAGATCGGAAAACTTAAATAACGGTTTCCGATATCCGAATAATGCCCGATTTTTGAAGAGTGCGGTTGTTCCGTTTGAACGCATTTTGTGACTATGTATTGTTTCTCTCACTTTACATTTATGATGCATGTGTAGGACTCTAACCCACACTTTATATAATTATATAATTATCCACTCGAATCCGTTTGAAATTCAGTGGCCATTTGATCCGTTTGAATGCGTTTTTTCCATTTTAAACGCGTTTTCCTTACATTGAAAGTGACCGGCACTCGTCAGCTAAATTGTCGAATAATTATATTTATATATAATTATATAAATATTTAATTTATCGATGGTTAAAGTCGAAAATGGACCGTAAGGATTCCGATTACCAGTCGGGGTTAGCCCAACTGTTATTTTCACCAAAAGGCTACTATAAAGTATACAACATAAAAATAAAAATAAATCCAAAAATAAATAAAACACACAAAAACACTTTTGTTTTTTCACACCATACATCATAATCTTCCGTTTACCCAAAACATAAAATATTGGTATATGAATGTCTGTTCTATTTATCCAAAATAAATATAAGATCCACAACAAAAAATTGATATTGAAAAGTACACTGGCATGTTATTTGGGCTAACTTGTCTAACAAGCATGGCAACTAAAACATGACACGCCATATGGCATCTGTTCCATTAAGAGCGACATATACCGGTTTAACCGCGACGTATCCGTTTTAACCGCACAATTTATTCGGTTCTCTTGCGTTTTAAACGCATCTTATAACCGCAGTTAGGTTAAAACAGAACGCATTTAAACTGGGGTGCCACTTCAGTTAGATGGGCCATTTACTTTGGGCATAACAGTACGTAATTAAATGACTAACTATTTGGATACCATCAACAGAATTAATGCACCAACGGAAATGATCGACTTGCATAATATACGTAGCTTTGGATTGCTTTGTGGGACACTCAGGTGCAAGGAAATGGCTTTTTTTTCAGTGTAAAATAAAAAAAATTTCACCTGACGGGACAAACCATGGTCGCCCCGTCGCGTTATGTGTTTCCCCAATACAGACTCATTAATTCCCCCCTGGTGGAAACCCTGTCTACCTACATATCCCTATATACTTTTTTTCTTATATTTGTTTTAATCATCCCTTATTTCGACTTGTGTTCGGTATTCATAGAAATCCTCGCCGAACTCTAGCTTGCGTGCCGACGGCGTAACAGTATAAAACTGCCAATAATATAACTTTTAATCGCCCACATTGTATCAAACTGCACATATCGCTACCTTACATCCACCTACACACCCCTATCCACTTTATTTGTTAAATTTCCCTTATATATTCCTTATTTTCGGTTGTGTTCGGTTATGTTCGGTATTCATAGTGACCGGAAAACAGAGGAGATAAACTGCTTACTTTTTTTTAGATTGTATGGGCACTGATTTAAGTAATGGCCAAGAAATTTGGGCTCTTCTTGCTCCCCCAACGAATCCCAAACCTTACTGACATTTTATTTCAAAGCCCGAACTTTAAACATTTGCCCAAAAAAATAATATGGATTTTTTTTTTTTTTGCTTTCACATATGCTTGTAGTATCTCCCCCTCTAAAACATAAATATCTAAACAATCACATGTAGCCAACTTTTCCAAAAACCTTTGAGGTTGCTAGTGACGGTACATGTACCGTCGCAATTGCTCTGTTGAGGCTGCTGCAACTTGCAGTCGCGCTCTCCGTTATTAATATTACCTTCATCGATTTTATGGAGTGAAAAATTAACTGTCGACGCCAGTAAAGCCACAACTAGCCCTAAAACCACAAGTTCTGTCTGCGCCATCTCGTGTCTAGTAGGTAAATACTCAAGTATTTGAGGGTAATATTATCAAAAATGAAAATTTGTCACATGCACGAACACCGGCCAGATGTGAAACCCGGAAGTAGGGCGGGATTTAGATTCTTCAAAAAACTAACTCGGAAGCGACACGTATATATGCGCGATATTGACGACACGTCGCACAACATATTAATAGACAAGTTACAACTCATCTTACGATTGTTAACATTTTTCAATGGGGATCTATATAGCCATATATACTTTGTTCAGATTATAACAATAAATAACTCGGATGTTAAGATTTGCGATAAGATATGGCGTCCAAGATGGCGGCCGTTTTTTTAAGGACGACCAGCTGGGCGCAGGTCGTCCTTATACTAAGTTCGCTTTCGAACATGGGCGCCGCCATCTTGAGTTATGAGCGCCGCCATCTTGGATTTGAGGGGCCGCCATCTTGAAACGTCATTGCAATTAAATTAAAACTACAAAATGTTACTTTTCATATAGCCAACATAACAGTATTCATTGCGTTAAGGCATCACATGGTTTATTCTTTGAACAATAATCATGACTTAAATCATAAATATTGTCGACCGGACTCGGTTTGCTATGACATTCGGGAAATGTCGGAAATTTACGTAAAACTGCAAATTTTCCTTAGCCACCTCGCGAAAACAACATAATTCATATCGTAAATATATTGAACGTTTATTATATAACTAAATAAACTTTTCTTTAGTTTAGTAAATTAGTAGTTCTAAGCATGTTCACGTAAACTGTTAAGTTACGTCATATGTTGTCTCCAAAGCGACGTCATATTGGCACGCGCATTTTCCCGCGAAAGTTATTGACGTTTTGACAGGGACGCGACAAAGCACACAAAGCAGGCATAATGTTGGCATGGTTCGCATTAGGTTTGGTTGGGTTGACGTTGTTTCATAGAGCATGGCTCCGAGTCCGCGCTGGTATAAATGTAGCTCCATGGAATTGTAATCAAACTGATCAAATCCCAACCTATAAAATCACTATAGAATTTGTACAGGTACAAACAAAACATGTTCTTGGAAATTGAATGTTCTTACTTACTTATATTCTAATGATTTGGGTTGTGATTTGAAACAAACAAACAACCCAAATTATGAGGGGGTAAACCCAAGTTCTCACTCATCATAATAACCCCAATTTCCAACCAAGGCCAAGGGTTGTGGAGGCGAGTACAACTAATATTTCATCCAAATTGAGAATGGGCATAATGTGCCAGCCAAAAAAATGAGCCACGATCGAAAGGCTGGAAGATACATGTATGAGTACAATATGATAATTATGAGGTACAGACCAAATCCCCCTACCACAAGCAACCAACTTCGTGTACATGTACGTAATTTGTTATAAGAAATATTTATAGTTAATTATATCTTGACGTTCATATAAGTCAACACATATTAGTCTGAGTATAGTGCATACCTGTACGTCGTGACTGCACGGTCGTCCTTTTTTACATGGATTTCAATGCCATAATTTCTTGTTTCCAATATAGCCTAGCTTTAGAACAGGGAATATATACAACCTGCTTTAGAAGCCCAATGCCTCTGCAGGTCAAGTTATTAATATTAATAATATTACGGTATCACAAAGTTCGTTCCGCATTTCAGAAATTCAGAAACATGTATTTCGGAATGTTGGGTCCTGTCTAATACATGTATTACCTATTATAGTGGAAATGTGCCACTCGTAATTCAAGATGGACACAAAATAGCGATTTAACTACGGTACACGGTACATTAAATTGACTATATCTCAAGACATACCGGGCATAATGACGAACACGTGTAGCCTTTGCGAATATGACAAATTCACTTCAGTTGACGCATACTTTATCTCACAGGGGCCTGTAACGCGCTCCGCTGTCCGCCCCCCTTTCGCGCTGCCCATATACGCCGCTTAGACTATACGCGCCTGCTGCACGTTAATGGTAGTATTATAGAGACAAGGGGAACAGTATGTATTCACCTTTTTACCATCGCTCGGCAATCGGACAAATTTAGCCCATTCACACCAGTAATGCTAACGATATAGCCACGGATGTATCGGCGAAGAATTCATCTTTCAATCAATTCCACAAACTCCCATCAGAACCATTCGATATACATAGCATTTAATAAATTTTTAACCACCGAGTATTATCTCCGAAGAGCGTAAATTTTCAGTTTGATCCGACTCAGTAGCAATGGCGGATATGTTTCTCTAATTCACCACCCATACAGCTTACTATCATTAAAAATCGGTCAAACGATCAACTAAACATCTGGAGCTCAGTGATTTCTTGTCGGCTAATCATTTATTTACTCATACAAATCAACACATCGTCAGTAAACAATTTTTATAGAGGCGAAATCTGTCGATAATTCTAATTTTGTTTTCATTATTTTTTTTACGATTCACGCAGCTCCTCATTTTAATATCCATTACGACCTGACCTCGATTATAATACTGAGCGGTGATTGGCTGTTTCTACTATGGCAGTCATGGAAAGGTCAGGTCGTAATGAATATTAAAATGAGGAGCTGCGTGAATCGTAAAAAAAAATGAATAAAAGTTGGAATTATCGACAGATTTCTTCTGTATAGAAATTGTTTACTGACGATGTGTTGATTTGAATGAGTAAATAAATTATTAGCCGACTAGAAATCCCTGAGCGCTAGATGTTTAGTTGATCGTTTGACCGATTTTTAATTATAGTAGGCCTAAGCCTTGCGGGTGTGAATTTAGAGGAACATATCCACCATTGTTTTTTTTTAGCCGGATCAATCCGAAAATTTACGTTCTTCGGAGACAATATTTGGTGGTTAAAAAATTATCAAATGCTATGTATGATGTATATGAATAATTCTGATGGGTGTTTGTGGTATTGATTGAAAGATGAATTCTTCGCCGATACATCTGTTGCTATATCTTTAGCATTACTGGTGTGAATGGACTAAATTTGTCCGATTGCCGAGCGATGGTAAAAAGGTAAATACCTACAGTTCCCCTTGTCTCTATAATATTACCATTAACGTGAAGCAGGCGCGTATATAGAAGCGGCGTATATGGGCAGCGCAAAAGTGGGGGCGGACAGCGGAGCGCATTACAGACCCCTGTGCTTTATCTATGCAAAATTTATTCTCTCATTTAAAAATGAGATAATCGAGAAGAACATATATAAGATAGGCCTATGTATACATGCAAAAGATTGAGAATATGGCAGAACCATATGTGTTGGTCCCAAAATTTATATACACGGACCTATATATACCGCTATATAGTGCACATATACACACATTATATGAATGGATCCATACCTGTTGGAAATTTTGGATAGGCCTATGTTTTGTTTTCATTCCCTCTGTTTGTTTTGTCGTCGCATCGTGGCATTTCGAGATACAGATTATGCGATTTCACGAGCTGTGTAGAACTGGCGATATGCAATCACAATATACACAGATCGATATTATTTATAAAGTTCCATCATGTTTCAAACACCAAAACATCACCGATACCCAACACAGTTTCTCAGTTGATATTGAAGAGGACACTCTGATTTGCATTCAGTAGATAATGTACCTGTTTATGTTGTGTATTGGCCTACTTTAAAAATTATTTTGAGATAATATTTAATCAATGGATACATTTGACGATGTCGATTGATACATTCGAAAACAAATCACAAGAAACTTTTTCAAAAATTTAATATCGTCACGAATGAAGACAACCATTATTACAGAATGATTCATCCATCTCATTTACATGAGGTCCCCAGAGGGTGAATTTAGTGACGCTATCCCGCATAGCGGGCTAGCATCACTAAGTTCACCCTCTGGGGACCTCATTCTGCTTAGGCCCTCAGCTGCTATGGTAGATCTAGGATCAGATTGAAGTTCCCCAGTTGAAGTTGTTGATGATCACCCATTGGGCACCTCGATTATGGATTTTACCTTCTGCAAATTAGGGGATATATACGCTGTGCGGGATAGCATCACTAAATTCACCCTCTGGGGACCTCATTCTGCAATGACAGACATGCTATTTGCAGACTTGGTGTCATTCACACACCAGTGGGTTTGCTTGATCAAACAGGTGAGACTTCTTGAATAATTCTGAGGTTGCTCGGAACAAAATTATACAATTTATTTCGTTATATATTCTGTATGGGAAATACATAATTGACAAATTAATCTCAAAAGGGGCAATGTCAGACAGATTCAGTTTGTGATTATATACACATTTTATGATAACATATTTTCAACCAGTTTTTCAGCGAGAAATGTTCCCCAAAATGTTGCCACGTCGAAGATTTGTTTTACAATGCCATTTTCATGTGCCTAATGTGATACTGATGATTAGAAATAAATCGGTCCCAACATGTTCTACACCAGCGCGGGGTCAAGTCATAATTTTGTACATAAGCTGCCCTACTCATGATTATATAATATAAACGGCTGACGACATTGGTGATATCGAAACGCGTTTATATACAGTCTGGCGTATATATTACAATTACCGTAAGTATCATGGTTTATTCTGTCTCTGTTCAATTCAAAACTGATACCGAAGTTGGAGATTACGAAATCCAAATCTGGCTGATCGGCTCATCATAGGGGCACAACGAGGCGCCTATCTCAATCATCGTTGTAGTATGTTATGTGAATATCCGTCTGCTCATTCCGATCAAATGGGACAAAATCACCACTATTTAATACTCACCATAACAATATTCTCTTGACAGGGTAGGTTTTCAATGATCAAAATGGCCGAAAGTAATAAAAAGATCAGAAACGAGTCTGAGCCAAAATCGTGGTGAGCCCGCTGAACCCCAGTGAGTCTGAGGGGCCGGTGTGGCGTTGTGCACCATGTTTTAAGTTATTAGATCCGACATCCACTTTGCCATATTGGCATAGTAAACCATATTAAGTAATATATAAAGCAAATAATGGTATTTCGCGAACATGCGATTTTGAACCGGTTGTGGGGACGACAGGTCGTGCCACGAATATCTACTCTGGCTAACGCCCGTATAGATCATATTCCACCAGTACAAACCCTGGGAACAGGTTCTGAACTGGACTGGTGGAATATGATCTCTTCGGGCGTTAGCCATGCAGAGTAGATATTCATGGCATGATCTATGGGGGTGCAGAAGGAAATTCCAGTGTGGACACCCGCAGCTGAGACCCTGAACGGATGGCATGGAGGAATTGATTTTCGACTCCTCTGCATCGCGGTCGCTGCTTCTAACGACCACGATGAAGTACCCTATCTATAGATTTCCGGTATGGCACACCGTGAAGTGCTAATTTTAGGAAGTTGTCTGAGTGTAAATTCTACTTTTTAACCACTTGAATCAGCGTCGCATGGGAGAGAACTCTACCTTAATACTGGTAGATTTTTGTTTAGGTTTCCAACCAGGAAGTTTGCAATTGGTCACAGCTATATATAATTATCGGTGAATGGATTCACAATAGTTGCCAATAATTATTGGCGACTTTATTGTAATACGCGGCACAATAGCGTGGAGTGAGTATTCGTCGTTGTAAAAGGTATGTCCAGCTAAAATTTCGTTTCGCAAAATGACGACGACGAATGGCATTCGTAAATGGTATTTACTAGCTCTTGTCTAGATTTACGGCAAATTACGCACTGATCGAAATTGTATGAATAAGATCATAAGATGGTATCAAGCCTGAGTTTAGTGTGTCTGTCATTTGCAGAATGAGGTGAATTTACTGACGCTGTCCGCACAACGGGCTAGCATCACCAAATTCACACTCTGTGTAGACTGGCCTGGTCTGCTATGGGAGACATACGAGTAGACTCAGATTGAAGTTCCCAAATGGTGAATATTCACACTGACCAACCGTTTCCCCGTTGTGGTGTGCGTTTGGCCGTTGTGGTGTGGAGAAACGCCGTTGTACGGTGTTTTTGGCGAAATTCGCAAGCGGATAGGAGAAGGCTGACCACCATAATCGGGATGGAGAGGTAATGTGCATATTTATTATAATGAGACCCCCACAGCCCTGAAGTAGGATATTATACCCAACGAATGAGCGCTTCCCTGCATGGCTCTCTGTTTGCGTGTACGGCTGAGAAATAGCCTACACAAAATGCCAGGGTGGGCATTCTGACCGTGGTTCCTCGACATAAAAACCTTATTTGCTCACCCCTGAACACAACTTGACACCCCGCTGGTATTCTCCACGTAAGAACAATTATCCCCGATCATGCTGGTAACGGCCACAACTCTACAATGGCCTAAATATTCAATAAAATCCCAATCGAAGTGGGTCAACAGCAGCGAAAAAATGACAACGCCGTTGTGGTTTTTATGGCAACAACGTTGTGGCGGGGCTGGTTTTTCGATTTTCGGCGATCATGCAGTATTTTGATGTTTTTGAGACCAGAACAAGGTGTTTCACGCCTATTTCGTATTGTGTATCCAAAATATTGCATGTATTATCCGTATAAACAATGTTTACTCGTGCATACATGCCATGTAACCTGTCCCCATAAACACGTTTTGTGCTCCAAATCGAACAAGTCATGCATTTTTCACAGCCAGTTATGAGGTGTTATGAACTGCCCGTTAATTGTCCATATATGCGAGACATTAATCTTCATTTTGACTTATATGCTGTATGGTTTTATGATATTTAGTGTGAATATATGACCGAGAAGTTGGTTGAAATTCTGTATAGCAGGTGGACAGATATTTCTCATTGTTTTCACCCGTGTCATGATATGTAACCTCATGCATAATGGCCTTCGAGATGACGATTGCTGTTAAAATAGTCAGACAGAATACTAAAATACAGAGTATGTTATAATAGACTTACATCAATCATAAATATATCGCAGATATTACTAGATAATATGGTATTGTCAAGTTTGTCAGTTTATGTTGTGTAAATAAAAGTCAAAACGTTACATATCCCGACTTTGTTTTGCATAACAAGGCGTACAAACTTTACGCGATAATTATGAGTTGTGTAAGAACGAACTGTTTTAATATTATTTTTATTTATGGGTTTATTGGAAGTGACATATTTAACTGCAATTCCCTCAAAAACGCATAATGTCTATTTAATTGTTATCCAACTGTTTGATCATACATAATTTTTTTTTTTTACATTCTTTGTCTTTCAGGAAAAGAAAATCAGGAGGTGTTTGGTGGCCTTCAAAAGTAAGTATGCTGAGATGCTAGCCTATTTGGATAAAAATAACATAAATTCAGAGAACAACCGACAGGGTCTCACCTAACGATTTAAATCGTAAACTTGGAAATTATTCAAGAAATAAGGTATATAAATCTCTTTTGTGACACGATTAAAGGGGTACTGTACGCCAAATGTTGTTGTTGGTTTCTATAGTCTCCGAGTCGGAGAATAAGGTAACAATTTTTTCATTATTTGAAAGTCTGTTGAGTACGAAGTAGTGTTACGGATGACAAATTTACCGGAATGCAAAAATACAAATTGTCGTTGTCGAGTAATTTTTGTACAGTTTTCAACCAAATGAATCAAATAAAAGTTATATTATAGGCATACTAGTCCCATGTAATCATTTAAGTTATTGTATCGTCGCTAGTCAGTGAGTGGCTTGAGTGTTCTCCCCGTATCATCATAATATTTTAAGCGATCGTGTGTGCGATCGGTTTAACAATCCAGTATCCCTCAATTACTTTGTTTGATTACGGAAATTCGTAATTTAATTGACGCCATTTTATGGCTCCAGTCAGGGGGGGGGGTCGGAAAAAAATTTCAGGCACGTATGGCATTTTTTCCCTTTCGATAATTTTTTGTACCCACCCACCCCCACCGCCAAATTTTTTTCCGTTTTCGGCAGTTTTTTCCGACCATTTTTTGACACCCACCCCCCCTTTTAACACTAAAACAGAGATTTGCGGGGGGAAATTCACTGTAAACAGCTGTATATGAATTTCTGTGCATACTATTTATCATGGATGTTAACATGGACATGTAAATAGGAATGAGTAATTTTGAGGTCATTCGGCCAAAAAAAATGGCTGCCAGCGGCCATCTTGGATTTCAATAATTTGCAACAAAATACAACACGATAACTGCCTGCAGTCAGTTTACCAGTTAGAATTACATTATTTCTCTCATTCAAACTGATTCAAAGTGGTTTTGAAGCCCAACTCATTGCCAAAACACTAAAACACCCACCCCGGCATACGTGCCGGAAGAAATTTTTTCACCCCCCCCTGCTCCAGTCATAAATTCAATTTATATCAAATTATAAACTTTTAAATTATTAAATTTTAAGATAGCCTATTAACCTGAGCGTTTACAGAATACATCTTCGACTCAAATTACTTATGTTTCTATATATTATCGATATTAGATCGTTGTTGTCACCGGAAATTTAATGAAAATGGCGTACAGTACCCCTTTAAGACATTGTTTCGGCAATGGATTACTTCTTCCCATAGAAGGTTCATTCTCACACGTTTTTTAATTAATCTGATATGGATAATATCAATGTTTTGTTTAATACTCATCGATTTTGTGCAGTAGCTTCGACGTGGAAATTAAATAAATGACCGTTGTGCGTAGTTCGCGTAACCGGTAATCGAGTTCACGGATCTCCAGTGTGATTATGTAGAGAGGAAAATTGGTTGAGCTATAACATTATTTCATACAGTGGTGATTATATGTCGAGTATGACGATATTGTATGCATTAATATAAGAAGAATCAATTGCTGTATGATATATTCATATCAATATGGTTACAAATCACGAGTATACAATGATAGAAGGAGTATGACAAGCCCCACCACGCCTAGTCACAATATGGCACAACCTCACGCTTATCTCACCAAGGGGATACATGTTATTCCAATTTCCTCATGTTGTGGTCAGTGGGTTATTGTTTTTCGATTTTCGGAAATTGGACATCGGATTGCAGATTCCATTTGGATACGATATCCTAAGCGTATATTTGCACACGGATAAAATACAACAGGCACATTTCTGGTGAGCATATGGAGCTATAGGTAACCAAGAATAAAACACAGCCCCGGTTTCCTGAAATTTATACAGTGAAAACAAATGCTGGCCATTCTGGGTGGGGTTTGAAGGGGTACAGTATGGTTTATGGGGAGTAGGTCAAGTGGTATTATATTACTGCTAGTCTCTAGTTTCATTTGTAAAATATGATTTTTAGTTTAGTAATTATTTATGGACATCATAATTCATGATGTGTCACATTTGGTGTCAAGGGTGATTTAGTGTTCAGTGAGGGCTTTTTATTTTGTTTTGTTTAGTATTTTTGTTTTGTTCCTTGTTTGTTTGTTTGTTTGTTTTTTTTTTAACAGGGAGTATATATATAAACAAAACAAAATAAGTTTGATAAGAAGTATATACTGATTGATATTGAGTAATTTGTTTACATACATTATTTTAATTATATATTCATTATTATTTATTCAATTTAGTCTAGTATAGTATATGATACTTAGTCTGCACATGTGGCACATCATATGGAAGTAAAATATGTTTACTGTAGAGTTCATTATATTTAGCTTGTGGATAGTTGATTGTGGGAAGTGTGGATTGTAGTGACTAGTCAATTTAGGACCTATTAGCATGATATTCATGAATAATACACTGACATTTCGTATTTTGGGAATATGGATGGTTACCACTATACAATAATGTACATATACAACTCTACACCATGCCTAATATTCTAGGATTTATCCTGGATCTAAAGTTTGACAACTTATAGTTCAAAACATCACTTCAAAAATATAATTCTGTGGATGGGTGGTTTTGTGGTGTGGTGTGGTGGGTGGGTTATCACCACTAGTTAATTCTAACTGACTAGTATTATACAACCCCCCCCACACACTTTGTTCATAATACGTCAGTATTCCAATAGATAATCATCACTAATTGATTTATAACATTTTATATAGTAATTATAACATGATTTATTTAAAACCATATTTGTATGATAATTATAACATGATTTATTTAAAACCATTTTTATATATTAATTATAACATGATTTATTTAAAACCATTTTTATATAGTAATTATAACATGATTTATTTATAAGGTTGCTTTGAATATTTTGGTCTAGAAGTGCATTCTTGTACACTGATGAAATTAAATCTTAGTCAGTCTGAACATTTGGAAAATCACAGAAAATTTAGAACATGTTCCGTTTTTTGACTACATGTAATTCAAAACAACATTTACAACAAGTTTCACTTGGTGGGGGACTGTGGGTGTGTGAGGTGGGTTGTCATCACTAGTTAATAACCTTCTCGCATTATACACTTATGTCATTCATAATATTTTAGTATTTAGTATTTGTTTTATATTTAGTACATATTATGAAATATTAAGTGGTACATACATATAGATATACACATATATATATGCATATATACATACACATATATACATATATACATACGTATACACACATATGCCCACATACATACATATACATACCCAAAATACATACTCATGCATATACATATACATGTACACACATACATATATATTGTTATGGATAAACATTACATATGCATATGTTATACATTTTTTTCAGAAGATATATTTGAGCGGATTGGTGGGGCAACATAAAATAAACAAGTCTAGTATTCATCTTTGCTTCTCATGTTGCAGGAATTAAAAAAAGGATAATGAGATATATGCCCTTGTGACACAATGGACATAGACTGCTTTATTTTGTGCAAAATGTCAGAGCTAATTATGCATTTTGCTCATATGAAACGATGAGAAACAAGTTGCAAGTTTAGCAAAAATTTATAGCTCATAAATTGATTCATTTTCGAACAAACATGGTGATCTTTAGTCAATGTTCACTTCACTGTAATCATGAATGGAAGTGGATGTTGTGTATTGCAGTGATAATATTACCAGGTTGCCTCTGCATTTAATATAGATATATAAAGTATGGGTAATTTTAATCAAATGCAGTTTAAGTCATTAGTGAGTAGTATATAGTTGTAGATATATATTTCCAACAAGTTCCACATACAAAACATCTTGTTGTGGTGAATAATGATATTCATATATCTGTTGCTGCCTTTATGTGCTTAATACTTCCATTTGCAGCATATTTAACCAGAACTTTTCCTCCAGTTGACCAGGCATCTTCCACTTGTCCATTATCTTGTGCCTTCTTTAGAAGGATGTTGTTTTTAAGTGTTAAGTCCTCCTTTATAACTATGCCACTTCCCTTAAGCATTCTTCTAACCTTCATAACATCCAGTTTGTCCATTCTGTTCACAAACTTCACAATCATTGGTCTGTTTTGATCTTTTGTAGGTTCTCCCAGCAATGCTCACATCTTTAGTTACAATTTTGAGGTTCAGTTTTTTATTGCACACATCAACCACTTTATCAATACAGTCTTCAATTTTCTCCTGAGAACAGTCTCCCCCGATTCCATATATCCCCACACTCTCTTGTCTAGTATGCTGTTCCAAGTTATTCACTTCTGTTTTTAGTGCTACTACTTCCTTTTCTAGTCTTGTGGTGTTTTCATCTCTTTCACTGTCTTTTTGTCTGATAGTTTCAATTTCTTTCTTCATCTCGTCATACTTTTTGTTCATATCAAATATTTCACTTTCATGTTTGGATTCCAGAGTATTTATTTTAGTTTCAAATTCTGTTTTAACATTGTCAATAAGTGAATTAACAGTTTCAGTTGTTACCAGTGGGAAAATAGCAGCTTCCAAATCTTGTTTAGTAACAACATTGTCCAATTTGATGTTCATCTCTTTGAGGAGTTCAGCAATTTGCTTTTCTGCTGGATCAATGTGTGTGGATGGTTTCACCTATTTATCAGAAGCAAAGTTTTTCATCGATGTCTGACCTGATTCTGCAGTTTTTTGTTTTTTTGGGTGGGACATTAGATTTGAATTTGGTATTAGTAACGTTTGGTAGCGTACCCTTGTTCAAACTATCGTCGTTACTGGACGTTGAACTTGTCAGATCGCGTTTTGGTGGCATCACTATAGCTGATAACACGACGATAGGAGACTCAACTTTCGAGTAATAAAGTTTCTGTCTGGGGTCAAATTACTAACTTGAAGACTCACTATAGTGTAGAGTGTTGATATCTAAATTCAATTGTCAATATTGAACGGCTGTAGCGTATATCTAATGTCTATATTCTGTCCGATTAACCTGCCACGTCGAAAACAAACTTACACGGCCGCCATTGTTGTGGTTGTTGAGGTTTTATCACAAATAAATATGTTTTGCGTTTTCACTTATTCTCCCTATATGTAGGCAATTTATAATTTTAAACTGAACATCTACTTGCTCCTTTTATCGAGGTACATGTATAATATATATGTTACAATTATGACATTTATAATGACACCAAAGACACAATTCACATAGTTCGCAGCATATTTTATTTTATATTTATAAAACCACTGCCATGAGGTTACTATTAACCAGTGTTTAGTCAGGCAGCTAGGTATACCCTTGTGGAGTATGTGAAGGAGCAGTGACATGGACAGTCAACGTATGAGTATGCTGCGATAGCTGTGATGTTTGGCATCACTACTCATGCGTAGACCTAGACACAGCAGAAGTCCACTCACTAGAAGAAAGACCCACCAAAGAATGGAAATGCATGAAATGTGACAGCATCAACATCGAGAGCTTCACATTCCATAGCTATGCAGTCAATACCTCCAACTACTACCAAACACTAAGCCATCTAGACAGCTCCATCCGAAGTATGAACTAAATTTTCGACCCGACCAATACTAGCAGTCCCAAAGCAGACACAACTCTAGGCTCAGCATCAAGATCGAACAGATTAGCATCCCAAAATACCTCTAACACCAAGGAAAGACAATCTCAGATTGCTAATTGTTAATTGTAGAAGCCTAGTCAGCAACAAAGCGGAAATGGAAATTGTAACCACCTACATAAAGCCTGACGTTATCATCGGTACAGAGTCATGGCTAAAATGAAAGAAGCCAGGTAAAGAACCAGCTCAAAATGCCATCAAGTCAGCTGAAGTCTTTCCTGAAGACTATACTGCCTATAGGAATGATCGAGATACGACGGGTGGAGGAGTCTTCATTGTCATTCACCAGGAAGCAGTTGCAATAGAGAAGACAGAATACATCACCAACTGCGAAATTGAATGGATTAAACTGTCAATACAAGGAGGCAAGGATATACACGTAGGAAGTTTCTACATGGCACATCGATCCAAATCAGACCTAGAAAATCTAGAAAAATCCATCAAAGCACTGATGAAAAAGACTGACTCCAGTTTCATCCTCGGAGGAGATTTTAATCGTCCTGACATCGACTGGGATACAATGACTGTACGGCCAGGGGCACAAGACCGAGAGATTCAGAATGACCTCATCAACAACGTGTGTGCGAAATTAGGACTAAAACAGGTACAGGAGGACCCAACCAGGGAAGGAAACCTACTGGACCTAATCATAACAAACAACCCATCACTAATAAAATCAACCACTACAATACCTGGCATATCAGACCACAATATGATCATTGCTGACTGTTCTCCAACTCCGTCCTACAACAAACCAGTACAGAAAACTAGATATCTATTTCACAAGGCAAATTGGACTGACATAGCTGCAGATGTGGAGAAGATAGCGGTGCAAATAGAAGATTTTGCGACAGATACCAACATCGATACCATGTGGAACTACTTTCGCGATTCCATCAAAGAAGTCGTGGAAAATAGAGTGCCAAAAGCACCAAGATGTCGACGTAAACAACTACCGTGGATAAATAGAAGACTCAAACTACTCCTAAAAGACTACACAGGAAAGCTAAAGAAGCAGGAAGTTGGAAAGTGTACAAATACCACCAGAAGATATGTAGAAGAGAATTGAGGAAAGCATAGCAAGAACATATAAACACCATACTAAAGAAGAGGAAGGAAAAGAAAACATCCAAACCTTTTTGGAGCTACATGAATGCCAGAAAACAAGAGAGAACAGGTACGCCACCGCTAAAAACAGGAACATCACTCACAAACGATGCAAGAGAGAAAGCGGAGCTACTAAATAAACAATTTCAGTCGGTTTTCACCATAGGCACTGATGAAGAGCTACCATCAATACCGCAGAACAGTATAAACATCAAGACACTGGAAATCACAGAAGAAGGGATAAAGAAGCTTCTGGAAGATATCAAACCATCAAAGGCACCAGGTCCAGACAACATCCCTAATAAAGTACTCAAAATACTGGCCAATGTATTGGCGAAACCCATCACCACCATTTTCAACAAATCCATATAGACAGGCACCCTTCCAGAAGACTGGCTGAACGCAAACATAACACCAGTTTATAAGAACGGGGATGTACACCAACCATCAAACTACAGATCAGTTTCACTTACTTCAACATGCTGTAAACTACTAGAGCACGTCCTGTGTAGACACATCCGCGACCATCTGGAACTCTGCAACCTACTTACTGATAGAAACCACGGATTTAGATATGGCCACTCATGTGTAACCCAGCTTGTAAACACCACACAAGATCTACTATCGTCTTTCGACTCGGAGAAACAAACATGCAGATATGGCAATTCTCGACTTTTCAAAGCCTTTGACACGGTACCACACCAGAGTCTATTATACAAACTGAAATCGTACGGAATCACCGGACCTATACACACCTGGTTGACAAGCTTCTTAACAAAAAGGCATATGAGAGTAGTGCTGGAAGGAGAAACATCCAAAAGTGTTCCAGTGGAATCGGGAGTACCCCAAGGCACAGTACTAGGACCTCTACTATTCCTCTACCACATCAATGACCTTCCAAAAGCAGTCAAATCAGAAGTAAGACTCTTTGCTGATGACTGCATCCTATACCGCCAGATAAATAGCCACCAAGACCACATCAAACTACAACAGGACCTGACATCACTAGAAGAGTGGGCAAAAACCTGGGGGATGAGATTGAATGACGGAAAATGCTCCATAATGTCCATGAAGAACAAGGACAAGAACAAAACATCGTTCATCTACCAACTTGACAATCAAATTCTGCAAACAGTCAAACAAAGCGTTTACCTAGGATTGAACATCACAGACGACCTAAAGTGGACAACGCACATATCCAAGATCACAGGACGAGCCAATAACACCCTAGGCTTCCTACGCAGAAATATACGAAGAGCGGATAACAAATCTAGAGAGACAGCATATAGATCTATGGTAAGAACATCACTCGAATATGGAGCTGAAATATGGGATCCCGCCGCAGTAGGAGAAATAGAGAAGTTAGAAAAAGTACAGAGAAGAGCGGCTAGATTCATCACCAACAACTATAGAGACAGAGAAAAAGGCGCAGTAACCAGCATGATAGATGGCCTAAGGTTAGGCTCACTAGAGTCCCGCAGAAAGATGAAGAGAATAGAACTCTTCGGCAAGGTGGTTGAGGGTAAAATCCCAGCCACACACACACATGACTTACTAAAGGAAAAGAAAGGACGGAAGATTCGAGCAAAACAATTTCCAGACCATAAAAGTTATAACATAATTTCGAGCCAAGAGTGTATCAACTCACGATCGTTCGAACCAATAAGAGCCAACACGGACCAATATAACCATTCATTCTTCGTGAGAACGATCAGCGACTGGAACAGTATAGAAGAATATGCATGCTCTGGGACCACACCAGGATCAACATCAGAGTAGTAGCAACGACGCGACAACAGCCGAGAGGCTCCTGTGCCGGATAAATACAGATACAGATACCCCATATGGACCCCCCAGGAATCCTCCGGACCGATTTTTTTTATCTACCTGGATACCTCTAGAGTAGAATTCCGGATGTTAACAAGAAATCAACCTGGCCGCATATGACGTAATCCAAGATGGCGCCCATGAGGGTCGGAAAATTTCGCGATTTTACCCTATGTCTATGTATATGACGATTGTGGAAAAAATAATTGAGATATGACATTAAAGTGAATTGCATTTTGTTCCTTATATATTTCTATGTTAACTGATATCAAATTTGTAAATTAAAATCCAAGATGGCCGCCAGAATATGGCTCAGAATTTGAGAAATTAGAATGTTTTTCAACAATTTGTTCAGAAAAAACACAAAACCAATCATGATATGACAGAAATATGTGAACATTATGACGTTTATATGACCGCAAGTAATCCTTCAATATCATCTGACAAAAAAATCTGCTATCGACAACTCAGGAAGAAAACAAAATGGCCGCCAGTGCGATCACCCGCAACAGTCGGTACATTTCGCGATTTTACCCTATGTCCAGTTATATGATTGTGGGTAAACCATTCGCTGTATTACATGTGGTGTATTCCTCGTACTTTTCTGGTGTCAATGATGCCAGTAGAGACCCAAAATGGCCGCTATTATATGCCTTAATTTAGAGAACATGCCTGTCTGTTTTTTTTTTACAGAGATCCTATTATAAATAATACTTAAGTATTGTTTTTAAGTAGTTTTTAAATGTTCCCGACCAATTTCATGGGTCCGCTTCATTTCTTGTTCAAGGTCTTTCAGGTATTGACTGGTATCAGTTTTAGGCTGAGTTTCTTTCGTAAACTTAAACACCAAGTCTACTGGGTGATTAACTTCACGTCCCAACATAAGTTTAATTGGGGTTTGTCTGTGCACTGATGATCTTAGCGCGCCCGCTATTTGGGGAAGGAATTTGTACCAGTTTCGTTGGTTTCTGTCAACGAAACATCGGACCGCATTCATCAGGGTCCGATTTTGACGTTTCACCTGGCCATTTGCCAAAGGTCGATAAGGGGTCGTTCGGCTTTTATGTATTTGGAGTAACTCGCAGATCGCGAGGAAAAGTTTACGTTCAAAACATGGGCCCTGGTCCATCAAAGTTTGCAAGGGGCATCCGAAGCGTGCAAATAATTCATTTACCGCCGCACATGCCATCGTTTCTGCGGTCTGATCAGGAAGGGGAATACACTCCACCCACTTAGTAAACTGATGCGTGATCACCAGAATGTATTTGTCATCCTGTTCACTGAGTGGTATTGGTCCCAGGAAATCCAGGGCACCCTGTCCATTGGATTACCCGCATGGAATGTTTGCTTTTCCCATTTGGCATGCCTCGATGGTTTCTTCCATCGATTGCATTGGGGGCAGGCCCCTGTGAATGATTCAATGTCTTGAGTAATTCCATGCATAGAAGTACTTTTTGGCTCTAGCTTTGGTACGCACCACGCCCTGATGACCAGAAGCGGGTATAATTCAGAGAACATGCATGTTTTACCTGATATGGAACCCGCGAGTTCTCAGGACTTATTTTTGTATGTACCTGGACACATCTAAAGTAGCACTTTGAATGTTAACAAGAATCGTCTTGGCCGCACATGACTTAATCCAAAATAAGAGGGTGAACAATTATGCAAATTACCCCTAAGTTTATAGTCAGATTAGAAAAAAGCTATATGAGATATTAAATTGAGGTAAATTGCGTTTTGTTCCTTATACCATTCCACGTATTGTATTATGTGTTCTGTTCAGAGAGTATAAAACCATCCTATCTACCCCCGCCAACGCGGAGGAATCAGGCACCAGGGCCATTGAAAATAAATCATGTCACGAATGTGTGACAATTTGTATGTAAACGTTACAACAAGTAGCTCCAACCTCAACATTATTCATCATGAACAGACGCCCCGAGTTGCCTATGGTCAACAAGACGGGCACCAACTCGTATTTATTAATCCTGATATAATAGGATTCAACATCTTTGTCGTCAGAGCTTTCGCTGTTTCCTTCGACAAGCAAATCGTGGAGTGTTGGTGGAAGAATGCCACATTCGGACCACAGTGTCTCTAAAATTCCTTCGTCATCTGTCCATTCATTTTCCAATGGTGACGGAATAGTGTGCTAATTCACATGCGACAGTTTCAGTTGACCAACACGGAAGTTCACCCGTTTTATGTGAGGCGTCAGCGACCTCTTACGTGGTGGCATTTTGGATAAGTCAACTTTTGATGACTTGGTGCCGATTAGTTCACCTTTCCCAACCATCTATATCAGCATCAAATATCTCACCGTGTCAACGTTCTTCGCTCTATAGGAAATCCAAGTCCATAATGCGTCTTATTACCATGCCAGGTATATGCCTACCATCAAGTCTTGGTCAAAGATGAGGAGTTTCTAGGAAGAATTGTCAGTCAGGATGGGGTTAAACTGAATGACGAGTCCCTAGAAACAGTTAAAAACTGGCCAATCCCACCAAGTACCAAGGAAGTAGAAAGCTTTTGTGGCCTTGTGAACTACCATCGGGCTTTTGTCAAAAGTTATGGCGAGATAGCTAGACCATTATATGCCCTCACTGGAAAACAGCCATTCATATGGGGGAAGAACAGCAGGAGGCCTTTAATACACTCAAGGCTCTCTGGTGTCTCCTCCAGTCTTGGCACTACCCAACAGTAAAGACTCCTTTGTCCTGGATTGCGATGCTAGTGGGTGGGCCGTCGAGGCGGAGCTCTTGTAGATCATAGGGGGTGAAGAACGAGTGATTGCCAATGGTAGCTTTATCCTTACCCCGGAGCAAAGCCAGTATTGCACACCCCGGAAAGAACTCCTGGCTGGCATACGGTTTAACCGGCAATTCCGTCACTACCTTTTGGGCAAGCCCTTCCTTCTAAGGACGGATCATAGCAGCCTCAAATGGTTGATGGATATCAAGAGCCCCCAGGGTCAAATAGCTAGATGGTTGGAGGAGCTCAGCCAATATGACATAGTGGTTGAGCACCGAGCGGGAAATAAGCATGTATATGCTGACGCCCTCTCCCGAATACCAACTGAGGTCACTTGCCAGCAGTATACCGCGGGCTGTGACCTTAACAAGTTGCCATGCAATGGCTACAAATACTGTCAGCATCTCCAGCGAAACTGGGCTAGATTTGAAGAGGAAGTTGTGCCTTTAGCCGAGGGGTCATGGGAGTTTGTAACTGAGAATGACCAAGTGACTCCATCTGTCTCAATGGTAACCTCCGCTAATTACTCAGGGGAGGAATGCTGGCAAGATGGATTCCAAGGGCTGCCTTGGGACCCAGGAGGCGACTGGTCGGATTGCGAGCCATGGATGGGTTGTGTCTGCCCAGAAACTGGATGGATGCACTCAAAATTGGACTTGCATTACCACTATATACATAAGACAAAGGTAAATGTGAGACAAGTTACAAGTTCAGATCCCGACCTAAGCTTGGCCGGTATATGCACCCTAGTTGAACTGGGGAAACAACGTAAGGATCCGGATCTATCCCCAGTCACTGCGTGGATAGAATCCGGTTAAGAACCAACAGAGGGTGAATTATTCCATTAAGGCCACTAAATATATCTGGATTAATCGTCAGAGATTTGTGATAGTAAATGAATTACTGTACAAGATAAAAAGGAATGGGGAGCAGGTTTTAGTCATTCCCAGCCAATTTGCGGCTGAGATCTTGACTATGGCTCATGATATACCCGCTTCTTGTCATCAGGGCGTGGTGCGTACTAAAGCTAGAGCCAAAAAGTACTTCTATGCATGGAATTACTCAAGACATTGAATCATTCATATGGGCCTGCCCCCAATGCAATTAAGGGAAGAAACCATCGAGGCATGCCAAATGGGAATTGCAAACCTCCCATGCGGGTAGTCCAATGGTAAGAGTGCACCTGGATTTCCTG
Organism: Siphonodentalium dalli; assembly: GCA_032622095.1. Classification (NCBI taxonomy): domain Eukaryota; kingdom Metazoa; phylum Mollusca; class Scaphopoda; order Gadilida; family Siphonodentaliidae; genus Siphonodentalium; species Siphonodentalium dalli. Next base: position 69,882,508 of record CP136063.1, read on the forward strand.
GGACCATTGCCACTTGGTGAACAGGATGACAAATATATTCTGGTGATCGCGCATCAGTTTACTAAGTGGGTGGAGTGTATTCCCCTTCCTGATCAGATCGCAGAAACGATGGCATGTGCGGCGGTAAATGAATTATTTGCACGCTTCGGATGCCCCTTGCAAATTTTGACGGACCAGGGCCCATGTTTTGAAAGTAAACGTTTCTGTGCGATCTGCGATTTACTCCAGATACATAAAAGCCGAACGACCCCTTATCGACCTTCGGCAAATGGCCAGGTGGAACGTCAAAACCGGACCCTGATGAATGCGGTCCGATGTTTCGTTGACAAAAACCAACGAAACTGGGACAATTTCTTCCCCAAATAGCGGGCGCGCTAAGATCATCAGTGCACAGACTTACTGGCCAAATCCCAAATAAACTTATGTTGGGACGTGAAGTTAATCACCCAGTAGACTTGGTGTTTAATTTTACGGAAAAAAAAACTGATACTTAAGTATTATTTATAATAGGATCTCTGTAAAAAAAAAAAAGACAGGCATGTTCTCTAAATTATGGCATATCATAGCGGCCATTTTGGGTCTCTACTGGCATCATTGACACCAGAAAAGTACGAGGAATACACCACATGTAATACAGCGAATGGTTTATCCACAATCTTCATATAACTGGACATAGGGTAAAATCGCGAAATGTACCGACTGTTGCGGGTGATCGCACTGGCGGCCATTTCGTTTTCTCCCTGAATTGTCGATTGCAGATTTTTTTGTCAGATGATATTGAAGGATTAGTTGCGGTCATATAAATGTCATAATGTTCAAATATTTGTGACATATTATAATTGGTTTTGTGTTTTTTTCTGAAACAATTGTTGGAAAAAAATCGAATTTCTCAAATTCTGAGCCATATTCTGGCGGCCATCTTGGATTTTGATTTACAAATTTGACATCAGTTAACGTAGAGATATATAAGGAACAAAATGCAATTCACTTTAATGTCATAACTCAATTGGTTTTTCCACAATCGTCATATACATAGACATAGGGTAAAATCGCGAAATTTTCCGACCCTCATGGGCGCCATCTTGGATTACGTCATATGCGGCCGGTTGATTTCTTGTTAACATCCGGAATTCTACTCTAGAGGTATTCAGGTACATACAAAAATCGGTCCGGTCCGGATGAGTCCTGGGGGGGGGGGGGGTCCATAGGGGGTGTACCTAGCTGCCCGACTAATTGGTGTGTGAAGTCAGGCTGGGTGTAAACTAACGAACATTAGTTAATGGGAGGTCTATGGTCATTAATGCTCATTTCAATGTTTGGGGTTTCAGAGAAATATGTATCATAACCATCGCCAAGTAGGATAGTTTGTGTTAAATTCCAAAGAGGACCTTCAAATTTATCATTCCAACTAGATTTCTGGTAGATAGCACCCTCTGATGTAGGGGGTGTACCTAGCTGCCCGACTAATTGGTGTGTGAAGTCAGGCTGGGTGTAAACTAACGAACATTAGTTAATGGGAGGTCTATAATCATTAATGCTCATTTCAATGTTTGGGGTTTCAGAGAAATATGTATCATAACCATCGCCAAGTAGGATAGTTTGTGTTAAATTCCAAAGAGGACCTTCAAATTTATCATTCCAACTAGATTTCTGGTAGATAGCACCCTCTGATGTAGGGGGTGTACCTAGCTGCCCGACTAATTGGTGTGTGAAGTCAGGCTGGGTGTAAACTAACGAACATTAGTTAATGGGAGGTCTATGGTCATTAATGCTCATTTCAATGTTTGGGGTTTCAGAGAAATATGTATCATAACCATCGCCAAGTAGGATAGTTTGTGTTAAATTCCAAAGAGGACCTTCAAATTTATCATTCCAACTAGATTTCTGGTAGATAGCACCCTCTGATGTGATTTCAAAGCTAAAAAATTAATCGCCATTTAATTAGTATATACACGCGGTTATTTGCCTATACAATTGGCAGATACTGTTTTGGGCTTGCAATATGATGTATATATAGTAACAAAACATGCAAATTGCAATTTGCACGACAGTGTTCCTGCAATTAGCTGTACACCAAATAATTATGTCTAGAACCCGAAGCCACGACAAATAGTTTTCACGGCTGGCTCAACCAATTTTGGTGGCTGGTTATCTAGCTAAGCCGGCTCAGTCGCGACGTTCGTGGCTGACGAAATATGGCGGCTCAGCCGGCTTAGACGTTATCATTCTGCGTATTTCGCTTCCGAAATTTTCCCAATCCCCGGTTATAGACACCCGCTTGTTTTTGGCGTTTGTTGTGAACCCGTATAATTCCAGACCATGCGTATTCTTTTGGTGTTGGGCTTTTCCATTATGGCGAAATACACGAAGGACTCAGTAAAGGACTCGCAGTGATGCACTATGTAGTTTCCCATCTATCTAATCGGTATATTAGTTACATTGGGACTTCTGTCGACTTCCGACGGCTATATCATCACTGGCATCTTGCGATATATGCACGCATCATTGAATGCTGAATCCGATAGTATTGATATATAATATTTCAAACTATTTTCTATTCTCTTCTACAGGTTATGTGCATATATTGACAAATGTCAGCGATGTCTGAGACTGAGATCGTGTCGAAATAAATAATTTATACGTTAAACCCTTTCAATACTGAATGGATGTTCCCACTCCGTTATATGAAAGCATGCATTGAAATAGTCTATTCCACAATGAGAGGCCCCGGGTATTCTGATAGTGTAGCAACCATACCGTGTCCATACGAGTATGCCAATATTAGGCAATGCGGGTTAGTTATTTGCGATTCGCAGTACAGTTGTCCTTAACATATAAGTCCATGCACATGGCTCAGCCATTTTACAATTCCGGCAGCGGAGATTTTTTCATGCGGCTGGCGTTAGAGATAATATGGCTGCCGCCGGCTTGTGGCCAATATGGCTGGCGGCGGCGGCGTGTGATGGCGGCTTCGGGCTCTAATTATGTCTTTCGGCAATAATTTTAACAAACAGCCGAAAAACTCAAGTTTTGTGCTATGTAAGTCAGTGTGGACCTTTATTACGTCATGTCCATAGCAATATGTAAACATTCAGACGTTTTAGTTATAAGAAAATCGGTGTTTATCAGACCAAGTTGCAGACGATTCGTATAATTTCACCTAATAATTGTGATTTCTGAGGACGTACTTTATATCCAGAATTTATAGATAGTATACTCTACCATTAATCAGAGGGATTTTATATTCCTGATGTGTCATGGTTTTTAACAATCACGAATGTTCGGTAAAAAATGTAGGTATATTGTGTAACAAATGAAAATTTCCTGCATAATTTCCGGTGTCGGATATACACAGTGGTATTGTAACCTTACCCGGCTATGGTGTCTATTGATGCGAGAGATTATTACGCCACCGTAGTGTGGTGTTTCTAGCTTTTGGTTTTTTGATATCGCATGGTCGATCGATAATTCACTGGGTGATTGTACATTCGGCAAACCTCGTCAGATTCCGTCACCGTTTCATCGTACCGATAATTACGAGAGTACAACTAAGATTGGCACATGTGTTTACGTCACCGGTGTAATTGTGGGGACATGCTTCTATTATGAAGGTTTGCTATCCCGAAGGTCCGCTATTCCGAAGGTTCTCTATTCCGAAGGTTTTTGTTATTTTTAGGTTAATTCTATATTTTAAAGTATTGAGACTAATTTGAGAGGGTTCATTTTCACAAAGATTCTTTATATGGAGTGTGCGCTCACATCCGAACTGATCATGGGCGCACATCGATACAGATACAGGAGGAAATAACTTAACTTAGAACATTAAATGTGATTTTGTTTTGTTTTCGCTGGTTTTCTTGAGATTTTATGTCATTACGTGGGCCCATACCTTTGAATTCTTGGCATATACTATGAATGTTGTGGTATATATGGACCCTCCCGCATTGGGACATGACATAGGTTCAGTTGACTTAAGTGGTGTTCTGTGTGTGCTCCAATTTGGAGTTCAATATTTTAAGGGCCAAGTTTAGAATTTTATGGGTCCATACCTTTGAACTCTGGGCATATAATATGAATATTGGGGGGCATGTCTCTATTCCGAAGGTTCACTATCCCGAAGGTCCACTATTCCGAAATTTCTCTGAATGTTCGCTATTCCGAAGGTTCACCAATCCGAAGGTTCGTTATTCCGAAGGTTCTGTGTTCCAAAGATTTTTTTTATTTTAAGGTTAATTCTATATTCTAAAGTAACGAGAGGGTTCATTATCACGAAGATTCTTTTTATGAAGGAAATAACGTAAAACATTAAATGTGATTTTGTTTTGTTTTCGAGGGTTTTCTTGAGTTTAATGTCATTACGTATGACCTTATTTCTCATTACATATTCACGCCAAGGAGCCCCTCAATAATCTGAGGCAAGAGTACGCCTGCTAAAGGCGAATTATAACAGTTGGGGGTATAACGCTCAATAAATACTGGAGGCTATAACAAACTGCGCAGTAGAATATCGCTGAATGGACGAGTATGAGATGAGCCTAAATGCAATTGTGACTTTGTTTAAAGGCCCACTTAATTTTCGAGTCATTAATTTTTTATAGTATATACGGTTTTAATAACAATTTATGACATAAAATTTGAATAAACTACTATAATTCATCACCATTTGAAAGGCAGAATACTTCTATCTCCTAGTTTGAAACACCTTCAAAATACCGCGTCGTATATCTAGCAATTAGCAACCAACATGTCCTCCTCGGCTTTCCATAGAATTCAACGTAATTTGATACTTATGGGTATTTGTGTCCGGGAAGTGTTTTGAACGGGTCAAATCGTGACCCCGACCTGACCTTGACCATTAAAACTGTCAATGCAAGGTCAATTTGGGTAAAACGGACAAATTTCGGCGAAATTTGATACCTAGGGATACTTTGGTCCGAGGAGAGTTTTGAACGGGTCAAATCGTGACCTCGGCCTGACCTTGACCTTCAATATGGCCAATCAAAGGTCAACTCGGATAAAACGGATAGATTTCGACGAAATTTGATACCTATGGGTACTTTTGTCGGGGGGGGGGGGTGTTTTGGACGGGTCAAATCATGACTCTGACCTTACCTTGACCTTCAAAATTGTTAATTAAAGGTCAAGTTGGGTAAAACGGACGGATTTCGACGAAATTTGATACCTATGGGTAGTTTTCTACGGGTGGGGGTGTTTTGGACTGGACAAATCATGACCCTGACCTGACCTTGACTTTCGAAATAGTCAATTGAAGGTCAAATCGCACCTTTCACCGGAAAGCAGATGGGAAACAGCCCGGGTGAAGTCGGGCCTATCAGCTTGTGTAATAAAGAAGACAGTTTGATGAAAGTAATGTATATATGCCACGAGAAACGGGAAAACTTGAAATATGGAAGTACGCAAATTTCCCGCATAAAATTTGAAAGCTAGTTTATAGAATAATTGTATTATTATTTATATTTATGGCTAATAATACGATCTTGGTGGCGTTACCATTTCTGACTATGGTTTTCTTGTTTCCATTGCGAAAGTAGAACCAGAATGAATCATAGCCGTTGAGAGTGTTGTTAAAGGGGTACTCTGCGCCATTTTCATTAAATCCCCGGTGATTACATGCAACGATCTACGGATCTAATATCGATAATATATAGAAAACTAAGTAATTTGAGTCGAAGATGTATTCTGTAAACGTAAAGGTTAAAGGTACTCAACCCGATAAAACTCCTCTCAATTACTATTTCAATGGCTTCGGGGGTCAAAAATATTTGATTCGAGTCGAGGAAGTCACCCATCAAAGCTCAGATTTGTTAGATATCGATTTTAGAAATCTATTATTTTTCATTATCGTGAATTCTTTCTGGCCCAGTACGTAGTCAATTAATTATTACCACTTGATTATAGAGTTATCCATCCTTGTCTGTTTGAATAGAATTTTGGCGTAAAATCTCGAGCATGTTACCAAATTGACGGCAGTTATAAGTACTCATCTCGAGAACATAAGAATTTTCAAAAATCAATATCTAATAACTCTGAGCTTTGTTTGATGGGTTCCTCGACTCGAATCAAATATTTTTTACCCCCAAAGCCAAAGAAATAGTAATATAGGACCCTCTGATCGGATTGTTGTTGTTGGAATCTGTTGAGATGGGGACCCTCTTTACGGGTTGAGTACCTTTAATAGGTTATCTTGAAATAAAAGTTTATAGTTGGATATAAATTTAATTTATGGCTGGAGTCATAAATTAAATTACAAATTTCCGTGTACAAGATTTAATCAAAATAATACACGGATAGTGGATTGGGCAAAGAGTGGCACATATGATCGAATACAAAATTATGTTGATAAGGGCGTAAACTCAAGCCACTCACTGACTAGTGACTATACAATGACTTAAAGGTACTCAACCCGTAAAGAGGGTCCCCATCTCAACAGATTCCAACAACAACAATCCGATCAGAGGGTCCTATATTACTATTTCTTTGGCTTTGGGGGTAAAAAATATTTGATTCGAGTCGAGGAACCCATCAAACAAAGCTCAGAGTTATTAGATATTGATTTTTGAAAATTCTTATGTTCTCGAGATGAGTACTTATAACTGCCGTCAATTTGGTAACATGCTCGAGATTTTACGCCAAAATTCTATTCAAACAGACAAGGATGGATAACTCTATAATCAAGTGGTAATAATTGACTACGTACTGGGCCAGAAAGAATTCCCGATAATGAAAAATAATAGATTTCTAAAATCGATATCTAACAAATATGAGCTTTGATGGGTGACTTCCTCGACTCGAATCAAATATTTTTGACCCCCGAAGCCATTGAAATAGTAATTGAGAGGAGTTTTATCGGGTTGAGTACCTTTAATGAGTATAATGGACTATTTGCATATAATATAACATTTATATGATACATTTGGTTGAAAACTCCAAAAATTACTCGACAAATTGGTATTTTCGTATTCCGGCTAATCTGCCATCCGTAACATTACTTCGTACTCAACAAACATTTAAATAATGGAAATCTGGTTACCCTATTCTACAACTAAGAGACTAAAGAAACCAACAACAACCTTGGGTACAGTATCCCTTTAATATATTTGCAGATTTGATCCCCAGACGCACACAAGATGAAGCCACCAGTCGAGATTACTTTACTCGGATTCGTGTATGTATTTGATGTCATCTTGGCGTTATCAGACCGCCACCCTTGCAAGGACCTTTCGGAGTGCAGCTGTAGCGTTTTTTACCCGGATGAGGGAGTGGACGTTGATTGTGCTGGGAAATTGCTCACGTCGGTACCTGAGAACATTCCGATAAATACGGTGACTCTCGATATAAGCCGGAATCCGCTCGGTGTTCTCCGTAATCACTCGTTCAGCGGTCTGTTCAAACTGAAGGAGCTCAAAGCAGACGACGCAAATCTTAAGTTTATCGATGTTGGTGTTTTTTCAGACTTGATAGCGTTAGAATTCCTATCTTTGTTGGACAATTCTGAGTTGGGCTTTTATGAGGCCAAACTGGAGGTAAATGTGTTCGCGCCATTGCAAAAACTGACAGAATTACGGGTCTATGGAAATGTCGGTTCATTTTCAACGACTATGAAATATCCAGGTTATCTTCTGACAACTTTAAAAAATATCGGCTGCTATGTTTGGTGACAGCATGAAACGCCTGGTCAACCTCACCAGTTTATATATGTCTGGTATCCACAGCAACAGTTACTGTAACATGACTCACATACCACAGAACTACTTTACTAATATTCCATATATTAAGAAATTAACTATACAGAAGTGCGGTGTAGTTAACATACATAAACTCGCACTTGGCGCACTTAAAAACATATTCGCACTGGATTTATCTTATAACATGGATTTGAATTTACATGGAGCCGAAGAAGCATCATATAGCTTACGGAATTCCAATATAACAGAGTTATATCTGATTGCTATACATAGAACCTTCGGCCTTGGCGTTCCATTAAAAAAAGCACACGTGCAGTGGCTGAAAAATACACCCATACAGGTATTGGATATAAGTAGCAACAGGTTGGAAACGGTCGAAGATGGCACACTTCTAGACTTACCTCCCGGGCTGCAGTTGGTAAACATTGCAGACAACAAGTTGACATATGGAAGTTATATACTTGAGTTTGCACAACTCACTAATGTCAAATACATAAACATGAGTCTCATGTTCGCATCTCACAACCCTTTAACGGGATCGTTAGACAAAAGACTGACTTGTGGTGATGACCCCGACCCCATTGCACGTGGACCTAACCCGGAAACTATACACACCACAGGAGATAGTCGAACAGACGAGTTTATAAATAACAAACAGCAGACGATCAATGAAACTGGCAATACACGTACCGACGGGTCTCGTGTTAAGCAAAGTTTGCCGTCCATGTTAGCTGCAGGTATTCCGATACCGGTACCCAAATCCTTCAAGCTAATTCTCGCTTCCCAGATGTCGCTACAATATAAAATCCCTCGGATAAGTTTCCAGACGAATAATATTGAACTCGGTGATCTTAGTTCTAATTTACTGTACAGTTGGGTCGGACCAGTCATCGGTTTGGAGAAAGTGACATTTCTCAATCTGTCCAACAATTTCTGTTCGCACATATCAGAGCATTTCTTCGACGAAATGGTTGGACTACAGTCTTTAATATTGGATAATAACTTACTAGGATTTGAGATATCAGACGACCGTCGCGGAAATATTTTCAAAAATTTAGTAAACATTCGTGTTTTGAATTTGGCACAGAACAGACTTACTGACGTACCGGATAAACTCTTGACTCACATGAGGAATCTTTCACGTTTGGACATTAGTAGAAACATACTGTCAGACTTGGATTTCAGCATTGACTCCCTGACCTCTTTATCGTATCTTGACCTTTCTGAAAACGTCATTCCTTCCATACCAGCAGATATGCGCAATGCGTTTGATAAACTTGGTAGTCGTTTGACGCTTATTATCACAGGAAACAAACTTCAGTGTAACTGTGAAACCATCGAATTCTTAGAATGGATTCAGGCAACTGACGTAAAGGTTCCATCAAAAGAGCAACTTTATTGCAAAGTCGACGACAAGAGAAGATATTTTACGGACATTGAATCGGTAATAAAGCAACTTGATCAGCGATGTCGTGATTACGTTCCCTTCATTCTTGTCGGCGTCATTGGTATTTTTCTGTACATCGTCGGCATACTTCTTATGGTTATTTATAGACACAGATGGAAATTGCGGTATCTGTACTATGTTGGACGAGCCCGCTTCCACCAAGCCGAACACGAGGGCGAGTTTATGTATGACGCCTTCATTTCTTACGCGGAAGAAGACAAGCCATTCATCAATGAAATGGTAGATCGACTTGAAAAGAATTCCAAACTGAATCTATGCATCCACGAAAGAAACTTTGTGCCAGGTATGACAATAGAATATAACATAACAGCTTGTATTCATAACAGCAGGAAGGTGGTCTGTATACTGTCCAGTTCGTTCTTCAAGCGTCCTTGGTGTCAATATGAATTCCACATGGCTCGCGTTGAAGAAATGCACACCGGCCGAGATGTCCTAATTCTCGTGAATCTCAGTTATTTCGCGTCCAAGGAGATTCCACACGAGATCAAGGAACAGATGGAGTTTGCATCTTATTCCAGATATCCTAACCATCCCGATGAGAGGATTAGAGAATTATTCTGGGCTAATCTTATCATGTCAATAATGGACAGTGCCCAGCTACCTAAGAAACGCGACAACGATGGTGAAAATACAAGACGCAAAGTACTCTACACACCTGTTAAAGGAAATTAAAGGGGTACTGTACACTAAATCCGGCCATTTGAGAGACCATCTCCTTTTATACTCAACAGAATATATGCAACAAACGAATGACTTTGGGGCATGGGTTACTGCAAAAATACACTCATACTCTATGAATCATGTAAAAACATGGTAATTATAGTGAAAATTAATTTATGACTCCAGCCATTTATTCATTTTCGTTATATTTACCATGTTGTATGTATCGTTCACAGAGAACAGGCGTGCATTTTGCACTAATCCATGGCCCAAATTCATTCATTTGGTGCATATATTCTATTGAGTATAAAAGGAGATGGTCCCATAAATGTCCGGATTTAATGTACAGTTCCACTGTAATCAATTGAGATTGTACATGTATATAAAAACAGTAGTTGATTTCCTGCTGCTGTATCTATATATTGTTTAAAGACCCACTTAATTTTCGATTCACCAATTATTGTTTTCATAGTGCCTTGATATGTGGTTTTAATAACAATCTATGCCATAATATTATTAAAATACTATAATTCATCACCATGTGGAACGTCTGTGTCTCAGAAGGTGCCCATAGAGTAATAGAAAATAGCTGAAATAATAAAATCATTTTCCCCGTTATGACTCCCAGAATGCAACAGAATTCAAACTACAGTTTATTTTCAATAGAAGGGGAATAACTCTTTATCTAAATATATACAGTTATATTCCCCTTCCATTGAAAATAATATACTTTGTGCTGAAACTTGAACACAGAACAGACATCTTTATATCAACAATAAACGACATGTTCACAGTTTATTACATTGAGTATGATGAAAGTACAATGTTTTGGAGCTTCCTCCTTCAAATGTTATATAATATGGCATATATTTTATACAACATGATCTGGGGGTTCGAAAATTATGTGGGTCTTTAAAGGTACTCAATCCGAACAGAGGGTCCCCATCTCAACATATTCCAACAACAACAATCCGATCAGAGGGTCCTATATTACTATTTCTTTGGCTTTGGGAGTAAAAAATATTTGATTCGAGTCGAGGAACCCATCAAACAAGATATTGATTTTTTAAATTTGTTATTTACTCGAGATGAGTACTAATAATTGCCTTCAACTGCCGTAATCTGCTCGGGATATGTACACCAAAATCTATTCAAACAGACAAGGATGGATAACTCTAAAATCAAGTGGTAATAATAACGCAATTTTGACTGAGTTCCGGGCCAGAAAGTATTCCCGATAATGAAAAATAATAGATTTCTAAAATCGATATCTAACAAATCTGAGCTTTGATGGGTGACTTCCTCGAATCGAATCAAATATTTTTGACCCCCGAAGCCATTGAAATAGTAATTGAGAGGAGTTTTATCGGATTGAGTACCTTTAATTGATGTGGTATCTGGTTAACTCAATTAATATTCTACATGTATATCATACATTGTGCAATCATTTTGTACCCTGGTAATTTCGTATCCTACCCTTTCGTAACCGATTTGGCCATTCTTACCCTCGTTTTTACGTATTTGGAAGGTGCCATGTCAATCTGAGATGAGAATATTGATATGTATGCTAAATAAAAGCGGGGGTTACGAAATGACTCAGAAGGTTACGAGTTGACACAGCTTGAGGTTACGAGTTTACTTATTTTGGAGGTTATATACGAGCTGGTCAGGGTATGATCTTAATTTCAGGGTATAATATTAATTTCAGGGTATATAATATTAATTTCAGGTAATTTCAGGGTATAATATTAATTTCAGGGTATAATATTAATTTCAGGGTATGATATTATTTTCAGGGCATGATATTATTTTCACCAATAGTATCATTCTGGACTCATCGACATGAGACCTATTCTGAAACGGAATGGAATCTGACGAGGGTTATCGATTGCAATATTGTACATCAAACAATAATGTCCCTCAGAAATCATTTACCCCACCCAGTAATACGCCGATGGTGTACATGATTTGCTCTGAGGACGTGTGGTACATCCTGGGGAATTCCTGAAGTTCTCAAAGTTACCCCCTGTCTTGAGAATCGGTTTGTTTATCTACTTATGTACCAAGAACAGACAGTCCCGTAATATTGTAAATTCTTGTTTTGTTAGTAGACTAAAATAAAATTTGGCTTGCTTCAATGTTAATTAGTTATTATCCCAATTTAGTTTTTCGTGTACAGATAAGTGATATTGCACAATCCTCCTCCTATATAGTGCGTTGAACATACAGTTCGCAGAATATATGATTGTCATAATCATTAGACACTACACTTTCCTTCTAAGGCCATGTTCACAATGTCAGCGAGTACGTTTCTAATCACATTTGGTACACCCAATTACGCAAATACCGAGTACGTTTTAATCACATTAGTCCAACACCTCCTACGACAGGGTCAGATATACTTGGCAGTGTACACCCAAGATGGTGTAATGATGATATAAGAATGGCCTCAGTTAATGCACTCCTGATATCAACTTTGAAAATATGGCCTCTCGTGAGGGTTAATTAAAATATGGTCACATACAGAGAGGGTTAATTAATTATGGTCAGATGAGGGTAAATTAAGATATGGTCATGAGGGTTAAATAAAATATGGCACCATGCGGGTTAATAACATTGTTTCTTGATTGTTGATTAAAATATGGTCCCATAACTGATGAGGGTTAATTAAAACATGGTCACATAAGGGTTAATACAAATATGGACCCATGGGGGTTAATTGAAATATGTGGTCCAACGAAGGTCAATTAAAATATCAGAGTTAATAAAATATAGTCCCATGATTAAAATGTGGTCCAATGAGGACTAATTGAAATTAGTCTGAAATATTCTCCCCTCTCTCCCCATGATGATAAGTTAAAACATGGTCCCAGGTGGGGGGGGGGATTTCTTATAATTCTTCAACTCTTATATTTGCTCCGTACACATAAATCAAAATGATGTTCAGAATAAGGCCACATTGTATGTTAAACAACCAATGTGAAGGGTTAATTTTGAAACTTTTCTCAATAACATCACTATTCATGAAAAAAAAGTTTAGATATCAAGTCTAAAGTTCACTAAACGTCAATATTTACAAACAGCACGAATGAGTGACGTGATAATTGGTTAATAATTACCAACCCAATTCATTTAGAATATAACATGCCGATATTTGTCGCGTATAACTAACTCAAAAAGTTAACTAAACGATGTTAAATAACATGTTAAACACCAATACAAACAAACAGCTCGAAGGGTGCATGTGCGAATTAAATTTCTTATACCATCCTCAATTCCCCATACAATATAATAGTAGATAGCATTCCGATTTATGTCACGTGAAATTGAATGAAAGATGTTCAAATAACAATGCAACAAAAAAGGTTAAAGAACAATATAAACACACATCGCGCAGTGCGCTAAGGGTTAACGCGCGAATTGCCGTTCCTCGGTGCGCAATTTTTAGCATTCGGCTAATAAGCCATGGTTCAATAAAGGATGTCGAGACGTCGCCGAGATAACCCCAAAGCGATACGTGAATATAAATCACGACAGAATCGCTGATGCTCCCTCTGAAATAGAAACGAGTACGAAAATATTCAAGTACCTTTCTAATCATATGGTTCGCGTACGAAAATATCCCAGTATCTTTTTAATCATATTTCCCCAATTGGCCCAAACTCAAGTAACACCACGTTCACAGAAAACACAGATAGAGGCGATTGACATAGAGGGCGTAACAAGAACACCATAGTCAGAAATGGTAACGCCATCCAGATCATATTATTAGGCATATATATGAAATATATTAGAGCTATAATTTATTGATTGTAAAAATGTGTATATAGGTAACGGCTATATTGTTGATTATATGTAAAAACAATTATGTCTGTTTTGAGTGACAAAATCGGACTTGCCAAACTTCTGATAATTATTATATATTTACTCACCATGCGTCCCATATGATATGTGTTCACAAAGGGCGCATACGTTCCGATTGGTTAAAAGGTTCATCGCCAAACATGCAACGACGATTGCTCGCGGTAAATAAACATAAACTGTTAGTTTCGCGGTTCTCTTATACGACATTTGAATTGTTTTCGACTGACATGTATCTTTTCTTTGTTATTTGTGACCCGCCATATCAAATCCAGTCGTAAGTCGGGATTTTGTTTACCCTGTGCCAATGCATTCTCTTATATATGCGAGTCGACCATAGGTCGCCTAGCATATATAAGAGAATGCATTGGCCTAACAATTTTTTACAATTTTAATAATTTTTTCTTGTATTCTTTAACAATTTTATAATTTTACCCATACAGAGCCCCAGACAAACATGAGCAGACGACACTCTTCTATATGCTTCTATATATGTGTGGGGCTCCCTGCCGGGTAATGGATGTTTTTTATTTTATGTCCTAAAAATTGTAAGAAACATTTATTTAAAAAAAATGATATAAAATTGTTAGGCCAATGCATTCTCTTATATATGCGAGGCGACCTATGGTCGACTCGCATATATAAGAGAATGCATTGGCACAGGGTAAAAAAAATCCCGACTTACGACTGGATTTGATATGGCGGGTCACATTTGTTCTAATTTCTATTGAAATAGAGGTATGAAATTTACTGAGAGAAGCCAGTCTGCGGCGGCTGAACAATGAATGATTTACAAACAATCTCGAGACTCATTATCACTAATTTCCGACAAGGTTTCATTCACCACCTATTATTAAAAAACTAAATGGTTTAGAGAATCCATGACTTCTAATTATGGAGAATAATTCATAGTTCCTTCAAGGTTTCGTGAATGCACCGACTCAGTATTCCGTTAAAACAACTAATCCTTCAAGTTATTACAATAACTACGGCTTATCACTGAAGGAATCTCATTCACCACACCAGAAATCCTCTAAATGCGGACCAAAAATAAACTTACAATGCAACCATGGTGGCGATCTCCGCATTTTCTTATTCAATCTCCACGCCATATAATATTTAAACGCCCTCCAATTGGCTTCATGGGAGACATTATTCATGTCCTGGTAGTCACAATGGAACTTATGGAAGGCAACTGCCAAACAGAATATGTCACAAGCAACGTCACAATCAAATCAGCCTGAACGAGTGGACTCCCTTGAGTTCGTCCGCAGAGTAAAACCTTGTCACATGTCTACATGGAGAGGATGGAAGCTTTGTTGGAACAATCCGAGTAATCTAGAAATGGCTAACATCCTCAACCGCACGACATATGACAATAATACTACATGCAAACACTGGCAATTTATACCATAATCAGGCTGAACACATGTTTCTTCATTGTTTCTCACCACATATCGTTCAACTGAAGAACTGCTTCTGGTATCGAACCATTAATGTTCATGGCATCCCTATATTCATAACAATGGATCACTTGTCTTGCCATGAATTTATAATGTATGCATTCGGATGCCAGTCGTTGATCCCTCTAACATTCCAAACGAAAATAACTTATCCAGATACTGCTTTTCGTTCACAAGTATATTATGATTATGCTATATATATGATTATTTGCAAGTGACTACTCGCATATAAATACATATATACGTATAATGATTATCTTTAATGTAGCCTGTAGCCGTATAGGTCTAAATTGGTAGGGAAACACTAGATTAAAAGTAGCACTATATAGTAGTAATGTATATATATATCTCAATTAAATTATAACATCATTGATCTGTATAACATATGTAATGCAAATATACTGCGAAGTCATTGAAATTATTGAACATGCATGATATAAATTATAGTGTGAAAACATATTTAATGTGAAATTGCAACCGTCATACATGTTATATATACATGCATATACATATTACAGTAATGTGGTTATTTATACATGTATACATATAGTAGAATAACAGATTCTTTATCCGAAAGCATGACGAAACGATAATATCAGATATGTTTTGTAGACTGTTTGTCATTTATATGAATTTAGACAACGTGGAACCATCGTGCATGTGCATAACACAACGACAAACTTAAATTGTGTTTGTTCTGAGAACATATATGTAACGCCATGTTAATGTTATTGTCTTTTTATTATGTAATTGTATATATGTTGTATACTACGTCTCTATTACGTGGAGGAATAAACAATCTCCATCTATGCATTGTGTTCCTGCAATAAAATCTGCAGGAGTGGCCCAGCCATTGTTCACGCCTAAATATCGAAAGCAATTAACACGGTTATAAAAGTTAGTAGTTACATACCACAACAATGAGACATCCGTGAATCGGTAAGCAAATATATCGGTAGCCAGTACGTTTTTTAATCACATTTGTTATTAGCTCCTATGAATTGCTTTATTAACCCATTTCACCACTTTCTGTGGTATTTGAGCATATACATGAAACCACCGACCCGCCCGACCCCAATATCCATCACAATTACACTATATAGTAAGCCTCTACGGCGTCAAGGACGGGCCGGCGTATAAATATGATACATGCGCCAGATATGCCTAGCAGTATACACCATAAAATAGGGCGTACTAATTGATGACGTCATAAAATCAGACATATCAGACAAAGCGTTCGGCCTTGGTTCGTTATGATATGCACACAAGCAGACCCACTCATGTATTTACTCCAGTGAAATGGACCCACCCATGTATTTCACCGATGTATTTTACCGGAATGTAAGAATGTATGTGGTTGTACAGGCCCCTGCGGGAAATTACTAAAATACCAACATAGACTATACCAGTGTAAAGGTTCCAATAATCGATTTTGGCTAAAACCACACCCAACTATAAAAACTCTACATCAAAATATCCCCCAGTGTGTCTTATTGGCAATAGAATTCCCTTTCATTTGATATATGACTTGGCGAAATCGAACGAAGTAAAGTCGATATATGATGTCGGAAAGTACCGAATTCTACCGAACAAATCGCCTCGTCAAACTGGGTGTCCGACGAGCGCCCTTTGACCTCGTTATAAAATCAATATTTTCGAGCAATAAATTGTCGCGAACGTGTATTTAAACGCGATGGCATAACCTATAAATACTCACATATATTATACTCTATAAAACACATCAGCTGCGTAATGTGCTATTGTGAAATAGAGTTATCACTCACGCCCTTGTAAAAACAATCTGGTTAATTTACCAGACTCTGGTCTGGTAAAATGAAGTAAAGTCAGGTAAATACTTATATGTGACCCGCCATATCAAATCCAGTCGGAAGTCGGGATTTTTTTTTACCCTGTGCCAATGCATTCTCTTATATATGCGAGTCGACCATAGGTCGCCTCGCATATATAAGAGAATGCATTGGCCTAACAATTTTTTACAATTTTAATAATTTGTTCTTGTATTATTTAACAATTTTACAATTTCACCCATACAGAGCCCCAGACAAACATGAGCAGACGACACTCTTCTATGTGCTTCTATATATGTGTGGGGCTCACTGCAGGGTAATGGATGTTTTTTTTATTTTATGTCCTAAAAATTGTAAGAAACATTTATTTAAAAAACATGATAAAAAATTGTTAGGCCAATGCATTCTCTTATATATGCGAGGCGACCTATGGTCGACTCGCATATATAAGAGAATGCATTGGCACAGGGTAAAAAAATCCCGACTTCCGACTGGATTTGATATGGCGGGTCACATATGCTCTGATAAAAGCCGTGCATAATCGTTGTAAAAAGGACAAGCCCTTGTAAATCCAAGTAAAGGCAAGGTGTATCCCACTTTACTCTGGTAAATCCTGCTGTATTAGCATTAATAATCACAAATCATTAACCAACATGGGAGCCTATGCACCAGCAATTTTGAGATTGATTGGACTCCACATAGGGGAATAATAAACACAATCCAATCCACCTAAATTCTTGCCCATTCGTGGTTGAAAAACGTTTTGTAGGATCAGTGTGTAAGTGTAGACTCAAGTCTGAATTGTTCAAATGACATTCTACCAGACTGTAGTGTTGAAATAAGACTAAGATTCAAACTACCATTCTTCTTCTATTACTTTTATATTATTGTATTTTACCTCACATCATTCGAAATCACAGGACGTGTTATTTATTAGCGCCCACATAACATTAATACTACGGAATGTAGAACTCAATTATTCACAAAATCCATCTCCGACTGGAAGCAACCCATATAAAAAGCACAATAATTGTTGCGCCAGGTTGTGGAGTAAAGAGTTTTTTTAAAGTGAGATTTTCCCCAGAAGAAGTGATTTTAAAGAAATGGTATCAAGAGTATATTCCGTTTCAGCAGGGTTAATTTTCACCAAAGTAGGCTATACTCTGTTACACCATGGCATGATTCCATCGAGAATTTACTAGATTATTTTCTGATTTACCTGGGTTTTACCCATGTATTTTCTGTTTCACCGACATTTTAAAGGAGTACAAGAGTAAAGCGGGATACACCATTCTTTTACCTGGAATTTACACGGGCATGACCTTTTTGGGGCTTTACATGGATCTCAGTGAGAGCTTTCCAATGAATGACAACAGGCCATATTTCCGACTAAATCCTGAAAAGTTACCCATAATTTTGCTGTGGTTAAGGAGTCGATTCTTTAGGGCATTAGTATTGCTGGGTGTGAATTTGGGCCGACGACTTCGTTTCCCTCACATTTATTCTGATTCGTGGACTGCAATTGTGGACAAGAAAGTTCTCAACTCATAGGCAAGTTTATTTTAATAGTTATCAAATATATATATAACAATCTTCATTAACCCTTTACCCAACAGAAGGGCCCTGTGCCAATGCATTCTCTTATATATGCGAGTCGACCATAGGTCGCCTCGCATATATAAGAGAATGCATTGGCTTAACACATTAAAAATTATAAAATTGTTAAAGAATGTAAGAAAAAATGGTAAAAAGTGTTTTTTTAGGCCAATGCATTCTCTTATATATGCGAGGCGACCTCTGGTCGACTCGCATATATAAGAGAATGCATTGGCACAGGGCATAACTGTAACTATCACAATGTGGTCAAGGAGCCGGTTCCAATGATATCCATATTTGTATGGTTCTATTGAGACAGACCGAAGATATTTTAGGCTGTTGAAGCTTTATTTGGCCGGTTTTGGCCGGTTTGTTGGGTAAAGGGTTAATGAAACCAGAGACAACATGGTGCATCTGCACATTGTGGACAAGAAAGTTCTCAACTCATAGGCAAGTTTATTTTAATAGTTATCAAATATATATATAACAATCTTCATTAATGAAACCAGAGACAACATGGTGCATATTGCATGCAACTGCACGCGTAGGAAGACAACACTTCAATTAAGGTCCATACGCCCTGTCACTGACTCGTGGCCATGTTGGATCCTCACACCTCCCTTCGGTTTTTTCAGTGCTAAAGGTCAAAGTTCTGGAGTAGCATTCCATATATGGAGCTTTTGAATATTCATGAATTCCATATATGGAATGCTACTCCAGAACTTTGACCTGTAGCACGAAAAGAACTGGACGGACTGGATGGATCCAATATGGCCGCGACTCAGTGACAATGCCTGTTGGATGTGGTGACAATGGCTGACAAGAAAACCATTCTCAACAACAAGATATAGAACAATAAGACTTTAATGCGTCAGTTTCATTTGTATAACTGTCCTACAGTACACACAAGAAAACCATAGCCAGAAATGGTAACGCGCTCAAGGTAATATATTATATACCCATGATTGTAATTATAGAATCTTTTTCATTTCGTTATTTGTAATTGGCATAGCTTATCACAAACAAAAAATCAACACTATTGACATAATGTAAACGCCAATAAACGAAATTGAAATTCTCAACTACACCTTTTACCGGGCTCGTCCTCGGGGTCGCACTACAGCTCGGCCTCGGGATCGCACTACAACTTTTAATGTGTCCCCATAATTAACATTCTATAAATAGAACCCCCATGCGCTATGTCAGCGCCCAGGCGAAACAGGAATTTGTACATTAGTATACACCCAGGGCGCGTAACAACCAGAGCCGGATTTTAAGGATTTCTCATATTAATTGAGTGCTTTATATTTGGAAACAATGAGCAAATGGCCGGCTTCAAAACAAGTGTTAGTTTTTGGATATATACGTTGAAATTGTTTCTTGAGCTTCCAGTGTTTCATTGGTTGTAAACACCACTCCACATGTTTGAGTTGAAATTTGATGGAACAAATTGTCCATATTTTAGTTTTAACAAATATTTTTCTTGTCACCACATCCAATCGACCGTTATCGTAACACGGGTAGTGTATAATGTATGGTAGAGTATAAATCACAACAGGCCATGCGTAAAATAACCCAGCATGCATGTGGTAAATAAATACACAGTTCGTGAACAACGATATGCTTGAGTTGGAACTGTGTTATGTTCACTTCCATTTGTGATCGACATGGCGAAATGATTAATTCGCACCAACAGAGATACCATGTTCTTTCAACATTTAAAGATACATGCACATGGCCTGTCAAGTTGCATGGATGAATTGAACAGAAGTCTAGAAAGCATACACACTTAACACCGGAGTGCTAAACTGTACCCATGGAGTGCTAATGTAAGCACTTCAGGATAGACTTCCTTTCATCAGCTCCCGAAAGTATTATATTTAGTTAAATACCAGTACATTGTGACAAATAATAGCTCAAATTGTCTTGAACATACCGCAGCACACACGAGTCGGAATACATGTTACTATATATGTGCAACATGCATCCATAAACAATTAAAATAATTATTTATTAGCCACTCGCGTCGCACTCCGTGGCACTATCCACGCACACAAATACCATGCAGGGAACATTACCAACGATATAGGTCATTGTCCTGTGGCTTTTGTCGTTTAATTGCCGAACGAAATTCGTGCTAAAAGCGACAAGATCCTCACGACGAAACGTTTCCTCTCCGAGCACAACAAGCCGTTACAATTGACCGTTATACACGTGTGCATCACGCCTGTATTCCAGCTGGAACATCGGAGATGATCTGAACCATGCACAATCTGTGCCGAGGTAGGTCTCGAGTTGGAATGAAAATTCCTAGTTGGTTTAGCACCGAATATTAGAACCTGAAAGCAAGACAAATCAGCCGATAACAATGCTGCTAATTGTGAATATGAAACGATGTTATCGCCTAACTTAGTTCATTTTACCACATTTTCATCAAGAAAATTTGGGTACAATTTCGTAATGAACTAATAGAAAAATAAGTATCGGGGAGGCAAAACAGCCAGTGTAGCCTGTGCTAAATGTGTCATTACTGGTTTGAAGGTTTAATTATTTTACAAAACTGGGAAAGATCACAAAAAAGTGAACAATTTGGATACGAAACAGGATTTTCGTATTCAGTGAAGGCCAACTCTGTGGTTACAAGAAAATAGCCCGATTTCTCTCCCTTGAATTCTGTCATCTGCGCTTGGAAGATATTTTTTCAAATTGATACGATAATTTTTTTTCTATTTCAAATATTTCTCAGCTCTAACATAGCTCTATCAGGGGAAAGAAGCTTATTTACTAACATTCGCTCTGTAATGGTCGGTTTGTGTGTGCAAACCACGGGGCATAACTCAATTACAAGTTTTACAAAGAAGCTAAAGTACAGACATTTGATTACACCCAAAGTTTCGGTCGAAATTAAAACATGCTTGATGGGACCTATGCCAAAGATAATGGCTCAGCATATATTTGAAGAAGAGTACCCCCTCCCAGTTTGGCCAAAATTGCTGGAAATCGTATTGCTATACCTAAAGCAAATTTGGACACTTGTTTAATAACAATGCTTCCTGTGTTTGACAAGAAAATACACGCGCGATCTCTACCAGTAAATCTATTTCAACTAATACATCAGTGAGCGTTCTATACCTGTATATCACACTATACCTGTATATCACACTATACCTGTATATCACACTATTACGTTTCTGGTTTTGTGTTGGTGATATTCACAAGGATTCAACTAGTTTGATTTACTGTAGTTTTTAAATTTATGTTTACAGTTAATTCAATTCATGCAGTGACATCAAGTAATTTAACCATTTCTATACTATATACTCAATGACGAATATTTCCCTGATGAAATGTTCAGACAACTGAACTTATTATCCGAACATTTCCCACAAATGAATATGACTCATTCTGCACTTGCGTTATCCATTTTTCGTCTGCTTTTATTACCTCAACACGCCTTCTAATGAATAATAGACCGTTCCGGTGAATTCTTTTATAACTGAGTGTGAGAATTCATTTAGTACAGAAAGGGTTGAATTTCCATATGCGAGTATCTATGAGGGTGGAAAAACTGGGCGCCTCAGCGCTACCTTAAGAAAACCGAGGTTATTCACGTTCGTGCCGAACTTTGCATACTTTGCTCGTGAACTTACAATATTAACCGTAATAAGTTTCATAGATGTGACTCAATGCGAAATGGAAAATTAAACATGTGTCCAAACTGTGTGAAGTTTATTAAAAGTTCAAATTAGTCACAAAGCGACATTTTAGTTTGGACATCAACATGAATGGAGAATGGTTCATGTCTTACAATTTATGGACCATGGACGTTCAGTGGAAAATCACACAAAGTTGTACATCCGAAATTATGTTGTTTCAGAAATACTTAACAAATTATTCAACTGAGACATCGGAATTATAGGTTCGACTGGAAATCATTCCCACATAAATATGGTATAAATGTGTTCGAATGATAAATGGCCATTATTATGACAGAAAGGATCTGGTTACTACGAATCAGGTGGCTGACTCGCTTTGGGCAAGGACCAAATTAATGCGCGAAACTAGGCAACAACTGTCTTTAAGATTCTTCATCATGGAAGTTACAGTTTAATTTCAGATTTTCGGCTCAAAGCTGATATCATTGCTTAGTGAATGAACATTGTTATCCATATGTCGTCTGCGACTCTCTTGTCTGTTTATTTGCGTACACTCAATGTCTCTTGTTGGATAGACTGGTTCTTGGTCCTCAACTGCAACAATCTGAACACGTATAGTAACCTGAACCCTCCAGCATTATGCTTATCGCTATATACAATTTATTTGTCGTGTGCCTTTATTAGTAAATACTTCTCTTGTTGTATGTATTTCAAAATCCGTCATTCCGATTTCAACTTGATAGCCAAGCTCCATGCAGAGTTCAGTCCCCTATACGCATGACCTACCGCTGCTCGCACCTACACGTAACGAAGCTCCATGCAGAGTTCAGTCCCCTACGCATGACCTACCGCTGCTCGCACCTACACGTAATGAAGCTCAATGCAGAGTTCAGTCCCCTACGCATGACCTACCGCTGCTCGCACCTACACGTAATGAAGCTCCATGCAGAGTTCAGTCCCCTACGCATGACTTACCGCTGCTCGCACCAACACGCAATGTGAAGAAATGCCGCATTTATTTATTTGAGATTTTTGTAGGTAACAATTAATTCTGCATTATTCGGAGAAACTGAAAGTTCATATTCATTTTAAAAATGGTCTAGTTCAAGCCCGAATGAATTGTAACTGGCAAATCACTTCAATAAAAAAATGTTAGATTTAATTTAAAAATAAACGTGCTGGCAGCGTTCAAACATCGCTTTAATAGCACGTGATTCCTGACTGTCCACATTTAATTCGAATAGGAGTGAACAATCGCACTCACCTGAACTGTTCAGTACATGAATGTGTTACTGATAGGACTCTTCCGCTTGTCGTCATTCGTGTCGGTTAGGACCTCACCAGCGTCGGTCGTATCCACTGCATCGTCATATTCATCGAGAAACTTAAAAGCATCAGCCGTTACATGCTTGCCTGTAAATACGATAGTTTGATAAAAGCATCAGCCGTTACATGCTTGCCTGTAAATACGATAGTTTGATAAAAGCATCAGCCGTTACATGCTTGCCTGTAAATACGATAGTTTGATAAAAGCATCAGCCGTTACATGCTTGCCTGTAAATACGATAGTTTGATAAAAGCATCAGCCGTTACATGCTTGCCTGTAAATACGATAGTTTGATAAAAGCATCAGCCGTTACATGCTTGCCTGTAAATACGATAGTTTGATAAAAGCATCAGCCGTTACATGCTTGCCTGTAAATACGATAGTTTGATAAAAGCATCAGCCGTTACATGCTTGCCTGTAAATACGATAGTTTGATAAAAGCATCAGCCGTTACATGCTTGCCTGTAAATACGATAGTTTGATAAAAGCATCAGCCGTTACATGCTTGCCTGTAAATACGATAGTTTGATAAAAGCATCAGCCGTTACATGCTTGCCTGTAAATACGATAGTTTGATAAAAGCATCAGCCGTTACATGCTTGCCTGTAAATACGATAGTTTGATAAAAGCATCAGCCGTTACATGCTTGCCTGTAAATACGATAGTTTGATAAAAGCATCAGCCGTTACATGCTTGCCTGTAAAATAAGCAGAAGTAGAAAAAACACACCAACGTGATCAGATACCGACCAGGACTCATACTGTAGCTGAAGGGGTCACTCTCAACAATAAAAGTGCTGAAGGGTACACAGGGTTTGAAAATATGCTGAAAGGTACAACACATGGTTTGTGATCGGCATTGGCACCTTTACTTAAACTGTGTTTCTGAAAGTTTGGCGCCCATTAGAAGTTTGTTTTAAGTTCATTTTAATGTTCATTGGAATATAAACAATTATTCTCCAACAGAAATCATGGCAGATACGAAAACTAAACGTCATTTAGAAGGACATTTCAAAACCTGTGTACCCTTCAGCACATTTTCAGCACATTTTGAAAACCTGTTAAACCTTTGGCACTTTTTTATGAGAGTGACCCCTTCGGCCATACTGTACGCGTATAATGTACGGGCCAAAACAAAACAAAAAAGATCACCTTTGCTCCACTTTGACCGAACAAAGGTTTCTATACATCAAATTGAAGATTCTTATCTCCCGCATCAGAACATAAATGTTGCCAGACAGGCAAAGTGTCCAAACATGGCGAAAATTACGGGAGATAACTTCTGCCCCTATTCAAATATAGGATTTTACCCAGGTATGATCTACCGCCCACGGTGGTAGTCAATACTGGACTACGGGTCTAATGTTGATATATGTCGTTCAAAATATGATAATTCACGAAACGATATATAATATCGCTACACATTTTCGGAACAAATCTCATTCAAATTGTAGAATTGGTGCAAGAAAAAAAAAAAGAAACAGCAAAATTATTGTTTTGATGAAATTTGACATGAGATGAATTGCCCCATCTTCCGCATGGTCGTGTCTCGTCATTTTCCGCCAAACGTCTGAATATGAAGTCACTTGAATATGGGCAGATTTAGGACTTCACCATATAACACAAACGCTTCGTGACTTTAATACCCAGATCACTATAGTAATATACAGTTACTGCAATATATGTGAAACCATATATTATAAGTACGACGATTACAATAAATGTGATCCGCCATATCAAATCCAGTCGTAAGTCGGGATTTTTTTTACCCTGTGCCAATGCATTCTCTTATATATGCGAGTCGACCATAGGTCGCCTCGCATATATAAGAGAATGCATTGGCCTAACAATTTTTTACAATTTTAATAATTTGTTCTTGTATTCTTTAACATTTTTATAATTTCACCCATACAGAGCCCCAGACAAACATGAGGAGACGACACTCTTATATATGCTTCTATATATGTGTGGGGCTCCCTGCAGGGTAATGGATGTTTTTTTTATTTTATGTCCTAAAAATTGTAAGAAACATTTATTTAAAAAAAATGATAAAAAATTGTTAGGCCAATGCATTCTCTTATATATGCGAGGCGACCTATGGTCGACTCGCATATATAAGAGAATGCATTGGCACAGGGTAAAAAAATCCCGACTTACGACTGGATTTAATATGGCGGGTCACAAATGTCATTTCAGAATCAAGAATGTGATTATTCCTGATCAATGAGCTACTTACTCTTGATCAGAACCCCATCATACAATTTCACAGAATTCAAGTCAATACTAGGCCTACTACTTAAAGGCACGTGCGGCCTTAATTGTCGAAAATATTCATATTTGTTCCAAACACCGTAAACAGAAAAACATTAAAACGCATACAGTTCCGTTCATATATACCATGACCATCGCGTAAACAGCATGTTATAATAAAGGCCTACTATATTTTACCTAAGCAAGAGCATGATTGTGTTACAAAAGACAGCACAATGCTACTGGCTAATCACACACAAATGGCATAACCGCTCTTTATTAGTTCCATATCAGGTATTCATCGACAAAGAACGCTCTTTATGTTTACCATCATAATATAAACAAACACCAGAAAAGTAACTTTTTATGCTTTTGTTTACATAACAATGGTCAAACATATGACCATAACATACTGTTTATGCGATATTTCTTATTTGTATACGGACAAAGTCTATCTACATTTTGATGTTCTTTCTGTTTGTGGCGGTTTTTGACGGGTGGAGATATTTTCACAGGATACCCACCGCCAAGGCCAACCGTGTCTTTAAAATCGCAATATTTCCCATATATACATATATTTACACTCACACATGCATTCGCGTTGTGGAACATGAATGCAGGACGTTGTTTGGTCGATATTACGTCACATGTCGTCGCGCGCTGAGAATATATAACATTGGCAATGGGCGCTTAATGCTCTTCTAACTGCCAGTTGACTCAGTTGAGTGTAAATTTAAGAAATGGATGTTGATTTGCTTGCGTTCATATAGTATGGATGCAAGTTAGTCTGACGAAAGCGTTCCACATATAAAATGTCACACCAACATGCATTCATGCACTCATGCACTCTATGGAACGCAACAAATTCAACATCCACTTTTGAAGTTGATTATAGAGGAACAATCATAAACAAAGATATATTCCCTGCCTTGCTTGTTCAATGTTATAAAGTTCCCTGTCAGAAGGGATCAGAACGTCAAAAAGTTCCCAGGTTTTGTGCTGGTGGAATATGATCTATACGGGGGTTCGACATAGGAGAGCTTCATGACATGATCTAGGACGAGTGCTGCGATTAGAATTTCCAGGGTATATGTTACAAGGAACCATTTAGAGTTACACTTCTAAATGTGTACAGGGAAACTAGAATTAGCATTACAAAACTTATTGCTGCTGATTGGTCAATGGTGGATTACATACGAGGGAAAAGTTAATGAGCGGGAAAAGAAAATCATAACATACCATACGTATATATATAGCGATCATTTCTGTATATATGGTCAGGAATTCGTGCAAGGGTCTGGATATATTTATACTGATGATTTGTGTGCATACAGTTGGGTAGTTGTGGAAATGCAAGATTATAGTTTAGAAGAAATGGGGTGGTTTTGGTTTCACCGAAATGGTGCATCGGGTGGTGTTCTATGCGAAAATTTATTTAAACTTATTTAAAATGGGACTACTCTCAGTTGATGTGTCCATGCTGGAATCGTTTTGCTTTTCATTTAAACAAATTATTACAACCTTTAAATGTGTGAATGCAATTTAGGACAATGAATAACAATCCAACGACTCTACTGTTGAATTACATATAATAGCAAAGGAGATTCAACTTTGCTTGTAGCCATAGAAGCATATAAGTGTTTCTCATTGTATTAATTTTGAATAATTTTGTTTCATTTCCACAACACATGCATATGTACTGTGAACAACGAATCGTGCTGATTGGAAATAATGTGCAGTTCTTAGTTGCCTGCTCAGCTAAAAGCCTTAATAAAGTTAATTAAATAAAAATTACATAAAAAAGCTAAGGTGTTTAGGATGGATGATAATTTGATAATAGAAAACAAAATCTTACCCTGGTTGGATATATCCCCTGAGGTTACGGAAGCTGGGGAATCTGGTCGGGCTGAGTCCGGTATATCTACAGACTGCTGTCGTTTATTATATGATGAAGCATATGACGTCACTTCAGATGGCATCTTTGGTGACGTAGACGACAGAACACTTTGCGGCCCACCCGTTTCCGGATCCCTGCGATCGGCCCTTTCTTCTATCATCTGCTCCATTGTTTCTATGAGGGGATTTTCGTAAGCATGATCCGATTTCCTCTTATTATTAGGAGTACTATCTAAATCACCCTTATACACATAAGGTCTAAGATTTATCTCAGCAGTGATGTCGTCACTAGATTTTGTTATAAAACGTTTTTTTTTCGTCATCAGTGACGTTGTCTGTAGTTTTGTGCAATTCGTCGGCTGATTTACTGAGATTTTCTTTGGATCTTAGTATCACTTCCGGGTGAGATTTATTTAGAGCACTATGCGCAGGTTGCCTGTAAATATCCGGTTCGTTATTGGATGAGAACACATGAACATCCGGCAAGTTTTCAGAATGCGTCGAATGACGCTGTTCCTTATAATCTTTGTCAGATTTTTTAGAGGAAGCATGACTTCCACTTCTGTCGCGTCCTTCATTGCTGGTTTTAGAGTGCCGTTTCGCTTTAGGACCCGACGTCTTCCGCACTTTCTTCTCTACCCTGTCACGTGTGTGAGCGTTGTCGCTCTGAGTTCTCTTAAGTCGTATATCATTGCCACTCTGTGGTTGCCGTTGTACCCTGGCGTCGTAGAAATCAGGAGCGTGTCCGTTAACATGGCGGCGAGGGATATCTACAAGAGAGAAGTTGAACTTGTTTTATCTACAATAAAATTAACCCATTGCATATAAACTATACATTTAATATGAGTAACATGTTGGTATTCTTGAATTTATGTTCTGGGGGCATTAGTAACACGACTGGATTCGACCAACAAATACCAACAAATAAATGAGATGGAATTGGCGGATTTTCGAATAGGGGGATGTACTGGCATATATGCATGATGTGCATGTGCATATATCATGTCATGAATCTCTATTCTGGCTACGCCGAAGAGATCATGCTCCACCATGCAGTTCAGAACCAAGGAACTTTTTGAGATGTTCCGACAGGGAAGTTAATAACATTGAAACAAGCGTGCATGTAATATATTTTTTAGTTAATACACGTTCCTTCATAACATATTTCACACTAGGTGCAGGTCGCAGCTCAAGATTTCATGATGTATGTGACTTTGTTGATCCGATTATGATTTGCATCACATACAATCATGGAATTTCTCCCCAGAAATAATTCAATGTTTATTTGCGATATTGACTCACAAAAGGCACAAACATGATGAAATCTCGAGCTGTGACTTCCCAACTGGGAAATAGATTATTATGGAACAAGTATATACAAAGAAATACATTCCATGCGTTGATTGTTCAGCGTTATAAATTTCCCCGTCAGAACACCCAAACGTTCCCAGGTCTTGAAAGGGTGGAATATGATATCTACGGGTGGAGCCTGAGTAGAGATGCATGTCATTAGCCATAGGTGGGTGCATTGCTTCGTATGTGCGTCAACAAATGATTAATTCTTATCGAAATGGCCATGTTACGACCGGAGTGTGTCGTAGAGATATCGATAACATTTCAATTGTTATGGGGACTCCGTGATGTCATGAAGTAACTCTATTGCCAAATGAATCAGTGAAATTGTGATGCGCGCGCAATACTGTTGTGGATTTAGCATACGTTTCACTTCGGCGTTGAGTTTTTTTTCACTTCTGTGTTTATTGTTCCAAATCATGCTTTTTAATGATCAAATACAGGCTCTTATAGATAATCAAGTGCCGACAAATACCAATAATAACCACAAAAGTTATATTCCCAAAATTTGGATAAACATACAGATGGATAATACAAATGTCATTATACATGTTGTGTACATTATGTGTTTTCTTGTACTCGTCCAGGTTGTCGTGAAAAGTCATATTGGACTCGACACTGCGTGTCTCGATCAATATGATTTTTCACAACAACCTGGACTCTACAAGAAAAACACATAATGTACACAACATTGTATAATGTTGATGATATGATTGATAAAACAAACCACTATTATGACGATCGTGTCGTTATTTGTTTATAATGAGTATCAATTGACAAATACGCACCGTTCCCTCATTAAAATCAACATATTTCGACCATTTTAGGGGATTTCCGCGAATTCGGGAACTTCCGCAAATAGACCTCCACAAATAGGGACCTACTGCGAATTGTCACAACCGGAAAAACCCATTATCTATAAATAAAACGCACAGCGAACCATAGCTATCTAGATTATCTAGGACAGGACAGTATACACCCGAGGCCGTTAATAACTTTATAATATTAGTCATCTATACACAATATGTGTTCATCCGCGGTTCAAAACTGAAGTTCGAATATCTGGCATAATTACACGCGTCGCGTGTATACTAATGTATACTTACCATCCTCGTAGCCGTATACAACAGGGTATTTCTCCCGACTGTAGTCATAGGCGCTATATAATCCGTCCTCTGCAAGTGGAGCTAACTGCTGGCTGTGGTATATACGTAGATTGTTCTGATACGCCATGTATGCTGGAAGAAGAACAGTAGTTGTGCATGACGTATTGTAACATTATGGTAATGCTCTTGCAAATATAGATCATTTTGACAAAATGCTCTCAGTTTTTACACTAATTTTATAGACCATCTCACGAGTCTCTATTCTGGCTTACGCCCGTGGAGGGAGAACATTCCGCCCGTACAAAACCTGGGAACTTTTTTATGTTCTGTCCTGTTATGACAGAGAACTTTATAACATTGAACAGTGGTGGTCCCAGGTCGAGATTTTGTGATTTAAAAAAAAACAATTTGTGAGCCTATATCGCAATAAATATTTATTAGGGAGAAATTCTATGATTGTGAGCGACCCAAAGCAAAACGGCTAACCAACACCAACGTCACTTAGATAATGCAATCTCCAGGTGCAATGGGACATTAATTTTTGAACACCTTCTGTGCAATACTATGTTATGGAACATGTATTAACTAAGAAATTTATATTACTTGTTTTGTTTTTTTCAATATTATAAGCTAAACTAAATTTATTATGTCCCGAAACTCAGTTTCGTTGCACTCGCTGACCTAAAGATTGTAATTTCTAGACTTTGCGCCACCCGAAACTTTGACTTCTTCCGCTATAAGTGCATCTCTATATATAGCAAAGCATAATCGCCAAACAAATGTACGTTGTAACTGAACCTGGCTATTATAGTATGTTAAACATGCTGATTAATTATAAAAGCAACAAATTCTTCTCGGTATTAATTTTGCTTATGTTCTCGGAGCAAGAATACAAATTAAGGAGATGGCGTTATGAACAGATTTGCGAAATTGCCATAAATGTGCTTTAACCCTTTACCCAACAGAACGGCCATGTGCCAATGCATTCTCTTATATATGCGAGTCGACCATAGGTCGCCTCGCATATATAAGAGAATGCATTGGCTTAACACATTAAAACTTATAAAATTGTTAAAGAATGTAAGAAAAAATGGTAAAAAGTGTTAAAAAAAGATTTATTTTAGGCCAATGCATTCTCTTATATATGCGAGGCGACCTATGGTCGACTCGCATATATAAGAGAATACATTGGCACAGGGCATAACTGTAACCATCACAATGTGGTCAATGAGCCGGTTCCAATGATATCCATATTTGTATGGTTTTATTGAGACAGACCCAAGATAATTTAGGCTGTTGCAGCTTTATTTGGCCGTTTTTGGCCGGTTTGTTGGGTAAAGGGTTAATTTCTAGATACCAGGCCCATTGTTGTTGTGTTAGTACAAAATTCGTATTTTTCAAAGAATAATTTGGATTAAGGATATATCATGAAAAGACTGATCTTCTAAGCATTTGCCACAGATAAGCCGAGAGAGGCTGCTTGCACATCACCTTAAATAGCTACATGAACGGGATACCGGGAATTTCTTGCCAGAAGGAAAGAGTGTTAAAATTTCAAAATGTTTGCGGATTTACGGAATCTTATCTGTCACAATGTTTCCATTGTTACATGGGTCACCGCCCAGGAGTATAAAGACATATCAAAAAATTCTCTACATGCCGGTGTACGACCTGTCATTCAAATGAAGAAAAGTATAGCCTTCAAGTAAGAATATTTTATTGTATGCACCTCTCGACGTGGGCAATAAAAGGTCAAAAAAAAATTTCAAGAGGACAAAAACCTACATTCGCGCATGACTGGGTCTATTCATATTTGCAGAATGTATCGTGGGTTCGCCGTATACATGACGAAATTCGTTTCATTGTATGCAAGTAATGCAACGCAGAATACGTGAGGTGTGGATAAATAGATATGGTTTGAAACTGTTTGACTCATCCTTGTGGATTTTAATGATAATCGTGCCCCGGGTATGATACCTGCATGGTGTCGTACTGAACCATGTGAACACTTCACACAGCATGTAAGATGTTGATAGATCATGCCATGAATCTCTACTCTGGCTAGCGCCGGTAGAGATCATATTCAACCAGTACGAAACCTTGGAACTGTTTGGAGCTTTGACAGGGAACCTTATAAAGTCGAAAACATAACACGGTTGGTGTATGTGACTGGCACTGTTTAACACCGCAGTGATTGCTTATGCAATGTGTCCATGCATTGTATGTCAGAACTAGACTGGCATATACCGGATATTTAGTAATTTTACAGCATGAAACAATATATACTGACCGTCTAAATGCAGTTTTGATGCTAAAATTACATTTTAAGGCCACAAATAGTTGAACAATACAGGGGGGGGGGGGGGTAATAAAATATTTGCAGGAAGGTATGCCGGGGTGGGTGGGTGGTCCGAGAGGCAAAAAACGCGTTTTTTACAACCTCATGTAAATTTTGTACTAAAGTCCTTTTGTGCACATATTTGACATTTCTAACAGTTTAAAATATATTATAACTGCAAAAACACCTTATTTATGTTACTGGGACCTTATATAGGCCATAGTGGAGGTGACATTAAGCTGAAATGTTGCATATGGGACGGTGAGGTGAAAAACTTCCTTCCCGAAACCTTTCAAAAAAAGCTTCGAGAAATGTAAAACTGAAATAAATAAACTTGTCCTCATGATTGTAACTGAGACCTTTAAGCCAAGATCATTATGTGAATGGAAAAAGAGCGAGCAGCTGTCTCAAACATAAATGTGACTATGATGGCTGAACAATATGCAATTTATTTTTATTTTGAGCTGTGGAACAAAAATCCTTTTTGTGTCCTCTTGGCCACACACCACCCCATCAAACGTGCTCGGAAAACATTGTTTGATACCTTCTGATAGATGCAGCATAAAAGTCCAACAATATATTCCTTCTATGCGACTCGACTGAGGTTATTTATTTTATTAACTAGGCTGTCATCGATATATACCAGTATTTAGAACGTGATTGGCTCGTTTGTTGAGAGCCTAATTCAACAAAGGTGAATTCACTGTGAACGTCATTCTAAATGAAAGTGACGTCATTCTAAATGAAAGTGACTTTATAAAATTGGACACACTTTATGCCATTTTTACCCTTTCATGACAACAGCAACACTGTTGTAGCATTAAAGATCCTGTGCCAGTGCATTCTCTTATATATGCGAGTCTCCCATAGGGGGCCTGGCATATATAAGAGAATGTTCTCACTCAGATAGTCAATGTATATATTATTAGGCCAATGTATTCTCTTATATATGGGAGGCTCCCTATGGAAGACTCGCATATATCAGAGAATGCATTGACACAGGGGTTTCATATATTTCAGGAAGCTCCAGTCATGGAAGGGTTAAAATTAACCGGGCAATACACTGGACAATGCCTTTAATGTATGCTGCTGAATTTCTTTTGAGTTAGATATGGCTGAATGACAAAGAGCGTTCCGTGATATGGCAACTCATAAATAACGCTTGTTCAGGTGCTGCCACCATAGAGAACTCTACGGCTGAACTCTACTTTCTCTCTTTCTTTCTGGAGATGCATCGATATCATGATTGGGAACTCATAAATAACGCTTGTTCAGGCAAGCCTTGAAATAGGGTGTCTGTCATTTGCAGAATGAGGTCCCCAGAGGGTGAATTTAGTGATGCTACCCCGCATAGCGGGCTAGCATCACCACATTCGCCCTCTGGGGACCTCATTCTGCTTACACCTCAGCAGAATGAGGTTCCCAGAGGGTGAATTTGGTGATGCTAGCCCGCTATGCGGGGTAGTATCACTAAATTCACCCTCTGGGGGACCTCATTCTGCAAATGACAGACACCCTATTTCAAGGCTTGTGTTCAGGTGCTGCCACCATAGAGAACTCCGCGGCTGAACTCTACTTTCTCC
Organism: Siphonodentalium dalli; assembly: GCA_032622095.1. Lineage (NCBI taxonomy): Eukaryota > Metazoa > Mollusca > Scaphopoda > Gadilida > Siphonodentaliidae > Siphonodentalium > Siphonodentalium dalli. Next base: position 69,916,578 of record CP136063.1, read on the forward strand.
CTTTCTTTCTGGAGATGCATCGATATCATGATTGGGAAATTATACAAATTCAGGACAAAATATAGAACCAACAAGTTTTGACTAACAATCCTCCTTAGTTGTTAATAAATTCTGTTTGAACGTAAGAACCGTGTCTGATAACAGGCTAACCGATATTGTTTTATTGCCGGGGGACCACATGCCAGAAACCTCATACCAGCGCATAACAGAAAACCATTGTAAATAGTTTATGCAACCTGCAATCTATTCGGCACGAAGCTGAAGGTATATATTCAAGGTTTCCTGCCGACTATTACGCGTAGAAGTGAATGGAAGAACTGTTCAAGTCTCGTATGAATTCGTATGTACACGATGTATGTCAGGGGTGGTGTAATCCTAATCTGTGTTTGTATTGTGTTGGCAATTATTACACACTTTGAAGTATTTGTATTGTAATTGTACTCAAGATTTTCAATTTGTAAGCCAATACTTTGAAACAGAGAGTATTTTCAATTATTTAAAAAATTTACTTCAGATTAATCTTACAAAGTATTCTTGATTATATACTTTTAGAAGGCTAAGATTATTCCTTTCTTACAATAACATCTACTTGAATAGCACCATGGGTAACACAGGGAAAGGTTGCGTTTATCATGGGGGCACTACCATTAGAGAAAAAGCAGACACAAATGTTCCATAGATACAAACTTTAACATGTTTCTGAACAGCCTACATTGTATACACGTCTCTTCATATAACCATCATGCCCAACTATAGCGATATATATAGTGCACATATGTTTTTCTATATTAAAGACATATTATGGATTTGCAATGTTCGGGTGCGTGAAATTGATAAGTTAGTACTCAGGCGCTATATATGCCAACCTGGGGAATGTAGCATTCTACTAATATCCCCGAAATTTTCAAAGAAATCGACCATACCACCCCATAGAAAACATCGTCTGATCTACGCCCAATTGTAAATATTTACATCTCGGTTCGGGACGCAGCTATCGGCGATAATCCAACACAAATTATTTCGCCACCGAGAGTCATTGCATTTAATTAATATATAGGAATGCCTGTGTGTGCCGTAAATTTGGATTAATATTCGTAACAAATTACTACTTTGAGCATGATTATTCTCAATTTCTATTTGATCACCCTGTCGGAGTGTTTCACATCACTTTAATCCCACAAGCTTGTGCTATTGTCCACGGCTTTTCATTGAGCTTTCCCCTAATGCATGTACTACATACGACAAAGCTTGATTCCGCGCATGTATATGTCTTATACTTCAGCTTCCATCTTTAGTACTTAATGGGACAAAGCTTACTTCCCCGCACGTAGGTCTTATTATGCAACAATATACCTATTGTTCACATGAATCGATATCCACATTATGTAATGGATACTAATTATGCACGTCCGCTGTAGTCACTATACAGAGAAATATCCATCAATATTGAACTTACGTTCTATCATCCTTGGGTCTGGTGCAGACCTTTTCTGTGGGACAGGTGGGGGTATCTTCTTTCCATGATGTTTCGAAGGACCGCCGTTCTTGTGATTGGAAGAGGGGTGTTCTTTGGGATGCTGAGGGTCAGCATTTCCTATATAATAAGCATCTGCAGGAGTGCCGGCGTAGAGACTAGAGGACACCCATAGTCCACTGCTGTTGACTTTCGGTAGCTTTGGATCCTTCTCTTTGCTTAGTGTGGACGGTTGACTCGGTGCCGACTCTTGATTGGAGTAAAGACGGTTGAACTTCTTTTTCTCGTCTGATCGTTTCCGCTTTTTCCTAAAAATAAAAAATAAAAATAGGAGTGAATGCCTCAATATTGCTGAAAGGGTCATAGACCAGTGCATTTATTAAAAAAAAGTGCCAAACTTCAAACTAATTGCAACAAAATGTGTCTTAGCAGGGACAAGCCATTGACCATTATAAACAACACACTAGAATCAATGAAAGTGTCAATGACACTGTAGATCAACTTAGATGGGGAAGAATTTCATGTGTTATAGTCACTAGAGTGATTAGGAATGCGGAAATTTAAATGCCTATGTAATGCTAGATGTCAAAACGAAGATATATATAAAAAAGTTAAATCCAAGATGGCTGCTGGCGGCTATGTTTTTCAACGAAATTCGGAAAAATTTGACAGCTAATATCTAGAGGTCACCCAAAAGATCCATACGAGGTTTGGTGACGATCGGATAAGGGATGTGGTCTGTAGGGTGTGCCAAAGGATTTAGTCATGCAAAGAGTAAAACCCAAGACGGCTGCCGGCGGCCATGTTTAAATCGAAAAATGTTCAAATTCGATAGTTCCCACCTAGAGGTGATCCTAAACATGCCTGTAAATTTTCAAAACAATTATCCAATAAATGGGGGCTGCCATGTAGAGGTCACCCCGTAGATTGATGTGAAGTTCCAGATGGGTGCCGGCGGATTTTTTTACGAATTTAGGTCAAAATAGGAGGTTCCCGTTCTAGAGTTTACCCCGAAGATGCATGTGAAGTTTGGTGACGATCGGATGTGAGACGCGTAATGCAGGCAAGGTGTGCCGATGGATTCAAATTTGAAATCCAAGATGGCTGATGGCGGCCATGTTTTTTAACAAATATCAGTCAAAATAGGAGGCTCCCATCCAGATGTCACCCCGAAGACCCAAATGAAGTTTGGTGGAAATCGGATGAGAGATATGACATGTAGGGTGTGCTAAAGGAAATTGTTGACGGACACATGGACTTCGTTAAGTTGAGCTAAACAGGATAGAGAAAGGGATAAATTGGTGAATTCTGTGAAATAAATTTGTAAATATCTGGTAAAAAAAAGTTATCGCTTTTCAAGGATGTTTATAAAAAAAAAAACTCCATTCATCTAGTCTTCCAATTTTAAATCCATGTTGGTGTAAACATATTTATTTCTCTAAATCATGCATGAATTAATAAAATTGTATAATATATAAAGACAATTATTTTAGAGAATGGGATTTGGCAAAAAGTATGACGCTTATATATTAGCCATTTCCCATCTTTGCCATACACATGTGGTGTCTTTATTGCTTTTTCATAATGTTCTTTTCCCAGTTAGATTTTGTTTTTATGTTCATTTTTCTATCTTATTATCATTGTCAGCCATCAGGGGCATAGAAATATTAACCTATAATAATGAGTGACTCTTGAGTCCATACTGTATACTGTACAATCTTTATTACATAACAGAAAACGTTTTCGACATATGTTGAGTATTTTTCAAGTTATGTCCTTCCAAAATTGGGAGTTTTTTTCCAATTTTGGAGTCTCAATTTCTCAGAATTAGCTAAAATCCATACCTTATGTTCTAGTATAGTAAAAACTAGAGAAAAATATAGTGATGTCTTGTTGTTGTGTTAATTGTACATACCATGCATTATAGGCTTTATAATATGTGTGGCCATACGCATGATACACTTGTATATGCATATTCTTCTGCATTGGAAGTAAATAAATAAATAACTGAAATACACTGTGATTGAATTACCACAACCAATTGCGCCAATTCAGCTTATGGCCATATGAATCCTTAGTATTGACTCTTTTCCAATTGTCCATTTTAAAAGGATTTTGTGCACAATTACTTATAAACAATGCAAATACTTATTGATGTTTAATGTGTAAAATCATTTGAACTTTCTTCCTAAAACACTTATTGTTGGGACAATAGCATACCATTGGTTGTGCCAACAGAATGATGTCACTGGATCTCACATATTTTTCAAGAAACTGACTTCCCAAAATTGAACGTTGATAATGGGGCAGGTCCAATATTGTTGCATAATTCAAAAGTTTAATAATTTAGCAGAGGTCTATTTACAAGTTTATGGCCATGTTATCTAAAACAACCCCGAAATAATGATTCGCCATTTCGACGACGAGTTGCAACAACAAATATAGTAACTCTGAATACAAACCTCAAAACAAGAAGAGAAAAACTCTATATGAAAGAATAATGGGCGTTTGTTGAACGTATTATCTACAAGCCTTGAAATAGGGTGTCTGTCATTTGCAATGAGGTCCCCAGAGGGTGAATTTAGTGATGCTACCCCGCATAGCGGGCTAGCATCACCAAATTCACCCTCTGGGAACCTCATTCTGCTGAGGTGTAAGCAGAATGAGGACCCCAGAGGGTGAATTTGGTGATGCTAGCCCGCTATGCGGGGTAGCATCACTAAATTCACCCTCTGGGGACCTCATTCTGCAAATGACAGACACACTATTTCAAGGCTTGATTATCTAAAAACAATTCCTCAATAAATAGGGCTCATTCTGCACTAATATTTATCTGTCGTCTGCCTTTATCACATTAACACCCCTCCATATAAATAATAGACCATTCCGATGTACACTTTTTAACTGACTGGGAGAATCCATTTAGTATAGAACGGGTTAACCCTTTACCCAACAGAACGGCCCTGTGCCAATGCATTCTCTTATATATGCGAGTCGACCATAGGTCGCCTCGCATATATAAGAGAATGCATTGGCTTAACACATATTAAAAATGATAAAATTGTCAAAGAATGTAGAAAAATATTATAAAAATTGTTAAAAATGTAAACAAAATTATAAAATTGTTAAAGAATGTAAGAAAAAATGGTAAAAAGTGTTAAAAAGATTTTTTTTAGGCCAATGCATTCTCTTATATATGCGAGGCGACCTATGGTCGACTCGCATATATAAGAGAATGCATTGGCACAGGGCATAACTGTAACCATCACAGTGTGGTCAATGAACCGGTTCCAATGATATCCATATTTGTATGGTGTTAGTGAGACAGACCGAAGATATTTTAGGCTGTTGAAGCTTTATTTGGGCGTTTTTGGGCGTTTTGTTGGGTAAAGGGTTAAAGATTCATTCAGGGTTCCAAAAACTCTATAGTTACCATAATGCATTTCCCTACAAATGAATAACTGACCATCCCAGTGTATATCTATACTTTCAAGGTACGACTAGGGAATTTATTATATGCCAAGCTATCAAATAGTAGTATTTTTGCATCAGATAACAACCGTTATCCGTCTAGTGAGATATCGATATCTCATTCGCATCCATCCGCGCTAAAATTAAAACTGATTAGGTACTAGAAGAGTTCTTGATGGAAGACTGTGCTAAAGTCCCCGATTGTCATATTGAAAAAATTGTAATATGTGATCAATTAAATTTTTCTGTTAAATATTCTATGATGTTAGCCTCGTTATCCCTGAACCAGTCTGTCAGAAACATAGAACTATTTTTTATAAATGCACAAGATAATTATCTCATTCGTGATGAAAAAATAAATAAATTTCAACTCGTGGCAGAGCCACTCATGGAAATTATTTTGTTGTTGTCACCACTCATGAGATAATCCCCATAACCAACCAAAAAAGTGTAGATATCCCCTATATCCGGGGTGAGTTTTGGTGACTCTGTATGAAGTATATAGTTAAGCTTACTCACCCACAGCAGAAATAAATTCCTAACGCCAGTATAATAAGCAGGAATATGAGACCGCCCAAAGATCCAGCGATTATCGGAATCAAATCAGATGTTTCAACCATGTCTTAACCTGCAAAGATATAACAGTAAAATCAATGACAATGTAGCTACAATTGGTTAAATATGAACGTCCGTTCTAAGAACATGAGGTCTATACAACAGACCGTTGGGCGTATTTAAATCCATCCAAACAACATGAGTATTGAGATACAACATTTAACATAAATAAAATTAATAAATAACATAATATATATATATTTACAAATGGGGAGAGGGAAAGGCGGGATACATGTATATCACTTCAGTATATTGTATGTTGCAAAAAAAAAAAAAAATTCATTTAACTTCAATCGCAAACGAAAGGATATCAAGTTATATCTACGCCCAACGACTGTATACATCGCCTAAAGCCACGATTGCGGGTAGAAACCTAGCTGCTATCTGGAACTCATCGCGGGTAGAATCCAGGGCCAGGAACCTAGCTGCTATCTGGAACTCATGAGCTATATATTAGTTACATGAGTTATTCTACTTATGAGAGAAAGGGGTTATGTGCATTTTACGAACATCTTTTAAATGGTTGAGGCGTGTTTGTTGTTCAAAATCGGGGCTCAGTCGATGCCTATTTTCATTATAAATTTCAGTTATAAATATGTTCGTAACGGTTACAGCAGTTATAAATATGTTCGTAACGGTTACAGCAGTTATAAATATGTTCGTAACGGTTACAGCAGTTATAAATATGTTCGTAACGGTTACAGCAGATTTCTGAATGTGCATTGTGAATTTCCACAGCTCATGTACCAGTTGATCCCGTCAGACAAATGTTTTTATTAATAAACTTTCTTCTAAAAGTCCCATACTAAATGATGGGCAAAAGACGTTGATAAATCACGATATCTACCTGGTTGTTCTATAAATAGGCCAGACGAGTTAATAACAAGATCACGCGACGTCATGAGTTATTAATATGAAGTATGTTCATGACAATGTAGTGACGTTTGGTAATAATTTTCATCATACATGTATTGTTTATTAACTTTTGACTTGTTGAAAAACATTGTTGTGCATTTTATGGATTTATATATATGGGTCAGTAAGGTAGTTCAGGCCTAATGGGCTTGATACCATTGGTGGATCATATAATAAAACACTTATTGCATGGTTTCGAGGTTGACATGAGGATGTATCAACCCTTGGAAGTTAATATTCACCTCGGCCTGTGGCCTCGGTGAATATTAACTTCCTCGGGTTGATAAATCCTCATGTCAACCTCGAAACCATGCAATAACTGTATAATATATGTACGGATGTATAGCAGACAACCGTGACATTTTACATCCGTATACCCAGTACTGACACATATATAGCAGGTCCAATTTTAACATCAAACATATACGCCCAAACGATTCTATATAGAATCGAGAACAAATCCACAACAGCCATGACAGTAATCGGGTTGAGATACTCTGTCTTCGTGGACCGCCGTCCATGCACACCAAGAACGAGGGCAATACATACATACTGGAAGAAGAAGCATGCTGCTATACCAAAAACAACACATATACGTCCTCTTGGCTGCTATAAAGTCAGTACTGAGTACGGACATAAAATGTGCACACCATATAGCAGTCGACAATTATTCATGACTGGAACTCAGAGATTGGTGCATCGAAACAATCGTATCTCGAAGCTTTAAACAGTGTATGGTGTTCCACCATTTTGAAAGATAATAGCCTTTCAACTTAGTAAGTTTTATGATTTTCGTGATATTCCCGTTATATATTATCCACTGGAAAATCACCATAACGCCAACGGCCTAGCATTCGACGCCAGTTGCAGTGAAGAGATTAAATATATTAAAAATAAAAACCGAGTTGCTGGCGTAGCTTCGTGTGGAATATCTCACTCAACAAAAGTAGAACTACATTTAAACACAAATCAGGTTCATTTTGATTTAACGCGATGTAGGTGTGCGATGGTAATACAATTAAGAAACTGTAACAAGTGAGTTCGAACATGTGATACCGGTTGAGGTCACACGTATACTAAGTTCATACATTCCTGAATAAATAAACAATGCGTTTGACTGATTTATCTTTGTCGTGAATTGGGTGTTAGCCCGAAGTATCGAAAAACAAATTACATTAAGTATGGTTCCCACTCGATGGTACCTCGTTGTAGCCGCAGGGGAAAATGACACACATATTCATATACGTTCGATCGCTATCTCTTTCAGCTGGGCGGAGCGACTCATAAAACGCACATAACATTGTTTGTACATCCTATGTATTAACTTAGAAGTCGGTCGAACTATTTTAGAAGGAGCAACATGTTTTGTGATCAGTATTGGTTTAATTATTTGCGTCGAATTTCACATTTAAAATCACTCAACAGAACAACTGTGTGTAGAAACCAACGAATCCCAGGTTAGCAGCTGCATGGAAAACCACCATGACAAGCTTTATGATTCAAACTACCTCTCCCCTTTTGGTATGGTAGCCATTGAGCGCAAGATCAGAAGCAATAAGTGCACGATATATGCACAGGACAGCTTCAGAATATATCCCCATATAGAAAATTGGATCAGTTAGGCATATATCCACATATTAAAGTGATGTGAAACACTCCGGAATGGTGATCAAATAGAAATGGAGAATAATCTTGCTCAAAGTAGTAAATTTTATAAACATTATATCCAAATTGACAACAAACACCGTCATTCTTATATATTAATTAAATAAAGTGACGCTCGATGGCGAAATCGTTTTCGTTAGTTTATCGCAGATTGTTGCGTCCCGAATCGAGAAGTAAATATTTACAATTGTACGTAGTTCAGACGCTGTTTTCTATAGAGTTGTGTGGTCGATTTGTTTGAAATTTTCGGCGATTTTACTAGAATGCTACATTTCTCCAGTTGGCATAGCGCCTGAATACCAACATATTATTTTCACGCACCAGAATAAGTACATAATATGTCTTTAAAGGCAGCTAAAATAATCCAATAAAAGTATCTGATTCCATTACAAACTCAATTATGGGTTGGAAGAATAATGTGAACTTTAAATTCTGATACAGTATAGGCCTATCATTTTGAAATTGTTCAATAGACACCCACAACATGACACATTTTAGCTAAAGTTCGACTACGTGGTAGCAAACGAAATTAAAATGCTTATCTTCCGAAAGAAGTACATGTATCTCTTATTTATATAATCCACAAAATCAAGATTGACCACCTCTAAAAAGTGAGTGATAAATAATTAAAATATAATCTTTAGACTGTACAATGACCAATTTCCAGTAGCAGGGAGAAGAATATAGTTGACATTGGGTCTTTAATTCACACCCGTACCTACTTTAGTACTTATAGGTAAATATTACACCATTTCAACTCTTCACTGGAAATAGCTAACTGGAAGTGATCACTGGGCATGGCAACTGTCAACAATTTTAAATGCTTTGTTGATATAACTGGGCAGTGCATTGTGTCAACTCACTAATTCGTATCAACCATGGGAAGTGTTGAAATGGACACAGCAATTTTACACTGTAAAATTACCAGTTGCCAGGATTAGGAAGCAGAATGTGGCTGACATTGGCTGTTTGATTCATACATGTACCTACTTATAGGTAAATAAAAAAAATATATTTTAATTATTTATTACTCACTGTTTAGAAGGCCTGTGCTCTTATATATATTCCACAAAATCAAGATTGACCAACATAAAACACGAACCAGTTCAATGGGCGTATAATAAGTAATTCCATTAACTTGAAAAAGAATGTGATTGCGTTTCGTGGTGACTTCGCTCGCTAGTTCTCCGTTCATTAATCTCATAATCATGTGGCGTCGGTGTTTGACTTCACGTGGATTGTACCTAATACAATCAGACGAATGTCGTGTCAATGGAGTTTCTCACCTGCTCTCGATCGATACGGATTAGGAAACGGAAGCGGATTAACACAGCGGTTCCAAATAATTCCGTTTCATTGTATATATATATAGAGACGTGCTACATGCATACCTACAGGGATTTGCACGTGAATGAGTTGCTAGAACAGACGTTGAACAGTGTATTGATACATATTAACCCTTTAATGACGGGAGCTGCGCTGATGCAGCATTAAAGACCCTGTGCCAGTGCATTATCTTTATATATGCAAGTCTCACATATGGAGCCTCGCATATATAAGAGAATTCATTGGCTTACAAGGTTAAGGTAAATATTGTTAGGCCAATGCATTCTCCTATATATGCGAGGCGCCCTATGGGCGACTCGCATATTTAAGAGAATGCATTGGCACAGGGTTTTCGCTAATTTTGAGGAAGCTTCAGTCACAAAATGGTTACCCTACGATGCATGATGATGGTAAACATAAACGAGCTCCATCAAAATGTTGAGGTTATTATGAATGCTGGAGAAGAGACCATAGCTTTAACCCCTTTCTATACTAAATGGACTCTCAAGTTCACCAATACAAGTATGCATGGGAACGGTCTATTATTTATTTGGAGGGGTGTTTATGTAATAAAAGCAGACAACAGACAGAATAGCAGATATTACAAGAGCATAATGATTCATATTCATGCATTGGTGGGAAATGTTCGGCCGTTTGTTGAATTTATTATCTAAACATTCTCTAAGGAAACTACTCGTCAAATTAGTAAGACTTGTTGCATATTATAGCACATTGGTTATCGTTTCTGAACAAAATGCATCGTTGGAATGGAGATAATTTAAATCAGACTTAGGGGACAATTCCTGATATCATCATCTTGTACACTTATTACGTCATGTTCATAGATTTTGGTTGGAAAATTATATTATCACGAAAACAAGGACATATCGTAATGAAAGAAGTATGCGAAATGCAAACTCGGTTTCTTTTCCGGGTTGTAAGCATATTGTTGCAGTGGTCAACGTGCTTTTTAGTGAATCCAATCTAGTTAGAAGATGTAACTTTGTTTATTTAGTATTTAGCCATGGGTATCAATGTCGAATGAAACAATATCTTTGCCGATTTGTTTTATTCTGGGGAAAATGTCTTAGAGGACACGATGAATTGTCTTTTGCAAAATAAGATCATAAAACGTAGCCCTCGTTATTACAGAGCCAAACTCTTGTTTATTTCGCTCTAACGAACAAGATTTCGGTATATCGAAATAATACATCGTTATATCGAAATCTTATCTTGTTACAACGAAAAGAAAAGAAAAAGGAGTTCACTTGTCACCTCCCGGGCTCCGTACTACATGATCTCGTCGTGATAATGGAAACATAATAAAGACCGTTCATGAATAAAAACTACACCCTTTTGTGTCAATATGATTTCTTTGTGGACTCGGTAAGAATGCTCACGTACAACCAGACAAAGACACACAGGTAAAACTCGGATGCAAATATCAGATCAAAGATATGAAAGGCTGAATTATTTAATAATCAGAAGAGATTGTATGACGAAAACGATTGGGTATCCAAATAGACAGAGTGCGTACTTGCACTAAGCACAAATAAAATGCCGAATAATAGTAGATAATTCAGAACTGACCTTATGGGACATAAACACATTAAAAAAAGACATGCATTTCATTGTGCAATTTTTAAAATCTCACATTGGGAAGAATGACATCATGCTGTTCCTGAATGGTCTGTATGTTCTCGGTGCTCGAATCGTCGAGTGCAGATCACATCTCGGTGGTCGATCGTTCGCGAATACAAGGGACGTGACAAGAGGGGCTCCGTTGGAGGGTTTACAAACTTGGAATTTTCAACTGCACACCTTTGGAACAAACCCAAATTCACAGGTCTGGAAAATTCCATTTGCACAGACCTTTGGCTGGAATGTTCTAACTGTAAGCCTCAAAATTCCAAATTGTTGGACACCATCTAATCTGACACCACCTATGGCTGAACACTTTCTGACTGATGACTATTTCAGTCAAAATATTTTACCGAAAGTATGAAAATATACGACATTTGTTATAATCATAACACATTTTTACTAAATATTAGTTGGAAAATAAAATTATCAGAATAATTTAAACCAATTGTTGTTCTGAAATTTCCATCTAAGGTAGCCACAGGCATGTCATTTCCAATTGTTGGAAATTTTGGCCAAATTTGAAACTGGGATTTAGACACCCCAAACCCCATTTCGCCACGTCTTTGGCTGTAAACGAATGAAACCCCTATTGGACACTTGTTCCAGTTTATTCTTATCAGCGTTCTTGGGCGTTGTCATGCTGTTCAATTCAATTTAATTCAATTTTATATAGTAATATATAACAAACATGATAACGTATAATACAAAACTCAAAACAAAATATAGTATATATTACTGGGAGATGGCATGACCTACTTGTCGTTTTCCTGCACACTCCCAAACTTGGATAATAATATTCCGAGTCTGAGGGCATGTGACAGCGTACATTAGTGATACTGGTTTGTATATGTAATAGTGTAGACAGCGATTCTTTTGTGGTTTAGTTTTTTTCATAGCCTGAGTGGCAATAAAGTAAAGAATCGTTCGGTTATGGTACAGTAATGCTCTAAGTAATCGACTTCTTAACCACAGCATAATTATGGGTAACTTTTCAGGATTTAGTCGGAAATATGGCTTGTTGCCATTCATAGGAAAGCTCTCGGGACTGCTATATATATGTGACAGTTTCTCGGATGTTCAATTATCAAGTAGGATGCTACAGTCGCGGTGTGTGGTATATACGGTATCTTAACAAAAAAACGTCAGCAAATTCCACAGGTGCTCAAACGTAATGATAACATCGATTTTGTACGGGGATCAACGAGAAGTTCAGAACTTAAACTGCCAAAAGCAAACTAAAATACGCTTCAAAATCTTAAACTTACCAACTCAAAAGAAACTTCAAAGATAGACCTGCATCTGTGTTTTACCGCGCACAAAGGATCGGTTACTGTGTGAACTTATTTCATGGATCGTGCTCATAGCCTCATACAGCTATAGTAACTATGGCGGGTGTCATCTCAATTTCGTGTGCCCATTCATGTATCAGAAAGAGAGGTGCCCCCGGGCGCTGCAGCTTTATTGTCCTTGTTTGCTCGAGCAATGTTGTTCTGCTTTGTATGCAAGCGTTATATATAAAGAAACCATTAAACTGGTGTTTTCTTTTTGCGAATTGCATATTTTGTAGATAGGTTTACCCGATTGTTTTTATTAAAAAAAAAAACTGCCCTGATTGCTTTAATACATGGGTGGCCTCGTTAACTAACATTCTCCTGTGAAAGTAGAGGAATGTTCAGCCTAAATATTTGCAAATTTATGTTAATTTTTGCAATCCGATCATAAAACTTAAAGGGGCACTGTACACTAAATACGGCCATTTATGGGACAATCTCCTTTTATACTCAACAGAATATATTCAACGGATGAATGAATTTGAGCCTGGATTAGTGCAAAATACACTCACGTGCTCTATGAATTACCCAAACAACATGTTAATTATAATGAAAATGAATTTATGACTCCAGTCATAAATTCATTTTCATTATAATTAACATGTTGTTTGCGTCGTTCATAGAGCAAACAAGTGTATTTTGCACTAATCCAGGCTCAAATTCATTCATTTGTTGCATATATTCTGTTGAGTATAAAAGGAAATGATCCCATAAATGACCCGATTTAGTATTCAGTGCCCCTTTAAATGTTATTGTAGGTTTTCTTTATCTGAAAACAATGAGATTGAACCTATATATCCATTCATGTGATGTATGATGTCCAGATATCGACTTTCAAGAGGCAGTACATGTTATTAACCTTGATTTTTTGCCAGTGCCCAAAGATCACGCACGCACAGTTTACGCGTTAAAGGGGTACTGTACACCATTTTCAAAAAATTCCCGGTAATAGCAACGATCAAATACGGATAATATATAGAAAACTAAGTAATTTGAGTCGAAGATGTATTATGTAAACTTTCAGGTTAATAGGTTATCTTAAACTCAAAGTTAATAAGCTATAGAGCCATAAATTAAATTACGAATTTACGTGTACAAGACGTAATTAAAATAATTCACGGATAATGGAGTGGGCAACGCGTTGCACACATGTTTATTTTGATACGAGCGTAAACGCACGCCACTCACTGACTAGTGACAAAACAATGACTTAAATGAGTGTATGGGACTAGTATGCATATAATATTACATTTATTTGTTACATTTGCTTGAAAACTGTCCAAAAAAAAATATGGTATTTTCGCATTCCGGCTAATCTGCCATCCGTAACATTACTTCGTACTCAACAGACTTTCAAATAATTGAAATCTGGTTACTTTATTCTACGACTCAGAGACTATAGAAACCAACAACAATATTTAAGTACAGTATCCCTTTAAATAGATCACCATTACAGGCAATGATAAAGAGCGTTTTTAATTACACCCTTTTCTACTTGTTTTTATGTTAGACGCTGTTTGTATGAATTGTCTTTAAGCCACTGAAATAGCGGTATATATGGCACGGTATATAGATAAAAAGACATCACGAAAGGAACTGTGTTGTCATATCACGCTTTATCTATTGACTAATGTGCATTATTTTCAAGTTCATTGGTCAATAGCTACACAAGATAAACCCGTACTGTGTGGTGTGTGTTCATTTAGCATAGATTCCTTCATGTGGTGTACTTGCTTAACAATTAAGTAGTTTTCTGTGTAAATCCATCTGAACTTTCCACCTCCAGACCTGACAAAGTTCAAACGTGGACAGACACGTTATTATATGGCGACATTTCCACCACAGACTTGCCCTTTCGACAGGTGAAATACTTCCCCGGAAGCTACATCTATATGGAATATCACAATTCAGGACTTGGCGTTCACTGCTTTGTTTGTTCGGCAAACAATGTTCTCATAAAAGTTTAGCATTGGGCCACAGTCGTAAATTTGAAAAGTCATTTGCCCAAAGAGCACTTATCTTGATTCAATTCATTGATGTTTGAGGAAGAGCGTTCTCAGCAAATAAACAAATTGAGTGGAAATGCATAACTGTCATTATAAAGTACATGATCTGAACTAGTAACAGGCTCAAATGGCAATTCAATTGAGTTCAGGATTTAAGACATTATGTTAGGTGTGTGCTAGGCAGCCGTGAGAAGCCATGCATTACTGTTAAATCAATTCTTTCACAAAATAGGACCATATATTTATCTTTTGCTTCCTCCAGTGTATTAGAAAAATGGTCAGTAAGGATATGCTCACAAGGCGGTAAATTTGGCTGTTAATTTGGTAACGTTTCTGAAACTTAATTCCTGTCATCCTGTTCTCGTGAACATAAGCAAAACACGGGCTTATTTTATAATTGCGCGAAATAAGCTCATATTGGCATTATTTGGAAACTGAAATACGATCTATATGGGCCTAAACACTGGTTATTAAAACAGCCCGATATTGGACTATTTCAATATGAAATAAGCCCGTATTGTGCTTATTTTTTTTACGAGAACAGGTCCGGTGGAGGGGGGTCTTCTGACAAATGGAATATTTAGGTATAACCCTTAATGCTGATTAATTTATACAAATAGCCCAGTGATCACTGCAGTGATCGACAAACTATTTGATGCAGCTATAAAGATATTTCTCTGTTAACCGTGCAGCGGATATGATATTTGTCATTGTCTATACCTGCATGCCTCAGATGACGTTGCTAATCATTTTTGCACATAAAATTTGTATTCAAACTGAATGGTACACCTTTGATGATTTCGAGCGATATATAGTAACAATTATTTACATAAAACCCATGATGCTCGCCAATGTGATTGTTCTATGTTATGTTTTTTAAATATAATTTCAATGTGGAATATAGGTTCTTTTGTAGTTCACTCGGCCGCTAACATGTGCTAAGATCTCGATAGTTTGTCCTCACCGCGTGTTTCTTCCATCTCTGTGTGGCATTTGCTTACATTTTGCTAACCAAACTGGTCCCTGTGACCAGGAGCTTAACCACTGCTACTTCGCTGTGCAGGACCGGTTCACATGGGGGTGAAAACTATCAGGAAAAGATTTGCAAGCACCGGAGAAAATTGGTTTTCTGAGCTCCAAACCAAACACCCACCATCCGGCCATGTGGACGGAATTTTTCGTCAGACCCCTCCCCACGAACAGGCTGGAAAATAACCGATTGACGAGTAGTTCCAACGTTTGTTTAACTTATTATCTAAACATTTCCCATATGTAGTTATGAGGGATTAACCCTTTACCCAACAGAACGGCCCTGTGCCAATGCATTCTCTTATATATGCGAGTCGACCATAGGTCGCCTCGCATATATAAGAGAATGCATTGGCTTAACACATTAAAAATTATAAAATTGTTAAAGAATGTAAGAAAAAATGGTAAAAAGTGTTAAAAAAAGATTTTTTTTAGGCCAATGCATTCTCTTATATATGCGAGGCGACCTATGGTCGACTCGCATATATAAGAGAATGCATTGGCACAGGGCATAACTGTAACCATCACAATGTGGTCAATGAACCGGTTCCAATGATATCCATATTTGTATGGTGTTATTGAGACAGACCGAAGATATGAATTCTTCTGCACTTGTATTATCATTTCGTCTGGCTGACATCTGCTCATATATCCTTAAAATTCCTCCAAATGAATAATAAACTATTCCAATGTATACCTTTATAATTGAGTGGAAGGATCCATTTGGGTGTAGAAAGGTTTAACAGAGGATAAAAGGACAGAGAAGACAAATGGGTGTTTTCAAAAACGTCACCACCATTATATGACACACAGTCCCGGTGTCATAATGATTGTTTATCGAATTATCTCACAAACTTACATAGTACATATCCTTGTTATGTAAGCTATATTTATTCTGTTATGACTTAGCGGAGCTTCAATGCACATTAATTCAACAGGTGCTATTTGACTTACATTTGCAATCAAAGGGATCATTCAGTTCGGTTAGGTACGTGCGACTATCAAAGGATAGATATATATGACATGTCAAAGACTACGTCAATGGGAAATAAAACATAACATAAAATAGCCATTAATGCATGAATATTGGGCGGGCTACATGAACAGTACTTTCGGTACAATTGTATATGCATTGAAAAATATAAAGTGTAGGATTATACAGTACAGCTTGATGCGATCATCATTTTCAGAGAAGGATTCGTTGTTGTTTTCCGTCAACGCAACAGATTCACAGCACCACGCAAGTGTTGTAGCCTCGTACCATGCATATAAATAATCTGGTTTAAGTTTAATAATCAAAATTTGGTTTAGGAAGGAGGCAGTGTCCCATGAATATACAAACATATAACCAAATATGAACAATCACATCTTAGTTGTATGCAACACAGTGTGTAATGAACATTGTCAATGTCGATCCACACGAATGACTGCATGCTTGATGAACACCAAATCATCCTTTCAAAATATCCCACAATTCGATGATATTATCAGGTAGTTTACTAAAACATATCATTTCTACACCAGAGAACTGGATCACATTTTATTTAAATCAGAGTGGTATTCATACACTTTCGTTTTGGTTTAATAAAGAAATACATGTAAACAGTAATTCCCAAAGTAATTGGCCACTTAGCCACAGCAGAATTATGGGTAATTTTTCAGGATTTGGTCGGATTTCTAAAGAAATCTTATATTGGGCTGACTGAATGTGAAGCGTGGGCTATTATCAAATTATTGGCTGAATTTGTGAAAATAAATAAGAATACATTCAGCTTTTTATGGGAATAAATCATATTTCCGACCAAATCCTGAAAAATTACCCCTAATTCTGCTGTGGTTAAGTGGTCAATTACTTCGGACATTACTGTAGTGGTGGGTGTGTTATGCATTATGTGTTATACGACACTGTGGTCGTTGGATCGCGAATCGGTTCTCAATAAATGTTCCCAAACGATCACAGCGCCATATCCCCCAATAACACATCCACTACATTCAATTCTTATATGTATATATAGCTTTTTGATGATTTATTCCCATAAAAAGCTGAGTGTATTCTTATTTATTTTCACAAATTCAGCCAATAATTTGAGAATAGCCCACGCTCACATTCAGTCAGCCCAATATAAGATTTCCTTAGCAATGATAACTGGCTTCAGATGCAATTCGGCTGAACTTCGAAAAACACGCCAAATTATTCTGCTGACCGCTTTTAGTGATTAGGTCAAGTTAGGTCAACAATTTGTGACGTCGTATTCGTGTTATAGTCTGTGTTATTGGGGTATGAAACGGATGACCCAATTGGCAGTTGACCAATCACCGAACAGGAATTAGCGTAGCACAGACGGGCTATGAAAATATATTAAAACACAGAAAACCAATCCTATGCTCGTGAAATTAAGCTTAGTGTAAGCGATATTTATTTAATACGCATATATACAATGGTGCATACAGAAGTAATCATTAAAATGATAAATATATTTAATCGAGGATACAGGGCTCTGACATAAAGCACTATATACTTATGCTTATAATATGGGTCATCTCCCATGGGTTTCCCGAGATATTTAAACGGCTATTTCATAGAGTAGAAATTGTTTTATGCATATCCTCAATTTTCTTTATTATTTTGTTTAAAGTAATTTATAGGCCTTAATTAATGGCCGGGTGTGTTCTTATTTTGTTACTTGACATTGTTATAACCTGTATGTGATATATTTTATACACATGTCACTATAATAAAATATTCGTTCGTTAGTTCGTTGTTGGCCTTATGAGCAGATATAGGGGAAATACGTCCGTGTACGTAAGTGTACAAAACAATAATGAGAGATAAAAGTGTGAATTAAGCTTCTATGTAAATTGAAATTGACTATGCCTTTGTTTTGACCATGTGAGCCAAAAGGCAACGAACGACAAGGCTTACACGTTGGAAGAAGTCCAGTGAACAGACCAGGATGAAAGTGTTTTACTTTTGGTATGAATCGGTGTTAAAATTTCATAGGATTGGAAACAAAGCTTTGTTTACGCCAAGACAAAGGAAGAATAATATTAATCAAAGTTCGGATGATAAAAGACAGAAAGCAGAAATTCTGAAGCAATGTCGAAGATGGACACAAAAGAAGAAGATACATAGTTTACGAAAACAAATTTACTTACGTTTAAATTAACCGCTTTTATTGTTTTCAAATTATAATCCGAGATAGACAAGGAATGTCAGCACAGCCTTTCCAAATGAAAAAATGTCGACGAAAGTTCACAACACGGTACTATATTCCAGTGAGTAACTTGCACGGATGTCCATTACACGTAATTTCGTATTTCAAACCTAAGCCATGTTGATATAACTGGGCTATTCCGTGTGCGCGTACATGTATCTGTGTCCTGTGTAGGTGACAGAGTACCGGGTGATACCAAGCAGCCGACTAAACACAATTGTGTAGCTTAGTCCTTTTAACTATGTAGCATCTTAACAATCAAACAACACTGTTGCTCACATGCCGTTAGGTCTATTGATCGGCCGAACATTATAGTACCGGCTGTCACGCATCGCTTTGTTAGGGGTACATCTACATATGACTGATTTATTGAAGAACCCCCGTCGCGTTGTTGTGGGACCACGTTGACGTGAATGATTCATTTAGATATACCATACTTCATTACACCGATAATTACCGAAGCTTTCTGTGGTAAATGGATTGTTTACGGTTGTACTTACAATCATCCGACCACCTTTTGGTGTCGCCCGCCTCCTCGTGCTGTTAAATGTCACGTGGGGTGCCGCACTTGTACGCATTTTATAGACTATTTGACAGTTTTGAATGCTGAGCTGCTTAAATCAAGCTGGCTTGTCTTTTATGTTATTTCCGACTGGCATTTGCATTTGATAGACTGTTTGTGCACAGAGTTTTGAAATCAGAAGAACTTCAAGATGTTCCACAGACAATGGAGTATATTGTTTGCAAACACACAAACTCGTATCTCAACGTAATTCGTTGGCAAAAAGTTGGTATGACAGTTGCCATATATGCACATGTCGTATACTACTTTCCACTATCCCGCAGTGTTGATTACATTCTAACCCATTTTACAATACTAACCGGATTCTACCGTGCACTCATTTATAAAAGTATACATTGGAATGGTCAATTATTCATTTGGATGGATGTTAAGAAAAAATAAGCAGACGACAGCTAATAACCATTAAGAAGGATTCATATGTATCGCAGGGAAATGTTCAGATATCAAGTTCAACAAACAACCTATGTTGAACTTATTATCTGAACATTTCATAAGGAATAACCACTCATCAATGAGTATTTTGTATAGAAAGGGCTAAGCAACCTATATATCATTTTATTGTGAGCAACATGTATAAACATGTAATAGGAGAGGTTTGCCTACAGTACTGTCACCTAGTATAAAATATATAGTATCACCACCATGGCACCTTCAATTTCCAGAAAACACATATAAGGGTGCATGGCATTTTGTCTTTTTAAACCATCGGGGCTAATGAATAGGTCCACAGCTAGTCACATTGGTCGGCGTATAGAGGTTGTTATATGAGATGTAATCATGTATGCTGGTTTTTTGCACACAAGATAATACCTTTTCTCGTCTTCAAATGTGAAAAATTGTCATGCAAAAAGACACTGTTATTACCATGGGTAATTTTCCAACACCAGTGGACACATCGCAATATCAGCACTATATGATTTGACTACAAAAACGTTGATTAAAAACAGACAATTTAACTCTTAAAATATGCGTGGATATCAAATTAGTGTGAATATATAGAATGCAGCAAAGGACCGGACCAGTCGCATGTTAGTGGCATATATCTATAATAGTTTGACTGCATGGCAGCTGTGATACATGCATTAACCCTTTACCCAACAAAACGGCCAAAAAACGCCCAAATAAAGCTTCAACAGCCTAAAATATCTTCGGTCTGTCTCACTAACACCATACAAATATGGATATCATTGGAACCGGTTCATTGACCACACTGTGATGGCTACAGTTATGCCCTGTGCCAATGCATTCTCTTATATATGCGAGTCGACCACAGGTCGCCTCGCATATATAAGAGAATGCATTGGCCTACAAAAATTTATTTTTTAACACTTTTTACCATTTTTTCTTACATTCTTTAACAATTTTATAATTTTTTCTTACATTTTTTAACAATTTTTATAATATTTTTCTACATTCTTTGACAATTTTATCATTTTAAATATGTGTTAAGCCAATGCATTCTCTTATATATGCGAGGCGACCTATGGTCGACTCGCATATATAAGAGAATGCATTGGCACAGGACCGTTCTGTTGGGTAAAGGGTTAACATTCAGTCAATGAAACTTCTCATGATAGAATGCCACACGGCCACACATGTGCGTAATATCTGACTATGATATTAAGGGAGTCAACTTCACACCAATGTGGACTTAACTTCACCCCGCCACGTCAACAAAGGTCTGGCAGCCAACAAAATGACTTCTAATTCTATTTGCCACAAGCTTTTCACATTTGTGTTCCTTTGCGAACATGCATGTTAGGTAAATCTATAAATAAATATGACTTATACATGTAGCTGAATGATGTGCGTCGATATCATTTAATGATACATTTACAGTAACGCCCTAAATAATCGACTCCTTAACCACAGCAGGAGTATGGGTAAATTTTCTAACTGAGAGCTTTCCGATGAATGGGAACAAGCCATATTTCCGACTAAATCATGAAAAGTTACCCATAATTCTGCTGTGGTTAAGGAGTCGATTATTTAGGGAATTATCGTAGGCCTACACCTGTCCGCCAAATTTCGGTTTGAATGGACGTTTCTCATTTTTTAAAACTCATTTTATATCGCAGTATTCACTTCCTGCAACAAGGACTATCGCCCGTGAATGTTATTCTTCTTTCTTGATCCCACGTGTGTTCAGGTGCAGAATGGTCAATAAGGACAGTGTCTCTCTCTCGCGTGTGCTCAATCTCCATCTTATGTTCGTGGTCAACATTTGTTAGCCATTTAGTTTAGTTTTTCCGCTTCTGTACATAGTCCATATTTGCGATCCACACTTGCTGTGTTTGTTGACAGCTTGGTGACCCAGAATTAAAGGCACACACAACGTTTTTTCTTTTACGTTATCAATATTAAGGGCTTTGTGGACCAATATTCCTAAAAATTAGATGGAGTCAAAATAATGGATTCTGTTCACTTATATTAGCAATCACAGCAAAAAAAGCCTATTGGTGCAACAGTTAAGAGTACAATTAATGGCGGATCATGTTAGAAATTTAAAATTTGAACTTTGTATATCTTTTTAAGCATTATTATTCGCATACAAATCCAACAAACAAAAAGTCCATATTTAAGACAAAAATATGGGAATCTGTACTGAACACTGTGAAGAATGATGAACAAGAAAACAATATTCATATTTCGTGAGTGTTCTTTGGAATATTGGCTTGGAAGCGGTTGTCTACAAATAGTAGATTTACTTGTCTAGTAATGCTGTCTGGAAACTGACATTTGATGTCCAGGCAACTCGGAATGGTTATCAGGTGGTGTGGGCAATTTTACATGACACTTTTGCATCACCGAGTATAAAATTCACTCAGAAGAGAGATTGTGACATTCGTGTTTTCTAAACAAAGATCATGCAACATTTTAATCATATTTCTTTAGTCGACAGCAACACATTACAGTACAGGTTATGGGTCGCATATATTATATGCGAGTCATAATGCGACCCACTGCTCATATGGCATTCTGCAGTAAGATATTCCATGCAGTTCATGTTCAGCTGATAATTTATTTGTGTATCGTGATATTAAGTTTGCATACTTCCTCGCGTTTGACCAACATACATGTACATTCTGCCAATGATATTTTGGTACCAAGAGCAACACATCAGTTTTCGCCGGACTGCATGACCTAATTAATGTTCGCCAGAAACTTCAGACACAACCATCTCAGTGAGAAAGGTGTGCATCATTGAACACTGCCTCCTTTTTGCAGTTATGGTCTGAAAAATATACATATGTTAGAAATACGTAGTGGCATCGGTGTTTTAGGCGGCTGAGACCCAAACTTTGGTCAAAATTTCCAATAGTTGGGAAACTTCAGGCTTGGAACAACAACAACAGCTTGAAATTTGATTGAGAGTGGAAATAGGTTGATCTTTTTTGATAGTTTGATTTAAAAACTAATATTTAGTGTAATATATATTGTTTTAGGCTAATAGTTGAAACTTTTTCCAGTTTCAATCAAAATTTAAACTGAAATGGCCACAAGTTGGAAATATTCCGACAATAGGGGCGTTAGTTAGTTAGAAAATTTCTGGCCTGTTATAATGCTTGTGGTTTCACTGGGGTATAGGAACATTCAAATTCAAGTATGGAATGGTTGTGCAAATCCCCAGCAAAGACATTCTGGCCACGGTCTGATATCTTATAATGCATTGAAGTATATATATTCGCGACCTATTTCACACAAATTCGCCGGATTGAAGTAGTCACAAGCTATACGATTATATCAGACACATAACACCATACAAATATGGATATCATTGGAACCGGTTCATTGACCACATTGTGATGGCTACAGTTATGCCCTGTGCCAATGCATTCTCTTATATATGCGAGTCGACCATAGGTCGCCTCGCATATATAAGAGAATGCATTGGCCTAAATTTTTTTTTTTTTAAACACTTTTTACCATTTTTTCTTACATTCTTTAACAATTTTATACTTTTTTCTTACATTTTTTAACAATTTTTATAATATTTTTCTATATTCTTTGACAATTTTATCATTTTAAATATGTGTTAAGCCAATGCATTCTCTTATATATGCGAGGCGACCTATGGTCGACTCGCATATATAAGATAATGCATTGGCACAGGGCCGTTCTGTTGGGTAAAGGGTTAACAGCGCATGGTTGCAGCAGTCACACCAATATATCACACAAATGTGTTGGATTCGCAACTTCAGACTCGCTTATTCTCTCAACCGACAGAGCATCGACCGCTGTAATCCTGGACAAACTGCAAATCAACATCCCGGAAAAAGGTACTTAATCGTAAATCGATAAATCCCTATGAATAATGTAAATGGTCCGGTAATTAATTTCACAGCAATAGACATAATAATTATCATCTGTGAAGTTATATTGTCGGTGTGTTGTTTCAGATAGAGATGCGAGAACAGGGCGCGCCGGTATTCCACGTTGGATGGACCATTTGGTTCAAATAAGCCTGCAAATAACGTGTCTGTCGTTTGCAGAATGGGGTCCCCAGAGGCGGGCTATCATCACCAAATTAACCCTCTGGGAACCTCATTCTGCTGAGGCATCAACTGCACTGGCAGGCCTTATATGATCAGATTGAATTTCCCTAGTTGAAGTTGGTGATGTTTACCAATTATGAATTTTATCTTCTGCAAATTATGGTCTATAGAAACTTCATAGAAGGGAAAAAGTAACTAAAAACAACATAAGACACTTCCCAAAAGATGGGACCTAAGCAAAATGAGGTCCCGATAGTGTGCATTTGGTAATGTTAGCCCGCTGTGCATCATGACAGACCCACTATTTGCAGGCTTATTTGGACCTGATGATCCATCTGTCTGAGAATACCTGCGGACTCTGTTTTCATTCTGCAAATTACAGACACACTATTTGCA
The DNA here is from genome assembly GCA_032622095.1 of Siphonodentalium dalli. NCBI lineage: Eukaryota > Metazoa > Mollusca > Scaphopoda > Gadilida > Siphonodentaliidae > Siphonodentalium > Siphonodentalium dalli. Next base: position 69,940,744 of record CP136063.1, read on the forward strand.
GGCTTGGTTTCAAATAATATTAATTTGTGCCCTCAATGAACATTTAGAAAACCATTGACATGACATGATTTTATAATAGATAACGGTGAATATGATCTAACTCATCGCTTGTGTTGAGTTGTCTCCTCGGGAAAGAAGACAGACATGTGGAGTATATAAGAAGAGCGAAGGACAAGAGACTACGTTGAAGAGGACAGGTTGTGGATATTAAGACGACTGACGACTGTAGGAAATTCAGTGAATCAAACAACGATGTTATAATTATATAGTTGGTTAACAAATTAGTCATTTAAAGATGCATAATCCGAATTAACGCTCCTAAATTACTATTTCTTGGGCCTCACGGTCTCTGTCAAAATAGCGGATGATGATGGATAACGCTAACAACAAGTGATAATACGACCATATTTCGTTGAACAAAATCTATTATATATTTTGGAAGATCTGTTTGTTTGTTTGTTTGTTTGTTTGTTTGTGTGTAATCGATGAACTCGAAAACGGCAGACCCGATTTCGATGAAACTTGGCATGTGGGGGTAATTTCGGCCGGGGGTGACATAGGCCTATCGATTTTCAGATCCGATGTCAACTTTTCACGTGCCGAGGTCAAATCTGTTTTTACGCTGTGTTACGGGACTTTCATTTGAGTTCGGTGCTTACAAATCGATTCGAAACAGCGCGAATAATAAAATGCCAGTCATAATAATGACACTGTGAGAATCTTTCGTGTTTCCTCTTTCCAACGATATATAATGCGTATGTATCCGTTTTAGTTATCTGCCTCAATTATCAAGAAGAAGTGGTACTATCTTCCATCAGGATAAAAACAATGCGTAACTTCTATGACGTCGTTAGAGGTCATAACGTTAGATCACGTTAACGCTTAACCGGCCGATGCATTTGACTGTTTCAGACGTCTTGGCGATATCTCGGGCACCGATGGTATTTATCTTTACGTTGAAACTTGATAATTAATGAGCGTGTGTATATGAGGCGCGTTTATATACTTGAGTGGAAATCAAATCGGGTTAAACTGGCGGATTTTTACGGACGAAATTTGATGCATAGGGTATCTCGGTATCCGCTGGGCCGATTTCCCGGTATCCGCTGGGCCGATTTCCACCATTTTTGGGGTGTTGGTGTTTGACTCCACCTGACCTTGACCTTCAAAATGGTCAATTCAAGGTCAAAGCCCAGACGAAGTCGGGTCACCTTCTACAAGGTCAAATCGGGTAAAACCGGATGGATTTCGACGGGTACTTTTGTTCGGGCAGTGTTTTGGACGGGTCAAATCGTGACCCCACTTGACCTTGGCCTTCAAAATAGACAATTCAAGGTCAAAGCCCGGACGAAGTCGGGTCACCTTCTAGTGTTGATATATAACACGTTTTGGGAAATGTGATACCATATTTGACAGTGATTAGCATTATTTTGTAGAAATTAATCCATTCTGATAACTAAAGCGTATTGTGAATAAATGTTGTTGTTGTTGTTGTATCGTGATGGTATGGGGACCCTCTGATCGGATTGAGTACCTTTAATGATACAGATTCGATTTAGTATAAAATTACATACATTAGACGACTAACACCGATCTTTTAAAATATTGTAGTTTGTTTCAAGTGGGATAGTATTAGGAATCGGTACATTGCTGTAGATCTGTATACATATCTGTGAAGTCACGTGTCACAGATTGCTGCGATCTCAACATGATTACTGATAGTGAACGCGCGCTCTTCAGTACTCTGGTAATTAACAATTCACTATGAGTCGTGTCAGTTTAGGCCAGACAAAAAAAAATGAATCAACTTTCAGCAGACCAAAGCAGTTAATTCTTACATCAGTTGATAATGGTTACGCTATGCTTTTGTGGTCGCCCTGTTGTTCACTGAGTGTACTAAGGTATTACCAAACTCCAAGAAGAACAAATATTAATAAGATATACTGTACAGTAAACACTTTACTTTAAGTTTTTTGTCACCACACGCACCAGCACACATGTTCTCGCCAACACAGTGTGCAATACGTGAGTTGAAATGACAAAGACAGATCAAGCACATTCGCCAAGCCCGAGTAACAATTAATCAAATCAGATTTGCCTGTCGCAACGCCTCGCTGTTGACCGTGATTTATAACGGATGCGATTTTTGCTCACACGAACGAATACCGTTTTCTTTCTGTGTGCATTTCTATATCAACCCGTTTACACTCGTATACTATATGCGTGTAGAACTGTATACAGATCTACAGCAACGTAAACACACCCTTAGACCCATTCAGGAGTATGTTACTGGCTGTTACTATTAGCAAGAAACATTCATAACGGACCATTGGGTATATATGGAGTCCAGCAAACCACACGGTATAGAGTTAACTCCCTTGCTACGCTGGTCTGGTCACTGCCATCAAGTATACATAATGTAATGAAATCTTACATTTTTCATTCAAGACCCTCTGTCGGTTACAATTCATTTTGATTTGTTTCTAAGCCAATTTCCAAATGAATATTGGCAGTTCAGTTTTCAGAATGATGCAGAATGAATTGCAACCGACAAACATATTATATAAAAAGGTTTCCTTACGTTCTGTATACGTTGATAGCGAGGGGACAGAACTTTGTCTTGCATCGCGGGTGACCAGCGTAGCGAGGGGACAGAAACTCTGTCTTGCATCGCGGGTGACCAGCTGACCAGCGTAGCGAGGGGACATAACTATGTCTGGCATCGCGGGTGACCATGCAGCTGACCAGCGTAGCGAGGGGACATAATTCTGCTTTGCATCGCGGGTGACCTGCTGCCTTGGGCATGTTGACCTGGTCGGAACGAGGAGAGCCAAATTTAAATCGTTTGATACTGAATGTGGATAAGAGTTTTGCTTGGTTTATTTGAGTTTTATGGTCATTTCAATGACTAGACCATATATCGCGATGTCGCCAGTTTTATTGGTGGATGATAAAGGCCACGTAGAGGGTCCAGTCCCTTGGGGAAGCACTCCACGAAACGCTTGAAACCACAGACCATGTTAACCTTTTCTTTACTAAATACTCATTGACGAGTAGTTCGTAAATAAATAAGACTTCCTTTGCACTTGTATATTATCTGTCGTCTGCTTATTTTTCATGGAAACGCCTCCAGATGAATAATAGATCATTCCAATATATACTTTTATCACTAAGTGGGAGGATCCATATGGTATAAAGTGGGTTGAGGAGCTCATAAACTTCCACAGATTCATACACGATTCATGTTATACCCTTTATTTCCAGCCATTTCTGTGGATCACAAATCTGTGTTTCTCTGGCATGGGTAAGCGGATCACACGATTACCCTTCATATGCCCATAAGAGAGGGAACACTGAACCAGCTATCTCGGATGGGCTTCTTGTGTTAATATGTGTAGGGGTGGCAGAACTGTTGTATTATTCATTTCAAGGACATCTGATTTCCCAGTTACACCGATTAGATGGGGTTCAAGAATCGCGTTATATGGAACCAAATACAAATACCGAGATACTTCTTACACGCCCATACACCGTGAGGTGTATATATGCATCATGTATGTCAAATTATTAACAATTAATCTAAGAGGAGCGTCTTACGTCAGTGGTTAACTGTGTGTTTAATGTCGTGATAAGGGGAGGCAATTACGATGGAATGTTATCCTCACAACCTTGTATTACACATACCAAACAATAGGATATTATGGCTCCTTTGGTACGAATACCTTGTAGCAGCTTACTCAAAAGGGCCGCGGTGGTTGAATAACTCTGGTTTTAATGACAAAGGTAAACAACCCTGTAGCTTGGGGCATGCCTAATTAGCTCAAGTATGAATTGCAACAACTATAGCACACAGAGCAAATTAAAGGCACGACCAATAACAAGTTGCAAAACGAGTGAATTACTAAGAAGGTAAACATGTTGAGATATACTTATTTTTCTAACGAGCACTGGTTCGTTTCGTTTCATTTGATCAACTAATTTTATTTTGATAACACGCCTAAATCTGTTTTGTTTGTGTAAGCTAGCCAATGTTCGCAATAACACGCAACACGTCGTGTTATTTTATTCGTCACCTTTTTCCATTTTGAAGGACCCTTGAATAACCAAGGGTTGTAAAAAGAAACACACATTTTTTGTTCGGCTTGCATTTTTTTAGAATGCTGTCAACAGAAGCCAGCAATGAATTGATTGAGAAAAAAAAACTTAATTGGACACGCATAACCAACCATACAGTGTCGATATGTGTACGTTTAAAAAAAGAAAAGAAAGAAAAAGGTGCAATACTATTATTTCCCCTTTTATTGAAGGCGTTAAAGTGGTGTGTTCCCTTCCACAAGAATAAAACATCGGCACCAGTTGTAAATGTGTTATACACTGTGTTTGAGTCAAATCTGAAAAGCACATAATTGTGTAGCACAACGTTTTAAAGCTGCTGCCAGATTTTTAATATGGTAGCATTTAGGAGGTTTGCTTAAAGGGGTACTGTACGCCACATGTTGTTGTTGGTTTCTATAGTCTCCGAGTCGGAGAATAAGGTAACAATTTTTCCATTATTTGAAAGTCTGTTGAGTACGAAGTCATGTTACGGATGACAAATTTACCGGAATGCAAAAATACAAATTGTCGTTGTCGAGTAATTTTTGTAAAGTTTTCAACCAAATGAATCAAATAAAAGTTATATTATATGCATACTAGTCCCATATAATCATTTAAGTTATTGTATCGTCGCTAGTCAGTGAGTGGCTTGAGTGTTCTCCCCGTATCATCATAATATTTTAAGCAATCGTGGGTGCGATCGGTTTATCCAGTATCCAGTATCCAGTATCCCTCAATTACTATTTTTGATTACGGTAATTCGTAATTTAATTGACGCCATTTTATGGCTCCAGTCATAAATTCAATTTATATCAAATTATTAACTTTTAAATTATTAAATTTTAAGATAGCCTATTAACCTGAGCGTTTACAGAATACATCTTCGACTCAAATTACTTATGTTTCTATATATTATCGATATTAGATCGTTGTTGTCACCGGAAATTTAATGAAAATGGCGTACAGTACCCCTTTAAATAGAACATATCTCATATAAGTGAGATATATGATATTCACTTATTCGCTCATATTCACCATTGAGAAAATTCCACCGACACATATGTCATTTCTACACAATTTTATTTAAGATCAAAATTAAATCATATTGTGTAGAATTTATACACATTTATTCTAAGAGTGTACGTGACATATTTCCCACCATCATAGAAATCTCAGTTCCTAATAGCCGGAAATTCAAAAGTCTTGATGGCACTGAACTGAATTCATAGCAAATTTGACATCTTTGAGTTGAATCGTGTTGAAACTAAAAACAAACACAACGAGAAGTTGCACCACGGTTGCTGGCATACTCCATGGTAACAATTGAAACATGGGCAATGCAGGAAGAAAACCAAATGTAAAGAGAGCAGACGGACAAAACACATTTTCAGACGAAGAAAGAGGGATAACTCTTGAAAGGAAACCGCACACAACACAACACTCTTTTGAAAGCCCTCATGATGTCAAACCTCCATACCAAATTTCAACAGAATCCAGTAACACATGGCTGAGATATATGAGCGGCGGACTGCATGAAATCCAACATTTTCAGATAAACAAAGAGGGACAACTTTAAAACGGAAACTGTGAACAACGTCAATGAACACTCTTTTGAAAGCCCTCCTGAGATAAACCTGCATACCAAAGTTCATCGAGATCCTATTGCCCATGCTTGAGATATATGAGCGGACGGACGGACGGACGGACAGACGGGCGAACGCATGTAATCCAGTATGCCCACCATCTTTTGGATGGGGGTATACATACTTAACCCTTTCAGTGCCAAGTCTAAGAGCTCTTTCCATCAATGTATTACATTATTATGATCAATAAATTTGAAAAATTATCAAGGAAATATGGGTTGATACAAAAATCGGACTTGGCACTGAAAGGGTTAAAGCTATAAACTAATGCTTGCAATCGTTAAATAGACACAACGCCTCCACCGTGGGTACCACATGTGCAAAAAAAGAGTATGTAAAAACATCACCACTAAGAAATATATGGAGAAATAGATCAACTTTGTTCTTATATTCATTATTGATAGTTCTTCAATTACGATATTTCGCGCGGTGAAACCATTGTTATGTAAACAAAACTGTTACAGTGATTTATCAACAAACATTGCGAAACCTGTAATATGTTCAAATATGTTTTTGTATGCTACATAGATTGTAACAGAAACATGGGGTGATCTTATATATTTTACATAGGTTGTAACAAAACATGGGCTGCATGTTACATAGATTGTAACAGAAACGTGGGCTGTATCATACATATAGATTGTAACAAAAAACGATAAAAGGGACTAATGACAGTTTTTACCTTCTCCCTACTCACATACTCCCTACTCCACCCATCTTTCCACAATCCACTGATTTAGAGATTTAGCTTCGTTTAATGAAAATTTATGCTTTGCCAATGCCACGGTTACCAGTACTGAAACAGGCCAACTCTGTGCCACCTCAACACAATGAGATGTTGCATTCCGGGAAGATAATTAAGCTTAAAAGACCAAGATACTTCCGGTTGTTCATGTTTCGGCTACCTTAGATTGTGAGATCAGTCATCGACGAAGGTGCGAAAATAACACCAGTTTTCGTAGTATTAGCTGTTTTATTTGATCGGGGATTCATATTCCATTATTTATAATTAATTTAGGGTTATGAAGCACATGCAATCGAGGCTTTATTTTAATTGCAAGTATAAACAAAAAGTGCTATTAGAATTAGGATGTCGCACTCGTTCGCAACGCAAGAAAGGACTGCATGCTAAGTTGGTTAATGAAGAATTAACAGAATAACAATCCGAATAAGTCGAGAGACAGAATGAAACTGACAAATGACTAGTGAAAATCAGTTTGTGTATTTTTTAACCGGAAATGAAGATGTCTTTTAAAGCCACCTGGCGGCCGATGTCGATAATGGGACGCAATCACAAAATAGTACCCCACTGGAGTAATTCAAACGCCGTCGTGACAGAGACGCCAGGGGATGTCACGAAAAATAACAATTTAGCTATTTGTCACACATTATGCCAGACATGTATACATTATGTGTGAATGAAGTTGTGGATTTACATGACGATCACGTCCATAGATTTATGTGCTTAAAAGAATAATTAGCTGACACATATGAACTTAATTAGATTAGCTAACGAAGCATATTAGTATTCTCTCTTAAATGGGTCGTTTATGTGTGAGACATGGCCTCCTGCAGGCTATATGGGTTCTATAATAAAACATGATATAACGATATATCTAAAGAAATTCACATCCAAGGTATGCATACCACGTGAGCATGAAATACGCGGACGTGTTTGAAAAGTCATGGGGTGCGATCATATGTGACCCGCCATATCAAATCCAGTCGTAAGTCGGGATTTTTTTCCCCTGTGCAAATGCATTCTCTTATATATGCGAGTCGACCATAGGTCGCCTCGCATATATAAGAGAATGCATTGGCCTAACAATTTTTTATCATTTTTTTAAAATAAATGTTTCTTACAATTTTTAGGACATAAAATAAAAAAACATCCATTACCCTGCGGGGAGCCCCACACATATATAGAAGCATATAGAAGAGTGTCGTCTGCTCATGTTTGTCTGGGGTTCTGTATGGGTGAAATTATAAAATTGTTAAAGAATGCAAGAAAAAATTATAAAAATTGTAAAAAATTGTTAAGCCAATGCATTCTCTTATATATGCGAGGCGACATATATGGTCGACTCGCATATATAAGAGAATGCATTGGCACAGGGTAAAAAAAATCCCGACTTACGACTGGATTTGATATGGCGGGTCACATATGGCGATAAAATATGGGTTGATCTTATGTATGTAAGATATATACTATATAAATTGTAATAGAACACGACTGAAATAAGAAAGTTATTTACATGATTCACCTTATATATATACCCAGCGATTTTATCGCACCTAAACGTACTTTTCTACCTTTTCAATTGAAGCATTAATGACCACTCCTTGTGTCGCAATGGGAATCTGGTTCAGTCATTAAGGTGTGTAGCACACCTGACCATCATGAGCAGCGTATACAGTATACAGCGACGGGGAAGCTGGTCCTATTCTCGATAATCGCAGATACAGACACTTCGCTTTTGTTCTTATAGCTGGGAATATTAATGACACCAATTTTGATCGTGGACATCAATATGTAATGGTTAGACAATCGAGTCGAAGACGAGATTCATTCTGGTAAAGAACTATTCGCGTGCTCTGCAATTGATCCCACATAATGCAATAAACTGTAAATGTGCCGTTGAGTGTGTTTTGACCACGACGCACAATCCGTGCGCTGGCCGCGGTTGGACACAATAGCTGGTTAGCCACGCCCAACAACGTGATTAACATGAACTGCTCGCCGTTCGAATGTGATTAGATATGTCCGAAACAACACGGACTGGTCCCAATTTGAAGCGCCCGTGCAATTTGTCTGTTATGAGTTGCGTGTGCCTAACAGTGGGATAATCACTGTACTATTCCTTCACCAGCCTTGGGAATTGGTGTGCTTTACCAAAAATCAGGGAACGATTGCAACAATAGGATTGTGCTCTAAAAGGGTGTATTAATAACGTGGATAGCTTTACTGTGTATGGGCTGAAGCTTTTCGCGAGAATTATTTGACAAAGGAGTCTAGACATCGTCTATATGGGGTTGAACGCCATTGTTCGTGTATATTATACTGATAAGAACATGTATGATTCGGATGGGAGGAAATATCGGTATATCGATTTGAGATATCGATGTACATACTACTATATACTTAGGCTGAAGGGGTCACTATCACCAAAAACAGTGCTGAAGGGTACACAACATTTGAATTTGTGCTGAAAAGTACAACAGGTGGTCCTAAATGACGTTTAGTTTTCATGTCTGCCATGATTTCTGTAAGAGAAGAAATGATTACGTTCACCAAACCCTGTGTACCCTTCAGTACATTACCAAACCCTGTGTACCCTTCAGCACATTACCAAACCCTGTGTACCCTTCAGCACATTACCAAACCCTGTGTACCCTTCAGCACATTACCAAACCATGTGTAGTTGTGTACCCTTCAGCACATTGCCAAAACATGTGTACCCTTCAGCACATTACAAAAAACCTGTGTACCCTTCAGCACATTACAAAAAACCTGTGTACCCTTCAGCACATTACAAAAAACCTGTGTACCCTTCAGCACATTACAAAAAACCTGTGTACCCTTCAGCACATTACCAGAACATGTGTACCCTTCAGCACATTACCAAAACCTGTGTACCCATGAGCACTTTTTTCGGTGAGAGTGACCCCTTCAGTTATACTTATATACCTCACCCAGATCAATCTGCATGAGGAGGGAAATAACACGTGGTGTGGGGATATATGATAGCCTATCAAACGACTCTATTGGTTCTGGTTCTGTTTCGACTGCTTGCAATCTCAGGGTGTCCAGTAGATATGCCCCATCTGATTTGACGCCATAAAACTACTATTTGTACATGTTCTTTTCCAGAAAATAATAGGACCAGATTTGTGAGCTTTTTTTAATTGTGATACAAGTACATATACTTTCAAAGGAGGTAGTTATGACTTGTTGGGATTTTTTGCAAGGCGCCGAAAAGTGAAAACATCAGATATAATATACTGCATGTGTCATCCCGAGGCAGAACATGGCAAAATAATAGATCGACTTTGTTTTTATTGTTATTATTGGTAATTATTCACTGACGAGACATCGAGTGTTAAAACCTTTGTTATGTAAACATTACTGTTACAGTGCCAGCCATTTTATCAACTATCATTTGAGAACAGTCTGAGCTAACAATCAAGGTCTACTTCACAGAAGGTCAGAGGAATGAAATATATTCCAGAAAACACAGATATTCAACTTAAACATTACATTTGGCGATATTTGTTGATAAAATGACTTCCAATGGAACAATAATGTTCACATAACAATGGTTTAACCCTTCCATGACTGGAACTTCCTGAAATTTTGCGAAAACCTTGTTCCAATGCATTATCTTATATATGCGAGTCTCCCATAAGGAACCTCGAAAATATAAGAGAATACATTGGTCTAACAATATTTACATTGGCCTTGAAGGACAGTGCATTCTCGTATATATGAGAGTCACCCTATGGGAGATTCGCATATATAAGAGAATGCACTAGCACAGGATCTGTAATGCTGCACCAGCGCAGCTCCCACAATGAAAGGGTTAACATGCGAAATCTCGTCACCGAATTATTAATAATAGAATAAGAACAAAGTATATAATTATAGTTTTCCATGTTCTTCTTATAGAGGTGAATCTGATGATGGTTTTACAAACCTTTTTGATTTTTCACATTTACTCACTGCAAGTGATTTATGTCCCTCTAAGCGAAAAATTATCCCACTAATTTTCTTTGTTGGAATGTTACGCACTTACTGCAAGTTGTACTTGCTTTATCTTGGCGCGGGCGGCCAGCAAGTATAATAAAACGATTCCTTTAAATAAAATAAAATAAAATAAAATAAAATAGCCGATGTTACAATGAAACTCGAAGTGGTAAGAGTCTATTTGTGACAGGTCACTCATATCTAATTTACTTGGAATAAAATTTACATATGCATGTCGACTCACATTGGACCCCTCCATGCAGCGTTCCATCCCGCATTTCTAAACGTGTGCGATAATCGTGCCGAATTCGAATTTAATCAGCATGTCGTTCAAATATAACACCGGATATTTTGACGTCGAATGGCACCCGAAAATAAGGAGAAACGGGCGCTTCTCAATCGTACCCTGACCAACTCGTACCCTGCTGTTTTTCAGCAATCCATGGGAACAAAACGGTGGTATTTCAACTAAATAACGGACCTACTATGATCCGGCATCAAGACTAAGACATATTACATCTTTTACAAAAAATGAATCGCTTTAGTTAACTAAATAACGGGCATTTTATAGCAGAGTACGTGTTGGTCAGGGTTCGAGTTGACCCGCTCCCAACTGGACATGAGCCGAGTTATTAGGTGACCTCAGAAAACAACAGTGCACACACAGACATAATCTCAAACAGCGACATTGTGTGAACGTACCGTGTAATAAAGGTAAAGTAACTCGGTATGGTCAACTTACCTGCAAAGTTTATTCGTCACTATGCGAATATAAAGGAAACAGCTGTTACGAAAACAAGTTGATGCCACGAATATAACCAAAACAGCACATCCACATGAAACACTACAGCCAGTTTCAACTCAAACCTATTCACCGAAACTTCGAATGGTCCGAGAGAGCGATAGTATTCCAGAAATAAAGGGCGTTTGTAACAGCTGACGCGCCCAACCCGTGAATGATTGTTCCGGGTCCGAATGCCGGTTCTTTATTCACCAAACAACGCGAAATCAGTCCTTTATTTGAATGCAAACGTTTGGTGAGGCCTGTCGTACCAACATGGATCTATTCAATGCTGGCGAACTGAAACGACATGTGTTTGAATGGAATGTTTCGCGGCATGTCATTGAGGAATGTGCGCATTAAGTAACTGGGTTGCGCTCAGGTCGCGATAAGGTGGAGACAGATGATGCTTAATCAATCTTGAGTGCATATTTATCATGCTATTTTTTTGTATTTAACACAATCCCTTTCAATTGCGACATAACTTTGTTGTGAGCAATAGTTTTATCACCATCACATCGAATGCATGTTTTTATCAACAGGGTTCGTCAACTTCGTCAAACGTAACGAAGAATTTCGAGACGTGATATTCAAATTATAGGACTGGTTCTGATGTAATGTATTTTGACAACCAAACACTTATACTGGACATGTGTATTTTGAAGAATCAGAATAGTTGAATGCACTAAAAGTGTTCGCTATACTTCAAATTTGGAAGATATATGTATGTTGTATCAATGAAAATGGCATGAAACTCAATTACTAAAATGAAGTCTATAAGTATTATTGCCAGACAAGAATGAATTATTATATACATGTAATCTTGACAATCCTTCCGATTTCATCGGAACATGTAGTAAGTTTCAACTGACTTTCAAAGCTAACCATCAATAACGTTATAATATGTAATGGATTTAGGCATCAGGTAAGAAGTTATTGACCATTTTATTAACGAATGAATTGTCCCATTCAGTTAAAAAATATACATTGGAATGGTATCGTATTCAGGGTTATTAAGAAGATACAAACATACGAACATTCATATAATACAGGTGCAGCATTAAGGGTTCGTATTATTAAATTATATAACAGTACTTTTTCTTTCGTTTTCCTCACCGACATAATAGGAATATAGCCGGATCACGTAACCAGACTTGAAGACCGCAATAGGTAGGCGATTAGTTGTATATAGTGAGATGACATTTAGTTTACATATCTACATTTAAATTATTAATATAGATAATCACCCTGAACCATAAAATCGATTCATCCAGCTGGATTCATTGCGAAAAGGCGATTAATTTATCTGAGTGAAACATCGTGTCAATTTATGATGAGCTATGTCGTGACGAATTGGTTACACATATGATATTGTAGATCTTGCCATGGAACTCTACTCTGGCTAACGCCCGTTATCTACGGCCGTTAGCCAGAGTAGAGATTCATGACAAGAGTATTGTAGTTAAACATATGTATATTGTACCCCACATTACACAATATAAGTTATAAATGTTAATAGGTTTGTTGGAACAGTGGGGGTGGGAGCTCACTCCATACATGCAGGGTTTATACCTCCCTTGATGACTCGGTAAGACCGCTGCTACCGGCGACATTTTACCCACATTTGGTGGACTTCCGCGATATTAATATATATACATGTTGCCGTTATTGAGCACACAAACTATTCAACAAAATATGTCTAATTTCGTACCTTAAGTTTGGAAATCCCACTAGAACCAAAGAACTATATTGCGAAAAGATGAGATTTGGTTCTCCGATTATTTTATCAACACAAAACTCTAAACGTACATGGACGACATTGTCAAGGCAATGCGCATGACAACTTATTGACAAGTCAAACACAAGACTTCTAATTTCCTGCAATTTTGACGAGTATAGCTTGCGAAAGTCGTCAACAAAACTACCACTCTTAATTTTCCATTCTGTCATTAAGGTTTTAATGTGGGAATTGTTCTCAAATTACATATTAAATTTGACTTTGGTGCGATCGGTTTCAGCTGGAAAAACCCGCGTTAATATAAATGAAAGTGTCAATGACACTGTAGCTCAACTTGGAAAGGGAATAATTTGATGTATTGCAGTCAATGGAGCAATTAGGAATGTGGAAAGTTGAATGTCTAATACTAGTTTATAGACATGAAGAGAAAAGTAAAATCCAAGATGGCTGCTGGCGGCCATGTTTTCGGCCGAATGACCCCAAAATGATTCGTTCCCATCTACATGTCATCGTTAACATCCATGACAAATTTTATGACGATCAGACTAAAGGTACGACCTGCAGCCCATGCTAAAGAATTTAGTCATACAAAGAGTAAAATCCAAGATGGCTGCTGGCGGCCATGTTTTTTGGCCAAATGACCCCAAAATTACTCGTTCCAATCTACATGTCAATATTATCATCCATAACAAATTTCATGATGATCAGACGAACAGTACGACCAATTTCAACAGCCATGACAAATTTTATGATGATCAGACTAAAGGTACGACATGTAGCCCGTGCTAAAGAATTTAGTCATACAAAGAGTAAAATCCAAGATGGCTGCTGGCGGCCATGTTTTTTGGCCGAATGATCCCAAAATGACTCGTTCCCATGTACATGTCATTATTAACATTCTAGACAAATTTTATGATGATCAGACTAAAATTAGGACCTGTAGCCCGTGCTAAAGGATTTAGTCATACAAAGAGTAAAATCCAAGATAACTGCTGGCGGCCAGGTTTTTTAGCCGAATGACCCCAAAATTACTCGTTCCCATATACATGTCAATATTATCAATCATGACAAATTTCATGATGATCAGACGAACAGTACGACCTGTGGCCCGTGCTAATGGATTAAATTTTGAAATCCAAGATGGCCACTGGCGGCCATGTGTTTTGTCCGAATGACCCCAAAATGACTCGTTCCCATCTACATTCCAATTTCAACAGCCATGACAAATTTCATGATGATCAGACTAAAGGTACCACATGTAGCCCGTGCTAAAGGATTTAGTCATACAAAGAGTAAAATCCAAAATGGCTGCTGGTGGCCATGTTTTTTTTGCCGAATGACCCCAAAATGACTCGTTCCCATCTACATGTCATTGTTAACATCCATGAAAAATTATATCATAATCCGACCAAAGGTACGACCTGTAGGCCGTGCCAAAGAATTTAGTCATGCAAAGAGTAAAATCTAAGATGGCTGCCGGTGGCCATGTTTTTTGGCTGAACAACCCCAAAATTACTCGTTCCCATCTACATGTCAATATTAACATCCATGACAAATTTCATGATGATCAGACGAACAGTACGACCTGTATCCCGTGCTAATGGATTGAATATTGAAATCCAAGATGGCCACTGGCGGCCATGTTTTTTTCCCGAATGAACCCAAAATGAATCGTTCCCATCTACATGTCAATGTCAACAGCTATGACAAATTTTATAATGATCCGACCAAAGGTACGACCTGTAGCCTGTGCTAAAGGAAATTGTTGACGCATCACACACGGACACACACACACACCCTCACACACACACGCACACACGGACGACGGATACCAAGCCATGGCAATAGCTCAAACTTTATAAAGTAAAGTTGAGCTAAAAACCAGACTAGTACCCAGCCGGTGACAGAGTCAGAAAGGAAGTATGACTGGTGCGCTCTGATAGAGATTGGGATGTGAGCACAAGTTGCCGAACTTAGCTATGTTGATCTCACCGGGCATTCAACTGCTAACTATAAGAGTAAAAGTATAAGAGATGGTTTTAATTCAAATGTATTGTACAAGTTGTAGCCGTTGGTAAGGCTATGTTCTCACATTATAGGTGTAAAAGTAAATATTATATGAGAATTATAAGGAAAGGTCTGTCGAAGAGATAACTGATTGAACCCTCTCGAAAATGCGCATATTCAGTGTTTGTATAGTGCGGTACGCCATGCAAACAGGAGATTTGTTTCAGAGAAGATGGCCAGTACACATGTCTCATGGCTAAATGGCATCTTTGTTGATAGGGTTGAAGATATCCTCTTCGGTCAATGCAACTATCCAATACTCTAAATGATCAATTGTTTAGCAGCACGCAAACGTTCATTGCATCGTCCGATAGATTCCATTGACGAAATTTTTTCAAAATCCTAATAAGCATATATATCTCCATGTATTCGCCCATATAGCTATCGAGATTTAGGCTCAGCCCTCCATAGGACCTACGTCCCCTCCCTGATATATGTCCTCTCACAACTTTAGACACTCACCCTCGATCCCGAATAGTTTTTTTTAGGTACTACATACCAACTAAGCTAATTTTGAGACCAAACATAATACAATATTTAAATACTATTATGAGCTTGAACAGTGCTTAGGGAGAGGAGCAATGGACTAAGTTGAATAACTTGTGCTCCCATCCCGTTTGATTACCTCATATCATTTTTCAGATTCTATTTGTCAATGTATAAAATATATTCATGTAAACTGGGTTCAAATAAAAAAAAAAAATAAAAAAAAATAATATATATATAACCCTAGCCCTAACACTAGCCCTAACCCTAACCATAACACTAGCCCTAACCCTAACCCTATAGCCCTGACCCTAACCCTATAACACAAGAGAATGGCGAATGGAGGGAGGTGCGTGGTTTCTTACATGAAGATATACCATAAACTAACAATGAACGCTCTTTATTTCTTTCATTCTGGAGCCGATCTTTCGAAATGATATGCATTGAATAAGGTTTTTCGTGGAATACAATGTCCATGTTTTTAAGCTTATCGACCTATTTTGGCTGATTGTGTCATTGTCGCATGGTTGTGTGCCCAGGATCTCACAAACGTGCAAAAAGCCACAATCATCCCCCAAATACATGCGCAAAACGTGATACAGCATATAAAAAACAATAAAAATTTTGTTGTGATTTAAATTGAAATTTCAAAGGAATATGGATGAGTATTACGCCCGCTTTGAGTTAGGCTAACTCTGGCGAACGAGACTTTGAGATGTTGTGCACATTTGCAAGATCATGTGTGGCTGTTTGCACAAAACCATGCGACAATGTCCAATTCAACCCTATTTTGATCCCTGGAACAGGGGAATAGGTATAGAACAGTCAAATTCAATTTGTCACATCAGTGCGCCACTTTAGCCGGTCATCAGACTCCTCGACAGATGCTGCTAAGATAGTGAAATATTTATTCCACACTAACGCCCCGGCTACTTGGACGAAAGCGTATTAGATAATAAAGTTAAGCCCCCTTTGTGACGAATTAATGACAGTGATAAACTACATGGTCGTTGTTTTCTCCTGACAATATATATGGTGGTACCAATTACCGAGTAAATACGATTACGGAGGTCTCAATCCCGTCCAACAGGTTTCCGTTTACCTGTCAATTACAGGTAAATCTCAGGTAAAACATCGATTTGTCAAACGTGTGAACGATCTGATGCCTGTGATTGACGATGGGATGTTGTTGTGACATGGGGTGGAGTTCACGCGCACTGAGGTTCACAATCTGGTCACAAGCACGTGCATGGTTAGCGGGTCTTTGTTTGAGGGGGTCCAATTTGGAATTTGCATACCCGTCTCTAGGAAACTCAAATTGTACTCATTGAGTTGGGCTTTTAAATTAATATCTCAAAATGTCCAACTAGTTAGAAATGTCCTACCTATTTGGCCAATCTTAACAGCTCGGGCATTTATTTATAAATACAACTATCATCATTACAGGAGACATTGGCTCAAGGATAAAGATAGAATATGCCATTTAACCCTTTACCCAACAAACCGGCCAAAACCGGC
The DNA here is from genome assembly GCA_032622095.1 of Siphonodentalium dalli. Classification (NCBI taxonomy): domain Eukaryota; kingdom Metazoa; phylum Mollusca; class Scaphopoda; order Gadilida; family Siphonodentaliidae; genus Siphonodentalium; species Siphonodentalium dalli. The sequence continues at coordinate 69,957,816 of CP136063.1, forward strand.
CAAATATAGCTTCCACAGCCTAAAATATCTTCGGTCTGTCTCAATAGAACCATACAAATATGGATATCATTGGAACCGGCTCCTTGACCACATTGTGGTGGTTACAGTTATGCCCTGTGCCAATGCATTCTCTTATATATGCGAGTCGACCATAGGTCGCCTCGCATATATAAGAGAATGCATTGGCCTAAAAAAAATCTTTTTTAAAACACTTTTTACCATTTTTTCTTACCTTCTTTAACAATTTTATAATTTTTAATGTGTTAAGCCAATGCATTCTCTTATATATACGAGGCGACCTATGGTCGACTCGCATATATAAGAGAATGCATTGGCACAGGGCCCTTCTGTTGGGTAAAGGGTTAACGCAGATTTAATTGGAATTACGCAAATTAATATTTAAATGGAGGTGATACATTTAATTGACTTTTTTTTAATTTTTTTAAAATTTTTATAAAACAACAGTTTGTGTGAGTTTAACAACCACTTTAACACTACTTTGTGTGCATACGTACATCGAAATTGAATACAAGGGAAAAATGATCACATGAGCCTCCAGGTTACGAAGTATTCCGACAGATATGGTTCTTATAAGTGTGAGAGTCTATTTTTGGCTACGGAAATGGACGAGCAGTTGAGATGGTTGAACAATTTTCAACGGCATCCAGTCTTTAGTTGAAGGAACAGGGTGGAACGGAAAATATTCCAATATGTTGGTAACAAATGACATAGTTTACACTAGATAATGACACATTTACATTACATAATGACATAGTTTACACTAGAAATCGGAACAATTTCAAAATAATTTCTGTCTGAATTTTCAAGCAGCAGCAGAATGATTCAGGTATGAATAAATTTCCCAAATTGAAATTTGGATCATGCAGGTTTGAAATGAGACCTTCAAAGTTCAAACCCTGGTTGCTACGACTCTATCTGGCCAACTCGTCATATTACAGTGTTGCGAATTTAGAGTTTTGTGCCAAAAGTATGCTCACTAGTTTCGGTGCTATCTTAATTGTATTGCCAGTAGGTTAAACGTACTTTTACTGCATCATATATCACATGTACCTGTTACCATGCACGTGGCGACAGGGTGTCTCACCCCTAGATCAATGCATGCATCTCCACTCCACCACTAAGTCTAGCTACGCCCGTTGAAATCATACTCCACAATAGCAATATATTTATTATTAGTTAATATCTATTCCTTAGTAATGTACTTCACTGTAGCTGTCAAGCTGAAGGTCACAAGCTCCAATACCTATTATATATGCCTAATAATATGTTCTTGATGACGTTACCTTTTCTGATTATCGTTGACTTAAATTTTCGTCGCGTGAGAACCAGAAGGTTCTAACTGTATTTTGGCGGGAAAATGAGTTATTGGTACCGATAGAACCGGCAGCTCATAATCTGTCCGTTAAACGCATGATCACGTGACCTCGAGTCCCAGTTTTCACACAAAATGCTGTGCAAATACGTTCCATCTCCAATCGGCATTCTTTTGGTAGAGCAAGATGGTTCTATCTACGGAGCCAATGGTATTGGCAGATCCGCGTCACGTGATGTAAGTTTGGCGAATGGCTGTCGACGAAATGTGAATTGTGTTGTCTCGACAATAATATGAGATAAATATTATAACGTTTCAACATTATTACGGTATAGCCCAATATAAATGTTCCCTTGAATACTATTTACCTCTTCAACCTACAAAAGTATCAAGATCAAGTCAATAAGACACTTTTGTGAGCTATATTGTAGATAGAACGTTCTGACATTGTGATTTTCAATCCTAGGATTTCCACTTAGACCTTGTGTGTGTAGATAGAACGTTCTTGTGCTACGGGCGAGTGATTGATGTGTTACTTCATAGTGTTCCATCTACGTTTGATAGAGTGATTTAAGGACTCGTCATGTTATGCGTGTGAGTTAGACCTTCGGGTTCTGTCTCGTGTATCAACTTGCACTGCCTGATTTGACCTTAGACTTAACGAATCCCGATTTAGCACAAAAATACAAAGCCATGCTGAGCCGTTGTCATTACTTGTCCCAGAGTCTTGTCATATATCATGGAATTAGGATGTATCTGAGGAGGTTTATGTTATGGTAGAGTCAATTTTTGTTTAAATATTAGATTTTTGGGGTGAATTAGCTAAAAGTTTTGATTATTTTTAAGTTAAGCGTGTCACTGTCCAAAACCCAATTCGTTCCTAAATATGCAATGACTTCAATATATTTTGATCGTCTTTCCGCAACTTCCAGTCAAGTGTTTTTTTACTTTTTGGAAAGTAATCATTACCCGTGATGGAATGGAACCCAATAAGTGTATTTTTATGTATATTTGACATATCGATATCACTGACGTGAATCACCTGCCCATTAGCATAAATATTGATTAACTATTATCAGGGGGAATCATTTAACGTTTCCTCCATCGTGCATAAACGCCATCAACATGGAGAACTATATATTACTATATCGTTGAGTAATTGTGGAAAACAATGTACATCCAACCCAGTAACATACAGGCACTCCATATATATACACATAAACACCACACAAATGGCAAGATAGTCACTCACTCTATACACATACACCTGAACCATGACCATATAGTCAAACCCTGTATACATATTCACCACTTTCATGATCATAAGTCAATGCTTGTATGCCTATTTATCTCACCAGTGTCCATACAGTCAATCCCCGTATACCTATTCGCCATGGCCAAAATAGCCATTCGAGATCAATATATACACCCCATCCATGACCATAGAGTCACTCCATGTACATGTATACATATGCATATCACCATTGGCCATATAGCCACTCGCCATGACCTTATATATCCAATCTCGTGTATACATGTACACCCCCACACATGCATTGCAATAAAGCCATGCACACATGTAGGCACACTATGTATACTCATACACCTGACCCATGACCATATAGTCAGCCCTGACTATATATTCAACGCATTCCTGATCATACATTCAATCATTGTATACCTATACACCTCACCATTGGTCATCGGTCACTCGCTGTATACATGTTCACCAAACCCATGGCAAAATAGCCACGCAAGTTATACATATACTCCCAACCATGACCATAGAATCACTCCAGTTAAACATATGCACCTCACTAATGGCTATATAGCTACTCACTTTATGCACATACCTCTCCATAACCATAGCCATACTAGTGTATACCCGTACACCATACACATGACCATACAGCCATGCAGGCCCACTAGGTTAGGTATACTCCTACACCTGACCCATAACCATATACATGACATTGTAGTCACTCCCTGTATACCTATTCACCACATTCATGATCATACAGTCACTCCTTGTATACCTGTTCACCTCACCATTGGCCATACAGTGAGTCCCTGAAAACATAGCTGCACATCGATGTATCCATTCACTCCACCCATGATCATACAGCCAACACATGTACATCATATACATATACACCTACCCATGGCAATACAGCCACACAAGGTACACCTGTGTATCCCACCCATGACCCTGCAGTCACTCCATATATACATAAACAGACATATTACCATGTATGTACTCTCGTTAATTACATAAACCACACCAATGCCCATTAAGCCACATTATGTACACATGTACAGGGTAGTCATAACCATAAAAAAACATACAGTCACTCCATGTATACCTATTCACCTCATACATGACCATACACGCACTCCTTGCATACATATACATCTCATCATTCCCATCCCTTTCATGACCATATTGCTAATCATGTACACCTATTTACATCATTCATGACCATACAGTAACTCCCTTTATACATATTCACCTCACCTATGACCACACGGTAACTCCCATGTTGCCATCTTGACATCCACCCTATATCAAAGAGGTTCTCGGAAACAAAACCAGATAAGGCAACTTTAAAATTTATTTGTTATGCCCCATAAGGAAATGAGACAACCAAAATAGAACATTTAGTTATCAGTTGATTAGCTAACATGTAAAATAACCAAGTTAGTCACAATTTGCTACATATTCGGAAACGCAGAGAATAATGTTCGTGATATATGTAAAAATTTGTTGCCATTTTGGAAGCCTTATACATGTATGGTCCACATTCGAGAAAAGTGAATTAAGCTAGGTCGGTAAACTTTCAGCAGAAGTTCGAGCATCAGCAAAAGGTAGTTGATTTTTCTGCACTTCCACCGTGTTAGGAATCTTTAATTCTGCACTAAAAAAAAGCCAATATGATAGCAACACAGTGGAGACTTGCAACCGTTGCCAAATCAGTGTAGCACTTTATGGATGGACGGCCAATTATAGATAGCCTGCGTTGTTTGGACCATTTTTCCTGTAAGATGCTGCATAGAATTTCTATTGACTGATACCATCACATTTGACAGTGACAGTGAAGATGAGATTACATAACCCGTGGGCAGAACAATTGCAATTTATTATATGAAACTTCTGACAACTAGTACGAATGACCTTTCGAGTTTAGTATAAAATTGAAAGCATTGAGAACACTATCTTGGGGTAGGGTTAAGTTTTACTTTATTTCTTAATTCTGGTCTGGTACATGATTATAGCATTTCATGTCTGATATTGGGGAAGAATTTGTGCTTATTGTGGTGCATGTTGTGCAGCTGTATCCATAAAACTGACAAAGTCATGGGAATTTTTCAAAAACATTTCCTATAAAAATTATAAATTTATTAGCCAATTTACCCTAAAAAAATCAAATATTTAAACAACGCAGCCTATCTATAATTGGCCGTCCATCCATAAAATGCTACACTGGGAGTGGTTGATTTGGCAACGGTTGCAAGTCTCCACTGTGTTGCTATCATATTGGCTTTTTTTAGTGCAGAATTAAAGATTCCTAACACGGTGGAAGTGCAGAAAAATCAACTACCTTTTGCTGATTCTCGAACTTCTGCTGAAAGTTTACCCACCTAGCTTAATTCACTTTTCTCGAATGTGGACCATACATGTATAAGGCTTCAAAAATGGCAACAATTTTTTACATATATCTCGAACATTATTCTCTGCGTTTCCGAATATGTAAAACGGGCTATTCTGACTTGACAGGTATTTTCAGATAGAAAATCAGTTTATGGCGAGGGTTAAGTTTTTGGAAATATCTCGGCTTGTTGTATATCATTGCTTATGATGTTGATATTAATAATCAGGTATATAATGCTGACACTTTTGATGCACCAACGACAATCATTTATACAATACAATAGTACCACACGTTACAAGTTACACGTACATATGTCTGATCCTGTCTATTAACTGACCAGTGGGTTGTGCTTATTCAATTCGAATTCCTTCATTATATTGCACCAAACAATCTTTATATAATTCACAAAATTGAATAGTCCCAGTTTCTACCTGACACAATCGTCAATCTGACATGGTTTCATTGCAGACTGAGGTTTGTGTCAGATGAAAACCCGGGCTACAATTTGAAGTGTGGTTATCCAGAGATTATCGTAGATAGAACTCACAAGTTTGAGAAGGTCCGTGATTTATTGTGCCACAGTGTCCTATCTACTAGGGCATTCTGATCCGCACAGAATCTGACCATTCTGTGTGCAAAAGGTTCTATCTGCAAACACATTTTTACATATCACGCCGTGAATCCGTTTTGTTTGGGCATGAAACCTCGCATGCACATAAAGTCCGACCATGGGCACAACATATAACTTCCGCGCATATAACAAATGGGTTTTAGTACGAAATTCAGGTGCTCAAAATTTCAATGTCGATTTTCTCTAAAATTGAGTAATGGTAGTTAGAACCTTCTGGTTCTCACGCGACGCATTGGCAGCGATGCCAACACCAAAAAAAGCGAACTTCAAGCCGCCAAGTGGCTTTAAACAATCATGCACTGAATGTAAGATAATTTGAGGCCTGATTGTGAGTTGCTTTAAAGATGGATTATCTCTTTAAATAACAAATTTGAAATAGTTGCTTGGGTATAAAATAATAAATATGAATTGAAGACCCCTGTCTGGAAACGCTTCTACCAATTAATATTGATTTTATTTCGAATATGTTATTATCAAATGAGATTATTAAGTGGGACACGTTATTGTTCTATTTTTAGAACATACCATTCAGGCGATAACATATGACGATAGAGATCATTAGGCTGTTCTCATAACTACGTTCCGAACATCAACTGCACCAATATTGATTAGTTTGTGTTGTTTAATTCCATAGTTATAAGCGACACTGAGTCTAATTAACGTTTATTTGTGGCAAAATTACACAATATAATTTCTGGTCTCTATTAACATTAACCATTTTTGTTCGTTAGCTAAACAACCACAGCTTTTTATACCAAAATATATTCGAAATATAATCAATATTAATCGATAGAAGCATTTCCGTCAGGAGTCGTCGATTCATATGTAATATTTTCTACCTAAATAGCACATGTTTACAAAGAGATAGACCATCTTTGAGTTGCAAAGGTTGACAAAGCTATATCTTACTTCTGCATCAGTAGTCCTGGTCAATACTAATACGATGGTTTGCCTCTGGGGATGCCTATTGGGCAAACCTACTTTCGCCAAGTACAGCAAGGGGGGGGGGGGTGAAACATTTGCAGGCACGTGTGCTGATTTTTGACTTTCGACCCTTGTTGGGACCCACCCACCCCCCGCGTCCAAATGTTTTTCCGTTTTCGGCTGTTTTTTCCGACCATTTTTTGACACCCACCCCCTTTTAACACTAAAACAGAGATTTGCGGGGTGAATTTCACTGTAAACAGTTGTATATGAATTTATGCGCATACTATTAGTCATGGATGTGAACATTGACATGTAGATAGGAACAAGTCATTTTGGGGTTATTCGGTCCAAAAAAAACATGGCTGCCAGCAGCCATCTTGGATTTCAAAATTCAATCATTAGCATGGGCTACAGGCTATACTGTTTGTCTGATCATCATGAAATTTGTCATTTATGTTAATATTGACATATATATCTGTTTTAAGACAAACTCATTGCAAAAACAGTCAAAAAGACTTGCAGGAAATATATTTTTGAGTTGCGGAAAAAATTGTTTGTTGGTCCTATTGACCACCCACCCACCCCGGCATACGTGCCTGAAAAAAACTTTTTTCCACCACCCTGAGTACAGCGGAAAAATTAGGGCTTGTACCGTTGCACGAAATAAACAAATGATGAGTATTGACCAATGAGGAGTCCCATATATTGGTCACGTGATGTTTTAGTAAATGATAGAGGATATTATGTGTAGAGTCAGTTTTCAAGCGAAGCGCGACGACAGCACACAACTTTACAAACTAAAAGAATGTATTTCGGTTTCCCAAAGAGATAGAAGATAATTTTGAACCTTATATACAGTGTGCTTATTTTTTATGTTTACAAAAGTACTGATATCGAGTTTTTATATGTATTTGTGTGAACTCTGGACACCAAATTTGTTGCATAGCAGTACATGGAACTTGTACATTTTTCCGGAGACAGGTTTCCACCATAGGGTTTTTCCCAAAACATGGTTTATCTATGTTTTCCCCTGAACGGCTACGGAACAATAGACTAGGTATATATAATAGGGAGAAATAATTTAGTGTTTAGTGTGAACAAATGTTGAATGCGTGAATTTATACAATTACTAGCAGGGTTACCCGGCGTTGCCCAGGTTAAAGTGATGTGAACCCCTCTGCATGCTGTGGATATTTGTTGGGAATAGAGCATACTCTTGCTCAATGTGTTACACGTATTCTCATAAATTGTATATTCAAATATCATCACAAAACATGATTCTTACACAGTCATGGAATATAAGTAGTGGTTCACCTTGTCGATTGTCATTTTATTTATCGCGATTAATCAGTTCCACCAATAATGAAGAATTTATGTATTTACAAATGCATATACTTCAGACGTTAAAATATGACACATGAACATCATAAACACATTAGTTCACAAAAATAAAAGACGACAATTGGGTTTTACATATAGATATGTATCAACCAATCTAGTGGGTTGGACTACGACCTTGAGGACACCTGGCTATCATATCTCCATGAAGATACAGATGTTTTAAAGAAATTTCCAGGTGCTCCTATGTTCATGGTGCTATATATATTCTCAGTTTAAAAGAAATGTTGCTGCGCAGTATATCAGCTACATTTTGAGTTGTTTATGTCAGTCAATGAGTATGTTCTAAAGATTCCACTGTATCGGGCAGATATACCCTTATGAGATGTCAGTATTGGAGGATACCGAAAGTCATGTGCTACTGACTGCGTTTTATTTTATATCAGAAGAAAATATATTTGACTGCACACTGTGGCCACTATTTTTGAACAGGCCTTCGATACAATTCCATACCTCTTGACAAATTGTAACTTTTTTGTAGAAACTGTATTGAATGGAACAGACTCAATTGTGTTATAATATATATGAAATCCTCTGACGGTTCGAGGTCTCTCAATTTGCAAGAATATCTGTATCTCTTAAATAGAATGATAAATATACTTTTAATGCTTCTTCTATGTATCTCTTTTTGCTAGCTCATTATGTGAATGCCTTGATTGCCATCCCCATATAAATATGACAGTTGAGAAGATATAATTGTTCAAGTGACTTAATTGGGTCACCATGGGTCGAGATTGTGACATTTGAACGCCCAAAACTCATTAAAATGATATGGGGATGACCTGGGTGACTATATATAACTTATAGGCGGATATCAGCGAATAGCAATCTTATCAATGATAGTGCATATCCTTTCGCCATCCGTGACCCAAATGACACCAAATGTGACTTAGTTCATCGTATCATTAGAGCAGAACGTGTATGAATTTGGTGGAAATTAGTGCTAAATATATTTGTATCAGCTTTGGTGAAACTGCCATCCTCATTCATGACTTTAACGGCGCCTCTTTTGACATATCTAAACCAGGTCCATTAGATTCATGGATGCACGATATACTGGAGATGATTATATATAAGTTTGGTTGTTAATCAGCAACTAAACAAATTCTTATAATAGTTATGACCCCCCCCCCCATCTCTCACCCAAAAGGCAGCAATTTGTCGTCTTTAAATTACACGATTATATTCCTCGTATCATAGAGAAGAATAATATATCAATTTGGTGGAAATCTGCGCTACAAATAGTTTATTAAATAAATTATTGATACCTCCTGCAACGCTGACTCGAACAGCGACATATCGCGGAGGTGATTATGTATGCGTGTGGTGGAAATTGGCAACAGAATTATTTCACCATATTTTTAAATTTTGCCGACCTCCCCTTTTTCTTCCCCTGACAGCGTCAATTTTAACCCGCACCATTATCTTCCTCGTAAAAAGTTACACCTCTTAGAACGCCTTGGTGCCATCTCGATTGTACCCCGTGAAGTTATATATAGAACACATACAGACAGGCAGAAATACAGACGGCACGATTTGAGAAGAACGTGTCTGAATTTGATGGTAATTGGTACTAACTATTTTTTATCAGTTCCCCTCCCGTCCCTATTTCGGACTCAAACGGCGCCACTTTTATCACCATTAAACCACACACTTAGACTAATTTGAGATTAGAGATGCATCAAATTTAAGGTCCCCACATATCTCACCCAGAGGGCACCAATTTTGTATATCTAAAACACACGATATGATTCCTGGTATCACGGAGAAGAATATGTATCAATCTGGTTGAAATCGGCGCTAAAATATTGTTATCAGTTTTGTGTGTCCCTCTCACCTCTATACATCACTGACTCGAATGCCCCCACTTGTGACATTTTTAAACCACACAATAACACTCCTGATATCATGGAGTTGATTGTTTATAAGTTTGGTGCTAATCGGCGTCTAAGCGTTTTTTTTATCAAATTTGGTGGCCACCCCCTCCCCTCCCCATCTCTCAACCAAACAGCACCAATATGGCGTCTTTAAATCAAACGATTAGATTCCTGGCTAAAATATTGTGTATCAATTTTGGTGCCCCTCTCCCTTTCAGAGCACCCCTGACTCGAATGAGGCCATATTTGACAGATTTAAGCCACACCATTAGACTCCTCATACCATGGGGATGATTTTGTATAAGTGTTGTGGCAATCGGCGACTAAACCCATTCTTATCAAATTTAGTTCCCACCCCCTCCTCCCCGCCAATCTCTCACCCAAACGACAACAATTTGGCGTTGTTAAATCACACAATTAGATTCCTTGTATCACGAAGAAGAATATATATAAATTTGGTGGAAATCGGCGCTAAAATTAGTGTTATCAATTTTGGTGCCCCTCTCCCCTTCCATGCACCCCTGACTCGAAGGACGCCACTTTGATAAATTTAAACAACACCATTAGATTCTTCATATCATGGGGATGATTATATGTAAGTTTCGTGGCAATCGGTGACAAAAACAAATTCTGCCCTCCTCATTTTCTGCCCCTAACAAAAACGGCGTCACTTTAGAAAATTCTAACCCCCAGCATTATCTTTCTCGTAAAAAGTTACCCCTAGTAGACCCATTTTGTATCATCTAGATGGACCCCTGTGGATTTCACAGACAGACAGACAGACAGACATTCACAAATATAGATATATAGATAAGTTGATATTGTTTTCACGATCCTTCACCATTACAAAAAAGAAGACCATGTATTTATACTTGTTTTTGTGTCGAGAATTTTTATGAAGATCACTGACTATATGAGTGTAATAATTTTCAACCTGATTCGATTACAGAAAAAAATGCAACAAAAGCGAACAGATGGTCGGCGTACAATTGCAATTGAAGGCCACGTTGCATGTAGCTTCATGTCCATGCGGCGAACGATAATCTGAAAAATGCATACAATACAGTGTACAATACTACAATTTAATTACATGCAGCATGCGTAACCGTACGTATTGTTGTGAATAAAATGTAATACCGACGAACACAATTGCATATTATTCCTCGTGACAAGGTGACTGTTATATATCGGATCCGGAATGGGATAAAATACCGCCATTTCGTGATCCAGTGATCACGCCACTCAATAATGACTGCGGTTCGCGGAATCAACGGTACGGTTCTAATTGCAATATGTAGCCAAGGGCCAATCTCCACTCGGCGATTATCTCCCTTACAATAATTCCAGATATTTTGCTGGCACATTTAAAACCCGTCCACATTATGAATATTTTATATACCTACCCCTGTGATAGTCTTGCCCCCCCCCCCCACGCTGTAAGATTCAGATATATCAGGAGTTATAAAAGGAGCAATGGTCACCACAAAAGACCTCGTCGTTTTTGAGAAGTTAGAACATTGCGCACGAGTTACTATACACACAGATTAATATTCAATTGGAATAACCATATTTTTACCGCAGTTGCAAAGTCTACATTTATCAAGCTGGAAATAACATTTGGAAACTTTGACTAAGTTGTTATCAAATGGCAGGCCATTCCTATAGGATCACATAATTATGAACAAATAATTCATCGGAGAAGTGATTAGATAGTGTTTAAGATCGAATCCCAACCACAAGGGACACACACATGCAGGATCACTATATTAAATACAAATATGTGACCCGCCATATCAAATCCAGTAGTAAGTCGGGATTTTTTTTTTACCCTGTGCCAATGCATTCTCTTATATATGCGAGTCGACCGTAGGTCGCCTCGCATATATAAGAGAATGCATTGGCCTAACAATTTTTTATCATTTTTTTAAAATAAATGTTTCTTACAATTTTTAGGACATAAAATAAAAAACATCCATTACCCTGCAGGGAGCCCCACACATATATAGAAGCATACAGAAGAGTGTCGTCTGCTCATGTTTATCTGGGGCTCTGTATGGGTGAAATTATAAAATTGTTAAAGAATACAAGAACAAATTATTAAAATTGTAAAAACAAGTTAGGCCAATGCATTCTCTTATATATGCGAGGCGACCTATGGTCGACTCGCATATATAAGAGAATGCATTGGCACAGAGTAAAAAAAATCCCGACTTACGACTCGATTTGATATGGCGGGTCACATATATTAAGATTGAACGTAGGATTAGTTGAGCAGTAATATTTACTAAATAACGCACATTTTTGAAGAAGAGTTTTTTTTAAAATTGTTACTTTGTTGTTCTGTCGAACAAATTTCAAAACGTGCTTGGTTAAAGGCGCGGGCGGCGTTCGTTGAAGAAATATTCACATTTGTTCAAATCGCCATCAACAGAAGGAATATTAAAATATATATAGTTTTGTTCATATGCCAAACATAATCAGCGCGTAAATATTATATTGTCGTCAAGACCTACGATGGCGTACGTAAACAAGAACCTGTTCGTGTTACAGAAGTTGTGCTTCTGTTTACAGAACACAGCGCAATTCTATTGGTTAATCACACGCTCTTTATTATTTCCATATTAAGAAAACAGTAACAAAAACGCTCTTTATGTTTACCATATCCGGATCTAAACAAAAGCCAGGAAACGTAACGTTTTTTGCTTTTGTTTACATAACAAAGGAACAAATTTGACAATAACATACTGATCGGTATAAGAACAAGGTCTGTCTATATTGTACTATTCTTTCTGTTTATGGCGGTTTTTGACGGATATGAATATTGTAACAGCATACCCACCGCCAACACCGCCCGTATCTTTAAATCTATACTATATATTTTGAGACTTCCGTATATATATATATGTACTTTATAGAATCGAAAACGGCTGGCTCGATTGAGTTCAAACTTCCCATCTAAGGGTAAAAACCCACGAACACCGTAGTTGTCGCGTTTTGGAGAAGCTCTGAGCACCCTTTATCCACTCCCAAATCACCGCAAAGGCTCGGCGGGGGTTAATCAAAATGAGCGTTTGTTTTTGACGCATCGCTATAAAGAGCGTCTGTTTACCATTCAACGTTATTAGCATCTGCATAGAGATATACGGGAACATTGAGTGGTTTCCTATGCGGGGAGATTTATTGGATGCCATAGTACTCTTACAACATCATTGTTATAGTATGTATGACACTTAGGTCAGGGCTTAGGGGGGGGGGGGTAGTTATAGGCATAATGCTTCTCAGAAATCCCGGTTACAAACCAACACTCACAATTTCGTATTTACGCAAACGTTATCGCTCGAAATTTATTATGCAGAGAGATATACGGGAACAAGTGCTTTCCTATTTTTAGAACGCAACACATGTTTACGTCGCGTTGGTGATGGGGTTCACGACGGGATTAATTGACTGTCCGCTCTTTGAGAGGATGGGGTTCACGACGGGATTAACTTTGCGGGGACTATTGCCCATCTCATAAGGGTGGACAACCTCTGTCAGGGGCTGCTCGATCGGGACGAAACTTGGTACGTGTGTGTAGTTTGACCAGGTGGTCCTCGTTGTCGTATTGGCGAGCCCGTGCGACGCCCGCGCAGCGCATGCGCAGACGAGATCTCGGAAACGGGTGGAGCTATCGACTTGAACCCGGATACGAATTTTATCGGGTCGCCGATCCCGTGCGACGCCAGCTTCGCGCATGCGTAGACCAGATCTATGAAACGGGTGGCGCTATCGACTTGAAATTTGGTATGTGAATGTATCTTGCCCCGGATACGAATTTTATCGGCTCGCCGAGTCCGTGCGACGCCAGCTTCGCGCATGCGCAGACGAAATCTCGGAAACGGGTGGAGCTATCGACTTGAAATTTGGTTTTTGAATAGCCCAGACAACGTCCGGCTCATCGTGTCTCCTCACGTTTTCAGTTCTGTATTCTGACCATTCAGTTCAATTGACGAATCAATCATTAAAACATTTAAAAAAACAATTAATAATTTAAAAAATGTCATGTTTCTGACGAACGGAGCCGATGGCGGGCTAACCTGCTAGTCTATTATATATATTTGGAACTTCTGTATGTATGTGTGTATGTATATGTGTTATAGACTCAAAAACTACTCGACCGACCGACTCAAATTTTGTATGTAGGCCTACTTTGATCACGGATACAATATGGGCGGGTCCAATTTCACGTGCGACGACCACGTCCTTGACATTGACCTTTACCTCGCTCATATATACGCTCACATCCGACTAAAATTTCTGGACCTCGACCGATCCGTGTCATTGACCTTGGCCTTGACCACGCTCATATATAGGCATGTTTCTGGACCGATCGAACAATAGTTTTTTTCTTTCTCCTAACACTTTTCAACGTTGTTTGCTGTATATTTTGTGCAGGCATCGGCGATCACAAAGAAATCCCTAACTAGCCCGGCCGAAGTCGGGCACATCAGCTAGTCTTAAATTTAATAAATATGAAAGTCGATATCTCACAATCTTGTTCGTGTGTTGAAAGCCAACGCATAGTGCTTTGATGTTGTCATATATGATTAATATATATCAAATCATGCCTTTGGTTTGTCATTTCGGAATATATACAGACCATCAATATACTCTATATATAGGCCACCCGAACAGGTATGTTGTCGTAGGTGCAGTTCGATGTCCGATCGGGCGCGGACACTATTGGCTGACCCGTGTACCCGCCTCAGTATGTGCGCGTCAAAGAACTCCTACTGGAGTCACCATATAGGGTTATAAAGTTACTGGACCATGGTAGCTACATGTACCTCCGCATAATCTCCAATTCACATAGCAAAATTATGTAGTGTGTGGGGGGGGGGGGGGTGTCGGACATGCAGCGATCAGCCACGGATATGCTCGCGGGTGTTTGTGGAGCGACCAATTCATTATTCGAGACCAAAACAAATCATGAAGCAATTTTAATAACGCGGAAATGGCCACGAATAATCCTAGGCTCACTGCCAGATCATGTTATCTCTTAATATGTCTTATTGAAATTTGCAGGTAAAAAACACTTAAAAGGTAAAATAAAAATATTTTCCATCTGCTCCGCCCTGGATACCTCAGTGTTTTGGAACCCCCATGGGACAAGGATAATTGGAGATAGCGTCAAAATATCTACCCTTTCGTGTGACACTACCCTCATCTGGGGGCCGGTCTATATTGTGTAAGTTATAAATTTATGTATGTGCCTATATATACTTCAGATATAAAATATTGCTCATTTGAATTTCCAAATTATGTCTATTAAATTTGAATGAAGTGATACGTTAGGTCAGACACACGAAATACCAATATTCAGGCTTTGCGTAGGGTAATATGTGGGGCAATATGCGACGGATGTGAGGCGTATATCGTCTACACACATGATAGTCATCAAATCAATGCATGGCACGCTATCTTAATTCATGGCGTTATCCGCACTGCAAAATACAGTTGAACAACATAAATATACGCCATTCCGCATGGAAACAATGAGACTCGTAATACATTTCATTTTACTGGGCGAGAGAATAGGCTTTTTGTTATATTTCTTTTCTAATCGTTTTCTTAATTTTATTGAGATTTTTAATTCCATATCACAAATTATCTATATCATATCGAGGGCTTAACCCATTTCGTGACGGGAGCTGGTGCAGCATTAAAAACCATGTGCCAATGCATTATCTTATATTTGCGAATCTCCCATAGGGAGCCTCGCATATGTAAGATAATGCACTGGCTTACAAGATCAAGGTAAATATCGTTAAGCCAATGCATTCTCTTATATATGTGAGGCGCCATATGGGCGACTCACATATATAAGAGAATGCATTGGCACAGGGTTTTCGCAAAACAAATTTCACGAAGCTCCAGTCATGAAATGGTTAAAAGCATCAACTATGTGAAACAATTCGTGTTTTCCATCCGATCAATTAGATTTAACCATTGGTAGCACCTGGGACTAGTATACACAGGGATAGGCAACACAGCGAATCTCGTGTACATATCGCGGCGGTTATTGTTATGCTAATTAACTGCGAGAACTACTCGGTGTGCTTGGCGACAAGCAAACAATATGGCGTCGCCCAATGAAGACGACCTGTCAGATTCCCCGACGCTGATAAATAAATATCGCCTACCTTAATCCCACCACATATTGGCATGCAATGTGCATTAATTACATAAAAAAAGCCTGCGTAAGTCGATGAAGTTCATAGATTAATAGTGGCAACTTTTCCTAAAATTAACAAGAAAAATTTTGTAACTTAGCGGCAATTAGGTTGTCGAAGGTTAAGTTTTAAGTATGGAAATAATATCCCGTATTATATTTGTTTATAAAAGTTAATGGGTACTCACACCTCAAGTATAACTGTAGGTGTGATTAATTCCTTCCATAAACGTTACAAATACGGAAAAATCCAACTCACAATCAAATTGAACGAGGAGGCTATCCATTTTAGAAATATAGTTGTCCACATCACTTGAACTTTGAAATGCCTTCATCACAATTCTTCTCGTGGGATGATTTAGATTTGGATATATTGCTCGAAGAGTATACTGACAGTGACAGTTTTCGCGAAGTGGAAATCGAACAGAAAAGAACATCAACGCCATGCTCCATTAAGAAATCTACCGACCGAAAAACAGAAACTTGCAAGAATGACGAACAAAAGCGTCATCATAGTCCCACAACCCGGTACGAATACGTTTGCCCAATGTGCGACAAAATATATAAATCAAGGAGCGGTTTCAGGGAGCACACGATGAACAAACATGGCTTACAACATATAAACGGTAAGTATATATGCTAATTGCATCTTGTTATGTAATCTATCTCAATCGTTCTTTTTTGAAAACACCGATTTGTTTACACTCAAAGCAATTTCAAATAAATCTGCCAACAATGGAGACAGGACTGTGGTGTTATTCAAGTTAGCAAACGCATGAAATAAGTTTATTCAATAGAAAGGAAACGAGGTGATAATTCACACCAAGGATTTCCTCCCCATAAATGACTAAGCATGCGGATGGAAAAATGATTTGTGCAGAAGGCAATTATATTTGTTGAAACCCTGGATCTATATACCCTCATTTAGTGATCTACAATACCATAATTGCAATTTTCTACAATATTTCGGGATATAGTTAACGGAAAGCATTATTTTCACACAAATATTTTATTTATTTACACACCATTATATGATCACAAGGAAGAAAATAATTTACTAAACATTAATTTAATGAATACACAAACACGAATTGTAATAAAGCACAAAGAAGCACAAATTTCACCGTCTGGCCAGGAGGGGGAATCCATGATACACACTAAATGTGCGTTTTCCTGGAAAGAGAGAAAATGGTATATTTAGATAACCTGGCCATTTCATTTAATGTTCATAATAGCTACTCATATGTAGCTGATCATATTCGCAAAGGGGATTATAGTAATTTCACACCACAAGCAACACAAATATTTTTTTACTTGATGAACAAGTACACGATGTGTTAACACGAGTATATCGGTTACATGAGCTGTTAATGTACATGTGAATATGCATAAGCAAACAACCTTTTCAACAAAGTGGTGGGATGCTGCAATAGGACGACACGGTTGTTGGAAGCTTTTATAGACATATCACACATACATAAGTTGTTATTTGTATATTTTCTGAGTAAATGTGGCAAAATCAGCGTTTTTCCAGATTTTATTGATGTGTTTTTCAGAGATATGGTTATTAATCATAATCAAAATGCCACCAATCCATTCTTTGGTTATATATGAAGCTTATAAAGTAATAAGATCGTGGTTTGTCTAATTTAACAAAGATAATTTGAAGAAGTAACTTGGCATAAAAGAGAATTGATGAATCATAAATCGGAAAATTCCTCAATAGGTCGTTTGCGTCGTATACAATTTTATCAACTAATCACGATAAAAATCAAATTAAGATCACTACCAGTCCAAAATTTAATGTTTTTAGTTTAATATAAAACATATTTTGGTGGTCTTTGGTGCACGATTATGAAATGTATAAGCTATTAAATTTGTGTATTTTCTGAGTAAATGTGGCACAATCCGCGTTTTTCCAGATTTTGTTGATGTGTTTTTCAGAGATATGGTTATAAATCATAATCAAAATGCCACCAATCCATTCTTTGGTTATATATGAAGCTTATAAAGTAATAAGATCGTGGTTCGTCTAATTTAACAAAGATAATTTGAAGAAGTAACTTGGCATAAAAGAGAATTGATGAATCATAAATCGGAAAATTCCTCAATAGGTCGTTTGCGTCGTATACAATTTTATCAACTAATCACGATAAAAATCGAATAAAGATCACTACCAGTCCATAATTTAATGGTTTTAGTTTAATATAAAGCATATTTTGGTGGTCTTTGGTGCACGATTAAAAAATGTATAAGCTATTAAATTTGTTTATTTTCTGAGTAAATGTGGCACAATTCGCGTTTTTCCAGATTTTGTTGATGTATTTTTCAGAGATATGGTTATAAATCATGAACAAAATACCACCAATCCATTCTTTGGTAATATATGAAGCTTATAAATTAATAAGATCGTGGTTAGTCCAATTTAACACAGATAATTTGAAGAAGTAATTTAGCGAATTCCGTCATATTTTTATCATCATGGCGTCGTTTGCAAAGATAGCCCGTTTGAAATGACACTTTCGTCTTATAAATGATTGTTCTGTAGATTCTTACATATTGCAACTGGTGTGATTGATTTTTTGTTCGTATCATCGATCACAGTACAGTAAAATAGCATGAAAGTCGGCAAAATCGACATGGTAGTTGGTGGCCAACTGTATGCGAGTGGGTATATAGAGAAACTTCATACTTTCAACACGATTTAAAACACGACCAAAACTAAATTAATTAATCCAGTCGGTTCTAATCAAGAATATATATGACATTAAACAAATATTAGTACTAATAAATAAAATGTCTTGTTAAACTTACCGTATAATTGGATCCAAAAGAATGAAATATCAGCAAAACAAATCCGTGCTCGCAGGCTAACACAATTTGAATTACGACCGACTCGCGCGCTCTCACGACAAGGTCATAAAACTAATTGGACCGCCGGGACGTGTTTATATAGGCGTAGAGGCAGCTGCATATCCCTATATACTAGTCCCAGGTAGCACTGTGAACCATTGGACAGGATGCGACATGAAATGTTTTGGAATTTATTTGGAGATTTGCCATAAAAACATATCCAAGCATTTGCTTGGTTTAGGATACCAGACATGCCATATTTTCCTCATTTATCTTGCACGTGTCCGTTCCGTCTCATCTTGCTTCACTTTATTGATCGGGTATATATAGTCTACTCATATACCTGTCGCGGGAAAACGGCAAGTTGTTGGTCACCCACAATGGCCTAAAAATGTATGACAAGGATGCCTCTAATAAATACTTATGATGTCAGTGTCATTCTCGTTTTCAGTTGAAAGTTAAATCGAAATTAGTCCTATAACTTTTAAGCCGACTGTCAAAGTTATAGCTGTATTCGCAGCAGCAACAGCAGCAGCAGCCTAAGTCAGACACACGCACTTTATGTTTACCATAGGAATGGCCTAACATGGAACGCGCTTGATTGTTTCATGCTAAAGAAACTAGACAAATACGTTAAAATACTCGCGAATGGACATTATATACCACATCAAATCTATTTCAAGTCATATAATCTAAAAACACATTGAACGTGTGTGTCCAGTAACCCGGCCATCCCAATCTCAAACGCCGTGCACACAATATTTTTTCTTGATTTCGTCGATAAATATTTAAAAAAAGTTTTGTCAATCATCTAACCAAAACAAAGTGTCAAAGAGTGCCATAAATTGTCAAAACAGAGACCAATTTCCAAAATTCGCGGCAAATAAACATATGACAAAATCAGGCAGATGTCTATCGTGGTCTTGGGGCAGGAATAGTTCACTCGCCATTCCTCCTCCCGTGTCATTCTTTTGCATGGCATACTCCTGCAATGTCAATAACAAGCCATGAGCATCATCTATACATTATAATATATCTATAAGTCCTGTGTTTTGAGAGATAAAAATATGAGCACAGTGAAGACAAAAGTGCACTATCATGTGACTGAATTTGGGGATAACGTAAAAGCAAGCGGGAGCACATGTATTTCCATTATGGTCCCTGGTGCTATCCATCACACGAAAGGCCACACAGCACATTCGGAACACATTTGGTCACTATAGTGATTACGGATATTATTGCATTTACGAGGTAGTAATTTTTCTCAATTTCTGATCATTTGTATCTTCATATCGGTTCATTTTGTTGGGCAGCCCGGTTGTAAGTAAATAAATGAAAAAAGAAAACACATTAAAATGCAAAATCGCCGGTTCGCCCATATTATTTTTGGACCCGTCACCAAAGAATGTCTGGGGTCGTTGAGGCTCCCGTTCTTCGCTATAACTCATCATAACTATAGTCTATGGTTGTCGGTGCACATCCGAGTTATGAAGGCACTCTATATAGTGACACCGTGAATAGCTTCAAGGAACATTGCATGGGTCATTCAAAAGACAAGTCCGCGAGCAGAAACATGTGTTATCATTATTCTGGCCTTCGTGTAACCTTTTTGAGAGAATACTTGATAAGTAGCAACTTGTTTTGCTTTTATATGGTCGTGTATAAACTTCAGATCTGGTTGGCTTGGAACATCGGTATGTCCACCTACGAGTTGAAAACTCGATGTCCCCAGGATTGTTTCATTCAAGGGTGAATGATGTTTGTCCCCTCGAAGAGATAGAATGCAATCAGCAACATTATCGTCAACACAGTCGCACGACTGAGACTTTAGCAATTCAGGTCCTCAATAAGAAACGGGTTGACAGATTTACACATATATAGTTTCCTTTGAACGACCAGTTTGTTGCTGAAATATATTTTGTTTTGTTTGACCTTCGTCGTGTTGTTTCGTTTCAGTTGGCGTTGTCCTGAAAATACACCACTTCGAACATTTGACTTTGAAAGTCACGAAATGTCTTAGTCAATTTAGAAAGGCAACCATCTACTTGGTGAGAGCGGTCGGGACCTTCAGTGTCCCATTTCCTGCTCGCGAACTTCTCTTTTGACACATTCTGCAAGAGTGAGGCTAAATTGCAAGATTTGTTGTTTTTAAGGGACAAGCTTGGCGGTTTTGTAAGAATAGCACCAGCCAATTTCCGAACAATAATCGACAATATTGGCAGTTATGTCCCCGATTAGTTGGTTAATAGGGTCGTGGTCACAGAATGAAAATATCACATTTTTTCCTTGTCAATTTCTCTTTTTAAACACAAGTTTTCCCTAGTTTTTTATTCGAAACATTATCAATGATTATCATCTATCACTCTCAAAGTCGAGCTTGGCAGTTTCGAACACCTCCCTCAAAAACCGCCAAGCTTGCATTTTAGCCACTCTCATCCTGTAATGTTCCTTGACGCTATTCAAAGTGTCGTTATGGAGTACCTTCCTATCTCTAATCTGCACCGACAACCATCGACTATATTTATATATATGGGAAGAACTCGAGCTTCAACGACTCCATACATTTTATGTATAACGGGAAATTCACATTCCTTTGAGCTCGAATCAGAACTTGCAGAACTCATGTGTGAAATACCTCATATCTCGTCCCAAAAAAAATAAGAAACCGTTTTACATCACACAGCTATATATTGCAGCGACTAAGCATTTCGACCCCTACATTATTATGCATATACATATTGCCTTTGAATACACTTTCGGAACTTCTAATTTGTTATATATGTGGCAGTTTTCTCACAGACGGACCAACCTCCCCCACAAACATGCACGTTCTTATTAATTATACGTACTGTCTTCCAGAGCGCTACAAAAATCAAAATCGAGTAAATGACTGTCTACTATTATATTTTACCTCCGAACATTAATTAATAGATTATATATTAGCACTCGCTAATTGTACCAACATTCATAATGTAGCGACATTGTTTTAAACAAAGATTTCCACAACATCTGGAAGGCAATACAAATTATATATCTCAAAACTGATCAGCATGTAAATACGTGTATACGTCATCTTGATTACACGTGTGCTATTATATTGTATCGGGAGAGGGGCTTCATAAGTTGTAAACACTTATGACCGGTGACCCAATCCAGTTTGTATATAAAATATGTCAAGCTCGAATCAGAATGAGAATCCGTATTTCTGTCCGCAAGATGAATTCCCAGAATTTTCAGATCTATCGAGTTCCCCTTCTGCTTTGCACCATCGACTGTTCCACACCAGAGCATATGTCCAGCCTAAGTATTTCAATATGTCACCAATGACATCCCATAAGGCTTTCTCGAGTTAATGGATTGAGGAATTATGTGACTGATATTACAATATCCATTGCATGCACCACCATGACAGGCGACTCAGCTTTTTCGAAGAAAAATGGAAGCATAGATGTGATGGCAAGTTCATTTCCAGATGGTTCGGGTGACCGAGCATGATATGCAAGTCAGGACAGCGGGACGTCATTATGACCACTTTTTCGCTTCGAATTTCGGAAACCAACTGATCAATTACATGAGACGGCAAGTTAAGGATTATATATAATGAACATATCTGCTTATTTTGGGGGAAACAAACATTCTAGGCAATAAATTTAAACTGAAATGATTTGTTAACAAAATTCCGTTCTCATACGGTACAAAGTTCCGGAAAATTACTGCCGGCACATAGTCCCGTAAAGTTGAGGAACATTTACCTGTTTTATTAATGTTCTATGTCCCGTATGAATATGGCACTTTGTTCTATAGCGGTACAGAACATATGGCCGTAATGAAATGGTACAATTTTCTGGATCATTGTACCGTATGAGAACGGAAATTTTTTAATAGTGATATTACACAGGACGCTCGACATTAGTGTTTGGAACTTGGACTGCTGAAGCATTGAATGCTAAGAACTTTACCGTCGCATAGCTCCAATACAATCGGTTTCTCGTTGAACTTTCTTGAAATATGTTCCTATTGAAATTCCCTCAGCGCAACCGATTTAGAAATCAATACTATACAATCTTTTATTGTCATAAAACATACCATATATGGTATAAAGAAATACATTGTTGGCTGCTGAATTACACATATCGCGTCCCATGAAAAGAGTCCCTGGATGTGGATGAGGTAGGACTATAGTCGTCAAAGCGTCTACGGTATACATGCCTTTCTGATGAGAGGGTTGGAAAACAGCCCTCGCGTTTGTATAGTTTGCACAATGAGACTGCCAAAGAGCCATCTATTGAAAAATGTTGAAGCCTCTGAGGGATAGTCATGCCCATGGGCGTGATGGATCGTTTATCATCGATTGCATTATCATTGGAAACGCTATCAACCATTTGCCCCCGTGCATCGATATCGTTAAAAGGTTATAAAAGAGATTTTTTTTATCTCACATAATTTGCATTATAGCTATACCGGATTTGCAGAACTCTTTCTACGTATAACCACACAAGTTCCCCAATCTTGAAAACTCACATATCAAGCGCCAACGAATTTTCTAAGTGATCAACAAGCTCCGCGAATGTCGTCTGCTTTTGATCTCGACAAGCTTTCACCGTCTACGTCAGCATGTTCGTCTCTCGGAGGTAGGACGGTAATCGACCATCATACATGAAATATAATGCTTGGCGTCCAGAGGGACATCATCACCACCCGAACTCCACCCAATATAACAGATAGAAATCTCGTTAATCGGTGGCAATTTGTTTGAAAGTTGGCTCTGCGTTTATACATGTAGTAGAACATGTGTGTAGTTTTCCCTCGGTTTCGGACATGTAAGAGAAGATGCATCGATCGCTTAAGATCCGAATTAACGCTCGCAAATTACTATATCATTGGTTTCGGGGGTAAAAATTAATTGATTCGAGTCGATGAACCCACCCATCAAAACTCAGAGTGATCAGATATCGATGTTTGAAATCTATTATTTTTCACCACCGATAATTTTTAGGTGGCCCAGTAAACAGTCGACGAGAAGACTTTCTCTGAGCAAATTGCCGATGAAGATGGATAACTCTAAAATCAAGTGGCTTTTTTTGTATCAGATATTTGATAAACCGGCAAAATTTCGTTGAACAAAATGCTGATAAATAACAGGTGTTGGCCAATTTTATACTATAGCATTATGTTTGGGCAATTACTCGATTCTGATCACTGAAGCGGCATTTCAGAAATGTATGTGGTTGTTGGAATCTGATGATATTGGGGACCATCGAATCGGATTGAGTACCTTTAAATCCATTGCAGTGAAATATCTAAAGTCGTTACGGTACTTATGTACATATAAACAATGCATTGGTATCCAATTTTGCTTTTTAAGTGGAACATTAGAGCGATTTCGCTTCCAGTGACTGTACGTAGTTTAGTTTAGTTGTATCTTATCTATATAACGTCAGACAACGCGACCCTGTGCGCTCCTTGTATAAACGCGACTGACTTGTGCGCGTGTGGCTATATATACATACTTGTAGACACGGTGTGTAATTCTATTTTAAATAACAGTTTGCTAAGTTTATGATTGTGCATGGATGTCACGTTGACCTGGGGCAATTTTAATATCAACTGTCACTATTCGAGACATGAGCATTTGCTAATGTCAAAAATGGGCCGTGTCTTGAAGTAACTGAGAACGTTCGTTATATAATCGTAGTTAGAAGCATCCTTATATGGACATATCTGATTACAAAACCTGGAAATTCCCGTGCATGATTAAAGTGATGTCACGTCTTCTAATAATCAACAGTTGCGGAAGGGTATTGTGTCAATAATTCAACATTGGTATTGCATTCATTTTATTTCATTGAAACTTGTGTATTGCCATTCATATTATGATAACCGGCGAATAACCCCACCCACGTGATACACATGAATATTCACGATGTACAGTTATCACGCGTATAAGGATACCTATTCATATAGAACCTTTCTACAATCACTATAAGCTGAATTTCTCTATAAAAGAGTGTTGCGTGTTATTCATTTTCTGGTATGGTAAAAACGAAGAGCGTTTATATAATATATGTGCGGATAGTTGAGAGAATTTTCAGCTTACCAGGCATATGAAAAACAAAACGAATAGAAAAGACCACTAATGATGAGAGCGCCCTTTATTATTTGGTCTTCTAAAATTTTAAAGTTTTACCTTTTTCCTTAAATTACAAATTCTTAGGTATCTTTGATTTTAATTACCCTCTTTCGATCTGTACGTTCTTAATTACTTTTCAAAATATTTCCAGCCGCTCCGTGACTTTGCTCTCCGACTCAAAATTTTATGCCAAGAACACGAGGAACACAGTGTCTGCATGTGATTGGGACCCTGACCCTAATATATCCCCTTTCTTTCATATACTTTGCAGACACTCTCCTCTTGTTCTTGACATCCATTACATTTTTACTCCGCCAATATTATGTGGGTAAAATGACGAATATGTTTGAGGCGTTTTTCTTTCTTACTAAAACCTATTTTGACTAACAAATAGGCCATTTATGGTCTACCTGCCAGTGCCTCACTTTGACTTGTTTTCTGTCATTCTGGTGTGCTAGGTTTGGTGTTGCTTATCCTGGAACTCGTGTTACCTAGTCTGACACCCACTTACCTGATTGGTTACACATAAAAGCAAAGACCATTAATGGTGAGAGCGCCCTTTATTATCTAACGCTTCTATGTAACGAAAGCATGGACACTCATTCTCAGAAACGATTACTGTTTTCTTCTGGCCCAGGCTTGCCAGACAAAAACGTGACAGTCAATATCAGACCATTATTAATGGGTTCGCTGTTAGGATCTAATCATTTTCGGGTATATAAAACGTATCAGTTGTAGGTGTGTGATGCCATATCGTGTGGTGCATCTTTAAAGTAGAGCTACTGAAATGTGCAACACCTTTGACAATGTGTAATCTACTGAAGACTATAGTGTTGCCAAGAGCTCTATACGGATGTGATGTAACGCCCCTTAACAGCAGAACGCCCATAGCCATCATGGAGCGATCACCGATAACGTGCGTTAAATTTGCACAATCACTACTCACGAGGGCTAGTACAAAACTAATTCTTGGATTAGTCGGAATTCTACCAATTCAAATGGAAATTCACCAGCGGAATCTATGTTTCCTCGATAGCCTGATTCATCTCCCTCCAGAAAAACACCCCCCCTGAAACTGTTCTTGTTTAAGGCACATATATTTAGCCTCTTCCATCACCCAACAAATGGTTTTGTTTCGGAGATTTTCCCAATTCTTGAGGAATATGGCCTTGTGCCACATCTTGAATACTTCATGCTAAACGGACACTTTCTAGATCTAAAATCTTGAAAACTTATTGGTAAAAATGTTGTAGAAATTAAATACGTCGAACAGTGGAGAAATTCAGTTTCTTTGGACCACAAATTATTGATACTCGGAAAAGTCATTCAAGATCCACTATCTGGCTGGACAATTTGGAAGATGCTGCAGTCTTTATCCACACGCGTCCGCAAAATTGAAAAACCTCGCTTCGCCCTTCTGTTGAACAGAACAACATATTGCAACAACATATAATGTGCCAGCAATGCCTATCTATGTGTGACAATGAAATTCACAAAGCATTACACTCGTGCACCTCGCTGTTTATTCTAGCACTGAGAAATCACTTATGGGACACAATAATCAACCACCTTTATCTCGACAGACTTCCAAGATGTGACTTTTACGCCCCACTCCTTGGTTCTGAGGATCCACGCATCACATGGTATGTAGAGCACTGTCGCGAGCAGATAATTGACACAACTGCTTCATTCTTTCTGGTGATGACTAGGTCGATGAGAGGATATAATAGGAGATGACTTATAAAACCCAACTTCGACCACACGCGTGTGAGATACTGACAGCATAGCAATATATTGTTTTTGCTTTAAAGCTCAGAATGCCTCGCTTTTGCATAACGTCGTATACAGGTATAACGCAAATGCTCAAGTCGTGCTTACTCGATCTTCCAAACAACATAGATTCCATTTACCATTTCTACAAAGTTTTTCGCACGTGAAAATGTGTCGTTTAGCTAAGCTATCACTCACTTCGACATACAAATCACAAAGCATTCTGAGCTACCACCACGTTGTTATTTGTTATCAAAACCCACCTCACTATTTATACTGTCCACTGTACATAATATTGTAATATATTCAACATTTCCTTAGAAGGAGGCAATAAAGATATGGGGCATCTTCAAAGTAGAGCTTCGTTTTAATATATCAGTGCACATATCTCTCTCAAAAAGACAAGATAAGCTCATTGGACCAGTGACATTCGAATTACCACTTGTGTGTTATAAGGGAGATAACTCTAACGATTTTGCCTACACAAATGAGATTTAGGAATCAGGGAGCAAAATGTGTTCCAAAGTCGGGGAGCGAGGACACCGTTGAATGCTACAGGTGATGGTAACCGAAGAATGGCATTCACCTGATACTAGTGGCACGTTAACCCTTTCAGTGCCAAGACCGATTTTTGTATCAACCCATATTTCCTTGATCTTTTTTCAAAATTATTGATAATAATAATGTGATACATTGATGGAAAGAGATCTTAGAGCTCTTTCCATCAATGTATCACCTTATTATAATCAATAAATTTGAAAAATTATCAAGGAAATATGGGTTGATACAAAAATCGGGCTTGCCACTGAAAGGGTTAAATACTGCTCGTTTCGGTTTACTGAACTTGATATCAACACATTCTGGGGACGATTATGTTTCTCTCAATCTGTTTATCAGTATAAGATGATTATCATACAGTGTATTTGTTCAGCAGTTGTACATGATTTCTTTTAACGTCCTATGGAGAGAATTTTAACATGCCAGCAGTTGGTATAATACGCGGTTGTGTAGTATGCATGCTAATATAGGACTGTTATTAGTGATTACACTGTCATTGTGCTATTTACACAACAATGGTTTTGACATGAGAAATCTCATTATTGGAGAGTTATCAATAAGAAAATAAGAACAAAGAAAATCCATTTTTTTGATGTACTTGTTGATGATAATTATATATATCACAAACTAAAATGCTATTTCGCATGACACCACTTCGAATGCCTTTAATCTGTTGATCTTGTCATATCTTATTTATTTAGGGGGTTCCCCCGGTGTATTAGTTGGTAGGTGCATGACACATTAGAACTGGCCAGTAATGACGACGCGCTAAGGGAAAGTAACACGATTCGTGTATCAAAACACACTTGTCAGCTGTTTCAGTTCAAGACATGTTATGTACTTGTTCGGGTGCGTGAAACTGATAAGTTGGTGTTCAGGCGCGATGCCAACTGGAGAAATGTAACTTTCTACTAACATCGCCGAAAATCTGAAGCAAATTGACCGTACCACTTGCTAAAAAACATCGTCTGACCTGCGGTCAATTGTAAAAATATACTACTCGATTCGGGACCCATCTATCGGCGATAAACTAACGAAGCCCATTTGCCGCCGATAATCGCTGCATTTAATTAATATATAAGAATGGCGGTGTGTGTTGTCAATTTGGATTAATATTCATAAAAATAACTACATTGAACGAGATTATTCTCCATTTCTATTTGATCACCCTACCGGATTGTTTACATCACTTTAAGTGATTTCCCAGTGAAACAAACGCGGTCTTTCCTCCACCAATAAAACTGATAATGTTGTGATGTGGCATGGCAGCTGAAACCACGATAAATCCCAATAACCCTTTCATGACGGGAGCTGCGCTGGCGCAACATTAACGACCCTGTGCCAATGCATACTCTTATATATGCGTGTCGACCATAGGTCGCCTCGCATATATCAGAGAATGCATTGGCCTAATTTATTTTATAATTTTTTATAAATTTTTCTTACATTCTTTTACAATTTTTATAATAATTTTTTTTATAATCTGTTCTAACATTCTTTAACATTTTTTTTTTTTATCATTTTTCATCATTATATCTTACATTCTTTGACAATTTGTTATCATATTTTTTCATTTTTTCTTACATTTTTTTTAACAATTATAAAAAATAATATGAAATTTGTTAGGCCAATGCATTCACTTATATATGCGAGGCGACCTACGGTCGACTCGCATATAAAATAGAATGCATTGGCACAGGGTTTTCGCCAAAATTCATGCAGGAAGCTCCCGTCATGCGAGGGATAAACAAACCAATATTTCATTTATTGCTATGATAAATGGGAGAAGAGGTCATCGTAATTGAACACAGTTTTGCCCATATGTATGACCATATACATTGAAAACGCAAAATATATTTAAACTATTCCTGGTAATATTCCAAGAAAGGTTGAAAGCGGGAATACTATTCGACGCCGTTCCGGAACAAATTTCAAAAGGGCCTATAATAGTTAACTAATGGTAAGTCACAAAACCCTCTCTCTGAGATAAATGTGACAGGAATGGAGAAATCAATAGTCATTTGTTATAAAAATATTTTAACTGGTTTCAGCTAATAAGTGTCTGTTTTTCTTACATCAGATATGTTACAGTTTTTTTTTATGTTAGTTCTCGGGTTATATTCATTAACAAACAAGGCAATATAAAGGCATGCATGCAGAAAATAAATAACATATCATAGATTTTCAGTCACTGTTCACGCGGTAGTCAACATATATATATGAGTGAGAAAAGAAAATATGTTATCTGTCCACAAATATATGGGTGATTATCTTGGGCTATACTGGAAATGTGTTTTGTTTTTGATAGCGCACATATCAAATCACGAGCTATCACATGAACTTTACGTTTTAGCGGAGACGTATACAGCCATTCCAACATATTGCACTGTGATTATCGTCATAACATGTAGCGACTTAATTCAGTTTTGACGAGACTGCCACGGTTTAACAATGGAAAATCCTCAATTTGAAAATCTATTCTCACTCTGACTTTAGAGGCATAAGATGTCGTGGTTTTTGATTGAGCATTCTATTCAGAATTTTGGAAGACCGTTATGAGAGTTGTAAATAGTCTCTATGGAGAGTTAATACATAATGCAACGGTATAATCGTTTCTTGGTCGTCTCCAGATGGCGGCCAAGTTGTAAATATATAAGCGGACACTCAACTGATAATCATCAGCACCATCTTGAGATTATACTCCAATGGGCTGCGGACACACGTACCACAGTAGCGATGGCATAGTAGGTGTGACAATTAATTATGGTAGAGTTTGGTGACAATTGGTCAACATAATTTATATGCCATAGGGAGTCGTGTCGCGCGCCGCATATTCGCACAGTGAGTCGACTGACCAATTAACCCATTGAGTTTAACCAAGGTTGATCTCTACTCATTACGTTTAGCCACATTGTATTCTCTACGATACATAAAATTGCACGACCGATCGTCCAGAATTGTCTTGTGTGTTAGCATTAAAAATATAACATTGCGTGTTGAGTAACGATCAACAGCGACAAGACATTCGGTTTGATAAATCATTGAGATGTCGATCTCGACGCTGATAGAGCTTGGAAAAAACTCATTGTGTGAATGTGCGACGGGCGACATGTCTCGCTATGACACAGGAATGTGACGACCAATTGTCACCAAAATTGCACCATCATTAATTGTCACACCTACATGCCATCGCTACTGTGATACTTGTGTCCGCAGCCATTGATTTACTGGCTTGAGGATCATTCCGCCCATTCAGTGAACGAGACCCATCCTTAACCAGGGTTCACGCCGACCAGATCATTATTTTGGCAAACTTTTTGGCCATTTCTGATTTTTGTGTGCTAATATAAATACCGAAATAGGATGGTTCATAAAAAAAGCTAAAATCAACAAAACAAATAATAAGCAAAGTAACAAAAAGAAAAGAGGGAGGATAGAAGGCACGTCCAAAATCAAAATACCAACACAAATTTGCTTTTTGTACCAAAAGCAGCAAAGAATAGGCAACTAATTATGAATGGACGACGCAATAGCACATAGTCATCATTACTTTAATAAGTATATATACTAATGGGTGACTTCTGGTAAATTTTCACCCAAAGATTGGGCGAGCAGTGCCTATTACCGAAGGGTTCTAGTCAGATCAGGTAACTTTTAAAGATATATTTCAGGCCAATGGCCAACTTTGTCGTAAATTGGCAAAGCAAATTTGGTCAAGTTACGACAAAGCTGGCCATTGCCCAATATGGCCATAGACAGCGTGAACCCTGGCCTTTAACAGTGAATATATATAATTGAACATTGTTAATCCAAACATAGTTGTACCCCCAAAAGGGGTCGTCATAACTACAACTTCTTCTTGGTATGTTATCTAGGTGATCACCTTGGTAATGGTGGGGGTGGGGGTATATAACCCCTCGGGGGATCTGGTGGAAGCTCTGTTATTATGACACCGCTCGACCTCGGTGATCGAGGTATGATCTCTGGTGCGCGGTTCTGGAATTGCACAGACCTGTTATCGTAGAACTCGGAGGAGATCTTCCGCTCACGCGGGCCCGGGTTCGCGTAAGAATACCTCTGTGGTGAACTGTAGTCGTCTACCGGCACGCGTTGCCTCATTCGCACTGAATCTTGGGGGACGTATCTAAAAGCATCACGACCCAATCCCCTTACACTTCCGGCGACAGATAGTCTTTCAGTGACGGTCTCTGTAATGACCCCACTACGTGGTTCTAGTGTCTTTTCTATTATGGTGAGGCTCAGTGGTTCGTGTACAGGAGGCGGAGGCTGGCGCCAAGAAGTGGTTGGTACTCTTTCATACGATAGATCTGCGTCGAATGGTGGCGTTGCCGGTCGCCTTGGTAACGGCGGAGTTATCGGACGTGGCGGAGGTGTGTATTTGGCTGACACCCTGTCTGACCTTCGGATGACGTGCGCATACTCTGATTCTTCGTGCCGCCTCACAGGGTAGGTTTGACTTAGCGAAACCGGAACCGGAACAGGAGTAGGCGGATCACTACGGCGCACTTCTTCTATAACCCTCTGCTCTACGTGGATCTCCTGTGGCGTAAAATCACGTTTGAGTTCAGACTCGCGCAATCTAGGAATACCCGATCCAATAATAGAGTAATCTCCCGTGGGACTTTTCGGCGTTGGCTCTACTGGTCTGACCCTTGGCTCTGGTGCAACGAACTTCTCTCCCGTTGATGAGCTTCTCTCTGTGATTTCAGTAGTTAGGATTATGTCCCCTGGGACAGAGCTGACGATCGGATCCATGATGTTGTTATTGATTTCCACCTTGTCTGACTTCCGGTCCCTGCTCTCATCCCTATGTTTGCTGTGTGAACGACTTCGACTTTTGTGTTTCTTGTCTTTGGTTTTAGGGTGACGTACCTGTGTGATGAAGATATCATAAATATATTATTTCCAACATGATAGAGTTATCGATCGACGAATGCTGCGGTTAATCAAACTGACATAAAATAACAAATAACATTGTTACATTTTCCAGATCAAATTTCTCAGAATATAGACATTCATATACATGTATACATCACATAATTTTCTCAATGTTAGCCCAAATATGAATCATAAACTTTATATGGACACCAGAATAAACTCATACAATTATTGCAAATAATCAAATTGAGCATTTTGGCTATCTAAATTCCGCAAATTTGTATCAAATTCTTAATAATTGTAACAATGGCACCTATTTAACTGTATAATATTAGCTGACAATGTTATTCTGCTTTTAAAACAGAATTATCGATGCGCGTAATTACTATAATTTCATTCCCTTATGATGCAGTGACGAAAATAGCGAGATTAAAGGTACTCAACCCGTAAAGAGGGTCCCCATCTCAACAGATTCCAACAACAACAATCCGATCGGAGGGTCCTATATTACTATTTCTTTGGCTTTGGGGGTAAAAAATATTTGATTCGAGTCGAGGAACCCATCAAACAAAGCTCAGAGTTATTAGATATTGATTTTTGAAATTTGTTATAAACTCGAGATCAGTACTACTAACTGCCGTAATCTGCTCTGGATGTGTTCTCCAAATCTATTCAAACAGACAAGGATGGATAACTCTAAAATCAAGTGGTAATTTTAACGAAATTTTGACTGAGTTCTGGGCCAGATAGTATTCCCGATAATGAAAAATAATAGATTTCTAAAATCGATATCTAACAAATCTGAGCTTTGATGGGTGACTTCCTCGACTCGAATCAAATATTTTTGACCCCCGAAGCCATTGAAATAGTAATTGAGAGGAGTTTTATCGGGTTGAGTACCTTTAAACATATATGTATCTACACAAAGCTGTGAAATAACATCTTGCGGGGCGGACAGATATTCGGATGCTACCGGGTTTTATACGTGATGTATTTGATTTACAAGTACTTACCGAACTGGGCACACTATTGACCTCTCTGCAAGAAAAGAAAGAACTTGTAATTAGTTGTCATTAGGAATAATAATGGTAAATGTGACGTACATATACATGTCTTGTGCTGCAATGCACAACAACTAGTTTCGCTAATTTACTAATTTCCATGCGACTACAGTTGTAAATAATTCGTAAAATCCCGCAAAATACAGAAAAAAAACAATATCACATTGGTGGGAATAGTATCCGCCACTCCTTCCAACATGTTGATGTTAAATATCATTTCGTCTCAATATTTTCCCGATGTGGTACGAAACAAAGAGCTTCTTCACATGAACCGACCCCACACTAACATCAACGTGAAACAAAGTAACACCCTTTCCCCCCATTTTTTTCACTGGGCCCCAAACGTTTTAGATATTATATTATGGACGTAATTAAGGCAACCTAAATCAATATCCACACCGTAGCCCTACACCACCCTTCCGCCATACCAATTATATATTTGTATTGGGCCCCCTGTCACATATATATTATGCACACAATAATACTCACCGAATATGTGTCCCACCGTGACTCTACCCATCCTCACCCAGACAGTAACCCACCCCATGCACCTAACCCCTACTTTGACAAAATGAAACGCCCAATCGAAATAGCTATTATGCATAATACAAAGCAACATGAATTTGTAATTTCAAAATGTAATGCGCATCATAATTTAATTGTATATATGGACGACTGTTGTACGGGCTCACGTGTCAACCATGATTTCGATGAGCAATAAACGATCTATCTATCCATCTATCACAGACTGACAGAGCTTCATATGAGGGGAAACAGATAATGATTATTCTATGGGCAAACAAAGTGGTCCTGCTTTTATTTAGGTCACGCTGATTTAACCATGATGCTGATTGGGGGGGGGGAGCAAATGGCGTTGAAAGAAAAATCACCATTATATTTTTTTAATTTTAAAGGCCTTTGCCCAAACCGGAGTGTACTCACTGTATAACGAGAGGACTCCTTGGCACACGAGTTCCAGGGCCTGAAACAAAGACATGTTGAATTGAAATCCATTCTTAGATTGAGCAGACAATTGGGTAAAACTTCAAGAATATACAGACACATGCAATTCAGTTGTATCTTCTACATCGGAGAGGTGCAAACGCAGAGAAGTTGAACAGGATCAACGCTATGAAGGAGGTAGCGACTGATTGTTAAAGAATGTAAGAACAAATGATAAAAATTGATAAAAATTTGTAAAGAATGTAAGAAAAAATGATAAAAAATGATAAAAGTTGTTAAAGAATGTGAGAAAAAAGGATAAAAAAAATTGTTAGGCCAATGCATTTTCTTATATATGTGAGGCGACCCGTCATGAAATGGTTAATGACGAGGAAGGCATGTTACTCGAAATCTGCTAATCGCACAGATTGCCTTTCGAGTGCACGCGAACGGTCGATTTTCCCATATGTACTTTTAAATAAATTCAGTTACGAGAATTAAACGCTGGTTATCATGCGAGTGACAAACTTCATCGACCGTTTTCAGATTTTATGGAAGTAGTGGCATATGTGTTCCCATGCTGCAAAACATAGTTCAGTCCCCTCGCTACCCCATGTCTGACCGCTGCCGGCATGTATATTTTCTTAACCCTTTACCCAACAGAAGGGCCCTGTGCCAATGCATTCTCTTATATATGCGAGTCGACCATAGGTCGCCTCGCATATATAAGAGAATGCATTGGCTTAACACATTAAAAATTATAAAATTGTTAAAGAATGTAAGAAAAAATGGTAAAAAGTGTTAAAAAAAGATTTTTTTTAGGCCAATGCATTCTCTTATATATGCGAGGCGACCTATGGTCGACTCGCATATATAAGAGAATGCATTGGCACAGGGCATAACTGTAACTATCACAATGTGGTCAAGGAGCCGGTTCCAATGATATCCATATTTGTATGGTTCTATTGAGACAGACCGAAGATATTTTAGGCTGTTGAAGCTTTATTTGGCCGGTTTTGGCCGGTTTGTTGGGTAAAGGGTTAATTAAATCTAACATTTTTATTGAAGTGTTTTGTCAGTTACAATTCATTCTGGCTTGATCTAGACAGTTTTCAAATGCATATGGACAAATCAGTTTCTCTGAATAATGCTGAATGAATTGTAACATACACACGTCCCAAATATGTGAATCTTGCGTTGCAGTGGACTGAACTCTGAATGGAGTTTGATGTGTTCCTTGAACAAGGTTTTGATGCCTGGTTAATGTTGGGACCAAATATGCCAATTATGTATGTAACCTTTAATTGTTATCGTCAGTTTTCCAAACCTAGCTATTGAATCAGGGGCATTGCTCTCGTTACTATACGGGAGAAACGGCAGTAATATTAGGTGTATTTCGACTCACCGTATGACCTCATGAGATATGGGTGGCCCTGAGGCAGCATGAACACCATCGGCATTGGTCGCTTCTGGTATCTAGTTTTCTCCTTTGATTTTTCGTGCTCAGAGACGGATTCGTCATCACGTGACTCTCTGACAGCGAGCTGTGCTGTCGCGTCCTTTCCCGTGAACATTGGTCTCATTCCTGGTCCAAACATAACGGGCGTCTGAGCAGCCATCATAGGGGG
The DNA here is from genome assembly GCA_032622095.1 of Siphonodentalium dalli. NCBI lineage: Eukaryota > Metazoa > Mollusca > Scaphopoda > Gadilida > Siphonodentaliidae > Siphonodentalium > Siphonodentalium dalli. The sequence goes on from CP136063.1 coordinate 69,993,684, forward strand.
CGCTGGATACATGCCTGGGTATGGATATGGCGGCGGTCTAGACATGGACATCATAAACGGCGGAGGTGGGCCGTGTTTAACCGGGTAGCCATTACGTGCGTCATACTTCCGTTTTCGTCTCTTTCCGGAGCCACCGTAAGATCTGTTAGAAAATGGGACACGTTACAATCACGTTTAGAGTCATACGAATGGTAGTCTTAAGGGTCAAACGCGTGTTTTAAATAAATCCAGTCAAAAATTGCAAGACATTTTCAACAAAGAATTTCTCTAGATCAGGTTGTCAGGTTGGAAATTTCCGACAGTTGAAAGCCCAAAGGTGTTGGGTGCAAATGGAATTTGGGTTTGGTGATGCAAATGGGTGCTGTTAGAAATTTATTATGTAGACACCCCAAACGGAGACCCTCTAGCGACGTTCCTGTCTGCAAACCGATATTTCATGCATGTACCCATCATTTCATACCACGAAGACATAAATGAGCCATGTTCGTTCAAGCTAAACAATGTTTTGGGGGGGGGGGGGGTAAATTAATTCTATATATGCATAACAAAGCCGTGGACTGCTTTGCATGCGCAGCCCACTAAAATTATATACAGTAATGCCCTAAATAATCGACTCCTTAACCACAGAAGAATTATGGGTGAGAGCTTTCCGATGAATGGCAACAAGCCATATTTCCGACTAAATCCTGAAAAATTACCCATAATTCTTCTGTGGTTAAGGAGTCGATGATTTAGGGCATTACTGTAGCTATACTACGGTTTTTATTATTTGCCATTTTGTTATTTTTATATCGAGAACTTACTTGTAGAAGCAGAGGACACAGACGATCACCAAGACGATGAGTAGCACGCCTCCAGACACGCCCCCTGCGATAGCACCAATCGTAGCCGAATTCAACGCCATTTTTAATGTCTGTCAGTCTGTAGAAGAAATAAAGGACATCGGGTTGGACAGGTTTGTTTTATTGGGGTTTACTTTCGTTTCAGCCACTTGGCTATATCATGGCGTTGTCAGTTTTACGGTTGGAATGAATTCCATATCTTAACGACTGAGTCACTTGTGCCCTAGACATCAGTACAATCGCGAACTTATCTGCTGGATACAAAGACGATGACGACACTGATGACGATGATACTACCAATACGGACGACGACGATAGTAATAGTGATGGTGATATTGGCGCAGACGGTGTTGCGGCGGTGATGATGGGTGATGCTTATATTTTTGTTGTTTTCTGTATATTGAGTGTAGTTATGTCATGTTATTTATCTACTTCTCATCTCATGTTGCACATATTGTGTCTGAGTAAATAAACCATTCAATAATTCAGTAATGCGTGGAAAAGGAGGCACTGAGATAACATCAGCCTCTATCTGAGATATCACTCAATAGAACACCATACCCCCAAAATGATAATTAGCGGGGATGTTTAGACTGGTGAACGTCCAACATCACAAGTCAAGCACCGAGAGACTATAACATTGATTGTGTGATGCGGAGAAATTGTAGACGAACTATACTATGTTGATGAACCCCGCATAACAATCGAATGTGAATTGTTCGCACGAGTAGCGATCACGTATAATACTGGATCACAAATTGACACCGCTGTCGACTAAAAGACAAGTTCGAGCTGTTGCAAAGATCTATGTTTATAATATGGAGTGTATGCGTCGATCACAGTACTGTAGTCACACACATGAAGTGTCAGAAAATAAAATTTCATCTGCGTACATGGATTGAAAGCTCTAGAATTTTTAATCTAAAGTCAGCATACAGATAATTCCAATTGTTATTTATTTACAGACGGCAATGCATAATAAGTGGTAAATTAAAACTGAATGTAACATTTTGACTATTAGTTTGTCGATGGTCCATCTTTATTTTATAGGCCGTAATATATAAATAACAATGTTGATGCCATTCCGAGAAATTGGCAATGTTTAATGAAATTATGGTTCTTTTGCCACTGACAACTTCAGTAGAGTACCGAGTCACCATGCTTGTTGGACACAATCATAAAGAGATTGGGGAATGTCATATTCTGTATCGTAAAATGAATCCATTTGTAGACCTAAACAAAAACAAAATGTCCCGTTTGTGCTTATTTTTAATAATGTAAATGCTAATGTTAACAAAATTTTCGAACACTGTGCGTTGTTTAATCATCTATGACCTCTCATATGATAAACCATATCATGTCTGTCTGACAATACTGTACACGTTTCACCAATCGCACATGTGCACGCAATCTCTCACGATTTCTATACGTGTGTTTCACCGGTTCAATGTACATTTTGCGGTTACAAAGAACCACAAACAGGGACATACCGTTAGGACATCTGACACAATGAAATTCAGAAACATTTGTGACGAGCATACTAAATGAAATTGTTATGCTCGATTTGTCAGCCCCGAGCACGTCTGATTGATTACTCCGGACTATGCGCATGCTCAGTCGTAGTTTCCTCACGGGTTTGCACAGACCGCTGGGAAATAAAATTCATTATTGAATCTTTTGTATGTGGTATAATTCTTATAAATATTTAACTACCAAACAAAGCACATATAGCGCAATGCAAAAACAACATTAATACATGTACCGTTCAGTGACGTTATCTGGAGCACTGGCGGGCAAATATAAGCTGTAAGCAAATGTAAATACTTTTGTGAAGGTTTTGCAACTTCTTTGATCCTCCTTAATATATATGGACGTTAGGCTATTTATCTCACGTGTTGACACGCCTTTGGTATTCACACCACGCGTTGAATAGTATGCTGTCTCACATAAATAGACGTATATTTTATCTACAGTACATGCATGCAGACTAAAAGAAACAATTTTACTTATTTAAGATAAATGACGATTGGGGGGGGGGGGGGGGGGTAACCAAAAATGTTGTTATAACCTTCCGTCCCGTGTAACATTAACCATATCTTTACTAAATGGTTACTCCTACTCCTACTCAGTTATAAACGTATACATTGGAATGGTCTATTATTCATTTGTATGGCTGTTCAGAATACATTAGCAGACGACAATAGGCAGAACAGACAATACAATTGCAAATGGATGCATGATTTCTATTTGATGGTGGGAATTGTTCAGATACAATCACAAAGAGATTGGGAAATGTCATATTATGTATCATAAAATGAACAAAAACAGGTGTCGCGTTTGTGCTTATGTTTTAACAAACGTCCTACTCGTCAATTGACTCTACCGTAATTAGCTGTCTCATCCAATGAGGTAATTTCACTCATTTAGCTCGGAGCTAAGCTGGCTTCTGCTAAGCCTAGGATAGACAACAATATTTAGTAAAGAAAGTGTTGAGAACTTAAAATAAATATGTATTAATGTGCATTTAGTAATTGTATACAAGTTCACCAGATGTACATGTATTAGTAAATATATAACACGTTTGTTTCGGATAGCAAAATATATTTATTTGTACCACTGAGGATCGCATTGTTCATTTTAGTTGCGTATTTGAGTTCTATCTAAAAAAAATGTCACCAAAATGAGTCAACAAGGCAACACCCAAGGCAGTAGTCTGTATATTTTTTTTACTATTATATCTTCAGAGATGAAAGATGTCTAATTGGTTTGTGTGGGCTCAAAACAATAACCTTGTCAAACCCGTTTACAGGCGCAGGGTTCATTTAAGCTACATTATATCGCCAGACCCGCCGTTGATCGCCGGTATAAATCGATTAAGTTCGTATGCTCGTACCGATTATAATTGAGTTAAACAGATAATGGTTATGTTTTATACTGTGTCAATTGACGCATGATTAGCTCCAACATACACATGTTGCCGTTATTCATAAGTAATCTGTCAATGGTTCTATATGGAACTATACGTTGCTATACAAGTTGGCGTTTATGTGCACTGTGGTCCATTTAATTCTGCTAAATGTCAAGGTTCTTCAAGATGGCACATGTGGAGGTAAATATAGAGATCCATGGGGATGGGAACACCGTCGTAATGCACCATCATTATGAAAATGCATGTACGTAAGTTAAAAATCTACAGTATCATGATTGTCCCATACCGGTAGTTTCAGATAAAGATGTGCCTGTGGTACATAGTTGGGTTTTACCAATTTTGAAATTCAGAACGTATGCGTAGGCCGCGAGGTATCGAAAGGTTTAATTTTGAAATTTAGAGTTATGTACATGAGTAAGCATGTGTAGATATGTAAGTACTAGTGTAGGTCTGTAGTAATCAATACAAAATATCACTGGAATCGTCGTCAGTTCATGATTATACGATACTGGTATTCATACGATTGTCATATAGTATGCTCATATTTCCTAAATTTCAAAAAGCCAAGCATACTTCTGTTATACTCCTGTTATTTTTTTTATCTGGCGCTTCGGCATGTATACCTAGATTTTGTATACGCCTTTGTCCATGTTAAAGAAGACAGGTTTAGCTCTGTATTCTGCGGTGTTCCCAGCCCCCCCCCTGGATCTCTATATTTACAACAAGATTTCATCTGTTGGCTTAACCGCGTTCATGCGCCGTGAGACAAACTATTCACGATGCATGGTGATTTCCGTCATCCAGAATGTTTCCATATGTCATATCGTTGTTTCCCTCTCAATTCAATTTGTTTACTATCTTCACTCAAAAGTACTTGGGTATTGAGACATTTAACATATTTACATGGTAGATAGTTATATACATTATATACATGGGGCAGGCGGGATTATTGAAATATGTACCATGCACACATGTCGTATATAATTATACAACAACGATAATGTTCTTTCGCTGTCGTTACTAATAGTGTTATGTGATGCTCTACGCTAAATACGGTAGCTTAAATGTTCTATCTGCCCAGGGTAGATTCAGTTGTCTCCATTGGAGTTGCTCCCTTTTGGACATTCGAACACAACCATGGATTCGTGAAAATATCTCTGGCGTTTTTTATAGCGAAGTATAATGGTCAATCTTTTTTCAGCAGAAGTTTGACTGCCTGTCATGTATATCTGAAATTATCTTCTAGTAGTCGATCCATGTACAATAACTCAACCAGCTTCTTTGCGAGCCGTTGATAATGTGTTCATATAGACATTGTATGTTGACCGTCCAATTGTGGTCTCTGCTATGACGGACCATATTTTCTCTCTCTTGGTTTGGACCCCAGTGGCACAAATCAAGGTTCTAATTAATACTCGTTGATCGAATATTATCACGTGTGTTGTTTGTTCAGCTGAGTAACCATCTAATATTAGTTGTAAATGAAAAGCAGTGCATCGCTCAGAGCTCCAAATTTTAACAATGACCTTAACTCATATTTGTCCTGACACACACTATTCCCCACCGGCTGAGTGCAGGTATCAATTAAAGGGGAGGTCAAGTGACAAATTTTGAATGGGGATTTCCAAGCAAATCTGCGGAGCAAAAGTTACAGAGTTGCACATACATCTGAATGTGACTCGATGTGGTATTGGAAACAGGTATTTATCTTGTTCACTTGACCTCCCCCTTAACTTTATTTAGCTTCAGATATATACACAACACAATTTGATTCACTTCAGTTGTTCAAAACGTGTCCAAGAACTCACATTTATTGCCACTGATCATCACACAATCGGTCTGGGATGAATACAAATAGTATGAATAACAGGTGTTTGTAGTTTGCATGCATGCACTGTTGCATATCCGATAGATCATGCCATGAATCTATACTCTGGCCAACGCCCACATAGTTCATATTCCACCAGTACAAAACTTTGGAACATTTTGACAGGCAACCTTATGAAGTCCAAAAAATAAAGCGGGGGGAATACATTTCTTAATTAATATCTGTTCCTTAATGTATGTGAAGGTTCCAACTTGAAATTTCACGATTTAAGTAAATTTGTGAGCGATTTTGCTCTGCGTCGCTTACAATTATGCACTGTAAATAACCCACCGTAATTTTTACGGTAGAATTCTGGCAGCTCAGTTGCCAGCAGTCTACCGTATAATTGACAGTACACCGTATATTCTGCTACCGTATAATTATACAATAATACCGTCAAATATACAGTACACCGTATATTCCACTACCGTATAATTATACAATCATACCGTCAAATATACAGAACAACGTATTTTCCACATGTTCACTGGTTGATTGTAATGTGGTCGTCAATGGCGTAATGACTAAAATTTGAATAATAACATAGCAGCTACCGTGATTTCCAACAATGAGCAATAAATTATTCAACACAAAACTTTGACAAACACACTAAGAACAACCCAACAACTGTTTTTCCCAACGATTGACTAACACACGACTTCACACTCCTGAGAAAATGGCGTCGGCGATCAGACGACGCAAGAAAACCCTTCCCAAAATACATTGCGCGCACGCGCCCTTTACAGTGTTACCGTAAATATAGATATTACGGTACATACCGTTAAATTAACGTATTCTACCGCTGAAAATACTGCTTTTTAATACAGTGTGGAATTTATCCTGGGTAATTAATTAATTCGATGTTTATTGCGATATCGGCTCACAAAAGTAAGAGAAAAGCATGCAATTTTGAGTTGGTAAAGTACATTATTAAGGAACAGATAACAACTAAGAAATATATTCCCCGCTTTATTTTTTCGACTTTATAAGGTTGCCTGTCAAAACGTCAAAAAGTTTCAAGGCTTTGTATTGGCGGAATATGATCTCTACGGGCGTTAGCCAGAGTAGAGATTAATGGCATGATCTACATATCTGAATCTACCGAAACGGGAAGTTCAGTTGCCAAAAATCAAATGGAAATATACCTATGACTAATATGGTTTGGGGGGTTGACCTTTACAGTTTCCTCATAAAGCAATATTTGATACATATGAAATAACCAGAATGCAAACAGGTGTTAGCAAAGGTGATAGCCACTTAATTATTAGATACACTTCAGCAAAACAAAAACGCCCAGGGGGACTTTATTGTGTGTGTATTCATACGCCCAGGGGGACTTTATTGTGTGTGTATTCATTGCATAAGTTATTTCACGGATGGTGTATCGAATTGAAAAGATCTCCAGCTTTATGGCCAACAATTTTGGGGAAATGTTCTGAGCGAATGATCAGAGTATTACGATCAATGCGACGCCCATAAAGATAACAAATCTAAGGGGTTACAAGGTATCGTGCATATGCATTGAATGGGTGTGAAGCTGTTATAGCATTTTTTTTTACCCTGTGCCAATGCATTCTCTTATATATGCGAGTCGACCATAGGTCGCCTCGCATATATAAGAGAATGCATTGGCCTAACAATTTTTTACAATTTTAATAATTTTTTCTTGTATTCTTTAACAATTTTATAATTTCACCCATACAGAGCCCCAGACAAACATGAGCAGACGACACTCTTCTATATGCTTCTATATATGTGTGGGGCTGCCTGTAGGGTAATGCAGGACCGCTGAGCTACATATTCGACACCGTCGGGGGTTCGAATCAGAATTGGTATCGGTCGGTCTTTGTATCGCCATCTATACATTCATCGTACCATGATCATCACGAATGGACCATCGATGCCATGATTAATGCTCTGAAATATACTGATTGCAGGAGCAAAATATTCTCAGACACATCGAAACACGTACTGGATAAATTACGTACATCCGCTCCTTCCATATATATAGTGTCATGTCCAGGTGTGACATTGTGCTATACACAGCATCAGATCGGGACCGGACACCCTTCGTTACAAAGTGTTCAGAACCCAAAACCGTAACGAAGAAGTCACGGGTAAATGGCAAAATTATAACTGTTTAAATTTGAGTTATCGTACTCACGGGACCACAGTTGAAATAAGGCACCAGTATGAGCCTTTACTGAATGTGTTATCCCTGGCCATGTGTCCGTATAAACTCACTTACCAAACTACTACAATTGTGACGAAATACGTAAATTTTTTATATTATTTCAGATACACAGTTCGAGCTTCGAGAAACCTCCTGTTCCACACAATTCCGCGTGGGATGATGACCATTTTCTTTTCCAATGTGAGTTTACCAGAGTTATCGCCACATATTTTGATTTCAATGTAGGCCAAACATCATTTGCCGGCAAATGAGTAACAACGGTCGTGAGATAACGTCGGCTTGCGTAGCTGAATACGATCGTTGGATAAACGTGGATTTGCAAAGACAAAAATGAAAACATCTCGTGTCACTTCAAACTATATCGCGGACAAAAACCCTGGTTGCACATAACAGAGAGACACACAAGACGTCCAATACAATACAGACGTACATACTCTTTCCACTTGCAATGGCCAGGGCACCTATACGACGATGGATAGTTTAAAAGTCTATACAATTTTCCCGACCAAGATTATCGCATTCGTTAAATCCAGCTGGATTTAGATGAAAAAGGAAGTCTGATGATGACATTGTAACACCCTACATATATCTGCTAATGTCATGTTGTTTTATATTACATGTACCAGAAACGTTATTTGGAAATATATTTTGTGTATATTGGTGATTGATATATAAACACGTGGCCTACATGTGGCTACCTATAATGAAAACATGTGCACCCGAGGAATTTATTTACAGCTCCGTATTACACATCGCAACAGAATATGCCCCACCCAGCCCATTCAAGTTGCATCCATAGACCGTATAGCACATGTAATATATTGTATGAACGCTCGAAACATAAATACCATAGAAGTTAAACATTTACTTCTTTAGATTGTTTAGAAGACACACAATGAATAGTGAAAAGATACACCCGGTTATGAGGAGATGGCATTAAGATTGGCCGGTGGAGCGATGAACATATTTCAAACGAAACGGGCCTGTGTCAGAGGATTAAATGCATGAATCATACTGTCGCGCAGATACATTGTGTAAAATGAGACGAACACTTGGATACGGGTATCAGGGTGGATTCATCTAGACCATATATGTATATTTGTATAGGGTATACTGACCCCTATCTGTATAGTTAAATATCAACCATATACATGTATAATCACACATGTTCCTTATTTCCGTGCGTATAGGGTTGAGACGAACCTTCTTTCATATGAGTTCAACAAATGGCATCAAGTTGCCGTGTCATTAAAGCTTTGAGTGCCAGGGGCCGATCTCATCGGCCCTAAACCTACACAATAAGTCTGTTAAAGAATATAAGAATAAATTATTAAAATTGTAAAAAAAAAAAAAAAAAAAATGTTAGACCAATGCATTCTCTTATATATGCGAGGCGACCAATGGTCGACTCGGATATATAAGAGATTGCATTGGCACAGGGTATATGGGTTGATACAAAATAATAAACTTATTATCTGATGAATCATTCTGATTTGGTATTATCTGTTTTTTTCCTCTCGGTCGTCTGCTTTTATTACATGGACAAATGAATAATAGATCGTTCCAATGTATATGTTATAACTGAATGGCTGATTCCATTTAGTATAGTATTTAGTCCATATTAGTCGCTATATATTACAAAACAAAACAAATATTAACAGTGATGATATGAAAGGGATTCGACAACAAGGTCCATCCTGTGATTTTAAAACACTTAAAGTTGTTTCAAGTAAATGGGGGCTTCGGGTTTTAAATTATTGACGTTTTTATCGCGGGTACTAATATTTTATACTCACAGGGTGGGCCGGTCCGATAGGTGTTTCAAAATAAGGTAGTGTCATATGGAATGATTTGGGTTATGTGGGAGTATGTTGGAAGGGTATGGTGGTTGTCAGATGAATATAAAGTAGTTTTATATGGAACATGCGATCTTTTTTAGATTTAAACAGCATGCATACATTGCCAGATCCCTTGAATGGTTAAAGATGGTCTATCTCTTTGTAAACATGTCTTATATAGTTACCGGGGAATACACTATTAGATATGATTCGAAGACCACTGTCCAGAAACGCTTCTATCTATTAACATTGATTATATTTCTAATATTTTCTGGTCTAAAAACGTATGGTTGTTTAGCTAACGAACAATAGTGGTTACAGAGAACAGAAATTTATTGTGAATTTTTGTCACAAATTAACGTTAATTAGACTCATTATCGCTTATAACTATGTAATAAAACATCTCTATCGCTATATGGTATCGCCTGAATTGTCTGTTCTAAAAATAGAACAATAAGCGATCCCACTTAATAATCTCATTTTATTTCTAAAATCTTCGGAATAAAATATTAGTATCTTTAATGCTATACCGGGGCAATGTTTATCTGATCGACAACCACATACATACATACCCTGGCGTATACCCTGGCCATTGAGCCTCGCCCAGTAAAAAACACAAGAGTTATACCAAATTCCATGCAGGGTTTACTTCCCTTGGTGAATCGGTAAGACCGTTGCTACCGACATTCTACTCATATTTGGACTTCCGCGATATTAAAACATATACTAAGCGAACATAGCAAAATTCTGCCCTTATTAAATACACAAAATATCCGACAACGTGTGTAATGTCGTACCTTAAGTTAGGAAAGATTGGGTTTATACAATGTTTACTATACAAATTTAGCACTTATATGACATACGATTTATCCCATCTCCCATGTGTATGGAGGGTAGGATAACTGAGCAATGACATCAACACGGGATACTAGATTTCATTTTGGTCACAAGTATTTTTTAACCCTTTACCCAACAAACCGGCCAAAAACGGCCAAATAAAGCTGCAACAGCCTAAATTATCTTGGGTCTGTCTCAATAAAACCATACAAATATGGATATAATTGGAACCGGCTCATTGACCACATTGTGATGGTTACAGTTATGCCCTGTGCCAATGCATTCTCTTATATATGCGAGTCAACCATAGGTCGCCTCGCATATATAAGAAAATGCATTGGCCTAAAAAAATTCTTTTTTTAACACTTTTTACCATTTTTTCTTACATTCTTTAACAATTTTATAATTTTTAATGTGTTAAGCCAATGCATTCTCTTATATATGCGAGGCGACATATGGTCGACTCGCATATATAAGAGAATGCATTGGCACAGGGTCGTTCTGTTGGGTAAAGGGTTAAGCATGTAGACTTGAAAACAGAAAACAAACCACGAACATCAGCCATAGTCGAGCGTCGTGTTTATAGTTAGAGTAATAAACAACGTGTGCTTAGTAGTTAAATATTGAGGCCAGAATTTTGCATCGGGCATCCTATGACGCCACTTGCAGTATCTGAATGTATAGAAAATCTGCAAATTGTTTTCATGTCAACAATTAAGAAAGTGAGCCTATGTATTCGACAAGATGTAACAAACAAAAAACAAACAAACAAAAAAGTGAACTGCAGAATTGGATCCGATTCACAATTTTCAAAAACATTTCTCTCATTTATCACCTCTCAACATATTCTTAGATAGACTAACCTGTCACAGTAATCAGAAAACGCTATCGCTAGTACATGGAATCTGCATCAGTATAAGTTTGTATATATTCTACAAACTATCCAGTATCATAAGTAAGGACACCCGTCACAAAATAAACGAAAACCATCAGTTCGTTTCGCACTCAGCCAAACGGGACATATTAGTGCAATAGCTTGTTACTTCCTCGTTATGGCTACAATGTTCAAGCAATGGGGTAGATCGAAATGTTCACGATCGCAATTAAGAAATTCGCGGTCTGATGTCGGTGAATGTTGCTGTATGCACTAAATGTGATGGTTATCTGTAAATCAGCACCTTAATTGCTGTTTAGTTATGCACAAAATCGCTCATTTAATACTGTGGAATTTGGCATGATGTATTATGTCACGTATGCCTCGGTTATCATGTTGGATTTATATGTATAGTATGAAATTGGTCTCTATTATACCTTATTCTTCAACTATGGCGGAGCTGATCTTAGTCACGTGACTTGCCCAATGTCACAATTCTAATATTGCAGGTCACCAATACTCTGATGGTGATGCAGGTATTGCAAATTCCCAACTCTTCGAAGGTCTGCTACATCGAACTCACGACCAAATTAACCGATGGGATATACATGCATGGTTATGGTTTTCGACTTTTTCGAAAATTAAAATGAAACGTAAATTCAACATATTTTACATGCAGTTTGAAACAGATAATTTAAATCCATCCATATGTCTCGCGATATTGTGTATATAGTATATACGTGCGTATAGTATTCAGAGACGTGGCGACAGGGGGTTTGGGGGAGGGTGTCTCACCCCCAACTTTGGTCAAAATTTTCAACAGTTGGAAATTTAGTACCTGCCAAAACATTAGTTGGAAATTTCACACAAATAATAGGTTCAAAATGTTTTTGTAGTTTGATTTTCAAACAATTTATTGTGGGGAATTGATTGTTTTTGGACCAATATTTGCATAATTTCCTATTTTTTGTCAAAATATTGGACTGAAATTGTCATCAGATGGAAATTTTCCAACCTTAGGGGGGTGACAGGTTGGAAATTTCCAACACTTGGAAAGATTGTGTCCTGGTCCCTCCCCCGTGGCAAGCCAAAAACTGCTAGTTAATTTAAGAAAACCATATTGTCATACATTTGGTCAACATGTTCATTGGACAAAATCATATTTTACTACATTTGGTCAAACTTGTGGACTGAAATGGTCATCAGTTGGAGAATTTTCCAACCTGAGGGGGGGGGGGGGGGGGGGGGGGTATGAGGTTTGAAATTTCCAACACTAGGAAAGCTAGGATTTGCAATTTTCTTGTATAGTTTACAACCATGGTCAGCCCAGTGTGTCTTGATCTCTTTCCGTAGCCGTGTGCATTTGTCAGGAGTTAGACCACTAGATGATAGGATTTATGCAATTTTTCAGGTTAAAATATCTGAATGTTCTCATACCGGGAAAATTGGTTTGTGAATATATAGGATATTAGGCCTGAGCATTGAGGGGCAAGGGGTGTGTGTGTGCAAATATAATTATGCAAAACTTGTGTTTGGTCTGATTCTGATTCAAGGGGGGGGGGGGGGGGGGGTGCAGTTTGAATTTCCCAAGGTTGTCACCCCAACGGAAACCCTCTAGCCACGTCCCTGAATTAGTACTATGTATATTTGGATGGTCAAGAGTTTAAGCAAGGATATTTGAAGCATGAGTACGTGCCTCCATAAATCTAAAATTTTGAAATATATATTGGCATTCCAGTGTGAATGAAAGGTCATTGGACCCAGATTCTCCGAAAAGGTGCTTTCTTTAGGAGTTCGCTTTGATTTGAATCTAATTTCAACAAAAATATTTGAACAAACTTTGATTTCAAATAACCTTGAACAGGGACCATTTTCGAACTTGACCTGAGACTTCTCAAAAGTGAAACATATATCAAATATATGAAATTATGTTGAATATTGGTCAAGTTATCATCCGGACGACACAAAAACTGCGATTTTGAAGTTGAAAAGGGCCATAGCTCTGTAATAAATCATCTGGCCCTGACCACATTCTAAATTGATCTGCGCGTATACTCAAATACAAACTACCTATACCAAGTCCCATGGAGTTATGATTAATATTGTTCAAGTTTTGACCCGGACAACGCAGACAGACGAACGCACGGACACACGTATACATGCTGATTTTAATATTCCTCCGATAACTGTTCTGGGGACAATAATCACTAAACATATTGTAAGAAAAGAACGCACGTGGTCGTTGCCCTAAGACGAAGGTATTTAGCGCACAAATGGCATCATGTTACCGTGTCATTAAAGCTTTCACATTAACAATGCGATTTGGTAGTTCATTAAATCTTCCTTAAAGAGACATCGCAAGTCATGCGCGAATGGTATGGGATTGTAGGTGTCAAATGTATACTCCCCATACTCCGGGGTGTCCTCTATGTAGGTCACATAGCTATGCATACCCTTCGGGCGTGTTAATGCCATAATAATTCTATATTAAATTGTAAAGAGACAGGCATACGTCAATGATATATTGTCACGCCATTAATCGCATGGATGATACATGGTATCTAATATGATCGGGAGAGTCTGATTTTGGATCAGATAGTAGAAGGGGAGAGGGAATGCGAGAGCGGGAGCTAGAGAGGGAGAGAGAGAGAGAGAGAGAGTGTTAGTGGCGGAATGGGGGGGTGGGGTCGATTATATTAGTTCTTCTTGATATAGTTACATAAAAATGAGATTGTTGGAACAAACGCAGTCGTAACACTGGTACCACGAAGATACCAACAGATATCCCCAAAACACGTTGATGTGTAGGGAAAAAACCACACACATTCTTTGTCATAGATAATCTTTTGGGCTGCCGACCAAGTCAAGACCCCATGAAACTCGCCATATAGCCAAAAAAACTACACATGGATGGGCACATAGGTTCGACCCATTATTTCTTAGAAATGTCGATAGCATACACGTATACTAGCAAGTCTGCAAATAGTGTGTCTGTCATTTGCAGAATGAGGCCCACAGAGGGTGAATTTAGTGACGCTAGCCCGCCAAATTCACCCTCTGGAAACTTCATTCTGAGTAGGCGCAGTTGGGAGATCCAGGAGCAGTTTGAATTTACCTTGTTGGAGTTGGTGATGTTCACCCATCAGTCACATCGATTACAGGGGATATAGAAACTTATCAGAAGGGAAAAAGGTAACTAAACAATGTTAATTTGAGGCTGTAGATACTTCCCAGAAGATGGGGCCTAAGCATAATGAGGTCCCCATGGAGAGGGTGAATTTGATGATGCTCGCCCGCTGTGCGGGATATCATCACTAAATTCACTCTCTGTGAACCTGCAAATGACAGCCACACTATTTGCAGACTTGTATAGTAGTTTTATGATGTCAAATCGGTTGGGCATTTTAAGATGGAGGTTTGAAGTCTCGGATCGAAATATGTTTGAAATCGTGAAAATTTAAAGGATGCAGGAAATAAAGCATACTAGAAGTTCAATTCTTCAACAATACCAGTGCTCTAATGATATAGTGAGACACGTGATGGCCAAAATATGTGTTACATTTTAGTAAAATGCATGTTTCAGCGAGACAAACCTGGATAAACAGAGATATTTTGGATTTGATTAATTCTATTGTTGGGTGGATATACGAATATTTGCTTGCATGGTTACACGATCCAAGTTAAAATATCATGTTGACGCCTTGGCTTATGGTACGCAAATCCTATTCTGTGCTATTAGTTCCATATTATAGTATTATGTTGTTATTAGTTCCATATTGTAGTATTATGTTGTTATTAGTTCCATATTGTAGTATTATGTTGTTATTAGTTCCATATTGTAGTATTATGTTGTTATTAGTTCCATATTGTAGTATTATGTTGTTTCGCGCATATCCACGAAAACACGGCCTTCCACTTTCCACATTGCAATTAGTGCATTTGTATGAGATTCACTGACCCAGAAACGTATACGGTTCGCGGATTATATAACTCACACACGGTTATAATTTCAAACAATCACCAATAGAACACTGAATAACTAATAAACCTCTCGAGTCGTAATCCTTATATAACCAGAAGTCTATCACGGTTCGATTAAGTGGGTGTTATTGTGCATAAGAATGGAGAGGCATTGTGATTTTTGGCTACAGTCCGGGTTTATGTATCACACTTCCTGCTAGATCATGTCATGCATATCTCTACTCTGCTCATACCCGTATAGAGATTATACCCCACCAGTTCAAAACCTGGGAACTGTTTGAAATTCTAGCCGGGGGGGGGGGGGGGGGTGTCTGCAAATTTTTTTCCAGACACAAGGCGGAGGTGGTGGGTATGTCGGGGCCGGACAAAAATGCAAATGTTTTCCTACACTGAAATGTATTCATGTCCTCTATTAACCTTATATAGACTAGTAGCTACTTGAATATATGACATTGAGAACACACTTAGCTCCCTGTAGAGGTCTATATATGATCTAATGTTCCAATACCGGTACAAATGCAAGCATTCTCGCAGGCATATATAACTCGAAGTTGCCAAGTTGCTAATCATTTGCGTTTGCCAATAAAACCGAATACAAAACTCCCGAAACAAAAATGGCTTTACATGTTTGCGTTATTCCGTATGTGTATTACATGTATATAACAGTACTGTTAACCCTTTACCCAATAGAAGGGCCCTGTGCCAATGCATTCTCTTATATATGCGAGTCGACCATAGGTCGCCTCGCATATATAAGAGAATGCATTGGCTTAACACATTAAAAAATTATAAAATTGTTAAAGAATGTAAGAACAAATGGTAAAAAGTGTTAAAAAAAGATTTTTTTAGGCCAATGCATTCTCTTATATATGCGAGGCGACCTATGGTCGACTCGCATATATAAGAGAATGCATTGGCACAGGGCATAACTGTAACTATCACAATGTGGTCAAGGAACCGGTTCCAATGATATCCATATTTGTATGGTTCTATTGAGACAGACCGAAGATATTTTAGGGCTGTTGAAGCTTTATTTGGCCGGTTTTGGCCATTTTGTTGGGTAAAGGGTTAAGAAAACGATGATAATTGTTAAACTGGACTAAAGCAATAATATGTTGGCTTTATCGTGTCTATAGGTATGTTGTTACATGTATCTGTCGTTGGACTCAATGATTACAAACAAAAATAAAATAAAATTACATGATATATTTTGTTTCATAGAATAAAGTACCTATATTAATACACGTATGATTGAAATAGATTGGGATAGAATTGTTTGGGCCTCGTGTCTGCAATTTTTCCCCAGACCGCCCCCCCCCCGTTCTGGCAGGGAGTTTATAACATTTACAGTAGGTGAAGGTCCCAACTCGAAATTGCATTAGTTTGGTGAATTTGTAGCGCTGATTTTGATTTGCATCGCTTACAATCATGGACGTTCTCTCTGGTAATCAATTCAATGCTCACATAAGTCACAACAATCATGCAATCTTCAGTTGAGACCACCCAACTGTTAACTAGATTATTAAGGAGCAAGTATTAACAATAAATATATTTTCCTGCGTTGTTTGTTCAATGTTATAAATTTTCCAGCCAGAATATCAAATGGTTCCCATGTTTTGAACGAGTGGAATATGATCTCTGTGGGCGTAGCCAGAGAAGAGGTTCATGAAATGATTAACCTTCCTGCAATATAAATTCAAGGTCCTCTCCACCAACCAGTGTGTTAGGCGATGTCTGGTTAGAACTTAGAAGCTGATAAGTCTATTTCGATGGCGACACAACACGACTCTCTTCAAATGAACTATCATTGACACCAGAAGCAGTTCCACTATCACTCAGGGACGTGGCGACAGGTGTGGGGTGGTATCATCCCAACTTAGATAAAATGTTTAACAATTGGGAATAGTATGCCTGACAAAACATTAGTTGGAACTTTTACCCCACATACATATTGAAATAGTTGTTATTGTTTGATTTACCAACCAGTAACTAGTGGGGAATTTGTTGCTTGATACCACGCGTAGCATATTTTTCTACCTTTGGTCAAAATTTTTGATTTGAAATGGCCACCAGTTTAGAAAGTTGGAAAGCCTGATGTACCAGTTGGAAAGTTCCAACTTAAAGTTGGGGGGGGGGGGGGGGGTGCAGTTGGAAATGTCAAGGTGGACACCTCCCCCAAACGGAGACCATCTAGCCACATCCCTATACCACCACTCGAATTTACACGCTCCTAGCATCAACCAATACAGATGGATAACTATTATGGAGTACCTATATACAGACTTCATGTGCTTCAGACCGACTGAAATTATATAAACAATCACCTCAAAAATGAAAATTGGTCTGAATATCCTGTAGTATGTGATAAAGTGGTCCTGATTATCCTGTAGTATGTGATAAAGTGGTCTGACTATCATGTAGTATGTGATAAAGTGGTCTGATTATCCTGTAGTATGTGATAAAAGTGGTCTGACTATCATGTAGTATGTGATAAAGTGGACTGATGATCCTGTAGTATGTGATAAAGTGGTCTGACTATCATGTAGTATGTGATAATGTGGTCTGACTATCATGTAGTATGTGATAAAGTGGACTGATGATCCTGTAGTATGTGATAAAGTGGTCTGACTATCATGTAGTATGTGATAATGTGGTCTGACTATCATGTAGTATGTGATAAAGTGGTCTGACTATCATGTAGTATGTGATAATGTGGTCTAACTATCCTGTAGTATGTGATAAAGTGGACTGATGATCCTGTAGTATGTGGTGATGAAGAGCATTTTCAATTACGATCGTTTGAACTCGAATTCGATGTAAACTGATGGATGTTATTTTGGATGTTTGTGATGCCTCTGTTATACAAATTGTGGTGATTACAACTATTGTTTTTTCATTTGCCCTGTGAGCTGAAAATTGGGAAAGTTTACTATTTTGCTGTCGAATCGGTCCGTGGATCTTTAAGAGTTGAATGCTTATATAGCCGTACGGATCCGAGGCCCGCATCTTACCAAAAGTTTTGAAAGCTAAAAATTTGGGCAATTTTCGGGAAATTGGAGATAATTTCAATCAAATTCGGGCAAATTGAATAGTATTTCAGGGGGAAATTGTGAAAATTGAATCGAATAAGAGAAATAAGATATGTTAAATAAATATTAGCTATATAGAGTTCCCATTGTATCAGTCTGATCCCTGACATTGACGAACATGTATTTGTGTTTTTATATCAACTCAGTGACGTGACCTGTCGTACCGGACAAGGGGTTGACATTCTTGTTTTGTAACTTTTCCAGACCATCGAATCGCCGCTGGGTATTATTAATGTAAAAAAATTGCGACATTTATGACTTACCTATTACTGTGCTGTCTTAATCACGGTTCAGTTATCTCCAATTATTAAAATATCCGACGATTATCCATTTTTATCTCGTCCTCGAAAAGGAGTATACTTCTTCCGAAAATAATCACCAAGGGTATTGTATATCTCCCGTCTCACACCCAGCTTCCGGCTTACATGGCGACAAATCTAGCCATGTGTGTAAGCAGACGACTCGATATTACCTCCCCTTACTGGACCCCACCATAGGTTTTGTTCCAGTTCAGCGATTGTTATTCATTATAAATATCCTTACAAAGTTGCCAGCCATGTTACTGAGAGTAGGCGTGATTATATTTCTTTACAATGACACAGATCGCTACTGAATGAAATGCTCGCCTATTTAGGTTCAGATATGTTGTACAATGTGACTGTTGTGGTATATTATTGACTGCATTCCGATGTTCAACATAATATCGATTGAAACCTCCTGCTGCTTCCGCCCATTTGGGCTTTTATAAAAGTCGCGCTCTATTTAACTGGAGTACATTTTAAGTACTGACTAATATAAGTCTTAATAACACGAATTGTCGAAAATAAAGATTTAATGGAGAGTGAGGAGAGAGAGAGAGAGCGCCAGAGAGAGAGAGAGAGAGAGGAAGAGAGAGAGAGAAAGACAGTGAGAGAGAGAGAGAGAGAAAGAGAGAGAGAGAGGAAGAGAGAGAGAGAGAGAGAGAGAGAGAGAGAGAGAGAGAGAGAGAGAGAGAGAGAGAGAGAGAGAGAGAGATGAGAGAGAGAGAGAGAGAGAGAGAGAGAGAGAGAGAGAGAGAGAGAGGGGAGAGAGCTATTCACTGATTCCAACCATTTCTGTTGTTATAAAAGGCGTGCTCTATATACATGTATAACTAAATTACCTTGTATACATTTTATTTTTGGTACTAACTTAATATATTAACACGAATTGGAGAAATGAAAACTTAAATAGAGAGAGAGATAGAGATGAAGAGTAGATAGAGATAGAGATAGAGAGCGAAGAGAGATATAGAGACAGAGAGGGGAGAGAGAGAAAGGGAGTGAAAGAAGAGAGGGAGCGAGAGCGAGAGAGGGAGCTAGAGGGAGCGAGAGAGAGAGAGAGAGAGAGAGAGAGAGGAGAGAGAGAGAGAGTGTGCATGTGTGTGTGAGTGTGTGAGAGAGGGGTGTGTGTGTGTGTGTGAGAGATATAGAGAGAGAGATAGAGAGAGAGAGAGACGAATGATTTCATACTATACATTGGGTCAAATAATAATATTGTTATTTCAATATAGTTACTGGTTTAACCGCCGGGAACTCGAACGAAGTCATTTAACTTCAACGACCATAGAACTTGCTTTGAACGCCACAGTATGTTTCCTGTAAACTCTCTGAGTCGTACAATTTTTTCGCTCAATAATAATTTCGCGCTCCCATCGATGCACTAAAACTTGTACTGCGCTAAATTAAATACGATTATAAGGTATTATATTGTATTATAACTGATTATAAGGTATTATAAGGCATTATATTGTATTATAAGGTATTATAAAGTATTATATTGTATTATAAGGTATTAGAAGGCATTATATTGTATTATAAGGTATTATAAGGTATTATAAGGCATTATATTGTATTATAAAGTATTATAAGGTATTATAAGGCATTATATTGTATTATAAGGTATTAGAAGGCATTATATTGTATAAAAAGGTATTATAAGGCATTATATTGTATTATAAAGTATTATAAGGTATTATAAGGCATTATATTGTATTATAAGGTATTATAAGGCATTATATTGTATTGTAAGGTATTATAAGGTATTATAAGGCATTATATTGTATTATAAGGTATTATAAGGTATTATAAGGCATTATATTGTATTATAACGGATTTCACTCCAACCCGAATGATGCTGCATATGTACGAGCATTGTGATATCTCTTCAAATCTAACCTTTCTGGCTATACTGTCGTCATTTTATATAGATGACAGACCACATGTACTGCACGAAGATAGAAATATACTTATAGAAGGTGTCCAATAGAATTTTGCTCCATTTGCGATCACCTATTCAGATTGAGGATTTGTATGTATGATATGGGCTGGTCGTTCTTTAAAGGGGTACTGTACACAGATATAGGCATTTTTTTTTACTCCCATTGAAATAACTTTCAAGTTAGATTGTGTTCGTGTTATATGAGTTTCGTATAAACCTAATTTAGCGAAGAAAATATTGATCTTTCAAACTACGCGCCATGTTTTTGACCTTCACCGGAGAAGACGCAGGTCTCAGGAAGAACCCGGAAGTTCATTGCTCACAGCTTCGATTGATGCATTCAATCTCTTCCATCGAACAATCTCACTCCCTATAAAAGTACTTGACGCTTTATGACTCTTGTTTCTTTCTCCTTTTTTCCGAATCGGTTATAACGGGCCTTCCTTTTGCAGGTAACATGTTTTGTTTTCAACTCAATAATGTTCGCGAACGGTCGTCAATAAAAGACACGCAGCAGATGCGATTTCAAGAACGGTAACTCGTAATGGCATAATTCGCCATTTTATGACTCCAGCCATAAATGAATTTATATTAAATAATTCAATTTTACTTTTACGATAGCCTGTTAACCGGAACGTTTTTGAGTAGACATCGTCGACTCAAATTAGTTATTTTATATAATAATATTCATATTAGATCGCTATTGTCACCGGGAATTTATTGAAATTGGTGTACAGTACCCCTTTAAGGATTAGTACATGAAAATAAATACTTAATCGGAGGGGTGATTAAATGTTGTTTAATATCTAATCCCAACCACAGGAGATGCACGTACATGATCACTGTATAAAATCAAGATATATTAAGCTTGATCTTATAAGATAAATCGAAGAATAACATTGACTAAGTAGAAGTGTTCTTACGATTACTCTTAGGAATAATCGAGGATTAAAATTGACTAAATAACCGAGATATTTAAAGAAGACTGTGTTTGTTAAAAATTACTAGGGCCAACTTGATTTATGTTTAGCTGTTTAAATATACCCAACCGATCTTCAAAACTTCAACTTTTTATCAGTCTTTTAACATGTGTACATTTAGACTGTATATATTCATAACATACCTACAGTGATATATGAATCACGTGATATAGGAGCAATTTGTCGTAGTTTGGAAGAACCTTTCAAGAAAGCCACCGAGGGCACAAACCCGGTCCTCCAACGGCAATGTTCAAGAACTATCACCATCAGAGGGTCGGGTCCCCGTCCTCCGTCGCTTTCCATGAACGGTGATTAATTCCATGGTGTGATAAATAAAATATCAGTAGAGCAGATACCAATACAAACATATTGCAAAATGAACCGGGGTTTATACATAACGATGAATATATCTCAAATGCCAGTAGTATGTCCAATGCACTGGGGATAGTGTGAGATGATACACACAGAACGTTCTTAGCACGGTACAATTTGTTAGTATATGGTTAGTAAATGTAACATATGGTGTATATAATATGAATCGTAAGAGACACGTAGTGGAGAAACCAGTCTATGTAAACATACACTCAGATTCTTACTGATACTGAGTCTATTGCATTCCCATCAACTTTTCATTTCTGAACGGTTGTGGGCTTCCCCAAAATTACGTCACACGGCACTAAATATAAATCTGAAATTAGTTGTGATTGACAGGCGTAAACATGGTCACGTGCCAGTGCCGTCATGGCCGCTTCAACCCTGTGAAGCCGATTCTAAGAATCGGAATTAATAGTTGCAGGGTTTGTGACTTTTCGTTCGGCGGTTGTTTTACTGACAATAAAGGGAAACAGCTAGCTTCCGGGATCCAAAATAATATGTACAATAACTAAGACAGATCTTCTTGAAATTATAAAAAATGTCAATTTATGTGGATCTCTTGGACTCAGAACGAATTATTTTTTAGATTGGCCAGGCGATTTGTCGCCCATGTTGTCAAAAAATAACACAAATCAACGGCCACGAATCAAAAATACATGAATGTCGGGACTATCTGCTAAAACAACTACAGAACTAAAAAAAAGTTAAATGACATAACAAAACGATCTATCAGTTCCCCAGTACCGGCAGTAGTACCACCGCAGCCAAAACGAGCGTAGAGCAACACAATTCTACCACCAACCCCACCGAAACCCCCCCGACCTTACACAGCCGTATTATTAGCTCCAAAGATTGGCCAGTTGTGCCCTAATTACAGTTGCCTGCAATCCAAATTCCGGTGATTCTTGATTTTAAACTTTCGACCGCTCGTCAACAATCTACTTTATTTGTCGATTTGTGAATTTCTCTTCCGGTATAACATGACGTCATGGATACTATTTTAACATCATTTAGCCACACCTTCGGAATTTCCACACCGAGAGCACGTGACATGTTACTAGTTTTTTATTGGGGCACACATTTCTTGGTTTGGGAAATGAAAACTGAACGAAAGGTCGTCAGACCCACTATTTTTTTTATATGTGGGTATGTAGTTTACTCCAGACTGTGGAGAAACCACACATGATGTGCCTCATATTTTCCTATTATCGGCGACATAACGCAAAGACTAATTTATGTAACATCATGCAGTGGTCTTGACGGAGACGACATGATTAGATTTGTCGTGGATTGTGGAATCTTGTCGGGATTCTGGTCCGCAAATACAAAATTACGTCACAAACGTACCATGACGTCTTCGCTGGTTTTCATTAATTAACCCTTTCATTGCCAAGTCCGATTTTTGTATCAACCCATATTTCCTTGATCATTTGTGATATTATTATAATCAATAAATTTGAAAAATGATCAAGGAAATATGGGTTGATACAAAAATCAGACTTGGCACTGAAAGGGTTAAGCTATCCAACTAAATTGGTCTAAAAATGGGTCTAAATGAAACTAATGGGAATTCTCCGTAAGTTGTGAAGTAGCTAATTTCATGTTCACCGCGATGGTCCATTCCCGATTCCGCGGTTTGACAATCTCATCTCCACACAGTTGCTCTCCAAAATCCATACCCGCGATCTTTGAAAAATCATTGAAGGATATAGAAAACTTATATGACGCCATTCACCTGCGCCAAAAGTATAAACAACCACGTGCGCCTGTGGTGCCACGGTGGTTGCTATAAGGACGAATAATTTCACATGTTGGCAGCCGAAAACGGATCTTCCAATCCAACAACAATCATGTTGGTATGTTTCTCTTGTATATTTAGTTGTTTGCAGTTCATGCGACCCCCGTTATATCCACTCCATACCACCTTCGAATAATTGTTTTTAATATAAAAGTTTTCAAATACTATGATCATACGATACCCGTCTACAAATGAGAGAAACTCAATTGGTGATATATGCATACATGCGGTTACAAAGGAACGATACTGCATGGATGTTTGATACAGAAATTATTAACCACCACTGTCCCCAAATTGGGGACAATGTTTGAGTAAATCTGGAAGCCTTAACCCTTTACCCAACAAACCGGCCAAAACCGGCCAAATAAAGCTTCAACAGCCTAAAATATCTTCGGTCTGTCTCAATAGAACCATACAAATATGGATATCATTGGAACCGGCTCCTTGACCACATTGTGATAGTTACAGTTATGCCCTGTGCCAATGCATTCTCTTATATATGCGAGTCGACCATAGGTCGCCTCGCGTATATAAGAGAATGCATTGGCCTAAAAAAAATCTGTTTTTAACACTTTTTACCATTTTGTCTTACATTCTTTAACAATTGTATAATTTTTAATGTGTTAAGCCAATGCATTCTCTTATATATGCGAGGCGACCTATGGTCGACTCGCATATATAAGAGAATGCATTGGCACAGGACCCTTCTGTTGGGTAAAGGGTTAAATAATATATGTACTCTGCTTTTGACCGAGACGTACTCATATCTATATGGAGTCATCTGTCTTTATGTGATCTTCTGTATACATTGTATGATGACGAATGACTGCAGGTGTACACTTTTCCAAAATGATACCTTACTTTCCTTCAAAAGTTTCTTGAACCTTATATATTCAGATAAATCTACAATGTTACATTTCTTTGACATCATATAACCTTTGATTTCTTTTGGCTGCCATCACGAATTAATTTACACATTTTGATTTAAAAGGACAGAGTAACCACAGCCTGTGGTCCTCCTTACTTCCAAAACACAAAGTTCTGCCCATTTCCATTAAAAAAAACAAGGTCAGAATCCCAAAATGGCCAATACGATACTGGGACTGCCAGAATAGAATCTGCTGACAACCATGGGACGCATTAGTTAAAAATAATTCTCAAACAACATCTTGAGTGTGCTGTCAGAGTAATATAATCTAATGCATGTTGGTATTTATTTGGCTATCATTTTGACAACCACCCTGTATTAAGTTGATCAATGTTGATGCTAATGAGTCAGGGTAGCCACAGATTATGGTCCCTGTCAGTTCATTTTCAAAGTTCTGCTAATTTATTTTCAAAAGCATGGCCAGAATCCCAAAATATGTTTCGGCATATTTCCATACTGTGTCATTTGCAACGAATATGTCATGTCTCATAAGGTTCTGGGACAACCAGAATAGAATATTTAGTTATCAGTTGATCAAATAAAATGTTTAATGAACAAGTGAGTCACAATTTACTACATTTTCAGAACAGCAGAGAATAACGTTCTGGATATATGTGACCCGCCATATCAAATCCAGTCGGAAGTCGGGATTTTTTTTACCCTGTGCCAATGCATTCTCTTATATATGCAAGTCGACCATAGGTCGCCTCGCATATATAAGAGAATGCATTGGCTTAACAATTTTTTGTCATGTTTTTTAAATAAATGTTTCTTACAATTTTTAGGACATAAAATAAAAAAAACATCCATTACCCTGCAGGGAGCCCCACACATATATAGAAGCCCATAGAAGAGTGTCGTCTGCTCATGTTTGTCTGGGGCTCTGTATGGGTGAAATTATAAAATTGTTAAAGAATACAAGAACAAATTATTAAAATTGTAAAAAATTGTTAGGACAATGCATTCTCTTATATATGCGAGGCGACCTATGGTCGACTCGCATATATAAGAGAATGTATTGGCACAGGGTAATCCCGACTTCCAACTGGATTTGATATGGCGGGTCACATATGTGAAATATCAACTTATTGGTAGCAATACACAATCTCCAGCAACATTAGACAATTTGGGTGGTGGTAGTGCACCTCAAACATACACGCAGCCATTATCCATGGCATAAGCCTCATGAATCATCAGACAGCAGTGATTGGCATAAATAAATGTATGTACTTTGACTTGTTCGTACAATTAAAGGTACTCAATCCGATTAGTCGCCCCTCAATTACTATTTATATGGCTTCGGGGGTAAAAAAAATATTGGATTCGAGTCGAGGAACCCACCCATCAAAGCTAGGAGTGATTAGATATCGATGTTTTAAATCTAATATTTTAATTTTAAGTGGCCCAGTAAACTGTCGACGAGAAGAACTAATCTGACAAGATGGCTTTTTTGTGTCAGATATTTAACAACCGACAAAAAAATCGTTGATAAATAACATGTTTTGGGCAATTTTATACTATAGTTGACTGTGGTTAGTATTATTTTTGGGCAATTAATCGATTCTGATAACTAAAGCGGCATTTAAAATGTTTTTGTTGTTGTTGTTGGATTCCGATGATATGGGGACCGTCGAATCGGATTGAGTACCTTTAACGACTGAGTTATGCCGCTTAATTTGCACACACAACATAAGATTTTAACTAATATTGACCATTTTCAACCCAAGAAGCAGACCATGACAGAGCGAATGTCAGTAATAAAGCTTATCCTATCCGACATAACTATGATATAAATGAGAAATCGGGTTATTTTCTTATAACTAAATACGCAGAGTTGGTATGCACTGAAAACCATGCTACGCATAAAAAAATCTTACTTTTCAAATAATTAAATTATGAGACCAGTTAATCCACATTTAACACTTTTTTTGGTTGCAATTTTACAGGCCATATTGAGTAATTTGGTCTATAAACACCCCAATGTGACACATTTAAGACATTTCAAAACAACAAACACCTTTATATCAAACAACGTTCCATTTTACTTGAAAACCTGATCCAAATCATCGACAAGTGATTTTTTGCTGATTTTGATGTCAAGTTTGTGAGAGAGAAATACAACTTTTCTGGTAATGTCAGTGGGTACAATAGTAACAATTTAGCACATGCATCAAACATGTTAGTATTTTGAGTTTGAGAGAACATGCAACAGGGGCTTATATGTCACTAGGAAATATGTTTTTTACTCAGATTATTTTATATGAACCGGGACGGAAAAAGTAGATATTCAGTGTTAGAACAATTATACCATTGTGTTTTATTAGAAATATATCTTTTAAAACAATTTGAATTGAGATATGTGCAATGCCAGCTGTTTCGTTTGTTTGTTTTCACTTGAAACGAGCTTGAAAGAGAAATTGTTTAGTTGTTGTTGGAAGAGTCCCAGGAAAGAGATATATATCATTTAAAAACCTACAGTAATTAACAATTTGTGTTGTATTCCGCTAATAACGATAGTGCGATATACATGTACACTATCTATGTTTCGAATCAGCTCATTGAAGTTATAGCATATAACTTGGCCTGTATATTTTGCTGAGAAAAACACACAGCACCTGGTCCTGATCAAACAATCCGAACTTGAGTTGTCGATATAAAATCAAAATGTTATAAAATCGGGTAAATTCGAAGTCGAAACAGTGTCATAATTCATGTAAAATGACTGGACAGAACCTATATTAGAACTTGGTCTGTATTTTTTGGTTGAGACACACACATTTATACTACCTTTGGTCCTGATCAAACAATGCGGACAGGAGTTATCAGTCAGAAACCAAAATGTTATTAAATCGTATAAATTCTAAGAGCCGCAATGTAATAATAATCGGACCTAATCCATAACTATTTTTGAACTTAACATGTATTTTGTCTGATAAACGCAGTTACCAACTCTCGTTCTGATCAAATCATCCAAACTAGAGTTATCTCTAAAATGTTAACGGACGGACATGCCGACTGACGTACAGACTGATAACAGAATACGACCAGTCGCATACAAAGAATATATCTGCTTTTTAGTGTGAAATATTAAAGAGCGTTATCCTTGTTACAACTGTCCTGATATGGACAGTCAAAACATCCAATATATCTATTTGACTTCGGGTTTTCCCCCCAGAGTATTTCAAGTCTATATATTAGTATTTCAAGTATGCATGGGCCAATTCTGATAGCGGGAACCTGGCAAAAAAGTGAGAAATTACTATTTAATTTTCAGTAGATAGAGTGCAATATCGGACAAAAGGTATTCTGGTGCTTAACAATAACTCGTTTTAAAATAGAGTTGCATCTCTTGTCTAGTGTCTGGTCGTTGATATCAACAATCGACGAACGAAGTTTGGGAGCACAACTGACAAGGCGTTCCAAATAAAAATTGTTACAGAGACACCACCCCTGGTTAAGTTGTCCAGATTAAGTTGCTATGATGTTGGTGTCTACCACTGATCGATCGCTGATATAAGTTGCTAGATAGATATAGATAGATAATGATTTATTGGCAAAAAAACATCCACACGAGGACAGTTTGCTAATACAATGGATAATAGTATACAAAACATGTGATAATAAAATATACAAGAACAAAATTACATAATATGCTAAGATGTACAAGGAGTCTCAGGATCATGTATCATATTTATGGTTTCCTAACTGTTATTTGCTCAGCACGAGTATCGAAGAAGCGACGGGTCAGTTTACATATTATTCGTGTTAGAGTGGGACAGTCATTTGTCAATATAGTAGTAAATTGATCGTTGGCGTTAATGCGATGAAAATTCGGATTATGGTTAATAATTGATTCGAGAAGCTCTCTTCGTAGTTGTGAATATGCAGTGCATTCCATAAGGAAATGTATTTCATCTTCTACGACATCATCGCAGCAAAACACACACTTTTCTAATTTTAC
Organism: Siphonodentalium dalli; assembly: GCA_032622095.1. NCBI lineage: Eukaryota > Metazoa > Mollusca > Scaphopoda > Gadilida > Siphonodentaliidae > Siphonodentalium > Siphonodentalium dalli. The sequence continues at coordinate 70,022,415 of CP136063.1, forward strand.
TGGGGGCTGTAAATGACGCCCCTTTTCTATAGCAAGTACATGGTTACTGATTCTGAATCTGGTGAAAGCTATTCTGTCTTCCAATGATTTCGCGTTCAGAAGATAGGGCTCAAGCCTATACTCTTTCTTGTAAAGCCGATATGTTCTGAATTTGTTGCTGCCTGATTTTGAGCAATCGTCACTCAGGCTAGCTTGGAAGTACTCGTTATAGCTATTTTGTAAAGATATTCGGAAATTTTTCGTTATCATGTCGGTGGCGTGACCAGTCTCTGGTAATGTTAACCCTAGAGATTCGACTGATTTGAAAATTGATTTTGAAGATAATACCGTCCGTTGTTCTTTAACCGCATTTCGTAGAAGTTCGCAGTCCGAACGCGAGGTGACACTGATAGCATAATTCGACATTCTGCAAGCGGCATCTATATACAGAGGATAGCTGCCTAGTTCTGCACGGACAGCATTATTTGATGCATATTTTCCAGCACCTAATAAACGTTTGCAAAATTTAATATGAACTGATTCACAGGCTAGGATATCATGATTTTTAGATGTTATCTCGACACCCCACAGTTCACTGCCATACATAATTATTGGTTTGATCAGTTTATGGAACAGTTTGAGTGAAGTTAACAATGGGAGAGGTGATGTATGGTTACACGCATTGAATAGTGAGTACATCGCTTTGAGCCCTTTAGCGCTTAAGTTTGTGATGTTGGTGTGTTAACGGTTAAGCTATGATGTTGGTGTGTACCACCGATCGATCGCTGATACAAGTTGCTATGATGTTGGTGTGCCCAACCGATCGTTCGCTGATGCTAATAATAAATACCGTTATTTCCCCCGTTATTTTCGCAGAAATCGAGTCAGGAAACTCCATTATCAAGAATATATATATACACACGGCGGGGAATCGCGTGCTTTCGAGTTGATGAGTACCACGCATTTAATTGGCCGAAGCGTTCGCAAACGCGACCAGAAACGAGGTAAAGGGTAATAACATATGACAATTATAAATCACAGAGTATTTTGGCAGCTACGAGCACATGCTATACTATTTTTCAGAAAAGACTGATGTCAATGGGTAAATGTTTGCATCACTACTACCATATATACACAATGACACAGGTCAGACCAGCTTAGCGATGAGACTCAACTCTGCTTTGCAATTTGAGCAAAAAACGCAAAAATGAGTACTTTATAAAATTCAAGGCTTATTTTATCAAATTAAAGGTTTATTTTCTTGACAGCATCATTTTTTGCAAATTACCAGGACCACTTAACTAGAGGGGACATGTAAATCGCTACTATGTGGCTTATACAGTCATGTTGAGTGGGTTGTCATGTGGTCACTCCATGCAGAATCAATAGTGTGGACATGTAAATCGCTGCTATGTGGCGTGTAAGGTCTTGTTGAGTGGGTTGTCATGATTGTAGTCACTCCATGCAGAACAAGCACAATCAGTTCAGAATCCGTTCCTGGATGGCGTATCGTTGTCAGAATCCACGCTGATATACCTGCGCTTCAACAAACGACCCCTGAAAGGTTAAACGGACTTGACTCATTTGAACCTCCAAATGGTTTACGTAATAGGGAGGAGTGTAATAGGGCGGAGTCTAATAGACACATTTCTATGGAATACTGAAAAACCTACAACGGGCGGGGATTATTACGCGCGCCGCGTGTATACTGTGGGCGCTGACATTATCAATGGGTGTTTTATTTATAGAATAGGAATTTTTGGGATGATTAAAAGTCAAACTGCGAGCCGGAGGCCGAGTCCTGTAAAAGATGTAGTTGGGAATTTCAATTTCGTTTATTGTCGTTAATTAACGTTGATTAATGTTAATTTTTGGTATGTCAATTACAAATAAAAGAAATGAAAAGGATAATTTGTAAGGCTTATATTTCAACTTTTGTAGACAGTGTTCGTTCTGCAGCCCACTGGGGGTTGTGGTCGGAGAGGGCCGAGTCGGCCGCCGGTTCGTTAATTGGGTGCTGGTAGTTATTGTTATTTTAACGAAATTCTGAGTTGGTCATTCACAAAACCAATATATTTCATATTCTATAATTACAATCTTGGGTTTATAATATATGATCTTGAGCGCGTTACCATTTCTGACATTGTTTTTTCTTGTGGAATCTGCCAAACGCGGAAACCGCCGAAAGAGACGAAAGCGACAAAATGTCAAGACGCGCATACCTATTGTCAAACAAGCGAACTGCCGAAAGCGCAAAATGAAACGAGATCTCGTTTGATTATTTCGCTTTCGGCGGTTCTGTCGTTTGATATTTTCGCCTCGCGGAAACCGCGGAAAGCGAAATAATCAAACAAGATTTCGTTTCATTTGATTATTTCGCTTTCCGCGGTTCCCTCGCCACGAAATCTCGTTTGATTATTTCGCTTTCGGTAGAAAGTGAAATAATGAAACGAGTTTTCGTTTAATTTTGTCGCTTTCGGCGGTTTCTCGCGTGGTGGTCTGTGCGCGCAACAATAGATTTGTCGCTTTCGACTGTTTCGGTTGTTTCCTCGCGTGGTGCATGGTCTGTGCGCGCAACAGTTGTTTTCATGATTGACTTTTGGTTTTAGAAGGTTTTTATATCCTCTTTCGAATTATAAACATATCCAATTTCATCCAAAAGCCCGACTCCATTGACAACTGGATATTACTGAAAATAAATATTCCATACATAAATATTTGCTGTATGTGTATATTAGATATTGCTATATCTAACTTGTTACTTGAAAATTCCGAGCCGTTTTTATTATTAACATATTGACAAAGATCTACACGTACCAAATGTCAATAGAGGATAATGTCGGGGTAATTTGAACTAAAATAATTACGAATTTAAAGGCATATATAGTCCAGTTATTTTAATTTGGCATAAAGTTGGCCATATTTTGTGGAGTCACATTGACTTGGATTCCATCTTTGCTGAATTCGGCTCTCAGAAATCGAGTAACACGTACATTGGAGTTTCACTCTCTCAATTGAGTTGATGATGCATGGCTCACAGTAGTGAAAGACAATTGACTCATTCAGACATACTTCCTTTGTGACTCGGTTAACGGCTGAAGGTTCAAAATCACTTTCATTATCAAAAACATTGAGATATTCGCTAACATCCAGAAATAAATAGAGCTAACTGGCAGATTCAAGCCATATTATGCACAAACCTGATGTATAAGATCTTAGGCTACGCATGGAACATTAAAATCAAAATTAAATTATGTGTAATATCGATCCCAAAGCACCCTGCCAAAACCTGCTACGATTGGAAGGGGGCTGTCATGCACATTATAATTAACAATAACAACAGTAATTTCATTGAGCTATATACATTCATATACATCGAAATGTACATTCTATTTTTGTCTGTTTGAAACGGTTACCATTCGATATTTTATATGTGTAGGAGATGGCTTAAGATAAGCATCATGCTTACTGCCAAATCCCATTATAACCATCAATATCTTTCATCATCATACCGTGAACTTTGTACATTATATTGGTTAAAATAAAATATGTTTAAACTAACGGCTGGGTACTATATAGCTTTATATATATTTTCCAGATAAAATGGCGAAACCGATCAAAGTCAAAGTTTCTATGTCTTTTGAGAACAATTCCAGCACTAAAAACTTTCACTACTTATGATGGCTCACAGAAGTGAAAGACACTTGACTCATTAAAATTTTACAATATCTACCAGAGCGCACCAGTCATACTTCCTTTCTGACCATGTCACTGACTGGGTACCAGGTATTTTTTCCTGACAAAATGGCGAAACCGATCGACCAAAATCAAATTTCCTATATGTCCTTTGAGAACAATTCCCGCACTGAAAACTTGTTGACAGAATGGAGTATCAGGGCGGTAGTTTTGTTGATGATTTTCGCACGCTCTTTGCAAACTCGCAGCAAATTAGAACTCTTGTGGTTGACTTGCCATGAATGTTGTCGTCCATGTTCGTTTAGACTTTTGTGTTGATAGACTAATCGGAGAACCAAATCACACCGTTTTGCAATATAGTTCTTCGGTTCTAGAGTGACTTTCCAAACTTAAATTATTAAATCGCACAACATTGTTTTAATAAGGCCAACGTATTGCTCTATGTTTTCAGTATATTTATTAATATCACGGAAGTCCATCAAATGTGCATATGCGGGTAAAATGTCGCCGGTAGCAGTGGTCTTATCGGATTACCAAGAGAGATAAACCCTGCATGCAGTTTGAAAACTTTATGCCACTTGAAAATAGCCGGGCTTCAAAAACATACCAGACAGGAGCCATGCATGCGAAGAATATAACCAGGATGAGGAACACCAGTGAGAACACGGCACCTATGACAATCCCTGTTAGCTCGAATTTCGACACCATATCCATCTCGCACTGAAAGAAAACGACAGGAAGTATGTATTTGTGACGCGAATTTGGTAAATTTAGTAGAACTTGGTAAAATGATAATTATAGGGTGATTATTGTTCAACCAAGCAAATTCCAAAATGTCTGTAAATTCAATTTATACACATTTGCAATTTCCTCAGTTGAACAAACATCGTCTATAATTTCTGGTGGTGTGATCACCGCACATTAAAACGGTATATGGGCGTAATATTTGATTTGATATCTTTTAATTGACACATATTACTCAAATGTAATCATTTAACAGCACGTAAGGACGAAACCATTTTTTTTAAAGACCTAAGGACATGTAGGAATTATCGCCAAAACTCATAATTTCAAAAGACATAATTTCATGGATATAAATATTGAGGGAAAACTCTATCATGGTAAAGAGATAGCACACCATTTAACTTATGTTAAGCTACGTGTATCATAATGAGCAACCCCCAATACAAATGACTACACATAAAGTTCTAAGTAACAGGGCCAGAAACATATCCGTCACTATTGTAATATCTAAACCGTCGCTCTCTTCAGACGTTCAGGAACCTACGTCACTAATGTAATATCTAAACCGTCCCTTCAGACGTTCAGGAACCTACGTCACTAATGTAATATCTAAACCGTCCCTTCAGACGTTCAGGAACCTACGCCACTAATGTAATCTCTAAACCAACGCCTCAGATGTTCAGCAACCTACGTCAATAATGTAATCTCTAAACCGTCGCTTCAAACATTCAGGAACCTTAGTCACTAATGTAATCTCTAAACCGTCCCAACATACGTTCGAATAGCCGCTATCTGGAATTGATGCAGTAGTTGGGCTAGATATTTGTTGCAGTGTTAATATTCACAGCTCATATACTAGTTTATTCCGCCAGACACATGTTTATATATGTTTTAACCCTTTGAGTGCCAGGTCCGATTTTTGAATCAACCCATATACCCTGTGCCAATGCATTCTCTTATATATGCGAGTCGACCATAGGTCGCCTCGCATATATAAGAGAATGCATTGGCCTAACAATTTTTCGTCTTTTGTTATTATTTTTTTACAATTTTAATAATTTGTTCTTATATTCTTTAACAGGTATATTTAGTAGGTTTAGTGCCAGGGAATCTTATGTTTTTTATGGGCATCAAAATTATTACTATGAATACTTGGTGATAGTTTTGAGTTATAACATGCCCCTAAGGTGTTATCCAGTTTGTTTTTAAATTCGCTATAGCATGCTTAAGCATACCCGAAAAAAATTCAACCCCAAAAAAAAAAAATTCTAAAAAAATACTAAAAAAAAACCAAATAATCTTTTTATTTTTTCAGGGCCGATTTTACACACCGTAAATTAGGGCGGATGAGATCGGCCCGTGGCACTCAAAGGGTTAAACAAATTTAAAATGAAACCTATTTGGGTTAGAGACTGGATTGATGACGTCGTTTTCTGGCCCTGACTGAACACAGAGAGATTCCACTACATTGAGATGACAGGCAGTAAAAGATGTACTTATCCCAGAATGATAACTGGAAACCCAGGCACTTGGGAAACTGAAAGAATGTAACATTCGGCTAATATTATCGAAAATTTCACCCATGCCGATCAGACTATTTCAAAATACACAACGTTTGAAAACTACATACCATTTCAAAAATTCTCCCCTCAATTCGTGCGAATTTTCGCCTATAAATAAATCGGCAATGACTCTTCCAATGAGAATCGCTGTATATAATTTATATATAAGCTTGAAGTTGTTTGCTGCCATTTTCAATTAAATTGTTTTTTTTTTAAATAACAACTTTATTTTGTATTCCCTTTCGATCATCCCGGGAAAGTGCTCCACGTTACCTTAACTAAATATTTGTTTACATGCATGGTATGCACGCGCAATATACTCGTAGGAAAGCTACAGCTCAGTTAATTTATGGTGATCAAAATAGGTCGCGAAATGCCTTACATAATCATGTGAGGACTTTATATGGCACAAACACGTCGATTTAAGTCATATAATTTATAAAACAGGACAAGTTTCGTAAACAATAATGAGCATTTCATATCAGTCTATTCCTGATATGGAAAACACAATGAGCTTTTAACTCACTTCTGTGCGAAAAATTTAAATTGAAAGCAGCTGGGAAATAGCAATTTTTTATTTGCAGCATGTGGATTTGTATTTTGTGTATTTATCAACGTATATCTTTCCCCTTCTTCCAAAGTACCTAGATATAAATTGGGGGTTCAATTATGCGGAACGTTATGCTTGCGTGACTTGATTACCGTGACCAAGGTACTCGCAGCGGTTAAATGTGCTAAAAATATAAAAGTCTGTAGAAAACACCACAAAGAACAACATGGAGATATAGATATATTTTGTTCTATATTCCTTATATGTAGTTCTCCAATAACGAGAGTTCTCGTATTGAAACTATTGCTATATATGTAAACAAAACCGTTTTTGTCAACAAACATACCTAATCGTGGATTAAGTTTAAATATTTTATTCTGAATATGTTGCTCGAAGAATATTCTTCAATGCTTTTACATTTTCAAACGTGTGTAGCAGCCAAGTACCGGACTTTGCTCTAACCCAACATTCTCTGTTAAAGTTTTTTTCTCGGCTGATAATTCATAAGTAGGATCTCGGCAAATGATTTCCGGTTGATGTGGACTTGTACCCCTTGGGGAAATTTAAATATTCAAAATTGCAACAACCTATCCAAAAACGGCATATGGCCGTACGGGTGTGATCATGTTCTATTTGGTATCAGAGTTAGAAATCACGTTAGAACGTGTTTTTATGTATGTAAGTTTACACTAGATCTCTAAAATGTTACGTGCCTTACTTTCGTAGGATTACACAAAATGGCGGCCAAAAAAGATAATTTGTCGGATTTCATAACAAATGAACTTCAACCGGATATCTACACTTTTGTAACGTGACTCAACTGTTTCAGTTACGGCACATGTTCTCCCGTGCATGTAAAACAAAAATCAATCAAGCATGTCGAAATACTTATTCAAATATCGTTACAAAGAAGTACTCAAAGGCGATGAAAAGTGCAACGAAAACGCATTGCAATGCAATGGAATGTGTAGCGAGTATATAGTTTATAATATGATTGAATGTCTAATCAAACCCATGTTCTTAATACTGAGATATATTAGAGCAGAGCGGGAATCTGATTGGTCGCTCCATCAAGACATCGTTTAGGAAATGATTCCTCTTTTCTTCGCAGCTGGAAACACTTATTGTGCCAGGTATGCACTATATAACGCGAGGTCAATGGAATCATAGACGCTCATGCATACTCGACATCACGCTAAAATCAGTGTTTGTACATTTGGGCATACGGTTTACATAAATGCAATTGTCGAATAAACTGTTTGGAGTGTATGCGAGAGAATGGGGGCACACAGAGGTGTCATAAAGAAGAAGCAAGGTCGACAAGGCTGATTCAGACTCATTAAAGCATAAACTGTATCTGCGTATTGACCCACTTGATCCGAATAATGTCGAGTCCGAACAAGTGACTACCAATTCTCGGTCAATGTTGATAAGACAGTGGAACTTGGCCTAGAACCGATGATGATTTTCTAAAAAGGGTGGCCGTCCAGTTTTCATAGTACAAATAGGCGGAACGTGAAAACAATTTCAACAGTCAGTATACACATACACATTAGCAACGCAAACCATTCTGACTCATAAGTTATTTCTGTGAGGGCTATGAGACCAAATAATAGCACGTGAGCTTGAAAATGTATGACATCATTACATATAAGCTATCGTCTTACTCACCTTCAATGTTTGAGTTCAATGGACATACGAATGAAGCAAATTCCAAACAGACCTGATGAAAGCTTAACGCGTCGACATCACAGCTGACGTACCAAATAACGGGGCCATCAATGCCACCTTCCGTGGCGGCTGTGCAATTTTATTGCATGTCTATTCTATTCTATTGCAATTATGTAATATTATATTGCAAGTATATCGTTGGCCAGCACTGGACTTAGTGAAAGACTTTCTTGACGAATTTCTGTCATAAATACTTGCTTAAATGACAAGACATATGTATACTTGATACTCGATGGTACAATAAACTCAACATCAAATAATTGATGCGATTAGCCATGCAGAGATAAAAGGGCGAACAGACTGTGGGCTCAAGAAAAACACGGATCTGTCTCCACAAACAATTATTTTCACAGTGAGTGACAACAAAGCCCAGATTATTGACATGATTGTTAGTGATTTCCAGGTAAACCGGGAATGTTTTCACAAAACAAATTAACCCTTTACCCAACAAACCGGCCAAAACCGGCCAAATAAAGCTTCAACAGCCTAAAATATCTTCGGTCTGTCTCAATAGAACCATACAAATATGGATATCATTGGAACCGGCTCCTTGACCACATTGTGATAGTTACAGTTATGCCCTGTACCAATGCATTCTCTTATATATGCGAGTCGACCATAGGTCGCCTCGCATATATAAGAGAATGCATTGGCCTAACAAAATTTTTTTTTTAACACTTTTTACCATTTTTTCTTACATTCTTTAACAATTTTATAATTTTTAATGTGTTAAGCCAATGCATTCTCTTATATATGCGAGGCGACCTATGGTTGACTCGCATATATAAGAGAATGCATTGGCACAGGACCCTTCTGTTGGGTAAAGGGTTAAACGACTCATGGTAAAGGGAGAGGATCCTACTTCTGTTGAAATAAATAAGGTCATATTTATCAAAACGCTTGATCTCAGATCGACTCAAAGAAGGAGATACTCTTATTGGCCTACATGTTGCGTGCGTAGCAGCCCAAACGTCGTTAGTTATGACAGATGACATCGATATATTTGTAATGTTGCTCCAATTTCTTTACCACTGTGATTTATCTGACCAGATACTGATGGTCGCACCCACAAAAGGACGAATAACAATATTCACCAATGCATTGTTTAAACCTCACATTAATATCGCCCATGTCGTGTTAGCAATGCATGGACTTACAGGGCGTGATACCGTCGCGGCTCTACATTGAATAGGAACATTTACTGCACTTAACATTCTCAAAGTTTTAAATCAGGCAATTCTTCAAGGATTGTCCACTTATAAATGGACAATCGGTACCGAAATGGTCATTAATAAATGGACAATCCAACCACGCGTGGCACGCGAGCTTGGGATTGTCCACTAAACGAAGACATGTTTTGCTAATCCTGCATGTTAGCTTCATATTTAATATGAAGGGCAATAACTCTATAAATAATATTAATTTGCTAAATAACGGTGATTTGTATGAGAAGAAGTGTTTTTGACGAAATAACGGAGATATTTGAAGAAGAGTTGTTGACGAAATAACGGAAATATTCGAAGAAGTGTTTTTAAAGAGCGTACCCCAAACCTCCAACAAGCCCACCCACCCAAGGGAAGAATTTGACTTATATTTCACAAACGTTGATCTGTTGTGGTGTTGCAAATTTCTCACACAAATCTCCGTCATTTAGTAAAGGTACATTCTTTATAGAGTTATTACCCTTCAGATTTAATATGAAGCTAACATGCACGGTTATCTATATATGTCGTGATTTAGTGGACAATCCCAAGCTCGCGTGCCACGCGTGGTCGGATTGTCCATTTATTAACGACCATTTTAGGTACCGATTGTCCATTTATAAGTGGACAATCTTATGTGCATTAGGTGTTTTAAATCATACTCTGAGATATTATCTGTTACAATAGACGGAGTTCTAGACGACGCTATACCAGTTCTTTTCGATTATTAACCCTTTACCCAACAGAACGGCCCTGTGCCAATGCATTCTCTTATATATGCGAGTCGACCATAGAGAATGCATTGGCTTAACACATATTAAAAATTATAAAATTGTCAAAGAATGTAGAAAAATATTATAAATTTATTTTTTTAGGCAATGCATTCTCTTATATATGCGAGGCGACCTATGGTCGACTCGCATATATAAGAGAATGCATTGGCACAATGCATAACTGTAACCATCACAATGTGGTCAATGAACCGGTTCCAATGATATCCATATTTGTATGGTGTTATTGAGACAGACCGAAGATATTTTAGGCTGTTGAAGCTTTATTTGGGCGTTTTTGGCCGCTTTGTTGGGGTAAAGGGTTAAACGACAACCAAATTGCCATCAACTAGAGGTTCGGCGGAAAGTATGGTCAAACAAAGTCAGCCTTAGCATGGCTGTAGTGCCAAACTGAATTATCTACCTCAACCGACGAAGCGTTAATTGAAAGTATTAAACGCGCCCACTTACACGTATATGTATGGAGGCATGCGCTTGGCGACGCACTTTCTGAGCTCGATATATCTTATTACAGCTGGCCGAGATAGGACGGGTTATTCCCCCTAACCGTCGTTCCAACTGGGTTGCCACTGGTTCCGGAGACTATACTAACATTCACTGGATGTCGTTGTGCTTCATATGCGCCTTGCATGGTCAAACGTTGTGTATGTAGGCACGCGGGTTTAACGTGCACGACATTATATTCCTTTGAGGGGGCAGTAGGTTATGAACGTGCTGACAAATCGACCTCGCGGAGGATGATACTGATGACATGCACTAAAATTTCTAGGTAGATTAATTCTTAATTTATGTTGATTTGCATATGCCAATATAATTTCTCGCCTAATAACACGTTGTTACACAATAAAGAGAAAAAGTTATCTATCGGATGCACTGTCTTGATAGTCATGCAACAGTTGTGGGAAGAATGAGAGCGGCCATTTTGGCAGCCATCTTGAGTATTTGTCATTAATTTTGTCCAGTTCATTTTATTTGTCACTTAGTATCATAATACACGTATTGTATCACATCATTAATGTCACAAATAGTGTTATTGATACTGAATTACCGCTGACGTGGTCCAGATATGTGACCCGCCATATCAAATCCAGTCGTAAGTCGGGATTTTTTTTACCCTGTGCAAATACATTATCTTATATATGCGAGTCGACCATAGCCTATGGTCCATAGGTCGCCATGCATAAATAAGAGAAATTAAGAATGCATTGGCCTAACAATTTTTTATAATTATTTTTAAATAAATGTTTCTTACAATTTTTAGGACATAAAATAAAAAACATCCATTACCCTGCAGGGAGCCCGACACATATATAGAAGCATATAGAAGAGTGTCGTCTGCTCATGTTTGTCTGGGGCTCTGTATGGGTGAAATTATAAAATTGTTACAAGAATACAAGAAAAAATTATTAAAATTGTAAAAAATTGTTAGGCCAATGCATTCGCATATATAAGAGAATGCATTGGCACAGGGTAAAAAAATCCCGACTTACGACTGGATTTGATATGGCGGGTCACATATACAAACAATTTACGAATTTTGGGTACCCAGCGGCCATCTTGAATAAAAAAAAGTTTCCCAAATGTTACACATACACATCAACCGGGATATAAATACAGATACCACAGTGATAAATTATCAACAGAGAAAAAAACTTTAACAGAGAATTTTGGGTCACACCCCAGTTCTGCTGGACTAGTACCGTTTTGAATACACTTTGGTATCTTATTGACATTTGATCGGTAATGCCACTCTAACAGTAATTTTTTACAGAAAAATGGGTTCAATGTGAAATATCTCGTTATTGGGGAGTTTATATTAAAGGTACTCAATCCGATCAGACGGTCCCCATACCATCACATACAACAACAACAACATTTCTTCAAAATACACTTTAGTTGTCAGAATCGATTTATTGCAACAAAATAATGCTAACCACTCTCAGCTATGGGATCAAATTTCCCAAAAACTTGTTATTTATCAACATTTTGTTCAACAAAATATGGCCGCATTATCACTTAATTTTATAGTGATCCATCTTCATCCGCAATTTTTTCCGATACCCTCTGTTTGACCACGTGTTTCTGGACCACATATTATCACACATCGTGTGAAATAACAAACTTCAAAAATCGATATCTGATCACTCTGAGCTTTGATGGGTGGGTTCCTCGACTCTAATCAAATATTTTGTTTACCACCGAAGCCAAAGAAATAGTAATTTAGGAGCGTCTGATCGGATTGAGCACCTTTAATAACGAAAATAAGAACAAAATCAATCTATTTTACATGTACTTGTTGATGATGGTTGGCTTATCAACCCACTTTGACGTCCTGGAGTCCTTTTGAGAATTTCCGCGACATTACGTACTGGCATACCCAAAATGCCTGCGCTCACCATTCTCTTACGCTCTGTCGTAATTAAATATACGTTAGCTTCTGGATGAAAATTGCCTTTATGAAATCAAGCGGATGAAATGCGTTCAATTATTGCCGCAGATAAACAATATAATGATAATTTAAATGTTAGCTCAGTCCCTTTTATGTTACACTACATACAATTTGGCCTTATATAACCTAAGCTATGTTGACGTTTGTACCATATGCCGCTTCTTCGCATCCGAAATACTTATCCTAAGTCCATTATTTTTTGAGAATGACAATCTTTTCCACAGAATATAATGCAAATTTATTGACTAACCTTATTTGAAGCACTGTTGGTTTCAGCAATTCAGAACTCGGTAGTTTTGTTCTGTTGTCCAATTGTTTCTCTGTCATCAAAACAATGAACGCTATGTGGACAGCGTATAAATGGGGTCAGTGTATAGAGGTTAAGTGAATCGTATATGCATTTTTGTCGAAGAAGAGGTATTCTATCATGTTACCTGACAAATTTATTGTTTATACCGCACATCTGAGCGAAATTCGCATTATGCTTATTTGTTTTATACGGTCTAGTGAATTTTTAGACATGATAATACTGTACTGACAATAACCTAAAAAGACAGCTGTTCACATGTACGTAAGTTCCCCGTACTGAAATAAGTGGTCGATAAAATATGCCCCCACCTAACGAAGGTCATACGACATGGATACATGTGGATACTATATATACACCCACACCTAACGATGGTCATACGACATGTATGCATGTGGATATTAGATATACCCACACCCAACGATGGTCATACGACATGGATACATGTTGATACTATTTTTCGCCCACACCTTACGATGGTCATACGCCATGGATACATGTTGATACTATATATACGCCCACACATAACGATGGTCATACGACAATGGATACTATATATACACGCCCACACCTATCGATGGTCATACGACATGGATACATGTTGATACTATATATACGCCCACACATGCATAACGATGGTCATACGACATGGATACATGTTGATACTATATATACGCCCACACATAACGATGGTCATACGACAATGGATACTATATATACACGCCCACACCTATCGATGGTCATACGACATGGATACATGTTGATACTATATATACGCCCAAACCTAACGATGGGCATACGACATTTATACATGTTGATACTATATATACGCCCACACATAACGATGGTCATACGACATGGATACATGCTGATACTATATATACACCCACACCTAACGATGGTCATACGACATGGATACATGTGGATATTATATACACCCCACCTAACGATGGTCATACGACATGGATACATGCTGATACTATATATACACCCACACCTAACGATGGTCATACGACATGGATACATGTGGATATTATATACACCCCACCTAACGATGGTCATACGACATGGCTACATGTGAATATAATATAATATATTCATACGACATGGACACGTGTAGATATTATATATGGTGATCAAACGACATGGATACATGTGGATATTATATATATACCCACACCTGGATACATGTGGATATTATACACGTATATGTACTTTGTTGTCGACCTCGATTTCAATTATCGTCAGTTGAGAGATTCCCTTCAATCATATCACCGAACTGATTTCATGATATCCTTTTAAAGATACATAATCCGATTTAACGCCCATAAATTACCATTTCTTTGGCTTCAGGGGTAAAAGATATTTGACCACATCGAATATTTGGCGGCCTAGCAAAAATTCTACTTATCTTCCAGAAATATTTGGAAATGCGCGGACGCCGTCGCGAAGTAAGAAAATTCACTCCCGCAATGTCATATTTCGCTGTGACTTGCATGGCGATCACTGCTGTCGGAAATTAATTTCCGAATAAAATGCGACGAAAATTAACGCCAGCAAAAAAAATAAGGTAACTTATGATAGTTGACGTACGGATACATCCATACTTATTTACGAATCGGTAAATATGTTTTAATCATGCAAATATAAATGTTATATAATAGCGTGATGTTCCACCTGGAAATATGTTTGTTTACATATATGATAACACATGTTGGTGAATTCCACAAACGCTATAGGCATCACCATAAATGAAAAACCACACTCGCCCATCCAACAAACTGCCAAGAAAAACGTTATTATACGAATTTTTCGGCAAATATGATATTGTACTTGGTATTGTTGTGATTATTTATTGGTAATACATACTTTGTTTAACTAAATCGGTTTTGGTGAAATTCCGTTGTTGTAACCTGATGATACGGGGACCATCGATTCGGATTACGTATCTTTAATGTAGTGGTGTGACGAATTAAAAAAAAATATATCCATTCGCACTCATGCCTGATCAATTGATGGTTCATTTGCCAGACGTAACTTACAGTTATGGTGATTGTATTACCAATAACACCAGTCAAGATTTGGACATGTCTGACACAAGGGCGTCGAATAAACACAGAACACAACTTGCAACAGAATATAAACCTTTATATACAACTAGTTGCATATGACGTATACATGTATAGTCGTATTCCTCTCGAGAAATATATCATCTGTAATTTGTCAAACGTAACTTAGAGTTATGTCAGTAATAGTATCAACGAAAGCCACGTGCAATACTAGGGATTACTTGGCACAATGGTGTGGAATAAAAACAGAACACAGCTCGCATCAGACTATCAAAATAATCAAATTCACCCAGACACCGTGTTCAAAGTTGTAGTTTTTATGACTTCGATGCGTCGTTCTGGGATACATAATGCCCGTAGAAAGGTACATTACTAGTAGTATTTATCGACACATTTCGATGCCGGGAAATATTAAAAAGCAAATATTATTAGGTGTATTTTGGAGAGCAAACCGCCATGTTGTTTTAAGGTATGGGCGGCGGTTTCAATGCTGTTGTGAGATATTGACCGCGAGAAGTTTTCAGCAAACGGCATGAAGACATATACATTTACATATTAAAATAATTAATTATTTAATGTGCAGTATATATGTCACGACCAATAATAATTCAGTTTATTCCACCACCTCTGGTTAAGTGGATCCTGCTTGATTTATATTAGCTATGCTGTGGATGAGGCAACGAGAGGCTGTTAATAGAAAGTACAGTTATTTTTCACTGTTATGGACCAGGTTGGGGTCGGTTTGTACTAAGTTGTCCAGCCAACATTAAACTATTTTAAGATAATGACAGCGCCTTGAATAATTTCCACTTGCCAAAGAACTCGAAAACGACAGTTTAAGAAAAATGAAAGTGTTAATGACACTGAAGGGAATACTTTCATGTGTTACAGTCAATGGAGCGATTAGGAATGCGGAAAGTTGAAAGTAATACAAGATTATCAACATGAAGAGATATATAAAGTAAAATCCAAGATTGTTGTTGATGGCTATGTTTTCCAATGAAATTAAAAAACATTTGATAGCTTCTATCTAGTAGATCAATATCAAGATTAATATGAAGTTTGGTGATGATCGGATGAGGGAAGTGAACTGTAGGGTGTGCCAAAGTATTTAGTCATGCAAAGAGTAAAATCGAAGATGGCTGCATGACCCCATAATGACTCGTTCCCATTTACATGTCATTATTAACATTCTTGACAAATTTCATGATGATCCGACCAAAGGTACGACCTGTAGCCTGTGCCAAAAGATTTAGTCAGGCAAAGAGTAAAACCCAAGATGGCTGCTGGCAGCCATATTTTTTGGCCGAATGACCCCAAAATGACTTGTTCCCATCTACATGTCATTGTCAACATCCGTAACAAATTTCATGATGATCCGATTAAAGGTACGACCTGTAACCCGTGCCAAAGGATTTAGTCATGCAAAGAGTAAAATCCAAGATTGCTGATGGCGGCCATGTTTTTAGGCCGAATGACCCCAAAATGACTCGTTCCCATCTACATCTCAATATTAAAATAACATCCATGACAAATTTCATGATGATCAGACAAACAGTATGGCCTGTAGCCCGTGCTATTGGATTGAATTTTGAAATCCAAGATGGCCGCGGGCGAATGACCCCAAAATGACTCGTTTCCCATTTACTTGTCAATGTCAACGCCTATGACAAATTTCATAAAGATCCGACCAAAGGTACGACATGTAGCCCGTGCTAAAGGAAATTGTTGACGATACCAAGCATGGCAATAGCTCAAACTTTACAAAGTAAAGTTGAGCTAATAACGGTACTTTTTCTCAGCAGCATCATTTTGCCCTACCAACATCATAGGTAAATCAGCAGGACCCACCAACATCATTATTATCTAAATCAACAGGACCCCTCCGATATAATAGATAAATCCGCAGAACCCGTACACCACCATCATAGCTAAATCAACAGGACGCATCCAATATCATAGCTATAGCTGAATCAGCGGGAACCATGCCCCAACATCAAGGTTACAATACACCAAATGATTTGCATAGGCCTCAGTGTTAACAAATCCCGCTGGCCTGCATTCGCAGGAAAGCGTTGACCCTGCACGAGTATAAACAATTGAAGAACGCCCTTTTAGACACAAGAAAATGTGCTCAAAAGTACTTGTCAACGATCTCGATCTCGCTGCAGTTTGACAAACGTCACACTACCCTTAAAATTGAGAAAAATATGACATCGAAAAAAACACCAACCACTCCCATAAATTATTCTCCAATTTGACAGCCGTAACTGTTCACCATGTGGCTATATTTGAAGTTTCTCGTCGGGAAACACGTTTGTGCATTTTTTCGTGCAATTTTCATCCATATATCATTGACCATTCAGCTGCCAGAATTGTTTTTATGCTGATCCTTGCTTGGGGGTCCCAGGGGAAATCACTCTACTAATTTGTATTTGGTGTATTGTAACCTCAAGGATTCGTGGCTGAATAAGCAGGACCCTCCAATAACATAGCTAAATAAGCAGGACTACCTGACAAGGGGTGTCCACTGGCGTGCGCCTTGTACATGTATGTGCGCCTCGAACGTTACATGCCACATGTACATAATATTATTATCAGAGTGATAGGTTTGTTTTCGAGGAAACCCACAGGGGACCCCACACGTATCCGTGTCGGCCATAAGAGTCATAACAAACGAGACTGTTTGCGTCTGAGGTATTTTTCCTCGGAGGCTTTTTACATTAAAGCAAACGTGATAAACGGTGATATATATTCACGACAATCAAGTAAAGTTTATTGTGGCGTGCACTAAGATTTTACTTAACCTCGCTCATAAGATTCATGTTGATAACCCATCATCAACCAAAGCTACATCACGTGAACAGAGAGGAACGATGTGTGATCATGGTGAGGGGGAACCGAAAACGAGACTGCATGGAATGTTGTCTAGAGAATAACAAGGGGCGTAGCTATCTATATGCTCTCAGTTGGGGGGGGGGGGGGGGTCAGATTGCAAGCCATTGAACCAAACCCATACCATAAATTTCGTTTGCACATTCGCTTGATTGGAATTGTGTGACCAATGCCCCAAGCTGCCCAACGTTTGTTGGAAATCGCAACACGATATTATTCCAGACTTCAAATATTCGACTGTTCTAGAAGCAACAAAGTTCACACCAATTACTGGTTGAAAATACTGTTGTTGACTAGCATGAAATGTTCATTAAATTTGGCCAACCCCTGTCACTGTGTCATGAGACCACATGAGGGCATGGGTCTGGTGGGGGGGGGGGGGGTGAAGGGGAGCACACGTGACTAGTAACTTTTTAACCCTTTATATACTAAAGAATCATTGAGGAGTAAATATAGCACTCCTTTTGTTCTTTTTCTATCCCAGGAAATTTCGTTTCTTGAACTTATTATCTAAATATTTCCCTCAATACATATAGTCCCCCTTTTGTATTGTTATGTATCTGTCGTCTGTACGTCTGATTATATTACCTCTACATTCCTCCAAGTCAACAATAGACCATTCCGATAGACACTTTTTAACTGATTGTGAGAATCCATTCAGCATAGAAGAGTTAACGGACACACCAGAAATGTACATCACCCATAAATTTGGACCTGTGCCAATGCATTCTCTTATATATGCGAGTCGACCATAGGTCGCCTCGCATATATAAGAGAATGCATTGGCCTAACAATTTTTTACAATTTTAATAATTTGTTTTGTATTCTTTAACAATTTTATAATTTCACCCATACAGAGCCCCAGACAAACATGAGCAGACGACACTCTTCTATATGCTTCTATAATATGTGTAAGAATTGTAAGAAACATTTATTTACTCGCATATATAAGAGAATGCATTGGCACAGGGTAAAAACAATCCCGACTTACCACTGGGAGAATCAATTTAGCATAGAAGAGTTAACGGACACACCAGAAATGTACATCACCCATGAATTTGGACAGCTGGAGCGTTGTGAGTATTTTCCAAGAGAGGAAACGTTTAAACTTTCATTCTAAAACAAACAAAAAATCTACAGTTCGGGTGGAAGAGGGACACATTTTAACCCTTTGGCGAGTGAGTACCTATATATGACGTCATATCCATTGGTGAGTATATTTTGCAAATAAATTGAATAATATTGAAAAAATCGCCTACATAACAAATAAATCACATGCAGTAACAGCATTATTAAAAGCACGAATTAATGCAAATAATTGAAATAATATCCATGAACATTATATCCATGAACAGTTTCCTTTTAGGAGATGTGTTTTAGAAGTTATGTATATAGTGACATAATATTACCCTTAAACTACCATAAATGACATACAGTAATGCCCTTAGAGCTTTCCGATGAATGACAACAAGCCATATTTCCGACTATATCCTGAAAAGTTACCCATAATTCTGCTGTGGTTAAGCAGTCGATTAATTAGGGCATTACTGTAAATGTCGTCCCACCACAAAGAGTACGGCGTCGTATATGTCGTTCAACTCGCCAAAGGGCTAACCTCAACATGTTGGTTATAATGAGGCTATATATGAGTTCAAGAGCTATGGATTTCTTGTACACCACGGGGTTCTGTCAGATTATGAAAAGGAAAATGGCGGAAGATTTTTATTAAAATGGCATATAAAAATGAATAATATTATGAACTATTGTTATTCTCTATAATTAATTTGAACTAGAAACAAACATGGAAGTTCATGGATGATTGATGATGTATCTACAGTAATGCCCAAAGTAATTGACCACTCAACCACAGCATAATTATGGGTAATTTTTCAGGATTTAGTCGGAAATATGGCTTGTTGCCATTCATCGGAAAGCTCTCGCCGAGAGCTTTCCGATGAATGGCAACATGCCATATTTCGGCCTAAATCCTGAAAAATTACCCATACTTCTGCTGTGGTTAAGTGGTCAATTACTTTGGGCATTACTGTATGCGCGGTTCTCGTTCGCGAGAACGTGTACCATTCATCGAGTCTACCTCCGATCTGTCCTATAAAAGAGTTGTAATATCTTGGACAATCATTGTACTTGTGAAGAGGTGGTTAAAATGGACAACTACCTTTCCTAATTTTGATAAGAAAAATATGCTGAATTTAATGGCAAATATGTCATATATGGGATTGACCATATTGTAATGCGTGTCATTTGCATTCTTGACGAATATGTGGCTTATTTAATTCGATGATTGATATACATATAATGAAACAATTTTCGGTGCCCCAGGGACATATAAGGTTGAAATAAAGGAGCAGTACATATTATTTTAATAACGGTATTCCGGCGTCGTTTTGTGCTCACCGTCATAGATGTAAAACTGTTGTGTGATTAACCGAAATTCAGGTTCATAATGGTTCAAAGAAGGGGGGGGGGGGTCCCATCGACGAAATGCGCGAAATAAGAACAATCTTATGTAAATGCTTGCTCATGACAACAAACAACATTTCGGTGCTAATCACAGAGAGCACGGAAGCACTATACATGTATATTGAATTCACATCAGATCACTGGTCCATCTAGCTGGTCTATACATATGTCGGAGACCTACATGAACGTACATGTAGCATGCATTGCACATGTAAACATAAAGACACGAAGTAATCTGTGAGAGCAATGCACGCTAATTTCTCCGAATGCCCCACTTTTGACTATGGTGATGATATTGCCAAAACGTCATGAAAATGTGGTTAATTGAATTGAATTACTGCATCATCGTTGCGTATTGCTTTGTTGATGGGAATGTCATCTAAAACAGCGAATCCTCGTGACGTCACTAATTCATCCTGTTGATCAAATATCTTGTAGTTTTCGATTTCTGCAACAGCATCATCTTCGTCTTCTTCGGGGACATTCAAAGTTCGCTCCTGTCGGAATAAATGGAAAGGTAATACATGTATATAGCATTTATATACTACACTATCGCGACCCGCACTGCAATGTAACAGATTCATCCTTTTTTATGACGGGGCTTCCTGAAATTTTGCGAAAACCCTGTGCCAATGCATTCTCTTATATGTGCGAGTCAACCATAGGTCGCCTCGCATATATAACAGAATGCATTGGCCTAACAAAGTTAATATTATTTTTTATAATTGTTAACAAATGTAAGAAAAAAATGACAACAAAATTGTTAAAGAATGTAACACAATTAATAATGATAAAAATGATAAAAATTGTTAAAGAATGTAAGAAACAATTATATAAATTGGTAAAGAATTAAAGAAAAATGATAAAAAATGATAAAATTGTTAAGGAATGTAGGATAAAAATATAAATTGTTTTTAAATTGTTGAAGGATATATAATAAAACATGATAAAAATTGTTATAGAATGTAAGAACAAATTATAAAAATTGTTAAAGAATATAAGCAAAAATGATAAAAAATATATAAATATTGTTAAAGAATGTAAAAAATGTTAGGCCAATGCATTCTCTTATATATGTTAGGCGACCTATGGTCTACTCGCATATATAAGAGAATGCATTGGCGCAGGGTCTTTAATGTTACACCAGCGCTGCTCTCGTTACCAAAGGGTTATCAAGGCCTAAGTCACTAATGCAATCTCTAAATAGTCGCTTCAGACGTTCGGATAGCTGCTATATGGAACTCTTAGTGGGTAAACTAGATATTTGTTGCAGGAGTTACTGTACTTACACATCTATTATATGGTCGAGGTGTGTTTGATGTTCAAATCGAGCACAATCGATACATATTTCTCTGGTAAATTACAGTTATAAATATGAGTTTTTACCGATTACTGCTTCTGCTTTTTAAATGTGCACTGTGAAAAAAAAACCTACTTCAAAAATACGACAACGGAAAGCAGGTAGTCGTAGACATACTTGACTTTTCAAAGGCGTTCAATACGATGCCCCAAAACAAGCTCCTCCATAACTGACAACATACGGCATCGACGGTAAAATACACAAATGGTTTACATCATTCTTCGCGAGAGAAGTTGATGTGCAGTCAGGAGTACCTCAAGGATATGTATTAGGACCTCTGCTTTTTCGGTGCCACATAAACGAGCTTCCCAGCACAGTTAATCCTAACTCCGACTCTTCGCCGACGACTGCCTACTCTATCGGCCTATCGACAAAATTCGAAGATCACAACAAACTACAGAACGATCTGAATAACTTGGAAGAAAGGGCAAAGAAGTGGGGGATGCGGTTCAACACCAGCAAATGTTACATAATGAGCATCCAACAGAAAACCCAGATATTCTACACGCTGGGCTGCCAAATCCTCGCGGAAGTACCAACACATCCTTATCTCGGCGTCCAACTGTCAAACGACCTCAAATGGGTCGTCCACATAACCAACAAGACAAACTCCACCTTCGGCTTCTTGGAGAGGAACCCGCAACACTGCCCAGAAAAATTCAGGAAAACAGCTTATATTGCTCTGGTGAAACCAATTACGGAGTACTCCGCCACAATCTGGGACCCGTACACGGCTAAATATTCATCGATGCTGGAAAAGGTGCAAAGAAAATCAGCACGGTTCATCACCAGAGACTACACGTCACAAGATAAGGGCTGGGTCACCAGAATGCTAAAAAACTAGAACTTCCACATAGAAGAGTGTCTGGCCCTATTATACAAAGTGGATCAGGGGTCGCCCCCCCGCAATATCACCCGATAACTACCTGAAACAAACAAACCCATCGAAAAGGAAGATCAAGGCAAAGAAATACGAAGACTGTGTTTATACCAACATCGTGGAACAGTCTGAGACCAACAACAAAAACTCAGACCAGTTCAAGTATTCCTTATTCCGCAAACCATACTGGACTGGAATAAACTTGACGCAGATATCGAAACATTCAAAGCGGCACTCACTAGGAGAGGAAAATAAATGCGCTCTCTCCGCCGTCACATAAAAGCCAAACTGGTCTCTGGGACGTACACATACAGATGTACTAGTTTATCCCAACAGACAAACTCGTCTCAAATTTTTCGTTTTATTCTCGCCAAAGGTTCGACAAAACGGAATATTATAAGACTCGTGTCTAAAATTTTATATGAGAGAAACACTCATTTCATATCCCCTATATATAAAATATAACGTACCTGTATTTCCTGCCCACTATTCACTCTTCTGAAACAAGAAACATGATAATCAATCATATATTTTGAATAGTAAGCAGAGTGGAGAGATTACCCTACATAAACTCCTATTATAAAAAATTCCACATCAGATCTGAAGTGAATTATTGTGTGCATGGCTAAGTATGATCACAGAAATAGTCAGTAATCCACACAGTTGGTAGGCCTACTGTCACATTGAGATCTTGTTTACTTCTTTGGGTATTCATAATGGTTGGGGTTTAATTGGTGTGAATTCTTTATAAGTATGATTACGAAATAATTTGTTTGGATTGGCATTGCCAGTGATGTATATAGATTTGTAATACGCCCTTGCCTAAACCTACATACAAGGCTCATCCTGATTGGTCAGTAGCCTGTATTCCCATGGAGACACGACCGTCGTTTTGTGGTACAATTCTAGATATTCTGAATTGTACCACAACAAATGTGGTACAAACAGTGCAATGCTGCCAACGCATCAAACTTTCAAAAGTCAAACCATAAGGGCATTGGCTAATGTCATGCTATAGACTGAAGAAAGAGACATATAATGACTACCTACTGTATTATACTGAATTTTATTTAAGATAGAACAAAAATAAGTCTTAACTGACTTTTTTTTTTGCCAAAAAGGCAAAGAAAATGGGTCGCCGTTCAATATTGACGTCATGTTTGACGTTACAGTTCTAAGAGAAGAACTGTTTGGTGAAAATCATACCACGCAGAGCTAGAACCTGGGCTATTATATAACAGGTTGAACGTAAATGTCACTATAATTTCGACCAAACATACAGTCTAATTAAAAAGAAATAAATACACTGCGCATCGGCGTGTATAGTAGAATTTGACCACATGAACTGATTGTAGGACTCCGCCTCGCATCGTCCTATACAATCAGTTTCTTTGTGGTCAAATTCTACTATAAACGCCGATGCGCAGTGTATTTATTTCTTAAATATTGTAATAAATATCCTAGGCGTGCAATGCTGCTGCATGGACTCTTGAAATATATATTAAACCTCGTCCACAAATGGCGCCTTCTGATTGGGCGATAGCCGTGCCCTATATATTGGAATAGTGTTGTGATAAATTTAGAACACTGCTATACTTGCATATGGTATTGTGATAAATTTAACATATTACTATACCACACTCACATGCAACCAGCTAGGAATAAAGACCACCGTCTGGAGAAAATATTAACAGAAATGTATAGGCCAATTTATTAAGGCGTGTCCAAATGAAATTAAAACGTTATTTTATTCAAAGGAACAACAACTTACAAATTCACATTGAGATACATGTTCCAATTTTCGTACATTCAAAATATAATATAAATACTACACCTTTCGGTTTATTGAACTAGAGTTCAAGACAATTTTGCGACAATTATGATTTTTCGTAAGCCGTTAATGGGTATGTGGATAATCACATTTGTTCTCAGACACGAGTCATAATTACTTTATTTTTGCCGAAGGGACTTTGAACAGTCTAGCAGTTTGTGTTGTGGTACAGTTATGTAGCATGCAGGCTAAAAATTCGAATTATTCGGTGAAGTATAATTAACAAATCGTATCTTGCCGTTGACTACGCGGTGGCCAGTGGAGTTGGTATAGTTCACTCCGTTCGCGTCGTGAAATATAACAACCGCACTGCATGGGCACTATACCCGCATAGTCAACTCCAAATATACTCAATATACTCACGCAGCATGTTCTGGTCCACCAACGTTACCTGAAAAAGTTAAACGAATTCTAAAAACATTACACCTAACAATGCCTACAAAGATTTAACATCAATCTGGACTTATTTCACCAACTGAACGTAAAGTTCTTGTTGCAGAACACGAACAGCAACGGATATTCGGACTATATACGTAGTTCAAAAAATAATTACAAGAATGTCACATGAGATACATAAATCATACTGTTATGATTCTGAATGAACATTGTACTGAAAGCTGTTTTTTTCCTAAAACTTATACTGAGGCCGGCTGGCGGCTACGGAAAAGTAAACCCCCTTAAGCTTGTAACCATCCGCGTTACATAACGTTATTTATCATATGACTCAATCATTATTTACGTTGGAAACTATGTCATAAATCAATTTCATATCAATTACTAATTCATATCACCTTCCGATAATTTGATTGGTTTGTTGACAAAAAGTGTGTTCTGATTGGCTGAATGGCAGCGGGGGCCGAGCCGCATCTCGGACTAAATGCAGGTCAAATTCGTGCGCGTCAATCAACGCGATGCCGAAATTCTCGCAATTATAATCTTGAAATATATAGTTTTGGACATTGTTATACGATAAATAGAATATGTAATTCGTATTTATCTAATAAATATACGATATAATGTCACCATCTGAGAACAGAATAGTGCACTATACATTCGCGTGCATATTATTTATGCTAGTTCACCAGGTGTAATTGGGCTTCCGGTGCAATGAAGTGACGTCACATTAACCTTTTGCTGCCGATATCATATAGCTATTTAGTGATTTGTGTGCGTTTTGGACATCATAATCAATTTATAGGTGTCATATGATAAATAGAATATGTAATTCGTGTTTCTCTAATATGATATTTATGAAACTCGTCACGAAATTTCAGTTTTCTCTCCCGGAGGCTCGAGAGAAACTAAAAATTCTTAGACTCGTTTCATAAATATCATATGAGAGGAACACTCATTTTCATATCCTCTATATATAATATATCTCTGTATTGGCTTTGTAACAACCCGTGTTATTTTCCGTTATATTTAATGTATTTCGCAATATTGCCTTTGTAACAAACCGTGTTATTTTCCGTTATATTTAATGTATTTCGCTGTATTGGCTTTGTAACAAAGCGTGTTATTTTCCGTTATATTTAATGTATTTCGCTGTATTGGCTATGTAATCATCAGTGTTATTTTCCGTTATATTAATGTATTTCGCTGTATTGGCATTGTAACCGTCAGTGTTATTTTTCCGGTTATATTAATGTATTTCGCTGTATTTGCTTTGTGACAAACCGTTTTATTTTCCCTTATATTTAAGGTATTTCTCTGGATTGGCTTTGTAACAAACCGTGTTATTTTTCTGTTATATTTAATGTATTTCGCTGTATTGGCTTTGTAACAAACCGTGTTATTTTCCCGTTATATATAAGTATTTCGCTGTACTGGCTTTTTAGCAATTCGTGTTACATGCCGTTGTGTATAATGTAACTCGCTGTATTGGCTTGGTAACCGTGTTACATACCGTTGTATATAATATATTGCGCTGTATTGGTCTTGTAACCGTGTTACATACCGTTGTATATAATATATTTCGCTGTTGGTCTTGTAAGCCGTGTTACATACCGTTGTATATAATATATTGCGCTGTTTGTCTTGTAACCCGTGTTGCATACCGTTGTATATAATATATTTCGCTGTAATTGGCTTGTAACCGTGTTACATACCGTTGTATATAATATATTCGCTGTATTGGCTTTGTAACCGTGGTTACATACCGTTGTATATAATATATTGCGCTGTATTGGTCTTGGCTTGGGATTGTGATGCTGCATCGTCTTTAGCTTTTTGCTTTTCAGTCGTTTCATCTCCTTTTCTCGTTCAAAGTCTTCCCTCGAATCTTTATCCTTCCTTTCCTGAGCTTTATTTGTCGATTACCATCGCTGCCTGTAAATGTTGAAACAAATATGCATTCATAATATATAGTAACCCTTCTTTACTAAATACTGTTTTCCCTTCGGATACGTTCATACGTGTACTCGCAAATTTGCCATGCATTCTTTTGCATGCATTTCAGTACTTATACAATGCATCTATACCATAGCTAACTGCATGAGAAGTAAAAACTATACAGTTCCACTGGTAGCAATGCTATCGAAATTTGCCTGTAAATAACAAGCAATTATCTCGCAATCATCAATCATACATGTATTTCAAGGGCACTATGTTAGTAGCACTCTTACATGTGGAACTACCGAGCTGCGGTATATATACATGTTACGTGTAGGCTTTTCTATGAGAAAATGCCTACTATAGATGTTTGTGCAAACTTGCCAGTTTATGTACGTACCCTTAGGAAATATTCAGATAATAAGTTCAATAAACGGCCATAGTTGGCTGAAGTGTTTATCCGCAAATTGCCCACCATTGAATATGAAACACTTATATCAATTAAAATTTGTTTTATTTAGATTTTTATGGTTTAATACTTACAACCTTTCGGGGTAGTTTTACGGGCTCTTTTTATAACATCAACTTCAAGCGATCTCGTGGAAACGTTCAGGGCGTACCCGGCCAATAAGGATAACTCTATCTTATTATTACATTCAATAAAGGCAAATTTCATTTTAACTAACAGATTTCACCGCGAATTACGTTCGGTAAAAGACAAACAATAGACTTAATCTTTAGTTTTATCTGTATTTTATTTGTATAAAAGGTATTTGTAGACTTGAAATCGGGTTTTACAAAAATGATATTGTTTTGTAATTACGACCCGGATGAGATTCACCATTTTTATTACTTTGATTTTGGAATATATCCCGTGTTGAGTGAATGCATATATATCAGGGTGATAAGCTGTCAACATGTATGGGGCTTTGGTGTCTTCGTTTGTGGAATGTCCAACTTGGAATCCCGAGCTGCACCTCCTTGAACCAGAAACAATTCTTCAATTAGCCCCTCCCCTCTTTGGGTTAAGGTTTTCCAACTGATACATGTATATAACTGAAGCGTTCCAATTATTGGAATAAATATTCCAACCTAACATCACCCTATATGGTTGGAAATGGTCCAAATGCACGCCGAATTAATGCTAAAACAACATACTTCACATGCACTACATATAGATCAAATATAGTAGGTTGGACAATTAAACTATCAAAAACAATTGGTTTCATATAGATGTTCTGGGCATATCATTTAAATTGTTGATATTGCTGTGGCTAACAACCTAACTGCACTATACTAATATATTGTGGCTAACAACCTAAATATACTACATGTAGATACCAGACCCGACAGCCATCGGTGTGAGACAACGTCAGTGGGGACAACAACCAGGTAACCGCGTATACGTTCGGGTGTGAGATAACGTTATTGTGAACAACAGCCAGGTAACCGCGTACGTTCGTGTGTGAGACATAGTCCGCTTGGTGACAGATCAGATTATAGTTAAGTACATACCCAGAGGGCAAATGACTGAGAAAAGAATAGGATTCAAATCTGTTTTCTACAATTCAATTATACGAGAATGTGTCACCCGAAACGACATAATAAGGCTTTCCCCCATATATCACACGATGTATCCGCTTAGCTCATGGATTTGTTCACACTATATTTGTAATAAGATTTTTGCTATCTGGTGTACAGAAGGATTGGTAATTTGATGTGACTGGCGTCGTATATGTATACGTGTTAAATTTATTACAACAGCATTGTATGCTGAAGTATTTAGCATCACTGTGGCCCATTGTTTTGGAAGAGTAACTATCATGTTCGCACGGCTAAGTATAACATAACGTGACATGTTACTGAGTCGATGGTAGCATTAAAAGCAATACAATACAGGAACCAATAATGTAATACTGAAATATTATATTTAAAGCTGCACCATCCAGCTTGGCAACATAGCAATACAAGGTTTTCTATATAAGAAAATAATGATACCGGACCTGTGGGAGTTTTGATGGTCATATATAATTTTAACCCTTTCAGTGCCAAGTCCGATTTTTGTATCAACCCATATTTCCTTGATCATTTTTCAAATTTATTGATTATAATAATGTGATACATTGATGGAAAGAGCTCTTAGACCCATTGATTATAATACTGTGATACATTGATTGAAAGAGCTCTAAGAGCTCTTTCCATCAATGTATCACATTATTATAATCAATAAATTTGAAAAATGATCAAGGAAATATGGGTTGATACAAAAATCGGACTTGGCACTGAAAGGGTCAAAAGAGGCAATTTTATCAGGTTTTGAAAATTATGGCCAGGGGCTCAACAAATAAAATGATCACATACGACATCAAAAGAATGAATATGGTTTACCTGCCCATTAATGACACATATTAAAGAATAGTTACACTCACGCATGCATTTGCGCTGTGCAACATGCATGCAGCACGTTGGTTGGTCGAACTTATGTCACGTGACATCGCACGTAGACACATACTTGCTTCCATATTGTGTAAACACAACTCGCAACGAGCTACGAATATAACGTTGGGAATGGGCGAAATGATCTTTTAATCTGGGAATGGGCGAAATGCTCCTTTAATCTGGGAATGGGCGAAATGCTCTTTTCATCTGCCAGTTGATTCGGTTAAGTGCAAATATAAGTAATGGGTGTTGACTATGTTGCGTTCCATAGAGTATGAATGCAAGTTGGTCTAACATTTTTATATTTGGAACGCGAAAAGACCAACTTGCATCCTTACTATATACATGTATATATGGAATGCAAGCTAATCGCCATCCATTTCTCCTCAACGTTCCTAAGAATAAGCTTATTTTTGTCCTATTATTTTGGATGATCCTGTGTGGCATAATTAGACTGCCGTTGATTGCAAATAATCTACATGTTTTATTTGTTTGACAGGTGGAAATCTTGGGAAATCTTGACCGATTGGCAAGGTTGAGGCAATCTTGATCGATTTGGGTGAAATAGGATGGGTATATTCAAAAGAAATTGGCTATATATTCCTTATGTCAATTTACAGGAGAGGCTTTCGTGACTTCGTTCAATACAAGTCTGAATTTGAAGCCTTGAAATAGGGTGTCTGTCATTTGCAGAATGAGGTCCCAAGAGGGTGAATTTAGTGATGCTATCCCGATCAGCGGGCTAGCATCACCAAATTTCACCCTTTTATGACCCCATTCTGCAGTGTCTCATTTGCTATGGGAGACATGTCATAGACTCAGATTGAAGTTCCCAAATGATGAATAATGTGATGTACACCTCTTGGTAACCTCAATTATCCAATGTTTCGTTTACCAATTTAGGGATATAGAGAAATTAATCTAAAAAAGAAATATAATCTAAGTAAAGAAGTTTCTATACAAATTTGATAAAATAGAAACTTTTCAGAGAAGATGAGGCCTAAGCAGAATGAGGTCCCAAGACGGTGAATATAGTAATGCTATCCTCAGGCCTGGTTCAATTTATCTGTTGCTTATTTGAGCGGCAACACCTTTGTTCTAGCTGGTGATTACGGCTAAACACATCAGGATTCAGGACCATATACCTATTAAATCAACTGACCATTTGTGTGGCTAATCAAACCATCATTAATTATTATAAATTTACATATCCAGTGTGTTTTACACTAATCATGTTCGGTCATTGATAAACAGCTGTCAAATGGGTCATGTGTTTTATATCCACATCGAATACACCTTCACACAAACCGACATCACATGTATCGTGTCGAGCCAGATGACTAAAGTGGTAAATATAATAACTGGCCGTGTTTATATATGGCGCGCGGCCAAAGACTAATCGATCGAAAATTCGCAGGCAAAATATTGGGCAAACTTACAGTTTGCATGGTATAATATCTGACCTGCAGACACATTTCAGTTGATATTTTAATAAAGAAAACGTTATATAAATATAAGAAATAGATGTGGCTTGAGCGTGTTTTATTGAGGGCTATGTCACTGTGGTTGTTGGAGCACATTATATAGATATAAGAAATGAAAGTAGTTTGAGTGAGTTTTATTGAGGGTTATGTCACTGGTTGTTGGAGCACAACGGCCGCAGCGCCATGCCATTCAATAGAACTCACTCAACCAAACTTCATTTATTAATTAAGTGTGACTGCCAATGTCGCGATTAAAAACAACAAATTTCCATTCAAGGTACTGTATTATCTTCTGTCTATTCACGCTTTCAAACAAACAGTGCTTTCATTCTCCACACAGTTAACAACACAACTCTTCATATATGCGTCATGGGCTTTTTTCTATGGCGAAAAGTAGTTATCCATGGATCCTAAGTACGACCGAACCTATAGTATGTTCAGTGTCAAATATACATGTATGCAAATATTTGCTTCCAATAGCCTTCCGCGTGCACAATAAAACATATTAATGGTTTTACAAATATCAAATACAGCGGCAGAAATATGAGATATTTGCTCTGCATTCAGCAACGGTGAATCTCCCGTCTAAGCCGGGTCACATGACATGAATAACATTAAATGCGGTTTGAAACTTCACATTGTACTTAATAATGCTCACTTTTGTTAAATACGGGTCCGTTTCAGGGATAAAAATAGACAGATAATTACGTCAAATATTTTATGATTTAAGTGTCAGAGGCACGTTTTGCCAAAAAAATTCCTGATATTTCAAAATGGATTTCCACAAAATCTGTCTACAATTTCTTTTTGAAATTTGGTACAGGCGATTATCGTGACACATCGTTTCAGAACCATCTACCGTTGGAATTATAACCACATTTACTATACTTTTATGGCAGGAACAATATTTAAAATTTCGATGTTTTCAGGTCATCTAGAACATTTTCAAAATTGCAATTTATATATCCATGATATCATATAATTCATATATCTGAAGATCATGAGAGGAACTTTAACTTTTCTTGACTCAATTGAGCGAACTAGCGGTCCAGTGTCCAGGTCCGCATATCTGATTTAGAGTTGATCCTAAACATAATTCATCAAAATTTTATACATGTAGCTCCAATCCACCCCGAAAATTCTTATGGCGTTTGGCATTAATCAGATAGAAACGATTTAGTCATGCAATAAGTAAAATCCAAAATGGCTACTGGCTTCCATGTATCTCAACGAAATTCAGAAAACAAGGGTTGTACATCAATGATGGCTCCAGTCGAGTTTTTTGTCGATAAGAGTGAATCTGTCTGACAGAGAATCACTAGTGATGGCTTCCATCTAGTAATCACATCGAAGATCAATATAAAGTTTGGTGACGATCGGATGAGGGATGTAGCTGTATGGTGTGCCAAAGGATTTAGTGATAAAAAGAGTAAAATACTAGATGGCTGCAGTTGGTCATGTTTTTTTTTTAAATTTGAAAATTGATGGCTCACCCCTAAGATCCAGATGAAGTTTGGTGATGATTGGAGGAGGGAGGTGGCCATATAGGCTGTGCCGAATGATTTAGTCATACAAAGAGTAAATTCCAAGATGGTCGTTGGTGGCCATGTTTTTAAGAAACATTAAAAAAAATTGTTGGCCACCCCGAAGATCCATATGACGTTTGGTGTTGATCGGATGAGATATGTGACCTGTAGGGGGTGCCAAATGATTTAGTCGTGCAAAGAGAACAATCCAAGATGGATGCCGACGGCCATGTTTTTCATTGAACATTTTTCAAATTTGATAGCTCCCATCTATCGGCGATCCTAAACATGCCTGTAAATTTTCAAAACAATTCTTCAATAAATGCGGGCTGCAGGGTGTGCCGATGGATTCAAATTTGAATTCCAAGATAGCTGCTGGCGGCCATGTTTTTTAACGAATTTCGGAAAAAAATCGAAGGCTTCGATCTAGAGGTCACCCCGAAGATCAATATGACGTTTGGTGACGATCGGATGAGAGATGTGACTTGTATGTTGTGCTAACGGAAATTGTTGACGGACGAACGACGGACGCACAGACGGACGACGGCTTATACAAGTCTGTAAAAACATCACCACGAGGGGGAACTTCGGCGAAATAGATAAACTTGTTCCTATGTTGTTTATTGATATATAGCTATCCAATAAATAAATTTCACGTGCGTATAGCCCGTGTGTGTTACACAAAATCCTGTTCCGTGATTGGTCAACTGGGAGTCGGGTCATGCGTTTCATATCGCAATAAAAACACCGCAATACGAACCGACACCACACCTTGTTGACCTCTATAGATGAGAAAAAGCGGTCAATACTAACAGGGCGCCTTTTTTTATTTTTTTTTTATTTTAATTTTTTATTGATAAAGAAGAATAATAACAAAAGAAAGAGACAAAATACATTCACTCATTCATGCTCTCAGTCCAAGACATGGAAGAGTTTCACTCTTCCATGCCATGGCCTACTTTCTTACCTGTGATATGCAATTAGAAAATATTTAAAGCCACACAATGTGTTAGGACAATTTTAACAATCTTCGTTCAACTTAAAAGCAAGACCAATAATCGATACTAGGTACTACCTTGATATATTTTTGCCTGAAATGGATATTGCCATCTTTTAGAAAAGAAATTCATCTGAATGTAGTTTGAGTGTGTTTTATTAAGGGGCATGTCGCCGCGGCGGTTGGAGAAAATTTAGTGCGAACCGATTCTCGGTTCACAAAATGTGCCAAAACAGCCACATCGCAGTAACCTTCCATAAAACACAATCAAACTGCATTCAAATCTTAAGTAAACAAAGGTGATACAGTGATTTCTAAACAAAATCGCTAATCGCGTACAAAGTTCAAATACTTTAGTCTAAATATTTTAGAATATTTTTCAATACTTTGGCCTCTTCGTAATGATTTATTCTCTTATCAAATGTTACATGAAATTGAGATATATGAGTGTATATACAAACGATATGTACAATATCAGAGACGGTATTTTATAGACATAAATTATATACATTCTGACTACTCTTAAGTTGTGTTCCAACGTTTAATGTTAAGTTTTGATTAAACTCTGGTATCTTATTGGACTAATTGGACATTGATAGGTAATGTCACGGTAACCTGTAATGTTTACATAACATATAATGTATTTGTTGATGATAGTTGTTTTACATACTTTTATATATGTTATCTTATTTCACATGAATCCACTTCAAAGCATTGGTCACTTTAATGTGTCGCTGAAATGACTTTTTCAAGTCGTGGAACGTAGAACAAAATCGGACCACTTTTTCTGCAGTATGAAACAATGATGATCGTTCCAACTTCCATGTTGTCTATTCCTAATCTCCTAATCACGAAAAATGGAAATCTGCTGGTAATTTCCAATGACATAGATGCGTTTGTCAGAGAATTTAAGGTCAATATATATTGTGTATGTATGGACATATTTTGTCCTTACTATACCAAATCACGTATTCATAACTTTTCAGTTAAGATGGCACATGCTTGTTTAATAAAGTATTATTGGAACTTCTTTATAAGCTGGTTTACAAGATATGTATATATTTAACATGGCTCAGTTTTCACTGCACAAACACCGTGTGTCATATTACCACTCTGTGTTCACCTGTGTAATGGGATATCTCATTGAAGCGAAATTCGATAATCACAAAATAAAATAAAAACTAGAATGCATACCAAGATAATCACTGTGTTTTCTTACACTATTCAAAGTGCCACATGAAGTGTAAATTTGCAATTTGATATTGGACAAAGCTACCAGGGGTACATGCCAGAGTCAATATGATATTATATATATAACGGAATGAAACTTAACCCGCGTTTGATCATTGAATATATGTCGCATTGTTCGAGTAAAATTCACTCTTAGAACAAATGTGTATACATTGTACACAATATGTGTTACATTTTATCTTAAACAAAATTGTGTAGAAGTGACACATGACATATATATATGAGTGTATCGTAGTTATTAGATGAGATGTGTTCTATTGGGGACACACAACTCGTAAAGGCTACCGCATATACAAATAATTTGTTATACACTGTGTTAGTTTCAAAACTGAAAAGCAGATAATTGTGTAGCACAAAGTTTTAAAGCTGCTGCCAGATTTTTAATATGTTAGCTTTTACGAGGTTTGTGTCTCATATAGAACACATCTTATCTACTAACTATAATATACTCGCATATTCACTCATAGTCAATGTTGAGAAAATTCAACCATACACACATGGAATGTGTCATGTCTACACAATTTTGTTTAAGATAAAATGTAACACATTTTGTGTAGAATTTTTATACAAGTGTATACACGTAATCTTCTCGAACGTAGTGCATACCGTGCTGATGATAGATAGATATATAGTTTAATGACATACAACGTCCACACGAGACCGATATCAAAATAACAGATATATATATATATAACAATGTCAACACTATATACTATAGTAACTATTTCATATTTATATCAGAATAGTATTTGACATTACTTTGAAAAATGTACGGACCATGTTGCAGATTTTGTTGCATGTATAAGGCTCGTTGTTGTGCATTATGTGCATTAAATTTATCACTCGTCATCCCTATCTCATCAAAGAAGTGTTTACGCATCTTATCATATATGTTGCAGCGCATACGGAAGTGTTCTTCATTCTCAACCTCCATGTTACATTTCCTACAAATTCTTTCATCAAGTGACACTTTTGGCTGTTTATGGCGACCCTTTTCAATTTCCAAGTTATGACTACTAATTCTTAGTTTACAAAAAAATAATCTTTGTGTATATTAAGATAAGGTTCTTGTGCGTAATGTTGTTTGACTACATGGTACGTCCTTAACTTATTCGCACCCGAACAACGTGTAAATCATGTCCACGTGGAGCAATTCAAGAACTCTGTCCGAACAAAGTACAGTTTGTTTCAGGAAGACTAAAATCATCCGGAAGATGTTTACCCGTCAACTAAATAAAACATGGACTACACTTTCGATCTGTATCAATACATGATACCAGTATACTGTACCTTGTAGATCGACACATGCTGGTTGACACTGAATATATAAGAACTAATTCTGTTTCGATTAAGGTTATGTATAGTTATAACCGAAAAGTTTGAAGACAAATTATGTAACGTACTTAGAGCGTTATAATAAGTTTCTTTTCAAACTGTTCGGTTATAACGCATAACCTCGAAATTAAAACTTCGAGATTATTTCTGACGAAAAAGACACATTAAATTGAAACTGGCACCCTGTCACTCAAACATCTAATTATCGATTGATCAAGTGGCGTCATGAATTCGTCGCTTTTGATTGGCTAGTGACACTGGTCAGTAGCTCCATCGTAGCTGTATGTTTTCCTATTATACTTCGGCTGTAATACGAATTGCTAGTTACAAATTTCATTTGCAAATGTTTCACGAGTCTTGTTGATTTCACTATGTACATATATGCACTGAAGTAATGTGGGTTAATTAGCAGTAAGGTTATTGGCAGGGCAATGCAACACCGGAACTCCCTTTTATATCGTAAGAAGTATCAAATAGTTTAATGTTCATTTTAAGCAGGCGGTTTATGGGTGTCGTCATATCTCTCGATGCTTCTGTACTTTCTATAGCAGAAAGTAATCAAGAAAGTTAGTTAATCGAGAAATAACATTAATGTTATATAGTCAGAACAGGTTAAAAAATCAAATAGTTCCCAGGGTTTGAACTGGTGGAATATGATCTCTATGGTTGTAGCCAGAGTAGTGATTCGTGGCAGGATCTAACATTGTGTCATCTTACATATCGCACATATAATGCAATAGAGAAATGTGCCTTTTCTACCCATGCACATCCTCGCATACATATATATCCGTAACAGTCCCATAGTTGTATAGTACTTTGCAGGATATATATATAAGTACACAAGAGCAAGTTGTATTATAGGGCAGACCGCTGAATGTATCAACATAGCATATGCTGTTCAGGGAAACAATATTCAAGATCAAATGGTAACAGGCAACTTTAGGACTGATTGGAACGCATACAACAAAAGATTCTTATACGTGCATTGATCTTCGTTCGATATGGCAAGTGAGACCTATTTTGCAGCGGACCATGATTTTGATGTGTCTGCTAAATGTTTTAGTTAAAGGGGTACTTTACACTAGATCTGGCCATATTTGGGACCATCTCATTTATACTCAACATAATATATGCAACAAATGAATGAATTTGAGCCATGAATGGGTGCGAAATATACACTCATTTACCGTATGATAACGATACAAAAACATGGTGATTACAACGAAAATGAATTTATGACTCCAACCATAAATTCATTTTCATTATAATTACCATGTTGTTTTACATCATTCATAGACACATAACTGTATGTTGCATATATTCTGTTGATTATAAAAGGAGATTGTCCCATAAATGGCCGGATTTAGTGTACAGTACCCTTTTAAGACCATCGGCCACGATGCCATTCTTTAACTTAGTTGTAACATTCCATTGATTTTCATATAGACACCATGCATCGGTGGAACCTTGCACTTATAAAAAGCTGCCGAACGTCATATAAATTATACAACGCATTTTCATAGGCTTGATGTTGTCAAATAAGGCCGAAGGGGTCACTATCACCACACACAAGTTGGAAAGGGTTTTCACGCCTCGCGAAAAGTGCATGGCTAGGGGTGCGCAGTCCCGTTTAACAACGTCGGAAAGTGTATGCATGGTTTGACTGCGCGCTCAAATTGACGTCGGAATTAGTCTGAACTATACTAATGCACCAAAGAACCTCAGAGAAATTACTTCCATAATTTGTTGGAAACAATCTAAATATTTAAATTAACCGAAACCTGGTATGGAGATATAATGTAAAACATCGCGCCGGGTGCAGAATATTGGGCTCGCACTAAAACGTGTAAACCGAGGTCGACTTTAAAAAGAAGAAGGTTTAAGTGGTGTTTGAAATCGGGCTTATTTCATTCGTTTCTCAATAAAATTACATGCATGTGAAAGTAGGAATATATGTCCGCATTATTGGAGTATAAGTAATCTTTTCAAATTATTGTTTTATTTTGTTTAAGTATTTAGTTGTTTTGTTGATTATATTGAATGGTTCCTTTATAAACACACTAAATTGTAAGAAGTGCATGCACTTTGGTTAAGTAATCGTGATTAGCTGTAAAGCTGGGATTAAGCAAAAATGAAACACAAGAGCAAACCCGAATATACTCCTCGTTCTCGTTATATTCGAAATTCTTGTAATGCAGTTGCCTTCACCTATGACATTTAAAGGCACGGGCGGCGTTCATTACATAAATATTCATATTTGTACAAATCGCCATCAACGGAATATTAAAAAATATATAGTTTTGTTCATATGCCAAACATAATCAGCACGTAAATAGTATATTGTCACCAGGACGTACGATGGTGTACGTAAACAAGAACATGCTTGTGTTATAGAAGTTTTGCTTCTGTTTACATAACACAGAGCAATTCTATTGGTTAATCACACA
This sequence comes from Siphonodentalium dalli, assembly GCA_032622095.1. Lineage (NCBI taxonomy): Eukaryota > Metazoa > Mollusca > Scaphopoda > Gadilida > Siphonodentaliidae > Siphonodentalium > Siphonodentalium dalli. Next base: position 70,060,752 of record CP136063.1, read on the forward strand.
CAAATTATATAAACGCTCTTTATTATTTCCATATCAGGAAAACAGTAACAAATAACGCTCTTTATCTAAAGAAAAGCCAGGTTATGTAACGTTTTTTGCCTTTGTTTACATAACAAAGGAAAACATTTGACAATAACATACTGTTTATGCCATCTTTCTGATTGGTATAAGAACAAGGTATGTCTATATGTACTATTATTTCTGTTTATGGAGCTGAATATTTTAACAGCATACCCACCGCCAACGCGTATCTTTAATTACTCTATGTCCTTATTTCCTTCCAACATTGTATCCGAAGTTATAGGTCTACATTGGCCTAATTTTAATTGTATCTTTTCTTGTCAATGTGATTATATGATTATTGCAATCCAATAAAAAACTGAATACAGATTACAAAACGTCAAATTCTCTAGTATATAGACGACACCTTTCGAATCATGTGTAAACATGTCCACCTTTCAAAAGATCCTGTGTACTTTTTATCATATTCTGAAATCCTGATTACACATTGCCACTCGTATGTGAAAGTGACCCCTTAGGGTACGTTCATACGCTGGCAAGTTTGCACGGTATGTTTTGCAGGCATTTCATCATAAAAAAACATATGGTGCCGTCATATAAAATTAAACGTGCATATAGTATGCATCTTTACCAAAGCGAACGACATGAGAAGTAAAATGTCTGTAGTTCCACTTGTAACGACGCGTATTATTGAATCTTGCGAGATAATTGCACGCTATTTGCAGGCAAATTCCGGTAGCATGGCTACAGGTGGATATAGAGAGTTTTTACTTCGCATGTAGTTAGGTGAGGTACAGATGCATTGTATATGCTTTATTCCGTTTATATTCTGGCACCATATCGATTTCGACGACAAAATTCTTGCAATCCATACTGTGCAAACTTGCCAGTATATGAACATACCCTTAATGTTGGTGTCATCATCCCTCCCATGAATCCTTAATACCAGTTAATCCTTTCTTTACTAAATGGTTTCTATACTCAGTTATAATAGTATAATTGTAATTATCTATTATTCATCTGGAGGGATTTATTTGAATACCAAATACCGACTAACAGCGGGGTGTGCATGAATCCCGCGTATGAAACTGGGGGGGGGGGGGTGGGGGCACCCTCATCGTGTTTACTTGGTGCTAAAGAGAATCGTCTGTAATTTTATAAGTGAAGGAGTTGTCTGGTGGCACCATTATATGTAGGTGTCACCCCCGTGATCGTCGTTAAATGGTGCATATACTTACCACACCATCCCGAGGAAGATTAACGTGACAAACAGCACTAGGAAGACGAAAGCCATGGTAGCTCCCACGGCCATACCGATGATGTCATCTTCATAACGGTACTCCGCGACTGCTTGAACAACTGGAAAACAAATTTAAAAAGAGAAAGTTGTTACATCCTTATATATTCGTTTTCATCGAAGCCAAAAAAATTAGCTTCTCAGATGATGTCGAAACGTCTTTGTTGACGAGCTATTTATAGAAATAAATACATGGATCATACACATATGGTGTACGTTTTAACTAATAACATGTAGTTATACTCCCCTGCCTTCGCCAAAGGATTGTCGAATCTGAGACCGATTTCCAAAATTCGCTGCAAATAAAAATGCTAAACAATCACACAGAAATTGTGTGAGAATTTACCACGATATGATATAATAAATAATGCATGTCTTTTCGTTGACACTGCTGGGTTCTCGGTGGGGAATTCCTCCGCCCAGACAATTACATTGGCATAATTAACTCCAAGCTATGCAATATTTATATATATAATATACGCACACATTGAATAACTTCCTGAGGTGGTATATGTACATATATAGACTGCATTTAATATTCCGCATTCCGATCAGAATCTAAATAATACCACTCTCCATTGTTATCTGCGGCAGAAAATCCGACACGGTTTTTTTCTATCACTATCATTTTCTATCCAATGCGTATTTCAGTGGGTATATAAAGTCATATACCGTGCATGAGTATTTCATGCATGTACACCATACATTTATAATATATGTTGTACCCTGAACGTGCACATACTATATATATATAGTTAGGGTACACACACAAACCAGGACGTGTCGTTTTGGAAAAAGTGTGTTAACCCTTCTATGACTGGAGCTTCCTGAAATTTTGCGAAAACCCTGTGCCAATGCATTATCTTATATATGCGTGTCTCCATTTGGGAGCCTCACATATATAAGAAAATGCATTGGCATGACAATATTTACCTTGTTCTTGTAAGCCAGTTCTTATAGCTGCGAGCCTCCCTATGGGAGACTCACATATATGCGAGAATGCACTCACAGTGTCTGCTGCGCCAGCGCAGATTCCGCCATGAAAGCGTTAAACCACTAGCTATCAATGTGCTAGTTTTTCTATGAATCCACGAATTGTTTAGTGTAGATTTGTTTATGAAAGACAACGTTTTGGAAATTGTTTCCAAAGCTATCAGTGCTGCATATGAAACAAAACATCGCCTTAACCCATTCTATAAATGGATTCTCCCGCTCAGTTATAAAAGTATTCATTGGAATTGTCCATTATTTATTTTGAGGGATGTTCAGATAATATGAGCAGACGACAGTATGACGAACAAATAATACAATTAGTGTAGAAGAATTCATAAAATTCTTTGGAGGGAAATATTCAGATAATAAGTTCATGGTCGTTTGTTGAACTTATTATCTGAACATTTCCTTAGAGACCTACACTCGCCAATAAAATTTAGAATAAAAAGGGTTAAAGTTGGTTTGTTTGTTACTTTAGTATGGGGAACAAACTCGATTACAAAGGTAGTTTGTTCAAAGGTTGATATCTACACATGAATTCCACAAGACATACTTCTTTAGCTTATCCTAGGCTCTTTAGGGCGATCACATGCAATATTGATGACACAAAAGCAACAAGATAACGACATAAATGTGACCCACCATATCAAATCTAGTCGTAAGTCGGGATTTTTTTTACCCTGTGCCAATGCATTCTCTTATTATGCGAGTCGACCATAGGTCGCCTCGCATATATATATAAGAGAATGCATTGGCCTAACAATTTTTTACAATTTTAATAATTTTTTCTTGTATTCTTTAACAATTTTATAATTTCACCCATACAGAGCCCCAGACAAACATGATCAGACGACACTCTTCTATATGCTTCTATATATGTGTGGGGCTATATATGTGCAGGGTAATGGATGTTTTTATTTTATGTCCTAAAAATTGTAAGAAACATTTATTTTAAAAAAAATGATAAAAAATTGTTAGGCCAATGCATTCTCTTATATATGCGAGGCGACCTGTGGTCGACTCGCATATATAAGAGAATGCATTGGCACAGGGTAAAATAAAATCCCGACTTACGACTGGATTTGATATGGCGGTTCACAAATACTTATTGAAACGTGAGTAAAACATTGTAATTCTCGCCCATCATGCAGCAAAGTTTAATACGCCCAAATAAGATACATAATATGCATGGTTTGTGGTTTAGAATAGCTTTTATAATACACATGTATGTGTTGAGGTATGTAATATTCGTTGCAACCGACTGCACTTAATGTCACTAAAATATTCATGTGTTACGCATGGGTATTCTTGTTTCTCTGGTCTGGGGTGAGCGATGAATAGGATAATAATGGATGTACACATATACGCATAGCCGCGGGTGTCTTTACACACATAAAACAACTCGAAATTAATCACATTAACTTGAGATGACCTCGCATCCATGTCCTTTAGAAAACAGGACGACCGCATGTTTCAACATGTACAAACACAAACATCGAGGAGGGGACTTTAAAACAGTCATTAGCTTGTTGTCCAATCCTCTTTCTCAATCTATAGGTATAAGTAGTGTGTTATTTTTGTTTGATTTAGAAATAAATATTTTTTACACTAAACACAAACATATACCACAAATGGATGGAGGATCTACAACGAATCCCCAGTTTATAGCGGAATTTACCAAACGAGTCCAGTAAATTAGGTCTTGACCAAGTTCCAGACCTAATTTACTGGACGAGTTTTGTAAATTCCGCTATAAACCGGGGACGATTTGTAGATTCCATTTATTACATGGCCCAAATCCTCATGTAAACATACTTAAATCAACAAATGGGACGCGAAACTAACATCGGCTTCTATAAGGCATCCGATGACGTTTCACGTAACTATACGTTGTTTGCCCCCGTAAATAAATAGTCCCAGATAAATAAAGACTCTTTGGCGTATTTAATGGCGTATATTTAATGACATAGCTTTCCAAACTCTTCATTCGTTATATTTTGTTGGACAAATATTGGAAGCCATAGTATTTTGAGACGTAGCGTACGAAATGTAAGCAGACGACAAACATGGATGTCTCAAGGAATTGCTGCAGGGTTTTGGTAAAATATGGCATTTATCTCCCATTTTAACTGCGCCCTTTCAATGTCCTAGACATTTAATCACATGAGTAGAAAATTTTACAACTTTGATTCAAGATATAAAAAAACCGGCACGAAAACCAAAATTAATTCTTCGCATTTATCTCCTTACATGCCCCGGTGGGCTGAAGTGAACGTCTCAGTCATGTATGGGATTAGCCCTCTTGGATAAAACTTTGGGCTGGCTTTATAAAATTGAACACCAAACCCATCCACCTTTTCAAGGATATTTTCTATATTGTTTCAGAAATGTGTTTCTTTGAGGTTTGAATCTTTAGACATGTCCATTAGTGATATTTAAACCTTTACCCAACAGAACGGCCCTGTGCCAAGCATTCTCTTATATATGCGAGTCGACCATAGGTCGCCTCGCATATATAAGAGAATGCATTGGCTTTACACATATTAAAAATGATAAAATTGTCAAAGAATGTAGAAAAATATTATAAAAATTGTTAAAAAATGTAAGAAAAAATTATAAAATTGTTAAAGAATGTAAGAAAAAATGGTAAAAAGTTTTAAAAAAAGAATTTTTTTAGGCACAGGGCATAACTGTAACCATCACAATGTGGTCAATGAACCGGTTCCAATGATATCCATATTTGTATGGTGTTATTGAGACAGACCGAAGATATTTTAGGCTGTTGAAGCTTTATTTGGGCGTGTTTGGCCGCTTTGTTGGGTAAAGGGTTAACTAAATAACAGGAATCTTAGAGTTATCTCTCATTTTGAAAACATAAACATTGGGCTGTGGGAGGGTTAATGTCATACTATGCCACAAGCTGCAAAACAGAGTTCAGATCCTTCGCTACGCTATGTCTGAACGCTGCCGGCATGTGTATTTTCTTAATTAGATTTAACATTTTTATTGAAGTGTTTTGTCCGTTACAATTCATTCTGGCTTGATCTAGACAATTTTCAAATGAATATGGACAATTCAGTTTCTCAGAATAATACAAAAATCTCAGATAAAAATAATGTGACATTTCTTCACATTACGTGTAGGTGCGGGCAGCGGTAAGTCATGCGTAGGGGACTGAACTCTGCATGGAGCTTCACCGTGCCAACGTCTCTCTGGTAGACGTGGTGTTATATACGTGTCTATCTATAAGCTATATGTAAACATTGACATCTTGTTTCTAACATGTGGGCGACTTCTTTCAGAATTTCAAATGCCAACAAGTTCATGTCCTGAAAGTTAGTCTTGAACGTGTGTGTAAATATTGCATGCATTGTTTAGTTTCATGCACAACGGAATTTTTTACTCAACCGTGTGAACCCGGATCAGATTTAGATTGGATTATTGGAACCGGTTCATTGACCACATTGTGATGGTTACAGTTATGCCCTGTGCCAATGCATTCTCTTATATATGCGAGTCGACCATAGGTCGCCTCGCATATATAAGAGAATGCATTGGCCTAAAAAAAAATCTTTTTTTAACACTTTTTACCATTTTTTCTTACATTCTTTAACAATTTTATAATTTTTTCTTACATTTTTTAACAATTTTTGTAATATTTTTCTACATTCTTTGACAATTTTATCATTTTTAATATGTGTTAAGCCAATGCATTCTCTTATATATGCGAGGCGACCTATGGTCGACTCGCATATATAAGAGAATGCATTGGCACATGCAGGGCCGTTCCATTCTAATCCAATGTATTCAATCTCTTAAAGCTATACTATGTACTTATATATTTGGGTGCGTGAAACTAATAAGTTAATATTCCGACACTATGCCAACTAGAGGAATATAGCATTCTGGTAACATCACCGAAATTTTCAAACAAATCGACCTTTCCACTCCATAGAAAACATCGTCTGAACTATGCCCAATTGTAAATATTTACTTCTCGATTCGGGTCGCAACTATCTGTGATAAGTTAACGAAAAGTATTTCGTCATCGAGAGTCACTGTATTTAATTAATATATAAGAATGGTGGTGTTTGTTGTTAATTTGGATATAGTAATTGGAAAAATTACTACTTTGAGCAAGATTATTCTCCATTTCTATTTGATCACCCTACCGCGCGCGGAGTGTTTCATATCACTTTAAAAACGATTATGATATGAGAGGTAAAACGAAATTGAGAAAATTAGTCTTCAGGCAATGATGACAATTAATAAAGGTTGACAATGCTATGTGTAATTGTGTATACGCAAAATAGCCTGGCCTTGTGTCATATTATTAAATATGGCGTATACCGGATTGGGTTAGATAAATCAGATGTGGTGCGCGGTGAATCATTTAAGTTTGAACATATCTTCCTATACTAAATACTCATTGACGAGTAGTTCTCTTAGGAAATGTTCAGATAATAAGTTTAACAAACGACGTATTATCGCAACATTTCCCACCAAAGAATATGAATTCTTCTGTAGCTGTATTATCATTTTGTCTGGCTGTCGTCTGCTTAAATATCCTTAACATCCCTCCAAATGAATAATATACCATTTCAATATATCCTTTTATACCACAGTGGGAGATTCCATTTAGTATAAAAGGGTTAAATATAAAGAGGCTGGGTTAATTCGTTAAAGGTACTCAATCCGATCAGACGCTCCTAAATTACTATTTCTTTTGCTTCGGGGGTTATTATTACCACTTGATTTTAGAGTTATCCATCTTCATCAACAAGACCGCCCGTTTGACCACGTGTTTCTGGGCCACTGCAGATCTCGAGAAACAACAAACTTCAAAAATCGATATCTGATCACTCTGTGCTTTGATGGGTGGGTTCCTCGACTCGAATCAAATACTTTTTACCCCCGACGCCAAAGAAATAGTAATTTAGGACTAAATTAGGAGCATCTGATCGGATTGAGTTTAAATGTGAAGGTATAGAAATCGTCTTATAAAATATCCACATACAGTGCACTTAATATCCGTATCCAATAACCTAGGTTTTGCGATATTCTCACAAGAACTTGTTGGGTAGTCGCTTATTTCTGCATCTAAACCTGGCTAAAGTAACTACGTCTTTCTTTGATAGCGTTTGTAGATAACTTCTAAATTCATGTACCGAACTCAGATTTGTAAATTGAATAAGTGGAGCATTTTGTAGACAGACACGGCTAAGGAATGCATTTTCATCATCATCATCATCATCATCATCATCATCATCATCATCATCATCATCATCATCACCACCACCACCACCACCACCATCACCACCACCATCACCACCATCACCACCACCATCATCACCACCATCACCACCACCATCATCACAACCACCATCACCACCATCACCACCATCACCACCACCATCACCACCATCACCACCACCATCACCACCACCACCATCATCATCATAATCATCATAATCATCATAATAATCATCGTCGTCGTCGTCATCATAACCACCACCATCATCATCATCATCGTCGTCTTTGCCACCATTTTCGTCGCCTGTATCTCAAAATCATCGTCATCATCATTATACCATCATCATCATCGTCGTCGTCGTCATCATCCGAATGGTCTTCACAAAACTACTCCTTTGCATACATTGGGAAAATCAACGTTTCTTATTTACGAAATAAAATAAAAACTCAGACGTAGTGTATGCAAAGTTCCCAAGCTATGTCAAAAGTGTTAGATATATATATGTAATCGTGTCGTTGGGTTAGTTACATGTATATTTAATAAATGTAAAACAATAGGCAGCGCATAAAATATGGGCCGAAGTCTGGTTCCAGATGTTTCCCTTGTATATTGTTCCATAATAATATCGTCATCAGAGAGATCGTCGTGAATCACGTGACCCAGATATTATAGGAGGAACTGACGTTTATGTATATACATATATGTGTATTGTGCTTATGATATATGTTTGATTTCGAATCAAATATTATTTGCACTAACCTTTAACAAAGGTTGTGAATGAATACTCAGGATGTTATGTCACGCTGAATGTTGACTCTTGGGTTGGTTTGAGTTATTTGCAGGGAGACGCAATACCAGCATCATAGAAGATACTGTCGTCATAGTAAACAGTATATTTATTTAAAGATGATCGGACTGATTTGATGCCAAATAAGTCAAAATTTCCCACGCCAATTTTCGGCTTACCAGGTCAAAGAAAATGAAAAATACTTCCAAACATCATCGTTTTTTCATGATGCCCACATCAGAAAGAGCAATGGGTGAATGCCACAGTGTCCTGAGCTCTCAAACAAGGTACCCTGTCTTGCTCACAGGAAGCTTGTATTCTGCTAATGATGAACAGACAGTCTGCTGTCAGAGGAGTTTTAGTCAGTCCGAAATTAAAATATTATAAATAAAACCTCTCAGGCCATGTTACTACAGTAATGCTCAAAGTAATTGACCACTTAACCACAGCAGAATTATGGGTAATTTTTCAGGATTTAGTCGGAAATATGGCTTGTTGCCATTCATCGGAAAGCTCTAACAGGACAGGGAATATACAGCGAGAGCTTTCCGATGAATGGCAACAAGCCATATTTCCGACTAAATCCTGAAAAATTACCCATAATTCTGCTGTGGTTAAGTGGTCAATTACTTTGAGCATTACTGTATAACAATTTCAAACAATCACTGGGTAAAGAATGCATGGATGCTCTTTATCAGACATCATCATTTGATTGTTTGTTCGCCTTATTAAAATTATAAACGTGTTAAAACTCCCCCTTTTGAAAGTTAAGGGGTACTATACGCTAAATCCGGCCATTCGCGGGAACATCTGCTTTTATACTCAACATAATATATGCAACGAATGAATGAATTGTAGCCATGGATTAGTAAAAGATAGACTCACGTACTCTATGAATGATGCAAACAACGACGTAGTTATAATGAAAATGAATATATGACTCCAGCCATTTATTCACTTGCATTATAATTAAGGCGTTTGCATCGATCAAGGAGCACACGAGTGTATTTGCACTAATCCATGGCTAATATTCATTCATTTGTTGCATATATTCTGTTGAGTATAAACGTAGAATCGATGGTCCGGGATTCAGTGGTCCCATAAATGGCCAGATTTAGTGTATATTACACGTTTAAGACGTTCATATTAATGGGCTCACAATCTAATTATGCTTTGGTATAGAAAACGTTATTCATTATTTGCTCGTTGTCTGCTCATATTTTCTGAACATCCCTCCATATGAATAATATACCGTTCCATTGGTTACTTGTATAACTGATGGGAGATTACATTTAGTAAATAAAGGGATAAAATTGAGAACGATTAATTTCTAGCAGACGACACGTCTGGAATCACGTATACATATTACCACTTTCCAATTCGCCTCTCCCGAAAGCCTGTGAACCGTCCCACGGTTTTTGGTGACGGTGATACCCTTCAACCACATTGGCACGGAATATATATACCAACTCATGTGGTGCACAGACAGCAATTTTACTGACAAGTGAATACCAACAGGTGTGTTGAACTTACCTGGAACTAGTCCGATTGATAATAGACAACTCCTTTGGGTCATTGTGACTGTCGATCACGCCCAAACAACACAATAATCACAAAACAAGTCACAGAAACGTGACTATCACAGCGAACAAATCCACGAAATTGACCACAGACTAACGTCACATAACGCTACTTCCTGATGTTATTTTCCAGACCCAAGTTGTGTTTTTAAAACAGCCGGACTCGGGGTCAGATGACAGTTGTGCACGGGTGCGGGGTACCCACCGCTATACAATTGTCAGGACATCGGATTTTACTATTGTTAATCGATATGCCATCCACTTACACGGTTATAGCAATTATAGTTTGTTCCTCATGCGGGTATAGCTATAGAAAATCATTGTAGCGTACATTCACGCCCGGGGTACAAGGCGGGGTAGATATTGACTGTCCTATAAAGTGAATGTTCGTCTGCATACCCTATATATGACTGGCTCGGGTGTGTCTGTTGCCTATTGCCGAGTTACAGAATTAGCTGTTAAATTATTCACCACACCCGGTGGGTCATTATGCTTCATGCATTTCTCATATGGGGTACAATCACGCATTCTATCTTATTGTTCAATAATATTATGATCGAGTTTGTGTATATAAGATTGATACGTCCCACTGCCGCTGTATAGCCGCTATTTGGCAAATAAAGGAGCAAAGGCTGTGCAAACTATCTTGAATGCGCATCTACTAAGTATGAATTGAGATGGGTGTGACAATCACACGGTCGTAAACATGTATGGTTGAAAAACATGACACATTTCGGTTGATAATTCAAATCGTACATGCCCCATTTGAAACTCCAAACTACGTCTGCGTAATTTAGAAATAGGGATAAGAAAGATAAACACAAGAAATATCGAACTCTAACTTTATATGTAGGCCATATATAGCAGATATATCACCGTATAGCATGTTATATATACGTCTCTGAAACATGCCGAGCTTTGCTCTTTGAACAAGTCTGGGACTATACAACACACAAGGCGCCTATTTTTTTTTAGAAGCAAATGTAGTTTTGAGACAGTGCAAATGGGGGGGGGGGGGGGTGCAAACCGACCCATGACGGCGAGCACAGCTACTCAAGGTCCGACGTCGGACTTTGAGTCGCAAGGCGCACTGGCCGTCATGGGTCGGGGTTGCAACCCCCCCCCCCCCCCAAATTTGCACTGTCTCAAAACTTGCATTTGCTTCTATAACTTTATACACTCTGAAAAACTTCAAGGTCATATCGGTTGTCGACATATTGATCCTCTCCACCCTCCCGACATACATGGTATTCTTGATAATTATACACCACAAGCGAACTTGTTCATAGCTATATATCACCTATACTATAAGTTCATATGAGTTATTTAAACACGGTTGGATAACAATGTACATGCCAAAATAACGTATTACTAGCGACGACCGTGTTCTGACTAGATGGCAATTACTGTTATTGTTATTGATTCGGGCTTCCGTATCATCGATTTTCTGATTGTCAATTGACCTCTCGAAGACATTGTTTTCTATAGATATCGCAATTAAAACAGTTTCAAGGATTGCATAACAAATTCGAGATATAGTTTTTGGCGTCAACTATGGAATTCATTTCCACAATCTGCCAATTACTCTCCGTTATTTCTGATGTTACAGTTTAGATTGGATACAGCAGTTATTAAATCACAGAAGAAAATAGATAAAAAGTGTCAAACGTTAATATAAATGTTTAGTTTTAGTTTCTTTATTTGTATTTTGTTTAATAAAATATATAAATTTTTAGAGAAGTGGTCTTTGAGATGTAATACGACTCACCCATCGTTTCCACAAACATCATGATAATGAACTGCATTTGTGCATTTTACTTGTATACATGTATAAAACTCATTGAGCCAACTGGGACTAATTGGCGCTATATATAAGAAATTTTATTATTATTATTATAACAATTTTAAAGTTGTGAAGTTTTTTTGGGTACACATGTGACACAAACGCAATATTACAGACCGTTTGCCATAATTCTCGTATCACATTTTTCTCTTACCCACTAACATTATATGTAGACCACAGTCACGCCAACACTCACACTAGCATCACCGTATACAATACGACATTCTTATTAAATATAATGTACTTGATGTCCTTATACAATATACTTTACCAATGGTATCTTCCCTTCTAAATGTGCATGGAAAACTCTGGTTCGCGATAAAATTCTTGCTTATGAAAATGCCATATGGAAATCAACCATGTTATCAGATCAAGAATTGGCAATATTTTCTCATTTGCACAACTCTCTAGATATGTCTCCATCGTGGCTCACACCGCCTATAGGGACAAAGGTAAATGCCACAAATGTGGTATGAATGTCTTGTACAACATGTATTTTGTGACTGTGTAGCTCTTGCTGATGTAAGGAATATCGTATGGTTTGATGTTATTGACCAATTCGGCACCGAAACATTCCTATTTCTTGATAACCTAGATCCTTATTTACGCCACCGGTGTAAGATGTTTTGGACATTTGATTTACGCGTGGACCAATGGGCGAATGCATTATGGGTGATTAGGTATTCTCGTACTTGAGTAGACCGTACCGATAGAGTCACGATAGTCCGACACAGATTAGCACATGTGTTTACGCCACCGGTGTAATTGGGGGGGCATGTCTCTATTCCGAAGGTTCGCTATCCCGAAGGTCCACTATTCCGAAGGTTCTCTATTCTGAATGTTCGCTATTCCGAAGGATCACTATTCCGAAGGTTTGCTATTCCGAAGGTTCTCTATTCCGAAGGTTTTTGTTATTTTAAGGTTAATTCTATATTCTAAAGTATTGAGAGGGTTCATTATCACGAAGATTCTTTTTATGAAGGAAATAACTTAAAACATTAAATGTGATTTTGTTTTGTTTTCGCGGGTTTTCTTGAGATTTAATGTCATTACGTGGGCCCATACCTTTGAATTCTTGGCATATAATATGAATGTTGCGGTATATATGGACCCTCCTGCATTGGGACATGACACAGGTACAGTTGACTTGAGTTTTGTTCTGCGCGGGCTCCAATTTGGGGTTCAATATTTTAATGGCCAATTTTAGAATTTTATGGGCCCATACCTTTGAATTCTGGGCATATAATATGCATATTGGGGGGCATGTCTCTATTCCGAAGGTTCGCTATCCCGAAGGTCCACTATTCCGAAGGTTCTCTATTCTGAATGTTAGCTATTCTGAAGGTTCACTATTCCGAAGGTTCGCTATTCCGAAGGTTCTCTATTCCGAAGGTTTTTGTTATTTTAAGGTTAATTCTATATTCTAAAGTATTGAGAAAGTTCATTATCACGAAGATTCTTTTTATGAAGGAAATACCTTAAAACATTAAATGTGATTTTGTTTTGTTTTCGCGGGTTTTCTTGTCAACTATTGGGTTGCTATCTCGGCCACCCGCCGTTAGAAGTTCCTGGTGTGCTCCATACCGATGAATTAGTCTTGTTCTTCTCACGTTTAGCAGCAAATATTTGGAAATTCTACAATCTAGATACCGGTTAATACCGCTCTGTTAATTAATACAAGGTCATCGGAACTTAACAAACCTTTCATATTTGATTACATCGTTCTGAGTATATACGACCAACCATACAATTGAGACTATACACACATATATATATATATATATATATACCACTGTCGTCTCTGACGTTGCTTATTTCATAAACTAATATGTGTTCTCTCTTTCAGATATCCTTTGTAAATATGTTATACATGTATTTAATATTTTTGTTAATCTTCGATCTCGGAGGATAATTAAAGAATATATACAATACCATGATGTTTCACATCAATAATCCACGGAGGGCAGCTATATTTCAATCTTCCAGTATTCCAGTTTATAATGTGGGTGCATTGTAAACTCGTAGATCTTTCGTTGCGTTGTGGATAGCGGGATCTTTGTATACAGTGTTCATATCTGCCACCTTTCCACGTGATAACGAATCACATCTATAATTTACAAAGTTATTACGAATAGTATATGTTAGAAACTCTTTAAAGACATATTATGGATTTGTTCGGGTGTGTGAAACTGATAAGTTAGTATTCAGACGCTATGCCAAATGGAGGAATGCAGCATTCTAATGACATCGTCAAGAATCGCAAAGAAATGGACCATACCACTCCATAGAAAACATTGTCTGAACTATTCGCAATTGTAAATATTTACATCTCGATTCGGGACGTAACTATCGCCATCGAAAGTCATTGCATTTAATTAATATATAAGAATGACGGTGTGTGTTGTAAATTTGGATTAATATTCTTAAAAATAACCACTTTGAGCAAGATTATTCTCCATTTCTATGTGATCACCATTTCAGAGTGTTTCACATAACTGTATTCACACTTGCGAAGTCTCTCGATGTCTCAATTTACGGTTGTGTGTGCGGCATATTATATATATCAAGTAAACATCATGGCTCGGATGTGGAGAGCGTTCGTCAAATCGAGTATATGTGGTCTAAGTGAATTAACTGCATATAATGTTCGGTTATAAAAGCATCATATTCATTTTTATATCGGCTATGTTTGGCAATTTTTAATGAATTGACTAAAATGAGTAATGCTAGTTTATAATTCGTGATTTAAAAAATTGCCATTATATATAGGATGTTTTTTCTGGGACAAAAGCGAAAACGCCATATCCTTCAGCACAAGAAACGAGCAACACATTTTGTAACAGTATAAAGCACGAACATATAGAGATTAACTCAGACCACCGATAACTAGATATATGCCCATAACGGTGCACTTTTACATGGCCGGTTGTGAACGTGTCAAAATATATGACAGATAGGCCTATTCGTGAGAGTATTCTGACTACATACATATATATTGGGTCAGCAAAAGACATCAAATTCAAGGTATATCTAAAACATTATTACACTCAAAACACAGTAACAACATTCACGTGAGGATGTAATTGGTACGTTGGTATACGTGTTGTTTGTACCAAACACTGTCTTTATGACTACGTATTGGAGTGATCTCGTTAATTCTCGGAAGAGGATTCATAGTTCTCATTGGGTTGGGGGGGGGGGGGGGGGGGTAAAGCCATAATTATGGCTAGCATACTAACAAAAATCGTTCACTGCTCATAACCAGGTACCCTTTCAACGCATCTGTGGTGCGAAGCAGAAAAAAGTATAGGAGCGACCTTGCTCAAGGGTGATAACTTGGCGCCAAATTTGAAAAGCGTACAATCCGACAATTGCACGTCAATCAATTCGGCCAAGCCACTGCTGTGTGAAAATCACATTAGTCCAGCGACGGGCTGCGAACACATCTAGCTGCGATGCGATGCTTTATTGATAACCCAATCGTACAATATGCACAAAATATAGAGTTATGTAACATATTTACAGTGATGTTGACAACGAAATCAAGTCTTATTGACGCGCTTATAATCACTGGACCACGGAACTCCACGGATACGTGCACCCGTGTGTCAAATTACATGAAACATGTCGTATATATGTATTTCTATTTATAATTGTCCAATACATTATAAACACTACAAAGGGAATAATACCTATACAATTTTAAAAGGACTTTAATCGCACACACGGATATACTTTCAGGTTACTTGTTGAATCGTGGATTATGCCGCTGCGTTTAATATCCGGGTTGGTTTCTGTGACATATATCTTGCTGGCCGTCGGGGATTCTTTGAAAACTGAGGAATACTCAAAACTTTGTCCAGACAGTTGTTCATGCAAACAAGAAGCAAGAGGGTCATCTCTCTTCTGCAAAGGAAGTCCCTCCAAAGTAATTCCTGTCAGTGTACTCTCTGTCACTTTGTTAACAACAGAAGACTGGCTTTGTCAAGAATGTTTCATCCATGTCTCGTGGACATCTGTGTTGAATTTAACCGTTTTGAGTGAATGGAAAAACGGTGTTACTATAAATAATAACACGTTCCGTGGTTTGGAAAAATTACAGAGTTTGTCTTTTTCTGGTGCTGTCGGAGAACGTTGGGATGGGGCTGCACTCCATCATCTACAGAACCTGGAACATCTTAGTTTAGCTAACAGTCTGTTCATGATGCTGGACCACTACACCACGTTGGTGTCTTCACTTCCAAACGCTTCACTGAAGACACTCAATGCCAGCAGAACTAACCGATATTGGGATTCGGGCGGACAGCTACTAAATTGGCAGTTTTTCGACATGTTGAATACTCATCATATAGAGGTTCTGGACGTTTCTTACACAGGAACCCTGTTGTTATCATTCGAAGACCTTTTTGAATCACTTGTGAAGTTTGACACCATTAAGGAGCTTTACCTCTCTGGAACTATGTTTGTCGGACTGGGTGATTCCAAGGGAATGTTCTATTGGGGTATGGTGGGCCGAGCATTTCCAAATATCATTAAAATTGTTTACAAAAATTTGCGACTTCCACCAGGAACCAAACTCATAGTCACACCCGACGAGTGCTGTCACGAGAACCCACCCGAAATGTGCAGTGACGAATCGTACAAAAACACTCCTTCAGCATTCCAAAATGTCATTGAATTTGATATAAGTGACAGCAATGTGTTCCCTCCTAATATCTTAGAATGCCATTTTCATATCTTAACCGAAATTTCGTATCTCAGAACCTTCATCGCAAGAAACAATAGCATCATGCAAATCGATGTCGATCTAGACTTCATTCCCAGTCTGGAGAATTTAGACTTACGTGGGAACACCATTACCCATTTGAGATCTACTATATTCAAAGGCCTACACAAAATACGAAGAATAAATTTGGCGAACAATCGATTGGGAAGAGATGAAAGCGATTCGTTACAGTATTTGTTTATTCACTCGAAGAACTTGGAACATATTGACCTGTCTGCAAACAGCATAAGACGTCTGTCGAGCGGCATGTTTACAAACAACTACAAGCTGAAGTCACTTATTCTGTCCTATAATAACCTGGAAATATTCTCACTTAAGTTGACCAACATGCAAGAGTTATCTTTCGTGGACTTGAGTGGAAACAGAATCATGGTAATCAGTGACATCACCATGGCAGACGTCACTTATATGATGAATGCGATGAGTCACCCGCTTATAGATCTCCATGACAACGACCTTGTGTGTTCTTGTGAATCAAAACAATTTGTGTCTCGACTTCAAAGACTTCATTCGGCATTCATAGACTGGGAAACAATGTCATGCTTATTTCAAGGCATCGAAGTCTACCTCACCGATGTGAAACCAGAAGATCTTCAAATTCTTTGTTTGGACTTTCTGTGGAAGATAATTCTTCCATGTGTTTTAACCATCGGTTTAGTGGTTTTATTGGCATATTCGTGTTACCGGAAGCGACTATACTTCATTAGGGTATATATACGCTTCCGGTTTTGGCTTATTAATAGGAAGAGAAAGGTACACTTAGATGCTGTTGATCGCATTTTCGTGGCATACTGCCATCACGATAAGGACTTCGTTGTGAGTACTATGTTTCCGAAAGTAAATCCAATACTAATGAGATTACTTGGAACAGAAACTGATGTCCTATATGTAGGCGACAAACACTTTGCGGTCGGTAGTGATATTACCACGGAAATAGTAACTGCAATACTAACATGCAGATGCACTGTCGTCGTTGTCACTGAAAACTTCATTGATAGTCCGTGGATAACACTGGAGACAGGATTTACTTGGATTCACAACAAGCCAATAATTCCGATATATTTGGAAAAAATTGAGAAAAAACGTTTGCCTGGCGTGCTGCGGTATTACTATGACAAGAAAATTAGGTTACTGTATCCAAACGATGGGAGTCCAGAAAATGAAGAACTGTTCTGGCAGTCTTTTTTGGCAAGCTTGTCGAATGTGTTTGGGAAACAAATAGAACGACCAGATACAGTGAACGAACCAGCGCCTAGCATATCTGACTATGACTATGTCGAACAAAGGGAGATATGTGTGTGATTCGTTCTGTTATGTGAAAGACACCTACAGAACCCTACTGTTGAAACTATCATGTTACTACCTGTATTGCTAAGACTATTCTAATTAGCCAGTTTCAACAACAGTTACATGTTACGTGCGATGCCATTGCCAACGGAGGTCACATGGCTCATGCGATAATTTCGCCTGAAGGTACCATGATCAAACTGCTTAGAATTTTGTGTCCAATGTGCATGTATTTAATTTCAATAACCCAACCTTCTGGTCACTGAATGAGCAATACACAGCGCATGCAGAGATTTGCCTGCATGAAAATAATTAAATTTGTTTGAAGCCATTTATGCGTATCATTGGTCGCACTATGGCAGCTTGTTCTCGCCATCGACCATTACTTTCAGTTCCTGATGTAATTATCATTTACACTACACTGTGTGGCATGCTGGAACTATACCAAAATTATATAAATGTATTTTATTCAAAATTTGTTCAGTTGTATATCAAGCAGAGTCAATTCCCGAGGAATAGTTTCCAGCGAGTTTCCGGTTGTACATGTATTTTATACATATATACCATGGGCTGATAATTCAAAGCTGTCATTGCTGTGCTATAAGTTCGGTCGATGTTAGAAGTTTATGTGTTCATAAACACATTTAGCAAATGTTCTGGCCTCGGGAGTTGCGCATTTTCGAGGTCAGAGCAAGCGTTTATTTGAAAAACAAAATACCCCGTTGACGCACGCGGTTCGTTTCATCATGCTATTCCGTGATATTTATAAACCGAATTTCATCAGTAATATCAATCGTCGACAAATAACTATCTATTATAAATAGATTCTTCCCTAAACAATCAGCACTTTACCAGGAAGTTATACCAATAATAAACCAGATAATTTCAGATCACGGAACAAAATAAAGTCACATAAAACAAAATTCATTCATATTTATATAAACTCAAAACTCAAGGGGAGTCACTCTATTGTTCATATCGCAAATACGAGAAACAAAATATTGGACAATAATTTTATAAATATAACTCGATATTTCCTTCAGACATTATAACGTCTTGTGAGTCTATTCGTTGAACCAACGTCGTGTGGTATCAATTATATGTTTTATCTCGCTCCGCTCGAACGAACATACAATATTTACTCAGTAACATATCTACAAATGAGATCTTATATGTTTATCTAGAAAAACTCAGGCCATCCTGGGCTGGTCCCTATCATAGTACACATGAATACATATGGAAACGCCAAAAGCAATGAACAGATGGCAAATGAAACAACGTTAACGTTCATTCAGATGTGAAACGAACAATTACCAGTAAGTTACATGTAAGTATATGTTATTTCCCGAGCTGTCGGGCATTCTGAACAATAATTCAACGAGGCGGAGTCCAGTTAATTATTGTTCCGAATGCCCGTCAGCGAGGGGAATATCTTTCTTAATCCACAGAAATACCAGTAATAAATCCACATACATCGCGTCCAATACCACAAAAGTTCTAGAAAAATTAAGTTCGATCATATAGTACAGGGGATGTAAAATATCGAGCCATAAACCCAAGATATATACAATCGGGAGATGTAGCGGATATGTGGTACAATTCCATGTTACAGAACTGCAACAAAGATGCAACTGAGCAAAGTTACATTAAATGCCAAATAATTTTCAACTCTCATTAATTTTGTAAAATAAAATATTGATTTTTGGTACATTTTACTATTGCCATATATATACATCTATATTTATCTGTCTTCTTATTTTTCTGCTTCTTCTGCTTCTTCTCCTTCTTCGGTCTTCTTTTATGTTTATAAATCACACTTAGCACTTTGTAAATATTGCACATCTCACCAGTAACACGTGAACTCATGTCTTAGAGATTAAAGCATAGCGGCATAGCATAGCATAGCATAGCATAGCATAGCAGGGTGAAGTTGGCTTAGATATATTTGTTTCTACTAATTTGGTACACATTAAACGGGGAATCTTGAAATATAAACATGTATAGTGGTTTAACATGACCCACATGATAACATGATGCATCACATACTGTTTGTATTGGCAGAGGGGCTCCACAAGTTGACAAGACGTGTGCCCCGATCCCTTCTGTATTATTATATGAAAATAAAATATGTTTCAAGTCATGCATCTCACACAGTGTTTGGTTTGATGTAAACAGTATTTATTCCATATAATTCAATACAATATATGTTACAAAATGTGAATCATGAATATTGGTTTATGGAGGGGATCCGACATCAAGCATTAAGCTTATGGGGGTCGTTTCCGATTACGTGTGAATAGGCCCACATTGTGAGAAGGATAACATACTAATAGGTAGTTAAGTTCATACTAATTTTAGAAGATCATTGTTGGTATATATGTTACTTAGCTACTCACAGTGTGGGCTGGATCGATAGATATATCAAAATGAGATTTTTTCTTCTTATGGAATAATAGAAAGAAATTGATTGAAAATAGATTTAGTATAGCGGAACGAAGTATAGATCGGTATAGACAAGAGTGTGAGGTGACATATCAAACGTTTGTGAGTCTGATATGCAGTATAGGGAGGGGATATGGGGGAGTGTAAATGATAAGCTATTGCTTTTAATTTCTGCACTAATTTTGTGTTCTGGCCACTATCGATTGGATTTGTACGAATATATAATAGCATCAACATTAATATTTATATTTCTCACGCGATTTTTGACGATATGCGTCGATTTGATAACTATTAGATGATATGCCTGTGCGTGGTTCAAGCGGAAGTTCTTGGTTTGTGGTCAAGATTTATTTAAATCTTTTTGTACGAATAATGTACTTCTGAACTTCTCGGAAAATCGTTATGTTATCTTCCTGAGACAGTTCATTAGACCATGTAGAAGTATATTGGTGGTAATGTTACATATATCAGATAATTCGTTCATAAATAACAGTCGCTGTGCATTGTATGATTGGCATTCAATTAAATAATGTTCTGTGTCCTCTACTTCACCACAGGTACACATGGGTTGGTCGGCAATGATGTTAACATATTTGTGGTAATTCAGATTCCTACAATTTAATCTGAGGCGGGCATGCAAAATTTGCGCTTCACGCGTGTTAGTGTGGTATAACCATTTAGGGGTCATCTGTCGTTTTGGTTCCAGAGAATTTGAGAAAGTTGCCAGTGAGTCCATGGCTACCTTGTTCGTATCTAGGTTGTTCCACAAAATTGTTGTTGATGGGAGAAACGATTTTTTGTAATATTCATAGTCAAAACTAGGGACCATAAGCATGCTAGACTGTCTAGTTTCACGTTGTGATATCTGTCCGTGAGTAGGGGGAACTAGGTTTCTGAGATAGACAGGTGATTGACCTTTCACCATTTTATAAAATAATTTTAGTTTATATTTTTTCCGTCGTGATTTAAGGGTTTCCCAACTTGTTTCTCTAAGAAGAGATACATTACGGACAGACCTAGTCGCGCCTGTCACAATACGAGCTGCCTCGTATTGTATATCTTCGATGTTGTCAGATTCTTGCTGGCTACAACCATTCCAGACAACACAAGAATATTCGAGGATTTACCTTATCATTATAAAATAACATTTTTCGAGAGCGGCTCTGTCGAGATAGAATCGATATTTTCTCAAGAGGGAAATGCGTTTCCATGCGGTTTTCATCACTTGTTCAATATGGGGTCCCCAGTTTCCTGTTTTACTCAAAGTAACTCCAATATGTTTATGGGTATCTACTTCTTCAATAGGCTGTTGGTTCATGAACAGCGTTGGGTGAACAAGCTTCGTACGTTTCCTAGTGCATGTCAATGCTTCTGTTTTTAGAGCATTAAACTTGACAAGCCATTTAGAGGACAACGATTCTAGTCTATTGATATCATGCTGTAAAATAGTCGCTCCTATGTTTGGGTCGTCGATGACAAGTGCGAGTGAAGTGTCGTCGGCGAAAAGCCGAATGTCACATGCCTTATTTTCAACTATGTCATTGATAAAGACAAGAAATAGTACTGGCCCCAGGACCGATCATTGGGGCACTCCCGCTGTTATCTTTCCCCATGCAGATTGGCCAGAGGTTAAAACAACACGTTGCTGGTGGTCCTATAGATACGATCTGAACCATTGCAGTAAATTATTGCGGATTCCTACAGAATGAAGTTTAAAGAGTAGGCCTTCGTGTCAAACTTTGTCGAAAGCTTTGCTGATATCGACAAATAGTAACCGTACATCGTGTCCCTGTTCTATGATCTACTAAGATTGTCATATATGCCACATAATTGATATGAAGTTGAATCGGCCGGCACGAATCCTGACTGATGTTTGGTTAAACTGTTGTTCAACTGGAGGTGAGTCATGAAGTGTTTAGTAATACATTTTTCAAACAACTTACTGAGGCAGCTTAGTAGTGAGATTGGGCGATAGTTTTCAGGATTACTACGATCTCCTTTCTTGTGTATGGGGACAACGTTTACTCGTTTCCACTCAGGCGGAAAATATGATTCGCGCAAAAAACGATTAAAAATCTGTGAGAGGGGCGTGCTGAGACGTAGACAGTTCTTCAGCAGGCGCGGGCTGATTATATCGGGACCAGAAGCCTTATCGTGCTGAAGTTCTTTCAATGTGTTATAGACTTCTAATTCCGAAATTTCAATGGTTTGCAATATAGTAAGATTGGGGTCATCTTCGATTATGTCTGGGGTTTTACTGGGTCTATCTATAGAGGCAATGCTACAGAAGTAATTATTAAGCACTGTGGATTTTTCGTCATCTGACGAAACAACATTGCCCTGCCAAATCAGGGGAGGTACATTATCGTTCCTATTTTGTGTGAGGCGTTTGAATGTTTTCCACCACTTTCCGTCCGCCGTATTGGGATTTTTCAAAATTTCTTGTACTTTTAGTAGATGAATACTTTTGGCTGTTCTAACTTCGGATATTATTACGTTACGAGCTTTTCGATATTTAGTCCAAATGGTGGGGGTATTAAAGGTACTCAACCCGATAAAACTCCTCTCAATTACTATTTCAATGGCTTCGGGGGTCAAAAATATTTGATTCGAGTCGAGGAAGTCACCCATCAAAGCTCAGATTTGTTAGATATCGATTTTAGAAATCTATTATTTTTCATTATCGGGAATACTATCTGGCCCAGAACTCAGTCAACATTGCGTTAAAATTACCACTTGATTTTAGAGTTATCCATCCTTGTCTGTTTGAATAGATTTTGAGTACACATCCAGAGCAGATTACGGCAGTTATTAGTACTTATCTCGAGAATAATAACAAATTTCCAAAATCAATATCTAATAACTCTGAGCTTTGTTTGATGGGTTCCTCGACTCGAATCAAATATTTTTTACCCCCAAAGCCAAAGCAATAGTAATATAGGACCCTCTGATCGGATTGTTGTTGTTGGAATCTGTTGAGATGGGGACCCTCTTTACGGGTTGAGTACCTTTAACTCTTTTTGCTGTTTGGTGAATTCTTTTTCGTTGTCTATATTTAGATACTTAATCCGTGGATTCATCCATTCAGGCTCGACTCGGCTAAATGGTATTGTTCTATGTGGAATATATTTACGCATAAGTTCTGTTATTTTTTCAGTTAATGTACAACAAACATTTTCAATTGCTACATTACGGAAAGTTTTGGCCCATTCCGGTGATTGTATGCTCGTTCATGCTGGTGAAGTTTGCTTGATCATAGAGGTAGACAGTGCGTTTGTTATGTTTTTCGTGTCTGAGTGGGTCACATAAAGATATTTTGACGTAGACGGGGACATGGTAGCGGATCAAGTTACAGAAAAATGATTCTAGTATGCCACTTTCCTTTTTAAGACAGTTGTCATTGATAAGAATGACGTCTATGAGCGTTTCTGAATATTCAGTGAAATTTGTCGAGTCTTTGATAACTTGATCAAGAGTGAACTGGGTACATATAGAGGATACTTTTGTCTTTGCGAGATTGAATTGATTTTCATTCAGATCGCCACATATCACTATTTTATGAGTTGGATGAGCATTAGCTACATCACTAATATTTCCTTCTATGTCTTTCCAGCATTGGGTATTTGGTGGGCGATAAAATGTACCGACTAACACGTTTGGGCCATTCATTGAGATTTCGATCCATAAATTCTCTAAAGTTATTTTCTCTAAGTCCGCTCTTCGTTTAAATGCAAAGTTATTTTTAACATAAACTATTACACCACCTCCGACTGTGTCGGTTTTTCTATCTCTTCGTTCGGGTTCGTGGAAACCTCTTATGTATAGGTCATTTTGATCAGTTTTTTCACCTAGCCAGGACTCCGTAAAATCACACACATCGAAATTTTGTATCTCTATAGAGAGAACGTCAAGTTTTGGGATTATGCTCTGCACATTTAAGTGGAAAATAGATAACTCCGAATCAAGCCGAGTCCCAGGATTAGGTAAAATGTTGCCAGATATTATTAACAGCTGTCTGAGCCATGCTGGTATTCCAGTTATGTTCGTATATCTGGGTGTGTTTATTGGATTTCCAGTTCTATTAAATTTAGCATGGTGCATTGATATGTTAGTATAGTTCACAATCGACATGATAAGTAGTATGCGTACGGCTTTGATTTGGCTTGTGCCTTTAATTACTAGTTTTAAGAAATGGAGAAGTAATTTCGATGAATGCGAGTCAAAGCGCTCTTTACGTTTCGCATACCGCGCGCGGGAATAGAATGTGCCTACCCTCGAGCGGTAGTAGTTATCCAGGATCATGTTGTTTGGTTTGGTTTGGTTTGTGCACCGTATAACACATGAGTATATATATGGATGGCCGGTCTACTAACGTATTATACTTCCCGTTCCATGGGACGTTACTCCATAAATTATGATACTGCTTCCCAAACAGAACGAGGTATATTATATGATTACACTGGTGTAAATGTTTTCCATAGGCCTCAGTGCTAACGTTTTAGCGTTTACTGTTGGCTATATAAATATTGCTTTTTTTAATCTGAAAAATTGACATTTGGGGAAACTTTTTACACAAAAAAATCATATCTGTCTAGCAGGAAATTCGCCTTTAAATCTTGTGATTTCGTAACTAGTGTCAGAACCGCTTAAAAAAATACTGTCATATTTTCGACCACACCAAAAAATTCAAATTTCACTACAAAAGGTTAATTCCTGTGCCAATGGCTATTTTACCTATGAGAAACCATAGGGAAGAGGTGTGATGAGTTTTTTATGCAAAAAAGCACACAAGGCTATTGACCAATCAGGGCCCAGTGTCTATTTTATTCTCTCCTATACATTTGAAAAAATGTGTTCAAAAACAATATCACTTCTGTGGTTCTTTATTTATCACACACAATTTAACACCACCCCTTTAATACATTATGCATCAAAAAAGCACAATTTTCCACCACAAGTCATGTTCAGGCCCCATTTTAACACAGTTTTTGGGGTCTGGTATTGCAAACTTGGACCAGATATGGAAGACTGTACCAGATTCTTTCCATGGCAGAGATTCTGGTGATGTGAGGTCATTGAGTCCAGATCTGATCAACTGAGCATCAAGCACATGCCTTTATCAGCACATGGAAGACTAAAATATGACATTTTCAGGTATGTAAGGTTGATCCAAGATAACTGGATGTGGGTGCATATTGAATTAGTTGAACAAAGATATGCCCTCTTTGAAATGCTGAAGCATTTTCTTAAATATGTCCAAGTTTTAGTGCTATTAAGGGTCAGACGCACGTTTTGCCAAAATGTCCTGGTATTTCAAAATGTATTTTCTCTAAATCTATCAGGAATATCTTTGTGAAATTTTGTACAAGAGATTATTGTGGTACCATACATAAGAACCATTGGACATTTGGTTATTATAATCTCATTTACTTTACTTTTATGGCATGATTTTTGTTTAAATTTCACTGTGTTCAGGTACCGAGAACTACTGTAAAACAGATTTTTTTCGAAAGTGCATTTCATATATACATGATATCATATCTGAAGATCATGAGAGGAGACTTAATTTTTCTTGATTCATGAAATTAAATGATTATTTTCATTCAGTAAGACAACTACCATAAATATTTTTTTATTATTGAGAATTTTCATGTCATACTTGTTGGTCATTGACAAATTGGGCTCAGTTGAGTTCTGGGTCATGGGTTCATAACCAAGTTAAATCTGACCACCATATCTCTAAACACTGTGGCCTAATTTCTGTGGATTGCTCCCTGCTTGAGTGGACAGCACCACATTTGAACATTTGTTTTCATTGGGCTGGCATATTTGTGACTGCTTTATTTTTCATTATAATACATGGGGTATGATGCTATAATATGCAATTAAAAAGCTAACTCAACATTATGATACAAATGAAGCCTCCTCTCATGGATTCAAGACAATAAGCTATTTGATGGTTGACATGTTGTTTGAAATTATAATTTTTTCTGGCAGTACTCGGTACCTAAAGGGACAGAAACGAAACAAATATTTTCAACCTCTCAAATGTATTAAAATCCATTATTGTTATTGTCTCTTTATAATTGCTCTGATTCTATATATAATGAAAAATATCATATGTAAAATTCAAGATTTTGCACCAGATATATCCAGAGAAATTCTTTGTTGAAAATCACTTGCCATTTCTGGCTGGATTTACTGTGATTTATGCAAAACGTGCGTCTTCCCCTTAACCTTCAAACGGCCATACCCACCAGTGAAAATGACACACTTTTATTATATATATCTGTATATCACTGGCTATAAAATCCAAAATACGTGTTAGATTAGCTTCTTATAACAATTGGTATGTGTGTCATTGACATGCTCATCTCATGTTATGGGTCATTTGTATCATCATGTGACTATTACCACCTTGAAATTTTTTGAAAATACCTTGAAAAATTGACATTTTTTAAATGAAAACTCATTGGACTGAAAGACCAGGCTGTGAAAAATGCAATAAAATACTTTAAAGTGCATATATATGTTTATTCTCTCCTCCAATATACATGGTACAGAGACAGATTACAATAACAATACCTATCCCCTGTCACGTGCGGATAACAATTTATATTAAATGGTAATGCATATTTACTTAAAATGTACGTTAGTTTTAGACGATTCGTTGCATGTACTTCATAAAATTTGCATGTGTGTGTTATCAGGACGTGCCAGGGGATTTGACAAAAAAGCATAAGGAGTGTAAGTGTATCGGTTTTGACATGTTTCAGGATGCCTCCCGACTCTCAGGAATCAAAAATGCTAAAAAGCTCATTTTCCCCTTTATGTTACACTGGTGTAAATGTTTTCCATAGGCCTCAGTGCTAACGTTTTAGCGTATGCTGTTGGCTATATAAATATTGGGTCCACATTTTGTTTTAAATCTCAAAGAAATGGACCATAGAAAACATTTTCTGAACTATGCGCAATTGTAAATATACACATCTCGATTCGGGACGTAACTATCGGCGATAAACCAACGCAAATGATTTCGCCATCGAAAGTCATTGCATTTAATTAATATATACGAATGACGGTGTGTGTTGTACATTTGGATTAATATTCTTAAAAATAACTATTTTGAGCAAGATTATTCTCCATTTCTATGTGATCACCCTTTCGGAGTGTTTCACATAACTTGAATCCACACTTGCGAAGTCTCTCGAGTCTCGATGTCTCCATTTACGGTTGTGTGTACGGCATATATATCAAGTAAACACCATGGCCTGGATGCGGAGAGCGTTCGTCAAATCGAGTATCTGTGGTCTAAGTGAATTTATAATGTTCGGTTATAAAAGCATGATATACTTTTTTATACCGGCTATGTTTGGTAATTTTTTTTTGAATTGACTAAAATGGGTAATACTAGTTTATAATTCATGATTTAAAAAATTGCCATTATATATAGGATGTTTTTCTGGGACAAAAGCGAAAACGTCATATCCTTCAGCACAAGAAACGAGTAAAATTTTTGTAACAGTGTAAGACACAGAACATAGGTTAACTCAGACCACCGATAACTAGATGAGTATCTACATTTATTAATTAACTACAGGTTATCGGCCGCAATAAGAAGAACGCAGCCCGCGTCACAAGTAAAAAAAAGTCGGCCAATAAGTATAAAACGCGGCCAATAAGTAACAAAAAGTCGGCCAATAGGTAGAAAACGCGGCCAATAAGTCAAGGTAACGTAAATGACGTCATACGTAATTAGCTCGATCGGCAAAAAATATTGGGTCGACGGAAGATATATTGCAGTTGATTTCGGATGAATTACGGACAGACACTGTTTTGGGGAGTAAATATACATGTACGTGGATGAACTTCATGTATCATTATCAATATCATTCCCAGTGGAAATTGACAGTACTGTGAGATCTCTGCAAGTTCTTCACAAAGTTCACAAGAATAAAAATTGCTGGAATAATTGTTAATTTAACAAAACACACAATGGTATATCTATGTTAATATATTCATCATGTGAAACAATTATTGCCATTGTTGCTAATTAATAAAATACTTATTAATTGGTTGTTTCCACATTGACCGAATTATGAGGCCTTGGTATGTCGTATTAGCATTCGGCCTCAGGCCAATACGACAGACCTCGGCCCCACAACTCGGCCAATATGGAAACAACCAATTAATAACATATAATATGCCTATAACGGCGCACTTTTAAATGTCTGACTGTGAACGTGTCAAAATATATGACAGATAGACCTATTCATGAGAGTATTCTGACTACATATATATATACTGTGTCAGCAAAAGACATCAAAATCAAGGTATATCTAAAACATTTGAACATTATTACACTAGGCTTGTAGTATACACTCAAAACGTAGCAACAGCATTCACACGGGGATGCAAGTGGTACGTTTGTACACAGTGTTGTTTGTATGACTACATATTCGAGTGGTTATCTCGGACAATTCCTCGAAGAGGATTCATGGTTCTTATAACATACGTTTCTGCAACAATTGTTTGTTGAAATTTCTACCACATACAGAGCATTCTTGAACACCATGGAACATCACCCAAAATGGGAATTTCAATCAATTTCGGCCATTTTGATGGTCATCTTAGAAGGTTTCGAAGTCACTAATAATAATGATAGTTTTATATAGCGCTTAACCAATTGCAATTAATTGTTCTAGGACGCTAATGGCAATGATTAACCTGACGATCGTTGACACCCATTAACCATCTAATGCTCCCCGGGGACAGGCATGGGGTATAGCCACAATTGTGGCTAGCATACTAACAAGATCTTTCACTGTTCATAACCAGGTACCATTTCAACGCATGAGTGGTGCGAAGCAGACACAATAGGAGCTAGACCCCGAAGCCACGACAAATAGTTTTCATGGCTGGCTCAACCGATTTTCGTGGCTGGTTAGCTAGCTAAGCCGGCTCAGTCACGACGTTCGTGGCTGACGAAATATGGCGGCTCAGTCGGCTGAGATGTTATCATTCAGCGTATTTCCGTTTCCGAAATGTTCCTAATCCCCTGTTATCGGTTATAGATGCCGTTTTTTTAGCGTTTGTGGTGAACCCGTAGAATTCCAGACCACACGTAATCTTTTGATGTTGGGATTTTCCATTACGGCGAAATTCACGAAGGACTGGCATGGATATACTATGTAGTTTCCCATCTAATCGGTATAAGTAGTTACATTGGGACTTCTGTCGACCCACCCGAAATGTGCAGTGACGAATCGTACAAAAACACTCCTTCAGCATTCCAAAATGTCATTGAATTTGATATAAGTGACAGCAATGTGTTCCCTCCTAATATCTTAGAATGCCATTTTCATATCTTAACCGAAATTTCGTATCTCAGAACCTTCATCGCAAGAAACAATAGCATCATGCAAATCGATGTCGATCTAGACTTCATTCCCAGTCTGGAGAATTTAGACTTACGTGGGAACACCATTACCCATTTGAGATCTACTATATTCAAAGGCCTACCCAAAATACGAAGAATAAATTTGGCGAACAATCGACTGGGAAGAGATGAAAGCGATTCGTTACAGTATTTGTTTATTCACTCGAAGAACTTGGAACATATTGACCTGTCTGCAAACAGCATAAGACGTCTGTCGAGCGGCATGTTTACAAACAACTACAAGCTGAAGTCACTTATTCTGTCCTATAATAACCTGGAAATATTCTCACTTAAGTTGACCAACATGCAAGAGTTATCTTTCGTGGACTTGAGTGGAAACAGAATCATGGTAATCAGTGACATCACCATGGCAGACGTCACTTATATGATGAATGCGATGAGTCACCCGCTTATAGATCTCCATGACAACGACCTTGTGTGTTCTTGTGAATCAAAACAATTTGTGTCTCGACTTCAAAGACTTCATTCGGCATTCATAGACTGGGAAACAATGTCATGCTTATTTCAAGGCATCGAAGTCTACCTCACCGATGTGAAACCAGAAGATCTTCAAATTCTTTGTTTGGACTTTCTGTGGAAGATAATTCTTCCATGTGTTTTAACCATCGGTTTAGTGGTTTTATTGGCATATTCGTGTTACCGCAAGCGACTATACTTCATTAGGGTATATATACGCTTCCGGTTTTGGCTTATTAATAGGAAGAGAAAGGTACACTTAGATGCTGTTGATCGCATTTTCGTGGCATACTGCCATCACGATAAGGACTTCGTTGTGAGTACTATGTTTCCGAAAGTAAATCCAATACTAATGAGATTACTTGGAACAGAAACTGATGTCCTATATGTAGGCGACAAACACTTTGCGGTCGGTAGTGATATTACCACGGAAATAGTAACTGCAATACTAACATGCAGATGCACTGTCGTCGTTGTCACTGAAAACTTCATTGATAGTCCGTGGATAACACTGGAGACAGGATTTACTTGGATTCACAACAAGCCAATAATTCCGATATATTTGGAAAAAATTGAGAAAAAACGTTTGCCTGGCGTGCTGCGGTATTACTATGACAAGAAAATTAGGTTACTGTATCCAAACGATGGGAGTCCAGAAAATGAAGAACTGTTCTGGCAGTCTTTTTTGGCAAGCTTGTCGAATGTGTTTGGGAAACAAATAGAACGACCAGATACAGTGAACGAACCAGCGCCTAGCATATCTGACTATGACTATGTCGAACAAAGGGAGATATGTGGGTGATTCGTTCTGTTATGTGAAAGACACCTACAGAACCCTACAGTTGAAACTATCATGTTACTACC
This sequence comes from Siphonodentalium dalli, assembly GCA_032622095.1. NCBI lineage: Eukaryota > Metazoa > Mollusca > Scaphopoda > Gadilida > Siphonodentaliidae > Siphonodentalium > Siphonodentalium dalli. The sequence goes on from CP136063.1 coordinate 70,091,822, forward strand.
TGTATTGCTAAGACTATTCTAATTAGCCAGTTTCAACAACAGTTACATGTTACGTGCGATGCCATTGCCAACGGAGGTCACATGGCTCATGCGATAATTTCGTCTGAAGGTACCATGATCAAACTGCTTAGAATTTTGTGTCCAATGTGCATGTATTTAATTTCAATAACCCAACATTCTGGTCACTGAATGAGCAATACACAGCGCATGCAGAGATTTGCCTGCATGAAAATAATTAAATTTGTTTGAAGCCATTTATGCGTATCATTGGTCGCACTATGGCAGCTTGTTCTCGCCATCGACCATTACTTTCAGTTCCTGATGTAATTACCATTTACACTACACTGTGTGGCATGCTGGAACTATACCAAAATTATATAAATGTATTTTATTCAAAATTTGTTCAGTTGTATATCAAGCAGAGTCAATTCCCGAGGAATAGTTTCCAGCGAGTTTCCGGTTGTACATGTATTTTATACATATATACCATGGGCTGATAATTCAAAGCTGTCATTGCTGTGCTATAAGTTCGGTCGATGTTAGAAGTTTATGTGTTCATAAACACATTTAGCAAATGTTCTGGCCTCGGGAGTTGCGCATTTTCGAGGTCAGAGCAAGCGTTTATTTGAAAAACAAAATACCCCGCTGACGCACGCGGTTCGTTTCATCATGCTATTCCGTGATATTTATAAACCGAATTTCATCAGTAATATCAATCGTCGACAAATAACTATCTATTATAAATAGATTCTTCCCTAAACAATCAGCACTTTACCAGGAAGTTATACCAATAATAAACCAGATAATTTCAGATCACGGAACAAAATAAAGTCACATAAAACAAAATTCATTCATATTTATATAAACTCAAAACTCAAGGGGAGTCACTCTATTGTTCATATCGCAAATACGAGAAACAAAATATTGGACAATAATTTTATAAATATAACTCGATATTTCCTTCAGACATTATAACGTCTTGTGAGTCTATTCGTTGAACCAACGTCGTGTGGTATCAATTATATGTTTTATCTCGCTCCGCTCGAACGAACATACAATATTTACTAAGTAACATATCCACTGTCGGATACCCGTTTAGGTTCGGACATTCCAAGATGGTGGCGCCCACTAAAGCAGATAAACGGTAAGTGTATATATTGTCTCCAAACAGCAATCAACGACATCTTTCGGTGATACACCTTGAAACAGTTATGTAGAAATTTGTATGCCCAACACATACGTAACACGCCTTTCGCATGACAGGCATGTGAATTGTTGTATTTGGCGTGTCAAGTCGTCATAATTTTTCGAAATTTTATCGAGGCGGCGAAATGTTCGCTCTTTCGTATTTTTCTGGCCCTGGGCTCATGCATCCGCAAATTTATGTATTGTTGTGGGTAGATTAGGTCACCACACATCTTCGGAATGCAAAACCGGCGATATTTTTATTGTCTAACTCCGAAAAACGACCTTTGAAAATTTCAAAATGTTCAGGTTCGGATTCGCAACATTCGCGATTATTTTGTTCAGGTTCAGACACAATTTTTGTTCAGGTTCGGACAAATTTGGTTCAGGTTCGGACGCATCAAAAACTTCGCATAAAAATGACACGCCGGGGTACAGTCGCGTTCTTATTGCGTTTTTGTGCATTTGGTTATCTTCCATTCGTAAAAGAAACGATAAATGGGGAACACGAGGGCATGGTTTTAGCCCACTCGTGAATAATTTGGGCGGACTTTCTTATTTTATGCGTGTGAGATGTATGCAATCACGTGATTCCCCTCCACATCCACATACGATGCCACGAAGGTCGCCGCACGTAGATGAGCAGATAACTGTCCATAATATAAGTTACACGGCTTTTTGATGGGGGTACTGTGTGTATATGCCCCGGTAGATGCTCGTATCCCCCGAGGCGATCCCCCCTCAACAAGCCGTGTAATGGTGTATTTACCCCCAGTCTCTATTAACAATATATTCCCAGACATAAAGCGCAGAAACGAGCCACGAACAGTAACTCTATTTTATTAGACTGCTTATACGATGAATGTGATTATATAGCTGTTCCCACAATTTGCCCATAAATACTTGCTGATAGATAGACAATATATACCATGTTTTGTATCAATAGTTGGATGATATATTTGGGTATTCACACGAAACATATTCTTTTCAATATAAGCCTTATGTGTTTTGCCTCATTTCTAAATATTGAATCCAGTTACAAGTTAACCATTTGTCACAGGACTATTACGCAGGACTATTAATTAGAGCCCGAACATGTTGCGTTCGATTCAGCACTATGCGAACATAGAGAATACCTATGGTTTGCCGAATAATACCTGCAATATGCGAATCTTCACGAGCGGCGATATTTCAGGAATATATTATTCGAGAAACCATATGTGTTCTCTTTATGTTATGCTTATGGTAAGCAATTCTGCAAAACTACAAGTATTTGTTTATCGAAACAAGAATTTAGACGCCGAAGTAGCGAAACTTATGCAAACAATATCAGCTGTTCCGTTGGCAAATTAAGCATCTCTAATTTTGGTGGAAAATTTCCTTCATGCGCTTAAGAGAATAGTGCCTACCCAATGGTTAAATATTACACACAGAAACCCAATTAACAAATAACTGAATACGTAATAAAACGGGATCATTTGTTTTTCTTTAGAACTTATCGCAGTAATAAACTATTTTCAGTCTTCCGCGGAATTTCGCGTAGTTCCATTGATAATATATTACACGCGTCAATAATTGTGTACCCGTTTTTAAACAGAAGTATCTACAGTAAGATAACGTTTGAAAATTATTATCCATGCCAAGGTCCTGACGAAAGAGAGCGCATCGTTTGTCATTTAAAATTACAGCTATTTCATAGGGAAACATATATAACAAACAACGCTTGTCCCCACACCCGGTTGTAACTAACAATCTGATTAATAACAACGTCACGTTTAAATCATGCACCATGTCCCCGTAACTCTTGGCAGTGGGCGTATAAAAGCAAGTGAAACATCGTGGTTATGAATTACCCTTGAACTAGCAGTTTCACCAATCGTAACATTGTTCTAGCGCACTGAGCTTAATTGACGTCACCTAAAACAGGATCGATAGGTCTGCTACTGAATTAATCTTATTGCATGGTGCTGATTGGTGTGATAAGCTATGAAAAGCACACCACATGGTAGCTATTGATGTGGGACAAAATCGTTAACTCCGCCAACATCGTGGGATACTACGAGATTTAATACCCGAATGTCTCTTTTTGAAACCCCTTGGCTCCGCCTCGGGGTTCAAAATCGAGAACCAGGTATTAAATATCCATGTATCCCCGATATTTCAGAAGATAAGTAATAATACCACTGTTGCTCATATGTAAAATGTAATAATTCCCACTAGCTGGTTTATAGTAGACATTGCTCGAGAATATTCAACTGTGGCTTTTATCCAATTAATTCTGATTAATTCGGAGAATTTACCACCTATATTTGGAAATTTCAGCTGACATATTATATATAACAAATTAACAATGCATGTTCGGTAATAACACACACAATAAGATCGCGACTGCACCTCGGCATGTCTTTTATAGGTAAGGTTTTGATGCGTCCGAACCTGAACTAAAATTGTCCGAACCTGAACCAAATTTGTCCGAACCTGAACAAAAATTGTGTCTGAACCTGAACAAAATCATCGCGAATGTTGCGAATCCGAACCTGAACATTTTGAAATTTTCAAAGGTCGTTTTTCGGAGTTAGACAATAAAAATATCGCCGGTTTTGCATTCCGAAGATGTGTGGTGACCTAATTTACCCACAACAATACATAAATTTGCGGATGCATGAGCCCAGGGCCAGAAAAATACGAAAAAGCGAACATTTCGCCGCCTCGATAAAATTTCGAAAAATTATGACGACTTGACACGCCAAGTACAACAATTCACATGCCTGTCATGCGAAAGGCGTGTTACGTATGTATTGGGCATACAAATTCCTACATAACTGTTGCAATGTGTATCACCGAAAGATGTCGTTGATTGCTGCTTGGAGAAAATATATACACTTACCGTTTATCTGCTTTAGTGGGCGCCGCCATCTTGGAATGTCCGAACCTAAACGGGTATCCGACAGTGATATCTACAAATGAGATCTTATATGTTTATCTAGAAAAAAAAGACTCAGGCCATCCTGGGCTGGCCCCTATCATAGTACACATGAATACATATGGAAACGCCAAAAGCAATGAACAGATGGCAAATGAAACAACGTTAACGTTCATTTAGATGTTAAACGAACAATTACCAGTAAGTTACATGTAAGTATATGTTATTTCCCGAGCTGTCGGGCATTCTGAACAATAATTCAACGAGGCGGAGTCGAGTTAATTATTGTTCCGAATGCCCGTCAGCGAGGGGAAAATCTTTCTTAATCCACAGAAATACCAGTAATAAATCCACATACATCGCGTCCAATACCACAAAAGTTCTAGAAAAATTAAGTTCGATCATATAGTACAGGGGATGTAAAATATTGAGCCATAAACCCAAGATATATACAATCGGGAGATGTAGCGGATATGTGGTACAATTCCATGTTACAGAACTGCAACAAAGATGCAACTGAGCAAAGTTACATTAAATGCCAAATAATTTTCAACTCTCATTAATTTTGTAAAATAAAATATTGATTTTTGGTACATTTTACTATTGCCATATATATACATCTATATTTATCTGTCTTCTTATTTTTCTGCTTCTTCTGCTTCTTCTCCTTCTTCGGTCTTCTTTTATGTTTATGTTTATAAATCACACTTAGCACTTTGTAAATATTGCACATCTCACCAGTAACACGTGAACTCATGTCTTAGAGATTAAAGCATAGCGGCATAGCATAGCATAGCATAGCATAGCAGGGTGAAGTTGGCTTAGATATATTTGTTTCTACTAATTTGGTACACATTAAACGGGGAATCTTGAAATATAAACATGTATAGTGGTTTAACATGACCCACATGATAACATGATGCATCACATACTGTTTGTATTGGCAGAGGGGCTCCACAAGTTGACAAGACGTGTGCCCCGATCCCTTCTGTATTATTATATGAAAATAAAATATATTTCAAGTCATGCATCTCACACAGTGTTTGGTTTGATGTAAACAGTATTTATTCCATATAATTCAATACAATATATGTTACAAAATGTGAATCATGAATATGGGTTTATGGAGGGGATCCGACATCAAGCATTAAGCTTATGGGGGTCGTTTCCGATTACGTGTGAATAGGCCCACATTGTGAGAAGGATAACATACTAATAGGTAGTTAAGTTCATACTAATTTTAGAAGATCAATGTTGGTATATATGTTATTTAGCTACTCACAGTGTGGGCTGGATCGATAGATATATCAAAATGAGATTTTTTCTTCTTATGGAATAATAGAAAGAAATTGAGTGAAAATAGATTTAGTATAGCGGAACGAAGTATAGATCGGTATAGACAAGAGTGTGAGGTGACATATCAAACGTTTGTGAGTCTGATATGCAGTATAGGGAGGGGATATGGGGAGTGTAAATGATAAGCTATTGCTTTTAATTTCTGCACTAATTTTGTGTTCTGGCCACTATCGATTGGATTTGTACGAATATATAATAGCATCAACATTAATATTTATATTTCTCACGCGATTTTTGACGATATGCATCGATTTGATAACTGTTAGATGATATGCCTGTTCGTGGTTCAAGCGGAAGTCCTTGGTTTGTGGTCAAGATTTATTTAAATCTTTTTGTACGAATAATGTACTTCTGAACTTCTCGGAAAATCGTTATGTTATCTTCCTGAGACAGTTCATTAGACCATGTAGAAGTATATTGGTGGTAATGTTACATATATCAGATACTTCGTTCATAAATGACAGTCGCTGTGCATTGTATGATTGGCATTCAATTAAATAATGTTCTGTGTCCTCTACTTCACCACAGGTACACTTGGGTTGGTCGGCAATGATGTTAAAATATTTGTGGTAATTCAGATTGCTACAATTTAATCTGAGGCGGGCATGCAAAATTTGCGCTTCACGCGTGTTAGCGTGGTATAACCATTTAGGGGTCATCTGTCGTTTTGGTTCCAGAGAATTTGAGAAAGTTGCCAGTGAGTCCATGGCTACCTTGTTCGTATCTAGGTTGTTCCACAAAAATTTTGTTGATGGGAGAAACGATTTTTTGTAATATTCATAGTCAAAACTAGGGACCATAAGCATGCTAGACTGTCTATTTTCACGTTGTGATATCTGTCCGTGAGTAGGGGGAACTAGGTTTCTGAGATAGACAGGTGGTTGACCTTTCACCATTTTATAAAATAATTTTAGTTTATATTTTTTCCGTCGTGATTTAAGGGTTTCCCAACTTGTTTCTCTAAGAAGAGATACATTACTGACAGACCTAGTCGCGCCTGTCACAATACGAGCTGCCTCGTATTGTATATCTTCGATGTTGTCAGATTCTTGCTGGCTACAACCATCCCAGATAACACAAGAATATTCGAGGATTTACCTTATCATTGTAAAATAACATTTTTCGAGAGCGGCTCTGTCGAGATAGAATCGATATTTTCTCAAGAGGGAAATGCGGTTTTCATCACTTGTTCAATATGGGGTCCCCAGTTTCCTGTTTTACTCAAAGTAACTCCAATATGTTTATGGGTATCTACTTCTTCAATAGGCTGTTGGTTCATGAACAGCGTTGGGCGAACAAGCTTCGTACGTTTCCGAGTGCATGTCAATGCTTCTGTTTTTAGAGCATTAAACTTGACAAGCCATTTAGAGGACCACGATTCTAGTCTATTGATATCATGCTGTAAAATAGTCGCTCCTATGTTTGGGTCGTCGATGACAAGTGCGAGTGAAGTGTCGTCGGCGAAAAGCCGAATGGCACATGCCTTATTTTCAACTATGTCATTGATAAAGACAAGAAATAGTACTGGCCCCAGGACCGATCATTGGGGCACTCCCGCTGTTATATTTCCCCATGCAGATTGGCCAGAGGTTAAAACAACACGTTGCTGGTGGTCCTATAGATACGATCTGAACCATTGCAGTAAATTATTGCGGATTCCTACAGAATGAAGTTTAAAGAGTAGGCCTTCGTGCCAAACTTTGTCGAAAGCTTTGCTGATATCGAAAAATAGTAACCGTACATCGTGTCCCTGTTCTATGATCTACTAAGATTGTCATATATGCCACATAATTGATATGAAGTTGAATCGGCCGGCACGAATCCTGACTGATGTTTGGTTAAAATGTTGTTCATCTGGAGGTGAGTCATGAAGTGTTTAGTAATACATTTTTCAAACAACTTACTGAGGCAGCTTAGTAGTGAGATTGGGCGATAGTTTTCAGGATTACTACGATCTCCTTTCTTGTGTATGGGGACAACGTTTACTCGTTTCCACTCAGGCGGAAAATATGATTCGCGCAAAAAACGATTAAAAATCTGTGAGAGGGGCGTGCTGAGACGTAGGCAGTTCTTCAGCAGGCGCGGGCTGATTATATCGGGACCAGAAGCCTTATCGTGCTGAAGTTCTTTCAATGTGTTATAGACTTCTAATTCCGAAATTTCAATGGTTTGCAATATAGTAAGATTGGGGTCATCTTCGATTATGTCTGGGGTTTTACTGGGTCTATCTATAGAGGCAATGCTACAGAAGTAATTATTAAGCACTGTGGATTTTTCGTCATCTGACGAAACAACATTGCCCTGCCAAATCAGGGGAGGTACATTATCGTTCCTATTTTGTGTGAGGCGTTTGAATGTTTTCCACCACTTGCCGTCCGCCGTATTGGGAATTTTTCAAAATTTCTTGTACTTTTAGTAGATGAATACTTTTGGCTGTTCTAACTTCGGATATTATTACGTTACGAGCTTTTCGATATTTAGTCCAAATGGTGGGGGTATTAACTCTTTTTGCTGTTTGGTGAATTCTTTTTCGTTGTCTATATTTAGATACTTAATCCGTGGATTCATCCATTCAGGCTCGACTCGGCTAAATGGTATTGTTCTATGTGGAATATATTTACGCATAAGTTCTGTTATTTTTTCAGTTAATGTACAACAAACATTTTCAATTGCTACATTACGGAAAGTTTTGGCCCATTCCGGTGATTGTATGCTCGTTCATGCTGGTGAAGTTTGCTTGATCATAGAGGTAGACAGTGCGTTTGTTATGTTTTTCGTGTCTGAGTGGGTCACATAAAGATATTTTGACGTAGACGGGGACATGGTAGCGGATCAAGTTACAGAAAAAGGATTCTAGTGTGCCACTTTCCTTTTTAAGACAGTTGTCATTGATAAGAATGACGTCTATGAGCGTTTCTGAATATTCAGTGAAATTTGTCGAGTCTTTGATAACTTGATCAAGAGTGAACTGGGTACATATAGAGGATACTTTTGTCTTTGCGAGATTGAATTGATTTTCATTCAGATCGCCACATATCACTATTTTATGAGTTGGATGAGCATTAGCTACATCACTAATATTTCCTTCTATGTCTTTCCAGCATTTGGTATTTGGTGGGCGATAAAATGTACCGACTAACACGTTTGGGCCATTCATTGAGATTTCGATCCATATATTCTCTAAAGTTATTTTCTCTAAGTCCGCTCTTCGTTTAAATGCAAAGTTATTTTTAACATAAACTATTACACCACCTCCGACTGTGTCGGTTTTTCTATCTCTTCGTTCGGGTTCGTGGAAACCTCTTATGAATAGGTCATTTTGATCAGTTTTTTCACCTAGCCAGGACTCCGTAAAATCACACACATCGAAATTTTGTATCTATATAGAGAGAACGTCAAGTTTTGGGATTATGCTCTGCACATTTAAGTGGAAAATTGATAACTCCGAATCAAGCCGAGGCCCAGGATTAGGTAAAATGTTGCCAGATATTATTAACAGCTGTCTGAACCATGCTGGTATTCCAGTTATGTTCCTATATCTGGGTGTGTTTATTGGATTTCCAGTTCTATTAAATTTAGCATGGTGCATTGATATGTTAGTATAGTTCACAATCGACATGATAAGTAGTATGATACGGCTTTGATTTGGCTTGTGCCTTTAATTACTAGTTTTAAGAAATGGAGAAGTAATTTCGATGAATGCGAGTCAAAGCGCTCTTTACGTTTCGCATACCGCGCGCGGGAATAGAATGTGCCTACCCTCGAGCGGTAGTAGTTATCCAGGATCATGTTGTTTGGTTTGGTTTGGTTTGTGCACCGTATAACACATGAGTATATATATGGATGGCCGGTCTACTAACGTATTATACTTCCCGTTCCATGGGACGTTACTCCATAAATTATGATACTGCTTCCCAAACAGAACGAGGTATATTATATGATTACACTGGTGTAAATGTTTTCCATAGGTCTCAGTGCTAACGTTTTAGCGTTTACTGTTGGCTATATAAATATTGCTTTTTTTAATCTGAAAAAATTGACATTTGGGGAAACTTTTTACACAAAAAAATCATATCTGTCTAGCAGGAAATTCGCCTTTAAATCTTGTGATTTCGTAACTAGTGTCAGATCCGCTTAAAAAAATACTGTCATATTTTAGACCACACCAAAAAATTCAAACTTCACTACAAAAGGTTAATTCCTGTGCCAATGGCTATTTTACCTATGAGAAACCATAGGGAAGAGGTGTGATGAGTTTTTTATGCAAAAAAGCACACAATGCTATTGACCAATCAGGGCCCAGTGTCTATTTTATTCTCTCCTATACATTCCTCCCGCACCCGCTAGATGTCACTCCGAACCCTATTTACACCAGTGTAACCTAAAGCAATAGCCCGCTTTTCGCGAAATAATTGTAACTCCCTACATTTCTTCAGAAGTACCAATCAATGGAAAAAATGTGTTCAAAAACAATATCACTTCTGTGGTTCTTTATTTATCACACACAATTTAACACCACCCCTTTAATACATTATGCATCAAAAAAGCACAATTTTCCACCACAAGTCATGTTCAGGCCCCATTTTAACACAGTTTTTGGGGTCTGGTATTGCAAACTTGGACCAGATATGGAAGACTGTACCAGATTCTTTCCATGACAGAGATTCTGGTGATGTGAGGTCATTGAGTCCAGATCTGATCAACTGAGCATCAAGCACATGCCTTTATCAGCACATGGAAGACTAAAATATGACATTTTCAGGTATGTAAGGTTGATCCAAGATAACTGGATGTGGGTGCATATTGAATTAGTTGAACAAAGATATGCCCTCTTTGAAATGCTGAAGCATTTTCTTAAATATGTCCAAGTTTTAGTGCTATTAAGGGTCAGACGCACGTTTTGCCAAAATGTCCTGGTATTTCAAAATGTATTTTCTCTAAATCTATCAGGAATATCTTTGTGAAATTTTGTACAAGAGATTATTGTGGTACCATACATAAGAACCATTGGACATTTGGTTATTATAATCTCATTTACTTTACTTTTATGGCATGATTTTTGTTTAAATTTCACTGTGTTCAGGTACCGAGAACTACTGTAAAACAGATTTTTTTCGAAAGTGCATTTCATATATACATGATATCATATCTGAAGATCATGAGAGGAGACTTAATTTTTCTTGATTCATGAAATTAAATGATTATTTTCATTCAGTAAGACAACTACCATAAATATTTTTTTATTATTGAGAATTTTCATGTCGTACTTGTTGGTCATTGAAAATTTGGGCTCAGTTGAGTTCTGGGTCATGGGTTCATAACCAAGTTAAATCTGACCACCATATCTCTTAACACTGTGGCCTAATTTCTGTTGATTGCTCCCTGCTTGAGTGGACAGCACCACATTTGAACATTTGTTTTCATTGGGCTGGCATATTTGTGACTGCTTTATTTTTCATTATAATACATGAGGTATGATGCTATAATATGCAATTAAAAAGCTAACTCAACATTATGATACAATTGAAGCCTCCTCTCATGGATTTAAGATAATAAGCTATTTGATGGTTGACATGTTGTTTGAAATTATAAATTTTTCTGGCAGTACTCGGTACCTAAAGGGACAGAAACGAAACAAATATTTTCAACCTCTCAAATGTATTAAAATCCATTATTGTTATTGTCTCTTTATAATTGCTCTGATTCTATATATAATGAAAAATATCATATGTAAAATTCAAGATTTTGCACCAGATATATCCAGAGAAATTCTTTGTTGAAAATCACTTGCCATTTCTGGCTGGATTTACTGTGATTTATGCAAAACGTGCGTCTCCCCCTTAACCTTCAAACGGCCATACCCACCAGTGAAAATGACACACTTTTATTATATATATCTGTATATCACTGGCTATAAAATCCAAAATACGTGTTAGATTAGCTTCTTATAACAATTGGTATGTGTGTCATTGACATGCTCATCTCATGTTATGGGTCATTTGTATCATCATGTGACTATTACCACCTTGAAATGTTTTGAAAATACCTTGAAAAATTGGCATTTTTTAAATGAAAACTCATACTATTGTTTTGGCCGATGTAAGTGAAATAATACACCAGCAGCAAGCATAGCCACACCATGCATGGGAGATTCATTGGACTGAAAGACCAGGCTGTGAAAAATGCAATAAAATACTTTAAAGTGCATATATATGTTTATTCTCTCCTCCAATATACATGGTACAGAGACAGATTACAATAACAATACCTATCCCCTGTCACGTGCGGATAACAATTTATATTAAATGGTAATGCATATTTACTTAAAATGTACGTTAGTTTTAGACGATTCGTTGCATGTACTTAATAAAATTTGCATCTGTGTGTTATCAGGACGTGACAGGGGATTTGACAAAAAAGCATAAGGAGTGTAAGTGTATCGGTTTTGACATGTTTCAGGCTGCCTCCCGACTCTCAGGAATCAAAAATGCCAAAAAGCTCATTTTCCCCTTTATGTTACACTGGTGTAAATGTTTTCCATAGGCCTCAGTGCTAACGTTTTAGCGTATGCTGTTGGCTATATAAATATTGGGTCCACATTTTGTTTTAAATCTCAAAGAAATGGACCATAGAAAACATTTTCTGAACTATGCGCAATTGTAAATATACACATCTCGATTCGGGACGTAACTATCGGCGATAAACCAACGCAAATGATTTCGCCATCGAAAGTCATTGCATTTAATTAATATATACGAATGACGGTGTGTGTTGTACATTTGGATTAATATTCTTAAAAATAACTATTTTAAGCAAGATTATTCTCCATTTCTATGTGATCACCCTTTCGGAGTGTTTCACATAACTTTAATCCACACATGCGAAGTCTCTCGAGTCTCGATGTCTCCATTTACGGTTGTGTGTACGGCATATATATCAAGTAAACACCATGGCCTGGATGCGGAGAGCGTTCGTCAAATCGAGTATCTGTGGTCTAAGTGAATTTATAATGTTCGGTTATAAAAGCATGATATACTTTTTTATACCGGCTATGTTTGGTAATTTTTTTTTGAATTGACTAAAATGGGTAATACTAGTTTATAATTCATGATTTAAAAAATTGCCGTTATATATAGGATGTTTTTCTGGGACAAAAGCGAAAACGTCATATCCTTCAGCACAAGAAACGAGCAAAATTTTTGTAACAGTGTAAGACACAGAACATAGGTTAACTCAGACCACCGATAACTAGATGAGTATCTACATTTATTAATTAACTACAGGTTATCGGCCGCAATAAGTAGAACGCAGCCCGCGTCACAAGTAAAAAAAAGTCGGCCAATAAGTATAAAACGCGGCCAATAAGTAACAAAAAGTCGGCCAATAGGTAGAAAAAGCGGCCAATAAGTCAAGGTAACGTAAATGACGTCATACGTAATTAGCTCGATCGGCAAAAAATATTGGGTCGACGGAAGATATATTGCAGTTGATTTCGGATGAATTACGGACAGACACTGTTTTGGGGAGTAAATATACATGTACGTGGATGAACTTCATGTATCATTATCAATATCATTCCCAGTGGAAATTGACAGTACTGTGAAATCTCTGCAAGTTCTTCACAAAGTTCACAAGAATAAAAATTGCTGGAATAATTGTTAATTTAACAAAACACACAATGGTATATCTATGTTAATATATTCATCATGTGAAACAATTATTGCCATTGTTGCTAATTAATAAAATACTTATTAATTGGTTGTTTCCACATTGACCGAATTATGAGGCCTTGGTATGTCGTATTAGCATTCGGCCTCAGGCCAATACGACATACCTCGGCCCCACAACTCGGCCAATATGGAAACAACCAATTAATAACATATAATATGCCTATAACGGCGCACTTTTAAATGTCTGACTGTGAACGTGTCAAAATATATGACAGATAGACCTATTCATGAGAGTATTCTGACTACATATATATATACTGTGTCAGCAAAAGACATCAAAATCAAGGTATATCTAAAACATTTGAACATTATTACACTAGGCTTGTAGTATACACTCAAAACGTAGCAACAGCATTCACACGGGGATGCAAGTGGTACGTTTGTACACAGTGTTGTTTGTATGACTACATATTCGAGTGGTTATCTCGGACAATTCCTCGAAGAGGATTCATGGTTCTTATAACATACGTTTCTGCAACAATTGTTTGTTGAAATTTCTACCACATACAGAGCATTCTTGAACACCATGGAACATCACCCAAAATGGGAATTTCAATCAATTTCGGCCATTTTGATGGTCATCTTAGAAGGTTTCGAAGTCACTAATAATAATGATAGTTTTATATAGCGCTTAACCAATTGCAATTAATTGTTCTAGGACGCTAATGGCAATGATTAACCTGACGATCGTTGACACCCATTAACCATCTAATGCTCCCCGGGGACAGGCATGGGGTATAGCCACAATTGTGGCTAGCATACTAACAAGATCTTTCACTGTTCATAACCAGGTACCATTTCAACGCATGAGTGGTGCGAAGCAGACACAATAGGAGCGATCTTGCTCAAGTGTCATAACTTGACGCAAAATTTGAAAAACGTACAATCCGACAATTGCACGTCAATCAATTCGACCAAGCCACTTCTATCTGAAACTCACAACAGACCAGCGGCGGGTTGCGAACTCATCTAGCCGTGTTGCGATGCTTTATTAATAACTCAATCGTACTATTATGCACAAAATATAGAGTTATGTAACATATTTACAGTAAAGTTGACAACGAAAGCAAGTCTGCGTGACGCACTAATAATCACGGACCACGGAGCTCCACGGATACATGCACCCTGTGTCAAATTACATGAAGCATGCCGTATATATTTATTTCTGCATAATTGCCCAATACATTATAAACATTACAAAGGGATGAAAACTTATATAATCTTAAAAAGACAAATCACCCACTTATCATAACACACGGATATACGTTCAGGTTACTTGTTGAATCGTGGATTATGCCGCTGCGTTTAATATCCGGGTTGGTTTCTGTGATATATCTCTTGGTGGCCGTCGCGGATTCTTTAAAAACTGAGGAATACTCAAAACTTTGTCCAGACAGTTGTTCATGCAAACAAGAAGCAAGAGTCTCCTCTCTCTTCTGCAAAGGAAGTCCCCCCAAAGTAATTCCTGTCAGTGTACTCTCTGTCACCAACAGAAGATTGGCTTTGTCAAGAATGTTTCATCCATGTCTCGTGGACATCTGTGTTGAATTTAACCGTTTTGAGTGAATGGAAAAACGGTGTTACTATAAATAATAACACGTTCCTTGGTTTGGAAAAATTACAGAGTTTGTCTTTTTCTGGTGCTGTCGGAGAACGTTGGGATGGGGCTGCACTCCATCATCTACAGAACCTGGGACGTCTTAGTTTAGCTAACAGTCTGTTCATGATGCTGGACCACTACACCACGTTGGTGTCATCGCTTCCAAACGCTTCACTGAAGACACTCAATGCCAGCAGAACTAACCGATATTGGGATTCGGGCGGACAGCTGCTAAATTGGCAGATTTTCGACATGTTGAATACTCATCCTATAGAGATTCTGGACGTTTCTTACACAGGAACCCTGTTGTTATCATTCGAAGACCTTTTTGAATCACTTGTGAAGTTTGACACCATTAAGGAGCTTTACCTCTCTGGATCTATGTTTATAGGAGTGGGTGATTCCAAGGGAATTTTCTCTTGGGGTATGGTGGGCCGAGCATTTCCAAATATCATTAAAATTGTTTACAAAAACTTGCGACTTCCACCAGGAACCAAACTCATAGACACACCCGACGAGTGCTGTCACGAGAACCCACCCGAAATGTGCAGTGACGAATCGTACAAAAACACTCCTTCGGCATTCCAAAATGTCATTGAATTAGATATAAGTGACAGCAATGTGTTCCCTCCTAATATCTTAGAATGCCATTTTCATATCTCAGTTAACCGAAATTTCGTATCTCAGAACCTTCATCGCAAGAAACAATAGCATCATGCAAATCGATGTCGATCTAGACTTCATTCCGAGTCTGGAGAATTTAGACTTACGTGGGAACACCATTACCCATTTGAGATCTACTATATTCAAAGGCCTACACAAAATACGAAGAATAAATTTGGCGAACAATCGATTGGGAAGAGATGAAAGCGATTCGTTACAGTATTTGTTTATTCACTCGAAGAACTTGGAACATATTGACCTGTCTGCAAACAGCATAAGACGTCTGTCGAGCGGCATGTTTACAAACAACTACAAGCTGAAGTCACTTATTCTGTCCTATAATAAACTGGAAATATTCTCACTTAAGTTGACCAACATGCAAGAGTTATCTTTCGTGGACTTGAGTGGAAACAGAATCAGGGTCATCAGTGACATCACCATGGCAGACGTCACTTATATGATGAATGCGATGAGTCACCCGCTTATAGATATCCATGACAACGACATTATGTGTTCTTGTGAATCAAAACAATTTGTGTCTCGACTTCAAAGACTTCATTCGGCATTCGTTGACTGGGAAACAATGTCTTGCTTCTTTCAATGCAACGAAGTCTACCTCACCGATGTGAAACCAGAAGATCTTCAAATTCTTTGTTTAGACTTTCTGTGGAAGATAATTCTTCCATGTGTTTTAACCATCGGTTTAGTGGTTTTATTGGCATATTCGTGTTACCGCAAGCGACTTTACTTCATTAGGGTATATACACGCTTCCGGTTTTGGCTTATTAATAGGAAGAGAAAAGTACAAGTATATGTTGTTGATCGCATTTTCGTGGCATACTGCCATCACGATAAGGACTTCGTTGTGAGTACTATGTTTCCGAAAGTAAATCCAATACTAATGACATTACTTGGAACAGAAACTGATGTCCTGTATGTAGGCGACAAACACTTTGGGATCGGCAGTGATATTAGCACGGAAATAGTGACTGCAATACTAGCATGCAGATGCACTGTCATCGTTGTCACTGAAAACTTCATTGATAGTCCGTGGATAACATTGGAGACCGGATTTACTTGGATTCACAACAAGCCATTAATTCCGATATATTTGGAAAAAATTGATAAAAAACGTTTGCCTGGCGTGCTGCGGTATTACTATGACAAGAAAATTAGGTTACTGTATCCAAACGATGGGAGTCCAGGAAATGAAGAACTTTTCTGGCAGTCTTTTTTGGCAAGCTTGTCGAGTGTGTTTGGGAAGGAAATTGAACGACCAGATACAGTGAACGTACCAGCGCCTAGCATTTCTGACTATGACGATGTCGAACAAATGGAGACATTTATGTGATTCGTTCTGTTGTGTGAAAGACACATACATAACCCCACTGTTGAAAGTATCATGATACTACATGTATTGCTAAGACTTTTCTAATTAACCAGTTTCAGCCACACGTACGTGTTACATGTTACGTGTGATGCCATTGCCAACGGAGGTCACCTGGCTTGTGCGATAATTTCGCCTGCAGGTACATGATCAAACCGCTTAGAATTGTGTGTCCAACGTGCATGTAGCTAATTGCATTAATCCAATCTGCTGGTCACTGAATGAGCAATACACAGCGCATGCAGATATTTGCCTGCATGAAAATAATTTAATTTGTGTGAAGCCAATTGAGAGTATCACTGGTCGCACTGTGTCAGCTTGTTCTCGCCACCGCCCATTACTTTTACTTCCTGATGTAATTATCATTTACTCTACACTGTGTGGCATGCTGGAACTATACTAATATTATATAAATGTAATTATCATTTACACTACACTGTGTGGCATGCTGGAACTATACCAAAATTATATAAATGTAATTATCATTTACACTACACTATGTGGCATGCTGGAACTATACCAAAATTATGTAAATGTAATTATCATTCTATAGAACACAGACAGACAGACATTAGCAAATATAGATATAGAAGATATATATATATACTAGAAGGTGACCCGACTTCGTCCGGGCATTCACCTTGAATTGACCATTTTGAAGGTCAAGGTCAGGTGGGGTCAAACACCAACACCCCAAAAATGGTGGAAATCGGCCCAGCGGATACCGGGAAATCGGCCCAGCGGATACCGAGATACCCTATATATGCATCAAATTTCGTCCGTAAAAATCCGCCAGTTTAACCCGATTTGATTTCCACTCAAGTATATAAACGCGCCTCATATACACACGCTCATTAATTATCAAGTTTCAACGTGCCCGAGATATCGCCAAGACGTCTGAAACAGTCAAATGCATCGGTCGGTTAAGCGTTAACGTGATCTAACGTTATGACCTCTAACGGCGTCATAGAAGTTACGCATTGTTTTTATCCTGATGGAAGACAGTACCACTTCTTCTTGATAATTGAGGCAGATAACTAAAACGGATACATACGCATTATATATCGTTGGAAAGAGGAAACACGAAAGATTCTCACAGTGTCATTATTATGACTGGCATTTTATTATTCGCGCTGTTTCGAATCGATTTGTAAGCACCGAACTCAAATGAAAGTCCCGTAACACAGCGTAAAAACAGATTTGACCTCGGCACGTGAAAAGTTTACCTCGGATCTGAAAATTAATATACCTATGCCACCCCCGGCCGAAAATATCCCCACATACCAAGTTTCATCGAAATCGGGTCGGCCGTTTTCGAGTTCATCGCGAACACACAGACACACACACACACAGACAGATCTTCCAAAATATATAATAGACTAGAAGGTGACCCGACTTCGTCCGGGCTTTGACCTTGAATTGACCATTTTGAAGGTCAATGCCAGTTGGGGTAACGATTTGACCCGTCCAAAACACTGCCCGGACAAAAGTACCCGACAAAAGTACCCGTCGAAATCCATCCTGTTTTACCCGATTTGACCTTGAATTGATCATTTTGATGGTCAAGGTCAGGTCGGGGTCACGATTTGACCCGTCTAAAACACTCCCTGGAAACAATTACCATCAAATTTTGTAAAAATCCGTCTGGCAGTTTTCCCAACACCAACACCCCAAAAATGGTGGAAATTGGCCCAGCGGATACCGGGAAATCGGCCCAGCGGATACCGGGAAATCGGCCCAGCGGATACCGAGATACCCTATGTATCAAATTTCGTCCGTAAAAATCCGCCAGTTTTACCCGATTTGATTTCCACTAAAGTATATAAACGCGCCTCATATACACACGCTCATTAATTATCAAGCTTCAACGTAATGATAAATTAGCATTGAGTGGTAAATTTTAACTAATTATTTTCTCGCAGTCAAAGTTGAACAATATCGATGTTGTTGACATTGACGGCTTGGGCCACCGGTAGATTCCATTTCGCAACAAAGAAATAGCATTTCAGCTAAATGGATTCTTGGATGAGATTCCAGACCCGCGGGGTAAATGTAAACGGCTTGAGCCTATGGGTGGTGTGAATATACAAAAAATAAATCTATCGACAATAGACCTAAGAATATTAGCTGTAACAAAATTTATATATCAGAAATTGTAATAAATGATATATTTTGGGATAGATACATGAATTTTAATAGCTTATTGACAATATATATTGTAAATGTTATAATTTTAGGAAAAATACACGATGCGTAATTACCTGCAAATTGCTTACGTTCGTCGACGTATGAATATAGAGTTATCCTACCTGCATCGCAGTGCTAAATCCGCCGTGATTAGCACTGCGGATCCCGAGATATGAGTTTTGAAGGTCAAGGTCACGTCGCACGGGCAAATCAATAGGCATATGTTAACCCCGGCCGAAAATACCCCCACGTACCAAGTTTCATCGAAATCGGGTCGGTCGTTTTTGAGTTCATCGATTACACACACACAGACACACACACACACACACACACACACACAGATCTTTCAAAATATATAATAGACTAGCCGATGAGCCCGACGTTGTCCGGGCTATTCAAAAACCAAATTTCAAGTCGATAGCTCTACCCGTTTCCGATATCTGGTCTGCGCATGCGCGAATCTGGCGTCGCACGGGCTCGGCGACCCGATAAAATTCGTATCCGGGGCAAGATACATTCACATAGCAAATTTCAAGTCGATAGCTCCACCCGTTTCCGAGATCTCGTCTGCGCATGCGCGAAGCTGGCGTCGCACGGGCTCGGCGACCCGATAAAATTCGTATCCGGGGCAACATACATTCACATAGCAAATTTCAAGTCGATAGCTCCACCCGTTTCCGAGATCTCGTCTGCGCATGCGCGAAGCGGGCGCCGCACGGGCTCGCCAATACGACAACGTTCACCGCCTGGTCAAACTACACACACGAACAAAGTTTCGTCCCGATCGGTCGAGAATCGTAGATTTGTATAAATGACAGACAGACAGACAGACAGACAAACAAACAAACAGAGGTCTTCAAAATATATATGAGATATATATATATATATATATATATATAGATTATTAACTTCACATGGTGCGGCGCGGCCGCGAAAAGCGCGGAAAGTGCGGCAGTGGCCAGGCACGTCAGTTTTGAAGAATAGGTAAACTGCGATTTTTTTTTATTTTAAATGCACCCTATTATGTAATGAATCGACCGATAACTCCAGTTAGGGTAGTTTGATCTGAATCATAGTTGGTATGTGTATCTCTGTATTTCGTATCGTTTTACCGCTATAATGCTTTGACGTATACAGGGGAAGTTCGAGAGCGAGTTTAGTACAATTTATTTTTACATGAGTTACGGGCATTTTTTACTTAGAACTGAACAATTTTGTCAACATTTTTGGTTTGCGGCCGATAACTCTGTTTGGATTTATCGACATGAACAAAAGTTGGTATAGGTACGTGTGCATTACCTGGATCGAAATACACGACAAATTTAAATAAGGGACCGTCGAATCATTTTACACGAGTTATGGCCCTTGTTTTTACTTATAATTCTGCTGATTTTGTTAACATTTCTGATTTCTGACGACGATTTGGATTATTTGAACTGAACCAAAGTTCACCAGCTAAACCAGCCAACATGCCAAGTTCGTCGAATAAGGGTTCTGTCCAATTATTTTTACCTACGTTACAACATTTTTCGACATACAATCAGCATTGACATCGGTTTAATTAGCGTGTTAATCTCACCCGCGCACCTTTGACATATAGGTCATCGCGCGTCACGTGATTATCATATATATCAGTTTCAGCACATTGGGCTCGCTTTTCATCCCAGTGTGCACGGGATATACGTTTTCTGAACACAATATGGGCATGATTTGATTCGTGTGTTAACCCTTTATCAGAATCTCACAACACGCAGCTCGGAATTTTGACATATAGGTGATCAAGGGCCACGTGACTATCATATATATCAGTTTTAGCGCACTGGGCTCGGTTTTCGTCTCAGTGTGCACGGGATATGCGTTTTCTGAACACAATATGGGCATGATTTGATTCGTGTGTTAACCCTTTATCAGAATGTCACCACACGCAGCTCGGACTTTTGACATATAGGTTATCAGGGGCCACGTGACTATTATATATAACAGTTTTAGCGCATTGGACTAGGTTTTCACCCCAGTGTGCACGGGATATGCGTTTTATGAACACAATATGAGCATGATTTGATTCGTGTGTTAACCCTTTATCAGAATCTCACCACACGCAGCTCGGAGTTTTGACATATAGGTCATCAAGGGCCACGTGACTATCATATATATCAGTTTTAGCGCATTGGGCTCGATATTCGTCCCAGTGTGCACGGGATATGCGTTTTCTGAACACAATATGAGCATGATTTGATTTGTGTGTTAACCCTTTATCAGAATCTCACCACAGGCAGATCGGATTTTTGACATATACAGTAGGTCATCGCTGGTCACGTGATTATCATATATAACAGTTTTAGCGCATTGGGCTCGGCTTTCATCCCTGTGTGCACTGGATATGCGTTTTCTGAACACAATATGGGCACGATTTGATTCGTGTGTTAACCCTTTATCAGAATGTCACAACACGCAGCTCGGATTTTTGACATATAGGTCATCACGAGTCACGTGTTTATCATATATATCAGTTTTAGCACATATGGCTCGCTTTTCGTCCCAGTGTGCACGGGATATGCGTTTTCTGAACACAATTTGGGCATGATTTGATTCGTGTGTTAACCTTTTATCAGAATATCACCACACGCAGCTCGGATGTTTGACATATAGGTAATCACGGGCCACGTGACTATCATATATAACAGTTTTAGCGCATTGGGCTCGGTTTTCACCCCAGTGTGCACGAGATATGTGTTTTCTGATCACAATATGAGCATGGTTTGATTCGTGTGTTAACCCTTTATCATAATCTCACCACAGGCAGCTCGGATTTTTGACATATAGGTCATCACGCGTCACGTGTTTATCAAATATACCAGTTTTAGCGCATTGGGCTCGGTTTTCATCCCAGTGTGCACGGGATATGCGTTTTCTGAACACAATTTGGGCATGATTTGATTTGTGTGTTAACCCTTTATGAGAATCTCACCACACGCAGCTCGGATTTTTGACATATAGGTTATCAGGGGCCACGTGACTATTATATATAACAGTTTTAGCGCATTGCGCTAGGTTTTCACCCCAGTGTGCGCGGGATATGCGTTTTCTGAACACAATATGAGCATGATTTGATTCGTGTGTTAACCCTTTATCAGAATCTCACCACACGCAGCTCGGATTTTTGACATATAGGTCATCAAGGTCCACGTGACTATCATATATATCAGTTTTAGCGCAATGGGCTCGATTTTTTACGGGATATGCGTTTTCTGAACACAATATGAGCATGATTTGATTCGTGTGTTAACCCTTTATCAGAATCTCACCACACGCAGATCGGATTTTTGACATATACAGTAGGTCATCGCTGGTCACGTGATTATCATATATAACAGTTTTAGCGCATTGGGCTCGGCATTCATCCCTGTGTGCACGGGATATGCGTTTTCTGAACACAATATGGGCTCGATTTGATTCGTGTGTTAACCCTTTATCAGAATGTCACCACACGCAGCTCGGATTTTTGACATATAGGTCATCACGAGTCACGTGTTTATCATATATATCAGTTTTAGCACATATGGCTCGGGTTTCGTCCCAGTGTGCACAGGATATGCGTTTTCTGAACACAATTTGGGCATGGTTTGATTCGTGTGTTAACCCTTTATCAGAATATCACCACACGCAGCTCGGATTTTTGACATATAGGTAATCACGGGCCACGTGACTATCATATATAACAGTTTTAGCGCATTGGGCTCGGTTTTCACCCCAGTGTGCACGAAATATGCGTTTTCTGATCACAATATGAGCACGGTTTGATTCGTGTGTTAACCCTTTATCAGAATCTCACCACACGCAGCTCGGATTTTTGACATATAGGTCATCACGCGTCACGTGACTATCATATATAACAGTTTTAGCGCATTGGGCTCGGTTTTCACCCCAGTGTGCACGAGATATGTGTTTTCTGATCACAATATGAGCATAATTTGATTCGTGTGTTAACCCTTTATCAGAATCTCACCACACGCAGCTCGGATTTTTGACATATAGGTCATCACGCGTCACGTGTTTATCAAATATAACAGTTTTAGCGCATTGGGCTCGGTTTTCATCCCAGTGTGCACGGGATATGCGTTTTCTGAACACAATATGGGCATGATTTGATTCGTGTGTTAACCCTTTATGAGAATCTCACCACACGCAGCTCGGATTTTTGACATATAGGTTATCAGGGGCCACGTGACTATTATATATAACAGTTTTAGCGCATTGGGCTAGGTTTTCACCCCAGTGTGCACGGGATATGCGTTTTCTGAACACAATTTGGGCATGGTTTGATTCGTGTGTTAACCCTTTATCAGAAGATCACCACACGCAGATCGGATTTTTGACATATACAGTAGGTCATCGCTGGTCACGTGATTATCATATATAACAGTTTTAGCGCATTGGGCTCGGCTTTCATCCCTGTGTGCACGGGATATGCGTTTTCTGAACACAATATGGGCACGATTTGATTCGTGTGTTAACCCTTTATCAGAATCTCACCACACGCAGCTCGGATTTTTGACATATAGGTCATCACGCGTCACGTGTTTATCAAATATAACAGTTTTAGCGCATTGGGCTCGGTTTTCATCCCAGTGTGCACGGGATATGCGTTTTCTGAACACAATATGGGCATGATTTGATTCGTGTGTTAACCCTTTATGAGAATCTCACCACACGCAGCTCGGATTTTTGACATATAGGTTATCAGGGGCCACGTGACTATTATATATAACAGTTTTAGCGCATTGGACTAGGTTTTCACCCCAGTGTGCACGGGATATGCGTTTTATGAACACAATATGAGCATGATTTGATTCGTGTGTTAACCCTTTATCAGAATCTCACCACACGCAGCTCGGAGTTTTGACATATAGGTCATCAAGGGCCACGTGACTATTATATATAACAGTTTTAGCGCATTGGACTAGGTTTTCACCCCAGTGTGCACGGGATATGCGTTTTATGAACACAATATGAGCATGATTTGATTCGTGTGTTAACCCTTTATCAGAATCTCACCACACGCAGCTCGGAGTTTTGACATATAGGTCATCAAGGGCCACGTGACTATCATATATATCAGTTTTAGCGCATTGGGCTCGATATTCGTCCCAGTGTGCACGGGATATGCGTTTTCTGAACACAATATGAGCATGATTTGATTTGTGTGTTAACCCTTTATCAGAATCTCACCACAGGCAGATCGGATTTTTGACATATACAGTAGGTCATCGCTGGTCACGTGATTATCATATATAACAGTTTTAGCGCATTGGGCTCGGCTTTCATCCCTGTGTGCACTGGATATGCGTTTTCTGAACACAATATGGGCACGATTTGATTCGTGTGTTAACCCTTTATCAGAATGTCACAACACGCAGCTCGGATTTTTGACATATAGGTCATCACGAGTCACGTGTTTATCATATATATCAGTTTTAGCACATATGGCTCGCTTTTCGTCCCAGTGTGCACGGGATATGCGTTTTCTGAACACAATTTGGGCATGATTTGATTCGTGTGTTAACCTTTTATCAGAATATCACCACACGCAGCTCGGATTTTTGACATATAGGTAATGACGGGCCACGTGACTATCATATATAACAGTTTTAGCGCATTGGGCTCGGTTTTCACCCCAGTGTGCACGAGATATGTGTTTTCTGATCACAATATGAGCATGGTTTGATTCGTGTGTTAACCCTTTATCATAATCTCACCACAGGCAGCTCGGATTTTTGACATATAGGTCATCACGCGTCACGTGTTTATCAAATATACCAGTTTTAGCGCATTGGGCTCGGTTTTCATCCCAGTGTGCACGGGATATGCGTTTTCTGAACACAATTTGGGCATGATTTGATTTGTGTGTTAACCCTTTATGAGAATCTCACCACACGCAGCTCGGATTTTTGACATATAGGTTATCAGGGGCCACGTGACTATTATATATAACAGTTTTAGCGCATTGCGCTAGGTTTTCACCCCAGTGTGCGCGGGATATGCGTTTTCTGAACACAATATGAGCATGATTTGATTCGTGTGTTAACCCTTTATCAGAATCTCACCACACGCAGCTCGGATTTTTGACATATAGGTCATCAAGGTCCACGTGACTATCATATATATCAGTTTTAGCGCAATGGGCTCGATTTTTTACGGGATATGCGTTTTCTGAACACAATATGAGCATGATTTGATTCGTGTGTTAACCCTTTATCAGAATCTCACCACACGCAGATCGGATTTTTGACATATACAGTAGGTCATCGCTGGTCACGTGATTATCATATATAACAGTTTTAGCGCATTGGGCTCGGCATTCATCCCTGTGTGCACGGGATATGCGTTTTCTGAACACAATATGGGCTCGATTTGATTCGTGTGTTAACCCTTTATCAGAATGTCACCACACGCAGCTCGGATTTTTGACATATAGGTCATCACGAGTCACGTGTTTATCATATATATCAGTTTTAGCACATATGGCTCGGGTTTCGTCCCAGTGTGCACAGGATATGCGTTTTCTGAACACAATTTGGGCATGGTTTGATTCGTGTGTTAACCCTTTATCAGAATATCACCACACGCAGCTCGGATTTTTGACATATAGGTAATCACGGGCCACGTGACTATCATATATAACAGTTTTAGCGCATTGGGCTCGGTTTTCACCCCAGTGTGCACGAAATATGCGTTTTCTGATCACAATATGAGCACGGTTTGATTCGTGTGTTAACCCTTTATCAGAATCTCACCACACGCAGCTCGGATTTTTGACATATAGGTCATCACGCGTCACGTGACTATCATATATAACAGTTTTAGCGCATTGGGCTCGGTTTTCACCCCAGTGTGCACGAGATATGTGTTTTCTGATCACAATATGAGCATAATTTGATTCGTGTGTTAACCCTTTATCAGAATCTCACCACACGCAGCTCGGATTTTTGACATATAGGTCATCACGCGTCACGTGTTTATCAAATATAACAGTTTTAGCGCATTGGGCTCGGTTTTCATCCCAGTGTGCACGGGATATGCGTTTTCTGAACACAATATGGGCATGATTTGATTCGTGTGTTAACCCTTTATGAGAATCTCACCACACGCAGCTCGGATTTTTGACATATAGGTTATCAGGGGCCACGTGACTATTATATATAACAGTTTTAGCGCATTGGGCTAGGTTTTCACCCCAGTGTGCACGGGATATGCGTTTTCTGAACACAATTTGGGCATGGTTTGATTCGTGTGTTAACCCTTTATCAGAAGATCACCACACGCAGATCGGATTTTTGACATATACAGTAGGTCATCGCTGGTCACGTGATTATCATATATAACAGTTTTAGCGCATTGGGCTCGGCTTTCATCCCTGTGTGCACGGGATATGCGTTTTCTGAACACAATATGGGCACGATTTGATTCGTGTGTTAACCCTTTATCAGAATCTCACCACACGCAGCTCGGATTTTTGACATATAGGTCATCACGCGTCACGTGTTTATCAAATATAACAGTTTTAGCGCATTGGGCTCGGTTTTCATCCCAGTGTGCACGGGATATGCGTTTTCTGAACACAATATGGGCATGATTTGATTCGTGTGTTAACCCTTTATGAGAATCTCACCACACGCAGCTCGGATTTTTGACATATAGGTTATCAGGGGCCACGTGACTATTATATATAACAGTTTTAGCGCATTGGGCTCGGTTTTCACCCCAGTGTGCACGAGATATGCGTTTTCTGATCACAATATGAGCACGGTTTGATTCGTGTGTTAACCCTTTATCAGAATCTCACCACACGCTGCTCGGAGTATTGACATATAGGTCATCCCGGGCCACGTGATTATCATATATAACAGTTTTAGCGCATTGGGCTCGGTTTTCACCCCAGTGTGCACGGGATATGCGTTTTCTGAACACAATATGATCATGATTTGATTCGTGTGTTAAACCTTTATCAGAATCTCACCACACGCAGCTCGGATTTTTGACATATAGGTCATCATGCGTCACGAGATTATCATATATATCAGTTTCAGCACATTGGGCTCGGTTTTCATCCCATTGTGCACGGGATATGCGTTTTCTGAACACAATATGGGCATGGTTTGATTCGTGTGTGAACCCTATTATATATTTTGGGAGATCTGTCTGTCTGTTTGTGTGTGTGTTTGTTCGCGATGGACTCGAACACGGCCGAGCCGATTTCGATGAAACTTGGTACGTGGGGGTACTTTCGGCCGGGACTGGCATGGGCCTATTAATTTGCCCGTGCGACGTGACCTTGACCTTGAAATCGGGTCAATTCAAGGTCAAATCGCGAATTTTGATGGGATTTCGACGAAATTTGATACGTGGGGTTACTTTTGTCCACTGAGTGTTTTGGACGGGTCGAGCCGTGACCCAGACCTGACTTTGACCTTCAAAATGATCAAATCGGGTAAAACCGGATGGATTTCGACGGGTACTTTTGTCGGGTACTTTTGTCCGGGCAGTGTTTTGGACGGGTCAAATCACTTGACCTTGACCTTCAAAATGATCGAGTCAAGGTCAAATCGGGTAAAACCGGATGGATTTCGACGGGAACTTTTGTCCGGGTAGTGTTTTCGACTGGTCAAATCGTGACCCCCACCACACCTTGACCTTCAAAATGGACAGTTCAAGGTCAAATGGCGCAATTCGCCGAAAAGCCCGTGCGTCGTGACCTTGAAATCGGGTAAATTCGAGGTCAAATCGCGAATTTTTATGGGATTTCCACGAAATTTCATACGTAGGGTTACCTTTGTCCACTGAGTGTTTTTGACGGGTCAAATCGTGACCCGAACCTGACATTGATCTTCAAAATCATAAATTCGATGTCAAATCGGGTAAAACAGGATTGATTTCGACGGGTACTTTTGTCGGGTACTTTTGTCCGGGCAGTGTTTTGGACGGGTCAAATCGTGACCCCATCTGGCCTTGACCTTCAAAATGGACAATTCAAGGTCAAATCGCGCAATTCGCCGAAAAGCAGAGGGGAAACAGCCCGGACGAAGTCGGGTCAACCTGCTAGTGATATATATAAGGATTAGCACAACGGGCTCGGTTTTCGTCCCATGCAGTCTGCGCGGGATATGCGATTTCAGAACATCATATTCGCATTATTTGATTCGTGTGTTAACCCTTTATCGGTATCTCGCTAAACAGCTCAGATTTATGATATATGGGTCGTCACGGGTCACATGATTATCATATATATATATATATATATATATATATATATATATATATATATATATATCAGTTTTAGCGCATTGGGCACAGTTTTCCTCACAGTGTGCACGGGATATGGGTTTCCTGGACAACAAATGGTTTGACTAGTGTGTTAACCCTTTATCATAATCACACCACACGCAGCATTCATATATAGATCATCACTGGTCTCGTGATGCTCATATATAACACTTTCAACATCAGACATTTCCCCACCCGGACAATTACCCACCGGACATTTCCCCACCCGAACATTTACCCACCGGACATTTCCCCACCCTGATAATAAAATGCAAACATCAAAGAATGATTTGACTGATCAGTAAAGCCTAGTCAGTGAGGCCATCTCAAACGATATCAACTCAGTCGATGTAATGTTTTGACAGACATGAAAGCGCGTTTTGACAAACATGAAAGAGTGTTTTGACGATAGTTTGGGACATCAACGCAGTTGAAACAATTTTGTGACAATTGTTACCACAGTATGAATTCTAGTTAGTGAACTCTAGACAGCAAAGTTATCATGGAATCATATCTTCAATCAGGGAACTGATTAATAACAATCGTGGGGGTGACAAATTACGTTTCGAACTTTCACATGCAAGGGGTGTGTCACAACTGATGACGAGGTATATCCCGTGCACACTGGGACGAAAACCGAGCCCTATGTGCTAAAACTGATATATATGATAAACACGTGACGCGTGATGACCTATATGTCAAAAATCCGAGCTGCGTGTGGTGAGATTCTGATAAAGGGTTAACACACGAATAAAATCATGCCCTTATTGTGTTCAGAAAACGCATATCCCTAGCAAACTGGGATGAAAACCGAGCCCAATGCGCTAAAACTGTTATATATGATAATCACGTGACCAGCGATGACCTATATCTAAAACATCCGAGCTGCGTGTAGTGATCTTCTGATAAAGGGTTAACATACGAATCAAATCACGCCCAAATTGTGTTCAGAAAACGCATATCCCGTGCACACTGGGACGAAAACCGAGCCCAATGCGCTAAAAGTGATATATATGATAGTCACGTGGCCCTTGATGACCTATATGTCAAAACTCCGAGCTGCGTGTGGTCAGATTCTGATAAAGGGTTAAGACACGAATCAAATCATGGCCATATTGTGTTCAGAAAACGCATATCCCGTGCACACTGGGATGAAAACCGAGTCTAATGCGCTAAAACTGTTATATATGATAGTCACGTAGCCCGGGATGACCTATATGTCAAAAATCCGAGCTGCGTGTGGTGAGATTCTGATAAAGGGTTCACACACGAATCAAACAATGCCCATATTGTGTTCAGAAAACGCATATCCCGTGCACACTGGGTCGAAAACCGATCCCTATGGGCTAAAACTGATATATATGATAAACACGTGACGCGTGATGACCTATATGTCAAAAATCCGAGCTGCGTGTGGTGAGATTCTGATAAAGGGTTCACACACGAATCAAACCATGCCCATATTGTGTTCAGAAAACGCAACGGTTACCATACGAATCAAATCACGCCCAAATTGTGTTCAGAAAACGCATATCCCGTGCACACTGGGACGAAAACCGAGCCCAATGCGCTAAAACTGATATACATGATAGTCACGGCCCTTGATGACCTATATGTCAAAAATCCGAACTGCGTGTGGTGAGATTCTGATAAAGGGTTAACACACTTATCAAATCATGCCCATATTGTATTCATAAAATGCATATCCCGTGCACACTGGGATGAAAACCGAGCCGAATGTGCTGAAACTGATATATATGATAAACACGTGACGCGCGATGACCTATATGTCAAAAATCCGAGCTGCGTGTGGTGAGATTCTGATAAAGGGTTGACACACGAATCAAATCATGTCCATATTGTGTTCAGAAAACGCATACCCCGTGCACACTGGGATGAAAACCGAGCCCAAATGCGCTAAAACTGTTATATATGATAATCACGTGACCAGCGATGACCTATATGTCAAAAATCCGAGCTGCGTGTGGTGAGATTCTGATAAAGGGTTAACACACGAATCAAATCATGACCATATTTTGTTCAGAAAGCCCATATCCCGTGCACACTGGGATGAAAACCGAGTCTAATGCGCTAAAACTGTTATATATGATAGTCACGTGGCCCGGGATGGCCTATATGTCAAAAAGCCGAGCTGCGTGTGGTGAGATTCTGATAAAGGGTTCACGCACGAATCAAACCATGCCCATATTGTGTTAAGAAAACGCATATCCCGTGAACACTGGGTCGAAAACCGAGCCCTATGTGCTAAAACTGATATATATGATAAACACGTGACGCGTGATGACTTATATGTCAAAAATCCGAGCTGCGTGTGGTGAGATTCTGATAAAGGGTTAACACACGAATTAAATCATGCCCATGTTGTGTTCAGAAAACGCATATCCCGTGCACACTGGGATGAAAACCGAGCCCAATGCGCTAAAACTGATATATATGATAATCACGTGACCAGCGACGACCTATATGTCAAAAATCCGAGCTGCGTGTGGTGAGATTCTGATAAACGGTTACCATACGAATCAAATCACGCCCAAATTGTGTTCAGAAAACACATATCCCGTGCACACTGGGACGAAAACCGAGCCCAATGCGCTAAAACTGATATATATGATAGTCACGGCCCTTGATGACCTATATGTCAAAAATCCGATCTGCGTGTGGTGATATTCTGATAGAGGGTTAACATACTTATCAAATCATGCCCATATTGTGTTCATAAAACGCATATCCCGCGCACACTGGGATGAAAACCGAGCCCAATGTGCTGAAACTGATATGTATATATGATAAACACGTGACGCGTGATGACCTAAATGTCAAAAATCCGAGCTGCGTGTGGTGAGATTCTGATAACGGGTTAACACACGAATCAAATCATGCCCATATTGTGTTCATAAAACGCATATCCGGTGCATACTGGGACGAAAACCGAGCCCAATGCGCTAAAACTGATATATATGATAGTCACGTGGCCCTTGATGACTTATATGTCAAAAATCCGAGCTGCGTGTGGTGAGATTCTGATAAAGGGTTAACACACGAATCAAATCACGCCCAAATTGTGTTCAGAAAACGCATATCCCGTGCACACTGGGACGAAAACCGAGCCCAATGCGCTAAAACTGATATATATGATAGTCACGTGGCCCTTGATGACTTATATGTCAAAAATCCGAGCTGCGTG
This sequence comes from Siphonodentalium dalli, assembly GCA_032622095.1. NCBI lineage: Eukaryota > Metazoa > Mollusca > Scaphopoda > Gadilida > Siphonodentaliidae > Siphonodentalium > Siphonodentalium dalli. The sequence goes on from CP136063.1 coordinate 70,123,379, forward strand.
TGGTGAGATTCTGATAAAGGGTTAACACACGAATCAAATCAAGTCTATATTGTGTTCAGAAAACGCATATCCCGTGCACACTGGGATGAAAACCGAGCCCAATGTGCTGAAACTGATATATATGATAAACACATGACACGCGATGACCTATATGTCAAACATCCGAGCTGCGTGTGGTGAGATTCTGATAAAGGGTTAACACACGAATCAAATCATGACCATATTGTGTTCAGAAAGCGCATATCCCGTGCACACTGGGATTAAAACCGAGCCCAATGTGCTGAAACTGATATATATGATAATCACGTGACACGTGATGACCTATATGTCAAAAATCCGAGCTGCGTGCGGTGAGATTCTGATAAAGGGTTAACACACGAATCAAATCATGCCTATATTGTGTTCATAAAACGCATATCCCGTGCACACTGGGATGAAAACCGAGTCTAATGCGCTAAAACTGTTATATATGATAGTCACGTAGCCCGTGATGACCTATATGTCAAAAATCCGAGCTGCGTGTGGTGAGATTCTGATAAAGGGTTCACACACGAATCAAATCATGCCCATATTGTGTTCAGAAAACACATATCCCGTGCACACTGGGACGAAAACCGAGCCCAATGCGCTAAAACTGATATATATGATAGTCACGGCCCTTGATGACCTATATGTCAAAAATCCGAGCTGCCTGTGGTGAGATTCTGATAAAGGGTTAACACACGAATCAAATCATGCCCATATTGTGTTCATAAAACGCATATCCCGTGCACACTGGGGCGAAAACCGAGCCCAATGCGCCAAAACTGTTATATATGATAATCGAGTGACCAGCGATGACCTACATATGTCAAAAATCCGAGCTGCGTGTGGTGAGATTTTGATAAAGGGTTAACATACGAATCAAATCACGCCCAAATTGTGTTCAGAAAACGCATATCCCGTGCACACTGGGACGAAAACCGAGCCCAATGCACTAAAACTGATAGATATGATAGTCACGTGACCCTTGATGACTTATATGTCAAAAATCCGACTTGCGTTTGGTGAGACTCTGATAAATGGTTAACACATGAAACAAATAAAGTCTATATTGTGTTCAGAAAACGCATATCCCGTGTACACTGGGATGAAAACCGAGCCCAATGTGCTGAAACTGATATATATGATAATCACGTGACGCGTGATGACCTATATGTCAATAATCCCAGCTGCGTGTGGTGAGATTCTGATAAAGGGTTAACACACGAATCAAATCATGCCCATATTGTGTTCAGAAAACGCATATCCCCTGCACACTGGGATGAAAACCGAGCCCGAATGCGCTAAAACTGTTATATATGATAATCACGTGACCAGCGACGAGCTATATGTCAAAAATCCGAGCTGCGTGTGGTGAGATTCTGATAAACGGTTTCCATAAGAATCAAATCACGCCCAAATTGTGTTCAGAAAACACATATCCCGTGCACACTGGGACGAAAACCGAGCTCAATGCGCTAAAACTGATATATATGATAGTCACGGACCTTGATGACCTATATGTCAAAAATCCGAGCTGCGTGTGGTGATATTCTGATAAAGGGTTAACACACTTATCAAATCATGCCAATATTGTGTTCATAAAACGCATATCCCGTGCACACTGGCATGAAAACCGAGCCCAATGTGCTGAAACTGTTATATATGATAGTCACGTGACAAGCGATGACCTATATGTCAAAAATCCGAGCTGCGTGTGGTGAAATTCTGATAAAGGGTTCACACACGAATCAAAACCTGCCCATATTGTATTCAGAAAACGCATATCCCGTGCACACTGGGATGAAAACCGAGCCCAATGTGCTGAAACTGATATATATGATAAACACGTGCGCGTGATGACCTATGTGTAAAAAATCCGAGCTGCGTGTGGTGAGATTCTGATAAAGGGTTAACACACGAATCAAATCATGCCCATATTGTGTTCAGAAAACGCATATCCCGTGCACACTGGGATGAAAACCGAGTCTAATGCGCTAAAACTGTTATATATATTATAGTCACGTGGCCCGGGATGACCTATATGTCAAAAATCCGAGCTGCGTGTGGTGAGATTCTGATAAAGGCTTCACACACGAATCAAATCATGACCATATTGTTTTCAGAAAACGCATATCCCGTGCACACTGGGACGAAAACCGAGCCCTATTTGCTAAATCTGATATATATGATAAACACGTGACGCGTGATGACCTATATGTCAAAAATCCGAGCTGCCTGTGGTGAGATTCTGATAATGGGTTAACACACGAATCAAATCATGCCCATATTGTGTTCAGAAAACGCATATCCCGTGCACACTGGGATGAAAACCGAGTCTAATGCGCTAAAACTGTTATATATATGATAGTCACGTGGCCCGGGATGACCTATATGTCAAAAATCCCAGCGGCGTGTGGTGAGATTCTGATAAAGGGTTAACACACGAATCAAATAATGCCCATATTGTGTTCAGAAAACGCATCTCCCGTGCACACTGGGATGAAAACCGAGCCCAAATGCGCTAAAACTGTTATATATGATAATCACATGACAAGCGATGACCTATATGTCAAAAATGCGAGCTGCGTGTGGCGAAATTCTGATAAAGGGTTCACACACGAATCAAACCATGCCGATATTGTGTTCAGAAAACGCATATCCCGTGCACACTGGGATGAAAACCCAGCCCAATGTGCTGAAACTGATATATATGATAATAACGTGCGCGTGATGACCTATATGTCAAAAATCCGAGCTGCGTGTGGTGAGATTCTGATAAAGGGTTAACACACGAATCAAATCATGCCCATATTGTGTTCAGAAAACGCATATCCCGTGCACACTGGGATGAAAACCGAATCAAATGCGCTAAAACTGTTATATATGATAGTCACGTGGCCCGGGATGACCTATATGTCAAAAGTCCGAGCTGCGTGTGGTGAGATTCTGAAAAAAGGTTCACACACGAATCAAACGATGCCCATATTGTGGGAAGAAAACGCATATCCCGTACACACTGGGTCGAAAACCGAGCCCTATGTGCTAAAACTGATATATATGATAAACACGTGACGCGTGATGACCTATATGTCAAAAATCCGAGCTGCGTGTGGTGATATTCTGATAAAGGGTTAACACCCGAATCAAATCATGCCCATATTGTGTTCATAAAACGCATATCCCGTGCACACTGGGATGAAAACCGAGCCCAAATGCGCTAAAACTGTTATATATGATAATCACGTGACCAGCGACGACCTATATGTCAAAAATCCGAGCTGCGTGTGGTGAGATTCTGATAAAGGGATAACACACGAATCAAATCATGCCCATATTGTGTTCATAAACGCATATCCCGTGCACACTGGGGCGAAAACCGAGCCCAATGCGCCAAAACTGTTATATATGATAATCGAGTGACCAGCGATGACCTACATATGTCAAAAATCCGAGCTGCGTGTGGTGAGATTTTGATAAAGGGTTAACATACGAATCAAATCACGCCCAAATTGTGTTCAGAAAAAGCATATCCCGTGCACACTGGGACGAAAACCGAGCCCAATGCGCTAAAACTGATATATATGATAGTCACGTGGCCCTTGATGACTTATATGTCAAAAATCCGACCTGCGTTTGGTGAGACTCTGATAAATGGTTAACACATGAATCAAATAAAGTCTATATTGTGTTCAGAAAACGCATATCCCGTGCACACTGGGATGAAAACCGAGCCCAATGTGCTGAAACTGATATATATGATAATCACGTGACGCGTGATGACCTATATGTCAAAAATCCCAGCTGCGTGTGGTGAGATTCTGATAAAGGGTTAACATACGAATCAAATCATGCCCATATTGTGTTCAGAAAACGCATATCCCCTGCACACTGGGATGAAAACCGAGCCCAAATGCGCTAAAACTGTTATATATGATAATCACGTGACCAGCGACGACCTATATGTCAAAAATCCGAGCTGCGTGTGGTGAGATTCTGATAAACGGTTTCCATAAGAATCAAATCACGCCCAAATTGTGTTCAGAAAACACATATCCCGTGCACACTGGGATGAAAACCGAGCTCAATGCGCTAAAACTGATATATATGATAGTCACGGACCTTGATGACCTATATGTCAAAAATCCGAGCTGCGTGTGGTGATATTCTGATAAAGCGTTAACACGCTTATCAAATCATGCCCATATTGTGTTCATAAAACGCATATCCCGTGCACACTGGCATGAAAACCGAATCTAATGCGCTAAAACTGTTATATATGATAGTCACGTGACAAGCGATGACCTATATGTCAAAAATCCGAGCTGCGTGTGGTGAAATTCTGATAAAGGGTTCACACACGAATCAAACCCTGCCCATATTGTATTCAGAAAACGCATATCCCGTGCACACTGGGATGAAAACCGAACCGAATGTGCTGAAACTGATATATATGATAATCACGTGCGCGTGATGACCTATGTGTAAAAAATCCGAGCTGCGTGTGGTGAGATTCTGATAAAGGGTTAACACACGAATCAAATCATGCCCATATTGTTTTCAGAAAACGCATATCCCGTGCACACTGGGACGAAAACCGAGCCCTATGTGCTAAATCTGATATATATGATAAACACGTGACGCGTGATGACCTATATGTCAAAAATCCGAGCTGCCTGTGGTGAGATTCTGATAATGGGTTAACACACGAATCAAATCATGCCCATATTGTGTTCAGAAAACGCATATCCCGTGCACACTGGGATGAAAACCGAGTCTAATGCGCTAAAACTGTTATATATATGATAGTCACGTGGCCCGGGATGACCTATATGTCAAAAACCCGAGCTGCGTGTGGTGAGATTCTGATAAAGGCTTCACACACGAATCAAATCATGCCCATATTGTGTTCAGAAAACGCATATCCCGTGCACACTGGGATGAAAACCGAGCCCAATGTGCTGAAACCGATATATATGATAATCACGTGACGCGCGATGACCTATATGTCAAAGGTGCGCGGGTGAGATTAACACGCTAATTAAACCGATGTCAATGCTGATTGTATGTCGAAAAATGTTGTAACGTAGGTAAAAATAATTGGACGGAACCCTTATTCGACGAACTTGGCATGTTGGCTTGTTTAGCTGGTGAACTTTGGTTCAGTTCAAATAATCCAAATCGTCGTCAGAAATCAGAAATGTTAACAAAATCAGCAGAATTATAAGTAAAAACAAGGGCCATAACTCGTGTAAAATGATTCGACGGTCCCTTATTTAAATTTGTCGTGTATTTCGATCCAGGTAATGCACACGTACGTATACCAACTTTTGTTCATGTCGATAAATCCAAACAGAGTTATCGGCCGCAAACCAAAAATGTTGACAAAATTGTTCAATTCTAAGTCAAAAATGCCCGTAACTCATGTATAAATAAATTGTACTAAACTCGCTCTCGAACTTCCCCTATATACGGCAAAGCATTATAGCGGTAAAACGATACGAAATACAGAGAGTACGTTCTTGCCCGTATATACACATAACAAAGCTACCCTAACTGGAGTTATCTGTCGATTCGTTACATAATAGGGTGCATTTAAAATAAAAAAAAATCGCAGTTTACCTATTCTTCAGACCTGACGTGCCTGGCCACTGCCGCACTTTCCGCGCTTTTCGCGGCCGCGCCGCACAATGTGAAGTTAATAATCTCATATAGATATATATATATATATATATATATATATATATATATATATATATAATAATAAAACACGAAGCTGTTGGCAGATGGATCGGTTTAGCCTGCCCGTGTATTACGAGTCTCAGCTGTCTGGACATCGACGCAATCATGTCTGCTGTTTGCGCCACCTGTGACGTCCTGATGTGCGTCGTGGCGCCCAGAAAGAAATCTTTCAATATTGTTCTTTTATGAACGATTTATTACCAAAATAAAACCAGATAACAATGCAATTTAAGTATATACGTGGATTTAATTTACAATTGGTTCAACCATTTCATATTAGCGCATGTGCATTCTTTACATTATGTACTTCCGGTATGACGTAACATATTCACGGAAGGACAGATAAACAGACAAATAAACAGATAAACAGATATTCGGACCGAAAACATTACTTGCGTCCAGTATGGACTGGTGCAAGTAATAACGCTCTTTATGTTTACCATATCCGGATCTAAACAAAAGCCAGGTACGGTAACGTAACATTTCTAATAAAGCCGCTGAATGCAATAAGATAACTATATATATTTTCTCGTTCAATATGATTCTTACCAATCCACAGCTGCAAGGATTGTTCTGCCGGTCCCATCGCCAGAAACAGCAAAGCGTTGGAGATGGTTGCCGTGAATGTGATCATATCATTATCCGCGCATTTATGCAATAGCCAAATCGCAGGAACGCTCAGCAATCCCTTGATGCTTGAGGCAGCCATGAAATAGCTCAACTGAACGGACGACCAACAGAACGGTTGATTCTCTACATATAGAGGAAGTATGATGGTATTTCCGAAAATCGTCATGCTAGACAAGAGAAACACTACGGTTAGTGACAAAAACATCCAACGCGGATATTCCTTCTCTTTGACGAAATAAACTTCGAATGTATGTTTAAGGTGGCTTCTGATGGTATCGCTATCCGTTGGCGTATAAGTTTCCTTGACGAAAATAACCGCCACTATTACCGCGAGAACTGAGATTAGGAACGATGTTGCTAGCGGGTAGAAGTAAGAATCCGTGTATTCGATCATATACCCGCAGGCCAATGACGTCACTATAACTCCTACGTTTATGGTTGTATCGACGCTTGCCATGTAAAGTGTGCGCGATTTTGCTGCTTTCGAAATATCGGCTGCGGCGGCAAACAAGACCATTATTGTTGTAAATTCGAATCCACAGAGAGCATCTATAAAATAGCCGACAAATGCAACTTCTATAGTGGCAGATTCCAGTAAGCAACTGCCGAAAGGACTGCGGTTCTGGCAATACTGCCAGAGGAGCTGACTATCAGAACTGGTTTCCGACCATATCTGTTGGACAGAGATCCCCATACAAAACCACACACTACTCCCGGAATGCCGTAGACCAAGAAAAAGTACAGCAACCACGTTGAAGCCTGTGCTTGTGCGTTCTGCTGATTGTCGTAATCTGTGTCGTTTGTGCCATTCAAGCAGGGAGAACTGGCCACAACATTGACGCTGAGGTTTGCGTAATACTGTTCCAGTTGCCTGTAGTAAACATACTGCCGCACCAACGGGAGTGTGATGCCGAATCCAAATGAATAAAATAACAGTGAAATGTTCGCTCTTCGATGACTAATGTATCGTTTTCGTATTCGCTTTTCGAATTCTTCTGCTCGTGTTTTCTAATTAACGGTTGTCTGTCATCTGCATCAACATTAATATTGGTCATCACGATCAGCCAGAAAATGTTACATGTATATCTGATTCCCTTACAGTCATTCTCTTAAATAATGTTACGAATTGCACGCACAAAGCCACGGGCACCACCAACGATATTCGGTGACGATGATTGACCATTCAACTTATTCTGCATTTAAATATTCTTGTGTTCTTGATGATGTGAGGCTGACAATTTGCATTCTATATGGAATCTGAAATCATAAACTAGTCTATAAATAGATCTCAATATCAATCGTCGCCTGAGAACTATAATGTCCTAAGCGCCATTTTCAAACAAGATGCCGGTCATGATCGGCAGATGTTTAACCCATACCTTCTACCATAGCAACTCGATCTAGACTGAATATACGGCAGTAGTCATACCATGGAAATTATTGCAAAGATATATTGATGGGTTTCATAATTTATTTGTATATGTATATACACTAGGCTGATAAGATAAGTATTGTTTTGGATAGCATGTGTCCATGTTGTGGTTATAGGTAGGGTTACAACTGATAAATCGATTGCACGATTAATCTGGATTAATCATGATTAATCTGGATGTGAATTATGGCGGGTGATATTTGACTTATCACATTGGATCTAGCATGTGTCTATAGGATGGGATTTATATAATTTGTGTAAGTGGTTGATATTTTGAGGCAAATCAACAAAATGACACGAACATATCTATCATGTCAGGGCTGTTCCATCATAAATGTTGCCATGAAAATAAATACAATCTGATAACAAATATTTGAGTTATCAACTCAGATATCATGTCTATGGTCGATAGAATGGCTTTAATATTTTCCAAACTCTTAAATCGACTGATCAATACAAAACGTTCATAGATAACATGTGTCTGGTCGCATGCAATAAGGTCAATGTCGTGTTTACAAAAGAGGCCAAAATATACTGCTTCAAATACGAACCAACCTAAACACTTTTTTTGATGCTTATTAATTTACAGACATTAAGATTTTGAAAACAGGACATCGCCTATAATCTATAAGAACATTCAATATGTGTTTTATTGAGTTTCATTAATTAATGAACCTCATTCAATAAAATGGTTAATTTAATATTTTTCTGCATAATTGAAACAATAGGCATCTGTAGATTTATTTGCGTGTTTATTATACCCATTGCACAGTTAATTCATATGGACTAGCAGCTATTAAATTAAATTAATATTAATAGCATGGTATATGGAGTAGGTGGTGTGAAGGGTTAATATAATTTATTTTCAAGATCAATTGATCAATTTATACCAACATTATACAGGGAAGAGTGTGCAAGATACACAATGACAAGAACTATGAGGATGAGCCCATGCATAGCATTCCTTGGGAATTTTATTTCTAAGCAATATCAATATACCGGACACATACCCAGGTGAGGTGTGTGTCATCCCAAAACATGTAATGACTTTTCAACAGAACTGCAATAGAGTGTAATTCATTAATCGCATGTTGACATATATGGTACACAGTTACATACAATTACCGTTTATCTATAGTGAGATATCGTAACTATGACACTGTCCAGTATAATACTCTCAGTTTCGGATAGCATGTGGAAGCCAATATAATGCCATTAAATTCGAATGGAGTTGTGCATCTGATAGCTCTCTATAAAGTGGTTAAGAGATGTACCAGTACTCTCAGTATTGCATGTTCATTTAATAATTAAGTTATTGATATCATTATAAGACATGCAATTAGTCGAACAAAATCTTCATATTTCCAAAACAGGACATCACATCAAATGGTATAAAACTATTAAATAAGCGATTTATATATTGTTCATTAATAATTCTGGTTCAAGAGTAAAAAGGTTAGGTAAACAATACGAAAACCCATACAGACGAAGAGCGTGAAAAAACTAAGTAAGAAATATAAGTTGGATAAACAGAACATTATTTGACCTATTGCATCGGATAGCACGCGTGTGAAAGGATCATTACTTTCTAAACCGACACCAACCAATCGATACCAAAAACTATACAGGTGAGGGGTGTGCCATCACAAAATACCGATATCGCATCGCATAGCAAATGTCCATGTGTGGATGGAAAGTGTTAATAATTTCAAAGCCGATCAAGCGATCAATACCAAATACACTACAGGTGAGGGTGTTCAATTATAAACAGTCACATCACATATAAAAATATATGAGTTATCGCATCTGATAGCAAGTGCCTACGGACAGAGGACAGACGTCCCGATGGACGGACAGACGATTAGACCAACGAAATGGTAGTTGTGGGACTTCCAGTTTGTGGGACCTTCGACAAGAGTTATGGGACTTCCAACGTGTGTTCTTGCTGGGACTAAACCACAACATTCCATATTTCAAGGCGTCCATAACTCCTGACAACTTGGGGAAAATTCGAAATTGACCAAGCATGTTCTGGAACTTTTACTGGTTTATGGGACTTTTTGAAGGCTCACACAAATAAGGTTTCTATCATGGAGTGTCCAAAATGTCCATATCAAAAGATGTCCATGGGGTACTGGGACTTTTGTCTGAATCCAATTTTGACATGTTTGTGAGATATAATAGTGAGATAATATACATTAAAATTGTGGGATTTTCAAAAAGCCTCACGAGCCAGAAAAAAAAGTCCCACACCACACCATTCGTAAAGACGGACAGGCGGACCAACCAACGAGACGAATGACGGGTGCTTTATCCGGTCGCCAGCATTATGTGTAGCATACGTGGTCTGGGTACACATAAATGGAAGTGTCAATGACAACTTGGGGAAGCGTTAATAATTTTATGCTGAGCAGTCAACAGACTGATAAAAAAGGAAAGTCAAAAAGTTTCAATAAATGGATTGTATTGTTAAAATGAAATTTCATTTCAAACATTTCTCCAACTAAATGTGGGCTGCAGGTTGTGCCGATGGATTCAAATGTGAAATCCAGGATAGCTCCAGGCGCCCAAGTTTTTTAAAACAAACTTCGGAAAAATTGGTCACCTTCCATCTAGAGGTGGCACCAAAGAACCATATGGAGTTTGATGACGACGAACGAGGGATCTGGCCTTCATGTTGTGCCGAATGATTTAGTCATGCAAAGAGTAAAATCCAAGATGGCCACTGGCAGCCATGTTTTTCAAGAATTTCGGAAACAAATGATGGGTCCCATCTAGAGGTCAACCTGAAGATGCATATACAGTTTGGTGATGATCGGACGAGGGATGTGGTCTGTGAGACGTGCCAAAGGATTTAGTCATGCAAAGAGTACAATACAAGATGGCTGCCGGCGGCCATGTTTGTAATCGAAAATCGTTGAAATTTGATAGCTCTCATCTAGATGTGATCCTAATCATGCCTGTAATATATAAACAGAACATTTCTTAGATATATGCGGGTTGCAGGGCGACGGATTCAGATTTGAAATCCAAGATGGCTGCTGGCGGCCATGATTTTGACGAATTTCGGAAACAATCGATGGCTCCCATCTAGAGGTCACCCGAACATCCATATGAAGTTTGGTGGCGATTATAGATGAGGGCTGTGGAGTCACGCCAGGAGTAAAATACATGATAACTGCCGGCGGCCATATTTTTCATCGAGAATCGCTAAAATTATATAGCTCCCATCTAGAGGTGATTCTAAACATGCCTGCAAATTTTCTAAAACATTTCTCCAATAAATGCGGGCTGCAGGGTGTGCCTATGGATTCAAATTTTAAATCCAAAATAGCTGCTTTTTTAACGAATTTCGGGGAAATAGATCCCGAAGAGTTTAGTGATGATCGGACGAGGGATGGGGCCTGTATGGTGAGCCAACGCAAATTGTTGACTGACGGACGCACGGACGCATGGACACACATATGTGAACCCACATAAATAGCTCAAACTTTACAAAGTAAAGTTATCAAACTTTACAAAGTAACGTTCAGCTAAAACGAGTATGATGTACCGTTGAAATCGACAAAACACGCACTTTATGTTGGGCACGAATGCTATATAATTTGGTCAATTGCGGCGAAACTATTGAACATAACGCAATGATACATGACGTATTGAACCCAAATATCAGCTCCTAATGTTGATTATCTACGGCTTACTACACAACATATCCTCTTGCAAATAGGTTCATATTGGACTTACGTTCAGATTGGACGTATGTGATTCTGGAATAAGCCCATATAGTGGATTTACACCCGTTATTCCTTCGGATGGTGCGGGCCACAGTGATAACACATTATAAAGGGCGTACACCTGGTAAGTCGCGAGTTGGTTTATTCGCGTTATTTTCCAGCCTGTTCTCATGAAATTAAGCACAATACGGACTGATCTAAAATTCAAATAGTCACATATAGGGGTGTTTTAATAACCAGTATTTATGCCCATATAAGTCGTATTGGAGTTTTCAAATAATGCCACCAGGCCACTATAAGCTTATTTCGCGCAATTATAAAGTAAGTCCGAATTGTGCCTATCTTCACGAGAACAGGCTATTTTGGAGTAGATGGTTCTAAATGAGCAGTATGGCGTTTCCCTTACCTTTGATACAATTTCTGTAACTGGAACAGGATATCGTTCTGCCACATGTGTTTCGAGTGAAATACTAACCTCATTGATCAGACTCGCACGCTGAGTGCTGGCATCAACATATATGTTCTTGCAGATACAACGACAGAACGTGTGCGATGCTTAGGATCTTAATGGCGAATTGTTCTCAGCTTTATTTGTTTAAAGGCACGGGCGGCGTTCGTTATAGAAATATTCATATTTGTTCAAATCGCCATCAACTTAAGGAATATTAAAATATATATAGTTTTGTTCATATGCCAAAATAATCAGGGCGTAAATAGTATACTGTCGGCAAGACGTACGATGGTGTACGTAAACAAGAACCTTCTCGTGTTACAGAAGTTTTGCTTCTATTTACATAACGCATTACCATTAAGGAACACAGTGGAAATAATCGAGCTTTGGCTTGCTTTCCTGTGCGCTCCTTGATGGCAATCGATGGCATGACTTGTCAGACCGAGCTTATTCATGTGTATATTTCTCCTCTACTTCTCTGTCTTTCTACCTCCATCTCTATCTTTTAATGTCTAACTTATCTACAGTTATCTTACTAGTATTTCTTAAGCAACATGACAGTCCTGTTGAGGGAGGAGGGTGGGATAGCACGGGTTGATTATTCATGTTTGTATATAGATATAAAGGTATGAGTATATATTTAGTAGTTATTACTAAGCTAGGTGTATTCACTATCTTGTCCCTCTGCAGAACTGTCAAGCTGCATTCTTGTTATATTTATATATCTATAATTTGTATATTTATACTATATGAATGTCACACTCTGTATTGCTCTTTTGTATATATGCTTATGCTCAATTGTCTACAAGTTTTGCATCTATTAGCCATTAAAATATTATCTATCTATCTATCTATCTATCTATCTACATAACAATTATATTGGTTAATCACACACAAATGATATAAACGGTCTTTATGATTTCCATATCAGGAAAACAGTAACAAATAACGCTCTTTATGTTTACCATATCAGGATCTAAACAAAAGTCAGGTTCGGTCACGTTTTTTGCTTTTGTTTACATAACAAAGGAAAACCATTTGACAATAACATAGTGTTTATGCCATATTTCTGATTGGTATAAGAACAAGGTCTGTCTATATTTTACTATTCTTTCTGTTTATGGCGGTTTTTGACGGAGCTGAATATTTTAACAGCATACCCACCGCCAACGCCGCCTGTATTTTCGTAGTTTCGTTGTGAGCAATTATGCTATTCCTGACCTGGGGTCACATATAATTTCTTTACTCTTGTCGTTTCTTTGGCTGTGGTCATACTATGGATTGATAACAAATCAAAGGGGGTGAAACAAATAAATTCAGCGGTAGATTGATATATCCAACCTTAAAATTTAAGTGAAACGTCGGTGGTGTTGAGTCAAGTTGAATGTCAGAATATATCAGTTGAATAGAAACTTTTACATTCTATGCCCATCTCTCATCCTCTGTGGAGTCAGTTAAACAGCTCTATAAATATTGCGATTTATCAAACCAACCTCACGGCCGGATTCGTCATCTCCGGGTTAAACCTCCGATTTTAAACCTGGTTTAAACCTACATTGGCGGTCCAGCCAAACCGGGTCTAAGGGGGCGTTTTTGTCTTTCAGTGGCCAGCTAATTGAAAACTCGATTCGGTGATATGATTATGCAATCAAACAACCCTCTTACCAATCGGACCAAAAGATAGGCCGATATAATGGTTATTGCCAAGTCATAAATTATCGTGACCGCGTGCACGCTCAATGGATTTGTTCATTGAGAAACAAGTATCGCTCATTGACTATTAATCCGATCTCATTCTATGTTTAAATCAATTTAACAAAGGGCATGTTTCTCAACACGAGTTTCACGCTCTGTTCATCACTTTGTTTGTGATAGATATCTGCAAGATGCTTCACCCGCATAGACAAAATTTGGTGTATTTACATGTATATCTGTATATATTAAAGGGTATAGGAGATGTCTATCTGTATGTCCGTTTGTCTGTTCGCAACTGTTCTCCAATACCCCTGGACCGATTTCAATTAATCTAGGTGTGGTGATTGACCGCAATTCATGTGGTGATTCGTTAGGTTTTAAAAGTTTTGATTTAAAAATAAGTAAAATATAATTTAAAAAAATGAAAACATTGTGTTAAATTGAGTAAGGAGTTGATTCTAAAAAGAAACAAAATTATTAACAGTTGTTTGTTTTAAATTTAATTAATTTTTTTTAAATTAAAACGTTCAAATGATCAAAATGTGCGCAAAGCCCCTCTGGCGCTGAATAAAGTCTCCATAATCGAGTCAATCCTGGACCAAGAGGCCAGTCAAGTAAATGCAATTTGCTTATGAGTGCACACCATAAGCGGCATCTGAACTGTTGGAAGTGGGCAACAATGCAGAGGGACAGCTTTTAATAAAGAAATATATTACATGCGTTGATTTTTGTTCAATGTCATACATTTCCCGTTATGCAGAAAATCAAAAAGGTTCCTAGGTTTTGAACTGGTAGAATATTATAGGAATTTATGGGCGTAGCCAGAGTAGAGCTTTGTAGCATTATCTACATCAAAATAAGTTATCAAATTTTATTTATATAGCAATATAAGTTTAGGATTGAAAACTATGTGTATAGCATATCTGGTCATGCAGTAGCATCGTTTTTGGTGTCAAAATTAAATCGTTGAACCCTTCAAATGAATTCGTAGAAAACACCAGTATTTGTGATTGCCACAAGCCCAAAAAAAATCTACAAGATAGTTGTAAAAATCATTTAGTTAGGAACATATCTGAGCAAAGCTCGCGTGCAAATGAATCAACTGTGACATGATAACACCAGTCGGCAGTCGCCACTTAGACACGCCCTCGCTCGAGATTATTTACAGCTCCACCCTTTGACTGATTGTTTGACAATTCTAAACCGCGATGAAGAAAAGACGGATTCGTCATCTCAAGTTTAGCCTCGATAAAGCTGGTTTAGCTAGGCCGCCGAATTAGATGGTTTAGTTGCCGGTTTAAGCTTATAAAACGCAAAAACAATTTTGAAATTGACAAAAACTTATCCCCATACGCTTTATATGTGTGACTGCTTCTCGCTTATATATTTCCAATCAAAATATGACCGCTGTCGTAATTATTGATTTTCGCAATCAATAAAACGAGGCGGTCCGCATTAGGAAAGTACGTTTAATTATCTCGACGATACAGAGACACTGCTGCTAAACCACTGGTCTGGCTGGACCAGGTTTAAACCAGAGATGACGAATGCGTCACTTAGACCTGAGGTATCGGGTTTAAACCACGGATTTTGCTGACTCATGGCGGTTTAAACCTAGCTGTTTACGTAGACCAGGTTTAAACCTGATATGACGAATCCGGCCCACATGTCTTGTGATGAGTAATCAAATATAATATTGTATTAGCCATAGTTCATTACTTGAAGTTTTCATGGACACTATTATTAGGCACCTCACCTCTTTGTACACATGGTTTCATTACTGTAAGTTTTCTCATACATTTTATTAGGCACCTCACCCCAGTGGGCATATGGTCTCATTACTGGAATATACCTCAGCAGCAGTGCACTTACCGAATCGTAACAACTACGGCTTGCCACTGAAGGTTTCTCATTCACCACTCCAGCCTCTAAATTCGCACAGGAAATCTACTAATCGGATTAACTATACCCCGATACTTCGCAATATAACCTGCCATACTGAGACATACTTTATCAGCAATGCCTGTTAGCTATTATATTATAAAATGTGTTCATGCAATACAATCTTCAAGTGTGGACCAGCCATTGTTCACACCTAAATATCGAAAGCAATTAACGCGGTCATTAATATTACACACTGAACAATGAGACATCCGCGAAGTTACATTGGCGAATACATACATCCTGCAAAAAGCCTAAACGGTACGCACATACCGATAACGTATTTAACGGAATGGGCGGCGTTCGTTGCTGAAATATTCACATTTGTTCAAATCGCCATCAACAGAAGGAATATTATAGTAGGGCGGCTAAGCGTAAAATCGTTCACTTGGTGATACAAGCATGAAATTTGGCACGAATGATCAGTATGGGCCACTAAACAATATTGTTCGACAAACCACGCGAAAATCCAAGATGGCCGCCATTTTTAAGATGGCCGCCATTTTCAGCTACTCAGTTTTCAAATTTTGAAAAGTTAACGGATTTTATCGATGTATCACTCAAACAAGAGATCGTATGTCATTTCTAAAGGTTGAATTGAAATGAAAACACAACCTGAGTATATTAAAACAATATATTGTAACAAATTAGCTGTTTCGTTTCAAAAGTTTTGCATTTTTATATCAATTAACTTTAAAAAAAATTCAATTTCAAACAATTTAACCTCACACTATTTATGATGTTGGTACTGGGATAGCTACACACATTCATTACTATCAGTTCTTAGAGTCTTTTAAACTTGGCAGCAACAACTGCATAAAGTGGTGCATGGAAGCCCAATATGGTAGCATGTACATCACCCACTATACGCCTTCTTGCAGCCGCATTTGGTCAACTGACTGCAAGATTTGGCAATTGGTGGAAGCTCCGTCCAAAATTGTTCCCAGTGACTGCCATTTTCTGCCCATACCCAATATGCAGGACTCGGATAAGCTGGTTTACGTGCCAATGATTGTCCCCATATATGCCCTGCCTCGTATGCGGCTCGCTTGACATGCTGCAACAGCGCAGACCTTGTAGGTGGAATAGCATTGTACGGTCTGTTTCCGTGCAAACACAGTCTAGTCTTGCTTCATTAATGTCATTGGGTGTATTTGAACAGTCGTACATTATTATAACGAATCTCTCGATTACTGCAATGTCATTTTATGTGATGGACACTCGAGAATTGCCAAGACTGGAGAAAATTGATAAAGCTTCTGGAAATTCCATATATTCCATGCCTGCCATGCAGACTGTTTTCCTTTCCCGCGAATTGCAGATACCACATCGCATCTACTAATTGCATGGAAAAAGATAATTCCATAACATTTTGTTGTACCTTGATGAAACAATCTCATGAATTTGAATCTCTCTGAATGTCTTTCTATGACCGAATGCTTTCAAACTTGAGTATACAATTACAGCTATAATCACTATATCCGTATCGGTGGCTTGGATTATGATGCTGTTGTGTTGGTTGATAACTGCGTGTTTTGCATCCACAAATATCCGTGTATCGGCCTCTTCATGTGTACATGGTGCAAGAATATACAAATCAAGTTCACGGTTACTTTGTACATGTTCACCTTTGGTAACAACAATGCCATTATCCGTATTAACAGTTATGATCTTGTCAGCAAGGAAGTGAAATACTAGTAGCTATGTTTTGTTGTTGTAATCGCGAAGACAGCTATGCCAGTCTGCTAGAGTTTTGCTAGATCCTGATTCCTTTTCCGCGCTTTGACCTAGTTTCCTGTTTGTGGCTACCTGTCTTGTACACGTCAAACACGATGTCAGTTCTCTTATATTTATGACACTATTAGGTTTAAGAACATTTATTATGTCAGAACCATCTATTATCATGTGCAAAATGGTCATAAATGTCACATTATCTTGTCTGATAATAATTAAACAACCGAGAGAATAAGAGTTGACAATCATCTTTCGTACTTGTTTCTTTGATTTGATTTCAGCTGGAGAAGACCGAAAAATTTAAATATAATTTCTTTTGATTAGATCATAGAAAGTACATTTATTTTGGTTTCCCATTCCTTTTATGAAATAACGCAGACTATTCATTGCCTTTCTTATAGACAACCTGAATCAGTTCAGCATTAACTGGGTCTACAATGTATCTGGTGTCCAATGCCAAGAGGTCTGTGGAGTGATCAGAAAACGGATTTCCCATTTCTTGTGTCACGTCTGTGAGGTTATTCACATTATTGAAAAATGTTTTTTGATATGCAATTGTCTCCTCGTGATGCTTGGTTTCTTATGTGATATCCTTTGTACAAGCAATATTATCATAATCAGAAATAAGGCAACATAATTCTGGACTAGCGACCGTCCATCTATTGAGTGTGCTTCATCCTCAGTTATCCCAATTACTCCTCCACCCCTTTCATGACTGCGTTGTGCTGTTCATGGGTCTGATCTATTGCCATACTTGAGAAGTTTCTTTCAGTCTTGTGTACAACGAAGTTCCCTCTGTGAAATTCATTTGCTATTCTGGGATGTTTCTTCTCTATTGTCATCATGTCTCTGAGGTGAATAGGTAGCAGTAAAATTGTCAATTCAATGTCAAGCACCAAACTCCAGAACTGGAACTGTGGACATTTACTTTTACACCAGTCTTTGGAATTTGAGTGCCTACTATCAACATCGGATAAATCCCGACTGCAGTATTCTGAGTGTGCAAATTTCATGAGTTTGAACAGACTACATGCTGTTATCTGATGTGCATGTTCGGTTTTTGTAATACGTGAAGCTTCGATGAATGAATCCGCTGTGCCTGGGCTTGCTATACCTGCTTCTACGAGAGCACTCATCCAGTCGCTATCCAGAAGCACTGAATCAACCATATTAGAGCATCCAATTCCAGATGTAACCCTCCAAGCATAACAACATATTTGTCCTCATCATATAAGTATGGCCACTGCCACTGTATCTGCTTAGCCAATGCATACAGAGGCTGGTCTGCAGTAATGACCGGTGTCTGCTCTGAGTTTAGAAGTTGAACCGATTCATTAATTTTGCGCATGCAATGTTTTCTCGTGGTTAAAAAGTGAGCCTGATCACGCAACAGAGGTAACATTGAGGTTATTGCTACATCAAACTGATGACCTTGTCCCGTGTAAAGATGCTGTGCTGGTAGTTGATGTATGGTTGTGGTCAATATTGTCCAAAGCAGATGTGGTGAACAATCCTTTTCTCAATAGAGGTGGACACACAACTCCATCTGTTTGATACTGTTTAACAACAACCTCTAACAACAACCTCTCCAAGCTGGTTTGAGTTGTCCATGACACGATCATAAGATATACTCAGTCAGTTTTCATAGAACATGTAAAATCAGGCTTCGTTTCCTTGTTTTTTTCGTACAAAGTGATGCCAGTGTATATAGGGATTGGTGTTTCACAATCTTGACAGTGGGGATGATAAAAGGCTCTGTCCTTATATCTAGATGAGAAACAGTTGATCTGTAATAACTGCGCGATTGCTAAATCAGACTTTGTTGCACCATGTGTAAGCTGTGACTTGATGTCAGCACCATGCTCGATCATACATACAAATTGCAGAAGACTTTGTGGTACAGAGCATTGTATACATCCTTGTTCAAACTTGTTGTCAAATTTGGTATGATGTTCAAGCATATGTTTACGAATGATTTCTGCTGCTCCAGCAATTTGTAGCGCTTAATTATGTTTACAAGCTTGGGACAGTACAGAACTAACTAATATAAGCACATCGTGACCATGTTTGTGCTTCTCCTTCAGAGAAATTTGTCATCTGCTTAATAAAATAATCAATACATTATGGTAGACCGATTTGTACAAAATATGGAATGACATGTCAACAGTATTTAATGACTTCAAATATGAAATGCATACAATTGATTACGCTATTAATATTAGCAATTGTGTTGTCAATAATATCAACACCAAGCATAACTTAAACATTTTAACTCACACTATACCAACTTGCACATGTATGTTAACAGCCTATTTACACATATAATTTAACAACATTCAATAACTCCAGAAGAGAAGTACCAAAGAAATCGCCTTAAACTAAGTATCTATGTTATACCCCGTATAGACCTATCCAATAGTTGCAGTTGCTGAAAAAGTAGTCATCTAGATATTTTTTGAAGAATTTTTAAGAAACAAACCTGTAAAAATATGAAAATAATCAATAAATTCCGAAAAATAATAATATTTTTGCATACTTATGATAACGCAACCTTTAAAGGGATGATTTACTTATATATCGTAACAAAGAAAGAACCGAAAAGTGGTTAGTGTATCTTATATACTGGGTAGAAGTTCAATGTGGCGGCCATTTTGAAAAATGGCGGCCATCTTGAATCCGGTGGCCATTTTGATTGGTTTGTCGAGCAATTTGTTTTAGTAATATATATTGATAATGCATACCAAGTTTCATGCTTGTATCACCAACTGAACGATTTTACCATAATTTTACACTTAGCCGCCCTACTATTAAAATATATATAGTTTTGTTCATATGCCGAACATAATCAGTGCGTAAATAGCATATTGTCGTCAAGACGTACGATGTTGTACGTAAACAAGAGCATGCTCGTGTTACAGAAGTTGGGCTTCTGTTTACATAACACAGCGAAATTCCATTGGTTAATCACACACAAATGATATAAACGCTCTTTATTATTTCCATATCAGGAAAACAGTAACAAAAACGCTCTTTATGTTTACCATATCCGGATCTGAACAAAAGACAAGTAACGTAAAGTGTTTTGCTTTTGTTTGCATAACAAAGGAAACAAATTGACAATAACATATTGTTTATGCCATATTTCTGATTGGTATAAGAACAAAGTCTGTCTATATTTTACTATTCTTTCTGTTTATGGCGGTTTTTGACGGTGGTGAATATTTTAACAGCATACCCACCGCCAACACCGCCCGTATCTTTAATCAAAGTTATCCGATAACTCATATGACATCGCCAAATCAGCCTCGCGTTATATTAGAGGGCGTAATAATGTCATATGTATCACCAAACAGGCCTGACTAGCTGATTGGTTGAGTCAGGTCACCTCACCACTCACCACCCGGCTTGAAGCGATATTGGCAGCCTGTTCTCTCGGAAATAGGCTTATATATAACTTATTCAAAAGTTTACCCGAAGATCCGTATGGAGGTTGGTGACGATGGGATGGGGGATGTAGCCTGTAGGTTGTGCCGAAGGTTTTTGTCATGCAAAGAGTAACATCCAAGATGGCCGCTGGCAGCCATGTGTTTCAACGAATTTCGGAAAAAAAGATGGCTCCCATCTAGAGGTCACCATGAAGATGCATATGAAGTTTAGTGATGCTCGGATGAGGGATGCAGCCTGTAGGGTAGGCACATATATAACTTATTAAAACACACGAATTAAGCCCATATAGTGATTATATTAATCTGAATTAAGCTCTATGTGAACCTGAATGGGACACGATCAAAACAGTCGTATACGAGCTTATTGTTATTCGAAATAAGCTCATATGGGCGCTATTTAATCTATGTACTTTTCTCATCGACACGACGTACCAGATGAACGCTCTTTATAGTGTGTTTTTACTGCGGTGCGCGCCATTCGTCGAACTAACCGATATAGGTAATACATGAGCTGATTTCAGAATCAAATAAGTTCCACAGGAACCTATCTGAATATTTAGGTCCCATGTTAACCTTTTTACGAGGATATATTGATAATGGACCGAACTGAACCATGAGCTGTAGCAAAGTCGTGACCGTCGGTCGTTCATTATCTCCGACACCACCACTCACGGGACACATCAAACGACAAACATCGTGTCACATTAGGGGAGTCTTACCAATTGCAGTGAGGCGGAAGACATATTCTATGCCGATCCCACACCGGAGAATTACAGATATATGTCACGATACTTGAATGAGGTGGTAATCCAGATGCATTATTTAAACAGTGTATAATTCCCACACTCCTATGCTGATCTTCCAAATCCAATTATTTTTATATGAGAATGTTTGATAAAACCCTTGTTGTACTAAATGGATTCTCCCACTCAGTTAAATAAGTATAAATTGGACCGGCCTATTATTAATTTGGATGTGTGTTCAGGTAATAAAAGCAGACGACAAACAGAAAAACAAATAGTACAATATCAGAGAATGATTCATATTATTTGGAGATAAGTTTACAGATAATAAGTTCAAGAAACGACATGGTGGCCGGATTCGTCATCTCAGGTTTAACCCTTTTAGTGCCAGGGACCGATCTCATCGGCCCTAATTTACGGTCTTTTTTTTAAGAGTGAGTCAGCCGTGAGTCAGCAAAATCCATGGTTTAAACACGAGACCGCAGGTCTAAGTGACACATTCGTCATCTCTGGTTTAAACCTGGTCCAGCCAGACCAGTGGTTTAGTAGTAGTGTCTCTGTATCGTCGAGATAATTAATCGTACTTTCCTAATGCGGACCGCCTCGTTTTATTGATGGCGAAAATCAATAATTACGTCAGCGAGCATATTTTGATTGGAAATTTATAAGCGAGAAGCCCTCACACGTATAAAGCGTGTTTGGATACGTTTTTGTCAATTTCGTTACTTTTTTTGGGCGTTTTATAAGCTTAAACCGGCAACTAAACCGTCTAATTCGGCGGTCCATCTAAACAAGTTTTACCGAGGATAAACTTGAGATGACGAATCCGTCTTTTCTTCATCGCGGTTTAGAATTGTCAAACAATTAGTCAACGGTGGAGCTGTAAATAATCTCGAGTGAGGGCGTGTCTAAGTGGCGGCTGCCGACTGGTGTCATCATGTCACAGTTTATTCATTCGCACGCGAGCTTTGCTCAGATATGGACATGTTCCTTCAATATGATTTTTACAACTATCTTGTGGTTTTTTGTTTGGCCTATGGCAATCACAAATACTGGTGTTTTCTACGAATTCATTCGAAGGGTTCAACGTTTTAATTTTGACACCAAAACGATGCTACTACATGACCAGTTATGATATACACACAGTTTTCATGTCTAAACGTATATTTCTATATGTGTCAAATTTGATAACTTATTTTTATGTAGATCATGCCACAAGCTCTACTCTGGCTACTCCCGTAAATTCCCATAATAATCCACCAGTTCAAAACCTGGGAACTTTTTGATTTTCTGCATGACGGGAAATTTATGACATTGAAAAAAAGCTACGCATGTAATATATTTCTTGGTGGCCCACTTCCAACAGTTCACATGCCGCTTCTTTTGTGCACTCATAAGCAAATTGCCTTTACTTGACTGACTTTTTGGTCCGGGTTTGGTCCAGGTTTTGGTCCAGGTTTATGGAGCCTTTATTCAACATTAGAGGGGCCTGCGGCCCCTTTGTGCGATAGAAGCCTGCGACACCTTTGCGCACATTTCGATCATTTGAACATTTTAATTTAAAAACAAATTTAATTAAATTTAAAACAAACAAATTTTTAATTAAATTTAAGAACACAATTTTTAATTTTTTTTTAAATTAAATTATTTTTATTTTTAAATATTTTTTTTTTAAATTTAACGCCGTTATGCCATCCGAGTCACCACACCTAATTTGATTGAAATCGGTCCAGGGGTATTGGAGAACAGTTTCCAACAGCCAACCGGACATGCGCATAGACAGCTCTATACTCTTTAATATATACAGGTATACATGTAAATACACCAAATTTTGTGTTTGCGGTTAAAGCATCTTGCAGAAATCTATCACAAACAAAGTAATGAACAGCGCGTGAAAATCGCGATAATTTATGACGTGTCAATAACCATTATATCGGGCTGTCTTTTGTTGTGATTGGTAAGATAGTAGTTTAACTGCAGTCTCATATCATCGAATCGAGTTGCTAATTAGCTTGCAACTGAACGACAAAAACGCCCCCTTAGACCCGGTTTGGCTTGACCGCCAATGTAGGTTTAAACCAGGTTTAAACCGGAGATGACGAATCCGGCCAATATGTTTGTTGCACTTTTTAGCTGATCATTTCTCAAGGGAACCACTTGTCAATGAGTATTTAGTATAGACAGGGTTAAGACATGTTATTAGTTACAAAATATTGTGGTATTTTTGCCAAACGCAACCAAGAATAGGTCAACGGGCGTAATAATTCTCGCCTCAGGGACGTGGCTAGAGGGTCTCCGTTGGGGTGGGAGTGCCAACTTTGGGAAATTCCAACTGCACCCCCTTGAATCCGACCAAACACAAGTTTTGCATAATTCCATTTGCACCCCCCCATTGCATCTCAGTGCTCAGGCCCAATAACCTATATATTCACAAACCATGCTTCTATATACCGTTATGAGAACATTCAGATATTTATTTGAACCTGAAAATTGCATAAATCCTAAATAAAAATGCAAATATTGGTCCAAAATAATACCCCCCCCAATAAATAGTTTGAAAATCAAACCACAAGAACATTTTCAACCTATTGTTGGTGTGAAATTTCCAACTAATGTTGTGTCAGGTATTACATTTCCAACTGTTGGAAATTTTGACCAAAGTTGGGGGGGGGGGGGACACCCCCACAAAACCCACCTGTCTCTGCCTCGCATGTATGGTTCACTTGTTTTTATAATGGTAAGTTTTACCCCATGTCTTCTTTTACTTTCATGGTGAACCCATTTAACGCAATGTATTGAAATTTGAACCGTGTATGGATGTTTCCACCGTTTCCGCCTGGCAAACCACCATTATGTTCTCTTCCTCGTAGAGAAGAAAAGAAAAGTAATACTTACTCATTTTAGTAATAAATAATCAATGATGACATGAGCTGGTGATAGCACGTCGTGTCGTTTTGCGTGTAGTCATGCGATTAAGTACATTGAGTGACAATGCATTCGCCCCATACTAACACGCTGGTCATCCGTGTAACGAGGACCCGGATAAGTAACGACGGACGCGACTTCCATGTGAAGAAATTGTCTCGGGCTGGTCAAGAAAAACGGTGAGTAAATGCCTTTAAAATTAATCTACCTATGTGTTAGTGTGCGTAGTGTTTTGGGACAATATTAGTCTAAATCGGTGAGTGCTAAATTGATGTCAACGTGTCCACAATTAATGTATAAAGAGGAAAGTTATTACAAAATCCTGAAATTGCACGGAAATTGACCCAATATATAATGTTATCACGTGCAAATCTGAACAATTCATGACGTTCAGGTATCGCCGGGATCCCTGTCATTGAAATATAAGCAACACAACCACCGCCAAGCAACCAGTTTCCAGCAATTCTAATATTTAGCATTATCAACGAGTAACGGGGACCCGTTATCCTGTAACGTTGGACGCGCTTTAGAAATCACATTGAGTAACCGCGGACGCGAATATTCCGACAAACAATTTATTTAGAAACATAAATGTTTTGAATGTATAAGGAATCACATGTTTATGTGTTTTACCATTATTTGTCGCATTGTTAACCATCTGTTTCGCAGCAAATTTTAAACAGACGAAACGTTGTCAGGAGACTTGGGTGCTTCCTCTCACCATTATTCTGTTTCTCGTTGCACAACTAAGAGTGTATATGAATGTTTTCTATCGATAGACACGTGGCTGGGTGGATTTCGGACCCTAGCCGTCGGCGAGATATTATCACTCAAGCTAATATGGGACCCTGATGCAAATTACACGTATGTGGAGATCACTAACCCATGCCAGCAGGCATGTTGTGATACTGAAACAGTAAATTTGTTGTTGAACATTTCAGGCCTTACAGAATGTCCAAACCATATAAGACTTGTTAAGTTATCGATTTATTATAACCAGTGTGAGATTTGTGATATTAGATTGAAAATTCCAAGGGGTCGCAAATGAAATACAGTCTAACGCTTGCATTCTCTTATTCTACAGGAATAGACGAGATAACAGCTACCCCATTCCGATGTTACACCTGCAAACTGACATTCACCACTTTGGCTGACACGGTTGACCATGCCACCGCATCACACCCGAACACGGAACTCAATCTCAACAATAAAACAGGAAAGTTTGTATATAACAAAAATAAGCCACCCAGGAATAATTCCATCGGACAACAGCAAAGAAATAATATTATCCAGCGACAATAACATCATTCACCGACATAAAAATGCCATAAAGAAAAGAAAAATTACAACGACCATCAGTATGAAATAAACAACATCTACGACCATAAGACCACCAATAATAGCAGCACAAACAGCAACAACAACATCGACAACGTCATTCGTCATGCACACTGCAGAAGCTGCAACTCGGACAGTGCCGAGATCACTAGCATCAATAGTGGCAACAACACCAGCCCTGCTAAAGAACCAGAGTCACTGGATTTCGACACCTTCCGTGTGCAGCTTGGTAACGTAATACAAACATGATATCGCCGACTGACTGAGTGTGGACACACAAATATATTTAAAGTTTTTTGTCAACTAATAGCATGGGGAACATTTCCAACGAACAGCGTAGCATACAACCTTCTACTTGACGTTGTCCGTTGGTTCCAGTGCTCCAATACATCTCAGATGAGATATCCGGATACATCACTGGATATCGCCTTTTTCGTGGCAAATTTCTGAGGTTGATGTCTGGGTGTAGGGTGTCTCGGTGCATTTTAGACAACCCTGGCGGTAGAGGATCTATGTCACACACTTCTCGCAGGGAACATTATGGTGGTGGCCAGATCTGTGAGCCCTGAATTCGCCACTCGACCGGAAACATTTATGACAAGATAGTTATACACTACATTGGCTTGTCTTTTATATGAGAAAGTGAATGTTGCCGTAATGATTGCAGGTTTATATATTTCTTCCACATTCGTGGCACTGTTGGTTACCAGCACCAGAAGGCGGTGTCACCAGGAAGCTAGGCTGTCGTCGAATGCTACCTGGACGTTTCGGCACCTGGGGTTGCCGTTAATCATCTGGACGTTTCGGCACCTGATTTTTCGGCACGTTGACGTTTCGGCACCTGCTAATTTTCGGACCAACGAAATTAAAGACTACATTTTTTTTTATTATTCTCTATTTCAATAAAATGTGATAAAACATGTGACATGGTAACAAAAACAAACACTGGGTGGAATGAATGGTAACGATTGTGAACGTATAAAGTGCACAAGTCATACAAGGAACGATAGTCTAGGCTGTGCTGGGGGGTGATCGTCGCACATCGGGGGAATTTATGCGACCATCATTTTCTTATGGGAAAATTACTCTAGTTTTCGAATTCAGAGGGCGCCGAGCCGAGATAGGTGACAAAATATAACTTTTCACTATGTTTCATAGGGTACCCTACCTAAAAAATGACATATTTTCAAAGGTTAACAGGCATTAGCCAACTGGTTAACAGGGCAGCAACATCGGAAAGATTGTAAACATATTTGCAAAATATGGAACGAATATAGACACTTAATCAGATTCAACATCGTTTTCCTGCTTTCGTTCTGATTTCGTGACGTCATGGTAAAATATGTAGCGTGACGCGTCAAAACTTCATGGCGATTCAGACAAAGTGTTGTGCGTCAACTCTGTGCAAAGATAGCATATCTGTCGAATTCTTCCAAGTTATATATTTTTGGAAATGGAAGGGTACCCCCTATATAATGATGTTCATACTTACATTATATCTTTCCAAGTATTGACATTATAGACAAAAACTTAACCCTCCCCAATTTCACAAATAACCACATATATGTGTCCATGCAGTTTGTGTACATCAAATAAATTGACAATGCACAGTTTACCTTTTCATATTGTGTAGAATCGTACGGCGACACTTATAATGTAAAACATCGTTCAAATCCTAGATTAGGAAGGTAATATAAAATCCAAGATGGCGTCCAAGATGGCCGCCAATTTTTATATTGACACTCTATACACCAGATGTATGGTAACCGGACTAGATCATCAACTCATGCAAATATAGCATATCTGTCGAATTTTTCCAAGTTAAATAATTTTGCAAATGGAAGGGTATTGCCTACAAAATGATGTTCCTATCTTTATTATATATCTCCAAATGGTAAACTAATCGAGAAAAGCTTAACCCTCACCCCAATTTCACAAATATCCACTTAAATGCACCCATGCAGATTGTTTCCAATTAAATATCGACAATGCACATTTTGTAGTGTCATATAGGGCAGAACCATCCGAGGACATGGAGAATCTAAGATTCCGTTCAAATCCTAGATTATGAAGGTAATAAAATCCAAGATGGCGTCCAAGATGGCTGCCAAGTTTAATATCGGCACTCTGTGCACACTGAGTGTGCACTGTGCACACTGAGTGTGCACACCGGTTGTAACTGATCTTTATTTCATAGATGCTGTATTGTAATATGTATAAGTCAACTAGTTACGTAAAACCAATGATGGAGACCAAAATGGCCGCCATAAAACTAAAACAAAATCCGATAAAATTACCTGCTTCCGAGTTGCAATGTTATGTCATCTGCATGTTATGAGTTTTGTAGCTTATTCGTTCGTGCATATATGTCTGTTGATAATGTGATCCGAATCCAATAAAACTGTTGGCATTGAGAAATTAAATGCTCATTTTATTTCTCAAAATCGACATGCAATGCCAAATTGCCACAATGGGATAGTGTTTCAACCTGACATCCATTTTGTGGTATACAAGTCAACGTTCTGCTTGGTGATGAAACTGCTGACTCAATAACCAATGTAGGTGTCCACGGTAATGACTCATTAGACCCGCTTACACAAACCGTCAAGCAATAACAACCAATTTAGAATCCTGATAAATGCGGGTATGCAAAGAATGGACAATTTATTTTATATATCTCATCAATGTTGTCAATGCGTACTGGGGTAATTTATTTTCACGTTCATTTGAGTGATGTTCTATGGAAATAACCGAAACAAATCTCAAACAAATCTGACAAAATACGTATCTGTGTCGTTATATTCTCGCTATGATCCCATCAGACGTGGATTTATGCTTATTTACTTAAGCAGTTCATTTGAGTATTTGCTTATCTGTACTTAATTATATGCCGCTTGATATGTGTGGTTGCAGGTGTATTAATTATTTTATTGAATACACATTGACGACCAATAGTATAATTATTGTCCTGCTAATGTACTATAGATCTTGTATGTCTGAGTAGTGGCTGATGCCTTCGGCGAGTTATATATATGCATTCGCTTCCATATTATTTTATATCTTCCCGGATGTCCAGAATTCGCGTTGCTATCACAATATATTTAAACACATTATATGTATTCAGTATTTAACTTCATACAAGGCATTGGTCATTTTAAATAATATCAAGTTACTTGGAACTTACCCCAAGAATGTTGCACAGAACCAACTTTCAGGTTTGGTTGGAACAGGTAGAATATTATCAAAACTGACCCCTCATTTGTAAATACTAATGCTTTAAATGATAACGGTAAGTGTGAGGCCGTGGTATTGATTGTGCTAAGTCCCATGAAATTTGGATCCATGAAAGTTGGTCTCACACTGTAGGTATCACACGACTCTCCGTCACACGTACCCAACTATGATAATCACGTACAGTACTCGAATGGGATAAAACTATATCATCCAATTTATATATCAGTATGGAGCAATCTCGGCAATTAACCAAAGATGAAAAGTACAAGGATTAGAAAGCCACACAGTTAGAAGACGTGCTCAAAATGTCATATACTCAGTTGCTCAGCATTAGGATGATGCTTGTCATACGAAATGTGTCCCTTTCACTGATGCTGATCCATTTCAAGCAACGGGATGGCAACTCGTTGGTCACATGTTATCAGCCATAGCCGCGGAATTAGTTTTTAATCAAAATAGAGTATAACCGCTACAGGTAGGACATTCTCAAGAAATATAGTAGCCGTGGAGTACTTTTAACACAAACAATAATTAGCAGCTCCTTTGCACGATCGCCAATTTTCTGCAATGGAACAACCTACGTATCTGATATATGTCAAATATTCATGATTGTGGTAATTGTCCCCAGGATACATTTTACGATATGCGTGAACCAATTATATGTATCTGACCGAAAGCATATATGCAAGCATGCGATTATCACAAATATCAGATAATGTACTTAGGTGTGGTAGTTATTCATCTAAGTAAACGTCCCAGAATCCTTATTTTAGCTTAATATTGAGGAATTTGAAGCCGTAATGGGTCGGTATATTTTGAGTAAGTTTAACTTGTGAGCACCATACAATCAAACCAGGTTCCATCGTTGCATGTGGCGACGGTCCTATATTCGACAATGACACACGTTCTTGTTTAAATGTTGGATTGAATGTATGACATATATAGACAATCGCAGTCGGACATGTGATGGCTGTTGGACCTATTTGCTAATAATATGGACTCTTCTGCGACATGGGGCAAGGCATATAGTAAACTTACACATAGTATCCCACACATATGAAACTTCGAAAGTAGCAACACCCTTTGCTTCCAGCATATTAAATTAGTAATCTCTCTACTTTCTTATGTGTACACCTGGTAGGAATTTAGATCGAGATACTTCATGCTTTGAGTTATGGTATTGTACGTGTAAAATTGCACACAAATAATGCAAACATATTTGCCCTTTGAAAACCAGTTAAGTGTTACATTTAATAAATGGATCTAGTCTCGACTAAGGTTATGCGATTGAAGTTAAGTTGTCTTCAAAATTGTCGATTCTAACTCGCCACCTTATTAAATCGAAAAAAAGAAATATTTCTTATAATTTGAATTTAGTCCCAATATTAATAAAATTCGTCCATTTTTCTATTATATATACCCATGCCATTCAGTGCCATTTATGAATTACTTATGATAAACAATTACTTGTTGGGAACAATCACGTATCCAGCTGAAGAGTAATTGGATTGCATCATATGATTGGTCAGGTCAATTTAATCCAACAATACTGTCACAGTGAATTAACTATTGCAACTTCTCGGCTTATCGTACTTGGCAGAAATGCCCGCGCACATGTGCCAACCAACTTTTTTATAGTGTTCCCCGAGTTGACAGCTAATGATTAAATTAGGTTCACATAAGAACAGAACATCAACTTAATCGTGTCACCGGCTGTGTAGATCCGATAGATGTATGTTACTCATAGCTGATAATTACCAGCATGATGAAGTCATGTTATCGGTGGTTAAATGTCTAACGAAATTGTCTACGAGTGGATAGGCCTTATCCAATATAAAATATGGCAGAAACTTATTATTTCTTCGTCTCTTGACGAAATGGATGATCATCATAACAAAACGCTCAATAGATGTATTAATATATTGCGACAGCGACGTGAAACCTGAACTGCAGGTGTGAAATAAAATGATATGGAAGTGAGGGCATAAACCTGTGAATTAACTCGTCAACCACCCATGACTATAGTACGTTGGTGGGAAATTGATTTAAACTATCGGTTGCAACTGCGAATAGTTCATAAAATGAGTATTTGCAATGAACATGTAACCGTTTATTGTTATCTAAATCTTCAGAGTTGAGAAGTACTAAACAAATACGAATTAGAACTGCTTATGTAAACACCCATTTCCGTGCGATGAGGCATCCCGAGGAAATGTAGAGAAAACAGTTTTAGTTCGGTCTAAATTGCTGGTGATTATTGTCCGTTATTACATTGGAACATCGCTTCTTTGAACGTAGAAACCAACCACCATGGTAAGCAGTTGACGACATTAGCGGGGTAATGTGAACACAGTTGGCCAACATTTTCGTATAAACAAAATATCCGCAATTATTGTAGGTCCGTTATCTCCAGCCGGTTTACGATTGCGGGTCTAATGTGCTACTAGCATGGAAAAACTCCGTTATTTATTGATAATTGAATATATAACTATTAGTGCATACACTGCATAGGCATGTTTTAATCGGCATTGTGGCTTCCATTATTGCTGTACTATGGATGTTTGCAGTTGTAGCATCGTGTAGCAGAACATTGACATATATACCATCAAATGATTGGATGTCAGTTTGAAATTCGGTCCTATTTAGGCAATTTGACATTAAATGATGTCGTTATTTCGAGAAATTAATGAACAGTTACTATCTTAATGTCCCTAGTTCCTTCAGATACGGATCATGTTGGACAAAATGACATATATGTACAAACAAAAAAGCTACAACAGTCATACCATGTGATTTTATTGCAACTCAGAAGTTGGTCGTTTTATCGGAACAGTTCTGTTTATTTTGGCGGCCATTTTGGTCTTCATCATCGGTTTTACGTCGCCAATTGCCTTATACGTATTAAGATACAGACTCCATCCAAGACAATGCCATATTACAAAAAGCACTCGCGATGATCTAGTCCGGTTACCATACATCTGGTGAATAGAGTGTCAATATAAAAATTGGCGGCCATCTTGGACGCCATCTTGGATTTTATTACCTTCCTAATCTAGGATTTGAACGATGTTTTACATTATCAGTGTCGCCGTACGATTCTACATAACATGAAAGGGTAAACTGTGCATTGTCAATTTATTTGGTGGACACAAACTGCATGGGCACATATATGTGGTTATTTGTGAAATTGGGGGGAGGGTTAAGTTTTTGTCTATTATGTCAATACTTGGAAAGATATAATGTAAGTATGAACATCATTATATAGGGGGTACCTTTCCATTTCCAAAAATATATAACTTGGAAGAATTCGACAGATATGCTATCTTTGCACAGAGTTGACGCACAACACTTTGTCTGAATCGCCATGAATTTTTGACGCGTCACGCTACATATTTTACCATGACGTCACGAAATCAGAACGAAAGCAGGAAAACGATGTTGAATCTGATTAAGTGTCTATATTCGTTCCTTATTTGGCAAATATGTTTACAATCTTTCCGATGTTGCTGCCCTGTTAACCAGTTGGCTAATGCCTGTTAACCTTTGAAAATATGTCATTTTTTAGGTAGGGTACCCTATGAAACATAGTGAAAAGTTATATTTTGTCACCTATCTCGGCTCGGCGCCCTCTGAATTCGAAAACTAGAGTAATTTTCCCATAAGAAAATGATGGTTGCATAAATTCCCCCGATGTGCGACGATCACCCCCCAGCACAGCCTAGACTACGAATACTGAACGGAATAGCACTGTTAGCACAACATGTTATGAACATGCATGTAGCAATGTCTCCAGGTGTGGATATACAAGCCGACAGAAGCTTTCAGGAAAAGAGCGTTCCATGTTAGTCTATCCTGATATGGTATAAATAAAGAGCGTTTATTTGAAAACAGTATTTGTCAGAGCGAATAAAAGTTTTCTTCTCTGTTTTGTTGTATTCTTTGAATAATTATTGTCAATCACGGGTTATGACCAGTGGAAAGCACAACCTTGAATCGGGTACCCCAGAAAACGCTGCCGAATGGCCTGCCACATTCCAGCGTCGATCGAAGTCTAAGACAAATCGATCGAGTCTGATGTTCGATGGTAAATCGTTTGTCTGTGGCTCGGAGCACTGAATAGCAGTCGTCTCGTCTGCTTGTCTCGGTGCAGTGGACGTCATGGGCGTTGGCCTCTAGAAAGGCCGAACCGTCCAAAAACCTGGGCCGAAACAACCAAGTGCAGAAAATTCAGGTGCCGAAACGTTCAGAAAACCAGGTGCCGAAACTTCCAGGCGCCGAAACGTCCTGCACCCCTGTCATCGACTTCCAGGAATTCGCCTTCAATAGGCACTAATATTTCTCCGTCTGCAAATGAAAAATAGGAAATTATAAATAATAAGACGCGCCGTCTCATTCATGGCTATTGTTTATGTATGGGGTGCAAATTTAATTTTTAGAACTTTTAGGAGTGTTTGGTTTGTTTCAAGGGGGTACAGTTGGAAAAATCCAGATCGACATGCATCACCCGCCCCAAAGGAGACGATAAGGACACGCCCCGGTGTGTTATAGTATATTTCCCAATATGTTGTGCAAAAATAAAATCTGATTATTAATTGGACATATCCTAAATATTTTACCTTTATTGTTTTTCAAACATGACCATATATGCCCATGACGTATCATGTGATGGTAAATATTTCTGAGAAAAAAAAACGCGTCCGTCGTTACAAATTTTCGCGTCCAGTTACTATCCCACAGAAAATTCAACGGGTCCTCGTTACTACCAATGTTGCTGGAAACGCGAATAAAAGTCCATTTTACTTGCATCTATAGCAATCCTGAAATTTCTACGGTATGTTATATATGTGAACGTTACACACATCATCCGGCATGACAACATATATTAGAAAGGAGGTTTCGTATTTCTGAATTTTCATTAGTTATTTGAACATATTGTATTCGATAAATCGAAACCTCATAGTTTAGTGTCACAAATGATGCTAAAATATCTAATCCAGCATGACATAACAAGTTGTAATTGGAGAACCAACTATTGTTAACGATAATAATAGAACAAAATCGTCTGCTGAAACCGACAAGGTATTATAATAACGATCTGTGTGTACATACCTGAAGTCGTCGCTCGTGGAAAGCACGAGGGACTAGTCGCGTCCGTCGTTACTTATCCGGGTCCTCGTTACACGGATGACCAGCGTGACTAAGGTCGAGATTAAATTATATCGACGAGGTACATAATGTTTACTTAATGGCTAAACATAGATCTGAGCACATTTAAAGGCAAATGGCGACTTGAAGCCTCAAATAATATATAGCAACACTAGCTTGTGGCACTGGTCCCGTTCCACCGTTCCTGGTTTCGAGTTTATGATTTATGTCTATAATCGTAGGTTCATAGTATTAGCGGAATGATAAATTGTTATTTCTCACAAACAATTGTAGATTCTTACAAAGAAATCGCTTCATAGTATTGACCACTGATGATCAAATACAGGCTTTTATAGATAATTAAGTGCAGACAAATACCAAAAATAATGACAAAAGTTTTATTCCCAAAATTTGGATAAACATACAGATGGATAATAAAAATGTCATTATACAATGTTGTGTACAGTATGAGTTTTTCTTGTACTCGTCCAGGTTGGTCATTGTGTGTGTAATTGCAATTACAGTATTTAGAAATGTGATCGAATAGTGCCCTTTATAGATTCTCATCCATGTTCTATCGGATGTTTATCACAAAAACAATATTTCATGATTTTTGGGGTGAGGGGTAACATAATCCAAAATGTCTAAAATATGGTTACGAATTTGTCCTAGATGTTGTATATTTTGTTTGCAGTATACTATTCTGAAATTGTTAAGATCTTAACCTTTGATCCGCACTGAAACAGTTTTGAGAAATTGTCTGTTTATTATTCCGAAATAATTGAAATGAGAATGATTTTATGACAAAATTTCATGCTTTTGGTCCAAAAAGTGATAATTTTCGAATTTGGTCAGCCTGGATTGCTAATATCTTCAAAATATGACAATGCCGGATGGAATGACGCCTTTATTATGCATGTGCCTTAAATTGTATACCAGTTGGAACGTCATGGTGAAATAATGATTGAATTTGGCCGCCATCTTGGATTTATACTGGAAACAAGGGTTAATATTGATCAGAAACCTGTTTCTAGTTCACTTTCTGAAAGAGCACACCTAACTTGACATAATATAAAAAATGGCACTTTTGGCCAGTCCGTTCCAATATGACAAAATTTTGTTGCTAAGTCACTACACTATATATACTAAGCCCGAGTAATGACTAATCAAATCCGATTTGCATGTCGCAATGCCTCTGTGTTGACCGTGACTTATATATAACGGATGCGATTTTTGCTCACACGAACGACAACATTTTATTTGTATGTGCATGTCTGTATATATATTCGTTTACATAAGTGTGCGTGTACAAGTTGAATTGCTTTAGGGTCGTTTACAGTGGTGTAGATCTGTATACAGATCTGTGTGAAGTCACGTGTCGCGGATTACTGCGATCACAACATGATTTATGATACTGAACGCGCGCAGGTACTCTGGTAATTGACAATCCACCATGTACTAAACCCATCCATGCAAAATCCGCAATATCGACCGTCTAAGGCCCGTTCCAAACGACGGATTTTTGTCGACTCGAATCTAATACCAGACCCACAATTGTATTAAATGCGTCTAAAATGCGACGTTTGAAACAATTAGATCCGTGTCAGACGCACCACAGACGAATCTCCGTCCAATTCTGACGAATCTTCGTCGGTGATGCGTCTGAAATCCGTCTTGGTTTCAAACGACGGATTTTTGTCGACTCGAATCTAATACATGTGACGAGAAGAGCCGAAAGTTGCCGAAAAACGAATGCAAATGATATGATAATGATATGATAATGGTATAATAATGAGGGAGTTCCCCTTATCTGCGGAAATACCCACATGACGTCATTTGTCACACGCTCTCTTTGTTATAAAGAAAGATATATCTCTAAGAATTGCTTAGGTAACATTGTGAAAATTGTAATTATTATGGTAGTTTGATTTCTCAACGAACATCTCATGTCACTGACGCACATCTTATAATGGATATAGTATCAATGATTTATAATAATTCATATATACCGGTATAAGGGATATGGGTTGTAGCAACTGATTTATAATAATTCATATAGACCGATATTCCTTATTGTAAGGGATAGGGGTGGTAGTCTCTGATGTATAATAATTAATATATACCGGTATTATTTATTATAAGGGGTAGGGGTGGTACCAATGATTTATAATAATTCATATATACTGACATTACTTGTTATGAGGGGTAATTGGGTGGTAACCTCTTATTTATAATAATTCATATATTCCGGTATTACTTATTATAAGGGGCAGAGTGGTAGCCTATGATTTATAATAATTTATATATACCGGTATATTACTTAGTATGAGGGGTAGGGATAGTAGCCTATTATTTATAATAATTCATATATACTGGTATTCCTTATTATAAAGGATATAGGGTGGTAGCCTATGATTTATAATAATTAATATATTTCGGTATTCCTTGTTATAAGGGGTAGGGGGTGGTAGTCTCTGATTTATAATAATTATTGTATACCGGTATTTACATGCATGGTATACACATAGATGGTAATTGGTTGCACGATATATAACATTTATTTGTAGCGCCTATTATAGTATATTATCTGTATGTACTATATACATCCTCATATACATGATCACATATATTCGCGCTGTGGTCGCGCATATATAAATATATACATAATTTATACCGTATTTTAGTATATATATGTATAACATATACCGGTATATATAGGCCTCTATATCTACGCGTGACCATTTTTTGACGGTAACCGGGAATCCACCTTCAAATAAATCGACCGATGTATTAGATTCGACGCGACAAAGATGCGTCCGTCTGTAACAAAATCGACCGCAGACGCATCACCGACGGATTTAATACAATTAGATTCGAGTCGACAAAAATCCGTCGTTTGGAACGGGCCTAAGGCCCGTTCCAAACGACGGATTTTTGTCGACTCGAATCTAATACCAGACCCACAATTGTATTAAATGCGTCTAAAATGCGACGTTTGAAACAATTAGATCCGTGTCAGACGCATCACAGACGAATCTCCGTCCAATTCAGACGAATCTTCGTCGGTGATGCGTCTGAAATCCGTCTTGGTTTCAAACGACGGATTTTTGTCGACTCGAATCTAACACATGTGACGAGAAGAGCCGAAAGCTGCCGAAGTACGAATGCAAATGATATGATAATGATATGATAATGATATAATAATGAGGGAGTTCCCATTATCTGCGGAAATACCCACATGCCGTCATTTGTCACACGCTCTCTTTATTATAAAGAGAGAGATTATATATATGCTATATCTAAGCATTGCTTAGGTGTTCTGGTAGTTTGATTTCTCAACCAACAGGGCATGCCACTGACTCACATCTTATAATGAATATGGTATCGCTGATTTATAATAATTCATATATACCGGTATAAGGGGTAGGGGTGGTAGCAACTGATTTATACTAATTCATATAGACCACCGGTATTCCTTATTATAAGGGGTAGATGGTGGTGGCCTATGATTTATAATAATTCATATAATATACCGGTATTCCTTATTATAAGGGGTTGGGGTGATAGTATATGAAATTCATATATACCAGTATTTACATGCATAGTATACACATACATGGCAATTGGTTGCACGATATAACATTTATTTGTAGCGCCTATATAGTCTATATCTATATTTGCGAATGTCTGTCTGTCTGTCTGTCTGTGTTCTATATAAATTCACAGGGACCATCTAGATGATACCAAAGGGGTATACTAGGGGTAACTTTTTACGAGAAAGATAATGGTGGGGGTTAGAATTTTCTAAAGTGACGCCGTTGCTGTCAGGGGCAGAACAGGGGGAGGGGCATAAATTGTTTTTGTCGCCGATTGCCACGAAACTTACATATAATCATCCCCATGATATGAAGAATCTAATGGTGTGGTTTAGATATGTCAAAAGTGGCGTCGTTCGAGTCAGGGATGCACGGAGGGGGCGAGGGGCACCAAAATTGATAAAACTAATTTTAGCGCCGATTTCCACCAAATTGATATATATTCTTCTCCATGATACAAGGAATCTAATTATGCGATTTAACAACGCCAAATTGTTGTCGTTTGGATGACAGATTGGGGGTGGGCACTAAATTTGATAAGAATGGGTTTAGACGCCGATTGCCACCACACTTATACAAAATCATCCCCATGGTATGAGGAGTCTAATGGTGTGGCTTAACTCTATCAAATGTGGCCTCATTCGAGCCAGGGGTGCAGTGAAAGGGAGACGGGCACCAGAATTGATACACAATATTTTTAGCGCCAATTTCCACCAAATTGATACACGTTCTTATCTATGATACGAGGAATCTAAAGACGCCATATTGGTGATGCTTGAGTGAGAGATGGGGAGGGGGTGGGGTGGGCACCAAATTTGATAAGAATTTGTTTAGTCGCCGATTAGCACCAAACGTAAAAATAATAATCTCCATGATACCAGGAGTGTAATTGTGTGGTTTAAGGATGTCACAAGTGGTGCCAATCGAGTCATTGGTACCCGGTGTATAGAGGTGAGTGGGACACAAACAAATTATAACAATATGTTTAGCGCCGATTTCCACTAGATTGATACATATTCTTCTTCGTGATACCAGGACTCTTATCTTGTGGTTTAGATTGGTGCACTCTGGGTGAGATATATGGGGATTAAATTTGATACGAATTTGTATACTCGCCAATTTTCACCAATTTTATATATATGCATCTCTAATGAGTCTAAGTGTGTGGTTTAACGGTGACAAACGTGCCGCCGCTTGAGTCCGAAATAGGGACGTAAGGGTCACCAAAACTGATAAAACATATTTTTAGAACCAATTACCATCAAATTCAGACACGTTCTTCTCAAATGATACGAGAAACCAAATCGTGCTGTCTGTCTTTCTGTCTCTGTATGCGTTCTATTGATTTAATAAACTATTTTGGCGCCTATTTCCACCAAATTGATATATTATTCATCTCTATGATACGAGGAATATAATCGTGTGATTTAAAGACGCCAAATTGCTGCCGTTTGGGTGAGAGATGGGGGGGGGGGGGTCATAACTATTCAAAGAATTTGTTTAGTTGCTGATTACCACCAAACCTATATATAATCATCTCCAGTACCGTATATCATGCATCCATGAGTCTAATGGACGTGGTTTAAATATGTCAACAGTGGCGCCGTTAAAGTCATGCACGAGGATGGCAGTTGCACCAAAGCTGATACAAATATATTTAGCACTTATTTCCACCAAATCCATATACGTTCTTCTCTAATGATACGATGAATTAAATCACATTTGGTGTCGTTTGGGTCACGGATGGCGAGAGGATATGCACTATCATTGATAAGATTGCTATTCGCCGATATGAAACTATAAGTTATATATAGTCACCCATGCCATCTCCGTATCATTTAAAGGAGTTTTTGGCGTTCAAATTTCACAATCTCGACAAATGGTGAACCATTTAAGTCACTTGAACAATTATATCTTCTCAACTGTCATATTTATACGGGGTGGCAATCAGGGCATTCACATAATGAGCTAGCAAAAAGAGATACATAGAAGAAGCATTAAAATTATATTTATCATTCTATTTAAGAGATACATATATTCTTGCAAACCGAGAGACCTCGAACTGTCAAAGGATTGCATATATATTATAACAAAATTGAGTCTGTTCCATTCAATACAGTTTCCACAAAAAAGTTACAATTTGTCAAGAGATATGGAAATGTATCGAAGGCCTGTTCCAAAATAGTGGTCAGTGTGCAGTCAAATTTTCTTCTGATATAAAAGAAAAAGCAGTCCAGTAGCAGATGACTTTTCAGGATACTCCAATACTGACATCTGACAAGGGTATATCTCCCCGATGCAGCAGATTTTTAGAACAGATTCATTGACTGACATAAACAATTCAAAATCTCGCTCTGTGTCTGTCACATGTAGCTGATATACGTGCGCAGCAACATTTCTTTTAAACTGAGAATATGTAGCGCATATATAGCACCATGAACAGAGGAGCACCTGGAAATTTCTTTAAAACATCTGTATCTTCATGGAGATATGATAGCCAGGTGTCCTCAAGATCTTAGTCCAAACCACTAGATGTATTGATACATCTCTATATGTAAAACCCAATTGTCGTCTTTTATTTTTGCGAACTAATATGTTTATGATGTTCATGTATCATAGTATAACGTCTGAAGTATACGCAGTTGTAAATAAATAAATACTTCATTATTGGTGGAACGGATTAATCGCGATAAACAAAATGACAATCGACAAGGTGATCGAGCCACCATACTTATATTCCATGACTGTGTAAGAATCATGTTATGTGATGCTATGTGAATATATAATTTATGAGAATACGTGTAACACTTTGAGCAAGAGTATTCTCTATTCCCAACAAATATCCACAGCATGCAGATGGTTTCACATCACTTTAACCTGGGAAACGCAGGGTAACCCTGTTAGTATATTATATACCTATATGTAATATATACATCCTCACATACACATGCACATATATGTAACACAATCGACCGCAGACGCATCACCGACAGATTTAATATAATTAGATTCGAGTCGACAAACATCCGTCGTTTGGAACGGGCCAAACAAGACTAACAATAATATTAAAACGTAGGTTAGTGGGCTCAGGCTGGGGCGCTGATGAATGTAATCGGGCGGCATAGATACGCCTGTCGTGGTCGTAGTATAAGTCATCGAGTAATTATCTCCTTCAAACAACCAACTACTAACCTGCTAACATTGTTAAATCATTACCTGAACAACAAGTCCTCAAACCTAAATACAAACCACGACTAACCCCAATATCAATACTTAGGTTAGCGGGCTCACGCCCTAGATAGCTCCTTGGGCACTGATGAATGTCCTCGGGCGGCATAGATACGCCTGTCGTGGCCGTAGTAAAAGCTATCGAACAATTATCTCCTTCAAAATGACTAACAGCCATATACAAACTTCAAATATATGTTTTGACCCACACCGTGCCTATAGAAAGACATAACTCCAGCACATTCAGGCCTCAGCTGCTTCGTCGTCAGCGCATCACAACACAACCAGGTCAACGGGTTCTGAGACTCACACAGGAGTGTATGGTGGGCATTGCACCATCGAGAGTTGGGGAGCCCCGACCGACCTTAAGTCAGCCGGTCGGCATCGCACCCCTTCCTAGAGTTGAGCCCGTAGTATAAGCCCTGAATACAACAGACTAAGGCAACGGAGTTCATGCATGCACTAACCAGGACACTAGTTCACAACAAACCACTAAATAAAAAGATATCAACTAAGTTAAATACACACAACTCGTATTATAAACAAGGTAAGTCTTCTCGCCGGTCCGCTTTTGGAATCGGGGTGGGGTGGGGCTGTGCTTCCTGCTAGGGTGGCATGTAACCCATATTTTACA
Source organism: Siphonodentalium dalli (assembly GCA_032622095.1). Classification (NCBI taxonomy): domain Eukaryota; kingdom Metazoa; phylum Mollusca; class Scaphopoda; order Gadilida; family Siphonodentaliidae; genus Siphonodentalium; species Siphonodentalium dalli. The sequence continues at coordinate 70,165,048 of CP136063.1, forward strand.
GGCAAACATCTAATGACTATTAAATACTCACAACCAAACTCAATAAACGCTCTTCAGCGGCACTATGGCATTCAAACGTGGGTTGTAGGAGAGGGCTTATAGCCCTTTCAAATATTCCCGGGGGGATAATCCCAAATCCCAAACCCAAACTCCAAACCTTTTTTAATCCACTATGAGTCGTGTCAGTTTAGGCCAGACAAAAAATTAATCAACTATCAGCAGACCAATGCGATTTTATCTGTGTCGCGTCAGACTGAAGTATGTCAACATGTTCTCGCGCCTCGCGAATCTTGGTGTTGGGGTGTGTGGAATGGGTATCCACCCTAAAACACCCTTTATTTTAGCGAAATATAAACTTGTTCCAATAAGAACTAAGGAAAGGAAGTCAAATGTGCGAAATAAGTGTGGTCTTTAACCCTTTACCCAACAAACCGGCCAAAAACGCCCAAATAAATCTTCAACAGCCTAAAATATCTTCGGTCTGTCTCAATAGAACCATACACATATGGATATCATTGGAACCGGCTCCTTGACCACATTGTGATAGTTACAGTTATGCCCTGTGCCAATGCATTCTCTTATATATGCGAGTCGACCATAGGTCGCCTCGCATATATAAGAGAATGCATTGGCCTAAAAAAAATCTGTTTTTAACACTTTTTACCATTTTTCTTACATTCTTTAACAATTTTATAATTTTTAATGTGTTAAGCCAATGCATTCTCTTATATATGCGAGGCGACCTATGGTCGACTCGCATATATAAGAGAATGCATTGGCACAGGGCCGTTCTGTTGGGTAAAGGGTTAACTATGACTAAATGTGGTACGTAAACATAGACCGATTTTCAATTCTTTTATATTTTATTATCTGCAGACTGTCTTTACATTACATGACGACTTGAAACGCAAACACTAATTAATCGTACAACATCATCGAGACGTTTCCCCGCACCTTTGGCAACAGGTTCCTCTTGCGGAATTTCCCATCTGATCACAACTTTGTGAGCATATAATAAACACATGACCTAGATTATATGCGGCGCATTTCAACGTGAGATATGCTGTATATAGTAAACACTTGACTTTAAATATCCCATGCTCAATACTCGCACCACTCATTTACTTTGTCACCACGAGCATCAACACACAGGTCTCGCTTACACAGTATGAAATACATGGGTTGAAATGACGAAGAAAGATTAAGCACATTCGCCAAGCCCGAGTAACAATTAATCAAATCATATTTGCCTGCCGCAATGGCTCGGATTTGACCATGACTTATAACGGAAACGATTTTTGCTCACACGAACGAATACCGTTTTCTTTCTGTGTGCATTTCTATATCAACCCGTTTACACTGGTATGCGTATAGAACTGTATACATATATACAGCAATGTAAACACACCCTTATGGCGCGTCCACGTGACGAGCAAGAAAATATCAGGTATGCCCATGTACATGGCAATGCCAATGTAGCTCAAATTAGAAAGGGAATAATGTCATGTGTTACAGTCAATGGAGCGATTAGGAATGCGGAAAGTTGAAAAGTCTAAATAATACTAGATTATCAACATGAAGAGATATACAAAGTAAAATCCAAGAAGGTTGCTGATGGCTATGTTTTCCAATGAAATTCGAAAACATTTGATAGCTTCCAGCTAGTAGATCAATATCAAGATTAATATGAAGTTTGGTGATGATCGGATGAGGGAAGTGGACTGTAGGGTGTTCCAAAGGATTTATTCGTGCAAAGAGTAACATCCAAGATGCCTGCCTGTGGACATGTTTTATGGCCGAATGACCCACAAAATGACTCTACATTTCAATGTTAACATTCATGACAAATTTTATGATGATCAGACTAAAGGTATGACCTGTAGCACGTGCCAAAGGATTTAGTCATGCAAAGAGTAAAATCCAAGATGGCTGCTGGCGGCCATGCTTTTTGGCCGAACGAACCTAAAATTACTCGTTCCCATCTACATGCCAATATTTACTTCCACGACAAATTTCATGATGATCAGATGAAAACTCCGGCCTGTAGCCCGTGCTAGTGGATTGAATTTTGAAATACAAGATGACCGCTGGCCATGTTGTTATGCCGATTGACCCCAAAATTAATAGTTCTCATCTACATGTCAATGTCAACGCCCATGACAAATTTCATAATGATCAGACCAAAGGTACGACCTGTAGCCTGTGCTAATGAAATTATTGACGAATCACACATGCACACACGCACACGAACGCAGCCTCCCTTACACACCCCCCCCCCCACACATACACACACCCTGTCAAACACTCACAGACACACCCCCCTCACACACACCCACACACACACCCCCACACACACACACACACACGGACGACGGATACCAAGCCATGGCAATAGCTCAAACTTTGCAATGTAAAGTTCATATATGGTAGATTTTGGTGCAGAAAAAAAATACGACGCAATTGTAACCAGTTACTGGGTTACAAATACGTCGTGCATTTTTTTCCACAGTCGGGAGCGAGTGCACACTGGAATGCTAAAGGTGAAGGTAACTGGAGAATGACCTTCACCTGATGCATGCGACACGTTTTTAAAGGATGACATCGTGTTTATTTGATTTGTACATCATATCTAAATAATTTAAACTGGTGAATTAATGGGGGAATGGAGTTTTGTGAGTGGGAAATTTATTTAACTAGCTGCTATAGTTCTTGGTTGTTCCAGATAAAATTTGGCTGTGGGATAGCCCTGTCATACACTTGGGGATTTATTTAAAAAGTAAACACATGACCTATGATTTTTCTTGCATTTTGGTGATAAACTGGTGTCAATCTAGCTGGGTAAACATCACTGGTATGGCCTGCAGTCTTCAATTCAGTGAATTTGGCCAAAATGTTAACACTGTCGCCTATGGGACACCATTTAGTTCAGTGATTCCTATAAGAAAAATTTGAATTTAAAAAAAATTCACGTCTCGCCATGATAATTTGTTAATTTAATATTTTCTTATTTTCAAATGTTAATGGCCGCAAAATTTTGGATATATTTAAATAAGAAACACATGGATTCGCATGTAGATAGTAAAGAAAGTGATAAATGTGGGAGTTTTGCATGGACATCATGTACCATTAGGGAGTCAGGGGATCTAAAGCCCCCCCCGCACAATTTTGAGGAGTGTTAGCCCCCCCCCCCCCTCATTGAAAAAGATGGCAGTGGTTGACCTGATAGCTTCCGGCACCCAGTAGCCATATCGGGAATCGTAGCCGTCAATTTACTACACAAGACCATAAAATATAGATTTTAGCTCATACTGAGAAATGAGGCTCCGAAATGAGATAAACTCCTACATTTTGAGGCACATAACTCGAGAAATACTGAACATATCTGGGAAAGGTTTTCTGTTCTGTAATCAGGATTGTGTACTCTACTAAATGAATGTCAAATGGGAAGTCTTGTGAAATGAAGCTTTTATAGACGTCATTGGGAAGCCATAAATTGAGTATTTTACTAAATTTTGACAAATTTATTTCACAAAATTCTATGCGTCAATTTAGCTTCAAAACATGGAGATACTAGTACATTTTGAAATTATGATATGCATGCACATACTTGATATAATTAGGTATATCATAATATTGTTATTGGACCTTCATTAACGGTACATACATGTACATGTATAATGTGGTCACGGTCATGTCAATTAATAATTAATACCGGTAATATCTTTTCTCCAAAAATTCATGTTATGTACAATCCTGAAATGTTTTACTTGTACAGGTTGTTATAGTTTACATATACGGTACATGTATCGCACATATGCATTCATTATTGGTGTTCTCCAATAATGAAATAATGCATGTTGTTATATAAACAAAACTGTTACAGTAACTTGCGAACAAACCCCACCGAATAGAAATTGTGTTCAATGTAGTAAGTTCAATTATTTTAATCTGAATATCATTTTCAAAATATTGTTCATTGCTTTGATCTCCCCCAATGGTTACGGTCAATATGCATTGGTGTTCTGTTGGACTAATTGGACATTTATTGACAATTCCACTGTAATTGTAATGTTTACATGCACCGCTAACAATAGTTTTGACTTGTAAAATTTAGTTATTGGAGAGTTATTAATAATGAAAATAACAACAAAGTCAATCTATTTTCTCACGAATTTGTTGATGACTGATAATGATTCCATTATGGAGTCACTGACCTAATATAATATGGGTTCATATACCGTCACTATTTATCGACGCTGATTGGCTAATCGCAGGAGCTGACATAATAAGACCATATTTGTAGTTAGTAGTTACCTTATTGTACAGACATAATGGTTTTGGATGAACCTACTTCAAAGAACTTTAAAGCGGCTCATACACTTTAGGTATCACTTTAAACCTTGGAAGTACATGTGCATGTAATTTTGCACATTTAAGCCTTTCTATACTGAATGGATTCTCCCACTCAGTTATAAAAGTATACATTGGAAAGAATGGGGCAGTGGCTATTCTCCACGGGTGGCGAATAGTCATATATATTACATATGACTCGCTATTTGCCACCCGGTGGCGAATAGTGATTGTATATTTTTCTTTATGTGCTCCACATCACATGAAAACAAGATGGTGGATATGATATGAATATACATATGATGATCTCGAGCATCGGGAATAATGATTTCCAGTCCTTATCCAAAATGCTGTTGTTTGGTTTGTAATATGGAGGTACTACATAAACAATTTTGTCTTAACACTTAGACTCCAAATAAGTTTTGTCATGATTTTGTGGTTATGCTTCGATTTTTGTTATTTCCGGTGTCATGGTTGAGGCGAACGTAATGAACGTCATTTGACGTCAACGAGATTCGTACGGTACGTAACTATGGAACGTACGTTCCATGTCTATTTAAATATTGAACATAATTACGTGTGTACTTATGGGAACAAGCGTGTAATAAACTATATTGCATCATAGAGCAATAAGAAGTCCTCTTTATTTTCAGTAACTTCAAATAGTGTTCCATGTTAGTATCATTCTGATATACTATTTATTCCTTGCCTTTGGCAACCTTCATGTATTTTGGTCACTAGATTGAAGCGTTCAAGTGATAACGAGTCATTTTATGTCAGCATGGTGATAGAGTATGGTATTCATATTAAAATTTTGTTTATATAATTAATTGGATTGTTGCATTAAATTTACATCTTGGCAGTTTGAATATTGATGAGGATAGGATAATTTATTTATTTATTTATTTGTTTATTGATCCACATATGGGTAGCCGGTTATATTTGTTTGCATTTGGTTTTAAGGACACCAATTTATTTCCTGTAGTGTTAGAATGTTGTGATACTGTTGCGCACAAATTGGCTACTTATTTGTAATTTTGAGTAAGAGTTTAGAGCATATATATATTTATTTTTTAAACAAGAAAACAGTTTTCTTACCAGGTCAAAGTTGTGCTCATAATTAGAATATTATTCTCACATGTGTTTCCTTGAATGGTGAATTCTTGAAATGAGAAAAATACTACCATGTTTTCATTTCAAGAATTTACCATTCAAGAAACAATTGAGAATAATATTCTAATTATGAGAGCTAATTTTACGTTGTAAGAAACTGTTTGGAGAACGTTTATTTTCTAAGTTGCCCACAAATTTTTCATGATTTTAGAAATTGCTAGTAATAAATTTTGTTAAATTTCTATAAATTTGTCTAGAAAATAAGAAAGTGCCTTTCTAACATATTATAAATAAATTCCAGATTCAAGAAATTTATTTTCTAGATATAAGATCAAGAAAATGTTCTGAGTATACTCCCAAATGTTCAAGTTTAGAAAACTTTTTCTTAACGTTTGAGAAAATATTTCATACTTTCTATGATGTAAGAGAATATTTCTGACTTTTTCTAGATATTGAGAAAAAAGAATTTCTAGGATTTAAGAAATTAATTCTTCCAGTGTATGGAACATATACACAAAACCGCATGCGCGTGTTACTGTTGTCAGTATATCTGTCGACGACAACGAGTAAAGATAGCACGATCAGTCAAGTACTATAATTGTTATCCTTCCGCGATCGCAGGAGTGTCACAAACTATTGGCCAGTAACCACATAATATGGGGATATTGGTTCAATTCCCATTGGAGTCATCGCTGACTTTGTATCCCATATAACTATCTGGGAGAGCTCGTTGCCAGCTACTCGCCGATGATCGGCGGTTTCGCCGGGCACAATGGGTCATTCTTCCAGCCAATGAAATCACTGCCAGCTTTACATTAGTTATTGCCCTCCAACAATACAACTGGAAACATAGTGCCCTGGCTGCTGAAAGCGACGTTAAACCCCAATAAATAAATAAATAGTTGGAAATGTTAACGTATGGCTATACCCGTTGAATAATTCCTAGCCAATGGGGTGCAAATTAAATTTCCATGACTTGGGAATTCATGTCTTATTCAGTGTGAGGTGCAGTTGTAAATTCTATATCGAAACCTTCCCAACGTAGGCCAACGCATGGGTGCCAATGATCTGTTTGATTACGGGATGTGACATTTGTCGTCAGGTATGAGATATTTTGCCTCTGGCATACAAATATGGCTATCGCCATACCGCACGACGCTTGTCCGTTATTGACCCACGCAGATTGCCATCTATGAAGTCTCGGTTGGTCACGCCTCACTTATCTGCTCCTATCTGATCTTTGCCGCTGGGAATTCCACGTTTTGTAAAAAGAGTATAAAACCGGAAAATGTTCTTATGGGGATCATACTTGTGTGTTTGCATACCGTTTGTCTTGCGAAAACTTTGGACGATGTTACGGGATTCAGTAGTCAGCATGCAGGTTCTCTTATTATGTAAGTATTTTCATCTAAATCGATTTATAGATACGGCAGGCGTTCGCGGTCGGTACAACTGGACAATTATATAAAGTTTGTTAACCATTCCAAATTTTGCGAAAACCCTGTGCGAATGCATTCTCTTATATATGCTAGTCACCAATATGGGGCCTCGCATATATACGAGAATACACTGGCTAACAATACTTACTTTTGACTTGTAAGCCAGTGCATTCTCGTATGTATGCGAGGCTCACGATTGGATACTCGCATAGAGGAGAACGTCTTTGATTGGCAAAAATTTAATAACTTCGTATCCACATTTTAGACGCATTGTGTGCCTTTAATTATACCCTACCTACGAACACACAGAAACCCTGTGCCAATGCATTCTCTTATATATGTCAGTCTCCCATAGGGAGCCTCTTATATATAAGAGAATACATTGGTCTAACAATATTTACTGTGAACCTGTAAGTCATAGCATTCTCGTATATATGCGAAGCTCCATATGGGAGATTCGTATATATGCGAGGCTCCCTATGGGAGACTCGCATTTATAAGAGAATGTCCTGGCACATAATTTTTAATGTTACACCAGAGCAGCTCTCGTCTGTCAGACCCGTCTGTCCGTCTGGCTATTATATCAGATATCGGGTCTGAATTAAATTTGTTATTTAGGTTCAACATCACGACTTATTTTACAAGAGGGGCAAATAACGTTGTACGCGTTTGTCATTCTCGAATTATCCTTCTTTTTATTTTGTCTGGAAATAACTGTTTGGTCCGTCCGCGCTGATATCTCAAACATTGGTTGTCCGATATGAATGAAATTTTGCATGGTGTTCGCCATCATGACTGCTTTCTATTAATGCTTTCAGCAACTTGTCATTGCCAGCGGTTTCTATTCGTTCTTGAGTTATCCGTCGTTGTGTATTTTAATTTCGGTTCCGCCCTGCACCGCTGGGGTATGGCGAGACACGTGGTGCAACCTCTTGTTTAATGACGGAGCGCATTCGAACCTCCAAAGTAATTATCGCAATTAAAGAAGGGGAAAGGGTATATCGATAAATACTCGACAATTCCGGTCTAGTATAGACTTCATGTAGACTGTGAAAAACGTGCCGAGTCGAAGCAATTTTCGAGCTGTTTTCGTCTTCCTTTTGCACATAGGTGCACGAATGAACTTCATTTTATTTTTACAAAAACAGGAACACACTAACAAGGTACTCTCTGTATTGTTCCTTGCTGAATAATAATCTGAGTCTAAGCTTGTTAGTACATGTCAAGTGCATATACATATGTATATGTAAACATATTCATTCTATTAATCGTCTAATATCGACCTATATTGTTTATTGCCGGTACCGGACCGGTCACTTTGTCGAGCAAGCTGCATACCTCCGATCATACTCGTATATTTGCGGGACGTTTCGCAATCTTCTGAATCATTGCCAGTGTATACCATCATATATAATAATATATCTTCTTCGCTGTAGGTCTCGCAACTCTTGTGAGGTTATGTGATGGACATCATCGGGCGAATGGTAAGCATATATACATATAAGAAAATTATACTCATCAACTGTTATATCGACACGAATTGGTGTATCTCTTTACTAACACTAACACAACGATTATGAATTAACTATGCGGTCGCGTTCACAAACTCACATATTTGCCTGGCAATTGACACCTTTGGCACAATGAATTGCTAATGATAACAATTACGAATATAGTACTAAGTCACTAGAGATCGCGCTCCTTCTACCAGTTGTGGCTTTGTACTTGCGATTACGAGAAGCCAAGCATGGGAACTCGAGCTTTGCATTCAATAATCGAGACTACCACTAGCTGACTATGACCTGATGATAACACAATTAAGTATAGAATAATCACGACAGACAGATCCATAACACCTTATTGCGAATGGAAAGAAGTTTCAACAACAACATTTTTTCACTAACGGACTCATGCATGGTCGTCAAATCTGCGAAACGGTTTTCTGGACCGTCAACAAAATTTACGAGTACGATTAGCTATTAATAATTCTTAATTACTAATTATAATTCGAAGCTTCAAACCGCAAAATTTCAGGATGCTCCAGTCAAGGGATGGTTAACAAATTTGAATGTGAAAACAGTACAAGACCCTTGCTCAAATAAGTCCGACTGATCTCATAGTAATTGATCTCACCATTACTTAAAATCAGAAATATAATTTATTACAGAACAAATAACAAAATACCAAATCAAAAAAGGGTAACAATGGTGATAACTCAACTAAAATAGGTCCAACCAATCTCGTAATCACAAGGGAACAGGTTGCCATTGTGATTATATATATGTGCCATGTTTCGTAGAAAATAACCAGAAACCGAATGAGTACAAGCGTGCACAAACTCACACTATTACATACAGTAATCTCATGTTATATATGAACATCTCTGTTTTACAAGAAATTAGTCTTCTTGCCAATTTGTCCGATCTTATATTCCTTCATTGTTCGTTCATTTTTAAACATGGTACACATATTTAGTTCCACGGTGCCCCTGGCATTATGAGGTCCATCCGCATTTTTAAGTGGAATTATTCACCTTTTTCAACTTAGAGATTGTTTGGAACCCTGTAATGCTGTCTGAGATTATATTACACGTACTTCATTTAACCCTTTACCCAACAGAATGGCCCTGTGCCAATGCATTCTCTTATATATGCGAGTCGACCATAGGTCGCCTCGCATATATAAGAGAATGCATTGGCTTAACACATAATAAAAATGATTAAATTGTCAAAGAATGTAGAAAAATATTATAAAAAATGTTAAAAAATGTAAGAAAAAATTATAAAATTGTTAAAGAATGTAAGAAAAAATGGTAAAAAGTGTTAAAAAAGAGTTTTTTTAGGCCAATGCATTCTCTTATATATGCGAGGCGACATATGTTCGACTCGCATATATAAGAGAATGCATTGGCACAGGGCATAACTGTAACCATCACAATGTGGTCAATGAACCGGTTCCAATGATATCCATATTTGTATGGTGTTATTGAGACAGACCGAAGATATTTTAGGCTGTTGAAGCTTTATTTGGGCGTTTTTGGCCGCTTTGTTGGGTAAAGGGTTAATGGTCAATGAGTGTCCAAACTTACTGACCATCGTCGGAACCTATGCACCCGTAATTATGAAATCCATCCCAAGCTTTTTGCTATTTTATATATCCCATTTTTAGAGAAATGTTAGCAACGTATGTGTGTATGTTCCATCTTGCAACAGTCAATATGTGTTAATTGTTAAATGGTCTCTGATTGTTTTCGTCAGACAAACGTATTGGACCAACAGAATGGAGTGAATGTCTGGCCGCGGACAGCTGTAATTCTGGAGTGCAGTGGAGGCAGATACATGATATGAGCGGCGTCATCACGATGGATTTCCAGTTGTGCTCAGATCCATGTCCAGGTTTGTCACTTATTACAGTCAAGTGATTGGTGTCCGGGTCAGATACTTCCGATTTCGATATAGACAAATAACTGTGATATCACTATATATCTGTATTTTAAAAAAGACAATATGAAATTACTGATATTTAAGACCACAACATCGTTCAATCGAAAGATAGTACGCCGAACTTCTCAGAATCATTCCAGGCATTTTTGTATCAGACAGTGTTTAATTAGATAAAAACAATACGATGTTGAAACGGTAAATAATAATATTTACACACATGACAATTGATACAATATTTGGGCGACTATTCACGGACCAGAAATTGCTTACCCAAGATGGTCTAGTTTATTGTCATGATTTTATAACGGCGGTGGTGAGTTGTTATGTACGTTTGACATGGCAAGACGTCCAGTTAAAACGCATATGTCTATGAAACCCTGTTTGAATACATGCTTGCAATAATAGTTCCACGAAACACAAGAGAAACATCGGGGTATTACACAGATTTAACTTCCAACGTATTCTAAAAGATATATTTCAATTAAAAATGCTGGAATGTTCTGAAATATTTCATGTTACATTTCGTTAACAATTATTTCTAAGTGGCATATTCTTCAACGTCTTCAACGTTTTATTCAGGCTTTTATTCAGGCATATAGACTGTATATATTCATAACATATATACATTGATAAATGAATTACGTGATACAGGACAAATCTGTACTTATTTTGAAGGACCGACCAGGAAAGCCACCGAGTGCACAAACCCGGTCTCACTGATTCTACCAATTGTACATTTTTATAAGGACCGAGCATTTTGCATCAATGCCGACACTCTGGGGTAAATGCGCCGACTCTGTTGAGTCGCTGCGCCGACTCTCTGGAGTCGATGCGCCGACTCTCTGGGGTCAATGCGCCGACTCTCTGGAGCAGTCTTCTGGATGAAATGGGAATGACCAATACGGTATTTTAAATGGACACACTCGGCTCAAATCTTTCCTAAGCCAATTTTGCAGGAGAAAAACTGGAAAAATAAATCCAATAACCTTCATTCGTATCTCACGTGCATCGCGAACATCCGCACAATCGTCCGTAACATATACATCGAAAACTACCACCATAACTCATAATTCAAATCGCTATTTATTATACGAATGGTGGTCTTTATAGCAAGCGATTATTGCAATGTTTGCTGGGCTGACAAAAAAAACGTGCTATCCATTTTTACAAGTCTATATCTGGCCTGCAAATCCTCATAATAATGGGTTCATGGTTCCGATCTAATTATTTACTTCTTTATAAAACGTACGTATTCTGTTATTGACCATGCGGAACATATGTACAATTCTATGATCTGAGTGCATCCAACTAGATCATGCCATGAATCTCTATTCTTAGTTATACGCCCGTAGCTATGCGAGCGTATCCAGAGTAGATGTTAATGATATGATATACCGCGGGTGCGTTTTCTATTACAGAACATAATTATATCTTATCCTCGATCACCTATCATCCTTTCAAGAGGTAATTTAAACATATTTTGAATTGTCGTCACGTTGTCTCCGATAAAGAGTCCATGGCTTAGTTTTACAAAACGGTCGATAACAAAGAGCGTTCCCATTTATGATGTTTTGTATCGGTTTTCAACTTTTTCCTGCTGGATAGCTTTGCAATGTCTGTGCGTCAAGATTGATGGTTAGTGAAAATACTCTTCAATTTCCTTAATAATTGGCTTAGGACAGTTTGATTAATCTTACTAAAATACCTGTTGAATACGGCATACGTCGGCCTGCCAGAATATCACGGTGGGCAATCAGGTGTTTTCGAGGTTGATGACTACCACGCAATCGAAATGGCCGAAGCGAGCGCAAAGGCACAGAAACATAAGCTATGAGGAACTGACACAAAACGTAGCATTTTGACTACTACGAGCCTATGCTAGTTTACTTTTTTTTAACAAGTTGATAGCCCATTTGTTCCAAAATATTCAGTAGTTTTATACAACATTCTGACCAAAGTTCCCAGTCGGAGGTTCGTGGAATACACCAGTGCATGTATGCATCTAGGAGAATCCTACGACTGATAACTTTGTACATAATGTTAGAGCAAACAGTGTTGCTATTGGACACAAATTAGGTATCAGCTCGTTATATAGCCGAGGGCTCCGTCCGTCCGTTCGGGAGTCCGGACATCCGTCCGTTTATACATTTGAGCCGTAGGTGGTTAGGGGAGAAGACCAAGGCAAAAGAAAGTTTGACATGATCGACCACCTAATGTCGAACAACCACATAATGTCAGTTATAATTTTGTACAGTTAAGTGGTAGTTTTTAAGTGGTCAAAACTGTCAAAAATAACAAAAGAAAGACCAACGCCCGCCCGTCGTGCCATACGAACATATCACCTTGTAATTGGGGGTTAATTATCGATTGTGTTGTCCATTGTCATGGTGATAGCACATGTTGTCATGGTGATTGCACGGGTTGGGGGAAAGGATACAAACATACTATATATGGGTTTCGTCCATTATTTTTTTTTACCAGAGTTTGGGCCCTTGTTTGACTGGGAAATTTGTAAATTTTGTGTCAGTTTGAACATATCACCTTGTAATTCAGGTGTTTATTATCGGTATTATGTTATCCGTTGGCATGGTGATATTACAGCTTATATAGGGAAAAGATACAGACTTACTAAAGGTTTCGGCTATTAATTTATACCAATTTAGGGCCTTTGTTTGAATTTGATATTTTAAGACCTTGTTTTACTTGGCAATTACTGAATTTTGTATCTGTATGAACATTTCAGCTTGTAACATGGGCATGGATCATTGGATTTGGTTGCGCTTTTGGTGTATTGATAGCCCAGTTCAAGTATAGGATAATGGCTGAAAACTGTACATTATTTCAGGGAATGGACCGATCGAGGCCGTAGGCCGAGATTGTTCCATTCGCTGAAATAATGTACAGTTTTCAGCTATTATCTGACTTAACATGGCCGATTCCATTTGTTTGATGCGTCACCTCTTATCAGAATGGATTAACCCGAAATTAGGTCAAGACACCTGAGTTACACCAGTCCACGTGTTAGGCCCAATCCACTCGCTCATTGGCTCACGTATAGCGTGACATATTGACCCATTGTCAACTTAATGGACAGGCAGTACCCCATTGCGTTGCCGACCAACGAATGAACACGACCTACTGACAATGAGCTCCTTCTGCAATAGATTTACGAATATCATCGGGAGTTTTGCTCTTACATTTCGGTATTTGTGTTGAATTATTTATGCGGCATATTTCGGATTTTACGGAGAATTATACCTTGACTGGCAGGTTGGTGCATGCGAGCGATATGCATAATCGGAGATTTGGTGATCTTTAAGTTTGAGATAATACTGAAGATCGAAGGACTAAATTTACATGTAAATTACTATATTAGTTTAGGCTTTATCGTGCTAAATGCTACAACATGCCACCCGGAAACGGAATTAAATTCGAGAAATTTTAACAGTTGAAAAATCAATGCCTATTCGTTGAACGTCTGGAATTTGAATTTATACATCCCATCCCTCCCCAACCCAAGTTACGATGCTCTATATACAGGTAAATCCGTTCTATCGTGTTCTAGCTATCAATAAGAGCAATAATATACTTGAAAACCGTTGTCTATAGATATCTACGTACATACATCATACGCTATCATACATGCAAGTCATATAAAATGAAATCGTCCACAGTAAAATAACCGTTCACTATATTGGGTATTGAGCATCCGTTATTAAAATAATGGATCGTTGTTTGTAAAATAATGTACGATCTCGACAATAACCATCCAGTATCCTATGAACTGGACTCGATGAACAAAGGAGTGACGTCACAGCTATGTTTTAAGGGTAAAGTATACCAACTTCTTGGGTTTAGAAAATAACAAAAAATGCTCCATCCATACAACTATTTAGTATTGTTAACTCTCTAAACTGAGCGCCGGGGCATATGCCACTTGCGCTTGTTGTTTTACTGTGCATTGCTTCTTTGTCAAACCTTTCTGACACTCCCCAAAGTGAAAGGGTAAAAACTAAACATTCCGTGCATATGTCATATCTCTTTTCAGTCGATGGAGAATACGGACAATGGACCGAATGGTCGAGATGTGTATCTGGGGTGCCTATGCGAAAACGTCTGCGTTTCTGCGTCCACCCACCACCAGCACATGGTGGGCGTCCTTGTCCAGAGGGACTTATTGAGGAGGACGAGGAAAGCTGTGACAATCCGCCACCAATTTCTATAGGTGAGATAACTCAAGTGTATATACATGTACTACATATACAGACTTTGGGGTTTTTATAGATCATTCCATTATTATCTATCCCGGCTACGACCGTACAGGTCATGTTCCACCAGTGCAAAACCTGGGAACATGCTAATGTTCTTATCTGTTATTGTGGAAACTTTATAGCTTTGAACAACCAACGAAGGGAATTATTTCTTTGTTAATACTTAATCCTTAATAATACAATTCACAGTAGGGTGGTCACAACTTGAGATTGCATGATAGTGGGGCTTATGTGAGTCGATATTCGCAATAGACATTGGATTGATTACCCAGGATAAATCGCATGATAGTAACCGATGCAATTCAAAATAGGTTCAAAACGTTTTTTTTTTCAATGTTAGAAACTTCCCTGTCAGAAAAATAAAAAAAGTTAATTGACATATTTTTTACTGGTGGTATATATATGATATGTACAGGTGTAGCCAGAGTAGAGATTCGTGTCATGATCGATGGTTTAGAACTCCCAATTTGGCTTGAATGCCTGAATCTGGAACCTGGAAATTACATACCACAACTAGGTTGAGATTATTATTATCATGAAGCCTTGATATTATACTTTTGCTCAAAAACATCGTATGACCAGTGTACAAAGGGTGCTGCCATATTAAAACACCAACTTCCGGTGTAAATTATGCAGATCGGCGACTGGTCAGCACATTGTTATTACGATAAGAGATCGATAATTGCGAATTTGTATCTCCCGTTTTAAACAAGCGGAACGTATTATATTATTGGTTCTTCGGCGATCCGTCCGTTCGCTTTCCGTTTCCGGTGATAACTTTACATACTCACCACTGAATGGAATGCAATTTCGTATGTGGGGTTACCAACCCAAAACACAGGTCAATGTATATCTTGGGTTCCATCTGCCAATTGTCACAAGAGTTATGGTCGTTTGTTGGAATTACTGGGGCGTATTGTTTTTTGTGTTTAGATATTTTTACGGGGTCGATACAGTTATTAATCGCGGAGGTCTGGACTTGGGGCAGGATATTTGCCGGTAAATAATTTAGTAATCAACATCGAATTCAAAATAAATTACAATGATCAGAGAAAAAAAATTGGCCACCGACAGCGCGAACACTGATGTTCACACAAAATAATATGTAACGATATCAATGAATATCGCCTTATACGTGCATGGTACTTACTCATTATGTGCATGCCCACATACAAGTACACACCTAGATAAAAGACAAACACCGATTGAAAGCCGACAAACAGCCTGGCTGTGTTGGCCTTTCTAAACTGCAACAAGTAGCACTGGCTGTTACACATTTCCATATAAATGGTGCACGTAACATGCAGTGTTCGACCTAACTTATCCCCTCCTTCCAAGTTACGTGGACTTAATTTGGAGATTCAAATGAGATATGTCCGTTTAAATTCCAATAAAATCACGTGCTTTCGTGGCTTATTGAAGACTATATATAGTACCAGTTCTGTGTCTGTCTTGTAACAGACAACAGTTACTGTTATTGACAGTGTTCAATCAGAGCCGAAAAATCGTTGGCCAACTTTTTGGCCACTTCTGTTTGTTTTGGCCAAATTAAAGAAACTTTTGACAAATTAAATTCTCATGTTCTTGTCTCACAATTATTGAATACCTCTGTTTTGTTTAACGTCTAACATTGTATATAATTAGATCCATACGTTCAAATACCGTGTCTAGGCTTATTTAACCCCACCATTGTTACTTGGAAAATATACCACTGCCCACCACCTACCATTTAGCCTTATGACAGAAACAGAATTCATTAGTCTCAATCCTCATTACGGTCTTATAGAATCTGGTGGCCATTGTTTGATAGTGCACTGACATGAGTGCCCTTTGTTACCCATTCAGCTGTGTTACCTAAACAATTAGTAGATTATCATACTATACATTTGATTCTCATGTCGCTCCCGTTTTAAAAGCAATTTGGGTTTTTGAATTAGATATCCGATTTTGGGGTTAACAAAAATTTGGCCAAATTAATGTCTTTTTGTCATTTTCGAAAAACAAAATTGGACATTGGCCAATTGGGCATATGACAGCGTGTACCATGGTTATTGATACACTGACAAATGGGATATGATATGATTATTTTATAACCTGAATCAGTTTATTGGCTGTCAATTGGGGTGCATGGTGTAAGTTGTTTCTACGTGGAATTAAGTGGTTCAATGCTGAATTGTCGCTTATATTCGGGTTTTTAAACTGAAAGCCTGCCCGATATGGTACATGTATGACGACTGAAATTGGTGATGAACCACATTAAAGCGATCAAAGTAAACTATCTTCTATGGCGTTGATACATGTTTCTATTTCAGACGGTGGATACTCGAACTGGACGCTGGCCTACCCGTGTTCTGTGAAGTGTGGTAGCGGAACCGAGGTGTGGGAGAGGCTATGTGATAACCCTCCTGCCTCCGGAAGCGGTCGGTCATGTCCCGGTGGAGTTGTTGAGAGGAAATTAGAAGCGTGTCTGCGGTGTGGTAAGTAGTGTGTATGTTCATTTGCAATAGGACCTTATCTAGAATGCCAGAAATGCTCGTCTTGGTTGGCCAATTGTCTGTGTTCCCATGGAAATTTTGATGTAATTTTGAGGTTCAACTCCAGAAAAAAAGAACACAATAAATAACAATAAATAACAACGAGTGTGTCACAAAAAATTGCAGCATCGTCTCAATTTACCAGAACGCCCACAGTTCTAAATGCATGCGAATTGGCTAAAATCATGCTATACAGACGCAAGGGGCATGTCATGGCTACTCACTGATGCTAGTTATCACCTCCAGTTAGGTAGTTCTGATAATTTGCTGTGATTGTGCCGTTGTTGAAATAAATGTATACTTTTTCATTAGTTCATTATGATCGTATCATCTCGGATGATATAGTAACAGATGTTTGGTGAAAATCTTTGCAATTCTTTGGTTAGTTTACCAATATGTACTCGACTATCTAGATAGGAACATGTTGCTCGTATTGACAGCTTGTGTCGGAAATTCCTCGCTTAATTATCCAATGTATACATTGCAATAAGTGCCGCCAGTAAATTATTACGCCCTCTTATGGTGTATATTGGCAAGCATATCTGGCCCTGTCGTAGAATGTGATATACTAAATGTGATAAAAACGTACTCGGCATTTGCGCTCTTGAACCATGTAACAAAGATCGACAACTTTGTTCTGATTATTCATGCGCTATTCAGACCTCTATTTCAATTGAAATTGTAATGAAATAAGTCTACTACTTATTTGTTGTGATATGAACTGAGAGAAAACCCGATTGATGGAAGTATAGGAGTTTGTTTTTAATAGAGAATTAGCTCATCTGCTTCAGAAATACTTTCTCAAAGATTTAGCAAGGCACGGCAAAAAAGTAATTGGGCGATAGTTTTTTTCGAATCAGCAGGATCATCTTTCTTATATATATGAATGACGTTTGCAAACTTCCATGCTGCAGTGAACTTAGTACTATATAGGAGGGACCAATACCGTGATGTTACTAAATGGTAGTGATTGTCAAACTAACTAGTTCTAGGTTAGTAACTATTTCTAAGGTGATAAAGTATAGTTACATAATATATAGAGCTACAAACCCCCCCCTTGATTAACTTATTATACATGTTAGAGAGTAAGCTGTTCAGTTCAATGTGTAAGACAAATGATGTGTTAAATGATATGCGATATTCACAGCAAATAAACCCACAGGTCTAAACACTGGAACTTTTTTAGCAACTTTCTTCTTCTGTAGATTAGTAGGCAACACGATTCAATCTCAAAAACTCGATATTACAAAGTCTTTAGAAATCGAAATGTGGAACCAAAACATAGTTCCTCTCATGAACAAAATAGATATACAAACAAATAATTTTACAGTCTTTTTTAAGATATGCACAATCTGGTCTTAAATGATCCCCGTCACACACGTTTCTGTCAAAAATGATCATGGTTTAAAGCCAGACTAACTATTTCTAGGCTAGTC
This sequence comes from Siphonodentalium dalli, assembly GCA_032622095.1. Classification (NCBI taxonomy): domain Eukaryota; kingdom Metazoa; phylum Mollusca; class Scaphopoda; order Gadilida; family Siphonodentaliidae; genus Siphonodentalium; species Siphonodentalium dalli. Next base: position 70,183,634 of record CP136063.1, read on the forward strand.
TTAAAATACTACTTCAGGCAATACTATAGTCAGATAAACTATTTCTAGGTTATTCTATTTCCAGACTTGTAAAGTATACTCACTATATTTACAAATATTAATTGGAATGTGCGTATATGTATAAAGAACAGAGTTATGTCCCTGTGAATGTTACAGATTAATCTATTTTATTAAGTTCAATTTTGATCTTAAACGATTGATATATATATGTTCGAGATTGATGTCAATGATAAAATGAAATATTCACAGTGAATAAACCCATGCATGTAAAAACCACAGGTCTAAACACTGGAACTTTTTTTTAGGAACGTTCTTCTGTGGATTAGTAGGCAACACAGTTCAAAAACACCATTTCATAGTGGTAGAAATCGAAATGTTTAACCATTATTGGTTCCGTTAATGAACACGAATGGCGGGCATATATTCAAATCAATCTACTCATGTTGAAATATTAAAAATATGTGTATGTTATATTTAATGTAGCTATCATATAGATAAACAAGCATATTAAATGATGATTAATATGTAATTAATAATATATCACATAGACGTATAGATCTAGATATAAATTGGCAATATATATTATTTTAGGAAAGAATACTGGAACAATTAGCAACTAGTTTCTGTTGATTTGAAGGCCACACATTTCAATTCCAACACAAATTCAATATTTTACAAGGGTCAATAACAACCGAAATGTAAAAACTATATCTTCCTTTAATTAAATATTAAATGTAAAAGAATGATAAAGTAATTAAAACATAAAAAAAATATCTACATAAAAAAACCACATCAAGCTCATAGTTTAAGTTAAACATTGGTTGCGCGGGTTATGCTGCTAATAAAGAGAATTTATTTTATAAGTTAGTCCGCGCCACCAAGGTTTAACATTTAATATTTCATTAAAGGAAGTTATAGTTTTTACATTTCGATTGTTATTGACCCTTCTAAAATATTGAGTTTGTGTTGGAATTGAAATGTGTTGCCTTCAAATCAACACAATATAGTTGCTAATTGTTCCAGTGTTCTTTCCTAAAATAATATAGATTGCCAATTTATAGCTAGATCGATACGTTCATGTGATATATTATTAATTACATATTAATCATTATTTAACATGATTGATTATCTATGGGATAGCTACATTAAATATAACATACACATATTTTTAATAATTGTTATACATTTCGATTTTTATCACTATGAAATGGTGTTTTTGAAATGTGTTGCTTACTAATCTACAGAAGAACGTTCCTAAAAAGTTCCAGTGTTTAGACCTGTGGTTTTTACATGTATGGTTTTATTCACTGTGTATATTTCATGTTATCATTGTCATCAATTTCTAACATATATTAATCGTTTAAAATCTATATTGAACTTAATACAATAGATTATTATGTACCATTCACAGGGGACGTAACTCTGTTCTTTATACATATACGCACATTCCAATTAATATTTGTAGATATAATCAGTATACTTTACAACTCTGGAAATAGTGAATAACCTAGAAATAGTTTGTCTGACTATAACCATAGCCTAGAAGTAATATTTTAAGACAGCCTAGAAACAGTTAGTCTGACTTTAAACCAAGATAAATTTTTGACAGAAACGAGTTAGATGTTATGGATGTGACGGGGCTCATTTAAAACCAGATTGTGCATATGTTAAAAAAGACTGTACAAGTATTTGTTTGTATATCTATTTTGTTCATTAGAGAAACTGTTTTGGTTCCACATTTCGATTTCTAAAGACTATCTAATATCGAGTTTTTGAGATTGAATCGTGTTGACTACTAATCTACAGAAGAAGAACGTTCCTAAAAAAGTTCCAGTGTTTAGACCTGTGGGTTTATTAGCTGTGAATATATCATACCATTTAACACATCATTCTCTAACAGATTGCACCTAACAGCTTACTCTCTAACGTGTATATGAAGTTAATCAAGGGGGTTGTACCTATGTATATTATGTAACTATACTGTATTACCTTAGAAATACTGACTAACCTAAAAACAGTTAGCCTGACTATAAACCTATGCCTTAAAATAGTGACTAACATAGAACTAGTTAGCCTGACTATAAACACATGCTTAGGAATAGTGACTAACATAGAAATAGTTAGTCTGTTAATAACTACCTTTTAGTAACATCACGGTATTGGTCCCTCATATATACTACTAATTCCAGTCGACTGATTCGAGTAATCTATATGCATGTGAAAAGTTAGCCAATTTGTAGTTTCACACCTTTCTTTCGAATGATGGTGCCCGGGTATTATCAAAAGAGATTGTAGCATAGACACCTATATGGTCTGAAACTCCGAGGTCTAAAGTATCAGCGTCTATGACTTAATTGTGTGGGTAATAATGCGGTCGAGGAGAGTACTTGATGTGCTTGTCACTCTGGTGGGAACCGAAATGACATTTTTCATACATCTCTTATTTGTTTAATCCTCAAGGAGCTGTCCAAAAAATGAAATTATAATCGCCAGTGATGACTACATTTTCAGAAATATCAACTGCGTCAGTAAATGTGGATGCAAGTAGTTCCCATTAATGTGTAGCACAAAAGTGGTCAGATCTATAGCATACGCCGAGTATAATGCGGGGTTTCCTAGAGTGGACTTCAAACCATAAACACAATAAATCGAATTCTAGTTCAGGTTTCCGATTGAAAATGAGATGTCAGCAGACATTACGTATATGCCACATCCATTAGAGTCACGACCTTTACGAATGGGAGAAATATATCCACGCATTTATAGCTAGTGTTATGGGTATGATGGATTAAGTTGGGTTTCCGAAAACAAAACATACTTGTTTATAAGGTATGACTAGCAGGCTTACCCGGCTTTGCCCAGGATAAATTGATATGAAACCCTCTGCTGTGGACATTTAGTGGGAATAGAAAATACGCATACTCAAAGTGTCACACGTATTCTCATAAATTGTATATCCAAATGGGATAACAAAACGTCATTCCTATGTACATGGATTAGCAATAGTGGCTCACATTGTCGGATTGATTGTCATTTTGTTCATCGCGATTAAATCGTCCCACCAATAAAGAAGTATTTATTTAATTACAAATGCGCGTACTTCAAACGTTGTCATTTTAATAGTCGATGTGATTGGAATTAAAGTTTGTTTGTTTGTTTTTTTTATATTTTGTATTTGGGATCAAAACATGGACATCATAAGCTCATTAGTTCGCAGAAATATAAAAGACGACAATTGGATTTTATATAGAGATGTATAAATCCATCTAGTGGGTTACATTAAGAAGTTGAGGTTATGATAGATCCATGAAGATGCAGATGTTTTTTTAAATGCCCACGTGCTCCTCTGTTCGTGGTGATATACTGGTTTATTATTGTATAAGCGTTGGTATATATCAGCTACATTTGCCCGACGCAGAGCGAGATTTTAAGTTGTTTATTTTAAGCTATGTGTCTGTTTCCTCGTATCAATGTGGCGTCTTTAACCCACGTGATCTGTTTCCTCGTATCAATGGAGAAGAAAGTGTATGAATTTTGTGGAAATTAGTGCTAAACATATTTGTATTAAATTTGGTGCCCCTCTCTTCCCCATTCATAACTCGATTTGTGCCACTTTTTACACATTTAAACCACGGCCATCACTCCTGTTATCATGGAGATTATGTATAAGTTTTGTGGTAATCGGCAATTAACTAAACTAAAGTAGGTTTTTTAGATATGGTGCCCCCATCTCTAACCCAAACGGCACCAATTCGGCGACTTTAAGTCTGTCTCACGATCAGATTCCTCGTATCATAGATAAGAATATGCATCAATATGGTGGAAATCGTCACTAAATTAACTTCCTTTTGTATAATTGGTTGTGCCCCTCTCCCCGCGAGACACTCTCACTCAAACGGCGTCATATCATGGGAATTATTGCGTATATGTTTCGTGAAAATAGGCGACAAAAGTATTTTATCATGTTTTCTACCCTTCCCCTTTTCTATCCCTGACGCCAATAGCTTCAATTCAGAAAATGTTAACATTATTATCTTCCTCGTAAAATGTTACCCCTGTTAAACCCCTATGGTGCCATATAGATGATCCCCGTGAAGTTATATAGAACAGACACACACACATTCGCAAATATATGAATCAAATATGGCGTCTTTATTCCACGCTATTAGATTTCTCGTATCATAGGAAAATAACGTGCATGAATTTTGTGGGAATTGGCGTTAAACACGTTTTTGTCAATTGTGTTGAAATTCCCCTTCTATCCCTGACTCAAGCGGCGCCACTTTTGACATCTTTAGTTAGACTGCTCATGTCATGGAGACGATTATGTATAAGCTTGGTGGTAATCGGTGACACACTAAATTCTTATCAAATTTAGTGCCCCCCCCCCAATATTTCAACCAAACGACATGCACCAACGTTGCGTCTTGAAATCACACTATTAAATTTCTATTATCATGGGGAAGAATGTGTATCCGATTGGTGGAAATCGGTGCTAAAAATAGTTTTATCAATTTCTATGCCCCTTCCCCTTCAATTCACGTGTGGGGGCGGCAAAATATACTTATAAATTATATATAGGGTTCCTTAATTGTGAACTAAATTTACACTGAATAGCTATAGGTCTACCGGTACGGTATCAAACTGACTCAAATGACGCCACTTTTGACAATTTTATGACACACCATTGGACTACTGATATCATTGAAATGATTATATATAAGTTTGGTGATAATCGGCGAATAATTAAATGTTTATCAAATTTAGTACCCCTCACATGTCTCATCCAAAACAGCACCAATTTGGCATCTTTAAATCACAATATTAGAATTCTTGTATCACAGAGAAGAATGTGTTTCAATTTGGTGGAAATCGGCGCAAAAATATTTCGTTTTATCAAATTGGTGCCCCTCCCCCTTGAGTGTACCCTTGCCAATCTAGACATACATTCCTCAAACCCTGGAGATTATTATGTATTATTTTAGTGGAAATACGCGACAAAAAAAAAATGCTGACCCTCCTCATTTTCTTCCCCTGAAAACAGCGTCACTTTAGAAAATTCTAACCACCATCATTATCTTCCTCGTAACACGTTACCCTTGATAGCCCCATTTGCGCTATCTAGGTGGTCTCCCGTGCATTTCTATAGAACACAGACAGACAGACAGACAGACAGTCAGACATTCGCCAATATAGATATAGATACTGCGCACGTTGTAATGGAAAATGGCGATACTGTTCTTGACTGGTCAATGGCGGATGTCCAGGGTTAATTCCAAAATCTACGGATGATATTAAAGTGATGTGAAACACTCCGGTAGGGTGGTCAAATACAAACGGAGAATAATCTTACTAAAAGCAGTTACATTTAACAAATAGTATATCCAAATCGACATGACATATCATGTACATGTATATATTAATTAAATATAGCGACTCTCGGTGGTGAAATCGTTTTCGTTAGTTCATTGCCGGTAGTTGCGTCCCGAATCGAGATGTAAATATTTACATTTGAGCGTAGTTCAGGCGATGTTTTCTATGGAGTGTTACGGTCTATTTGCTTGAAAATTTCGGTGATGTTAGTAGAATGCTGCATTCCTCCAGTTGGCATTGCGCCTGAATACTAAATTTTCAGTTTTATGCACCCGAAAAAGTCCATAAAATGTCTTTAATATTAAAAGAGTGCACATAAATATAACTATCGGACTCAATAGACTGAGGGCGCCGTTTGTTTTGTTTTTGCTTGTTTGTTTGTTTTTTTTTGTGTTTTGTAGTTTTAATATGTGACATTATTTTTGCTAATTCAAAGATGCCATATGATATAATAAGCGAACGGTGTTATGCATTCCCCGTAATCAGCCCACACAGTTTGTACCATTTAATCCACTACTCTAGAAAGATTACAGATTCAAAAAAGAGTATCATCCGTTCGCTCTGACTGTCAGCAGAGCATATACCTGATTGTGTTTGTTTGTGGGTACAATATGTAAGAGTGTGTAATAAGCAAAACACCCAACGTCAAGGTGACCCACTGTTGATTACACTGGATAGCGCCTCTCTAAAAACCTCACTCAATCCTTCGGCGTTGAGTGGTTCACTCTGAAACACTCTCTCATAAAAATCGCACGCTCTTTAGTCTTTTCATACCATCGTATGACATGTCATTTACGGCTTAGATTCGGTTGATCATAAGCTCAAAGTCATTGACCCATCACGTTACCGTCCACACACCACAACAACATATACTAGTTATGACCCGAACATTATGTCAGTCTGAATTTCACACCAATTTTTCTCATTTATTTTTAGATGCAGTTTATACGGATTGGAGCCCCGCTGTATGTAACAAAGACGTTCAAATTCATGGGCTTTCCATCCCATATAAATATAAATATTGCTTGTCTGGAAGCTGTGACGTAGCCATCATCGAAGAACCATTCGATCCGGTCGATGGCGACATTATTGTGTGCGGCGGTGAGTTACCCTATCAATGTATTTCGGGCATTATGTATTTTCTGCGAGCTGGGGTATGGAACATAATTCTAGTACATGTATATGCCAGGAGACAATATTTATTTTAACCATTGGGACCGTTTATCCACATTTAGTTTGTTTATATTGGTCGTAGTCCATTTCACGACATCTTAAGTTTTATGTTGACGTACGACAGACTAGTAGCTATAAACCAACTATATTTTATGGGTCCAAGATCACAATGTGTACACCTGTAAGCGAGGATTCCCTTAATTCCGAATAATTCCGCCGCACACCTTAGCACTATTGTTAAGCGCTATGCCTTGCGAGACAGGAAAATTGCTGGCGAGGCCTGTTCTCTATAGACTTAAGCAATAGTGCTAAACACCCAGGGACGGAGCTTTCTCATGTTGCGACCACGATCATACGAATGACCGATCACATCAGCTGATTAGACACATGGTCGGCATTTAACAAACTATTCTTGAAGATAGCGCCTTATAATACTCTGGCGATGCGACGTGTCTTTGAAAATATTCTACATATAAGACCTGATCCCTCCTGCACACACGTGTCTATACACATCGGTCACACACTTTAGCACACATGGCTACATTACACTTATCGCTTGTACATGTATGTTACTTAACATTTTATCGCAATCAGGTATACAAATTACAATGTATGGCCAATTTTCCGTATACTGTATTTATGATATTCTGTGTCCAAAATTTCAACTGATGAACCGAATCTATCGATAAACATATAACTGAATTCCATCACGGTGCCTTGGCTGTATCTATAGAAATAAAATCTGGTCATCCATTGCACAAATTTGCAAATTACATGTTTCATCGACACAAATTGAACAACTTGTGCTAATTTCCGCACACGACAAGCACCGTTAAATGATAATACATCTGATATACATTCTTTTAGTTTTTCAATTTTCCGATGAGGAATAGACAACTCCATTCTCACAAAATTAAAATGAAAAGCAAGATACCCAATACTTGAGATGGCGCCCATTGAGATTTTTCGTTTTTTTGTTTTTTGTTTTTGGAACAAATCCACTGCTTATTTATTCATAACAATCAAACCGTCGTCAAAAACATTATGATCCTGAAACCACTTAGAAATTAAAGTTCTTTTTACTTTAGTGTATACATATGAAGCCGAAGAACATCCAGACGGTAAAACCGTAGACGTAAAATAATGTTTCACACCTCCGAGATCATCCCACGAAAAACCACAATATCCAACATGACTTTCCCTCAGATGTATATGATGTAGGCAGAATGTACATCATAAACAACAAGAAAATCGTCTTTTGCAAAATATTCCAACGCAGTCTTCCAATCGTCATATCTGACTGAATACCTGTCCACAAATTGATTCACAAAGCTTCACAGTGGATAAACCGTACAAACATATAATCGGAAATCACTTTCGCCAAGACGAAAACATCTATTTTTAGAACAAACATACTACAGAAGGATCAAAACAACACCATATAAAACAGTTTTCAGACCTGATAGACGGTTTCCATACAGCTGTAAACGTAAGTATAAATTGTACAGACACATTTGCCGATCGCAAGAGAGCTCCGTTTGAGTGAAGGACTTTTTGTTGTAGATAAAAATGGCCTTTGGTCACTTCAAACAATTATTTTTTCGCAAAAATTCCCTATTCCAGTGTAATTTTAACACATATACAGCATCTGTCGGAAATCTCACTATATCGCAACGGAAAGGCCGTTATGTGGGCAATTACCTTGGCTCGGGTTTATTCACAATCTGAAATTAGAGACTGTTTGTTTGGACACCCACTAGGTTGCTGATCACTAGTTGTCAAAAATATGTACGTCAATTGTTGATAATGGAATTTGTGTGCAAAGACGAAATCATGAGTTATTAGAAGTGTTCCGCTTCCCGATGGTCATTATTATCCTCCAATCTCACGGCGAAGGCACTGCTCCGTTCCACATCCGTTTTCCGATTTCTCGACAAAATGTTGTCTTATTAAACAGATACCATGCTGAAATCTTTAAGTATGTTTGAGATCTATGTTAATATGTATGACATTACTATTAAATTACATGATGCAGTTCATCGCAAAGAACGCTACGCAATTGAAGACTGCTGCTCTACATGTATACATATCATGCATATTACTTCTCAAGTTTTCCGGCGACTCAAGAGATGAAACTTTTCAATATAAGTACTAACGCATTTAAAATAAAATTAAGTAAGCATAACATAATAATGTAGAATTAAACTTATTGAAAAAACAAAACCTCAAGGCTTGAATGTTCGTTATCAGTGAAGTGATTTAAGCGATAGGAAGCTGAAATATGCATGTACAACCAAAATCGACATCTCTCTTAACGGAGAACGTCCGTACATAACACTCTTTTTCAGATCGATATTATGATCAGAAGACAAATTTAGGCGCAGTGTACCATACAATACGGTCTATCGTTGTTTCTTCGGTTAACGAACATTGACAATTGCAATATTGTCGTACCAATTGTGACACAGTGTGACTTATCCACACATATCTTAGTCAAGTTTACTTATGCGGTCATATGTGATTTTATTGGAGTCTCTGTGTCTAAAATGTTGGCATATATAAATAGTCCTGTATATAGGGACATTGTGATGTGCGAGCGCTATCTACCCACCGTTGTTTTGGGTTTTCAATATGAATCTAAATCGAACTACCAATGGGCAGGGTGGGTTGGGGAATAATTCTCTCCAATCGTGTATCTAAGTCTCTGCCGGAAAATTCCAACCCATGCGGTGAAACTCGAAACTAGCACTTGTTGGAGTTTTCTGGACTGGCCAGTCGATATCCATGTAGTGTTACCCAACGAGGCACTCAAAGTCACGACCCCTTCGTCACATCACCTCAAATATAAGGCTATGATGCACATACGACCTGTTGTTTTATAATTAAATTTCCACGTAAACACAATATCCCAATATAGTTTTGTTACTTGCGGAGTCGAACAAAAGTCGCTAAAATGTTTGGTGCAGGCAGACTCTATAAGTTCAATGGCGTGACATTACGAAAACATAGTTATGTTTAAAGCTTTCGAAAGGACCATATCATTACTGTACGATTCCCGTACAAAGTCGCAACTGGTGATTGTCGTCGTACACAACTAGGCGTACAGAGACTAACGAGTGGAGCGTCCAAATAAACAGTCTCTACTTTCAGATTGTGAGTACTCCCTAGCCACGGTGATGTCAATATATGCTGCACACACCATCGTAATATAGTGAGATTTCCGACAGATGCTGTATATGTGTTAAAATGACATTTGAATAGGGAATTTTTGCGAGAAAACTATTTATTGACGTGATCAAAGGCCGTTTTTATCTACAACAAAGAGTTCTTCACTCAAACGGAGCCCGCTTGCGATCGGCAAATGTGTCTGTACAATTTATACTTACGTTTACAGCTGTATGGAAACCGTCTATCCGGTCTGAAAACTTGTTTTTATGGTGTTGATCATTCTGTAGAATTTATGTTCTAAAAATAGAATGTTTCGTCTTGGCGAAAGCGACTTCCGATTATGTTTGTACAGTTTACCCATTGTGAGCTCATGTCCGAATAAGATGTTTCTTGTCGCCTGCCGGAGTGGCGATCGAAAGCGTATTAACTACAAACGGTTGCTCGTGACATTCAACAACTAGTCGTTTTCGCAAGAGATCAGTAATCTCCCACTCAACAAATTCTTTCTCATCAAAAGCTGAACGGCTGTTGCGAAAATACACATGCGGTGGCTTTTGATTGAACGGAATGTGGAAGCCATTGCTTAAAACATCAGCAACAAAATCAGGTGCCCCGATTTATTTCCAAAATGGTTTGCGAGATTCTGGATTTTACCTACCCCTCCCCATACACGTTTTTTGTCGAAAAAAATACATATTTTTGATAACGACTTTACAAACATTTTTCTAATTGATCTTAATGGGACCCAATTTGATTCTTGTACTGAAAGTTTTGCCCAGAGATATCGTTTAATTTATTACAGATGTCTTTAGGTTTAAAAAGGCAATTCCGCATGCATTAACATCGATTTTATAGTTATAAAATATTTTTATAAACAACATTTGACCAACTATATAATTCACATGGCTCAGTAGTTACCTGGACATCACATTTAGAAATAATTTGACAGAAATTGTGAACGGTTTGCCAGATATTAGATTTAACTACCGCTCCCCGAATGCGTGTTAGTTGAAAAAAAAAACATTTAGTTGAAAACATACACATTTATGATAATGATCCTCATTCTTCCAAGCCCCCAGTTACAACAACAACAACAACAACAACAACAACAACACATGTTGCTTATAAAACATGCATGCAATTTTATCTATTATATATTTTGGGAGATATGTGTGTGTGTCTGTCTGTCTGTCTGTTCGCGATGGACTCGAAAACGGCCGAGCCGATTTCGATGAAACTTGGTATGTGGGGGTATTTTCGGCCGTGGACTGGCACGGGCCTGTTAATTTGCCCGTGCGACGTGACCTTGACCTTGAAATCGGGTCATATCGAGGTCGAACGCCCGAGTATCACGGGATTTCGATGAACATTAGTTTATGGGGATACTTTCGTATGGGAAGTGTCGTAAGCCTATTCGTTTGCCCGTGCGACGTGACCTTGACCTTGAAATCGGGTCAATTCAAGGTCAAATCACGAATTTTGATGGGATTTCGACGAAATTTGATACGTAGGATCACTTTTGTCCACTGTGTGTTTTGGACGGGTCGAGTCGTGACCCCGACCTGACCTTGACCTTCAAAATGATCAATTCGAGGTCAAATCGGGTAAAACCGGATGGATTTCGACGGGTACTGTTGTCCGGGAAGTGTTTTGACCTTGACCTTCAAAATGGACAATTCAAGGTTAAATCGCGCAATTCGCCGAAAAGCAGAGGGGAAACAGACCGGACGAAGTCGGGTCCACCTGCTAGTATTAATATATGGAGACTTTGTAGAACTAAAGTATATGTTCTAAACGACACATAATATAGACTAACATATACAGAATAAAATATGTTTTGCTGCCATAGTGATTGTTAAAGATGGATAATCTCTTTAAATAACAAATTTGAAATAGTTGCTAGGGTATAAAATAATAAATATGAAATGAAGACCCCTGTCCGGAAAGGCTTCTATCAATTAATATTGATTTTATTTCGAATATTTTATTGGGACCCTTTATTTATCTATTTTTAGAACAGACCATTCGGGTGATATCATATAGCGATATAGAGCATTAGGCTGTTACTATGGCTACGTACCGAATGTCAAATGTCCCATATTGATTGGCTGTATTGTTTTATTCCATAGTTATAAGCGATAATTAGTATAATTAAAGTTTATTTGTGACAAATTTACACAATAAAATTTCTGGTCTCTGTTAACATCAACCAATATTGTTCGTTAGCTAAACAATCACACTTTTTTAGACCAGAAATAATCGAAATAAAATCAATATTAATCGAAAGAAGCATTTCCGGACAGGAGTCTTCGATTCATATCTAATATTTTATACCCCGGTAGCTATATAAAACATGTTTACAAAGAGATAATCCACCTTTAAAGTCGCTCTAAATCTACCAAAATATAGAAACAATGGCTATTGTATTTTATATCTCATAAACTAGTCTGGCAATGGTGGCAAGCGTTAATTCAAATATGTTCTATGTTTTAGGTCCCCCTACACTCTTAGAAGTCTTGAACACTCCACGAACTTATAGTTATATAGGGCAATACACAATGTTTATAGTGTGGCACTTTACAAAACACGACTGAGTGGCAAATATGAAAGGCGATTTTTTTATTTTTCGTGAACACACTACCCGATTTACTGTCTTGAACACAACACGAATTGAAGATATATGCTCTCTATAGAGTGTAACATAGAGTGTAACTGAAAGGTAGCGCTATCAGATACTAAATCATTTGTATGGGTGACTTGTGTCTGTGTCGCTTTACACAAAGCGGCTGATAAATAAGAAAGACGATTTTGCTATGTTTTGATGACCCCCCCCCCTACACATTTGAAGACTTGAAGTGTAATTTACAGTGTGAACGAAAGGTAGTGTTGTACGGAACATACAATTTATATGGGTAGTTTGGTTCCCAAAATCCTATGGAACTTTGCACAAGGCGGCTGGCAGATACGAAAGTTTAATTCTCTTTGAGCAACCTACCCCATTTAAGGTTTAAACACACCACGATATGAACGGACATGCTCTCAATATTAACTGGGGATGTCGACAATTGGTAGGTAATTCAGTAAATACACAGCTTTGATGGGTGGGTTAGTTTCGAATGTCTGGGACACTTTACAAAAAGTGGTTAGCAATCCAGAAAGGCGAATTCTCACTGTTGTGTGTGCCAAAAATCCCATTTGAACTTTTGACCACACACTGAACAGAAGCTATAAATACTCTCAATATTAACTTAGTGTGTGAATGATAGGTGGTGCTATCATGGATCATATACAATATGTATGGGTGGTTTGGTTCCCGAAATCCTAGGGCACTTTACAAAAGACGGTTGGGAAATACGAAATTTGAATTTTCTTTGCTTTGAGGCCACACTACTCCATTTGAAGTCTTGAACACACCATGGACTGACAGGATATGCTCCCAATATTAACTGAGTGTGTAGCGAAATGGTCGCGCTATCAAGAAATTTACATATTTTATGGATGGGTTGGTTGTTGAATCTTTGGGTCACTTTACAAAAAGCGGTTGGCAAATGAGACAGGCGAATACTCACTGTTTGGGGGCCCCTAAAATTCATTTAATAAACACAGCATGAACTGAAGTTATATGTTCTCATATTTAGCTTCAGAGTGTGTGAACAGAAGGTAGTGCTATCACGGAATTATCAATTGATATGGGTCGTTTGGTTCTCCCGAAATCCTGGGGCACTTTACAAAAAGCGGCTGGCAAACACAGAAGGCGAATTTTCTATGTTTTGAGGACCCCGCTATCCCACTTGAAGTCTTAAATAAATAATATGCTCTCAATGTTAACTGATGGTGTCGTTAAATGGTAGTATTATCCGGAAATACGAATCTCTTGTGGATGAGATGGTTTCAGAAAGCATATGGCAATTTACAACAAGCAGTAACATTAGTCCAGGGATGTTCTGTTTTTCGCATTCTAGGATTAAGTCATATGTAAGACGAGTGCATTCGCCTATAAATCGACCTTTAAGGAAACATTTGTCTGTGTCGCCAATGATGGTACTAACTGGAGTTGTCAATGTATTAGCTATCACACTAGCCGCTAATTTGTAATCAGTGTTGAGTAGTGTAATTGGGCGTATATTTTTTATAAATGCTTTATGTTTTCCTGGTTTGTGAAGACGTTTTATTAGACCTTGGCATTGTGTAATTGTCACCTTTCCTTTCTTGAAGGAGTAGTTGATGGCGTTTAGCAAATAGTGTGCTTTATCATGCCAAAAGAATATATAAAACTCAGCTATATAACCATCAAGGCCTGGTGATTTTTCATTTTTTATTCCTTTTATGGCTCTTAAAAGTTCCTGTACTGTAATTTGTCCTTCACAATTGTCAGTTTCTTCCAAAGATTTGTGTGTACTAAATACATTTTGAGGATCTAAACATTCTGAAGATTCCTCATTCAGGTTACTGTCCTTTGCATATAGATTTTCGTAGAATTGTTTTTGCTCTTTTAATATTTCATTTAGCTCTGATGATTCATTTCCATCTTCTCTAGTAATTTTTGGTATTATCTTTTTCGTATAATTTATTTTTTCAAGATAGGCAAAGTTTGTTATTAATGTCAGCTTGGCTCATATTGGGAATAAAACCAGATTCACAAGATCTCTCCGTCAAGCCAAATTATCACGAATATACAAAGAAAATTGAGGCAAGCTTCCACCGCGTCAAGATGTCATACCCAAAGGACGATATCCCATCATGCAATGACATATGACATATGCACCTCGAGATAGTTACCGTTCCTACTTCGTATATCTGAATTACCTTCCCTGACAGTGCAATGCATTAGCTCTCTCCGTGCAGAAATAATTCCCAATTTATTCAATATCTTCAATCATTGAAAATTATATTTCCGTTTTCTCCCGCTTGTATAAACTCGCGTCAGTTATTCACACTAATTTTAGGGTCTATTCTCATTGCACACGCGCGTGCGATTAATCGCAGCGTTTTTTAAGGTCGAGCGGCTCTATATGTGTGTTCGATGGCATTCCTTCCTCCCACTGCTAAGAGTTCCCCCAATATATACACAGGTCTAGGGTAGGTTGGGGGATGATAACGTACTTTCGGTTGTTGGGTGACCACATACAGGCCTATATATGCTGACACATTAACTTTAATTTTCCTCAGTTAGATTTACTCAGGTATAAGTTGAGTATAACGAGCCATGCCATCAAAATGACATAAGTTTTGAGGACACAATTATATCTAGCTAATTATAATTAGAAATAGAGGGTTCAATTCCATGTAGTTGGGCATAAATATGCATATTTTATTCCAGCTTGAAACGTATATAACACTAAAAAGTACGATCGCAACCCAGATTACAGGAGTTTTATGTATATATTTGTTATTATCACTCAAGATTATCAAAAGTGTACGATTCAAGTGGTTGAATTAGATCTTTCAACATTTTACCTTATAGTTAGCTAGGTCTGACAAAAATCGTCTTTCTGAATAAAGCTCATTTAAAACATTTGTACTCAAACATATGATATCCAGTAAAAATTATGGAGAAAGAGGGGATGAGACCCGAATTTGTGGAGAAAAACAAATAGATTTGCATGTAGGGAGGATGGTAGACCCATGGTTGGGAGGGATTTTTATGTTCAACCCTGTGTATGAACGTTTTTTTTTCCAGACCCCCTCCCCCATCATCGAGTGCTCATATGTATAGCCGCTGGCAACAGCGACAACGCGGTACTATAATTGACGAACCACCATTCAAATAGAATAAGTGATGGGACTCAGAATTCGACCTTAAGAGTCACACACGCAACGTTTCAGGTCGAATTCTGTCGCCAGGACGCTGTTCGCATGCATGAGCGATTGATTTCAATTTGATCGCCATTGGCGGCTTATCATCAGTGATCGCACATGCTAAACGGCACATTACTATCAATCTATATATTCACAATCTTGGGTACAGTGTTACGCGAGACTGAATTCAACAAAAATCACCACTGATGCTAGCGATACGTTGGAAACTTCTTTCCAAGCCATTTCCTTTCCGTACTTCATTTATTATTTTATCGCCCATCAGTTATGAGAATGACTGTACCCGGATAGTATATGTGACCGAGTGAACCATGCCATTCTCTGTAACGGCTATCTCGATGACGAGGTTGATTGCATAAGATGATTGGTCACGAATAGGACGTGGTTGTTTGAGGAAGGTAATTGATCACGAATCGCTCTGTGTTATGTTAACACGCACCTTAAAAAACGCTGCGATTAATCGCACGCGCGTGTGCAATGAGAATAGACCCTAACGACGACTGAGAGTTCATTCATAGCTTGGACAACTGACGTCGGTATCATATCGTATACGGCCATCGCCAGCTAGGTCAGGCAAATGTGCAACTTTGTCCAATTGTTTAATGGTTTGGGGTTTATGTCTGTTGACCATGTGGTATCCATCAGTAAGCACTTATTGCCTCCTCATGTTTCTAATTATGGAATATCGATCGATTCGCACATATCGCGCGATGCCGTTCGCAAATTCGCATCGCACGCTGCGCGAAAGGACCTTTATAAACTCGAACCTTGATCCTAGGGGATCTTCAGTGTCAGTTGAGGAGCATTGTTGCATGACCGCGTCAACAATACTGGCACCAATCGCATTTGGAAATTGCTGAGAAATTGGTTTGATTCAATTGATTGACCTCAAAGTTTAGAAATCGGGTGTTGAAAATAGTCATGAAATTAAATTGCACTGTTGATTTCAATCAGTCTAACTATAATGACATCATAACTACAGATTCGTTGCATTTTCTACTAGTATTGTTATAGTACATTTGTTAACTAAAGAATTAAACGCATATGGCATCAGAGTTTGCAAGAAATAACCATCAGTTGGGAAGTTTCAGTTACCAAACCAAGGGGATGCACATGGATTTAGGTTTTCTAGAGTGTTTGATTCGGATCAAGGGATGTGTAGTTGGAAATATCAGGGTGGATACATGTACCAACGGATACCCTTGTTGGTATCTATTATAATAACTTGAAGACTACAAATTAAGTATATTATACAGTTGTCGCCCGCGATTGAGTGAGACACGCGGACTTGTCGCCCGCTCGAGACATGGGATGTCACCCCAGATCGAGAGCGACAACAAATCCCTGTGTCTCACGAAAACAAGGGTGACAACTGTTTTGTTATCTGACGAAGGGTACACACGAACCTCCTCAATGACAAACCTAAATGCTCGCGTATGTTCTTTAATCCAGTTCGAAGAGTTAATTTTATGTTGAAATCTCCGCTATTTAGAAAACAAAACATTCACAATCTGGATCAATTAATACACCCATCATTTGCGCAGCTATTGCCCGGTCAGTTTGCTGGTCGTTTAGTGTGAATCGGTTGACGGAAAGAGGAGCAAAGAAATTTTGAAGTAGAGTACAGCCACACTACTGCATGCATAATTCATTAAAACATCATCAAAATGTCATCAAAATGTCATTAAATCATTAAAATATGTCCTTAAACTTTGTTTTCTATATTTTAAGTAACTCCAACAAAAACAAGAATTTAAGGAGAAAAGCATTAAAAATTGAGGTGATTTCATTAAAATGCTTCCAAATAGTTCCCATATCATATTGATGTGCTTAAAAAATCATTATTTCTTGTAAAGTGTGTATATAATGCCATCAAAAGCTTCAAGTTTAATGAACTGAAAGCAGCATTAAAAAAAGTTTGACCATATTTAAAAAAACTATTAATGCCTTCATTTTAATTAAGTGCATTAAATTCCATCCAAGATCAAAATGGACAATGCCGTCAATAATTGTAATGATATATTAATGATCTTGAATATACCTTAAAATGAAATACAACATCTTGTTCATTAAACTCTCCTTAATTTTTCTTTCATTTTGCCAAATTAATTTTTGATGACATTTTAATGAACTGAAAGAATCATTAAATAATATTATTGATGAAAAAGTAAACCCTTAATTTAAAAATGAAGGTGTCAATAACATTTAATGAACTGAAATAACCATTAAATAATCTTATTGATTAAAAGATAAAATAACAAGTGCAAAAATTATCGGATTAAACCGAAATTCGACCCTGACTTGTATTTTGATATAGCTAGGTAATCCACAAAAAAACGGGTTATGCAAATAAATAATCCAAAATCAAGTTGTCATCCGAATACCAGAAAAATAGAAGAAAAACTGATTTTTCTAAGTGGAAAAAGGGCCATAACTTTTGCAAAAATTATCGGATTAAAGCGAAATTCGACCTTGACCTGTATTTTGATATAGGTAATCCACAAACAAACGGGTTTTGCAAAAAAATAATCCAAAATCAAGTAATCATCCGGAAACAAAAAAATAGAATGTATTTACGTCAGTCGTTGACGTCGTGCAGCAGATTTTATTCCAACACATTCTAGAATGAAAGTTTTCGACCTGAATCCAACGTCTATGCGACGTCAGAATCAAAACGTTGTATTTACGACCTGAAGCCATTTAACGTCGGCTCCCGATCCGACGGTGCGCTGGTCAACACAGTGCCATCCTTGGCGATCGACGACACTGAGAGAGGAACGGATGTAAATATTTTTGTGATTCAAAGTTATGACGTAAAATTCAATAGTATATATTTTCGGCGGCCATATCATGAACGACAATTACTCCAAACAGTAGGGCTGAATCTTACTCTGCTGATATTTAAAAGATACTATTTATCTAGCATTCATTATGTGTTATGCGTATAGTACGAATTATCTTGGATACAGAACTCAATGAAAGAACAGAAACTACAACACAGTTCCCAGTCATATACACAGCAAAGAAATGTTACCTAGTATTTTCAGATAGTCCACTGTATATAGTAGACTCACTAAATTGGATGTTGATAATTATAGTACTCATATTGAGGTTGCTCGAACACGGGCGTAAAGAAGAAGAAGAAGTGTAAGTGTAATCCGGGGTTAAGTACCTGTTTTATCGTTTATCACCCAGACCACGCGGCACGCCATTTTGTATTTCGTGTTGCATGTTTAATTGCAAACTATTGTTTTTTGGGAAAATGTTACCTTTTCCATCGTGGACAGTTGTTGAGATAGTCTGATTTCGGTTCCGTTGATAACCGGGCACGTTTCAATTCTGCGAACACCGGCTTAATCATTGACAATTTCCACTAAAGTTGAGTTAGAAGTTAGAGCGCACAGATTCATGGCACGTTCCGGGGTCTTGACTTCATTCGACGCAGCGCTGTTGTTGGAAATTGCAGTATCGTGACTTAATATCAAAACACTCGCATATTTACTGACACATGAAGACACAGGTACATGTACAATTAACACGAGCTTCGATGTCAACCAATAGTGACAACTTTAATAATAACAAAAACAACTCAACAAGTTTTAGAATGTTGAAAATGTAGTTGACACTGAGTGACTGACACTGACAATGTTCGGAATCTGATTGTTTCAATGCACATGCATGTAGATTTACAAGAGAGAATATATATGTACATGTACTGTTTGCACCAATGTAATTCACAAGAACTTCATGTCAACCGTAAACAATGAACTTACGCCTTGCAGTGGCGGATCAGTTCAATTACACGGACAAATTCATCCCGTCACCCCGTGTTCATCAATTTTAATTGAAACGTGTGGATATGAGACATTGTCATCATTCGCCATGTTATCGTCAAGTGATCGTCGAGTTATTACAACAATTTACCGGGGGTACAGTAATGTTCTTATCAAACTACATGGCTGATTCACTGATTTCGATACTAAGTCTGTCGTGATACCAGGATACAGTTCAAAATGATGCATCAAGCAGCATCATGCTTCAAAATTTCATGGAAAATGTTCGACTACAGTAGAACGTTGTCACCAAGTCATCGCGCACAGATATACATGTACTGTGTGCACCAATGTAATTCACAAGAACTTCATGTAAACAACACCATAAACAATGAACTTACGCCTCGCAGTGACGGATCAGTTCAATTACACGGACAAATTCATCCGTGTTGGCGTGTTCATCAATTTTCATTGAAACGTGTGGATATGGGACATTGTCATCATTCGCCATGTTATCGTTAAGTTATTACGACAATTTACCGGGGGTACAGTGATGCTCTTATCAAACTACATGGCTGACTCACTGATATCGATACTAAGTCTATGTCGTGATACCAGGATACAGTTCAAAATGATGCATCAAGCAGCATCATGCTTAAAAAATTCATGGAAAATGTTCGACTACAGTACAACGTTGTCACCAAGTCATCGCGCACAGTTATTATGAGATCTGCTGTTGTCTTTGAGGTTCCAATCCCAACTAGCTGTTATTGATATACAGTACCAGTCAAAAGAAGTGGTATATTAAGCGCACTATTTTTGCGCCCAATATCGCAATAATATTGCAAATGGAGACGCTTATAAGAATGTCGTTTGTGATATTAATCATATTATTGCAATATTTTGCGCTTAATATAATAATATCTCAATAAATATTGCGCTCAAAATTGTGGCATTCAATCAAATTATTACTTCTTCTACCTACTGTAACACCCAAAGTAATTGACCACTTAACCACAGCAGAATTATGGGTAATTTTTTCAGGATTTAGTCGGAAATATGGATCGTTGCCATTCATTGGAAAGCTCTCGACAAGAGAGTGGTCAATTACTTTGGGCATTACTGTATATTGTATAAATAGAGACAATGTTTTAGATATGTATATAATTATAGTTGTAAATGCTATATGTACACTATATGAACACTACATGTACATGCACAGCATTTATCTCATATAAATATAACACTATCGGGTCTGTGTGAAATTTAGCGCGCTTAGTATCGCAATATTTTGCGTTCAATATTGCAATAATAAGCGGGACAGATTTTTGGTATTGTGTTGTAACTTGTAATCACACGTTTTTTTTCTAAATTAAGCACGCTCAATATCACAATATAGGTGCACATAAAAATACCACTTCTTCTGACTTGTACAGTATGGTCATGATGTACGGATTCACCTGTTAAAACAAAAACTGTGTTTACAAGTGACTGGACAATTTCACGCCTTATTATTTGTTACCATAAATTATGCCATTACTATATTTTACTTTTACATGCACATAAATTTGAGTTTTAACTGTGAAACATGTAGCTTCATTATTTTTATGGTTGAAAGGGGCATGCGATTGATGTTTTAAAATGGTCGAAATTAGTATTACTCATAACTGAATAGTGATGGGTTGGCTTAATATCAGCTATTACTAGTATCTTGTTTTATTTACAGCCATATTTATACATTAGGTAGTGAAAGGCGAACACATTACGCGTGCACAGCCTTTTCCAGATTAATTTCTATGAGGCAGATAACAAGCAAAGTTTCATAAGTATTGTATATCACTTTATGCATTGATTATTTACATTTCATCTAAACTATGATCATAAGATAAGAACTAAGATGTATTTTTCAGTTACAAATAATACTAGTTTCGACCATCCAAAAACATGAATCGTAATGCCAATCGGGAAATCATATTGTCACCATGGGAACGTGGCTAATTCTATGGTACCGGTAAATTAGCAAATATAGAGCAAAACATTGGTGTTGACCCATGAAAAATACCATTGGTCTGACTTTATTAGTTACCGACTTGATATTAATTAAAGGGTGCTGAACCGTAAAAAACACAATGGTCTGACAGTTACTACAGTAATGCTCAAAGTAATTGACCACTTAACCACAGCAGAATTATGGGTAATTTTTTAGGATTTAGTCAGAAATATGGCTTCAATCCTGAAAATTACCCATAATTCTGCTGTGGTTAAGTGGTCAATTACTTTGAGCATTACTGTACATGTAGTTACGGCCTGCCAGTTACTTTAACGGTTTTATACGGCATAACATGCTACGGCCTGACCGTATGATGTTTAGCGGTCAAATGTTGGCAGCGATGCTGCGCAGTCTGACTCTCAGACCTTTAAAGCTACGGTATTATACCGTGGAAACCTGCTACAGTCTGACCGTATGTTTAACGGTCAAAAGTTGGCAGCGATCCTGCGCGGTCTCAGACCGTTTTTAACAGTGTACGACAAATTGCCGCCATTGTAATAATGGTGTGACTAAACACCGCCCGGACCAGCCCGGACCAGCCCGGACCAGCCCGAACCCCCCCATATGGACTATATGAGTGATTTTAAGGCCAATATAAGTGCAGGGGTGTCATGGAAACACACTCAGGGTCGCTATTAACCCTCAAAATGCCGGCATCGGCGAAAATGTTCGCCGCGAAATGAAGCTAACAGCCCGGACCGCCCCTGCTGCGTCCAGGAATGATTTTAGTATCCATATCTGTGCGAGGGTGTTAATGAAACCCAAATACGCACGGAGAGTGGTCAAGGTCAAACGGAAGTGCCGCTTATTAACCCCTAAACTTCCCAGATTCATCCAGAATTACAAAATTGCGCCCCCAATAAACAAACTCACAGCCCGGACCCCCTTAATGTCCTCGTACTTCTAACAACTCCTTACATATGTATTAACCCTCAAAATGCCGGCATCGGCGAAAATGTTCGGCGCGAAATGAAGCTAACAGCCCTGACCGCCCCTGCTGCGTCCAGGTGTGATTTTAGTATTCATATCTGTGCGAGGGTGTTAATGAAACCCAAATACGCTCGGATAAATTTAGAGCTCTGTACTTATAAAAAATAAAATAAAATAAAAATAAAAAACCTCTGTTTATTCATACTGGTGTATAGTGTGTGTCTATTTATGGGCGGTAACTCCGCAGAGAAAGCGCGGACACAAGTTTTGATGCCCGTGGGCAGTAGGGCATATCGAGGTGTGCATACGGTCCAATTTTCGATGCTCTGCTCCTTATAATTTCCGAGATAGTAAAGTGACATTTTTTTATATAAAGGGAGATAACTCAGCTGGGTAAACGCCGACAATATTCGCTATACGACAATTAGTTAGATCTCATTACCCCCAACATACATACCAAATATTACTTCTGTAGTCCTCATACTTTCGGAGAATAAGGCGCCGAAAAATGGTTAAGTATAATAATAATAATAATGAAAAATAATCGAAAAAGGGCCATAACTCCGTCAAAAAACATTGCGCCGAATTCCGGATACCATTATATTTAGTAGACATCCGATACCTACATTCGCTAGAGATTTCGCGTTCCTACTGCAATTAGTTTCTGAGTATTTCCAAATAAACGGAAAACGACCCCAGTAGAAAAACAATATACTTCCTTGGTTACACCATGGAAGTATAATAAAAGGGAAAATCATGATCTGAAAGAATCGCATTTTTGGGACGGAAATACGAAGTATGTTGATTATATGTTGTTCTTATCATGTGAGTGTTTATCTTATGTGTTTGTAAGTGACCCCAGCCCTACCTCGAAATTGGGTAACGTCATTGGGAAATTATCAAATCCGGCCCAAAATGCGAAGTTTGAGGGCCCGTAATTCAGTTATTTTTCAATGGATTTAAAAATTGTTTTCAGTAATGTGATCAGCTCCTCACATAGATTGTTTGTTATAAATGTTGTCTGATTCGGAGACGGATAACATTTTTGTTATTGGAAAGAATATGGGTCCAGATTCAAATTTTGAGGCCCCAAATCTCGGCCATTTTTTAACGGATTTACGATCTGTCTTCAGTTTTGTGATCATCGTGTATGGTAGATGTTATATTCCAAGTTTCATCTGATTCGGAAAAGAATAAAAAAAATGGTACCCCGGACCGGCCCTCCCCTGATCCACAACACTGAACCGACACTGGCAAAATTTGGCACACCGCGTGCTCTCTTCAGACCGCATGCACTGGGATATCAAATGACATCCTAAGTTCGACATCTTCGGAGGAGATATGTTCACAAGCACATGGGCCCAAATTTGCATAATTTGAAGGCCCGCAACTCCGCCATTTTTCAATGGATTTTCGAAATTCTTTCAGTTTCTAGATTGATTGGCGGTGTAGATGTTATATTCCAAGTTTCATCTGATTCGGACAAGAATATAAAATTGGTACCCCGGATCGCCCCTCCCCTGATCCACAACATTGAACCGACACAGGCAAAATTTGGCACACCGCGTGCTCTCTTCAGACCGTCCGCACTGGGATATCAGATTACATCCTAAGTTCGACATCGTCGGAGAAGATGTGTTCACAAGCACATGGGCCCAAATTGCAAACTTTGAGGGACCGTAACTCTTGCATTTCTTCTCGAATTTCAAAAATCCTTTCCGGTACCGGTTCGTGTTCGTTCAGGGAATACACATACTTAAATAGATGAATGTCAATCCAAAAACAAATTTCCACAATTTTGCCCCCACCCCAGCGTCAAAATATATGACCGACCCTGTCCAATTTTCTTTCTCAAACTAAACTGACAACGGTCAAACGACTGTGAAATCCAAATGCAGTTATCTGGAATGATACGAGAGTACAGCCTAGTAAATCAAATAGAGGTTTGCCTATTTATGGGCGGTAACTCCGCAGGGAAAGCGCGGACACAAGTTTTGATGCCCGTGGGCAGTAGGGCATATCGAGGTGTGCATACGGTCCAATTTTCGATGCTCTGCTCCTTATAATTTCCGAGATAGTAAAGTGACATTTTTTCATATAAAGGGAGATAACTCAGCTGGGTAAACGCCGACAATATTCGCTATACGACAATTAGTTAGATCTCATTACCCCCAACATACACATACCAAATATTACTTCTGTACTCCTCATACTTTCGGAGAATAAGGCGCCGAAAAATGGTTAAATATAATAATAATAATAATGAAAAATAATCGAAAAAGGGCCATAACTCCGTCAAAAAACATTGCGCCGAATTGCGGATACCATTATATTTAGTAGACCTCCGATGCCTACATTCGCTATAGATTTCGCGTTCCTACTGCAATTAGTTTCTGAGTATTTCCAAATAAACGGAAAACGACCCCAGTAGAAAAACAATATACTTCCTTGGTTACACCATGGAAGTATAATAATGATCAGTTTTATATAGCGATTAACCAAATACTTGCTCTAACACGCTTGGTACAATATTACCTCAGTCATTTCTACAATCCAACCATTGGACCGACTGCAGCCATTGCAGGCGCTGCTCTAGTTTGATCAGAACATGCTCTGATACTCATCAGTATGACAAGCTGACTGGTACTCGTTTAACGCATGAGTGATGCGAAGCCGACACAGTACGAGCGACCTTGCTCAAGGGTCACAACTTGGCGCGGGTTTTGAAACAGCGAGCAATCCGACAATTGCACGTAGCTCAAGCGGCCAAGACCACTGTGTACATTCGATAACCGGAAGTGGAATCGGAAAAAGTGGAATCGACGACAAAAAATATGCACCAGGGTAAGTGTTTTGGCTTCTAATTATTCTCACAGTACTATAAAAATGTTATGAGATGGTATTTTCAATGGCATATATATTTCCAATCACATACAGCAGACTCGTTTTATCAGACGGTTTGATGTTGTCGAGAAAAAGAAAGCGAATGTATGAAAACTCACATGTAAATAACGCGCTCTTCCAGTTCACTGTGTATGTTCACATATAATAACTAATATTCACGCATGATTTGCACGTGGCATGTTTTCCCACTGCTCTAACGGTTCTATGCGTATATAACATGTTGCCACTTTGGCGATACTTGTCACAAACAATCGAGTTTTTTCTAGCATGTTGGTGTACGGCAGTATGCTGGGAAGTGTAATGCAGTATGCGAGTTTGGTCAATTACCAAGTGTACTGCAGTATGTCCTAACAGTTGTGATACACACAATATGGGCGCGTATTGACACAATCATTGTCTCTTATGGGGTATTCACAACGAGTAAACGCCTCAATGTTTCTCATTTCAGCCCTAAAGATATCCAACGATGTTTAAATGCTGTAACTGCGATATCGAGGCAAATACATTTGGCGAAGCTGTCGGACACGCAACACAGAAACATAAAAATAAAAACATCGAAGTAAAAAAAAAGTCCCAACAAACAACCACCATGCTGTCGTTTCCCATCATTCCTGATCTTTGTCGTGAGCAGGGTCGACGTATTACCGATTTTTGAAGTTTGTTAATTATTGGCGATCTGTCCCACAAGTTAGCAGAACCACGTGATAAAAACGGACAGATTGTGGGTGTAAGATGGATAACTCTAAAATCAATGTTATTATTGTTAATCTGATCGGACTGAGTACCTTTAAGACAACAAACTGAAAATGACTACTGATTTTGTTTTCCAACAACAGTGTAAGTTGGTTTAGTTGGAATATTTCGAAAACTGGAGGCACAGGTACCTATATTTGTCGAAATATTCAGACTAACCCACATTTAGACTATGGTTGGAAAAGAATCAATATCGAGCGTTTCTCTTGGTTTGAAATATTGGTGTTCAAGGGAGTGGGGTAAAAAATATCAAGATTGAACACCAAAAATGAAATAAACAACTCAACTTTCCTGGATATGTGTTGATATAAGAGACAGTCTTTCTGTCAGTCAATCCCAATACGGTCAACCCCGTACATGAGTATACTCGTGACTATCAATTGAGGGATAAAACGAATATAAATACTATCAAATGGATCAACTGTATTTGTGCATCAGTTTTACATAGCGATTCGTGCTTATTCAAACTTGATCGCCACCTGTAACATTTCTGACACCTCCTGCACTGGTATCGTGGGAGTTTGTACATCCCCTTCTTGTGATCTTCCATATCGAATTTTGTTGAAAATGTCCTCGAACAAACATCACAAGAGTATTCTGGCGCATCTGCATCTGCATGGCATGTTTTATTGTGCCTATTCAAAGACCCAGGTGCCTTGAAGTTTTTCTTACATCGTTTACACTGGTCGATGGCGATTCCAGCATGCGATGCTTTGTGGTAACGTAACTTGGACGGTTGGCAGAACCCCTTACCACATACGTTACATGTGTGTTCAAACTGCTTTGTATGTTGCGAATTTTCATGCAGCTTTAGCGCACAAAGCCTGCTGAAATATTTGCCACAATAATCACACAAGTGGGAGCTTTCTTGTTCTTGATCCGGATTATCTGCTGCAACTGGTGGTCTACGTTTTTTGACATGTCTTCTCAGATTATATAGTTTGGTTGTGCTATACGTACATTCCGAACATGTGTACTCTGTTGTCCGCTTGTGAGCAACATCCACCGATTCGTCCGACGATGACATGACTACTGTATGACGACGATTGCGTACATATATACAGCGATAAACGTGTGACGCACACAAAGCAAGCTGACCGTCACTTAACTCGCATGCTTTTTATTTGCTATAACATGAATAGAAAATTTATGTCGGAGTCACGGGGCCTCTCAAATGTATGATATCTCAGTCGCACTTGGAAAGCATGAACACGAACTACGGTACGGTCAGTTACGCGTGTGCGTATTGCGTAGGCAACACAAGATATAAACATTAAAGGTACTAAATCCGATCATACGATTCTGAATTTCTATTTAATACTGACCACTTGATTTAGAGTTATCCTTCTGCAAGACCGTCCGTTTCACCGGCAAGTTCCGTTCCACAAACAATAGAAATCGTAAACTTCAAATATTGATATCTGATCACTCGGAACGTTTGTGGGTGGATTCCTGGACTCGAATCAAATAGTATTTTTACCCCGAAGCCAATGTAATAGTAAATTAGGAGCGTCTGATCGGATTGAGTACCTTTAATATAACTGAAATATGGAGAGCACACAAATTTACATAAACCACACTTAGCATGAATGTGTGTACTGGTATACATATCTATTCAAACAATAAACCGTGTAGCATGTTATACACGCATGCAGCCGTGCATTGCAATCCCACAACCCCACCAAACACGCACAGTATATATTAATTATATAATTTCTTTCACATTCTGGAGTCAGACACGTCTTTCTGTGAGACTCGACAGTGGTAAAATCATCTAATAACCAGTCGCATGCCAATGCATTCACACCATGTCTGCCACAAAGTATTATTAATCATGGGAAAATTAATGATTTATGTGTCGTGCAAATAGAGCAATCTTTTGCTCAAATATGTTCAATATCCACATCACTCGCTTAAGTGAGAAGTTCAATACGCATGTACATACCCAAATCAGTGCGAAAGGTCTAGATTTGTGTCTTTCAAGCATGATGCCGTACACCGAACTCGCATACTGCAGTACACTTGTCCACTGGCTACATTGGCATACTGCCGTACACCTGGCTTTTTTTAATCGGATTTTTTTGCCAAGAAACCTGCCTTATTGGTACCAGATACATTATATATAACGCAGATCAAATCATTATATGTATATTATACCCATTTGTTTGTTAGATTTATGCACTATTCTATTTTTTCTCATTTTTAAACAAAATTAGGTGATGACTTTTCGTGCGAGCATTCGCCTAAATTGTCAATTGATGAGTAAATCTTTCATTTAATGTCAAAGTGACTATAACTACCATTAACTACAACATATATGCCATGCACATGCGGAGGTTCGTATTTGGAAAGTGTCAAAGTCTACGAGAAAAAGCCTGATATCTGCACCCAGTGTAGCAAAAAAACACTCGGGATGCTAACTGCCGGTGTCGTATGTACACAGTGAAGACACTGCTGTGTGTGGAGACTCAATGACCGGCGGCGCGCCGCGAACCCATATCGATGTGTTTACAGCGAATACAAGTCCGACACGCTAAAGTCTAGACCACGGAGCTCCACAAACTGCATAATAAGGTTTATCTACATGTATTTGTTCCACGGTATTTAGTATTGATATAAAAATGTCCAATAGGAAATTACACCTTATAACGGGTTTATGTCCGTGATACCTCCATTTATACATAGCGTGCTTTAATTGCGAATTATGCAAATTAGCAAACACCACAGTTCGCGGTTGTTACGAAACTGTGGGAGTTATAAAAAGAGTGTTTTCGGAAATTATTAGAGAGCTGTGAGGGAATCTGCACCTTGAGTTCTTCGTAGTTCTATGTTTACTGGTAATCGCTGAGCGGTCAGCAATGTTGCTGCCGAAATGTTTCCCTGGGGGGGGGGGGGGGGGGGGGGGGTGATAACAAGTGATTTCCGGCCCGCCATGTGACCTACCGTCAGCAAATCAGAAGAGACGACAATTGGATGAAGGATAACAATGGTTTTTAATAATTGCGTTTTATCTCTTTCAGATTACGTGTTCGGAACGTATGATCCCTCTAAAAAACACAAATTCATATACAATGGCGGCAACAACATTTCGAGAATCATGGAAGATATGCATAGTTTACATATGGTTAACACGTTTAACAACAAAGTGGAATTCGACCTCTATAATTCGGTATTCAAATCGATGATACCCAGCGGTAAGTCTGTTTAGTTTGTTTCTGTAGCCTGTATGTGACAATTGTTTGTGTGAAGCGCATACGGCTGGTTTGAATATAATACAAGAACACGCCAGGTAAAGTGGGCCTGCTAATTTTCTATGATACTGGTGGGCCCGGTGATTGGATACGATGTTGGTGGTGTAATATGATGTTGGTTATTGATTCTAATGTTTTGATTGTCGTGACGTTTGGCTATTATAAACTATCTGAGAAAAAAGTAGTGTTTTCCAAACATATATATTTTAAAATATGTTAAACGACAAGAATAGCCATTTTGATTGACCATGTTGATTAAAACTGTTTTAGAAGCACATTTGACTCGAGTCATAAACTCATTTTCATTATAATTACCATGTATTTTGAATGGCTCATAGAGCATACCAGTGTATTTTGCACTAATCGATGGTTCGAATTCATTCATTTGTTACATATATTCTGTTGAGTATAAAAGGAGATTGACCCCCTTTAAGCAAGTCTTTCTGTGGCATATGAAGTCCGGGTAAAAGTACAAATAATACATATATAGTTATATACGGTGTATCGTGCATTTTGACCCTGTACTAATACTAAATGTATTCTCCCAGTCAGTTAAGTGTACATTGGAATGGTATATTATTTATTAGGAGGGATGTTAAGATGGTAACACAGACGACAGTTAAATAGAAGTGAAGACGGAGCCATATTTATTGAGGGAAATGTTAGATAATAAATTCAACAAATGATAAGCTGTAAAGGCCACACCACTTGGATAGTAGGTTTCAGTGACCTTTCAGTAAAGCGGCATGTTGGCAGTTCGCGTTCTCATAAATAAATTTTCAAAAGCACGCTCTGTTCGCCAAACATCAACCAGCCACTCCTATATATACGATGAATGCGTTTATGTCCTTTTTAAGCAAGATAGTAACCTCGCGGCCGTATGATATTACATGTATTTGGCTTCAGACAGTTACGTACATGTAATCGGCGCTGAACAACCCTTCGTCTCGGAATTCGACGATTTTATACAGACGACGTGTTTTTGGATAAACATATTCTCCCATGTGGTAATAAATGGAGCGGGTACACTGTTAGAAAATACTGTCGGATTAACAGTGTCGGACCGTCGAAATCCGACGGTCCCATACCGTTTTATCAGCTGTACGGTGAACTACCGGTGTTTTATGTGCCTTGAAAATGGTCTAAGTTAAAACTTTTCATGCCATCAAAATTCAATAGTATATTTATCGGTGACCAAATTATACAAGGCAGTGACTCCAAACATTATGACCGAATCTTGACTCGGCTGATATTTAATATGTATTATTGATTGTTTAATTGTATTAAGTACAGTGATCCAGTATTCATTCTGTGCTATGCGGATCCGCCTTATCTTGCGTCCGTAATTAAATTATGTCCCGGTATCATTATCACTCACGAATATTCTTTTGTCGTTTTGCCTATTTCATCGCGGGCTCTCTATAAACTTTTTTTTGGGGGGGGGGGATGCGACATCTACAGTCGTGAAATAATGTCAAGACGGTCGGACTTCGGTTCCTTTGTGAACCGGACAAGTTCTAAATGTCAGAAAACCGGCTTAATCATTGATATTTTCCACTAAATTGTGACAACTGGGTTGTCTTCGAGCTGTCGGCTATGACTCGTCATCATTGTCTCAGTGCTCATGTTGAAATTGAAAGTTCTGTGACTATCAAAACACTGACACATTTACTGACACAAGAGGATACAGGTACAATTAACAAGAGCTTCGACGTCAACCACTCGTGACAATAACAGCAGCTATTGGAATGTTGACAGTATTGTATTTAACTTGAACAATCCAGCTGATAGTGTTCTGGTTGTTTCAAAGCACATACATGTACTTTTGCACGAGATGATATACCGTACGCACCAGCGTAACTCACAAGAGCTTCAATGTCAACAACAACAAAACCGTAAACAATGAACTGACGCCGCGCAGTGACGGATGATCTAGTCATAAGTTGAACCCAGAGAAATACAGATGCATACACGAAATATTTGTCATGGGTTGGAGCAATTTCATTGGTCGAGGGTTGTGAATCTGTTTATAAATTTGGTTACTAATTCGTACATACGTACATGTAGTTGACATGGGTTTCGTGAATTCATCCATCATCATTGTAATGTTCGGTCTGTTCAGGTATTTTTTCCGATATGAAAAATGTTTATCTTGTGATTAAAGAGTTAACGCAATTCGTCTCCTTTTCGATTATCGACTATATATATTTATTTCCTCCAATTGCTGATGATTTATAAATAATTGTAAAAATAATATTTCATATAATTATTAACAGAGAATGAAAGAAGCATAAAGCATATCTACAATACGTGAACATGATGCATTATACGCTTGTTAGCCTACATGTAGTACATCATGCATCTTACCAACTGAGCGACGGATGGCCTTTTGGTGTCGTGTACGAATCACTGAAAAGATACTCAAATTGGAATTGTGTTTCATTTAACATTTGTTGACTTTCGTTATATTTACAGATGTAGATGAGAAGTATTTGTTAACTGGCGCTCGTTATATTTCGGATCAAGGATTATGGTCCCAGATAGATATCGATTTCGCCATCTCTCCATACTGGACCGGGAGCGCTCCGGTATCTGACGGCTGTCTGGTTTTGTACTTCAACAGAACGGCGGATCCTCAAACCGAAATTATTACAATCCCATGTAATTCGACGTCCTTAGATTTCGCGATGTTCGTGTACAATTCTATATTATAGTGACTACAGTCAGTGTCAAATAAAGCTGTTGACTTTATGCTAATTTTGATTCACAACGCATACCTCCACTGTGGACAATTCACCCCCGTAAAACCTGGTATCCCCAACTGGCGGGTATCACCAACACTGGATCAATGGTTTTAAAATGATCACGGACTTCACTAATTAAAATATGCCTTCGTGAAGTGCGATGTTCGCTCACTATGACAGCTCTCACCTCGGTAAATCTAATGGAAATTGCGACTAATTTCTGGAATTATCATAAATAATAGACACGCTTTATACGGCCGTTCAAAATGGAATGAAATTTGGTATGTGGATTTACAATCCCAAAATACTGTTCAAGTTCGAATTCGGGTTCCGCTAATTTTCACCAGAGTCATGGCTCCTTTTATTGGAATTTTCTTTCAATTTTCGGTTCCAAATGATAACTTTAGTAAGTCTGAACTGAATGGAATAAATGTAGTATGTGGGTTTATTGGCCAAAATACAGGTCAAGTTCGAATTTGGGTTCCGCGCGCCAATTTCAACATATTTATCGCCCTTTGTTGACGTGTATCTACTGAGAGGGAAAAAAACAAATGTTCGACGAATTGTATACCGCAGAATGTGGCTGACAAAACCACAATGATGCTGCAATGAGATGTTACCAAATCGGAGTTGGGATATCAAAGATGCGGATTGCATAATTCGCACGTTGAGGGTTTTTGTCGGCGAATTAGCATTGATAAGCACTCGATATTATTACTTAAATAACCATCACGGCGTTGCATCAGATGTCCACTTTCAAACAAAATTATAATACAACTGAATAAATTTGTCAACCCATATAAATTAACCCACATTATGTTGTAACTAGAACAGTGCAGTGGTATTAAAATAATATATATAACCCCGGTATATTAATAACGGCACATGTACCTTATATTTAACCCTTTCTATACTAATTACTCATTGGCAAGTGGTTATGCCTTAGGAAATGTTCAGATAATAAGTGCAATAAGCAACACACTCACTGACAACGTGTGGGTAAACACTCATACTTCGTGATGACTCACTTGTTTTATCCGGTAACCTTTTACGGTGAGAAACATAATTTTTCTCATATTATCTACGTGATTATTTTTCCCCATTAACTCCGATGTAGGTGACACCTTCCGGATTGGGGATATGACGTTTGTAGGGGTAAAACGGAATAAGTTTTGGTACAATAACATGTGTATTGTTGCATCAAAACATTTCGTATGAAGTTCTCCTCAATGAAGATATACATTAATTTATTGAAATTATTTAACATATGCCAAGTTAAAATTTGGTTGGTAAGAAAGTACCATATATTTTGAAACCTGCTAACAGTGTAGTGTTATTTACAACATATGATATATTGCTCATTGTTTTCTAGGATATTATAACTTTTTGAAACTCTTCCGCCAATTAAATTTTTTAGCGAAGATGTCCCTGGGGGTCATATTGGACTGCTTTGGTGAAAAAGAAGTGAATCATGAAATAGCTTATTATCGTGACTGTGCGTGGGATCCTCATTTGTGTTGTAATGTTGGCGAAGGCACTAATGATGATTTATTCTCGATTTCATATGAATATATAGAGAATTACAAAGAGTTATTTACAGAAGATAATATAAATATCATGATAGGGTATATACTAGAACTCAGCTCTACAAAATATCAACTCAGTGACATGGATCGGTTTGGGTGTATATATCGGTAAAACTGCTACAATATTTTAAAAACAGGTAGCTGTCGTTTGGACTAAATTTGATTGAAATTATTCTGATAGCATGATGTTCCAATCAATGTTTGTGCAACTGTTTTGACCTTGTTATTTGAGCTTATTGTACAAATAAAATATATTTCAAGTTTCCCCCATAGTTTTCTGAGAATCAGCGTTATTTATACGCTGCCCACTGTAGTCCGTTCGTGACAGGGAAATATCGAATTGCGACATACCCGACAAATTTACAATTATTGTATAACATACATGTAGATTGTACATATGATAGTAGTTATAGTTTGATGTAAATGTATAGTGGTAAGCACAGTATGTATAATACGATGTTTACGAGCGTACACACAGTTAACAAGATCATACCTTAATTGTTGATGACTGGATTACTCAGTAACTGTATAATCGCGGGGTGAGAAGAAGAGTATAATAATCAAGTAACAATAGTGTGGTATATGCTATAGTGAAAGTATAGGGAACATGTGTGTCATCATGATATCTCAGACATTATTTGGACACATGATACACCAACTCTTGAAATAACTACCCGTGATCGAGGGAGACGACTTTAATACAAAATTGACATCACCCTAAACGTTGACACCACCAACATATCTGCAAAACTACATATTTTGCTTACCAGCACAATTACTTATTGAGATATCCAGTTACCAAAAATCTCTAGATTCATCTTGTTTGCGTACGGCCAAATCCATTAATTTGTGTTTCTGCATATAACAATGTTGAGAACGTGCGTGTCGATCAGAAGACATAGCATGGCATTGACAATTACCACCATACTCGTGTGTTTGATTTGTAGCAACGTTCTTGATCAAAATTATTTTATAGAACGTGACCAAGCTGTTTTAGAAAACGCTAAGTCAATAAGTTTAAGAACGGAAGAATGTAGCATGTCCTTTTTATTGAATAATATCATTTTAATACATTTTTGGGGCATGTACACTCATGGATGCGTATTGATTTACCTGACACACCCGTTACTAATCCCACCTTATAACAATTACTAAAATAAAGTAACATGAAACAACCTGAAAAACGGAAAACAACAGTTGACATTTCTCCTTATGAATTGAGACAGATACGATTTAGAAATGAAAGCCCAAAAGAAACTATAAATCCAAATCTTGGGTCGGAGATTAAATCAATGGTAGAGGCAGGCGTCAAAGAAGACATACGCATTGTGACCGCAGACTTAGCAGACATAGTAGTCAACCAGGTGACAAATACCATGCACACCCTTGAAGTAGAAATTAAAGGGTTAAAAGAAAAACTTAAAGTGCAAGAGGAAAAACAAACAAATCACTGGATTCACATGTTAAAAAGTTGGAAGCTAAGATAGAAAACATGAGCAGCATGGCAGATGAAGCAGCTTGAGATTTATAAATATGCCTGTTCAGGATAGTGCCACTAATTCGTGGAATTTAAATGCCAAGCAAATGGTA
Source organism: Siphonodentalium dalli (assembly GCA_032622095.1). NCBI lineage: Eukaryota > Metazoa > Mollusca > Scaphopoda > Gadilida > Siphonodentaliidae > Siphonodentalium > Siphonodentalium dalli. The sequence continues at coordinate 70,218,746 of CP136063.1, forward strand.
AAATAATTCTGCAAAGATAAACTAAACATCACCCTTCAAAACATTGATATGAAAGAGGGTCACCCTTTGTCTGCAATTAGACATCCAAGGAAATCCAACACTGGTCAAATTCCTCGACAGAATGTAAAACTGTTAACATAATAATGCGATTCAATGAATGGGACATCAGACAATCCATATATAGTGCCAGGAAACAGTTAAAAGGGAAGTAGAAAGTCCTTATATGCGAGGATCTAACCAGGGGGAGACAGGCAGTGGCAAAACAGCTGGTTGACCTGAGGAAACAACATGCTCTCCAATCATTTTGGACTCAAGATGGGAACATCTTCAAACTAGCAGAAACATGTCCAAAGGTCATGATCAGGATGGAAGAAGATTTAAGCGAGAAACTACCAATCCCACCTCTTGATGGAGATGAATCAATGTCATAAAGACAATAAATCAATAATGTTCAATAATGGCCATACATGTATGTACATATGTTGCCATCTTTTTCAGATAGGTGCTGAACAACTGTTTATCTTAAGGTTTCAGAATGAAGGTTTATCTTAAGATTTCATAACTAATTTGTGTTTCTTCTCCTACACAATAAAAATAAAATAACACAATCAACTCAGATCCATTTAGCAGTTAATGACCACATTGTGAATATATTCCTTCGCTAATCATAAAGCAGATACTTCAGACCAAAGAATAAAAAGTTAAAAACTTACTATGTAAATTACAGAACATTAAGAAAATTAAGTAGAAAGTTAAATTCAGGCATCCTTTCAAATACAAAAAAAAAGCATGACACGAGTCTGAAAACAGTCAATAATTGCTCGATAAAGTGGCCAGTAAATACCATGATATGCCTTTAAATACACACAACATCGGTGAATATTGATATTCACTAATATTGTGAACCCCTTTAATGACTCAACTAAAGTTTGTTGATATATTCAAAATTTAGTCATATGCATGACACTATCAGTATGTGGTTATGATGCATTAAAGCATTGATATAGAGTAAATAAATATTAATTCTGATTATAACATGTTGACGTTACCAACCAACTTCCGAAAACCCATCATATAATTAATGCTGAAATCTGCCATATACATGTTGTCGAAATATCCATACCCCTTCAATGACACCATACACGATTAGGACATTTTCAATATTCAGACAATATATAACATAAAAAAACAAATGACATTTACAAAATCCCTGTGTAGAATTGATAACCAGTACATCCACTTTATAACTTTATGCATACATGTACTTGTTGTCCTATTCAAAAAAGTATTCATATGAGTGACACTACCATATCTCGAATGGTCCATGTTATGACTGTGACGCAACAATTGTTCACTATAGAACTTTCCAAACATTGAGATCAGGAAGACATAAATCATCGATACTGCTGAAATTCCCAGACTAATTAGTCGGCGAATACCTTATATACCTTTAATTATCCAAAACAGTTTTTATATTTGGTTGGCACTCATATTGTGCATCCTTTCAATGTCTCAACCAGAGTTTGTAAATATATACAAACAAAAAAAGTCACTATGCATTCATTCAATTTTGAAGGAAATTTCGTATAGGTTAATAATATATACATAGATATGTGGTGGATGCATCTCAATCACAGAATCAGCCGATTGAATGAATGCATAGTGACTTTTTTTGTTTGTATATATTTACAAACTCTGGTTTATTTGGCCGGTCGGTGTACATTCAATGACTTAATTGTCAAGTTGAAATCACACTATTTAATTATTTATGGAATCTTATATACCATTTGTATTGTGCTGGTGCTCACGCGCTGTTCGTGATAACTCAGTAGCTGACTTTACCCCCTCTCCAATATACATATTGACATTATTCGGTCATTCGGAAACACGACCAAGACTAAATAACCAACATTAATATGGCTTTTCGCACCAGGTATCCAAGGAAATCCATTGTTGAAATGTTTGCGTGGCAACACGTTTCATTAAATTAATGTCAATTTTATGTAATTACACAAAACCGCACCACTCGAAACGAATCGTACAGAGTAACTGATGCATATATAATCACATAACCCCCCCCCCCCAAATGTGAACCGGAATGTTTTTTTTTATCGATAGCAGACATACGTTGAATTTGTTTTTTGCCCTGTCGGTGTGATCATTCAGTGACTTGTCAAGCTGGAATCCATACTATCAAAGTTTACAGCCTCTGATACAAATACTCTACAAGCAAATGCACCTAATTCCGAGAACAGTCATAAATAGAAACTGTCAATAGTAACCCAGACACGAAGATAGGAAAGATAAAATGTTTCAGTAGATTTTCACTAATTTATCCAATTTGATATGTCTCTTTAAGGTAGCAATACACGATTTCCAGCAATTTTGCCTGGGATGGGGTACTGTACTAATGCTAAGCCATTATCGTTGGCATATATTCCATCGAGCATGTTTTAATTTCGACAGAAATTTTAGGTGTAATCATATAAATGTACTTTTGGTTCTTCGTACAGTTTGTCATTGAGTTATGTCCCTTGGTTAGCACACACGAACCGCTCAATTTTACCCATTTATTTACTCAAATTGGCCATTTTCAACCCAAAAACAGACCATGATAGAGCGAATGTCAGTAAATAAGATTCTTCCACCTGATAGAGCTATGCTAGAGCTGAGAAATATTTGAAATAGAAAAAAAGTTATCGTATCAATTTGAAAAAAAAGTCTTGCGAGCCCAGATGACAGAATTCAGGGGAGAGAAATCGGGCTATTTACCTGTAATCAATAACACAGAGTTGGCCTTCACTGAATACGAAAACCCTGTTGCGTATCCAAATTTTTTACTTTTTTGAGAACTTTCCCAGTTTTGTAAAATAAATAAACCTTCAAACCAGTAATGACACAGTTAACACAGGCTACACTGGCCATTATGCCCCCCAGATACTTATATTTCTATTTTTCAGACCCCCTACAACCCGTGAAATCGTGTACTGCTACCTTACCGCAAACCCGGATCAGTTGACCCTCGGTTGCCCACCTACAGATATCCTTGGGGGATGGCAAATAAGAAATCGACCAATTTTGAAGGAAATTTCGTATAGTTTGAGTATTTAGTGGCACAAGTTGTCGCTATATGCCCACATAATCACCATTCCTACTCGCGTTACCGAAAACCAGGACCAGTTGACCCTCGGTTGACCACCTACAGATATCCTGGGGGGGTGGCAAATAAGAAATCGACCAATTTTGAAGGAAATTTCGTTTAGTTTGAGTATTTAGTGGCACAAGTTGTCGCTATATGCCCACATAATCACCATTCCTACCCGCCTTACCGAAAACCCGAACCAGTTGACCCTCGGTTGACCACCTACAGATATCCTGGGGAGATGGCAAATAAGAAATCGACCAATTTTGAAGGAAATTTCGTATAGTTTGAGTATTTAGTGGCACAAGTTGCCGCTATAAGCCCACATAATCACCATTCCTACCCACCTTGCCGAAAACCAGGACCAGTTGACCCTCAGTCGACCACCAACAGATATCCTGGGGGGGGGGGGTGGCAAATAAGAAATCGACCAATTTTGAAGGAAATTTCGTATAGTTTGAGTGTTTAGTGGCACAAGTTGCCGCTATAACCCCACGTAATCACCATTCCTACCGCCTTACCGAAAACCCGGACCAGTTGACCCTCGGTTGACCACCTACAGATATCCTGGGGGGATGGCAAATAAGAAATCGACCAATTTTGAAGGAAATTTCGTATAGTTTGAGTATTTAGTGGCACAAGTTGCCGCTATAAGCCCACATAATCACCATTCCTACCCGCCTTGCCAAAAATCCGGACCAGTTGACCCTCGGTCGACCACCAACAGATATCCTGGGGGGGGGGATGGCAAATGAGAAATCGACCAATTTTGAAGGAAATTTCGTATAGTTTGAGTATTTAGTGGCACAAGTTGCCGCTATAAGCCCACATAATCACCATTCCTACCCACCTTGCCGAAAACCCGAACCAGTTGACCTTCGGTCGACCACCAACAGATATCCTGGGGGGGGGGGGATGGCAAATAAGAAATCGACCAATTTTGAAGGAAATTTCGTATAGTTTGAGTATTTAGTGGCACAAGTTGCCGCTATAACCCCACATAATCACCATTCCTACCGCCTTACCGAAAACCCTGTCCAGTTGACCCTCGGTTGACCACCTACAGATATCCTGGGGGGATGGCAAATAAGAAATCGACCAATTTTGAAGGAAATTGCGTATAGTTTGAGTATTTAGTGGCACAAGTTGCCGCTATAAGCCCACATAATCACCATTCCTACCCACCTTGCCGAAAACCCGAACCAGTTGACCCTCGGTCGACCACCAACAGATATCCTGGGGGGGATGGCAAATAAGAAATCGACCAATTTTGAAGGAAATTTCGTATAGTTTGAGTATTTAGTGGCACAAGTTGCCGCTATAACCCCACATAATCACCATTCCTACCGCCTTACCGAAAACCCTGTTCAGTTGACCCTCGGTTGACCACCTACAGATATCCTGGGGGGATGGCAAATAAGAAATCGACCAATTTTTGAAGGAAATTTCGTATAGTTTGAGTATTTAGTGGCACAAGTTGCCGCTATAAGCCCACATAATCACCATTCCTACCCGCCTTGCCGAAAACCCGGACCAGTTGACCCCTTGGTCGACCACCAACATATATCCTGGGGGGGGGGGGTGGCAAATAAGAAATCGACCAATTTTGAAGGAAATTTCGTATAGTTTGAGTATTTAGTGGCACAAGTTGTCGCTATATGCCCACATAATGACCATTCATACCCGCCTTACCGAAAACCCGGACCAATTGGACCCTCGGTTGACCACCTACAGATATCCTGGGGGATGGCAAATAAGAAATCGACCAATTTTGAAGGAAATTTCGTATAGTTTGATTATTTAGTGGCACCAAGTTGCCGCTATAAGCCCACATAATCACCATTCCTAACCGCCTTGCTGAAAACCCGGACCAGTTGATCCTCGTTTGTCCACCTACAGATATCCTGGGGGGATGGCAAATAAGAAATCGACCAATTTTGAAGGAAATTTCGTATAGTTTGAGTATTTAGTGGCACAAGTTTACGCTATATGCCTACATAACCGCCATTCCTACCCGCCTTACCGAAAACTCGGATCAGTTGACCCTCGGTTGCCCACCTACAGATATCCTTGGGGGATGGCAAATAAGAAATCGACCAATTTGAAGGAAATTTCGTATAGTTTGATTAATTAGTGGCACAAGTTGCCGCTATAAGCCCACATAATCACCATTCCTAACCGCCTTGCTGAAAACCCGGACCAGTTGACCCTCGTTTGTCCACCTACAGATATCCTGGGGGGATGGCAAATAAGAAATCGACCAATTTTGAAGGAAATTTCGTATAGTTTGAGTATTTAGTGGCACAAGTTGCCGCTATAAGCCCACATAATCACCATTCCTACCCACCTTGCCGAAAACCAGGACCAGTTGACCCCTCGGTTCCGACCACCAACAGATATCCTGGGGGGGGTGGCAAATAAGAAATCGACCAAATTTGAAGGAAATTTCGTATAGTTTTGAGTGTTTAGTGGCACAAGTTGCCGCTATAACCCCCACGTAATCACCATTCCTACCGCCCTTACCGAAAACCCAGACCAGTTGACCCTCGGTTGACCACCTACAGATATCCTGGGGGGATGGCAAATAAGAAATCGACCAATTTTGAAGGAAATTTCGTATAGTTTGAGTATTTAGTGGCACAAGTTGCCGCTATAAGCCCACATAATCACCATTCCTACCCGCCTTGCCGAAAATCCGGACCAGTTGACCCTCGGTCGACCACCAACAGATATCCTGGGGGGGGATGGCAAATGAGAAATCGACCAATTTTGAAGGAAATTTCGTATAGTTTGAGTATTTAGTGGCACAAGTTGCCGCTATAAGCCCACATAATCACCATTCCTACCCACCTTGCCGAAAACCCGAACCAGTTGACCCTCGGTCGACCACCAACAGATATCCTGGGGGGGATGGCAAAATAAGAAATCGACCAATTTTGAAGGAAATTTCGTATAGTTTGAGTATTTATGGCACAAGTTGCCGCTATAACCCCACATAATCACCATTCCTACCGCCTTACCGAAAACCCTGTTCAGTTGACCCTCGGTTGACCATCTACAGATATCCTGGGGGGATGGCAAATAAGAAATCGACCAATTTTGAAGGAAATTTTCGTATAGTTTGAGTATTTAGTGGCACAAGTTGCCGCTATAAGCCCACATAATCACCATTCCTACCCGCCTTGCCGAAAACCCGGACCAGTTGACCCTTGGTCGACCACCAACATATATCCTGGGGGGGGGGTTTCAAATAAGAAATCGACCAATTTTGAAGAAAATTTCGTTATAGTTTGAGTATTTAGTGGCACAAGTTGTCGCTATATGCCCACATAATGACCATTCATACCCGCCTTACCGAAAACCCGGACCAATTGACCCTCGGTTGACCACCTACAGATATCTGGGGGGATGGCAAATAAGAAATCGACCAATTTTGAAGGAAATTTCGTATAGTTTGATTATTTAGTGGCACAAGTTGCCGCTATAAGCCCACATAATCACCATTCCTAACCGCCTTGCTGAAAACCCGGACCAGTTGACCCTCGTTTGTCCACCTACAGATATCCTGGGGGGATGGCAAATAAGAAATCGACCAATTTTGAAGGAAATTTCGTATAGTTTGAGTATTTAGTGGCACAAGTTTACGCTATATGCCTACATAACCGCCATTCCTACCCGCCTTACCGAAAACCCGGATCAGTTGACCCTCGGTTGCCCACCTACAGATATCCTTGGGGGATGGCAAATAAGAAATCGACCAATTTTGAAGGAAATTTCGTATAGTTTGAGTATTTAGTGGCACAAGTTGTCGCTATATGCCACATAATCACCATTCCTACCCGCGTTACCGAAAAACCAGTACCAGTTGACCCTCGGTTGACCACCAACAGATATCCTGGGGGGGATGGCAAATGAGAAATCGACCAATTTTGAAGGAAATTTCGTATAGTTTGAGTATTTAGTGGCACAAGTTGCCGCTATAAAGCCCACATAATCACCATTCCTACCCACCTTGCCGAAAACCCGAACCAGTTGACCCTCGGTCGACCACCAACAGATTATCCTGGGGGGGATGGCAAATAAGAAATCGACCAATTTTGAAGGAAATTTCGTATAGTTTGAGTATTTAGTGGCACAAGTTTGCCGCTATAACCCCACATAATCACCATTCCTACCGCCTTACCGAAAACCCTGTTCAGTTTGACCCTCGGTTGACCATCTACAGATATCCTGGGGGGATGGCAAATAAGAAATCGACCAATTTTGAAGGAAATTTCGTATAGTTTGAGTATTTAGTGGCACAAGTTGCCGCTATAAGCCCACAAATCACCATTCCTACCCGCCTTGCCGAAAACCCGGACCAGTTGACCCTTGGTCGACCACCAACATATATCCTGGGGGGGGGGGGGGGGGGGGTTTCAAATAAGAAATCGACCAATTTTGAAGAAAATTTCGTATAGTTTGAGTATTTAGTGGCACAAGTTGTCGCTATATGCCCACATAATGACCATTCATACCCGCCTTACCGAAAACCCGGACCAATTGACCCTCGGTTGACCACCTACAGATATCCTGGGGGGATGGCAAATAAGAAATCGACCAATTTTGAAGGAAATTTCGTATAGTTTGATTATTTAGTGGCACAAGTTGCCGCTATAAGCCCACATAATCACCATTCCTAACCGCCTTGCTGAAAACCCGGACCAGTTGACCCTCGTTTGTCCACCTACAGATATCCTGGGGGGATGGCAAATAAGAAATCGACCAATTTTGAAGGAAATTTCGTATAGTTTGAGTATTTAGTGGCACAAGTTTACGCTATATGCCTACATAACCGCCATTCCTACCCGCCTTACCGAAAACCCGGATCAGTTGACCCTCGGTTGCCCACCTACAGATATCCTTGGGGGATGGCAAATAAGAAATCGACCAATTTTGAAGGAAATTTCGTATAGTTTGAGTATTTAGTGGCACAAGTTGTCGCTATATGCCCACATAATCACCATTCCTACCCGCGTTACCGAAAACCAGTACCAGTTGACCCTCGGTTGACCACCTACAGATATCCTGGGGGGATGGCAAATAAGAAATCGACCAATTTTGAAGGAAATTTCGTTTAGTTTGAGTATTTATGGGCACTAGTTGTCGCTATATGCCCAAATAATCACCATTCCTACCCGCCTTACCGAAAACCCGAACCAGTTGACCCTCGGTTGTCACCTACAGATATCCTGGGGGGATGGCAAATACGAAATCGACCAATATTGAAGGAAGTTTCGTATAATTTGAGTATTTAGTGGCACAAGTTGCCGCTATAAGCCCACATAATCACCATTCCTACCCACGTTGCCGAAAACCGGGACCAGTTGACCCTCGGTCGAACACCAACAGATATCCTGGGGGGGGGGGGGGGTGGCAAATAAGAAATCGACCAATTTTGAAGGAAATTTCGTATAGTTTGAGTATTTAGTGGCACAAATTGCCGCTATAACCCCACATAATCACCATTCCTACCGCCTTACCGAAAACCCGGACCAGTTTACCCTCGGTTGACCACCTACAGATATCCTGGGGGATGGCAAATAAGAAATCGACCAAGTTTGAAGGAAATTTCGTATAGTTTGAGTATTTAGTGGCACAAGTTGCCGCTATAAGCCCACATAATCACCATTCCTACCCGCCTTGCTGAAAACCCGGACCAGTTGACCCTCGGTCGACCACCAACAGATATCCTGGGGGGGGGGGGGGGGGGGGTGGGGGATGGCAAATAAGAAATCGACCAATTTTGAAGGAAATTTCGTATAGTTTGAGTATTTAGTGGCACAAGTTGCCGCTATAAGCCCACATAATCACCATTCCTACCCGTCTTGCTGAAAACCCGGACCAGTTGACCCTCGGTTGACCACCTACAGATATCCTGGGGGGATGGCAAATAAGAAATCGACCAATTTTGAAGGAAATTTCGTATAGTTTGAGTATTTAGTGACACAAGTTGTCGCTATATGCCCACATAATCACAATTCCTACCCGCCTTACCGAAAACCCGGACCAGTTGACCCTCGATTGACCACCTACAGATATCATTGGGGATGGCAAATAAGAAATCGACCAATTTTGAAGGAAATTTCGTATAGTTTGAGTATTTAGTGGCACAAGTTTTCGCTATATGGCCACATAATCACCATTTCTACCCGCCTTACCGAAAACCCGGATCAGTTGACCCTCGGTTGCCCACCTACAGATATCCTTGGGGGATGGCAAATAAGAAATCGACCAATTTTGAAGAAAATTTCGTATAGTTTGAGTATTTAGTGGCACAAGTTGTCGCTATATGCCCACATAATCACCATTTCTACCCGCCTTACCGAAAACCCGGATCAGTTGAACCTCGGTTGCCCACCTACAGATATCCTTGGGGGATGGCAAATAAGAAATCGACCAATTTTGAAGGAAATTTCGTATAGTTTGAGTATTTAGTGGCACAAGTTGCCGCTATAAGCCCACATAATCACCATTCCTACCCGCCTTGCCGAAAACCCGGACCAGTTGACCCTCGGTCGACCACCAACAGATATCCTGGGGGGGGGGGGGGAACTCGGACCAGTTAACCCTCGGTCGACCACCTACAGATATCCTGGGGGATGGCAAATAAGAAATCGACCAATTTTGAAGGAAATTTCGTATGGTTTGATTATTTAGTGGCACAAGTTGCCGCTATAAGCCCACATAATCACCATTCCTACCCGCCTTGCTGAAAACCCGGACCAGTTGACCCTCGGTTGACCACCTACAGATATCCTGGGGGGATGGCAAATAAGAAATCGACCAATTTTGAAGAAAATTTCGTATAGTTTGAGTATTTAGTGGCACAAGTTGTCGCTATATGCCCACATAATCACCATTCCTACCCGCCTTACCGAAAACCCGGACCAGTTGATCCTCGGTTGACCACCTACAGATATCATGGGGGACGGCAAATAAGAAATCAACCAATTTTGAAGGAAATTTCGTATAGTTTGAGTATTTAGTGGCAAAAGTTGCCGCTATAACCCCACATAATCACCATTCCTACCGCCTTACCGAAAACCCGGACCAGTTTACCCTCGGTTGACCACCTACAGATATCCTGGGGGATGGCAAATAAGAAATCGACCAAGTTTGAAGTAAATTTCGTATAGTTTGAGTATTTAGTGGCACAAGTTGCCGCTATAAGCCCACATAATCACCATTCCTACCCGCCTTGCTGAAAACCCGGACCAGTTGACCCTCGGTCGACCACCAACAGATATCCTGGGGGGGGGGGGGTGGGGGATGGCAAATAAGAAATCGACCAATTTTGAAGGAAATTTCGTATAGTTTGAGTATTTAGTGGCACAAGTTGCCACTATAAGCCCACATAATCACCATTTCTACCGCCTCACCGAAAACCCGGACCAGTTGACCCTCGGTTGACCACCTACATATATATCCTGGGGGATGGCAAATAATAAATCGACCAATTTTGAAGGAAATTTCGTATAGTTTGATTATTTAGTGGCACAAGTTGCCGCTATAAGCCCACATAATCACCATTCCTACCCGCCTTGCTGAAAACCCGGACCAGTTGACCCTCGGTTGACCACCTACAGATATCCTGGGGGGATGGCAAATAAGAAATCGACCAATTTTGAAGGAAATTTCGTATAGTTTGAGTATTTAGTGACACAAGTTGTCGCTATATGCCCATATAATCACAATTCCTACCCGCCTTACCGAAAACCCGGACCAGTTGACCCTCGGTTGACCACCTACAGATATCATTGGGGATGGCAAATAAGAAATCGACCAATTTTGAAGGAAATTTCGTATAGTTTGAGTATTTAGTGGCACAAGTTGTCGCTATATGCCCACATAATCACCATTCCTACCCGCCTTACCGAAAACCCGGACAAGTTGACCCTCGGTTGACCACCTACAGATATCATGGGGGGCGGCAAATAAGAAATCGACCAATTTTGAAGGAAATTTCGTATAGTTTGAGTATTTAGTGGCACAAGTTTTCGCTATATGCCCACATAATCACCATTCCTACCCGCCTTACCGAAAACCCGGATCAGTTGACCCTCGGTTGCCCACCTACAGATATCCTTGGGGGATGGCAAATAAGAAATCGACCAATTTTGAAGGAAATTTCGTATAGTTTGAGTATATAGTGGCACAAGTTGTCGCTATATGTCCACATAATCACCATTCCTACCCGCCTTACCGAAAACCCGGATCAGTTGACCCTCGGTTGCCCACATACAGATATCCTTGGGGGATGGCAAATAAGAAATCGACCAATTTTGAAGGAAATTTCGTATAGTTTGAGTATTTAGTGGCACAAGTTGCCGCTATAAGCCCACATAATCACCATTCCTACCCGCCTTGCCGAAAACCCGGACCAGTTGACCCTCGGTCGACCACCAACAGATATCCTGGGGGGGGGGGAAACCCGGACCAGTTAACCCTCGGTCGACCACCTACAGATATCCTGGGGGATGGCAAATAAGAAATCGACCAATTTTGAAGGAAATTTCGTATAGTTTGAGTATTTAGTGGCACAAGTTTTCGCTATATGCCCACATAATCACCATTCCTACCCGCCTTACCGAAAACCCGGACCAGTTGACCCTCGGTTGACCACCTACAGATATCCTGGGGGGATGGCAAATAAGAAATCAACCAATTTTGAAGGAAATTTCGTATAGTTTGAGTATTTAGTGGCACAAGTTGCCGCTATAACCCCACATAATCACCATTCCGACCACCTTACCGAAAACCCGGACCAGTTTACCCTCGGTTGACCACCTACAGATATCCTGGGGGATGGCAAATAAGAAATCGACCAAGTTTGAAGGAAATTTCGTATAGTTTGAGTATTTAGTGGCACAAGTTGCCGCTATAGGCCCACATAATCACCATTCCTACCCGCCTTGCTGAAAACCCGGACCAGTTGACCCTCGGTCGACCACCAAGAGATATCCTGGGGGGGGGGGGTGGGGGATGGCAAATAAGAAATCGACCAATTTTGAAGGAAATTTCGTATAGTTTGAGTATTTAGTGGCACAAGTTGCCACTATAAGCCCACATAATCACCATTTCTACCGCCTTACCGAAAACCCGGACCAGTTGACCCTCGGTCGACCACCTTCATATATCCTGGGGGATGGCAAATAAGAAATCGACCAATTTTGAAGGAAATTTCGTATAGTTTGATTATTTAGTGGCACAAGTTGCCGCTATAAGCCCACATAATCACCATTCCTACCCGCCTTGCTGAAAACCCGGACCAGTTGACCCTCGGTTGACCACCTACAGATATCCTGGGGGGATGGCAAATAAGAAATCGACCAATTTTGAAGGAAATTTCGTATAGTTTGAGTATTTAGTGACACAAGTTGTCGCTATATGCCCATATAATCACAATTCCTACCCGCCTTACCGAAAACCCGGACCAGTTGACCCTCGGTTGACCACCTACAGATATCATTGGGGATGGCAAATAAAAAATCGACCAATTTTGAAGGAAATTTCGTATAGTTTGAGTATTTAGTGGCACAAGTTTTCGCTATATGCCCACATAATCACCATTTCTACCCGCCTTACCGAAAACCCGGATCAGTTGACCCTCGGTTGCCTACCTACAGATATCCTTGGGGGATGGCAAATAAGAAATCGACCAATTTTGAAGGAAATTTCGTATAGTTTGAGTATTTAGTGGCACAAGTTGTCGCTATATGCCCACATAATCACCATTCCTACCCGCCTTGCCGAAAACCCGGACCAGTCGACCCTCGGTCGACCACCAACAGATATCCTGGGGGGGGGGGAACCCGGACCAGTTAACCCTCGGTCGACCACCTATAGATATCCTGGGGGATGGCAAATAAGAAATCGACCAATTTTGAAGGAAATTTCGTATGGTTTGATTATTTAGTGGCACAATTTGCCGCTATAAGCCCACATAATCACCATTCCTACCCGCCTTGCTGAAAACCCGGACCAGTTGACCCTCGGTTGACCACCTACAGATATCCTGGGGGGATGGCAAATAAGAAATCGACCAATTTTGAAGAAAATTTCGTATAGTTTGAGTATTTAGTGGCACAAGTTGTCGCTATATGCCCACATAATCACCATTCCTACCCGCCTTGCCGAAAACCCGGATCAGTTGACCCTCGGTCGACCACCAACAGATATCCTGGGGGGGGGGGGAACCCGGACCAGTTAACCCTCGGTCGACCACCTACAGATATCCTGGGGGATGGCAAATAAGAAATCGACCAATTTTGAAGGAAATTTCGTATGGTTTGATTATTTAGTGGCACAAGTTGCCGCTATAAGCCCACATAATCACCATTCCTACCCGCCTTGCTGAAAACCCGGACCAGTTGACCCTCGGTTGACCACCTACATATATCATGGGGGACGGCAAATAAGAAATCGACCAATTTTGAAGGAAATTTCGTATAGTTTGAGTATTTAGTGGCACAAGTTTTCGCTATATGCCCACATAATCACCATTCCTACCCGCCTTACCGAAAACCCGGATCAGTTGACCCTCGGTTGCCCACCTACAGATATCCTTGGGGGATGGCAAATAAGAAATCGACCAATTTTGAAGGAAATTTCGTATAGTTTGAGTATTTAGTGGCACAAGTTGTCGCTATATGCCCATATAATCACCATTCCTACCCGCCTTACCGAAAACCCGGATCAGTTGACCCTCGGTTGCCCACCTACAGATATCCTTGGGGGATGGCAAATAAGAAATCGACCAATTTTGAAGGAAATTTCCTATAGTTTGAGTATTTAGTGGCACAAGTTGCCGCTATAAGCCCACATAATCACCATTCCTACCCGCCTTGCCGAAAACCCGGACCAGTTGACCCTCGGTCGACCACCAACAGATATCCTGGGGGGGATGGCAAATAAGAAATCATCTAATTTTGAAGGAAATTTCGTATAGTTTGAGTATTTAGAGGCACAAGTTGCCACTATAAGCCCACATACGGTAGCAGTACACGATTTCCAGCAATTTTGCCAACCTGGGAGGGGGTACTGTACTTCAAATCAATGCTGAGCCATTATCTTTGGCATAGGTCCCATCAAGCATGTTTTAATTTTGACAGAAATTTTCAGGTGTAATCATTTGTCTGTACTTTAGCTTCTTCGTACAATTTGTTATTGAGTTATGCCCCTTGGTCTGCACACACAAAACGCTCAATTTTACCCATTTTTTTACTCAAATTGACCATTTTCAACCCAAAAACAGACCATGATAGAGCGAATGTCAGTAAATAAGCTTCTTCCACCTGATAGAGCTATGTTAGTGCTGAGAAATATTTGAAATAAAAAAAAAGTTATCGTATCAATTTGAAAAAATTGTCTTGCGAGCCCAGATGACAGAATTCAGGGGAGAGAAATCGGGCTATTTTCCTGTAACCAATAACACAGAGTTGGCCTCCACTGAATACGAAAACCCTGTTGCGTATCCAAATTTTACACTTTTTTGAGAACTTTCCCAGTTTTGTAAAATAATTAAACCTTCAAACCAGTAAATACACATTTAACACAGGCTACACTGGCTGTTATGGCCCCCAGATACTTATTTTTCTATTTTTCAGACCCCCTACAACCCGTGAAATCGTGTACTGCTACCTAATCACCATTTCTACCGCCTTACCGAAAACCCGGACCAGTTAACCCTCGGTTGACCACCTACAGATATCCTGGGGCGATGGCAAATAAGAAATCGACCAATTTTGAAGGAAATTTCGTATTGTTTGAGTATTTAGTGGCACAAGTTTTCGCTATATGCACACATAATCACCATTCCTACCCGCCTTACCGAAAACCCGGACCAGTTGACCCTCGGTTGACCACCTACAGATATCCTGGGGGGATGGCAAATAAGAAATCAACCAATTTTGAAGGAAATTTCGTATAGTTTGAGTATTTAGTGGCACAAGTTGTCGCTATATGCCCACATAATCACCATTCCTACCCGCCTTACCGAAAACCCGGACCAATTGACCCTCGGTTGACCACCTACAGATATCCTGGGGGGATGGCAAATAAGAAATCGACCAATTTTGAAGGAAATTTCGTATAGTTTGAGTATTTAGTGGCACAAGTTGCCGCTATAAGCCCACATAATCACCATTCCTACCCGCCTTGCCGAAAACCCGGACCAGTTGACCCTCGGTCGACTACCAACAGATATCCTGGGGGGGATGGCAAATAAGAAATCATCTAATTTTGAAGGAAATTTCGTATAGTTTGAGTATTTAGAGGCACAAGTTGCCACTATAAGCCCACATACGGTAGCAGTACACGATTTCCAGCAATTTTGCCAACCTGGGAGGGGGGTACTGTACTTCAAATCAATGCTGAGCCATTATCTTTGGCATAGGTCCCATCAAGCATGTTTTAATTTTGACAGAAATTTTAGGTGTAATCATTTGTCTGTACTTTAGCTTCTTCGTACAATTTGTTATTGAGTTATGCCCCTTGGTCTGCACACACAAAACGTGCACACACAAAACGCTCAATTTTACCCATTTTTTACTCAAATTGACCATTTTCAACCCAAAAACAGACCATGATAGAGCGAATGTCACTAAATAAGCTTCTTCCACCTGATAGAGCTATGTTAGTGCTGAGAAATATTTGAAATAAAAAAAAAGTTATCGTATCAATTTGAAAAAATTGTCTTGCGAGCCCAGATGACAGAATTCAGGGGAGAGAAATCGGGCTATTTTCCTGTAACCAATAACACAGAGTTGGCCTCCACTGAATACGAAAACCCTGTTGCGTATCCAAATTTTACACTTTTTTGAGAACTTTCCCAGTTTTGTAAAATAATTAAACCTTCAAACCAGTAAATACACATTTAACACAGGCTACACTGGCTGTTATGGCCCCCAGATACTTATTTTTCTATTTTTCAGACCCCCTACAACCCGTGAAATCGTGTACTGCTACCTAATCACCATTTCTACCGCCTTACCGAAAACCCGGACCAGTTAACCCTCGGTTGACCACCTACAGATATCCTGGGGCGATGGCAAATAAGAAATCGACCAATTTTGAAGGAAATTTCGTATTGTTTGAGTATTTAGTGGCACAAGTTTTCGCTATATGCCCACATAATCACCATTCCTACCCGCCTTACCGAAAACCCGGACCAGTTGACCCTCGGTTGACCACCTACAGATATCCTGGGGGATGGCAAATAAGAAATCAACCAATTTTGAAGGAAATTTCGTATAGTTTGAGTATTTAGTGGCACAAGTTGTCGCTATATGACCACATAATCACCATTCCTACCCGCCTTACCGAAAACCCGGACCAATTGACCCTCGGTTGACCACCAACAGATATCCTGGGGGGATGGCAAATAAGAAATCGACCAATTTTGAAGGAAATTTCGTATAGTTTGAGTATTTAGTGGCACAAGTTGCCGCTATAAGCCCACATAATCACCATTCCTACCCGCCTTGCCGAAAACCCGGACCAGTTGACCCTCGGTCGACCACCAACATATATCCTGGGGGGGATGGCAAATAAGAAATCATCTAATTTTGAAGGAAATTTCGTATAGTTTGAGTATTTAGAGGCACAAGTTGCCACTATAAGCCCACATAAGGTAGCAGTACACGATTTCCAGCAATTTTGCCAACCTGGGAGGGGGTACTGTACTTCAAATCAATGCTGAGCCATTATCTTTGGCATAGGTCCCATCAAGCATGTTTTAATTTTGACAGAAATTTTAGGTGTAATCATTTGTCTGTACTTTAGCTTCTTCGTACAATTTGTTATTGAGTTATGCCCCTTGGTCTGCACACACAAAACGCTCAATTTTACCCATTTTTTACTCAAATTGACCATTTTCAACCCAAAAACAGACCATGATAGAGCGAATGTCACTAAATAAGCTTCTTCCACCTGATAGAGCTATGTTAGTGCTGAGAAATATTTGAAATAAAAAAAAAGTTATCGTATCAATTTGAAAAAATTGTCTTGCGAGCCCAGATGACAGAATTCAGGGGAGAGAAATCGGGCTATTTTCCTGTAACCAATAACACAGAGTTGGCCTCCACTGAATACGAAAACCCTGTTGCGTATCCAAATTTTACACTTTTTTGAGAACTTTCCCAGTTTTGTAAAATAATTAAACCTTCAAACCAGTAAATACACATTTAACACAGTCTACACTGGCTGTTATGGCCCCCAGATAATTATTTTTCTATTTTCAGACCCCCTACAACCCGTGAAATCGTGTACTGCTACCTAATCACCATTTCTACCGCCTTACCGAAAACCCGGACCAGTTAACCCTCGGTTGACCACCTACAGATATACTGGGGCGATGGCAAATAAGAAATCGACCAATTTTGAAGGAAATTTCGTATAGTTTGATTATTTAGTGGCACAAGTTGCCGCTATAAACCCACATAATCACCATTCCTACCCGCCTTGCTGAAAACCCGGACCAGTGACCCTCGGTTGACCACCTACAGATATCCTGGGGGGATGGCAAATAAGAAATCGACCAATTTTGAAGGAAATTTCGTTTAGTTCGAGTATTTAGTGGCACAAGTTGTCGCTATATGCCCACATAATCACCATGCCTACCCGCCTTACCGAAAACCCGGACCAGTTGACCCTAGGTTGACCACCTACAGATATCATGGGGGATGGCAAATAAGAAATCGACCATTTTGAAGGAAATTTCGTATTGTTTGAGTATTTAGTGGCACAAGTTGTCTATATGCCCACATAACCATCATTCCTACCCGCCTTACCGAAAACCGGATCAGTTGATCCTCGGTTGCCCACCTACAGATATCCTTGGGGGATGGAAAATAAGAAATCGACCAATTTTGAAGGAAATTTCGTTTAGTTTGAGTATTTAGTGGCACAAGTTGTCGCTATATGCCCACATAATCACCATTCCTACCCGCCTTACCGAAAACCCGAACCAGTTGACCCTCGGTTGACCACCTACAGATATCATGGGGGGATGGCAAATAAGAAATCGACCAATTTTGAAGGAAATTTCGTATAGTTTGAGTATTTAGTGGCACAAGTTGCCGCTATAAGCCCACATAATCACCATTCCTACCCACCTTGCCAAAAACCCGGACCAGTTGACCCTCGGTCGACCACCAACAGATATCCAGGGGGGGGGGGTGGCAAATAAGAAATCGACCAATTTTGAAGGTAATTTCGTATAGTTTGAGTATTTAGTGGCACAACTTGCCGCTATATGCCCACATAATCACCAATCCTACCGCGTTACCGAAAACCCGGACCAGTTGACCCTAGGTTGACCACCTACAGATATCCTGGGGGGATGGCAAATAAGAAATCGACCAATTTTGAAGGAAATTTCGTATAGTTTGAGTATTTAGTGGCACAAGTTGCCGCTATAAGCCACATAATCACCATTCCTACCCGCCTTTCCGAAAACCCGGAGCAGTTGACCCTCGGTCGACCACCAACATATATCCTGGGGGGGGGGTGGCAAATAAGAAATCGACCAATTTTGAAGGAAATTTCGTATAGTTTGAGTATTTAGTGGCACAAGTTGCCACTATAAGCCCACATAATCACCATTTATACCGCCTTACCGAAAACCCGGACCAGTTAACCCTCGGTTGACCACCTACAGATATCCTGGGGCGATGTCAAATAAGAAATCGACCAATTTTGAAGAAAATTTCGTATAGTTTGAGTATTTAGAGGCACAAGTTGTCGCTATAAGCCCACATAATCACCATTCCTACCCGCCTTACCGAAAACTCGGACCAATTGACACTCGGTTGACACCTACAGATATCCTGGGGGATGGCACATAAGAAATCGACCAATTTTGAAGGAAATTTCGTATAGTTTGATTATTTAGTGGCACAAGTTGCCGCTATAAACCCACATAATCACCATTCCTACCCGCCTTGCTGAAAACCCGGACAGTTGACCCTCGGTTGACCACCTACAGATATCCTGGGGGATGGCAAATAAGAAATCGACCAATTTTGAAGGAAATTTCGTTTAGTTCGAGTATTTAGTGGCACAAGTTGTCGCTATAAGCCCACATAATCACCATGCCTACCCGCCTTACCGAAAAACCCGGACCAGTTGACCCTCGGTTGACCACCTACAGATATCATGGGGGATGGCAAATAAGAAATCGACCAATTTTGAAGAAAATTTCGTATTGTTTGAGTATTTAGTGGCACAAGTTGTCTATATGCCACATAACCATCATTCCTACCCGCCTTACCGAAAACCCGGATCAGTTGACCCTCGGTTGCCCACCTACAGATATCCTTGGGGGATGGAAAATAAGAAATCGACCAATTTTGAAGGAATTTCGTTTAGTTTGAGTATTTAGTGGCACAAGTTGTCGCTATATGCCCACATAATCATCATTCCTACCCGCCTTACCGAAAACCCGAACCAGTTGACCCTCGGTTGACCACCTACAGATATCATGGGGGGATGGCAAATAAGAAATCGACCAATATTGAAGGAAATTTCGTATAGTTTGAGTATTTAGTGGCACAAGTTGCCGCTATAAGCCCACATAATCACCATTCCTACCAACCTTGCCGAAAACCCGGACCAGTTGACCCTCGGTCGACCACCAACAGATATCTGGGGGGGGGGGGTGGCAAATAAGAAATCGACCAATTTTAAAGGTAATTTCGTATAGTTTGAGTATTTAGTGGCACAAGTTGCCGCTATATGCCCACATAATCACCAATCCTACCGCCTTACCGAAAACCCGGACCAGTTGACCCTAGGTTGACCACCTACAGATATCCTGGGGGATGGCAAATAAGAAATCGACCAATTTTGAAGGAAATTTCGTATAGTTTGAGTATTTAGTGGCACAAGTTGCCGCTATAAGCCCACATAATCACCATTCCTACCCGCCTTGCAGAAAACCCGGACCAGTTGACCCTCGGTCGACCACCAACATATATCCTGGGGGGGGGGGGGGGTGGCAAATAAGAAATCGACCAATTTTGAAGGAAATTTCGTATAGTTTGAGTATTTAGTGGCACAAGTTGCTACTATAAGCCCACATAATCACCATTTATACCGCCTTACCGAAAACCCGGACCAGTTAACCCTCGGTTGACCACCTACAGATATCCTGGGCGATGTCAAATAAGAAATCGACCAATTTTGAAGGAAATTTCGTATAGTTTGATTATTTAGTGGCACAAGTTGCCGCTATAAACCCACATAATCACCATTCCTACCCGCCTTGCTGAAAATCCGGACCAGTTGACCCTCGGTTGACCACCTACATATATCCTGGGGGATTGCAATAAGAAATCCGACCAATTTGAAGAAATTTCGTTTAGTTCGAGTATTTAGTGGCACAAAGTTGTCGCTATATGCCCCACTAATCACCATGCCTACCCGCCTTACCGAAATCGGCCAGTTGACCCTCGGTTGACACCTACAGATATCCTGGGGGGATGGCAAAATAAGAAATCGACCAATTTTGAAGGAAATTTCGTATAGTTTGATTATTTAGTGGCACAAGTTGCCGCTATAAACCCACATAATCACCTTTCCTACCCGCCTTGCTGAAAACCCGGACCAGTTGACCCTCGGTTGACCACCTACAGATATCCTGGGGGGTGGCAATAAGAAATCGACCAATTTTGAAGGAAATTTCGTTTAGTTCGAGTATTTAGTGGCACAAGTTGTCGCTATATGCCCACATAATCACCATTCCTATCCGCCTTACCGAAAACCCGAACCAGTTGACCCTCGGTTGACCACCTACATATATCATGGGGGGATGGCAAATACGAAATCGACCAATTTTGAAGGAAATTTCGTATAGTTTGAGTATTTAGTGGCACAAGTTGCCGCTATAAGCGCACATAATCACCATTTATACCGCCTTACCGAAAACCCGGACCAGTTAACCCTCGGTTGACCACCTACAGATATCCTGGGGGGATGGCAAATAAGAAATCGACCAATTTTGAAGGAAATTTCGTATAGTTTGAGTATTTAGTGGCACAAGTTGCCGCTATAACCCCACATAATCACCCATTCCTACCCACCTTGCCGAAAACCCGGACCAGTGACCCTCGGTCGACCACCAACAGATATCCTGGGGGGGGGGGGGTGGCAAATAAGAAATCGACCAATTTTAAAGGTAATTTCGTATAGTTTGAGTATTTAGTGGCACAAGTTGCCGCTATATGCCCACATAATCACCAATCCTACCGCCTTACCGAAAACCCGGACCAGTTGACCCTAGGTTGACCACCTACAGATATCCTGGGGGATGGCAAATAAGAAATCGACCAATTTTGAAGGATATTTCGTATAGTTTGAGTATTTAGTGGCACAAGTTGCCGCTATAAGCCCACATAATCACCATTCCTACCCGCCTTGCAGAAAACCCGGACCAGTTGACCTCGGTCGACCACCAACATATATCCTGGGGGGGGGGTGGCAAATAAGAAATCGACCAATTTTGAAGGAAATTTCGTATAGTTTGAGTATTTAGTGGCACAAGTTGCTACTATAAGCCCACATAATCACCATTTATACCGCCTTACCGAAAACCCGGACCAGTTAACCCTCGGTTGACCACCTACAGATATCCTGGGGCGATGTCAAATAAGAAATCGACCAATTTTGAAGGAAATTTCGTATAGTTTGATTATTTAGTGGCACAAGTTGCCGCTATAAACCCACATAATCACCATTCCTACCCGCCTTGCTGAAAATCCGGACCAGTTGACCCACGGTTGACCACCTACATATATCCTGGGGGATGGCAAATAAGAATCGACCAATTTTGAAGGAAATTTCGTTTAGTTCGAGTATTTAGTGGCACAAGTTGTCGCTATATGCCCACATAATCACCATGCCTACCCGTCTTACCGAAAATCCGGCCCAGTTGACCCTCGGTTGACACCTACAGATATCCTGGGGGGATGGCAAATAAGAAATCGACCAATTTTGAAGGAAATTTCGTATAGTTTGATTATTTAGTGGCACAAGTTGCCGCTATAAACCCACATAATCACCATTCCTATCCGCCTTACCGAAAACCCGAACCAGTTGACCCTCGGTTGACCACCTACATATATCATGGGGGGATGGCAAATACGAAATCGACCAATTTTGAAGGAAATTTCGTATAGTTTGAGTATTTAGTGGCACAAGTTGCCGCTATAAGCGCACATAATCACCATTTATACCGCCTTACCGAAACCCGGACCAGTTAACCCTCGGTTGACCACCTACAGATATCCTGGGGGGATGGCAAATAAGAAATCGACCAATTTTGAAGGAAATTTCGTATAGTTTGGAGTATTTAGTGGCACAAGTTGCCGCTATAACCCCACATAATCACCATTCCTACCCACCTTGCCGAAAACCCGGACCAGTTGACCCTCGGTCGACCACCAACAGATATCCTGGGGGGGGGGTGGCAAATAAGAAATCGACCAATTTGAAGGTAATTTCGTATAGTTTGAGTATTTAGTGGCACAAGTTGCCGCTATATGCCCACATAATCACCAATCCTACCGCCTTACCGAAAACCCGAACCAGTTGACCCTAGGTTGACCACCTACAGATATCCTGGGGGGATGGCAAATAAGAAATCGACCAATTTTGAAGGAAATTTCGTATAGTTTGAGTATTTAGTGGCACAAGTTGCCGCTATAAGCCCACATAATCACCATTCCTACCCGCCTTGCCGAAAACCCGGACCAGTTTGACCCTCGGTCGACCACCAACATATATCCTGGGGGGGGGGGGGGGGGGTGGCAAATAAGAAATCGACCAATTTTGAAGGAAATTTCGTATAGTTTGAGTATTTAGTGGCACAAGTTGCCGCTATAAGCGCACATAATCACCATTTATACCGCCTTACCGAAAACCCGGACCAGTTAACCCTCGGTTGACCACCTACAGATATCTGGGCGATGTCAAATAAGAAATCGACCAATTTTGAAGGAAATTTCGTATAGTTTAAGTATTTAGAGGCACAAGTTGTCGCTATATGCCCACATAATCATCATTCCTACCCGCCTTAAACCGAAAACCCGGACCAGTTGACCCTCGGTTGACCACCTACAGATATCCTGGGGGGATGGCAAATAATAAAATCAACCAATTTTGAAGGAAATTTCGTATAGTTTGAGTATTTAGTGGCACAAGTTTTCGCTCTATGCCCACATAATCACCATTCAATTTCCTTCAAAATTGGTCGATTTCTTATTTGCCATCCCCCCAGGATATCTGTAGGTGTCAACCGAGTGTCAATTGGTCCGGGTTTTCGGTAAGGTGGGTAGGAATGGTGATTATGTGGGCTTATAGCGGCAACTTGTGCCACTAAATACTCAAACTATACGAAATTTCCTTCAAAATTGGTGATTTATTATTTGCCATCCCCCCAGGATATCTGTAGGTGGTCAACCGAGGGTCAACTGGTTCGGGTTTTCGGTTAAGGCGGGTAGGAATGGTGATTATGTGGGCATATAGCGACAACTTGTGCCACTAAATACTCAAACTAAACGAAATTTCCTTCAAAATTGGTCGATTTCTTATTTTCCATACCCCAAGGATATCTGTAGGTGGGCAACCGAGGGTCAACTGATCCGGGTTTTCGGTAAAAGGCGGGTAGGAATGGTGGTTATGTGGGCATATAGCGACAACTTGTGCCACTAAATACTCAAACAATACGAAATTTCCTTCAAAATTGGTCGATTTCTTATTTGCCATCCCCCCATGATATCTGTAGGTGGTCAACCGAGGGTCAACTGGTCCGGGTTTTCGGCAAGGCGGGTAGGAATGGTGATTATGTGGGCTAATAGCGGCAACTTGTGCCACTAAATACTCAAATTATACGAAATTTCCTTCAAAATTGGTCGATTTCTTATTTGCCATCCCCAAGGATATCTGTAGGTGGTCAACAGAGGGTCAACTGGTCCGGGTTTTCGGTAAGGCGGTAGGAATGGTGATTATGTGGGTTTATAGCGGCAACTTGTGCCACTAAATACTCAAACTATACGAAATTCCTTCAAAATTGGTCGATTTCTTATTTGCCACCCCCCCCAGGATATCTGTTGGTGGTCGACCGAGTGTCAACTGGTCCGGGTTTTCGGCAAGGTGGGTAGGAATGGTGATTATGTGGGGTTATTAGCGGCAACTTGTGCCACTAAATACTCAAACTATACGAAATTTCCTTCAAAATTGGTCGATTTCTTATTTGCCATCCCCCCAGGATATCTGTAGGTGGTCAACCGAGGGTCAACTGGTCCTGGTTTTCGGTAACGCGGGTAGGAATGGTGATTATGTGGGCATATAGCAACAATTTGTGCCACTAAATACTCAAACTATACGAAATTTCCTTCAAAATTGGTCGATTTCTTATTAGCCAACCCCCAGGATATCTGTAGGTGGTCAACCGAGGGACAACTGGTCCGGGTTTTCCGCAAGGCGGGTAGGAATGGTGATTATGTGGGCTTATAGCGGCAAATTGTGCCACTAAATAATCAAACTATACGAAATTTTCTTCAAAATTGGTCGATTTCTTATTTGCCATCCCCCCAGGATATCTGTAGGTGTCAACCGAGTGTCAATTGGTCCGGGTTTTCGGTAAGGTGGGTAGGAATGGTGATTATGTGGGCATAGAGCGAAACTTGTGCCACTAAATACTCAAACTATACGAAATTTCCTTCAAAATTGGTTGATTTATTATTTGCCATCCCCCCAGGATATCTGTAGGTGGTCAACCGATGGTCAACTGGTACGGGTTTTCGGTAAGGCGGGTAGGAATGGTGATTATGTGGGCATATAGCGACAACTTGTGCCTCTAAATACTCAAACTATACGAAATTTCCTTCAAAATTGGTCGATTTCTTATTTGACATCGCCCCAGGATATCTGTAGGTGGTCAACCGAGGGTTAACTGGTCCGGGTTTTCGGTAAGGCGGTATAAATGTGATTATGTGGGCTTATAGTGGCAACTTGTGATACTAAATACTCAAACTATACGAAATTTCCTTCAAAATTGGTCGATTTCTTATTTGCCACCACCCCCCCCCAGGATATATGTTGGTGGTCGACCGAGGGTCAACTGGTCCGGGTTTTCGGCAAGGCGGGTATTAATGGTGATTATGTGGGCCTATAGCGGCAACTTGTGCCACTAAATACTCAAACTATACGAAATTTCCTTCAAAATTGGTCGATTTCTTATTTGCCATCCCCCCAGGATATCTGTAGGTGGTCAACCTAGGGTCAACTGGTCCGGGTTTTCGGTAAGGCGGTAGGATTGGTGATTATGTGGGCATATAGCGGCAACTTGTGCCACTAAATACTCAAACTATACGAAATTACCTTCAAAATTGGTCGATTTCTTAATTGCCACCCCCCCCCCCAGGATATCTGTTGGTGGTCGACCGAGGGTCAACTGGTCCGGGTTTTCGGCAAGGTGGGTAGGAATGGTGATTATGTGGGCTTATAGCGGCAACTTGTGCCACTAAATACTCAAACTATACGAAATTTCCTTCAAAATTGGTCGATTTCTTATTTGCCATCCCCCCATGATATATGTAGGTGGTCAACCGAGGGTCAACTGGTTCGGGTTTTCGGTAAGGCGGGTAGGAATGGTGATTATGTGGGCATATAGCGACAACTTGTGCCACTAAATACTCGAACTAAACGAAATTTCCTTCAAAATTGGTCGATTTCTTATTTGCCTTCCCCCAGGATATCTGTAGGTGGTCAACCGAGGGTCAACTGGTCCGGGTTTTCAGCAAGGCGGGTAGGAATGGTGATTATGTGGGTTTATAGCGGCAACTTGTGCCACTAAATAATCAAACTATACGAAATTTCCTTCAAAATTGGTCGATTTCTTATTTGCCATCCCCCCAGGATATCTGTAGGTGTCAACCGAGGGTCAACTGGGCCGGGTTTTCGGTAAGGCGGGTAGGCATGGTGATTATGTGGGCATATAGCGACAACTTGTGCCACTAAATACTCGAACTAAACGAAATTTCCTTCAAAATTGGTCGATTTCTTATTTGCCATCCCCCCAGGATATCTGTAGGTGGTCAACCGAGGGTCAACTGGTCCGGGTTTTCAGCAAGGCGGGTAGGAATGATGATTATGTGGGTTTATAGCGGCAACTTGTGCCACTAAATAATCAAACTATACGAAATTTCCTTCAAAATTGGTCGATTTCTTATTTGACATCGCCCCAGGATATCTGTAGGTGGTCAACCGAGGGTTAACTGGTCCGGGTTTTCGGTAAGGCGGTATAAATGGTGATTATGTGGGCTTATAGCGACAACTTGTGCCTCTAAATACTCAAACTATACGAAATTTCCTTCAAAATTGGTCGATTTCTTATTTGACATCGCCCCAGGATATCTGTAGGTGGTCAACCGAGGGTTAACTGGTCCGGGTTTTCGGTAAGGCGGTATAAATGGTGATTATGTGGGCTTATAGTGGCAACTTGTGCCACTAAATACTCAAACTATACGAAATTTCCTTCAAAATTGGTCGATTTCTTATTTGCCACCCCCCCAGGATATATGTTGGTGGTCGACCGAGGGTCAACTGGTCCGGGGTTTCGGTAAGGCGGGTAGGAATGGTGATTATGTGGGCTTATAGCGGCAACTTGTGCCACTAAATACTCAAACTATACGAAATTTCCTTCAAAATTGGTCGATTTCTTATTTGCCATCCCCCCAGGATATCTGTAGGTGGTCAACCTAGGGTCAACTGGTCCGGGTTTTCGGTAAGGCGGTAGGATTGGTGATTATGTGGGCATATAGCGGCAACTTGTGCCACTAAATACTCAAACTATACGAAATTACCTTCAAAATTGGTCGATTTCTTATTTGCCACCCCCCCCCAGGATATCTGTTGGTGGTCGACCGAGGGTCAACTGGTCCGGGTTTTCGGCAAGGTGGGTAGGAATGGTGATTATGTGGGCATATAGCGGCAACTTGTGCCACTAAATACTCGAACTAAACGAAATTTCCTTCAAAATTGGTCGATTTCTTATTTGCCATCCCCCAGGATATCTGTAGGTGGTCAACCGAGGGTCAACTGGTCCGGGTTTTCAGCAAGGCGGGTAGGAATGGTGATTATGTGGGTTTATAGCGGCAACTTGTGCCACTAAATAATCAAACTATACGAAATTTCCTTCAAAATTGGTCGATTTCTTATTTGCCATCCCCCCAGGATATCTGTAGGTGTCAACCGAGGGTCAACTGGGCCGGGTTTTCGGTAAGGCGGGTAGGCATGGTGATTATGTGGGCATATAGCGACAACTTGTGCCACTAAATACTCGAACTAAACGAAATTTCCTTCAAAATTGGTCGATTTCTTGTTTGCCATCCCCCCAGGATATCTGTAGGTGGTCAACCGAGGGTCAACTGGTCCAGGTTTTCAGCAAGGCGGGTAGGAATGGTGATTATGTGGGTTTATAGCGGCAACTTGTGCCACTAAATAATCAAACTATACGAAATTTCCTTCAAAATTGGTCGATTTCTTATTTGACATCGCCCAGGATATCTGTAGGTGGTCAACCGAGGGTTAACTGGTCCGGGTTTTCGGTAAGGCGGTATAAATGGTGATTATGTGGGCTTATAGTGGCAACTTTTGCCACTAAATACTCAAACTATACGAAATTTCCTTCAAAATTGGTCGATTTCTTATTTGCCACCCCCCCAGGATATATGTTGGTGGTCGACCGAGGGTCAACTGGTCCGGGTTTTCGGCAAGGCGGGTAGGAATGGTGATTATGTGGGCTTATAGCGGCAACTTGTGCCACTAAATACTCAAACTATACGAAATTTCCTTCAAAATTGGTCGATTTCTTATTTGCCATCCCCCCAGGATATCTGTAGGTGGTCAACCTAGGGTCAACTGGTCCGGGTTTTCGGTAAGGCGGTAGGATTGGTGATTATGTGGGCATATAGCGGCAACTTGTGCCACTAAATACTCAAACTATACGAAATTACCTTCAAAATTGGTCGATTTCTTATTTGCCACCCCCCCCAGGATATCTGTTTGTGGTCGACCGAGGGTCAACTGGTCCGGGTTTTCGGCAAGGTGGGTAGGAATGGTGATTATGTGGGCTTATAGCGGCAACTTGTGCCACTAAATACTCAAACTATACGAAATTTCCTTCAAAATTGGTCGATTTCTTATTTGCCATCCCCCCATGATATCTGTAGGTGGTCAACCGAGGGTCAACTGGTTCGGGTTTTCGGTAAGGCGGGTAGGAATGGTGATTATGTGGGCATATAGCGACAACTTGTGCCACTAAATACTCAAACTAAACGAAATTTCCTTCAAAATTGGTCGATTTCTTTTTTTCCATCCCCCAAGGATATCTGTAGGTGGGCAACCGAGGGTCAACTGATCCGGGTTTTCGGTAAGGCGGGTAGGAATGGTGGTTATGTGGGCATATAGACAACTTGTGCCACTAAATACTCAAACAATACGAAATTTCCTTCAAAATTGGTCGATTTCTTATTGATACGTTAACTTTTTTTTTATTTCAAATATTTCTCAGCACTAACATAGCTCTATCAGGTGGAAGAAGCTTATTTACTGACATTCGCTCTATCATGGTCTGTTTTTGGGTTGAAAATGGTCAATTTGAGTAACAAAATTGGTAAAATTGAGCGTTTTGTGTGTGCAGACCAAGGGGCATAACTCAATAACAAATTGTACGAAGAAGCTAAAGTACAGACAAATGATTACACCTAAAATTTCTGTCAAAATTAAAACATGCTTGATGGGACCTATGCCAAAGATAATGGCTCAGCATTGATTTGAAGTACAGTACCCCCTCCCAGGTTGGCAAAATTGCTGGAAATCGTGTACTGCTACCTTAAAAAGACTATCAAATTGGATAAATTAGTGAAAATCTACTGAAACATTTTATCTTTCCTATATTCGTGTGTGAATTACTATTCACAGTTTCGTATTGATAACTGTTGTGCTCGGAACTAGGCGCATTTGCTTGTAGATTATTTGTTTCAGAGGCTATATATTACTATGGATTTCAGCTTGACAAGTCACTGAATGCTCACACCGACAGGGCAAAAACCAAATTCAACGTATGACGCGTTATGGCTACTATGGATAAAACAAAAACATTACGGTTCACATTTGGTGGGGGGGGGGGGGAGGGTGGTGATGTGGTTATATATGCATCAGTTACTCTGTACGATTTGTGTTGAGCGTTGCGTTTTTGTGTAATTACATAAAAATGACATTCATTTAACGAAACGTGTTGCCACGCAAACATTTCAACAATGGAATTCCTTGGATACCTGGTGCGAAAAGCCGTATTAATGTTGGTTATTTAGTCTTGGTCGTGTTTCCGAATGACCGAGTAATGTCAATACGTATATTGGAGAGGGGTACAGTCAACTACTGAGTTATCACGAACAGTGCGTGAGCACCAGCACAATAAAGGTGTGATATATTATTTAAAGATGCTATAAATAATTAAATAGTGTAATTTCAACTTGACAATTAAGTCATTGAATGTACACCGATCGGGCAAATAAACATGGTTCATATTTTGAGGGAGGGGGTGATTATATATGCATTAGTTCACATTTTGGGGGAGGGGGGTGATTATATGCAGTAGTTATTCCCTATGATTTGTTTGGAGTTTTGCGTTGTTATATGACCACATAAAAGTTATTCGCATGCAACAAAATGTGTTGCTAAGGGAACATTCCAACAATGGAATTCCTCGGATACCATCTACGAATAGGCGTATTAATATTGGTTGTTCAGTCTTGGCCGTGTTTCCGAATAACCAAGTATTGTCATTGTCTTAACATATGGGGGTGGGGACTGGCTAGTAAATAATCACAGCACACATGGTCTGGTCATCACAATACACATGTGATATATCTGTTCAGACCGCCTTTTCGACCGGATGAGATTTAGTTTTAAGGTGGGTGGGCATGATGTGACATTTAGAATTTATCTTTGTTTTTTTCGCTATAACCAATAATTTTGGTGAAATTGGTTCATTTTATTGAAACCACAGTACTTATATTGACTTTATTTCCCATTCGCACTGAAGAAACACTATATGTGTTATATATCAAAGTTATCGGTTTATGTCAGAGACTTAAATGGACATTGGCGCGTTGAAGGGGGATAACTCTATTTTTCCCTTAAGGTAGCAGTACACGATTTCACGGGTTGTAGGGGGGTCTGAAAAATAGAAAAATAAGTATCTGGGGGCCATAACAGCCAGTGTAGCCTGTGTTAAATGTGTATTTACTGGTTTGAAGGTTTAATTATTTTACAAAACTGGGAAAGTTCTCAAAAAAGTGTAAAATTTGGATACGCAACAGGGTTTTCGTATTCAGTGGAGGCCAACTCTGTGTTATTGGTTACAGGAAAATAGCCCGATTTCTCTCCCCTGAATTCTGTCATCTGGGCTCGCAAGACAATTTTTTCAAATTGATACGATAACTTTTTTTTTATTTCAAATATTTCTCAGCACTAACATAGCTCTATCAGGTGGAAGAAGCTTATTTACTGACATTCGCTCTATCATGGTCTGTTTTTGGGTTGAAAATGGTCAATTTGAGTAAAAAATGGGTAAAATTGAGCGTTTTGTGTGTGCAGACCAAGGGGCATAACTCAATAACAAATTGTACGAAGAAGCTAAAGTACAGACAAATGATTACACCTAAAATTTCTGTCAAAATTAAAACATGCTTGATGGGACCTATGCCAAAGATAATGGCTCAGCATTGATTTGAAGTACAGTACCCCCTCCCAGGTTGGCAAAATTGCTGGAAATCGTGTACTGCTACCGTATGTGGGCTTATAGTGGCAACTTGTGCCTCTAAATACTCAAACTATACGAAATTTCCTTCAAAATTAGATGATTTCTTATTTGCCATCCCCCCCAGGATATCTGTTGGTGGTCGACCGAGGGTCAACTGGTCCGGGTTTTCGGCAAGGCGGGTAGGAATGGTGATTATGTGGGCTTATAGCGGCAACTTGTGCCACTAAATACTCAAACTATACGAAATTTCCTTCAAAATTGGTCGATTTATTATTTGCCATCCCCCAAGGATATCAGTAGGTGGGCAACCGAGGGTCAACTGATCCGGGTTTTCGGTAAGGCGGGTAGGAATGGTGATTATGTGGGCATATAGCGAAAACTTGTGCCACTAAATACTCAAACTATACGAAATTTCCTTCAAAATTGGTCGATTTCTTATTTGCCGTCCCCCATGATATCTGTAGGTTGTCAACCGAGGGTCAACTGGTCCGGGTTTTCGGTAAGGCGGGTAGGAATGGTGATTATGTGGGCATATAGCGACAACTTGTGCCACTAAATACTCAAACTATACGAAATTTTCTTCAAAATTGGTCGATTTCTTATTTGCCATCCCCCAGGATATCTGTAGGTGGTCAACCGAGGGTCAACTGGTCCGGGTTTTCAGCAAGGCGGGTAGGAATGGTGATTATGTGGGCTTATAGCGGCAACTTGTGCCACTAAATAATCAAACCATACGAAATTTCCTTCAAAATTGGTCGATTTCTTATTTGCCATCCCCCAGGATATCTGTAGGTGGTCGACCGAGGGTTAACTGGTCCGGGTTTCCCCCCCCCCGCAGGATATCTGTTGGTGGTCGACCGAGGGTCAACTGGTCCGGGTTTTCGGCAAGGCGGGTAGGAATGGTGATTATGTGGGCTTATAGCGGCAACTTGTGCCACTAAATACTCAAACTATACGAAATTTCCTTCAAAATTGGTCGATTTCTTATTTGCCATCCCCCAAGGATATCTGTAGGTGGGCAACCGAGGGTCAACTGATCCGGGTTTTCGGTAAGGTGGGTAGAAATGGTGATTATGTGGGCATATAGCGACAACTTGTGCCAATAAATACTCAAACTATACGAAATTTCCTTCAAAATTGGTCGATTTCTTATTTGCCATCCCCCAAGGATATCTGTAGGTGGGCAATCGAGGGTCAACTGATCCGGGTTTTCGGTAAGGCGGGTAGGAATGGTGATTATGTGGGCATATAGCGAAAACTTGTGCCACTAAATACTCAAACTATACGAAATTTCCTTCAAAATTGGTCGATTTCTTATTTGCCATCCCCAATGATATCTGTAGGTGGTCAACCGAGGGTCAACTGGTCCGGGTTTTCGGTAAGGCGGGTAGGAATTGTGATTATGTGGGCATATAGCGACAACTTGTGTCACTAAATACTCAAACTATACGAAATTTCCTTCAAAATTGATCCATTTCTTATTTGCCATCCCCCCAGGATATCTGTAGGTGGTCAACCGAGGGTCAACTGGTCCGGGTTTTCAGCAAGGCGGGTAGGAATGGTGATTATGTGGGCTTATAGCGGCAACTTGTGCCACTAACTAATCAAACTATACGAAATTTCCTTCAAAATTGGTCGATTTCTTATTTGCCATCCCCCAGGATATCTGTAGGTGGTCGACCGAGGGTCAACTGGTCCGGGTTTTCGGTAAGGCGGTAGAAATGGTGATTATGTGGGCCTATATTGGCAACTTGTGCCACTAAATACTCAAACTATACGAAATTTCCTTCAAAATTGGTCGATTTCTTATTTGCCATCCCCCCCCCCAGGATATCTGTTGGTGGTCGACCGAGGGTCAACTGGTCCGGGTTTTCAGCAAGGCGGGTAGGAATGGTGATTATGTGGGCTTATAGCGGCAACTTGTGCCACTAAATACTCAAACTATACGAAATTTCCTTCAAACTTGGTCGATTTCTTATTTGCCATCCCCCAGGATATCTGTAGGTGGTCAACCGAGGGTAAACTGGTCCGGGTTTTCGGTAAGGCGGTAGGAATGGTGATTATGTGGGGTTATAGCGGCAACTTGTGCCACTAAATACTCAAACTATACGAAATTTCCTTCAAAATTGGTCGATTTCTTATTTGCCACCCCCCCCAGGATATCTGTTGGTGGTCGACCGAGGGTCAACTGGTCCCGGTTTTCGGCAACGTGGGTAGGAATGGTGATTATGTGGGCTTATAGCGGCAACTTGTGCCACTAAATACTCAAATTATACGAAATTTCCTTCAAAATTGGTCGATTTCTTATTTGCCATCCCCCCAGGATATCTGTAGGTGGTCAACCGAGGGTCAACTGGTTCGGGTTTTCGGTAAGGCGGGTAGGAATGGTGATTATTTGGGCATATAGCGACAACTAGTGCCACTAAATACTCAAACTAAACGAAATTTCCTTCAAAATTGGTCGATTTCTTATTTGACATCACCCCAGGATATCTGTAGGTGGTCAACCGAGGGTCAACTGGTAGGGTTTTCGGTAACGCGGGTAGGAATGGTGATTATGTGGGCATATAGCGACAACTTGTGCCACTAAATACTCAAACTATACGAAATTTCCTTCAAAATTGGTCGATTTCTTATTTGCCATCCCCCCAGGATATCTGTAGGTGGACAAACGAGGGTCAACTGGTCCGGGTTTTCAGCAAGGCGGTTAGGAATGGTGATTATGTGGGCTTATAGAGGCAACTTGTGCCACTAAATAATCAAACTATACGAAATTTCCTTCAAAATTGGTCGATTTCTTATTTGCCATCCCCCCAGGATATCTGTAGGTGGTCAACCGAGGGTCAATTGGTCCGGGTTTTCGGTAAGGCGGGTATGAATGGTCATTATGTGGGCATATAGCGACAAATTGTGCCACTAAATACTCAAACTATACGAAATTTCCTTCAAAATTAATCGATTTCTTATTTGCCACCCCCCCCCCCCCCCCAGGATATATGTTGGTGGTCGACCAAGGGTCAACTGGTCCGGGTTTTCGGCAAGGCGGGTAGGAATGGTGATTATGTGGGCTTATAGTGGCAACTTGTGCCACTAAATACTCAAACTATACGAAATTTCCTTCAAAATTGGTCGATTTCTTATTTGTCATCCCCCCAGGATATCTGTAGGTGGTCAACCGAGGGTCAACTGGACAGGGTTTTCGGTAAGGCGGTAGGAATGGTGATTATGTGGGGTTATAGCGGCAACTTGTGCCACTAAATACTCAAACTATACGAAATTTCCTTCAAAATTGGTCGATTTATTATTTGCCATCCCCCAAGGATATCAGTAGGTGGGCAACCGAGGGTCAACTGATCCGGGTTTTCGGTAAGGCGGGTAGGAATGGTGATTATGTGGGCATATAGCGAAAACTTGTGCCACTAAATACTCAAACTATACGAAATTTCCTTCAAAATTGGTCGATTTCTTATTTGCCGTCCCCCATGATATCTGTAGGTTGTCAACCGAGGGTCAACTGGTCCGGGTTTTCGGTAAGGCGGGTAGGAATGGTGATTATGTGGGCATATAGCGACAACTTGTGCCACTAAATACTCAAACTATACGAAATTTTCTTCAAAATTGGTCGATTTCTTATTTGCCATCCCCCAGGATATCTGTAGGTGGTCAACCGAGGGTCAACTGGTCCGGGTTTTCAGCAAGGCGGGTAGGAATGGTGATTATGTGGGCTTATAGCGGCAACTTGTGCCACTAAATAATCAAACCATACGAAATTTCCTTCAAAATTGGTCGATTTCTTATTTGCCATCCCCCAGGATATCTGTAGGTGGTCGACCGAGGGTTAACTGGTCCGGGTTTCCCCCCCCCCGCAGGATATCTGTTGGTGGTCGACCGAGGGTCAACTGGTCCGGGTTTTCGGCAAGGCGGGTAGGAATGGTGATTATGTGGGCTTATAGCGGCAACTTGTGCCACTAAATACTCAAACTATACGAAATTTCCTTCAAAATTGGTCGATTTCTTATTTGCCATCCCCCAAGGATATCTGTAGGTGGGCAACCGAGGGTCAACTGATCCGGGTTTTCGGTAAGGTGGGTAGAAATGGTGATTATGTGGGCATATAGCGACAACTTGTGCCAATAAATACTCAAACTATACGAAATTTCCTTCAAAATTGGTCGATTTCTTATTTGCCATCCCCCAAGGATATCTGTAGGTGGGCAATCGAGGGTCAACTGATCCGGGTTTTCGGTAAGGCGGGTAGGAATGGTGATTATGTGGGCATATAGCGAAAACTTGTGCCACTAAATACTCAAACTATACGAAATTTCCTTCAAAATTGGTCGATTTCTTATTTGCCATCCCCAATGATATCTGTAGGTGGTCAACCGAGGGTCAACTGGTCCGGGTTTTCGGTAAGGCGGGTAGGAATTGTGATTATGTGGGCATATAGCGACAACTTGTGTCACTAAATACTCAAACTATACGAAATTTCCTTCAAAATTGATCCATTTCTTATTTGCCATCCCCCCAGGATATCTGTAGGTGGTCAACCGAGGGTCAACTGGTCCGGGTTTTCAGCAAGGCGGGTAGGAATGGTGATTATGTGGGCTTATAGCGGCAACTTGTGCCACTAACTAATCAAACTATACGAAATTTCCTTCAAAATTGGTCGATTTCTTATTTGCCATCCCCCAGGATATCTGTAGGTGGTCGACCGAGGGTCAACTGGTCCGGGTTTTCGGTAAGGCGGTAGAAATGGTGATTATGTGGGCCTATATTGGCAACTTGTGCCACTAAATACTCAAACTATACGAAATTTCCTTCAAAATTGGTCGATTTCTTATTTGCCATCCCCCCCCCCAGGATATCTGTTGGTGGTCGACCGAGGGTCAACTGGTCCGGGTTTTCAGCAAGGCGGGTAGGAATGGTGATTATGTGGGCTTATAGCGGCAACTTGTGCCACTAAATACTCAAACTATACGAAATTTCCTTCAAACTTGGTCGATTTCTTATTTGCCATCCCCCAGGATATCTGTAGGTGGTCAACCGAGGGTAAACTGGTCCGGGTTTTCGGTAAGGCGGTAGGAATGGTGATTATGTGGGGTTATAGCGGCAACTTGTGCCACTAAATACTCAAACTATACGAAATTTCCTTCAAAATTGGTCGATTTCTTATTTGCCACCCCCCCCAGGATATCTGTTGGTGGTCGACCGAGGGTCAACTGGTCCCGGTTTTCGGCAACGTGGGTAGGAATGGTGATTATGTGGGCTTATAGCGGCAACTTGTGCCACTAAATACTCAAATTATACGAAATTTCCTTCAAAATTGGTCGATTTCTTATTTGCCATCCCCCCAGGATATCTGTAGGTGGTCAACCGAGGGTCAACTGGTTCGGGTTTTCGGTAAGGCGGGTAGGAATGGTGATTATTTGGGCATATAGCGACAACTAGTGCCACTAAATACTCAAACTAAACGAAATTTCCTTCAAAATTGGTCGATTTCTTATTTGACATCACCCCAGGATATCTGTAGGTGGTCAACCGAGGGTCAACTGGTAGGGTTTTCGGTAACGCGGGTAGGAATGGTGATTATGTGGGCATATAGCGACAACTTGTGCCACTAAATACTCAAACTATACGAAATTTCCTTCAAAATTGGTCGATTTCTTATTTGCCATCCCCCCAGGATATCTGTAGGTGGACAAACGAGGGTCAACTGGTCCGGGTTTTCAGCAAGGCGGTTAGGAATGGTGATTATGTGGGCTTATAGAGGCAACTTGTGCCACTAAATAATCAAACTATACGAAATTTCCTTCAAAATTGGTCGATTTCTTATTTGCCATCCCCCCAGGATATCTGTAGGTGGTCAACCGAGGGTCAATTGGTCCGGGTTTTCGGTAAGGCGGGTATGAATGGTCATTATGTGGGCATATAGCGACAAATTGTGCCACTAAATACTCAAACTATACGAAATTTCCTTCAAAATTAATCGATTTCTTATTTGCCACCCCCCCCCCCCCCAGGATATATGTTGGTGGTCGACCAAGGGTCAACTGGTCCGGGTTTTCGGCAAGGCGGGTAGGAATGGTGATTATGTGGGCTTATAGTGGCAACTTGTGCCACTAAATACTCAAACTATACGAAATTTCCTTCAAAATTGGTCGATTTCTTATTTGTCATCCCCCCAGGATATCTGTAGGTGGTCAACCGAGGGTCAACTGGACAGGGTTTTCGGTAAGGCGGTAGGAATGGTGATTATGTGGGGTTATAGCGGCAACTTGTGCCACTAAATACTCAAACTATACGAAATTTCCTTCAAAATTGGTCGATTTCTTATTTGCCATCCCCCCCAGGATATCTGTTGGTGGTCGACCGAGGGTCAACTGGTTCGGGTTTTCGGCAAGGTAGGTAGGAATGGTGATTATGTGGGCTTATAGCGGCAACTTGTGCCACTAAATACTCAAACTATACGAAATTTCCTTCAAAATTGGTCGATTTCTCATTTGCCATCCCCCCCAGGATATCTGTTGGTGGTCGACCGAGGGTCAACTGGTCCGGATTTTCGGCAAGGCGGGTAGGAATGGTGATTATGTGGGCTTATAGCGGCAACTTGTGCCACTAAATACTCAATCTATACGAAATTTCCTTCAAAATTGGTCGATTTCTTATTTGCCATCCCCCCAGGATATCTGTAGGTGGTAAACCGAGGGTCAACTGGTCTGGGTTTTCGGTAAGGCGGTAGGAATGGTGATTACGTGGTGTTATAGCGGCAACTTGTGCCACTAAACACTCAAACTATACGAAATTTCCTTCAAAATTGGTCGATTTCTTATTTGCCACCCCCCCCCAGGATATCTGTTGGTGGTCGACCGAGGGTCAACTGGTTCTGGTTTTCGGCAAGGTCGGTAGGAATGGTGATTATGTGGGCTTATAGCGGCAACTTGTGCCACTAAATACTCAAACTATACGAAATTTCCTTCAAAATTGGTCGATTTCTTATTTGCCATCCCCCCAGGATATCTGTAGGTGGACAAACGAGGGTCAACTGGTCCGGGTTTTCAGCAAGTCGGTTAGGAATGGTGATTATGTGGGCTTATAGCGGCAACTTGTGCCACTAAATAATCAAACTATACGAAATTTCCTTCAAAATTGGTCGATTTCTTATTTGCCATCCCCCAAGGATATCTGTAGGTGGGCAACCGAGGGTCAACTGATCCGGGTTTTCGGTAAGGCGGGTAGGAATGGCGGTTATGTAGGCATATAGCGTAAACTTGTGCCACTAAATACTCAAACTATACGAAATTTCCTTCAAAATTGGTCGATTTCTTATTTGCCATCCCCCCAGGATATCTGTAGGTGGACAAACGAGGGTCAACTGGTCCGGGTTTTCAGCAAGGCGGTTAGGAATGGTGATTATGTGGGCTTATAGCGGCAACTTGTGCCACTAAATACTCAAACTATACGAAATTTCCTTCAAAATTGGTCGATTTCTTATTTGTCATCCCCCCAGGATATCTGTAGGTGGTCAACCGAGGGTCAACTGGACAGGGTTTTCGGTAAGGCTGTAGGAATGGTGATTATGTGGGGTTATAGCGGCAACTTGTGCCACTAAATACTCAAACTATACGAAATTTCCTTCAAAATTGGTCGATTTATTATTTGCCATCCCCCCCAGGATATCTGTTGGTGGTCGACCGAGGGTCAACTGGTTCGGGTTTTCGGCAAGGTGGGTAGGAATGGTGATTATGTGGGCTCATAGCGGCAACTTGTGCCACTAAATACTCAAACTATACGAAATTTCCTTCAAAATTGGTCGATTTCTCATTTGCCATCCCCCCCCAGGATATCTGTTGGTGGTCGACCGAGGGTCAAATGGTCCGGATTTTCGGCAAGGCGGGTAGGAATGGTGATTATGTGGGCTTATAGCGGCAACTTGTGCCACTAAATACTCAATCTATACGAAATTTCCTTCAAAATTGGTCGATTTCTTATTTGCCATCCCCCCAGGATATCTGTAGGTGGTAAACCGAGGGTCAACTGGTCTGGGTTTTCGGTAAGGCGGTAGGAATGGTGATTACGTGGTGTTATAGCGGCAACTTGTGCCACTAAACACTCAAACTATACGAAATTTCCTTCAAAATTGGTCGATTTCTTATTTGCCACCCCCCCAGGATATCTGTTGGTGGTCGACCGAGGGTCAACTGGTTCTGGTTTTCGGCAAGGTGGGTAGGAATGGTGATTATGTGGGCTTATAGCGGCAACTTGTGCCACTAAATACTCAAACTATACGAAATTTCCTTCAAAATTGGTCGATTTCTTATTTGCCATCCCCCAGGATATCTGTAGGTGGACAAACGAGGGTCAACTGGTCCGGGTTTTCAGCAAGGCGGTTAGGAATGGTGATTATGTGGGCTTATAGCGGCAACTTGTGCCACTAAATAATCAAACTATACGAAATTTCCTTCAAAATTGGTCGATTTCTTATTTGCCATCCCCCAAGGATATCTGTAGGTGGGCAACCGAGGGTCAACTGATCCGGGTTTTCGGTAAGGCGGGTAGGAATGGCGGTTATGTAGGCATATAGCGTAAACTTGTGCCACTAAATACTCAAACTATACGAAATTTCCTTCAAAATTGGTCGATTTCTTATTTGCCATCCCCCCCAGGATATCTGTAGGTGGACAAACGAGGGTCAACTGGTCCGGGTTTTCAGCAAGGCGGCTAGGAATGGTGATTATGTGGGCTTATAGCGGCAACTTGTGCCACTAAATAATCAAACTATACGAAATTTCCTTCAAAATTGGTCGATTTCTTATTTGCCATCCCCCCAGGATATCTGTAGGTGGTCAACCGGGGTCAATTGGTCCGGATTTTCGGTAAGGCGGGTATGAATGGTCATTATGTGGGCATATAGCGACAACTTGTGCCACTAAATACTCAAACTATACGAAATTTCCTTCAAAATTGGACGATTTCTTATTTGCCACCCCCCCCCAGGATATATGTTGGTGGTCGACCAAGGGTCAACTGGTCCGGATTTTCGGCAAGGCGGGTAGGAATGGTGATTATGTGGGCTTATAGCGGCAACTTGTGCCACTAAATACTCAAACTATACGAAATTTCATTCAAATTGGTCGATTTCTTATTTGCCATCCCCCCAGGATGTCTGTAGGTGGTCAACCGAGGGTCAACTGGACAGGGTTTTCGGTAAGGCGGTAGGAATGGTGATTATGTGGGGTTATAGCGGCAACTTGTGCCACTAAATACTCAAACTATACGAAATTTCCTTCAAAATTGGTCGATTTCTTATTTGCCATCCCCCCAGGATATCTGTTGGTGGTCGACCGAGGGTCAACTGGTTCGGGTTTTCGGCAAGGTGGGTAGGAATGGTGATTATGTGGGCTTATAGCGGCAACTTGTGCCACTAAATACTCAAACTATACGAAATTTCCTTCAAAATTGGTCGATTTCTTATTTGCCATCCCCCCAGGATATCTGTAGGTGGTCAACCGAGGGTCAACTGGACAGGGTTTTCGGTAAGGCGGTAGGAATGGTGATTATGTGGGGTTATAGCGGCAACTTGTGCCACTAAATACTCAAACTATACGAAATTTCCTTCAAAATTGGTCGATTTCTTATTTGCCATCCCCCCCAGGATATCTGTTGGTGGTCGACCGAGGGTCAACTGGTTCGGGTTTTCGGCAAGGTGGGTAGGAATGGTGATTATGTGGGCTTATAGCGGCAACTTGTGCCACTAAATACTCAAACTATACGAAATTTCCTTCAAAATTGGTCGATTTCACATTTGCCATCCCCCCCCCAGGATATCTGTTGGTGGTCGACCGAGGGTCAACTGGTCCGGATTTTCGGCAAGGCGGGTAGGAATGGTGATTATGTGGGCTTATAGCGGCAACTTGTGCCACTAAATACTCAAACTATACGAAATTTCCTTCAAAATTGGTCGATTTCTTATTTGCCATCCCCCCAGGATATCTGTAGGTGGTCAACCGAGGGTCAACTGGTTCGGGTTTTCGTTAAGGCGGGTATGAATGGTGATTATGTGGGCATATAGCGACAACTTGTGCCACTAAATAATCAAACTAAACGAAATTTCCTTCAAAATTGGTCGATTTCTTATTTGCCATCCCCCCAGGATATCTGTAGGTGGTCAACCGAGGGTCAACTGGTCCTGGTTTTCGGTAACGCGAGTAGGAATGGTGATTATGTGGGCATATAGCGACAACTTGTGCCACTAAATACTCAAACTATACGAAATTTCCTTCAAAATTGGTCGATTTCTTATTTGCCATCCCCCAAGGATATCTGTAGGTGGGCAACCGAGGGTCAACTGATCCGTGTTTTCGGTAAGGTGGCAGTACACGATTTCACGGGTTGTAGGGGGTCTGAAAAATAGAAATATAAGTATCTGGGGGGCATAATGGCCAGTGTAGCCTGTGTTAACTGTGTCATTACTGGTTTGAAGGTTTATTTATTTTACAAAACTGGGAAAGTTCTCAAAAAAGTAAAAAATTTGGATACGCAACAGGGTTTTCGTATTCAGTGAAGGCCAACTCTGCGTTATTGATTACAGGTAAATAGCCCGATTTCTCTCCCCTGAATTCTGTCATCTGGGCTCGCAAGACTTTTTTTTCAAATTGATACGATAACTTTTTTTCTATTTCAAATATTTCTCAGCTCTAGCATAGCTCTATCAGGTGGAAGAAGCTTATTTACTGACATTCGCTCTATCATGGTCTGTTTTTGGGTTGAAAATGGCCAATTTGAGTAAAAAAATGGGTAAAATTGAGCGGTTCGTGTGTGCTAACCAAGGGACATAACTCAATGACAAACTGTACGAAGAACCAAAAGTACATTTATATGATTACACCTAAAATTTCTGTCGAAATTAAAACATGCTCGATGGAATATATGCCAACGATAATGGCTTAGCATTGATTTGAAGTACAGTACCCCATCCCAGGTTGGCAAAATTGCTGGAAATCGTGTATTGCTACCTTAAAGAGAATATCAAATTGGATAAATTAGTGAAAATCTACTGAAACATTTTATCTTTCCTATCTTCGTGTCTGGGTTACTATTGACAGTTTCTATTTATGACTGTTCTCGGAATTAGGTGCATTTGCTTGTAGAGTATTTGTATCAGAGGCTGTAAACTTTGATAGTATGGATTCCAGCTTGACAAGTCACTGAATGATCACACCGACAGGGCAAAAAACAAATTCAACGTATGTCTGCTATCGATAAAAAAAACATTCCGGTTCACATTTGTGATTATATATGCATCAGTTACTCTGTACGATTCGTTTCGAGTGGTGCGGTTTTGTGTAATTACATAAAATTGACATTAATTTAATGAAACGTGTTGCCACGCAAACATTTCAACAATGGATTTCCTTGGATACCTGGTGCGAAAAGCCATATTAATGTTGGTTATTTAGTCTTGGTCGTGTTTCCGAATGACCGAATAATGTCAATATGTATATTGGAGAGGGGGTAAAGTCAGTTACTGAGTTATCACGAACAGCGGGTGAGCACCAGCACAATACAAATGGTATATAAGATTCCATAAATAATTAAATAGTGTGATTTCAACTTGACAATTAAGTCATTGAATGTACACCGACCGGCCAAATAAACATGGTTCACATTTTGGGGGAGGGGTGATTATATATGCATTAGTTATTCCCTACGATTTGTTTGGAGTTTTGTTGCGTTCTTACATGTTTATGACTGACCACATAAAAGTGATTTGCAATAGTGAAAGTATAGGGAACATGTGTGTCATCATGATATCTCAGACATTATTTGGACACATGATACACCAACTCTTGAAATAACAACCCGTGATCGAGGGAGACGACTTTAATACAATATTGACATCACCCTAAACGTTAACACCACCAACATATCTGTAAAACTACATATTTTGCTTACCAGCACAATTACTTATTGAGATATCCAGTTACCAAAAATCTCTAGATTCATCTTGTTTGTGTACGGCCAAATCCATTAATTTGTGTTTCTGCATATAACAATGTTGAGAACGTGCGTGTCGATCAGAAGACATAGCATGGCATTGACAATTACCACCATACTCGTGTGTTTGATTTGTAGCAACGTTCTTGATCAAAATTATTTTATAGAACGTGACCAAGCTGTTTTCGAAAACGCTAAGTCAATAAGTTTAAGAACGGAAGAATGGAGCATGTCCTTTTTATTGAATAATATCATTTTAATACATTTTTGGGGCATGTACACTTATGGAAGCGTATTGATTTACCTGACACACCCGTTACTAATCCCACCTTAGAACAATTACTAAAATAAAGTAACATGAACCAACCTGAACAACGGAAAACAACAGTTGACATTTCTCCTTATGAATTGAGACAGATACGATTTAGAAATGAAAGCCCAAAAGAAACTATAAATCCAAATCTTGGGTCGGAGATTAAATCAATGGTAGAGGCAGGCGTCAAAGAAGACATACGCATTGTGACCGCAGACTTAGCAGACATAGTAGTCAACCAAGTGACAAATACCATGCACACCCATGAAGTAGAAATTAAAGGGTTAAAAGAAAAACTTAAAGTGCAAGAGGAAAAACAAACAAATCACTGGATTCACATGTTAAAAAGTTGGAAGCTAAGATAGAAAACATGAGCAGCATGGCAGAGGAAGCAGCTTGAGATTTATAAATATGCCTGTTCAGGATAGTGCCACTAATTCCTGGAATTTAAATGCCAAGCAAATGGTAAAATAATTCTGCAAAGATAAACTAAACATCACCCTTCAAAACATTGATATGAAAGAGGGTCACCCTT
The DNA here is from genome assembly GCA_032622095.1 of Siphonodentalium dalli. Taxonomy (NCBI): domain Eukaryota; kingdom Metazoa; phylum Mollusca; class Scaphopoda; order Gadilida; family Siphonodentaliidae; genus Siphonodentalium; species Siphonodentalium dalli. Next base: position 70,262,601 of record CP136063.1, read on the forward strand.
TGTCTGCAATTAGACATCCAAGGAAATCCAACACTGGTCCAAATTCCTCGACAGAATGTAAAACTGTTAACATAATAATGCGATTCAATGACTGGGACATCAGACAATCCATATATAGTGCCAGGAAACAGTTAAAAGGGAAGTAGAAAGTCCTTATATGCGAGGATCTAACCAGGGAGAGACAGGCAGTGGTAAAACAGCTGGTCGACATGAGGAAACAACTTGCTCTCCAATCCCTTTTGACTCAAGATGGGAACATCTTCAAACTAGCAGAAACATGTCCAAAGGTCATGATCAGGATGGAAGAAGATTTAAGCGAGAAACTACCAATCCCACCTCTTGATGGAGATGAATCAATGTCATAAAGACAATAAATCAATAATGTTCAATAATGGCCATACATGTATGTACATATGTTGCCATCTTTTTCAGATAGGTGCTGAATAACTGTTTATCTTAAGGTTTCAGAATGAAGGTTTATCTTAAGATTTCATAACTAATTTGTGTTTCTTCTCCTACACAATAAAAATAAAATAACACAATCAACTTACTATGTAAATTACAGAAAATTTAGTAGAAAGTAAAATTCAGGCATCCTTTCAAATACAAAAAAAAAGCATGACACGAGTCTGAAAACAGTCAATAATTGCTCGATAAAGTGGCCAGTAAATACCATGATATGCCTTTGAATACACACAACATCGGTGAATATTGATATTCACTAATATTGTGAACCCCTTTAATGACTCAACTAAAGTTTGTTGATATATTCAAAATTTAGTCATATGCATGACACTATCAGTATGTGGTTATGATGCATTAAAGCATTGATAATAGAGTAAATAAATATTAATTCTGATTATAACATGTTGACGTTACTAACCAACTTCCGAAAACCCATCATATAATTAATGCTGAAATCTGCCATATACGTGTTGTCGAAATATTCATACCCCTTCAATGACACCATACACGATTATGACATTTTCAATATTCAGACAATATATAACATAAAAAAGCAAATGACATTTACAAAATCTCTGTGTAGAATTGATAACCAGTACATCCACTTTATAACTTTATGCATACATGTACTTATTGTCCTATTCAAAAAAGTATTCATATGAGTGACACTACCATATCTCGAATGGTCCATGTTATGACTGTGACGCAACAATTGTTCACTATAGAACTTTCCAAACATTGAGATCAGGAAGACATAAATCATCGATACTGCTGAAATTCCCAAACTAATTAGTCGGCGAATACCTTATATACCTTTAATTATCCAAAACAGTTTTTATATTTGGTTGGCACTCATATTGTGCATCCTTTCAATGTCTCAACCAGAGTTTGTAAACATATACAGACAAAAAAAGTCATTATGCATTCATTCAATCGGCTGATTCTGTGATTGAGATGCATCCACCACATATCTATGTATATATTATTAACCTATACGAAATTTCCTTCAAAATTGAATGAATGCATAGTGACTTTTTTTGTTTGTATATATTTACAAACTCTGGTTGAGACATTGAAAGGATGCACAATATGAGTGCCAACCAAATATAAAAACTGTTTTGGATAATTAAAGGTATATAAGGTATTCGCCGACTAATTAGTCTGGGAATTTCAGCAGTATCGATGATTTATGTCTTCCTGATCTCAATGTTTGGAAAGTTCTATAGTGAACAATTGTTGCGTCACAGTCATAACATGGACCATTCGAGATATGGTAGTGTCACTCATATGAATACTTTTTTGAATAGGACAACAAGTACATGTATGCATAAAGTTATAAAGTGGATGTACTGGTTATCAATTCTACACAGGGATTTTGTAAATGTCATTTGTTTTTTTATGTTATATATTGTCTGAATATTGAAAATGTCCTAATCGTGTATGGTGTCATTGAAGGGGTATGGATATTTCGACAACATGTATATGGCAGATTTCAGCATTAATTATATGATGGGTTTTCGGAAGTTGGTTGGTAACGTCAACATGTTATAATCAGAATTAATATTTATTTACTCTATATCAATGCTTTAATGCATCATAACCACATACTGATAGTGTCATGCATATGACTAAATTTGGAATATATCAACAAACTTTAGTTGAGTCATTAAAGGGGTTCACAATATTAGTGAATATCAATATTCACCGATGTTGTGTGTATTTAAAGGCATATCATGGTATTTACTGGCCACTTTATCGAGCAATTATTGACTGTTTTCAGACTCGTGTCATGCTTTTTTTTTGTATTTGAAAGGATGCCTGAATTTAACTTTCTACTAAATTTTCTTAATGTTCTGTAATTTACATAGTAAGTTTTTAACTTTTTATACTTTGGTCTGAAGTATCTGCTTTATGATTAGCGAAGGAATATATTCACAATGTGGTCATTAACTGCTAAATGGATCTGAGTTGATTGTGTTATTTTATTTTTATTGTGTAGGAGAAGAAACACAAATTAGTTATGAAATCTTAAGATAAACCTTCATTCTGAAACCTTAAGATAAACAGTTGTTCAGCACCTATCTGAAAAAGATGGCAACATATGTACATACATGTATGGCCATTATTGAATATTATTGATTTAATGTCTTTATGACATTGATTCATCTCCATCAAGAGGTGGGATTGGTAGTTTCTCGCTTAAATCTTCTTCCATCCTGATCATGACCTTTGGACATGTTTCTGCTAGTTTGAAGATGTTCCCATCTTGAGTCCAAAAGGATTGGAGAGCATGTTGTTTCCTCAGGTCAACTAGCTGTTTTGCCACTGCCTGTCTCCCCCTGGTTAGATCCTCGCATATAAGGACTTTCTACTTCCCTTTTAACTGTTTCCTGGCACTATATATGGATTGTCTGATGTCCCATTCATTGAATCGCATTATTATGTTAACAGTTTTACATTCTGTCGAGGAATTTGGACCAGTGTTGGATTTCCTTGGATGTCTAATTGCAGACAAAGGGTGACCCTCTTTCATATCAATGTTTTGAAGGGTGATGTTTAGTTTATCTTTGCAGAATTATTTTACCATTTGCTTGGCATTTAAATTCCAGGAATTAGTGGCACTATCCTGAACAGGCATATTTATAAATCTCAAGCTGCTTCATCTGCCATGCTGCTCATGTTTTCTATCTTAGCTTCCAACTTTTTAACATGTGAATCCAGTGATTTGTTTGTTTTTCCTCTTGCACTTTAAGTTTTTCTTTTAACCCTTTAATTTCTACTTCAAGTGTGTGCATGGTATTTGTCACCTGGTTGACTACTATGTCTGCTAAGTCTGCGGTCACAATGCGTATGTCTTCTTTGACGCCTGCCTCTACCATTGATTTAATCTCCGACCCAAGATTTGGATTTATAGTTTCTTTTGGGCTTTCATTTCTAAATCGTATCTGTCTCAATTCATAAGGAGAAATGTCAACTGTTGTTTTCCGTTTTGCAGGTTGTTTCATGTTACTTTATTTTAGTAATTGTTATAAGGTGGGATTAGTAACGGGTGTGTCAGGTAAATCAATACGCTTCCAATAGTGTACATGCCCCAAAAATGTATTAAAATGATATTATTCAATAAAAAGGACATGCTACATTCTTCCGTTCTTAAACTTATTGACTTAGCGTTTTCGAAAACAGCTTGGTCACGTTCTATAAAATAATTTTGATCAAGAACGTTGCTACAAATCAAACACACGAGTATGGTGGTAATTGTCAATGCCATGCTATGTCTTCTGATCGACACGCACGTTCTCAACATTGTTATATGCAGAAACACAAATTAATGGATTTGGCCGTACGCAAACAAGATGAATCTAGAGATTTTTGGTAACTGGATATCTCAATAAGTAATTGTGCTGGTAAGCAAAATATGTAGTTTTAGAGATATGTTGGTGGTGTCAACGTTTAGGGTGATGTCAATTTTGTATTAAAGTCGTCTCCCTCGATCACGGGTAGTTATTTCAAGAGTTGGTGTATCATGTGTCCAAATAATGTCTGAGATATCATGATGACACACATGTTCCCTATACTTTCACTATAGCATATACCACACTATTGTTACTTGATTATTATACTCTTCTTCTCACCCCGCGATTATACAGTTACTGAGTAATCCAGTCATCAACAATTAAGGTATGATCTTGTTAACTGTGTGTACGCTCGTAAACATCGTATTATACATACTGTGCTTACCACTATACATTTACATCAAACTATAACTACTATCATATGTACAATCTACATGTATGTTATACAATAATTGTAAATTTGTCGGGTATGTCGCAATTCGATATTTCCCTGTCACGAACGGACTACAGTGGGCAGCGTATAAATAACGCTGATTCTCAGAAAACTATGGGGGAAACTTGAAATATATTTTATTTGTACAATAAGCTCAAATAACAAGGTCAAAACAGTTGCACAAACATTGATTGGAACATCATGCTATCAGAATAATTTCAATCAAATTTAGTCCAAACGACAACTACCTGTTTTTAAAATATTGTAGCAGTTTTACCAATATATACACCCAAACCGAACCATGTCACTGAGTTGATATTTTGTAGAGCTGAGTTCTAGTATATACCCTATCATGATATTTATATTATCTTCTGTAAATAACTCTTTGTAATTCTCTATATATTCATATGAAATCGAGAATAAATCATCATTAGTGCCTTCGCCAACATTACAACACAAATGAGGATCCCACGCACAGTCACGATAATAAGCTATTTCATGATTCACTTCTTTTTCACCAAAGCAGTCCAATATGACCCCCAGGGACATCTTCGCTAAAAAATTTAATTGGCGGAAGAGTTTCAAAAAGTTATAATATCCTAGAAAACAATTAGCAATATATCATATGTTGTAAATAACACTACACTGTTAGCAGGTTTCAAAATATATGGTACTTTCTTACCAACCAAATTTTAACTTGGCATATGTTAAATAATTTCAATAAATTAATGTATATCTTCATTGAGGAGAACTTCATACGAAATGTTTTGATGCAACAATACACATGTTATTGTACCAAAACTTATTCCGTTTTACCCCTACAAACGTCATATCCCCAATCCGGAAGGTGTCACCTACATCGGAGTTAATGGGGAAAAATAATCACGTAGATAATATGAGAAAAAGTATGTTTCTCACCGTAAAAGGTTACCGGATAAAACAAGTGAGTCATCACGAAGTATGAGTGTTTACCCACACGTTGTCAGTGAGTGTGTTGCTTATTGCACTTATTATCTGAACATTTCCTAAGGCATAACCACTTGCCAATGAGTAATTAGTATAGAAAGGGTTAAATATAAGGTACATGTGCCGTTATTAATATACCGGGGTTATATATATTATTTTAATACCACTGCACTGTTCTAGTTACAACATAATGTGGGTTAATTTATATGGGTTGACAAATTTATTCAGTTGTATTATAATTTTGTTTGAAAGTGGACATCTGATGCAACGCCGTGATGGTTATTTAAGTAATAATATCGAGTGCTTATCAATGCTAATTCGCCGACAAAAACCCTCAACGTGCGAATTATGCAATCCGCATCTTTGATATCCCAACTCCGATTTGGTAACATCTCATTGCAGCATCATTGTTGTTTTGTCAGCCACATTCTGCGGTATACAATTCGTCGAACATTTGTTTTTTTCCCTCTCAGTAGATACACGTCAACAAAGGGCGATAAATATGTTGAAATTGGCGCGCGGAACCCAAATTCGAACTTGACCTGTATTTTGGCCAATAAACCCACATACTACATTTATTCCATTCAGTTCAGACTTACTAAAGTTATCATTTGGAACCGAAAATTGAAAGAAAATTCCAATAAAAGGAGCCATGACTCTGGTGAAAATTAGCGGAACCCGAATTCGAACTTGAACAGTATTTTGGGATTGTAAATCCACATACCAAATTTCATTCCATTTTGAACGGCCGTATAAAGCGTGTCTATTATTTATGATAATTCCAGAAATTAGTCGCAATTTCCATTAGATTTACCGAGGTGAGAGCTGTCATAGTGAGCGAACATCGCACTTCACGAAGGCATATTTGAATTAGTGAAGTCCGTGATCATTTTAAAACCATTGATCCAGTGTTGGTGATACCCGCCAGTTGGGGATACCAGGTTTTACGGGGGTGAATTGTCCACAGTGGAGGTATGCGTTGTGAATCAAAATTAGCATAAAGTCAACAGCTTTATTTGACACTGACTGTAGTCACTATAATATAGAATTGTACACGAACATCGCGAAATCTAAGGACGTCGAATTACATGGGATTGTAATAATTTCGGTTTGAGGATCCGCCGTTCTGTTGAAGTACAAAACCAGACAGCCGTCAGATACCGGAGCGCTCCCGGTCCAGTATGGAGAGATGGCGAAATCGATATCTATCTGGGACCATAATCCTTGATCCCAAATATAACGAGCGCCAGTTAACAAATACTTCTCATCTACATCTGTAAATATAACGAAAGTCAACAAATGTTAAATGAAACACAATTCCAATTTGAGTATCTTTTCAGTGATTCGTACACGACACCAAAAGGCCATCCGTCGCTCAGTTGGTAAGATGCATGATGTACTACATGTAGGCTAACAAGCGTATAATGCATCATGTTCACGTATTGTAGATATGCTTTATGCTTCTTTCATTCTCTGTTAATAATTATATGAAATATTATTTTTACAATTATTTATAAATCATCAGCAATTGGAGGAAATAAATATATATAGTCGATAATCGAAAAGGAGACGAATTGCGTTAACTCTTTAATCACAAGATAAACATTTTTCATATCGGAAAAAATACCTGAACAGACCGAACATTACAATGATGATGGACGAATTCACGAAACCCATGTCAACTACGTATGTACGAATTAGTAACCAAATTTATAAACAGATTCACAACCCTCGACCAATGAAATTGCTCCAACCCATGAAAAATATTTCGTGTATGCATCTGTATTTCTCTGGGTTCAACTTATGACTAGATCATCCGTCACTGCGCGGCGTCAGTTCATTGTTTACGGGTTTGTTGTTGTTGACATTGAAGCTCTTGTGAATTACGCTGGTGCGTACGGTATATCATCTCGTGCAAAAGTACATGTATGTGCTTTGAAACAACCAGAACACTATCAGCTGGATTGTTCAAGTTAAATACAATACTGTCAACATTCCAATAGCTGCTGTTATTGTCACGAGTGGTTGACGTCGAAGCTCTTGTTAATTGTACCTGTATCCTCTTGTGTCAGTAAATGTGTCAGTGTTTTGATAGTCACAGAACTTTCAATTTCAACATGAGCACTGAGACAATGATGACGAGTCATAGCCGACAGCTCGAAGACAACCCAGTTGTCACAATTTAGTGGAAAATATCAATGATTAAGCCGGTTTTCTGACATTTAGAACTTGTCCGGTTCACAAAGGAACCGAAGTCCGACCGTCTTGACATTATTTCACGACTGTACATGTCGCATCCCCCCCTTCCCCAAAAAAAAGTTTATAGAGAGCCTGCGATGAAATAGGCAAAACGACAAAAGAATATTCGTGAGTGATAATGATACCGGGACATAATTTAATTACGGACGCAAGATAAGGCGGATCCGCATAGCACAGAATGAATACTGGATCACTGTACTTAATACAATTAAACAATCAATAATACATATTAAATATCAGCCGAGTCAAGATTCGGTCATAATGTTTGGAGTCACTGCCTTGTATAATTTGGTCACCGATAAATATACTATTGAATTTTGATGGCATGAAAAGTTTTAACTTAGACCATTTTCAAGGCACATAAAACACCGGTGGTTCACCGTACAGCTGATAAAACGGTATGGGACCGTCGGATTTCGACGGTCCGACACTGTTAATCCGACAGTATTTTCTAACAGTGTACCCGCTCCATTTATTACCACATGGGAGAATATGTTTATCCAAAAACACGTCGTCTGTATAAAATCGTCGAATTCCGAGACGAAGGGTTGTTCAGCGCCGATTACATGTACGTAACTGTCTGAAGCCAAATACATGTAATATCATACGGCCGCGAGGTTACTATCTTGCTTAAAAAGGACATAAACGCATTCATCGTATATATAGGAGTGGCTGGTTGATGTTTGGCGAACAGAGCGTGCTTTTGAAAATTTATTCATGAGAACGCGAACTGCCAACATGCCGCTTTACTGAAAGGTCACTGAAACCTACTATCCAAGTGGTGTGGCCTTTACAGCTTATCATTTGTTGAATTTATTATCTAACATTTCCCTCAATAAATATGGCTCCGTCTTCACTTCTATTTAACTGTCGTCTGTGTTACCATCTTAACATCCCTCCTAATGAATAATATACCATTCCAATGTACACTTAACTGACTGGGAGAATACATTTAGTATTAGTACAGGGTCAAAATGCACGATACACCGTATATAACTATATATGTATTATTTGTACTTGTACCCGGACTTCATATGCCACAGAAAGACTTGCTTAAAGGGGGTCAATCTCCTTTTATACTCAACAGAATATATGTAACAAATGAATGAATTCGAACCATCGATTAGTGCAAAATATACTGGTATGCTCTATGAGCCATGCAAAATACATGGTAATTATAATGAAAATGAGTTTATGACTCGAGTCAAATGTGCTTCTAAAACAGTTTTAATCAACATGGTCAATCAAAATGGCTATTCTTGTCGTTTAACATATTTTAAAATATATATGTTTGGAAAACACTACTTTTTTCTCAGATAGTTTATAATAGCCAAACGTCACGACAATCAAAACATTAGAATCAATAACCAACATCATATTACACCACCAACATCGTATGCATTCACCGGGCCCACCAGTATCATAGAAAATTAGCAGGCCCACTTTACCTGGCGTGTTCTTGTATTATATTCAAACCAGCCGTATGCGCTTCACACAAACAATTGTCACATACAGGCTACAGAAACAAACTAAACAGACTTACCGCTGGGTATCATCGATTTGAATACCGAATTATAGAGGTCGAATTCCACTTTGTTGTTAAACGTGTTAACCATATGTAAACTATGCATATCTTCCATGATTCTCGAAATGTTGTTGCCGCCATTGTATATGAATTTGTGTTTTTTAGAGGGATCATACGTTCCGAACACGTAATCTGAAAGAGATAAAACGCAATTATTAAAAACCATTGTTATCCTTCATCCAATTGTCGTCTCTTCTGATTTGCTGACGGTAGGTCACATGGCGGGCCGGAAATCACTTGTTATCACCCCCCCCCCCAGGGAAACATTTCGGCAGCAACATTGCTGACCGCTCAGCGATTACCAGTAAACATAGAACTACGAAGAACTCAAGGTGCAGATTGCCTCACAGCTCTCTAATAATTTCCGAAAACACTCTTTTTATAACTCCCACAGTTTCGTAACAACCGCGAACTGTGGTGTTTGCTAATTTGCATAATTCGCAATTAAAGCACGCTATGTATAAATGGAGGTATCACGGACATAAACCCGTTATAAGGTGTAATTTCCTATTGGACATTTTTATATCAATACTAAATACCGTGGAACAAATACATGTAGATAAACCTTATTATGCAGTTTGTGGAGCTCCGTGGTCTAGACTTTAGCGTGTCGGACTTGTATTCGCTGTAAACACATCGATATGGGTTCGCGGCGCGCCGCCGGTCATTGAGTCTCCACACACAGCAGTGTCTTCACTGTGTACATACGACACCGGCAGTTAGCATCCCGAGTGTTTTTTCGCTACACTGGGTGCAGATATCAGGCTTTTTCTCGTTGACTTTGACACTTTCCAAATACGAACCTCCGCATGTGCATGGCATATATGTTGTAGTTAATGGTAGTTATAGTCACTTTGACATTAAATGAAAGATTTACTCATCAATTGACAATTTAGGCGAATGCTCGCACGAAAAGTCATCACCTAATTTTGTTTAAAAATGAGAAAAAATAGAATAGTGCATAAATCTAACAAACAAATGGGTATAATATACATATAATGATTTGATCTGCGTTATATATAATGTATCTGGTACCAATAAGGCAGGTTTCTTGGCAAAAAAATCCGATTAAAAAAAGCCAGGTGTACGGCAGTATGCCAATGTAGCCAGTGGACAAGTGTACTGCAGTATGCGAGTTCGGTGTACGGCATCATGCTTGAAAGACACAAATCTAGACCTTTCGCACTGATTTGGGTATGTACATGCGTATTGAACTTCTCACTTAAGCGAGTGATGTGGATATTGAACATATTTGAGCAAAAGATTGCTCTATTTGCACGACACATAAATCATTAATTTTCCCATGATTAATAATACTTTGTGGCAGACATGGTGTGAATGCATTGGCATGCGACTGGTTATTAGATGATTTTACCACTGTCGAGTCTCACAGAAAGACGTGTCTGACTCCAGAATGTGAAAGAAATTATATAATTAATATATACTGTGCGTGTTTGGTGGGGTTGTGGGATTGCAATGCACGGCTGCATGCATGTATAACATGCTACACGGTTTATTGTTTGAATAGATATGTATACCAGTACACACATTCATGCTAAGTGTGGTTTATGTAAGTTTGTGTGCTCTCCATATTTCAGTTATATTAAAGGTACTCAATCCGATCAGACGCTCCTAATTTACTATTACATTGGCTTCGGGGTAAAAATACTATTTGATTCGAGTCCAGGAATCCACCCACAAACGTTCCGAGTGATCAGATATCAATATTTGAAGTTTACGATTTCTATTGTTTGTGGAACGGAACTTGCCGGTGAAACGGACGGTCTTGCAGAAGGATAACTCTAAATCAAGTGGTCAGTATTAAATAGAAATTCAGAATCGTATGATCGGATTTAGTACCTTTAATGTTTATATCTTGTGTTGCCTACGCAATACGCACACGCGTAACTGACCGTACCGTAGTTCGTGTTCATGCTTTCCAAGTGCGACTGAGATATCATACATTTGAGAGGCCCCGTGACTCCGACATAAATTTTCTATTCATGTTATAGCAAATAAAAAGCATGCGAGTTAAGTGACGGTCAGCTTGCTTTGTGTGCGTCACACGTTTATCGCTGTATATATGTACGCAATCGTCGTCATACAGTAGTCATGTCATCGTCGGACGAATCGGTGGATGTTGCTCCCAAGCGGACAACAGAGTACACATGTTCGGAATGTACGTATAGCACAACCAAACTATATAATCTGAGAAGACATGTCAAAAAACGTAGACCACCAGTTGCAGCAGATAATCCGGATCAAGAACAAGAAAGCTCCCACTTGTGTGATTATTGTGGCAAATATTTCAGCAGGCTTTGTGCGCTAAAGCTGCATGAAAATTCGCAACATACAAAGCAGTTTGAACACACATGTAACGTATGTGGTAAGGGGTTCTGCCAACCGTCCAAGTTACGTTACCACAAAGCATCGCATGCTGGAATCGCCATCGACCAGTGTAAACGATGTAAGAAAAACTTCAAGGCACCTGGGTCTTTGAATAGGCACAATAAAACATGCCATGCAGATGCAGATGCGCCAGAATACTCTTGTGATGTTTGTTCGAGGACATTTTCAACAAAATTCGATATGGAAGATCACAAGAAGGGGATGCACAAACTCCCACGATACCAGTGCAGGAGGTGTCAGAAATGTTACAGGTGGCGATCAAGTTTGAATAAGCACGAATCGCTATGTAAAACTGATGCACAAATACAGTTGATCCATTTGATAGTATTTATATTCTTTTTATCTCTCAATTGATAGTCACGAGTATAATCATGTACGGGGTTGACCGTATTGGGATTGACTGACAGAAAGACTGTCTCTTATATCAACACATATCCAGGAAAGTTGAGTTGTTTATTTCATTTTTGGTGTTCAATCTTGATATTTTTTACCCCACTCCCTTGAACACCAATATTTCAAACCAAGAGAAACGCTCGATATTGATTCTTTTCCAACCATAGTCTAAATGTGGGTTAGTCTGAATATTTCGACAAATATAGGTACCTGTGCCTCCAGTTTTCGAAATATTCCAACTAAACCAACTTACACTGTTGTTGGAAAACAAAATCAGTAGTCATTTTCAGTTTGTTGTCTTAAAGGTACTCAGTCCGATCAGATTAACAATAATAACATTGATTTTAGAGTTATCCATCTTACACCCACAATCTGTCCGTTTTTATCACGTGGTTCTGCTAACTTGTGGGACAGATCGCCAATAATTAACAAACTTCAAAAATCGGTAATACGTCGACCCTGCTCACGACAAAGATCAGGAATGATGGGAAACGACAGTATGGTGGTTGTTTGTTGGGACTTTTTTTTTACTTCGATGTTTTTATTTTTATGTTTCTGTGTTGCGTGTCCGACAGCTTCGCCAAATGTATTTGCCTCGATATCGCAGTTACAGCATTTAAACATCGTTGGATATCTTTAGGGCTGAAATGAGAAACATTGAGGCGTTTACTCGTTGTGAATACCCCATAAGAGACAATGATTGTGTCAATACGCGCCCATATTGTGTGTATCACAACTGTTAGGACATACTGCAGTACACTTGGTAATTGACCAAACTCGCATACTGCATTACACTTCCCAGCATACTGCCGTACACCAACATGCTAGAAAAAACTCGATTGTTTGTGACAAGTATCGCCAAAGTGGCAACATGTTATATACGCATAGAACCGTTAGAGCAGTGGGAAAACATGCCACGTGCAAATCATGCGTGAATATTAGTTATTATATGTGAACATACACAGTGAACTGGAAGAGCGCGTTATTTACATGTGAGTTTTCATACATTCGCTTTCTTTTTCTCGACAACATCAAACCGTCTGATAAAACGAGTCTGCTGTATGTGATTGGAAATATATATGCCATTGAAAATACCATCTCATAACATTTTTATAGTACTGTGAGAATAATTAGAAGCCAAAACACTTACCCTGGTGCATATTTTTTGTCGTCGATTCCACTTTTTCCGATTCCACTTCCGGTTATCGAATGTACACAGTGGTCTTGGCCGCTTGAGCTACGTGCAATTGTCGGATTGCTCGCTGTTTCAAAACCCGCGCCAAGTTGTGACCCTTGAGCAAGGTCGCTCGTACTGTGTCGGCTTCGCATCACCCATGCGTTAAACGAGTACCAGTCAGCTTGTCATACTGATGAGTATCAGAGCATGTTCTGATCAAACTAGAGCAGCGCCTGCAATGGCTGCAGTCGGTCCAATGGTTGGATTGTAGAAATGACTGAGGTAATATTGTACCAAGCGTGTTAGAGCAAGTATTTGGTTAATCGCTATATAAAACTGATCATTATTATACTTCCATGGTGTAACCAAGGAAGTATATTGTTTTTCTACTGGGGTCGTTTTCCGTTTATTTGGAAATACTCAGAAACTAATTGCAGTAGGAAAGCGAAATCTCTAGCGAATGTAGGCATCGGAGGTCTACTAAATATAATGCTATCCGGAATTCGGCGCAATGTTTTTTGACGGAGTTATGGCCCTTTTTCGATTATTTTTCATTATTATTATTATTATACTTAACCATTTTTCGGCGCCTTATTCTCCGAAAGTATGAGGAGTACAGAAGTAATATTTGGTATGTGTATGTTGGGGGTAATGAGATCTAACTAATTGTCGTATAGCGAATATTGTCGGCGTTTACCCAGCTGAGTTATCTCCCTTTATATGAAAAAATGTCACTTTACTATCTCGGAAATTATAAGGAGCAGAGCATCGAAAATTGGACCGTATGCACACCTCGATATGCCCTACTGCCCACGGGCATCAAAACTTGTGTCCGCGCTTTCCCTGCGGAGTTACCGCCCATAAATAGGCAAACCTCTATTTGATTTACTAGGCTGTACTCTCGTATCATTCCAGATAACTGCATTTGGATTTCACAGTCGTTTGACCGTTGTCAGTTTAGTTTGAGAAAGAAAATTGGACAGGGTCGGTCATATATTTTGACGCTGGGGTGGGGGCAAAATTGTGGAAATTTGTTTTTGGATTGACATTCATCTATTTAAGTATGTGTATTTCCTGAACGAACACGAACCGGTACCGGAAAGGATTTTTGAAATTCGAGAAGAAATGCAAGAGTTACGGTCCCTCGAAGTTTGCAATTTGGGCCCATGTGCTTGTGAACACATCTCCTCCGAAGATGTCGAACTTAGGATGTAATCTGATATCCCAGTGCGGACGGTCTGAAGAGAGCACGCGGTGTGCCAAATTTTGCCTGTGTCGGTTCAATGTTGTGGATCAGGGGAGGGGCGATCCGGGGTACCAATTTTTTATTCTTCTCCGAATCAGATGAAACTTGGAATATAACATCTACACCGCCAATCAATCTAGAAACTGAAAGAATTTCGAAAATCCATTGAAAAATGGCGGAGTTGCGGGCCTTCAAATTATGCAAATTTGGGCCCATGTGCTTGTGAACATATCTCCTCCGAAGATGTCGAACTTAGGATGTCATTTGATATCCCAGTGCATGCGGTCTGAAGAGAGCACGCGGTGTGCCAAATTTTGCCAGTGTCGGTTCAGTGTTGTGGATCAGGGGAGGGCCGGTCCGGGGTACCATTTTTTTTATTCTTTTCCGAATCAGATGAAACTTGGAATATAACATCTACCATACACGATGATCACAAAACTGAAGACAGATCGTAAATCCGTTAAAAAATGGCCGAGATTTGGGGCCTCAAAATTTGAATCTGGACCCATATTCTTTCCAATAACCAAAATGTTATCCGTCTCCGAATCAGACAACATTTATAACAAACAATCTATGTGAGGAGCTGATCACATTACTGAAAACAATTTTTAAATCCATTGAAAAATAACTGAGTTACGGGCCCTCAAACTTCGCATTTTGGGCCGGATTTGATAATTTCCCAATGACGTTACCCAATTTCGAGGTAGGGCTGGGGTCACTTACAAACACATAAGATAAACACTCACATGATAAGAACAACATATAATCAACATACTTCGTATTTCCGTCCCAAAAATGCGATTCTTTCAGATCATGATTTTCCCTTTTATTATACTTCCATGGTGTAACCAAGGAAGTATATTGTTTTTCTACTGGGGTCGTTTTCCGTTTATTTGGAAATACTCAGAAACTAATTGCAGTAGGAACGCGAAATCTCTAGCGAATGTAGGTATCGGATGTCTACTAAATATAATGGTATCCGGAATTCGGCGCAATGTTTTTTGACGGAGTTATGGCCCTTTTTCGATTATTTTTCATTATTATTATTATTATACTTAACCATTTTTCGGCGCCTTATTCTCCGAAAGTATGAGGAGTACAGAAGTAATATTTGGTTTGTATGTTGGGGGTAATGAGATCTAACTAATTGTCGTATAGCGAATATTGTCGGCGTTTACCCAGCTGAGTTATCTCCCTTTATATAAA
The DNA here is from genome assembly GCA_032622095.1 of Siphonodentalium dalli. Lineage (NCBI taxonomy): Eukaryota > Metazoa > Mollusca > Scaphopoda > Gadilida > Siphonodentaliidae > Siphonodentalium > Siphonodentalium dalli. Next base: position 70,278,093 of record CP136063.1, read on the forward strand.
AAAATGTCACTTTACTATCTCGGAAATTATAAGGAGCAGAGCATCGAAAATTGGACCGTATGCACACCTCGATATGCCCTACTGCCCACGGGCATCAAAACTTGTGTCCGCGCTTTCCCTGCGGAGTTACCTCCCATAAATAGGCAAACCTCTATTTGATTTACTAGGCTGTACTCTCGTATCATTCCAGATAACTGCATTTGGATTTCACAGTCGTTTGACCGTTGTCAGTTTAGTTTGAGAAAGAAAATTGGACAGGGTCGGTCATATATTTTGACGCTGGGGTGCGGGCAAAATTGTGGAAATTTGTTTTTGGATTGACATTCATCTATTTAAGTATGTGTATTCCCTGAACGAACACGAACCGGTACCGGAAAGGATTTTTGAAATTCGAGAAGAAATGCAAGAGTTACGGTCCCTCAAAGTTTGCAATTTGGGCCCATGTGCTTGTGAACACATCTCCTCCGAAGATGTCGAACTTAGGATGTAATCTGATATCCCAGTGCGGACGGTCTGAAGAGAGCACGCGGTGTGCCAAATTTTGCCTGTGTCGGTTCAATGTTGTGGATCAGGGGAGGGGCGATCCGGGGTACCAATTTTTTATTCTTCTCCGAATCAGATGAAACTTGGAATATAACATCTACACCACCAATCAATCTAGAAACTGAAAGAATTTCGAAAATCCATTGAAAAATGGCGGAGTTGCGGGCCTTCAAATTATGCAAATTTGGGCCCATGTGCTTGTGAACATATCTCCTCCGAAGATGTCGAACTTAGGATGTCATTTGATATCCCAGTGCATGCGGTCTGAAGAGAGCACGCGGTGTGCCAAATTTTGCCAGTGTCGGTTCAGTGTTGTGGATCAGGGGAGGGCCGGTCCGGGGTACCATTTTTTTATTCTTTTCCGAATCAGATGAAACTTGGAATATAACATCTACCATACACGATGATCACAAAACTGAAGACAGATCGTAAATCCGTTAAAAAATGGCCGAGATTTGGGGCCTCAAAATTTGAATCTGGACCCATATTCTTTCCAATAATTTGCGAACGGCATCGCGCGATATGTGCGAATCGATCGATATTCCATAATTAGAAACATGAGGAGGCAATAAGTGCTTACTGATGGATACCACATGGTCAACAGACATAAACCCCAAACCATTAAACAATTGGACAAAGTTGCACATTTGCCTGACCTAGCTGGCGATGGCCGTATACGATATGATACCGACGTCAGTTGTCCAAGCTATGAATGAACTCTCAGTCGTCGTTAGGGTCTATTCTCATTGCACACGCGCGTGCGATTAATCGCAGCGTTTTTTAAGGTGCGTGTTAACATAACACAGAGCGATTCGTGATCAATTACCTTCCTCAAACAACCACGTCCTATTCGTGACCAATCATCTTATGCAATCAACCTCGTCATCGAGATAGCCGTTACAGAGAATGGCATGGTTCACTCGGTCACATATACTATCCGGGTACAGTCATTCTCATAACTGATGGGCGATAAAATAATAAATGAAGTACGGAAAGGAAATGGCTTGGAAAGAAGTTTCCAACGTATCGCTAGCATCAGTGGTGATTTTTGTTGAATTCAGTCTCGCGCAACACTGTACCCAAGATTGTGAATATATAGATTGATAGTAATGTGCCGTTTAGCATGTGCGATCACTGATGATAAGCCGCCAATGGCGATCAAATTGAAATCAATCGCTCATGCATGCGAACAGCGTCCTGGCGACAGAATTCGACCTGAAACGTTGCGTGTGTGACTCTTAAGGTCGAATTCTGAGTCCCATCACTTATTCTATTTGAATGGTGGTTCGTCAATTATAGTACCGCGTTGTCGCTGTTGCCAGCGGCTATACATATGAGCACTCGATGATGGGGGAGGGGGTCTGGAAAAAAAACGTTCATACACAGGGTTGAACATAAAAATCCCTCCCAACCATGGGTCTACCATCCTCCCTACATGCAAATCTATTTGTTTTTCTCCACAAATTGGGGTCTCATCCCCTCTTTCTCCATAATTTTTACTGGATATCATATGTTTGAGTACAAATGTTTTAAATGAGCTTTATTCAGAAAGACGATTTTTGTCAGACCTACGGTAGCTAACTATAAGGTAAAATGTTGAAAGATCTAATTCAACCACTTGAATCGTACACTTTTGATAATCTTGAGTGATAATAACAAATATATACATAAAACTCCTGTAATCTGGGTTGCGATCGTACTTTTTAGTGTTATATACGTTTCAAGCTGGAATAAAATATGCATATTTATGCCCAACTACATGGAATTGAACCCTCTATTTCTAATTATAATTAGCTAGATATAATTGTGTCCTCAAAACTTATGTCATTTTGATGGCATGGCTCGTTATACTCAACTTATACCTGAGTAAATCTAACTGAGGAAAATTAAAGTTAATGTGTCAGCATATATAGGCCTGTATGTGGTCACCCAACAACCGAAAGTACGTTATCATCCCCCAACCTACCCTAGACCTGTGTATATATTGGGGGAACTCTTAGCAGTGGGAGGAAGGAATGCCATCGAACACACATATAGAGCCGCTCGACCTTAAAAAACGCTGCGATTAATCGCACGCGCGTGTGCAATTAGAATAGACCCTTAATTAGTGTGAATAACTGACGCGAGTTTATACAAGCGGGAGAAAACGGAAATATAATTTTCAATGATTGAAGATATTGAATAAATTGGGAATTATTTCTGCACGGAGAGAGCTAATGCATTGCACTGTCAGGGAAGGTAGTTCAGATATACGAAGTAGGAACGGTAACTATCTCTCGGTGCATATGTCATATGTCATTGCATGATGGGATATCGTCCTTTGGGTATGACATCTTGACGCGGTGGAAGCTTGCCTCAATTTTCTTTGTATATTCGTGATAATTTGGCTTGACGGAGAGATCTTGTGAATCTGGTTTTATTCCCAATATGAGCCAAGCTGACATTAATAACAAACTTTGCCTATCTTGAAAAAATAAATTATACGAAAAAGATAATACCAAAAATTACTAGAGAAGATGGAAATGAATCATCAGAGCTAAATGAAATATTAAAAGAGCAAAAACAATTCTACGAAAATCTATATGCAAAGGACAGTAACCTGAATGAGGAATCTTCAGAATGTTTAGATCCTCAAAATGTATTTAGTACACACAAATCTTTGGAAGAAACTGACAATTGTGAAGGACAAATTACAGTACAGGAACTTTTAAGAGCCATAAAAGGAATAAAAAATAAAAAATCACCAGGCCTTGATGGTTATATAGCTGAGTTTTATATATTCTTTTGGCATGATAAAGCACACTATTTGCTAAACGCCATCAACTACTCCTTCAAGAAAGGAAAGGTGACAATTACACAATGCCAAGGTCTAATAAAACGTCTTCCCAAACCAGGAAAACATAAAGCATTTATAAAAAATATACGCCCAATTACACTACTCAACACTGATTACAAATTAGCGGCTAGTGTGATAGCTAATAGATTGACAACTCCAGTTAGTACCATCATTGGCGACACAGACAAATGTTTCCTTAAAGGTCGATTTATAGGCGAATGCACTCGTCTTACATATGACTTAATCCTAGAATGCGAAAAACAGAACATCCCTGGACTAATGTTACTGCTTGTTGTAAATTGCCATATGCTTTCTGAAACCATCTCATCCACAAGAGATTCGTATTTCCGGATAATACTACCATTTAACGACACCATCAGTTAACATTGAGAGCATATTATTTATTTAAGACTTCAAGTGGGATAGCGGGGTCCTCAAAACATAGAAAATTCGCCTTCTGTGTTTGCCAGCCGCTTTTTGTAAAGTGCCCCAGGATTTCGGGAGAACCAAACGACCCATATCAATTGATAATTCCGTGATAGCACTACCTTCTGTTCACACACTCTGAAGCTAAATATGAGAACATATAACTTCAGTTCATGCTGTGTTTATTAAATGAATTTTAGGGGCCCCCAAACAGTGAGTATTCGCCTGTCTCATTTGCCAACCGCTTTTTGTAAAGTGACCCAAAGATTCAACAACCAACCCATCCATAAAATATGTAAATTTCTTGATAGCGCGACCATTTCGCTACACACTCAGTTAATATTGGGAGCATATCCTGTCAGTCCATGGTGTGTTCAAGACTTCAAATGGAGTAGTGTGGCCTCAAAGCAAAGAAAATTCAAATTTCGTATTTCCCAACCGTCTTTTGTAAAGTGCCCTAGGATTTCGGGAACCAAACCACCCATACATATTGTATATGATCCATGATAGCACCACCTATCATTCACACACTAAGTTAATATTGAGAGTATGTATAGCTTCTGTTCAGTGTGTGGTCAAAAGTTCAAATGGGATTTTTGGCACACACAACAGTGAGAATTCGCCTTTCTGGATTGCTAACCACTTTTTGTAAAGTGTCCCAGACATTCGAAACTAACCCACCCATCAAAGCTGTGTATTTACTGAATTACCTACCAATTGTCGACATCCCCAGTTAATATTGAGAGCATGTCCGTTCATATCGTGGTGTGTTTGAACCTTAAATGGGGTAGGTTGCTCAAAGAGAATTAAACTTTCGTATCTGCCAGCCGCCTTGTGCAAAGTTCCATAGGATTTTGGGAACCAAACTACCCATATAAATTGTATGTTCCGTACAACACTACCTTTCGTTCACACTGTAAATTACACTTCAAGTCTTCAAATGTGTAGGGGGGGGGGGGGTCATCAAAACATAGCAAAATCGTCTTTCTTATTTATCAGCCGCTTTGTGTAAAGCGACACAGACACAAGTCACCCATACAAATGATTTAGTATCTGATAGCGCTACCTTTCAGTTACACTCTATGTTACACTCTATAGAGAGCATATATCTTCAATTCGTGTTGTGTTCAAGAGAGTAAATCGGGTAGTGTGTTCACGAAAAATAAAAAAATCGCCTTTCATATTTGCCACTCAGTCGTGTTTTGTAAAGTGCCACACTATAAACATTGTGTATTGCCCTATATAACTATAAGTTCGTGGAGTGTTCAAGACTTCTAAGAGTGTAGGGGGACCTAAAACATAGAACATATTTGAATTAACGCTTGCCACCATTGCCAGACTAGTTTATGAGATATAAAATACAATAGCCATTGTTTCTATATTTTGGTAGATTTAGAGCGACTTTAAAGGTGGATTATCTCTTTGTAAACATGTTTTATATAGCTACCGGGGTATAAAATATTAGATATGAATCGAAGACTCCTGTCCGGAAATGCTTCTTTCGATTAACATTGATTTTATTTCGATTATTTCTGGTCTAAAAAAGTGTGATTGTTTAGCTAACGAACAATATTGGTTGATGTTAACAGAGACCAGAAATTTTATTGTGTAAATTTGTCACAAATAAACTTTAATTATACTAATTATCGCTTATAACTATGGAATAAAACAATACAGCCAATCAATATGGGACATTTGACATTCGGTACGTAGCCATAGTAACAGCCTAATGCTCTATATCGCTATATGATATCACCCGAATGGTCTGTTCTAAAAATAGATAAATAAAGGGTCCCAATAAAATATTCGAAATAAAATCAATATTAATTGATAGAAGCCTTTCCGGACAGGGGTCTTCATTTCATATTTATTATTTTATACCCTAGCAACTATTTCAAATTTGTTATTTAAAGAGATTATCCATCTTTAACAATCACTATGGCAGCAAAACATATTTTATTCTGTATATGTTAGTCTATATTATGTGTCGTTTAGAACATATACTTTAGTTCTACAAAGTCTCCATATATTAATACTAGCAGGTGGACCCGACTTCGTCCGGTCTGTTTCCCCTCTGCTTTTCGGCGAATTGCGCGATTTAACCTTGAATTGTCCATTTTGAAGGTCAAGGTCAAAACACTTCCCGGACAACAGTACCCGTCGAAATACATCCGGTTTTACCCGATTTGACCTCGAATTGATCATTTTGAAGGTCAAGGTCAGGTCGGGGTCACGACTCGACCCGTCCAAAACACACAGTGGACAAAAGTGATCCTACGTATCAAATTTCGTCGAAATCCCATCAAAATTCGCGATTTGACCTTGAATTGACCCGATTTCAAGGTCAAGGTCACGTCGCACGGGCAAACGAATAGGCTTACGACACTCCCCACACGAAAGTATCCCCAGACACTAATTTTGATCGAAATCCCGCGATACTCGGGCGTTCGACCTTGAAATGACCCGATTTCAAGGTCAATGTCACGTCGCACGGGAAAAATAACAGGCCCATGCCACTCCACGGCCGAAAGTACTCCCACATACCAAGTTTCATCGAAATCGGTTCGGTCGTTTTCGAGTTCATCGCGAACAGACAGACAGACACACAAACACACACAGATCTTCCAAAATATATAATAGACTAGCAGGTGGATCCGACTTCGTCCGGGCTGTTTCCCCTCTGATTTTCGGCGAATTGCGCGATTTGACCTTGAATTGTCCATTTTGAAGGTCAAGGTGAGGTGGGGTCACGATTTGACCTGTCCAAAACACTGCCCGGACAAAAGTACCCGACAAAAGTACCCGTCGAAATCCACCCGGTTTTACCCGATTTGACCTCGAATTGATCATTTTGAAGGTCAAGGTCAGGTCGGGGTCACGACTCGACCCGTCCAAAACACCCAGTGGACAAAAGTAACCCACGTATCAAATTTCGTCGAAATCCCATCAAAATTCGTGATTTGACCTTGAATTGACCCGATTTCAAGGTCAAGGTCACGTCGCACGGGCAAACGAATAGGCTTACGACACTTCCCATACGAAAGTATCCCCATACACTAATGTTCATCGAAATCCCGTGATACTCGGGCGTTCGACCTCGAAATGACCCGATTTCAAGGTCACGGTCACGTCGCACGGGCAAATTAACAGGCCCATGCCAGTCCACGGCCGAAAATACCCCCACATACCAAGTTTCATCGAAATCGGCTCGGCCGTTTTCGAGTCCATCGCGAACAGACAGACAGACAGACACACACACATATCTCCCAAAATATATAATAGATAAAATTGCATGCATGTTTTATAAGCAACATGTGTTGTTGTTGTTGTTGTTGTTGTTGTAACTGGGGTCTTGGAAGAATGAGGATCATTATCATAAATGTGTATGTTTTCAACTAAATGTTTTTTTTTTCAACTAACACGCATTCGGGGAGCGGTAGTTAAATCTAATATCTGGCAAACCGTTCACAATTTCTGTCGAATTATTTCTAAATGTGATGTCCAGGTAACTACTGAGCCATGTGAATTATATAGTTGGTCAAATGTTGTTTATAAAAATATTTTATTACTATAAAATCGATGTTAATGCATGCGGAATTGCCTTTTTAAACCTAAAGACATCTGTAATAAATTAAACGATATCTCTGGGCAAAACTTTCAGTACAAGAATCAAATTGGGTCCCATTAAGATCAATTAGAAAAATGTTTGTAAAGTCGTTATCAAAAATATGTATTTTTTTCGACAAAAAACGTGTATGGGGAGGGGTAGGTAAAATCCAGAATCTCGCAAACCATTTTGGAAACAAATCGGGGCAACTGATTTTGTTGCTGATGTTTTAAGCAATGGCTTCCACATTCCGTTCAATCAAAAGCCACCGCATGTGTATTTTCGCAACAGCCGTTCAGCTTTTGATGAGAAAGAATTTGTTGAGTGGGAGATTACTGATCTCTTGCGAAAACGACTAGTTGTTGAATGTCACGAGCAACCGTTTGTAGTTAATACGCTTTCGATCGCCACTCCGGCAGGCGAAAAGAAACATCTTATTCGGACATGAGCTCACAATGGGTAAACTGTACAAACATAATCGGAAGTCGCTTTCGCCAAGACGAAACATTCTATTTTTAGAACATAAATTCTACAGAATGATCAACACCATAAAAACAAGTTTTCAGACCGGATAGACGGTTTCCATACAGCTGTAAACGTAAGTATAAATTGTACAGACACATTTGCCGATCGCAAGCGGGCTCCGTTTGAGTGAAGAACTCTTTGTTGTAGATAAAAACGGCCTTTGATCACGTCAATAAATAGTTTTCTCGCAAAAATTCCCTATTCAAATGTCATTTTAACACATATACAGCATCTGTCGGAAATCTCACTATATTACGATGGAAAGACCGTTATGTGTGCAGCATATATTGACATCACCGTGGCTAGGGAGTACTCACAATCTGAAAGTAGAGACTGTTTATTTGGACGCTCCACTCGTTAGTCTCTGTACGCCTAGTTGTGTACGACGACAATCACCAGTTGCGACTTTGTACGGGAATCGTACAGTAATGATATGGTCCTTTCGAAAGCTTTAAACATAACTATGTTTTCGTAATGTCACGCCATTGAACTTATAGAGTCTGCCTGCACCAAACATTTTAGCGACTTTTGTTCGACTCCGCAAGTAACAAAACTATATTGGGATATTGTGTTTACGTGGAAATTTAATTATAAAACAACAGGTCGTATGTGCATCATAGCCTTATATTTGAGGTGATGTGACGAAGGGGTCGTGACTTTGAGTGCCTCGTTGGGTAACACTACATGGATATCGACTGGCCAGTCCAGAAAACTCCAACAAGTGCTAGTTTCGAGTTCCACCGCATGGGTTGGAATTTTCCGGCAGAGACTTAGATACACGATTGGAGAGAATTATTCCCCAACCCACCCTGCCCATTGGTAGTTCGATTTAGATTCATATTGAAAACCCAAAACAACGGTGGGTAGATAGCGCTCGCACATCACAATGTCCCTATATACAGGACTATTTATATATGCCAACATTTTAGACACAGAGACTCCAATAAAATCACATATGACCGCATAAGTAAACTTGACTAAGATATGTGTGGATAAGTCACACTGTGTCACAATTGGTACGACAATATTGCAATTGTCAATGTTCGTTAACCGAAGAAACAACGATAGACCGTATTGTATGGTACACTGTGCCTAAATTTGTCTTCTGATCATAATATCGATCTGAAAAAGAGTGTTATGTACGGACGTTCTCCGTTAAGAGAGATGTCGATTTTGGTTGTACATGCATATTTCAGCTTCCTATCGCTTAAATCACTTCACTGATAACGAACATTCAAGCCTTGAGGTTTTGTTTTTTCATTCTACATTATTATGTTATGCTTACTTAATTTTATTTTAAATGCGTTAGTACTTATATTGAAAAGTTTCATCTCTTGAGTCGCCGGAAAACTTGAGAAGTAATATGCATGATATGTATACATGTAGAGCAGCAGTCTTCAATTGCGTAGCTTTCTTTGCGATGAACTGCATCATGTAATTTAATAGTAATGTCATACATATTAACATAGATCTCAAACATACTTAAAGATTTCAGCATGGTATCTGTTTAATAAGACAACATTTTGTCGAGAAATCGGAAAACGGATGTGGAACGGAGCAGTGCCTTCGCCGTGAGATTGAAGGAAAATAATGACCATCGGGAAGCGGAACACTTATAATAACTCATGATTTCGTCTTTGCACACAAATTCCATCATCAACAATTGACGTACATATTTTTGACAACTAGTGATCAGCAACCTAGTGGGTGTCCAAACAAACAGTCTCTAATTTCAGATTGTGAATACACCCGAGCCAAGGTAATTGCCAACATAACGGCCTTTCCGTTGAGATATAGTGAGATTTCCGACAGATGCTGTATATGTGTTAAAATTACACTGGAATAGGGAATTTTTGCGAAAAAATAATTGTTTGAAGTGACCAAAGGCCATTTTTATCTACAACAAAAAGTCCTTCACTCAAACGGAGCTCTCTTGCGATCGGCAAATGTGTCTGTACAATTTATATTTTTACGTTTACAGCTGTGTGGAAACCGTCTATCCGGTCTGAAAACTGTTTTATATGGTGTTGTTTTGATCCTTCTGTAGTATGTTTGTTCTAAAAATAGATGTTTTCGTCTTGGCGAAAGTGATTTCCGATTATATGTTTGTACGGTTTATCCACTGTGAAGCTTTGTGAATCAATTTGTGGACAGGTATTCAGTCAGATATGACGATTGGAAGACTGCGTTGGAATATTTTGCAAAAGACGATTTTCTTGTTGTTTATGATGTACATTCTGCCTACATCATATACATCTGAGGGAAAGTCATGTTGGATATTGTGGTTTTTCGTGGGATGATCTCGGAGGTGTGAAACATTATTTTACGTATACGGTTTTACCGTCTGGATGTTCTTCGGCTTCATATGTATACACTAAAGTAAAAAGAGCTTTAATTTCTAAGTGGTTTCAGGATCATAATGTTTTTGACGACGGTTTGATTGTTATGAATAAATAAGCAGTGGATTTGTTCCAAAAAAAAACAAAAAAACGAAAAATCTCAATGGGCGCCATCTCAAGTATTGGGTATCTTGCTTTTCATTTTAATTTTGTGAGAATGGAGTTGTCTATTCCTCATCGGAAAATTGAAAAACTAAAAGAATGTATATCAGATGTATTATCATTTAACGGTGCTTGTCGTGTGCGGAAATTAGCACAAGTTGTTCAATTTGTGTCGATGAAACATGTAATTTGCAAATTTGTGCAATGGATGACCAGATTTTATTTCTATAGATACAGCCAAGGCACCGTGATGGAATTCAGTTATATGTTTATCGATAGATTCGGTTCATCAGTTGAAATTTTGGACACAGAATATCATAAATACAGTATACGGAAAATTGGCCATACATTGTAATTTGTATACCTGATTGCGATAAAATGTTAAGTAACATACATGTACAAGCGATAAGTGTAATGTAGCCATGTGTGCTAAAGTGTGTGACCGATGTGTATAGACACGGTGTGTGCAGGAGGGATCAGGTCTTATCTGTAGAATATTTTCAAAGACACGTCGCATCGCCAGAGTATTATAAGGCTCTATCTTCAAGAATAGTTTGTTAAATGCCGACCATGTGTCTAATCATCTGATGTGATCGGTCATTCGTATGATCGTGGTCGCAACATGAGAAAGCTCCGTCCCTGGGTGTTTGGCACTATTGCTTAAGTCTATAGAGAACAGGCCTCGCCAGCAATTTTCCTGTCTCGCAAGGCATAGCGCTTAACAATAGTGCTAAGGTGTGCGGCGGACTTATTCGGAATTAAGGGAATCCTCGCTTACAGGTGTACACATTGTGATCTTGGACCCATAAAATATAGTTGGTTTATAGCTACTAGTCTGTCGTACGTCAACATAAAACTTAAGATGTCGTGAAATGGACTACGACCAATATAAACAAACTAAATGTGGATAAACGGTCCCAATTGTTAAAATAAATATTGTCTCCTGGCATATACATGTACTAGAATTATGTTCCATACCCCAGCTCGCAGAATATACATAATGCCCGAAATACATTGATAGGGTAACTCACCGCCGCACACAATAATGTCGCCATCGACCGGATCGAATGGTTCTTCGATGATGGCTACGTCACAGCTTCCAGACAAGCAATATTTATATTTATATGGGATGGAAAGCCCATGAATTTGAACGTCTTTGTTACATACAGCGGGGCTCCAATCCGTATAAACTGCATCTAAAAATAAATGAGAAAAATTGGTGTGAAATTCAGACTGACATAATGTTCGGGTCATAACTAGTATATGTTGTTGTGGTGTGTGGACGGTAACGTGATGGGTCAATGACTTTGAGCTTATGATCAACCGAATCTAAGCCGTAAATGACATGTCATACGATGGTATGAAAAGACTAAAGAGCGTGCGATTTTTATGAGAGAGTGTTTCAGAGTGACCCACTCAACGCCGAAAGATTGAGTGCCGGTTTTTAGAGAGGCGCTATCCAGTGTAATCAACAGTGGGTCACCTTGACGTTGGGTGTTTTGCTTATTACACACTCTTACATATTGTACCCACAAACAACCACAATCAGTTATATGCTCTGCTGACAGTCAGAGCGAACGGATGATACTCTTTGTTGAATCTGTAATCTTTCTAGAGTAGTGGATTAAATGGTACAAACTGTGTGGGCTGATTACGGGGAATGCATAACACCGTTCGCTTATTATATCATATGGCATCTTTGATTTAGCAAAAATAATGTCACATATTAAAACTACAAAACACAAAAAAAACAAACAAACAAGCAAAAACAAAACAAACGGCGCCCTCAGTCTATTGAGTCCGATAGTTATATTTATGTGCACTCTTTTAATATTAAAGACATTTTATGGACTTTTTCGGGTGCATAAAACTGACAATTTAGTATTCAGGCGCAATGCCAACTGGAGGAATGCAGCATTCTACTAACATCACCGAAATTTTCAAGCAAATAGACCGTAACACTCCATAGAAAACATCGCCTGAACTACGCTCAAATGTAAATATTTACATCTCGATTCGGGACGCAACTACCGGCAATGAACTAACGAAAACGATTTCACCACCGAGAGTCGCTATATTTAATTAATATATACATGTACATGATATGTCATGTCGATTTGGATATACTATTTGTTAAATGTAACTGCTTTTAGTAAGATTATTCTCCGTTTGTATTTGACCACCCTACCGGAGTGTTTCACATCACTTTAATATCATCCGTAGATTTTGAAATTAACCCTGGACATCCGCCATTGACCAGTCAAGAACAGTATCGCCATTTTCCATTACAACGTGCGCAGTATCTATATCTATATTGGCGAATGTCTGACTGTCTGTCTGTCTGTCTGTCTGTGTTCTATAGAAATGCACGGGAGACCATCTAGATAGCGCAAATGGGGCTATCAAGGGTAACGTGTTACGAGGAAGATAATGATGGTGGTAAGAATGTTTTAAAGTGACGCTGTTTTCAGGGGAAGAAAATGAGGAGGGTCAGCATTTTTTTTTGTCGCCCATTTCCACTAAAATAATACATAATAATCTCCAGGGTTTGAGGAATGTATGTCTAGATTGGCAAGGGTACACTCAAGGGGGAGGGGCGCCAATTTGATAAAACGAAATATTTTTGCGCCGATTTCCACCAAATTGAAACACATTCTTCTCTGTGATACAAGAATTCTAATATTGTGATTTAAAGATGCCAAATTGGTGCTGTTTTGGATGAGACATGTGAGGGGTACTAAATTTGATAAACATTTAATTATTCGCCGATTATCACCAAACTTATATATAATCATTTCAATGATATCAGTAGTCCAATGGTGTGTCATAAAATTGTCAAAAGTGGCGTCATTTGAGTCAGTTTGATACCGTACCGGTAGACCTATAGCTATTCAGTGTAAATTTAGTTCACAATTAAGGAACCCTATATATAATTTATAAGTATATTTTGCCGCCCCCACACGTGAATTGAAGGGGGAGGGGCACAGAAATTGATAAAACTATTTTTAGCACCGATTTCCACCAATCGGATACACATTCTTCCCCATGATAATAGAAATTTAATAGTGTGATTTCAAGACGCAACGTTGGTGCATGTCGTTTGGTTGAAATATTGGGGGGGGGGCACTAAATTTGATAAGAATTTAGTGTGTCACCGATTACCACCAAGCTTATACATAATCGTCTCCATGACATGAGCAGTCTAACTAAAGATGTCAAAAGTGGCGCCGCTTGAGTCAGGGATAGAAGGGGAATTTCAACACAATTGACAAAAACGTGTTTAACGCCAATTCCCACAAAATTCATGCACGTTATTTTCCTATGATACGAGAAATCTAATAGCGTGGAATAAAGACGCCATATTTGATTCATATATTTGCGAATGTGTGTGTGTCTGTTCTATATAACTTCACGGGGATCATCTATATGGCACCATAGGGGTTTAACAGGGGTAACATTTTACGAGGAAGATAATAATGTTAACATTTTCTGAATTGAAGCTATTGGCGTCAGGGATAGAAAAGGGGAAGGGTAGAAAACATGATAAAATACTTTTGTCGCCTATTTTCACGAAACATATACGCAATAATTCCCATGATATGACGCCGTTTGAGTGAGAGTGTCTCGCGGGGAGAGGGGCACAACCAATTATACAAAAGGAAGTTAATTTAGTGACGATTTCCACCATTTTGATGCATATTCTTATCTATGATACGAGGAATCTGATCGTGAGACAGACTTAAAGTCGCCGAATTGGTGCCGTTTGGGTTAGAGATGGGGGCACCATATCTAAAAAACATACTTTAGTTTAGTTAATTGCCGATTACCACAAAACTTATACATAATCTTCTCCATGATAACAGTAGTGATGGCCGTGGTTTAAATGTGTAAACAGTGGCACAGATCGAGTTATGAATGGGGAAGAGAGGGGCACCAAATTTAATACAAATATGTTTAGGTAGCAGTACACGATTTCATGGGTTGTAGGGGGTCTGAAATATAGAAAACTAAGTATCTGGGGGCATAACAGCCAGTGTAGACTGTGTTAACTGTGTCATTACTGGTTTGAAGGTTTATTTATTTTACAAAATTGGGAAAGTTCTCAAAAAAGTTAAAAATTTGGATACGCAGCAGGGTTTTCGTATTCAGTGAAGTCCAACTCTGTGTTATTGGTTATAGGAAAATAGCCCGATTTCTTGCCCCTGAATTCTGTCATCTGGGCTAGCAAGTCATTTTTTTTAAATTGATACGATAACTTTTTTCTATTTCAAATATTTCTCAGCTCTAACATAGCTCTATCATGTGGAGGAAGCTTATTTACTGACATTCGCTCTATCATGGTCTGTTTTTGGGTTGAAAATGGCCAATTTGAGTAAAAAAAATGGGTAAAATTGAGCGTTTTGTGTGTGCAAACAAAGGGGCATAACTCAATGACAAATTGTACGAAGAAGCTAAAGTACCGACAAATGATTACACCTAAAATTTCTGTCGAAAATAAAACATGCTCGATGGGACCTATGCCAAAGATAATTGCTCAGCATTGATTTGAAGTGCAGTACCCCCTCCCAGGTTGGCAAAATTGCTGGAAATCGTGTATTGCTACTAACTTAGCGCCGATTTCGACCAACTTAATAAATATTCTTCCAAGTGATACGTGGAATCTAATCGCGTGTTTTACATATGCCACATTGGTACCGTTTGGGTAAAAGATGGGGACACTACATTAGACACGCATTTGTTTAGTCGCCGATTTCCACCAATTTTATACAGTCATCTTCAAACGAGTTGTGTGGCTTAAAGATGTCAAAAGTGGCGCCGCTTGAGCACGGATAGAAGGGGAATTTCAACACAATTGACAAAAATATGTTTAACGCCAATTCCCACCAAATTCATGCACGTCATTCTCCTATGATGAGAGAAATAAAATAGCGTGGGTTAAAGACGCCATATTTGATTCATATATTTGCGAATGTGTGGCTGTCTGTGTTCTATATAAATTCACGGGGATCATCTATATGGCACCATAGGGGTTCTAGCAGGGGTAACTTTTTACGAGGAAGATAATGATGTAAGTTAAACTTTTCTGAATTGAAGCTGTTGGCGTCAGGGATAGAAAATGGGAAGGGTAGAAAATATGATGAAATACTTTCGTCGCCTATTTTCACGAAACATGTACGCAATAATTTTCATGATATGACGCCGTTCGAGTCAAAGTGTCTCACTGAGAGGGGGCACAATCAACTATACAAAAGGAAGTTAATTTAGTGACGATTTCCACCATATTGATGCATATTCTTATCTATGATACGAGGAATCTGATCGTGAGACAGACTTAAAGTCGCCGAATTGGTGCCGTTTGGGTTAGAGATGGGGGCACCATATCTAAAAAAAAAACTTTAGTTTAGTTAATTGCCGATTACCACAAAACTTATACATAATCTCCATGATAACAGGAGTGATGGCCGTGGTTTAAATGTGTAAAAAGTGGCACAAATCGAGTTATGAATGGGGAAGAGAGGGGCACCAAATTTAATACAAATATGTTTAGCACTAATTTCCACAAAATTCATACACTTTCTTCTCCATTGATACGAGGAAACAGATCACGTGGGTTAAAGACGCCACATTGATACGAGGAAACAGACACATAGCTTAAAATAAACAACTTAAAATCTCGCTCTGCGTCGGGCAAATGTAGCTGATATATACCAACGCTTATACAATAATAAACCAGTATATCACCACGAACAGAGGAGCACGTGGGCATTTAAAAAAAACATCTGCATCTTCATGGATCTATCATAACCTCAACTTCTTAATGTAACCCACTAGATGGATTTATACATCTCTATATAAAATCCAATTGTCGTCTTTTATATTT
Organism: Siphonodentalium dalli; assembly: GCA_032622095.1. Taxonomy (NCBI): domain Eukaryota; kingdom Metazoa; phylum Mollusca; class Scaphopoda; order Gadilida; family Siphonodentaliidae; genus Siphonodentalium; species Siphonodentalium dalli. The sequence continues at coordinate 70,294,412 of CP136063.1, forward strand.
CTGCGAACTAATGAGCTTATGATGTCCATGTTTTGATCCCAAATACAAAATATAAAAAAAACAAACAAACAAACTTTAATTCCAATCACATCGACTATTAAAATGACAACGTTTGAAGTACGCGCATTTGTAATTAAATAAATACTTCTTTATTGGTGGGACGATTTAATCGCGATGAACAAAATGACAATCAATCCGACAATGTGAGCCACTATTGCTAATCCATGTACATAGGAATGACGTTTTGTTATCCCATTTGGATATACAATTTATGAGAATACGTGTGACACTTTGAGTACGCGTATTTTCTATTCCCACTAAATGTCCACAGCAGAGGGTTTCATATCAATTTATCCTGGGCAAAGCCGGGTAAGCCTGCTAGTCATACCTTATAAACAAGTATGTTTTGTTTTCGGAAACCCAACTTAATCCATCATACCCATAACACTAGCTATAAATGCGTGGATATATTTCTCCCATTCGTAAAGGTCGTGACTCTAATGGATGTGGCATATACGTAATGTCTGCTGACATCTCATTTTCAATCGGAAACCTGAACTAGAATTCGATTTATTGTGTTTATGGTTTGAAGTCCACTCTAGGAAACCCCGCATTATACTCGGGGTATGCTATAGATCTGATCACTTTTGTGCTACACATTAATGGGAACTACTTGCATCCACATTTACTGACGCAGTTGATATTTCTGAAAATGTAGTCATCACTGGCGATTATAATTTCATTTTTTGGACAGCTCCTTGAGGATTAAACAAATAAGAGATGTATGAAAAATGTCATTTCGGTTCCCACCAGAGTGACAAGCACATCAAGTACTCTCCTCGACCGCATTATTACCCACACAATTAAGTCATAGACGCTGATACTTTAGACCTCGGAGTTTCAGACCATATAGGTGTCTATGCTACAATCTCTTTTGATAATACCTGGGCACCATCATTCGAAAGAAAGGTGTGAAACTACAAATTGGCTAACTTTTCACATGCATATAGATTACTCGAATCAGTCGACTGGAATTAGTAGTATATATGAGGGACCAATACCGTGATGTTACTAAAAGGTAGTTATTGTCAGACTAACTATTTCTATGTTAGTCACTATTCCTAAGCATGTGTTTATAGTCAGGCTAACTAGTTCTATGTTAGTCACTATTTTAAGGCATAGGTTTATAGTCAGGCTAACTGTTTTTAGGTTAGTCAGTATTTCTAAGGTAATACAGTATAGTTACATAATATACATAGGTACAACCCCCTTGATTAACTTCATATACACGTTAGCGAGTAAGCTGTTAGGTGCAATCTGTTAGAGAATGATGTGTTAAATGGTATGATATATTCACAGCTAATAAACCCACAGGTCTAAACACTGGAACTTTTTTAGGAACGTTCTTCTTCTGTAGATTAGTAGTCAACACGATTCAATCTCAAAAACTCGATATTAGATAGTCTTTAGAAATCGAAATGTGGAACCAAAACAGTTTCTCTAATGAACAAAATAGATATACAAACAAATAATTGTACAGTCTTTTTTAACATATGCACAATCTGGTTTTAAATGAGCCCCGTCACATCCATAACATCTAACTCGTTTCTGTCAAAAATTTATCTTGGTTTAAAGTCAGACTAACTGTTTCTAGGCTGTCTTAAAATACTACTTCTAGGCTATGGTTATAGTCAGACAAACTATTTCTAGGTTATTCACTATTTCCAGAGTTGTAAAGTATACTGATTATATCTACAAATATTAATTGGAATGTGCGTATATGTATAAAGAACAGAGTTAGGTCCCCTGTGAATGGTACAGCATAATCTATTGTATTAAGTTCAATATAGATTTTAAACGATTAATATATGTTAGAAATTGATGACAATGATAACATGAAATATACACAGTGAATAAAACCATATATGTAAAAACCACAGGTCTAAACACTGGAACTTTTTAGGAACGTTCTTCTGTAGATTAGTAAGCAACACATTTCAAAAACACCATTTCATAGTGATAAAAATCGAAATGTATAACAATTATTAAAAATATGTGTATGTTATATTTAATGTAGCTATCCCATAGATAATCAATCATGTTAAATAATGATTAATATGTAATTAATAATATATCACATGAACGTATCGATCTAGCTATAAATTGGCAATCTATATTATTTTAGGAAAGAACACTGGAACAATAAGCAACTATATTGTGTTGATTTGAAGGCAACACATTTCAATTCCAACACAAACTCAATATTTTAGAAGGATCAATAACAATCGAAATGTAAAAACTATAACTTCCTTTAATGAAATATTAAATGTTAAACCTTGGTGGCGCGGACTAACTTATAAAATAAATTCTCTTTATTAGCAGCATAACCCGCGCAACCAATGTTTAACTTAAACTATGAGCTTGATGTGGTTTTTTTATGTAGATATTTTTTTTTATGTTTTAATTACTTTATCATTCTTTTACATTTAATATTTAATTAAAGGAAGATATAGTTTTTACATTTCGGTTGTTATTGACCCTTCTAAAATATTGAATTTGTGTTGGAATTGAAATGTGTGGCCTTCAAATCAACAGAAACTAGTTGCTAATTGTTCCAGTATTCTTTCCTAAAATAATATATATTGCCAATTTATATCTAGATCTATACGTCCATGTGATATATTATTAATTACATATTAATCATCATTTAATATGCTTGTTTATCTATATGATAGCTACATTAAATATAACATACACATATTTTTAATATTTCAACATGAGTAGATTGATTTGAATATATGCACGCCATTCGTGTTCATTAACGGAACCAATAATGGTTAAACATTTCGATTTCTACCACTATGAAATGGTGTTTTTGAACTGTGTTGCCTACTAATCCACAGAAGAACGTTCCTAAAAAAAAGTTCCAGTGTTTAGACCTGTGGTTTTTACATGCATGGGTTTATTCACTGTGAATATTTAATTTTATCATTGACATCAATCTCGAACATATATATATCAATCGTTTAAGATCAAAATTGAACTTAATAAAATAGATTAATCTGTAACATTCACAGGGACATAACTCTGTTCTTTATACATATACGCACATTCCAATTAATATTTGTAAATATAGTGAGTATACTTTACAAGTCTGGAAATAGAATAACCTAGAAATAGTTTATCTGACTATAGTATTGCCTGAAGTAGTATTTTAAGACTAGCCTAGAAATAGTTAGTCTGGCTTTAAACCATGATCATTTTTGACAGAAACGTGTGTGACGGGGATCATTTAAGACCAGATTGTGCATATCTTAAAAAAGACTGTAAAATTATTTGTTTGTATATCTATTTTGTTCATGAGAGGAACTATGTTTTGGTTCCACATTTCGATTTCTAAAGACTTTGTAATATCGAGTTTTTGAGATTGAATCGTGTTGCCTACTAATCTACAGAAGAAGAAAGTTGCTAAAAAAGTTCCAGTGTTTAGACCTGTGGGTTTATTTGCTGTGAATATCGCATATCATTTAACACATCATTTTTCTTACACATTGAACTGAACAGCTTACTCTCTAACATGTATAATAAGTTAATCAAGGGGGGGGGGGGGTTTGTAGCTCTATATATTATGTAACTATACTTTATCACCTTAGAAATAGTTACTAACCTAGAACTAGTTAGTTTGACAATCACTACCATTTAGTAACATCACGGTATTGGTCCCTCCTATATAGTACTAAGTTCACTGCAGCATGGAAGTTTGCAAACGTCATTCACATATATAAGAAAGATGATCCTGCTGATTCGAAAAAAACTATCGCCCAATTACCCTTTTGCCGTGCCTTGCTAAATCTTTGAGAAAGTATTTCTGAAGCAGATGAGCTAATTCTCTATTAAAAACAAACTCCCATACTTCCATCAATCGGGTTTTCTCTCAGTTCATATCACAACAAATAAGTAGTAGACTTATTTCATTACAATTTCAATTGAAATAGAGGTCTGAATAGCGCATGAATAATCAGAACAAAGTTGTCGATCTTTGTTACATGGTTCAAGAGCGCAAATGCCGAGTACGTTTTTATCACATTTAGTATATCACATTCTACGACAGGGCCAGATATGCTTGCCAATATACACCATAAGAGGGCGTAATAATTTACTGGCGGCACTTATTGCAATGTATACATTGGATAATTAAGCGAGGAATTTCCGACACAAGCTGTCAATACGAGCAACATGTTCCTATCTAGATAGTCGAGTACATATTGGTAAACTAACCAAAGAATTGCAAAGATTTTCACCAAACATCTGTTACTATATCATCCGAGATGATACGATCATAATGAACTAATGAAAAAGTATACATTTATTTCAACAACGGCACAATCACAGCAAATTATCAGAACTACCTAACTGGAGGTGATAACTAGCATCAGTGAGTAGCCATGACATGCCCCTTGCGTCTGTATAGCATGATTTTAGCCAATTCGCATGCATTTAGAGCTGTGGGCGTTCTGGTAAATTGAGACGATGCTGCAATTTTTTGTGACACACTCGTTGTTATTTATTGTTATTTATTGTGTTCTTTTTTTCTGGAGTTGAACCTCAAAATTACATCAAAATTTCCATGGGAACACAGACAATTGGCCAACCAAGACGAGCATTTCTGGCATTCTAGATAAGGTCCTATTGCAAATGAACATACACACTACTTACCACACCGCAGACACGCTTCTAATTTCCTCTCAACAACTCCACCGGGACATGACCGACCGCTTCCGGAGGCAGGAGGGTTATCACATAGCCTCTCCCACACCTCGATTCCGTTACCACACTTCACAGAACACGGGTAGGCCAGCGTCCAGTTCGAGTATCCACCGTCTGAAATAGAAACATGTATCAACGCCATAGAAGATAGTTTACTTTGATCGCTTTAATGTGGTTCATCACCAATTTCAGTCGTCATACATGTACCATATCGGGCAGGCTTTCAGTTTAAAAACCCGAATATAAGCGACAATTCAGCATTGAACCACTTAATTCCACGTAGAAACCACTTACCCCATGCACCCCAATTGACAGCCAATAAACTGATTCAGGTTATAAAATAATCATATCATATCCCATTTGTCAGTGTATCAGTAACCATGGTACACGCTGTCATATGCCCAATTGGCCAATGTCCAATTTTGTTTTTCGAAAATGACAAAAAGACATTAATTTGGCCAAATTTTTGTTAACCCCAAAATCGGATATCTAATTCAAAAACCCAAATTGCTTTTAAAACGGGAGCGACATGAGAATCAAATGTATAGTATGATAATCTACTAATTGTTTAGGTAACACAGCTGAATGGGTAACAAAGGGCACTCATGTCAGTGCACTATCAAACAATGGCCACCAGATTCTATAAGACCGTAATGAGGATTGAGACTAATGAATTCTGTTTCTGTCATAAGGCTAAATGGTAGGTGGTGGGCATTGGTATATTTTCCAAGTAACAATGGTGGGGTTAAATAAGTCTAGACACGGTATTTGAACGTATGGATCTAATTATATACAATGTTAGACGTTAAACAAAACAGAGGTATTCAATAATTGTGAGACAAGAACATGAGAATTTAATTTGTCAAAAGTTTCTTTAATTTGGCCAAAACAAACAGAAGTGGCCAAAAAGTTGGCCAACGATTTTTCGGCTCTGATTGAACACTGTCAATAACAGTAACTGTTGTCTGTTACAAGACAGACACAGAACTGGTACTATATATAGTCTTCAATAAGCCACGAAAGCACGTGATTTTATTGGAATTTAAACGGACATATCTCATTTGAATCTCCAAATTAAGTCCACGTAACTTGGAAGGAGGGGATAAGTTCGGTCGAACACTGCATGTTACGTGCACCATTTATATGGAAATGTGTAACAGCCAGTGCTACTTGTTGCAGTTTAGAAAGGCCAACACAGCCAGGCTGTTTGTCGGCTTTCAATCGGTGTTTGTCTTTTATCTAGGTATGTACTTGTATGTGGGCATGCACATAATGAGTAAGTACCATGCACGTATAAGGCGATATTCATTGATATCGTTACATATTATTTTGTGTGAACATCAGTGTTCGCGCTGTCGGTGGCCAATTTTTTTTCTCTGATCATTGTAATTTATTTTGAATTCGATGTTGATTACTAAATTATTTACCGGCAAACATCCTGCCCCAAGTCCAGACCTCCGCGATTAATAACTGTATCGACCCCGTAAAAATATCTAAACACAAAAAACAATACGCCCCAGTAATTCCAACAAACGACCATAACTCTTGTGACAATTGGCAGATGGAACCCAAGATATACATTGACCTGTGTTTTGGGTTGGTAACCCCACATACGAAATTGCATTCCATTCAGTGGTGAGTATGTAAAGTTATCACCGGAAACGGAAAGCGAACGGACGGATCGCCGAAGAACCAATAATATAATACGTTCCGCTTGTTTAAAACGGGAGATACAAATTCGCAATTATCGATCTCTTATCGTAATAACAATGTGCTGACCAGTCGCCGATCTGCATAATTTACACCGGAAGTTGGTGTTTTAATATGGCAGCACCCTTTGTACACTGGTCATACGATGTTTTTGAGCAAAAGTATAATATCAAGGCTTCATGATAATAATAATCTCAACCTAGTTGTGGTATGTAATTTCCAGGTTCCAGATTCAGGCATTCAAGCCAAATTGGGAGTTCTAAACCATCGATCATGACACGAATCTCTACTCAGGCTACACCTGTACATATCATATATATACCACCAGTAAAAAATCTGTCAATTAACTTTTTTTATTTTTCTGACAGGGAAGTTTCTAACATTGAAAACAAAAACGTTTTGAGCCTATTTTGAATTGCATCGGTTACTATCATGCGATTTATCCTGGGTAATCAATCCAATGTCTATTGCGAATATCGACTCACATAAGCCCCACTATCATGCAATCTCAAGTTGTGACCACCCTACTGTGAATTGTATTATTAAGGATTAAGTATTAACAAAGAAATAATTCCCTTCGTTGGTTGTTCAAAGCTATAAAGTTTCCACAATAACAGATAAGAACATTAGCATGTTCCCAGGTTTTGCACTGGTGGAACATGACCTGTACGGTCGTAGCCGGGATAGATAATAATGGAATGATCTATAAACACCCCAAAGTCTGTATATGTAGTACATGTATATACACTTGAGTTATCTCACCTATAGAAATTGGTGGCGGATTGTCACAGCTTTCCTCGTCCTCCTCAATAAGTCCCTCTGGACAAGGACGCCCACCATGTGCTGGTGGTGGGTGGACGCAGAAACGCAGACGTTTTCGCATAGGAACCCCAGATACACATCTCGACCATTCGGTATATTGTCCGTATTCTCCATCGACTGAAAAGAGATATATAGAGGATATCCACACTTTTTCAGTGGATATGGGTTATATCTCATGAGTGATGACAAAACATTGAATTTCCACGAGTGGCTTTAGCCACGAGTGGAAATTCAAATGTTTTCCACGAATGAGATTTAACCCATATCCACTGAAAAAGTGTGGATATTCTGTTTATTATATACTTTAGTTACTTGCCTATGACCCCCAATGCATGTCAATACATCAGAAATTTCACCAGTGGGATATCACTTATATCTCACTAGTGGGATATCACTTATATCTCACTGCTAAAACCTTATAATTCATGGGCAAGTATATAATAAATATGATATATGCACGGAATGTTTAGTTTTTACCCTTTCACTTTGGGGAGTGTCAGAAAGGTTTGACAAAGAAGCAATGCACAGTAAAACAACAAGCGCAAGTGGCATATGCCCCGGCGCTCAGTTTAGAGAGTTAACAATACTAAATAGTTGTACGGATGGAGCATTTTTTTTATTTTCTAAACCCAAGAAGTTGGTATACTTTACCCTTAAAACATAGCTGTGATGTCACTCCTTTGTTCATCGAGTCCAGTTCATAGGATACTGGATGGTTATTGTCGAGATCGTACATTATTTTACAAACAACGATCCATTATTTTAATAACGGATGCTCAATATCCAATATAGTGAACGGTTATTTTACTGTGGACGATTTCATTTTATATGACTTGCATGTATGATAGCGTATGATGTATGTACGTAGATATCTATAGACAACGGTTTTCAAGTATATTATTGCTCTTATTGATAGCTAGAACACGATAGAACGGATTTACCTGTATATAGAGCATCGTAACTTGGGTTGGGGAGGGATGGGATGTATAAATTCAAATTCCAGACGTTCAACGAATAGGCATTGATTTTTCAACTGTTAAAATTTCTCGAATTTAATTCCGTTTCCGGGTGGCATGTTGTAGCATGTAGCACGATAAAGCATGCTGTAAATTTAGTCCTTCGATCTTCAGTATTATCCCAAACATAAAGATCACCAAATCTCCGATTATGCATATAGCTCGTATGCACCAACCTGCCAGTCAAGGTATAATTCTCCGTAAAATCCGAAATATGCCGCATAAATAATTCAACACAAATACCGAAATGTAAGAGCAAAACTCCCGATGATATTCGTAAATCTATTGCAGAAGGAGCTCATTGTCAGTAGGTCGTGTTCATTCGTTGGTCGGCAACGCAATGGGGTACTGCCTGTCCATTAAGTTGACAATGGGTCAATATGTCACGCTATACGTGAGCCAATGAGCGAGTGGATTGGGCCTAACACGTGGACTGGTGTAACTCAGGTGTCTTGACCTAATTTAGGGTTAATCCATTCTGATAAGAGGTGACGCATCAAACAAATGGAATCGGCCATGTTAAGTCAGATAATAGCTTCAAACTGTACATTATTTCAGCGAATGGAACAATCTCGGCCTACGGCCTCGATCGGTCCATTCCCTGAAATAATGTACAGTTTTCAGCCATTATCCTATACTTGAACTGGGCTATCAATACACCAAAAGCGCAACCAAATCCAATGATCCATGCCCATGTTACAAGCTGGAATGTTCATACAGATACAAAATTCAGTAATTGCCAAGTAAAACAAGGTATTAAAATATCAAATTCAAACAAAGGCCCTAAATTGGTATAAATTAATAGCCGAAACCTTTAGTAAGTCTGTATCTTTTCCCTATATAAGCTGTAATATCACCAAGCCAACGGACAACATAATACCGATAATAAACACCTGAATTACAAGGTGATATGTTCAAACTGACACAAAATTTACAAATTTCCCAGTCAAACAAGGGCCCAAACTCTGGTAAAAAAAATTAATGGACGAAACCCATATATAGTATGTTTGTATCCTTTCCCCCAACCTGTGCAATCACCATGACAACATGTGCTATCACAATGACAATGGACAACAAAATCGATAATTAACCCCCAATTACAAGGTGATATGTTCGTATGGCACGACGGGCGGGCGTTGGTCTTTCTTTTGTTATTTTTGACAGTTTTGACCACTTAAAGACTACCACTTAACTGTACAAAATTATAACTGACATTATGTGGTTGTTCGACATTAGGTGGTCGATCATGTCAAACTTTCTTTTGCCTTGGTCTTCTCCCCTAACCACCTACGGCTCAAATGTATAAACGGACGGATGTCCGGACTCCCGAACGGACGGGGGGAGCCCTCGGCTATATAACGAGCTGATACCTAATTGGTGTCCAATAGCAACACTGTTTGCTCTAACATTCTGTACAAAGTTATCAGTCGTAGGATTCTCCTAGATGCATGCATGCACTGGTGTATTCCACGAACCTCCGACTGGGAACTTTGGTCAGAATGTTGTATAAAACTACTGAATATTTTGGAACAAATGGGCTATCAACTTATTAAAAAAAAGTAAACTAGCATAGGCTCGTAGTAGTCAAAATGCTACGTTTTGTGTCAGTTCCTCATAGCTTATGTTTCTGTGCCTTTGCGCTCGCTTCGGCTATTTCGATTGCGTGGTAGTCATCAACCTCGAAAACACCTGATTGCCCACCGTGATATTCTGGCAGGCCGACGTATGCCGTATTCAACAGGTATTTTAGTAAGATTAGTCAAACTGTCCTAAGTCAATTATTAAGGAAATTGAAGAGTATTTTCACTAACCATCAATCGTGACGCACAGACATCGCAAAGCTATCCAGCAGGAAAAAGTTGAAAACCGATACAAAACATCATAAATGGGAACGCTCTTTGTTATCGACCGTTTTGTAAAACTAAGCCATGGACTCTTTATCGGAGACAACGTGACGACAATTCAAAATATGTTTAAATTACCTCTTGAAAGGATGATAGGTGATCGAGGATAAGATATAATTATGTTCTGTAATAGAAAACGCACCCGCGGTATATCATATCATTAACATCTACTCTGGATACGCTCGCATAGCTACGGGCGTATAAATAAGAATAGAGATTCATGGCATGTTCTAGTTGGATGCACTCAGATCATAGAATTGTACAGATGTTTCGCATGGTCAATAACAGAATATGTACGTTTTATAAAGAAGTAAAAAATTAGATCGGAACCATGAACCCATTATTATGAGGATTTGCAGGCCAGATATAGACTTGTAAAAATGGATAGCACGTTTTTTTTGTCAGCCCAGCAAACATTGCAATGATCGCATGCTATAAAGACCACCATTCGTATAATAAATAGCGATTTGAATTATGAGTTATGGTGGTAGTTTTCGATGTATATGTTACGGACGATTGTGCGGATGTTCGCGATGCACGTGAGATACGAATGAAGGTTATTGGATTTATTTTTCCAGTTTTTCTCCTGCAAAATTGGCTTAGGAAAAATTTGAGCCGAGTGGTCCATTTAAAATACCGTATTGGTCATTCCCATTTCATCCAGAAGACTGCTCCAGAGAGTCGGCGCATTGACCCCAGAGAGTCGGCGCATCGACTGCAGAGTGTCGGCATTGATGCAAAATGCTCGGTCCTTATAAAAATGTACAATTGGTAGAATCAGTGAGACCGGGTTTGTGCACTCGGTGGCTTTCCTGGTCGGTCCTTCAAAATAAGTACAGATTTGTCCTGTATCACGTAATTCATTTATCAATGTATATATGTTATGAATATATACAGTCTATATGCCTGAATAAAAGCCTGAATAAAACGTTGAAGACGTTGAAGAATATGCCACTTAGAAATAATTGTTAACGAAATGTAACATGAAATATTTCAGAACATTCCAGCATTTTTAATTGAAATATATCTTTTAGAATACGTTGGAAGTTAAATCTGTGTAATACCCCGATGTTTCTCTTGTGTTTCGTGGAACTATTATTGCAAGCATGTATTCAAACAGGGTTTCATAGACATATGCGTTTTAACTGGACGTCTTGCCATGTCAAACGTACATAACAACTCACCGTTATAAAATCATGACAATAAACTAGACCATCTTGGGTAAGCAATTTCTGGTCCGTGAATAGTCGCCCAAATATTGTATCAATTGTCATGTGTGTAAATATTATTATTTACCGTTTCAACATCGTATTGTTTTTATCTAATTAAACACTGTCTGATACAAAAATGCCTGGAATGATTCTGAGAAGTTCGGCGTACTATCTTTCGATTGAACGATGTTGTGGTCTTAAATATCAGTAATTTCATATTGTCTTTTTTAAAATACAGATATATAGTGATATCACAGTTATTTGTCTATATCGAAATCGGAAGTATCTGACCCGGACACCAATCACTTGACTGTAATAAGTGACAAACCTGGACATGGATCTGAGCACAACTGGAAATCCATCGTGATGACGCCGCTCATATCATGTATCTGCCTCCACTGCACTCCAGAATTACAGCTGTCCGCGGCCAGACATTCACTCCATTCTGTTGGTCCAATACGTTTGTCTGACGAAAACAATCAGAGACCATTTAACAATTAACACATATTGACTGTTGCAAGATGGGACATACACACATACGTTGCTAACATTTCTCTAAAAATGGGATATATAAAATAGCAAAAAGCTTGGGATGGATTTCATAATTACGGGTGCATAGGTTCCGACGATGGTCAGTAAGTTTGGACACTCATTGACCATTAACCCTTTACCCAACAAAACGCCCAAAAACGCCCAAATAAAGCTTCAACAGCCTAAAATATCTTCGGTCTGTCTCAATAACACCATACAAATATGGATATCATTGGAACCGGTTCATTGACCACATTGTGATGGTTACAGTTATGCCCTGTGCCAATGCATTCTCTTATATATGCGAGTCGAACATAGGTCGCCTCGCATATATAAGAGAATGCATTGGCCTAAAAAAAATCTTTTTTAACACTTTTTACCATTTTTTCTTACATTCTTTAACAATTTTATAATTTTTTCTTACATTTTTTAACATTTTTTATAATATTTTTCTACATTCTTTGACAATTTAATCATTTTTATTATGTGTTAAGCCAATGCATTCTCTTATATATGCGAGGCGACCTATGGTCGACTCGCATATATAAGAGAATGCATTGGCACAGGGCCATTCTGTTGGGTAAAGGGTTAAATGAAGTACGTGTACTATAATCTCAGACAGCATTACAGGGTTCCAAACAATCTCTAAGTTGAAAAAGGTAAATAATTCCACTTAAAAATGCGGATGGACCTCATAATGCCAGGGGCACCGTGGAACTAAATATATGTACCATGTTTAAAAATGAACGAACTATGAAGGAATATAAGCTCGGACAAATTGGCAAGAAGACTAATTTCTTGTAAAACAGAGATGTTCATATATAACATGAGATTACTGTATGTAATAGTGTGAGTTTGTGCACGCTTGTACTCATTCGGTTTCTGGTTATTTTCTACGAAACATGGCACATATATATAATCACAATGGCAACCTGTTCCCTTGTGATTACGAGATTGGTTGGACCTATTTTAGTTGAGTTATCACCATTGTTACCCTTTTTGATTTGGTATTTTGTTATTTGTTCTGTAATAAATTCTATTTGTGATTTTAAGTAATGGTGAGATCAATTACTATGAGATCAGTCGGACTTATTTGAGCAAGGGTCTTGTACTGTTTTCACATTCAAATTTGTTAACCATCCCTTGACTGGAGCATCCTGAAATTTTGCGGTTTGAAGCTTCGAATTATAATTAGTAATTAAGAATTATTAATAGCTAATCGTACTCGTAAATTTTGTTGACGGTCCAGAAAACCGTTTCGCAGATTTGACGACCATGCATGAGTCCGTTAGTGAAAAAATGTTGTTGTTGAAACTTCTTTCCATTCGCAATAAGGTGTTATGGATCTGTCTGTCGTGATTATTCTATACCTAATTGTGTCATAGTCAGCTAGTGGTAGTCTCGATTATTGAATGCAAAGCTCGAGTTCCCATGCTTGGCTTCTCGTAATCGCAAGTACAAAGCCACAACTGGTAGAAGGAGCGCGATCTCTAGTGACTTAGTACTATATTCGTAATTGTTATCATTAGCAATTCATTGTGCCAAAGGTGTCAATTGCCAGGCAAATATGTGAGTTTGTGAACGCGACCGCATAGTTAATTCATATTCGTTGTGTTAGTGTTAGTAAAGAGATACACCAATTCGTGTCGAAATAACAGTTGATGAGTATAATTTTCTTATATGTACATGTATATATGCTTACCATTCGCCCGATGATGTCCATCACATAACCTCACAAGAGTTGCGAGACCTACAGCGAAGAAGATATATTATTAGATATGATGGTATACACTGGCAATGATTCAGAAGATTGCGAAACGTCCCGCAAATATACGAGTATGATCGGAGGTATGCAGCTTGCTCGACAAAGTGACCGGTCCGGTACCGGCAATAAACTATATAGGTCGATGACATGTACTAACAAGCTTAGACTCAGATTATTATTCAGCAAGGAACAATACAGAGAGTTCCTTGTTAGTGTGTTCCTGTTTTTGTAAAAATAAAATGAAGTTCATTCGTGCACCTATGTGCAAAAGGAAGACGAAAACAGCTCGAAAATTGCTTCGACTCGGCACGTTTTTCACAGTCTACATGAAGTCTATACTAGACCGGAATTGTCGAGTATTTATCCATATACCATTTCCCCTTCTTTAATTGCGATAATTACTTTGGAGGTTCGAATGCGCTCCGTCATTAAACAAGAGGTTGCACCACGTGTCTCGCCATACCCCAGCGGTGCAGGGCGGAACCGAATTTAAAATACACAACGACGGATAACTCAAGAACGAATAGAAACCGCTGGCAATGACAAGTTGCTGAAAGCATTAATAGAAAGCAGTCATGATGGCGAACACCATGCAAAATTTCATTCATATCGGACAACCAATGTTTGAGATATCGGCGCGGACGGACCAAACAGTTATTTCCAGACAAAATAAAAAGAAGGATAATTCGAGAATGACAAACGCGTACAACGTTATTTGCCCCTCTTGTAAAATAAGTCGTGATGTTGAACCTAAATAACAAATTTAATTCAGACCCGATATCTGATATAATAGCCAGACGGACAGACGGGTCTGACAGACGAGAGCTGCTCTGGTGTAACATTAAAAATTATGTGCCAGGACATTCTCTTATAAATGCGAGTCTCCCATAGGGAGCCTCGCATATATACGAATCTCCCATAGGGAGCTTCGCATATATACGAGAATGCTATGACTTACAGGTCCACAGTAAATATTGTTAGACCAATGTATTCTCTTATATATAAGAGGCTCCCTATGGGAGACTGACATATATAAGAGAATGCATTGGCACAGTGTTTCTGTGTGTTCGTAGGTAGGGTATAATTAAAGGCACACAATGCGTCTAAAATGTGGATACGAAGTTATTAAATTTTTGCCAATCAAAGACGTTCTCCTCTATGCGAGTATCCAATCGTCAGCCTCGCATACATACGAGAATGCACTGGCTTACAAGTCAAAAGTAAGTGCCAGTGTATTCTCTTATATATGCGAGGCCCCATATTGGTGACTAGCATATATAAGAGAATGCATTCGCACAGGGTTTTCGCAAAATTTGAGGAAGCTCCAGTCATGGAATGGTTAACAAACTTTATATAATTGTCCAGTTGTACCGACCGCGAACGCCTGCCGTATCTATAAATCGATTTAGATGAAAATACTTACATAATAAGAGAACCTGCATGCTGACTACTGAATCCCGTAACATCGTCCAAAGTTTTCGCAAGACAAACGGTATGCAAACACACAAGTATGATCCCCATAAGAACATTTTCCGGTTTTATACTCTTTTTACAAAACGTGGAATTCCCAGCGGCAAAGATCAGATAGGAGCAGATAAGTGAGGCGTGACCAACCGAGACTTCATAGATGGCAATCTGCGTGGGTCAATAACGGACAAGCGTCATGCGGTATGGCGATAGCCATATTTGTATGCCAGAGGCAAAATATCTCATATCTGACGACAAATGTCACATCCCGTAATCAAACAGATCATTGGCACCCATGCGTTGGCCTACGTTGGGAAGGTTTCGATATAGAATTTACAACTGCACCTCACACTGAATAAGACATGAATTTTACAAGTCATGGAAATTTAATTTGCACCCCATTGGCTAGGAATTATTCAACGGGTATAGCCATACGTTAACATTTCCAACTATTTATTTATTTATTGGGGTTTAACGTCGCTTTCAGCAACCAGGGCACTATGTTTCCAGTTGTATTGTTGGAGGGCAATAACTAATGTAAAGCTGGCAGTGATTTCATTGGCTGGAAGAATGACCCATTGTGCCCGGCGAAACCGCCGATCATCGGCGAGTAGCTGGCAACGAGCTCTCCCAGATAGTTATATGGGATACAAAGTCAGCGATGACTCCAATGGGAATTGAACCAATATCCCCATATTATGTGGTTACTGGCCAATAGTTTGTGACACTCCTGCGATCGCGGAAGGATAACAATTATAGTACTTGACTGATCGTGCTATCTTTACTCGTTGTCGTCGACAGATATACTGACAACAGTAACACGCGCATGCGGTTTTGTGTATATGTTCCATACACTGGAAGAATTAATTTCTTAAATCCTAGAAATTCTTTTTTCTCAATATCTAGAAAAAGTCAGAAATATTCTCTTACATCATAGAAAGTATGAAATATTTTCTCAAACGTTAAGAAAAAGTTTTCTAAACTTGAACATTTGGGAGTATACTCAGAACATTTTCTTGATCTTATATCTAGAAAATAAATTTCTTGAATCTGGAATTTATTTATAATATGTTAGAAAGGCACTTTCTTATTTTCTAGACAAATTTATAGAAATTTAACAAAATTTATTACTAGCAATTTCTAAAATCAAGAAAAATTTGTGGGCAACTTAGAAAATAAATGTTCTCCAAACAGTTTCTTACAACGTAAAATTAGCTCTCATAATTAGAATATTATTCTCAATTGTTTTTCTTGAATGGTAAATTCTTGAAATGAAAACATGGTAGTATTTTTCTCATTTCAAGAATTCACCATTCAAGGAAACACATGTGAGAATAATATTCTAATTATGAGCACAAATTTGACCTGGTAAGAAAACTGTTTTCTTGTTTAAACAAAAAATATATATATGCTCTAAACTCTTACTCAAAATTACAAATAAGTAGCCAATTTGTGCGCAACAGTATCACAACATTCTAACACTACAGGAAATAAATTGGTGTCCTTAAAACCAAATGCAAACAAATATAACCGGCTACCCATATGTGGATCAATAAACAAATAAATAAATAAATAAATTATCCTATCCTCATCAATATTCAAACTGCCAAGATGTAAATTTAATGCAACAATCCAATTAATTATATAAACAAAATTTTAATATGAATACCATACTCTATCACCATGCTGACATAAAATGACTCGTTATCACTTGAACGCGTCAATCTAGTGACCAAAATACATGAAGGTTGCCAAAGGCAAGGAATAAATAGTATATCAGAATGATACTAACATGGAACACTATTTGAAGTTACTGAAAATAAAGAGGACTTCTTATTGCTCTATGATGCAATATAGTTTATTACACGCTTGTTCACAGAAGTACACACGTAATTATGTTCAATATTTAAATAGACATGGAACGTACGTTCCATAGTTACGTACCGTACGAATCTCGTTGACGTCAAATGACGTTCATTACGTTCGCCTCAACCATGACACCGGAAATAACAAAAATCGAAGCATAACCACAAAATCATGACAAAACTTATTTGGAGTCTAAGTGTTAGGACAAAATTGTTTATGTAGTACCTCCATATTACAAACCAAACAACAGCATTTTGGATAAGGACTGGAAGTCATTATTCCCGATGCTCGAGATCATCATATGTATATTCATATCATATCCACCATCTTGTTTTCATGTGATGTGGAGCACATAAAACAAAATATACAATCACTATTCGCCACCGGGTGGCAAATAGCGAGTCATATGTAATATATATGACTATTCGCCACCCGTGGAGAATAGCCACTGCCCCATTCTTTCCAATGTATACTTTTATAACTGAGTGGGAGAATCCATTCAGTATAGAAAGGCTTAAATGTGCAAAATTACATGCACATGTACTTCCAAGGTTTAAAGTGATACCTAAAGTGTATGAGCCGCTTTAAAGTTCTTTGAAGTAGGTTCATCCAAAACCATTATGTCTGTACAATAAGGTAACTACTAACTACAAATATGGTCTTATTATGTCAGCTCCTGCGATTAGCCAATCAGCGTCGATAAATAGTGACGGTATATGAACCCATATTATATTAGGTCAGTGACTCCATATGGAATCATTATCAGTCATCAACAAATTCGTCAGAAAATAGATTGACTTTGTTGTTATTTTCATTATTAATAACTCTCCAATAACTAAATTTTACAAGTCAAAACTATTGTTAGCGGTGCATGTAAACATTACAATTACAGTGGAATTGTCAATAAATGTCCAATTAGTCCAACATAACACCAATGCATATTGACCGTAACCATTGGGGGAGATCAAAGCAATGAACAATATTTTGAAAATGATATTCAGATTAAAATAATTGAACTTACTACATTGAACACAATTTCTATTCGGTGGGGTTTGTTCGCAAGTTACTGTAACAGTTTTGTTTATATAACAACATGCATTATTTCATTATTGGAGAACACCAATAATGAATGCATATGTGCGATACATGTACCGTATATGTAAACTATAACAACCTTTACAAGTAAAACATTTCAGGATTGTACATAACATGAATTTTTGGAGAAAAGATATTACCGGTATTAATTATTAATTGACATGACCGTGACCACATTATACATGTACATGTATGTACCGTTAATGAAGGTCCAATAACAATATTATGATATACCTAATTATATCAAGTATGTGCATGCATATCATAATTTCAAAATGTACTAGTATCTCCATGTTTTGAAGCTAAATTGACGCATAGAATTTTGTGAAATAAATTTGTCAAAATTTAGTAAAATACTCAATTTATGGCTTCCCAATGACGTCTATAAAAGCTTCATTTCACAAGACTTCCCATTTGGCATTCATTTGGTAGAGTACACAATCCTGATTACAGAACAGAAAACCTTTCCCAGATATGTTCAGTATTTCTCGAGTTATGTGCCTCAAAATGTAGGAGTTTATCTCATTTCGGAGCCTCATTTCTCAGTATGAGCTAAAATCTATATTTTATGGTCTTGTGTATTAAATTGACGGCTACGATTCCCGATATGGCTACTGGGTGCCGGAAGCTATCAGGTCAACCACTGCCATCTTTTTCAGTGAGGGGGGGGGGCTAATACTCCTCAAAATTGTGCGGGGGGGGGCTTTAGATCCCCTGACTCCCTAATGGTACATGATGTCCATGCAAAACTCCCACATTTATCACTTTCTTTACTATCTACATGCGAATCCATGTGTTTCTTATTTAAATCTATCCAAAATTTTGCGGCCATTAACATTTGAAAATAAGAAAATATTAAATTAACAAATTATCATGGCGAGACGTGATTTTTTTTTAAATTCAAATTTTTCTTATATGAATCACTGAACTAAATGGTGTCCCATAGGCGACAGTGTTAACATTTTGGCCAAATTCACTGAATTGAAGACTGCAGGCCATACCAGTGATGTTTACCCAGCTAGATTGACACCAGTTTATCACCAAAATGCAAGAAAAATCATAGGTCATGTGTTTACTTTTTAAATAAATCCCCAAGTGTATGACAGGGCTATCCCACAGCCAAATTTTATCTGGAACAACCAAGAACTATAGCAGCTAGTTAAATAAATTTCCCACTCACAAAACTCCATTCCCCCATTAATTCACCAGTTTAAATTATTTAGATATGATGTACAAATCAAATAAACACGATGTCATCCTTTAAAAACGTGTCGCATGCATCAGGTGAAGGTCATTCTCCAGTTACCTTCACCTTTAGCATTCCAGTGTGCACTCGCTCCCGACTGTGGAAAAAAATGCACGACGTATTTGTAACCCAGTAACTGGTTACAATTGCGTCGTATTTTTGTTCTGCACCAAAATCTGCCATATATGAACTTTACATTGCAAAGTTTGAGCTATTGCCATGGCTTGGTATCCGTCGTCCGTGTGTGTGTGTGTGTGTGTGGGTGTGGGTGTGTGTGAGGCGGGGTGTGTCTGTGAGTGTTTGACAGGGTGTGTGTATGTGTGGGGGGTGTGTGTGTAAGGGAAGCTGCGTTCGTGTGCGTGTGTACATGTGTGATTCGTCAATAATTTCATTTAGCACAGGCTACAGGTCGTACCTTTGGTCTGATCATTATGAAATTTGTCATGGGCGTTGACATTGACATGTAGATGAGAACTATTAATTTTGGGGTCAATCGGCATAACAACATGGCCAGCGGTCATCTTGTATTTCAAAATTCAATCCACTAGCACGGGCTACAGGCCGGAGTTTTCATCTGATCATCATGAAATTTGTCGTGGGAGTAAATATTGACATGTAGATGGGAACGAGTAATTTTAGGTTCGTTCGGCCAAAAAGCATGGCCGCCAGCAGCCATCTTGGATTTTACTCTTTGCATGACTAAATCATTTGGCACGTGCTACAGGTCATACCTTTAGTCTGATCATCATAAAATTTGTCATGAATGTTAACATTGAAATGTAGAGTCATTTTGTGGGTCATTCGGCCATAAAACATGTCCACAGGCAGGCATCTTGGATGTTACTCTTTGCATGAATAAATCCTTTGGCACACCCTACATTCCACTTCCCTCATCCGATCATCACCAAACTTCATATTAATCTTGATATTGATCTACTAGCTGGAAGCTATCAAATGTTTTCGAATTTCATTGGAAAACATAGCCATCAGCAACCTTCTTGGATTTTACTTTGTATATCTCTTCATGTTGATAATCTAGTATTATTTAGACTTTTCAACTTTCCGCATTCCTAATCGCTCCATTGACTGTAACACATGACATTATTCCCTTTCTAATTTGAGCTACATTGGCATTGCCATGTACATGGGCATACCTGATATTTTCTTGCTCGTCACGTGGACGCGCCATAAGGGTGTGTTTACATTGCTGTATATATGTATACAGTTCTATACGCATACCAGTGTAAACGGGTTGATATAGAAATGCACACAGAAAGAAAACGGTATTCGTTCGTGTGAGCAAAAATCGTTTCCGTTATAAGTCATGGTCAAATCCGAGCCATTGCGGCAGGCAAATATGATTTGATTAATTGTTACTCGGGCTTGGCGAATGTGCTTAATCTTTCTTCGTCATTTCAACCCATGTATTTCATACTGTGTAAGCGAGACCTGTGTGCTGATGCTCGTGGTGACAAAGTAAATGAGTGGACCTGTGTGCTGATGCTCGTGGTGACAAAGTAAATGAGTGGTGCGAGTATTGAGCATGGGATATTTAACGTCAAGTGTTTACTATATACAGCATATCTCACGTTGAAATGCGCCGCATATAATCTAGGTCATGTGTTTATTATATGCTCACAAAGTTGTGATCAGATGGGAAATTCCGCAAGAGGAACCTGTTGCCAAAGGTGCGGGGAAACGTCTCGATGATGTTGTACGATTAATTAGTGTTTGCGTTTCAAGTCGTCGTGTAATGTAAAGACAGTCTGCAGATAATAAAATATAAAAGAATTGAAAATCGGTCTATGTTTACGTACCACATTTAGTCATAGTTAACCCTTTACCCAACAGAACGGCCCTGTGCCAATGCATTCTCTTATATATGCGAGTCGACCATAGGTCGCCTCGCATATATAAGAGAATGCATTGGCTTAACACATTAAAAATTATAAAATTGTTAAAGAATGTAAGAAAAATGGTAAAAAGTGTTAAAAAAAGATTTTTTTTAGGCCAATGCATTCTCTTATATATGCGAGGCGACCTATGGTCGACTCGCATATATAAGAGAATGCATTGGCACAGGGCATAACTGTAACTATCACAATCTGGTCAAGGAGCCGGTTCCAATGATATCCATATGTGTATGGTTCTATTGAGACAGACCGAAGATATTTTAGGCTGTTGAAGCTTTATTTGGCCGGTTTTGGCCGGTTTGTTGGGTAAAGGGTTAAAGACCACACTTATTTCGCACATTTGACTTCCTTTCCTTAGTTCTTATTGGAACAAGTTTATATTTCGCTAAAATAAAGGGTGTTTTAGGGTGGATACCCATTCCACACACCCCAACAACAAGATGCGCGAGGCGCGAGAACTTGTTGATATACTTCAGTCTGTCGCGACACAGATAAAATCGCATTGGTCTGCTGATAGTTGATTAATTTTTTGTCTGGCCTAAACTGACACGACTCATAGTGGATTAAAAAAGGTTTAGAGTTTGGGTTTGTGATTTGGGATTATCCCCCCGGGAAGATTTGAAAGGACTATAAGCCCTCTCCTACAACCCACGTTTGAATGCCATAGTGCCGCTGAAGAGCGTTTATTGAGTTTGGTTGTGAGTATTTAATAGTCATTAGATGTTTGCCTGTAGAGTATGGGTTACATGCCACCCTAGCAGGAAGCACAGCCCCACCCCACCCCGATTCCAAAAGCGGACCGGCGAGAAGACTTACCTTGTTTATAATACGAGTTGTGTGTATTTAACTTAGTTGATATCTTTTTATTTAGTGGTTTGTTGTGAACTAGTGTCCTGGTTAGTGCATGCATGAACTCCGTTTCCTTAGTCTGTTGTATTCAGGGCTTATACTACGGGCTCAACTCTAGGAAGGGGTGCGATGCCGGCCGGCTGACTTAAGGTCGGTCGGGGCTCCCCAACTTTCGATGGTGCAATGCCCACCTTACACTCCTGTGTGAGTCTCAGAACCCGTTGACCTGGTTGTGTTGTGATGCGCTGACGAGGAAGCAGCTGAGGCCTGAATGTGCTGGAGTTATGTCTTTCTATAGGCACGGCGTGGGTCAAAACATATATTTGAAGTTTGTATATGGCTGTTAGTAATTTTGAAGGAGATACTTGTTCGATAGCTTTTACTACGGCCACGACAGGCGTATCTATGCCGCCCGAGGACATTCATCAGTGCCCAAGGAGCTATCTAGGGCGTGAGCCCGCTAACCTAAGTATTGATATTGGGGTTAGTCGTGGTTTGTATTTAGGTTTGTGGACTTGTTGTTCAGGTAATGATTTAACAATGTTAGCAGGTTAGTAGTTGGTTGTTTGAAGGAGATAATTACTCGATGACTTATACTACGACCACGACAGGCGTATCTATGCCGCCCGATTACATTCATCAGCGCCCCAGCCTGAGCCCACTACCCTACGTTTTAATATTATTGTTTGTCTTGTTTGGCCCGTTCCAAACGACGGATTTTGTCGACTCGAATCTAATTATATTAAATCTGTCGGTGATGCGTCTGCGGTCGATTGTGTTACATATATGTGCATGTGTATGTGAGGATGTATATATTCACCTAATGCGCACGAGTGTAGACTATAAACGATATCTGATCCTACGGAGGATGACATAGTTTTTTATATGCGATCTTGATCTGTTTTTAGTGATCATTTAACAGTATCAGAGGATCAATATAAGATCGTGCATATTCACTGATCCTTAAAAGACGCCATTTTTATTTCTAG
Source organism: Siphonodentalium dalli (assembly GCA_032622095.1). Classification (NCBI taxonomy): domain Eukaryota; kingdom Metazoa; phylum Mollusca; class Scaphopoda; order Gadilida; family Siphonodentaliidae; genus Siphonodentalium; species Siphonodentalium dalli. The sequence goes on from CP136063.1 coordinate 70,317,563, forward strand.
ATGTGTGAGCTCCCGCTTCGAAATTTGTTGGTCACATTAAATCGAATCTTCTAATCCCCCAATACCACAGAGACGTCAGATTTATCTTGTTTTTAATAAATCGACCAAATTTAATTCTCAACTATTTCTCTTTGTTCGATTTTTTAATTTTTTTCCAAAAAACCGTCAGTTTAGCAACAATATTATGATCATATATTTGATCCGCTTCCTGGTCCGATAGATTTAACATCGCAAGTTGGTATGGACGCCATATTCGATGAAAACAATTCATTTAAAAGTAAATACAATATATATAAATAAATCACAAATTTAACACTGAAACACAGAGGAGTTAGTATGAATTTATACTAATTGCACAAGCTTATGATACATTGTCATCGATATACAAACATGTTCCATTGTCAAAGTCTTTATAAATTATATTATAATATAAACTTTTAACTGCAATTTGCAAATCTGAGAGTGAGATTCTGATGATTACTTATTTACTAGGACTATAACAAAACCTATAGGACTAGTAAATAAGTAATAAAATAGTTACTCCTATGAATCTGAGTCAATGTTCAACATAATGTCCTGTTATGGCATTTCTGCATTGGGAATATCTCTAACATTATACTCAAATGAACTGCTTAAGTAAATAAGCATAAATCCACGTCTGATGGGACCATAGCGATAATATAACAACACAGATACGTATTTTGTCAGATTTGTTTGAGATTTGTTTCGGTTATTTCAATAGAACATCACTCCAAATGAACGTGAAAATCAATTACCCCAGTACGCATTGACAACATTGATGAGATATATAAAAAAATTGTCCATTCTTTGCATACCCGCACTTATCAGGATTCTAAATTGGTTGTTATTGCTTGACGGTTTGTGTAAGCGGGTCTAATGAGTCATTGCCGTGGACACCTACATTGGTTATTGAGGATTGAATGCGTATATTTAGTCGGCATTGTAGCTTCAATTCTTAGTGTACTAATATAAAAGTCAGCAGTTTCATCACCAAGCAGAACGTTGACTTGTATACCACAAAATGGATGTCAGGTTGAAACACTATCCCATTGTGGCAATTTGGCATTGCATGTCGATTTTGAGAAATAAAATGAGCATTTAATTTCTCAATGCCAACAGTTTTATTGGATTCTGATCACATTATCAACAGACATATATGCACGAACGAATAAGCTACAAAACTCATAACATGCAGATGACATAACATTGCAACTCGGAAGCAGGTAATTTTATCGGAACATTTTTTAGTTTTATGGCGGCCATTTTGGTCTCCATCATTGGTTTTACGTAACTAGTTGACTTATACATATTACAATACAGCCTCTATGAAATAAAGATCAGTTACAATCGGTGTGCACACTCAGTGTGCACAGTGCACACTCAGTGTGCACAGAGTGCCGATATTAAACTTGGCAGCCATCTTGGACGCCATCTTGGATTTTAATACCTTCATAATCTAGGATTTGAACGGAATCTTAGATTCTCCATGTCCTCGGATGGTTCTGCCATATATGACACTACAAAATGTGCATTGTCGATATTTTATTGTAAACAACCTGCTGGGTGCATTTAAGTGGCTATTTGTGAAATTGGGGTGAGGGTTAAGCTTTTCTCGATTAGTTTACCATTTGGAGATATATAATAAAGATAGGAACATCATTTTGTAGGCAATACCCTTCCATTTGCAAAAATATTTAACTTGGAAGAATTCGACAGATATGCTATATTTGCACAGAGTTGATGATCTAGTCCGGTTACCATACATCTGGTGTATAGAGTGTCAATATAAAAATTGGCGGCCATCTTGGACGCCATCTTGGATTTTATATTACCTTCCTAATCTAGGATTTGAACGATGTTTTACATTATCAGTGTCGCCGTACGATTCTACACAATATGAAAAGGTAAACTGTGCATTGTCAATTTATTTGGTGGACACAAACTGCATGGACACATATATGTGGTTATTTGTGAAATTGGGGGGAGGGTTAAGTTTTTGTCTATTATGTCAATACTTGGAAAGATATAATGTAAGTATGAACATCATTATATAGGGGGTACCCTTCCATTTCCAGAAATATATAACTTGGAAGAATTCGACAGATATGCTATATTTGCACAGAGTTGACGCACAACACTTAGTCTGAATCGCCATGAATTTTTGACGCGTCACGCTACACATTTTACCATGACGTCACGAAATCAGAACGAAAGCAGGAAAACGATGTTGAATCTGATTAAGTGTCTATATTCGTTCCATATTTTGCAAATATGTTTACAATCTTTCTGATGTTGCTGCCCTGTTAACCAGTTGGCTAATGCCTGTTAACCTTTGAAAATATGTCATTTTTTAGGTAGGGTACCATATGAAACATAGTGAAAAGTTATATTTTGTCACCTATCTCGGCTCGGCGCCCTCTGAATTCGAAAACTAGAGTAATTTTCCCATAAGAAAATGATGGTCGCATAAATTCCCCCGATGTGCGACGATCACCCCCCAGCACAGCCTAGACTATTAGCCTAACAGCCAGTGATTGAGTGAATATCATTGAAATTTGAACTCTAGTTATTAATAATTAATATTCTATATCTCATGCATTGTAACGGTTTAGGTGTTTATTAATAACCCTTTATATACTAAAGCATCATTGATGAGTAGTTAACCCACAGGAAATATTCAGATAATAGTTCACCAAAAGACCATACATTTTCCTCAATAAATCAATAGGGTTCTTTGCAGCTCCTTGTGAACTTCTATTTATCTGTTATCTGCTTTTATCACATTAATACCCCTCCAAATCAATAATAGACAATTCCTATGTCATTTGATATATTAAGGGTTAAACAACTGAATGGTGATTGTGAAAGTTTCCTACATAGTCATGGGTCCTGAAAAAAATAATCTATAAAGACTATCCACTCAGTGTAAAATTCTGTCATTTTGCCAGACTAGCAGCCCACTATATAGGCCCTCATCGCCCTCCCCCCAATTGTTTCTCAAAATAAAAATTGGGATGAACCCATTTCCCCCCACTACTGTATTATTATTAAATAATGGTTCAGGTAATTATAAGCTCTTCAATTATATTTAAATAAAATATTGCCTATATAAGATAGCATTATCAATTACAATATGGTACCTCAGACTTTGCTTCAGAATAAGGTAAATTAAAGCACATATAACATTATGTACCGGTAGGCCTACTCATCCTCCATTGTTGAATGGACAGAACAGTTTTTATATGTTTGTAAATAATGTGAAAACAGGTAAATATTTGCAAGAATCAGAAAGGGGGGGGGGCATGGCTCTGAAGGTGGTATTAGTAGGCCTATATATTGACAAACATTGATCTGTTTCTATTTTAAATGTCAATATCTCAGATTTTGAGAACATTTGAACAGGAGCTGTTCATCTTATTGAAAACAGTAGGCATACACAGTCCGAGCATGATTTCATAAATTACATTGGTTCAAATAGTTATGAATTGGCGAAAAAAAAATTCTAATAATTTTTTGTTTTTAATTCTCCCTACCGAACTGGGAACAAATGGCAGTTTGCATGGCAAACCAACATACTTCTGGAAAAGTTTTCATTTGATACTAAATATGCAGTCTCTGAACCATCCAGCCATCTTGACCCTTTGTGATAATTTTTATAAAATTTTGTTTTGGGGTTTGGCAGACACCACCCGACAGAGTGATCATCATCATCATGAATGTATGACTATTATTAATAAGATTTAAATTTGTGTGATAATATAAATTTGGGAATAAATTAGTTTTGTTCAATCTCATAATTTTGTGGATCATCTATGTTTAGATTTGGTGTACCCAAGTGAACATTGGTCAGAACACAGTACCCAGGGCAATATGCAGAGCTGGTAAAAGTGTTCAACAGTAACTGTTGACAATATATCACCTGACAGCATAAGAGCAACAATTAGATATTTTAGACAGCAATTGGCCAGGTTAAAATTAATCTATCAGATGTTCTCATAGGTTAATTTTCGAACTATAAATTTTTTTTCACACCAAAAGTTGAATATTTCCCTATTTTTAGACTGAAATGGTCATCAGATGAAAAGTTAGGTTGGAAATGTTCAAGTTTAATTAGAGGGGGGCGGGTCCAATCCCAGATTGCCAGGAAATAAATCAACAAATCCCAGTTCCCAGGAAAAAAATATGCCATTTCCCAGTTCCCAGGAATTAAAAGCAAATTCCAGTTCCCAGTTAAAAAAAAAGCCAGTTCCCAGGAATTAAAATATTATATAGAGTATCGACAAAAATTACAATATTCACAAGTAATGTAGATCAATGTACATATCTTGTATTTTTATGCTATCTTATTATTTACTGGCTACTGTCTGGTCAATTACATCATTTTACATGACATAAAATGCGAACCTATATGCAAATCCATTGAACAGAATCAACAGATCACTCTTTACACTGATCTACACCACCGCAAATCAGGTATTCCCTAAATGTCCAGGTGATGTATGCAAATTCGTGTGGTCTCAATATATCTAAGACGGTTTGTGATTTGAGATTGTGCCCGATAACTGGAATGTTAGTATGAAAAACCAAGTCACAAACCAACTGAGAAATAGGAGACAACAAGGATGTACACAAGTCACCAGATACAACAGCTTAGATTGACCAAGTGGTAAAACTCGTATAAATAAATGACTTTAAAATTTACTGGATACCAGCAGACTTTGTTGGTAGTTGTGACAGATGCACGGTATCGACAACAGCTGAATACTCCCTACAGAGAACGTACATTAAAAAGAAAAGGAACAAAACATGCCTGACTCATCTTTCATCGCTGGAATACACGTCGGCTGTGTGCATTTTTGGGGAAATCAGTTCATAATTGGAAATCCCGATTAATTGGGGATAATTTCCCGGGTCCCGGAAAATAATTTCAACCTTTCCCGGGTCCAGGTGGAATTCTGTTCCCGATTCCCGGAAAATTAAATCTGACGATCCCAATTCCCGAAAAATAAAAAGGGTCGATCCCGGTGTCCCGAAAATACCCGTTCCCCATCTAATTACATTTTCACATTTGCCCACTGACTGCGTGTGAAGGCCATGCATCTTACTGAAGCTTTAACCCAGTAACCATGTGTTAGCTAATGGAATGTAACAACCCAGCCCAAAGTGAGTCTAGTGGTTGCAGGAATAATTAAGTGACCTGACCAGTAAAATTGGTACAGTACATGACTTTATTCAAACAATGACAGCAAGCATCTAAAATACAGCAACAATGGTACATTGAGATTGGAAAGTATGTGAAGTTTACAGCTACATTAACCCTTCCATGACAGGAGCTTCCTGAAATTTTGCGAAAACCTTGTGCTAATGCATTCTCTTATTTGTGCAAGTCTCCCATAGGGAGCCTCGCATATATAAGAGCATACATTGGCCTAACAATATTTTCCTTGACCTTGTAAGTTAGTGCATTCTCTTATATATGGGAGATTCGCATATATAAGAGAATTCACTCACACAGGATCTTTGATGCTGCACCAGCACAGCTCCCGTCATGAAATGATAGCGATTGAATGGTGAAAATCCAGGTTCACTCCAAAGAGCAACTCCCTCATCATCCAATCTCTTGATCCCTATATATCTCAATCGCTGTGCGTCTAAAAGTCAAAAGGGTTTTGAATTATTAAAGATTCAGGAATGTATCTGTGAATCTCGTTAACATATCAGATTATGGTAGCTATTCAAATTAATTATGCTGAGGCCAAATTGTGCAGGGGATGAATAATTAGTATTGTGCAAGCAGACTTTCCAGTTTCTTTGCGGCATGTGGGAAAAAAATGTAATTTTGTTATGTATCTGACCAAATACTTGAACAACTTCAAGATAGAGAAAAATAATGAGCCAAACAAAAACTGAAATGGAGTTAAAATAATTTATTATCTATAATAATAAACAGAATGAATTTAAAAATATGGACAAATTTTGTTCTTATACCAATCATAAAAATATCGCATAAATAGCATGTTATTGTCAAGATCATATGCCTTGTTAGTAAACAAAAGCCATATTATGATACAATACAGTACATAGATAGTGTGCGTTACGCAAAACATACAAAAGCGGGGAGACCCCACTACTTCAACTTTGGTTAAAATTGCCACCAAATTATTTACAACATACCAATATGTTTGCTAATGCTTGCCAATCAAGATTTTGGTGCTAAATGGGTCACCATGAATCACTGTCTCAAAAAAATTGTCACTGTATTGAGTGTTTTGCTTATCACACACTCTTAATGTGTTGTATATAAACAAATGCTCGTCTCACACAAAGTGGTGTTTTGTGGATAATATAACACTGATACTATCGTTATATTATACTATTATTAATTTATTCTTGTGAAAATTCATAATTTGGTAACTTTATTTCTAAGTTATAACCCACAATGAAGGCCATCTGTGTCTTTAAACAAACATGAAGTCAGTAAATATTTTCTGAACAAAGATCAATAGTTGATTTATGTAAAATATGTATATATTTTACATGTAGCAATAAGTTTTATTATATTTAGCAGGGATAATGCAGACAGCAAGTTATGATATTTCACAGCCAGTTTTAGGGGCGGGGCATTGCTGTTGTAAACTAGAGGTGTGATTGTCCCAATGCGACTAAGGACCCCCCCCGGAGTTTTTAAAACACTAAGATGTTTCACATGTCAGTAAACAATTAGTTAAAATAATAAAATAACAGATTCCCATTGCAGGTGCACAACCCTAACCCCTAACCCTTATCCTAAACCTATTGACCAAAAATTGTAGGAATAAAAGCTCGGACAAAATTATGCATGTTGCGAAAGTGTTCCAAGTCGAAAAAGGGGAATAACTCACACACAAAAGTCGGGCAGACTTCATAATCGCAGTGCACATGTTCCCATGGTACTAAATATATGTGCCAAGTTTAAAACATTGACCTAAAAATGTAGGAATAAAAGATCGGACAAAATTATGCATGTTGCTAAAAAAATTCTATGTCAAAAAAGAGGTGGGATCAGGGATGACGGAGAAGGGGGCATGCGGGGACACTTGCCACCCTTGCCCTGGGGAGACCAGTGGACATATTCATGTGGCCACCTGATTGATTTGCCCCCTTTCCCTGGGTGGGACTAAGGTATAACCCTAGTATTCAATATGTTATTCCAATGAAGTAGCAATCAGGAGAATTATAAGTCGAAAAATAGTCATAACACAGTCAAACATGTTTGGACCAAACTCCAAATCACAGGTACACAGGATGCCATGATGATTGACCCCTGCAGAAAATTTGATTAAAATTGAACTATAAAATTCTGAGAAAACGTCCTGCCAAAATTGTGTCCATGGACAGGGTTGATATGATCAAAGTGGAATGGCAGAATTGATAGTATATTTACCCCCTAGCCGGGGCTCAAGTCCTTTCAAATAAAAAAATGACAAAACACTATACTATCTCACTAAATACTAACTGCTGACTCATCGGCTGATAATTTATCAACACATATATTAACCAGCAAATCGTCCATAGCACTTTTGATAGTGAAGAAATTATTTGGTTAGTTCAGAAAGATTCCTTCATAATTTTCAGCCTTCATTCATGACCTCATTAACATATTCAATACAATCGACTTGGATTATAAAGTTGAATGCGCTAACTGGCTTGAATATCAATAAAGCTGGGATAATTTTAACTATATGTCAATTAACCACACCACCATTAAAGTTTGTGTTTTTCTTCCGGGCCTCATTTACAACAAAAACAACATGATTTTTATAAATCCCAATTTCAAGAATACAAATTGTTATTGCCAATACAATACAGACAAAACTGATGGTTGGATATATTTCTTGTCTATAAAGACATAATAAAGTGGTTTCTTTCTATCATAATTTGCGTTCAATAGAAGAAATGCAACATGACTTGGTTGAGGGTGATATTAAATGATAGCTTTTCTGGACAGATTCGCTCAATTCATATATATTATTTTATACACCAGAATCTACATAACACTTGCTGGGATGAGATATATGTATTATGTTTAAAGTTTGCTGGTCATTGCGACAGAACCATTTTCATTGTTTCAACCCGGCCACATTAGCATTTATATACAGCACAATTAGCTTCCTCATAAAAAGTTATGGTATTAAGACCCATTTCATGCTCTTTGGATGTTCTTGCTTGGTATCTACAGACATTCAAACACAAGTGCAATGCTAAGCATGGCATATGCCCCCAACGCTCAGTTTAGAGAGTGGGCAATACTAAATATTTGTGGATTGAAAGTTTTTTATTTTCTAAATCCAAGAAGGTCCTTCACTCTGAGGAAATCATTGTATAAAACCCAGTGTATCATTTTGCTCATATATACACCAATCACTATTCCAAAGATATTCAAATCCACCTGTTGGTACTTGAGTAACAATGCTAGATGTGAAGCAAAGATTGAGAATCTTGCTACTTCCAAAAAGGGCAATAACTCAGACAAAAATATTAGCATTCCAAACCAGTGCCCCTGACGCTCATCCGATGATCCATGCCCAAGGTACAAGCTGAAATTTCATACAGAGACAAAATTCAAAAATTCCCAAGTCAAACAAGGGCTGTAACTCTGGAAAAAATGAATGGACGAAACCTGTAGTAACAACTGAATCAGAAGATCCTTGCCCAATTAAGTTACAAGCTGAAATGTTCTTTCGGACACAAATTTCCAAGTCAAACAAGGGCCGTAACTCTTGAAAAAAATTATGGACAAAACCCAAAGAATTTGGATATCTTTTCCCCCAACCTGTGCTATTACCATGCCAAAGGACAACGGAATCCAATAATAAAGACATCCACATCGTAATGTTTGTTATGGACGTGTTGACTGGTTTTACACTAAATCCAGCAAAGGGCCATAACTCTGGAAAAAATGTGCAGACAAAAACGTGCACTATGTGGAGATCCTTTCCACAATGCTGGCCTACCATACTAAAGGACATCCAAAATCGACCATCGATATTTGAGCTGTGTTGTGAAATCTTAGTTACAGACAGGCGGATGGAAGGAAGGACGGCCAGACGAAGGTCTCCTCTATATTCCCCCAAATCCTCCTTTGGATGTTGGGGGCATAATAAAATTCAAGTCTGACCGTTATTATTATTGGAAATACAATGTAAAATGACTCCAGAATGAAAATTCAATATAATTCTGAGTCCAAAAATGGCCATAACTCTGGTAGCAGTGAAGGGGACAAATAGTCAGTGGGTATCCTCCCTCTAAACTGGGCTATCAACACACCAAAGCACAACCATATCTGATGATCATTGCCGAATAACAAGCTGATATGTTCGTAGAGACAAAATATACAAATTTCCAAGTCTTAAACAAGGACCGTACTTAACTCTGGTAAAAATTAATTGACGAAACCCGAAATATGTTAGTATTATTCCCCCCCCCAACCTGTGCTATCACCATGCCAAATGACAACAACATACAATTATTAATACCCAAGGTGATGTATTCTGAAGAATGGACAGACGTACAGATGGACGGAAGTACAGAATGGAATATCAACAACGGCATTGGGCACTCTTTTGAAAGCACACCCGACGGCGAACTTTATATTAAATATTACGTCAATATCAGGCAAAGGTATTGGGGGTGAAGTGTAAAAGTATCTTACTGATACCTCCTCTCCCAATCACCAATGCACAGATTTATTACATTGAGTATGACAAACATGAAATACATTGAGATCAAATGACCCAATTTAATGCTGATATATCTAAAGATAAACAAAGAAGGATAACTTTAGAGAAGTAAAAATCCTCTTCTGAAAGCAGTCATGATGTTGAACCTCCGTAACAAATTCCATTCAGATCTGATGACCTTTGAATGAGATTATACCCCCAAGACGAATCAGCCCCATTCAGCTCATTGCGGCGATTGGTCCACTCAAAATTGAGGTGGATCTCGGCAGCAATCCCTGACATCTAAAAGCGCCATTTTTGAGTGGAAAGGATTATAATCTAATGCCCATTGAAACTTTTGTCGCCGCAAGTTGCCGCAAATGCTACCAACACCACAAATAGATGATCTTATATATGTTGGACTGATATGTTGTACGGCATACATGTACATGTACTTACATGTACATGTATATATCGCAGATCTACAGTGAAGTTCTGTGATGGTAAAGGTGAGAAGTATCAGCCCTCTTAATTGGCTATGGCAATCAGCAATGCCGAAGCCATTTGCTGAAGTAAACTTGGCCATGGCAAAGGATTTCCGTAACAGCTGACTGCCAAAGCCAAAAAATCTGAATTAAAAGGGCTGGAAGTATAGACATAATCATAGTCTATGAAGCTTAGAAATATATTGCCCCAGACCCCTGCACCGATTTCAACCGAATTTGGTGTGGTGACTCTGGATACCGCTGCAGATGTTATTTTAAAGGGATCTTTTTCTTCAAAATTTCAAAAATAATTTTGATTCTACATTGTATTTGTATTATTTTTTTTCATTTTTAAATGGAGCAAGTAGTTCAATCTAAAAAAAAATGCATTTATAACATCCGTCAGGATACCCCAAGTCACCACACCAAATTTTATTGAAATCGGGTCTGGGAGAAAAATTGCAGACATACAGACATATAATGAAACCATCCTTGCGTTGTTCATAGTGTTCCGGCATATTGCGGTGAATCACTTCAATTCGTGGTGGAAAATTGGATGTTGGCAAATTGCTGTGATTTCTCACTTAAAAAAGGCCTGCCGCATTGAGCAGAATGAGGCTGCTTCATCTTGGGGGCACTGTAACTGGATAGACAGAAAACCACTACTTTCAGGTGAAATTAAGGACTCTAGAATGGAAAATGCTAACAATGAAATTGGGGGCTCATGATTGCTCCGGAAGCCAAACATCCATTCCAATTTTCATTCGGTATGTCATCCAATAATTCATAGCCGAGATGAATGCCTGGTTTAGCAGACAGACAGACATACATATGGAAAAATCAATCCAGTATACATGTATCTCCCATTTCTTGTGTGGTTACTTTAGTTGTCATCTGTCTCTGTTCTGAAAGGGTAAATAGCATGATTACCTAATAATAAATTACCTATTAATATAATATTACTAGAAGTCAATTGCTTGCCATCAGAATAAGTTGAATATTGGAATTTAAGACCTGTTGTCAATTATAAGCCATAGAAAAATGCATGAAGCTAAAAATTAGTCATTTCTAAAGGCAAAATCTTTTTTCTAACAACACACTCAATATGCCAGCATGTTTCATTTTATACAGAACTAGCAGGTTAGCCCGCCACTGGCGTGGTTGGTCAGAAACATGACATTTTGTAAATTATTTTGTTTTTATTGAATTTTTTTTTAATTTTGTAATATTTTAATTTTTTGTTTTTTAATTTATTTGTTTTTTTTTTAAATTTAATTGAATTTTTTTTTTAATTTAAAGGTACTCAATCCGAACAGAGGGTCCCCATTTCAACAGATTCCAACAACAACAATCCGATCAAAGGGTCCTATATTACTATTTCTTTGGCTTTGGGGGTAAAAAATATTTGATTCGAGTCGAGGAACCCATCAAACAAAGCTCAGAGTTATTAGATATTGATTTTTGAAATTTGTTATTTACTCGAGATGAGTACTAATAATTGCCTTCAACTGCCGTAATCTGCTCGGGATGTGTACACCAAAATCTATTCAAACAGACAAGGATGGATAACTCTAAAATCAAGTGGTAATAATAACGCAATTTCTGGGCCAGAAAGTATTCCCGATAATGAAAAATAATAGATTTCTAAAATTGATATCTAACAAATCTGAGCTTTGATGGGTGACTTCCTCGACTGGAATAAAATATTTTTGAAATAGTAATTGAGAGGAGTTTTATCGGATTGAGTACCTTTAATTGTTTTTTCAGTTTTAATTTTTTTTAATTTTAAATGTTTTAATTAATTTTTTGTTTTTCAATCATGTTTCAACGAGTTAATTCTGCCTTTTTCGGGCGGAAAAAGTGACCCGATGAAATTTCCCCCCCCCCTTCCTAGGAACGACAGACATAAGAATCACACAACACGCATTTTTTGTTTTTCAATGAGTTAATTCTGCCTTTTTAATCGAGATAAATGCATTTCGCGTTTTGCATCCGTAGTTTCGTACGCATGGGTAACCGTTTAGCAATGTCGATGGCAATAAAGAGCGTCAGTCAGTTAACAACTACAATATGGTCAATATAAAGAATGTTGATGCCTTAACCCCCGAAGTGCCGTTTGCGGTGATTTTGATGATTGGGAGTGGAGAATGGGTGCTCAGAGCTTGTCCAAAATGCGACGTTGATGATCCCCGTGGGTTTTTACACTTATATACGAAATTGAGCTCGATCCGCGCAGCCGTTTTCGATTCTATAAAGTACCCACATACACACATATATACACACATATATATATACGGAGTTCTCAAAATATATAGTAGACTAGCAGGTTAGCCCGCCACTGGCGGCGTTCGTCAGAAACATGACAATTTTAATTTTTTTAATTAATTATTTTAGTTTGAGCTCAATCAGTTCGAGTCTATAAAGGATACACACATATATATCATTTGTGGGTACCCGTTTCAAGGTGAAGATCACCTAGGGCGGAAAAACTGACCCGCTCCGCGTTCCTAGGAAGCCCTAAGTACGTAAGAATCACACGCTCATGTCTGTATACTAACGCACACGCCCAGACCCAGGTGTTTGTTGTACCAATAGCTGGCATATTTTGTCCTCTAAAGAGGTAACTTTTAGCACCAGCTCGTGTAATATTTGGATTTCCTGTGTTTGGGTACTTGCGTCCCGGAATCCTGTGGTTTTAATGAACGGCATCTTTCACGTCGAATAAGATATTTATAAAATAATGAAGAAACTCTCCTCTGAGGTAGGTGACTGCTGACGTGAAGAATGGAATAGTTTGAAAATTAAGAAAGGTATCCGTTCATTGTTGAATATTTATTACATGTATATGGAATCCTATTACGGCCACTTGCTAATGGCGCTTTCGGCGCACTTTTTGTCGCTTTCGGCGCATCGCGCCGAAAGCGCCGAAAGCGACAAAATGTGCGCCGATCGGCGCACTTTTTGTCGCTTTCGGCGCTTTCGGCGCTTTCGGCGCGCGCGCCGAAAGCGACAAAAAGTGCGCCATTAGCGTTGTTTCGGCGCGCGCCGAAAGCGCCGAAAGCGCCGAAAGCGACAAAATGTGCGCCGATCGGCGCACTTTTTGTCGCTTTCGGCGCTTTCGGCGCGCGCGCCGAAAGCGACAAAAAGTGCGCCATTAGCGTTGTTTCGGCGCGCGCCGAAAGCGACAGAAAGTGCGCCATTAGGGCATTCGGCGCGGTGCGCCATTAGCGCATGTATACAATTAAGTATGTGATCAGCCCAGCAGGGGTGCCGGAAGAGGGGGCAGCTGATCCCCTGCCCTTGACCAATGGGGGCAGGACTTGCCCTTTTTCTGGAGACAGAAAATGCTGTGTTTAATCTCGTGTTTTTATAGCAAAATGTAACTATTTGGGTCCAAATACCGCCAATTTCACAAGGAATATTAATTTTTTGTCAAAAACGGCCATAAAAACCGACAAATACCTTTAAAATAGGGATTTTTGCCACAATGAATTTATGGTTGTTTTTTCCGAGTTTGCGGAGAAAATTCCCTTTTTTGGGCAGAAAAGTGCCATTTTTGTAGGCTCTCCCCCCCCCCCCCGATGCCCTTGGATGCTCCCGGCACCTCAGTGCAGATCGGACATGGCCATATGTGTACAATGTATAGGCCTATGTATCAATTTTAAAAGGGAGGGGCTGAATTTTGCTGTAGATACACCTCTAAATGCTATAATTTGTCATTATTCAGATTTAAAATTATTTATTAATATGGTACTTAACACATGTATGAATTTTCACTATAAATGAGTCTAAATATAGTCAAGTGATTAGTATGCATACATTTGAGCAACTTTTTAAGTGAGTGTTGCCGCATGTAATTAAATGTAATATAATGAAAAAGTCTGTTAATAATTGAACACCACAACTGACTGTCACTAGCTGTGATAGACTTGCAGTGAATATATTGATTGAGTAATTGGCAATCATGAATATTTTTGTGGGACAAACCCCAGCTTCTGGCATGATTCAGGGTACGTTCATACGCTGGCAAGTTTGCAAGGTACATTTTTGTGGGCATTTCGTCATAGAAAACCACATGGTGCCAGAATATGAACGGAAATATGCACCTAACATGCATCTTTACCAGAGCGAAAGACATCGGAAGTAACATTTATATAGTTCCACTTGTACTACCAGTGCTACCTCCAAATACCTGTATGATTTATTCTTGTGAGATAATTTGCATGATATTTACAGGCAAATTCCGGTAGCATCGTTACCAGTGGAACTACAGAGATTTATTTCGCACGTATACTAGTAGTTAGCCCCCCAACTTTGGTCAAAAGTATAACAGTTGGAAATTTCATACTTGCCAAAACATTAGTTGGAAATTTCACACCAACAATAGGTGAAATATGTTCTTGTAGTTTGATTATAAAACAATTTATTGGGGGGGGGGGAATGTTCCTATGTTTGGTAAAAACTTTGGACAGAAATGGTCATCAGTTGGAAATTTTCCAACCTTAGGGGGGGGTAACAGATTGGAAATTTCCAACACTTGGAAAGCTTGTGTCCTGGTCCCTCCCCCGTGGCCAGTCAAAAACTTCTAGTTAATTTAAGAAAACAATATTGTCATACATTTGGTCAACATTGTCATTGGAATTGTCATCAGTTGGAAATTTTCCAACCTAAGTGGGGGGGTGTAGGGTTTAAATTTACAACGGTAGGAAGGCTTGAGGCTAGTGTAGATGTTACGATTTCAAAATTTTCTTGTTAAGATTTCTAAATTTTCGCACACCGGATCGAACCATGGTCGGCCCGGTGTGTCATTGCCCCACATCCACATGGCCAATACAAAACTGCTAATTAGTTTAGCAAAACAATATTTTACTACATTTGGTCAAATTTGTGGACAGAAATGGTCATCACTTGAAGAATTTTCCAACCTGAGGGGAGTATGAGGTTTGAAATTTTCAAATAACTAATAAATGTTCAGGTTAAAATATCTGTCAATGTTCTCATACCAGGAATATAGAAATATAAAACCATGGCTTATGAATATATTAGAAATTAGGCCTGACTGAGGTTCAAGGGGGGGGGGGGTGCAAATGGAATTATTCAAAAACTTGTGTTGGTCTGATTCTGACTAAAGGGGGGATGCAGTTGGAATTTCCCAAGGTGGACACCCCCCCCCCAAACATGTAGTTGAAATTGAAGTCAGAAGAACCCCTCCCCCCAGATTGTGCCATGAAACTTTACTCTGCATAGTGCTTGTAGAGATATTATTCCATCAGTGCAAAACATGGGAACTTTATTTATGTTCTAACATGGAACTTTATAACATTGAACAAACAAGGCAGAGAACATGTTGGACTCTCCGTTACCACATCCCTGCATCCATGCGAATGGGGGGGGGGGGGGTTCAGGAGCTGTGGCTTTTGAAGTTCACTCACCTAATTGTAATTCCATATTTCTGATAAAACTTATAGATAATTTCACGGTGTGTAAAATTTAGAAAAAAATTGTCAACGATAAACGCCTCCATTTTAATGGCATACTATGGAATCCTATTACGGCCACTTGCTAATGGCGCTTTCGGCGCACCTTTTGTCGCTTTCGGCGCATCGCGCCGAAAGCGACAAAAAGTGCGCCATTAGCGTTGTTTCGGCGCGCGCCGAAAGCGCCGAAAGCGACAAAATGTGCGCCGATCGGCGCACTTTTTGTCGCTTTCGGCGCTTTCGGCGCGCGCGCCGAAAGCGACAAAAAGTGCGCCATTAGCGTTGTTTCGGCGCGCGCCGAAAGCGCCGAAAGCGCCGAAAGCGACAAATAGTGCGCCGTTACGGCGCACTTTTTGTCGCTTTCGGCGCTTTCGGCGCTTTCGGCGCGTTACTAATGGCGCACTTTTTGTCGCTTTCGGCGCTTTCGGCGCATCGCGCCGAAAGCGCCGAAAGCGCCATTAGCAAGTGGCCGTAATAGGATTCCATACATGTATGTACAAACAGCTATACCGGTTTCGGCACATCTTGCCTTTTCAATAGCTTGAGGTCACTGATGAAAAATGTGTATTCATCTTAGAGTCTGTAAGAGATATCATGGTGAATCACGTGATACCTATATTTGATTAAATTAAATTATACGAGGAACCTCATTAAATTGTTATGGCCTTGGTACGTAGAGAGACGTGCTCAGACGTGCGTTCCTAACGGCGCGTGTATCATTAAACGCTTGGACATAATGGTAATTTTATTTCTGTTTGATAGCGTTTAATCTGTTGATGGGTTTATGGTGGCAAGTCCATCTTAATCTAATGTTTTTGTCCTTAATGGCACTTGTTATCTTTAATGGCGACATTATATTAGAAGCATGTGTATTTTATACTGTGTGTAATTATTGATCATTGTGATATTTTCGCTCAGTGAAGTTGATTTTTATCCACTGGAGATTTCTGTAGATATCTGCAATAGGCGCAATTTAATGAGGTTCCCAAGGTAGTGATAAACAAAACAATAAGATAGAAGTAATCAAGACACGTCGGTCGCGAGTTGCCAGATGGGAAATACACGCGATAATATATATTTGAAAACAAGTCTACATTCCTTTACTTTCTTACGATGGGCGTTATTGTTTCGCGATTTATATCCACCATTACATGTTGATATGGAATAGTGACATGAAGTATTCATTAGGGTTTGCCAAGATCGCTGCTAAATTGGTGGCTAGAAATTGATAAGAAATCGTGGTCAAAAATATTATAGTTATAGTCATTTGAACAAATTATACAGTGCGGATGCGCCCTTATTTGACAAATTCATGGGTCGAAGATGGACTACATTGACCGTTGTGTAATAAAAGGACCACACGCAGTTCGAAATATTGGTTATATGGGTCATCCCGAACTTGTGAATATCGTGATAGGTCGAAATATGATAGCAATAGTCATTTGTGCCAATTCTACAGTGCGGATACGCCCTTAATTGACAAATATATGGATTGAAGTTGGACTACATTGACTGTTGTGAAAGAAAAGGACCACACGCACTTCGAAATATTGGTTATATGGGTCATCCCGAACTTTTGCGTGGCTCGTGATTATTGTAGAATGGGTACATTTTAATGAGTGTGCGAAATTTCAGTACCCATAGTGCAGTGGAAAGTGCGCACGGGCTCTTGAGGTGGGCTCATGGTGTCATATTGGGTTAAACGAGGTTTCCGTGACTCGTGATGACCAATTTTAGGAATTCGAACTGCGTGGCTTGCAATTATTGTAGAGTGGGTACATCTTAATTAGTGTGCGAAAGTTCAATGCCCAAAGTATAGCGGAAAGTGCGCACGGGCTCTTGAGGTGGGTCATGGGTGTAATATTGAGTTTAACGAGGTTTCCGTGACTCGCGATGACCCATACTATAGGAGTTCGAACTCCGTGGCTCGTGATTATTGTAGAGTGTGTAGATCTTAATGAGTGTGCGAAATTTAAGTGCTCATAGTGCAGTGGAAAGTGCACACGGGCTCTAAATGTGGGGTCATGGTGTCATATTGGGTAAAACTATTTATCCGTGACCCGTGATGACCCAGAATATAGGAATTCGAGCTGCGTGGCTCGTGATTATTGTAGAGTTGGTACATCTTAATCAGTGTGCGAAAGTCCAGTGCTCAAAATGCAGTGGAAAGTGCGCACGGGCTCTTAAGTTGGGGTCATGTGTCACATTGGGTTAAACGAGGTTACCGTGACTCGTGATATCCCAAATATAGGAATTCGAACTGCGTGGCTCGTGATTGTTGTAGATTGGGTACATCTTAATGAGTGTGCGAAATTTGAGTTCCCAGTGTGCAGTGGAAAGTGTGCACGGGCTCTTAAGGTTGGGTCATGCTGTAAAATTGGGTTAAACGAGGTTTCCGTGACACGTGATAACCCAGAATATAGGAGTTCGAACTGCGTGGCTTGTGATTATTGTAGAGTGGGCACATCTTAATCAGTGTGCGAAATTTCAGTGCCCATAGTACTGTGGAAAGTGCGCACGGGCTCTAAATGTGGGGTCATAGTGTCATATTGGGTAAAACGTGATTTCCGTGACTCGTGATGACCCAGAATATAGGAGTTCGAACTGCGTGGCTCGTGATTATTGTAGAGTCGGTACATGCCGATGACGTTGCCAAATTTCAGTTACCATAGTTGAGATGAAAGTTCGCAAGGGTTCATAATGTGGGGTCAGATTTTCATATTGCGTAAAACTAGGTATCCGTGACCCGTGGTGACCCTGAATATGGGAGTGATTATTGTAGATTTGGTATATGTCGATGAGCATTCCAAATTTCAGGACCCACTGTGGTCCGGAAAATGCACACAATGCACATTGGGATAATATATTGATAATAAACGCTCTTTATTGCTAATAGTTAGTGCCTCTTCAGGTCATTTGATGTCAACATCACCCTGCCGTGAAATTCACCGCGTAATTTTCTTTTGTGTACCACATTGCTTGCATATTTTCTGGGCTGAATAATAAACGCTCTTTGCGTATCGTGCAATTGAGGTCAAATGTGCCTATTCCATAACATTACCCTTGTCAAGTGATTAATCTGTACTAACGTTTCGACATATCGTCTAAGCTTATAATGAACACTATTTATTGTTCATAGTTTCCCCTTTAAGGAGTATGAGATCAACGGAAACAACCCCATATTACCCAACGGGATAATTTATCCCAGTGTGTCAATTTTCACCTTCCAGATTGCAACAATTTTAGGTATATAATTAATTATTTAGTTAAATTAATTACTGTTGCCCTTTTAAGACATCTTATATCAACGGGACCTATATAATAAGGTTAGGCTACTTGAGTAAAATTACGACATTTACAAATTTTCAGCTCCGATGGTCCATCCGTTTTGGCGCCTCTAATCAATATATATATCATAATTCTTAGTGCCCTTTTAAAACACCCGAGAGCAACGGGACCTGTATAATAGCGCTCTCGGGGTAAAATAACATCTATATATGACACCTGAGTCAACAAGAAAACTAAGATGCATGCATCAGGTCGGTCGTGAACTATCTACCATAGAATTGTTGTAGCTATCGATATTATACATTTTGGAACACCTGTCTGTATGTATGTGTGTATGCATGAATGCATGTGTGTATGTGTTATAGACTCTAACACTGCTCGACTGATCCGACTCGGATTTGGTATTTAACGTGTCAACTTGACCTCGCTCATAGGCATGTTTCTGCCAACTTTCTGGACCTTGACCGATCCGACTAAAAATTTGTGTGTAGGACTACTTCGATCCCGGGAGCAATATTGACGGGTCCAATTTCACGTGGGACCATGTTCTCGAACGTGCTGATGTAGGCATGTTTCTGGACTATTTGGACGGGTCAAATCTTGATCCCGACCTGACTTTGACATTCAAAAAGATCAATTCAAGGTCAAATCTGGTAAAACGAAGTATTTCAACGAAATATAATACCTACTGTTACTTTTGTCCCAGGAGTGTTTCGGGTGGGTCAAATTATGACCCTGACCTGATCTTGACATTCAAAATTGTCAATTCAAGGTCAAATCGGGTAAAGCCGGGCGGATTTCGACGGGTACTTTTGTCGTGACTTTTGTCCGGGGAGTGTTTTGGGCGGGTCAAATCGTGACCCGACATGACGTTCACCTTTAAAATGGTCAATTCAAGGTTAAATCGCGCAATTCTCCGAAAATCAGAGGGGAACATCCCGGACGAAGTAGGGTCCACCAGCTACTATTATATATTTCTAGATTTAGTTACAAACTAAATACCTGTATATTGTACAAAGAAATGTTTGACAAATATATCTGTATCAATATTACCATACGGGTCATTAAAATAGATACGACGAAACAAATTTTGAAGGGTGCATGGTATCAGGTAAATTTTTATATTTCAAATGATGACAGGAATGCGGAAAGTTGAAGTACCTAAGTAATACTGGCTATCCGAATGAAGAGATATACATGTATATAAAAACCAAAATAGAAGATGACTGCTGGCGACAATGTTTTCCAAAAAAATTCAAAGCATTCGATAGCTCCCATCTAGTTGTCAGCCCGAAGATCAATATAAAGTGTGGTGACTATCAGATGAGGGATATGACTGTACAGTTGCTAAACAATTCAGTCACGCAAAAGAGGATCAAACAGTAAGATACCAAATTGCTGCCTGTGGTAATGTTTTTTAACGAAATTCGGTAAAATTAGATTACTCTCCCCCTGGTTATCCAGAAGATCATTGTGGAATCTGGTGACGATCGGACAAGGGGTGTCGTCTGTAAGATCAACCAAATTATTTAGCCATAAAAATAGTAAAATTCAAGATCACCGCTGGCAGTGATGTCTTCACAAGGACAGCTTGAGAACAAAACATGGCTCACATCTAGCGGTGACCCAAACTATCCACATGAGAAAAAGTTCTCCAATAAAAGCTGGCTGCAGGGTGCGCCAATTGATTCAAATTCGAAATTTAACAGGGTGTACTGCTTGTGGCCATGTTTTCCCCGCAAATTTGATAGACTGATGGACAAAACCACTGAATCCGTTGAATCAATATACATGTATACATGGATTAATGTATATGCATTGTTATACACAGTACTGGTATATAAAGGTACTGAAAATAACAATATTACTAGTATACACAAAATAAACCATATATCATGGCTATGGGTTCTAATATCCGAATATGACAGCTGATAACTTGGTGTGAATTGAAGAGTGGTGGTGTCTCACGCATATCTAACCCTCCATGTTAGAAACATGCCATTAAATGTCATAAGTATAATCTAGCTTGAGGACAGAAGTTATCCATAAAAAAAACCCTTAATTCAACCAGGTCCTCGCGCGATGTATGGTCGATCACATGATGATCTAGGGGGGATTAGAATTGTTGTATAAAAACAGCACTGCATGTAAATATAAAATAAAATAGTGCTACATCTTATTACAGATTATTGCCATATATAATCAGTGACTATACAGACAGTCTGACAAATTAAGTTTCAGTGACACTCTATCCGAAGAGGGGAATAATTCCATCTGATACAGTCAATGGAGCAATTATGAATCTGGAAAGGTGAAATTTCTAAGTAATACTAGATATCGACATGACGCGATAACATATAACGTAAATGCAATATGGCCGCTGGCGACCATTTTTTCCTATAAAATTAAAAAAATATTTGATAGCTCTCATCTGATAGATCAATATCAAGATAAATATTAAGTTTAGTGATGATCGGATGAGTGAAGTGGACTGTGCTAAACGGTTTAGTAATGCTTAAAAAGATTTTTACCTTAATATTTTTATCTTCACTGTATAAACTTCACTGAGTCATCTTTGTCGTGTATTGAGTTTGATATCTGTTGTTAACAGTTTATAAATCATGTATGTCTCATGTTTGTTATTTTAATTTATGTGTTTATTATCATTAAATAAAGTTGAATTCCTTAAAAAGATTCTTACCTCAATGTTTTTATGTTCACTTTATAAACTCCACTGAGTCATCTTTGTCATGTATTGAATTTGATATCTTTTGTTAACAGTTCATAAATTATGTTTGTCTCGTGTTCGTTATTATATTATATACACTTTATAGTGTGTTTCAGAACGAAAACAAAATGAATAAAATCAACAAATTTGTAAATTTAAAAACAATTCAAACGTTGTTGTATTCCATGTCCCAGCCCGGACATATACACCAAATTTCAATAATATTCATTGAGAAACAACGGACCAAACGCCATATAACACCCCGTATGCATCTTTTATTCCGAGTTGGCCTTTTATTCCGAGTTGGCACGCACCGATTGGGCGAGTTAGCCCATGGGGCGAGTACGCCGATTCCGACACCTTTTCTATTTGCAGCAGGTTAAGTTTACGCGTAATTTAATTTACAAAGTTCCCCAATTGGTATCGTAAATAGAGCGACCTTATTTGACAGAGAATGCCTCTGTTATTGATTATAAAGTTGCTATACATTAAAAACGACAATTCACATGCTCGTTCAAGCGCAGTAGTCTATTTTCCCCATGTTAAAGGACATCCACAAATACTAAATAACGCTAACTTACTGCCGAATGTTTTACACGACAACTGTTAACATATTTGGGCTGAATTCATCTGACGCGGTATTATTCCTCAAAATAAACAACAAAACCATCGTTACTTGGAAATGTAGTTTGGGCTAACATTTACATAAATCCTCCATATCATTATTCCGACACACACGTCAGATGAAAAACTCACATGAAGTAACCGGCCAAATTGGCCGAAATAAAACCACGAATACAAGCAATAAATGATATACCCTCGCAGTTGATGAGGTCTCGAGAATTAGACTTGTCATTACTTACCACGGAGCCAAGAACGGTAACTCTAGCCGCGTTTGCACGCAGTAGCCGCGCCGCGCCACACAGAGTTGTCTATCTATATATATATATATATATCTTCCGTTCGGACTTAACATTGACTACAAAGGTGTTTCTCGAAATTTCTTGTGCTTTCCTCTGATCTACAATCGTAGAAATGTTGAAATCGCAAACATTTTCAGAAAAAACTTTGCATTATTAAACACTAAATTGACCGAGCCTCTCGACAAACGGGTTATTATTGCCTACAAGAAAAATCCCAGTTTGAGAGATATGCTCGTTCGATCTAGACTCAGACCTTGATTAACACGCAGTTCAATTAGCTTTTTAGCAATTTCAACATCATTATCCTTTGTTTGTGCTCAACACAATATTTTATGTCAATTTCCGACACAACCTAACAAAATTTAGCTAGTTCCATAGAAATAATTACATAAGAAATCGGATAACCGACCTGTGCCAGCGCCCTCCACACTTTCCAAATATATATATATATATATATATATATATATATATATGAGATTATTAACTTCACATGGTGCGGCGCGGCCGCGAAAAGCGCGGAAAGTGCGGCAGTGGCCAGGCACGTCAGGTCTGAATAATAGGTAAACTACGATTTGTTTTTATTTTAAATGCACCCTATTATGTAATGAATCGACCGATAACTCCAGTTAGGGTAGCTTGATCTGAATCATAGTTGGTATGTGTATCTACGGGCAAGAACGTACTCTCTGTATTTCGTATCGTTTTACCGCTATAATGCTTTGCCGTATACAGAGGAAGTTCGAGAGCGAGTTTAGTACAATTTATTTTTACATGAGTTACGGGCATTTTGACTTAGAATTGAACAATTTTGTCAACATTTTTGGTTTGCGGCCGATAACTCTGTTTGGATTTATCGACATGAACAAAAGTTGGTATACGTACGTGTGCATTACCTGGATCGAAATACACGACAAATTTAAATAAGGGACCGTCGAATCATTTTACACGAGTTATGGCCCTTGTTTTTACTTATAATTCTGCTGATTTTGTTATAACATTTCTGATTTCTGACGACGATTTGGATTATTTGAACTGAACCAAAGTTCACCAGCTAAACCAGCCAAATTGCTAAGTTCGTCGAATAAGGGTTCCATCCAATTATTTTTACCGACGTTACTACATTTTTCGACATACAATCAGCATTGACATCGGTTTAATTAGCGTGTTAATCTCACCCGCGCACCTTTGACATATAGGTCATCGCGCGTCACGTGATTATCATATATCAGTTTCAGCACATTGGGCTCGGTTTTCATCCCAGTGTGCACGGGATATGCGTTTTCTGAACACAATATGGGCATGATTTGATTTGTGCGTTAACCTTTTATCAGAATCTCACCACACGCAGCACGGATTTTTGACTTATAGGTCATCACGCGTTACGTGATTGACATATATATCAGTTTTAGCACATTGGGCTCGGTTTTCACACCAGTGTGCACGGGATATGCGTTTTATGAACACAATATGAGCATGATTTGATTCGTGTGTTAACTCTTTATTAGAATCTCACCACACGCAGCTCGGATTGTTTACATATAGGTCATCACGGGCCACGTGACTATTATATATAACAGTTTTAGCGCATTGAGCTCGGTTTTCATCCCAGTATGCACGGAATATGCGTTTTATGAACACAATATGATCATGGTTTGATTCGTGTGTCAAGCCTTTATCAGAATCTCACAACAAGTAGCTCGGATTTTTGACATATAGGTCATCCCGGGCCACGTGACTATCATATATAACAGTTTTAGCGCATTAGACTCGGTTTTCATCCCAGTGTGCACGGGATATGCGTTTTCTGAAAACAATATGGTCATGGTTTGATTCGTGTGATAAACCTTTATCAGAATCTGACCACACGCAGCTCGGATTTTTTACATATAGGTCATCCCGGGCCACATGACTATCATATATAACAGTTTTAGCGCATTAGACTCGGTTTTCATCCCAGTGTGCACGGGATATGCGTTTTCTGAACACGATATGGGCATGATTTGATTCGTGTGATAACCCTTTATCAGAATCTCACCACACGCAGCTCGGATTTTTGACATATAGGTCATCGCTAGACATGTGATTACCATATTTAACAGTTTTAGCGCATTGGGCTCGGTTTTCGTCCCAGTGTGCACGGGATATGCGTTTTATATATGGGCATGATTTGATTCGTGTGTTAACCCTTTATCAGAATCTCACCACACGCAGCTCGGATTTTTGACATATAGGTCATCACGCGTCACGTGCTTATCATATATATCAGATTTAGCACATAGGGCTCGGTTTTCGTCCCAGTGTGCACGGGATATGCGTTTTCTGAACACAATTTGGGCGTGATTTGATTCGAATGTTAACCCTTTATCAGAATCTCACCACACGCAGTTCGGATTTTTGACATATAGGTCATCGCTAGTCACGTGATTACCATATATAACAGTTTTAGCGCATTGGGCTCGGTTTTCGTCCCAGTGTGCACGGGATATGCGTTTTATGAACACAATATGGGCATGATTTGATTCGTGTGTTAACCATTTATCAGAATCTCACCACACGCAGCTCGTATTTTTGACATATAGGTCATCACGCGTCACGTGCTTATCATATATATCAGATTTAGCACATAGGGCTCGGTTTTCGTCCCAGTGTGCACGGGATATGCGTTTTCTGAAAACAATATGGTCATGGTTTGATTCGCGTGTCAAGACTTTATCAGAATCTCACCACACGCAGCTCGGATTTTTGACATATAGGTCATCCCGGGCCACGTGACTATCATATATAACAGTTTTAGCGCATTATACTCGGTTTTCATTTCAGTGTGCACGGGATATGCGTTTTCTGAACACGATATGGGCATGATTTGATTCGTGTGTTAACCCTTTATCAGAATCTCACCACACGCAGCTCGGATTATTTATATATAGGTCATCACGCGTCACGTGATTATCATATATATCAGTTTCAGCACATTGGGCTCGGTTTTCATCCAGTGTGCACGAGATATGCGTTTTATGAACACAATATTGTCATGGTTTGATAAGTGAGTTAACCCTTTATCAGAATCTCACCACACGCAGCTCGGATGTTTGACATATAGTTCATCACGCGATTCGTGATTATCATATATATCAGTTTTAGGACATTGGGCTCGGTTTTCACCCCAGTGTGCACGGGATATGCGTTTTCTGAACACAATATGAGCATGATTTGATTCTTGTGTTAACCCTTTATCAGGATCTCACAATACGCAGCTCGGATTTTTGACATATAGGTCATCCCGGGCCACGTGACTATCATATATAACAGATTTAGCGCATTGGGCTCGGTTTTCATCCCAGTGTGCACGGGATATGCGTTTTCTGAGAACAATATGGGCATGGTTTGATTCGTGTGTTAACCCTTTATCAGAATCTCACCACACCCAGCTCGGATGTTTGACATATAGGTCATCGCGGGCCACGTGACTATCATATATAACAGTTTTAGCGCATTAGACTCGGTTTTCATCCCAGTGTGCACGGGATATGCGTTTTATGATCACAATATGAGCATGATTTGATTCGTGTGTTAACCCTTTATCAGAATATCACCACACGCAGCTCGGATTTTTGACATATAGGACATCCCGGGCCACGTGACTATCATATATAACAGTTTTAGCGCATTGGGCTCGGTTTTCACCCCAGTGTGCACGGGATATGCGTTTTCTGAACACAATGTGATCATGATTTGATTCTTGTGTTAACCCTTTATCAGAATCTCACCACATGCAGCTCGAATTTTTGACATATAGGTCATCCCGGGCCACGTGACTATCATATATAACAGTTTTAGCGCATTGGGCTAGCTTTTCACCCCAGTGTGCACGGCATATGCGTTTTATGAACACAATATGAGCATGATTTGATTCTTGTGTTAGCCCTTTATCAGAATCTCACCACACGCAGCTCGGATTGTTGACATATAGGTGATCCCGGGCCACGTGACTATCATATATAACAGTTTTAACGCATTAGACTCGGTTTTCACCCCAGTGTGCACGGGATATGCGTTTTCTGAACACATTATGATCATGATTTGATTCTTGTGTTAACCCTTTATCAGAATCTCACCACACGCAGCTCGGATTTTTGACATATAGCTCATCCCAGGCCACGTGACTATCATATATAACAGTTTTAGCGCATTGGGCTCGATTTTCACCCCAGTGTGCACGGGATATGCGTTTTCTGGACACAATATGATCATGATTTGATTCGTGTGTTAACCCTTTATCATAATCTCACCACACGCAGCTCGGATTTTTGACATACAGGTCATCCCGGGCCACGTGACTATCATAATTATATAACAGTTTTAGCGCTTTAGACTCGGTTTTCATCCCAGTGTTAAAACTGTTATATATGATAGTCACGTGGCCCGGGATGACCTATATGTCAAAAATCCGAGCTGCGTATGGTGATATTCTGATAAAGGGTTAACACAAGAATCAAACAATGCTCATGTTGTGTTCAGAAAACGCATATCCCGTGCACACTGGTACGAAAACCGAGCCCTATGTGCTAAAACTGATATATATGATAAACACGTGGCCCTTGGTGACCTATATGTCAACAATCCGAGCTGCGTGTGGTCAGATTCTGATAAAGGGTCAACACACGAATCAAACCATGCCCATATTGTGTTCAGAAAACGCATATCCCGTGCACACTGGGACGAAAACCGAGCCCTATGTGCTAAAACTGATATATATGATAAAAACGTGACGCGTGATGACCTATATGTCAACAATCCGAGCTGCATGTGGTGAGATTCTGCTAAAGGGTTAACACACGAATCAAATCATGCCCTTATTGTGTTCAGAAAACGCATATCCCTAGCAAACTGGGATAAAAACCGAGCCCAATGCGCTAAAATTGTTATATATGATAATCACGTGACCAGCGATGACCTATATCTCAAAAATCGGAGCTGCGTGTGGCGAAATTCTGATAAAGGGTTAACATACGAATCAAATCACGCCCAAATTGTGTTCAGAAAACGCATATCCCGTGCACACTGGGATGAAAACCGAGCCCAATGCGCTAAAAGTGATATATATGATAGTCACGTGGCCATTGATGACCTATATGTCAAAACTCCGAGCTGCGTGTGGTCAGATTCTGATAAAGGGTTAACACACGAATCAAACCATGCCCATATTGTGTTCAGAAAACGCATATCCCTTGCACACTGGGATGATAACCGAGCCCAATGTGCTGAAACTGATATATATGATAAACACGTGACGCGTGATGACCTATATGTCAAAAATCCGAGCTGCGTGTGGTGAGTTTCTGATAAAGGGTTAACACAAGAATGAAATCATGCTCATATTGTGTTCAGAAAACGCATATCCCGTGCACACTGAAGTGAAAACCTAGCCCAATGCGCTAAAGCTGATATATATGATAGTCACGTGGCACTTGGTGACCTATATGTCAAAAATCCGAGCTGCGTGTGGTGAGATTCTGCTAAAGGGTCAACACACGAATCAAATCATGCCCATATTGTGTTCAGAAAACGCATATCCCGTGCACACTGGGACGAAAACCGAGCCCAATGCGCTAAAACTGATATATATGATAGTCACGAGGCCCTTGATCACCTATATGTCAAAAATCCGAGCTGCGTGTTCTGAGATTCTGATAAAGGGTTAACACAAGAATCAAATCATGCTCATATTGTGTTCATAAAACGTATATCCCGTGCACACTGGGGTGAAAACCGAGCCAAATGCGCTAAAACTGTTATATATGATAGTCACGTGGCCCGGGATGACCTATATGTCAAAAATCCGTGCTGCGTGTGGTGTGATTCTGATAAAGGGTTAACACACGAATGAAATCATGATCATATTGTGTTCAGAAAACCCATATCCCGTGCACACTGGGGTGAAAACCGAGCCCAATGCGCTAAAACTGTTATATATGATAGTCACGTGACCGGGATGACCTATATGTCAAAAATCCGAGATGCGTGTGGTGAGATTCAGATAAAGGGTTAACACACGAATGAAATCATGATCATATTGTGTTCAGAAAACGCATATCCCGTGCACACTGGGGTGAAAACCGAGCCCAATGCGATAAAACTGATATATATGAGACACGTGGCCCTTCATGACCTATATGTCAAAAATCCGAGATGCATGTGGTGAGATTCTGATAAAGGTTTCACACACCAATCAAACCATGCCCATATTGTGTTCAGAAAAGGCATATCCCTTGCACACTGGGACGAAAACCGAGCCCAATGTGCTGAAACTGATATATATGATAATCACGTGACGCGTGATGACCTATATGTCAAAAATCCGAGCTGCGTGTGGTGAGATTCTGATAAAGGTTTCACACACCAATCAAATCATGTCCATATTGTGTTCAGAAAACGCATATCCCGTGCACACTGGGATGAAAACCGAGCCCAATGTGCTGAAACTGATATATATGATAATCACGTGACGCGTGATGACCTATATGTCAAAAATCCGAGCTGCGTGTGGTGAGATTCTGATAAAGGGCTAACACACGAAACAAATCATGACCATATCGTGTTCAGAAAACGCATATCCCGTGCACACTGGGATGAAAACCGAGTCTAATGCGCTAAAACTGTTACAGATGATAGTCACGTGGCCCGGGATGACCTATATGTTAAAAATCCGAGCTGCGTGTGGTGAGATTCTGATAAAGGCTTGACACACGAATCAAACCATGACCATATTGTTTTCGGAAAACGCATATCCCGTGCACACTATGACGAAAACCGAGCCCTATGTGCTAAATCTGATATATATGATAAGCACGTGACGCTTGATGACCTATATGTCAAAAATCCGAGCTGCGTGTGGTAAGATTCTGATCACGAGTTAACACATGAATCAAATCATGCCCATAATGTGTTCATAAAACGCATATCCCGTGCACAATGGGATGAAAACCGAGCCCAATGTGCTGAAACTGATATATATGATAATCACGTGACGCGTGATGACCTATACGCAAACAATCCGATCTGCGTGTGGTGAGATTCTGATAAAGGGTTAACACACGAATCAAATCGTGCCCATTTTGTGTTCAGAAATCGCATATCCCGTGCACACTGGGTTGAAAACCGAGCCCAATGCGCTAAAACTTATATATATGATAGTCACGTGGCCCTTGATGACCTATATGTCAAAATTCCGAGCTGCGTGTGGTGATATTCTGATAATGGGTTAACACACGAATCAAACCATTCCCATATTGTGTTCAGAAAACGCATATCCCGTGCACACTGGGATGAAAACCGAGCCCTATGTGCTAAATCTGATATATATGATAAGCACGTGACGCGTGATGACCTATATGTCAAATATCCGAGCTGCGTGTGGTGAGATTCTGATAAAGGGTTAACACACTTATCAAACCATGACAATATTGTGTTCATAAAACGCATATCTCGTGCACACTGGGATGAAAACCGAGCCCAATGTGCTGAAACTGATATATATGATAATCACGTGACGCGTGATGACCTATATGTAAACAATCCGAGCTGCGTGTGGTGAGATTCTGATAAAGGGTTAACACACGAATTAAATCATGCCCATATCGTGTTCAGAAAACGCATATCCCGTGCACACTGGGATGAAAACCGAGTCTAATGCGCTAAAACTGTTATATATGATAGTCACGTGGCCCGGGATGACCTATATGTCAAAATTCCGAGCTGCGTGTGGTGAGATTCTGATAAAGGCTTGACATACGAATCAAACCATGACCATATTGTTTTCAGAAACGCATATCCCGTGCACACTGGGACGAAAACCGAGCCCTATGTGCTAAATCTGATATATATGATAAGCACGTGACGCGTGATGACCTATATATCAAAAATACGAGCTGCGTGTGGTGAGATTCTGATAAATGGTTAACACACGAATCAAATCATGTCCATATTGTGTTCATAAAACGCATATCCCGTGCACACTGGGACGAAAACCGAGCCCAATGCGCTAAAACTGTTATATATGGTAATCACGTGACTAGCGATGACCTATATGTCAAAAATCCGAGCTGCGTGTGGTGAAATTCTGATAAAGGGTTAACATACGAATCAAATCACGCTCAAATTGTGTTCAGAAAACGCATATCCCGTGCACACTGGGACGAAAACCGAGCCCTATGTGCTAAATCTGATATATATGATAAGCACGTGACGCGTGATGACCTATATGTCAAAAATCCGAGCTGCGTGTGGTGAGATTCTGATAAAGGGTTAACACACGAATCAAATCATGCCCATATATAAAACGCATATCCCGTGCACACTGGGACGAAAACCGAGCCCAATGCGCTAAAACTGTTAAATATGGTAATCACATGACCAGCGATGACCTATATGTCAAAAATCCGAGCTGCGTGTGGTGAGATTCTGATAAAGGGTTATCACACGAATCAAATCATGCCCATATCGTGTTCAGAAAACGCATATCCCGTGCACACTGGGATGAAAACCGAGTCTAATGCGCTAAAACTGTTATATATGATAGTCACGTGGCCCGGGATGACCTATATGTCAAAAATCCGAGCTGCGTGTGGTCAGATTCTGATAAAGGGTTATCACACGAATCAAACCATGACCATATTGTTTTCAGAAAACGCATATCCCGTGCACACTGGGATGAAAACCGAGTCTAATGCGCTAAAACTGTTATATATGATAGTCACGTGACGCGCGATGACCTATATGTCAAAGGTGCGCGGGTGAGATTAACACGCTAATTAAACCGATGTCAATGCTGATTGTATGTCGAAAAATGTAGCAACTGGGATGAAACTGGGATGAAAACCGAGTCTAATGCGCTAAAACTGTTATATATGATAGTCACGTGGCCCGGGATGACCTATATGTCAAAAATCCGAGCTGCGTGTGGTGAGATTCTGATAAAGGGTTAACACACGAATCAAATCATGCCCTTATTGTGTTCAGAAAATGCATATCCCTAGCAAACTGGTATAAAAACCGAGCCCAATGCGCTAAAACTGTTATATATGATAATCACGTGACAAGCGATGACCTATATCTCAAAAATCCGAGCTGCGTGTGGTGAGATTCTGATAACGGGTTAATATACGAATCAATCACGCCCAAATTGTGTTCATAAAACGCATATCCCGTGCACACTGGGACGAAAACCGAGCCCAAAGCGCTAAAAGTGATATATATGATAGTCACGTGGCCCTTGATGACCAATATGTCAAAACGCCGAGCTGCGTGTGGTCAGATTCTGATAAAGGGTTAACACGCGAATCAAATCATGCCCATATTGTGTTTAGAAAACGCATATCCCGTGCACACTGGGATGACAACCGAGCCCAATGTGCTGAAACTGATATATATGATAAGCACGTGACGCGTGATGACCTATATGTCAAAAATCCGAGCTGCGTGTGGTGAGATTCTGATAAAGTCTTGACACACGAATCAAACCATGACCATATTGTTTTCAGAAAACGCATATCCCGTGCACACTGGGATGAAAACTGAGCCCAATGTGCTGAAACTGATATATATGATAATCACGTGACGCGTGATGACCTATATGTCAAAAATCCGATCTGCGTGTGGTGAGATTCTGATAAAGGGTTAACACACGAATCAAATCATGCCCATATCGTGTTCAGAAAAACCATATCCCGTGCACGCTGGGATGAAAACCGAGTCTAATGCGCTAAAACTGTTATATATGATAGTCACGTGGCCCGGGATGACCTATATGTCAAAAATCCGAGCTGCGTGTGGTGAGATTCTGATAAAGGCTTGTCACACGAATCAAAACATTACCATATTGTTTTCAGAAAAGGCATATCCCGTGCACACTGGGACGAAAAGCGAGCCCTATGTGCTAAATCTGATATATATGATAAGCACGTGACGCGTGATGACCTATATGTCAAAAATCCGAGCTGCGTGTGGTGAGATTCTGATAAAGGGTTAACACACTTATCAAATCATGACAATATTGTGTTCATAAAACGCATATCCCGTGCACACTGGGATGAAAACCGAGCCCAATGTTCTGAAACTGATATATATGATAATCACGTAACGCGTGATGACATATATGTCAAAAATCCGAGCTGCGTGTGGTGATATTCTGATAAAGGGTTAACACACGAATCAAACCATGACCATATTGTGTTCATAAAACGCATATCTCGTGCACACTGGGACGAAAAGCGAGCCCTATGTGCTAAATCTGATATATATGATAAGCACGTGACGCGTGATGACCTATATGTCAAAAATCCGAGCTGCGTGTGGTAAGATTCTGATAAAGGGTTAACACACGAATCAAATCTTGCCCATATTGTGTTCAGAAATCGCATATCCCGTGCACACTGGGTTGAAAACCGAGCCCAATGCGCTAAAACTTATATATATGATAGTCACGTAGCCCTTGATGACCTATATGTCAAAATTCCGAGCTGCGTGTGGTGATATTCTGATAAAGGGTTAACACACGAATCAAACCATGACCATATTGTGTTCATAAAACGCATATCTCGTGCACACTGGGACGAAAACCGAGCCCTATGTGCTAAATCTGATATATATGATAAGCACGTGACGCGTGATGACCTATATGTCAAAAATCCGAGCTGCTTGTGGCGAGATTCTGATAAAGGGTTAACATACGAATCAAATCACGCCCAAATTGTGTTCAGAAAACGCATATCCCGTGCACACTGGGACGAAAACCGAGCCCAATGCGCTAAAACTGATATATATGATAGTCACGAGGCCCTTGATGACCTATATGTCAAAAATCCGAGCTGCGTGTGGTGAGATTCTGATAAAGGGTTAACTCACTTATCAAACCATGACAATATTGTGTTCATAAAACGCATATCCCGTGCACACTGGGATGAAAACCGAGCCCAATGTGCTGAAACTGATATATATGATAATCACGTGACGCGTGATGACCTATATGTAAAACATCCGAGCTGCGTGTGGTGAGATTCTGATAAAGGGTTAACACACGAATCAAAGCATGCCCATATCGTGTTTAGAAAACGCATATCCCGTGCACCCTGGGTTGAAAACCGAGTCTAATGCGCTAAAACTGTTATATATGATAGTCACGTGGCCCGGGATGACCTATATGTCAAAAATCCGAGCTGCGTGTGGTGAGATTCTGATAAAGGCTTGACACACGAATCAAACCATGACAATATTGTTTTCAGAAAACGCATATCCCGTGCACACTTGGACGAAAACCAAGCCCTAAGTGCTAAATCTGATATATATGATAAGCACGTGACGCGTGATGACCTATATGTCAAAAATCCGATCTGCGTGTGGTGAGATTCTGATAAAGGGTTAACACACTTATCAAACCATGACAATATTGTGTTCATAAAACGCATATCCCGTGCACACTGGGACGAAAACCGAGCCCTATGTGCTAAATCTGATATATATGATAAGCACCTGACGCGTGATGACCTATATGTCAAAAATCCGAGCTGCCTGTGGCGAGATTCTGATAAAGGGTTAACATACGAATCAAATCACGCCCAAATTGTGTTCAGAAAACGCATATCCCGTGCACACTGGGACGAAAACCGAGCCCAATGCGCTAAAACTGATATATATGATAGTCACGAGGCCCTTGATGACCTATATGTCAAAAATCCGAGCTGCGTGTGGTGAGATTCTGATAAAGGGTTAACTCACTTATCAAACCATGACAATATTGTGTTCATAAAACGCATATCTCGTGCACACTGGGATGAAAACCGAGCCCAATGTGCTGAAACTGATATATATGATAATCACGTGACGCGTGATGACCTATATGTAAATAATCCGAGCTGCGTGTGGTGAGATTCTGATAAAGGGTTAACACTCGAATCAAATCATGCCCATATCGTGTACAGAAAACGCATATCCCGTGCACACTGGGATGAAAACCGAGTCTAATGCGCTAAAACTGTTATATATGATAGTCACGTGGCCCGGGATGACCTATATGTCAAAAATCCGAGCTGCGTGTGGTGAGATTCTGATAAAGTCTTGACACACGAATCAAACCATGACCATATTGTTTTCAGAAAACGCATATCCCGTGCACACTGGGACGAAAACCGAGCCCTATGTGCTAAATCTGATATATATGATAAGAACGTGACGCGTGATGACCTATATGTCAAAAATACGAGCTGCGTGTGGTGAGATTCTGATAAATGGTTAACACACGAATCAAATCATGCCCATATTGTGTTCATAAAACGCATATCCCGTGCACACTGGGACGAAAACCGAGCCCAATGCGCTAAAACTGTTATATATGGTAATCACGTGACTAGCGATGACCTATATGTCAAAAATCCGAGCTGCGTGTGGTGAGATTCTGATAAAGGGTTAACATTCGAATCAAATCACGCCCAAATTGTGTTCAGAAAACGCATATCCCGTGCACACTGGGACGAAAACCGAGCCCTATGTGCTAAATCTGATATATATGATAAGCACGTGACGCGTGATGACCTATATGTCAAAAATCCGAGCTGCGTGTGGTGAGATTCTGATAAAGGGTTAACACACGAATCAAATCATGCCCATATATAAAACGCATATCCCGTGCACACTGGGACGAAACCCGAGCCCAATGCGCTAAAACTGTTAAATATGGTAATCACATGACTAGCGATGACCTATATGTCAAAAATCCGAGCTGCGTGTGGTGAGATTCTGATAAAGGGTTATCACACGAATCAAATCATGCCCATATCGTGTTCAGAAAACGCATATCCCGTGCACACTGGGATGAAAACCGAGTCTAATGCGCTAAAACTGTTATATATGATAGTCACGTGGCCCGGGATGACCTATATGTAAAAAATCCGAGCTGCATGTGGTCAGATTCTGATAAAGGGTTATCACACGAATCAAACCATGACCATATTGTTTTCAGAAAACGCATATCCCGTGCACACTGGGATGAAAACCGAGTCTAATGCGCTAAAACTGTTATATATGATAGTCACGTGGCCCGGGATGACCTATATGTCAAAAATCCGAGCTACTTGTTGTGAGATTCTGATAAAGGCTTGACACACGAATCAAACCATGATCATATTGTGTTCATAAAACGCATATTCCGTGCATACTGGGATGAAAACCGAGCTCAATGCGCTAAAACTGTTATATATAATAGTCACGTGGCCCGTGATGACCTATATGTAAACAATCCGAGCTGCGTGTGGTGAGATTCTAATAAAGAGTTAACACACGAATCAAATCATGCTCATATTGTGTTCATAAAACGCATATCCCGTGCACACTGGTGTGAAAACCGAGCCCAATGTGCTAAAACTGATATATATGTCAATCACGTAACGCGTGATGACCTATAAGTCAAAAATCCGAGCTGCGTGTGGTGAGATTCTGATTAAAGGTTAACACACAAATCAAATCATGCTCATATTGTGTTCAGAAAACGCATATCCCGTGCACAATGGGGTAAAAACCTAGCCCAATGCGCTAAAACTGTTATATATGATGGCCACGTGGCCGGTGATGACCTATATGTAAAAAATCCGTGCTGCGTGTGGTGAGATTCTGATAAAAGGTTAACGCACAAATCAAATCATCCCCATATTGTGTTCAGAAAACGCATATCCCGTGCACACTGGGATGAAAACCGAGCCCAATGTGCTGAAACTGATATATGATAATCACGTGACGCGCGATGACCTATATGTCAAAGGTGCGCGGGTGAGATTAACACGCTAATTAAACCGATGTCAATGCTGATTGTATGTCGAAAAATGTAGTAACGTCGGTAAAAATAATTGGACGGAACCCTTATTCGACGAACTTAGCATGTTGGCTGGTTTAGCTGGTGAACTTTGGTTCAGTTCAAATAATCCAAATCGTCGTCAGAAATCAGAAATGTTATAACAAAATCAGCAGAATTATAAGTAAAAACAAGGGCCATAACTCGTGTAAAATGATTCGACGGTCCCTTATTTAAATTTGTCGTGTATTTCGATCCAGGTAATGCACACGTACGTATACCAACTTTTGTTCATGTCGATAAATCCAAACAGAGTTATCGGCCGCAAACCAAAAATGTTGACAAAATTGTTCAATTCTAAGTCAAAATGCCCGTAACTCATGTAAAAATAAATTGTACTAAACTCGCTCTCGAACTTCCTCTGTATACGGCAAAGCATTATAGCGGTAAAACGATACGAAATACAGAGAGTACGTTCTTGCCCGTATATACACATACCAACTATGATTCAGATCAAGCTACCCTAACTGGAGTTATCGGTCGATTCATTACATAATAGGGTGCATTTAAAATAAAAACAAATCGTAGTTTACCTATTCTTCAGACCTGACGTGCCTGGCCACTGCCGCACTTTCCGCGCTTTTCGCGGCCGCGCCGCACCATGTGAAGTTAATAATCTCTATATATATATATATATATATATATATATATATATATATATACACACACACACCCTGCATAGAAGAACAAAAATATATATAGAGATTATTAACTTCACATGGTGTGGCGCGGCCGCGAAAAGCGCGGAAAGTGCGGCAGTGGCCAGGCACGTCAGGTTTGAAGAATAGGTAAACTGCGATTTTTTTTAATTTTAAATGCACCCTATTATGTAATGAATCGACCGATAACTCCAGTTAGGGTAGTTTGATCTGAATCATAGTTGGTATGTGTATCTCTGTATTTCGTATCGTTTTACCGCTATAATGCTTTGCCGTATACAGGGGAAGTTCGAGAGCGAGTTTAGTACAATTTATTTTTACATGAGTTACGGGCATTTTTTACTTAGAACTGAACAATTTTGTCAACATTTTTGGTTTGCGGCCGATAACTCTGTTTGGATTTATCGACATGAACAAAAGTTGGTATAGGTACGAGTGCATTACCTGGATTGAAATACACGACAAATTTAAATAAGGGACCGTCGAATCATTTTACACGAGTTATGGCCCTTGTTTTTACTTATAATTCTGCTGATTTTGTTAACATTTCTGATTTCTGACGACGATTTGGATTATTTGAACTGAACCAAAGTTCACCAGCTAAACCAGCCAACATGCCAAGTTCGTCGAATAAGGGTTCGGTCCAATTATTTTTACCTACGTTACAACATTTTTCGACATACAATCAGCATTGACATCGGTTTAATTAGCGTGTTATTCTCACCCGCGCACCTTTGACATATAGGTCATCGCGCGTCACGTGATTATCATATATATCAGTTTCAGCACATTGGGCTCGGTTTTCATCCCAGTGTGCACGGGATATGCGTTTTCTGAACACAATATGGGCATGATTTGATTCGTGTGTTAACCCTTTATCAGAATCTCACCACACGCAGATCGGATTTTTGACATATACAGTAGGTCATCGCTGGTCACGTGATTATCATATATAACAGTTTTAGCGCATTGGGCTCGGTTTTCATCCCTGTGAGCACGGGATATGCGTTTTATGAACACAATATGGACATGATTTGATTCGTGTGTTAACCCTTTATCAGAATGTCACCACACGCAGCTCGGGTTTTTGACATATAGGTCATCACGAGTCACGGGTTTATCATATATATAAGTTTTAGCACATAGGGCTCGGTTTTCGTCCCAGCGTGCACGGGATATGCGTTTTCTGAACACAATATGGGCAATATTTGATTCGTGTGTGAACTCTTTATCAGAATCTCACCACACGCAGCTCGGATTTTTTACATATATGTCATCCCGGGCCACGTGACTATCATATATAACAGTTTTAGCACATTGGGCTCGGTTTTCACCCCAGTGTGCACGGGATATGCGTTTTCTGAACACAATATGATCATGATTTGATTCGTGTGTTAACCCTTTATCAGAATCTCACCACACGCAGCTCGGATTTTTGACATATAGGTTATCACGGGCCACGTGACTATCATATATAACAGTTTTAGCGCATTAGACTCGGTTTTAATCCCAGTGTGCACGGGATATGCGTTTTCTGAACACAATATGAGCATGATTTGATTCTTGTGTTAACCCTTTATCAGAATCTCACAACACGCAGCTCGGAATTTTGACATATAGGTGATCAAGGGCCACGTGACTATCATATATATCAGTTTTAGCGCATTGGGCTCGGGTTTCGTCTCAGTGTGCACGGGATATGCGTTTTCTGAACACAATTTGGGCGTGATTTGATTCGTATGTTAACCCTTTATCGGGATGTCACCACACGCAGCTGGGATTTTTGACATATAGGTCATCGCTGGTCACGTGATTATCATATTTAACAGCTTTAGCGCATTGGGCTCGGTTTTCATCCTAGTGTGCACGGGATATGCGTTTTCTGAACACAATATGGGCATGATTTGATTCGTGTGTTAACCCTTTATCAGAATCTCATCACACGCAGCTCCGATTTTTGACATATAGGTCATCAAGGGCCACGTGACTATCATATAACAGTTTTAGCGCATTGGGCTCGGTTTTCATCCCAGTGTGCACGGGATATGCGTTTTCTGAACACAATATGGGCACGGTTTGATTCGTGTGTTAACCCTTTATCAGAATCTCACCACACGCAGCTCGGATTTTTGACATATAGGTCATCGCTTGTCACGTGATTATCATATATAACAGTTTTAGCGCATTAGACTCGGTTTTCATCCCAGTGTGCACGGGATATGCGTTTTCTGAACACAATATTGGCATGATTTGATTCGTGTGTTAACCCTTTATCAGAATCTCACCACAGTCACGCAGCTCGGATTTTTGACATATAGGTTTTCAGGGGCCACGTGACTATTATATATAACAGTTTTAGCGCATTGGGCTAGGTTTTCACCCCAGTGTGCACGGGATATGCGTTTTCTGAACACAATATGAGCATGATTTGATTCGTGTGTTAACCCTTTATCAGAATCTCACCACACGCAGCTCGGATTTTTGACATATAGGTCATCAAGGGCCACGTGACTATCATATATATCAGTTTTAGCGCATTGGGCTCGATTTTCGTCCCAGTGTGCACGGGATATGCGTTTTCTGAACACAATATGAGCATGATTTGATTTGTGTGTTAACCCTTTATCAGAATCTCACCACAGGCAGATTGGATTTTTGACATATACAGTAGGTCATCGCTGGTCACGTGATTATCATATATAACAGTTTTAGCGCATTGGGCTCGGCTTTCATCCCTGTGTGCACTGGATATGCGTTTTCTGAACACAGTATGGGCACGATTTGATTCGTGTGTTAACCCTTTATCAGAATGTCACCACACGCAGCTCGGATTTTTGACATATAGGTCATCACGAGTCACGTGTTTATCATATATATCAGTTTTAGAACATATGGCTCGGGTTTCGTCCCTGTGTGCACGGGATATGCGTTTTCTGAACACAATTTGGGCATGATTTGATTCGTGTGTTAACCTTTTATCAGAATATCACCACACGTAGCTCGGATTTTTGACATATAGGTAATCACGGGCCACGTGACTATCATATATAACAGTTTTAGCGCATTGGATCGGGTTTCACCCCAGTGTGCACGTGATATGTGTTTTCTGATCACAATATGAGCATGGTTTGATTCGTGTGTTAACCCTTTATCAGAATCTCACCACACGCAGCTCGGATGTTTGACATATAGGTCATCACGCGTCACGTGTTTATCATATATAACAGTTTTAGCGCATTGGGCTCGGTTTTCATCCCAGTGTGCACGGGATATGCGTTTTCTGAACACAATATGGGCATGATTTGATTCGTGTGTTAACCCTTTATCAGAATCTCACCACACTCAGCTCGGATTTTGACATATAGGTCACCAAGGGCCACGTGACTATCATATATAACAGTTTTAGCGCATTGGGCTAGGTTTTCACCCCAGTGTGCACGGGATATGCGTTTTCTGAACACAATATGAGCATGATTTGATTCGTGTGTTAACCCTTTATCAGAATCTCACCACACGCAGCTCGGATTTTTGACATATAGGTCATCGCTTGTCACGTGATTATCATATATAACAGTTTTAGCGCATTAGACTCGGTTTTCATCCCAGTGTGCACGGGATATGCGTTTTCTGAACACAATATGGGCATGATTTGATTCGTGTGTTAACCCTTTATCAGAATCTCACCACAGTCACGCAGCTCGGATTTTTGACATATAGGTTTTCAGGGGCCACGTGACTATTATATATAACAGTTTTAGCGCATTGGGCTAGGTTTTCACCCCAGTGTGCACGGGATATGCGTTTTCTGAACACAAATATGAGCATGATTTGATTCGTGTGTTAACCCTTTATCAGAATCTCACCACACGCAGCTCGGATTTTTGACATATAGGTCATCAAGGGCCACGTGACTATCATATATATCAGTTTTAGCGCATTGGGCTCGATTTTCGTCCCAGTGTGCACGGGATATGCCTTTTCTGAACACAATATGAGCATGATTTGATTTGTGTGTTAACCCTTTATCAGAATCTCACCACAGGCAGATCGGATTTTTGACATATACAGTAGGTCATCGCTGGTCACGTGATTATCATATATAACAGTTTTAGCGCATTGGGCTCGGCTTTCATCCCTGTGTGCACTGGATATGCGTTTTCTGAACACAGTATGGGCACGATTTGATTCGTGTGTTAACCCTTTATGAGAATGTCACCACACGCAGCTCGGATTTTTGACATATAGGTCATCACGAGTCACGTGTTTATCATATATATCAGTTTTAGCTCATATGGCTCGGTTTTCGTCCCAGTGTGCACGGGATATGCGTTTTCTGAACACAATTTGGGCATGATTTGATTCGTGTGTGAACCTTTTATCAGAATATCACCACAAGTAGCTCGTATTTTTGACATATAGGTAATCACGGGCCACGTGACTATCATATATAACAGTTTTAGCGCATTGGATCGGTTTTCACCCCAGTGTGCACGTGATATGTGTTTTCTGATCACAATATGAGCATGATTTGATTCGTGTGTTAACCCTTTATCAGAATCTCACCACACGCAGCTCGGATGTTTGACATATAGGTCATCACGCGTCACGTGTTTATCATATATAACAGTTTTAGCGCATTGGGCTCGGTTTTCATCCCAGTGTGCACGGGATATGCGTTTTCTGAACACAATATTGGCATGATTTGATTCGTGTGTTAACCCTTTATCAGAATCTCACCACACTCAGCTCGGATTTTTGACATATAGGTTATCAGGGGCCACGTGACTATTATATATAACAGTTTTAGCGCATTGGGCTAGGTTTTCACCCCAGTGTGCACGGGATATGCGTTTTCTGAACACAATATGAGCATGATTTGATTCGTGTGTTAACCCTTTATCAGAATCTCACCACACGCAGCTCGGATTTTTGACATATAGGTCATCGCTTGTCACGTGATTATCATATATAACAGTTTTAGCGCATTAGACTCGGTTTTCATCCCAGTGTGCGCGGGATATGAGTGTACTGCTAGGGTGTACTGCTTGTGGCCATGTTTTCCCCGCAAATTTGATAGACTGATGGACAAAACCACTGAATCCGTTGAATCAATATACATGTATACATGGATTAATGTATATGCATTGTTATACACAGTACTGGTATATAAAGGTACTGAAAATAACAATATTACTAGTATACACAAAATAAACCATATATCATGGCTATGGGTTCTAATATCCGAATATGACAGCTGATAACTTGGTGTGAATTGAAGAGTGGTGGTGTCTCACGCATATCTAACCCTCCATGTTAGAAACATGCCATTAAATGTCATAAGTATAATCTAGCTTGAAGACAGAAGTTATCCATAAAAAACCCCCTTAATTCAACCAGGTCCTCGCGCGATGTATGGTCGATCACATGATGATCTAGGGGGGATTAGAATTGTTGTATAAAAACAGCACTGCATGTAAATATAAAATAAAATAGTGCTACATCTTATTACAGATTATTGCCATATATAATCAGTGACTATACAGACAGTCTGACAAATTAAGTTTCAGTGACACTCTATCCGAAGAGGGGAATAATTCCATCTGATACAGTCAATGGAGAAATTATGAATCTGGAAAGGTGAAATTTCTAAGTAATACTAGATATCGACATGACGCGATAACATATAACGTAAATGCAATATGGCCGCTGGCGACCATTTTTTCCTATAAAATTAAAAAAATATTTGATAGCTCTCATCTGATAGATCAATATCAAGATAAATATTAAGTTTAGTGATGATCGGATGAGTGAAGTGGACTGTGCTAAACGGTTTAGTAATGCTTAAAAAGATTTTTACCTTAATATTTTTATCTTCACTGTATAAACTTCACTGAGTCATCTTTGTCGTGTATTGAGTTTGATATCTGTTGTTAACAGTTTATAAATCATGTATGTCTCATGTTTGTTATTTTAATTTATGTGTTTATTATCATTAAATAAAGTTGAATTCCTTAAAAAGATTCTTACCTCAATGTTTTTATGTTCACTTTATAAACTCCACTGAGTCATCTTTGTCATGTATTGAATTTGATATCTTTTGTTAACAGTTCATAAATTATGTTTGTCTCGTGTTCGTTATTATATTATATACACTTTATAGTGTGTTTCAGAACGAAAACAAAATGAATAAAATCAACAAATTTGTAAATTAAAAAACAATTCAAACGTTGTTGTATTCCATGTCCCAGCCCGGACATATACACCAAATTTCAATAATATTCATTGAGAAACAACGGACCAAACGCCATATAACACCCCGTATGCATCTTTTATTCCGAGTTGGCCTTTTATTCCGAGTTGGCACGCACCGATTGGGCGAGTTAGCCCATGGGGCGAGTACGCCGATTCCGACACCTTTTCTATTTGCAGCAGGTTAAGTTTACGCGTAATTTAATTTACAAAGTTCCCCAATTGGTATCGTAAATAGAGCGACCTTATTTGACAGAGAATGCCTCTGTTATTGATTATAAAGTTGCTATACATTAAAAACGACAATTCACATGCTCGTTCAAGCGCAGTAGTCTATTTTCCCCATGTTAAAGGACATCCACAAATACTAAATAACGCTAACTTACTGCCGAATGTTTTACACGACAACTGTTAACATATTTGGGCTGAATTCATCTGACGCGGTATTATTCCTCAAAATAAACAACAAAACCATCGTTACTTGGAAATGTAGTTTGGGCTAACATTTACATAAATCCTCCATATCATTATTCCGACACACACGTCAGATGAAAAACTCACATGAAGTAACCGGCCAAATTGGCCGAAATAAAACCACGAATACAAGCAATAAATGATATACCCTCGCAGTTGATGAGGTCTCGAGAATTAGACTTGTCATTACTTACCACGGAGCCAAGAACGGTAACTCTAGCCGCGTTTGCACGCAGTAGCCGCGCCGCGCCACACAGAGTTGTCTATCTATATATATATATATATATCTTCCGTTCGGACTTAACATTGACTACAAAGGTGTTTCTCGAAATTTCTTGTGCTTTCCTCTGATCTACAATCGTAGAAATGTTGAAATCGCAAACATTTTCAGAAAAAACTTTGCATTATTAAACACTAAATTGACCGAGCCTCTCGAAAAACGGGTTATTATTGCCTACAAGAAAAATCCCAGTTTGAGAGATATGCTCGTTCGATCTAGACTCAGACCTTGATTAACACGCAGTTCAATTAGCTTTTTAGCAATTTCAACATCATTATCCTTTGTTTGTGCTCAACACAATATTTTATGTCAATTTCCGACACAACCTAACAAAATTTAGCTAGTTCCATAGAAATAATTACATAAGAAATCGGATAACCGACCTGTGCCAGCGCCCTCCACACTTTCCAAATATATATATATATATATATATATATATATATATATATATATATATATATATATATATACACACACACACCCTGCATAGAAGAACAAAAATATATATAGAGATTATTAACTTCACATGGTGTGGCGCGGCCGCGAAAAGCGCGGAAAGTGCGGCAGTGGCCAGGCACGTCAGGTTTGAAGAATAGGTAAACTGCGATTTTTTTTAATTTTAAATGCACCCTATTATGTAATGAATCGATCGATAACTCCAGTTAGGGTAGTTTGATATGAATCATAGTTGGTATGTGTATCTCTGTATTTCGTATCGTTTTACCGCTATAATGCTTTGCCGTATACAGGGGAAGTTCGAGAGCGAGTTTAGTAC
Organism: Siphonodentalium dalli; assembly: GCA_032622095.1. Taxonomy (NCBI): domain Eukaryota; kingdom Metazoa; phylum Mollusca; class Scaphopoda; order Gadilida; family Siphonodentaliidae; genus Siphonodentalium; species Siphonodentalium dalli. Next base: position 70,362,517 of record CP136063.1, read on the forward strand.
AATTTATTTTTACATGAGTTACGGGCATTTTTTACTTAGAACTGAACAATTTTGTCAACATTTTTGGTTTGCGGCCGATAACTCTGTTTGGATTTATCGACATGAACAAAAGTTGGTATAGGTACGAGTGCATTACCTGGATTGAAATACACGACAAATTTAAATAAGGGACCGTCGAATCATTTTACACGAGTTATGGCCCTTGTTTTTACTTATAATTCTGCTGATTTTGTTAACATTTCTGATTTCTGACGACGATTTGGATTATTTGAACTGAACCAAAGTTCACCAGCTAAACCAGCCAACATGCCAAGTTCGTCGAATAAGGGTTCGGTCCAATTATTTTTACCTACGTTACAACATTTTTCGACATACAATCAGCATTGACATCGGTTTAATTAGCGTGTTATTCTCACCCGCGCACCTTTGACATATAGGTCATCGCGCGTCACGTGATTATCATATATATCAGTTTCAGCACATTGGGCTCGGTTTTCATCCCAGTGTGCACGGGATATGCGTTTTCTGAACACAATATGGGCATGATTTGATTCGTGTGTTAACCCTTTATCAGAATCTCACCACACGCAGATCGGATTTTTGACATATACAGTAGGTCATCGCTGGTCACGTGATTATCATATATAACAGTTTTAGCGCATTGGGCTCGGTTTTCATCCCTGTGTGCACGGGATATGCGTTTTATGAACACAATATGGACATGATTTGATTCGTGTGTTAACCCTTTATCAGAATGTCACCACACGCAGCTCGGGTTTTTGACATATAGGTCATCACGAGTCACGGGTTTATCATATATATAAGTTTTAGCACATAGGGCTCGGTTTTCGTCCCAGCGTGCACGGGATATGCGTTTTCTGAACACAATATGGGCAATATTTGATTCGTGTGTGAACTCTTTATCAGAATCTCACCACACGCAGCTCGGATTTTTTACATATATGTCATCCCGGGCCACGTGACTATCATATATAACAGTTTTAGCACATTGGGCTCGGTTTTCACCCCAGTGTGCACGGGATATGCGTTTTCTGAACACAATATGATCATGATTTGATTCGTGTGTTAACCCTTTATCAGAATCTCACAACACGCAGCTCGGAATTTTGACATATAGGTGATCAAGGGCCACGTGACTATCATATATATCAGTTTTAGCGCATTGGGCTCGGTTTTCGTCTCAGTGTGCACGGGATATGCGTTTTCTGAACACAATTTGGGCGTGATTTGATTCGTATGTTAACCCTTTATCGGGATGTCACCACACGCAGCTGGGATTTTTGACATATAGGTCATCGCTGGTCACGTGATTATCATATTTAACAGCTTTAGCGCATTGGGCTCGGTTTTCATCCTAGTGTGCACGGGATATGCGTTTTCTGAACACAATATGGGCATGATTTGATTCGTGTGTTAACCCTTTATCAGAATCTCATCACACGCAGCTCCGATTTTTGACATATAGGTCATCAAGGGCCACGTGACTATCATATAACAGTTTTAGCGCATTGGGCTCGGTTTTCATCCCAGTGTGCACGGGATATGCGTTTTCTGAACACAATATGGGCACGGTTTGATTCGTGTGTTAACCCTTTATCAGAATCTCACCACACGCAGCTCGGATTTTTGACATATAGGTCATCGCTTGTCACGTGATTATCATATATAACAGTTTTAGCGCATTAGACTCGGTTTTCATCCCAGTGTGCACGGGATATGCGTTTTCTGAACACAATATTGGCATGATTTGATTCGTGTGTTAACCCTTTATCAGAATCTCACCACAGTCACGCAGCTCGGATTTTTGACATATAGGTTTTCAGGGGCCACGTGACTATTATATATAACAGTTTTAGCGCATTGGGCTAGGTTTTCACCCCAGTGTGCACGGGATATGCGTTTTCTGAACACAATATGAGCATGATTTGATTCGTGTGTTAACCCTTTATCAGAATCTCACCACACGCAGCTCGGATTTATGACATATATGTCATCAAGGGCCACGTGACTATCATATATATCAGTTTTAGCGCATTGGGCTCGATTTTCGTCCCAGTGTGCACGGGATATGCGTTTTCTGAGAACAATATGAGCATGATTTGATTTGTGTGTTAACCCTTTATCAGAATCTCACCACAGGCAGATTGGATTTTTGACATATACAGTAGGTCATCGCTGGTCACGTGATTATCATATATAACAGTTTTAGCGCATTGGGCTCGGCTTTCATCCCTGTGTGCACTGGATATGCGTTTTCTGAACACAGTATGGGCACGATTTGATTCGTGTGTTAACCCTTTATCAGAATGTCACCACACGCAGCTCGGATTTTTGACATATAGGTCATCACGAGTCACGTGTTTATCATATATATCAGTTTTAGAACATATGGCTCGGGTTTCGTCCCTGTGTGCACGGGATATGCGTTTTCTGAACACAATTTGGGCATGATTTGATTCGTGTGTTAACCTTTTATCAGAATATCACCACACGTAGCTCGGATTTTTGACATATAGGTAATCACGGGCCACGTGACTATCATATATAACAGTTTTAGCGCATTGGATCGGGTTTCACCCCAGTGTGCACGTGATATGTGTTTTCTGATCACAATATGAGCATGGTTTGATTCGTGTGTTAACCCTTTATCAGAATCTCACCACACGCAGCTCGGATGTTTGACATATAGGTCATCACGCGTCACGTGTTTATCATATATAACAGTTTTAGCGCATTGGGCTCGGTTTTCATCCCAGTGTGCACGGGATATGCTTTTTCTGAACACAATATTGGCATGATTTGATTCGTGTGTTAACCCTTTATCAGAATCTCACCACACTCAGCTCGGATTTTTGACATATAGGTTATCAGGGGCCACGTGACTATTATATATAACAGTTTTAGCGCATTGGGCTAGGTTTTCACCCCAGTGTGCACGGGATATGCGTTTTCTGAACACAATATGAGCATGATTTGATTCGTGTGTTAACCCTTTATCAGAATCTCACCACACGCAGCTCGGATTTTTGACATATAGGTCATCGCTTGTCACGTGATTATCATATATAACAGTTTTAGCGCATTAGACTCGGTTTTCATCCCAGTGTGCGCGGGATATGCGTTTTCTGAACACAATATGGGCATGATTTGATTCGTGTGTTAACCCTTTATCAGAATCTCACCACAGTCACGCAGCTCGGATTTTTGACATGTAGGTTATCAGGGGCCACGTGACTATTATATATAACAGTTTTAGCCCATTGGGCTAGGTTTTCACCCCAGTGTGCACGGGATATGCGTTTTCTGAACACAATATGAGCATGATTTAATTCGTGTGTTAACCCTTTATCAGAATCTCACCACACGCAGCTCGGATTTTTGACATATAGGTCATCAATGGCCACGTGACTATCATATATATCAGTTTTAGCGCATTGGGCTCGATTTTCGTCCCAGTGTGCACGGGATATGCGTTTTCTGAACACAATATGAGCATGATTTGATTTGTGTGTTAACCCTTTATCAGAATCTCACCACAGGCAGATCGGATTTTTGACATATACAGTAGGTCATCGCTGGTCACGTGATTATCATATATAACAGTTTTAGCGCATTGGGCTCGGCTTTCACCCCTGTGTGCACTGGATATGCGTTTTCTGAACACAATATGGGCACGATTTGATTCGTGTGTTAACCCTTTATCAGAATGTCACCACACGCAGCTCGGATTTTTGACATATAGGTCATCACGAGTCACGTGTTTATCATATATATCAGTTTTAGCACATATGGCTCGGTTTTCGTCCCAGTGTGCACGGGATATGCGTTTTCTGAACACAATTTGGGCATGATTTGATTCGTGTGTTAACCTTTTATCAGAATATCACCACACGCAGCTCGGATTTTTTACATATAGGTAATCACGGGCCACGTGACTATCATATATAACAGTTTTAGCGCATTGGATCGGTTTTCACCCCAGTGTGCACGAGATATGTGTTTTCTGATCACAATATGAGCATGGTTTGATTCGTGTGTTAACCCTTTATCAGAATCTCACCACACGCAGCTCGGATTTTTGACATATAGGTCATCACGCGTCACGTGTTTATCATATATAACAGTTTTAGCGCATTGGGCTCGGTTTTCATCCCAGTGTGCACGGGATATGCGTTTTCTGAACACAATATGGGCATGATTTGATTCGTGTGTTAACCCTTTATCAGAATCTCACCACACGCAGTTCGGATTTTTGACATATAGGTTATCAGGGGCCACGTGACTATTATATATAACAGTTTTTCGCATTGGGCTAGGTTTTCACCCCAGTGTGCACGGGATATGCGTTTTCTGAACACAATATGAGCATGATTTGATTCGTGTGTTAACCCTTTATCAGAATCTCACCAGACTCAGCTCGGATTTTTGACATATAGGTTATCAGGGGCCACGTGACTATTATATATAACAGTTTTAGCGCATTGGGCTAGGTTTTCACCCCAGTGTGCACGGGATATGCGTTTTCTGAACACAATATGAGCATGATTTGATTCGTGTGTTAACCCTTTATCAGAATCTCACCACACGCAGCTCGGATTTTTGACATATAGGTCATCGCTTGTCACGTGATTATCATATATAACAGTTTTAGCGCATTAGACTCGGTTTTCATCCCAGTGTGCGCGAAATATGCGTTTTCTGAACACAATATGGGCATGATTTGATTCGTGTGTTAACCCTTTATCAGAATCTCACCACAGTCACGCAGCTCGGATTTTTGACATGTAGGTTATCAGGGGCCACGTGACTAATATATATAACAGTTTTAGCCCATTGGGCTAGGTTTTCACCCCAGTGTGCACGGGATATGCGTTTTCTGAACACAATATGAGCATGATTTAATTCGTGTGTTAACCCTTTATCAGATTCTCACCACACGCAGCTCGGATTTTTGACATATAGGTCATCAAGGGCCACGTGACTATCATATATATCAGTTTTAGCGCATTGGGCTCGATTTTCGTCCCAGTGTGCACGGGATATGCGTTTTCTGAACACAATATGAGCATGGTTTGATTCGTGTGTTAACCCTTTATCAGAATCTCACCACACGCAGCTCGGATTTTTGACATATAGGTCATCACGCGTCACGTGTTTATCATATATAACAGTTTTAGCGCATTGGGCTCGGTTTTCATCCCAGTGTGCATGGGATATGCGTTTTCTGAACACAATATGGGCATGATTTGATTCGTGTGTTAACCCTTTATCAGAATCTCACCACACGCAGTTCGGATTTTTGACATATAGGTTATCAGGGGCCACGTGACTATTATATATAACAGTTTTAGCGCATTGGGCTAGGTTTTCACCCCAGTGTGCACGGGATATGCGTTTTCTGAACACAATATGAGCATTATTTGATTCGTGTGTTAACCCTTTATCAGAATCTCACCACACGCAGCTCGGATTTTTGACATATAGGTCATCAAGGGCCACGTGACTATCATATTTATCAGTTTTAGCGCATTGGGCTCGGTTTTCATCCCAGTGTGCACGGGATATGCGTTTTCTGAACACAATATGGGCATGATTTTATTCGTGTGTTAACCCTTTATCAGAATCTCACCACACGCAGTTCGGATTTTTGACATATAGGTCATCGCTTGTCACGTGATTATCATATATAACAGTTTTAGCGCATTAGACTCGGTTTTCATCCCAGTGTGCGCGGGATATGCGTTTTCTGAACACAATATGGGCATGATTTGATTCGTGTGTTAACCCTTTATCAGAATCTCACCACAGTCACGCAGCTCGGATTTTTGACATGTAGGTTATCAGGGGCCACGTGACTATTATATATAACAGTTTTAGCCCATTGGGCTAGGTTTTCACCCCAGTGTGCACGGGATATGCGTTTTCTGAACACAATATGAGCATGATTTAATTCGTGTGTTAACCCTTTATCAGAATCTCACCACACGCAGCTCGGATTTTTGACATATAGGTCATCAAGGGCCACGTGACTATCATATATATCAGTTTTAGCGCATTGGGCTCGATTTTCGTCCCAGTGTGCACGGGATATGCGTTTTCTGAACACAATATGAGCATGATTTGATTTGTGTGTTAACCCTTAATCAGAATCTCACCACAGGCAGATCGGATTTTTGACATATACAGTAGGTCATCGCTGGTCACGTGATTATCATATATAACAGTTTTAGCGCATTGGGCTCGGCTTTCACCCCTGTGTGCACTGGATATGCGTTTTCTGAACACAATATGGGCACGATTTGATTCGTGTGTTAACCCTTTATCAGAATGTCACCACCCGCAGCTCGGATTTTTGACATATAGGTCATCACGAGTCACGTGTTTATCATATATATCAGTTTTAGCACATATGAGTAGTAATGGTGGGCACTATGGCCCAGTACCCCCCAGACATGGGCACTATGGCCCAGTACCCCCCAGACATGGGCACTATGGCCCAGTACCCCCCAGACATGGGCACTATGGCCCATGGGCCATAGTGCCCATGTCTGGGGGGGTACTGGGCCATAGTGCCCATGTCTGGGGGGTACTGGGCCATAGTGCCCATGTCTGGGGGGTACTGGGCCATAGTTCCCACCATGAGGATAGATGTTCCTGTCATTGATGTGACATTTCTGATCGAAAAAATGAAAATGGACTTAGAATTATTTTTTTTCAAAAGGAAAATCTCACTTTGGAAAATATCAATTAGCAATCAAGAGTTTTTCTTTTCGAATATTTGGTGGCCCTGAAAAGGGCCGTTTTATTTTTGTTATAGTTTAGAATCCGCCACATTGAACTTCTTTGTTCGCCAAAACTTCAATTGATTTGTCTCCTCGCCTCATCCATATTTCGCATTCACAATAATGCTCGTGGCAAACGTGTGGGATCCACACTAGAGTTATTGATGACTTGAATCTTGGTGTTGATTTGTAGCCGCCTTTGGTAGCATCAAACATGACGATAGGTCGCTGTATAACAGTCGCCGCTAATTCAACCATCAATCTTGATTCAGCCAAAAGTGGTGTGCGCCGTAAATCTTGTGCCGACGCACCAAGTTCGTCACTCTCTGCGTAGTACAGGTCAACTGCCGCATCTCTCAGAATCATCCATCCATCGGTCGTCCCGTAAACCCCGAGGCTGAGTGCCCTCCAAAACAGCGATATTTCTTCACCGTACACTGCTTTACAGTATACCCCACCGGCCATTATCTCGTCAAGATCTGTTATGTTTACAGCAGTCATCTTTGAATGTAGAATAAGTCTGAAGATCCGTCTTGAACATATATCACGATTGCGCGGGCGGTAGAGAAAGCACATAATACTTTGACGTTAAAATGACAAATGCTCCCTGACGTTGTGTTTCTTTTCAGTGCACTATCTGTTAGTTTCACCATTTCGATATGATATAGATTAAATTCATGACAGTATATGCAATTAATTAAGATATTTTAACATATGAATTCATCTTCGTTCATAAACGATGACCAAGTAAAGTTATCAATTGTAATGATGAAGAAAAATGTTCAGTATGTTTTCTTGTGTTCAGTTTTATGTATAAAATATGTACATTTCCAAAACCAAAAACTAGAAAAACATTCCATATTTGCCTAACGAGGTAACAAATATATCAATCATGTGTACCAAATAATAGATAATGATCTAACGAAATAAAAAACATTTGTTTGATCGCTATGCAATAATGATCAAGAAAAATATGAATGCTGATCCGTCTCTGAAAAAACACAACGCCAGGAAACATTTGTCAATTTTAACGTCAATGCGACATGTGATTTCATTGACGCCCGTGTCAAATGTATAAAAATATTTTCGAATTTGATCAACGTTACATTGCATTGCTATCAAAGATGGATCCGTTAACAGAATTTCTTCAGAGTGAGATATACAGTAATCCTGTTGTACAGAATACATATGCGGCACCACAGTCAACAGGCCAAGCTAATACGACAATGACTATAGGTGGAGATACACTCATTTTAAAAGCGATTTTAGATGAACTGAGATGTCTTCGCAGGGATATTGACGTGAAAACACAAGTAACGCATCAAGAAGTAAAAGTGAATCTTCGTTTCGTTGCAGAAGAGATAGATATACCAATCAGGGTTCATGATGTTCAGAGATCGAAAGAACAGAAACAGATCAAAAAAGAAAAAATATTATCGGCGAAAGAAAAAGAACCTAAAAGTATCATGAAGCCTTCTACTGAGACAAAAGTCAGATTTCGTCTTCCTTGTAAAGAATCTAAAGATACAGAGAAAAGTGATGAATTCGCAAAACCTATTGGTTCTCATGGGAAAGATATGTCAAGATATAAGAAAAACACAAAACGATGTTAAAGTCAGATGATAATTTTAAAACGGCCCTTTTCAGGGCCACACACATTTCCCAAAAGGTTACTCTTTCATTGCTGAAAAAATCAAAAACACGATTGTTCAATTTATATTTTATTCAACAACAAATATTTGCAAGTATATTTTGTTTTAAATTATTCGTGGCGTGATTTTTTCAAAACAAAACATAGGGTACAAAGAACATTATTAGTTATTAAGCAATGCTAAAAGTTTTTCTTTTTGAAAAAATTGGTTGGTCCTGAAAAGGACCGTTTTTGTTTTTGGCCCTGAAAAGGGCCGTTTTGTATGGCATCAAAGTTCACGCCACGATTTTCTTTTGAGACTTTTGCTTTTGTTCCAACGCTGTTGTTTTTTGCATATTTGCATAACCAGTTTTGCACTGGCGGTTACTTCTTTTGCGTGTCCGGCCCGCATTATCTGGGGTGTTAGCCCTATCGTTCCTCTTAGTATAGACATCAACGGTTCGGGGATTTCGGACATCTTTGAATGCAGAATAAAAATTGTTCACGGCCGTGTTTGAACATATATCACGATTGCGCGGGCGGTAGAGAAATCACATGTCACGTTGGCATTAAAAATGACAAATGTTTCCGGGCGTTGTGTTTCTTTACAGTGCATTATCTGTTAGTTTTACTATTTCGATATGTTATAGATTAAATTCATGATAGTATATGCAATTAATTAAGATGTTTTAACATATGAATTCATCTTCGTTCATAAACGATGACCAAGTAAAGTTATCAATTGTAATGATGAAGAAAAATGTTCAGTATGTTTCTTGTGTTCAGTTTTTATGTATAAAATATGTACAATTCCAAAACCAAAAACTAGAAAAACATTCCATATTTGCCTAACGAGGTAATAAATATATCAATCATGTGTACCAAATAATAGATAATGATCTAACGAAATTAAAAACATTTGTTTGATCGCTATGCAATAATGATCAAGAAAAATATGCATGTTGATCCGGTTCTGAAAAAACACAACGTCAGGAAATATTTGTCAATTTTAACGCCAAAGTATTATGTGATTTCATTGACGCCCGTGTAACAATCTTGTGTTCAGTTTTATGTATAAAATATGTACAATTCCAAAAACAAAAACTAGAAAAACATTCCATATTTGCCTAACGAGGTAATAAATATATCAATCATGTGTACCAAATAATAGATAATGATCTAACGAAATTAAAAACATTTGTTTGATCGCTATGCAATAATGATCAAGAAAAATATGCATGTTGATCCGGTTCTGAAAAAACACAACGTCAGGAAATATTTGTCAATTTTAACGCCAACGCGACATGTGATTTCATTGACGCCCGTGTCAAATGTATAAAAATATTTTCACTTTTTCAGTGAACTTCATTCATTATGCCGTCGTTAAAGAAATTTATCAAGAAGTTATGGAGGAAGAGAGATTCAGAGGAGACGAAAATAAGAACATATAGGAAATGGCAGGATTCTCCTGAACAAAAGGTGGTACAGAAACAGATGCTAAGAGATTTTCTGGCTCGGCGACGACCATCGCCTGAAGTATGCGATCAAGCAATCAAGAATCAAGAATCAAGCAATCTTGATCTCGTGGAGATCTTGTCACAGATCTCGAAGAAAGATCTGTGCAATGCAGCAATTGACAGCTTCGCTCAGGCTGCTGCGGCGCACAGATCAAATCCTACTTGGTCTGTGACAATTAATCCCAACGGGATATATCCTGATTTGGCAGAATTTTTATGAATTCTGTAAAAGAAAAAACGGCCCTTTTCAGGGCCACCCACATTCCCCAAAAGGTTACTCTTTCATAGCTGAAAAAAACAAAACACGATTGTTCAATTCATAATTTATTCACACAACATAATTTTCAAATGTTTGTATCGATTCGTTTATCTGTTTTTGGAATGTAGAATGGTCTCAGTTTCTTTTTCTTGGAAGTTTTCTTGGAATTTTCAAAATCTGGATTTTTATCTTCAGATTTGTTCTGTGAATCATTCGTAGGATCAACAGGTCGGGGTTGTTTGAAAACATCTGATGTTGTAGACATCTCTTCAGTTTTGATATCTGCATTTTGTTCTTGTATTGTTACTGCTTGTAGACATTTTTGTATAGTTTTCACATTTTTTTTGTCGCCGAAATCTGTTTTACAATGGAAGGACCAATGGGATTCTTGTCCGCATTTGTAACAGTAACCATATGGCGGTTTCCAATTTTTATCAGCTTTGTTTTTCTCTTGTTTCTCTTGCCATTGCATTTTGTTACAAAGTTTAAACAAATTGGCAGAGATCTGTCTCATTTCGACAAGATTATCTTGAATTTTTCTAGTCTGTGGCTGTGTAGATTTTTTTGAATCTTCTTTATGTAGCTCAATATAGCTCTCTTCAATAACTGCAGGCCTTGGTCTTTTTCTAACAATATCTTCTTCGCTGGAGGCGTCGTCTGAAACAGGTCTTTTAATTCTCTTAAACATTTTTGTCTTGAGTTTTGTCAGCAAAAAATATTGCGACTGGCTTCTTCGGAGTTGAAGTGTAAAGTGTAGAATTACATCTGCTTTTATAGCTTTCATCGCGAATGCTATAAAAGCTATAAAAGCAGGTGTAATTCTACACTTTACACTTCAACTCCGAAGAAGCCAGTCGCAATATTTTTTTGCTGACAAAACTCAAGACAAAAATGTTTAAGAGAATTAAAAGACCTGTTTCAGACGACGCCTCCAGCGAAGAAGATATTGTTAGAAAAAGACCAAGGCCTGCAGTTATTGAAGAGAGCGATATGGAAACTGATAAGGTAGAAAGTGAAGAGAGCTATATGGAAACTGATGAGGCAGAAAGTGAAGAGAGCTATATGGAAACTGATAGGGCAGAAAGTGAAGAGAGCGATATGGAAACTGATGAGGCAGAAAGTGAAGAGAGCGATATGGAAACTGATAGGGCAGAAAGTGAAGAAAGTTCTAGTGATGGGCAGATTGGACGCGGTCGAAGACAGAATAGAGAAATTGGTGGGAAGAGAAAGAGAAGTCTGGCTAGAGAGCGTGTTGTGTTCAATCCAACAAAATATTTCAAAATGGAGCTGAACTCGGAGAAATTTTCCAGAAAATTTAAATCAGCATCACGACAATTTGGTGTGAAATTCGAGAAATTTACAGATCCAATCGAAAACATTCCAGAGATATTTGAGAAGTTGACAGAAGAATTGAAACAGAAATGTTCAGCAAATGAGAAGACAAGAATCAGAGTTACGATAAATCATCCAGGACTTGATATGAGCATTTTCATTCCATTCACAAAAGCCAGTGAATTGAATGGTGGGACACTCATGGATAATATTCAAAATGTGGTTCAATCAAATGCAGCCTTTACAATTCATGACGGTGCACTCAATTTCGAAATCTTCGTTACAGATATTCCGGAAGGTGGTACACGGCACTCACTACATTATGGACCATTTGCAGACAAGAACAAGTTGACAAAAGTAAAAAGAAGTATTGTCCGGATTGAAAATGCTGATGATGTTATGTGTATGGCAAGATCTATTGTCGTCGGAATGTGTAAGGCAGATAGTGATGGATCTGCGTGCTGGTCAAAGATATGGAAAAGAATAAGACAATCAATATACACAGCACAAACAGATGCAGCAAAAAATCTACTCAACCGTGCTGGCATTCCACACGATACAGTTTGCAGTATCAATGAGTTCCACAAGATTCAAGAAATATTGTATCCAGAATATGTTGTGAAAATTCACAATGAATTTGCTGGCGCTGGATTTCTATTTGAACCTGCAGAAATGTGTTCGGATAGCAAATGTGTACACATCTACTACAACAACAATCACTTCGACACCATAACATCAATCAAAGGATTTCTAGGCACCAGCTACTACTGCGAATTCTGCGACATTGGATTCCATATGCGTGGCGATCATCGATGCAGATTTGTTTGTGCATGCTGGTCATTGACACAGTGTAATTTCACAAATTGGGTGAAGTGTAGAACGTGTCAACGATCATTCAGAAGTAAATCATGTTTCGACAACCATTTGAAGACGGAAGGAAAACAGAAAAGAAAAATATGTGATTTGGTTCAACTATGCAACAATTGTGATGAAGAAATTCTCATCAATAAATCAAGCAGACATATATGTGCGGGGTTGAAGAAATGCAAACATTGCAAAGAAATCGTTGAAGCAGATCACAGGTGCTACATTCCAAAATATGAATCACCGGAAAAGAAACCTGCAAAGATTCCATATGTATTCTTTGACTTTGAATGCAGACAAGACACAGGTGTTCATATTCCAAACTTCTGTGTTGCACATACCGCTTGTGGAGATTGCATGTGCAAACCAATCGAAGAAAAATGTGAAACATGCGGACCGGATTCCAGAGAATTTGTATTCAAGGGTGACAACGTTTTAACAGACTTCACAAACTGGTTATTCCACCAAGATCACAAAGGATGTGTTGCAATAGCACATAATGCTCAGGGATACGATGCACAGTTTCTACTTCAAGCACTCATACAAAGTGGAATTCATAAACCAGAACTGATCATGAATGGAAACAAGATTCTCAGTTTAAAATGCAACAGCGTGAAAGTTATTGATTCTCTGAGTTTTCTGATGATGCCGCTTTCAAAGTTTCCACAAACTTTTCAGCTGAATGAGATGGCGAAAGGACACTTTCCACATTGGGCGAATTCACCAAAGTTTCAAAATTACATTGGACATTACTTGGCTTCTGATTACTACAAACCAGACATGATGAGCGTGGAAAATCGAGAGAAATTCTTTGAATGGTACAATGAGAAAATAGAAAATTACGTGATATTCAACTTCCAAGAAGAGATGGAGAAGTACTGCAAATCAGACGTGGATATTCTTCGCCGTGGATGTGGAAAATTCAGGAAATACATATTGGAAACAGAACAGATTGACCCGTTCATTGAGTCAATAACATTGGCGCAAGTTTGCAATTTGGCATGGAGGAAGAATTCAATGCCAGAGAAAACAATTGGAATCATTCCAGATGGTGGATACCCATGTGCTAAAAACTATTCCATGAAAGCGATACGTTGGCTTCAACATATATCATTGTCACGTATGATAACAATCAAGCATGCTTTGAATGGAGGAGAAATCAAGATTGGTGGACACTACGTCGATGGATATGAGGAAGCCACAAGAACAGTTTTTGAGATGAATGGATGTCTGTTTCATGGATGTCCAAAATGTTACAACAACAGACAATACAAGAATCCCTATACGATGCTCACCATGGAAGAATTATATACAAGAACCCAACAGAAGAAAGATGAACTGGAAAGTCTTGGTTACAGAGTTGAATCAATTTGGGAGCATCAGATCGACGAAAGAATGAAATCGGATGTGAAATTCAAACAACAAATGGAATCTTTCTACAAACATCGAGACCCCATTTTGCCAAGAGAAGCATTGTTTGGTGGACGTACAAATGCCATCAAATTGTACGAGGAAATTGATCAAGATTCCACAAAAGAAATCAAGTTCATCGATGTGTGTTCGTTGTATCCATTTTGCAACAAATATAAATTCCACCCTGTTGGACATCCAGAAATTTTGAGCCAAGAGCAGATCGATCAAGAACACATTAGAGACTATGCGGGGCTTGTTAAATGTACAATTTTACCACCATCGAAATTGTATATTCCAGTTCTACCGATTCATTGTAACAAGAAAATGGTTTTTACTCTGTGCAACACTTGTGCCATCAATGAGAACGAGGCATGTAACCATTCAGAAGAAGATCGAGCTATAACCGGAGTGTGGACCACGCCAGAATTATTCAAAGCAATGGATGTTGGCTACAAAATACTTGATGTGTACCAAATTTGGCATTGGACAGATTGGACAGATGAAATATACAAATCCTATATCGATAAACATCTAAAGATCAAACAGGAATGTAGTGGTTATCCATTTGGTGTTGAGACAGAAGAACAGAAACAAAAGTTTGTACAGGATTATTATGCAGCTGAGGGTATAAAATTGGAGAACATCGAGAAGAATCCAGGAAAACGTCAAATATCTAAAATTATGATTAATTGTATATGGGGTAAGAATGCACAAAGAAATCTTATGTCAAAAACAGAGTATGTGGATAAACCATCACGTTATTTTGAATTGCTTACTAGTAACAATATAATTGTTCAAAATGTTACACTTCTTGATGGTGACAAATTCATTCTGGTAAATTATGTTGACATCTTAGATAATATTGAACCTCATCATTCAGCAAATGTTGTTGTTGCTTCTTTTGTTACAGCGTATGCAAGATTACAATTGTATAAAGTTTTAGAAAAACTTGGAGATAGAGTGCTGTATTTTGACACAGACAGCTGTATGTATGTCAGTGATCCATCAAAGAAGAACATCAAAACTATCGAAGGAAGATTGGGGAAATGGAGCGACGAACATCCAGATGCAAAGATTGTCAAATTTGTTGGACTTGGGCCAAAGAACTACGGATATGAATACATCAAAGATGGGAGAAGATACACCAAATGTAAGGTAAAAGGTATCACTCTTGATTACAGCACAAGTCAAAAAGTTAATTTTGAAACAATGGTACAATGTGTTAATGATCGTGAAAATTTCAAAACTGTTGTTGAGTATCCTTCCAGAATTAAAAGACAAAAGAACCATCAATTGATTAGTGAGTGTCAAACCAAAACTTTCAGATCGGTGTACACAAAACGAAAACTCGTCAATGGTATTCATACATACCCATACGGATGGAGATGTTGAGTCATTTCATGTCAAGATGTTGGCAGGAGTAGTACCTCCAGAAATTGCTGAGAAGATTTATGGATATTTGGTGGCACAGTCAACGCTTATTCCAGAGATAAAGAAGGAATTACAAGAAGTCTGGTTTGAAAGAGAAAAGAAAGCAATACTACGATGCTGTGATGTCGGCGAATGTTTACAGAGATTGGCCTATCTTGAGTCAAGTATATCTTCTCATTTCTCTCAAAAATATATTGAATCATTTATTAAATTCAAAACATTTTTTCTCATTGAAAAAATATCTGATTTTTGGACATTTGGTGGTGATCAACACCATTTAGATATAGATTTAGGAACTTTTGATGAACATGACTATATTCATTATACAAAGTATGAAGATCATTTTCCTCTTGCTGGGGGAACGTTTGAATCAGTTCCTAGGATCTATGGGTATTTGTTAACAAAAACAATGTCAACATATGCAAAAATTCAAAACATTTTGGGGGATGATTTTTTTATTTACAGAACAAAGTACAGAAGAATAGAAGACTATGATAATTGGATTATTGAAATGTATGGAAATGTTTACAGCTTTGGAGATTTCTCTTTAAGAACTAAATTCACACGTCGTTAAGTTCACTCTCTGATTAGACATCAAAGTGACAACATGGAAGAATCTTTACTTTTCCAACATCCGTGTAATTTCTTTATCAGCGGACCTAGTGGATCAGGTAAAACAGAATTTGTTAAAAAAGTTATTGAATTTAAACACGATTTATTCCAAACACCACCAAAGAAAATAGTTTGGTGTTACAAAGAATGGCAAGACACATACAATCGTATAAAAGAAATTGATAACGTTGAGTTTATCGATGGTATTCCAGACGATGATGAGGAAATTGTATCAGATAAATCATTTCCTCATCTTGTTGTTTTCGATGACATGATGGGGGAACAAGATGAAGACAAAATAATGCTTTGGTTTACTAGAAAAGGACACCATCGAAATGCTTCAATAATTTACATTACTCAAAACATGTTCCAAAAATCAAAAAGTAGCAGAACTATAAGTTTGAATGCACACTACATGGTTTTATTTCAAAGCGTTCGAGATAAAAATCAAAAAAAAGTTTTGGCTCATCAAATGCAAACCAATCATTTGAAACAAGCATACGAAGATGCAACTTCAATAAATCATGGATATATTTTAGTAGATTTTCATCCTAGAACAGAAAATTATTTGCGAATTAGAACTGATATTTTCCATAAATGGTTGACAGCTAATGACCGAGGTCCTGTCATTTATTCAAAAGTATAAATTCAGTTGTTGTTACTTTTTTCATTTTAGAACCATGTCGTCCACCGAGATGTTTAGTCATGATGAACTGTCACAAATTATAAATTTCTTCACTTTTGCAGCTAAATTATTTCTTGAACATGATTGGAAATTACCATCACAGACAAAAAAGTTTTTTCAGAGAAATAAAAATGTTCTTAAAAAAATCTCTGATCGATCAACTGATATGGAAACAAAACGCAAATTAATTTTACAACGAGGTGGTAGTGGGTTTCTTGGAGGAGTTTTAATTAGAAGTCTTTTGAAAAATTCATTTGAACAAACTGGTAGACAATCTAAAAGTAAATCAAAGGTTTCTCCAAAACGTTCAAAGATTACTCGGAAGCAAACACAACAAAGAGGTAATCAAAAAGAATCTAAACGTAAAACAAAGCTTTCTCTAAATCATTCAAAGTTTACACCGATGCAAACTCAACAAAATCAACATTCTAAATTTACACCTATACCTTCTCAGCAGAACCCTCAACATCAACCGTTACAAAAAAAACCAGTTATTGATCTTGAATTTTCTAAATTTATGCCGTTGTCTGATCCATCGAAATCGGCATTCGAAGCTTTAGAATGGTTCAATCAGAAAAGATAAAAGATGAAACATATAATTTTTCTGCTCATTTTGAGACAACTACTTAGACTGTGAAGATGCCTTCAAAAACTAAGAGCCGGAAAGTACCGCTGATAAAAAAATATGGGGAGTTGATTGTTGCAATGAGTAAAGTTCCATCTGCATATAAAAAGAAAATGATCAACGATGCTCCGAAACAAGTGATGGATTGCATTTCAGAATGTTGTCAAAATCTTTTAAAAGGTAATGTAAAACTGAATGAAGCTCAGAACCGCAAGTTACATTCGAAGCGTAAACATATCAGATATCTTGCAGACAAGAACAAACCTTTGCAACAAAAGAAGAAAATTTTGAATCAAAAAGGTGGCTTTTTACCATTATTATTTCTTGCTCCATTGATTAGCAAAACATTAGGTGCAGTTGTTAAAAATATTTTGTAAAAACTAAATCTCAAATAAATATGAAGAAAATGGTTATTGTACCATTCAGAATGTTGGAAGATTTCAAACAATGGAAAATGTCAGAAATGAATAAACCTCAATTACCTCCTGATCCTGCAATTTCAAATGTTTCAGATTCTTACAAAGAATTGAAATCAGTTTATGATAAAAATATTTCTGAATCCGAAAAGGCACAGTTATTTGGAGAAAATTTGTACAAATTGAAAACTTCACAAAAATCTTTAAATTCAAAATTCAGTTTACCTGAACAAAAGTTATCTGAAAACTTTGGGAAAATGAGTGAACATATATTGGAAAGTGTTCCATCTAAACTTCGTGGTAAAGCACAACAAATTTTAACATTGTTGTCAACTAATCCTAAACTTAGATGGGATGATCGTGGACAATTAATTTATGGAACAGAAACAGTTACTGGATCAAATATAATTGATTTGATAAACGATGTTGTTCGTCACCGAAAAGGTTTTGACCCAGTTGGTTATGAAACATTCCTACGTGGATTGGGGGAACTTAATGTACCACAAGATTATGTAGGTAACAGGAATCGATGGTTGTGGATACAAAGACATTTAAAAGGTCACACTGGTGATGAGTTTCATACACCTCATGCAACTCCTAGCAGTGGCAAGTCAAGAAAACGTTCAGTTGATATTTTCACACCTCAAAGTTTTCCTAAAACCAGAAAATCTATTTTGAAAGAATGGTCCCCACTTACATAAAATTTGACAAACTTCTAACTGAAATTTACTACAATCCAAAAGAAGTTGGTGGTTTCAGTGGAGCAAATCAACTTTTTAAAAATGCGAAAGAAACAAATAACAAAATTAAACTTTCAGATGTTAAAAAATGGTTACAATGGCAAAAAACATATACTTTGCACAAACCAATTGTTCGGAAATTTCGCAGACGTAAAACTATTGTTGCAGGAATTGATATTCAGTGGCAAGCTGATTTGGCAGATTTGCAAACTTTGCAAAAGCACAATGACAATTACAGATATTTACTTTGTGTTATTGATGTGTTCTCAAAATTTGCATGGGTTGAAAAAATTAAAGACAAAACTGGTAAAACTTTAGTTAAAACATTTCAGAAAATTCTCAAATCATCAAAACGAAAACCAGTTTCATTTCAATCTGACAAAGGTTCCGAATTCAAAAATAAATTATTTTTACAATTTTTGAAATCTAAGAAAATTCATTTTTTCACAACAGAGAATCCAGAGACAAAAGCAAGTATAGTTGAACGTTTTCAACGGACATTGAAAACAAAGATGTGGAAATATTTTACACATAATCAAACTTTGAAATACAATGATGTTTTGCACGATTTTGTGAATTCTTACAACAAAAGTTTTCATAGAAGTATTAAGATGGCACCAGTTTTAGTAACTCGAGAAAATGAAATTGAAGTTTCCAGAAATCTTTATGGAAAGTTAAAAACGAAAATAGATAAGATCTTGAAAGTTGGAGATTTTGTTAGAATAAATAAAACAAAGAGAACTTTAGATAAAGGATATCTTCCAAATTGGACAAAAGAAATTTTCAAAATTAGTAGAGTTTGTAAAAGTACACCATTAACTTACAAATTAGTAGATTTAGATGGTGAAAACATCGCAGGTTCATTTTATGGTAAAGAAATTCAACATATAAAAGATAATAAAGTTTACGAAATTGAATCAGTTGTTGGTAAACGTTCAAGAAAAGTTGCTGGTAAATCAGTTAGAGAAATTAAAGTTCATTGGGGTGGTTATCCTAAAAAATTTGACAGTTGGATTCCTGCCACAAATTTGGTATAAAACTTTTAACATGGCTCAAAATGGTTCAGTTGATCTGGATGCTCCATCACAATTTCAAATCTGTGGAGAAAAAATTGCAAAAAATCAAGTAACATATTTTACACAAATTATTATAATTGTTGGTATAATCGCTACAGCAATTGTTCATTTAAGTTTACAAAGTGAAAATAACGAACTGTGGTTAATTTTACTCAGTAGTTCTTTGGGATACATTTTACCAACACCGCGTTTGAAATATTTGAAAAATCAGTCGACAGAAATTTTGAAAGTATGAATTCTTTCTACATTACAATTCCGAGCGACAGTTCAATGGTAATGTATCCAAACAATACTCAATGTTGTTTTACTGTACAATTACCCAAACCAATTCAAATTGATAAAGAAAAATGGGAAGTTGCATTAGTCGAACTGATAACACCTTCAGAAACATACAATGTTACAGGGGATTCGTGTAAATTCAATTTGATTACAACTGATGCAATAATACTGTCTGTTCTTCAAAATCGTTTTGAAGAAAAGATATTTACGAGACCTGATGGCGTTCGTGCAATTGAAATACAGATACGCGAAGGTTCATATACCTCTGCGACAGATTTACTTGATACAATGCAAGATGTAATTGATGAAACACTTGGAGAAGCAATGCAAAACGAATACGGATTTCACATCAAGTACTCAAAAGTTACAAAACGTGTGAAAATTATTCGCAAGAGTTTAAGTATCCCAAAACTAGGAATTGAATTACCACAATGTCTTTTGCACAAGTTGGGTTACAAAACTGAAAACGCTTCTGAAGATTTTTATTCAAATAGTAGATTTCCGTTTGGTGTAGATTTGTTTGTTGGTCATAATCAAATGTTTGTTTATTCTGATATTGCCGATTTCACAATTGTTGGAAATGTTGAAGTACAAATTTTACGAGTTGTTTCTTTCAGAATTAAAAGAGATATCGACGGATTACATGTAAAACATGAATTTTTAAATTTACATTATGTTCCAGTTTCAAAGTCATACTTTGACAAAATTAGTGAAAATATAAGTGGCGACACAGGAGAATCAATTCAGTTTATTGGTGGTAAGTCTTTGGCGAAGCTGCATTTCAGAAAACGAGAGGAGTTCTAAAAACAATGTTTCCCGTGTATAGAGGTGTACCACGGCAATATGGTAACGGTATTGGTTCAATTTTCAAATCACTTATGAGATCTGCTGTACCATTTCTAAAACCGATTGGTCGGACAGCTTTACAACTTGCGAAAAAACACACTTTTGGTGTTGCAGATGAAATTATTAATCAAGGTAAAAGTCCGAAAGAAGCGTTGATGTCTGAAGGTAAAAAAGCTTTAAAATCTTTTGGCACACAAGCTAAAAATCAAATTTTGAACTCGAGACAAAAACCTAGAAAAAGAGTAGCGAATTCAAAAATGAATCATTCAGCTGTCAAACGCCGAAAAAGTCAGTCGAAAAAACATCCTAGCAGTCGAGCTCTTGATATTTTTGATTAATCATTGCACAAATGGTAAATGGATCATGCGAATGCCATACATCGGAACTTGATATAACACATGTTCCACCAACGGTGGCTACAATGTCAGAATCGCAGTGGATCGAAAATCATCCGATTGCACCGCTGAATAATTCTGCTCCGATAGAGTTTGTCATACCATCTCAAACCGAAAAGTGGACAGATATTAACCAATCTTATCTTTATGTGAAATTCAAAATTACAAAAAAAGATGGAACTAATTTGCTAGCTGGTACGGAATTAGCACCTGTTAACAATTTCTTTCATAGCATGTTCAGCGGTATCGATGTTTACTTGAACAACAAATTGATAACTTCGAATTCTGACACTTACCCATACCGAGCATATTTCGAAAATCTGTTGGGATACTCTCCAGAATATAAAGATAATCAATTAGCAAATTTAGAAATGTGGTATGGCGATACAGCAGAACAATTTGAAGAGAATACCAAAGGTGGTGGCAATGCTGGATTAACTTCTAGAGAAAGTTTGATCGGTGGTAGTAAAATTGTTGAACTATGTGGACGCTTACACACTGATCTGTTTCTTCAAGAAAAATATTTACCAAATGGAATTGAAATTCGTATCAGATTAAACAGATCACCATCAAAATTTTGCCTCATTGGCGGCGAGGATGGACAAATTGTTTTCGAATCAGCAGTGTTCCATGTCAGAACAGTTAGTCTCTTTCCAGCGGTCTCAAATAAATTAAATCAAGAAATTGTCCAGTCAAAAATGAAAATACCTATCGGACGAGTAGAAATAAAAACTTTCACAATTAGTACTGGACTTAGATCAAAAATTGAAGACCACTTATTTCAAGGACAATTACCAAAGAGAATTTTTATTGCGTTGGTCGAAAATAAAGATATGAATGGAGATTTGGGTACCAATCCATTCCACTTCAAACATTTCAGTTTGAATAAATTGGAAGTTAGTCAAGACGGTCATACAATACATAACCGTCCATTTGAACCAAACTTCGCAACAAAACAATTTCTCAGATCATATTTATCTTTGTATCAATCTTTAGGAATGTTTGGTGTTAACAAATCAATTGGCATTAATTTAAAAGAATATATGAATGGATATTGTTTGTGGGGTTTCGACTTGACACCGGACCAAGGAAGTGACGAGGGACATCTACATGCTATAAAGACAGGGAACCTGCGTTTGGCGCTTCAGTTCTTGACAGCTCTCACTACAGCCGTCAACGTTTTGGTGTATGCTGAATTCGACAGTGAAATAGAGATCACAGCTTTGAGAGAAGTGCTTACTGACTATTAGGATGGATTTCACATCACAGCTATGGAACTACTATGAAGAACACCAACGTTCACAAAACTTTGCTCCGAGATGGAACCTGATCTTGGACACACTCAACAACGCTATGATTGAAGAACTACAAGAACTTATTCGCAAGGAAGTGTCAGCAAACTGTGAAGGATGTAAAATAGAACATCCTAGTCAACGTGAACATGTTCTGTGTTTGTTCTCTACAACTGATGATTGGACAAACCAGTTTATCGACTTAGCGCTGATTAAACTTGACATATACAATGTTTGGGAAAGATGGTTCCCGAAGCTGATGTGGTTAAACCCACACTGCAAGGAGAAGTTCGAAGCATTCATCATGTATGATCATCTGAGAAACAGTTTGGAGCTCAACCGCAAAAAATTAGACGCAGAGTGGACTCTGATGTGGTCACAGCGAGTCAAAGAGAATTACAACGATGCAGACAGCTGAACTTCAATATATTCTGGACAATTCCTGGTTGTGTAAACTTAACACACATGTTTGTGCTAGAGATATGTTACCAGAGAAGAAACCACAGCATATTCAAGCATATATTGTGAACACGCACTCATCGGATCAGCCAGGAGAACACTGGACATTGATGTTATTCAAGGGAAGATCAGCTGTATACTTCGACTCATTTGGACTACCACCACCGAGACGATATATGTTACCATTCATAAAAAGGAACTCATCAGCATGGACTATGAATACAACACGATATCAACATCGTGCGACAAATGTGTGTGGATTATATTGTATATTCGCACTCCACCACATGATGAAAGGAAAGAGGATGAAAATATTATTCAATTCTCGGGATTTCTTCAAGAATGACAGAACAATAGTTCGATGGTTTGGAAAGCACTATGGTCGATTATACAGAAAAGCAAAATTTGCTGTTGAATTAAACTTCACCAGGACATCGACGGCTGATATACATACAACGCAAAGAAGACGACGACCAGATAACAACGAATGTGTCAACAACTCCACAAAATAGACTCTTTTTGTTATTGATTCAGCGTAGGATGTTGTAGGATGTTCAATTAAGTTTCTTCAAATCTGAGACCTTGTTTTGTACATAAATTATTGTTCTTTTTAATATTATTGATGTATAATAATATATTATTGTTCATTGTTCTTGTTCTTGTTTTTGAAAAATAAAATGATAAATTTCAACAAAATCGTTTTCACTGTAGGACCCCCACCATTTGATTCTGTTCGTGTCGATGTGTCATCTCTGGTCAGAATTATACAAACTTTAAATTAGTAATGAAAAAATGTCTAAGTCCATTTTCATTTTTTCGATCAGAAATGTCACATCAATGACAGGAACATCTATCCTCAGGCTGGGGACTATGGCCCAGTACCCCCCAGACATGGGCACTATGGCCCAGTACCCCCCAGACATGGGCACTATGGCCCAGTACCCCCCAGACATGGGCACTATGGCCCATGGGCCATAGTGCCCATGTCTGGGGGGTACTGGGCCATAGTGCCCATGTCTGGGGGTACTGGGCCATAGTGCCCATGTCTGGGGGGGTACTGGGCCATAGTGCCCACCATTACTACTCATATGGCTCGGTTTTCGTCCCAGTGTGCACGGGATATGCGTTTTCTGAACACAAGTTGGGCATGATTTGATTCGTGTGTTAACCTTTTATCAGAATATCACCACACGCAGCTCGGATTTTTTACATATAGGTAATCACGGGCCACGTGACTATCATATATAACAGTTTTAGCGCATTGGATCGGTTTTCACCCCAGTGTGCACGAGATATGTGTTTTCTGATCACAATATGAGCATGGTTTGATTCGTGTGTTAACCCTTTATCAGAATCTCACCACACGCAGCTCGGATTTTTGACATATAGGTCATCACGCGTCACGTGTTTATCATATATAACAGTTTTAGCGCATTGGGCTCGGTTTTCATCCCAGTGTGCACGGGATATGCGTTTTCTGAACACAATATGGGCATGATTTGATTCGTGTGTTAACCCTTTATCAGAATCTCACCACACGCAGTTCGGATTTTTGACATATAGGTTATCAGGGGCCACGTGACTATTATATATAACAGTTTTAGCGCATTGGGCTAGGTTTTCACCCCAGTGTGCACGGGATATGCGTTTTCTGAACACAATATGAGCATTATTTGATTCGTGTGTTAACCCTTTATCAGAATCTCACCACACGCAGCTCGGATTTTTGACATATAGGTCATCAAGGGCCACGTGACTATCATATATATCAGTTTTAGCGCATTGGGCTCGATTTTCGTCCCAGTGTGCACGGGATATGCGTTTTCTGAACACAATATGAGCATGATTTGATTCGTGTGTTAACCCTTTATCAGAATCTCACCACACGCAGCTCGGATTTTTGACATATAGGTCATCAAGGGCCACGTGACGATCATATATATCAGTTTTAGCGCATTGGGCTCGATTTTCGTCCCAGTGTGCACGGGATATGCGTTTTCTGAACACAATATGAGCATGATTTGATTCGTGTGTTAACCCTTTATCAGAATCTCACCACACGCAGCTCGGATTTTTGACATATAGGTCATCGCTTGTCACGTGATTATCATATATAACAGTTTTAGCGCATTAGACTCGGGTTTCATCCCAGTGTGCGCGGGATATGCGTTTTCTGAACACAATATGGGCATGATTTGATTCGTGTGTTAACCCTTTATCAGAATCTCACCACAGTCACGCAGCTCGGATTTTTGACATGTAGGTTATCAGGGGCCACGTGACTATTATATATAACAGTTTTAGCCCATTGGGCTAGGTTTTCACCCCAGTGTGCACGGGATATGCGTTTTCTGAACACAATATGAGCATGATTTAATTCGTGTGTTAACCCTTTATCAGAATCTCACCACACGCAGCTCGGATTTTTGACATATAGGTCATCAAGGGCCACGTGACTATCATATATATCAGTTTTAAGCGCATTGGGCTCGATTTTCGTCCCAGTGTGCACGGGATATGCGTTTTCTGAACACAATATGAGCATGATTTGATTTGTGTGTTAACCCTTTATCAGAATCTCACCACAGGCAGATCGGATTTTTGACATATACAGTAGGTCATCGCTGGTCACGTGATTATCATATATAACAGTTTTAGCGCATTGGGCTCGGCTTTCACCCCTGTGTGCACTGGATATGCGTTTTCTGAACACAATATGGGCACGATTTGATTCGTGTGTTAACCCTTTATCAGAATGTCACCACACGCAGCTCGGATTTTTTGACATATAGGTCATCACGAGTCACGTGTTTATCATATATATCAGTTTTAGCACATATGGGTCGGTTTTCGTCCCAGTGTGCACGGGATATGCGTTTTCTGAACACAATTTGGGCATGATTTGATTCGTGTGTTAACCTTTTATCAGAATATCAACACACGCAGCTCGGATTTTTTACATATAGGTAATCACGGGCCACGTGACTATCATATATAACAGTTTTAGCGCATTGGATCGGTTTTCACCCCAGTGTGCACGAGATATGTGTTTTCTGATCACAATATGAGCATGGTTTGATTCGTGTGTTAACCCTTTATCAGAATCTCACCACACGCAGCTCGGATTTTTGACATATAGGTCATCACGCGTCACGTGTTTATCATATATAACAGTTTTAGCGCATTGGGCTCGGTTTTCATCCCAGTGTGCACGGGATATGCGTTTTCTGAACACAATATGGGCATGATTTGATTCGTGTGTTAACCCTTTATCAGAATCTCACCACACGCAGTTCGGATTTTTGACATATAGGTTATCAGGGGCCACGTGACTATTATATATAACAGTTTTAGCGCATTGGGCTAGGTTTTCACCCCAGTGTGCACGGGATATGCGTTTTCTGAACACAATATGAGCATTATTTGATTCGTGTGTTAACCCTTTATCAGAATCTCACCACACGCAGCTCGGATTTTTGACATATAGGTCATCAAGGGCCACGTGACTATCATATTTATCAGTTTTAGCGCATTGGGCTCGGTTTTCATCCCAGTGTGCACGGGATATGCGTTTTCTGAACACAATATGGGCATGATTTTATTCGTGTGTTAACCCTTTATCAGAATCTCACCACACGCAGTTCGGATTTTTGACATATAGGTTATCAGGGGCCACGTGACTATTATATATAACAGTTTTTCGCATTGGGCTAGGTTTTCACCCCAGTGTGCACGGGATATGCGTTTTCTGAACACAATATGAGCATGATTTGATTCGTGTGTTAACCCTTTATCAGAATCTCACCAGACTCAGCTCGGATTTTTGACATATAGGTTATCAGGGGCCACGTGACTATTATATATAACAGTTTTAGCGCATTGGGCTAGGTTTTCACCCCAGTGTGCACGGGATATGCGTTTTCTGAACACAATATGAGCATGATTTGATTCGTGTGTTAACCCTTTATCAGAATCTCACCACACGCAGCTCGGATTTTTGACATATAGGTCATCGCTTGTCACGTGATTATCATATATAACAGTTTTAGCGCATTAGACTCGGTTTTCATCCCAGTGTGCGCGGGATATGCGTTTTCTGAACACAATATGGGCATGATTTGATTCGTGTGTTAACCCTTTATCAGAATCTCACCACAGTCACGCAGCTCGGATTTTTGACATGTAGGTTATCAGGGGCCACGTGACTATTATATATAACAGTTTTAGCCCATTGGGCTAGGTTTTCACCCCAGTGTGCACGGGATATGCGTTTTCTGAACACAATATGAGCATGATTTAATTCGTGTGTTAACCCTTTATCAGAATCTCACCACACGCAGCTCGGATTTTTGACATATATGTCATCAAGGGCCACGTGACTATCATATATATCAGTTTTAGCGCATTGGGCTCGATTTTCGTCCCAGTGTGCACGGGATATGCGTTTTCTGAACACAATATGAGCATGATTTGATTTGTGTGTTAACCCTTTATCAGAATCTCACCACAGGCAGATCGGATTTTTGACATATACAGTAGGTCATCGCTGGTCACGTGATTATCATATATAACAGTTTTAGCGCATTGGGCTCGGCTTTCACCCCTGTGTGCACTGGATATGCGTTTTCTGATCACAATATGGGCACGATTTGATTCGTGTGTTAACCCTTTATCAGAATGTCACCACACGCAGCTCGGATTTTTGACATATAGGTCATCACGAGTCACGTGTTTATCATATATATCAGTTTTAGCACATATGGCTCGGTTTTCGTCCCAGTGTGCACGGGATATGCGTTTTCTGAACACAATTTGGGCATGATTTGATTCGTTTGTTAACCTTTTATCAGAATATCACCACACGCAGCTCGGATTTTTTACATATAGGTAATCACGGGCCACGTGACTATCATATATAACAGTTTTAGCGCATTGGATTGGTTTTCACCCCAGTGTGCACGAGATATGTGTTTTCTGATCACAATATGAGCATGGTTTGATTCGTGTGTTAACCCTTTATCAGAATCTCACCACACGCAGCTCGGATTTTTGACATATAGGTCATCACGCGTCACGTGTTTATCATATATAACAGTTTTAGCGCATTGGGCTCGGTTTTCATCCCAGTGTGCACGGGATATGCGTTTTCTGAACACAATATGGGCATGATTTGATTCGTGTGTTAACCCTTTATCAGAATCTCACCACACGCAGTTCGGATTTTTGACATATATGTTATCAGGGGCCACGTGACTATTATATATAACAGTTTTAGCGCATTGGGCTAGGTTTTCACCCCAGTGTGCACGGGATATGCGTTTTCTGAACACAATATGAGCATTATTTGATTCGTGTGTTAACCCTTTATCAGAATCTCACCACACGCAGCTCGGATTTTTGACATATAGGTCATCAAGGGCCACGTGACTATCATATTTATCAGTTTTAGCGCATTGGGCTCGGTTTTCATCCCAGTGTGCACGGGATATGCGTTTTCTGAACACAACATGGGCATGATTTTATTCGTGTGTTAACCCTTTATCAGAATCTCACCACACGCAGCTCGGATTTTTGACATATAGGTTATCAGGGGCCACGTGACTATCATATATATCAGTTTTAGCGCATTGGATCGGTTTTCACCCCAGTGTGCACGTGATATGTGTTTTCTGATCACAATATGAGCATGGTTTGATTCGTGTGTTAACCCTTTATCAGAATCTCACCACACGCAGCTCGGATGTTTGACATATAGGTCATCACGCGTCACGTGTTTATCATATATAACAGTTTTAGCCCATTGGGCTCGGTTTTCATCCCAGTGTGCACGGGATATGCGTTTTCTGAACACAATATGGGCATGATTTGATTCGTGTGTTAACCCTTTATCAGAATCTCACCACACTCAGCTCGGGTTTTTGACATATAGGTTATCAGGGGCCACGTGACTATTATATATAACAGTTTTAGCGCATTGGGCTAGGTTTTCACCCCAGTGTGCACGGGATATGCGTTTTCTGAACACAATATGAGCATGATTTGATTCGTGTGTTAACCCTTTATCAGAATCTCACCACACGCAGCTCGGATTTTTGACATATGGGTCATCGCTTGTCACGTGATTATCATATATAACAGTTTTAGCGCATTAGACTCGGTTTTCATCCCAGTGTGCGCGGGATATGCGTTTTCTGAACACAATATGGGCCTGATTTGATTCGTGTGTTAACCCTTTATCAGAATCTCACCACAGTCACGCAGCTCGGATTTTTGACATGTAGGTTATCAGGGGCCACGTGACTATTATATATAACAGTTTTAGCCCATTGGGCTAGGTTTTCACCCCAGTGTGCACGGGATATGCGTTTTCTGAACACAATATGAGCATGATTTAATTCGTGTGTTAACCCTTTATCAGAATATCACCACACGCAGCTCGGATTTTTGACATATAGGTCATCAAGGGCCACGTGACTATCATATATATCAGTTTTAGCGCATTGGGCTCGATTTTCGTCCCAGTGTGCACGGGATATGCGTTTTCTGAACACAATATGAGCATGATTTGATTTGTGTGTTAACCCTTTATCAGAATCTCACCACAGGCAGATCGGATTTTTGACATATACAGTAGGTCATCGCTGGTCACGTGATTATCATATATAACAGTTTTAGCGCATTGGGCTCGGCTTTCACCCCTGTGTGCACTGGATATGCGTTTTCTGAACACAATATGGGCACGATTTGATTCGTGTGTTAACCCTTTATCAGAATGTCACCACACGCAGCTCGGATTTTTGACATATAGGTCACCACGAGTCACGTGTTTATCATATATATCAGTTTTAGCACATATGGCTCGGTTTTCGTCCCAGTGTGCACGGGATATGCGTTTTCTGAACACAATTTGGGCATGATTTGATTCGTGTGTTAACCTTTTATCAGAATATTACCACACGCAGCTCGGTTTTTTTAAATATAGGTAATCACGGGCCACGTGACTATCATATATAACAGTTTTAGCGCATTGGATCGGTTTTCACCCCAGTGTGCACGAGATATGTGTTTTCTGATCACAATATGAGCATGGTTTGATTCGTGTGTTTACCCTTTATCAGAATCTCACCACACGCAGCTCGGATTTTTGACATATAGGTCATCACGAGTCACGTGTTTATCATATATAACAGTTTTAGCGCATTGGGCTCGGTTTTCATCCCAGTGTGCACGGGATATGCGTTTTCTGAACACAATATGGGCATGATTTGATTCGTGTGTTAACCCTTTATCAGAATCTCACCACACGCAGCTCGGATTTTTGACATATAGGTCATCACGCGTCACGTGTTTATCATATATAACAGTTTTAGCGCATTGGGCTCGGTTTTCATCCCAGTGTGCACGGGATATGCGTTTTATGAACACAATATGGGCATGATTTGATTCGTGTGTTAACCCTTTATCAGAATCTCACCACACGCAGTTCGGATTTTTGACATATAGGTTATCAGGGGCCACGTGACTATTATATATAACAGTTTTAGCGCATTGGGCTAGGTTTTCACCCCAGTGTGCACGGGATATGCGTTTTCTGAACACAATATGAGCATTATTTGATTCGTGTGTTAACCCTTTATCAGAATCTCACCACACGCAGCTCGGATGTTTGACATATATGTCATCAAGGGCCACGTGACTATCATATTTATCAGTTTTAGCGCATTGGGCTCGGTTTTCATCCCAGTGTGCACGGGATATGCGTTTTCTGAACACAATATGGGCATGATTTTATTCGTGTGTTAACCCTTTATCAGAATCTCACCACACGCAGCTCGGATTTTTGACATATATAGTATGTCATCGCTGGTCACTTGATTATCATATATAACAGTTTTAGCGCATTGGGCTCGGCTTTCATCCCTGTGTGCACGGGATATGCGTTTTCTGAACACATTATGGGCACGATTTGATTCGTGTGTTAACCCTTTATCAGAATGTCACCACACGCACCTCGGATTTTTGACATATAGGTCATCACGAGTCACGTGTTTATCATATATATCAGTTTTAGCTCATATGGCTCGGTTTTCGTCCCAGTGTGCACGGGATATGCGTTTTCTGAACACAATTTGGGCATGGTTTGATTCGTGTGTTCACCCTTTATCAGAATATCAACACACGCAGCTCGGATTTTTGACATATAGGTAATCAAGGGCCACGTGACTATCATATATAACAGTTTTAGCGCATTGGGCTATTGTGTTAAGAAAACGAATATCCCGTGCACACTGGGTCGAAAACCGAGCCCTATGTGCTAAAACTGATATATATGACAAACACGTGACGCGTGATGACCTATATGTCAAAAATCCGAGCTGCGTGTGGTGAGATTCTGATAACGGGTTAACACACGAATCAAATCATGCCCATATTGTGTTCATAAAACGCATATCCCGTGCACACTGGGACGAAAACCGAGCCCAATGCGCTAAAACTGATATATATGATACTCACGTGGCCCTTGATGACCTATAAGTCAAAAATCCGAACTGCGTGTGGTGAGATTCTGATAAAGGGTTAACACACGAATCAAATCATGTGTATATTGTGTTCAGAAAACGCATCTCCCGTGCACACTGGGATGAAAACCGAGCCCAAATGCGCTAAAACTATTATATATGATAATCACGTGACCAGCGATGACCTATATGTCAACAATCCGAGCTGCGTGTGGTGAGATTCTGATAAAGGGTTCACACACGAATCAAATCATGCCCATATTGTGTTCAGAAAACGCATATCCCGTGCACACTGGGATGACAACCGAGCCCAAAATGTGCTGAAACTGATATATATGATAATAACGTGCGCGTGATGACCTATATGTCAAAAATCCGAGCTGCGTGTGGTGAGATTCTGATAAAGGGTTAACACACGAATCAAATCATGCCCATATTGTGTTCAGAAAACGCATATCCCGTGCACACTGGGATGAAAACCGAATCTAATG
The DNA here is from genome assembly GCA_032622095.1 of Siphonodentalium dalli. Taxonomy (NCBI): domain Eukaryota; kingdom Metazoa; phylum Mollusca; class Scaphopoda; order Gadilida; family Siphonodentaliidae; genus Siphonodentalium; species Siphonodentalium dalli. The sequence continues at coordinate 70,394,201 of CP136063.1, forward strand.
CGCTAAAACTGTTATATATGATAGTCACGTGGCCCGGGATGACCTATATGTCATAAGTCCGAGCTGCTTGTGGTGAGATTCTGAAAAAAGGTTCACACACGAATCAAACGATGCCCATATTGTGGGAAGAAAACGCATATCCCGTGCACACTGGGTCGAAACCCGAGCCCTATGTGCTAAAACTGATATATATGATAAACACGTGACGCGTGATGACCTATATGTCAAAAATCCGAGCTCCGTGTGGTGAGATTCTGATAAAGGGTTAACACACGAATCAAATCATGACCTTATTGTGTTCATAAAACGCATATCCCGTGCACATTGGGACGAAAACTGAGCCCAATGCGCTAAACTGATATATATGATAATCACGTGACCAGCGACGACCTATATGTCAAAAATCCGAGCTGCGTGTGGTGAGATTCTGATAAACGGTTACCATACGAATCAAATAACGCCCAAATATTGTTCAGAAAACACATATCCCGTGCACACTGGGACGAAAACCGAGCACAATGCGCTAAAACTGATATATATGATACTCACGTGGCCCTTGATGACCTATAAGTCAAAAATCCGAGCAGCGTGTGGTGAGATTCTGATAAAGGGTTAACACACGAATCAAATCATGTGTATATTGTGTTCAGAAAACGCATATCCCGTGCACACTGGGACGAAAACCGAATCTAATGCGCTAAAACTGTTATATATGATAATCACGTGACGCGTGATGACCTATATGTCAAAAATCCCAGCTGCGTGTGGTGAGATTCTGATAAAGGGTTAACACACGAATCAAATAATGCCCATATTGTGTTCAGAAAACACATATCCCGTGCACACTGGGACGAAAACCGAATCTAATGCGCTAAAACTGTTATATATGATAGTCACGTGGCCCGGGATGACCTATATGTCAAAAGTCCGAACTGCGTTTGGTGAGATTCTGAAAAAAGGTTCACACACGAATCAAACGATGCCCATATTGTGGGAAGAAAACGCATATCCCGTGCACACTGGGTCGAAAACTGAGCCCTATGTGCTAAAACTGATATATATGATAAACACGTGACGCGTGATGACCTATATGTCAAAAATCCGAGCTCCGTGTGGTGAGATTCTGATAAAGGGTTAACACACGAATCAAATCATGCCCATATTGTGTTCATAAAACGCATATCCCGTGCACACTGGGATGAAAACCGAGCCCAATGTGCTAAAACTGTTATATATGATAATCACGTGACCAGCGACGACCTATATGTCAAAAATCCGAGCTGCGTATGGTGAGATTCTGATAAAGGGTTAACACACGAATCAAATCATGCCCATATGGTGTTCATAAAACGCATATCCCGTGCACACTGGGACGAAAACCGAGCCCAATGCGCCAAAACTGTTATATATGATAATCGATTGACCAGCGATGACCTATATGTCAAAAATCCGAGCTGCGTGTGGTGAGATTTTGATAAAGGGTTAACATACGAATCAAATCACGCCCAAATTGTGTTCATAAAACGCATATCCCGTGCACACTGGGACGAAAACCGAGCCCAATGCGCTAAAACTGATATATATGATAGTCACGTGGCCCTTGATGACTTATATGTCAAAAATCCGACCTGCGTTTGGTGAGATTCTGACAAAGGGTTAACACATAAATCAAATAAAGTCTATATTGTGTTCAGAAAACGCATATCCCGTGCACACTGGGATGAAAACCGAGCCCAATGTGCTGAAACTGATATATGTGATAATCACGTGACGCGTGATGACCTATATGTCAAAAATCCGAGCTGCGTGTGGCGAGATTCTGATAAAGGGTTAACACACGAATCAAATCATGTCCATATTGTGTTCAGAAAAAGCATATCCCGTGCACACTGGGATGAAAACCGAGCCCAAATGCGCTAAAACTGTTATATATGATAATCACGTGACCAGCGACGACCTATATGTCAAAAATCCGAGCTGCGTGTGGTGAGATTCTGATAAACGGTTTTCATACGAATCAAATCACGTCCAAATTTTGTTCAGAAAACACATATCCCGTGCACACTGGGACGAAAACCGAGCTCAATGCGCTAAAACTGATATATATGATAGTCACGGACCTTGATGACCTATATGTCAAAAATCCGAGCTGCGTGTGGTGATATTCTGATAAAGGGTTAACACACGAATCAAATCATGCCCATATTGTGTTCAGAAAACGCATATCCCGTGCACACTGGGATGAAAACCGAGTCCAAATGCGCTAAAACTGTTATATATGATAATCACGTGACAAGCGATGACCTATATGTCAAAAATCCGAGCTGCGTGTGGTGAAATTCTGATAAAGGGTTCACATACGAATCAAACCATGCCCATATTGTGTTAAGAAAACGAATATCCCGTGCACACTGGGTCGAAAACCGAGCCCTATGTGCTAAAACTGATATATATGACAAACACGTGACGCGTGATGACCTATATGTCAAAAATCCGAGCTGCGTGTGGTGAGATTCTGATAACAGGTTAACACACGAATCAAATCATGCCCATATTGTGTTCATAAAACGCATATCCCGTGCACACTGGGATGAAAACCGAGCCCAATGTGCTAAAACTGTTATATATGATAATCACGTGACCAGCGACGACCTATATGTCAAAAATCCGAGCTGCGTATGGTGAGATTCTGATAAAGGGTTAACACACGAATCAAATCATGCCCATATGGTGTTCATAAAACGCATATCCCGTGCACACTGGGACGAAAACCGAGCCCAATGCGCCAAAACTGTTATATATGATAATCGATTGACCAGCGATGACCTATATGTCAAAAATCCGAGCTGCGTGTGGTGAGATTTTGATAAAGGGTTAACATACGAATCAAATCACGCCCAAATTGTGTTCATAAAACGCATATCCCGTGCACACTGGGACGAAAACCGAGCCCAATGCGCTAAAACTGATATATATGATAGTCACGTGGCCCTTGATGACTTATATGTCAAAAATCCGACCTGCGTTTGGTGAGATTCTGACAAAGGGTTAACACATAAATCAAATAAAGTCTATATTGTGTTCAGAAAACGCATATCCCGTGCACACTGGGATGAAAACCGAGCCCAATGTGCTGAAACTGATATATGTGATAATCACGTGACGCGTGATGACCTATATGTCAAAAATCCGAGCTGCGTGTGGCGAGATTCTGATAAAGGGTTAACACACGAATCAAATCATGTCCATATTGTGTTCAGAAAAAGCATATCCCGTGCACACTGGGATGAAAACCGAGCCCAAATGCGCTAAAACTGTTATATATGATAATCACGTGACCAGCGACGACCTATATGTCAAAAATCCGAGCTGCGTGTGGTGAGATTCTGATAAACGGTTTTCATACGAATCAAATCACGTCCAAATTTTGTTCAGAAAACACATATCCCGTGCACACTGGGACGAAAACCGAGCTCAATGCGCTAAAACTGATATATATGATAGTCACGGACCTTGATGACCTATATGTCAAAAATCCGAGCTGCGTGTGGTGATATTCTGATAAAGGGTTAACACACGAATCAAATCATGCCCATATTGTGTTCAGAAAACGCATATCCCGTGCACACTGGGATGAAAACCGAGTCCAAATGCGCTAAAACTGTTATATATGATAATCACGTGACAAGCGATGACCTATATGTCAAAAATCCGAGCTGCGTGTGGTGAAATTCTGATAAAGGGTTCACATACGAATCAAACCATGCCCATATTGTGTTAAGAAAACGAATATCCCGTGCACACTGGGTCGAAAACCGAGCCCTATGTGCTAAAACTGATATATATGACAAACACGTGACGCGTGATGACCTATATGTCAAAAATCCGAGCTGCGTGTGGTGAGATTCTGATAACAGGTTAACACACGAATCAAATCATGCCCATATTGTGTTCATAAAACGCATATCCCGTGCACACTGGGACGAAAACCGAGCCCAATGCGCTAAAACTGATATATATGATACTCACGTGGCCCTTGATGACCTATATGTCAAAAATCCGAGCTGCGTGAGGTGAGATTCTGATAAAGGGTTAACACACGAATCAAATCATGTGTATATTGTGTTCAGAAAACGCATATCCCGTCCACACTGGGATGAAAACCGAGCCCAATGTGCTGAAACTGATATATAAGATAATCACGTGACGCGTGATGACCTATATGTCAAAAATCCCAGCTGCGTGTGGTGAGATTCTGATAAAGGGTTAACACACGAATCAAATAATGCCCATATTGTGTTCAGAAAACGCATCTCCCGCGCACACTGGGATGAAAACCGAGCCCAAAAGCGCTAAAACTGTTATATATGATAATCACGTGACAAGCGATGACCTATATGTTAAAAATCCGAGCTGCGTGTGGTGAGATTCTGATAAAGTGTTCACACACGAATCAAACCCTGCCCATATTGTGTTCAGAAAACGCATATCCCGTGCACACTGGGATGAAAACAGAGCCCAATGTGCTGAAACTGATATATATGAAAATAACGTGCGCGTGATGACCTATATGTCAAAAATCCGAGCTGCGTGTGGTGAGATTCTGATAAAGGGTTAACACACGAATCAAATCATGCCCATATTGTGTTCAGAAAACGCATATCCCGTGCACACTGGGATGAAAACCGAATCTAATGCGCTAAAACTGTTATATATGATAGTCACGTGGCCCAGGATGACCTATATGTCAAAAGTCCGAGCTGCGTGTGGTGAGATTCTGAAAAAAGGTTCACACACGAATCAAACCATGCCCATATTGTGGGAAGAAAACGCATATCCCGTGCACACTGGGTCGAAAACCGAGCCCTATGTGCTAAAACTGATATATATGATAAACACGTGACTCGTGATGACCTATATGTCAAAAATCCGAGCTGCGTGTGGTTAGATTCTGATAAAGGGTTAACACACGAATCAAATCATGCCCATATTGTGTTCATAAAACGCATATCCCGTGCACACTGGGATGAAAACCGAGCCCAATGCGCTAAAACTGTTATATATGATAATCACGTGACCAGCGACGACATATATGTGAAAAATCCGAGCTGCGTGTGGTGAGATTCTGATAAACGGTTTCCATACGAATCAAATCACGCCCAAATTGTGTACAGAAAACACATATCCCGTGCACACTGGGTCGAAAACCGAGCTCAATGCGCTAAAACTGATATATATGATAGTCACGTGGCCCTTGATGACCTATATGTCAAAAATCCGACCTGCGTTTGGTGAGATTCTGATAAAGGGTTAACACATGAATCAAATAAAGTCTATATTGTGTTCAGAAAACGCATATCCCGTGCACACTGGGATGAAAACCGACCCCAATGTGCTGAAACTGATATATATGATAATCACGTGACGCGTGATGACCTATATGTCAAAAATCCCAGCTGCGTGTGGTGAGATTCTGATAAAGGGTTAACACACGAATCAAATGATGCCCATATTGTGTTCAGAAAACGCATATCCCGTGCACACTGGGATGAAAACCGAGCCCAAATGCGCTAAAACTGTTATATATGATAATCACGTGACCAGCGACGACCTATATGTCAAAAATCCGAGCTGCGTGTGGTGAGATTCTGATAAACGGTTTCCATACGAATCAAATCACGCCCAAATTGTGTTCAGAAAACACATATCCCGTGCACACTGGGGCGAAAACCAAGCTCAATGCGCTAAAACTGATATATATGATAGTCACGGACCTTGATGACCTATATGTCAAAAATCCGAGCTGCGTGTGGTGATATTCTGATAAAGGGTTAACACACTTATCAAATCATGCCCATATTGTGTTCATAAAACGCATATCCCGTGCACACTGGCATGAAAACCGAGCCCAATGTGCTGAAACTGATATATATGATAATCACGTGACGCGTGATGACCTACATGTATATGTCAAAAATCCCAGCTGCGTATGGTGAGATTCTGATAAAGGGTTAACACACGAATCAAATCATGCCCATATTGTGTTCAGAAAACGCATATCCCGTGCACACTGGGATGAAAACCGAGCCCAAATGCGCTAAAACTGTTATATATGATAATCACGTGACAAGCGATGACCTATATGTCAAAAATCCGAGCTGCGTGTGGTGAAATTCTGATAAATGGTTCACACACGAATCAAACCCTGCCCATATTGTATTCAGAAAACGCATATCCCGTGCACACTGGGATGAAAACCGAGCCCAATGTGCTGAAACTGATATATATGATAATCACGTACGCGTGATGACCTATGTGTCAAAATTCCGAGCTGCGTGTGGTGAGATTATGATAAAGGGTTAACACACGAATCAAATCATGCCCATATTGTGTTTAGAAAACGCATATCCCGTGCACACTGGGATGAAAACCGAGTCTAATGCGCTAAAACTGTTATATATATTATAGTCACGTGGCCCGGGATGACCTATATGTCAAAATTCCGAGCTGCGTGTGGTGAGATTCTGATAAAGGCTTCACACACGAATCAAATCATGACCATATTGTTTCACACTGGGACGAAAACAGAGCCCTATGTGCTAAATCTGATATATATTATAAACACGTGACGCGTGATGACCTATATGTCAAAAATCCGAGCTGCCTGTGGTGAGATTCTGATAATGGGTTAACACACGAATCAAATCATGCCCATATTATGTTCAGAAAACGCATATCCCGTGCACACTGGGATGAAAACCGAGTCTAATGCGCTAAAACTGTTATATATATGATAGTCACGTGGCCCGGGGTGACCTATATGTCAAAAACCCGAGCTGCGTGTGGTGAGATTCTGATAAAGGCTTCACACACGAATCAAATCATGCCCATATTGTGTTCAGAAAACGCATATCCCGTGCACACTGGGTGAAAACCGAGCCCAATGTGCTGAAACTGATATATATGATAATCACGTGACGCGCGATGACCTATATGTCAAAGGTGTGCGGGTGAGATTAACACGCTAATTAAACCGATGTCAATGCTGATTGTATGTCGAAAAATGTTGTAACGTAGGTAAAAATAATTGGACGGAACCCTTATTCGACGAACTTGGCATGTTGGCTTGTTTAGCTGGTGAACTTTGGTTCAGTTCAAATAATCCAAATCGTCGTCAGAAATCAGAAATGTTAACAAAATCAGCAGAATTATAAGTAAAAACAAGGGCCACAACTCGTGTAAAATGATTCGACGGTCCCTTATTTAAATTTGTCGTGTATTTCGATCCAGGTAATGCACACGTACGTATACCAACTTTTGTTCATGTCGATAAATCCAAACAGAGTTATCGGCCGCAAACCAAAAATGTTGACAAAATTGTTCAATTCTAAGTCAAAAATGCCCGTAACTCATGTATAAATAAATTGTACTAAACTCGCTCTCGAACTTCCCCTGTATACGGCAAAGCATTATAGCGGTAAAACGATACGAAATACAGAGAGTACGTTCTTGCGCCCGTATATACACATAACAACTATGATTCAGATCAAGCTACCCTAATTGGAGTTATCGGCCGATTCGTTACATAATAGGGTGCATTTAAAATAAAAAAAATCGCAGTTTACCTATTCTTCAGACCTGACGTGCCTGGCCACTGCCGCACTTTCCGCGCCGCACAATGTGAAGTTAATAATCTCATATATATATATATATATATATATATATATATATATATATATATATATTAATCCAGAGCTATATCAGAAATTAAGTCCGATCATATAGTGCAGGGGGTGTAAAACATCGAGCCATAAACCCAACATATATACAATCGGGAGATATAATGGATATATGGCTACAATTCCATGTTACAGAACTGAGAACAAAGCTGCATGTGCATGGTGAGCAAAGTTATATTAAATGCCAAATAATTTTCAACTCTCATTAATTTTGTAATTATATTGATTTTTGGTACATTTGACTATCACTATATCCATATATCTATCTTCTTATGTCTTCTTCTTGTTCTTCTTCTGCTTTTTCTCCTTCTTCTTCTCCTTCTTCTGTCTTCTTTTATGTTTATGTATATATATCACACTTAGCACTTTGTAAATATTGCACATCTCGCCAGTCACATGTGAACTCATGAACTCATGTCTTAGAGATTAAAGCATAGCTTAGCATAACATAGCATAGCATAGCATAGCAGGGTGAAGTTGGCTTAGATATATTTGTTTTTACTAATCTGATACAAGTTAGACGGGGAGTCTTGAAATATAAACATGTATAGTGGTTTAACAAGATAAGATAAGATGATTTATTGCAATACACAAATGGAGCCAGTTGTAAATAACAGTTAATACATGAAAAGTTACACATTAAAATAAAATACATGTAATTATCCATATGTACGATAAATGATCATTAGTATTATAAATTAATACTTTCAACGTTTATTTTCTCATATTGCCATTCTGTCTTTTTAGAACGAATAACCGGATCATGTTGCACACGGAATTGATTATTTGTTTTCCCTTGTTTTTCATTATTATGAATGTGAACTTATCATCATCACTCATGTTTATGAAATCTATGCATTAATTTTATCAAGATTAAACAAGTCTTTTCTAGAGTCAGCGTACGCACTGCATTCCATAATAAAAATGTTTTTCTGTTTCAACTTTATGCTCATCACACATGTGACAAATTATGTCTTTTAATGGCGTTTTCGGTTGCGTGTGTTGACCCTTTTCTTTTGCTAAAATATTATTGCTAACACGTAGTCGAGTGAACATCTCTCTTGCAGCTGACGGTCGAACGTGCCTCAGGTATGGTTCTATGTCATAATTGTCTTTGAAAGTTCTGTAAGTTCGCAGTTTATTAGCACAGTCTGGTCTGTCGTCATCGAAAATGTCTTTTTTGAACTTATTTATATGTTCTGGTTTTAACCTTTCAATTATTAGTTTGTCTGTCACTCACATGTTAACACGATGCATTGGCAGAGGGGCTTCACAAGTTGACAATACGTGGGCCCCGATCCCTTTTGTAATATTATATTCAAATAAAATATGTTTCAAGTCATGCATCTCATACAGGGCTTTGTAGTGTGCACCGTACAACACATGAGTAAATATGGATGACCGGTCTACTTACGTATTATAATTTCCGTTCTATGGGACGTTACTCCATAAATTATGACACTACTTCCCAAACAGAACGAGGTACATTCTATGTTATTCACCAGCCTTGTTTAAACCGGAATGCATTATTGCGGGGGGAGGGGGGGGGGGGGGGGGGGTAACGGACATGGTCCATGTGAAACGGGACCATCAGGAACCCACGTCACCAATCAAGTCTCCAGACTCAAACCCGGTTTTTATTTTAAATTTGTTTAAAATATTTATACGCGTAAATGTCTGCCGGTATATACACTAGTAAATGTCTGCCGGTATATACACTAGTAAATGTCTGCCGGTATATACACTAGTAAATGTCTGCCGGTATATACACTAGTAAATGTCTGCCGGTATATACACTAGTAAATGTCTGCCGGTATATACACTAGTAAATGTCTGCCGGTATATACACCAGTAAATGTCTGCCGGTATATACACTAGTAAATGTCTGCCGGTATATACACTAGTAAATGTCTGCCGGTATATACACTAGTAAATGTCTGCCGGTATATACACTAGTGAATGTCTGCCGGTATATACACTAGTAAATGTCTGCCGGTATATACACCAGTAAATGTCTGCCGGTATATACACTAGTGAATGTCTGCCGGTATATACACTAGTAAATGTCTGCCGGTATATACACCAGTAAATTGTCTGCCGGTATATACACTAGTAAATGTCTGCCGGTATATACACTAGTGAATGTCTGCCGGTATATACACTAGTGAATGTCTGCCGGTATATACACCAGTAAATGTCTGCCGGTATATACACTAGTAAATGTCTGCCGGTATATACACTAGTAAATGTCTGCCGGTATATACACTAGTAAATGTCTGCCGGTATATACACTAGTAAATGTCTGCCGGTATATACACTAGTAAATGTCTGCCGGTATATACACTAGTAAATGTCTGCCGGTATATACACTAGTAAATGTCTGCCGGTATATACACTAGTGAATGTCTGCCGGTATATACACTAGTAAATGTCTGCCGGTATATACACTAGTAAATGTCTGCCGGTATATACACTAGTAAATGTCTGCCGGTATATACACCAGTAAATGTCTGCCGGTATATACACTAGTAAATGTCTGCCGGTATATACACTAGTAAATGTCTGCCGGTATATACACTAGTAAATGTCTGCCGGTATATACACTAGTAAATGTCTGCCGGTATATACACTAGTAAATGTCTGCCGGTATATACACTAGTGAATGTCTGCCGGTATATACACCAGTAAATGTCTGCCGGTATATACACTAGTAAATGTCTGCCGGTATATACACTAGTGAATGTCTGCCGGTATATACACTAGTAAATGTCTGCCGGTATATACACTAGTAAATGTCTGCCGGTATATACACTAGTGAATGTCTGCCGGTATATACACTAGTAAATGTCTGCCGGTATATACACCAGTAAATGTCTGCCGGTATATACACTAGTAAATGTCTGCCGGTATATACACCAGTAAATGTCTGCCGGTATATACACTAGTAAATGTCTGCCGGTATATACACTAGTAAATGTCTGCCGGTATATACACTAGTAAATGTCTGCCGGTATATACACTAGTGAATGTCTGCCGGTATATACACTAGTAAATGTCTGCCGGTATATACACTAGTAAATGTCTGCCGGTATATACACTAGTAAATGTCTGCCGGTATATACACTAGTAAATGTCTGCCGGTATATACACTAGTAAATGTCTGCCGGTATATACACTAGTAAATGTCTGCCGGTATATACACTAGTAAATGTCTGCCGGTATATACACTAGTAAATGTCTGCCGGTATATACACTAGTAAATGTCTGCCGGTATATACACTAGTAAATGTCTGCCGGTATATACACTAGTAAATGTCTGCCGGTATATACACTAGTAAATGTCTGCCGGTATATACACTAGTAAATGTCTGCCGGTATATACACCAGTAAATGTCTGCCGGTATATACACTAGTAAATGTCTGCCGGTATATACACTAGTAAATGTCTGCCGGTATATACACTAGTAAATGTCTGCCGGTATATACACTAGTAAATGTCTGCCGGTATATACACTAGTAAATGTCTGCCGGTATATACACTAGTAAATGTCTGCCGGTATATACACCAGTAAATGTCTGCCGGTATATACACTAGTAAATGTCTGCCGGTATATACACCAGTAAATGTCTGCCGGTATATACACTAGTAAATGTCTGCCGGTATATACACTAGTAAATGTCTGCCGGTATATACACTAGTAAATGTCTGCCGGTATATACACTAGTAAATGTCTGCCGGTATATACACTAGTAAATGTCTGCCGGTATATACACTAGTAAATGTCTGCCGGTATATACACCAGTAAATGTCTGCCGGTATATACACTAGTAAATGTCTGCCGGTATATACACCAGTAAATGTCTGCCGGTATATACACTAGTAAATGTCTGCCGGTATATACACTAGTAAATGTCTGCCGGTATATACACTAGTAAATGTCTGCCGGTATATACACTAGTAAATGTCTGCCGGTATATACACTAGTAAATGTCTGCCGGTATATACACTAGTAAATGTCTGCCGGTATATACACTAGTGAATGTCTGCCGGTATATACACTAGTAAATGTCTGCCGGTATATACACTAGTAAATGTCTGCCGGTATATACACTAGTAAATGTCTGCCGGTATATACACTAGTAAATGTCTGCCGGTATATACACTAGTAAATTGTCTGCCGGTATATACACTAGTAAATGTCTGCCGGTATATACACCAGTAAATGTCTGCCGGTATATACACTAGTAAATGTCTGCCGGTATATACACCAGTAAATGTCTGCCGGTATATACACTAGTAAATGTCTGCCGGTATATACACTAGTAAATGTCTGCCGGTATATACACTAGTAAATTGTCTGCCGGTATATACACTAGTAAATGTCTGCCGGTATATACACTAGTGAATGTCTGCCGGTATATACACTAGTAAATGTCTGCCGGTATATACACTAGTAAATGTCTGCCGGTATATACACCAGTAAATGTCTGCCGGTATATAAACTAGTAAATGTCTGCCGGTATATACACTAGTAAATGTCTGCCGGTATATACACTAGTAAATTGTCTGCCGGTATATACACTAGTAAATGTCTGCCGGTATATACACTAGTGAATGTCTGCCGGTATATACACTAGTAAATGTCTGCCGGTATATACACTAGTAAATGTCTGCCGGTATATACACCAGTAAATGTCTGCCGGTATATACACTAGTAAATGTCTGCCGGTATATACACCAGTAAATGTCTGCCGGTATATACACTAGTAAATGTCTGCCGGTATATACACTAGTAAATGTCTGCCGGTATATACACCAGTAAATGTCTGCCGGTATATACACTAGTAAATGTCTGCCGGTATATACACTAGTAAATGTCTGCCGGTATATACACCAGTAAATGTCTGCCGGTATATACACTAGTAAATGTCTGCCGGTATATACACTAGTGAATGTCTGCCGGTATATACACCAGTAAATGTCTGCCGGTATATACACTAGTAAATGTCTGCCGGTATATACACCAGTAAATGTCTGCCGGTATATACACTAGTGAATGTCTGCCGGTATATACACTAGTAAATGTCTGCCGGTATATACACTAGTGAATGTCTGCCGGTATATACACTAGTGAATGTCTGCCGGTATATACACCAGTAAATGTCTGCCGGTATATACACTAGTAAATGTCTGCCGGTATATACACTAGTAAATGTCTGCCGGTATATACACTAGTGAATGTCTGCCGGTATATACACTAGTAAATGTCTGCCGGTATATACACCAGTAAATGTCTGCCGGTATATACACTAGTAAATGTCTGCCGGTATATACACCAGTAAATGTCTGCCGGTATATACACTAGTAAATGTCTGCCGGTATATACACTAGTAAATGTCTGCCGGTATATACACTAGTGAATGTCTGCCGGTATATACACTAGTAAATGTCTGCCGGTATATACACTAGTAAATGTCTGCCGGTATATACACTAGTGAATGTCTGCCGGTATATACACTAGTAAATGTCTGCCGGTATATACACTAGTGAATGTCTGCCGGTATATACACTAGTAAATGTCTGCCGGTATATACACTAGTAAATGTCTGCCGGTATATACACCAGTAAATGTCTGCCGGTATATACACTAGTAAATGTCTGCCGGTATATACACTAGTAAATGTCTGCCGGTATATACACCAGTAAATGTCTGCCGGTATATACACTAGTAAATGTCTGCCGGTATATACACTAGTAAATGTCTGCCGGTATATACACTAGTAAATGTCTGCCGGTATATACACCAGTAAATGTCTGCCGGTATATACACTAGTAAATGTCTGCCGGTATATACACTAGTAAATGTCTGCCGGTATATACACTAGTAAATGTCTGCCGGTATATACACTAGTAAATGTCTGCCGGTATATACACCAGTAAATGTCTGCCGGTATATACACTAGTAAATGTCTGCCGGTATATACACTAGTAAATGTCTGCCGGTATATACACTAGTAAATGTCTGCCGGTATATACACTAGTAAATGTTTGCCGGTATATACACCAGTAAATGTCTGCCGGTATATACACTAGTAAATGTCTGCCGGTATATACACTAGTAAATGTCTGCCGGTATATACACTAGTAAATGTCTGCCGGTATATACACCAGTAAATGTCTGCCGGTATATACACTAGTAAATGTCTGCCGGTATATACACTAGTAAATGTCTGCCGGTATATACACTAGTAAATGTCTGCCGGTATATACACTAGTAAATGTCTGCCGGTATACACACCAGTAAATGTCTGCCGGTATATACACTAGTAAATGTCTGCCGGTATATACACTAGTAAATGTCTGCCGGTATATACACCAGTAAATGTCTGCCGGTATATACACTAGTAAATGTCTGCCGGTATATACACTAGTAAATGTCTGCCGGTATATACACTAGTAAATGTCTGCCGGTATATACACTAGTAAATGTCTGCCGGTATATACACCAGTAAATGTCTGCCGGTATATACACCAGTAAATGTCTGCCGGTATATACACTAGTAAATGTCTGCCGGTATATACACCAGTAAATGTCTGCCGGTATATACACCAGTAAATGTCTGCCGGTATATACACCAGTAAATGTCTGCCGGTATATACACTAGTAAATGTCTGCCGGTATATACACTAGTAAATGTCTGCCGGTATATACACCAGTAAATGTCTGCCGGTATATACACTAGTAAATGTCTGCCGGTATATACACTAGTGAATGTCTGCCGGTATATACACCAGTAAATGTCTGCCGGTATATACACTAGTAAATGTCTGCCGGTATATACACCAGTAAATGTCTGCCGGTATATACACTAGTGAATGTCTGCCGGTATATACACTAGTAAATGTCTGCCGGTATATACACTAGTGAATGTCTGCCGGTATATACACTAGTGAATGTCTGCCGGTATATACACCAGTAAATGTCTGCCGGTATATACACTAGTAAATGTCTGCCGGTATATACACTAGTAAATGTCTGCCGGTATATACACTAGTGAATGTCTGCCGGTATATACACTAGTAAATGTCTGCCGGTATATACACCAGTAAATGTCTGCCGGTATATACACTAGTAAATGTCTGCCGGTATATACACCAGTAAATGTCTGCCGGTATATACACTAGTAAATGTCTGCCGGTATATACACTAGTAAATGTCTGCCGGTATATACACCAGTAAATGTCTGCCGGTATATACACTAGTAAATGTCTGCCGGTATATACACTAGTAAATGTCTGCCGGTATATACACCAGTAAATGTCTGCCGGTATATACACTAGTAAATGTCTGCCGGTATATACACTAGTAAATGTCTGCCGGTATATACACTAGTAAATGTCTGCCGGTATATACACTAGTAAATGTCTGCCGGTATATACACTAGTAAATGTCTGCCGGTATATACACTAGTGAATGTCTGCCGGTATATACACTAGTAAATGTCTGCCGGTATATACACTAGTAAATGTCTGCCGGTATATACACTAGTAAATGTCTGCCGGTATATACACCAGTAAATGTCTGCCGGTATATACACTAGTAAATGTCTGCCGGTATATACACTAGTGAATGAGCTGTGGAAAGTCACAATCCACATTAAAAAATCAGTAATCGCTAAACACTCATATTTATAACTGAAATTTACAAGGAAAATAGGTATCGATTGTAACCCGATTTTTAACATCAACCATTTAAAGTCGTAGTCGCAATCGTTCTCAATATATGGGCATTTATTCATATTTGTATTTAGTTATGCACACTTATTTCAGAAAACAATCCCCCGTTGTCTGAAAAATACGAGTGTTTACATTTGTGGGTGGCTGGGTGATGCCTCACATCGTCAGCTGTTTGACGGACCCAATGATTTGCGAGAAAGCCAGTGACATCACACCGTACCTTTGGGAATTCCGACAGTATTCTCAATATGGCGGACAACAACATTTTGGCGATTTCTGAGTCTGACAATTCTTCCTCGTCTGCAGAAGATATTTTCGTTTCGACAATGGGAGCGTACATGCACGAGCCGGAATTACCGGAAAATCAGTATAGTGTGAGACCACCAAACGAACCAGACATTGAATGACGACGAGATGAACATCGTGACGGAGAATGGTGAGTGTCCATCCAAAATGTCGCTGCCACAGTGAAAACATGTGAACAGAAAATTGAAGTACATACTAGCGAGAACCCACTTTATTCGAGCGGGCATGTGTAATAATCATAATGTATACTCAATACAGCGAAAATATGAAATATAATTCGAGGAAAAGTTGTGTGGCTGCCGAAGTGTCAGTCTAAAAATAATGTAAAAATGTAAATTTTGTCGTGTATTGAAACTCGGCAACTGCCAGTCCAGGGCTGCTCACTGATTGACATTGGATTCAGCTGTCAGTGTCACAATCAGTTACCGTGTTTGCAATAAATTCTAATAATTTACCAAAAATGAGCTAACTTTCAATGTGTTTGTGAATTTTTTTTAGCCAGATGACAACATTAAAATTACGCTATATAGACGAGATTCTACGGTGGCTTATTTGTGACATTGTCAATACATTTGTCCAAGAAAAATTATCTTGAAATCCCAACATGTTATCTCGACATACCTGACCTGTACACATCTCGAGATCCCGACATGCGCATGTCAGGATTTGAACATATTACTAGTATCTCGCAATATTATCCTGAGATCTCAACATAATTTCTTGAAATCGCAACATGTTATCTCGACATACGATATGTTAATATCTCAAGATGCGTTTGTCGAGATCTCGAGATAATATATCGATGGAAAAATGTATTGAACATGTCGCAAATCAGCCACGCAAGTGTACCCTATTATTATGGTGAACTTGTTCACTTGTCTCGACATTGGATTTTTCAACCACCAGTGGCAAACAGACTTGAACCTGGGTGTAAGGGGACAATATGTACCCGCTGATGATGAAATACCAGAGTTTAATGGCAAAATAAATGATATCCTGCGATAACCTTGGGTTGATGCTATTTTGGACCGACTCCCCTCCTGTTACTCTTCTTAGTCTTATATAACAGACATTTAATAAAGTCACACAAAAAAGAAGAAGAAATCAATTCCTATTTATATAGACTCAATCCATTGAATCGTTGGGGAGGTGAGTGTAACTCTATTGTTCATATCACAAACAGGAGAAACAATGCATGGGAAAATACCTTTATAAATTTTCTCCAGACATCATAACGTCATTATCCTTCTCGTAAAAAGTTACCCCTAGTAGACCCCTTTTGTGCCATCTAGATGGCTCCTCGCCGGTATAATTAGTTTTATAAATTTTGGTGCCCCTCTCCCCTCACGTGCATCCCTGACTCGAACGGCGCCATTTTTGACATATTTAAACCACACCAATAGATTCATTATATCATGGGGATGATTATATATAAGTTTCGTGGCAATCGGCGACAAAAATATTTCTGCTCCTCCCCTTTTCTGCCCGACAAAATCGGCGTGACTTTAGAACATTCCAAACCGCACCATTATCTTTCTCGTAAAAAAGTTATGATGGCCCATCGGCGCTAAAATTAGTGTTATCAATGTTGGTGCCCCTCTCTCCTTCCGTGCACACCTGACTCGAACGGCGCCATTTTTGACATATTTAAACCACACCATTAGAATCCTTATAGGATTATTATATATAAGTTTCGCGGCAATCGGTGACAAAAATATTTCTGCCCCTCCCCCTTTTCTGCCAATGACAACAACGGCGTCACTTCAGAACATTCTAACCCGCATCATTATCTTTCTCGTGAAAAGTTACCCCTAGTAGACCCCTTTGGTGCCATCTAAATGGTCCCATGTGGACAGGGACGTGGCTAGAGGGTCTCCGTTGGGGGGGTGTCCACCTTGAGAAATTCCATTTGCACCCCCCTTGAATCAGAATCAGACAAAAATTGCATATAGTTCCATTTGCACCCCCCCCCCCCCTTGTACTCAGTGCTCAAGCCTAAAATGCTCTATATTCATAAACCATGGTTCTATATTCCCGGTATAAGAACATTCAGATATTTTTTAACCTGAAAAATTGGATAAATCCTAACATCTAGTGGTCTAACTCCAGATAAATTCGCACGGCTACGGGCAAGAAAGCAGGACACACGCACCGGGCTGACCATGGTTGTTCGGCCCGGTGTGAGAAAAGTTTGAAAACTATACAAGAAAATCGCAAATCCTAGCATCTGGACTGGCCTATCCTAGTGTTGGAAATTTCAAACCTCATACTCCCCCCTCAGGTTGGAAATTTCTCCAACTGATGAACATTTCAGTCCACAAGTTTAACCAAAATTAGCAGTTTTGTATTGGTCATGCGCGGGGGAGGGACAATGACACACCGGGCCGACCATGGTTCGGCCCGGTGTGCGAAAATTTTGAAATCTGAACTCGAAAATCGTAAAATCCTAGCATCTAGGCTAGCCTCAAGCCTTCATAGAGTTGGAAATTTCAAACCTGACACCCCCAGTCAGGTTGGAAAATTTCCAACTGATGACAATTCCAATGACAATGTTGACCAAATGTATGACAATATTGGTTTTTTTTTAATTAACTAGCAGTTTTTGACTGGCCACGGGGGAGGGACCAGGACACAAGCTTTCCAAGTGTAGGAAATTTCCAACCTGTCACCCCCCCCCTAAGGTTGGAAAATTTCCAACTGATGACCAATTAACCGCTTCATCTCAAACAACGAAGAGAGAACGCACACGAGGGAGGGTGAATAGACACAGGGCGCGTAAAAGATTGCATGCTGCAGAGCATCCTGAAGAGAAGCTGGTAGTATGTTTCCCTAACATGCGGAAACTTGGCTCGAGAAAGAGGGTATCGAGGGCTTTATCTCGAACAAATAAGCAAATAAACAAAATGAAAGAAGAAAACGACAAATTAAAGAGAAAATTAAAGACTGCACAAAAGAAAATACAGAGGAAAAGACGAGGGGTGGTTGACACATCAAAATCAACACCGAGAAGAAAAACGGCGAGTATGTTGAAGAATGCAGGTTTGACTGGAAATAAATCAGAAATTGGTGAGCAGTTACTACTAGGAAACGTCATTGTCTCTCAAATGAAACAAAATGTGAGTAAAACAAAATCACGACAAAAGAAGAATGCGATGACAGCTGTTACAGGGAGCATACTGAAGAAGTATAGGTGCATCAAGCGATTAAGTGCGGAGATCTCCACAAACAGAAACTTAATAAGCCGAGTTATTAAAAAAGGAGCTTACTCAGAAAAACGAAGGGAGATGGTGGTCTCACGATATAGAGAGGCAGTTGTTACATTCATGAAAAGGGAGGACAACTCACAGATGAAACCGGGAAAGAAGGACTGTACTAGCTTGAAAGACGGAAAGAAAAAAATACAGAAAAGAGTTCTTACAGACTACCTCAGTAACCTCCATGAGAAATTTATATCGGAGAACGGTCAATGCAAATTGTCATTGGCATCCTTCTGTCGAATAAGACCAAACCACATATTGCCTGTGAATTATCTGAATCGAGCAACTTGTTTATGTATCAGGCATCAGAACATGGCTCTCAAATTACAGATGTTTAGAAAGAACGGCATAGAAGTAACACAGAACCCGGATACCTTCGCAGTTACACCTATCGAGATAACAGCTGAGCAACTCCCAGAAACGGTGTCATATGATGTATGGAAAAGAGTGCTTGATAGCGGGAAACAGAAGATGCGCATCGTGAGAGAAGAGCGGAGCAAAGATGAGTTCTTGGAAATGTTCAAGAAAGAAGTAAGTGATTTCAAGGCTCATATTGAACGAATCAAAACTCAGTTTCGGGGACTGAAACGACTTCGAGAGAATCTCCCCGAAAACCACATTCTAGTACAAATGGACTTTGCAGAAAATTATGTTTGCAAGCCAGCTGATGAAATACAATCAGCCTACTGGAACCAATCTCACGTGACGGTCCATCCCATTGTGGTATACTATAGAAACACAGCTACAGACACAGTTGAGCATCAGAGTTTTGTCTGTATATCAGACGTTAGCAGTCACGGAGCACCGACAATACTGTCCATATTGGACAAATTACATTTTCATCTCCAAATAATTCTGCCAATTGAGATAATTCACACCCACTACTGGACAGATAGTCCAACTAGCCAATACAGGAACAAATATATATTTAATGCAGTCGCCAACCACACGAAACTGTATGGACATTCCGCAACATGGAATTACTTTGAGGCGGGACACGGTAAAGGCCCTTGCGATGGTATAGGAGGGATTGTAAAACGGAAAGCAGATGAGAGTGTTCGAAGTGGAAAATGTCAAATACAAGATGCAAGTGATTTCCTTTCTTGGGCATTGAAGTCAGGAATGGCTATGCATTTTTTCTTTATAAATAAAGAGAGAATCACAGAAGAGTCATTTATAATTCGACACATTGGATCAATTCCAATCAAAGGGACAATGAACATACATGCCGTGACTACAAATAGCTCAGGTCAAATTGTAACCAATAAAGGTTCGTGCTATTGCACTTCTTGTGTTGGTGGAGACATATGTTTATCGTGGATGCCAGTGCATAGTAAACCAGAAGCAGTCACTGGCCGCTCAAGTTCAGGAAACAACAACAACAGCAACAAAGGAAGTGATATTTGCGGCGAATGTAGCAAGATGTGGCGTGGTTACAAAGGACCAGACTGGGTCCAGTGCAGGGACTGTGGCACATGGTTCTGCGGACTGTGCTGTTCATATGATATCCATTTCCTTTGCGATCAATGCATATGAACATTGGACTGGACATTCCATCATGTCAGTTAGATTGTTATGTAAAACTTCTGTTCTGTTCATAAACTAAGCATGCATCATATGTTACTCGGTTATAGAGCGTGTTTTTCTACTCATCTTCATTCTGCATTGGGCTAGTCTTGGCGACGATAGTCTCAAATACCTCTGAGCGGTTGAGTTCGCATGATTCCGCCGATTTAGAGTCTTACATAAAAACATAAATGTGGTAACAAAAATCTGGGAAACACCCGTATTTTCAATATCATGATCTAAATCAATAATACACAGGTGTTCGGCAATTCATGATATTGGATTGAATTGATGACATTTGATGGTTCCCTTCGTTATATATATAACGCTTGTAATAATTCCTGTTTACGTCGAAGTCCCATGCATATATCTTTCTGTAACATACCGGTACTTTACAATGACGAGATGGTATTATATTTATTGCGGAACTTAGTTGTGCTATAGCAGCTGCATGGGCAATAACGCTAAACACAGATATAGAAATATATATACACTCAACGGGACTTCGACATTAAACAGCATGAATTATCCGAACACTTTGGGATACCCCTTTCCCTTTGAACTAGACCAAACTCTCATACGTTCGCGAACCCCCCCCCCCCCCCCCCCCTGGTTTTGGAAATTCAAACTTTATATGTTGAATTTAATCAGAAACGTTATAAGTTCCTTCGATTTCATGATTTTTTGACATAGCACACTATATCTTTAAGTGACTTATAGTTTGAGATAGGACATTACTTCTGAAAAATACCTCCATGCTCAGAACTGCACCTTCTTTGTGAGGATTATAATGCGGTATATCACAGGTTTGCAAAATGCTGATATATAATATAAGTACAAAACTAGCATACCGGCTGTGATTTTTTAGTGGGGATCTCTCATTTAATCTGTTGCATATCTAACAACATAGCATAGAACAGTGTATACGTAACATTATCGGCATGAGATTTTAGGTTAAAAGGGGTTTTGTATCAATCGGTTATTACCTGATATCTGCGCTGTAATTGGCTCAAAAGTTTAATTTCTGTGCCCAAAAGAAAGATCATGTTTTGCCGGTTCCAACGATATGCAATACTTACCTTTTCTGTAATTGGCACTTAAGTCAGTAGTATTATCGGATAATTATAAGGATCACATGGTAACGTATGTTACAGTAACGTATGTTACATTACTACATTTCAAACTAAATAACTCAAAGACAATTAGAGATCATCATCTATCTATACCATTTTTTCAATGCCGGCACTGGTGTCCAATTAACGAATTACAAGATTAGGACATATCATATATGTTAGCTTCAGAATGTATGGTAACGTATGTTACATGCTTAAAACAAACCAGCCGTTTTATCCCAAACGCGAGTCATTGTGGCTTTGAATCAAATAGTATCGGGCAGGGTATTGGGTCATTTGGGAAAGACCATATCAAATATGGTTTTGGTTGCTTTTGCGGTACATTTCGAGCCCATACGCTTACAAATGATCAGTCCGAATTCGAGGTGACCAATTTGATGCAAATCCGGCGACACTCACTTACGGCACTAATACGTTCTATATTTAAACGCAACATGCATTTTAATTTGTTAAATTGACGCAATATGACATTTTTATTTGACAAATATACATAGAATGTTGATATTTTCCAAATGTTGGATAAGGAGAACCGTCCAAACCACGATCCAGCTCTGACGACGGTAACGTATGTTACAGTCTGACACACATCTAATCGACTCACACCTCAACAACATAACAATGGAACTGTATGTCAAATGGTAATCTTTAAGCATTGTGATACCGTTCTCCATAACGCAAAAAATCTGCTGTAGCATTGCTATTTTTATGTCTAGCTGTTGGCGACACGCATGCACCGTTTTGCTGAGAATGGACCTTCAGTCAAAAATTTGGACAAAAAATTTGAAAATATGCAAATAATGGTCCAAATTTTTTGTTATTCCCCCAATACATTGTTTGAAAATCAAACTACAAGAACATGTTCAACCTATTGTTGGTGTGATTTCCAACTAATGTTTTGGCAGGTATGAAATTTCCAACTGTTGAAAATTTTGACCAAAGTTGGGGGGTGAGACTCCCCCCAAAACCCCCCTGTCGCCACGTCTCTGCCTGTGGATTTCTATAGAACACAGACAGACAGACATTCTCAATTATAGATATAGATTTTCATTTATATAGTCATAAAACGGATATAAATTAACTTTCCAAGAAAAGTTGTTTGAGTCAGGGTTTGGGGCGGTGAGGAACATACCCAGGCATGATTATCGCCCCCAACCCAGCAGCTACGTATGACAAAAATAAACTTATGGCTTTATTGCTTATTTTGCTTTAAAGGTACTCAATCCGATTAAACGCTCCTAAATTACTTTTTCTTTGGCTTTACTGGTAAAAATATTTGATTCGAGTCGAGGAACCCACCCTTCAAATGTCAGAATGATCAGATAACGATTTTTGAAATGTGTTAATTTTTGGAGATGTGGGCCACTTCCACGTCTCAAACGGACACATTACGGACAAATTGCGGATGTAAGATGGACAACTCTAAAATCAAGTGGTTATCATTAACTACTTGAATTTAGAGTTATCCATCTTACACCCGAAATTTGTCCGTAATTTGTCCGTTTGAGACGTGGAAGTGGCCCACATCTCCAAAAATTAACACATTTGAAGGATGGGTTCCTAGACTAGAATCAAATATTTTTTACCCCCGAAGCCAAAGAAATAGTAATTTATGTGTGCTTAATTGGATTGAGTACCTTTAAATAGTCATGAAATGCGAGAGATACTCAGTCCTGGGTATTCCCCCCTTTTCACCCCAAACCCCGACTCAAGTTGGATGTCTCTCGCCATTTCATGACTATATAAAGCAATATTCATGTAAGTGATAAACTCATAAGATGATTTTTTGTCATATGTAGCTGCTGGGTGGGGAAGATATTCAGGCATGTATACCCCACCCCAAACCTGACTCCGATATATGGAGCATATAAGCGATAAAATAATTTTATTTTTGTCATATTCCTGCCCCTCCACTCCAAACCCTGACTCAAACAGCGTTTTCTTGTAACAAGTTAATTTCTTACCGTGCCATGACTATATATTAAAACAACATAAGCTATAAATTAATACGTTTATTTTTTTGTCATATGTTAACTGCTGGTGGTGTGAGCGCGTGACAGACTGAAAATAGTGAGAGAAAAAAAGCGGAGATATCGTGGTACACCGGTACACCAGGTAAACAAACCATCAGTCATGAATCCTGAATGTATGCGGGAGGTATGTGGGAGGTATGCGGGAAAAAATTCCATTGTTTGGTGAATCAGCGTTGTTTGTGCATAGCAACCGTCATTCTGAGGTATGTATTACATTTATCTCCCTTTGAACAGTACGTATATAATAGTTCACAAGACATGATTAGTTTGCAAGTAATGCAGTACAGTTGCACGCAGAGAAGGATCCAGGGATGTTTTGATACCTGTTACAGGTTTGGGCGCCCAAACTATGGAGACCCAAATGTCCCCAAATTCCAAGTGGATAGTATTTATTCAAGTTGGATTTTCCATATTTTCAAGGAATTTTTCTATAATTCAAACACATGTTAATGCAAATCATCAACCTGCAGATGATATAGTCTATTATATAGAGCCTTTATTTGCACAATCAAGTGTTTTTTTGCACAATCAAGTGAATTTTTTAACATCCAATTTAATTTATATGGGGACATACTCAAATACAGAACAGGTGTCCCCAAAAAATGTCTGGATCCATCCCTGGTTGCACGTATTAAATTTTCAAATCTGTGGGGGGAAAAATGCCACCTCAGCATCACCTTAAAAATCGGGCGCTCCACAAGTGCATGATGTGGTTTGTACTTAGTATATACATTCACATTATCAATCGGTGCATGGGTACTCATGGAACTGTTTTATTCCGGGTCACTCAGTGTTAACAAATATAGAAAATAGACATTGGTCAAACACGAATTACTGATAACCTAAAATTTCATTGGAAGTTCCTGGTTGTTACTTAATCAACATCGAATCCAAAACATGCTGTCAAATACGGATGTTTACATACACGCAATATCTTTCTGTGTGTGATAATATTTACTTTCTGCACACATTCATCTATAGGTAGAGATAGTGCGTTATCGATATCCGGGTCTAAGATACATGACACGCGGGGGTTAATCACAAAAATGATAGCCTCTATAAAGGAGATGGCTCTTTCGATCCTAAAATTATTGATGCGTGATTTAGAAGCAGAGACCATATACCTTTATGTTGATAAATACACAAAATATCATTATACAGAGTATTTATCAAAATCAAAGTTAACCGTTTCAAAATCCCAAGTCAATATTGGTGTTAACTCAACTAAAATACTTGCAATCAATTTAGTAATCGCAGGTGCATAGGTTGCCATGGTGGTAATACTCTGCCAAGTTTCATAGATATTATGTCAATAGTTTCCGTCTATAAGGAATCAATCTGGTGAACTATAATGAACATTGCCCAATGTTATTACTTTCGGTAGCCATTTTGTCCATATTCTGGGAAGTGATGGCCTCATTTCGGCAAACATGGTCACTAGTGGTTCATGTCTTACTTCTAATTAGTATTCAGTACACTGGTGGGTTCGATTCGGGATATTCTGGGCATTATAATAATAATTTAATTTTCTTCGAAATTTAGTTACCCTACCCGCACAGCGGGCTAGCTTCAGTAAATTCGCCGTCTTATTGTCTCATTCTGCTTATGCCGCATCTTCTCTGGAAAGTATTTTTATTATTCAATTAACCCTTTACCCAACAGAACGGCCCTGTGCCAATGCATTCTCTTATATATGCGAGTCGACCATAGGTCGCCTCGCATATATAAGAGAATGCATTGGCTTAACACATATTAAAAATGCTAAAATTGTCAAAGAATGTAGAACAATATTATAAAATATGTTAAAAAATGTAAGAAAAAATTATAAAATTGTTAAAGAATGTAAGAAAAATGGTAAAAAGTGTTAAAAAAGTTTTTTTTTAGGCCAATGCATTCTCTTATATATGCGAGGCGACATATGGTCGACTCGCATGTATAAGAGAATGCATTGGCACAGGGCACAACTGTAACCATCACAATGTGGTCAATGAACCGGTTCCAATGATATCCATATTTGTATGGTGTTATTGAGACAGACCGAAGATATTTTAGGCTGTTGAAGCTTTATTTGGGCGTTTTTGACAGCTTTGTTGGGTAAAGGGTTAAAAGGTTTTGTGTAAGCTTCTTTAGAAACTTCTTCACAAAGATTCTTTTTCTTATTTAGTTTAGTTGCTCTATATCCACAAATTGGTAAACGACGCAATGCACAATCGAGGTTCCCAATGGGTGCACATCACACTATTCACCATCTGAGAACTTAAATCTGAGTCCATGTCTCCCATAGCAGATGAGTTCCCCATGTGAATTTGATGATGCTAGCCCGCTGTGTGCATGTGGTAGCTTCACTAAATTCATCCTCTGTGGACCTCATTCTGCAAATGTCCGGCACCATATTCTGAGACCTGTTTGTTATCCCCACGGTCCAGTGACGGGGATCACAATAGGTCCATAAATACATCTATACTTTAAATATTCTTGTATGGATTATATATAGATACTAACTGGTGGACCCGACTTCGTCCGGACTGTTTCCCCTCTGCTTTTAGGCGAATTGCGCGATTTGACCTTGAATTGTCCATTTTGAAGGTCAAGGTCAGGTGGGGTCACGATCTGACCCGTCCAAAACACTGCTCGGACAAATGTACCCGACAAAAGTACCCATCGAAATCCATCCGGTTTTACCCGATTTGACCTCGAATTGATAATTTTGAAGGTCAGGTCGGGGTAACGACTCGATCCGACTCGACCCACTCAGTGGACAAAAGTAACCCCACGTATAAAATTTCGTCGAAATCCCATCAAAATTCGCGATTTGACCTTGAATTGACCCGATTTCAAGGTTACGTCGCACGGGCAAACCAACAGGCTTACGACACTCCACATACGAAAGTATCCCTAGACACTAATTTTCATCGAAATCCCTTGATACTCGGGCGTTTGACCTTGACATGACCCGATTTCAAGGTCAAGGTCACATCGCACGGGCAATATGAATATGACGATTTGTGTGGTTCATTCATCCATTGAACCTTGTGGCAAGTTGTTGGTAGACATGATATTCACACTGATTCATATCAGTCTGCTGGTGGCCACGGAAACTATGTACACGTTCTTATTTTCATAAATGATAATACAAATGAAATTAAAATGTACTTACTTGTCAGCGAATCCTGATCTGTGTTTTATAATATTTCTAAAAGTCTTTGCAAATAACAGAGTTGTTCGGCGACCAAGAAGCCCTTCTCAAACACACAAACCTTGTCCAAATGCGCCCTTTCTCTCGATCATTTGGCCACGTGAATAAATTTTTGCCCCGTATTATTAAACACATAAACGGCACATCTTCGTACCATGACGAATTAAAAACTTATTTGCGAGGAAAACAAAATAAAACACAACCAGGAAACCGATTTCGAAGCAATGTCAACATAGGGCGAAAGCCGGAAAGGTCACGGACCAAAAAGAAAATACATTCAATTCGATGCTTTCGTTTCGTGGTGCGCGCGCGGCGGGGGTTTCCTGGTGTGTTAATTGATACCGGATAAACTTCGGCTGATTAATTTCGGTATGAATTGCGACTCTGTGGGTCTAATAAGCGGGGAAATGAGTAAACTATGAACTTAATAAATGTTCGTTATATTCACATAACCCCTTTCACTGACGCACGAAGAATACTATAGACGAGCATCATATATATATATATATATCTCTCTCTCTCTCTCTCTCTCTTGTCCTCTCTCTTTCTCGTTCACAATCTTTCTCCATGCTTCTCACGACATCATTACTATAATTATGATATTTTCATTCCTTCCCGTCCGACACCCCCTCAACACTTAATGAAGAGCGGGGGCGAAACAAAAGGGGAGCACAATTAATAAAAGCCCTTGGGCTTGTTGTTTAATCCCCTTTCCAATCCATCGATTATTTATATTATTCTATCTTACTGTAAAATGTTTGTCAAATGTTTAACCCTTTCAGTGCCAGGTCCGATTTTTGTATCAACCCATATACACTGTGCCAATGCATTCTCTTATATATGCGAGTCGACCATAGGTCGCCTCGCATATATAAGAGAATGCATTGGCCTAACAATTTTTCATCATTTGTTATTATTTTTTACAATTTTAATAATTTGTTCTTATATTCTTTAACAGACTTATTTTGTAGGTTTAGTGCCAGGGAATCTTACGTTTTTCATGGGCGTCAAAATTATTACTATGAATACTTGGTGATAGTTTTGAGTTATAACATGCCCCTAAGGTTTTATCCAGTTTGTTTTTAAATTCGCTATAGCATGCTTAAGCATAGCCAAACAAAATTCAACCCAAAACAATCTAAAAAAAAAAAATTTATTAAAAATAAAATCTTTTTTTTAGGGCCCATTTTACAGACCGTACATTAGGGCCGATGAGATCACCCCCTGGCACTGAAAGGGTTAAATATGTATTATTTTGTTTGGAATAAAATATGTTTACACTCGTAAGTACAATAGCTCATGCAACAAATATCTTAACCAACAACTTCATGAGTTCCAGACAGCAGCTACCCGAACGTATGCAGCGACGGTTTAGAGATTACATTAGTGACGTAGGTTCGTATGCAGCGACGGTTTAGAGATTACATTAGTGACGTAGGTTACTTGCCCAGTGTGAACTTCAAATTACTGTAAACAATATTTATTGAACGAAAGAACGGAACATCACGTTGACAAATTATACATATAGAAAAACAAATAGTTCAAATGAACATTGGATAACAAGCCATAAGCCTATGGCTTTTATAAAATCCTATCCTCTAGAAATGTTACCCCGGGTGCCAATACAGACAGCTACAGGATAAAGAGGATGGGAATTGGAATATTGTTCTTTGTTTTCTCATAAATGTTGGGAAGTTAGTTGAGCGAGTGCAGGGATGAGAAAGGTGGAGGTGTGATAGAAGGGAGAAGATAATGAAGTAGGTAGGTATGATGTGTGGTAAATGGTGTATTCAATAATGCCTGCCAGTGTCATAATCTAAGTTTTAAATTATGGTTTCAAATGATGATGTAGTGTCCAATATAGAAACGGAATCAGACGGCAAATACATTTCAGCACCCAGGAGAGATGACACATGACACTATATTTATATTAGGATCATTGTTATACTGGTAGTGTTTATCAATAAAGTAAATACAATTAGAAAGTACAATCAGTATTAAGTCCACCAATATGCCAAGGTCATCACGGTTGCTCAATTGGCAGACAGTCGGATATGCCCGAACACAAGGTGTAGAAACGTGACTTACATATTTATACAAACAAGTAATGCACCCCATGTTCAAATACACGACCCCTTGCACACGAATTTAACACATTTTGTTTTATGTTTTCTATAGCGATGAGCCAAATGCTGGTGGTGTGTACGTTTTTTGGTGAAATTGACACGTGACTTGCTGTTAGTAACTGTCTGGAGATTGTTAGACCCATAGGACATCAATGTGCACGTGTGCTCGCGAAAATGACAGAGCGGCTATCATATCAGTTCTAATTTGACTATATTGAGGACATTGCAAAAGAAAATGGTACGCGGATTCAACTACAAATTCTCAACAAAGGCAAAATGAAGAAATATGAGAGAGAGAGAGGGAGGGAGAGAGAGAGAGAGAGAGAGAGAGAGAGAGAGAGAGAGAGAGAGAGAGAGAGAGAGAGAGAGAGAGAGAGAGAGAGAAAGAAGAAACGGCCACTATCTAAAATAAACTTCTGTACCGCCAAGAATATTTCGGAATTTAATTTGTTTGGAAGTTCGTACAATAGGACATCGGTTGTTATCATACGGGTAAGGTACTTAGAAGTTCTCTTCTAATTCTGGCATAAGGAGTGAATTGGCAGAAGAAATGGCAAGCTGATTCAATTTCAAAACTACCACATTGACACAAAGGTGATTCTTTCAAGTGATTAATAACAAGGTCGCGGTTCAGGTGGCTGCAACCTAATCTAATACGAGTATGATATATTTGGGATTTCCTGGAATAACACGGGAGATAAAAAATTGCAATTTTCGCACGGTCAGCATAGTTTAATTTACGCTTAAATTCTTCAAGTGTGTTTGACGATTACTTAATGCATGAGTACCTCGGCGATCTATTTAGTTGATATGAGGTGAGAGACATGACAGGCATATAAGTGTGGCATTTTGATCATAACGCGCTCATTTCGATAAGAATTAATAATTTATTCACGCACATATGCAGTAATGAACATATCACATTGAGCTAGTGTAAAGCACCCAGGTCCTCTACTCATTCTGATAAATTATCCACTTGTTCTTATACTTTATGTTCTATGGGACGTTACTCCATACGTCATAAGACTATTTCTCACGAGATATATATGAAGTTAGGTACACACTAGCCTCTTTTCGATCGGAATGCAATACTGCAGCAAAATAAAATCTTAAACGGACGTGGATAGGATAGGATATTTTATTTCAATATACACATATTAATGCATGATACATTTGACAAATATTACATTGCATATTCGAGGGGGTGGCATAGTCAGGCTAGACTGTCTTACTGCCGCCCCCTTAAAGGTGAAAAGATGTTACGATAGGCGGTCAAGATTCATTGTACAATGCACGGCTAAATAATTATGTATCTCACAATGGTTGCATTTAGCTGGATTATATGTGTGGAGGGTATACGTCTAGATAAATCGCTTATTGGTTACTCGATGGTTTATCTCTTTCTTGTCAGCGGGATGTTCCTTGAAAGTCGAGTAGGAATGTGCTGAGTGAGGTTGTGGTTGCGATATAGGGGAAGTCACTTATTGACGAGCTACCACACAGTCGGGACATCTTTGATTGTTGCATTTAATTGTTGCAGCATATTTTTAATGCAAGCGGCACGTAAACGCCGTTTGAATGTGTGTCTGGTTTGGTATGGTGTAAGTTCGTTATCTAAGTTGTTCCATATAGTTGGATAATAAACATCTCTCTCTGGTTGCCCAGACATGAACATATCTTATAAAATTACGTTCGACTGAATCATTGATATGTTATGGCGTGGCCGGGGGTATGCGTGGTGGGGAGGGGTGGGGCTTGGATAGGGAGGGGTGCTTAATTGGTGTATGCCCCAAACTTTGGTCAAATTTTTCAACAGTTACAAATTTCATACCTTACACTAGATTGGAAATTTCACACCAAAAATATGTTGAAATTGTTCCCTTAGTTTGATTTTATAATAATGACCGAGGAAAGTCCCTCCTTATGTACATACACACATTGTAATAATAATGTGTTCGTTTAAAGTGTAATTGTCCGCCGTGCTCATTTAAAATAATAACAATATTCAATTCCTATCTAATCATTGGGGCCGACTTCTCTCAGGTCGACTTCGCGTCAGGTCGTCTTCGTATGTGGGTCTTCATATGGGGCGACATCACATGGGCCCGTCTTCACTTGTATTCTTTTGACCAATAGCCACATGATTTTGTAAAACTTCATTGGCTGGTTGAGTTACTTTTAAAGGTTTATTTAGTATTGGTACCCGTATTTACATTCAGGAATATCCCTGAGGATGCGTGATTACTCATGCCCAAGATCGGTTGCCCCGGGGTGATCTTGCATGTTCGTGGCAACTGCTATAGTAAGTCAAAGGCGGGTGACCAAATAATGTTTTGTTTTTTTTTCTTCATGGGTTGGTTTGGGGTAGCTAGCCCCGGGATTGTCGAAAGGGCCGAAGGGCCCTTTCCTTAATCCCTCGTGGTATTGATTTTTTTATTGGAGAAATAAGAGGGGGAGAAAAAAAAATGAAAAAAGAGATAGCAATTTCTGGATTCTTTTGGAGTTCATTTTCTTCCTTCTGATGGTCTTGGATGCTTTGAGTATTCCAGTCTGTATTGTCCATATGTCTCTGTTTGAATTACGTCTACAGTGCCAGATGTTTTTTCGTCTTTGTCTTTATGCCAGTAGATCTGGCGATCCCGCAGCAGGAAGAATTCGTATTTGGTGAGATGGTAAGGCCTTCCTGCTGCACGGGTTGTTACGAACGCAATCTTTAGCTTTTGTCGTTGTTTTTCCATCTGTTCTTTGGTGATGGATGTCGCCGGCTTCTCGTCATACCTCGGCGTCGGAGGGGCGGAGATGGTAGATTCCGCCCCTGGTGGAGAATGGCTGGGTGGTGATTCCATCTCCACATCGAAACTGGCGGCAGGAACATCGGGGGTGGAATCCGTGTCACTGTCTCCGCTCGTCTCTGTGTCAACAGCAGGGACCTCCGGCAGATCTACGGAGTCCCTGCTAGCTGGTCTAATGTCACCTGACTCCATGCAGGCCGGGTCGTCTGGGCGTCTCTCAGACAACTCCGGCCTGCCGGTTGTGACACTGGATGGCTGAACCACACGGGGAGGGGTGACTGGCCGATCTACAGTCACCCCCTTCTGCTTCTTCCATTTAGCCCGTCTGGCTGCGTCCCTTCTCCTTCGACCTGGCGTCTTTCTCTTAGGAGGCTCCTCTTTCACTGTACGGCTGGTCTTGGTCTTGGCATTCCTGCTCCGGGTAGAGGATCTCTGGATTCCAGTATCTTCCGTCCGGAATTCAATAGAGAAAGTCAAAAAGCCTCTGTTAGACTGGAGATTCCAGCTAACAATATCCGCAATTTGAGATCTCTCTATCGCTGCTAACGCGGCGTCAGGGATTAGCTCCATTGTCCGTCGCACTAAGCCTAATCCAAAACTGTCTCACTCGCCGGCATCAGCACGAGGGCGGTTGCTTCCAATAAGGGTTACAGACCGCACAACTCACTCGTACCGATGCTCTGAGATGGAGGAACTAATACAGTCAAGCAATTCTGACTGCCTCGCTCCACTCCATGCCAGAGACCAAATAATGTTTGCTTTCACTTCATCCAATTTATATTTGATTCAATATTACAAAAGATAGCCTTTACTAGTATAAAACAATTATTCCCTCTTACAGGCGAGTGGATACAATTAATTGCATGATTGGTTGTAATCAGGTATCTCTTAACAGGAATCTGAGTGACATGGCTTCACTGTCTAGAGGCTTAAAAGTTAGAACAAACCCTGAGTGATTGCCGGTCAGATTATCCAGAACAGCAGAACAAGTGCGATAAAGAAATAACGAATTCTAGCACCTAACCTATATAATCAGCATCCATCAAGCGGATGCCCAATATAAACTTCATAAATTGCGTAATCAGAAAAATGTATGGGTGTCAACGAAGTTCTAACGTCTTATTGTTTTGTCTTTTTGCTGATTAAAATGCATCTACGAAAATAGACAACATAAAATACAAGACAGATAACTCTATATATCCCGTCTATGCTCACGCTTTCCGAAGTCCAGCGCTATGCAATTACACTATATAGTTAACCGGCTATTGATTTATAGCAATCTTGGGCCAGCAAAACGCGTTATTTTTCAAACTAGCTGGCGACTTGGTGAATTTTGATAGGCGTAACACATGTTATTGAATAAGCATATAGGAAGGCAGTGTAATTCATAGAAATTGACGACAATGGTGCAAATTTCAACATAATGCATATTTTGTTGTGTTTATCTTTGGTTAATTTCATGACATGGTCATTTTGAACCATTATCTTGCCAAATATTTATAATTAGCCATAGTATTACCCGTATAAAACCGATTAAATGAGGAGAGAACCGACTCGATTAGGAGCGAACCCAAACAAATATCAAAATACGCGGTTTTCGTCGTTGTTATGACACACACAATGGAATGTTTGTTATTATTACGCTCGTTTGGGCTACCGATTGTGAGGGTAATGGAAAAAATTAATCGAATTATCTGCTAGATGGCTCCAAAATTGTGTTTTAACTGTCAAAAAGTCGCGAAAATGTATAATTTCGACTATAAGGAACCGTCACAAATCATTCAAGAACCACCACAAACCGGCGATAGAACGACTTCCGACGTAACAGTTCCTACACACTGTGTTGGACAATCAATTACGAAATGCCTCTCATCTTCGATGGCTTCGTCATTACACAGAACACACAGTATTCTGACTAAAGGAATAGGTGGTTGGGCGTGACGACCCTTTTCAATGGCAAGAGAATGATTACTTGTTCTTAGGCGCGTAAATGTTGAGCGGTCAGCTAGCGAAGCTGTATTTAAAAGAAAGGGTTGTAGGACCAAATCTCTTTTAAAAAGTCGATATGTTCTTAATTTATTATTACTATTTTTTGAAACATCATCGCGCATACTTGTTCTGAAGTCTTCAGTGTTGGAGGGTACAGTCAAGCCAAATGACTCCAGACTTTTGAATATCAAATTTCCAGCTAACCCGCTGCGCTGTTCGCGCATTGCATCACTTAATATGCCGACCAAACAGCTGGATGAGATTTTAACAGCATATGAAGCCATTCTACATAAAGCGTCAATATATAACGGGTAGCTCCCTAATTCAGCTCTGGTACATTGTTTGAAGCGTATTTACCGACTCCAAGTATTTGTTTGCAACGTGTGATGTGAAGTTTCTCACACGGATAACGTTCGTGATTTCTGTTGGTTAATTCACTTGCCCACAATTCACTGCCGTATATAACAAGAAAAAGAAGATGCATGCATCAGATCGCCCATGAATTATTTTACAAAAAATTAGTCACGAACATTGGGAAAATGTTATAAATTTAAAATTAGAACTTCAAATATACGCATCTATCAGAACGAGATGTCTGGTGCACTCGCGACCAATCACATGGTACTTACATGGCCAAATTACACCTAGATATGAAGCTTGATTGTGCATGTACAATTTGACAATTACTTGCTCGTAAATGCGGGCTATATGGTTTCCCTTTATATATTAAAATAGTGACATCCTATATGCAGACGGACAGATGCGGGCTGTAACGTATTCCAAAGACGTTAATGATGCAAAGAGTAAAATCCAAGATGGATGCTGAGGTTCATGAAAAGAAATTCGGAAAAGAAACGTTAGCTTATCTACACATGCAATTTGAGATATATCAAATAAAAGATGCTGCCTATATGCAATAAAAGTACGTATACATGTATACCCAACCCCTCGTACCACGCCGCTGTGACCAGACATGAAAACGTACACATGCAATGTTCAAACCGACCGACAGTGTTGTATACAGTATAAGTATACGTACACCCAACCCCCTGTGCCACACCTCTGTTACAATTTAATCAGCCTTGATGACATACACATGGAATAATCAAATAGACAAGACAGTGTCCCGTGCAATATAAGTACGCGCACCCTAACCCCATGTCGCCGCGTCTCTACACTAGACATATTGTGACATGTGAAAACATGCACATGAAA
This sequence comes from Siphonodentalium dalli, assembly GCA_032622095.1. Taxonomy (NCBI): domain Eukaryota; kingdom Metazoa; phylum Mollusca; class Scaphopoda; order Gadilida; family Siphonodentaliidae; genus Siphonodentalium; species Siphonodentalium dalli. Next base: position 70,429,288 of record CP136063.1, read on the forward strand.
TGTTCAAACAGACATGGTCCCATGCAATATAAGTGCGTACACGCCAATACCATGTCGCCGCGTCCCTACATCTAACTAATCGCGAGAACATGCACATGATATTGTCAAACAGACCCGGCAGTGTCACAATAAATATTAGAAAAAAAATACATGTACATACGTGCACCACAACCGCCTGTCGTCGCGTTCCTACGTGATTGTGATGACCAGACGTGAAAACATGCACATGACATATTCAAATAGACCCGATAGTGTCCCATACAATATAAGTACATACACCCCAACCCCCTGTTACTACGTCCCTACCCGTTACCCGCCGTGAACACACGCACATGGTATTGAGTTTGATGTTTTAATTCACATTTTTATAAACATATTTCCTTTACTAAAAGTCAGTAATAATATTAACTATTCTACTTTTAATTAACTCTTTGCTTCTTCTCATCGTAAACACGCCACTACCTTCCGTCCATGTACAAAATATTTACTTCATATAAAATACTCATCAAGTGGTTACCAAGAACAAGTATAAAATTAATATTTGTACATTATCCATTTTAAAAGAGAGTGATGTATAGTTAAGAGATTATATACCGTGTACTTTAGTAGTACACGTTATTTAATACATCATAAATTGTATCAGATTTTTAAAGTAATTCTTTGTAAAATAATTCATGGGCGATCTGATTAGATGCATCTTTATTTCTTGTTGCTGATTGTTCTCGGTATACAGTTGTACCATTGACACATGCCAATATATATTGGGCTGGTTTGATGCGATTCGGAGCTGATTTAATACGATTCCATATGATAACAAAGAAAAGCAATGGTAATATCGGGCTAACATTTACTCATATTGGTAAACCGCGAAATATGAAATATGTTGACACAGTGAAATACAAATTTCCCAAATTATATCCCCGTTTGGGCGAAATTATAGGCTTGATTAACTTATAAAACAATTTAAGGGAAGTTTTCAGAGGGAGGGGCGCTTTATTTGCACGCGCATGAGATATTGAATAAAGCACCATTGGTCCTTTGCCACTCAAATTATTTATGGCCTGTGTGAATTTTCCTGTGCTGGAAAACGTTTTTCCGAGATAGGTTTATTCGTTAACCAGATCCAAGGGATTATCTTCGAGAAAAAATTAGGGTGAACTTTTGGCTTCCTCGTTCTAAAAATCAAGCATTTCGTCTTCTCCGTGTTTATCGAAAGGGCATTTAGCCGCGTGAAGGACTGGAGCTTGTCTAAACATCGCTGAAGTCCTTCTGGACTCTCAGAGACCAAAACTAAGTCATCCGCGAAGAGCAAATGATTGAGAAAGCTAGAGCCGATACGTAACGGTTCACATTTGTCATCGAAAATGTCCTTAATGTCATCAATGAATATTTTAAATAGTAAGGGCGACAAACACCTTCATTCTTGTATATCCTTCATTCTTACATATCCTTGGCGGACTCCAATTGTGGAAAAATGTGAAGGACCGATACCTTTACTTGTACTTTGCTATAGAGACTTGACTTTTATATATGATTTTAATATTTACAGTGAAAATCCTGAAATGCCAGCTGTTTCCATTTTTCTAAAAAGAATTTGTCGATTGACAGTATCAAAAGCTTTCCTAAAATCAACAAATGTTGCATAAACAGGTTTCTTAGAGGATTTATATTTCTGTATTGACGCATGTAGGACAAAGGAACTGTCGACTGTACTTTTGCCAGTACAAAAGCCGAATTGGTTTGCGCTGATTATGTTGTTAGCATCGATAAATGTAGATAAGCTGTGATTAATAATTTTATTGAATAGTTTCCCTACTGACGAGCTCAATGCTATTGCACGATAGTTATTTGGATCGTCTTTTGTCCCTTTTTTATGTATTAAACTGAGAACAGACTGACTCCATTCAGGTGGATAATATCCGGATTGTAAAATGCACATTTGAGAGATTCATTCGAAATCTGATCCGGACCAACCGCCTTTCTTGTTATCAGCTCACTCGTGGCGGACATAATTTCGTCCGCAGTGACTGGTTCATTATTGAAAGATATGTCTGGTGTTTTAGATGGACAAATTGGTGAACCACTCCCTGAAGAATTAGGCTGAGTAGGGCAGTAAAATGTTTTGAAAAAGTCAGTAGCTGTGTCAGCTTCCAGATCATCCGACGGTTTATTGTTTTTATTTCTTAAGTCATCTATTATTCGCCAATATTGTTGAGGGTCACCTGTTTCTAATTCGTCCAAATTATTATGGAGTTCCGCGTAGCATGCTCTTCTTTTTCGTTTCAGTTCCTTCTTATATGATTTTTTGGTTATGAAAAATTTGGTTCTTAGGTTTGCATCAAAGGGATTATTTCTAATTTCTCTCGCGATACTGTCGAAACTTCGTTTAAAGTTATCAAACCATTTTCTTTTGCATACATGTCTTTTCTTCATCGTAACTTTGGAGCAAGCGTGCCTGTTTATATTGTTTATAATACATATTATATCATCTAACGCTTCGGTTACTCCCTAATTAATTAAAGTGATGTGAAACACTCCGGTACGGTGATAAAATAGAAATGGAGAATAATCAAGCTCAAAGTAGTAATTTTTATTTATATATTAATTAAATACATTGACTCTTGATGGCGAAATCGTTTTCGTTAGCTAATCGCAGATAGTTGCGTCCCGAATCGAGAAGTAAATATTTATAATTGTGCGTAGTTCATACTATGGAGTGGTACGGTCGATTTGTTTGAAAATTTCGGCTTTTGCTACTAGAATGCTATACTCATCCAGTTGGCATAGTGCCTAAATACTAACTTATTAGTTTCACGCACCCAATAAGTACATAATATGTCTTTAAATGGCACGATTTGGCTTTACTTAAGCTATTCCACTTTAGTTTTTTGTTTTTCATAAGTAAATTTTGGAGTTACAACTTTACGACTTGGAGTTGAACAGGGATACACAAAGTGAAGAGCTAGTTGGCAATGATCTGAATACTCCGAGGGTAGTTTAACCCTTTACCCAACAGAAGGGCCCTGTGCCAATGCATTCTCTTATATATGCGAGTCGACCATAGGTCGACTCGCATATATAAGAGAATGCATTGGCTTAACACATTAAAAATTATAAAATTGTTAAAGAATGTAAGAAAAAATGGTAAAAAGTGTTAAAAAAAAGATTTTTTTTAGGCCAATGCATTCTCTTATATATGCGAGGCGACCTATGGTCGACTCGCATATATAAGAGAATGCATTGGCACAGGGCATAACTGTAACTATCACAATGTGGTCAAGGAGCCGGTTCCAATGATATCCATATTTGTATGGTTCTATTGAGACAGACCGAAGATATTTTAGGCTGTTGAAGCTTTATTTGGCCGGTTTTGGCCGGTTTGTTGGGTAAAGGGTTAACACAGAAATAATATACTGAGTGCAGAAATCTATCAGTTAATATTATGTAATCGATCACGCTTGTACCATTATACTGATAACTCACCAGCAGTTCTGCCGTTAGCTATTCTAATGCATGTACTCTGGCAAAATTGTAAATATGTGACCCGCCTTATCAAATCCAGTCGGAAGTCGGGATTTTTTTTACCCTGTGCCAATGCATTCTCTTATATATGCGAGTCGACCATAGGTCGCCTCGCATATATAAGAGAATGCATTGGCCTAACAATTTTTTATCATGTTTTTTAAATAAAGGTTTCTTACAATTTTTAGGACATAAAATAAAAAAACATCCATTACCCTGCAGGGAGCCCCACACATATATAGAAGCATATAGAAGAGTGTCGTCTGCTCATGTTTGTCTGGGGCTCTGTATGGGTGAAATTATAAAATTGTTAAAGAATACAAGAACAAATTATTAAAATTTAAAAAAAATTGTTAGGCCAATGCATTCTCTTATATATGCGAGGCGACCTATGGTCGACTCGCATATATAAGAGAATGCATTGGCACAGGGTAAAAAAAATCCCGACTTCCGACTGGATTTGATATGGCGGGTCACATATTGCCTGCCGAATGCATTGCCGGTACTGTCCATATTGAGTCTCGGTTTGTCTGTATCGAATAAATAATCAACGGGTAGGTTGATATGATTATCACTGTCCATTACAACGTAGTCCGATAGTTCTCCGCGGTACGTGCGTTCAAATCACCTCCGAAAATAATTAGTTCATTCGAATTATATTTGGAAAGGGCGTTCTCTATAATTGAGAAAACTCGTTGAGTGTTGAGTGTTATAGACCTGTCGCGCAGGTCAACATGCACCTAAAATCTGTATTGTCCACACTCAGTGCAAAGCACTTGGGCTAAAACGTGTCTGTTTTCGCTATACTGTAGAGACCACTGCGAACGGAAATAAAATAATATGTAATTCATTGTTAGGTTCTATCATAATATAAGACAAAATAGTACATACGTGCATCTGATAATCCATAGGCATCCTACTATTTTCTTGTATAGAAAAGGAACACATAATTATGAACAAAGCAGAAGATACATCAATGTTCACGCGATTTCGCTCAATAAGTCCGGGGGCAATATACATGTAGGTGAAGTATAAAAATTATGTTATTTTGTTTTCTCTATGGATTGTGATTCTGGGTGGTGTGTGCATCAATTTCTAGGTGGGTGTGGAGTTCTCGCCCTTGAGCGTTTTGTATAATCCAAAATGGCGTACAACATGGCCGCCGTAGTACATAATATGAACAAAGTCAGTTTAATATGTTTTGTTGGAAAACATATTTCATCAAATGTATACACATTTATATATTATTTGGATCCTATTACATTAAATTAAAGATTGGCACTCCATTAGAAATATGGCTGCCAAATTGGCGACCGGAATGTGAAAAAAATAGGATTGTTTCCACTCATATCTCCTATATCCGTTCATATTTGTTGCAAATTGGGCTTTGTTTTTATTATTCACATCGTATGATCATTTTCCCAGTACTATGTGTTGTTCCTTTGTTCTCAGCCACTTCCAATTAATAACAAAAACAATCATACGGAAAGTGGTATGATTAATTTTGCCTGAACGCTCAATATTGGTTTCTGGTCGTATTATAATGTGAAATGCGCAGATTTGATAGAATTAAGCGAGTGTGAGTATTGTCTATATATATAAAATGCAATATCATCAGGGCCTGAATCGGTTACTATGTTTTATGATGGCAGTCTAAAAGGGGCAGTAAATGTATAGACAATTTTATATTTCGTCCATATTCGCGTGCATTTCGTGACTGATAGATGCATGGAGTTGGCTATCTGCATTTAATACACGTGTGTGTAGAAGACCAGAAACTCCCGCGTTATATTTTATTTATTCATTTATTCAAGATACAACCTTGTATAATTTAGTGTCGTGACCTAAGTCGGGATATTTTTACCCTGTGCCAATGCATTCTCTTATATATGCGAGTCATAGGTCGCCTCGCATATATAAGAGAATGCATTGGCCTAACAATTTTTTTACAATTTTAATAATTTTTTCTTGTATTCTTTAACAATTTTATAATTTTACCCATACAGAGCCCCAGACAAACATGAGCAGACGACACTCTTCTATATGCTTCTATATATGTGTGGGGCTCCCTGCAGGGTAATGGATGTTTTTTATTTTATGTCCTAAAAATTGTAAGAAACATTTATTTTAAAAAAATGATAAAAAATTGTTAGGCCAATGCATTCTCTTATATGTGCGAGGCGACCTATTCATTTATTCAAGATACAACCTTGTATAATTTAGTGTCGTGACCTCAGCTATGCGGAGAATGCGCACTCAAAGTATAATATGAAGATAATCTAGTTAGTGCATACTGACATTGTTAAGCTTGACCCGAAGTACATGAACATTTTGTCATACTGGTTTTGTGGGAAATGATATGAATAAGTCTCAGACTAATTTAAATGGATATTTCCAGAGTTCCAAAAGCTGTACAACATAAAACGTTGTCATGCCTGAGTAGGTCATGGAAATAATTTGATTACAACGTCACCAAAGGAATCATGTACAATGTAACGGTGGTATCATGACATTAAATTATCACTCACATATGTTTAGATGACAGCATGAGTTTAGATATCAGAGTTATCGGGTGTCATTGACCGTAGGATCCTGAACTAACATTTATTACATGATCCTACCTTTATTCCATTCAATAAACCCATTCTATAAATTGTGATATTAAACGTTCGTTTAATAACAGGAAATAGTGCCAGGTGACCTTTGACTTCCGGTTTGTGGTTTCTTTACATTCAGTACGCTACGTCTCAAAATACTATGGCTTCCAATATAATTTCAACAAACTATAATGAATGAAGATTTTGAAAAGTTATGTCATTAAATATACGCCATTAAATACGCCAAACAGTCTGTATTTATCTGGGACTATTTCTTTGCGCGGGCAAACAACGTAGAGTTGTGAGAAACGTCATCGCATGCCTTATAGAAGTTGATGTTAGTTTCGCGTCCCATTTGTTGATTTAAGTATGTTTTGTCGAGGTTTTGGATCATGTAATAAATAGAATCTACAACTCGTCCCAAGTTTATAGCGGAATTTACAAAACTCGTCCAGTAAATTAGGTCTGTACCTCGCCAAAGGCTCGGTCCAGACCTAATTTACTGGACTCGTTTTGTAAATTCCGCTATAAACTGGGGACTCGTTGTAGATCCTCTATTTATTCAACATCCTCTTCATGCATGAAGAACATTAAAATTTCCGTGAGCAATACGATAACAGGGGATGTCACGAACCCCAGTACATGTAACACATGTTCAAATCTAAATACTTTGTGAAATCACGTAAAACAAGAGCCTGCATACAATATTACTTCAGCGAAAGTTGAAGGGTTGGTGAATTTTTTTCTCTAAATAAACTGTTATGAATGTAAGTAATTGTGAAATTTCTCTGACAAATGAAGGTTCTAAAGGTGTTACTTATTATATCCAAGGCTATTAATCAGAATCATATTATTGTATTGACAGTAAATTTATAGCGACCATGTACTTTATGCATACACTTATGTCCTGGACATGTTGACATGTGCTTAAATTACTAAAACAATCTTGTCAATTTTAACTTAAAACTGAATAATTATCAATCACGTTTGCTCTTCGGTGACACGAGGACATAATCACACCATATATCGAGTATAGACACAAGCCAACTAGAGTAGTTCAGCTGGCAGAGTATACGATAGAGTTATTCAGTTAGCATCATTGATTATATTGTCAATTTCAGGCACCAATGAGATTGAATTTTATAGGTAATAATAGCCTGTGCTTAACTCCCCAGTTTGGGTTCGTTTCCCATTGCAGCCTATGACTAGAAACACGAAGTTATAGCACGATACATTTGTTTGGGATTGACATAGACTGAGACCAAAGAAATAACAAGTGTAATGTCTCCAATGCAGATTAGCCAACTCCACGCATGAACCACAACATCTAAACGAATAGGGACGAAATATAGAATTTTCTATACATTTGCCGCCATTTTGAATGTCATCATAAACCAGAGTAACAATTTCAGGCCCTAATGATTCCAAGTTGACGGTGACACGTCCTCTGGCTTAACTCATTCAAATATGTTCATTTCACATTAAAATATGGATAGAAATAGAAAGCGAAAGTGATTTTTCGGCGAAATAAACTAATACGTTCTTTAATATATATTTTTAGACATTGGAAGTAGTTAAAAACAAGTGAACAACAAATTTCACTGCCCAAATAATATAGTAGGACATGAATAATAGGAAAACAAACTGCAATTTACCACGAGTTGCAAAAAGTAGAAACGGATATAGAAGATATGAGTGAAAATGAGTCTATTTTTCCAATTCAGGTCACCATTTTGGCAGCCATATTCCTATTGGGGGTCACACTTTTTCCTGTAAAATATAGTACAATGCAAGAGCATCCCAATAATGTATACATTAGTATACATTTTTATCAGATAGTGTCTCCAACAAAACGAATTAATCTGACATAATTTATATTTCCACACACGTTGGTCATGTTGAACGCCATCTTGGATTCTAGGAAATGATCAAGGTGTGAACTCCACACCCACCCAGAAATTGAAGCACATGCCACCCAGAATCACAATCGCTGAGAAAAACACTTTAACACAGATTGTTTACTTATCCCTAAAATTGGCCATTTGATTCTGGACTTACTTGATGAACTCGACATGATGATATTTTAGGGATGAAATGAACGCGATGAATTGGACAAACTTCTCCATTGAGAATCTCAAATGGAGAGCTCCCCGAATGTCAAGAAATATAATGGCTCGGTTCAGTAAAATACTCCCCGCTCGACAATACATGTATACAACTATTTTCACTTTTGAATAATTTGGTTTGGGTAGTTATATCCCATAATAATTTGTTCTAAACGAACGGTTTATTATATTTTATTGGGTTTTACAACTTGAGGTGGTTTACATTATGAATCTAGGATTTCTCAGATACCCGGATGTACGATTTTCCTAAATTATACACAAAATTACTATTTATTAACCCTTTCAGAGCCAGGTCCGATTTTTGTATCAACCCATATACCCTGTGCCAATGCATTCTCTTATATATGCGAGTCGACCATAGGTCGCCTCGCATATATAAGAGAATGCATTGGCCTAACAATGTTCATCATTTGTTATTATTTTTTACAATTTTTTACAATTTTAATAATGTTTTCTTATATTCTTTAACAGACTTATTTTGTAGGTTTAGTGCCAGGGAATCTTACGTTTTTCATGGGCATCAAAATTATTACTATGAATACTTGGTGATAGTTTTGAGTTATAACATGCCCCTAAGGTTTTATCCAGGACACTGACCAGGATGTGACAAAGGCGAATCTTTTTCAAGTACCGAGTCGTGAAGGCACAATAGACGAGTTATTTATTATATGACATGCGTACCGAGTCGTGATGGCACAATACGTTTAGAGTTTTATTATTACACACGTACCGAGTCATGATGTCATAATATCTGAGTGGTTTATTATGACGCAGTTACCACAGTGGTGTATCTGTAATGTTAAGTGTAAACTAAGAGGTTTTGAGTGGGAGCAATAAATATAACTGGTCATCAACGCTAGATTTTATTTTTACTTTAAACATATTTTAATGTATCTAGAAAAATATACATAGGGATCGGGGCACAAGATACAAAACTTACAAACTTGCCCCTCTCCTAATACAATCACGGAACATACATAAAAATACATAGCAGATATAGCACAACTGTGGTTAAAGAATAGTGCATAGTGTGTGTGCTGCGGATGTCGGGTTTTCAGCTGTATTCCAATCTCGGCTATGAAGAAAGGCCTAGAATTCAGTGAGTTTGAAAGATGAATGGCGAGACTTATAAGTCTCGCCAATCATCTTTCAAACTCACTGAATTCTATATATACCATGTTATCATACATGGGTTTGTTCAAAACGCTTTGTTTTAGATATAAAGGATTGAGTAATGCGAAAAAGAGTAGTGTTCTTGTGGTTTGATATACCTTTAACCCCGTTAGACGCTACCTGGAGAAACCAGGCGGCTCTAAAACTGAGAAAGTGGCGCACTTTTAGTGCGAGTGGATACTACCTGCAATATCCACTCATCAAAATTCAAAAAAAATCTCGATTCACGATTCAACACGACGTCTGGAACCCTGATTGCACCTTTAAGAGTGTAATAGAGTTTGTATATTATGAATTTGTCGACCTATTTTGATCACTGGGGCGTAATAAATATGCCATAAATAGTATGTTAATTATTATGCATGAATATTGCGAGTTACGCAATAAGAACTCGCGAGTTGGTTGACCTACATGCATGGCTAAATGGACGGGCTGATGTCGTGTGTCGGTTTATGGACACGATACGGATCTTTGCATTTTCATTTCGGGGACGGAATCTCACCTGCACGCAATTAACGTCGTAATGATATACAGCGCGAATGACAGTCATCTTCAGGAATTTCATGGAGATGAAATTAACTGTTACTTGTTACAACGTATAGTACGACCCGACCTCAAATTTTACTAAGATATTCCGCTCTGGACAATAGGAATTCAATGTAAACACGTGTACCAGAATTACGATCATACATGTGGCCATCTGTTGATCGGTGGGGAAACGACGCATATAGTACATGCATTATGCCGTCAAAGGAAAGCTTCGAGGTTCGCACTAAATCTGCTTCAACGACCACAGTAAAACCCTCAGTAAAACTAAATTTCTTTGAAACACTAACCTAATTATTTAAAATAATTTATTGCAAATAATTCTCAAAATATCACCTCTGTACATTTACCAACACCATTCCTGTTGACAGCCACATATTATAGGAGCAAAATTTATGCCATTATTACTTCAATCAAAACAAAAGAACTTGAATAATACTACTTATATAAATTATACATGTTTCTATGTACACTGCATGTGCTATATTTTGTGACCAGAACAAAAATTATTTTAAAAAACCAGATTCATTTTCTTATATTTATATAGCCTTTTCCTTATTAATATCTACACAATTGTTGATTTTTTTTCTGAAATATATCTGCAGTTTGGATATGGTACCGTGCAACACTGTAAGTTAGCTAGCCCAATATTCTACATGTGAGTTATTTATCTATTAGTCTATGACCACGCGCTTAAAAAACATGTCCAGTTATTCAATCTACCGCATTTAGTCATGCATTACCCACAAGACGAAGCAGCCTCATTCCGCTAATCGCCGCGAGTGGAAAATATTAGTATCCAATGACCATCGCTACTTTCGTCGCTGCGGATTGCTGGCTTTCGCCGCGAATGCTATATACCAACGCTTCAAATGGACTCGGGATAGCCCGGCGGATGTTATAATACCGTTTTTTCTTTATATTTTGATTCAAAACAATGTTTCTTTTAAATTTGTTGTAATATTGAGCTAGATTTCAATCTAACGGGAATAAATAAAAGTTAAATTTAGGTTTTTTAAATATTTGTTTTTAAATCAAATTTTTTAAAAGAACAAATCACACACATGTATTTAATTATTCCCATCGGTGTGAGACTTTGCCCACAGCCACAACCACAACAACAACAACAACATGCATGATGCCCTACATGTATCCACCCGTGACTACACGTGACATAACACAATTCGTGATAGTTTTAAGGCTGACCATGTGTCGTGTTTCAGAAGAGACATATATAATGATGAAAAACCATCATGTAAGAACAAATTGAGGGCATATAAAGAAAAAAATAAGTGATTACCGATTGGAGCCATATTTGGACATAGTAAAATATATCGAAGTAAGACAGATCTTCAGCAAATTGCGAATTAGCGATCATACTCTAGAAATTGAAAAAGGGCGCCATAACAAGCGAAGATTCCTGTAGACAAGAGAATATGCAGAAAGTGTGGATCGGAAACGGAAACCGAGGAACATTTTATTTAAAAGTGTCCTATTTAAAAAAGCATTCGTCTCCGTTTCTTTGATGAAATAAATAATGTAAATCACAAGTTTACCAATATGACTGATGCACAAAAATTCATTTTCATACTGTGAATTGATAAACAGAAACGCGCAATATCATATGTAACATGGTCCGTCTCTTTTTCCACAAAAAATGTGAAACACTAGATTTTCAGCAACAAACATGATAAATTTTTCATTTTTAATTCTGTATAGTTAATGTATCATATATATATATATTGTTATTTGTGTTGTGACATCGGCCCCGTGTGGGTGTAATTGTCAATAAACTTATCTTATCTTATCGCCTCCGTACAAATATCAAAACAACTCTCATTAAATTACATCCCGCAACACATTCATCTTTTTAAATTCACAAGCAGCTGTAAGCCAGGGGAGAGGAGCCTCACTAAGTTTGGTAACTTGTGCTCCTGGCCCGTATGTGCACCCATACTATTGTGTATCAAATTTATGTGTCATGTAAAAAATCCACGTATATATGTGGGGATCACAATAAATATGTTCAAACAAACAAAACACGCATAATGTATGTTCCATACCTTCAGTATACGTTCACACGCTGGCAAGTTTGCACGGTATGTTTTACAGGCATTTCATCATAGAAAACCACATGGTGCCATAATATGAACTGAAACATGCACATAACATGCATCTTTACCAAAGCTAACGACATGAGAAGTAAAATTTAGGTAGTACCACTTGTAACGGTGCTACTGTATTTTGCCTTCAAATACATGTATGAGTTATTCTTGCGAGAAAATTGCATGCTATTTACAGGCAAATTCCGGTAGCATCGCTACAGGTGGAACTACAGAGATTTTACTTAGCACGTAGTTAGCTGTGGTACAGATGCATCTTATATGCTTGTTTCCGTTCATATTCTGGCACCATATCGTTTTCTATGACAAAATGCCCGCAAACCATGCCGTGCAAACTTTCCAGTGTTTGAACTACTAAAGCCATGTACGAACAGCGATATGACATCTCGCATGATATGCACCATCCTTCGTACTCAATACATTATAGCATAAACAATGAACGCTCTGTTTGGACATTTAGTTGTGTATCACAATTCTGTGTCATGTAAAAAAAATCCACGTATATATCTGGGGTCACAAAAACTATGTTCAAATAAACAAAACACGCATAATGTAAGACCTTAAAGCCATGCACGAACAGAGAGATGACTTCTCGCATGATATACACCATCATTCTTACTTAATTCATTGTAACATAAACAATGAACACTCTGTTGGGACATTTAATTTCTTGAATATATCATCTTAATAATGCAAATGTTTTTCGGTTTACCCGGATAAGTGCAAACCGAAAACACATTTGTAAGATAATAACTACATATATCGTCCAATCATCCAGACACCAGAGCAATATAGAATAAGGTGGTACAAGAACGACTAAATTCAATCGACAACCATGACGAATTTCTCAAAATTAAAAAAGCCATTTGCACCTGCCTATTGTTATGACCTCCTTAAGATCTATATTTGATCTTCGGTGGCGCAAATAAATTTAGCAAAATTATGTCAACGTCGAGATCAAGACAACGTTACCAGCATCTGATCAATTACAGTAATTACGCTTAGACAACATCATATATATTGCAGCTAGTGGTACGAAAGTAGTCTAGACGCCAACACGCACACATGCATGTGGTCGTCTGGAACGTGGCCGCCAGTCAAATGTATGCATAAATGTAAGTTTGTTTGGTTACCCCTCCCCACACGGCCCATTGATAATGTTTGAATGCACATCTGTATGTAAAATGACCGCATATATATATGTATATCTTTGGGTAATAAACATTTAAAAAAAAATCATAATAATGCAAGGTGAACTTGCTACACTACAATCACTACGATCAAGGAAGTGACCAGCCACGGCAGAGAGATAACACACTGACGAGTTATCAACAAGAAGATATAAACACTGACGCGTTATCAACAAGAAGATATAAACAAATACTGAATGTTGATTCAGTGATATACACGCTGTGTAACACAAAGAGCCAGAAATTACCCGATGTACTTTAAATCAAACAGAAAACTCACAAAACGACGATTATCACATGGTTCCATGATCGTTTTTTGTTGTTGCTACGAACCCTTCAACTGAATACATTCTGAGTTGGTTATGGGTAAAAAGTCACACAGGTTTCCAAAAAGACAGGCAAACAGATACACAGGTTCGCTGAAACTGGCAAAAAGAGACAAAGGCTGAATAAAGTCTCATCTGGTTTGAATGGTATCGTTCGGTTCAATCAATTATAGACAAATATGGTTGCTATGAGAGTTATTTGTTGAAATTTAACGATCTAAGTTGGTGACTGCCGTGTAAATGACATGGGGCCGCCATATTGTCTAATGTCTGGTGTCAATTGTTCTAGAAGCGAGGCTTGATAAAACCAGTGTGTCTTTTTACCGGTTTCAGCGAACCTGTGCGTCTTTTGTTCACCAGTGGGTGGGAACCTGTGCGTCTTTTTTCACCAGTGGGTGAGAAACTGGGCGTCTTTTTTCACCAGTGGGTGAGAACCTGGGCGTCTTTTTTCACCAGTGGGTGAGAAACTGGGCGTCTTTTTTCACCAGTGGGTGAGAACCTGGGCGTCTTTTTTCACCAGTGGGTTGGAACCTGGGCGTCTTTTTTTCACCAGTTGGTGGGAACCTGGTGACTTGTTTTCACCAGTGGGTGGGAACCTGGTGACTTTTTTTCACCAGTGGGTGGGAACCTGGTGACTTTTTACCCAAAATCATGTGATAATGACACACTCTGTGCGAATTCAATGGAAGAGTTCATAGCAAAATACAGTCGAGGGAAATCTATTTAGTTCAGCTACGTGTGAGTGTATATGTATTATGTACCATATCTTGAGGGAGCGATTGATGGGTGTTTACTACGTGTCATGTAAACGCGGAACATACAAATAAATCAAATACTCGATTATTTCTCCAAACTCTGAGAGAGCAACTATAGCTTTGAGAATTTAGACTGAACTACTGACGATATCTGAATTACATATATAATCCATAGTCTTTTAACCCGTTTCAGCGAACCTTGGTGTCTTTGCTTTACCAGCGTTTGGGAACCTAATGATTTTTTACTCAAGACCATCGGATAACAATATTAACGATTCAGCTCAACTCACTACCTGATGTCCTGACAATATATTTTGAAAATATTTAAACGATGGGTGCTCGACCAAAATAAAGACGATTCACATGGTCGTTTTGCAACAAATTAAACAACAGTTGTTCAAATAGTTTTTAGATGTCTGTGATTGTGAATATGTTTCATAGAGAAAATGGCTTCTTATCGAAATGTTCATTTTTTTCAATGGCAACGAAAATGAAAATTTGCGAAACATAACGGTACTTTTTCTTAAAGCCACATGGTGGTTTGAAGCCAAACATTAATGTGGATTGTGATACATCGCGGTCTGGTTCCAGGAATTAACCGTTCCATGACTCGAGCTTCCTGATTGTTTGCGAAAACCCTGTGCCAATGCATTCTCTTATGGAGTGAGTCGCCCATAGGGAAATTCGCATATATAAGAAAATACATGGTCTAGAAATATTTACATTGACATTGTAAGCCATTGAATTCTCTTATATATGCGAGGCTCCATATGGGAGACTATAGCATATATAAGACAATGCACCTTCACATGATCTTTAATGCTGTATATAGCGTGGCTCCCGTCACGAAAAGGTTAAAATAGATCGGTGGATACGTTAGATCCCTCCATTAAGACTTCATATGACACAAAAAACACTTATTTGAGTCCATACAATTTAGTAAATCGGGTCCCGACTATTCTGCAACATGGAAGAATAAAGAACATTCCTCAGCAATCTATCCATGCTATGGTATAAATAAAGAGCATTTGCTTGATTTTTGTACGAACACAATTTAAAGGCACGGGTGGCGTTCGTTGCAGAAATATTCATATTTGTTCAAATCGCCATCAACAGAAGGAATATTAAAAAATATATAGTTTTGTTCGTATGCCAAACATAATCAGCGCGTAAATAGTATATTGTCGTCAAGACGTACGGTGGTCTACGTAAACAAGAGCCTGCTCGTGTTACAGAAGTTTTGCTTCTGTTTACAAAACACAGCGCAATTATATTGGTTATACACACACAAATGACACACATGCTCTTTATTATTTCCATATCAGGAAAACAGTAACAAATAACGCTCTTTATGTTAACCATATCCGGATCTAAACAAACGCCAGGTTATGTAACGTTTTTTGCTTTTGCTTACATAACAAAGGAAAAACATTTGACAATAACTGTTTATGCCATACGTCTGATTGGTATAAGAACAAGGTATGTCTATATTTTACTCTCATTTCTTTTTATGGCGGTTTTTGACGGAGGTGATTATTTTAACAGCATACCCAGGCATACCCACCGCCAATGCCGCCCGAATCTTTAAAACTTCTGGAAAACTGCTTTGACGTTGCCAACATTTTTGTGAGTATATAACGACTGTGTATCTGCATCTGGTGTATTTATCGGTCTACATGATCCCGCTGACATATTTGGAGCCATTTCTGTTCAACATAATTGCTCTCCTCACCAATAGCAGAGCAAAATGATTCACCGACAACCTATCAGGACCAGGCGATCAAGGTTGATAGGTGGTCTCGTCAGAAGCAATTAGCGATGATATACCGTAAGATGTCGGCGGTGCACATTAAAGGAGGACAAACCTTGCATAAATCATCAGTATAGGCGTCCATCTGTTTGCGTAATAGTGATGTATGTTAGGTTATATACATTCAGCTTAATGCTCGTTCTATTGTTTACGGAGTGACAGAGGTATATCCCAATCCTTTTGTCTTAAATGTGAATATTTTTTTCAGTTCATTCTGAGTGCATACTGTCTCGAATAAGGCCGCGTACATTCCAACGTACAGAGTGGAGCACAGGTGGTGTATTTGGAGGTGATTAATCCCATCTTCTTGACAGACTTAATTAATGCCGTTGATTTAAATTTTCCAAAACGACAGTAGTATCGCTTCCACATATGACAGTGATATTAATAACACAAGACCATTTATTTAATTTTCTCGAGAGGCGATCTTACGGATAATACAGACACATCATTCTACTTTGTTGGTTGATCGTTGAGTTCCTTTTGGAATTTACTCAACGATGTCAACTGGTCTTATCGTTTGCAATGTAGACGATTCGTGTGTCGTGGATGCGGAAAAAACGTCACCGTTCGACACACAGGAGGAACGACCGATCGTAGGGCCGAGAATGGAGGAAGACCACGTGGTCGGTCTTGGGAAGAAACGGAGATCTGGTGTCAGGTTATCATCTATAGATAACGAATGTTCAATTCCTGTGTTCAACGTTAACCCACATGATACCGGACTTTGTAGACATGTAGATCAAATTAATCCACACAGAGACCACGGCGTTATGAATGGGAATGCAATGGAATGTGATCAAAATACACATGGCAACGTGCCTTCTTTGAATCAAGATATATCATCTGTCGTTGACGATAATCTGACTCTGCAGCACAAGTCTGGTACAGAGAATATACACAACTTGGAAGCAGGGATTGTTCTAAAAAGTGAAATGGACCGAACTCAGTTTGAACCTCAGCGGACGTTCTATTTACACGAAAATGAGGATTCAAACAACAGAACTTTAGATGAAGAACTGATAGCGGTGAAAATGGCTGCCAATATTGTGAAAGAACGCCGCTCAAAACCGTCTTCATCACCCGTACGCATTAACGTGACCAAATGTGAATCTGATTCTGGAATTAAAAACAACTGCAGTACAACATCGACAACTTATACTCTGACAGATATCCCCAGTATGGCTAAAAGTGAAAGCCCTGTACAGAAACTTACGGTCAAATCTGCTTTGAGAAAAACGTCCGCGATATCCGACAGATCAAGCGATTGCGAACAAAGTTCACGGAAGGTTTCCGCAGTTCATTTTGATGGACGGTTACCAAATCCTGTTATTCATAATTTGAAGAAATATTCAGAGGTCGGACGGAACAGACCTACTAGGATATCTGTGATGTCGCAGCAAAGTCAAGGAAGCTGGTGTTCGGACGGGACTTTCAGAGACCCACATGAGGCACTTCCACACGAAGAATATTACAGGACCCATGCCTGGACCCTGCCTAACACCACTCACGTCAGCAGACGAAGACCAACCATGGACCAACTTAGGGATATGAGTGTAAGTATCAACGTGATATACAGTGATACATAGATAGGTTAATGATATAAAACGTCCACACGATACCGATGTCAAAATAACAAATATATATAACAATGTCAACAATGATTCAACATAATATATATACTATAGTAACTATTTCATAATTATATCAGTAGAATTTGACCTTTCTTTGAAAAATTTCCGGACCATGTCGCAGATAATGTAGCATGTGTGAGGCTCGTTGTTTTGCATTACGTATTGGAATTTTTGGACATCATTCAATCCAATAAATAAAAGCTTTGCAACAATTTGTAAATTTCAATAAATAAATATATGCAATATATCATCTGATAAATCTTCACCTATTTTAAAGCTGGAAATGTCCGAATGTTGCTTTAGGTATAACTTGTTTTGTTGGGAAATTAATACAAAAAAGGAGAGAAAGCTACACATAAAGACCCCCTCGTTTCTATCGCTGTCAAAGTTCACCGTGATATACATCTATCCAACACGCCCAATGGGTGTCAATAATGACAGCGTGCCTGACTGGTATATGTTTCCATGTGTGTATCTCACTATCTGTTCATATATACAGTCTGAATATAAAATAAATGTTTGGGTTTTACACAATTGGGGATCATATGCACGATTTGTGCCACATTTCATGGATTGCAGAAGATCAATTCAACATCACCTGAATTTGAACCAACTTCGCCAATGACTTATACCTTCTTGATATATTTGGTTCTAAATTATTTTAGCAGTATTTAGACGAATCCGTCGCGCCCTTACGTTGAGCCAAGATCAGTTGCAATGACACGGTTCGATGTCTGCTTTTTGCCGTTCACGTGTTGCATTGTGTTACTTCACAAACAGAGACGAATTCTACGATAATGCCAAAACCTGTCATATTCCAACATCCAAGTCTTTATTCTTAAAATTGCAAGTCAAATTCCCTCCTGTTTCGCAGACTAAGCCACCATATTTAATAGACTGAAACAAAAGACCACAACGGAAACAAAACGCGTGTTTCGTCACGTATAAATTGGAGTAGTGTATTATTCATCTAGAGAGATTTTCATGACAAACACAAGCATAATATAACCCTTTACCCAACAAACCGGCCAAAACCGGACAAATAAAGCTTCAACAGCCTAAAATATCTTCGGTCTGTCTCAATATAACCATACAAATATGGATATCATTGGAACCGGCTCCTTGACCACATTGTGATAGTTACAGTTATGCCCTGTGCCAATGCATTCTCTTATATATGCGAGTCGACCATAGGTCGCCTCGCATATATAAGAGAATGCATTGGCCTTAACAATTTTTACCATTTGTTCTTACATTCTTTAACAATTTTATAATTTTTAATGTGTTAAGCCAATGGATTCTCTTATATATGCGAGGCGACCTATGGTCGACTCGCATATATAAGAGAATGCATTGGCACAGGGCCCTTCTGTTGGGTAAAGGGTTAAACATATTGTATTCTATAAAAGTTATATACATGGGGATTGGGACACAAGTTGTTGTCAACCTAGTGCGTCCCTCTCCCACACAAAAGGTCGAACATAAAATTTAAACAAGATGACAGGATGAAATGTGTGTATCTAAGCAGAAAAAGGTGTGAATATTTGTAAAGTGTGGTATGAGTGGCTTTTTGATCGTTTTTTCTCTCGATGTCTAAAAGGCCGAGCGTTTAAAAGTTAAGGAATTAAAGGTGTCTTACGTAAAATACAGAACAAATATGTAGCAAAATGTGTTTTCAATGACAGGTTGTCGTAATGGGAGAAAACTAAATGATGTTACCCAAATACAAACATGCGCCATGTGAACAGATAACACAGTACAGAAGGATCCCTATTGATTGGTGGGATGTGTTCAAACAATAAGTTCAACAAACGGCATATATGAACATTTCTTGATGAAACTACTCGTAAATGAGTATTTAGTAAAGAAAGAATAAAAGTGACGTGAAACACTCTGGTAGGGTGCTTAAATAGAAATGGAGAATAACCATGCTCAAAGTAGTTATTTTTAGAAATATTAACCCTTTACCCAACAGAAGGGCCCTGTGCCAATGCATTCTCTTATATATGCGAGTCGACCATAGGTCGCCTCGCATATATAAGAGAATGCATTGGCTTAACACATTAAAAATTATAAAATTGTTAAAGAATGTAAGAAAAAATGGTAAAAAGTGTTAAAAAAAGATTTTTTTTAGGCCAATGCATTCTCTTATATATGCGAGGCGACCTATGGTCGACTCGCATATATAAGAGAATGCATTGGCACAGGGCATAACTGTAACTATCACAATGTGGTCAATGAGCCGGTTCCAATGATATCCATATGTGTATGGTTCTATTGAGACATACCCAAGATATTTTAGGCTGTTGAAGCTTTATTTGGCCGGTTTTGGCCGGTTTGTTGGGTAAAGGGTTAATCCAAATTTACAACACACTCCGTAATTCTGATATATTAATTACATGACTCTCGGTGACGAACTAATTTGTGTTTGTTTATCACCGACAGTTGCATCCCGAATCTACACGTAGATTTAAATATTTACAATTCATCGCAGTTCAGACGATGTTTTCTATGGAGTGGTATGGTCGATATCTTTGAATTTTCAGCGATGTTAGTAGAATGCAACACTCCTCAGGTTGGCATAGCGCCTGGTACTAAGTTGTGCTAAGGTACGCGCCCGAACAAGTCCATAATATGTCTTTAACGGACACGACTTTAGTCACGTAACGGAAGAGAGAAACCGTCTGAATGGCTTATTTGTGTCGCCTATGTTCCAATTTCAAAGCAAGGTGTTAAAAAAGAAAGTTGGGAGTATTAACATTATTGTACTTGAGATCCACAGGTGACTACCAAGTGGCTTTAATGACTACGTTACGTGCAGTTGAATATCTATGTCATTCTCGTTGAAATTACATCCCATGTCTGTGATAAAAAAGACAAAGAGGATATTTCAAAGAAGTCGAACTTTTCAATCACCATTACGGCAATACTCAAAACGAGAAAGATGATCCAATTTAAGGATATTTTAAAGGGGTTCAAGGCTGGGGATGCCAAGACGGGGGTCATGATGACCTGGCAGCTGGTGATGTTATTGTAAACTTTTCTCTTATTCCTTCCAGATGTAACTCATGTATAATAAAATTTAGGATTCTGTGTCAATGCGATTAATGTCATATTCGAATTGAGATAATAAATATGCACTTGAAACTTACATGAGCGGAATAAGATTTGATAGCCGAGGCGCGGGATACATATTTTAAATGAAAAGTTCACTGTGATTGTTTACTTCAGAGAGCGTTTGTTCTCATTCCATTCATTCCCTCGCATGAGTTACGTCGAAATTAAATATTGGTAAGCAAGACAACAATCTGAACCAGCATTATCTCATCAACTTGAGCACGGAACATACCAGATCCGTTAAGATTGATCATATCAGTGTCCGAAATGCCTGCTCGAGGATTGTCTGCCAAGGATTCTGGTGACTTCTCGAGTGCGGAATCGGAAGGCTCAGACGGATATGAACGAAATTCTCTGGATAACACGACTGTTGGCAGAGCAATTCCGGTCCATCGTGGGGTCCAGAATGAGTTCATTATTAACAACTGTCGGAATGCTAAGAGCTTCGTGGACACAGGTCCTCAGAAAAATACTCTCAAATCAGCTCTCAGAAAACCATTGAAACTTGACGACCAAAAAATAACGTTCGACAGGGATAAGGCCGAGAAGGTAAAGCTAAACAAACCCCGCACATGCGCATTTTCTAAAGACGTCGATGTTGGAGAGATTATGGAAAGCGGATGTGATCCAGAACAGGGATCTGGAGTATGTTATGAACCCGACGCCAAGACACAGAGAACAGGGGGAGTTAAATTTGACCAGGAGTATGTCAGACAAGAGTATCAAAAGCGTTGTGAAACCCGAAGAAAACATCCAGCGCGTTTTTCGCTAGGAGGGACCGCCGAGCCTCTGCTATGTCTAAGGGGGACATATGGGAGGGAATCGATGACATGTTAGAGGTTTTCCCATCTTCTGACTTCTATAGAAGCCGAAAGAGTATTTGGGAAATACACCAGAAGGACTCGTTCAAACGTCCTACACTCGACCAACTCAGAGAGGATGATGGAAAAGTAAGCGATATGATACATTAATCATAAATAAACTGCTCATGTAGACAGCGTCAGCCATAGAATGCTTTAAGATGTCCCATCCAATTTAACACCAAAACTAGTTAACATTTCATTTGCCAATTTTACGCATAAATCATGGATACTAATCATGGCTTGTTCAATTTGACACCATACGACTACAATCTGTACGTTAGTTTAAACATATTTTATTAGCAAAAATAGCTAATTGGATTGGGGCACAAGTTATTGCTAACTTAATGACGCCCCGTTCCAACAAACAATTTGCAATTAACAAAAGGAGTTAGGCTTCCTGCCTGCAACACATATAATATATAGGTATACAAAGAACACGTGTATGATATATTAATTAAGATAAAATCGGGGATACACATTAGGATGTCAAAGGATATGTGTATTGCTTGCGTCAGTATGGGATGGTATGAGATGTGAACCGTCGATCGATGATGTGATATTTGCCTTATAAGTATATGTTCAATCTTTCGCTCGGTTTGATATATTATTAATCATCAAATCGGTGTGTTTCCATAATATACTTTTGAGCAGCAATGAATAGCTTGTAATTTATTTGTTCGGTCTCATGAGTGGAGCCGAATAGAATATTTCCAATGGTCAGATGTAGAATGCCCAGTCTAGATATACTATCGAGAAGTTTTTGTCTTTCGTAAATAAAGTAAGGGCATTCAAAAAAGAAATGGTATGCCGTTTCCTCGGGTGGAACACAACAACATCTCGGCGAATCGGCAATATGATTAATATGTTTGTCAAAATTAAGATTACTACAATTGTTTCGCAGTTTAGCGTGCATTATGTTCCTATCCCGGCTTCCGACGGGGTAGAAGGGAGGAGGTTTCGGTACAACATTCATCGCGACTAGTTTTTGCTCTATGATCTCTTTGTCTATGTTCTTCTTATTGTTTTTATTATCTTTATTTTCACTTTTCGCGATGTTATCAAGAAATTTGTTCCACTGGATAATCATAGAGGGAAAGAATGATTTGTTATAATATTCAGTCTTTCGGGATAAAGAGTTAAATCGGTAGGGATATCGGGAAGGGTAATTAGTGTTGTCCCCGTAACGAGGAGGTAATATATCAGTCAAATATTTCGGAGCATTTCCAGCTTGGATTCGGTTGAACATTTTTAATTTATGATATTTTCTTCGATCTTGCAGTGATTGCCAACCCAATTCTATAAATAGTCTATGTGTGGGACATGAGCGAGTTAAGCCCGATATAATTCGAGCCGCTTCTATGTGTAATTTGTCTAATGTATTTAAAAGAGAATCGGGGGCACAGTCCCAGATAATATCTCCATATTCCATAAGAGGAAGAATGTAAGATATGTACATTAAATTTAGGGATTTGCGGCTAAGTTTATATTTCATTTTCCTAAGCATTGATAATCGACCAGAAAATCTGTACGTTTACCTGCAGACCATAATTAGACACATGCATGCGTCCACTAATAATAGCTTTTGGTTGTCATGTATCAATTTTCAAAACAGGAAGTTTTAACGTGTTTGTATCTTTGTCGACCTACAAACATTCTAATGTTCGCCTGTTATAAAAAAAGCGCTCTTGCTTCGATAATAAAGAGCGTTCTCAATAATGAGCTTTTGTAATAGTTTCCGACGTTTCGAATCGAATGACACAATTGCACTAAACATTCAGTGGCATGTTTTACCTCAAAACGCATGTTATTTGTGAAATATAGCCTACATTATACTATGCGCATGGTAATTTAAAATGCAACTATTTGTCTAAATTATGTCTGTTCTACAAACATGTGGAACATGAAAGTATAATATAGCGCCACAGTTCGCTTAAAATATCGTATGTTCTTTGTAAGTTATATGCTATGCGGATGCGCATATATTTCTACTCGATGCTGGCATCAACTAGTCCATGCACACAATGAGTAACGTTGACGTATCCGGGTGCCATTAAAATATAAATCATTGCATGGGTCTGACGCTTGTTATACTATATATAAATTTGCTATTGACTCACGTCGTCGCTGAACCGAAATATTAGATCGTTGTTATCACCGGGAATATATTGGAAATTTTTGTTATCAATCCTTGAATTAGTTTTCTTCAATATTTATTTTTATTTTTATTTTTCTTACATTCTTTAACAATTTTATCATTTTATATCATTTTTTCTTACATTCTTTAAAGACATATTATGGACTTGTTCGGGTGCGCGAAACTGATAAAATATTGCGCAGGCGCTATGCCAACTGGGGGAATGTAGCATTCTACTAACATCGCGCAAAATATCAAAGAAATCCACCATACAACTCCATAGAAAACTCCGTCTGAACTACGCTCAATTATAAATATTTACATCTCGATTCGGGACACAACAATTGGCGATAAACTAACGCAAATGATTTCGCCATCGATACTCATTGCATTTAATAAATATATTAGACTGACGGTGTGTGTTGTAAATCTGGATTGATATTCATAAAAATAACTACTTTGAGCAAGATTATACTTCATTTCTATTTGGTCACCCAACCGGAGTGTTTCACATCACTTTAACAGTTTTATAAAAAAAAAATCTTCATTTTTTCTTACATTTTTTAACAATGATAAAAACTAATAATATAAAACTTGTTAAACCAATACATTCTCTTATATATGCGAGGCGACCTATGCATTGGCACAGGGTTTTCGCAAAACAACAATCCTTGAAAAAGTTCTCTTCAATATGAATTTTAATTTTATTTTCTTACATTCTTTATCAATTTTTTCTTAGATTTTTCTTTTACATTTTTTATCATTTAATATCATTTCTTACATTCTTTAACAATTTTATCATTTTTTTCTCCATTTTTTCCTACATTTTTTAACAATTATAAAAAACTAATATAAAACTTGTTAGGCCAATGCATTCTCTTATATATGCGAGGCGACATATGGTCGACTCGCATATATAAGAGAATGCATTTCACAGGGTTTTCGCAGGATATAGTCGCCGCTCGTTTGCACCGAAATATCGGTGTTACGGGTTCAAATGGTTAACTATATGATTTGCACTTTTATCGCGTGTTCAAACATTTACATAACTGAGGAATCACCTGCTGTTCTAAAATCCTGGCTATATTTTTGTCAACATGTTTATCGATAGCCGCGCAGTTTCATTCCATCCGGTTGTGAGTCGGCCAATCACGTTGGGTTTTGATCTTCCAGCACGGTGTGTCCGCGGTGGCGTTACGTAACTTGTCCTAAGTAACCAGGTCTTACATAACCTTTGCCATATGGGCATAAAACATAAACAAGATTATATGATCTGATGATAAGCGTTGTGAAACGAGAAAGAAAATCAGCTATGTCGTTTTCCGTTAGGAGGGACAGTCGGGCCTCTTCTATGTCTGATGGGGATATCTGGGAGGGATTCGATGACGTGTTAGAGGTTTTGCCATCTTCTGACTTCTATGGAAGCCGAAAGGGTATCTGGGAAATACACCAGAAGGACTCGTTCAAACGTCCCACGCTCCACCAACTCAGAGTAAAAGTAAGCGATATCATGATGCATTAATCATAAATAAACTGCTCATGCAGAAAGCGGCAGCCATATAATGCTTTAACCCTTTACCCAACAGAAGGGCCCTGTGCCAATGCATTCTCTTATATATGCGAGTCGACCATAGGTCGCCTCGCATATATAAGAGAATGCATTGGCTTAACACATTAAAAATTATAAAATTGTTAAAGAATGTAAGAAAACATTGTAAAAAGTGTTAAAAAAAGATTGTTTTTAGGCCAATGCATTCTCTTATATATGCGAGGCGACCTATGGTCGACTCGCATATATAAGAGAATGCATTGGCACAGGGCATAACTGTAACCATCACAATGTGGTCAAGGAGCCGGTTCCAATGATATCCATATTTGTATGGTTCTATTGAGACAGACCGAAGATATTTTAGGCTGTTGAAGCTTTATTTGGCCGGTTTTGGCCGGTTTGTTGGGTAAAGGGTTAAGATGTCCCATCCAATTTAACACCAAACTAGTTAACATTTAATTTGCCAATTTTACGCATAAATCATGGACACTAATGATGCCTTGTTCAATTTGACATCATACGACTACAATCTGTACGTTTACCTGAAAATAATTAGACACATGCAAGCGTCCACTAATAACGGATTGGTCCCGGCTATACCCCCAAATCAATACTTTACACCCGAAACAAAGCGTCTTAGATCGCAGAGCAAAGTTCTGACAGGCTACGTCACCAGCCAAATTCCTCGGCACCTAATAAGGAACAACAGTCAGTGCTACGAGGCCATACCATACGTGTCAGATCAGTTCGCTAATTTCACATTCGTTCGAACCATATGCGACTGGAATCATCTGGAGGAATCCTTAATTATACAACAACAGCCTGTGGATTCCTTCAAGAGTGCGCTGAAGGAAAAGATCTGAGACTCTCTCTCCCGCTGCGAAATTACCAGAATTGGGATCTGCAGCGTATACATTCAGATTCAGATTCAGAACAGCTTTTAGAAACTCTTCCGATGCCGTTCTTCTGTTCGATTGTTTCCACCGATCAGGCAATAATATACGGTAACGTGACACCAACTTCGATTGATAAAAAAAAGGGTGCAGAGGTTTTGGTAATGTGCTGAAGGGTACACAGGTTTTGGTAATGTGCTGAAGGGTACACAGGGTTTGGTAATGTGCTGAAGGGTACACAGGTTTTGGTAATGTGCTGAAGGGTACGCAGGGTTTGGTAAGGCGCTGAAGGGTACACAGGGTTTGTGATCGGCACTAACGCAGTTACTTCAACTGTGTTCCCGAAAGTCTGGCGCCAAACAACAGTTTTTTTAAAGTTCATATTAATTGTAATTGGAACGTAAACATTTGTTATTTTACAGAAATCGTGGCATACACGAAAAAAAACTTTATTTAGAACGAGATTTCAAAACTACGATGGCTGGTTTGGGACATAGGGGATCTTGTTTTATTTTGTGGCCACGAAATACTAATTTGCGGCTACGAAATAACTAATTCGTGGCCACGAAATAACTAATTCGTGGTCACGGAATACTAATTCCTGACCACGAAATACTTATTCGTGGCCACGAAATAGCTAATTCGTGACCACGAAATAGCTAATTCGTGGCCGCGAAATAACTATTTTATCCCCATTCAGTCAGATACACTTCATATAACGGCTTATAGTATATATCTGATATAGGCTATATATCGAGTAGACTGTATCATCAACTTGCGTGTCATACACAATAATTCGTTTCCGACACACAAGGGAACATTACATTGGCCTAAAATATTACTAGATAAGCGTACATATCCAAACATGCACGGTGCACGACCGCCACCGATGCATCACAGCACAACGTGACATACGCGATATACCGTTCACAGGTAGCTCTACATGGGGATACGCAAACTAAACGCAGCGCCCTCTACGTTACCACTGCGATATTGCACTGCCACAAGGCTGGTACTTTGCGGACCGATACATCTATTTTTAAATATCGTCAGAACTATATTTAGTCACATATTATCTTATTTAACCACCAAAAGTTAGCAATAATGGTAATTCTTTCGGTATTGATAAGAATAAAATGAACTGAGCCAGACATAGACAATTTTAATCCTAAAACATAAGAACTAAGATCACGTAAGAAATCCTTACCAAATGTCCTTATGGCAGTGGTATCTCAGCGAGCGATGGGAGATAACTCTGCCTGGAGTTTGTGGGATACTCGCATATATAAGAGAATGCATTGGCACAGGGTAAAAAAATCCCGACTTCCGACTGGATTTGATATGGCGGGTCACATTTATGCATTCAGTTTCTGGCACATGAATTCTATACCGATATGCCTGCAAAAGAATATACGTGGTAAATTTGCTAGTGTATGAAAGTATCCCACAAACTCCAGGCAGAGTTATCTCCCATCGCTCGCTGAGATACCACTGCCATAAGGACATTTGGTAAGGATTTCTTACGTGATCTTAGTTCTTATGTTTTAGGATTAAAATTGTCTATGTCTGGCTCAGTTCATTTTATTCTTATCAATACCGAAATAATTACCATTATTGCTAACTTTTGGTGGTTAAATAAGATAATATGTGACTAAATATAGTTCCGACGATATTTAAAAATAGATGTATCGGTCCGCAAAGTACCAGCCTTGTGGCAGTGCAATATCGCAGTGGTAACGTAGAGGGCGCTGCGTTTAGTTTGCGTATCCCCATGTAGAGCTACCTGTGAACGGTATATCGCGTATGTCACGTTGTGCTGTGATGCATCGGTGGCGGTCGTGCACCGTGCATGTTTGGATATGTACGCTTATCTAGTAATATTTTAGGCCAATGTAATGTTCCCTTGTGTGTCGGAAACGAATTATTGTGTATGACACGCAAGTTGATGATACAGTCTACTCGATATATAGCCTATATCAGATATATACTATAAGCCGTTATATGAAGTGTATCTGACTGAATGGGGATAAAATAGTTATTTCGCGGCCACGAATTAGCTATTTCGTGGTCACGAATTAGCTATTTCGTGGCCACGAATAAGTATTTCGTGGTCAGGAATTAGTATTCCGTGACCACGAATTAGTTATTTCGTGGCCACGAATTAGTTATTTCGTAGCCGCAAATTAGTATTTCGTGGCCACAAAATAAAACAAGATCCCCTATGTCCCAAACCAGCCATCGTAGTTTTGAAATCTCGTTCTAAATAAAGTTTTTTTTCGTATATGCCACGATTTCTGTAAAATAACAAATGTTTACGTTCCAATTACAATTAATATGAACTTTAAAAAAACTGTTGTTTGGCGCCAGACTTTCGTGAACACAGTTGAAGTAACTGCGTTAGTGCCGATCACAAACCCTGTGTACCCTTCAGCGCCTTACCAAACCCTGTGTACCCTTCAGCACATTACCAAAACCTGTGTACCCTTCAGCACATTACCAAACCCTGTGTACCCTTCAGCGCATTACCAAAACCTGTGTACCCTTCAGCACATTACCAAAACCTCTGCACCCTTTTTTTTATCAATCGAAGTTGGTGTCACGTTACCGTATATTATTGCCTGATCGGTGGAAACAATCGAACAGAAGAACGGCATCGGAAGAGTTTCTAAAAGCTGTTCTGAATCTGAATCTGAATGTATACGCTGCAGATCCCAATTCTGGTAATTTCGCAGCGGGAGAGAGAGTCTCAGATCTTTTCCTTCAGCGCACTCTTGAAGGAATCCACAGGCTGTTGTTGTATAATTAAGGATTCCTCCAGCTGATTCCAGTCTCATATGGTTCGAACGAATGTGGAATTAGCGAACAATGCATTCTCTTATATATGCGAGTCGACCATAGGTCGCATCGCATATATAAGAGAATGCATTGGCCTAACAATTTTTTACAATTTTAATAATTTGTTCTTGTATTCTTTAACAATTTTATATTTTCACCCATACAGAGCCTCAGACAAACATGAGCAGACGACACTCTTCTATATGCTTCTATATATGTGTGGGGCTCCCTGCAGGGTAATGGATGTTTTTTTATTTTATGTCCTAAAAATTATAAGAAACATTTATTTAAAAAACATGATAAAAAATTGTTAGGCAATGCATTCTCTTTTATATGCGAGGCGACCTATGGTCGACTCGCATATATAAGAGAATGCATTGGCACAGGGTAAAATAAATCCCGACTTCCGACTGGATTTGATATGGCGGGTCACAAATGCTCATAACATGCATCTGTATTACAGTATACCACAACTAAACACATGAGAAGTAAAAACTGCCAAGTAGGCACCCATACCATTTCTTGACCCTTTGACCGATTTAGGTAAAACAAAGGGAGTTGTAGGGTAAACAAAATCGGTCAAGGGGCAGATAAATGGAATGAGGTGCCTTATTTGAACCCCTCTGGACTGCGGCAATTTTGGATCGGGTTGAGGTGAAAGGGTGAATATTTAGATTGCATTGGGGGTCACTCTACAACACCCTTTGTTTGACCTAAATCGGACGAGGCGAATCAGTTGATATGATTTAGTGGGTTACTTAGGTCCGTGGCACATTTTGTTCCATTCTCTAATAATACATACATATACATATATATCCACACCACGGACTATGTGTCTTGGCTGTCCAACCTGCAAACATCGGATAGTGAGACGCGTGTATTCTTATCTAGACAGGCTATGTGTCTTGGCTGTCCAACCTACAAACAGCGTATAGTGAGGCGCATGTATACTTATCTAGACAGGCTATGTGTCTTGTCTGTCCAACCTACAAACAGCGGATAGTGAGGCGCATGATACTTATCTAGACAGACTATTAACCAATGGCCCACGACATTCTGTAAGACATTGAAGAATGATCCAATAATTTTGCCAAAATTAAATTGTACTTGTTTCCAAAAATAAGCTGTGAATGTCGAAAAGCTATACCTTTTCGGGTGAAGTATGGTCAAGCGCCATTTCTGCGTGACTAAAAGCAGCATATGTATACTAAAATGTGTTCGTTCGCCGGCCTTCAGGGATACAATACAATACTCAAATGTTGTTGTTGGTTTCTATTGTCTATGAGTCGTAGAATAAGGTAACCATATTTCCATTATTTGAAAGTCTCTTGAGTACGAAGTCATGTTAAGGATGGCAGATTAGCCGGAATGCGAAAATACCAATTGTCGTCGGGTAATTTTTGGACAGTTTTCAAGCAAATGTATCAAATAAATGTTACAGCATATGCATACTAGTCCCATATACCCATTTAGTCATTGTATAGTCACCCCGTACCAATATATTTTTTTACACGATCATGTGTGCCACTCTTTGCCCAATCCACTATCCATGAATTATTTTGATTACGTCTTGTACACGGAAATTAGTAATTTAATTTATGACTCCAGCCATAAATTAAATTTGTATCAAATTATTAACTTTGAATTTAAGATAACCTATTAACCTGAACGTTTACAGAATACATCTTCGACTCAAATTACTTAGTTTCCTATATATTATCGATATTAGATCGTTGTTATCAACGGGAATTTATTGGGAATTTTTGTTATCAATCCTTGAATTAGTTCTCTTCAAAATTTATTTTTATTTTTATTTGTTCTTACATTCTTTAACAATTTTATCATTTTAATAATTTTTTCTTACATTCTTTAACAATTTTATAAACTCTTTTTTTTCATTTTTTCTTACATTTTTAAACAATGATAAAAACTAATATAAAACTTGTTAGGCCAATGCATTCTCTTTTATATGCGAGGCGACCTATGCATTGGCACAGGGTTTTCGAAAAACAACAATCCTTGAAAAATTTCTCTTCAATATGAATTTTTATTTTTATTTTTTCTTACATTCTTTAATAATTTTTTCTTACATTTTACTTTTACATTTTTTATCATTTAATATCATTTCTTACATTCTTTAACAATTTAAAAAAAAATATTTTTCTTATATTTTTTAACAATTATAAAAAATAATATAAAACTATATGCGAGGCGACCTATGGTCGACTCGCATATATAGGAGAATGCATTGGCACAGGGTTTTCGCAAAACAACAAGCCTTGAAATAGTTCTCTTCAATATGAATTGCATTTTCTCAGCTTATCGTTACACTGCTTGTTCCGTCCTAGTGGTTTCACACCGATAATAATATGTTCTGCAAGATCACATCAAAATTGCTCCTCAATTGGCGGGTTTGTGTGCAGCAAGTGCAATACACTTTAAACAAACACAACGGTTATATCACACTTTACGACCAGGGGTCAATACTATGAAGCTTTTTCTTTGTAAGAATCTACAATTGTTTGTAAGAAATAACAATTTATCATTCCGCTAATAATATGAACATACGATTACAAACATAAATCACAAATAGTACGTGTTCTTTGTATTTACAAATATTTCCCAATCACAAAGAATGTTCGAGTACTATGATAGTTAATTGAAAGTTATAACGTTAAGGGATGTGATTAGAATGCCTTCGTATTGTGTGTCCAACATAAATTTTCAGTTTTCGCACCCTAATTAACCCGGATAATATACCCATCTATGATACGCAGGGACGTGGCGACAAGGGGTCGATTCACCCCCTTGTGAAAATGTTTTGTCAGCTGGAAATCTCAAGTACAACCCACAGGGACGTCGCGACAAGGGGGTTGGGTTATGTTTCTCGCCCCAAACATTTTATCAACACGTTCAACAGTTGGAAATTTGATACATGAAACAACTTGAATTGGAAATTTTACAACAACAATAGGTTGAACTTGTTCTCTTATTTTGTTTTTCCAACAATTTATTAGAGGGTATGTGTTTGTTTTAGACCAACATTTGCATATTTACCTCCTTTGGTCAAAAGTTTGGATTGAAATGGCCTATATTTAAAAATTGACAAACCTTAGGGGGTGTCAGCTTGGATGTGATGTAGCAGTATGTGTTCCTTGTAACTACTAAAATTACCCAATTTATTGAAAGTTACCACGTTAAGGAACTTGTCTAGAATGTCTATATAGGGTGTCAAACATAAATTGTCGATTTTCACACCCTTAACCCGGACCATATAACCATCTGATTCGCAGGGATGTATCGCCCCCCCCCCCCTTATGAAAATGTTTTATCAATGGAAATCGCATAAACAGGGACATGACGATAGTGGTCTTGGGAACACGATGCCTGACACATTGCAGCTGTTCAGAATAGGAATCTCATGAGTCACAACGTATCTGACAAACGTTCGTGATTTATATAAATAGTGAGTGATATCTTTGAGATTCGATCAGTGTTCGCGCTGTCGGTAGCCAAATTAGCCAATGGCTAATCTTTTTCGAATTTGGCTAAGGAAAATTTCATTTGGCTAAACTTTTGGCTAAACATTTTTTGACCCCAAATGGAGACTGAAAACATGAATTTTTGGCAAGTGGGTTTTCAATTCTGTGATGTGAACGATCTAGTCCCAAAATATCGTAAGTGGGATTATATCGCCGACTGTACAAAGGGAAACCCGATCGCGGACAGTACAAAGGGAAACCCGTCACTCTGCACGAAACAGCAAAAGGTATTTATTTTGCATTTAATCCGCTAATCCCCCCATTGTCTGTCTGGTCACTCACGGGGCTCCTACACAATGCATGTTTGTGATGACATTGTATCTTTCGGGAATATAGCAGATAGAAATCGCAGGTCGCAGTTGAAGAGAAATAGATTTTAATCTGAATAATAAATGGGTCGCCAATACCAGGGACCATTATAGAACGAATTGAGAACATAATAACAACAAATAAACCATACACAAATATTGTCTCAATATCCTCCCCCGCCCAAGAAACTAGTCACTGTCTTGGTTTTGAGCGATTCGTTGAATTAAATCACGTGCACGTATGGCAGCAGCCCTTCTTGGTCTAGTTTCCCGATTGTCTCTTTCAACTACTGTCGTATCGGGCGTTTCACGGTCAGGCCGGATGGGTTCACTTGTTTCGGCTTTCGAGCTGTAAACTTCCAAGGGATATAGTTTCGATAGCGGTCGGTTGGTTATGCCATTTTTGGTTCTTAACGAAACAGTACTAATTCGACCGTCACCCCGGTGAGTGTCCGTGATCAGGCCTATTTTCCAGTTCAAGCGTTTCTCGTTGTCTTCTTTGATCAGAACAACGGAACCTATTTTCACAGTTTCGCGATTGTCTCCTTTATTTTTCTGGTCTGTTTTAGCGACGTCCTGCACTTTATCCAAATTCTTTTCCTGGTCTTTGATATCGACGTCACGTGAAGCACTATTGCGATGGATGCTTGTGTGATGTTTAGATTTGCAGATCAAGCAACGTTTCAGTGAGCGGCATTTATTGACCCTGTGCCTACCGAGACAATTGTAACAAAGGTCATGTTTCCGTATGTGGGCCACTCTAGCTTCGATGTCTTTCATTGAAGTGCAATCGGATGGGAAATGTCCAGCATCGCAATACACACAGCTGCGAGATGAACTTTGATATGTTGGCGTGGTTAGAGAAGTAATTGTACCGAAAACCTCTTCTTCTACATTACTCTGTGCTGACAACTTAAGGGGAGTACTTGTAGCTGGTTTGAGAAACTCTAGAACAGAAATTTCAGCTTGCAAGTCATCTCGGAATTCCTTGAGTTTCCACGCGCCATTACCATGTTTTCTAGCCATGTTGCCTTTGATATCATTTGGAATTTTTCCCCACAGAATCGGAAGCAACATCGATTCGTATGACTGCTCAGGGTGAGAAGGTAATTCTAATGCTCTGACTGAAGACTCTAGTTTATCCGAAAACATGCACACAGAATGAATGCTCATTGTTGCAGAGGGTAGTTCTATTATGTTCTTCATATAGGAATCAATGATTTTGTGCGGTTGTCCGAATCGAACCTTTAACAAATCTAGTGCTTTGACATAGTTAGCGGCTGTTAATGGCAGACCATCTATGCAGGATTTAGCTTCTCCAACATTCGACGTTTTCAGATAGGTGAACTTGTCAATGTCTCTTAATTGTTTTGATGAGTTCACCGAGGTGTCAAATATCTCCCAGAAAGTCTGCCACTCCATTAGGTTGCCCGCAAACTTTGTTAACTCAGTCGTTGGCAGTGACACTTTGAATTTTGGAGGTTGTTCTTGCTCTGTGGGTTTCGTATCCCGGTTTGCTTTTTTCTCTAATTCTAATGCATTCAGCGCTATCTGAGCTTCATTGTACCTTTTCTTCAGTCCATAAATGTACTTATCGGTTTCTACAATGATGTTTTCAAAATTCTGGGAATCGTCATCCTCTGTAAGATCGATTAACTCTTTGTCAAGTTCTCTGAGTTCCGCCATCTTGTCTTTGAGATTGGTAAGCACGAGGGTGGATTCGACTGTATTTTGTTGAGAAATCACGTCCTCGAGCTGTCTTAACATCTTTGTGGCTTGTCCTCTATGCGCGCGTCGCGTTCGTAACATTCTTTCAGCCATTATCGGTTCGTTTTTGAGGTTCGAGGGACCAATTTCGGGAATATAGCAGATAGAAATCGCAGGTCGCAGTTGAACAGAAATAGATTTTAATCTGAATAATAAATGGGTCGCCAATACCAGGGACCATTATAGAACGAATTGAGAACATAATAACTACAAATAAACCATACACAAATATAGTCTCAATAGTATCTATGACGGTCAAGGTTTATGAGCACCAAGTGTAAGACAATAGCTTAATCAGCCAAATGTGAATTACGACAGATATTTTGTGGCTATTTGTCGTCAATACCGATACATTCAAAATAATATGCATGCTTTTATGACAGATTGTAATTTGATAATGGCGTAACAATATTAAGTTATTAGTTTCCAGATGATTTACAAAAAGATATTGATATAAAACAAAAAAATAATGACATTAAGAAGGACGATCCCGGGTTACCCCCCTCCCCCAAATCACTCTTTCACATAAAGATTAATAAATTTTTAATAAACGATACATGTATATATAAAAATATTTCTAGTTCGTCAAAATTATTTAAATTATAGTGTATTTTACCTGTATCTGTTAAATTTGACGATTTAGTCATTAATTGTGAACCGACCAGAAAACGATGATTTAATTTGGCCATAGTTTTTAATTTGGCCAAAAATCATTTGGCTAAAATTTTTTCATTTGGCTAATACAATTTTCATTTGGCTAAACTTTTGGCTAAATTTGTTTCGGTCCAGCGCGAAACTTTCGATCGTCAACGCGAATGCATTTGGTCACGGTAAAGGACACGAATACGAAGATGCAAGCACAGTTTTCACAAATGACTACAGCATAAATGCAGTGACGTGGCAAGATGGTCTCTTCGGTGCGCCAACGTCGATATCCAACTGTATCCTCACCCCTCAATCAGAAACTTCTATTTCTGTGAAATGTAATTGTTTACCCCGGTTGGCTTCTGATTTTCCAGCTGTAACATTAAGTTGTCCCTTGGGTTGGACATTTTGACTTAGTCTTAGTCACAAACATTTTGAGTAACTTTGGTCAATTATTGGAATTATTTGCACATAATTCCGCAACTTACATTTTCGCCTTCCCAGTGACTAAGAGAAGTTATGACTAAATCCTGGCAATTTTGAATCCCCATTTCCTAGGCGTTATGACTAACATCACCCTAGTAATTATGACTAATGTTATGCCTCAGTCATGTTGGCTGAACTAAGTTAGGTATCCTGGGGGAAACGTTTGACTAACATAATTATGTTAGTCATATTGACTAACATTTGTTATCAACGTAGAACAATTAAAATACTCGCCTCTTGATATACGATTCCATCGCTATGTGGAATTTGTAGGCATTTTTTGTATTCAAATGGTGCATATTGATGAACACCCCATCTCCAAACGGAGCCCATATAGCCACGTCCCTATCTCGATATATTATAAGATATCGGAGCAGTTTGAAATTATAAAATGACCACCCCTCCTATAACCGAGAGCCTTAGCACGCCCCTGCTTCAATACTGTGATGGGCACCCCCTGATAAAATGGATCCACGTTCCTGCCTCGATGTGTTATGATAAGAGTAGCGGATCAGTTTGAAATCATAGGATGGGCACAATATATATAATGTTATACCATCAAAATAATATTTTGTTTTCACAACTGAATGGTTGTAATTTGTTAAAACAATGATACCAAATTGGTTGTAGTACTCGATATAACACTGACTTGTACTTACATACACACTCTACAAACGAACAGTTGATTAGTTAACTTTGCGCAGACAAGTGGTCATCAACTTAGCAACCCGTGTACCGATTGGATAGCTCTGATAAGCGATCACCTCTCAACTTATGATTGGTTAATTCTTTTGTAACTTTGGCTTGCCGTGATTCAATATATTGTGAATCACTCACAGGTAACGGTTTGGTCGTAAGCAATCTACAATAATCAGCAGTAGATCTTTGTGAAATTTGCGAGATTTTGTTAGCTCATCGTTTCATAGTACCGGCGATATCACTAATCATACAATAATAGCACGCATTGTAACTTTGCCATGGAAATTGTTGTCAGTTATTTTAGCTCTATATACATGTCCGTCTAATTTTAACTGGTATTCAGATAACACTGATAACGGGTGAATGGGAGCAGAGTGGTGAGTTAGTTTTTTCTACGTTTTAGGGGTTTCACCCCTCGCCCAGTCTGAGGTATTACAATAATACGGCTAAATTTTCCCTGTACTATGAAACCAATGTGATTTGTAATTACAAATTAATAAATACTATTTGTATTTACAGGTATAAATTTTGTTCACAGTATTGACCCCAGATTGCACTGGTAAAATGAATCGCATCATTTAAAGGTACTCAATCCGTTTGCTCAAAAATAATACTAACCACAGTCAACTATAGTATAAAATTGCCAACATTTAATTTATCAATATTTTATTCAACGAAATATGGGCCGATTTCAAAATATCTAAAGCCACTTGATTTTAGAGTTATCCATCTTCATCCGCAATTTTGTCCGAGACCGTCGCCTTGGCGATTTTGTCCAGGCCACCGATAAGTACATAACATATCTCGAGAAATAAGTTCAAAAATCGATATATGATCATTCTGAGCTTTGATGGGTGGGTTTCTGGAATCAAATCAATTATTTTTACCCCCACCAAGCCAAATAAATAGTAATTTGGGAGCGTTAATTCGGATTATGCATCTTTAAGGGCAGACCGATATATCTTACTGTGGCTAAGATATAACTCAGATCATTATGATGTTGCCCTTCCATGAACTTTCTGTATTTATTCTGAATCAAGTTTTCAAGAATGCATTGGCACAGGATTTTCGCAAAACAACAATCCTTGAAATAGTTCTCTTCAATATGAATTTTTTATTTTATTTTTTCTTACATACTGTAACAATTTTATCTTTTTATATAATGTTTTCTTCTATTCTTTATCAATTTTTCCTTTTTCCAATTTTCTTTTACATTTTTGATCATTTAATATCATCATTTTTTCTTACATTTTTTTAACAATTATAATATGATTTTTATTTTTTATTTTTTCTTACATTCTTTAACAATTTTATCATTTTATATCATAACTAGCTGGGTACCCTGACGGGGTAGAGTCGTTGTGTTGTTTTTTTTTACACCAACACCCCGAAAATGGTGGAAATCGGCCCAGCGGATACCGAGATACAGGTTCAAGGTCATTTGAAAGGTCAAGGTTACGCCGCTACCCGTTGAAAATGTTTGGATACCCGAACCATCCCTACCTACGAAATTTCATCCCGATCGTCCCATCGGATCCTGAGATAGAGAGTCACTCGAAGGTCAAGGTCACGCCGCACGGGCATCCGGATGTGACGAAATTGCTCAGCGCCTCATACTACCCGTTTCCACCAAATTCGGTGGAAATCTGCTCAGCGGATCCCGAGATATCAGTTCAAGGTCACTCGAGGGTCAAGGTCACGCCGCACGGACAGACGGACATCCTGGGGTCAACCTACACCAACACCCCAAAAATGGGGGAAATCGGCCCAGCGGATCCCGAGATACGGGTTCAATGTTATTTGAAAGGTCAAGGTCACACCGCACGGGTATCCGGGCGCGACGAAATGGCCCGGTGCCTCACACTGCCCCACGTTCCAAATTCGGTCCAAATCGGCCCAGCAGGAGCCGAGATACGGGTTGAAGGTCACCGGTTTGAAGATCAAGGTCACGCCGCACGAACAAACGGATGGGCCTATGTTGGTCCTCGGTTTCGTCGAAATCGGTCCAGCCGTTTTAGAGTCCATCGCGGCCACACACACAGACACACACAGACACATTTTCCTCAAATATATATTAGAATATAAAACTTGTTAGGCCAGTGCATTCTCTTATATATGCGAGGCGACCTATGGTCGACTCGCATATATAAGAGAATGCATTGGGACAGGGTTTTTCGCAAAAACAAGTAATAATTGTATCAGTTTCGAAGTTCAAGAAAACAGCCAACATGAGTTTATATGTCACATCTTAATAACATATCCAAGAACTGGATCATGATTTGTTACTAACTTTATAACATTAAAAAAACACTTCGGCCGAAAATCCGTCTTTTATAATACTCGAAATACTTCAAACACTCATGAAAGCACAAATATTGTCCTATACTTTCTAGGAAGTCACCATTAGACCAATTTTATATTCACCTAAAACAACACTTGTTTTTGGTTCCAGTTCCAGTTCCAGTTTTAGACTTCATTTTAAAATTATTTTAGTACGGATTCAGCTGAAGACTAATTGCATTAGTTTTTAGGAATTTAATTTTTGTTGAACAATTTTCAAGAAGTTTTCCCAGCAACTAAACAGGTACTGTGAATGGTTTTAATTTCATTAGAATCAATTTCGTTTTTTAACCCTTCCATTACTGAAGCTTCCTAAAAATTTAGCCTCGCATATATAAGAAAATATATTGACCTAATAATATTTACCTTGACCTTGTAAGCTAGTGTATTCTCTTATATATGAGAGGCTCCCATGGGAGTCTCTATGTGAGACTCACATATATAAGAGAATGCACTGGCACATGATCTTTAATGCTACACCAGCGCAGCTCCCGTAATGAAAGGGTTAATAAGTTATGACTTTCGTCTTTGGAATTATCTGCCACTGGCATCCTACAATATCTGTTCTGAAAAGATGATGATGTTTATTCCGAATGCAACTATACTCAGGGTTCGCGCTGCCACTTGCCAAATTTGCCGCCAATGTCAAAAATAATTCACATTTGGCAAAACATTTTTTCATTTGCAAAAATTTTGGCAGTCACTTTTGACTCAAGTTTAATAATATTTGTCAACCAATACCACTCATTTCAGGAAACTCTTTCATTAATGGTATTATTGGTGGTGATCTATAAGGTTATGAAAAGTTAACACCTGTATCAAGATGCAGTTAATCTGATATCATTAGTAAGGGGTGGAGTGTATGTCTGGTGGTGGTGTTTACATAGCTAATCCTCTTTGTTTCGATGTGCCTTTCTGATGAAGAAACCCTTATGCAATTTCAATGTTATGCAATATGTTTTATTGTTCTCTGATAAACTCAAATATAGAGGCGAGAATTATTAATATTGAACTGCTTTCATATCGATATCATAGATCGCTCAAGCAGCGATTGTCGAAATAATCAAAATAAAAGACAGAATGTTGTAGAAACTGATAGCATTTGGCAACTTCTAACAGCATTTGGCAAAAATTATTTTCATTTGGCAAAATATTTGGTAAAAGTAAATTTCAGTACCGCGCGAACCCTGACTGCAGCAAGATCAAGGTGGTGCCACATTAATCCTTTCAGTGCCAAGTCCGAATTTTGTATCAAACCATATTTCCTTGATCATTTTTCAAATTTATTGATTATAATAATGTGATACAAGGAAATATGGGTTGATACAAAAATCGGACTTGGCACTGAAAGGGTTAACGAAAACGACTCTCTTTAAATAACGCTTGGTTAGTTCTTCGGATATGACGTATTCTTGTCGTATAGTCGCACCGTCCAGTTTTCCGCACGAGCACATTGAGTTGATTTATTTATAGTACCGAATCTGTTCAGCATTATGTAGCGATTTAGCAGCCATTTACGTATCATGTCGGTGGATCATACGATTTCGCAAACATTAAGATGCATCGTGGTACATCAGCCCCGAGGTCATGCATGGAATATCATGCAATTTATATTTGCAAACTCAACACAACCTCGGTATTCACATACACTCTGTGCCTTTGACGGAAAGTATATAATTCTCAGTTAGAGGGGTTTAGTTAAATTGAGAGGAAAGCATCGTTATTTCGGCAAGTCATAGAAAAGAGTGGATTTATTGACGTGAGTTCCGATGATGAATGTGATGAAATCGTTAGTCGCTCATCAATGACGTCATCCACTAGCTCAATCAAAAGGAAGCACACGAACTCCATGAAGCATGTTGGTCTCTGGCGAAGTAGCACTGTTGGTGGATGCCATTCGCATATAAAGAAACATGTACCTGAGTTAGAATCCGTAGATGTAACAGGTGAAAGTACATCTTCAACGGAGATGTCAGAGAAACAAATATCCGATTGGATTCACCAAAAATCTGCTCGGCGGAAACCTGGACAACATGGTGTCAAGATGGCGGCGCCATTTTCTGGATTTCAACCTGACGATGTCGATCAAAGTGGGAAGAACAAACATGTACATGAGTTCGAACCCGTAGCCGTAATAGATGAAAGTACACGCTCAACGGAGATGTCAGAGAAACGACTATCCGATTGCATGCACCTAAATTCTGCACTGGAGAAGTCTGGGGAACACGATGCCAAGATGACGGCGCCAATTTTTGGATTTCAACCTGACGATGTCGATCACAATTTGAAGAACAAAAATGTACACGAGTTCGAGCCCGTAGATGTAACAGATGAAAATACACGTTCAACGGGGATGTCAGAGAAACGACTATCCGATTGCATGCACCTAAAATCTGCACTGCGGAAGCCTGGGGAACATGATGTCAAGATGGCGGCGCCATTTTTTGGATTTCAAACTGACGATGTCGATCACAATGGGGAGAAACATGCACATTTCTCATCACCAGAAAGGGTCACATTGGACAAGGAATATTTGCTATCAAAGAAAACAAGTTCAGTTGGGAAGCGTCAGAAATGCACCAATGCACGCGATGGTCGACGGAAAGCGTCTATACGTTACGCCAGGAGGGCTTCCGCTATGTTCAGCAAGGAAATTTTCGAAGGAATTAGTCGAATTGTTGACATTTTGCCGACTTTGTCTTACTATCAGAGTAGTACGAGTATATGGAATGTATATGAAAAACGTTATAAAAAGTCGAGAGAGGATAACGATGATGTAAGTATGCACTGTCTTACAGACTATTCGTGTTCTCGAAGGCCCCTGGGGATAAATACCAGATATATACCAATATATACTATAACAGTGACAAGGTTAACAAGTCCGATTTTGGGAAAAACACACCATCTATCATATTCCTCATAGATTCTCAAAATCTTTCTTCTCAGTCACAATATATTTCATGATGTAAGTAGTGATTATAAACGGATACCAATTCAATTATTACGATCACAATGGCCGAACTTGAGAATTCCCCGTACGATATGTCGACATCGTTTAAATAGACTTCGCCAAGTTATATATCAAACGAAAGAAAATGTTATGCCCTATAACACACACTATGGAATATTTTGGCTTGTCACTGCTATAGTATATATTGGTATATCTGCTCCCCCCAGTGGCATGTGTGTCTTACCGACTATCCGTTTTCTCAAAAGTGATATCTCAATATCACAACCCGGCAATTCCGATGAGAATTGCAAATCTGTTCACGCATATGGAGCGATAATAATCACATAATTCAATTTCGGTTCAACATCAGTATTCAAGTTCATTGTGCTGTTCGAAGATCATTAGATGCCCTATTTATCACACACCCGAGCATGTTACACATCCTTAGTTCGAGCCTATATGATATGTGGAAATTTTCGACAATTTGCTCTTGGGCGGTCTTGGATTCTCCACGGAGACGCATTACTCAAATACGTTGCTAAAGGTGAGGTTGTTCAGGAATTTATCAAAATGATATCAAAGTTATTGCAAAACAACGATAAGAAAATATCAGGATAATACCAATTGTAATACGACCCTGCCTAACTATGCTTAAAAGCCATGTCCTGATTGGCCAGTGGCCCGAGTTACCATGGCTATCTCGTTCCAGTTTTGTGGTACAATTCTACTTTTTCCAATTGTACCACGAAAAAAATCGGTTTATTCAGATCTCCGCACGCGACTTTTCCCGTCTTTTCTAACTCCGCACAAACGGGGCATCAACGGAGTACACCCGCACCCGTAACCCTTTTGAATTTTGCTACATCTTGACAATCTTGCGAATTTTCTAGCGATTTGTCGCTTGAAAGCAGTTTGGTTGCCAATGAATATGGTCCAGATGATGTTATGGTATATTGATATATGTTACGCCCAAAGAAGTTACTTAATAAGTATATTAA
The DNA here is from genome assembly GCA_032622095.1 of Siphonodentalium dalli. NCBI lineage: Eukaryota > Metazoa > Mollusca > Scaphopoda > Gadilida > Siphonodentaliidae > Siphonodentalium > Siphonodentalium dalli. The sequence continues at coordinate 70,472,216 of CP136063.1, forward strand.
ATGACAAAATAAATCGGTAATTGTATTCGTCGATTCGAATCTCGATCATATTCGATATTTCGGAATCAAGTTGGAACGGAAAGCGTTTGTTCACCAGAAGGGAAATAAGATTAGTTTAGTAAACTAGATCATTTAGATCGCTTTGTGTAAGGAAAATGGTCTATAGTCGATGATCATATTCATGTTGTCCCAACAACGTTCAACACAGAAATGACCGCAATCGTGTTTCCTGTACAATTTAAATGAAAGGCACGGGCGCCGCTGAAAACACATCACAACGATTATTTACGCAAACAAATTACCAGAGTACTCCGTGCAAAGAAATCGAGTACGCCCAATAAGAATTACACCACGAAATGTTTTCTCACCTGAGACCGAAAAAGCGCAGTATTTCGTTGACTATTCAGTCGAATTATGACCAGAAACTTTCAGTCGTATTACAATAGGTCATATCATGTATTCCCATGGAGACACGACCGTCGTTTTGTGGTACAATTCTAGATATTATGAATTGTACCACAAAAATGTGGTACAATCAGTGCAACTTGGATGCTGTCAACGCCTCAAACTTTCAGAAGTAAAACCACACGGGCATTGGTTAATGTCATGCTATATACTGAAGAAAGAGACATACATTGTATAATGACTACCTACTGTACTATATTGAATTTTATTTAAGATAGAACAAAAATAAGTCTGAAACTGATTTTGTTTTGCAAAAAGGCAAAGAAAAGGGGTCGCACTTCAATAGTGACGTCATGCATGTTTGACGTCACAGTTCTAAGAGAAGAACTGTTTGGTGGAAAATCATACCACGCAGAGCTAGAAACTGGGCTATTATATATGCCATCAACGTCGTTTTTCGGTTGATCTATGAGCCTATAGATCGATCAGTAGACGAATAACATACTGTATAATTCCTACTGATCGATCTATAGGCTCATAGATCAACCGAAAAACGACGTTGATGGCTTATAATTACAACGATAACACTTTATTTTCAACTATCTACTATTAATCCATCTCAGAAAATTAATTGCCAAAACAGGATTTTCCGTTGGACGATCTCCGAATTTGGTTGATGGGCCGAAAATAAATTGGCCGAAATTGTCAACGAGCAACTTCACCAAGCAAACTTTCAGAAAATAAATATTTACACCTCAACTTCAATTTTCAGCAATGATCTATCCATGATAACAAACATTACTTGTTTGACTACGATTTACGTTTACAATAACTCAATAACAACCCAAAAAATTATCAAAAAATCAACACACACAGAGTCGAATCCGAAGCGATTGGATAGCGATCTCCGGTAAATTATTAACACTAGCCCCGAGCCCGATGACGATGTAATTTGTAAACAAATACCCTGATAACGTCTAATGTTCTCGTGACAAATGCCATGTCATTACCATTGTTATGAAGCAGATAAATGTTAATAGGGTTGTAAACGGGTAACACATTTTATTTATTTCCAATAAAATTATCTATGTTCATCAGCCTGTTGATCACTCTGATTCATGATAATTTGTGTTCACAGTAACTATACACGTTGTCATGGACGCTGTTTCGAAAATTGGACAAATGAAAAACGCGGCACAAACTTTTAGTGTTCAGTTGAGCGTTACAAAAACATGAATATGGCTGAAATGAACAGACATAAGTATAGTATAGTGTCCGTAAGAAGCCGAAACATGCAATATAGACATCAACTACTTTTTCAAATGTTTCTAGCATTGAATTTTCGAGTTGTTTTTTCACTGAAATTCTAATGGAATTCTCGTTCCGCGCTTTCACGTCATCCGGGGACGTCGTGTGGGGCGACGGTTATAGACTCGCCAATTTTTCTTAAAGTGTCACTACGCGATGTGACTCGTCTACTGCAACGTCTATGCACTGATAGATCAGGTCACGCGCTAGCCTCTCGATCAATCAAATGCTCGCATTTCGACGAAAACAATTGTAGTTGTAATTATATAGCAGGTTGAACGTATGTCACTATAATTTCGATCAAAACATAAAGTCGAATTACAAAAGAAATAAATACACTGCGCATCGGCGTGTATAGTAGAATTTGACCACATAAACTGATTGTAGGACTCCGCTTCGCGTCGTCCCACAATCAGTTTCTTTCTATTTTATATGGTTATAAAATATGACCACAGAATTTGACCACAGAAACTGATTGTAGGACTCCGCTTCGCGTCGTCCCACAATCAGTTTCTTTGTGGTCAAATACTACTCTACACACCGAAGCGCAGTGTATTTATTTCTTAATTGTGTTTCGGATATGTAATAAATATAAAGCCGCATTCGGGTTGGTTTTTGTTAGTGATTACCGCACATCGAGCAGATTGTTGACGGATAACCCTTTAGCCTCCGGCGCTCAGGATATCAGTTCGCAATCCGACATCTGGTCTCATGCGATAACCACTAACCGAAACGATGCGGCTCTATACCATATCGAACGACACATAAGGACATACATGCAATTGAAGAAAAGGCTATTATCTTAATTTATCACATAATTAACCCACAAAACCAGCTTCATAATTATTGGTAAGACACACGTGTAATATTAGCCAGTGCGATGACGTCACGCTATTATTTAAATGACTTGCGATTGCTGAAGTTTATTATTGTTGTTTTCGATGAATACTTCGCGTTGCTTCGCGTTTATTTGATCATGTGATAAAAGGTATCTCAAACTCGTTCTATATTATACGTAATTTATCAACCTCGTCCACTAAATTCTATTTGAGCTTCGGTAAACCTCGGCTCAAATCGAATTTAGTGAACTCGGTTGATAAATTCCATATAAAATAGAAACTCATGTGAGATCCTCTATGCACATGTAGTTAACCCTTTACCCAACATAAAGGCCCTGTGCCAATGCATTCTCTTATATATGCGAGTCGACCATAGGTCGCCTCGCATATATAAGAGAATGCATTGGCTTAACACATTAAAAATTATAAAATTGTTAAAGAATGTAAGAAAAAATGGTAAAAATTGTTAAAAAAAAGATTTTTTTTAGGCCAATGCATTCTCTTATATATGCGAGGCGACCTATGGTCGACTCGCATATATAAGAGAATGCATTGGCACAGGGCATAACTGTAACTATCACAATGTGGTCAATGAGCCGGTTCCAATGATATCCATATTTGTATGGTTCTATTGAGACAGACCGAAGATATTTTAGGCTGTTGAAGCTTTATTTGGCCGGTTTTGGCCGGTTTGTTGGGTAAATGGTTAAAGCCACATGGCGATTTTCACTACAAAATATACCTAATAATATTCGCTTTTGAATTTGTCCCGGTATCGAAATAGGTCGATAAATACTTGAACTACCTTTCTGCGGACATTATATAGGTCGATATAAGGATTAACTGTCATGTGGACTGTTTTTATGGAGATGTAACGGTGAGGTAAGTGGACATAACTTCGGGTTTTACATACAAGTTATGTCCACTTACCTCACCGTTACATCTCCATAAAAATAGTCCACATGACAGTTAATCATTATATTTATATACATTTAGCGAGAAAGCCACTTTTGTAAATATATTTAAATCGAAAAGTGTATCGTGACAAGATCAGCCCAAAATACCCAATAGCACCCTTGACAAAAGTTAATAGGAACAATTTCTCTTCATATTGAAACCCGATGATGTATTAAGTCAATCCTGCGCGAGTCCAAATGCGCCCAAAACATTACGCGTTCGTCTTTCCAAACCTAATGACGTATCGATGGTGTTATTAGCTTGGTGTTATGAGGCGTTGCGCATTCACCGAGAAATAACTGCAACTAGCCACGTGGGCGCCGACCAATCAGAATGCTGGATTTAGTGATGACAACACTTAGTATGTAAATATAAATACTTGAACTACATTTCTGCGGACATTATATATCACAGAAAGACGCATTGAAGTCAAACAAATACAACTTTGAACACATTGTTTGGGTCCCAAACAAACGAACACCAGTCATGTGTCAGGCATGGAACAGAAAAGAGCGTTCCGTGTTAGTCTATTCTTGATATGGTAGCAATGAAGAGCGTTTGTTTCTCTTCTGTGCTAAACAATTACAGCAGCTGGGAGATGGATGTGACCATGGCAAGTCTTTTTTTTCAGAGCACATGAAACCTATGTATCGGTATTTCATGCATTTGTCAACATACCTCATTGCAAATTACCTAGACAAAATTTGGATGCTCGAATGAGCCATGGCGATGTCCGATTAATGTCTATAGATGTGGTGAAAAAGTGTGGTGATAAGAAAACATATTCTTAACATCCAGATATGGTGCATGTAAGATAAGACTATTCCCTCTATTTCACAACTGTTCTACAGTACAATAACACCCAGAAGTGGCATGCATATTAAATGAGTTGTATTTGAGAATATTAATCCATTTGAAACTGGCATAATTTGAGCATAATTCGCATTTTTCCCCTCAGTTTTTCATTTGTTTTAAACACTACGTACTACCACAGTGCTAATTTATTTCTGGGCTGCACCGTAAATTGTGCTAACTTTTAACACAGGGGTAACTTCGAGTCGGGGTCGTTTTTTTTTCAAATAAAGTTTCATTATCTTCCCGTAAATGAGAAATCCTGAAAATAATCAGCATGTCCATTTGTTATACATTTTCCCCTTATTCTACATTAAAATGTTTTATTTCTCATATATTAATTTCTCTTTATTCTTTATGGCCAAGATATTTTTTTATGCAGGAATAATTGTTTTTTGATAATTTAAAAAAATGATATCCTGGAAACTATTACATTGTAATGTGAGAAGTAGGTTACTAATGGCTTCTTTCACTCACTCACTCACCATTCACGCAATGACCTTAAGAATATCTCCCTGTCGCTAAATGCCGTTTTTATCTCAACATGACATGGTCAAGTTTGAACTATTGACATGAATAATTTATTGACGTCCGTCAACAATTTACTTTGTCACACCCCACAGGCCACATCCCTCATCAAATCGTCACCAAACTTCATATGGTCTTCGGGATGACCTCTTCCCCCCCCCCCATGTAAAATATGGCCACCAGCTGCCATCTTGGATTACAAATTTGAATGCATCGGCACACCCTGCAACTCGCATTTATTGGATAAATGTCTTGAAATTAACAGGCATGTTTAGGATCACCTCTAGATGGGAAAAACATGGCTTTCGGCAGACATCTTGGATTTTTCTCTTTGCATGACTAAACCAGCACACCATACAGACCACATCCCTCATCGGATCATCACCACACTTTATCTGTACCTTGTGGGTGACATCTAGATGGGAGTCATCGATTTTTCCCCAAAAAATTATTGAATATGGCCACTTGGATTTAACTTTTTGCATGACTAAGTCCTTCGACCCAAACTACAGGCCACACCCATCATCCGATCGACACCAAACTTCATACGGATCTTCAGGGTGACCATTCGGGACATGAATAAAATGTTCGTTTACAATATTGCCCCTAGTTTTGTGCTCCACTTCAACCGTTTTAGACAAGCACTTAGTTCTTTGATGCATATATATATACACACACCCGTACTGATGTGGGTAACATATGAGTGTTGAACCTTATTTGACAAGTTTAATTAATGAATGTTTTGTGATTTTCTGAGATTTCTGGTGCTTGAGCTTGAGCTTACACAATTGCCACTTCATCCGGATTGTTATTTAAAATATTTCACACCCTTTGCCTTATCCCGCTAGTTTCACCGTTTGTCATAAAACTGCCCTTGGAAAGCACCTGTGTTGGAGGGGGGGTGTCCAAACTCGCACAGGGAAAAACTTGCGTTCCCGAGGTGATGGGTCCCAAACATTAAAACACCAAACTTTCAACCTTGTATTGGAGTTTGTCCCTGACCTTCGTGTTCGGATTATTTAAACCATTGGTGACACGTCAGAAAGTCAAATATATATAGGCTACCTACGACCTAAAGCGTTGGCTTTAGTCAGTTATCACGATTTCTCATCATATGATTTCGCACTTATCAAGATGCATCGCAGTAAATCAGCCCCAAGGTCATACGAGGCATATCATGCTGTTCATATTTGCAAACTTGAAAACTCATAACTAAAATATTCATTTACTTTGTGCATTTGAACGAAAGTTTACAATTCTCAGTTAGAGGAGTGAGAAGAAAGCATCGTTATTTCGGCAATTCATAGAAAATAGTGGATTTATTGACATGAGTTCCGACGATCTACGTGATGATAGCGTCAGTAGCTCGTTAATGACGTCACCTAATAGCTCGGTCAAAAGGAAAAACAATAACGCTTTGAAGCATGTTGATCTCTGGCGCAATGGTACTGATGGACGCCACTCGCCATTAAAGAGACAGGTACCTGTATTCGAACCCGTAGCCGCAACAGATGAAAGTACACGTTCAACGGAGATGTCAGAGAATCAGCAAACCGATTGCTTGTACCTGAACTCTGCTCGGTGGAAACCGGGGCAACATAATGTCAAGATGGCGGCGCCAATTTTTGGATTGCAAGCTGACGATGACGATCACGGTGGAGAGAAACATACACATTGCTCATCACCAGAAAGCGTCCCATTGGACAAGGAACACTTGCTATTAAAGAAATCAAGTTCAGTTGAGTTTGGTCAGAATTACTTAAATACGGGCGATTGTCGTCCTAACGCGTCTAGACGAAATGCCAGGAGGGCTCCCGCTTTGTTCAGCAAGGAAATATTTGAAGGAATTGGTCGGATAGTGGACGTTCTGCCTACATTGTCTTACTTTCAGAGTAGTGCGAGTATATGGAATATATATGAAAAACCACATAAAAGGTCGAGAGAGGATAATGGTGATGTAAGTATGCACTGTTTTCCCGATTATTCGTTTTAAGAACAGTGATATCTCAATGTCACAAACCGGCCGTTCCGATAAGAAGTACACATTTGTTTTTCTTCTGATTAAATATATTTTTATTACACGTAATACAATATTACAAGAGGGATCGGGGCATAATTTTGACAACTTACACCCACCCCTCTTCCATTAACATTTCAACAAATACAATGTAGCTGAGGAACATAACATATATACAGGTGTGTTTGTGGTTGCGGTCAGTCCTATCCTTTCATCTGAGATTGTCAACGTTTGTAACGCACGGGAGGATCGGCAATATTTTCTGCAGAGGGCGCCTTATTAAATCGTTTCGTTGATGAAATTTATGAATGTACAAACTGGAAAAGAATTACATTGCGTCGATTCGATTCTGATGATATCCATGTGAGTAAGGAGGAAATGTTAGATATTGTAAATTGGTGGGTTGCAATCTTGTCGAAAAGTTTGTTCACGCATATGGAGATAATAGTAACATAATTTAATTTCGGTTCAACACCAATATTATTACACATCCGTTGTTGTATATATATATATATAGTTCGAGCCTATATGATATGTGGTTATTTTCGACATTTTGCCAAAGGGCGGCCCTGGATTCTCCACAGAGACGCATAGCGTAATTGTGACCCGCCATATCAAATCCAGTGCCAAATCCAGTGCCAATGCATTCTCTTATATATGCGAGTCGACCATAGGTCGCCTCGCATATATAAGAGAATGCATTGGCTTAACAATTTTTTATCATGTTTTTTAAATAAATGTTTCTTACAATTTTTAGGACATAAAATAAAAAAACATCCATTACCCTGCAGGGAGCCCCACACATATATAGAAGCACATAGAAGAGTGTCGTCTGCTCATGTTTGTCTGCGGCTCTGTATGGGTGAAATTATAAAATTGTTAAAGAATACAAGAACAAATTATTAAAATTGTAAAAAATTGTTAGGCCAATACATTCTCTTATACATGCGAGGCGACCTATGGTCGACTCGCATATATAAGAGAATGCATTGGCACAGGGTAAAAAAAATCCCGACTTCCGACTGGATTTGATATGGCGGGTCACAATTACGTTGCTAAAGGCGACGTAACGATAATTTCAGGAATTTGTGTCAATATAACAAAGTCATTCTTAAACAACGAATGTCGATCGGGAAAAACTCAGAATAATATCAAATGTGTTTTGAATATCTAATAATTATAGAGCCGCATTCGTGTTGGTTTTTTGTTAGTGATTACCGCACCTCGAGCAGATTGTTGACTGATAACCCTTTAACCTCCGGCTCTCAGGATATTCTCCAGCCATCCGCTCTCATGCGATAATCGCTAACCGAAAGCAACACATTGCGGCTCTATATACAGTACCAGTCAGAAGAAGTGTCACATTGAGGCGCGCATTTATTTCGATATTGAGCGCGCTTCTAAAAAGTCACGATTATAGCGCAATACCAAAAATCTGTCGCGCTTATTATTGCGATATAGAGCGTTAAATATTTCGATATTAAGCCTGCAAAATGTCATACAGACCCGATAGTGTTATATTAGATCAGTACTGTGCCTATAGGGTATATATAGTATACATATAGCATTTACAACTATAACTATATATATATACAAATCTAAAACATTGTCTCTATATTTATTCAATGAACAATATAGACGAAGCACTAATTTGCTTTAAGTGTCACAATGTTGAGCGCAAGATGTCGCAATTTTAAGCGCGAAATATTGCGATATTAAGCGCAAAATATTGCAATAATATCGCAAGCGGTGCGCTATTAAGCGTTTCCACTTACAATATTGTTGCGATATTGGGTTCGAAAATAGCGCGCTTAATATACCACTTCTGCATGTATCAAACGACACACAAGGACATACATAAGGAATAACTGTCATGTGGACTGTTTTTATGGAGATGTAACCGTGAGGTAAGTGGTCATAACTTTTGTAAAACCCGAAGGGTTTTATATACGAGTTATGGCCACTTACCCCACGGTTATATCTCCATAAAAACAATCAACATGACAGTTAATCCTTATATTTATATACATTTAGCGAAAAAGCCACGTTTGTAAATGTATTTAAATCGAAAAGTGTATCGTGACAAAACCAGCCCAAAATATCCCATAGCACCCTTGGCAAAAGTTAACAGGAACAATTTCTTTATATTGAAACCTGATGATTTAATTTAAGTCAATCCTGCGCGAGTCCAAATGCGCCCAAAACATTACGCGTTTTTCTTTCCGGTATCGATGACGTTAGGTGTAATTATGGGGTTGCATTTATGAGCTGCTGCGCGTTCACCGATAAATATCTGCAACAAGTCACGTGGGCGCCGACTAATCGGAATGCTGGATTTAGTGATAATCACACTTAGTATGTAAATATATGCAATTGAAGACAACTCTATTATCTTAATGTATATGTACATGTAGTTAAGGTATGTTAATGTGGTGAAAAATTAGGTGACAAGAAAACAAATTCTCAAAAGCCAGATATGGTACATATAAGATACGGTTGTATTGCCTAAATGTCACTTGCACGACTGTTCTAAAGCACACAAATCATCAGAAGTGGAAGCATGCATATTAAATGATTTGTATTGGAGAAATATTATTCCATTTGAAACTGGTATAATTTGAGCACATGGTTTGCTACGAAATGTAAAGTTTATAGCTTTTTGAGAAATACGCTGAAATTTATTGGTGATTTTTCAGTTTTTCATTTGTTCTAAACAATGACTATCATATTACTAATTTCTGGACTCTATGTGCTATTGTTTTGCTTATCTAATCCATCTATAAGTAAGTTCACTAACTCGCGGTGAATCCGCCATTTGGTCTCCGGAGGTCAAAGTTAAGAAGTAGCATCTATTTTTAGCATATGGCTCCAGTCTGGGAATTCCCTAAATAAGATAGCAACAGTTCGTTACCAACTCGCAGGTGCGACAACTTCATTAAACTAATTAAACAATCACCCTGAATACATACAATACGTAGATTTCGCGCGGTAGATGGATTGAGTGTATCACATATATGTTTTTGCGTTATATTTTTTATCGCAATTACTCGCTATTTATAATTTATCAGTAAATTATGAGAAGTTCGTTGACTAAACATAGCTTAAACGTCTGAATGTCCGCATCGTCACCATATCCTAACTCTGTAGATGACATGGCCACAAAACAATTATTAAACCCGTAGTTGCACTCAGAATAACTTAAATTGTGCCATCAAAATGCTAATAAAACAATGCTCGCACTGTTGAATGTTTACAAATTGATGCAAGCTACTTCTTAACTTTGACCTTTTACCGGTGGGTTGGGTAAAATTCTAGGAATCGGACCATATATAACCATCGGCCATCTTGAAAATCGCGAAACAGTGAATAGGCTTATTGCTAACACAGCCAATATACCCGAAGTCCATATATATATATGACAATCTTACAATGACTGCGTTTAACGCAAACCTACCGCAACTGAGTTTCATCTTCTGGTTACTTTTCAACAAACAAACGTAGCAGTTTAGTATAATAATTGTCCGCGATAATGCATGGTTTTTCGTCGAATTGTTGGGAGTTGTCAAAGCCACAAGAAAACAATTTGAGAAAAATATCTGTACTTATTCTTAAGCTACATGTATAGCATCACTTTGTCCAATAAAACTCATACACGTATGTAGCTCAACATGACTTACAAATAGCAACGTGACAACAAAGCAGGGTTGATCAGTACAACTATGTGCAGAATGTAACATGCCTATGCACCTGTACAAATTAACAATCGAGATGATTACGAGCACATTCATATGCTAAAAAGTGACAAGCGGGGGAGAAAAGATGTCTTTGTCTTCACATGTAATTGCTATTAGCGTTCGGATAATATATAATTCAGTCTTGATTTTACAATTGTAATTACGTTCCACGTTGTCACAAAGTTTCTGACGTAAACCAAGTGACCAGGTGCAAAGTTATCAAACGGCAAGGTTCACTCTTTTTTCTTGAAAATCTTTGTACAAGGAACCTCGATAGAATACAAATTATGCTCGTAACTCATTGCCGATACCACTTGCATGCATAAACACCTATCAACACCAGCAACGAGGACATATCATATTGCGTGACTGTGATGAAACTACCGTCACGACGGTCTAGGTTACATAATCATAGCAACTGCATGATGCTATAGCCACAGCTGTGTGTGTTTGATTTTGTGGATTATTTCATTGATCATTTAAATCAAAACCTGTTACAATGACATCACTGATGACGTTAGTGAACTTTTAACGTACATGTGGCATATACCGACTATATTGTTGCAATCTTCGATATGAATTTATAAGGGAAAAGGGACGTATTCTTGAGTAATGCCAGCCGAGGTGCGCTCTGGTTCTGCAGATAAGGATGTCAGCCCGCGGAAAACATCGGGTCATGGCCCTGTCACATCAATTTCGTATAATCCGATCAATCACAAGAATGATTTCCAATCTGTGGGATTATCCGAAAAGAATGTTGTAGGGAAAACTTATATCGGGCTTCAAGGAGTAAGTCGAGTCGACGCTAACGTTGTCAATGAGAATGCCTGTAAAACAGGCAACTTGAGCACGAGTCCGAGTCGGGAGGAGGAGCTACATGGAAGTCATTCTAAAATAGCAGATGATCACGGTCATGGAGCAGAAAAAGTGCGAAGAAATTCTTCCGATTCCCAAGAGTCCCTTTCAAGACGAACTAAATTCACTTTATATCCACCAGTACCAGAATGGTCGGTTACTATAAACGAACCGGAAGGAGAATGCTACGTTCCGGACTATATCCCTCTAAAATCGGCATTTCGCCGGATCTCTCCCGAAAAACTACAGGAACTCATTCCTGAGGGGAGGAAAACGTCATTCGTTCGATTCGAGCCCAAGTTGGATGGTGCGCCAAACGAAAGGCGTTGTAACCATGACTACACCGAGCGCCGCAATAGGAAAGCTTCTGCAATGTCTATCGGCGACGTTAACGTCGATTATGGTAACTTCGTGGATGTGCTGCCGTCTATTGATTACTACAGGCGTAAATCGACTCTATGGGAACTGTACCAGACTGATGGCGTTCAACGGCCAACGATGGATCAACTCCGAGATTCCAGCTTGACTGTAAGCCGTCTTATACAAGTATAGGCATATATGATGGCGTCATCCCCTACATGTATATCACCAGGAGATGGAATACCACTTCTTAAAGGGTTGAATATGGGATAATGGGTAGCAAAATCCGATTTCCAGCAATTTTGACCAACCTGGGAAGGGGTATCTTTGGCATAGGTCCCTTCAATCAATCATGTTTTAATTTCCACAGAAATTGTAGGTGTAATCACATGTCTGCACCTTAGCTTCGTTGTAAAACTTGTCATTGAGTTATGCCCCTTGGTTTGCACACACAAAACGCTCAATTTTACACATTGTTTTACTCAAATTGACCATCTTCAACGGTCAACCCACAAACAGACCATGGCAGAGCGAATGTCAGTAAATAAGCTTCTTCCACCTGATAGAGTTATGTTAGAGCTGAGAAATATTTGAAACAGAAAAAAGTGATCGGATCAATTTGAAGAAAACAAAATGTCTTGCAAGCGCAGATGACAGAACTCAGCGGAGAGAAATCGGGCTATTTTCCTGTAACCAATAACACCGAGTTGACCTTCACTGAATACGAAAATCCTGTTGCGTATCCAAATTTTCACTTTTGTGTGAACTTTCCCAGTTTTGTAAAATAATTAAACCTTCAAACCAGTAATGGCACATTTAACACAGGCTTCACTGTCTGTTATGGCCCCATATACTTATTTTTCTATTTTTCAGACCCCCTACAACCAGATAAATCGTGTACTGCTACCAATGTTATGTGCGATCTAGTTAGCATTGATATGAGTAATTGTTGGATAATATCAATCATCACATTCATGTCTATTTGTATGTATAACTGCATATACCAAACATAAGGGTAACATTTGAAACTAGCCCAAATGGAGTCAATGTAGGAAAGTATTGGGGTGGGGTAAGTTATAGTGCATCGCTAACAAAATCTAATCTATATTGCTTGAGAACCGGTCTCCATCTGTTAAAGGTACTCAATCCGATAAAACTCCTCTCTCAATTACTATTTCAATGGCTTCGGGGGTCAAAAATATTTGATTCGAGTCGAGGAAGTCACCCATCAAAGCTCAGATTTGTTAGATATCAATTTTAGAAATCTATTATTTTTCATTATCGGGAATACTTTCTGGCCCAGATCTCAGTCAAAATTGCGCTATTATTACCACTTGATTTTAGAGTTATCCATCCTTGTCTGTTTGAATAGAGTCTTGGTGTACAAATCTCGAGCAGGATACGAAATTGACGGCAATTATTAGTACTCATCTCGAGAACATAACAAATTTAAAAAATCAATATCTAATAACTCTGAGCTTTGTTTGATGGGTTCCTCGACTCGAATCAAATATGTTTTACCCCCAAAGCCAAAGAAATAGTAATATAGGACCCTCTGATCGGATTGTTGTTGTTGGAATTTGTTGAGATGGGGACCCTCTTTACGGATTGAGTACCTTTAACATCGTTAACATTTTACAGAGCGTTCTTACCCAAAGAAGTTATTTTCGACCGCAAAACACCAACAAGTCAAACCAACCAATATGTGAATTTGACTTATGTCAGACCGAAGTTGCTCACTTGTAGTGTTGTAAAATATATCGGACCAATCCGTTATTTAGTAGAAAGTACGTTATATATAGAGTTGTAGTTCTTGTTATAACAATGTTACGGAGGGGGGTTTACATCGTAAGGACCGGGTGATAAAGGAGTGTCCAATCTGAAGCGATTTATAGTTCTGACGAGGAATTGTTTCGTCTATACGTTACCACTACAAAGTGTTTGGCATGACATTTCTCTTCACAGGAACTGTCGTCTTTAGAAGAAGAGCTGGGTAAAGAAACCACCAATACCGAAACTGGAGCAGTGAGATTGTCCACAAAATTCGGATGGATTCAAGGTGTCTTCGTAAGTTATATAATTGCATTTATGCCCTGTCATGGTGGTTAACCACGTGGTTTCGAGTTGATGAGTAACACGCATTCAAAATGGCCGAGACGATCGAAAACGCGACCAGAAACCAGGAAAAGGGTAATAAACTAGGATAATGATATAATAAATAGTATTTTGCAAGCTGCGAGCATGTGCTATACTATTTTTCAAACAAGCTGATACCTCATTTGCGTCCAAGTTCGCAGTTGTTTGCTATAGCATTCAGACCAAAGTTGTCAGTCGAAGGATTCCCCTATATAGATGTATGGACTGCATGGTGTATTCACGAACCTTCGGCTGGCAATTTCGGTCAGAATGTTATAGAAAACTATCGCGTATTTAGGAACAAATATGGTATGAACTTGTTTTTAAAATAAATTAGCATATCCTCCGTAACAATCAAAGAGCTATGTGTTGTGTCAGTTCCTCATACAGTTTGTTTTCGTGCGTTTGCATATTTTAAACCATGTCCGTTTAACTGTTCTCACTCACCTACATCGAAACCACGTGATTCCCCACCGTGCCTGTGATTCCCAAGTAACTAAAATATGGACCCAAGCCTAAAAGGGAGGTTTGCTAGATCAGAGGCAAACACATTGTCCGATTCAATGGGCTGTTTATTATGATATAGCCATAAATGTATATCATAGAAACACATGCATATATACAAGCGAACATGTTAGCCTCGAATGTGGGGGCCATAAGCGCCCCCATAAACATCACATAACACTAATACGGAAATGAGTATATTACTTATTAGATATAATTGTGATATACAATTGTACAATGACATCTTTACGAGAAAGGGTTTATTGAAATCTTGTATTATAGTGTTAAGTTATAACGTGTGATTACACTGCATGGTTTTTATTCTTACATACATGCAGGTACGATGTATGCTGAACATTTTCGGTGTGATGCTGTTCCTGCGACTGACGTGGATTACCGGGCAGGCTGGGATAGGTCTGACGTCAGTCATCATTCTCATGTCTGGTGTCGTCACGACAATCACCACGATATCCATGTCTGCTATATGTACCAACGGCGAGGTCAAGGGAGGTAATGTCCCCTTATCAATTTGCAGGGGTTATCAAACGTGAGGGTGGGATGGGGTGCAATGAACGTGGCCACAGTGTAGTTGTTGCGGTGTCCATCATACTATACACTAGTTTCAAAAACGAATAATGTGTACATGTCCTCTCACATACATACGAACAGCTACTCTTCTCCACTTCCAAAGTATGTGACCTTTCGGGGAAAATACATATATACATGAATGTACAATACCACAACAACTGGAATCACACGTATATGACATATACGTGTATCTGAACATGCGTTCTCAGTTTCATGTGTTCTCTATGAAATTGCGATACCAGCTATGCATGTAGTTTGTGATTATTACTTTCCGTTTCTATCTCAGGCGGTGCTTACTACATGATATCCAGGAGTCTTGGCCCTGAGTTTGGAGGCGCTATCGGAGTAGTATTCTCCCTGGCTAATGCTGTTGCCGCTGCGATGTATGTAGTGGGTTTTGCAGAGACAGTCCGGGATCTGATGTGGGTAAGTTAAACTTGTCTATACTAAACACTCATTGATGAGTAGTTCCCATAGATAATGTTCAGATAACAGATGACTATGAAGGTCGTGTGTTGAACTTATTATCTGAGCATGTCCCACCAATGATTATGAGTCCTTCTGCACTTGTAGTTCTATACTCTTTTCGTCTCTCTGTCGTCTGCTTTTATGACCTGAACATCACTCCAAATGAATAATAGACCGGCCAAATGTGTACGTTTATAACTGAATGGGAGAATCAAGTCAGTACAGAAGGGGTACGATAAGTAGCATGATATTATACACTGTATATGTATTGTACAATTTTGTTACGCTTCATTGATCAAAATAGATTTGAGTTTGAAACTCCCTTTTCTTAATTCTTTCATTTAGCTTAGCAGAATAACAATGTTCCGTTGTGTAAGAAATTATTTGTTCTTAATTCGGATGTATATTAAAAAGATAACCGTCACAACGATATCAAATTTATCGAATATGACCTGTTTTGCAATCATTTGAATAATAGTCCATTTTGCGACTGTGGAGAATTAGAAACTGCTGAGCACTTCTTACTCCACTGTCCAATATTCGAGCGTGAAAGAGTCCGTTATTTAGCCAATCTGAATGTGAACTTGGAAGTCAAAATATTACTGTATGGGTCCGTAGATATATCTAATACCAAAAATGCCGACATATTCATTGCCGTCCAAAAGTTCATCGACGATACCAAACGATTTAACTGACATAATATGGTTATGAACTGTAAAGCGTGAACCAAAAGCCTACATAAAACAAAAATATTGTGCTCTCGTATACTCAAGCATGCCAGAGGTGTGATTCTGTGTGAGGGGTGGACTCGCAGCGATTGGCAACGGGATAGGTTGCGGGTGCTTGTGGAACAGGCAATTCATCATTGAGACCCAATCAAACCATGATGCAATATATATACTAAGGAAATGGCCACCTATAAGCCTTTGGCTTACTGCCAAATCCTTTTCTCTAATGTTAAATTGTTATCGTCCTTATATTATGTATTATATGTGCTATTCTTTAGAATAAAATATTGTTTACACTAAATTTATCGAAGAATTTAGAGGATCTCCAACGAGTTATGTTGGGATACATGATCACACAGGTTTATAACCAGAACGAACATCATCGCAATGATTTAATAATATCTTAATATTTCAATAAAATCCACATACAGATCGGAAATTGTTTCGACTGCAATGTTCCTTCAAATTTCCAGGAATACGGCGCTGAGATCACGGGTAACAAACTGCATGAGGTTCGAATCATAGGAGTCATCATCTCGGTGGTTCTGCTGGCTATAGTACTCATCGGCATGGAGTGGGAGGCAAAGGTGTGTGAATAGCGGCATGTATATTACAATTAAAGAACACATTCTCTATCATTATGTCATAACTTAATAAATACATGCATCATCGCCCCCATGCAATACAAGTTCTGATCCCGTGATTTGACGACTTCGTATTCCGAAATCCAGACTATAAATCTGGTACACACTATCAGAGATCTTGCAGAAACGTAAATAACACCTTGACTACTGCCTTGACGTACTATTTTCTGAGTAGTATTTATAGAAACATCGCATACATATACCGTAATGCCCTAATGAATCGACTCCATAACCACAGCAGAATTATGGGTAACTTTTCAGGATTTAGTCGGAAATATGGCTTGTTGCCATTCATCGGAAAGCTCTCGGCGAGAGCTTTCCGATGAATGGCAACAAGCATATTTCCGACTAAATCCTGAAAAGTTACCCATAATTCTGCTGTGGTCATGGAGTCGATTAATTAGGGAATTACTGTATTTGCTATGATCGAATCATGTGTGAAAATATATCATGCCATGAATCTCTTCTCTGGCTAACACACAAAGAGATCATATTCCACCAGTACAAAACCTTGGAACTTTTTCAAGTTTTGATTTGAGAACCTTATAAAGTCGAAAAATTAACGTGGGGAATATATTTCTTAGTTATTATATGTTCATTACTAATGTACTTCACTGTAGGTGAAGGTCCCAACTCGAAATTGTAGGCTTTTCTTTAAATTTTGCGAGCCGATATCGCAATAAACATCGAATTAATTACACGGGAGAAATTCCATAACTGTAAGCAAAGCAAAATCGCTCACAAAGTCCCTTAAATCGTGAAATTTCGAGTTCGGATCTTCACCTGCAGTGAAGTTCATTATTAAGAAACAGATAATAACTAAGAAATATATTCCCTGTGCTATTTTTTCGACTTTATAAGGTTCTCTGTCAAAACTTCAAAAAGTTCCCAGGTTTTGCACCGGTGGAATATGATCTCTACGGGCGTTAGTCGGAATAGAGATTCATGGCATGATATAGTGTGAAAATAGAATCATTTTATTGTAGATGCGAATTCCTGGCAATGATGGTGTCTATTATCTAACACAAATAACACAGCGTGTGTTATATTGACTACTTATGCACTTTACGGTAACTGTTACTGCGAGTGTTGCTTTTGGAGTTACTCCGCATGGATTGAATCCAATTGGAGTGTTCAAATAGATTCACACGGGTCCACAAGGCATATCGATGGCATATGTGAGCGCACATTGAGAGCGATAGTGGTGGACAAGATGTAATATTTAAGGGGCGAGATTGCATGATTATTGTGGCTTTGATGAGCCGATTTTGCTTTGCGTCGATTAAAATCATGGACTTTCTTCCGCGTAATGAATTTAATATTTATTGCGATACCGACTGTTGTGAAATAGATTATTAAAGGGGTACTGTACACTAAACCCGGCCATTTGTGGGACCATCTCCTTTTATACTCAACAGAATATATGTAACAAATGAATGAATTTGAGCCATAGATTGGGGCAAAATACACTCATGTGTCTATGAATGATGCAAACAACATGGTAATTATACTGAAAAAATCCATTTATGGCCGGAGTCATAAATTCATTTTCGTTATAATTACAATGTTGTTTGTATCGTTCATACGGTAAATGAGTGTATTTTGCACTCATCCATGGCTCAAATTCATTTATTTGTTGCATACATTCTGAGTATACAATGAGTTTGTCCCATAAATGGCCGGATTTAGTGTACAGTGCCCCTTTAAGGAACAAGTATATTAACAATGAAATATAGTGCATGTGTTGTTTGTTCAATGTCATAAAGTTCACCCTCTGTGGACCTTATTCTGCAAATGACAAGAACACTAAACTCAGACTTGCACGCGGGAGTAGACATGATATAGGGCGGGAGTAGACATGATATATAGGGCGGGAGTAGACATGATATATGGCAGGAAGATTCCTGCTTCGTCAGAAATTTGATGGTCGATAATTATTGCATCGCTATTTGTTTCAGGCCCAGATGGTATTGCTTGTTATTCTTATCATAGCGATAATCAACTACTTCATCGGAACATTTATCCCACCGTCCGACGAGAAAATGTGGAAAGGCGTTGTTGGATATAATGGTGAGAAACATGTGCACACAATGTATGAACAACCACGAATTTTACATGTATATAACATGTTCTGTTTTCGAACACAATCAAGCCTTGAAATAGCGTGTCTGTCATTTGCAGAATGAGGTCCCCAGAGTGAGAATTTAGTGATGCTACCCCGCATAGCGGGCTAGCATCACCAAATTCACCATCTGGGAACCTCATTCTGCTGAGGTGTAAGCAGAATGAGGTCCCCAGAGGGTGAATTTGGTGATGCTATCCCGCTATGCGGGGTAGCATCACTACATTCACCCTCTGGGGACCTCATTCTGCAAATGACAGACACACTATTTCAAGGCTTGAACACAATGTTATCGAAACCACTGTTTTCGAATACGTTTTGTATGCTTTATGAACTTGAATAATTTAGAAATGCATACAACGATGCTGTATCAAGAAATCAAGATATTGATATCATAATCACAACTTTATTTTTTTAAATTGCAACATCCTGAGATACTACAAATATATCACCATGTACCGGACTTTAAAAATAATAGATAATAAAGAAATGGTAATGGACATTTACACAGCTGTCAAACACATTATTATTAGCAGCTATTTTCAACCAATCGCCGCCGTAAAATAATATGAGTGTTCCCCACATATGCATATACATAACAATACCATAGTAACACACGTTACAGGTTACATATACGTGTGGCTGAACCTGATTAAGGTAAAATTTGATGGATTTTGATATACGACTGATGCATATGCTTTAATTTACACAGCTAAGACGTTTACGGACAATTTTGGACCAGACTTTAGAGGAGAGGGATTTTTCTCTGTGTTCGCCATTTTCTTTCCCGCTGCAACGGGCATTCTGGCAGGTGCCAATATATCTGGGGATCTAAAGGTGAGAATAAACCTGGCCGACAGTCGGCTAGGCCATAATAATATTACACTTCATACCTATTGATCATACCTACCCACTTAAACCCCTCTCATCAAAGACGCATTTGTTTCATTTCCAATGAGAACTTTCGTAAGTATATACATTTAGAATAATGTCCGGTTTCTGTTATCTGGAGTGACAAATTAACACAAGGCTTTTTGGTATATAAGTGAAAAGTTCAAGTTTTTAATATCGAATAACATATGTATGTAAATAGAGCATACGAAAGTTATATTACCCTTGTACTCTTGTACAAGTTTGGTAAAAAATAACCTACTTGCACACTCAGTCTTGAAAACTTTAGAAGATACAGGGGAACAAGCCCATTACGTCTGCAATACCTTACTGACCCATGTATATATGTACATGTATCCATCAAATGCACAACAATGTGATTAAAGAAGTCAAAATTTAATAAACAGGATTACAATTCCTATTAACAACTCATGACGTCGCGTGATCTTGTTATTAACCCATCTGTCCTATTTTTGACAATCCAATAGATATAAGTGGTTTAAGTGAGAATCAAGTAATTACTTATCAACTAGTACAATTCAGCAAAGAGGCAACGTTCTTGGTCGTCGTCAGGTCAGGACTTTCACACAGTATACCCAATGGACATTTTCACAGCTGTCAATCAACAATTTATCAGTATATATTTTCTACTAATCAGCGACTCGGCAGGTCGCTTGCTGCAATGACAATTCTTTGTTCAACCTAATTTTATATATGCGAAGCGCACTCAAACGTATAATTGCTTCGCACACAAAGTGGTCTACGCCGCTGAATAAAGGCTTAAGAAGGGATGCTGTTTCAGCTAGTTATAGCATACTGGCAAGCACTGTTAAACTAATGAAACTATTTCCTCAGACGTCGTGTCTCATAGCAACCGTAAACTCCTCCCACGAATGAATATGTGTGGAACGATCCAGTGGTATTGCAGTCGCAAGCGCCATGCACAGTTCAGTCCGCAGGACTTACCGCTGCCAGCACCTACATGGAATGTGAAGAAATGTCGTATTTCATTATTTGAGAATTTTTTAGGTTACAGTTCATTCTGCATTATTCTTAGAAACAGAACTGTCCATATTCGTTTGAAAATGGTCCATATCAAGCCAGAATGAATTGTAACTGACAAAACACTTCAATAAATGTTCTAAAAAATAAACAAAATAAGAATTAATTAACGTGCCGGCAGCGTTCAGACATCGCTTAGCGAGGGGACTGAACTCTGTTTTGCAGCTTGTTGCAGTCGTTCATCTGATGGTAATTTAGAAACAGCTCGTCTCTATGTCAGCTATTTCTATAATAGCTGGTGGTCTCTATGACTCCTATTATAGAAACCGCTTGGATGAATTATCGATGATTAGTCTCTTATGGCTGACTCCCTATAATAAACATCAAATAAATAATTCATGGATGGTATTAGAAAATAATCGGAATTCTCTCCCAGGATAGCTTGTTATCCAACATCGCTGACGACTAGCGTTCCTTGATATGGGATAAAAATAATTAATATTACATGTGGCTTCCCCCCTTTCTACCAATCGATCAAAGAACTTCGTCGGACAAAAGTAGACAGTCTCGAGCATTTCCGGTGGATTTCCTTATTCCTTATTTTCGAGCTTATTCCATTGAATCAAGCTGAAATGTGGGAACACAGAGAAAATTTGCCCACCAAAATAATGTACATGCATCATTCAACTAAAATATTACCGAACTTTCCATCAACGCCCATCGCATTATTTCAGAATACACAATGTACGAACACGTAGAAGAGTCAAAATTGTTACAATACTACATGTACATAATATATATGAAATTTAATAATTAAAAAAAATTATAAAAAAAAAAAAAAAGTCACTATTTACTGCTTACGTCGGGACGAATTTATCGCCAGTAAACAAACGGCAATTACTCCGCCAAAGCGATATGTCGATATAATTCATAGATACATGTACTATAGGGTTCCAAATAAGCATACGGTGCGGAATAAGAGTACAGGGCGGACAATTCTGCTAAAGCCAATACGAGTTCGGATCGGAATACAGTATAGGTGGCAATTTCCAACATGGAAGCAAGTCTATCAGAAATGTTAAGACCAATCATATATGTTTTTCAAATTCTGCACTGCTTGTTGTCATATGAGTAACCAAACAAACATCCAGTAACATGTTTGTACTATCTTTTCCCGATCCGTTTAAAGGCTCCAGCAATTCTGATAGGCCTGTAGTATAGACAATCCCACTTTTTAAATAAACATATGGACCCAAATAAACACTATGTACAGGGCGGCAGCTTTTTCAAAACATTAAAACGCACACGGGTATGCTTATTTTGATCATGAGTCCTCTGTAGAATTTGTGAAAATAACTACTTTATTGCAATACAATTAAAACACGTAGAGTGTTCCACGTCACGTTAATTCGTTAAGTTAACCCTTCCATGACTGGAGCTTATGTGAGCGAGGTCAAGGTCAAGGTCAATGACACGGTCGCACGTGAAATTAGACCCGCCCGTATTGGTCTGCCCTCCACGCAATAATAACAACAAACACCAAAACTACTTTTGGAAACCATCCGCGAGCGAATCAGCCCCATTTATTGATGCCGACTTATTTATAAGATAGATAAGATAAGATAAGATTTAATCGTTATAAGAAACCACAATGGTATACATAACGCTTTACACAAATAATGACACAAGACAAGTGTACAAGTAAATAACAATATGAGGAACAAATATAACAATAGATAACTGTCACTGTGGTTATCGTTAATCAAGTGGTGGACTGGTGCACAGTATTGGAATAATCTCGAAGTATTGCTCTCTCTCTCTCTCTTTCGTGGAAAAGGTTAGTTATGAGTGTGATGAATCTTGTGGTTATCTCACTGTCGAACGTACCCACGAAAATGTCAGAAGCTACCTCGGTTGGTAGAATTGAATAATTGATGCCCGAAATTTGTCGGATGTCGTTGAAAAAACTTGTTCTGATAGTGGCGTAAGCTAGGCATATAAAGAGGAAATGATGTTCGTCCTCGGTCCCGTCAAGACAGATGGGACAGCAACGATGGTCGTTGGTAGATGTATCAGATTGTTTATCTTTTGACTTTGTGATATGACATGACCACCTTAAATTGCCTCCCCAGTAACAATGGCATAATCGCGGGCCAGAAAAAACAGCCATATTACGTATATCTTTTTGAATTCAAGGCGGAAATCTGTGACCAGGGCCTGTGCGAACTCCATCTACGGGGTGAAATGCTGGTCCTCATTTCGTTTTGAAAAAATTCAAACCTAATACAATATTTAAAATTGTGATGTGACCCTGTCATGACACGTTTAAGTTTGTTCTGAATTTTGATCAGATAGTTTGAGAAAACAAAAACATACGCAATTAAAAATCTCTAAGCCAAGTTATGTTTGTTATGCCCGTGTATTACTTTCAAATTGAATATATGTTTTATATATTCGTAAACCAAACATTCTTCCAATAACTCATGACAGAGACACCTGACGATTTCAAATTTATATATAATTCTGCATGTATTTCACCATAAACACATATTTCATTCAAAAATGTCATGAATATACACAACCCAATGTCCCTAAATCGACGAATCGAAACATGTAACGTGATGGGGTTAAATCCATTCGAAGAACCGACTTTTGATTTGTAAAATTTTCTCCAACTATATACCATCGTATGAATACATAATTTTTAATAATAAAATTATTAAGAAAGTTGACAGACCGAGTGTTGCGCTGGAAGTGAATTTTCGCTACGAACACGCGACCTTCCAAACCAATTACGATACCTCATTGGCTAACCACATGTCACGTGTTCGTAAACAACTCACTTGCGCCCAAGTTTAGATACACTAAGTTCCCGCGCTATGTATTGTTATTATTAAACCCGTAACCGGCAAGACAAATGTTTTGCACTATTACTCCGAAACGTGGAAAACTATTATTCCCAGGATTAAAGTAAGCCTACATACCAAATTTGAGTGGGATCGGTCGAACAGTTTTCGAGTCTATAACACACATACAGACAAGCAGAAGTTCCAAAATATATAATAGATATGGTGTTGATGTAACATGAAGTCAGGGACCATGCATGCATCATATTTAAGTCCAGTCACCATTTACAGGATCCACAGAAAGCTATCCCAAAAGGTACATTTTCGGCCATCTGGGTAACAACATTGATTTACCTCGGCATAACGTGGACATGTGGCGCCATAATGCTGAGAGAAGCTGTTGGCATGGAAACAAACACTACATTCACGCCCACTTTGGAATCCATTACAGACTGCGGAAACAGCACGTGTGCTTTTGGAATGCTCAACGATAATTCGGTAAGATTGTAATTTCGATTCGCTTGTGTTTCAGTTTTTATGGCAATGACTCAATGAAGAAAGCAGGAAGGGTTAATTTACTGCGGCAATATACCGATATGTAAAATAGTTAAAGATGATCTATCTCTTTGTAAACATGTGTTATATAGTTACCGGGGTATAATATATTAGATTTGAATCGAAGACCCCTGTCTGGAAATGCTTCTATCGATTAATATTGATTATATTTAGAATATATTCTGGTCTAAAAACGTGTGGTTGTTTAGTTAACGAACACTAGTGGTTTCTGTTAACTGAGACCTGGAATTTTATTGTGTAATTTTGTCATAAATAAAGGTTAATTATACCCATTATCGCTTATAACTATGTAATAAAACAATACAAACAGTCAGTATTGGACATTTGACGTTCGGAGCATAGCTTTTGGAACAGCCTAATGATCTCTATCACTATATGGTATCGCCCGAATCGTCTGTTCAAAAAAAAAAATAGAGCAATAATGTGTCACAATTAATCATTGTAATAAAATATTCGAAATAAAATCGATATTAATTGAATGCATTGGCACAGGGCATAACTGTAACTATCACAATGTGGTCAAGGAGCCGGTTCCAATGATATCCATATTTGTATGGTTCTATTGAGACAGACCGAAGATATTTTAGGCTGTTGAAGCTTTATTTGGCCGGTTTTGGCCGGTTTGTTGGGTAAAGGGTTAAGCCATTCTATACTAAATACTCATTGATGAGTAGTTCCAAGTCGTTTGTTGAACTTATTATCTGAACATTTCCACAATAGAATATGAATCATTGTGTTCTTGTATTGTCTGTTAATCTGTCCATCGTCTGCTTTTATCACCGAACACACCTCTATATGAATAATAGACCATTCCAATGTGTATTTTTATAACAGGATGAGAAAATCCATTCAGTATAGAAAGGGTTAAACCCACATGGTCAAATCCGAATTTTGAGTGTTATGTTGTGATAATAGTGAGGTTCAGCCACACGTATATGTAACTCGTAACGGGTGTTACCATGGTATTGCTATGGATATACACTAGGCTGGAAACGTAATATGATTTTACGTCGCCAAAGGTACACGTTTTGGGATATCGACCCGACTGGTAGAAGCAACCTTACTCAATAATCCAGTGGTAGAGACAAGCTACCCACAGTGCGGCCACCACCGACATGCTTAAATGTACATAATCCGAATTAACGCTTGCAAATGACCATTTCCTTGGCTTCGTGTGTAAAAAATATTTGATTTGAGTCGAGGAACCCAAACATCAAAGCTCAGAGTGTTCAGATATCGATGTTTGAAATCTATTATTTTTTATCACCGTTAATATTAGGTGGCCCAGTACACAGTCGGCGAGAAGACTTTCTTTGACCAAATTGCGGATGAAGATGGATAACTCTAAAATCAAGTGGCTTTTCTGTGTCAGATATTTGACAAATCGGCAAAATTTCGTTGAACAAAATGTTGATAAATAACAGGTCTTAGGCAATTTTATACTATAGTTGACTGTGGCTATAGCATTATTTTTGAGCAATTACTCGATTCTGATAACTGAAGCGGAATTTAAAAAAAATTGTTGTTATTGGAATCTGATGATATGGAGACCATCGAATCGGATTGAGTACCTTTAATTGACATCATTCAAAACAGTAACAGTTGCTGAACCTGGCTAATAGTAACAGGACGCAATTTTAAAGGCATAATCCGGTTATTTTCATTTGGAATAAAATCCGCCGAATTTCATAGAGTCAAGTCGGAATCATCGTGTGAAAGTCCAAGATGCAACAGGAAAAGCCCAACGATGTACCGTTATATGTGACTCAACTGTCCTTTCATTTGTATTTTTATAGCCAGACCGTCATCGCTATATTTAGAAAGTACTCGGTGTGATAGCTGTCAGCCAAATTCAAAGGCGATGAATTCACTCTGAACGTCATGGACTAAAATTAAAAATCTGATCAATCCGGGGGGGGGGGGTGATGATCAAGGCACGTATGAGGGGTGGATGGGTTGTCAAGAGGACACATTTGTTTCCACAGCTAAAAAAAAAGAAGAAAGAATTTCCTCCATACCCACCTGGAGTGGGGGAGGGTGGGTGTCGAAAAATGGACGGAAACAAACGTACTAAAAATGAACAAAATGAGGGTCGAGGGGTGCACGGATGGGTCTCAAAAATGGCTAAAGGTAAAAAGTCATCAGATATGTGTCCGACACCCCCACCCCACCAGACCAGACGACAACGACCGCTTGGCTCGATCTCGCGATGTACGACTGAGGATTATCGAGGTAGACAAGATGAATAATGACCACCATAGGATGATTTCCCAATCGCGTATACGCGTTTGTGGATAAATACCCTTGCATAAACATTTACACCTAAATTGGTTTGATATAGTTCGCCAATCATTCTTGATGTATGATAATTCGTCGTTTTGGGATATTTCTTATTTTGTGGGATATTTCTTTTGTGAGAGAACTATCCCTTTGCGACCGACTGATTATGCATATGGGGATCACGCAGCATCGCGATCTGTTATCTGTATTCAGTCGGTAAATCTCTCATTAGTTCTCATCCATTTATTCATATAAGTGTTTTATTCCCGATTGAAGAGAAATCGTCCATTAATTATAGGAGATTATTATCATAATATTTGTCAAGTCCAGGCCTCAAAACGTGTGCCGGACATTCGCAGAATGAGGTCCCCAGAGGGTGAATTAAGTAACGCTACTCTGCACAGTGGGAAAGCATCACTAAATTCAACCTCTGGAGACCCCATTCTGCTTAGGCCTCATATTCTCTGTAAATGTTTTTTTTTATAGTTTAGTTTCTCTATATCCCCAAATTGACATACGACACATTGCATACTTAACAATATTAAAATAGATTATAATCTGCTGTGCTGATCATATATAAAGCCCACGAGAAGCCCAGTTTTAGTGAACCAGTCGAATCATTGTATAGACCGAATTGAAAATTTCAAGGTGGACACCTTAAAATGGAGACCTTCTAATCTGCTAATCAGGAGTTGCTTTATGGTATGTTGTATTATAATATTAGTAGCGCCCGCGGTACGTACCCTGTTCCATATATATAGTGGGAATTGTTTTTAACTTGTTCTCTTACAGATAGTGGGTACAGCGTCCGCGTTCCGTCCTCTCATCCTGGCCGGAATTTTCTCTGCAACTCTGTCTTCAGCTCTGGCTAGTCTGGTCGGCGCCCCAAAGGTCTTCCAGGTGTGTATATGTATATATATATTTGGGGGAAAGTGTTTTTATTGAGCATTAGAGGTGTGACAAACACTGAGGCGACCTTTCCATTTATTCGACCCAAATCCATTTGTTGTAGGAATTGAGATAATATATTAGAGACTTTTCGCATTTTGAACGACGGCAGATGATTATTACGAATAGTTATTTGTTGTCGTAATTTTTTTCGGACGGTCCAAAAACCTTTTTGAAGAATTGACGACAACGAGTCCATTTGTGAGACAATCGTGCTTGCTACTCGCAGTATAATGGGATTACGGGACAGCATGTCGTGATTATATATGTGACCCGCCATATCATATCCAGTCGTAAGTCGGGATTTTTTTTACCCTGTGCCAATGCATTCTTTTATATATGCGAGTCGACCAATTTTTTACAATTTTAATAATTTTTTCTTGTATTCTTTAACAATTTTATAATTTCACCCATACAGAGCCCCAGACAAACATGAGCAGACGACACTCTTCTATATGCTTCTATATATGTGTGGGGCTCTCTGCAGGGTAATGGATGTTTTTTATTTTATGTCCTAAAAATTTTAAGAAACATTTATTTAAAAAAATGATAACAAATTGTTGGGCCAATGCATTCTCTTATATATATGCGAGGCGACCTATGGTCGACTCGCATATATAAGAGAATGCATTGGCACAGGGTAAAAAGATCCCGACTTACGACTGGATTTGAAATGGCGGGTCACATATGTTGTAATTATGCTGTTATCAGTTCACTGGTAGGCACTTGGTGTTTCTCAAGCGTCTCTTGTTTCACGACGACGAATGATTTGATTGCCACTAATAGAGAAAAAGTAAGATCGCATTGCGATCACGATTTAAGGACATAATCTCAGGGCCATCTGCCACACCGAGAAGCTGACAAACGACCGCGAACTTGTTATTATATAATGTAATATATAGTAAATGTAATGCTTTATTCTCAGTCAGTATTCATGGGACATTGCGCCTATACCATGACATTCCCCTGGTCAGGTGACCCATCTGTATCAATTTGTTTACACAGTGAACGCTCTTGGTTTCTCATATTTGCGCCTTTAAGTCGTCTGAGGTCAACGGCATCTATCTCAGTACACTATACGGGTCAATTTATCCCCGTATTCCAATGTTAACCGGCCAGATTGCTACCATTTTGGGTATATAATTAACTATTTAATTAATTATTAGTGCATTTTATCATATTTGATGTCTAATAGGATTCCCAGGTCAGATTACCGATATGTACCAATTTTCAGCTCCGATGGTCCAGCTGTTTCTGTATAACAATCTGTAGACAAAGGCCACTTGCGACAGCCTTTCGAGTTTGACACTGCGTGTCGATGGTAGCCCCTCATATGACGTCACATGAAGGAAGATTAGCGATACAGACTACATAATCCATAATGGAATACTCAACAGCATGAATCGGCATAATTTCAGTTACGGGCGGCCTATCGCAAAATTCTTTTCGGCAAACTGCTCAGTGGATTAGCGGGCATCGATAATCACTGAGAAAATCTACACCGGTGTAATACTTTAAATCCTGGCAGACAGGGAATCTTAGTGTTAACCAAAGAATAACAAGCAACATACATGTAAGAACGTTTAGGAAGCTGGAGCTCTCTCTATCATTTCAGGCACTCGGAAAAGATAAAATAATACCACACATCGACTTCTTTGCCAAAGAGTTCGGCAAGAGCGGCGAGCCAACGAGGGCGTATATTCTAGCATTCATAATATGCGTGGCCATGGTCTGCATTGGTGAGTGATTTGCACTTCAATATGACAGGAACTGACATGACGTGATTCTTTAAACATACAAGGTTAAATGATTATTGACATCCCGTTGATTAGATATTGATATTCGGGATTTTGTTTTTACCCTATGCCAATGCATTCTCTTATATATGCGAGTCCACCATAGATCGCCTCGCATATATAAGAGAATGCATTGGCATAACAATTTTAATAATTTGTTCTTGTATTCTTTAACAATTTTATAATTTCACACATACAGAGCCCCAGACAAACATGAGCAGACGACACTCTTCTATATGCTTCTATATATGTGTGGGGCTCCCTGCAGGGTAATGGATGTTTTTTATTTTATGTCCTAAAAATTGTAAGAAACATTTATTTAAAAAAAATGATAAAAAATATTGTTAGGCCAATGCATTCTCTTATATATGCGAGGCGACCTATGGTCGACTCGCATATATAAGAGAATGCATTGGCACAGGGTAAAAAAAATCCCGACTTACGACTGGATTTGATATGGCGGGTCACATATAGTAGTTGGGCATAAATTATGCTTTACAAGAAAATTGAGTATCGCAACATCCAAACCGCAGGTTCTAAGTCCTTCCCCGTTTTCAACTGATCTCATGCATGCACATGCTGTGTGATGATCCACCGGATCCACCTACACATCATATGATTCAAGCTTAAATATGGTATATAGAGGCTAACATACAACATTGGGTCGACGACAAACACTTCTAAGTTCCAATATTGTATCTCACGTGACTTTGTTATTGAAATCAAGCTTTCCGATTGGTTGGCTACTCGACTCTATTAGTCGTAGTTGTATACTACGCCTTCAAGTCTATCCCATCGTGCACTATGCATATGTAGTTTTGACTACTAAAAATAGTAACGAACACTACATCAAACTTTGTACTGAAACTACTTGTTATTTCGACGCTGATCCAAATTAAAGCTTCAGCAAGGCGAACATCAATTGTCTGAACTTAGTAAAAGTTGAAAATAGTAGTTTCCTACTGCTAAATCAAAATTACAAAGGTAAATTATAATGAGGTTTAGAGAGACTTACATTCAGTAAATTATAATGAGGTTTGTAGAGACTTACATTCAGTAAATTATAATGATGTTTAGAGAGACTTACATTCAGTAAATTATAATGAGGTTTGTAATTTCTGCATTTGTTCGATACAATATAATAATTAGAGCATGACTTGTCGTGAAATACGCCGATATAGTGCATAGTGCGATTGTGTAGTTCACTCCGCTTCGCGTCGTGAACTACACAACCTCACTATGCACTATATCGGCGTATTTCACTCCAAGCCATGCTCTATTTATTAACTATGGCCATACGGGCAGACCATAAACAGCTAATGGCGCCAACAATAAATCCAACTGATGTTTCTCACAAATGTTTATTTTCAATATTCATCCATAAATTTGTTTCTTGGTGTTGTCCATCTATTATCATGGGCGTTATTCTGCAATATGTGAAGTTTCTCAGACAATTCACCCCGCCTCCGTATGCCAAGTTTATTTACAATATTGTTACACATGTTTGTATCTTTGTTGTTTCCATATCTAGACATGCTCGATACGTGGTAAAAGTGACTTTTAACGAAATAATTGGTTCAGTTAGATGTATCATTCTGTTTTTTCTTTGTTATTGTAAGCGCTCTTAGTTGTAGGCGGTCTGCCCGTATGTGCATA
This sequence comes from Siphonodentalium dalli, assembly GCA_032622095.1. NCBI lineage: Eukaryota > Metazoa > Mollusca > Scaphopoda > Gadilida > Siphonodentaliidae > Siphonodentalium > Siphonodentalium dalli. The sequence goes on from CP136063.1 coordinate 70,503,256, forward strand.
GTGAATACCTTTGTCATCGATACATTTCTGCTTGTTATCTTAACAAATTTACACTTGAAGCTACCGGTTCGAGTGGACGAGCAGTCAAATCATAAACACATGAGGCTGACAGATCTGACGAAGCCCACCAATAATATTCAAGAAAACTATAGTCAGAAAAATGTTGAAGCCCTCAAGATCATATTATTAGTCATATTATATTAAATTATAAAATATATTGGTTTCATGAATGCACCACCTCATAATTCCCTTAAAACAAATAATCCTTCAAATTACAACAAACACGGCTTATCGTTGAAGATTTCTCATTCGCCATAACAGAAAGCCTCTAAATGCGGACCAAAACTCTACTAATCCTATAAATACACCCCTTCGCAATACGGCCTTTAGTCTACATTCCAACTGAGACACACACCATCAGTAATTTTAGCTGTTATACTATGCATTTGGTTCCCGCGATAAAATATTCAAGAGTGGCCCAGCCATTTTTCACGCCTAAATATCGAATGTAATAAACGCGGTCAAAAAGTTACATACTGCAACAATGAGACATCCACGAAGACACATCCGCGAACACATACATCCTGCAAAAAGTATAACCTGTACGCAATATAGCGAGTACGTTTTTATCACAATTACTCCATAGCTCCCATGACATCGCCCTATATGTCTCTGACAGTATACACCCTAAATGGCGTAATAATAATCCGTATATATTACTTCTTTTTTTGTAGGTTCTCTAAATATAATTGCTCCAATAATATCAAACTTCTTCCTGATGGCATACACGCTAATAAATTTCTCCTGTTTCGACTCTTCATTTGCAAACACACCAGGTACGTATATATATTCAATGGATTATACCTAATTACCTATCTATGCACAATTGTGCAGACCTATCTCCGAACGTATAGCTGCAAATGATTTTCTCTCTCAAATTCATCAATTATTGCCTGATTTCCAACATAATCACAATTTCAAAGTCTAATTTATGAAGTGTGTTGAGTGAATGTTCATATCATATTAAAATAATTCGTGGTGTAACGTATGTGTTATTTAATTACACAAGACTATAAAGTTATTATACAATGTTGTGTGCAGTATGTGTTTTCTTGTACGAGTCCAGGTTGTGGTGAAAAGTCATATTAAGCCTGTATATTGATCATCAGAATGCATGATTTGGAAAAGTAAACACGGAAGTGAGAAAAAAACTCAATGCGGAAGTGAAACGTCTGCTAAAATCCATCAGTGTTGCGCGCGCATCACAATTTCACCGATTCATTTCGCAATAGAGTTAATTCGTGACGTCACGGAGTCCCAGTAAAAAAGTGATATTGTACAGTTGGGAGTCCAATATGACTTTCGGGAGTCCAATATGACATTTTCCAGGACAATCACGTGGCGGCTTTTGCCCAATCGGAAATGGTGTTAGTTAAGGGATGGATAATAATATAAAGTTATTATACAATGTCGTGTACAGTATGTGTTTTTCTTGTACGAGTCCAGGGTGTGGTGAAAAGTCATATTGGACGAGACACGCCAGTGTCGAGTCCAATATGACTTTTCACCACAACCTGGACGAGTACAAGAAAAACTCATACTGTACACAACATTGTATAATGACATTTTTATTATCCATCTTTATGTTTATCCAAATTTTGGAAATAAAACTTTTGTGGTTATTTTTGGTATTTGTCGGCACTTAATCCTCTATAAAAGCCTGTACGGTATATTGATCATCAGAAAGCATGATTTGGAAAAGTAAACACGGAAGTGAGAAAAAACTCAATGCGGAAGTGAAACGTCTGCTAACATCCATCAATGTTGCGCGCGCATCACAATTTCACCGATTGATATCGCAATAGAGTTAATTCGTGACGTCACGGAGTCCAATATGAAAAGTCATATTGTACAGTCGGGAGTCCAATATGACTTTCGGGAGTCCAATATGACTTTTTCCAGGACTATCACGTGGCGGCTTTTGCCCAATCGGAAATGGTGTTAGTTAAGGGATGGATAATAATATACATTATGTTATGCTGGATGGTCTACATACTTTAAGAATGCTACATTGTATAACGATAGGCACATATATATATTACTTCTAAACTTGTTAAAAGACATCGTCATAACCTCAAAATATCGCGCTGGACATTTTGCAGAATGAGGTCTCCAGAGGGTGAATTTAGTGACGCTACCTCTCACAGCGGGGGAGCATCACTAAATTCACCCTCTATGGCCCTCATTGTGCTTAAGACTCATGTTCTCTGGACAGTTTCTTTATTATCAAATTAACAACATTATTAGTTTCTTTAGAAAGTTTCTTTTTAAATTTTAGTTTAGTTTCTCTATGCCCCCAAATTGGCAGACGACGCTTTGCATATCGAGGTGCCCAATGGGAGCACATCACCATCTTCCCCATCTGGGAACTCAAATCTGTGTTTAGGTCTTCCATATACATGTAGCAGATTAGATCCCCATGAGGATGCATTTTGTGACGCTAGCCCGCTGTGAGGGGACCTGATTCTGCAATTGTCCAGCACCATATTTTGAGGCCAGATGAACTGGTTACCGACATCCACTAGCACGTACACTGCTACGTATAGGCTACTTTTTCTGTAAATCCCGACGAAAACGTGTTTAGCACACACTGTACACATATAATCAACTCAATATATGGCATGTCAAAAGATCATGTCTACGCACGTAGATATCAAATTCCACCCGTTAAAAATCTGGGAACATTTGGATGTTCCTACCTGTTCTGATAGGGAACGTTATAACATTGAACAAACAACATATGGAATATATATTTGTGTTAATACATGTTCATTAATAATATATATCTGTGTTAATGCATGTTCATTAATAATAAATATCTGTGTTAATACATGTTCATTAATAATATATATCTGTGTTAATACATGTTCATTACTACATGTTCATTACTATATGTTCATTACTACATGTTCCTTAATACATGTTCATTAATAATCTAGATCAGAGATGTGGATTGTCCCAGCTCGAGAAAGCATGACTTTTGCTACTTTTATGAACTTTGTCGTAATAACATTGATTTTTTTTACCCGGGAAAAATTCCATGATTGTAAGCGACGCAAAGCAAATCATGGAATACAAAAGTCACCTAATTCATGCAATCTCGAGCCGAGACCTTCAAATATACTATGAAAGACATTATTAAGAAACATGTATTAACCAAGAAACGCATTACCTGCAATGTTATAAACTTTCCTGTCCGAACATCAAATAGTTCCGATGTTTTGAACTGGCAGCGTATGATCTCAACGGACCAGAATAGATATTCATGGCATAGCACGTCTAGGAAATTATTTCAACTCTTCAACTAGTCAGAACCCACTTCTTTTTAACATTAGAAGGTCAACCACCAACAAAATTGGTGATTACTTTCCAATGAAGACTGACAGAAAACAATACATGACGTGTAGATTCATTTCGCTTAAAGCGATTGACATTATGTACTAAATACCCAAAAACAGTTGGGCAATTTAAATTGATAGGAAAACTTATTATGTAAGTATTTGTTTGTTTTATTTCAGATATCTATGTATGTATACATTGATGTATGGAAATATGTTAAGTTTCAGCAAATTGTACCAAAAAGATTAATAAATTATAAAAAAAAAAAACTCTTCTCCGCAGGTTTTCGTCCATCATTCAAGTACTACAACAAATGGATCAGTCTGTTTGGGGCTCTGCTGTGCTTGATAATAATGTTCTTATCAAACTGGTGGGCGGCTCTGTTTACGTTTATCATCGTCACGGCCCTGTATGTGTTCATACACAGAAAGAAGCCAGGTAGGCTTAACCCTTTACCCAACAAAACGGCCAAAAACGCCCAAATAAAGCTTCAACAGCCTAAAATATCTTCGGTCTGTCTCAATAACACCATACAAATATGGATATCATTGGAACCGGTTCATTTACCACATTGTGATGGTTACAGTTATGCCCTGTGCCAATGCATTCTCTTATATATGCGAGTCGACCATAGGTCGCCTCGCATATATAAGAGAATGCATTGGCCTAAAAACAATCTTTTTTAACACTTTTTACCATTTTTTCTTACATTCTTTAACAATTTTATAATTTTTTCTTACATTTTTTAACATTTTTTATAATATTTTTCCACATTCTTTGACAATTTTATCATTTTTAATATGTGTTAGGCCAATGCATTCCCTTCTATATGCGAGGCGACCTATGGTCGACTCGCATATATAAGATAATGCATTGGCACAGGGCCGTTCTGTTTGGGTAAAGGGTTAAGAAATAACTTTATATATAGATAAATATATAAATATATATTTCCATGAAATTGATACATTCCTTGCGAAAAAAATTATGTCTTAGGATAAAACACCTGTCAGGCACGCATCCAGGTGAAGAACAATTTCATTATGATCAACGATTTTGGATTCGTATACCAAACGCCTTGGATTTCTGGAAGAGTGACCGATACCATTTACGGTTATCGAGAAATAAATTCAATGACTAATTAAGTGACAACCAATTGTTTTACAATGGTTTGTGAATTGTCATCTTATGGTTAAATTATATGGTGAGGTTTGCAAATTTAAAAATCTAATATCAATATGAATATCAACAAAACAGTATGAGGTGTTCAATACACAATACTATGTATAACACAAATTTGTTCGCGACGAACAAGATCGTCATCCAAAGAGTCGTTTTATCCGTTACTCACACCACGTGTATATACATTCATGTATCGCCGGAAAACAGAACATAAACTGTCTGCATTTCTTTAATTCGTCTGTACCTTTTTCAGATGTCAATTGGGGATCGTCTACTCAAGCGCACGCCTACAGAGATGCTCTAAAGTCAACGCTCAAACTTATAAGTGTAGATGAGCATGTGAAAAACTTCAGGTCTGTTGTCCACAACCGACAGCTACGTTGATATATACACAACTAAATACCCCCCACTGTTAGACTTATTTGCACAACCAACTCCCAACTCCATATTTTGGGAGACGATTATCATTGACAGGCCTCAAAATATGGCAAATGAGGTCCCCAGGAGGTGAATTTGGTGACGATACTCCGCACAGCGGGCTATCATCTCTAAATTCACCTTCTGGGGGACCTCATTCAGCTTATGGCTCATAATCTCTTGAAAGTATTTTTTATTAACAAATTAACAAGTTTTTATGTATCTTTAGAAGTTTCTTTTTCTTTTAAGCTCAATTTTACAAAGTAAAGTTTGTGCTATTGCCATGGGTTGGCGTCCATCGTGCGTCCGTTCGTGTGGACGGACGTCCGTGCGTCAACAATTTCCTTCGGCATGCCATACAGGCCCAATACCTCATCCGACTTTCACCAAAATTAGCTTCAGGGTGACCTATAGATCAGAGTTATCAAATGTCTCCGCTAGCAGCCATGTTGGATTTCAAATTTGAATCCATCGGCACACCCTACAGTCCGTATTTATGGCCGGATCATTTTGTAATGTTTGCAGGCACGATTGTGATAACCTGTAAATTGGAGCTATCGAATTTGAAAGATTTTCGATGAAAAACATGGCCGCCGGCATCCATGTTGGATTTTACTCTTTGCATGACTAAATCCCTTGACACACCGTGCAGACCACACCCATCGTCCGATCATCACCAAACTTCATTTGGATATTCGGGAGGACCTCTAGATGGGAGCCTCATATTTTGACAGAAATTCGTTGAAAAACATGGCTGGCAGCGGCCATCTTGGAATTTATTCTTTGTATGACTAAATCCTTTGGTGCAACCTACAGACCACATCCATCGTACGATCATCACCAAACTTCATATGGATCTTCGGGGGACCTCTAGATGGGAGCCTCCTATTTTGACAGAAATTCGTTGAAAAACATGGCCGCCAGCGGCCATCTTGGAATTTATTCTTTATATGACTAAATCCTTTGGCGCACCATAAAACCACATCCCTCATCAGATCATCACCAAACTTCACATGGATCTTCGGGGTGACCTCTAGTTTACTTTCCCTCTTATTTATCATTCTATTCATTGCTCAGCAAAAATTAAATCCTTCCCAAGTTGAGCTACAGTGTCATTGATACTTTCATTTAGATTAGTGTCTCTATACTCCAGAAATTGGCAGACGGCACAATGCACAATCATATGCCAAATTGGTGCAAATCGCCATCTTCACCATCTGGGAACTTCAAGTCGTGGCTAAATGTCTCCCATAGCAGATGAGACCATGTAAAATGGGGTTCCCAGGGAATGAATGTAGTGGCTAGCCCACTGTGTGGTGTATCGTCACTAAATTACCCTCTGGGGACCTCATTCTGCAAATGTCCGGCACCATTGTGTGAGGCCTGATCAGGAATATTGTATTCTCGTCAGATACGCCAGGCAAATGATGTGGCCTATGGTACATTTATATTGTTGAGCTGCACTATTTGCTCACAGGAACATATACAACGTATGTAGCAAAACTGTGGCTATGGTACGATATGGTATTTATTAGCATAAAACACTCATGTGAGCCGTATGCATTACATAATAATAAGACATACAATTTACATATTATACATAGTTTATATAATAAACATTCAACATATTCATACTACATTTATACAATGTGACTCTGTTGAAGCTCAATAATATATGCGTGAAAATAAACTGTATGCAGGCCTATGATATCGTGTGGAATAGAAAATAATTATTAATTCATTCCTCAATTTCGTGCTTCTTCTATCGTTTAAAAGAATTCTTTGATAGCTCGACTGATCACATTATTTGTATTTGGTTGGTCGTTTCGCATTATGTATAGCAATTTTGAGATATTACTGGCCCCTAGAAATGCGCTGCTTTTATAATTTAGACTTTTTCTCAACTTGTGGTATTTGGCACAGTGGAAGATAAAATGCTATATCGCATACACGTAACGCATATATCGGTCAACGTCATTAAAAATTAAATGAGGACAATACAAACTGATTTGAACAAGCCGGTTAAAGGATGATTCAAACCAACTGTACACAACACATATTGTTCCAAGTCTGCACACAGTCATTCATTTCCTATTAGCCCGTGTTATGCTATAAAGCATCACTGATGAGTAGTTATCCCATAGAAAATATTCAGATAATAAGATCAACATCGTTTGTTGAAAAAATTATTATCTAAAAAAAATCCCTCAATAAATATAGGGCTCTTTCTGCACTTTTATTTATCCGTTGTCTGCTTTTACCAAATAAACATTCCACCAAATCATTCCGATGTACACTTTTTAACTGATTGGGAGAATCCATTTAGTACATGAAGGGTTAAATATGCGTTATTAGAAGTAGATGTCCCTGGTATCCACTCTATAGTCTAAAATAAACAAAGAATACCTACAGGTTTTGTTTGAATACCGAAATATCTCATGAGTGTCTGGAAAGAAATATTGAATTTTCACGAGCGGCTACAATCCACGAGTGAAAATCGATATTTCTTTCCGGACACGAATGAGATGTTTCAGGTATTCAAACAAAATCTGTAGGCATACTTTTTATTCTGCGGATTATTTAGGCTCAAAGTTGCCAAGTTAAGTCTTAATTATTTAAATCATTAACTGTACTTAATTAAAGAGCGCACATGTCAGTGTTTACTAACAGGAAAGAGCCTAGGCATAAAGTTGAATTTGACACGATGCGACTCAAACATAAAATTGACGGTTGATCACGCGCCGTCATAAATTCTTCGCTTTTGACTGGCTAGTGGAGCTGCAGTGTGCACGCAATGATCACTCGATCGACATTGGCAGCTCGTTTCAGTTTCAAGCCCTACAGTGAAATGACGATATCTGGCTTCTGAGAGATAAACAGTAAGATCTACGTTTCGGCAATTTCGTGCTATTTTATAGGCAAGCATATCATAGATGATGATACACTTTGATTGACCGGCAGGTTAATTGTTTTTTTTCTGGTGAATGAAATTGAAAGTTATTTTACATTATATTTGTAAGTTAGTGTAATCAACACCTGTTTATTAGAATCAGTTTTCTTCGTGTTTCGCAGGCCACAGGTGTTAGCTCTGACTGGTTACCCGAGAAACAGACCGGAACTGGTCGACTTCGTATCAGCCATCACAAACAAACAAAGTATGCTGATATGCGGCCAAATCTTTTTTGTAAGTAACCTTTATCCTAAATTAAAATATCTACGTAATTGGGAACAAGGAATAAGATAGGTCGATAAATACACGCAATATCGATCTAAAGCCTACACATGCATATACTCTGGAAAAATTGTCAGAATTTGTAGAATTTTCAGCAGTTTTAAATATTTCGCACAAAAGTGAGACAAACGCTCAGGATTTTCGTGAAATTTCAGAAAGCTCCAGTGGTAAATTATATTTCAGGGCGACATGACGTTCCATACGAAACATTTGCGATCGACAGCAGCATATAACTGGTTCAAACGCAGAGGGGTGAAAAGTTTCTACAACAGCGTGACGGCTCCCAACTTTAGAGCAGGAGCACAAGTACTGATGCAGGTAAAACATCTAGCTATATGTATATACATATATATCTATAAAACGCTGTCTGAGCTCAGCTTATTATTAAAGTTATCTTATAGTTTCTATAATGTCTAGGTCTTTCATGATCGTACTGATGCTGGTAAAACATCTGGCTCTATCAGGGTTGTAGTCCCGAGTACCCTCTTGTGGATTCCGACGCTGTTAAAGCAGATTTTAGTTTTCAAGATTCTTGTAAATTCAGGAAACGCTCGTGAAAAACGATTTTTGACATCATCAAATTAAAGGCCCACTTAATTTTCGAGCCCCCAAATCACATTATATAACATATATGCCATATTGTATAGCATTTGAAAGACGAAGCCCCAAAGCATTGTATTTTCAACTCATTCGATGTAATAAACTGTGAACATGTTGTTTTTGTTGAGATATCGTTATGTTCTCAAGTTTCTGCACAAAGGCTGTTGCATGTCTGGGAGCCATAACGGGAATATTTTATGATTTCAGCTATTACTCTATGGGCACCTTCTGAGACACAGACGTTCCAAATGGTGATGAATTGTTGTATTTGAGTAATATTTTATGGCATAGATGGTAATTAAAACCGTATATCAAGGCACTATAAACAAATAATCGGTGATTCGAAACTTAAGTGGGCATTTACATGATCACCTTATATTAATATAATGATGTGCAGTCCGTACGTTATAAGTTTCCATAATAAATGCCGCGTGTGTGTGGGACTCTCTGTCTATACATTAAATTTTATTATCTGAATGGCTACAGTGTAGGTTGTTGATCGGCTGTCAAAGTGTGTGTCTAGCGAAGGTACCTTCTTCAAATAAACTACCCGGTTTATAAAATAAACTACCCGGTTTATAAAATAAACTACCCGGTTTATAAAATAAACTACCAGGTTTATAAACTAAACTACCCGGTTTATAAAATATACTACCCGGTTTATAAACTAAACTACCCGGTTTATAAAATAAACTAAACTACACGGTTTATAAAATAAACTAAACTACCCGATTTATAAACTAAACTACCCGGTTTATAAAATAAACTACCCGGTTTATAAACTAAACTACCCGGGTTATAAAATAAACTAAACTACCCAGTTTATAAAATAAACTAAACTACCCGGTTTATAAAATAAAGTACCCGGTTTATAAACTAAACTACCCGGTTTATAAAATAAACTAAACTACCCAGTTTGTAAAATAAACTAAACTACCAGGTTTATAAACTAAACTACCCGGTTTATAAACTAAACTACTCGGTTTATTAAATAAACTAAACTACCCGGTTTATAAATAAACTACCTGGTTTATAAACTAAACTACCTGGTTTATAAACTAAACTACCCGGTTTATAAAATAAACTACCCTGTTTATAAAATAAACTAAACTACCCGGTTTATAAAATAAACTACCCGGTTTATAAAATAAGCCCAGTTGACGAATACGAGCCCAAGTGCATTTGAAGCCAAAACGTGACATTACAGTATGTAAAGAGTGTGCGATAAGCAATACACTCGACACCGCGGGGAACACCACTAAGCCTGCACTGCTTGGTAATCACCATGGTTCACTGTTATTTTTTGCGTGGAGCGGATTATTTATGAATAAAAAAAATACTGGAGACCGACCAGGGCTCACCAAGAATCACCGCCAACCAATGAGAATCGGCACAAAACATCGAGAATCGCCGCGAACCAATGAGAATAGAATCACCACAAAACACTGATAATCGCCGCGAACCAATGAGAATTGCCACAAAACACCGGCAACTATTTAGATTTATTTTAAAACATGCAGTATTAACTAGATGTTGATAATTGTCTTGACTTGTCTTGACTTGTTGAAACTATTAATGACCGTGAAACTGAAACTTTATGGAAATTGTAGACCTATATTAAATGCGATTCCGTTGCATGTGGTTATAATGATGTGGCAGGTTCGCGGTGATCCATGGTATCGTGGTGATTCATTGTCGTATAGTGACGTTTGGATTAAACTTCCATCACCATGTTGATTGTACCATATATAGCGCTCGCTAATCCTCGCCACTCAAGTTATCGGTCTTGATTGCGTCACCGTAAACCACTCTTCCAGAAGAAAAAAAATTGTCACGGTGCTGAGTGTTTTGCTTATCGCACACTCTTTACATACTGTACATTGTCGCTTAAGACTGTCGTCATGTCGACATCTCCCAAGCACAGTTATGCCGGATTTCACCTCTTATACACGCGTTATTTATGGGGGAATCCAGTGGCTCAGGTTTCCGAGAGCCCAATTAGTTTCACCACGTGAGAGCAAATAACTAATGTCCCTTGGAGTAAAGGGTGCTCAGGAATTAACTGCGTGATCTTTACAGAAAGGTCCATGATTGGGATTCTTCGGTGTAGTATTAATATGGTTTCTCGTCTGCACTCAAGAGCTTGTGAATCTATACAACGGCGTACTGCTTTTGGACCTGTATCCATTAATGAAGCCATGTTACCTCTGATGCAGCATGCACGCTGGCTTTATACTTTTCTCGGGGGGGGGGGGGGGGTAACCACTTCCAAATTTCATTTCACTGAGCGGTTCACACTAAATGTGCTCCAATGACCACAGCGACACACCCTTTAACAACATAATCATAACTACATTAATTTCTTATATTTATATGGCTTTTCCATATTACTTTCTATAGACTCAGTTGAATTTCTTATATTTATATAGCTTTTCTCCTTATTAATTTGATTATATGTAATTTCTTATATTTATATAATCTGTATTTAAATTAATATAATCACGATATATATACAGTATGTGATACCAATATAATAATGCAGGTTTGAACCACGAATCCACCCGGGTACTCTCGGTTTCACATGGACAAATATATACATAGGATAGGATAGGATAATTTTATTTACAATATACACACATGGAAAGTACAATTACAAATAAATATAATATTGATAGACTATACATGTATATTGCTAGGGGTGATATAGTCATGACTGACTGTCTTCCTATCACCCCTGGGTGTGGTGACAGATTATATATACATATATAGATGCATTAAATCAATTTAGACGCCATGGTTTCATCAAATCGTGCGGTGACAGCGGTCTATTTCATCGGGTCTTGTCCTTAGGCGGGAAAGCAATTTGGAAGATATGAGTCTTGAAGGCCGATTTTATTTCCGAAAATATCTAGTGTAGTTTTGATAGAAATGTGTCTTTGGTTCGAAAGAAATGGCCCATCTACTGAAAATTCCCGATATCCACACGTTTTGAGGTCACCGGGGTTCAGTACAAGATTGCACGCATTTCCAGACCTTAGAGGATAGGCCGGTTCATAGTGTGCCACCAATTCAGCCAGGTAAGATCGTGCTAGCTTATAATAGCATTTGTAGACAATTAGTAGCATTTTAAATGTCTGATTGGTAAGCCAATGCAATTTTTCAAGAACTGTGGAAATGTGATAAAATTTCTTTGTACGGGTAATATGCTTTCTGGCGAAGCTTGAGTGTTTTAATTTTTTCAGTTGCACAAATAAAATTACTACAATGCGTTGCTCAAGTACACAACCTCTATGTGTATTTCAGCCATCTTAAATGACCAATCCCAAACCGTTGTTTTATAACCAAGACCTAACATGCATTCGAAGATTCGAACGTCGGAAACAGAACCCTGAACTCAACGACGTCATATTCGAGGGTTCAGATTCTCATTCCCCCCAAAATAAACAGGATTTGAAACTAACAACCCGCTAACTTTATCTGTTTCTTGTCGAATCATTTGAATTGGCGATCTTCCGTTCACAATCACTTTATAGAACCACCCCTGGTTAAGTGCATGGTCCTGCTAATTTGCTCCTGCTGAATTGATATGGTGCTTTAGGGTACGTTCATATATACGCTGGCAAGTTTGCACGGTATGTTCTGCAAGGCATTTCATCATAAAAAAACAACATGGTGGCATAATTTGAAAGTAAACGTGCATATAATATGCATCTTTACCAAAGCGAACGACGTGAGACGCAAAAGTTCTGTAGTTCCACTTGTAACGGCGCTACTGACATTTGCCTTCGTGCATGTATGATTGATTCTTGCGAGATAATTGCACGCTATTTACAGGCAAATTCCGGTAACACGGCTACAGGGGTTACGTAGCGTTTTTCCGAAGACCCATAACTCCGAAGGTCCGATTCTCCGAAGGTCAGATTCTCCGACGCCCCGATTCTCCGAAAGCCCATAACTCCGAAGTCCCGATTCTCCGAAATCCCATAACTCCGAAGACCCATAACTCCGAAAGCCCATAACTCCGAAGGCCTATAACTCCGAACGCCCATAACTCCGAAGGTCTATAACTCCGAAGGGCCGAATCTACGAAGGTCCGATTCTCCGAAGATCATGTTTTATCGCTTATTAAATAGTGTACAGTCCAGTGGCGGAGTCAATGGGGCCCATGTGTAACATGCGGCATGTGAAGAATCAAATGGTTCTACGAGTGACTTTTGGGGGTAAAATGGTGGTCTAATACCGTTTGGAATTTCACAATTCTTAGAGTGTATTGATAAGTATGAAATGCGAGTATGGTTATATTTTGTATGGAACATGTACATGTAGATAATATACCCCCCCCCTGGAATCCGGAATCCAGCTTCAAATTTACCATGGAATCCGGCGTCCAGCTTCAAATTGACACTGGAATCCGGCGTACGGGTCCAAAATGGGTGGAATCCGGCGTACGAAAAGGGGGGAAGGGCCCCTCATATATTGGAAACGTTAACTATGTATTATAATAAGGTGATATATACACCATCAGTAGTGTGCGACAAGCCTTAATTTTCCACAGAATGCTTAAATTTATGAAAGAAATACAATTATTTTGCCACAATGTACGTCTTAATACAATTAACATGATTAAAATGTGCACAACTGACTGCATTGGGGTGATTTGATGCAATCAGGTTCATTTTATATATGAAAAAGGACAAGTTCTTCCCCGTTCACCCCTGTACATTTTACTCTGGCATCTCATGGGCCAACGTAATGTTATAGTATATGGTGTATAGTCAGTGGCGGGCCAGGATTCCCATTTAGGTGGGGGGGGGGGTAGGAAAATTTTGAATATTTTGATGCCCCATGAACGATTTCCGGGCGTTTACATGACATTGGACATGTTTTGGTAGGGGCCCATATTGTCTGAAATAGCAAGTAGAGGTTTAATAGGGGCAGTAGGAATTTTGGGACCCCTTGGCTTCGCCACTGGACTGTACACTATTTAGTACACGATAATACCCCGATAAAACAAAATCTTCGGAGAATCGGACCTTCGGAGAATCGGACCTTCGGAGTTATGGGCCGTCGGAGAATCGGGCCTTCGGAGTTATAGATCTTCGGAGAATCGGCCCTTCGGAGTTATAGGTCTTCGGAGTTATAGGTCTTCGGAATATCGGCCCTTCGATGGTTATGGCCTTTCGGAGAATCGGATCTTCGGAGTTATGGGCCGTCGGAGAATCGGATCTTCGGAGTTATGGGCCGTCGGAGAATCGGATCTTCGGAGTTATGGGCCGTCGGAGAATCGGGTCTTCGGAGTTGTGGGCCTTCGTAGTAATAGGTCTTCGGAAAATCGGTCTGACACCGCTACAGGTGAACTACGGGGAATTTACTTCGCATGTAGTTAGGTGTGGTACAGATGCATTTTATTTGCTTGTTTCCATTCACATTCTGGCACCACATCGTTTTCTACGACAAAATGCCTGCAAACCATACCGTGCAAACTTGCCAGTGTATGAACGTACCCTTACACCAAAGCGATGCTGTTAAGAAAAAAGTTATACGTTGTTTTTTCTAGAGTCAGTTTCGCCGTGTTTGGCTGATCTGAACAACTTGAAGAAAGGCCACTCTATGTATAACACATTTAAAAATAAGTGTATTGTGAAATATTGTTAATAATGGCTGTGTTGGTTGTTTCAAACCGGTCATAATTGAGATGGATATTCATGTAGTTTTGCAAACATATGCATCAGTCAGCGCCACCATTTAAAAAAAAAAATTTAAAATGTGTATGTTATTGAATGTTTCATGCAGACACTGGCTTTTGCTCCAATCGCCGCAAAAATAACACATTTAGAAATATCCTTGCCGTATACCAGCACCACACAAGTCAACAGGAACAACAAGCATTATAGCAAGTTAGCAGGACCATTTAACCAGCGGTGAGAACGCGCATCCAACGAGATGCAACTTACATATCAGTCGCAGTATCTGATAGTCCATGAGCTTGAAGGACACCTTGTGCATCCCCACTACTTAACTTCTTTGGTATTTCCATGTACCTAATATGAACTGGTGAGGAAAATCGATGTTAACAGCAATTATGTTTTGGGTCCTATTGTACCTACTGGGTCAAAGTTTAGCCTTACCCGGTTACAAATTTTTCCGATTATGATGGGGTGGGGGAAACTAATATCCCATATAAGTGATGTCATTGTGATTGGCTTTTAACAGGTGTCATTTTGTAGGTATTTGAATACTGTATCCACTGGAAGCAAACAAATGTGACGTTTGCTTTGATGACTCACCGGAGGTCAACAGGTCACGCAACGGCGATGAAAACACAAATATAATAGTCTGGGACCTGATGGGGTACCGCTGCACCCCAGACCATAGGACTGAACTTCACCCCGCTAATTTTCTTCCTTGTTATGCCCCTCAACTTTTAAGCAGTGTTAGCACGAGACTAGATGGCGTCCAACATGGCCGCCGTTTTTAAGACGAGGCATTATAAGTCAGTTTGATGCAAATTATTAGAGAAAATCTTGACAAATGTATTCAAATGTATATATTATTGTAAAACTAAGATATAATTCTATCTGTTTAGGGCAAAATTTGAACTCCATGTCCAAGATGGCCACCAAAATGGCAACCGGAAGTGAAAATATAACTATTTTTCACTAATATCTTCTAAAAAAATTAGTTTCTGCTGTTTGGAACTGGTTGAGAATTGCGACTTTATTTTGTATTTTTCATGTTAACTGACCATTGAAGCAATGAAATATGCCATTATGCGGGTACCAGCCCCTTCTGATCCCTCAAACAGCATGTTGGAAGCCATCTTGTCTCGCGTGTACACAACCACTTTTTTTTTGTGTGTGTGTCAACATTGCTAAAAAGTTGAGGGGCATAACAAGGGAGAACGTGCGTGGGGTGAAGTTAAGTATTGTGGTCGGGGGTGCAGGGGTACCCTATCAGATCACAGGCTATTATATTTGTGTTTTCATCGCCGTTGCGTGACCTTGTGACCTCTGATGACGTCATCAATCGTCATAATTTTATATTTACCAGTTGATAGAGTATTCAAATACCTACAAAATGACACATCATCTGTTAAAATCTGAACACAATGACATCACTGATATGCGATATCAGTTTCCCCCACCCCATCATAATCGAAACAAATGGTAACCGAGTAAGGCTAAACTTTTCACCAGTGAGTACAATAGCGCTCAAAATATTTGTAGTTAACGTCGTTTTTCCTGACCAATACATATTAAGGTACATGCAAGTACCAAAGAGTTATGTAGTGGGGGTGCTCATGGACTATTTTTTATATTTTCTATTTATAGCTTTTATATTTCGTTTCAGTCACAAGGAATTGGCAGAATGAGACCGAACACACTGATTCTGGGATTCAAATCTGATTGGATAGATGACGATCCGTTGGCTGTGTTCAACTACTTCAATACAATCAGGTTGGTTGACGTATTGCCTTTAACCCTTTACCCAACAGAACGGCCCTGTGCCAATGCATTCTCTTATATATGAGAGTCGACCATAGGTCGCCTCGCATATATAAGAGAATGCATTGGCTTAACACATATTAAAAATGATAAAATTGTCAAAGAATGTAGAAAAATATTATAAAAATTGTTAAAAAATGTAAGAAAAAATTATAAAATTGTTAAAGAATGTAAGAAAAAATGGTAAAAAGTGTTAAAAAAAGAATTTGCTTAGGCCAATGCATTCTCTTATATATGCGAGGCGACCTATGGTCGACTCGCATATATAAGCGAATGCATTGGCACAGGGCATAACTGTAACCATCACAATGTGGTCAATGAACCGGTTCCAATGATATCCATATTTGTATGGTGTTATTGAGACAGACCGAAGATATTTTAGGCTTTTGAAGCTTTATTTGGGCGTTTTTGGCCGTTTTGTTGGGTAAAGGGTTAAATGAAGTGGCATACAGTAGGTTTCATTCTTAATGAGAAGTTTACACAGAGATTCATGTGATCTTCGAATGCAATTGATTATTTTTGCCCTTGTCGCGCTCCTTGTATGGGTTGAGGTAGGCTGATAAGTATAATTTAGTTCAAGGCACCGTCTGAATGGTCGAAGACTGTGTCCTATATTATTACTGAAGCGTGTCCCAATTAAATTAAAACGTTACTGTGAACACTTTGTTTCACAGGACGTCGATCGGCGAAGTGGCACGTTCTGGTGAATTCACATGGCGGTACTGTTTCCGGTGTTCGTGCATTCAAAATATAACTTAGATACTACGCGTTTAGGTTTATTTAACTAGAAGTTCAAGACATTCTTGCGACAATTGTGTTTCTCTTAAATAAGGATTAACTGTCATGTGGACTGTTTTTATGGAGATGTAACCGTGAGGTAAGTGGTCCTAACTTGTGTAAAACCCGAAGGGTTTTCTATGCAAGTTATGACCACTTACCTCACGGTTACATCTCCATAAAAACAGTCCACATGACAGTTAATCCTTATATTTATATACATTTAGCGAAAAAACCACTTTTGTAAATGTATTTAAATCGAAAAGTGTATCGTGACAAAACCAGCCCAAAATATCCCACAGCACCCTTGGCAAAAGTTAACAGGAACAATTGAAACCCGACGATTTATTAAGTCAATCCTTCGCGAATCCAAATGCGCCCAAAACATTACGCGTTCGTCTTTCCAAACCCAAATGACGTATCGATGTTGTTATGAGCTGACGTATCGATGTTGTTATGAGCTGTTGCGCGTTCACCGATAAATAATTGCAACTAGCCACGTGGGCGCCGACCAATCAGAATGCTGGATTTAGTGATGACAACACTTAGTATGTAAATATAACTGCTTATCAGTTGATCAGTTGATAATAACATCAAATTGAGGGTGAAGGAGAAGATCTCTCGATCTTTTCGACCATCCTGGGCGCTTCGCGCCCTCCTACTACCACGACGAGTTGATAATAATATTTGTTCTCACTATATGACTGGTACTTAATTTCGATTAACTTCTGTTGAAAGTACATTGAACAGTACATCAGTTTGTGTCGGTGGGATACAGTTATGTAGTGAGCATGCTACAAGTTCATATTGTTCGGTGAACTATAATAAAAACGGGTTTTACCGTTGACTACGCTGATATACTTTGCTTCTCGTCGTGAACTATGTACACCCACCCACAGGCCACTATATCTCCGTAATCAGCACCAATCCATGCTCTATTAATTAAATATGCTTATTCATAGTCATGATACTTATGCTCGAAAAGATTAAACAAATATTTGCTGAATATGTTGTTGTCGTATGGATTATATTTTAGATATACACCATCGCCAAATGAAAAGTCATACATCATCCGGAGATGAGCACAAAGGGAGATAGATATATTAGCCCCATATAGGACTGATGCCACATCTCCCTAATGCTGTCCCTATTCTCTCTTTTTCCAACATGTATATCTCCAAACAGTGTGTTTGCCAATTATACTGGTGTAATCACTGATTATAGTGAGTGTATAACCGAGTTCTTGTATATATTGCATAATACTTGAAGGCCCATTCAAGCCTTGAAATAAGGGTGTCTGTCATTTGCAGAATGAGGTTCACAGAGGGTGAATTTAGTGATGCTACCCCGCATAGCGGGCTAGCATCACCAAATTCACCCTCTGGGAACATCATTCTGCTGAGATGTAAGCAGAATTAGGTCCCCAGAGGGTGAATTTGGTGATGCTAGCCCTCTATGCGGGGTGGCATCACTAAATTCACCCTCTGGGGACCTCATTCTGCAAATGACAGACACCCTATTTCAAGGCTTGGGCCCATTTAATATTCGAGTCGCCGATTATTTTTTATAGTGACTTGATATACGGTTTTAACCCTTTACCCAACAAACCGGCCAAAAACGGCCAAATAAAGCTGCAACAGCCTAAATTATCTTGGGTCTGTCTCAATAAAACCAAACAAATATGGATATCATTGGAAACGGCTCATTGACCACATTGTGATGGTTACAGTTATGCCCTGTGCCAATGCATTCTCTTATATATGCGAGGCAACCATATATCGCCTCGCATATATAAGAGAATGCATTGGCCTAAAAATTACCATTTTTTCTTACATTCTTTAACAATTTTATAATTTTTAATGTGTTAAGCCAATGCATTCTCTTATATATACGAGGCGACCTATGGTCGACTCGCATATATAAGAGAATGCATTGGCACAGGGCCATTCTGTTGGGTAAAGGGTTAATAACAATCCATGCCATAAAATATGATTAAAATACTATAATTCATTACAAACTAGAACGTCTGTGTCTCAGAAGATGCCTATTGAGAAACAGAAAACAGCTGATATAGAAAGATTTTCCCCGTTATGGCTCCCAGAATGCAACATAATTCAAACTAAAAATGTATTTTCAATAGAAGGGGAATAACTATATCTTAACATATAGAGTTATTCCCCTTCCATTGAAAATAATTTAACTTGATATGAGCACAGAATTCCAAGTCAATGTCTCAACAAAAAACAACATGTTCACAGTTTATTACACCGAATAAATTGACAATGCAATCTTTTGGTATATACTATGGCATATATATATTATTTGTTAATTATCTGGGATTCAGAAAATAAGTGGGCATTTAATGGGTGCATAGAAAGCTGACGTTGTAATATAACTTGAACCTGCAACATCTAGGCTGTCCCGGACGACACCTCTCAAACTCTAATCAGTTTAGCTACGATTTCAAATGCTTTGGTGACGAACCTCCTCTCTAATGGACTTATATTTTGCAACGGAAATATTGACCCTCTGCATACACATGTGTTGCATAATTATGAAACATATTTGAACAATATATACAGTAATGCCCTAAATATTCGACTCCTTAACCACAGCATAATTATGGGTAACTTTTCAGGATTTAGTCGGAAATATGGCTTGTTGCCATTCATCGGAAAGCTCTGGATTCTGTAGATCCGACAGGGAATGGATTCCGATGAATGGCAACAAGCCATATTTCCGACTAAATCCTGAAAAGTTACCCATAATTCTGCTGTGGTTGAGTCAATTATTTAGGGCATTACTGTATGTGTGCACATTTTATTTTACAGTGATGCATTTGATTTAAAATATGGTGTCGGTGTACTGAGGATGCCAGGAAAATTCGACAAAAATAAAATATCAGATTATCGTCTCGATTCCACAAACAGTTTTGTGAACATCGATGATAACGGCAGCTCAGACGAAGGTGAGCAATTTTAAAACATACATATACCAACATTGAAAATTGTTATCGTGAATACCCCACCACTATTTAATTTATGTTGAAGGTACTCAATCCGATAAAACTCCTCTCAATTACTATTTCAATGGCTTCGGGGGTCACCCATCAAAGCTCAGATTTGTTAGATATCGATTTTAGAAATCTATTATTTTTCATTATCGGGAATTCTTTCTGGCCCAGAAGACAGTCAAAATTTCGTTATTATTACCAATTGATTATAGAGTTATCCATCCTTGTCTGTTTGAATAGAGTTTTGGCGTAAAATCTCGAGCAGGTTACCAAATTGACGGCAGTTATTAGTACTCATCTCGAGCAATTAACAAATTTCAAAAATCAATATCTAATAACTCTGAGCTTTGTTTGATGGGTTCCTCGACTTGAATCAAATATTTTTTACCCCCAAAGCCAAAGAAATAGTAATATAGGACCCTCTGATCGGATTGTTGTTGTTGGAATCTGTTGAGATGGGGACCCTCTTTACGGATTGAGTACCTTTAAGCATAAACTATTTTCGCAACGTGCAATATTGCTCTACCGAGGCAGGTGTTTCCAATGTCCGTCTCTTTTCGAAAGTGGCTTTTCGGCAGTGACAATTTACATACAGTGATGTTCGAAGTATGACCCTTTAAACACAGCAGAATTATGGGAAAATTTTCAGAATTTTGTCGGAAATATGGCTTGCTGCCATTCATCGGAAAGTTCTCACCGAGAGTAAGCCATATTTCCGACTAAATCCTGAACAAATTCCCATAATTCTTTTGTGGTTGAGGGGTCGATTATTTAGGACATTACTGTATGATGCTTGTTTCTTAAACTGATACGGACGACACAAAAACAAAAACGCGACACGAGGGTACAACGGTAATATCTTCTTGTTACAAAAAGAACGAACGAGTTTTTTGAGACTATAGCTCAAAAATGTCTTGATCGAGTTTAAAAATCGGTCAGGTCCGCCTATTTTGGGCGGAGTTATGGCTCTTAATTAGTTTAATTTCGTTAATTTTGAATACAATCTCGCGATAACTTCATATTATCAACCTATTTTGTTGATATTCGGTATATGAAACTTGGTCAACAATGTCTTTATCGAGTTTGAAAACCGGTCAGGTCCGCTTATTTTGGGCGGATTTGCGGCCCATAATTCGTTCATTTTTGTGAATTTTGATCGAGATAGCACAACAACATTTGCGGGGATCTGTTTGGTATATATGTCAGACATTCTAAATAACGTTGTATATGATAGCCAGTTACAATTGATGTATTTTCAATCCAAGCCTACGCTTGGCATAGCTACCTCAACTCGACTCCGCATCGAACATCTTGTTGTTTATTTGGTATCGAATCGGATGGAGCATCTTTAATATTCTACGACAATTCTACTCACAGATAATAACAACGAAGAAGAGGGCGACATGGAGACTGATTACCAGGACAACGAAAACGAAGAAGAGGCTGCGATCACGCCCACTGATGGCGAAGTGGTTACGATGACCAGAATAGAATGTGAGGATCGTGTCAGGAAACACAGTATGGCGACGTCACTCGAGACGTCGACGTCACCCGAGACGTCAGAAACAAGCACGACAGGGGTAGATAATCCAGTGTTTGACGAGAAGGACGAAGATAAGCCAGAACCAGCTTTTATATCGCCTTCAAAAATTAGACTCGCACAACTGCTGTCTACGAAAGAAGACCAGACGACGAAGCGATTCCAACAGAAACAGAATGGGACGATAGACGTGTGGTGGCTTTTCGATGATGGCGGTAATTACACATTTTGAATTAACTGGGAATTGACTTAACGTCAACTGAATTATCATCTTTGGGAAAATATATTTAACCCATGTACCTTGTCGTATTAGTACTGAATATGGCATTTTCAAACGTTCTACTTTGTTGGTTTCAGTATGCTTGGAATGTAAATTCATGGTCAATATATCAGTGACATTCTATTTATATAATTACAGTAATGTATGGGAAAGAGTACACTCTCAAGACTGATAGAAATTACAACATAAAATTTAACAATACACTACTGACACGACTGCCAGTAAATTATAAGGAACCAACCGTATATTAATTTCAAAATTATAATAAAAAACAACTTCTCTGGTAGTCAAACTTGTTTATCACAGGTTTTTCAATCCCGGAACTTTAAAATAAAACAAAACTTCTTGAGGTATCCAGACGAGGAAGAACCAGAACAATTATTATCCATTGTCACTGTTTTACCACTAAGTGTAGTGCTCGTATGCAACTTGTTTTCGTGAAAATGGGCTCGTAATGGACCTACATGTACATATATAGTAAATTCGGTTTAGGTTCACAAAAAGGAAAACAATTCAAACCCACCATTGTTAACCTTTCCACGAATGGAGCTTCCTGAAATTTAACGAAAACCCTGTGCCAATGCATTCTCTTTTATATGCGAGTCTCCCATAGGGAGCCTCGCATATATACTAGAATACATTGGCCTAACAATATTTACCTTGACCTTGTGAGTCAGTTCATTCTCTTATATATGCGAGGCTCCATATGGAGACTCGCATATATACTAGAATGCACTGACACAGGATGTTTAATGCTGCACCAGCGTAGCTCCCGTCACGAAGGGTTAAAGATGTAATCTGATTGAGCAAAAAACTGTCAGTCAATATGTCCTACGCGAATTGGTTTTCCAGTCATGGAAATGTTATTGAAGTTATAAGTTCTGAAGAACTCTTCTGTATATTAAATCATACTTTGGATGCATATTATCAAGCCTGCAAATAGTGTGTCTGTCATTTGCAGAATACGGTCCCCAGATGGGTGAATTTAGTGACACTATCCCGCACGGCGGGCTAGCGTCACGAATTCACCTTCTGTGAACCTAATTCTGCTTAGGCCTCAACTGCTATGGGAGACCTATGATCAGATTGAAGTTCCCCATTTGAAGTTGGTGATGTTCACCCATTAGTCACCACGATTATTTATCTTCTGCAAAGTATGGGATATGGAAACTTCCCAGAAGGGAAAAAGTAACTAAATCAATGTTAATTTGAGACTATAGATACTTCCCAGAAGATGTTGCCAAAGCAGAATGATGTCCCCAGGGGGTGAACTGGGTCACTAAATTCACCGTTTGTGGACCTTATTCTGCCAATGACAGACACACTATTTGCAGGCTTGCATGTTGTACTTCAGGTCTCACGCTGTTGGTGCCCTATATTCTGTCAAAACGAAAACAATGGCGGAAGTGCAAACTCCGAGTATTCTGTGCCGGAACAAAGAAAGGGAACGTGGAGGAGGATCAACTCAGGTGAGTAGTTCGCGTTCCGTGCCGAAACCACCGCCTCCCGGGCCGAAACCACCGCCTTTCGGGCCGAAACCGCCGCCTCCCGTGCCAAAACCACCGCCTCCCGTGACGAAACCACCGCCTCCCGTGACAAAACCACCGCCTCTCGGGCCGAAACCATCGCATCCCGTGCCGAAACCACCGCCTCCCGTACCTAAATCACAGCCTCCCGTGCCAAAACCACCGCCTCCCGTGCCTAAATCACCGCCTCCCGTGCCGAAACCACCGCCTCCCGGGCCGAAACCACCGCATCCGGGGCCGAAACCACCGCATCCCGTGCCGAAACCACCACCTCCCGTGCCGAAACCACCACATCCAGGGCCGAAACCACCGCCTCTCGTGCCGAAACCACCGCCTGCCGGGCCGAAACCAACACCTCCCGTGCCAAAACCACCGCCTCCCGGGCCGAAATCACCGCCTCCCTCCAGTGCCAGAACCACCGCCTCCCGTGCCTAAATTACCGCCTCCCGTGCCGAAATAACCGCCTCACATGACAAAACCACCGCCTCCCGTGCCTAAATCACCTGCTTCCGTACCGAAACCACCGCCTCCCGTGCCTAAATCACCGCCTCCCGTGCCAAAACCACCGCCTCCCGTGCCTAAATCACCGCCTCTCGTGCCGAAATTACCGCCTCCCGTGACAAAACCACCGCCTCCCGTTCCTAAATCACCGCCTCCCGTACCAAAACCACCGCATACCGTGCCGAAACCACCGCCTCCCGGACCGAAACCACCGCCTCCCGTGCCGAAACCACTGCCTTCCGGGCCGACACCACCGCCTCCCGACTCAAACAAGGTTCATTGGAAAAATGACAACCCTGGATTTAGATATTTATGTATTGCTTACCCATTCTATCTATACTAAACACTAATTGGTGAGTAGTCCCCTTCGAAAATCTGCAGGTAACATAATAGGTCGTTTGTTGAACTTATTATCTGAAAATTCCCACCAATGAATATCAATCAATCACCTGATACAGACCAATGTTACTCAGTAGTAATACAAAACTATTAGTTAAAAGGCCTCAGTGGTAAAGGGTATGTGGCCAGCCGTTGAGGCATGCCAATATCCCATAATATGTCAAATATAGCGAATTATCGAAATATGAAATACAACGAAAAAGCGAAATAGAAAAATACAGCGAAATAGCGGAATAAAACATGCATCGAAATGACGAAATAGCGCGAATTATAGAAATAAGAACGAAATAGCGGGAATTATAGAAATAAGAACAGCGTAACCCAAACCTCCCCCAGGCCCACCCACCCTATAGAAGAATTTGATTTATATTTCACCAGAGTTGATCTATTGTGGTGTTGTAATTTCTCATACAAATCGCCGTTATTTCGTAAAGGTACATTCTTTATAGAGTTATTACCCTTTGGCAATGTTAGGATTTTAGCTTTTCAAAGAGCCTGTGGCATGCTTCAACGGCTGGCGTGGCATGCCACATACCCTTTACCACTGAGGCCTTTTAACTGCAGGGTAATGGATGTTTTTTATTTTATGTCCTAAAAATTATAAGAAACATTTATTTAAAAAACATGATAAAAAATTGTTAGGCCAATGCATTCTCTTATATATGCGAGGCGACCTATGGTCGACTCGCATATATAAGAGAATGCATTGGCACAGGGTAAAAAAAATCCCGACTTCCGACTGGATTTGATATGGCGGGTCACAACTATGAGTATTTAGTATAGAGATAGTTAATGTTTCGGCTCAAAAGTTCCGATGAGTATATGTATTAAATGGCACCATCATTGTCTTCAACATCACGTGACCAAGACACGCAAAAGACTTCATCGCGAATGTATATTAGCCTGGGAGAGTATTATTTGGCGCCAAACTATATCACTATTGCACGAGCGTGTCATTCTGTCGTCTCACCCATGAAATCCATTACTTTTTAGATTGATACGACGGCTCCCAATGTTCGCAGTCGACAGTTCATTTCGACGAAATGGATTATCGACTGCCCGGAGCATCCACAGACTGTCTCGAGCATTCAGTCGTCATGTCTCCGAAAAGCTTTTGACTCGTGTCTGACAAAGTTGTCATAACAATTTGCTGGAGAACTGCTACTTATGTTGAACACTCATGTTGTGGTTAGTGTAAAGTTGATAACCCAGCACCCACGTACGCACGATGCGACATTGCTGCATGTTGATAGTGACATGTATAGCGCCCGAATATTTTATTACAAATCCGGTTCTTCAGTTATGATACATGTATGATGTTGTCACATACCGTGATAATTACAACACTTAACCCTTTACCCAACAAAACGGCCAAAAACGCCCAAATAAAGCTTCAACAGCCTAAAATATCTTCGGTCTGTCTCAATAACACCATACAAATATGGATATCATTGGAACCGGTTCATTGACCACATTGTGATGGTTACAGTTATGCCCTGTGCCAATGCATTCTCTTATATATGCGAGTCGACCATAGGTCGCCTCGCATATCTAAGAGAATGCATTGGCCTCAAAACATTCTTTTTTAAACACTTTTTACCATTTTTTCTTACATTCTTTAACAATTTTATAATTCTTTCTTACATTTTTTTACAATTTGTATAATATTTTTCTACATTCTTTGACAATTTTATAATTTTTAATATGTGTTAAGCCAATGCATTCTCTTATATATGCGAGGCGACCTATGGTCGACTCGCATATATAAGACAATGCATTGGCACAGGGCCGTTATGTTGGGTAAAGGGTTAATTGCATAGACATCAACATTAGACCTAACTTAACATCTCATTATAGAAGTGGCTGCATGACACTTCGAAATGTCGTAAACATCAAATAATAGTGTGTTTTCAGGCACAAAGTACATCTCGAACATAACAGTGACTGAACGACACAAAAAATAAATCAATTACCCGGAATCCGGTGTATAAACTATTATATAGCTTGTTTCCATTTAACTGAAACGTTTTCTTTCGACCGCAGGATGTCAAATCTGCTGAACAAATTTCGAATTGATTACTCACAGATCACGATCATTACTGGATTGAAAAACAAACCAAAACCAAGCACGTGAGTATGCACGATAGTAATTACATATATATTATATACTGTGTTTAGACAGTCGACAATGCCATAGGGCCATATGAATCAGAACGTTTCCCCAGATTCGATATCGAATCGGGTGGAGGATATCGATATTGAATCGAATCTCGATTCGAATCGGTTACATCGGTGCATAGCGTTATTAGCGTATAAGTAACCAAAAAGCTGTCGCGAGTTTGTACTTATGAGGCGTTGCGATTTTTCAGTGTATTTATTGTGACCTTATGCATCTCAAGCCCCATTGTTTGAAAAGTATGAACCTTTTAGGTGACCCTATAATCCTGGGATCGGGCAATATTGTGACATAATCAGATAGCCGTTGGTGTATATCATGTAACTATGCTCTTACTAACCTCAGGAATTATACCCCAATATTGTGCAGTTTGCGAGAAAATGGCACAACATATACTCCTCTCTATAAAGCAATTAACCAGTTACCAAATTGGTCATATAAATGTTAGGCCATTGGGAACTTGTCTCTTGCATGCGCTTTTTGATGTTACTTAGAAGTGACTCACATTTTGCTAATTTAGCACATCATATAATTTCCGTACAATATCACGCAAGCGTCATTCCGACGAGTTCAGTTCATCGCCAGCAAGCGCAAAACCCGCAAACCATATAATGCATGGGTCAATGATGTGAATATTTTGCAACCATGGGTGAGTGACGGGGATATGTTGGCTATATGCAACATTTTTCGAATCAGGGTATCCGATTCGGTATCGACAACGAATCATACCCGATATCGAATCGAATCCCGAATATTAGCATGCCTCTATAGAACGCCATGTTGAGGCCCCCCTCGTTTTCATAAAATCACGTATATAAGTCACACGAACCCGCCATGCGGCGCTCTATATATCATACGGCTTGCTACGACCAATTATTACAGAAACTAGACCAAACCTAGAATTGAAAGGAGTCCCCACGTAGCAACAAAGTGGATGAAGCACCACTGAAGCAACTTCGCACTTTCTAAAATCGATTACATTACAATTTTCGAATTATGAGATTTCTCTGCCAAAGAAAAGTGCAAATGTGACCCGCCATATAAAATCCAGTCGTAAGTCGGGATTTTGTTTACCCTGTGCCAATGCATTCTCTCATATATGCGAGTCGACCAAAGGTCGCCTCGCATATATAAGAGAATGCATTGGTCTAACAATTTTTTACAATTTTAATAATTTGTTCTTGTATTTTTTAACACAATGATTTTATTATTTCACCCATACAGAGCCCCAGAAAAACATGAGCAGACGACACTCTTCTATATGCTTCTATATATGTGTGGGGCTCCCTGCGGGGTAATGGATGTTTTTTATTTTATGTCCTAAAAATTGTAAGCAACATTTATTAAAAAAAATGATAAAAAATTGTTAGGCCAATGCATTCTCTTATATATGCGAGGCGACCTATGGTCGACTCGCATATATAAGAGAATGCATTGGCACAGGGTAAAAAAATCCCGACTTACGACTGGATTTGATATGGCGGGTCACAAATGTTACCTAATCATAAATGTTTACCTCCGTAGTCGGCGACATCAGCACCAGGGCTCGTATTCACCTACTGGGTTTATTTTATAAACCAGGTAGTTTATTTGGAAGCGGCTGAACGCACAAGGTATCTTCGCTAGCGTTTGCAACAAACACTATCATGGAAAAAAATTGACCCAATCAATCAGATTTGCCATTTACCAATAATAGCCACTCAGGACTTATTACTAAATCTTGAACACTTAGCGAATAAAATTCGCAAATATAGAGGTAGGCCTACATGTAGAGACTCAGACTCGTTCTATGGAATGAAGCAACGAAGATATATAAGTGAAAAGATGTTGTACATATGAATTATAATGTTTGTGTGTGATTTTATTTTATGTTCATTTTGTGTAATACAATTATGTGGGGAGAGAGACCATTTGTAAGTCGTAAAACTTGTGTCTCAATCCCGTTGCGATATTATTATGCAATAAAATATGTTTACACTAACGAAGATATAATTAGGGTGGTGGTGTTCAAGAATATGGATATATTATAGTACACAAACATACTGCTCATTACTGAAACAAAACAAGCATGTACTGCTATATGCCGACCAGCAATAGACCTTTCCACAGCTGTAAAATCAAATACTTATTAGCAGATATTTTTGACCAATCATCGACTGTGCCGGTCTTTGACTGCATTTCAAATAATTAAATTTCAATATAAATTTAAACTGAGCAAGTAGTTCAATCTAAACACATTCAAAAATTATATAATTTTTTTTTTTTAATTAACTTTGTACACATTTTTAAAACAATAAAAATGCTTAAAATATCAATATGTATAAAGCAATGCACACAGAGGGGACTGTTTCAGTTCGTTATAACATAATGGCAAGCGCTGATAAACATCAGCGGTCAGATGCTCGTAGCCCGTTTATATATAACCATAGGTATATGCGATAAATACACAATGAAAACACACTCCACAGTTTCGATCGATAAGCCTTGCCCTGTATATTTTGATGACAATCGGTCTTCCGTATCATTTCTACAACACAATTATCGTCTCACTTGCAGCACGACTTTACCGTGTGAACGCCACGGAAGCGTTTTCATTCAGAGTATGGTCAATATATTTCCGCCTGTGCAGTGTATTCTTGGATAGAAAACAAATAGGCCTATGCCGAAAGCAGAAACTATAATTCGCGAGTGGCACCCCTGGTTGAGTCTGGGATATTTGGCACTCTGGACTTGGCTAGAGGGTTTTTGTTGGGGTGGTCTCCACCTTGGAATTTCTAACTGCACCCCACCCCATTGAACCACACCAAACTCATAAGTTTGCGTAATTCAATTTGCACCCCCCCCCCCCCGATGCAGTGATTTCCCCCAAATGTTCCCTCACAGACTACTAGATGGTAGCCTATTCTAAATAGACCAGTAGGAAAAGGATGGTTCGGCCCAGTATGAGATTAAAAAATCCTAACATCTAGTGGTATAACGCCAGACAAATTTACACCCCGATTTATTTTTTCTTAAATTAATTAGCAAGTAGCTACTGGCAAGGGTACAGAACACACGGGTCGGCCGATGGTTAGGCCCGATATGATAACATTTTGAAAATCCGAACATGAAAAGTTGACAATCCTAGTATCTAGACTGGCCTCAAGCTTTCCAATTCGGGGAAATTTTTAACCTGACACTCACCCTTAGGTTACCAACTGATGACCATTTCAATCAAATTAATGTTGCATTAGATTTCACTACAGTTTGGGGGGGATAAGATCCCTGCATTACCACCCCTGTCGATACGTCCCAGCTTGGCACCCCATGCTAAGAGAGCGGTCTTGCATTCACTGAAGACGAGAAATCATCGATACTAAATTATGTTGCGTGGCACATGGGGAGGAGGCAGGGGGCTACATCCCCACCCATGTCGGGAGGGTTAGCCACCCCGTCGGTGAGATCTGCAATGGTCAACCAGGTAGCTTAAGCCCGACCCCCTGTCGGGGAATCGTATAGCCCCTGCGTCGGGGATATCATATAGAAATTTTAAAGGAGATGACCACATATGGAGCATAAATCAGGGGGGAATGAGCTCTCATAACCACAAAACTACACTAAAGACATCCCAAATAAACCCAAATTGGATACAGTCGCATATAGTATATATATGGTATCGTTCTGTTTACCTCTCTATATCATATAAATACTTTTGCTCCTGTTGCGCAAATTCTAGTATAAAAACGTGAGTCTATTTCAGACAAAGTTCAAACAGTAAATATGGCACAAACAAGACATAGAAACCACAGGCACACATACCATGGATAAATAGACGGTCAAAAGAACGTCGTTTTTTTGTACGGTTATCTGGCATATACCCATGGTTATATATAAACGGGCTACGAGCATCTGACCGCTGGTGTGTTTATAATGTATCACGGCGTGCTGTCGTGGCTTATTGTCAGGGGTGGTACTACCGCTGTGGGTGTGGCCTCTGTGGAAAATTCTATATATTATGGACAACGATCACCATCAAATCCCCTTGATTAGATAGTCCTATATCACGGGGATACCAATCTGACCGACGACCACAGACAGCTTCGAATCGAATTTAGTCAACCGAGCGAATGCAAATATCGTGCGATAACTCACTTTGTGACTGAGGTGATACTAGTAGCAGAGGTACACTGATGCCCAAATTATATAATCCTTTAACCACAGCAGAACTATGGGATATTTTTTTGGGATTTAGTCGGAAATATGGCTTGTTGCCATTCATCGGAAAGCTCTCACCGAGAGTTTTCCGATGGATAGCAGCAAGTCATATTTCCGACTAAATCCTGACAAATTTCCCATAATTTTGCTGCGGTTTAGGGGTTGATTATTTAGGACACTACTGTATACCTCTATACAATGGTACCAAACCAAGCTTTGGAACTTTAGGACATTTATAATATGTGAACCTCATCGAATACCATATTGACTTTCTATTCCTTGGCACGAAATTGCCACGAACTATGAAATCATGATTTTAATTCACATATCATTAATATATTAACGCGTGATTCAGGGTGTGTGTGACTCAGTAACAAAGTGGAGATGTCCATTATGATACACATCATAATGTGATCTAAATTGAAAACAGATCATCAATGATAAACAAATGATATTAATGTCGTGTGTATTTAATTTGATGAAACTTACATAATTGTATCCCTCTATCCCGGTCACATATTGCGAAGGGTGTACGTGCTATTCTTGACACCAATCGCTGGTAATTCGTTGCCATTTTGAGAAAAGTTACTTCAACTTGAACAATCTGTCTTCTTCATTTCGGCCAATTTGGCCGGTTACTTCATGTGACTTTTTCATCTGACGTGTGTGTCGGAATAATGATATGGAGGATTTATGTAAATGTTAGCCCAAACTACATTTCCAAGTAACGATGGTTTTGTTGTTTATTTTGAGGAATAATACCGCGTCAGATGAATTCAGCCCAAATATGTTAACAGTTGTCGTGTAAAACATTCGGCAGTAAGTTAGCGTTATTTCGTATTTGTGGATGTCCTTCAACATGGGGAAAATAGACTACTGCGCTTGAACGAGCATGTGAATTGTCGTTTTTAATGTGTAGCAACTTTATAATCAATAACAGAGGCATTCTCTGTCAAATAAGGTCGCTCTATTTACGATACCAATTGGGGAACTTTGTGAATTAAATTACGCGTAAACTTAACCTGCTGCAAATAGAAAAGGTGTCGGAATCGGTGTACTCGCCTCATGGCTAACTCGCCCCAATCGGCGAGTGCCAACTCGGAATAAAAGGCCAACTCGGAATAAAAGATGCATACGGGGTGTTATATGGCGTTTGGTCCGTTGTTTCTCAATGAATATTATTGAAATTTGGTGTATATGTCCGGGCTGGGACATGGAATACAACAACGTTTGAATTGTTTTTAAATTTACAAATTTGTTGATTTTATTCATTTTGTTTTCGTTCTGAAACACACTATAAAGTGTATATAATATAATAACGAACACGAGACATACATAATTTATAAACTATTAACAAAAGATATCAAATTCAATACATGACAAAGATGACTCAGTGGAGTTTATAAAGTGAACATAAAAACATTGAGGTAAGAATCTTTTTAAGGAATGCAACTTTATTTAATGATAATAAACACATAAATTAAAATAACAAACATGAGACATACATGATTTATAAACTGTTAACAAAAGATATCAAACTCAATACATGACAAAGATGACTCAGTGAAGTTTATAAAGTGAACATAAAAATATTAAGGTAAAAATCTTTTTAAGCATTACTAAACCGTTTAGCACAGTCCACTTCACTCATCCGATCATCACTAAACTTGATATTTATCTTGATATTGATCTATCAGATGAGAGCTATCAAATATTTTTTTTATTTTATAGGAAAAAATGGTCGCCAGCGGCCATATTACATTTACGTTATATGTTATCGCGTCATGTCGATATCTAGTATTAGTTAGAAATTTCACCTTTCCAGATTCATAATTGCTCCATTGACTGTAACAGATGGAATTATTCCCCTCTTCGGATAGAGTGTCACTGAAACTTTATTTTGTCAGACTGTCTGTATAGTCACTGATTATATATGGCAATAATCTGTAATAAGATGTAGCACTATTTTATTTTATATTTACATGCAGTGCTGTTTTTATACAACAATTCTAATCCCCCCTAGATCATCATGTGATCGACCATACATCGCGCGAGGACCTGGTTGAATTAAGGGGGGTTTTATGGATAACTTCTGTCCTCAAGCTAGATTATACTTATGACATTTAATGGCATGTTTCTAACGTGGAGGGTTAGATATGCTTGAGACACCAACACTCTTCAATTCACACCAAGTTATCAGCTGTCATATTCGGATATTAGAACCGATAGCCATGATATATGGTTTATTTTGTGTATACTAGTAATATTGTTATTTTCAGTACCTTTATATACCAGTACTGTGTATAACAATGCATATAAATTAATCCATGTATACATGTATATTGATTCAACGGATTCAGTGGTTTTGTCCATAAGTCTATCAAATATGCGGGTAAAACATGGCCACAAGCAGTACACCCTGTTAAATTTCGAATTTGAATCAATTGGCGCACCCTGCAGCCAGCTTTTATTGGAGAACTTTTTCTCACGTGGATAGTTTGGGTCACCGCTAGATGTGAGCCATGTTTTGTTCTCAAGCTGTCCTTGTGAAGACATCACTGCCAGCGGTGATCTGGAATTTTACTATTTTTATGGCTAAATAATTTGGTTGATCCTACAGACGACACCCCTTGTCCGATCGTCACCAGATTCCACAATGATCTTCTGGATAACCAGGGTGAGAGTAATCTAATTTTCCCGAATTTCGTTAAAAAACATTACCACAGGCAGCAATTTGGTATCTTACTGTTTGATCCTCTTTTGCGTGACTGAATTGTTTAGCAACTGTACAGTCATATCCCTCATCTGATAGTCACCACACTTTATATTGATCTTCGGGCTGACAACTAGATGGGAGCTATCGAATGCTTTGAATTTTTTTGGAAAACATTGTCGCCAGCAGTCATCTTCTATTTTGGTTTTTATATACATGTATATCTCTTCATTCGGATAGTCAGTATTACGTAGGTACTTCAACTTTCCGCATTCCTGTCATCATTTGAAATATAAAAATTTACCTGATACCATGCACCCTTCAAAATTTGTTTCGTCGTATCTATTTTAATGACCCGTATGGTAATATTGATACAGATATATTTGTCAAACATTTCTTTGTACAATATACAGGTATTTAGTTTGTAACTAAATCTAGAAATATATAATAGTAGCTGGTGGACCCTACTTCGTCCGGGATGTTCCCCTCTGATTTTCGGAGAATTGCGCGATTTAACCTTGAATTGACCATTTTAAAGGTGAACGTCATGTCGGGTCACGATTTGACCCGTCCAAAACACTCCCCGGACAAAAGTCACGACAAAAATACCCGTCGAAATCCGCCCGGCTTTACCCGATTTGACCTTGAATTGACAATTTTGAATGTCAAGATCAGGTCAGGGTCATAATTTGACCCACCCGAAACACTCCTGGGACAAAAGTAACAGTAGGTATTATATTTCGTTGAAATACTTCCGTTTTACCAGATTTGACCTTGAATTGATCTTTTTGAATGTCAAAGTCAGGTCGGGATCAATATTTGACCCGTCCAAATAGTCCAGAAACATGCCTACATCAGCACGTTCGAGAACATGGTCCCACGTGAAATTGGACCCGTCCATATTGCTCCCGGGATCGAAGTAGTCCTACACACAATTTTTTAGTCGGATCGGTCAAGGTCCAGAAACATGCCTATGAGCGAGGTCAAGTTGACACGTTAAATACCAAATCCGAGTCGGATCAGTCGAGCAGTGTTAGAGTCTATAACACATACACACATGCATTCATGCATACACACATACATACAGACAGGTGTTCCAAAATGTATAATCGATAGCTACAACAATTCTATGGTAGATAGTTCACGGCCGACCTGATGCATGCATCTTAGTTTTCTTGTCTGACCAGGTATCGTGAGTTCCGTGATTTGATATCACCATGGAGAATGCAGCCCGGCGAAGACGATAGTGATGTTCCATGGAATATATCCGACGCCGATATAATATGTCAGAAACAGAAGGTAAGACACGAGGCGGAAAACTCCTTGCTCAAAATATTATTCAAACGTGAAGCAGAAGACAAATCTTGCGACACGCATGCCTGGACATATAGTATACATAGAGGATTTCCAGCGAGTTATAATTGGATA
Organism: Siphonodentalium dalli; assembly: GCA_032622095.1. Taxonomy (NCBI): domain Eukaryota; kingdom Metazoa; phylum Mollusca; class Scaphopoda; order Gadilida; family Siphonodentaliidae; genus Siphonodentalium; species Siphonodentalium dalli. The sequence goes on from CP136063.1 coordinate 70,538,135, forward strand.
TAAGATATTATGAAACGAGTTCGATAAATTCGATTCGTAGTTTCATAAAATCTTATATCCCAACATAACGAGTTGAAGATATTGTATAGCACATGAAAAAAACTAGAGCTTTATACCTTTTTAACAAATCAAATTACATATTATCTACTTGTTCGGGTGCATGAAACTGATAAGTTAGTATTCAGGTGCTATGCCAACTGGGGGAATGTAGCATTCTACTAACATCAGCGAAATCAAGCAAATCGACCGGACCACTCCATAGAAAACTTTGTCTGAACTAGGCTAAATTGTAAATATTTACTACTCGAATCGGGACGCTTCCATCGGCGATAAGATAACGAAAACGATTTCGCCATCGAGAGTCACTGCATTTAATTAATATATAAGAATGACGGTGTGTGTTGTCAATTTAGATATAATATTTGTAAAATTAACTACTTTGAACAAGATTATTCTCCATTTCTATTTGATCACCCTACCGGAGTGTTTCACATCACTTTAAAGGAAGCTGCCAAATGCATATATTTACAGCGTTGGTTGAGATGCTTCACAACCGTATACGACAGTATTGCGCGCTCTGGCTGGCGACGGAAAATTTAGTCCCCCAATTTGTCTATCTGTTTTTGTGTCTATTTTTGTTAGCGCAACGAAGTTGGACAAGAATTATCATTAATGGACAAAGCAATGATTTTGCATTGTCCGGAGTTGTTGTAATGTGCGGCTTTACGAAATAGTATTAATCCGCCTGATGCAATGTAAAGTCATTTTGTTGGCGCGATGCTATGTTGGCGGGGGAAGCACGCGCATATTTGTCACTAGTGAGAGATAAGGAAATATGTAATGATATAATAGGGGTTTCATGTGATACATCTATATATCTTACATGTCCTTAAATATTATATCGGCCGGCGCATAGTAATCAACATAGAAGCATCGCCCACTCTGCATGGGAATTTCAGAAATGCACATATAATCCTTTTTTTTAAACCACATAATCACATACTGCATTTATGAAAATTAAGTCAGTCTTGAACGTACAAATTAACGTTTTCCATATCATTATTATCAGCATAATGGAAGAGTTCCATTGATATAATCACCACCAAACATTCATCATTTCAAGGGTATTTACATCGATATAAACACCGCCAAACATTCATCATTTCAAGGGTATTTACATCTATATAAACACCGCCTAACATTAATCATTTCAAGGGTATTTACATCTATATTAACACCGCCAAACATTCATCATTTCAAGGGTATTTACATCGATATAAACACCGCCAAACATTCATCATTTCAAGGGTATTTACATCTATATAAACACCGTCTAACATTAATCATTTCAAGGGTATTTACATCGATATAAACACCGCCTATCATTAATCATTTCAAGGGTATTTACATCGATATAAACACCGCCAAACATTCATCATTTCAAGGGTATTTACATCGATATAAACACCGCCAAACATTCATCATTTCAAGGGTATTTACATCGATATAAACACCGCCAAACATTCATCATTTTAAGGGTATATATATCGATATAAACACCGCCTAACATTAATCATTTCAAGGGTATTTACATCGATATAAACACCGCCAAACATTCATCATTTCAAGGGCATTTACATCGATATAAACACCGCCAAACATTCATCATTTCAAGGGTATTTACATTGATATAAACACCGCCTAACATTCATCATTTCAAGGGTATTTACATCTATATAAACACCGCCAAACATTCATGATTTCAAGGGTATTTACATCGATATAAAGACCGCCTAACATTCATCATTTCAAGGGTATTTACATCGATATAAACACCGCCTAACATTCATCATTTCAAGGGTATTTACATCGATATAAACACCGCCAAACATTCATCATTTCAAGGGCATTTACATCGATATAAACACCGCCAAACATTCATCATTTCAAGGGTATTTACATTTATATAAACACCGCCTAACATTCATCATTTCAAGGGTATTTACAGCTATATAAACACCGCCAAACATTCATGATTTCAAGGGTATTTACATCTATATAAATACCGCCTAACATTCATCATTTCAAGGGTATTTACATCGATATAAACACCGCCTAACATTCATCATTTCAAGGGAATTTACATCGATATAAACACCGCCAAACATTCATCATTTCAAGGGTATTTACATCTATATAAACACCGCCAAACATTCATGATTTCAAGGGTATTTACATCTATATAAATACCGCCTAACATTCATCATTTCAAGGGTATTTACATCGATATAAACACCGCCAAACATTCATCATTTCAAGGGTATTTACATCGATTTCATTTTGATAATTAGCATACCTTTGCTTACCCTGGTTTTTTCTTTTTGATTGTTATGTTCGTTGTTTTTGTGTGTTTTATTTAGTTGCACAATTGTATCTTTCTACTTTTCAGACATATAGAAATCTGAAGATAAGAGAATATTTACTAGAACATTCCCAAGAGGCGGCGCTTATCGTTCTGTGAGTATACACGGCAAAACTAGTATATTTCTACATAGGCGTGGCAAAAAGGTGCCGCTGATGTCTATGTGAAATACGTATTTATTCTAGCCTACTGCATTTAACTAGTTTTTTTTCCCATATGGACCTTCAAAATGACATTGGTATCAAATTAAAATGATTTTCGGTTACTTTATTTAATATAAAAAGGCAGGGGAGATGATTTGTGATGAACATTCACACTGTCAGAGTACGATATAAGGAATTTCACACAAACATTTGACATGCAATGATCAAGTTACAATAAATTTATTATCTGAACATTTCCCTCAAATTAATAGTAATCCTCCTGCATTGCTATGATATGTTCGTATGTCACAATAATATCGTATATTCCAATAATATCAAATCATTTCATATAATGGGTGAGATAATTAATTTAGTATACTATAAAGGATTAAACCATATCACGAGGTTGACAGTTTTATTGGGAACCCATGCCACTGCATGAAGAAACCACCGACAGAATAATATTATGAACTTGTTCCATGCGTCGCATGAAGCGGATTGCAATCCCTTTTCGTGGTGGCGTCCACCCATCGTTGGAGATCCATTCGTATATAATCTCTTCCAAGTATGTCAATGGCCTCACTGAATTTCACATGTCACCTGTTTGCATGTTGTCTGATAAACTAATATAAAATTATTATTTAACTAATACGCTTGACACGCGACACAGAGTAAACAAGAAAACCATAGTCAGAAATGGTAACGCCACCAAGATCATATTATTAGCCATAAATATAAATTATAATACAATTATTCTATAAACTAGCTTTCAAATTTTATGTGGGAAATTTGCATACTTCTATATTTCAAGTTTTCCCGTTTCTCGTGTTATACATTACTTTCTTCAAACTGTCTTCTTTATTACGCAAGCTGATGGGCCCGACTTCGTCCGGGATGTTTCCCATCTGATTTCCGACGAAAGGCGCGATTTGACCTTCAATTGACTATTTCGAAAGTCAAGGTCAGGTCAAGGTCATGATTTGACCCGTCCAAAACACCCCCACCCGGAGAAAAGTACCACTAGGTATAACATTTCGTCGAAATCCGTCCGTTTTACCCCACTTGACCTGTAATTAACAATTTTGAAGGTCAAGGTAAGGTCGGAGTCATGATTTGACCCGTCCAAAACACTCCCCCGACAAAAGTACCCATAGGTATCAAATTTCGTCGAAATCCATCCGTTTTACACGATTTGACCTTTGATTGACCACATTGAAGATCAAGGTCACGCCGATGTCACGATTTGACCCGTTCAAAACACTCCCCGGACAAAAGTATCCCTAGGTATCAAATTTCGCCGAAATTTGTCCGTTTTACCCAAATTGACCTTGCATTGACAGTTTTAAAGGTGAAGGTCGGGTCGGGCTCACGATTTGACCCGTCCAAAACACTTCCCTGACACAAATACCCATAAGTATCAAATTACGTTGAAATCTATGGAAAGCCGAAGAGGACATGTTAGTTGCTAATTGCTAGATATACGACGCACGACTTGTCGCGGTATTTTAAAGGTGTTTCAAACTAGGAGATAGAAGGATTCTGCGTTTCAAATGGTGATGAATTATAGTAATTTATTCAAATTTTATGGCATAAATTGTTATTAAAACCGTATATACTATAACAAAAATGAATGACTCGAAAATTAAGTGGGCCTTTAAACAAAGTCACAATTGCAGTTAGGCTCATCTCATACTCGTTTAATCAGCGATATTCTGCTGCGCAGTTTGTTATAGTTCCCAGTATTCATTGAGCGTTATAGCCCCACTGTTATAATTCGCCTTTAGCAGGCGTACTCTTGCCTCAGATTATTGAGATATTAGGTCGCATGGAAACATAGCAATTGTGTGGGCTGCTTGGTGTGAATATTTAATGAGAAATAAAGTCATACGTAATGACATTAAACTCAAGAAAACCCGCGAAAACAAAACAAAATCACATTTAATGTTTTAAGTTATTTCCTTCATAAAAAGATTCTTCGTGATAATGAACCCTCCCAATACTTTAGAATATAGAATTAACCTTAAAATAACAAAAACCTTCGGAATACAGAACCTTCGGAATAACGAACCTTCTGATTGGTGAACCTTCGGAATAGCGAACATTCAGAGAAATTTCGGAATAGTGGACATTCTGGATAGTGAACCTTCGGAATAGAGACATGCCCCCAATATTCATATTATATGCCCAGAGTTCAAAGGTATGGGCCCATATAATCCTAAATTTGGCCCTTAAAATATTGAACTCCAAATTGGAGCCCACACAGAATATCACTTAAGTCAACTGTACCTGTGTCATGTCCCAATGCGGGAGGGTCCACAATATACCACAACATTCATATTATATGCCAAGAATTCAAAAGTATGGGCCCACGTAATGACATTAAATCTCAAGAAAACCCGCGAAAACAAAACAAAATCACATTTAATGTTCTAAGTTAAGTTATTTCCTGCTGTATCTGTATCGGTATGCGCGCAGGATCAGTTCGGATGTGAGCGCACACTCCGTAAAAAGAATCTTTGTGATAATGAACCCTCTCAAATTAGTCTCAATACTTTAGAATATAGAATTAACCTAAAAATAAAAAAAACCTTCGGAATAGAGAACCTTCGGAATAGCGGACCTTCGGGATAGCGAACCTTCATAATAGAAACATGCCCCCACAAGTACACCGGTGATGTAAACACATGTGCTAATCTTGGTTGTACTATCGTGACTCTATCGGTACGATTTATACTCAGTACGAAATAACCATAATAATACAGTCGCCCAGTGGATTATCGATCGACCACAGAATATGAAAATCTGCGTACCAAGCAACACCACGGTGTGGCGTAACAATTGAAAACGGTTAACACGTCGGCATCTGCTGCTGAATTCACGTCTTCTCTGTGGAGTCATACACATAAAGGTATTGGAATTTATAGGTAAATATTCCCACACACATCCGGAATTTATTTGGAAACTGATCAAATGCGATTGTCATAAGCACATTTATATTACTACCGTGATAATTAAATGCTGTTGATGTCTAAAAACGTATTTCACGAGCATTTTGCTCGATTTACAAGAATCTTGTAAAACCTGGTGCTTTATCAGCGTCCAAACCGGTAACGACCATGATAGAGCTTGCCACTGATAGTCGAACTGCACTATGCGCCTCATCGAATGATCCACAACCCGGTCCCATGATTGAACGTGTGTCCAAATTCCATTCCAGTTCGGAACACAGCGGCAGCTCCGGTTCTGTCTTATTCCACTGAGTAGTGTATAACAAATCACACGCCTCAATCAATATCGATTTCCACACCACACGTCATTTCCTTTTTGTGATCAACCGTATCAGTCTTCATATACTACGTAAACACACGGCGGATATTAAAGATGGATGCGACGAAAGTCCAGCGTATCTTATTTCCACGAGGTCAATGAATGTCATACTTTACCGGTTTTTGGTGCCGAAAGGCTGTATGCAAGCTTGAGTTTAGTGTGTCTGTCATTTACAGAATGAGGTCCACAGAGGGTGAATTTAGTGACGATACCCCGCCCAGCGGGCTAGAATCATCAAATTCACCCTCTGGGGACCTCAATCTGCTTTTGGCCTCATCTTCTCTGGAAAGTTTCTTTATTATAAAATTCAATAGAAACTTCTTCACATAGATTCTATTTCTTTTTTAGCTTAGTTTCTCTATATCCCAAATTGGCATAATCGAGGTTCCCAATGGGTGTACATCAGAATATTCACAATTTGGAAATTCCATTAATCTGAGTCTATATCTCCCATAGCAGATGAGGTCATACAGAATGACGTCCCCAGATGGTGAATTTAGTGATGCTAGCCCGCTATGCGAGATAGCGTCACTAAATTCGCCCTATGGGGACCTCATTCTGCACATGTCAGGCACACTAAACTCAGGCTTGGCAACATGTCTCGATTGCCAAATATGTTCTATTGATGAACATAACGAAAGTAAAATGTCAATGACTTGACTGGGCGAATAGAATATTCTCACAAACTGTTTAAATTATATGTAATGCCCATAACTGTGTTTTGATGCACTTAAAGGTACACTATCCGATTCGATGTCCACATATCATCAATTCCAACAACAACATTTTTTGAAATGCTGCTTCAGTTATAAGAATCGATTAATTGACAAAAAAATAATGCTAACCATTGTCAACTATAATATAAAATTGCCCAAAAAGTGTTGTATATCAACATTTTGTTCAAGTAAATTGGTATCGAGAGCATGTCGGTCGGCATTCGTCGAATATTTGCCAGGCCGCCAAATATTCTAGATGGTGATGTTCTAAAAATAATAACATTCCCTGTCCCAGTTAGCGACAAAATATTGAACATATGTATGTGATGGTAATAAAAGCTCCTGTTGGACTAGTATTTATGACTCAAAAGTATTATTTTGTGTCTCGACAGTGATACAGAGTTCAAGTAAGATATCTACTCACTCTTCCATACCGAACATAAAAACTCGTGTAACATCATTTTAGGCGCTTTCAATTGCGAATATCATACATGTATATCATGCTATATTATTTACATAGCCCGTATGTGTAACACTAAATCATTGGTAAATTGCTGTCTTAATTTGTCTGAGCAAGCTAACTTATGAATCAATCTGCTCTTGTGTTATCTGTTTTGTTCTGTCTGCCGTCTACTGATGTTTCACGAACACCACTCCAAATGAATAATGGACCATTCCAATCTATACTTTATAATTGTGTGGGAGAATCCATTAGTAAAGAAAGGGTTAAAATTATCCTGGTGAACATTGCTGCTGACATTTCCCCATGATTTTCAGTTTTCACTTGATTTATTTCAGAACCCTTCCGGTTCCTCATGTTAACATGTGTCCGGCTGGGTTATATATGGCGTGGCTAGAAATGTTAACGAGGGACATGCCCCCGATACTCCTCCTCCGGGGAAACCAGGATAGCGTGCTGACGTACTATTCATGATCTGCTGACGTACTATTCATGATCTATACAGGAAGTGTCAATCCAGAGAGAAACACAACTAGTCGGTAACCGAGATATAGATGATGTCTCGGGACACCCCATGCATGCATATGCTGTACTCCAATGACGAAATAATGGCGGCTATTCTCGATGCCCATTCGTGCATTTCGTAATCAGTCCATAACCTGGCGTCCTCAAATCAAAAGCACAATCGCAAAGACTCGGCCATTTCCGCTTCGTTAGGAATTTCCCAGTGAAGTGGAAACGGCGAAGTCGTAGAGAATGCTCTAAAGTAATCAACTTCTTGACAACGGGAAATACACCCAGACGTATATGTTCTGCCCAAGTTAACTGTCGTATGGATGCATTTTATACGCATGGCGCCGTTCATATATATGCTGGCACCATATGGTTTTCTATGACGAAATCCCTGCAAAAATTCCAGACAGATTTTGCCAGCTCATCGATTTGTGAACGCGATCACAGAAATCACACCAGGAAATGTCTGAACAGCAAGCTGGATTGAATTAGACCTTTGTGTACATATTTGTAAAAAACAAATACATACATAGAACGACACCCATGTATGTGTTTGTTACGACGCGATTTTAAAACGAGAATCAGAGGTTCGAGTTGTAACTCGCGACACCACAAACGCGTGCAATAGCGAACCCTTTACCCAACAGAACGGCCCTGTGCCAATGCATTCTCTTATATATGCGAGTCGACCATAGGTCGCCTCGCATATATAAGAGAATGCATTGGCTTAACACATTAAAAATTATAAAATTGTTAAAGAATGTAAGAAAAAATGGTCAATGCATTCTCTTATATATGCGAGGCGACCTATGGTCGACTCGAATATATAAGAGAATGCATTGGCACAGGGCATAACTGTAACTATCACAATGTGGTCAAGGAGCCGGTTCCAATGATATCCATATTTGTATGGTTCTATTGAGACAGACCGAAGATATTTTAGGCTGTTGAAGCTTTATTTGGCCGGTTTTGGCCGTTTTGTTGGGTAAAGGGTTAACATAATTATGCTCAGACAACTGTGTTGTTCTATCTTTATATATTGTACACTCTGAAGATTCTAGCTTGTGATATACTGACAAATTAGTTCGATATTGTTTTATTTAATTGAACAAACGTGTGATTTATGTAGACTATACCTCATAATTTAGTGAAGAAATTTTCTGTTAAAGTTGACGTCACCAATGACTTTGTTGGCGTAATCTGTTTGTATTGTTCAAGGACAATATACAACTAATTTTATTGAACGTTTTCCATCTTCCGTATTCAGCTGTATTTCACAAAAATAAACAAATGGGTGTGCAATAAATAACAAATCTCGCTATTAATTTAAAATGTTGACATTAAAATTTAATTATACATACATATGTATACTGTTGCTGACTCAATCCATTTCATGTGCGATCATTTCTACATCGGATGCTGATGCAACCAATAAATGTAACCAATGTTGTATATGCATGAATAATAGTTTTCAAGTTGTGCCAATTTGCTAAAGGACGATGATGATGATGATTTTTTTAACGACGATTTGGACTCTTTATACTCATTAAGTTCAACATTCTGAAATGATTCTGACGATGATGATGTTGGTGACAACGAGACGAGGAGGGTGGCGGCCATGATGATTCTGCTGCTACTGATGATGATGATGATGGTGGTGACGATGATGATTCTGCTGCTACTGATGATGATGATGATGATGACCATGATGATGATGCTGGTGATGGTGATGATAATAATGATTATAGTGCTGATGATATTTCTACCTGAGGACGTGTTTGCACAAGGAAGCTCGTGTATATAATATTTATTATGCTGTTACATTCTCATTCATTATATATATATATATATATCTTCTCGTTGTACTTATCAATATATGTTTGTTATCAGAGAATAAACATTATATACATATGGATTCATTTTCGTTGTTACATTCATAACTACAAGTTTCGATTTTATTGAAATGCGTGCATTTGATTAGTCGAGAGGCTAGCGCAGGACTGGTGTATCATTGTATAGATGTTGCAGTGGACGAGTCACATCGCATTGTGAAACTTCAAGAAAAATGGTTGAGTCTAACAGTCGACACACACGACGTCACGGATGGCGCGGAACGGGGATTCCGGTGAAATGGTAGTGAAAAAATAACAGCTCGAAAATGCAATGCTATATGTAGAAACATTTGACAAATTTAAGTTTTTGATTATTACATTTATTAAAGGCACGTGAGGCCTTAGTTGTCGAAAATATTCATATTTGTTCCAATCACCGTAAACAAAAAAAACAGTAAAACGCATACAGTTTCGTTCATATATACCATGACCATCGCGTAAACAGCATGTTATTATAAAGACCTACTATATTTTACCTAAGCAAGAGCCTGATTGTGTTACAGAAGACAGCTCAATGCTACTGGCTAATCACACACAAATGGCATAAACGCTCTTTATTAGTTCCATATCAGGAATTCACCCACAAAGAACGCTCTTTATGTTTACCATCATAACTTTTTATGCTTTTGTTTACATAACAATGGTCAACCATATGACAATAACATACTGTTTATGCGATATTTATTATTTGTATACGGACAAAGTCTGTCTACATTTTGATGTTCTTTCTGTTTGTGGCGGTTTTTGACGGTTGGAAATATTTTCACAGGATACCCACCACCAAGGCCAACCGTACCTTTAATTGCTTCTGTTCCTTATGGAGACAGTACTGTACTTTTGATATTGCATTTCAAGCCGTGTTCGTGTTTTGCAATGCTCGACGGAACGATCAAAACCCGTGCCGCATTTTTTTCAATAGCCAAATTTTCGGAAAAACGTCCTTGACAACGTATTGTTACTGCGAAAACTAATGAAGCAGACAGATCAACGGGCTGCTGAACATGGATAATTTTATTGGGAATAAATAATATGCGTTACCAGATTAGAACCCTATTAACATAGGTTCTGCTTCATACCAATGGTAATGACACCATGCACCGGAGATAACCAGTCATGAGCCACCGCTTCGGATTCGACTCTCTGTGTGTTGATAATTATTATGACATTTTCGCGTAATTTTATCTTAATTAGTAGGCAAACAAAAAGTATTTTCTTGATAATTTATAGTTTATTGCAGAAAATTGAATTTGAGATGTATTTATTTTTTGAAATTTCGATCGTCGTTGCCAATTTCGGCCAAGTTATGCTCGGCAAATCAACCTGATTCGGAGAACGTCCAACGGAAAATCCTGTTCATTATAAGGAATCAACGTCGTTTTTCGATTGATCTACGAGCGTATAGAGCGTAACAACATATACTTATGGTATAATTCCGCGAAATAATTGCACTTGTTTGCAGGGTTGTGACTTGGCCCCAGGGTGTCTAACATGACCAAAATATAAATTATTAAGTTACTCTCTGGCCTATGCTCTTATAAACCGCTGGAGTTCGTTATATAGTAAATGCCATTTATTCATAATGGAATTGCAAAGCTGAAGTAAAAACACTGCCCGGAGACTGGAAGAAGCGCACAGCAATCGTATAAAGTGGGACCTGTCTGATAAATGAATGCACTTTTATCGATGCCGTCTGGTTTGCCATCGAATAACGTATTATAGCTGCATAATATCATATGGGATGTCTGGTCTCATATCCATTCATTGTAGTTATCTCGTACAGGAATCAGGGAGCTAAATGTGTTCCAGAGTAGGGGAACGAGTGTATCGTAGAATTAAAGAATAGAGGTTAAAGTAACTGAAGAATAACGTACTATAGCTGCATTATATCATATGGGATGTCTGCTCCCATATCCATTCATTGTAGTTATCTCGTAAAGGAATCAGGGAGCTAATTGTGTTCCAGAGTCGGGAAGCGAGTGCACCGTAGAATTATAGAATAGAGGTGAAGGTAACTGAAGAATGACCGTCATCTGTTACACGTGACACGTTATTAAAGGATGGAATCTTGTTTATTTGGTTTGTACATCATATCTAAATAATTTAAACTGGTCAATTAATGGGGGAAATTTACTTATCTAGCTGCTGTAGTTCTTGGTTTTTCCAGGTAAAATTTGAATGTTGGATAGCCCCGTCGTACCCGTACACTTGTGGATTTATTTTAAAAAGTAAACACATGCATGACCTATGATTTTTTCTTCTTCGTGATCAGCTGGTGTACATCTGGCTGGAAAAACATCACTGGAGTGGCCTGCAGGTTTCAATTCAGTAATATTTGGCTGAAACGTTAACTCTGTCGTCTATGGGAAACCATTTAGTTAAAGGTACTCAACCCGATAAAACTCCTCTCAATTACTATTTCAATGGCTTCGGGGGTCAAAAATATTTGATTCGAGTCGAGGAAGTCACCCATCAAAGCTCACATTTGTTAGATATCGATTTTAGAAATCTATTATTTTTCATTATCGGGAATACTATCTGGCCCAGAACTCAGTCAAAATTGCGTTAAAATTACCACTTGATTTTAGAGTTATTCATCCTTGTCTGTTTGAATAGATTTGGAGTACACATCCAGAGCAGATTACGGCAGTTATTAGTACTGATCTCGAGAACATAACAAATTTGAAAAATCAATATCTAATAACTCTGAGCTTTGTTTGATGGGTTCCTCGACTCGAATCAAATATTTTTTACCCCCAAAGCCAAATAAATAGTAATATAGGACCCTCTGATCGGATTGTTGTTGTTGGAATCTGTTGAGATGGGGACCCCCTTTACGGGTTGAGTACCTTTAAGTGATTAATACAGCTATCGCAATGGATGATTCCACAGCCAATCACAGCGGGAGAAGCATAGCGGTTGCTAGGAGACTAGGTCATGCCACGAATCTCTACACTGGCTGACGCCCGTAGAGATCATATTCCATCACAGGCAATTCTTCAAGGATTGGGCATTTATAAACGGACAATCCGTACCTAAAATGTTCGTTAATTAATGGACAATCCGACCACGCGTGGCACGCGAGCTTGGGATTGTCCACGAAATGACGACATGTATAGCTAATCCTGCATGTTAGCTTCATATTAATATGAAGGGCAATAACTCTATAAAGAATGTTAATTTACTAAATAATGGCGATTTGTAAGAGAAGAAGTGTTTTTGACGAAATAACGGAGATATTTGAAGAAGAGTTTTTTGACAAAAAATAACGGAAATATTCGAAGACGTGTTTTAAAGAGGATTATCTATATATGTCGTGATTTAGTGGACAATCCCAAGATCGCGTGCCACGCGTGGTCGGATTGTCCATTAATTAACGATAATTTTAGGTACGGATTGTCCGTTTATAAGTGGACAATCTTATGCGCTTTAGGTGTTCCATCAGTACAAAACCTGAGAACTTCTTGATGTTCTCATCTGTTCTGGAGGGGACCTTATAACATTGAACAAACAAGGCAGGGAGGGACTCTATATCTGTGTTAATACTTGTTCCTCAATAATCTACTTCACATTATGGGGTTGTCCCACGTCTAAATTGCATACTTTTCAGTGACTTTTGTGAGCTAATATCGCAATAAATATTTATTAATTACCCGAGATAAATTCCATAATTGTAAGCGACACACAGCAAAATCGCTCACAAAGTCATTTAAATCGGGCAATTTCGAGTTGGGAAGTACATTATTAAGGAACAGGTAATAAAATATATATTTCCCCGCGTTAGTGTTTCAACTTTATAACGTTCTCTCTCAAACCTTCAGCCAGAGCAGAGATTCATGACATTTTGTCTTTGATCTATCAGGAGACAACCGTTTACTCAAACACGTTACTTGATTTACAACCTGTGCTTATGCAGGTTTTCATAAACACGAACATACCTTATTATCGTCTTTAAATGTGAAACATTCAATGAATGTCACACATCACGAAAGTATCGACTTGTTATAGTCATGCATGGATACATTTAAAGACCCATTTAATTTTTGAGTAACCAATTATTTTTTATAGTGCCCTGATATACGGTTTTAATAACAATCTATGATATAAATATCATTATAATACTATAATTCGTCACCATTTGGAACGTCTATGTCTCAGAAGGTGCCCATATAGTAATAGAAAATAGCTGAAATCATAGAAACATTTTCCCCATTAATCTCCCAGAAATCAACTGAACATAATTCAAACTAAGATATAGAGTTATTACACAATGTTTTGAAGCTTCCTCTTTCAAATAGTATATAATATAGCATATATGTTATATAATGTGATCTGGGGGTTAGAAAATTAAGTGGGCCTTTAATGAATGTCACACAACACGAAAGGAATTGTTATAGTCATGCATGGAAACATTTCCAACATCATATAGTAAATCACATGTTCAGTATATAGAGGATATGAAATGAGTGTTTCTCTCATATGATATTTATGAAACGAGTCTAAGAATTTTCAGTTTTCTCGAGCCTCCGGCGAGAGAAAACTTGAAAATTCGTGACGAGTTTCATAAATATCATATGAGAGAAACACGAATTACATATTCTATTTATCATATGACACCTATAAATTGATTATGATGTCCAAAACGCACACAAATCACTAAATAGCTATATGACATCGGCAGCAAAAGGTTAATGTGACGTCACTTCATTGCACCGGAAGCCCAATTACACCCGGTGAACTAGCAGAAATAATATGCACGCGAAGATATAGTGCGCTATTCTGTTCTCAGTTTGTGACATTATATCGTATGTTTATTAGATAAATACGAATTACATATTCTATTTATCGTATAACAATGTCCAAAACTATATATTTCAAGATTATAATTGCGAGAATTTCGGCATCGCGTTGATTGACGCGCACGAATTTGACCTGCATTTAGTTAGAGATGCGCACGGTCCAGACTGCCATTCAGCCAATCAGAACACACTTTTTGTCAACAAACCAATCAAATTATCGGAAGGTGATATGAACTAGTAGTTCATATGAAATTGATTTATGACATACTTTCCAACGTAAATAATGATTGAGTCATATGATAAATTACGATTAGACAACAAACACATTGTTTCAAATAGCCAATTTAACGCTGAAAGTTTGCACTGCTATATGCAAGTTATTGTGAAGAAGTATGACATAAGAGTTTTCAATGCAGCAAACGACCGGCCCAGTCGCTGATTAGTAGAATATATCTGCTAACAAGTGTTTGATTGACAGCTGTGAAAAGGTCAAATGATGCAATTCCATGACACCACGTTTTATTCCTTTAGCCTAAATTAATTTAGATGCAAACACACTGTGCATCTAATGCCAGTTTAATAATATATACGGTTCGCAATTTAACGAGAATTTTAAAATAAGTAGAAACTATGGAGTTTCTGCTTTGAGGTTGGATGCTAGCGACGTGTGGTGGCCATTACTACCGTTCAGAACCCTTCACCACTTTTCACCGATAGCCATTCAACTTAAGATTCGTACACGATTAGTGACTAACGGTGTATCCGGGAGCATATTAATTGATATGTTGAACGAACTAAGACCTGGATATTTACAGTTGGTATACGAAGTACGTCTTAGATGTACTCATACCGCCCAAAGGTGGCGTTACCGGGCTTGATTGCCGTCCACTATGTCTTGACAAAGGTCGCAAAGGACAGCCGAAAGTTAGTACATATTTCAACATTATATTTTGGGTGATTATGCATGGGCGTTACTTGTCAAATGCATTGGGATTATTTCTGAATGTACTATTGAGTCCAAAAGAATGCTATGGTTTAGAACTATGCCATTACCTGATAATTTGGAAGAAATTATGTCTGTATGTACACCTGGGTTGCACTGGAGTCGTTCGACTGCATCTGAACGTTTTCACCCTGATAGTAAAACACATTTATTACCGCACGTATGATGACGTATTACCGCACGTAAGATGACGTATTACCGCACGTATGATGACGTATTACCGCACGTATGTATCACCACACGTATGATGACGTATTACCGCACGTATGATGACGTATTTCTGCACGTATGATGACGTATTACCGCACGTATGATGACGTATTACCGTACGTATGATGACGTATTACCGCACGTATGATGACGTATTACCGCACGTATGTATTACCGCACGTATGATGACGTATTACCGCACGTATGATGACGTTTACCGCGCGTATGATGACGTATTACCGCACGTATGATGACGTATTACCGCACGTATGATGACGTATTACCGCACGTATGATGACGTATTACCGCACGTATAGTGACGTATTACCGCACGTATGGTGACGTATTACCGCACGTATGACGAAACGCGTCCAAGCTTTTGTTCTGCCTGCTTAACCCGTTCTATTGCAAATTGATTCTCCCAGTCAGTTTTGCTGAATGGGTCATTGTCACAAGGCATCGAACACATTCGTAGCCAGCTTTTTAAATCGATCACATATGTAGCCAGCTTTTCTATGGCGATCACATTCGTAGCCAGCTTTTCATATTCAGGCGGGCCTCAACGAACACGATCAGGTTAATCTCATTTTTCTGAGTTGATGGATGAACAACAACAACTTGAATTTTGTTTTGATATTAGTTCATCTAATGACATGAGGACAGGCTGAGGTTTCCGATCAATGTCGTTGGAATGCTCGAATTACCGGTATATTCCAATATAAGTTGATAAACGAAGTCAGTTTTGGAGCATGACGTCGACATTTCAGTCACGAACGTGATGACGTCATATTTCGCGCCATATAAAGCATGGGATTAGAAAAGCTGGCTACGAATGTGATCGCCTGTGAAAAAAGCTGGCTACATTTGTGATCCATTCAAATAGCTGGCTATGAATGTGACCCTAGCCTTGTGACAATGACCCCATCGGCGTCAGTTTTGAGATATGTATGGATTAACTGTTGGGGCCAACCTACAGCGGGGCGGGGAATATGGGATCTGCCAAACGATGAAACCGCCGAAACCGCGGAAAGTGACAAAATGTCCAGACGCGCATGCACATATACAGTAATGCCCAAAGTAATTGACCACTTAACCACAGCAGAATTATGGGTAATGGCATTACTGTATGGTCATGCGAGCCAATCGCCTAAATATCGTTTCATTATCGCGCTTCCGGTGGTTCTGTCGTTTTATTTTTTCGCCCCACGGAAAGCGAAATAATCAAACGAGATCTCGTTTCATTTTGGCGCTTTTGGTTGTTTTTTCGCCCCAACTGGAACTTGCCAATAAGCCTGATAAAGTTTATTAATATGTGGTTACCATTGGTGCGCCCACATCTCTAACTATATACGTTCCTGTTGCTATTTTAGTCGAGTTTTGATAGAACTGTCGGTCAGACAATTGTCGGTGATCATTTATACTCAATAACTCTTTCATGGCGGTTTCATGCGCTTGTGCAGCATGAAAGGTCCTGTCCATTAGGGAGCCGCCCAATTATAAGAGAAAACACTGACCTACAATGTCAAGGTAAATATTGTTAGGCCAATGCATTCTCTAATATATGCGAGGTTCCCTATGGGAGACTCAGATATATAACAGAATGCATTGGCACAGGGTTTTCTCAAAATTTCAGGAAGCTCCAGTCATGGAAGGGTTAATTTTGTCTACATTCTAGCGGATGGAAGGGTTTCTCATCTTGCATGCGACGGGTAATTTTCGCAATAATGTTATTAGAAACAAACGCTGATTGTTGGCTCACGCAGACTGAAACGTTATAGAAATACGGAAGTGGAAAAATAAATAAAAAGGAATATCGACCTTATCATGAAACGGACAGAATCGATTCGTATAGCATCCGAGTCAATGAGCTCACTATAAAGGACAACCAATTTCTGAGAATATTAGAATCAATCTGGGACTGATAAGGAGAACAATTGATTTACTGGACAGTTAAGGGAAGTACTCCTTCAGTTAATTTGATTGAATATAACCAGCACCATGCGTTAGTACGACCATGCAGTGTGAGATTAAAGGAAAGTGGCTCGCGTCAATCTCTACCAGCGCTCACCAGTCATACTCCCTTTCTGACTCTGTCGCCGACTGGGTACTATTCTGTGGTTTCTATATTTATCGCGGGATTTTCCAGCCAAATGGCGAAAACCGATCGCCCTCAAAAGTCAAATTTCCTATATGCTTTGAGAACAATTCCCATACTAAAAACTTAATGACAGAATGGATTATCAAATCGGTAGTTTAGTTAACGATTTTCGCTACTAATTTTAGATACTAATGATTTTTGTGTTGATAAAATAATCGGAGAACCAAATCACACCATTTCGCAATATAGTTCTTTGGGACTTTTCAAACTTAATGTTCGAAATTAAACAAATTTTGTTCGATATTTTGTGTAATGAACAAGGACAGCATGTTGCTCTGAACGCTTAGTATATATCGTAATATCGCGGAAGTCAACCAAATGAGGGTAAAATGTCGCCTGTATAGCAGCGGTATTACCGAGTCATAAAGGGAGGTAAACCCTGCATGGAATTTGGGCTCGCGTAGTGAACGGATACATTGGCCAGATCACAACATGTATCCCAGTTTCGGCGACACCAGGTCTGGTCAAGTGGTCCTGGGTATTTTTATATGATACTGGTGGCTACTGCTGAAATGCTATGATGTTGGTAGGGAATTAAAGAGATGAAGTTAAGAAACATTACCGTTATTTTCTTTAAAATTGTCCTCTGCGCGGATATTTCTGAACAAACAGAGGAAAAACCACTATGTGTATAAAACATTCAAAAACATGTATATTATGGAATATTTTAAAGGGGTGCTGTACACTAAATTCGGAAATTTATGGGACCATCTCCTGTTATACTCAACAGAATATTTGCAACAAATGAATGATTTGATCCACGGATTAGTGCAAAATACACTTGTGTGTTCTATGAACGATGCAAACAACATGATTATTATAATGAAAATAAATAAATGGCTGGAGTCATGAATTTATTTTCATTATAATTACCATGCTGTTTGCATCGTTCATTCTGAAGACGAGTGTATTTTTGCACTAATCCATAGGTCAAATTCATTCATTTGTTGCATATTTTCTGCTGAGTATAAAAGGCGATGGTCCTTAAATGGACGGATTTAGTGTACAGTACCCCTTAAATAATAGCTGTGTTGAGATGGCTATTCCTGTCGTTTTGCGAACACCATGCAGGACCACCATTATTAAAATAGTGTAAAAATATATATTTCAGTATGCTATATACATGTATATAGTGTGTCATACAGACATTGGCATTTGCTTAAATCGCTCGGGGTAGCCAAACACCACATAAATGACAACATCGGAGAAAAAAAATAACGGTACTTTGCCTTAACAGCATGACTTTGCCCTATACGAGCAGGATATCAATTAAGCAGAATCCACCAGCATCATAGCAAATTATCAGGACCACTTAACCAGTGGTGGTCACAGTTGTTGGGCTGCGTTATATAGCGATGCACGATGTTCGTCGTTGTAAGACGTTGGGCGGGGCTTTAATTAATGAGTTAAAACCATTTATGCATACTAAATACTCATTGACGAGTAGTTCCTTGCCATATAGGTCCTTTGTCGAACTTATTATCTGAACAGTAATTTTCCCACCAATGAATATATTGAGAATAATGAATTAGTTCCGAGAAGTACGTTAAATAATTCACGAGAGGAAAGAGACGTCGGTAAGAAACGAGTGCGCGTTAGCGCACGAGTATCTTACCTAAACGTCTCTCACCTCGGTGAATTATTTAACGTAATTCTCGGAACTAATTGATTACTCTATTTATTACACTTCTGCATCAATTTGGTTCGCCAAATATGATTAAAACGCACATAATTAATGCATGGAAGTCGCGATATGGAGAACGACGAACCACCGACATTTCAGTCAAGATCAGCAAGCGACGTAACGTAACGAGAAATGACATAATTCACTAGTGACATTACAATTTTTAATTAACGGCGTTTTCAATGTAAATCGCGCATAGGAGTGTATATATATATCGGTTTGCTCTTGTATTACCTGTTTTTATGCTGGCTCCTGCTTTTATCACATAAATACCATCTAAATTAATAAAAGATCATTCCAATGTATACTGTTATAACTAAACAGGAGAATCCATTATGCATGGAAAGAGTTATTAACCCTTTACCCAACAGAAGGGCCCTGTGCCAATGCATTCTCTTATATATGCGAGTCGACCATAGGTCGCCTCGCATATATAAGAGAATGCATTGGCTTAACACATTACAAATTATAAAATTGTTAAAGAATGTAAGAAAAAATGGTAAAAAGTGTTAAAAAAAGATTTTTTTTTAGGCCAATGCATTCTCTTATATATGCGAGGCGACCTATGGTCGACTCGCATATATAAGAGAATGCATTGGCACAGGGTATAACTGTAACCATGGAAAGAGTTATTAAGTACACGAATTATTTTGTTTGTTTTTACATATATACGTACTCAAATACGTGTGTGTCTCAAAACTAACTACTGAATGTCAAGTGTATTGTGGTTCGGGCCACCCACTTGTCATGTAGTAAATCAATTAACAGACGCATCGTTCTGTGTTTATTACACTCCACCAGCCCTAGACTCCGTGAAGTAAAAAAACAGACTGAAAGGTTTATTCAGGGTTTGCTTTGTCATGTGTGATGGTGCTTTTATTTTATAGTTCGTTTTTTTATGGTTGAAGGGAACGTCTTTAGCGTCGTGTGACGTCATCGGGATACGTGCGGATCATGTGTGGCATCAATATCTACCAGAGCGCACCAGTCATACTTCCTTTCTGACTATGTCACCGGCTGGGTAATGGTACTGGTCTATATTTAGCAAAATAGCCGAAATCCGATCGGTCCAATGTCAAATTTTCTAATTGCTTTGTGAACAATTCCTGCACTAAAACATAATGACATAATGGAAAATCAGAGCCGTAGTTTTGTTGACGATTTTCGCAAGCTACTCGTCAAATTAGAACTCTTGTGTTTGTCTTGCCGTGCGAGTTGTGACAATGTCGTACACGTGCGTTTAGACTTTTGTGCTGATAAAATAATCGGAGAACCGAATCACACCGTTTCGAAATATAGTCCTTCGGTTTTAGTGGACTTAAGGTTCAAAATTTACGCAAATTTTATTCGATATTTTGTGTGCTTAACAATGGCAGCATGTTGCTCTATTCGCTTATTATATATCTTAATATCGCGGAAGTCCACCAAATGTGGGTGAAATGTCGCCGGTAGCAGCAGTCTTACCGAGTCATCAAGGGAGGTAAACCCTGCATGGAGTTTGGTGTGGCATGCGGATTTGTAAATACGATATAAGCCTGTGTTTATGTCATTTGCAGAATAAGGTCCCCAGAGGGTGAATTTTGTGACGCTATCCCACATAGCGGGCTAGCATCACTAAATTCACCCTCTGGGGACCTCATTCTGCTTAGGGGTCGTCTTCTCTGGAAAGTGTCTTTATTATAAATTTTTATCAAAAATTCTTCACATAGAATCTATTTCTTTTTTAGTTTAGTTTCTCTATATCCCCAAATTGGCAGACGACACATTGCATAATTAAGGGTCCCAATGGGTGTATCACAATATTCCCCATTTGGAAACTTAAATCTGAGTCTAGGTCTCCCATAGCAGATGAGGTCATGCAGAATGAGGTCCACAGAGGGTGAATTTGGTGATGCTAGCACGCTATTAGGGATAGCGTCATTAAATTCACCCTCTGTGAACCTCATTCTGCAAATGACAGGCACACTACACTCAGGCACAGCAAGCATACTGCAATTCTGGTAACACGTGTGCAATAAATACTATACTCTTTATAGTCATTTCACTCTTTCTATCTCCATCTACCTACCCAAATAATGTGTATCTATAACATACCCCCTATCTTTTTTAAGGTGGAGGTCAAGTGACCAATTTGTAATGGTCAATTCCATGCAATTCTCGGCAGCAAAAGTTACAGAGTAGCAAATATTTATGGGCGTGACTTTGTGCGGTATTGAAATCAACACACATTTATCTGGCGTGTGGGCTTGGAAAATATTCCATTACAATATGTTGGTTTATTTTTGTTTTACTTTATATTGATTTTTAAAACATAAAACTAGTTCAACACAAGTGTTGTAATTCCAGAATAATAATCTAAAAAATTAATTTATATAAAAAATTGCCAATATACCCAGCGAGTTAAATGTTATGTCTGTTTAATGATATGGCTGCTTTAGGGTACGTTCATACGCTGGCAAGTTTGCATGGTATGGTTTTTCAGGTATTTCATCTTAGAAAACCACATGGTGCCATAATATGAAAATAAACGTGCATATAATATGCATCTTTACCAAAGCGAACGGCTTGAGAAGTAAATTTCTGTAGTTCCACTTATAACGGCGCTACTGACATTTGCCTGCAAATACTTGTATGATTGATTCTTGCGAGAATATTGCACGCTATTTGCAGGCAAATTTCGGTACCATGGCTACAGGTGGAACTACGCGGATTTTACGTCACATGTAGTTATGTGTGGTACAGATGCATTTTACATGCTAGTTTTCACTCATATTCTGGCACCATATCGTTTTCTACGACGAAATGCCTGCAAACCATAATGTGCAAACTTGCCAGTGTATGAACGTACCCTTAATGCCAAGACAGCTGATTCATATATAACTTTTGCTGCGGAGATGTACATGGAAATCCCCATTAAAAATTGGTCACTTTACCCCCCCCCCCCCCTTAAATAATGCCATTCAGAGTAAACGAACCCATTGCTCTTTCCATCCCGTCTATATGCCGACATAGTTTGACACTGGAACGTGGCAATCGCGACCATTAATATTATGAGTTGAGGCATGGATAATATAATTATGCCACTGTAATTTAAACACAATAATCCTTATTTTCCGCACCAATACCAGTTCCATCCATGGGAAAGAATCTGTCTATTGCATAATCACTGAGGTTCTCAAGGAACATAGTGTATTACGCCGCTGCGTGCCGTCTGGCGAAGGGGGAGCTGATTTTATTGCCGACCGACTCAGATTTATGATTGTCCACCTATTTGAAACCCTATTTCTACAGAAGACCGAATACACACATACTCTCAGAACGCTTTAAGGCTAGAAATAAAAAGACAATTAGGAATCTGTCAACTTTCATAAGGAAAGTACAGGATATTTTCGGCAAATCCACTTGAGGTTATAACACTGATATTGCATGTACCCACCCCTATTTTAAAAATACCTATATACATCTCTGACTATAAATTCCCCGCCCACAGTATCTGAAATCGTCACCAGAACGGAAATTTACCAAATATTTAATCACTCATGTAATCCTCGTGTGAAATTTATTGTTATTATATGTCATAATTGAATATCTTGATGTCATATATTTTGTCTGTAATATCCACATATCGATTAACAGAATAAACTGAATTGAATTGAATTGAATTGGTGGTTTCTACGTACTATGGACTGATTTCTCAGCAATATTAAGATGGAGGTAAAGTGGCAACATTTGAATGGGGAAGTCAGTGTTATTTTTTTTAGAAATTATTGATCAAACATTACAAAGGGCAGGTGGCCATATCATACATACCTTTTTTTTTAAGTTTGAAGACTTATCTATAGTGACAACGCGAAGTGGAATTATGATTTTCATCCCAGGATGGATATAATTGCACATTATTAAAAAGTAGGTCACCATTGTTTATCATTGATTATAATATGTCCATCAAATGTCACAAATCAAAACATAAAATGAAAACTCTGCTTTGCGTTGTCACTAGATATGTGCTCAGACATTCATACAAGACATGAAGTATTATTCTACGGTTTGTAAATATTGATATAAGGTGTCAGTTCATGTTTTTTTTACCCTGTGCCAATACATTCTCTTATATGTGCGAGTCGACCATAGGTCGCCTCGCATATATAAGAGAATGCATTGGCCTAACAATTTTTTATCATTGTTTTTAATAAATTTTTCTTACAATTTTTAGGACATAAAATAAAAAACATTCATTACCCTGCAGGGAGCCCCACACATATATAGAAGCATATAGAAGAGTGTCGTCTGCTCATGTTTGTCTGGGGCTCTGTATGGGTGAAATTATAAAATTGTTAAAGAATACAAGAAAAAATTATTAAAATTGTAAAAAATTGTTAGGCCAATGCATTCTCTTATATATGCGAGGCGACCTATGGTCGACTCGCATATATAAGAGAATGCATTGGCACAGGGTAAAGACATGAAGTATTATTCTACGGTTTGTAAATATTGAAAAATCTTTCTTGAACTGAATTCCCCATTTAAATGTTGCTACTTTACCTCCCTCTTAACACTAACGTTATCGATCCAGAAATAAATATTGAAAACTGCTGACTTCACCGCCAAACATATATACGCATACTAAAATATCCAATGCATGTCCGTTCAGGGGAAACTATCATCCAGTGGTGAGGCAGCTATACACGTACTGTATAATTATGTTATATTTCTAAAAGAAGTCGACACAGCAGGCCACGTTGACTTATGTTGTCCTATGAGACGCGAACACGTAGGACCTTAGTATAGTCAGTATTAAATGAGACCTCTGCTCATGCGTTCCATTTTTCACTTTCGGTGTTACGCTGAGTTTCTCTACAGATTATCGTTAAACTACAATTGGACACGATCGCCCGGTACATGTAACTATTGCCTATTAACGCTTTCATGACTGAAGCTTCCTGAAATTTTGTGAAAACACTGTGTCACATATATATAAATTAGAGAATGCATTGGCCAAACATTATTTGCCTTGATCTTGTGAGCCAGTGCATTCTCAGTGTATATGCGAGGTATGGGGGACTCGCATATGTAAGATAAGCACTGGCACAGGGTCTTTAATGCTGTACCAGCGCGGCTCCCGTCCTGAAAGGCGTAATTAACCCTTTCATTATACCGAATGGATTCTCCCGCTCAGTATAAAATTATACATTGGAATAGTATATTATTCATCTGGAGTAGCGTTCAGGAAAAATATCTTGACGGGCGAAGTTAGTAGTTTTCAATCTAAACGTCCAATGAAACGATGCCAACCTGTTCTATACTAAATGGATTCTCTCAGTCAGTTGAAAAGTGTGCATCGGAATGGTCTATTATTCATTTGGAGGGATGTTAAGGTGATAAAAGCAGACGGCGAAGAAGGAGCCCTATTTATTGAGGGAAATGTTTATATAATAAGTTCAACAAACGACCTCTGTGAACTTATTATCTGAACATTTTCTTCGGGATAACTATTCATCAATGATGCTTTAGTATAGAAAGGATTACCCTTTCATGACGCGAGCTGCGCTGGCGCAACATTAGCGACCCTGTGCCAATGCATTATCTTATATATGCGAGGTCGACCATAGGTCGCCTCGCATATATAGGAGAATACATTGGCCTAACAATTTTTTTTTTAATTTTTTATCAATTTTTCTTATATTCTGTAACAGTTGTTTTAATTTTTTTTTATCATTTTTTTCTTACATTCTTTAACAATTTTTATCATTCTTTATCATTTTTTCTTACATTCTACAACAATTTTTAGAATTTATTCTTATACTCTTGAACAATTTTAGAATTTTTAGAATTGTTTTTTTCATTTTTTTCATATTTTTCTTACATTTTTAAACAATTATAACAAATAAGAGAATACATTGGCACATGGTTTTCGCAAAAATTCAGGAAGCTCCCGGTGTAACTACTCATCAATGACGCTTTAGCATAGAAAGGGTTAAACCAGAAACCAGACGCATGTAGGCCTACATGGTTTGACAAGATTGGGGGATATACATTATACATGTACATGCATGTATTGATTGTTTTTGGTCGTCCACATACCGCGCTTCGTATTATAAGCCGGACGGAATAGCCGAATTCCGATAAATTGAATCGATTTATACTTATAGATTGCGGCCGAGTGTTTGGCTAATGTATAGCATTGCCGGGATATTCCCGAAATACGGTGCCGTGATAACAGGCTATATACCGCTGAGAGTCTCATAAGTCTTAGCGAAATGTCACTGCGCGATTCCCCAGGACGACATGGTATATCCGCTAACAATATAATGTGGTGTATATATGTCTAGATATCACACGGCTGTTATTCCGGTGTCCTATATTAGAATCACGACTGGTGCAGGGGGGGGGGTCGGAAAAAAGTTTCAGGCACGTATGCTGGTTTTTTCCTTTCGAGCCTTGTTGTCCCGCGTCCAAATTTTTTTTCCGTTTCGGCAGATTTTTCCGACCACTTTTGGACACACACCTTGTGAGTTGCGAAAAAAATGTTTGTTGGTCCCGTCGACCATCCACCCACCCCGGCATACGTGCCCGGAAAAAAATTCCCCCACCCTCTTATTTTAAGGTGTTTTAAGCCAAACTCATTACAAAAACAGTCCAAAAAAAGATGGTTTTTCAGTTGCGGAAAAAATTTTGTGTTTGTCCCATTGATCATCCACCAATCACCCACCCCGGCATACGTGCCCAGAACCCCCCCCTGACTGGTGAGGAAGTTTCCTCGGGAGTTTTCGTCATTAAGCGGAGTGATATGGACACCATAATTTGTCAAATATCGGAGAAATATCAGACTTTTCGGTCTAAAAACTACGAATCTCACACTAGGTAGTTGTTGACAAAACTATCAAAAGTATGTCAACCTTTTGTGGCCTGAGGTGTCTAACTAAATTTAACGTTGTTTCAGACATGAGATTTACAATTGTTGAAAAAATTGACGATCGTTGTGAGAAGGGGCATGAAACCCATCCACCCCTGTCTCCATGACATTGTCCCTGAATGACTTTGGTTTTCTTGGTATACTACAAGACAAATCCGTGTATCAATTTGTCAGATATTGTTCAAGCTGTAATGATTTCCACACTGTACCAAAAATCATTAAATAATTCACTTACAAATAAGAGTTGAGAATTATTTGGCGTTTTATATAACTTTGCTCACCATTCACATGCAGCTTTTTTTCTCAGTTCTGTGCCATAGAATTGTCCCCACGTTTCCGTTTCTCCCGATTTCACAGATGTTAATTCGGTTTATGGCTCGACGTATTGCATGGATTCCTCAATACGATTGACGAAATAACTTCCACGTGATATACAACTCATACAAGAACATTTACTCGCCCAGTTATCTCCGCAATGAGCTAATTAACGACAACTGAATGAGAGTTCGTGGATGGGTTGGACAACTCACTGCTGTATCATATTGTATACGGCCATCGGTAGCCAGGCCAGGCCAGGACAGGCCAGGCAAAGTTGTCGCTTTGTCTATTCAAAGGTCCATGTTTGCGTAATGTACATGCGGCGCCAGTCGCAAAATACACACGCCCCTACACTATATGGTCGAACTTAATTTTTCCAGAAATCTAGTGGCATTGGACACGATGTCTGTGGATTTATTTCAGGTACAGTTGTGATTTAAGACAGATATTTCCCTCGCTGTCGTTATCACCGTCCCATTCGCAGTCGGACTTCCAGAGAGCATGGATCGCCACCTCTCAGGATGAACTCGCCACCGCTAATCCCAATTAGTGTCACCAATATGCTGGACGCCATGCATGTCACGCCTTGTCTGAGCTGGTCACTCCACGCTCACAAAGGCGGATACCAGCTGATTCAGGATTTCCAGTCCGGCCCGGCAAAGCCCTTTTCAGGGCTCCCTACCGGGAGTGGATCGGATAATACCTGATCAGCACGGAAGCCTCGACAGAAGACGAGAAAGAACAAAAAGAAAACACCATCGATGAAAAAGAGAAATGCCGAGTGACTCGCTGCATGGAAAGCGAAAAAATCGACGGGAACTTCACCAGTCGACTCCGCCCATACATCTGATATCCCGGTCCAGTCTGCCCAGGTGATGGAACCACCACCATCATCACCACCACCACCACCACCACCACCACCACCACAACGGCCAGACGTGGATACTGAAGCTGAAGACGAAGACGAGGAACCCTCTGACTTCATCCCGAAGACTCCGGAGTATATCGCGCCGGATCCTTCACCCTCAACCGAAGCTACCACCGCCGCACTCATGAGAACAATCGACATAAAAAGCATCGACGTAGATCTGCTCTTGCAGAAAATGTATGAAGATTGTGCTGGACCTTCTCCTCCAATCTCACCACTTCCTTCATCATCATCATCATCATCAGCATCTTCTTCTTCACCACCACCGAAGAAGAAGAAAAAGAAGGAAGACAAGAAAAAGAAAAAGACAAAAGCTAGAACCTCACCTGACCCTCCTGAGCCACGGCCTGATGGATGGAACTTACAAGTCCAAGAAAATCCAAGTCAGAGCGTAAGGGCGATCTTCAGATGAGCCCACCACCGTCCTCGTGCCGCCCCTCGGGCGGGCACGCAAATCCTGTCACTGCGCTGTCGGGTATTCCTATACTACATGTACTACTCTACGGCGGCTTTGTGTTAACCAGTCTATAAACCTGAACCCTGTTAATTATCAATTGCAGAATGCGTGTCCGCTGATATAATTAATGATGTTTTCAATTGCATAAACTCCCGCTGTGTGACATGGGGATAATTTAAATTATTATGTAACTCTATTATGGAGAATATGCCGCCAAGATTTCGAAATTTGGTAATGCTATATAGTGATGTAAATATCAAAGTGTACTTTTGGTATTTTATATCTACGGGTTCGGTTTTTTGTATATGTTTAATACACCTTACCATACATTAAATATCTATAGTGAATATTGTTAACTGAAAGTATGTATATAGTCCGCCATCGTTGAGTTTGATTTTTTCGGTAATATTTTACTTAAATAAAGATTTTTTGTAATAACCTCACTACATGGGCATATTACAATATGAACCTATGTGAAAATGTAGGTCCAATATGAACCTATTTGCACAAGGATATGTTGCAGTACCAGCTGTACGGATGTACGCTTTTTATATAATTGTTTTCAGTGTGGCCCTCGCCATCAAACGGAATAACGCCATCCAATACATGTATGGGGTTATCTCAGAATCAAATAAGTCTAATATAAATAAATGTCAACAGTTAGATCCAATATAAATCTATCTGCACGAGCATATATATTGAAGTAGCATAATAAATAGTATCACTACATTTAACATAATATGATCTGTCTGTCATGTCCGCGAAGCAAACACATGTGGTGTCCGCAGGTTGCTAACGCAGGCCCCTCCGACGCTGAATAAAGGTATGTGTTTTATGAAGTGTTTTTCGTTATAAAATTAATGTATACATTTGTTGCTGTTATAACACCGTGGTAATATTGAGTTCAAATCTCTGATATTCACACTTACCTGTAGGATCTCCTGCGAACGTTTAACTGAATTCATTTGAGAATCTTAAACTTCCTCCATATTAATGCGACAATGTACGTATAAATGAGAATCAACACTGATGTTTTCCAAGAGAATTACACGAAATTTCACACATTGCACGTGCTTCGCGGTGTATACATGCAACCTTCACCGAACGAGTTCACTTTGTGCTATTGTTGCCTCATGGCAACATGTAACTGACTCCATGATAGTCGGCGTTTTCTTTAATGTACTTTAGTGATGGCAAAATAGGATGTGGAATTTTAAAAGGCCATTGTTTGATAATCCTTTGCATCCGGGGCTCATTCGGGACGCTCGTGGTAACTATTATGGTAAACTGATATCGTTATATTTATTTCGACAAAAGAGGGATTATAGATTAATTACCACATGCACACCTCCGTTTGGTTTATTTCATCAAGGTGTGAACCATTAGCATAGCTTTGATATTAAGTTTGCTATTTGATATTAAAGTTTCGGCTTCATTTACACAGTTTGATTCAACGTAAACATCTATCTGTGTTTGGTTATCGGAAGTGGCCTAACGATCATACCTGGTTTTTTGTTTAAAAACTGGTTCTATTTTTGTTTATTTCTAACGACAGTCACTTTTACAAGATGCATATATACACACAACGGTATCTTGAAAATCGTGATATTCAGAAAGAAGCTATATCATCGTGTTGCATGGCGTTTAACAACACAGTTCGTTCTCATCGGAAGCTATTTTAGCACTGAAGAGATAGCCAAATTGAGATGGCTTATGGTGCGTAGTAACAGTAACCATGCAGTCTACTGGTGAGCGAGACGTACGGATAGGTCCATTGATTCAGACGTCGTACATTAATCGCATCGAATACAATATTATATGGTGGCCAACATTGTATTCGATGCGATGAAAGTACGTCCTTAACCTTTGCTATACTAAATACTCATTGATGCGAGTAGTTCCATTATGAAGTGTTAAGATAATAAGTTAAACGGACATGGCTCATTCGAACCCTAAAATTTATGTGTACGTAATTCGAGAAAAGGGGTCTCAAAACATGCATATGCAAACTGTTCCCGAGCTAATTCGTCGATATAGCGCTTAAAAACGCGTTTTGTTAGTTATATTTTTGCGTAAATTTGATATCGTTTCTCTGTTCTGGTTAATTTTGTCTACCGAGTGATGCCGGCAGCGCTCGTGTGTTTTCGGAAATAAGTGCATTCTCGATATCAAGTTTCAAAAGCGTCTCTATCATTTTCGGTACGCGATAATGTGTTTCCGTTGGATCTTATTTGTCTATGCGAGAATAATAACCTATATTGACAAGGATGTAACCATAGAATGGTTTTCCAGTTTGATACACAATGTCAACATGAATTTTAGTCATTTACATTGATCCTTGGAACACATTGATTTTTCACAAATATTCTTTAATCGCAATTTTGTAGGCAATAATTTTCTGTTGAGTGTGTCGATGAACTGCAGTTAGTTAAATTCCGTAGTTCTTTTTAAAGGTACTCAATCCGATCAGACGGTCCCCATACCATCAAGATACAACAGCAACAACATTTCTTCAAAATACGCTTTAGTTATCAGAATCGATGTATTGCAGCAACATAATGCTAATCACAGTCAACTATAGTATCAAATTTTGCAAAACTTGTTGTTTATCAACATTTTGTTCAACAAAATATGGCCGTATAATCAAGTAGTATCACAAAAATTTACCGTATTACCACTTGACTTTAGAGTTATCCATCTTCATCCGCAATTTTGTCCGAGACCCTCCGTTTGACCACGTGTTTCTGGGCCACATATTATTACACATCTCGAGAAATAACAAACTTCGACAATAAATATATGTTCACTCTGAGCTTTGGTGGATGGGGTCCTCGACTCAAGTCTAATATTTTGTTAACCCCCGAAGCCAGAGAAACACTAATTTAGGACCAAATGAAAATTGGGAAAATATGTTTCTACCTCTAATAAAAAGGAACGATATTAAAAACTGTCACTTCTCTGGTGACATACTGGCATCCGTGTGGAGTTTAGAGTCTATATACATAGACACAACCAGTACATATAGGTTACTTGGAGCACTCAAATTTCGTTTAGTTTATTTCACCATCAGTTTAATTAAAACCACCTGCCTCTGAGCCACAAGACGAAATGTAGGAAAAGAGCAAAACATGTAAGACCTCCAGGTCAGGGGTAAATGCTGAAAAAACAAAATATAGTCTCGTCGATAAAAGTTTTGACCTAGCAAATATTTGGGCTAAGTTGGGTTTTATTCCATTTTGAAGAGGAATAATAATCATATCCTCTATAACATATCCAAAATCAGATAAATCCGCTTAGAGCAAAATGTTCTATTCAAAATGGCATCCATGATGACAATAATTGGTATTGAAAAATGCTGATTTTCCGTGAAAGGTGGCTTTAGGTGCACCAACTATCGCCAAGTTAGTAATAAAATGAAATATAAACAAATAGTCCAGGAGATATTGGTCGACCTCTGCATCCCCCCCCCCAGGACTTAACTTCACCCCACTAATTTTCTTCCTTAAGGTCTCCTCTAATTTTTTTCACTTGTTAACAAGAAAAAAAAGTGGCCGCAGAGACTCCAGACAAGATGGCGTCCATCATGGCGGCAATTATTTTTAAATACACCAGGTCTCTTTGATCGCCATTATAGTAAAGATGATAGCACATGCGGTCTTGTTTTCCGTCCGATTCGTTATGCTAATATACAACCCTTACAAATTAGCCAAATATCCGACACCAGAATCCAATATGGCGGCCAAGATGGCCGCCGAAATGTGAAAATATGCTATTTTTCTGACATTGTACCTCATTTCGTTTGTCTCTGTGGGAAAATGTTGGAATTTTTGCGTCATGTTATACATTTATCATATAGAGGAGTCATTGGCGAACACATGGGGACCATAATATGCATTTATTGCGGGATATTTTTGTCCGATATCACGTTTTCCCAAATGCCGGTATTATAGGTCAAAGCCGAATCTCCGTTAATAACGCGATGTTATCAATGAATGCTATTGCTATTATAACAACACCCATGCATATATATTTGCAGGAGATAGGATTCCTCTTATACCTGAGTTGAGGAATATTTACCCAAATCCAAGATGGCGGCCAAAATGGCCACCAGAAATACAAAATCGCCGAAAATCGCTGATTTTAACATCAGTGAGCATTATTGTCATGACAACTCCACACCTGTTTACTATTGTAAGTTGGGAACACTTAGGCGAAGAACTTTCCTTCTACCATTTCCAAATAAAAGTCCCCCAAATCCAAACTGGCGCCCACAATGGCGGACAGATTTTGAAAAATCACCGAAATTCCCTCATATTCACATCATTGGGCATTATTGTCGAGACAACTCCATCCATGCGTACAGTTGAGTTGGAATACTGAGGTGAAGTAATTACCTTACATCTCATGCAAGAAATTGTTTTCCAAATCAAAGATGGCGGCCAAAATGGCGACCAAAATTTGAAAACACGCCTACATTCCTTCACTTTCTTAGGATGGGCGTTATTGTTTCGCGAGTTCTACCCTCCATTACATGTTGATATGTATGAATTATCCATTAGCGTTTGGCAAGTGATACCCACAGTCAATATGGCGGCCAAACTGGCGGGCAGAAATTGAAAAGAAGCCGATATTATCACATACTAATTTCAACTTTTTGTCATAATATTGATTTGTATAAACGAAACGGTACATAATATAAGCCATATATTAGTTCCAATGTAAGTCGTAGCCTTTTGGAAGGATGAAAACCCACAATCGCAATGTGGCATTTCAAAATCCATTCTCCACTAAGGGCTCATACTGGCCGTAACCGTATATAGGTGCGCCGAATAGTCATATTATGACTTCCAAGAATCAAAACAACAGTACCTGAGCTTATTCTGAATTGCCACATTCAGCATTATCTAGACTCGTTTCCGTCTCTTCGTCATATTAATCTATCTCACTCACAACAACAGTTCACTACTCTTCTTTTTAGGAGTGTGCCACTAATCGGAATGTTTCAAGCAATACATATGCCGGTGTCCGGCTCACGTGTTGGTTTCGAAAGCTTGGAATTCTTAGCGAGCTTCATTCGTGGTATAGCTTATGGTATAATTCAGATGCTACATATGGGGTAAATGCGTCATCTTGTGCGATACACTATAAAGGTATTCGGTCGATGCGTATACTAGCTTTCAGAAGGATCTATCTGCGTATTGTCAGCTTTGGTGACCTAATGGGGATAACAACGTGTACACCTGGTGATCTTCCCAAACAGCCACTTCTCAATATATGGTTCATCAATTCGCATACTCATCTAATGCACTGACGTACCCGGACAACTTCTGTATATGGCTTCGAATGTTGAAAGCCCGAAATTTGACGGATGCATTTCTGCTAAGGCGTAAAAGACCATAATGTATAATATACCCAAACTCCTTGAACATGATCATAAGAACAAGCTTGTTGGCGTCAAGCAATCGTCTCACCGAACAGATCCAAGCAGATGATAACAATACACACGGTGCTAGTTTGTGGGTATGTGTCATGATAGTGGACAATGAAATTGGACCATGACTGCACCGCCCCTTATTTTGTTATGGTTTAGATTCAGACAGGACCTCAGGTGTGGCTTTGCTTTCCTTGTATGCCAAGATTGTATGTTCCCATCCGTTTGGAAGCCGTTCTTAAACAACTGGATCAGGAGTATGCCATTGGCTACTGCTGTATAAGCCCCACCACGACTGGGGTGTAGTCTTAAAGGCGATACCTTTGATAGTTGGTTGATATGTCATACTCACGCTGGGTGGTATGGTTCAAGAAAGTACAAATGCCATCAACAAAAGGGTTGAAATGTTCAACGCGAAGAACATCCAGAGGAATGTTACGTTGATGAGCTCTTGCATTCAGTTCAACAAACGTTGGTACACCAAGTGATTTCTTGGTAACATCACCAATGCGACCATTGTCCTGCATGAGACATTAACTACTATATTCTAAAGTTATATATATAATGCTATATGATCATAAAGGTCGCGTTCCCCAACGGCCACAGCCATTGCCGTCGAGACTGTAAATTGTTCTTTAAATACATAGTGAAATAAATGCACCACAGTTCCTGACATTTTCTTGAATAATACCGCCCACATACTGACACTAACCCCGAGAGAGGATAACAAAGCACGCATACATTCATGCTATAAAGACATTATCCTTTAGTCCATCCGACTGTTTTGAGGGAGGCTAGCATATTATTATCCAGACTAAAGTGTACGTAGTTGAATCAGAAAGGCTTCGAAACGGATGTGGAAATACAATCTTACCACACCAAATAAAACCGACACGCATGACATTCGATATCTTAGACATGCACCAGGTGTAGGGGTGGTGTATACAGTGGCCCATTTCATTCCCACTATCATGGCGCATGTCCACAAACTAGGACCGCGAGCATTATTCTTCTCTGCTGGGAGATATTCGACGAGACAACTGCGGGGCGTCACAGAGTTTGCTTCGGATAATGGTCAAGAAGTGTGGGTAGTCTGTACACTAGGGTCTTCTCCTTAGCAAATAGACATCTGTCCAAGGGAATGAGACAGCTAGCAACCTTAGAAACACTGTCGAAGTTGTCCACATATGCCAATGCGTTCGCTGAGTTTGTGAGTTGACGAACCATCTATTGAGAAGTGACTAGCTAACTGGTTCGCCAGGTGTACATGTCGTTATCCCATGGGGTATGAGACACATACATAGAGATGACCTTCTGTAAGCTAGACACCGGAAAATGAATTGTTTGAAACGTTATGATTAGAGGAACCTACTCACAGGAAGTGGTGAATACTTTGTCGGTGTGAGCGACCTAGATTTATCAGACAAAGAATCGAAGCTGGTCCAGATAATTATGGACGTGACGTGGCAAATCAGAATCTGTTATCAGGTAATTGTTCTGATATAACTATTCGGCGCACCTACGCTTACGGCCATTATCGGCGCTAAGTGGAAACTGGATTTCGAAATGCCACATCGCGATATTAATTGTGGTGTTTATTCTTTCCAGAAGGATACGAGCTATGTTATGCGTTTTGATACCTTTAAGTTGAACTAGTAGATGGTTTATGCACAGTTTCGTCCATACATACCGATATTATGACAAAAAGTTGAAATTAATATGTGAAAATATCGATTTCTTTTCAATTTCTAGCCGCCAATTTAGCAGCGATCTTGGCTCTGAGTATCAATTGCCAACCCTAATGAATACTTCATGTCATTATTCCATATCAACATGTAATGGTGGATCGAAATCGCGAAACAATAACGCCCATCGTAAGAAAGTAAAGGAATGTAGACTTGTTTTCAAATTTCGGTCGCCATTTTGGCCGCCATCTTCGATTTGGAAAACAATTTCTTGCATGAGATATAATGTAATTACTTCACCTCAGTATTTCCAACTCAATTGTAAGCATGAGTGGAGTTGTCTCGACAATAATGCGCAATGATGTGAATATGAGGGAATTTCGGTGAATATTCAAAATTTGTCCGCCATTGTGGGCGCCATTTTGGATTTGGGGGACTTTTATTTGGATATGGTACAAGGAAAGTTCTTCGCCTAAGTGTTCCCAAGTTACAATAGTAAGCAGGTGTGGAGTTGTCATGACAATAATGGTCACTGATGTTAAAATCAGCGATTTTCGGCGATTTTTTATTTCTGGTGGCCATTTTGGCCACCATCTTGGATTTGGGTAAATATTCCTCAACTCAGGTATAAGAGGAATCCTAGTTCGAGTATCTCCTGCAAATATATATGCATGGGTGTTGTTATAATAGCAATAACATTCATTGATTCGAAACATAACATCGCGTTATTAACGGAGATTAGGCTTTGACCTATGATACCGGCATTTGAGAAAACGTGATATCGGACAAAAATATCCCGTATTGAATGCATATTATGGTCCCCATGTGTTCGCCAATGACTCCTCTATATGATAAATGTATAACATGACGCAAAAATTCCAACATTTTCCCACAGAGACAAACGAAAGGAGGAAACATGTCAGAAAAATAGCATATTTTCACATTTCGGCGGCCATCTTGGCCGCCATATTGGATTCTGGTGTCGGATTTTTGGCTAATTTGTAAGGGTTGTATATTAGCATAACGAATCGTGCGGAAAATAAGACCGCATGTGCTATCATCTTTACTATAATGGCGATCAAAGAGACCTGGTGCATTAAAAAAAATGGCCGCCATGATGGACGCCATCTTGTCTGGAGTCTCTGCGGCCACTTTTTTTTTCTTGTTAACAAGTGAAAAAAATTAGAGGATACCTTAAGGAAGAAAATTAGTGGGGTGAAGTTAAGTCCTGGGGGGGGTGCAGAGGTCGACCAATATCTCCTGGACTAAAACAATGCTTAATCGTAAACCATATAATTATGTAGAATGTCAGTACCATATCACACCTGTTAACTCATTTGATATTGGAATAGTTAGAAAATAGACATGAAAAATAACACTAAAAACAGCGTCTTCACCATCGGTTTCAGTAGTAGAATAGGATTAAATTTGTTTTAAATTATTTTTCCTCAAAATGTGTCTACATTATTTACACGCCGTTCCCACGACACAACTTTCAAATTATACAGCATTGCGGAACACAAAGCCCACATCTTCTACTTTCATATGATATCTCATTTTTCCGTGTGTTAAAAAAAAATATTCAAAACAGTTAATCCATATATAGATAATTAACACAGCTCCAATGCTACGTGCGTGCGTACACACTCCCCCCGCCTGTCTATCTTGTCTATAGTTGATTTCAAGTTTTCAACATATAAACATGCAATGGACGGATCTACGTAAATTGTGAAAAACTATATGCATATATACTTAGCTAGTTCATATCATGAATCGCTACCCTGGCTACGCCCGTAGATATAATTGTACACCAGTTCAAGTAATGTGAAAATTTTCATGTTCAGATAGGAAAGTTTCTAAACATTTATGTGGTGCATCGTCCAAAATGGCAGGTTGGAAAAAAAATGTTCGGGACCCAAACATTTCGATTTTGTTGTAATTTTCATGACTTGAATGCGTCTTTATGGGACATATATTGGTCGTAAAAAGGTAGTTTGGGTATTTATCTACCTATTTTTATACCGGGAAAATTTCAAAAACGAATATTATTTTGTGTATTTTGGAGCGCAAAATGTGGCTTTAAGATAAAAGTTGAACAAACGACCACCGAAAAATATGAACCCCTCTGCACTTACGTTATCCTTTCGTCATATATACTGGCGTCTGCCAATTTATCCTGAGCACCCCTCCAAATGAAAATATACCATTCCTATATATAATAGTATAATTAGCTAGTCGCTTATGTTACAAATCTTTTGCACACGTTTACATCACTCTGGAGCATAGAAATGCTCACCCATCTGATGCCTGAATTCCAGCGATTTCTCAGTGTCTATTAGATTGGAATGATTCTTCTTTTTATAGATATGTGTTATGGTGGAAACTGTCCCGAAGTCACGGAGAATCGCATTAGTTATAAAATCAATGGCATTAAATTCTATGAAGTAATGGAATTCGACAGAGCCTCAAATGGTTAGACTGGCGTGAGCGCCGGCAAAGACTCAATTATTCTGATGGTATCAAATATTGGATCTCCAGAGAAATCATAGACAGACAAGGCGGGATTCCAGCATTACCATGTATATATACGTTATGAGAAACACAAGCATGCATGGAAGTAGATCATGCTATGAACCTCTACTCTGGCTAACCCCCGTATAGATCATATTCCAGCGGTACACAACCTTGGAACTTTTTTGAAGTTTCGACAGGGAGCCTTTTAAAGTAGAAAAAATAACGTGGTGAATATATTTCTTAGTTCTTATCTGTTCGTTAATAATGTACTTCACTGTGTGTGAATGTCCCAACTCAAAATTGCATGCTTTTCTATGATTTTTGTGAGCATATATAGCAATAAACACCGAATTAATTGCCCGGGATATATTCCATAAGTGTAAGCAACGCAGAGCAAAATCTCTCACAAATTTAGTTAACCCTTTACCCAACAAAAAGCGGCCAAAAACGCCCAAATAAATCTTCAACAGCCTAAAATATCTTCGGTCTGTCTCAATAACACCATACAAATATGGATATCATTGGAACCGGCTCATTGACCAGATTGTGATGGTTACAGTTATGCCCTGTGCCAATGCATTCTCTGATGATAAGCCCCCCAGTTGGGGCCATTTCAGGAACGATAACTCTATCCGACCTATATGCAGTACTCCCGTCTAGACAGTTTGACCTATATTCTCCGCCCACGCGTCGGTCTATTTGCGGTTTATGATACCCATTAGCATATTATTATACGGAAGGGATATTTTTGGCCGGACATGTTCAGACACGCATTCTCACGTCACATACTACGAGTCAATATCGATTTACTCTGTGTCCACTCGGTGATGTGCTTCTGTATAAATTATCGATTAAAACGTGTCCTGACACAGCCGCTTTCTGCCGGCCAGTCGATTCGCTATAACACGTTCAGACTTGATCCCCCATCTATAAATATATAAACACGTACGGACATGTTTATTATATATAGCTTTTCGTCGACCCCCCTCAGGTATATAAACGGTCGTTTCTCGATGTGATATCATAGATGGCTCAATGAAAATAGATACTACGAGGGACGTTTGATATAATGTGAGTATAAGTATATATTCTATACAAAATTGTTTTGAAATATATCTCTGTCTATGGTGGTACTTTGATAAATTCGCAAATTTGCCAGGTAAACTTTATTTATAATCCCCGCCCTCATAAATTAATATATACGAAATGTTTTAGTGTTTGCCGTAAAATTTGTGTGTGTTTGAACGCATACAGTTATAAAATGCGTACATCAAATTATAGTGAATAAAATATATATGTTTACTATACCCTTTTTTACACAGAATGGAACGAAATCCGATAAAACATTAATCCGTTTATTATAGAAATTGTCAGGGGCGTTAATCCTTATTGTCCCCTTTCACTTTCTTCTTCGGCGGCTCTACGTCATCGCTGTCCCACGTGCACGAAGTCATTGTCTTTTCCTCGTCGCTCAGCTCCCAATCGTCCCAATTACTCATTTCGTCTTTTGGCTGGAAACAGAAGAAAAGATGTTCGGATTCAAAAAAAAAATATTATACGGATACGAGTGATTAACGAAGGTGTGTCAATGTTGGGTTATCAATATGGTTCCTTACTATTTTAGGGCCAGTAGTAAAAAATATAGGCTTTACATGAATATGCTATAAAAATCGTGTTCCAAGTAACTCGTCTTTCGTTTAGCCCTCGGGTATAGTAAAGAGCGTTATTAGTTACTGTTTTCCCGATATGAAAATAATAAAGAGCGTTTGGGGTTGTGTAATTAAAAACCAATAAAATCGCACCGCTGACAGAATACGAGTATACTATATAAATTGTTCGAATTCAAAAACAATACACAAAGAAATCCCTGGTTTCAACAAGTATGAATATTTCTCAAACGAACGCTACTATTGTCTCTAACTAAATATCATGTTCAATTTAAAATGAAATAAAAGTTATATTTATACATACCATTTCCATCGTGGGTGTCTCGCCGTCACTAAATGCGTTAGGTGTTTCCATGTCTGTAGTTTTGTGTCAAGTGAAGAATTTCACCTTATATTATACCCAGTAACTAATATCATCGCCACTATGCTTGACCCAAAGTTATAATTCACGTTACAGTATAATTACACCAGATGTGTGTTTCAACGTTCCGCCCATTTCCGTTCATTGGAATTAGCCGATACACTCGCAGTCATTTTCATTCCGCGACACGTGCGCAGCGGTGTATTAACAGCGAGTATAGTTTGTAATGTAGTATAATTGGCTTATTAGCATACTGCCGGCCTGTCCGATAAAAGGTTAAATAACCCCCATGATTAATTAAATAACACATTAGTTGTGTGCGAACATAGTTGTCTACTTTTAAACTTGACAGATATAACACGTTTTTGAATATTTGTCAGCAAAATTCCTCCGTCGCCCATGCTTCCAGAGTGATAGCTAATAAATTAACAATTTGGAGAAGTTGTAATCTTTTTCGGCGATGTATCGTGTAAATGATAGTGATGGCTTACGGTACTCGGTCATCTCTGAAATGAACTAAATTGTTTACAACAGTTCTTCGGGGTAATCTTTAAAATGAGGCAGAGTGTTCACGAGTATATACATTATTTCCATGAGGGATCCCGCTAATTGGCAAAATAAATTAAAAAACTTAATATCTCGTCTTAACCGACCACAAACGATAGTCCCCTTCTGTCTGAAAAATAATCTGAACACGGCTCGTCCGTACCTCTCTCCGCCTCGGAGATAGGCTATTTTGAAATATCTATGACGTCATTAAAGCCGCACGTGCAATGGACATAATATGCCTTATCTAGAGTTCTAGAAGTCGGATCTTGACGCGGTTTTCACCATGTAGGAAGGTTCGACGTCGCCGTCAATAAAATAAATAAAAATAGTGATCTTTCGATAATTCACCAAAACATTTAAACATGAATAATCGTCGCACACACACACCCTCCCCCAACGCGGGTATATGTCCGAAATAATTGAGAATAACATGGTATAAGTTAATATTTTATTTACGATGAAAATAAGTATTCCTCACACGGTCAAAGTTCAATAATCACGTTGAGTGTAAAATCCATAACCTCCAGGATTGCATTCTGTACACGCTAACGCTTCCATCTGTCCATCGTGCGTTAAATAACAAGCTTTCACATTCTCTAATTCAGGTAAAACATGATTAACGGCGTCAATGTGTTGAAACAATACATCAAATTCCTGTTGGTTAATCGTACAGCCTTTCTTCGTGGGGTGCAAATGTTCAGAGTCCTTCGGGGTGAAATACTGGCGTAAGTGTACTACACCATTATTATGGTCTAAAACCGCATGTAGATTGTGTCCCAGATGCACTTTATCCATAGGACTCCTGGATACTAAATGTTCACCGATGGACTTTATATTTTCAGTCAGACATTGCCATCTTTGTAAGCTCATACGAGCCCCGAATGTCGTAGGGATTTTGCCTTCTTTCCATATTCGTAGGTCAACGTATTTCCGGTCCTCATATTCACCGACTGTGAGAAATCGGTCCCTCCCTAAATTTTTGACGAGAATCTTAGAATCCATGATCCTTTCTTAATGAAAATTTAGCTGCGAATGAGCTAGTACCTCGAATCACCGTCTTTTTATATGATGGCTGACGTTGAAAAAGTGAAATAGACCAATCGAGTAGCGCCTACGGCGGAGCCATTAATAATTAGTGCCCGCCCCTTTTTTGATCATAGGACGATGAAATTTCGTAATGTCTAAATATAGCTCGTACACGTCACGGGTTTCAAATAAATGTATGACTCATGCGCTATAAATAGAAACCAATCGAGTAGCGCCTACGGCGGAGCCATTAATAATTAGTGCCCGCCCCTTTTTTTGATCATAGGACGATGAAATTTCGTAATGTCTAAATATAGCTCTTACACGTCACGGGTTTCAAATAAATGGATGACTCATGCGCTATAAATAGCAACCAATCATTAAGCGAGTTGATGCTATAATGATCATAGGTCAATGAAATTTCGTAATGTCTATATATATAGCTCTTTAATGCTCTTACACGTCACGTGTTTTTAAATAAATGGATGACTCATGCGCTATAAATAGCAACCAATCATTAAGCACCGTGATTTCGAGTTGCTATAAATATGTTATATGGAACCTTCAGCTCATTAAAGTATTTGCTTTTTTCAGATGGAGCGGTTAATCGATGAATTGCACGCCAAGGGATTTAGTAGTGATGACTTTCTAAGAGGCATCACCGGGAGAGTGGACACAGTGTCCGAGACAGACAGAAATACGTATGACAGATTGATATATCTGGAGGGTAGACAGCAGTCGCCCGATAATGACGGGCCAGCCCCCGCACCGTCTCAACCGCCGGACTCATCCCGCGCCGCTCACCAGTCATCCGCTCTAGATTTAACGGGACGGAATGAACCGCAGGAGGTTACTCTCGACACTAGTCACGATGAGCAAACGCAACAGACGGCTAATCAGTCCTGCACGATCAATCTTCGTGAAATAAAATCATTCATGAGGTCATCGGCTGTGGAAAGTATATACGACGTGAAATTTGACCATCAATGGCGCGGTGAACTGTTGTCAGACTTGACGGAACGACTTACCAACATGTTCGATCATATACTAAGAACGACGAGAGGTGATTTGGCAGACAATGATCTGGGAAGAGTTATCCTTCATACCGATCAGCTGGATAAACCCATCATAGTACCGTTAACGGCATGGTCGGACCTGAATTCTCAGTTGATTATCGACAAAATAGCTAATGTGCTGACATCGCACGAACATATTGACTTGGACCGATCATTTCGAATAACTGTAGGATCACTGAGGCAACCCAGTGGCTCAGGCGGTGGAGTTCCTATCGACGGTGACAAATCACTTCTGGACAAAAAATCAACAGTCTTCATCCACAATACCGACAACTCCTGTTTGCCTAGAGCTATAGGCGTCGCGATGGCCAAGATTAGTACAGTTTCCGAAGATCTTATATCGTCTTATCCCGGATTATCACGGCTCGAAATTTTTCTAAAACACGGTAAAGTGACGAAAGACTATTATAAGCACCTAACGAAAAAAGGACGAAATGACCAAAAAGTGTTAGCAAACACCCTGCTTAAAGATTTATGTATTTCCGCCGACCGCCCGGGATCATACGCCGACCTACGAAAGTATGAATCGTTCTTCAAGGTGAATATTATAATCATATGCGGCGAAATTGGAAAAAAAGTATCCAGAGTCAGCAACAACTATGACAGGAATATATATCTGTATCATAATCAGGACCACTACACACCAATAGTCAGCGTTTCAGGATTCTACGGCCTATCTTACTTTTGTGAAAATTGTTTAAAGCCTTTCGACAAGAAAGATAAACATAACTGCACGTCATATTGCATAGTATGCAAAACAGAGGGATGTTTGATTGACCCTTTATTAATGGGCAAGTTATTAACGTGCCACGATTGTAATATGGACTGTAGATCTTTGAACTGTTACCAGAGACACAAAGAGGCACCTGATAATAAACTATCCAATTGCTGTAAATATTTGAAGTGTAAAGAGTGTGGAAGCATAATGAATCGTGCGAAGAGGGATCTGACAGAAATACCCCACATTTGCGGAGAATGGTCGTGTTCATCTTGTAAGGAATGGGTACTTCCGGGTCACCTCTGTTATTTGAGACCTCCGAAACAGAAAGTGAAAGATGTCAACAAGTTCATATTCTACGACTTTGAATGTTCACAAGATGAGGTGTACCTATGTGACGGTGGATACAAAATGGGACTGCCTTGCTCTATGTGCAGTGAAGCGGAAAGATGCAGTCAATGTCGCCGGTAAGTACATTATTTTATGTGGAACGAAAAAAATAATTGTTGTACCCGCATCTCACCAACCCGCAGTAATCTAAAAAAAATTGTTTCATTTTTTAGGTGTTCAAACTGTAAACGACCGGTGTGCGGATTAAATCGACATCAGCCCAATTTGGTGGTGGCCCAAACAGCCTGCGACTCTTGTTTGGACTCGCCGGTGAGCTCAGATTCGACTTGCGACGTTTGCGGTACTCGATGCGATCATTGCGGTAGCTTGGATAAAGAAGGCGATTACAAAAAGACACCGTGTAGCGACACGTGCGGAAGAAGACAGTACATAGCGTCTGGTTCGGACACTCTACTGAACTTCGGAACCTGGCTGTTTACTAAACACCATAAGAACGCCACGGTAGTGGCTCATAACAACAAGGCTTACGACGCTATATTGTTGCTGGAATACATGGTTTTCCAGGGGATGAGGCCTAGCAAAATTATTTATTCTGGATCGAAGGTCATGTACATGCTAGGTCACCATGGGATTCGAATAATAGATTCACTAAATTTTCTGACGATGCGATTGGCTGCTCTCCCGAAGGCTTTCGATTTGAAGGAACTAAAAAAAGGTATACGCATTTTTTTATATTTATATTTATATTAAATTTACACATTCTTTAAATTTTTATTTCAGGATATTTTCCCCCATTTCTTCAATAATATATATATCGTTTCCATTTGTTTTTTAAATATTA
The DNA here is from genome assembly GCA_032622095.1 of Siphonodentalium dalli. NCBI lineage: Eukaryota > Metazoa > Mollusca > Scaphopoda > Gadilida > Siphonodentaliidae > Siphonodentalium > Siphonodentalium dalli. The sequence goes on from CP136063.1 coordinate 70,582,294, forward strand.
AATTTAAACATTTTATTTCAGGATATTTCCCTCATTTCTTCAATAGGAAGGAGAACCGACTGTATGAGGGGCCGTATCCCGATTCCACGTATTACGGGGCTGACACCATGTCGACGACAGACAGGGAGGCGTTTCTACGTTGGCACGAAACTAAAGCCGGTGAAACCTTCAATTTAGAGAAAGAATTATTGGCTTACTGCATTTCTGACGTTGATATCTTGCGTCAGGCTTGTTTGAAGTTTCGGTCATTGTTTTTGAAAGTTACCGAGAATAAGGTAGATCCTTTCATGTCGATAACGATATCTTCTGCGTGCATGAAGGCCTATAAAATATTGTTCTTGGAAGAAACTTATTCTATAACTCTCACTAACTCTGATCAATCAGAAACCAGTTTGCTGAAGAAATTGAATGATAAAGAGCGAGTATTGCTCGGTGATGATTGGGTAGAACGGGATACGGCCGAGGAGTCTGGAATTGAAATTACTGATGAAAAATTCATTAGTACGCCTATAGGCAAAGTTCCTAACGGGTTTTACGGTGACAAGGACCAATATTCGAACGTCTCCATCCAATGGTTGTCCTGGTTGGCCCACAATAAAAATAGAGACATACAACACGCTTTGAACCGCGGTGAATTCAAGGTACCAAATTCAAAGTACAAGGTGGATGGATATTGTCAGGAGACCAACACCTGCTACGAATTTCACGGTGAGTACGACGTATAATCATCTTAAAACATTTATCCCACCCCCCCCCCCCCCAATTGATCATATACAATAAATGGTATTTTTATTCTTTAGGTCGTTTTTATCACGCTCGTTTGACGCGTTACCCACGAAACAGACACATCTCCAGTACGACGTATAATCATTTTAAAACATTTGTCCCATCCTCCCTAATTGATCATATACAATAAACGGTATTTTTTCTTCTTTAGGTTGTTTTCATCACGCTTGTTTGACGTGTTACCCACGAAACAGACACATCTCCAAACACCCGCTGACTAAACAGACACTGAATCAACTGTACACACTGACCATCAAAAAGCGTGAATTTTTGAAGAAGGCGGGTTACAAATATGTATGCATTTGGGAGCATACATTCACTGAGCAGAAAAAGAATAATGAAAAACTGCGGGACTTCTTGTCGCAGCTGGATGTACAACCTCGACTTATGCCACGAGATGCTTTCTTCGGAGGTAAGTTTCCATATTTAAAAAAAAAAAACTGAAGTTTATATAAAATAAAAAAAATATAAATTATTTCTAAATTTTTTTGTACTTTTATCTTTTTAGGTAGGACAAACGCCTGCAAATTATACAAAGACGCGGGCCCCCGTGAGAGCATCAAATACGTCGATTTCACGTCCCTGTATCCTTATATAAATAAATCGAGCAAAATGCCAGTAGGGCATCCTGAAATAATAACTAAGGACTTTAAAGATATCAGCGCATATTTCGGGCTGGCTAAGGTGAAGGTTTCTCCTCCGAGGAAATTGTACCACCCCGTATTGCCATTGAGATCTCACGGAAAACTCACTTTTCCTTTGTGTCGATCATGCGCGGAAGATCAAAGACAAACGACGTGCGATCACGGAACCGATGCGAGATCTATAACAGGGACGTGGACGACGCCAGAGATAATGAAGGCCATAGAGAAGGGTTACGTGGTGACGAAAATATACGAAGTATATCACTGGACAGATACCACGCAATACAACCAGGCTACTAAGAAAGGTGGACTCTTCTCGGAATACGTCAATTCGTAAGTATATTTTTTTAAACGAAAAGCGCCGCCGCCCCCTCCCCCTCCCCTTTTTGGTCGGGGGTATCATTGAGTACGGGATGAAAAAAACATTTTTATTTTTTGTTTTCAGCTTTCTCAAACTCAAACAAGAAGCTAGCGGTTGGCCAGCCTGGGTGAAAACTGCCGAGGACGAGTGCAGATATCTGAATAATTACGAAAGGGTCGAGGGGATTCGTTTGGATCCCGAAAATGTAAAAAAACAGCCAGCACTCAGAGCCACTTCGAAACTCATGTTGAACGTTCATGTTGCAATATTAAAGAAAGGGAGAGGCTATCGATTGATGTATAACATGTATTGTTTGATTGCGAAAAACGTATATGTTTCCGAGTAACACGAATGAGGAACAGAGATATAAACTTAATGTTCTCGCGTTTTCCGCAATCAAACAATACATGTTATACATCAATCGATAGCCTCTCCCTTTCTTTAATATTGCAACATGAACGTTCAACATGAGTTTCGAAGTGGCTCTGAGTGCTGGCTGTTTTTTTACATTTTCGGGATCCAAACGAATCCCCTCGACCCTTTCGTAATCATTCAGATATCTGCACTCGTCCTCGGCAGTTTTCACCCAGGCTGGCCAACCGCTAGCTTCTTGTTTGAGTTTGAGAAAGCTGAAAACAAAAAATAAAAATGTTTTTTTCATCCCGTACTCAATGATACCCCCGACCAAAAAGGGGAGGGGGAGGGGGCGGCGGCGCTTTTCGTTTAAAAAAATATACTTACGAATTGACGTATTCCGAGAAGAGTCCACCTTTCTTAGTAGCCTGGTTGTATTGCGTGGTATCTGTCCAGTGATATACTTCGTATATTTTCGTCACCACGTAACCCTTCTCTATGGCCTTCATTATCTCTGGCGTCGTCCACGTCCCTGTTATAGATCTCGCATCGGTTCCGTGATCGCACGTCGTTTGTCTTTGATCTTCCGCGCATGATCGACACAAAGGAAAAGTGAGTTTTCCGTGAGATCTCAATGGCAATACGGGGTGGTACAATTTCCTCGGAGGAGAAACCTTCACCTTAGCCAGCCCGAAATATGCGCTGATATCTTTAAAGTCCTTAGTTATTATTTCAGGATGCCCTACTGGCATTTTGCTCGATTTATTTATATAAGGATACAGGGACGTGAAATCGACGTATTTGATGCTCTCACGGGGGCCCGCGTCTTTGTATAATTTGCAGGCGTTTGTCCTACCTGAAAAGATAAAAGTACAAAAAAATTTAGAAATAATTTATATTTTTTTTATTTTATATAAACTTCAGTTTTTTTTTTTTAAATATGGAAACTTACCTCCGAAGAAAGCATCTCGTGGCATAAGTCGAGGTTGTACATCCAGCTGCGACAAGAAGTCCCGCAGTTTTTCATTATTCTTTTTCTGCTCAGTGAATGTATGCTCCCAAATGCATACATATTTGTAACCCGCCTTCTTCAAAAATTCACGCTTTTTGATGGTCAGTGTGTACAGTTGATTCAGTGTCTGTTTAGTCAGCGGGTGTTTGGAGATGTGTCTGTTTCGTGGGTAACACGTCAAACAAGCGTGATGAAAACAACCTAAAGAAGAAAAAATACCGTTTATTGTATATGATCAATTAGGGAGGATGGGACAAATGTTTTAAAATGATTATACGTCGTACTGGAGATGTGTCTGTTTCGTGGGTAACGCGTCAAACGAGCGTGATAAAAACGACCTAAAGAATAAAAATACCATTTATTGTATATGATCAATTGGGGGGGGGATGGGATAAATGTTTTAAGATGATTATACGTCGTACTCACCGTGAAATTCGTAGCAGGTGTTGGTCTCCTGACAATATCCATCCACCTTGTACTTTGAATTTGGTACCTTGAATTCACCGCGGTTCAAAGCGTGTTGTATGTCTCTATTTTTATTGTGGGCCAACCAGGACAACCATTGGATGGAGACGTTCGAATATTGGTCCTTGTCACCGTAAAACCCGTTAGGAACTTTGCCTATAGGCGTACTAATGAATTTTTCATCAGTAATTTCAATTCCAGACTCCTCGGCCGTATCCCGTTCTACCCAATCATCACCGAGCAATACTCGCTCTTTATCATTCAATTTCTTCAGCAAACTGGTTTCTGATTGATCAGAGTTAGTGAGAGTTATAGAATAAGTTTCTTCCAAGAACAATATTTTATAGGCCTTCATGCACGCAGAAGATATCGTTATCGACATGAAAGGATCTACCTTATTCTCGGTAACTTTCAAAAACAATGACCGAAACTTCAAACAAGCCTGACGCAAGATATCAACGTCAGAAATGCAGTAAGCCAATAATTCTTTCTCTAAATTGAAGGTTTCACCGGCTTTAGTTTCGTGCCAACGTAGAAACGCCTCCATGTCTGTCGTCGACATGGTGTCAGCCCCGTAATACGTGGAATCGGGATACGGCCCCTCATACAGTCGGTTCTCCTTCCTATTGAAGAAATGAGGGAAATATCCTGAAATAAAATGTTTAAATTTAATATTTAAAAAACAAATGGAAACGATATATATATTATTGAAGAAATGGGGGAAAATATCCTGAAATAAAAATTTAAAGAATGTGTAAATTTAATATAAATATAAATATAAAAAAATGCGTATACCTTTTTTTAGTTCCTTCAAATCGAAAGCCTTCGGGAGAGCAGCCAATCGCATCGTCAGAAAATTTAGCGAATCTATTATTCGAATCCCATGGTGACCTAGCATGTACATGACCTTCGATCCAGAATAAATAATTTTGCTAGGCCTCATCCCCTGGAAAACCATGTATTCCAGCAACAATATAGCGTCGTAAGCCTTGTTGTTATGAGCCACTACCGTGGCGTTCTTATGGTGTTTAGTAAACAGCCAGGTTCCGAAGTTCAGTAGAGTGTCCGAACCAGACGCTATGTACTGTCTTCTTCCGCACGTGTCGCTACACGGTGTCTTTTTGTAATCGCCTTCTTTATCCAAGCTACCGCAATGATCGCATCGAGTACCGCAAACGTCGCAAGTCGAATCTGAGCTCACCGGCGAGTCCAAACAAGAGTCGCAGGCTGTTTGGGCCACCACCAAATTGGGCTGATGTCGATTTAATCCGCACGCCGGTCGTTTACAGTTTGAACACCTAAAAAATGAAACAATTTATTTTAGATTACTGCGGGTTGGTGAGATGCGGGTACAACAATTATTTTTTTCGTTCCACATAAAATAATGTACTTACCGGCGACATTGACTGCATCTTTCCGCTTCACTGCACATAGAGCAAGGCAGTCCCATTTTGTATCCACCGTCACATAGGTACACCTCATCTTGTGAACATTCAAAGTCGTAGAATATGAACTTGTTGACATCTTTCACTTTCTGTTTCGGAGGTCTCAAATAACAGAGGTGACCCGGAAGTACCCATTCCTTACAAGATGAACACGACCATTCTCCGCAAATGTGGGGTATTTCTGTCAGATCCCTCTTCGCACGATTCATTATGCTTCCACACTCTTTACACTTCAAATATTTACAGCAATTGGATAGTTTATTATCAGGTGCCTCTTTGTGTCTCTGGTAACAGTTCAAAGATCTACAGTCCATATTACAATCGTGGCACGTTAATAACTTGCCCATTAATAAAGGGTCAATCAAACATCCCTCTGTTTTGCATACTATGCAATATGACGTGCAGTTATGTTTATCTTTCTTGTCGAAAGGCTTTAAACAATTTTCACAAAAGTAAGATAGGCCGTAGAATCCTGAAACGCTGACTATTGGTGTGTAGTGGTCCTGATTATGATACAGATATATATTCCTGTCATAGTTGTTGCTGACTCTGGATACTTTTTTTCCAATTTCGCCGCATATGATTATAATATTCACCTTGAAGAACGATTCATACTTTGGTAGGTCGGCGTATGATCCCGGGCGGTCGGCGGAAATACATAAATCTTTAAGCAGGGTGTTTGCTAACACTTTTTGGTCATTTCGTCCTTTTTTCGTTAGGTGCTTATAATAGTCTTTCGTCACTTTACCGTGTTTTAGAAAAATTTCGAGCCGTGATAATCCGGGATAAGACGATATAAGATCTTCGGAAACTGTACTAATCTTGGCCATCGCGACGCCTATAGCTCTAGGCAAACAGGAGTTGTCGGTATTGTGGATGAAGACTGTTGATTTTTTGTCCAGAAGTGATTTGTCACCGTCGATAGGAACTCCACCGCCTGAGCCACTGGGTTGCCTCAGTGATCCTACAGTTATTCGAAATGATCGGTCCAAGTCAATATGTTCGTGCGATGTCAGCACATTAGCTATTTTGTCGATAATCAACTGAGAATTCAGGTCCGACCATGCCGTTAACGGTACTATGATGGGTTTATCCAGCTGATCGGTATGAAGGATAACTCTTCCCAGATCATTGTCTGCCAAATCACCTCTCGTCGTTCTTAGTATATGATCGAACATGTTGGTAAGTCGTTCCGTCAAGTCTGACAACAGTTCACCGCGCCATTGATGGTCAAATTTCACGTCGTATATACTTTCCACAGCCGATGACCTCATGAATGATTTTATTTCACGAAGATTGATCGTGTAGGACTGATTAGCCGTCTGTTGCGTTTGCTCATCGTGACTAGTGTCGAGAGTAACCTCCTGCGGTTCATTCCGTCCCGTTAAATCTAGAGCGGATGACTGGTGAGCGGCGCGGGATGAGTCCGGCGGTTGAGACGGTGCGGGGGCTGGCCCGTCATTATCGGGCGACTGCTGTCTACCCTCCAGATATATCAATCTGTCATACGTATTTCTGTCTGTCTCGGACATTGTGTCCACTCTCCCGGTGATGCCTCTTAGAAAGTCATCACTACTAAATCCCTTGGCGTGCAATTCATCGATTAACCGCTCCATCTGAAAAAAGCAAATACTTTAATGAGCTGAAGGTTCCATATAACATATTTATAGCAACTCGAAATCACGGTGCTTAATGATTGGTTGCTATTTATAGCGCATGAGTCATCCATTTATTTAAAAACACGTGACGTGTAAGAGCATTAAAGAGCTATATATATAGACATTACGAAATTTCATTGACCTATGATCATTATAGCATCAACTCGCTTAATGATTGGTTGCTATTTATAGCGCATGAGTCATCCATTTATTTGAAACCCGTGACGTGTAAGAGCTATATTTAGACATTACGAAATTTCATCGTCCTATGATCAAAAAAAGGGGCGGGCACTAATTATTAATGGCTCCGCCGTAGGCGCTACTCGATTGGTTTCTATTTATAGCGCATGAGTCATACATTTATTTGAAACCCGTGACGTGTACGAGCTATATTTAGACATTACGAAATTTCATCGTCCTATGATCAAAAAAGGGGCGGGCACTAATTATTAATGGCTCCGCCGTAGGCGCTACTCGATTGGTCTATTTCACTTTTTCAACGTCAGCCATCATATAAAAAGACGGTGATTCGAGGTACTAGCTCATTCGCAGCTAAATTTTCATTAAGAAAGGATCATGGATTCTAAGATTCTCGTCAAAAATTTAGGGAGGGACCGATTTCTCACAGTCGGTGAATATGAGGACCGGAAATACGTTGACCTACGAATATGGAAAGAAGGCAAAATCCCTACGACATTCGGGGCTCGTATGAGCTTACAAAGATGGCAATGTCTGACTGAAAATATAAAGTCCATCGGTGAACATTTAGTATCCAGGAGTCCTATGGATAAAGTGCATCTGGGACACAATCTACATGCGGTTTTAGACCATAATAATGGTGTAGTACACTTACGCCAGTATTTCACCCCGAAGGACTCTGAACATTTGCACCCCACGAAGAAAGGCTGTACGATTAACCAACAGGAATTTGATGTATTGTTTCAACACATTGACGCCGTTAATCATGTTTTACCTGAATTAGAGAATGTGAAAGCTTGTTATTTAACGCACGATGGACAGATGGAAGCGTTAGCGTGTACATAATGCAATCCTGGAGGTTATGGATTTTACACTCAACGTGATTATTGAACTTTGACCGTGTGAGGAATACTTATTTTCATCGTAAATAAAATATTAACTTATACCATGTTATTCTCAATTATTTCGGACATATACCCGCGTTGGGGGAGGGTGTGTGTGTGCGACGATTATTCATGTTTAAATGTTTTGGTGAATTATCGAAAGATCTCTATTTTTATTTATTTTATTGACGGCGACGTCGAACCTTCCTACATGGTGAAAACCGCGTCAAGATCCGACTTCTAGAACTCTAGATAAGGCATATTATGTCCATTGCACGTGCGGCTTTAATGACGTCATAGATATTTCAAAATAGCCTATCTCCGAGGCGGAGAGAGGTACGGACGAGCCGTGTTCAGATTATTTTTCAGACAGAAGGGGACTATCGTTTGTGGTCGGTTAAGACGAGATATTAAGTTTTTTAATTTATTTTGCCAATTAGCGGGATCCCTCATGGAAATAATGTATATACTCGTGAACACTCTGCCTCATTTTAAAGATTACCCCGAAGAACTGTTGTAAACAATTTAGTTCATTTCAGAGATGACCGAGTACCGTAAGCCATCACTATCATTTACACGATACATCGCCGAAAAAGATTATAACTTCTCCAAATTGTTAATTTATTAGCTATCACTCTGGAAGCATGGGCGACGGAGGAATTTTGCTGACAAATATTCAAAAACGTGTTATATCTGTCAAGTTTAAAAGTAGACAACTATGTTCGCACACAACTAATGTGTTATTTAATTAATCATGGGGGTTATTTAACCTTTTATCGGACAGGCCGGCAGTATGCTAATAAGCCAATTATACTACATCACAAACTATACTCGCTGTTAATACACCGCTGCGCACGTGTCGCGGAATGAAAATGACTGCGAGTGTATCGGCTAATTCCAATGAACGGAAATGGGCGGAACGTTGAAACACACATCTGGTGTAATTATACTGTAACGTGAATTATAACTTTGGGTCAAGCATAGTGGCGATGATATTAGTTACTGGGTATAATATAAGGTGAAATTCTTCACTTGACACAAAACTACAGACATGGAAACACCTAACGCATTTAGTGACGGCGAGACACCCACGATGGAAATGGTATGTATAAATATAACTTTTATTTCATTTTAAATTGAACATGATATTTAGTTAGAGACAATAGTAGCGTTCGTTTGAGAAATATTCATACTTGTTGAAACCAGGGATTTCTTTGTGTATTGTTTTTGAATTCGAACAATTTATATAGTATACTCGTATTCTGTCAGCGGTGCGATTTTATTGGTTTTTAATTACACAACCCCAAACGCTCTTTATTATTTTCATATCGGGAAAACAGTAACTAATAACGCTCTTTACTATACCCGAGGGCTAAACGAAAGACGAGTTACTTGGAACACGATTTTTATAGCATATTCATGTAAAGCCTATATTTTTTACTACTGGCCCTAAAATAGTAAGGAACCATATTGATAACCCAACATTGACACACCTTCGTTAATCACTCGTATCCGTATAATATTTTTTTTTTGAATCCGAACATCTTTTCTTCTGTTTCCAGCCAAAAGACGAAATGAGTAATTGGGACGATTGGGAGCTGAGCGACGAGGAAAAGACAATGACTTCGTGCACGTGGGACAGCGATGACGTAGAGCCGCCGAAGAAGAAAGTGAAAGGGGACAATAAGGATTAACGCCCCTGACAATTTCTATAATAAACGGATTAATGTTTTATCGGATTTCGTTCCATTCTGTGTAAAAAAGGGTATAGTAAACATATATATTTTATTCACTATAATTTGATGTACGCATTTTATAACTGTATGCGTTCAAACACACACAAATTTTACGGCAAACACTAAAACATTTCGTATATATTAATTTATGAGGGCGGGGATTATAAATAAAGTTTACCTGGCAAATTTGCGAATTTATCAAAGTACCACCATAGACAGAGATATATTTCAAAACAATTTTGTATAGAATATATACTTATACTCACATTATATCAAACGTCCCTCGTAGTATCTATTTTCATTGAGCCATCTATGATATCACATCGAGAAACGACCGTTTATATACCTGAGGGGGGTCGACGAAAAGCTATATATAATAAACATGTCCGTACGTGTTTATATATTTATAGATGGGGGATCAAGTCTGAACGTGTTATAGCGAATCGACTGGCCGGCAGAAAGCGGCTGTGTCAGGACACGTTTTAATCGATAATTTATACAGAAGCACATCACCGAGTGGACACAGAGTAAATCGATATTGACTCGTAGTATGTGACGTGAGAATGCGTGTCTGAACATGTCCGGCCAAAAATATCCCTTCCGTATAATAATATGCTAATGGGTATCATAAACCGCAAATAGACCGACGCGTGGGCGGAGAATATAGGTCAAACTGTCTAGACGGGAGTACTGCATATAGGTCGGATAGAGTTATCGTTCCTGAAATGGCCCCAACTGGGGGGCTTATCATCAATTCTCTTATATATGCGAGTCGACCATAGGTCGCCTCGCATATATAAGAGAATGCATCGGCCTAAAAAAAATCTTTTTTAACACTTTTTACCATTTTTTCTTACATTCTTTAACAATTTTATAATTTTTTCTTACATTTTTTAACATATTTTATAATATTTTTCTACATTCTTTGACAGTTTTATCATTTTTAATATGTGTTAAGCCAATGCATTCTCTTATATATGCGAGGCGACCTATGGTCGACTCGAATATATAAGAGAATGTATTGGCACAGGACCGTTCTGTTGGGTAAAGGGTTAAATCGTGAAATTTCGAATCGGGAATAACTAAGAAATCTATTCCCCGCGTTATTTTCTACTTTATAAGGTTCCCTGACAAAACTTTAAAAAAATTTGTACCGATGGAATATGATATCTACGGGCGTAAGCCAGAGTAGAGATTCATTCATGGCATGATCTAGCATGGAATGTGCCTGACACGAAGAGCATGGGGGTTGTGCTCTACTTTGTTGCATATACATTGGCTGGCATCAAATAGCTCGTTCCGGGTTCTTCTTCTTTGTGAACAATTTCAACTAAGAGGTGTAACAATAAATACTTATAATTTAATTATAAGCTTTCAAACCACGGAATACTGTATACACAAGTGACTGCCACACACTTTGCCATAAAGTGTTTTTCTCGATAACATAAATTTCTTGAATATTTCCTCTACAGAAATGACAGCTGCAGCGTCGATTGACCACGCCTGTACCTCGTGCCTAAAAATATACATGGAAACATTTCGACAATTCCTACGATTTGAGATGGAAGTTCGACGTTGCATTAACATTCCTTCGGACAGGACTACCCTATGAATAACCTTATTGCTAATTAACCATCAGTACTTAAGTCCGTAAGTACCTAGAGAAATCAACAAGACTCGATCGTGCTAATATTTGCAAAGAATTGAAGTTTCAGAAACTCGTTACAGCCGAAATATGTCTGGACCGCGTGCCCAGATGGTGCAACAGGCCATGATGTGCGTCCCAAATGAACACTAACCAATCAAAAGCGACGAATTGGCGACGCCACTTGATCAATCTATAACTGTATGTTTGATTGACAGAGTGTTAGTTCATCTTTAGGTGTCTATTTCGTCGGAAATTTCCTCAAACTCATTTTACTTCTATTTTTGGTGGTTTTCCTGTGAAATGACGGAATAAATTATAAGAAATAACTCTTGTTTCTATTAAGATTATTATATATAACCGAAACGTTTGAAGACAAATTTACTATAATGCGCTACAACACCCGTTATAAAAAATTTCTTCTTTTGTATAATACTATCAAGTGTCTAATAATCGTGTCTTTACTTTAGTGATGGATGGGTTTTAGGCTGAAAGTGAAATTAATAATTATAATATTAATAGTGTCAGATCAGATGGCAATTTCACTCTGTCTCATTGCTAAATAATACAAGTGATCGTTGGGAATTTTCTCCAAATTATTAATGATGTTGATACTATTACGAGGCACCCAAATGACCTGATATTAATTTAACTCTACTAGTATGTATATGTATTACGGTTCATGAATCTTCAAAACAAGGGAAATAATCCAACAATAAATACCATATATGTGACCCGCCATATCAAATCCAGTCGGAAGTCGGGATTTTTTTACCCTGTGCCAATGCATTCTCTTATATATGCGAGTCGACCATAGGTCGCCTCGCATATATAAGAGAATGCATTGGCCTAACAATTTTTTACAATTTTAATAATTTGTTCTTGTATTCTTTAACAATTTTATAATTTCACCCATACAGAGCCCCAGACAAACATGAGCAGACGACACTCTTCTATATGCTTCTATATATGTGTGGGGCTCCCTGCAGGGTAATGGATGTTTTTTTATTTTATGTCCTAAAAATTGTCAGAAACATTTATTTAAAAAAAATGATAAAATATTGTTAGGCCAATGCATTCTCTTATATATGCGAGGCGACCTATGGTCGACTCGCATATATAAGAGAATGCATTGGCACAGGGTAAACAAAATACCGACTTCCGACTGGATTTGATATGGCGGGTCACATATGTGACTTACTAGATCATGACATGAACTTCTATGTATGGGCAAAGCCAGAGTAGAGATTCATGGCATGATCTAACCTCACACACATGATTCATGTTGCACGAATCATAAAATTTTATCTAAAGCCTGTTCTTTTACTATGTTATTACACTTCAGTGTGGCTGCATGTTCAAGGATCTCATAATGCATACATATATAGGAAGACAATTGGTTCGATATCGTTATATTTAATTATTTATATTCAGTCAAAAGTAGGATGTGCCAAACCTGGTTATCATGTTACAGGTACTCAGCTTGCATGCAAATGATCAAAAGTTTGGGAACAGGTAGTGAAAGAGCTTTTTCGGTTTTAACTCCTAACCCTAAAGACATATTATGCGCTTGTTCGGGTGCGTGAAACCGATAAGTCAGTAGTCAGGTGCTATGCCAAATGGCGGAATTTAGCATTCTACTAACATTGTCGAAAATCTCAAGCAAATCGACACTACCACTACATAGAAACATCCTCCGATCTATACTCTCAATTGTAAATATTTACTTCTCGATTCGGGACGTATAACTATCGGCGATAAACAAATGAAACCGATTTCGTCATCGAGAGTCACTGCATTCAATTAACCCTTTACCCAACAGAACGGCCATGTGCCAATGCATTCTCTTATATATGCGAGTCGACCATAGGTCGCCTCGCATATATAAGAGAATGCATTGGCTTAACACATTACAAATTTTAAAATTGTTAAAGAATGTAAGAAAAAATGGTAAAAAGTGTTTAAAAAATATTTTTTTTAGGCCAATGCATTCTCTTATATATGCGAGGCGACCTATGGTCGACTCGCATATATAAGAGAATGCATTGGCACAGGGCATAACTGTAATCATCACAATGTGGTCAATGAGCCGGTTCCAATGATATCCATATTTGTATGGTTTTATTGAGACAGACCCAAGATAATTTAGGCTGTTGCAGCTTTATTTGGCCGTTTTTGGCCGGTTTGTTGGGTAAAGGGTTAATACAATACAATGATGGTGTGTTTTGTCAATTTGGATATATTTGTAAAAATAACTACTTTGATAAAGATTATTCTCCATTTCTATTTTATCACCCTATCTGAGTGTTTCACATCACTTTAATAACAAGTTATTTCTTAAATACTCCGAACACGATTACCCTTCCTTTACTAAATGGATTATCCGGTGGGGTGTTCATAGGATGTAAGCAGACGACAGGCGGACGGACATATAATACAAGCGTAGGGATTTCTATTACTTGGTGGGAAACGTTCAGATAATAAGTTCAACGTGGTAATTTGGTGAACTTATTGTCTTAACGTTCATCACGAAATATAAGCAGACGACAGACGAGACACGGTCACGTGACGCTGGATAATTCGGTAATGGGAAATCTCCGCCTGAGCCTCGCCGCAAACGAACACATTTTTATTGCGGTACTTAGTCGTTTTAAACAAAGTTCAATGAACAGATGCAGGTGTAGTAGCAAACTCCAGGCAGAGTTATCTCCCATCGCTCCGCTGAGATACCACTGCCATAAGGACATTAATTGGTAAGGAATTCTTACGTGTTTTTAGTTCTTATGTTTTAGGATTAAAATTGTTTATGTCTGGCTCAGTTCATATTGTGCTTATCAATACCGAAAGAATTACCATTATTGCAAACTTAAAAAAAAATTTGGTTGTCAAAACAAGATAATAGGTGACTAAATAGTAATAAATACAGTTTCGCGACGATATGTAAAAATAGATTTATCGTCTGCAAAGTATACACTCATTGTGGCAGTGATATATCGCAGCGATAGCGTAGAGGGCGATGTATGGAGTTTGGTGTAGTAGTTGCGTGGAGTCAGCTTCCCCTCCCCCCCTCATCAGTTCCTCGTCCAGCTCTCACTCTCCTTGTTTCGTCCTCTATGTTACTCTCATTGAAGTTATAATACTGTATTGATTTGCCGCATCATTTCATAACTTATTGTCAAATTGTGTGGGGCGGGGCATATATAAGTGGTTAGCACTTGAACCCCAATACCTATCTGTCATATACTGTTGTAATGGCAATAAAATATGTTTAACTTAAAACAAAAAAATAACATAACCATGAAATCATATATAAAAGACATAGAAGTGTAGAGAGAAAGGTACAAATACATGACAGGTGCCTGACCACTGAAAGGTTCTTGTTTAGAGATCCTCGATGGTTTGGAGTTTGATATTATGCTCCATTTTGTTAAATCTAGGTCCGGTTCCGGAGATGTTCAAAATAGGTCGATGAATAAATAAATTAAATTGTTTTACATGGACTTTTACAAGCTGCAAAACAGAGTTCAGTCCCCTCGCTACGCCATGCTGACCGCTGCCGGCATGTCTATTTTCTAGACCATTTTCAAATGAATATGGACAGTACAATTCCTCAGAATAATGCAGAATGAATTGTAACCTACGAAAGTCTCAAATAAATAAATGAGTGATTTCTTAACATTATGTATATATAGGTGCTGGCAGCGGTAAGTCCTGCATAGCAGAGGACTGTGGAAGCATTGAGCCGCAACATACAAAAAATATTTCCACGGCTCTAATAGGTCAGCGTATATACACCGATCATCGGCGTAGTTACACCGACCACTGGCGTATATACGCATATCATCTACGTAGTTATGCCAATCGTCTGCGTAGTACGTAACGCGACCATACGTATAGTTATAGCAACCACCAAGGGTGCTTATACCTGAGACAGGTGAATGACGTCATATAATTTTTTATATATCCATCAGTGATTTTTCAAGATCGCGGGTATAGATTTTGGAGAAATTGTCACGTGACTTCCGGTTAGCAACCGTGTGGAGATTGCCAAAAAAACGCGGAATTGGAAATGAAGCATCGCGATAAAAATGAAAGTAACTACTTTACAACTTACGAAGTATTCACATGTGATTCAAGTCTATTAATTTCATATAGACCAATTTCGTTGGTCAGCTTAATGAAAACGAAAAATAAGAAGTCATAACGATCCAGACAAGATTTTACAATCCACGACACGTCTTATCAATTCGGCATGTCGTCTCTGTCGTGACCACTGCATGCTGTTACATAAATTATTCCTAGCGTTATGTCGCCGAAAAAAGGCAAATTTGAGGCACATCATGTCTGCGTGTCACGTATGATTCATATTACGCCGATTGCGTACGTACGCCGATTGGTTACGCCGATTGTTGGCGTAAGTACGCCCATGTCCGGCATGAATCACGCCCTGCATCGGTGCATATGGTGATCGGAGTAACTACGCCGATAATCGGCGTATATAAGGCGTGCCTGGCGTGGAATTCATTTTTGTATGTGGCGGCTCCATGCGTCCGTAGGGGACTGAACTCTGCATGGAGCATGGGATATTTAGTGCAGATATTTACTCAAGTCTTTTATCATTTAGAAAAAAATACGCTTCTTCGTCGCAAAAAGTCAGCGTTCCTGGTTCATCTATAGTCCTGGTATGGTGAATATAAAGAGAGTCTCTATCATGTCAGTGCGAAACATGAAAACAGTTGGAAAACTGCATATCTGTTTTGTGGTGGAAAGTGCCCCGAACTCTCGTATTGTCGCATTAATTATAACATCAATGGCATTACATTCTATGAAGTAATGAAATTCGATAGAGCCTCAAATGGTTAGACCGGCGTTATCGCCGACAAAGACAAATTATTCTCATGACATAAAATATTGGATCTCCAGAAAAATTGCAGACAGACACGGCGGGGTTTCGGGGATAACCATAAAGACATGACGGGAATGCTGTGTAAGAGAAACACATGCATGGGAAATGTCTGACCATACTGAGAAGGGGCTTGCTTGCTTACAGGCCTGTGGCGGTTTGAAGTCTGACATGCGTTCTTGTGTTATATACAACGGGTACGGTTCGGGAAATAGGCCTATACATACGTTAAAGCAACATGGCGGTTTGCATGCGCTCCAAAATATTATTTTGTTTTTAGCCCAGCTTTACTTTGTAAAGTTTGAGCTATTTTCGTGGGTTCGCGCCCGTCGTCCATGTGAGCATGTGTCGTCACCAATTTCCTTTGACACACACTACAGGCGACATCCCTCATCATCATCTTCAAACTTCATATGGATCTTTGGGGTGACGGGAGCCATCGATTTTCTCCGAAATACGTTAAAAAGCCATTTAGGATTTCAAATTTGAATCCATCGTCACACACTGCAGCCCGCATTTATTGTAGAAATGTTTTGAAAATTTACGGGCATATTTAGGATCACTTCTAGATGGGAACTTTCGATTGTAGCGATTTTCGATGAAAAACATGGTCACCGGCAGCTATCTTGAATTTTGCTATGTTAAGATAACATGGTAGTAACATGTGGAAAAGCCAACATTTTACTTCTCACGTATAGTTAGCATTGGTACAGATGCATATTTCATATAAATATTTCCCTTCATATTCTGGCATCTTACGATTTTCTATGAATAAATGCCTGCTAAAAATGCCGTGCGAACTTGACAGAGAACGAACGTAGTCAACGTATCAAAATGTCATAATTCAAACAAGATTTTCTCAACATATGTCCGGAATTTCTTTTTGAAATTCACTCACGCGATTATTGTGGCACATAGAATGACCAACCCGTTGGGTATTATATCTCCATTTACTCTACTTCTGTGGCATGAACAATATTTTAAAATTCGTTATATTCAGGTACCAAGAACTTCTGTAAGATAGAACGTTTTCAAAAGAGAAGTTTATATGTCCATGATATATTGATTATTATTTGATTCTGGATTCAAGAAATTTTATACTTAATTTCATTGAGAAAGAAAACAACCCATAAAGAATTTTCTATATTTGAGAATGTTCAAGTCTTGCATGTTGATCTGTCTGGATTTTTTATTAATTTGGTACAAGCGATTATTTTGAAACAATATTTTAGAACTATTAACCATTGACAGTTGACCGCTATAACTAAATACTGTGGCATATTTGCACTTGATTGCTCCCTGCGTGAACGGATTCCTCCATAGACGTGTATGCCAATAAGCTCAGGTGAACTTATCAACTAATTTACAAGTTCTTGGTACCCAAAGGGACAACAAAGAAAAATTATATTGTCAACATCTCAAATGCATTACAATCCATTGTTTTGGTATTCTATTTGTAAATGTTCAGATTCTATAAACAATAAGGATGAGAAAAATTGAAACTTAAGAAGTTTCGCCGAACATATCCATATAAATCGTTAGTTTAAATTGTCTTCAAATTCTAGCTGGATCTATGCACGGCATGGTCTTGGCCCAGTTTCGTGAAAACAACTTAAGACATAGTTGTGCTTGTTTTCATTCTACTGGGGGTGGGTGTAAAACAAAATGGCTGGAACAAAATTGCAACAAAAAAATTTGGGTCAAGCGGCGGTGGGTGGGTCCCAAAAATGGCCAAAAGCAAAAAATGACACCCCCTGTAAAGCCACATATAAAAGACATGACCGGGACGATGTAGAAAGAACAACAAATGCACGGAAAAGGCACGACAACGAAATGATCTTTTTTTTTCTATACGTGGCGATTTGAATCCTGCAATTATGCTCTTTTTTGTTACTCCCCGATCCGGCTATAAGGATAAGCAATATGACGAATAGTTATATGTCACATGAAGCCCATATATTATCATTTAAAAAGCCATTACATACTTCATTATATCTCACTAGTGACGAACAGCCGCGTGCTTCCCGGGATACTTGGTATCGCGCCAACCAAATTACCGCGATCTCTAATAATATTTCGAAAATCCGCGCTTGACACCAATACCAGATGTTGCAAAATGATTGCTTCGTTCATTAAGCTTAATTATTATCCAACTTCGTTGCACTAACAAAAACAAAGAGGCAAATTGGGGAACTATATTTTTGGTCGCAAGCTTGAGCGTGCAATACTGTCGTATACGGCTGTGAAGCGCCAGGCATGTATGCATTTTACATGCACTTTTCAGCTTTTAAAGATTTTGTTAAAATAGCATAAAGCTCTAGTTTTTTTATGTGATATGCAAGATCTTCTACTCGCTATGGTGGGATATAAGATTTTATGAAACTCGTTTGATCAATTTGATTCACAGCTCGTCTGCGACTCGTTGTGAATCAAATTTATCAAACGAGTTTCATAAAATCTTATATCCGAACATAATCGTTGGAGATCCTCTATACATTAAATACTTTTATATAAACTTAGAGACCAATTACGTGTCCAAGTATTGTCGTTTGAAAAATTTGAATAAAGGGTGCTCCGTGTTAATATTATTCAGTGTATGCTACAATAAAGAGCGTTTGTCTTCATCATTTGCGAAAAATGAAGACTGAAACAAATCTCTGTCACAAACGATTCATTGATTTTACCATTTTATTCCACCCATTGATGTGAGGCACGTGTATTCAACGGAATCCCAGCCATTGAATACATAGTAGTGTATACCTCTAGTGGAATACAAGCCGGAACTATTCTTGTTGACGTTGTCGCCAAAAAAGATGACGTACATTACGTCGATCATCCGCTTCCGGTGCCCCCCCCCCCATAATTACTGGCTATTTGTCAGACTTAAATCACAATAGAGGTGGCTATAGTAACAATGGAGGTGACACTCATGGATTGAACTTATCTGACTGAACGGTGTAGAATAAATATATCCTTGCGCCATCCGCAACTCATTCGATACAAGATTATCGATTAAGATGCGCGTTGTGTTCTGTCTATTTATTGCATTTGTCGGCCATTTGTTTGATATTGCACTGCCACGAGTGCATTTAGTTACACATTAAGCTGTATCTCATAACCATTTAGCAGATGATCATACTATACATCTGATTCTCTTGTCGCTCCAGTTACAAAATCAATTTGGGTTTTTTAAAATTATATTTCCGATTTTTGGGTAGTAACAACTTTTGAAAGTTTTGTTTTGCCAAAATGCCTATGACAGCATAAACACTGCTACGGTGGCTTCGCCATAAAGGCACATATACATTTAAGCATATACCTTACTTTCATAAAATCCGTCAAGAGCACACCAAGTGAACTAGGAAAAAATGTCATGCCAACTGTATACATCCTTCCTAAATATATGTACCAATTTAGCGTCCACGTTGTCACTTACAACTATTTAGCTAAAGAGGATTGTGTTTTGTTCATGGAGGCCACTCCAATTAACTTCTCCTTGAGAAACTTGCCCTTGATAGACTGCATTGTGATCTTGAAATCTGAGACTACCACTAGGACGTAAATGACAGCAATCGTAACTGCGGAGAACCCTCCCAGTACTATGTGTGACGTCGTGGCGTAGTATACACTAATCAAGCTTCTCTTGTATCGAGATGTGGATTTCATATCGACGATGTCGGCACGATAATCGCGATTCCCTACGCCCAGTTGTGCTTCCTTGTTGCTTTTCTTTCCGTATCGACCGTTAACTGTTGCTGAGATGATTTTCCGAGTGCTTTTTGCCTTTGGTTGTCTAATAGTTGAACTGTCTGTCGTCTGTGGTGAAGTGAACAAGGAGGTCAGCGTAATAAACACTTGCTCCTCGGTTGTAAGCGGTATGGCTGAGGCTGAATGGGCATTTGTTTTGGCTATAACCACCTCCGGTGTGGTGATGGTCGATTGGTCGTCATGGTCGCCATGGTCGTCATGGTCGTAGTCGCGGATGAATTAGTCGATGTGCTTGTTTCAGTTGTAATGTTTGTCATCATTGTCACCTTCGTCTTATCCATTCGACTGGTCGTTTCGATTCTTAGTGTAGTTATGGTCCTATCTGTGTTGGTAGCTTGAGTCGTTGCCATTGCCCTGCTTGTCGTTTTCGATGTATGTGTCATTGCCCTGCTTGACGTTTTCGATGTATGTGTCATTGCCCTGCTTGTCGTTTTCGATGTATGTGTCATTGGCGCAGTCTCCGTGACCGTCGTCCTAGCCGTCGATGGAGCGGTGGATATGCTTGTTCCTCTTGTAAGATCTGACATACTCTCTGCCGTGTTATTCGCTTCCGTGCTTTTCGATTATTATTGTAGTCACGTTTGTAACTGTGTTTGTGGTGGCTGCCCCAGTTGACACTGTCCAGTTTGTTGTTATCGAAGTATGTGTGGCTACTCCGAAGTGTCCATGCTCGTGGTTAAAGACTGGGTCGGATATATAGTAGTTGCAGTAGATGTGTTGTTCTTGTATGTTGTATTCTGTGAATTGTGCGATGGTGTCGATGTTACATTCACTTGGACTTCTGCAAGAGGCGACGTGGATGTCGGTGCATTTTCATTGGTGGTTATATCATCACTTGATGCATAAATGGTGGTGGTAGCAGGATTTATTATTATTGTTATTATTGGTGCTGTGTGTCGTTTCGGTCGTCATGGTAACCGGTGTCTTAGTGGTAGTATTCGTTTTGATGTCGGTTGTTGTAATCACTGACAGTGTTGTGGTCACCGTTACCAGAATTGTGGTCGCCGATACCTCTGTTGTGGTCGCCGATACCTCTGTTGTGGTCGCCGTTTCAAGTGTTCTGGTCGCCGTTACCAGTGTTGTGGTCGCCGTTACCAGTGTTGTGGTCGCCGTTACCAGTGTTGTGGTCGCCGATATCAGTGTTGTGGTCGCCGTTACCATTGTTGTGGTCGTCGCCGTTATGTTCATCGTATATTCAGTAATCGTTGCGGTCTCGGATGCTGTTGTGGTTGCTTGTTGTGTGGGGTTTTCGCAAAACTCGCCGCCATATCCCTCGAAACAATTACACTGGGCTGGATTGGTCTGCAGGTTACATGATTCCCCAATTTTACATGGACAAGTGGAATTAAATTGAGGCGAGCCGTATGCGTCGTATTCGTATTCGAAGCATTCATTTATCCGTGAATGAAACACATTGACATGTTTTTCGAATGGCCCGGTTTCATTATTCCCCTTTTCATACAATACGACCGAGAACTGCCTGTTGCACCACCCATCAATCACAGAATACCCGTCTAACTAGCAGCAATCGGCATTAAATCCACCGGTGTAATGATCACTATCGATATACCTGTAAATTCCAGTATTATTCGGTAGACCAGCTTTCCACCATGTGTTGAACACCGACTCGACCTCTTTGTATCCATGAGCGGTGGTCCAATGGAACACACCCTCTTGTTGTACATCATTTGCACCGAAGAGTACATCATCATCGGGATCTGTTAGCAAATAATTAATAAGTTGAATATCTTCATAGCTATATATCCGTCCGAGATTCCCAAACTCGCTTTCGCAAAAACTGTTCAATTCATTGGCAGTGCCTGTTTGCGAATCTGTTACCCGATAACACCATTTCTTTGACGACATAAACCATCCATTGTCACATGATGCACTCGGAAATTCTTGAACATTCGTTGCTATGTGGGTGTGATTCAACACTGACCCAGACGCCTTATCCTCACATAGAACATAATGGTAGGCATTCTCATTGCAAATCGAGTCTGACAGAAATTGGTCATCATATTTTATAACTAGCGTGGTACAATCAGCTCCGAACATGATCTGAATATTTGATGAGAACACAACATCATTGGGTTCTCCTGCTCTCCAGAAACTGTTCATCCACGGTTCTTGTTGAGAACCATCAACCCACACGAATTTCCCTTCATCCTGAACATCGTTGAGTCATATCAAAAACGGATCATTCTGATAATCTCAGACTAAGCAATGAAAGAGCGGTATTTTCAATGTCAGTGATATCATACAACTTTGCAAGGTTGTGTCCCATCAATGTGCATTTGTCGATCATATTACCTCCCGTCTGCGATTTTTTGTCCTTCAACAAGCAATAGTTTGTTCCCGCTGACGAGGAATACTCTTCATCACATTTTCCATCCCCGCCAATCTCTACTATGAAATTAACACATACCAGTGCCAATAGAGGCACATATATGTACATGTGAGGGGAAGTCACCATGGTCGATTTTAAATTCTGCATTCTGTCATCGTGCCTACAGTAATACACGTGCCCCGTGTGGCAATTGTCCTTTTGAGAAAACGAGCTGCGCAAAAATTAAATTGGCACCACCACTATACGCTACGTTGTATAATGTGGACAATGTCTACCCCGATAGCTACACGTTCTCTCTAACTGATTTATGACGCACGAACAGCTGATATAATTATGACGAAGGCACTCAGCGGTTATTCTGTTGTTTGACGTGTCATATTGGTTGCTCTGTTCATGCTTGTGGCGATTTGGGTCGATGCAGGATAAAACGTAGATGGTGACACCTATGTACAAATCAATTCAATTATTTATTCGCATGACCTATTAGACACGACGTATGTATTGAGACATAACATGTGTACACTTTGGTACATGTGTTGAGTGTTAAAATTTAATTTTCGAATGATCAATGGTGCTTGAAAATTCTATATATGCGGCCATGGCTCGAGTTATTTAAGTATGTTTCCCACGAATATCTAAACTTGGATATTATACTACATT
The DNA here is from genome assembly GCA_032622095.1 of Siphonodentalium dalli. Classification (NCBI taxonomy): domain Eukaryota; kingdom Metazoa; phylum Mollusca; class Scaphopoda; order Gadilida; family Siphonodentaliidae; genus Siphonodentalium; species Siphonodentalium dalli. The sequence continues at coordinate 70,605,163 of CP136063.1, forward strand.
TTAGGTAGGAGAACAAGTTGGTTGTTAACTTTGTCATCACAATATGTATCTATATCAACACAATGGCAGATAGGCAACACAATAGGACCAACTCATCCTTCAAGATATTGTAATGTAACATCTTCCCCGTATGCTTTGTGTAGATTCAGGGGGGAAATACAATGATTTTGAGTCAGAAATGTCAATAAAAATGAGTTTCGCAATTTTAGTGAAATATTTGTAAGACCACATGTTTCTCGTGTTTAAAGGAATAATAATGCAAAAATGCATTCAAAAAATGTTTCTGAGAAATGTTGTTGCTATTTGAAGTGGTATCGGAAAGTGAGCATCTGTTACGTCCACATTGACCAGGTATGTGCACATGTTTTCGCGTATTGGTCGTGAGCTGCAAAGTCTTAACAAGTATTATCATATGTACGAATAAACAACAGATTCTAACGATCTAAATGAAAATAAACATGTTTTTCCTCTAAATATTCTGTTACATTTAAGTTAATTTAAATCAATATGTAGGTTTGCCATTTAACATTGTTAGAAACCACACGTGAAATAAATTTAACTGACAGATTATTTCTAAAGATGGTCAAATTGCAATTGCGTTTATTTTAAACATAGTTTATTGTCTTATATATTTACCTACATTGGTTTGACTGTATCCGATGTGTGGTTCCTTTCTATACTATTCGCGTTAGGTTCGGTTCTTTGTTAGATTAGGCTTTCTCGCAATTCCAACCATTTCTTTGTATTAATCAGCTGGCTTTTCATATGCAACTTGTCAATTCTCGCCCAAGCGGGTGCTCATTTATTACCATTCATCGCGCGTATTCTGAGCTTTACTTTTAATAACTAATTATTTGTCAAACTGTTAGTGCCACTGTGGTGATCGGGTATTTTATAATGCATATCTGTTAATCGAATCCCGCGTCGTTAATTCACACCTGTATGTATATAAGAATTTATAAAACTGTGTTATGTTACTTTATGTTCCGGAACGCCGACTTTCAGTCACTTTCACGTATTACAACCGCCTCAAACTATACGGGAATGTCCGAATATGTTTCTATTGTAAAAATAAATGCTAATTCCCCCGAAATCAGCTCTACTAAATATGTATATGCATTTAACAATTTAGATTGGAAGACAAGTGCATCCGCTTGTTTACTAATTTATTAAATTACACTTTATTCACACAAGATGTTGGTCACAACGATTAACCAAGCAAATTCTATGGCGCTGAATTCAAGATGGCCACCGACAAATGCAATATGGTCGGCTTTTGCCATAGCAACCCTCTAAAATAATACTTGCAAAACTCTAGTATATACAGGGTGTGATGGAACGTAATTTGCTGGATTCTTGATGATCTGATCGCCACAACGATATTTCGTCGAAGGAAAAAAATTCACAGGAACCGGCGATATGGTACTAATAATATAGGGATGACGTCACAATTGGAGGATTCAAACGGTATCCGGTGTATTCATTCTTCATATCATTCTGCCTTTTCGATAGACAAGTTGCTATGACAACCATTTTGGTGAAAACGCCTTCATTTCTCTCAATTGGATCCATCGTGCATTGCTGCACAGTAACTACAAGGACAACTACTCTACATGTATTTATATCTATAGTGGGGCGGATATGTAAAAAAACAAGCAATTTATGCATTATTTGAGGGAAGAGTACAACTTTGCATATAGGGGTTCTAGGTTATGATATCTCCACAATTAGGAAATCAATGATACATACGAATATTTCGAGGTCAAATGTCAATGTCAGTTATGATAACCGCCCATTGAAGGTCAAATGTGTGTAACTACCAGTTACAGTTTAAATCCAATATTGTTGTCTTTTTTGAGATATGGATTCAGAAAACGTTGTTGTATTTGACAAAAATAACTAATCGTTCCATATTTGGATGCTTTCTGTTTAATCCTAACCCTAATTCTAACCCTAACTGATAAATTTAGAGATAGTTTTGATTATGATATACGTATTTGTATATCATATTGAATCAATTCTTAAATGAACGTCGTGCGCACAGGGTGACATAATGTACAAACATTGTGTCGAACTATAAGTTTCAAACAGCAGCGATTCAATTCCTGAAGACAAGAAAACAGGGACGTAACGAAATGGTGTGTGTTGTCTCACCCCGATGAGAACCATAATTTTCAATAGTTGGAAATTTCAAGACTCAAATTCCATTAGTTGCACTTATACTTATACATTTAGTTCCTCTCTTAGCATTATATTAATCGGTTTATTTAACCCTTTCAGTGCCAGGGGCCGATTTCATCGGCCCTAATTTACCGTCTGTAAAATCAGCCCTAATTTTTTTTTTCTTTTTTCGGTTGAATCTTTTTTGGGGCATGCTTAAGCATGCTATAGCGAATTAAAAAAACTGGATAAAACCTTAGGGGCATGTTATAACTCAAAACTATCACCAAGTATTCATAGTAATAATTTTGATGCCCATGAAAAACGTAAGATTCCCTGGCACTAAATAAACAGAATAAGTCTGTTAAAGAATATAAATTTGTTTTATTAAAATTGTAAAACATTGTAAAAAATAACAACAAACGATGAAAAATTGATAGGCCAATACATTCTCTTATATATGCGAGGCGACCTATGGTCGACTCGCATATATAAGAGAATGCATTGGCACAGGGTATATGGGTTGATACAAAAATCGGACCTGGCACTCAGGGTTAAATATGTCCTGCAAGGTAGCAATGTAATGTCGACATTACAGGTTAATACACAGTCTTTTGAGCAAATAAATTCCGTTATTGCTCACATATATGAAATTGAAAGCAAAGAATTTCCTTCAAGTTCAGACTGGTATGTTTTACCAACTACAGATTCATGGTCACTAGTCTATTATTAATGTCAAACCTCCATTTCTGTTTGAGAACAGCTTTAACAATATAACAATCATTCAGCATGCATACGTGTTACCATTGTGTGAGTTGTAACTTGTGACTCATTGGAATTTGAACACATGTATTTAAACTGGTATTCGTTCCTCAATCATGTTCTGATTAATATAATTGTATAATGTACCGCATTATCATAAATACATAAATCATAGATCAATGTTATGTCATTCTTGTTACTAGTGCCAGTGTCTTTATTTACACAGTCCATAATCTTCAAACGAACATATATAAACCCAATTTATTAAGCCATTAAGCCAATATTGGAATTTTGCATTACCCAAACCAAATCCTATATAGTTGGAAATTTTATCAGACAAATTCCTATATAGTTGGAAATGTTATGATCTCACCCCCAGTTGAACCCCATAGTAACTAACTAGTAACTCTTGACACCGATAAAGTTTATCAGAATAGCTTTATCATATAATTTCAGAGTATTTTTTCATTTGTACAAACGATAATGGTAATCACATATATAACATTGTGATATCAATAACAACTATATACAACCGAAACAAAAGACCCTTTCTGCTTCGCTCCCCCTGATACATGTATATTACATCTCCATAGATGTCCAACATATAACAACTATCTCACGCGTAGATCATTGATTCATTTAGCATATTAAGCTATATACCTTAAGCAGGTGAATGACGTCATATATATTTTTATATATCCATCAGTGATATTTTAGATCGCGGTTATGGCTTTTGGAGAAATTACCACGTAACTTCCGGTTAGCAACTGTGTGGACATTGCAAAAAAACGCGGAATTCGGAATGAAGCATCGCGATGATAATGAAAGTAGCTAATTCACAACTTACGAAGAATTCACATGCGATTTAGGTTTATTAATTTCAATTAAACCAATTTCTTTGGTTAGCTTAATGAAAACGAAAAATGAAGACGTCATGCCACGGTTTCTGACGTAATTTTGGATTCCACAGTCCACGACACGTCTTGTCAAGTTGGCATGCATGTCACCTCCGTCATGATCACTGCGTGATGTTACATAAATTATTCTTAGCGCTATGTCACTGATAAAAGGCAAATTTGAGGCACAGTATGTGTGGTTGTTCCATTGTGTCACGTACGATTCATATTACTGATAATAATTACGAATCGATTATAGTAGTCGTAAATATTTGGTAGGTTCAAACTACTTACGCTGAATTGACGACTACGAGTCCGTTTGATAGAAAATTTTGCCGTTTATACTTCTTGCCACTCATATTAAGGTGATATGACAATGTTTGTTGTGATTAGTTTGTATTGAATTGTGTTGTTATCAGGTCATAGTCAGTGATATGCTCAAAGAGTGCACACAAAGCTCGCGTGCCCGTGCTTGTCTCCTTGATAATAATCGTAGCTGTGGCAAAACGACAACCGATAGAAAGAACACAATCTCTATATAGTGACGTAGTAATTATAATTATAATTAGTAGTTTATGTGTTTATGTGTACCTTGCTATAAATAATTCGAGGTAGGACCACACGTTGACTAAATTGCCAAGCAATCAAATGAGTACATTAATTATATAGGTATAAATATAATAATCTATATATATAAAATATATTAATAATAGTCATAATTATAAATCTTCGAAAATATAAGGATACTTTTGCTTACCGTCAAATCAGTTGTGGCATTTAAGTTTTAGTTGGAAGCTTTTTTATTGAGTGAAATATAATATTGCCCGAATACATTATTACCTCGTGACATATTCGCAAAATATGGAATGGGGATTTCGTGAGGTTTAGAACTGGCTCGGACAACGTTCGATGGACGACGAATCCATAATATTTGCCAAGGTTAGCCAATGTCAGTGAGTGAGGACTATGCACTTCACGAATGTCAAACTATTTCGTATCCATTCTGTTTCTCAATTTTCGAGTTTCGACGTCTAATTTTCTAAACAAAATGTAAAGACGCCTATTCGATTCCACACACACCAATTATCCAGATAGTCCCGGGGCGCTTCGATGGGCCAAACAGTGTTTCCTATAGAAATGTAATTTCAATAGCATGTTGTTTGAGTAACTTAAGACTGGGATTCGACTACCTCTCCAATTCTGACATATGACGTCACTATAGCAACGACAAAGGGCCACCAGTCTCACTATTGACGTGCTTAATTTGAGAACAACATGTATGCATTGGGCGGTAAACTCCTTTTGTGTTTATCGGATGGTAAACTCCTTATGTGTTTATCACATTGAGTGCTTCATTCAACATTTTCAATTAATGCGACACATGCCAATCGATATATATCATCCTGAATGTGTTGTGACGAGGCTGAAAGCTACTTCTAAGTCTTATAAGTACGGCTGCGTACACATCACAAAACATTCACGTATCTCGTTGACGTCAAATGACGTACATGACGTTCGCCTCAGCAATGAAGCCGGAACTTTAAACTAAAGCATCATCACACATGACAAAACAAGTCCTGTGTGTGAATACATAAATCCTGTAAGCCTGCATTTCTAATGCACGGATTTTAGGACGGGTGATATGTAATAAACACAGAACGACACCTGTGTTAAAGGCACGGGCGGCGTTCGTTGCAGAAATATTCATATATTTGTTCCAATCGCCATCAACAAAAGGAATATTAAAATATATATAGTTTTTGTTCATATGCCAAATAGTATATTTTCGTCAAGACGTACGATGGTGTACGTAAACAAGAACCTGCTCGTGTTACAGAAGTTTTGCTTTTGTTTACATAACACAGCGCTTTTCTATAGGTTAATCACACACAAATGATATAAACGCTCTTTATTATTTCTGACGGAACTGAATATTTTAACAGCATTCCCACCGCCAACACCGCCCGTATCTTTAATGTGTTTGTTGTTTCGACACTTGTACCATCGCGGAAGGATATAACTCGAGGCTACACTGTAAAAAGGACTGTGTGGCAGCTTCCACACAATGACTGTGTGGGGGCATTATCTGAACATAAACGTGTACATAATACACACATGTGTGTGTATCACCCAATATCCACACATATATGTGTACACCACCACACATATTTGTGTGTGACGTCGGATTTTTAAATTTCACGTGGTGGTCATGCGCGCGTCGTTGTTTCGTACAGGCTCACAGGCTGCCGTAAAGTGTACACATGGAGTCTTGTTGATTGTGGTGGATCTCGAAATTCGATATATTGGGCGGTCTCTTCGATTATTTCTATAGTTAAGGTAAGATTATATTTAAATTGGCAAGATATTCACCTTTGTGAGAATGTCCGTATCTATTTTGTATAACATGATTGAACGAAATAATAAACTTGATTTGGATTTTCAGATTCAACAATTCCCTATCGCATAGTCATATATTTACACGTTAGAGTTGTGCGTTTATCTGGGTTTATCTGTTGTTTCTGTAGTCTATATGATATTCATCTTTCCGAAGCATAAAACCTATTTCTGCTCGAAAATTGTCTTTATGTAAATTGACAAATTCAACTGTGTGGTGAAGACATTTACTGAACAAATGTGTGTTCATCACATACACACTATATATTATATATACAGCGTGCTTTAAACCAGAACCACAATTTTATTATTTTGCACGATAAGGTTCTCATGTTGATAAAGTAACGACGTTTTTTGTGTTTATATGGAATGCAGATGAGAGGAAATATCTACTGAGACCAGTGACGTGGCGACAGGGCGGATATTGGGAAGGGTGTGTCTATAACCCTATCCCAAACTTCGGTAAAATTTACTAAAAATTCCAAGTTGGAAATTTCATGCCTGACGCAAAGTTGCAAGTTTTACACCACATGCATTATAATAGGTTGAAATTGTTCTCTTTGTTTGATTTTTCAACCAGTAATTAGTGGGAAATTTATTGTTTTTTTTAGACAAATAGCGCTAGCATATTTTTCTACTTTTGGTAAAAAAAATGGCCTCAAATGGCCATCGGGTGGAAGACTTCCATTTGGTTGGAAATTCTAATAGTTGGAAAGCTTGAGGTACCAATTAGAAAATTCAGAACGAGAGGGGGTGTGCAAATATAATTCTACAAATATGGTTCAAGTGGAGGGTGTGGTGCACTTCGACATTTGAAGGTGGACACCCCCCGCCAACGGCGACCATCGAGCCGCGTCCCTGAATGCGACTTGTTGATGCCATTGGAATGCCCTATATAGTCGTATACTACGAAGTTCTATATATGTTAATATATATATTAATTTCATTTGAATATGATGATCATGAGCATCACTGTTGCAATAAACCTTGAAATACCACAATGGACGATCAATGTACCAAGTTAAACAAATTGTTGGGTGGTGGGGTATTTATTTGTCAATTATATTGGTGGTTTACCAAGATGATGTGAAAAATTAGCATGCATATTTTGGCTCCTCTGCTATGTATAACTTGCGTAAATTCGGTTACCGAGGGAGGGGCCGAGGGTGATGTCGTATATCTAATATATATGTAGCCACCGTTTGTGTCCAAAACTTTAAATTGTGAAGAATATTTTGTCATTCAATAAATGTCATAATAGCAAATAATGAACTTATAAATAATCTAAAATGATAAATACTGCAGAATAGTGAGATGTATCATTAAAGTATTATTAGCATTTGGATTAAGTGACGTACATGCATGGTGAAGAGTTATCGTTTATACTATAAAAAAGGGGGAGGGGAGGGGGAGGGGGGGGGCTTATTTTCAAACTCGCCATGTTTCTCATATTATAATCCTTATATATGAATGTATCGTGTTATATAGCTAAAATTCCTCATGTAAAATTGCAAATTTCCGTGTCAAGATTGTGCTTAATGGGGCATCGATCTGGCCATATAGATAAAGTAAAATAAAATGTCCGAACATTCATTATGTGAAGCTATAATTAGTAGTACATGTATATATTTAGCATGTTTCAAAAACTATATTCCTTTCTGAAAATGCGCTCTTTAAAGGTACTCAATCCGTAACGAGGGTCCCCATCTCAACAGATTCCAACAACAACAATCCGATCAGAGGGTCCTATATTACTATTTCTTTGGCTTTGGGGGTAAAAAATATTTGATTCGAGTCGAGGAACCCATCAAACAAAGCTCAGAGTTATTAGATATTGATTTTTCAAATTTGTTATGTTCTCGAGATGAGTACTAATAACTGCCGTAATCTGCTCTGGATGTGTACTCCAAATATATTCAAACAGACAAGGATGAATAACTCTAAAATCAAGTGGTAATTTTAACGCAATTTTGACTGAGTTCTGGGCCAGATAGTATTCCCGATAATGAAAAATAATAGATTTCTAAAATCGATATCTAACAAATCTGAGCTTTGATGGGTGACTTCCTCGACTCGAATCAAATATTTTTGACCCCGAAGCCATTGAAATAGTAATTGAGAGGAGTTTTATCGGGTTGAGTACCTTTAATGTATGAATTATAATACTGTTATAGATGTACATACACTGTAAATAATATTCCCACAATGGCATGTTATAAACAAAATAACTTCTCTGCTTACAGGTTCAATGGTGAAATCATGGCGATCACGCGGTGCGACGTCGATGTAAATACCAAGATATGGACATGACTGCCTTGGCAACGACGCAGATAAATTCTAGTCAACCAACCAACAACCACGGTGGAATGTACGAGTTAGACACAAATTCCACAATCAATGATTTTGGTATACATATGATGATGTCATGTGCTGTAATTTGGTTTCTGTGCAAGAGGAGATGACTTCTATTCTTCGTGAACTCGAGATTTCTCCTTAGAAATTGCACCGATATACATACATTCAAAAAGACTATCCTCTTTGGAGCCCTTAATTTTCTTGTATAGTTCAAGGGATCTCAGAAAGCTTCAGTTAGTTTTAGAGCTTGTTCTTCTACACACGTGAGGGTGAGTCTGGTGTAAGACAGCCAACCAGTATAGCAATATACATATATATGTATATATAGCAGAGACTGACTTTCGAATTGTTTCGAAAATTCTAGTTAGTGATGTGAAACCCATTGATGGAACTGAAACATGCACGCTTATAGTTTAAAGGATGACCAAAATATTATGTGAATGTGTTAAACGGCTGTTTTGTTTTGTGTCGTTGTATTATTGAAATTAAAGACTATAGCTATACTATATATCATTCGACAATCACGATTTCTGCTGTGTACACAAAAGAAGGCCGCGGACCCCCGGGATATGCATGTTTTCTGTTTGATAAGTTAATATTCGAAAACGTCCAGCGCCGCATGTCAAGCATCAGTAGACTATAACATTGCATGTGTATGGCAGGGGAAAAAAACGTCCAACGATAGCCGAACTATATGTATGGCCAATAAATATCGGTGTAAACATTCTTCGTTGAATATGATTTTTTTTTTGCAGGATTAGCAGCCTAATGTTTGGATCGACCACACAAATTTGTACACATTTTATTAACACATATGTGTTGTCTTGCCCAACAACATTGTGTACAAGAACAATACAAATAGTGTAATGGCGGTGAACACTATTGTTTGGATCAACCACACAAATGTGTACGCATGTGATTTACACATATGTGTAGTCTCGCCCAACAACATTGTGTACAATAACAATACAAATAGTGTAATGGCGGTGAACACTATTGTTTGGATCAACCACACAAATGTGTACGCATGTGATTAACACATATGTGTAGTCTCGCCCAACAACATTGTGTACAATAACAATACAATCTTGTGTGGTAGCGGTGAACATATTGTTTCCTTAGTGCAAACATATTTGTGTCCATTCAACGAACAAATAAATGTGCTGGACCCAAACATCTTTGTGTGTATCAACTACACAACTATGTAGGTCAGTTACCACACATAAACTGTTCATCTGCATCCACACAATCTTGTGCGCAACGTAGCACACATTTAATGTGTGCCAACAAAGAACACAAGTTGTTTGGTCGATCCACACGGGTTTGTTCGCCACCGCCACACAACAGATGTGTGATCATTTGCCACACAATTCACCACACAATGTTGTGCTCGATCAAATGGCTACACAAACTGTGTGGTAATTGTGTGGTTCTACCACACAGTCGTTTTAAGAGTGTAGCAATCGTTCCGTATAATATCAACAAACCCACTTACACAATCGTGTCGTTCTGTCATCTCGTATTTATTGCACTTTTTTAATTCAAGTGTGCAATAAACTGTGACATTTTCCATCTCAAGCTGCTGGCTCAATATCAGACACAAATCAATTTCTAGCTGCCCGGCTGTCATCATATCTGACATCACTCCAGTACGCACGTACCACTGATAGTAAGACAATAAAGCGATTCATATTTGATGTACTGCCACATTTTATTTTTTGGTTTCCAAACAAAGCCTTTCGCAGGAACGTGTGGCCTATGACCGTTTATATTCAACATGGTACGCATTTAGTATGACATTAGCCATCTTGTATCCCAAAATGTATGTTTTCAAAATGAAAGATAACTCTAAGATAATCGTTATTTTGTTAAATATCAAGTTTACAAAATAACGGACATGTCTAAACGATCACGTGCACCACAGAGAGACACATTTCTGAAACAATATAGATAAAAAGTCGCTGACCATAATGTCCCCCGATGAAGGTGGCAGACTTGAAGTTATGGGTTTCAGATCCCTATACTACAAACGGTAGGAGTAATTGATTACACCAGTATGATACAAAGTGAATATTGAAAAACATAATATTAATCTGGTTTTCCATTGTTGGGAAACATCCTATGGACATATATATTCCAATATAAGATAATAATCAATTGGAAATGCATCATTGATTGAGTTCAGGTAGACTTGTAACATAACAAGCAGCTAACAATGCTGAAAAAGCTCGCATAATGCTGGTTTTGTCCCAAATATTCACCAGCCATCGTCACAACACTCATATATAGTAGCACAGTCGAGTGGATTAACACAAAATCGTGACTGACCGGACTAAAGCATGAAACTTGGATCATTTGTTCCTTGAACCAGGGGAAATTTTGTTTGGTGGGGGTTATCGGACAACATGACACTGGTAAGCGGTGAATCTGGTTTCCATGGCAACGGCATATAGAAAATTGGAGAAATCGTCTGTTTCTTTGAAACTAATTTGTAATGTTTGATATTAGTATGAACGTTGGTAGTGCAAGTGGTTTCCAACTTCATGATCTAAACTGCAAGATTGAGTGTTACCAAGGTTAGCCAGTAAGGTCAAGGCATTTGATGAAATGTTTATTACTTGCGCCAGTCTATGCTGGACGTAAGTAATATTTTCGGTCCGGATCTCTGTCTGTTTATCTGTTTATTTGTCTGTCCTTCCGCGAACATGTTACGTCATACCGGAAGCAGATACTGTGAAGAATGCACACTCGCTAATATAAAATGGTTGCATCAATTTTAATTTAAATCCACATATATATTTAATTTGCATTGTTATCTGGTTTTATTTTGGTAATATATCGTTCATAAATTAACAATATTGAATTATTTATTTCTGGAAACGGACCAAGACGCGATAACGTCACGACGCACATCAGGACGTCATAAGCTACATGGGCGCGCAAAACACCAGACATGATTGCGTCGATGTCCAGACAGCTGAGACTCGTTTTACACGGACAGGCTAAACCATTCCATCTGCCAACAACTTCGTGTTTTATTATTATAAATATATATGTACTGCGTGAAAAACAAAAGAGGGCAATAGTACTGCCCATTAGAAGCCTATTTTATGTAACTTGGAACTCGGGGAAATGAGTTGAGATCAAGTCTAAAAGATGCGTGTGGGATCGTTTTTGTTTTCGCAGAGACGGTGAGGTGCGAACATATTTCTGGAACGTTCAAAACATTTTCGAAAGATCCTGGTGGGTATAAATCATGTCCGCTCAGACAATCGAGCGCGTGGTTCAACTGAAAAACAATTGCACTGGAAAATGTGAATGTGGAACATGGATTATTAAAATGCCTTATTAATTAACTGGAAACACAAACTTTCTCATTCTCAAAGGAATATACATTTGATTATATGTTCCCGAAGACTGTAGATCGGTCGCTAAGGGCATGTTCACATTGACACACTGTTAATCAAAGACTAACCAATAATCGCGTGTCTTTTATTTAATTGTGTCGGTATTTGTTATTTGCTTTTATAGGTTTTTGCCACTGAAGTGCAATGGCATACATACTTGATATCATTCTAGTCAAACTAGTAATTTAACCCAATTGGTATATACTATAGCATCATCGGCAACCAATCGTCTTCACACCCTTTATATGAACGATGTCTATGTTGTCCTATAACAATGTGAAACAACTCGTACGTATTACTAAGACTATCATTTGTGTAATAGATCAACTTGAGATAACAGAGATATTCTGTCGGTACACACAACTATTTCAGCGATGGATGAACTGAGAATTGATATCTAGATTTTTCTTATCGATCTCTCAAACGAGGGGCCAGCACCCGTGATTCAAACTGTTGTTGGTAAGACACCACAAAACATACTAGTTAGGGAGCCCGCATATGTTCCATTTACACTTTTGCGTACAAAAGGTTTGACCCCCTAAAGTTGGTACCAATAATGGAACATTCTGAAAAACCCATTTCTTAAGTTGCGCATTCCTGGGGTTTAGGGGCCGCTGAACCCCAAAAAGTGCCAAAAATCACTTCTATTTACACTTCCGCGTACATCGATGAATTTTGGTTTGATGATACTCCTAAGTGTACTGATTAAGAAAACACAACTTAAGAAAGGGATTTTCCTGGGGTTTTCAGATAAGAAAGGGGGTCCCATGCTGAACCCCAAAACGTGATTTTTCACTTTTTTTTTACACTTTCGCGTACATCCATAATTTTTGGTCTCGAAGTACTTTGATATATACTAATTATAAAAACACAACTTAAGAAGCAACTTTTCCTGGGGTTTTAAGATAAGAAGGGGGTCATCGGGTCACCACTCAACACGTAAAAAATCACTTTTATTTACATGATGGCATTCGTCCAACGTGAGTAGTGTATATGATAAACCATCTCGTATACTTGACAGAAGGAAAGGTTTTGTAAGACATACTAATAACTATTTCTAGGCAGATGGTATAGTAAGCAAACTATTTCTAGGCAGATGGTATAGTAAGCAAACTATTTCTAGGCAGATGGTATAGTAAGCAAACTATTTCTAGGCAGATGGTATAGTAAGCAAACTATTTCTAGGCAGATGGTATAGTAAAGCAAACTATTTCTAGGCAGATGATATAGTCAGGCTAACTAGTAACTATTTGAAGGATTAGTACGCACGATTGAATACATGTATTGATATATAGGTTAGTTATGATAGATTAGTATAATAATAGTCCTAAATGAGATGAATTATTCGCTAGTGAATAACCTCGTGCATGTAAAAAACCACAAGGCTAAAACACATGGAATATTTGTTAGTGTCGGAACTTTCTTCTCTTTATTGTAGATTTATAGGTAACACTATTCGATCTCATAAAACTCGATATTACAGAGTCTCGTAGAAAACGAAATGTGGAACCCAACACTTTAGTTCATTTAATGAATATTAATATGAATAAATCTTAGTATACAAACAGATATCAAAAAACATAATCAAATCAATCTTTTGTTAAGATATAGACAGTCTGGTCTCCCCGTCGAAATATCTTCAAACAAAAATGTGTCAATATTTAAAGTCAGACTAACTATTTCTAGGTTGGTGTTTAAATACCTCTTCTAGGCTATACTCAAACAAACAATTTCTAGGTTATTCAAACATTTCCAAAAATATACTGAGTAAATCTACAAATATTAATTGGAATATAAAGAACAGAGTTAGCTCCCCTGTGCATTTGAATAATCTGTTTTATTAAGTTCAATATAGATGTTAAACGATTGATATATGTTAATGAATGATACAGTGATATATTCGTTAGCGAATAAACCTATGCATGTAAAACCACAGGTCTAAACACATTGAACTTTTTTAGGAACGTTCTTCTGTAGATTAGTAGGCAACACATTTGTATAACCATGTATAACCATTATCGGTTCCTTTAAACATTATGAATGATGGAAATATATTCAAATCAATCAACTTATGTTGGAATATATAAAATATGTGTATCAAGCATGTTAAATTGTGAATAATTAGTTATTTATATCACACCAACGTTAATTCATAATCTATAGTATTTTAGGAAAGAAAACTGGAACAAATAGTAACTATTTTCGGTTTATATCAAGACAACGTATTTCAATTCCAACACAAATTCAGTATTTCAGAAAAATAAAAAAAATATCTCTTTTAATGAAATATTAAAAGCACGATAAAGCAATTAAAACACAATTTAAGTTACATTTTCGTCAACAAAATTGAAGTTATATGTTATAATGCGTCAAAAAAATATGAAAATCCTTAATCAAATATCTCAATTGAAAGCCGAATTTAAAAAAAAAACAATTTCAATGTTAACTTTATATGTTTCGCTCGCAAGCATCAAAAGCCCCTTTTTATTACCACAATAATTGTAAAAGACAATAAATGTTTTGTCTTTAATCAAAAAATGTAAAAATATTATAATCTTAGGAAAACACTAATGTTTTCGTCAACAAAATTCAAGCACAAACTTTATATGTCAATAAAATAATATGAAAATTCAATAAAACTTTAATCAATTTATTGCTAATTTTTTTGAAAAAATGTTGACTGTTGACGCAATCAACTGATATTCCAAATGTTTTTACTCTGCCTCAATTTTACCTATGCGAATGTATCTGTTTATATAAGGAAAATTCATTCTATCTTTAGTCCCAACAAATGATGTCATTCGAGCCATCTTTCTTTAAGTCGAATAATCTACCAACATATAGCACTAAACATGATGAGGTCTTCGTCGATAATTCATGTCCACCTCTGTTTTGCATAGTAAAAGCTACTTACCTATTAAACAACAGATAATCCATCGAAGTATAGTTCTATCTCTCAATTTTACCTATAAGAATCGTCTGTTTATATAAAAAGACATTAATTTATTCATTCTATCTTTAGGTCCCATCAAAATGATGTCATACGACCCAAGCCGAATAATCTAATATCATTCGTCGAGAATTCATGTCGAGCTCTGTTTATATACAGTAACACATTAATTTACTCAAGCTATCTCTACTCCCAAACAAACCAGTCGAGCTATCTTGTTAAATGTCCTCGTATGCCTATCATAATGTACCCTCCCATTTTATCGGACGACATGGATAATATAATTCATGTCGACATATATCTGTACAAGGCGACTAATTTATTCAACTAGGCTACCTAGCTTGGCTCATATTTCAAAGAACGCATTCGTTAACGACCCGTCCTTACAAACCCAGTAATATAAATTACACCTGTCAAGTCGCTTATTTGAAGATCAACTTACCTTACGATAAACATTCCAAACATTCCAATTATAATATATAAGCCAGGTAAATGGCCTATAAAGTCACGGATTTAAATCGCCAGGTGAGTTTAGTTAAATTATGTTTTCAGATAACTTTAAATTAATTCATATCTTATTCAAGCTATGTTCTGTATAATTTAAAAGGATAAATTAGAATCAAGTTTGTATATTTATCGGAGCAAAACATATTGAGGAAGTTTGAAGCAGTTGTCTTAAAGTGACACTAAGATTTATTTTCTTATTTGCACACAGTATACTTTGTTTAAACCAGATGTCTTAAAATGGCACTAAGATTTATTTTATTATTTTATCCATCTATTTATAAACAAGATGTCTTAAAAGGGCACTAAGATTTCATTTTATAATTTCAATACCAAAAGTGTTTGAATATCACAGAACAAAAATTGTAATAATTTTACCCCAAAATTGTTAATAAATAGGTCTTATTCATATCATAATTCTTAAAAGGACGCTAATAATTTAACTTAAATATGGTTGAACATTTATCGATAAAGAGCGTGTATTATCTGCTTGTATGCAACTCTTTCAATCCCTAGTAATATTCGGATACAGTATACTTTGTTCATCCCATATGTCTTAGAATGGCACTAAGATCTATTTTATTATTTTATCCATCTATTTATAAACAAGATGTCTTAAAAGGGCACTAAGATTTCATTTTATAATTTCAATACCAAAAGTGTTTCAATATCACAAAACAAAAATTGTAATAATTTTACCTCAGAATTGTTAATAAATAGGTCTTCTTCACATCATAATTCTTAAAAGGGCGCTAATAATTTAACTTAAATATGGTTGAAAATTTATCGTTAAAGAGCGTGTATTATCTGTTTGTATGCAACTCTTAATTATCAAAAACGGATACTGTTACACTATTACACACAAATTTTAGATAGTATATTACAGTATCCAAATTAACATTGTTACA
The DNA here is from genome assembly GCA_032622095.1 of Siphonodentalium dalli. Lineage (NCBI taxonomy): Eukaryota > Metazoa > Mollusca > Scaphopoda > Gadilida > Siphonodentaliidae > Siphonodentalium > Siphonodentalium dalli. The sequence continues at coordinate 70,621,499 of CP136063.1, forward strand.
ATTCAGATTCTACGGAAAGTTATCTTTAAACATGCAAATAAAAACAATAATCATAGTTTTACAATTGTTTTTTTATGTAAAATTTTATTTGTCTACACGTTGTGGCTAAGCATATCATAACAGTATATTTACATTTATCTAGCAAATGCGCTCTAATTTCTACAAATTAACATTCCAATTCATAAATTGTTTTTTTTGAAAAAAAAAATACTGTAACAGTTTTGTTTACATACCAACTCGTATAGTTTAATAAATAAAGATAACACTTACCTGATTACGGCAAATAATTCTCTCTTAATCATAATGGCAACACGATTTGGAAAAACAAATGCTGATGAATCCGTACGCAATTTAGCATCAGATGTAAACATGCTCGGACAGAAACAATTCCCGGTCGTTCGTTTTTAAACTTACAATTGATGCAGGGTGAAGTGTCAAGCGTTAAGTTTCAACAAGCAGTGAATGGCCATTATATATCTGATTAATTTACCTTTGTATACAGCATAACGCCCGTGTTGGCATCTGCACGCACGCTTAAAACTCATTAGTCATTGAAATTTGAAAATTTAGAATAATTATTTATCGCGCATTCATCGTACAGATTTATACGATGAAAGCAAATATAAACTGCGTATGTGCACACGACTAATATGTACTTTCGATGCTATGCCTACAAATAGTATGCAATTATCTCGCAGAATCAATCAAACAATAATATTAAGCTAATTCTGTTAGTTACACCATTGCATCTGAAATTGCTCGATGTCGTTAGACTATAGGTTAATGTGTGTTTTATATGCATGTTCCCGTTCATTATCTGCAAATTTTTAAATCGTCACGGAAATCTACCTACTAACATATTTGAACGCACATTATAATTTGGATAGTTAAATCATACATCTTATCACTGGAAAAATATGAATATATGCTCTAAATCTGTTGGCATGGCTATTTCAATATACAACATCATATGTATTCAATGTTTCTAATATATAAATTATACCCCAAATTATCATACAAAAAATATGTTTTCAAGATGGCTTCCAATATGGCTATTCAGAAATGTGAGCTTCAAAATATATCCTGATAAAATGTACACATTTACTGTGATCATATATCGTACAACTGGATGTATTAACGTTTATAGCGTAATACCTATGCTATCTCCATTACAAAAGATGGATGCCGAAATGGCCATCGTTTACTTCAAGATACAGGGCTTAAAAATGTATTGCATTTTTACAAAGGCTCATATGCATCATTTAGGTTTGTAGTTTGTATAGTATATGCTAAATTATCATACAATTTGTCATCACAAAAAAAAAACAATATATATTTTCAAGATGGCGTCCAATATGGCTATTCAGAAATGTCAGCTTCAAAATATATCTTGATAAAATGTACACATTTGCTGTGATCATATATCGTACAACTGGATGTATTAACGTTTATAGCGTAATACCTATGCTATCTCCATTACAAAAGATGGCTGCCGAAATGGCCATCGTTTACTTCAAGATACAGGGCTTAAAAATGTATTGCTTTTTTACAAAGGCTCATATGCATCATTTAGGTTTGTAGTTTGTATAGTATATGCTAAATTATCATACAATTTGTCATAAAAAAAAAACAATATATATTTTCAAGATGGCGTCCAATATGGCTATTCAGAAATGTCAGCTTCAAAATATATCTTGATAAAATGTACACATTTGCTGTGATCATATATCGTACAACTGGATGTATTAGCGTTTATAGCGTAATACCTATGCTATCTCCATTACAAAAGATGGCTGCCGAAATGGCCATCGTTTACTTCAAGATACAGGGCTTAAAAATGTATTGCATTTTTACAAAGGCTCATATGCATCATTTAGGTTTGTAGTTTGTATAGTATATGCCAAATTATCATACAATTTGTCATCACAAAAAAAACAATATATATTTTCAAGATGGCGTCCAATATGGCTATTCAGAAATGTCAGCTTCAAAATATATCTTGATAAAATGTACACATTTGCTGTGATCATATATCGTACAACTGGATGTATTAGCGTTTATAGCGTAATACCTATGCTATCTCCATTACAAAAGATGGCTTCCAAAATGGCCACCTTTACTCTAAAATACAGAGCTTAAAATTACATGCATAATTTAGAAAGTTGATTTTGATTAGTTATACTACTTATTTCTTCAAAAGAGTTGATATTTCCTTATTCTTATCACAGTTTTAAAAACAATCAACAAAAATCTTCATTGTGTATCATATAATGAGTTCTTGGTAGGCTATCTCATTGTACAACATATACGTATTTATATTTGTTTGTAATATCCAATGGAGTATTTCGTAAATAAAGTTGTCAAATGCTATAATATAATATAAACTCTCAATATCAAAGTATTAAACAAACGAAAAAATAGTCACAGAGCCGTCCCATGGGGTAAAATTCCCTCTAATACATATCTCATACACAATATTACTTTGTTTTAAACCGAGTTGTGTGGAACATCGACATTTTAATATCATTTTAATCAACCGTTCTAGAACAAATTACTTACACAATCTTTTCTTAAAAGCTGTTAAAAAAAATTGTCTACCTAATTCACAATTATTTTTTTGCTAGGTTCGTAGTATTATCATATGGAGCGTAGGTTCGAAAACGAAATTAGTAAGAATGCTTTTTTTTTGGTAGTGGGAATGTGTCAGGGGTTAATTCTGCTATAATTCACTTAATGCTATGTTTTCAAGATGACGTCCAATATGGCAACTGAGAACTGTGAGCTTCAAAATATATCTGATAAATTGTATGCCTTAGTTAATATGATCACATAATTATGCGCTTGGCTGTCTTCGCGTTGATAACGTATTAGCAACGCTGACGCCATTATAAAATGGCAAACATTTACTTCAAAATATACAGCCTCAGAGAAATGTTCGGTATTTTACAAAATAAGACCGAGTGATATTTTGTCTTTCTTCTCGAAATGTATGAACAAAACAAGAGATGATATACATTACAAACAACTGAAATGTAGTCAGTTGACGACCACTATACACAAAAATAAATTTGATTACTGCCAACACAGTGTCAGAATTGAAAAATAAATAGTAAATGGGTATCATAAACACTATAATATCGCATTGAATATTCAATGCGATATTATAGTGTTTATGATACCCATTTACTATTTATTTTTCAATTCTGACACTGTGTTGGCAGTAATCAAATTTATTTTTGTGTATAGTGGTCGTCAACTGACTACATTTCAGTTGTTTGTAATGTATATCATCTCTTGTTTTGTTCATACATTTCGAGAAGAAAGACAAAATATCACTCGGTCTTATTTTGTAAAATACCGAACATTTCTCTGAGGCTGTATATTTTGAAGTAAATGTTTGCCATTTTATAATGGCGTCAGCGTTGCTAATACGTTATCAACGCGAAGACAGCCAAGCGCATAATTATGTGATCATATTAACTAAGGCATACAATTTATCAGATATATTTTGAAGCTCACAGTTCTCAGTTGCCATATTGGACGTCATCTTGAAAACATAGCATTAAGTGAATTATAGCAGAATTAACCCCTGACACATTCCCACTACCAAAAAAAAAGCATTCTTACTAATTTCGTTTTCGAACCTACGCTCCATATGATAATACTACGAACCTAGCAAAAAAATAATTGTGAATTAGGTAGACAATTTTTTTTAACAGCTTTTAAGAAAAGATTGTGTAAGTAATTTGTTCTAGAACGGTTGATTAAAATGATATTAAAATGTCGATGTTCCACACAACTCGGTTTAAAACAAAGTAATATTGTGTATGAGATATGTATTAGAGGGAATTTTACCCCATGGGACGGCTCTGTGACTATTTTTTCGTTTGTTTAATACTTTGATATTGAGAGTTTATATTATATTATAGCATTTGACAACTTTATTTACGAAATACTCCATTGGATATTACAAACAAATATAAATACGTATATGTTGTACAATGAGATAGCCTACCAAGAACTCATTATATGATACACAATGAAGATTTTTGTTGATTGTTTTTAAAACTGTGATCAGAATAAGGAAATATCAACTCTTTTGAAGAAATAAGTAGTATAACTAATCAAAATCAACTTTCTAAATTATGCATGTAATTTTAAGCTCTGTATTTTAGAGTAAAGGTGGCCATTTTGGAAGCCATCTTTTGTAATGGAGATAGCATAGGTATTACGCTATAAACGCTAATACATCCAGTTGTACGATATATGATCACAGCAAATGTGTACATTTTATCAAGATATATTTTGAAGCTGACATTTCTGAATAGCCATATTGGACGCCATCTTGAAAATATATATTGTTTTTTTTGTGATGACAAATTGTATGATAATTTGGCATATACTATACAAACTACAAACCTAAATGATGCATATGAGCCTTTGTAAAAATGCAATACATTTTTAAGCCCTGTATCTTGAAGTAAACGATGGCCATTTCGGCAGCCATCTTTTGTAATGGAGATAGCATAGGTATTACGCTATAAACGCTAATACATCCAGTTGTACGATATATGATCACAGCAAATGTGTACATTTTATCAAGATATATTTTGAAGCTGACATTTCTGAATAGCCATATTGGACGCCATCTTGAAAATATATATTGTTTTTTTTTTATGACAAATTGTATGATAATTTAGCATATACTATACAAACTACAAACCTAAATGATGCATATGAGCCTTTGTAAAAAAGCAATACATTTTTAAGCCCTGTATCTTGAAGTAAACGATGGCCATTTCGGCAGCCATCTTTTGTAATGGAGATAGCATAGGTATTACGCTATAAACACATCCAGTTGTACGATATATGATCACAGCAAATGTGTACATTTTATCAAGATATATTTTGAAGCTGACATTTCTGAATAGCCATATTGGACGCCATCTTAAAAATATATATTGTTTTTTTTTTGTGATGACAAATTGTATGATAATTTAGCATATACTATACAAACTACAAACCTAAATGATGCATATGAGCCTTTGTAAAAATGCAATACATTTTTAAGCCCTGTATCTTGAAGTAAACGATGGCCATTTCGGCATCCATCTTTTGTAATGGAGATAGCATAGGTATTACGCTATAAACGTTAATACATCTAGTTGTACGATATATGATCACAGTAAATGTGTACATTTTATCAGGATATATTTTGAAGCTCACATTTCTGAATAGCCATATTGGAAGCCATCTTGAAAACATATTTTTTGTATGATAATTTGGGGTATAATTTATATATTAGAAACATTGAATACATATGATGTTGTATATTGAAATAGCCCTGCCAACAGATTTAGAGCATATATTCATATTTTTCCAGTGATAAGATGTATGATTTAACTATCCAAATTATAATGTGCGTTCAAATATGTTAGTAGGTAGATTTCCGTGACGATTTAAAAATTTGCAGATAATGAACGGGAACATGCATATAAAACACACATTAACCTATAGTCTAACGACATCGAGCAATTTCAGATGCAATGGTGTAACTAACAGAATTAGCTTAATATTATTGTTTGATTGATTCTGCGAGATAATTGCATACTATTTATAGGCATAGCATCGAAAGTACATATTAGTCGTGTGCACATACGCAGTTTATATTTGCTTTCATCGTATAAATCTGTACGATGAATGCGCGATAAATAATTATTCTAAATTTTCAAATTTCAATGACTAATGAGTTTTAAGCGTGCGTGCAGATGCCAACACGGGCGTTATGCTGTATACAAAGGTAAATTAATCAGATATATAATGGCCATTCACTGCTTGTTGAAACTTAACGCTTGACACTTCACCCTGCATCAATTGTAAGTTTAAAAACGAACGACCGGGAATTGTTTCTGTCCGAGCATGTTTACATCTGATGCTAAATTGCGTACGGATTCATCAGCATTTGTTTTTCCAAATCGTGTTGCCATTATGATTAAGAGAGAATTATTTGCCGTAATCAGGTAAGTGTTATCTTTATTTATTAAACTATACGAGTTGGTATGTAAACAAAACTGTTACAGTATTTTTTTTTTCAAAAAAAAACAATTTATGAATTGGAATGTTAATTTGTAGAAATTAGAGCGCATTTGCTAGATAAATGTAAATATACTGTTATGATATGCTTAGCCACAACGTGTAGACAAATAAAATTTTACATAAAAAAAACAATTGTAAAACTATGATTATTGTTTTTATTTGCATGTTTAAAGATAACTTTCCGTAGAATCTGAATTGTAACAATGTTAATTTGGATACTGTAATATACTATCTAAAAATTTGTGTGTAATAGTGTAACAGTATCCGTTTTTGATAATTAAGAGTTGCATACAAACAGATAATACACGCTCTTTAACGATAAATTTTCAACCATATTTAAGTTAAATTATTAGCGCCCTTTTAAGAATTATGATGTGAAGAAGACCTATTTATTAACAATTCTGAGGTAAAATTATTACAATTTTTGTTTTGTGATATTGAAACACTTTTGGTATTGAAATTATAAAATGAAATCTTAGTGCCCTTTTAAGACATCTTGTTTATAAATAGATGGATAAAATAATAAAATAGATCTTAGTGCCATTCTAAGACATATTGGATAAACAAAGTATACTGTATCCGAATATTACTAGGGATGGAAAGAGTTGCATACAAGCAGATAATACACGCTCTTTATCGATAAATGTTCAACCATATTTAAGTTAAATTATTAGCGTCCTTTTAAGAATTATGATATGAATAAGACCTATTTATTAACAATTTTGGGGTAAAATTATTACAATTTTTGTTCTGTGATATTCAAACACTTTTGGTATTGAAATTATAAAATGAAATCTTAGTGCCCTTTTAAGACATCTTGTTTATAAATAGATGGATAAAATAATAAAATAAATCTTAGTGCCATTTTAAGACATCTGGTTTAAACAAAGTATACTGTGTGCAAATAAGAAAATAAATCTTAGTGTCACTTTAAGACAACTGCTTCAAACTTCCTCAATATGTTTTGCTCCGATAAATATACAAACTTGATTCTAATTTATCGTTTTAAATTATACAGAACATAGCTTGAATAAGATATGAATTAATTTAAAGTTATCTGAAAACATAATTTAACTAAACTCACCTGGCGATTTAAATCCGTGACTTTATAGGCCATTTACCTGGCTTATATATTATAATTGGAATGTTTGGAATGTTTATCGTAAGGTAAGTTGATCTTCAAATAAGCGACTTGACAGGTGTAATTTATATTACTGGGTTTGTAAGGACGGGTCGTTAACGAATGCGTTCTTTGAAATATGAGCCAAGCTAGGTAGCCTAGTTGAATAAATTAGTCGCCTTGTACAGATATATGTCGACATGAATTATATTATCCATGTCGTCCGATAAAATGGGAGGGTACATTATGATAGGCATACGAGGACATTTAACAAGATAGCTCGACTGGTTTGTTTGGGAGTAGAGATAGCTTGAGTAAATTAATGTGTTACTGTATATAAACAGAGCTCGACATGAATTCTCGACGAATGATATTAGATTATTCGGCTTGGGTCGTATGACATCATTTTGATGGGACCTAAAGATAGAATGAATAAATTAATGTCTTTTTATATAAACAGACGATTCTTATAGGTAAAATTGAGAGATAGAACTATACTTCGATGGATTATCTGTTGTTTAATAGGTAAGTAGCTTTTACTATGCAAAACAGAGGTGGACATGAATTATCGACGAAGACCTCATCATGTTTAGTGCTATATGTTGGTAGATTATTCGACTTAAAGAAAGATGGCTCGAATGACATCATTTGTTGGGACTAAAGATAGAATGAATTTTCCTTATATAAACAGATACATTCGCATAGGTAAAATTGAGGCAGAGTAAAAACATTTGGAATATCAGTTGATTGCGTCAACAGTCAACATTTTTTCAAAAAAATTAGCAATAAATTGATTAAAGTTTTATTGAATTTTCATATTATTTTATTGACATATAAAGTTTGTGCTTGAATTTTGTTGACGAAAACATTAGTGTTTTCCTAAGATTATAATATTTTTACATTTTTTGATTAAAGACAAAACATTTATTGTCTTTTACAATTATTGTGGTAATAAAAAGGGGCTTTTGATGCTTGCGAGCGAAACATATAAAGTTAACATTGAAATTGTTTTTTTTTTTAAATTCGGCTTTCAATTGAGATATTTGATTAAGGATTTTCATATTTTTTTGACGCATTATAACATATAACTTCAATTTTGTTGACGAAAATGTAACTTAAATTGTGTTTTAATTGCTTTATCGTGCTTTTAATATTTCATTAAAAGAGAGATTTTTTTTATTTTTCTGAAATACTGAATTTGTGTTGGAATTGAAATACGTTGTCTTGATATAAACCGAAAATAGTTACTATTTGTTCCAGTTTTCTTTCCTAAAATACTATAGATTATGAATTAACGTTGGTGTGATATAAATAACTAATTATTCACAATTTAACATGCTTGATACACATATTTTATATATTCCAACATAAGTTGATTGATTTGAATATATTTCCATCATTCATAATGTTTAAAGGAACCGATAATGGTTATACATGGTTATACAAATGTGTTGCCTACTAATCTACAGAAGAACGTTCCTAAAAAAGTTCAATGTGTTTAGACCTGTGGTTTTACATGCATAGGTTTATTCGCTAACGAATATATCACTGTATCATTCATTAACATATATCAATCGTTTAACATCTATATTGAACTTAATAAAACAGATTATTCAAATGCACAGGGGAGCTAACTCTGTTCTTTATATTCCAATTAATATTTGTAGATTTACTCAGTATATTTTTGGAAATGTTTGAATAACCTAGAAATTGTTTGTTTGAGTATAGCCTAGAAGAGGTATTTAAACACCAACCTAGAAATAGTTAGTCTGACATTAAATATTGACACATTTTTGTTTGAAGATATTTCGACGGGGAGACCAGACTGTCTATATCTTAACAAAAGATTGATTTGATTATGTTTTTTGATATCTGTTTGTATACTAAGATTTATTCATATTAATAGTTATTAAATGAACTAAAGTGTTGGGTTCCACATTTCGTTTTCTACGAGACTCTGTAATATCGAGTTTTATGAGATCGAATAGTGTTACCTATAAATCTACAATAAAGAGAAGAAAGTTCCGACACTAACAAATATTCCATGTGTTTTAGCCTTGTGGTTTTTTACATGCACGAGGTTATTCACTAGCGAATAATTCATCTCATTTAGGACTATTATTATACTAATCTATCATAACTAACCTATATATCAATACATGTATTCAATCGTGCGTACTAATCCTTCAAATAGTTACTAGTTAGCCTGACTATATCATCTGCCTAGAAATAGTTTGCTTTACTATACCATCTGCCTAGAAATAGTTTGCTTACTATACCATCTGCCTAGAAATAGTTTGCTTACTATACCATCTGCCTAGAAATAGTTTGCTTACTATACCATCTGCCTAGAAATAGTTTGCTTACTATACCATCTGCCTAGAAATAGTTATTAGTATGTCTTACAAAACCTTTCCTTCTGTCAAGTATACGAGATGGTTTATCATATACACTACTAACGTGTGTGTATGTGCGCACACCCCTGGAACGTTGCACTATTACAACCAATACATCCCTAAATCGATACGATCAACTTAAGAAATATATATTCATGTCGTTTTCTGATAAGAACGAGACTTTTACCCCCCCCCCCCCCAACCCGATCCATTTTCTAGAACTATAAGTGAGCCAGTTTTATGAAAATTATAGCGGGAAAATCTAGTAAAATGTATACCAATGTATATATTTTCGTGAAGCTAAGACATAATGACACTTTTTTGGGCCAAAATTGAAACTCACCATCCAAGATGGCCGCCAAAATGGCCGTCGGAAGTTGAAAATATGACATTTTTTCACAAATATCTTCTAGATCAATTCATGCTGTTTGGAACTGGTTTAGTAATGTAACTTGATATTGTGTTTTGTATATTAACTGATCATTGGAGCAATTAAATATGCAATTATTGGGGTCCTAACCCCTTCCGATCCCTTAAAAATTCGATTTTACAGAACGCATTACAAAATTTTACAAAAAATCACAATTGGGATTCTAGTCATATTTCAACAAGAAATGAAAAGAACATTGTAATGTAAGTGAGGCATATCATTACCTATGAATATTCCAAATATCTGGAACCATAAATCTTACCTTGGCTCAAAATGGCTGCGAAAATGGCCGCCAAAATATGGAAAATGGTAAATATTGCCCCAGGGTGTCCTGCAACCGCTTACAAGTTGTGGTTGATGTACACAATTATTGGCTAATCTGTTTTCTATACATTGCATGCTAACATGTCTGATGCACCATGAATCATTTTTACTATTGTCACCACTGACATCACCAGAAATATTGGAATTTTCTCTCACAAACTTGACATAAATATCGGCAAAAATTAACTTTTCAGGGTTCGACCATTTGTTCAAGTAAAATGTAACTATCTTTGGATTGAAAGGTGTTTATTGTTTTGGTCTATCTTAAATGTGTCACACTACGGTGTTTGTAGACTAAATTGCTCAAGGTGGCTTCCAAAATGGCAACCAAATTTGTAAAAAGTTAAAAGTTAACATATCCCGAACATTATTCTCTGCGTTATCCGAAAAAGGTGGCAAATTGTGACTCACTTGGTTATTGTACGTGTTAGTTACAATGTAATTAACTGACAACTACGTTCTGTTATGTTTGTCCCAGTTCCGTATGGGGCATGACAAATTCATATTAAAGTTGCAGTATGGAATTTTGCGGAGAACCTCTTTTGTGATTCTGGCCATATTATTGAAAGGAAATGGACAGAACTTTGAGACGGAACTGAGCTGAACCATGATATGTGGGTATTCTGGCCCATTATGATAAAAAATTATCAACTGGATACAGGGTGGAAGCCAAGATGGCAGCCAGGGAGTTACTCTATGATCATAGATGAGGGTAATAGATAATACAGGGAGTTATTGTATGGTCATGAATGATGTGTGGGTATATAGGGAGTGCCCTGTTGGTAACGGTGGGACGTATATTTATATATGTTGTGGATGTGTTATCATTGGTGGTGTATGGGGAGTAGATTTATTATCATGGATGGCGTGTATGAGTATGACAAGTATGGAACTTATGAGTGGTCGTATGTGCGGATATTGGTATATCTGGAAGGGCTCACCATTGGTGATGTGCATATGTATACCTGGTTTGACTCTATGGTCATGTGTATGGCGAATAGGTATACATTTAGTGGCTGTATGGTCCATGGTGAGGTGAATATGTATACAATGAGTGACTGCATTATCGTGAATGTAGTGAATATGTATACATAGAGTGACTATATGGTCATGTATCGGGTGTAGGTGTATACCTGGTGTTCATGCATGGTGACTCGTGGCTGTATCGTCATTTGTGGTATAAGCTGTATAAGTATGGCTGTATGATCAGGTGTACTAGTACATGTACATGTATAAAGTGGGTGACTATGTTGTCATTTGTGTGGTGTTTATGTACATATAGAGTGACTGGGGTAATGGGTGGGTTGTACATGTGTACCTTGGGTGGCTATCGCTTTCCACAATAACTCAAGGATATGTTAATCAATAGAGAGGTTATGTCATATCGTGGAAAGCGATAGACACCCATTATCACACAGTCATTACATATATACATAAACACCAGAGACATAACCATATAGTGACCCACTGTATACATGTACACCTGACACATGACCACGAATGACCATACAGCCACGCGTCACAATGCAGGCACACCGGGTATACTCCTAAACATGACCCATAACCATATAGTCACTCCTTGTATACCCATTCATCTCACCATTTGCCATAAGGTCATCCCCTGTTACATATTCTCCAAACGCATGGTCAAATAGTCAATCAATATATACATCAACACCACAACAATGACCATAAAGTCACTCCGGTATACATATGCACATCACCAATGGCCATATAGCTACTCGCTTCATACACATACCCTCACCCATGTTACCTGGTATACTCCTTCACCTGACCTATGGCCATATAGTCACCCCGTGTGTACCTATTCAAAACATTCATACACGATCATGGTCAATCCTTGTATACATATTCACCTCAACATTGGCCATGTCAATCCCTGGATCCCTATTTGTCACACCATAGCCGAATAGCCACTCAAGATATACTAATACTCCCAGCCATGTCAGTATAGTCACTCCATGTATGCATATGCACCTCACCCATGGCCATATAGCCACTCGCTATATACACATATCCCTCGCCCATGACAATAAAGCAACACGTGTGTATACTGGTATAACCTACACATGACGATACCGACACGAGTCACCAAACAGGAACACCAGGTACATGTATACTCATACGCCTGTCACCCCCTGTATATATGATCATTACATTTATGATCATACAGTCACTACTTGTATACCTACATGTACTCATATCACCATTAACCATACAGTCACTACCTGTATACCTATTCGACACACATAGTCATATAACCACTCGATACACATATGCAGCCCACCCTAGACCATAGATTCACTCCAGGTATACATGTAAACCTCACTAATGGCCATTCAGCCCTTCCAAATATACAAAAAACCGCGCATACGACCACTCAAACAATCCATACTTACATATACACCTCACACATGACAATTCAGCAATTCACTGTATAATCATAAACGCCATCCATGATAATACAGCTAAGCCCTATACACCCACCAATGATAATACATCCACGAGATATATAAATATACATCCCACCCGTTACCACAAGGACACTCCCTATGTACCCACACGCTCGACAATATCCACCCAGCTTACTCCAGGTATGCATATTCAATCATGACTGTACAGCCATTCCATGTATACCTACACACATTACCTGTAACCATAAAATCACTACCTATTTATCCACACACCCCATCTATGATCATACAGACAACACATGTACATCCCATAAATGACCTTACATTCACTCCATATATACATAATCAACACATAGATGACCATGTAGCTATATCCATACACCACACCAATGACCATACAGGCACACGTGGTGCACCCGTACTGGATATACACAATCATACACCATACAGTCACTCCATGCATACCGATTCACCTCACATCTGACCATGATCTCTCCCTGTATACCTAGATGCATCTTACCATGGACAACCCACTCATAACCATATAGTCACTCATTGTATACCTACTCACATCAGTCATGACATACAATAACTCCCTGTATACCTATTCACCTCACATATGATCACAGAGTAACTCCCTGGCTACGATCTTGGCATCCACACTGTATCCTGTTGACATTTGTTTATCATAATGGACCAGAATAGCCAAGATTATGGTCCATCTCAGTTCTGTCTCAAAGTTCTGCCCATTTCCTTTCAATAAATATGGCCAAAATCACAAAAGAGGTTCTCGGCAAAATTACATACATTAAAATGAATTTGTCATCCCCCAAACGGAACTGGGACAACTGGGAATGGAACATGTAGTTGTCAGTTAATTAACTAACACGTATAATAACCAAGTGAGTCACAATTTGCTACCTTTTCGGACAATGCAGAGAATGTTCGGGATAAAAAATTAGCATTTTACAAATTTGGTTGCCATTTTGGAAGCCATCTTGAGCAATTTGGTCTATAAACACCGTAGTGTGACACATTTAAGATAGACCAAAACAATAAACTCCTTTCAATCCAAAGATAGTTATATTTTACCTGAAAAAATGGTCCAAACCTGAAAACTGAATTTTTGCCAATATTTATGTCAAGTTTGTGAGAGAAAAGTCCAATATTTTTGACGATGTCAGTGGTGAAAATAGTAACAATTAACCATGGTGCATCAGACATGTTAGTATTCAATGGATAGAATGCAGAATAGCCAATTTTATACATCAACACAACTTGTAAGCGATTGCAGGACACGCTGGTGTAATATTTACCATTTTCCATATTTTGGCGGCCATATTGGCAGCCATTTTGGGCCAAAGTAAGAATTTTGGTTCCAGTGATTTGGAATATTCATAGGTAATGATATGCCTCACTTACATTACAAAGTTCTGTTAATTTCTTGTTGAAATATGACTAGAATCCCAATTGTGATTTTTTGTGAAATTTTATACCGCATTCTGTACAATCGAATTTTTAAGGGATTGGAAGGGGTTAGGACCCCAATAATTGCATATTTAATTGCTCCAATGATCAGTTAATATACAGAACACAAAATGAAGTTGCATTACACAACCAGTTCCAAACAGCATGAATTGATCTAGAAGATATTTGTGAAAAAATGTCATATTTTCAACTTCCGGTGGCCATTTTGTCGGCCATCGTTGATGGTGAGTTTCAATTTTGGCCCTAAAAAGTGTCATTATGTCTTAGCTTCACGAAAATATATACATTTGTGTACATTTTACCAGATTTTCCCGCTATAATTTTCATAAAACTGGCTCACTTATATTTCTAGAAAATGGATCGGTTGTGGGGGGGGGGGGGGGGGTAACAAGTTTCGTTCTTATCAGAAAACGACATGAATATATATTTCTTAAGTTGATCGTATCGATTTAGGGATGTATTGGTTGTAATAGTGCAACGTTCCAGGGGTGTACCCACATACACACACGTTGGACGAATGCAATCATGTAAATAAAAGTGATTTTTTACGTTTTGAGGGGTGACCCCCTTCTTATCTTAAAACCCCAGGAAAAGTTGCTTCTTAAGTTGTGTTTTTATAATTAGTATATATCAAAGTACTTTGAGACCAAAAATTATGGATGTACGCGAAAGTGTAAAAAAAAGTGAAAAATCACGTTTTGGGGTTCAGCATGGGACCCCCTTTCTTATCTGAAAACCCCAGGAAAATCCCTTTCTTAAGTTGTGTTTTCTTAATCAGTACACTTAGGAGTATCATCAAACCAAAATTCATCGATGTACGCGGAAGTGTAAATAGAAGTGATTTTTGGCACTTTTTGGGGTTCAGCGGCCCCTAAACCCCAGGAATGCGCAACTTAAGAAATCGGTTTTTCAGAATGTTCCATTATTGGTACCAACATTAGGGGGTCAAACCTTTTGTACGCAAAAGTGTAAATGGAACATATGCGGGCTCCCTAACTATACCAAATGTGTGATGGACGCAAGCTTAAGTACAGGCAGCTCCGGTGAGTGCATTCTAGTTTGTGACATGTAATTCTACATTCACCTGCCCATAAATTCACATATTTATAATTTATAATAAACAACAATTTACTAGTTTTTCAGAATATATAGCTATTCAAATGTTCTGATTCACGATATATGCTCTCTTAGTTTGGACATGATTCTGGCCGGCTTATGACAGTCTATTTCAGCATGACAATTATGCCCTTCAACATTTATTCGGTAAAAAATTTGCCATTTGCAAACCCTGACCTAAAGAACAATGAAAATGAGTCCATTTTCACAGCTGTCCATGACTTTTTAAGAGACACTACTTTCACAGATACAACAAACTTTCAACTTACCTGATATTGAAAAGAAATATGTCTGAAGGACTTCGACTCTTCCAAAACCCTGCATGTCAATCATTGAAACAAGCTCGGAGAGCGAGTGAGAGAGAAAGTGATTTATATGAGAGAAAAAAAAACTGATATCACAGACTTGGGTTAAGTGGGGACTAGCACAAACACAAAACTGTTGTTGTATGTTTCTTATACATGTATATGCACTGTTACTATGCTGCTATAAATGTAAAGTTGTATTGAGTGTTGTCATAGGGAGAGGAGGTACACCTAAGTGGCTAGCACTTGTCCTCCAATCCCGTCACCATATCATTTTTTGATAAATAAATATGTTTAAACCAAATTATACCGACTGACGGACTGAGAAACAAACGACCCCTATATACACGCCGAATAATTGGGTGGCACGATTGGGTATAGAATTGATAGTGACTAAGATACACTTATGATTTCAAAGAGCTAATGGTGTTGGACCCTGGATAAGCTTTGAGCGATCAATGCTGCAATATGATTCCATCAAACGAACAGTTACATTAGTTTTGTATTAGGAAATGGAAATAGAAATGCCTTCAATGAGTTTCAAAATGGCGCCAACGAGAAAAGAGGCATAAAAATCGTTTAGCCCAATCGGGTGGTTTTCTCACGACATGAGTGTAATAATCTAATTAGAAATACGCCAAACGTGAACACATATTGATGTGGAATTGAATCAACGTCAAAAGTTTGATAAATATTGCTGTTTATTGCCGAACCAACGAAGATTACCTGCTGTCGCAAAATTTCGTGGTAAATAAAAACTTTGAAGTTCGATACTGTCGTGTAAACATGGCTGATAGTGATACACCTGTTACTAATCCCACATTAGAACAATTGCTTAAAGAGAGTAACATGAAACAACCTGAAAAACGGAAAACAACGGTTGACATTTCTCCATATGAATTGAGACAGATAAGATTTAGAAACGAAAGCCCAAAAGAAACTTTGCATCCAAATCTTGGGTCGGAGATCAGATCAATGGTTGAGGCGGGAGTCAAAGAAGCTATACGCATTGTTACTGCAGACCTAGCAGACATAGTAGTTAGCCAGGTAACCAATGCCATGCACCTCCATGAAGTAGAAATAAAGGGGTTAAAAGAAAAACTTAAAGTGCAAGAGGATAAAAACAAATCACTGGGTTCTCATGTTAAAAAGTTGGAAGCTAAGATGGAAAAACACGAGCAGCATGGCAGAGGAAGCAGCTTGAGGTTTATAAATATGCCTGTTCCTGATAATGCCACTAATTCCTGGAATTTAAATGCCAAACAAATGATAAAAGAATTCTGCAAAGAAAAACTAAACATCACCCTTCAAAACATTGATATGAACAAGGGTCACCCTCTGTCTGCAATTAGACATCCAAGGAAATCTAACACTGGCCCAAATTCCTCAACAGAAGGAAAAACTGTCAACATAATCATGCGATTCAATGACTGGGACATCAGACAAGCCATATATAGTGCCAAGAAACAACTAAAAGGGAAGTCGAAAGTCCTCATATGTGAGGACCTAACCAGGGAGAGACAGGCAGTGGTAAAACAGCCGGTAGACCTGAGGAAGCAACATGCTCTCCACTCCTTTTGGACTCAAGATGGGAACATCTTCTTCAAACTAGCCGAAACATGTCCAAAGGTTATGATCAGGATGGAAGAAGATCTAAGTGATCAACTACCAATCCCACCTCCTGATGGAGATGAATCCATGTCATAAAGACATTAACTCAATATTGGTCAATAATGACCCTTCATGTATGTACATATGTTGCCATCTTTTTCAGATACGTGCGGAATGAATGTTTATCTTAAGGTTTCATAACTAATTTGTGTTTCTTCTCCTACGCAATCAAAACAAAACAAAACTCACATCCAGTTAGCAGTTAACAATCACATTATGAATATATTCCTTCGATAATCATCACGCAGATACTCAATTACAGAACATTATGAAAATTTATTAGTGAGTAAATCTCACACAACATTTGTGAAAATTTATTATCACTAATATTGTGCACCCCTTTAATGACTCAACTCAAGTTTGTTGATATATTCAAAATTTAGTCAGATGCAAGCCACAAAGTCTATGCATTCATTCAATGTGATGCATTAAAGCATCCATAATAGTTATATGTATCAATCAGTAGCCACACAGTGAATAATATTTAATATTAGAGTTAATATATAATAATTTTGACATTAGCAGGTTGACGTTATTAACCGACTTCTGAAACCCATCATAGAATTAATGTTGAAATCTGCCAGACAAATTTTTTTCGAAAAATTCAAACCCCTTTATTATAAATGACTCAATACACAATTAGGACATTTTCAAAATTAATATGAGTGACACTACACCTATTATATCCGATGGCCCATGCTATGATTGCGAAGCACAAATGTTCATTACAGCACTTTGTAAACATTGAGATCTGGAAGACAGAAATCATCAATACTGCTGAAATTCCCAGACTTAATTAGTCGGAGAATACCGTCGAAATATTCCAAATCCCTTTAATGACTCAATACACAACTATGATATATTCAAAATTATTATAATATATTTATAAAATCCAGTGTTCAATTGAATCAATACATGATTATGATATATTCCAAATTCAGATAATATATGCCGTTAAATAATCCACAACATTTTTGTGGTGAATTTATAAAATACAAATGTATACACCGATATTGTCCATCCACTTAATGACTTCTTAACATGTTTGTTGACATATCCAGAATATAGTCATATGAGTAACACTATAAAAACCTCCACTGGCCCATGCTATGATTGTGATGCAATAATGTTTTTTCCAGAACTGAGTAAACCTACTAAACTCAAAACTGTGGTCTGGAAGACAGTAACACCGATACCGCTGAAATTGCCAGACAAATTTGTCAGTGAATACCATATATACCTTCAATTACCTAATACATTTTTTATATTTAGCACGGTTATTGTGCATCCCTTTAATGACCCAATTCAATATTGTTGATATATTCAAAATTTAGTCAGATGCAAGACACTATGCATTCATTCAATGACTCATTCTGTGGCGTTGATGCATTAATGCATTCATAACAGTATTATGTATCAATCAGTAACCACAAATTTAAATTCCAATAATGGATTTGAATTAATAAATATAAAGTCTGACTCAAACATGTTATCGTTGTTAACTGAATTCTGAAACCCCGCTTAGAAATAAGGTCGGAATTTGTCAGACTAATCTTGTCGAAATATTTCAAAAACCTTTTAATGACTCAAATGCCCCATGCTAAGATTGTGACACATTATTAATGTTTAAACAGAATTGAGTAAACTCAATACTGATATCTGGAAGACATTAACACCAATACCACCGAAATTTCCAGACTAATTAGTCGGTGAATACCCTATATACCTTTAATTACCCACAACACTGTTTATATTTGGTTAGCACGGATATTGTGCATCCCTTTAATGTCCCAATTCAAGATTGTTGATATATTCAAAATTTAGTCAGATGCAAGACACTATGCATTCATTCAATGACTCATTCTGTGGCTGTGATGCATTAATGCATTCATAACAGTATTATGTATCAATCAGTAACCACAAATTTAAATTCCAATAATGGATTTGAATTAATAAATATTAATTCTGACTCAAACATGTTATCGTTTTTAACTGAATTCTGAAACCCTGCCTAGAAATAAGGTTGGAATTTGCCAGACTAATCTTGTCGAAATATTCCAAAAACCTTTTAACGACTCAAACCGACAGATATTTTCAAAATTCTGATAATATATGACGTCAAATAACCCCAAGATATTCTTATGATGCATCTATAAAATCTCAGTGAAAAATTGAATCAATACAGGATTATGATATATTCAAAATTCAGATAATATATTTGTGGTGCATTTTATAAAATTCCAGTGTATACATTTATTGTGCATCCATTTAAAGGTACTCGATCCGATAAAACTCCTCTCAATTACTATTTCGATGGCTTCGGGGGTCGGAAATGTTTGATTCGGGTCGGGGATGTCACCCATCAGGGCTCGGATTTGTTGGATGTCGATTTTGGAAATCTGTTATTTTTCATTATCGGGAATACTTTCTGGCAAAGAATTCAGTCAAAATTGCGTTATTATCACCACTTGATTCTAGAGTTATCCATCCTTGTCTGTTCGAATAGATTTTGGTGTACACATCCCGAGCAGATTACGGCAGTTGAAGCAAATATTAGTACACATCTCGAGTAAATAACGGATTTCAGAAATCAATATCTAATAACTCTGAGCTTTGTTTGATGGGTTCCTCGACTCGAGTTGGGTGTTTTTTTGCCCCCGAAGCCGGGGAGATGGTAATATATGACCCTCTGATCGGATTGTTGTTGTTGGAATCTGTTGAGATGGGGACCCGCTGTTCGGATTGAGTGCCTTTAATGTCTTTATATATGTTTGTTGACATATTCAAAATATTGTCAGATTAATGACACAGTGCATACCTCAATTGGCCCATGCTATGATCGTGATATATTAATGTGTACAGAACTGTCTAAACTGTAAACTTAGGTCCGGATGACATTTAACATGAATACAGTAGAAATTTCTACTATTTTTTCGGTGTATACCATCATATGCCTTTAACACATAGAGTGTCGTGCATATTGATAAGCATTAATATTTTGCATCCCTTAAAGGACTCAACTCTAGTTTGTAGATATATTCAAAATTATAGTCAAGATGCATGTCACTATACATTCATTCAATTGGCTGATTCTGTGGTTGTGATGCATCCATAACTGATTTATGTAGCAATCAGTAACCACAAATTTAAATTCCAGTAATGGATATTTGGGTTAATAAATATTAAGTCTGACTCAAACATGTCGACGTTGTTAATGGAATTTATGAATCCCGCATAGAAAGAAGATTGAAATGTGTCAGTCTAATATCGTCGAAATATTCCAAATCCCTTTAATGACTCAACGCACAACTATGATATATTCAAAATTCAGATAATATGTGCCGTTAAATAACCCACAACATTGTTTGTGGTGAATTTATCAAATAACAATGTATACAATGATATTGTGCATCCACTTAATGATTTCTTAACATGTTTGTTGACATATCTAGAATATAGTCATATGAGTAACACTATGAAAACCTCCACTGGCCCATGCTATGATTGTGATGCAATAATGTTTATTCCAGAACTGAGTAAACCTACTAAACCCAAAACAGTGGTCTGGAAGACAATAACACCGATACCGCTGAAATTGTCAGACAAATTAGTCGGTGAATACCTTATATACCTTTAATTACCCACAAATTTGTTATATTTGGTTAGCACTGACATTGTGCATCCCCTTAATGATGACGCAATCCAAGTTCGGAGATATATTCAAAATTTAGTCAGAAGCAAGACACTATGCATTCATTCAATGGCCCTTTCTGTGTTTATGATGTATTAATCAGTAACCACAAATTTAAATTCCAATAATGAGTTAATAAATATTAAGTCTGACTCAAACATGTTGCCATTGTTAACTGAACTCTGAAACCCCTCATAGAAATAAGGTCGAAATTTGCTAAACTAATTCTTGTCGAAATATTCCATACCCCATAAATGACTCAATACAAGACTGATATTTTCAAAATTAGACTAATTAGTTGGTGAATACCTTATATACCTTTAATTACCCAAAACACTGTTTATATTTGGTTAGCACGGATATTGTGCATCCCTTTAATGACCCAATTCAAGATTGTTGATATATTCAAAATTTAGTCAGATGCAAGACACTATGCATTCATTCAAAGACTCATTCTGTGGCTGTGATGCATTAATGCATTCATAACAGTATTATGTATCAATCAATAACCATAAATTTAAATTCCAATAATGGATTGGAATTAATAAATATTAAGTCTGACCCAACCATGTTATCGTTGTTAACTAAATTCTGAAACTCCGCATAGAAATAAGGTCGTATTTTGCCAGACTAACCTTGTCGAAATATTCCAAAACCCTTCAATGACTCAAATGCCCATGCTAAGATTTTTATGCATAAATGTTTATTATAGAATTGAGTAAACCCAAAACTGAGATCTGGAAGACAGTAACACCAATACCACCGAAATATCCGGACTAATTAGTCGGTGAATACCTTATATACCTTTAATTATCCACAACACTGTTTATATTTGGTTAGCACAGATATTGTGCATCCCTTTAGTGTCCCAATCCAAGTTTGTTGATATATTCAAAATTTAGTCAGAATACTATGCATTCATTCAATGACTCATTCTGGTATCAACAAGTACCCACAAATTTAATTAAAATAATTAATATTTGAGTTAATGAATAACAATCTTATTTCAAACATATTCTTGTTGATGTTGTAAGCCAAGTTCTAAAACATACCAAAGAAATAAGGTTTGAAATTTACATATATACAAAAATATGTGTGTGGGTATGTATATGTATGGGTATGTATATGTATGTATGTATGTATGTATGTATGTGTATGTATGTATGTGTTGTATGTATATATATGTATATGTATATGTATATATATGTATATATATGTATGTATATGTATTTATATATATATATATATATATATATATATATATGTGTATATGTATGTGTGTGTATATGTGTGTATATATGTATGTATGTGTAGGTATTGTGTGTATGTATATGTATGTATGTATATGTATGCATGCATGAGGGTGTATGTGTGTGTATATGTGCATATGTATGCATAAAACACACAATGCAAGATCATGAATAATTATTATCCATGTACTCAAACTTGATATTATAATTTGACGGACCATGAATTTATGTTCCTATATCACCAGCTCGTTGTAACCTGACACACCACCACATTCCACCTGCTCAATATCACACGCATGCATAGCTCAGTATAAAGTTAAAATACCTGCATATCACAGAAAAGCTACACTGTATTGCACAAAATGCATTAGCTATTTAACTTGACGGTCGAAATCATACAGCCATTTTTAAATATGGATATTAATTAACCCGCAAAAACAAATTTATTGAAATCACTAAACTTACCAAGCGGCGTTGCCAAGCCTCAGAAAATCGACCCATCTTTGTTGCTTTTCATTCCACAAGAAGACAGATTTTACAAGGTCATAAAAATCTCGTATGCCCCGTGTAAAACTTATATTACCCCGCAAAAATTGTCGTCGCTATATAGAGAAGACAGATTTTACAAGGTCATAACAATCTCGTATGCCCCGTGTAAAACTTATATTACCCCGCAAAAATTGTCGTCGCTATATAGAGAAGACAGATTTTACACGGGTCATAACAATCTCGACAAAACAAACGTTGTGACAAATTCATGCAAATTCCAGGTGCTCAAACAGCCAATGAATCTGACACTTGGTGATGAAATTCAACTATTTACTTCAATAAACCATTTCTTATTTTATGTAATCCATGACCGAAAGCTTCCACAAATTTTTTATCACACGTTTTCATTACACAGCTGACTGAACATTGAATCAACGGATCAACAAATCCCGAAAATCTCGTTCCAAACCACATGACA
Source organism: Siphonodentalium dalli (assembly GCA_032622095.1). NCBI lineage: Eukaryota > Metazoa > Mollusca > Scaphopoda > Gadilida > Siphonodentaliidae > Siphonodentalium > Siphonodentalium dalli. The sequence goes on from CP136063.1 coordinate 70,644,788, forward strand.
TTCATGTGTGAACAAAAACAATTTTGACCTATAAAATCTTAAGGGGGTGTCAGGTGACGATATCGGAAGAAACATACCATGCTTCAATCGTTACCAAATATAAATGCCGAACTATACATATTATTGATACGTCAAATGCTATTCTATTGTATGTCACATTATTGCTTAACCTATATATATATTTAGTCCTTCTCAGTATATACTAACACCATGCACACAGAATAATTATCATACTTATCGAGGTTCAGCACATACGGTTTTACGTCTAACTTTCTTACAGTTATGATTTAAATCAAAATATAACATAATATAATCCCATACATAATACTATTGTCGTCGAATTGGAACTGAAAATATCCATGCCTTATACAGAGATTCGACACGTGCATGAGACATCTTAACTTCGCGTGTTCAGTTGTACTTTACATATTCTCCGTGCTGGCCGGTCGTTGTTCACGTTAATTTACAAAACCGAAGCGACCTAATTGCACGCTTAAATAGCTTCGACAAGTCAAGTAGGGCAATATCTTTACCCGCGAACCTGTAAGTTCAAGACAATGGTGTCATAATGTCAAGGTCGAAAGCCGCACTCCCATCTCGATAAATGCATTCATCAAAGGCTTTTATGGGTTATATTATACTATTCACTTGTATGTCCACACACAACATGTAGTACAAACATTTATCAGTTAGATATTCTTGAAATATTAAAAACCATCGTGCTCAAATATTTTTTTTTACAGGAATCGCGAGACAGAGTTTTGATCTTGGTCCATTAAACTAAACTAATGAATGAGTAGGGGGTTGAACTTTATCTTGCATTTTCGAATACGGGTGATAACTCTATGAATTTTGAACTCTATTGTTCATAACTTGTAACTGGCCCATCCTTGATGTATATACAATTATGAAACCATCAGCGATATAATTAACGAGTTTTACATATATCTTTAGATCACCATGCACAGCTTCTGAATATAAGAATTACACACTACTTTATAAATGTTTGGCAGCTTACGAAATTGCTCAACTGACTATTATGACGTTATCCTTATGAAAACCACCCGACAGTAAGCTCTTTTATGATTGAAAACTCCTCTTTAATTATTTTTGCTATATGTGTATATATGCTTTTCTTGTTTTGTTCATTTTATTTTGTTGCTAGTCTCTTCGTTACTCCATGCTTAAGTGCTCATTTGCTGAAATTGATTGTGCTTTCATATCTGATTATATCCGATGACGACCCTATTTACCCTCCCTCTCTGGGTTTTCCATATCCATGAATATTGATATTGTTCAATACAGGGTCGTTGTCGGATACTTTAATTTACGAAGGCGCAGGGCAAAGTCAAAAAACAAGTCATCACCTCATCTAAAGAATCTTACACCGCGCAGAAACATAGGTACTTTCATCTTTTTGTTTAGTTTACTGATTATCATAGCTAATGACGTGGAAGTTCAACCAGGGCCGATGGAACCAGAAACTATTTCTATATTTCACTATAATATTCGTAGTCTCAGAAACAAAATATCAAAGCTTGCTGAGCATATAGAAGATTACGATATCGTATGCTTTATCGAGACGCACCTAGATAAAAATGTGCATAACGACTCCATATTATTTTCCAATTTTCAAGCTCCGTTCAGACTTGATAGAAACGAACACGGAGGAGGTCTGGCTGTGTATTTTGCATCCAGCATTGTGTATACATATTTACCCGAATTTGGTTTTGACGACGAAATTTTGTGGTTTGAAATTGGAACCAGGCAGAAATTTCTTTTCTGCGTAACTTACAGGTCTGAGCGTGAATGCTTAGACACTTACTGGACGAATCTTGACAAATCCATTGCCAAGGCCCTAGCATATAATATGTCTTTAGTCATGGTTGGAGATCTAAATTGCAATTTATTAAATCGCGATGGTGAGCTTCAAAAAATCATGAGCAAATGGACCCTTGAGAACGTAATTAAAGAGCCAACCCGAATAGGTGTAATCTCAGCAACACTCTTAGATCCGATTTTATTAAGTGATAGTCTAGTTTACCTAAACCCGTCCACTGTTGATCTAGGTTTATCAGACCATAGAGCAACATCTGTAGAAATTTCATTTCCAAATCCTAGGAAAAAGTCATATCAACGGAATGTTTGGAATTATGCCAGAGCAGATTTTGTTGGCATGAACTTCGAAATTAATGCAATCAAATGGTCAGACATTCTCGTGAGCACAGGTCACTCCGATATAAATCAGACTGTAGACGTTTTTACTCACACTTTCCTAACAATTGCTCGCAAATATATCCCATTCCAATCAGTTACTATACGTGAGAATGACAAACCATGGTTTGACAGTTTAATAAGAAAACATATTCGGAAACGCGACCGCCTCAGAAAGAAAGCGCTGCGCTCAAATCTTCCTAGTGCCTGGGATAAATATAAAGCAACCCGCAACAGAACAAATAACTTGAAAAAGTCAGCCAAAGATAAATATTTAGCTAGCCTAGATGAAAACTTGAAAGTAAATGAGCCAAAACAATTCTGGCATGTCACTAAACAATTACTTAATAATTTCTCCAATGACGAGAAAATTCCCCCACTAAACTTTAACAACAGAATTTTCGAGGAAGATTATCAAAAGGCACAGGTCTTAAATTCAATTTTCACGCGAAATAGTACACTAGAAAATGAAAAATCGACATTACCGAATTTTGCAGAAAGAACAACCGAAAAATTAGAAGATATCAAAACTACCGAGGAGGACATATCCAAAATTTTGAAAATTTTACACACAAATAAAGCCACGGGCCCCGATGGTATAAGTAACAAAATGCTAAGGGAAACACATGGCTCAGTTTGCAAACCACTTAAAATAATATTCAATTTATCTTTAAAGAGCTGTTGTTTCCCTACAGCTTGGAAGAAAGCCGATGTGATGCCCCTCTTTAAAAAAGGTGATAGGCATGACCCTTTAAATTATCGTCCGATATCTCTTATAAGTTGTGTCGGCAAGGTACTAGAGAGATTAGTTTTTAATGAAATTCTAAGCCATTTGAAAACCCACAACCTTTTATATAAGCATCAGTCTGGATTTATACCTGGTCATAGTACCGAATTTCAACTAATTGAAATCATTCATAATATCCACTGTGCAATCGACGAGGGCCAAACGAGTTGTGCAGTATTTTTCGATATTTCCAAAGCGTTTGACAAAGTCTGGCACCGAGGTCTTGTTTTAAAATTAGAGAAATATGGTTTGAAAGGTAATATTCTGAAATGGATGACAAACTATTTACAAAATAGACAGCAAAGAGTTAGAGTCAACTCAAGCTTTTCGCAGTACTCCTCAATATCAGCTGGTGTGCCCCAGGGATCTGTAGTCGGGCCTCTGATGTTTTTAATTTACATTAATGACATTGTTGATGGAATTAAATCTAGCACAAGACTGTATGCCGACGACACATGTTTAATCAACAGCGATAGTGATACGTATAACCTTCAATTGACAGTCAATAGAGACATGAACAAAATCAGAGACTGGGCTGAAAATTGGTGTGTCCAATTTAATAGTAGTAAAACCAATCTAATGTTATTTTCCAAGCCAAGTGTTGTTAAACCTACAATCATATTCGACGGGGTAACCCTAGAATACTCTAATAGCCACAAACACCTAGGATTGGATATTGACGACAACCTAACTTGGAACACACACATTGGTAATATATGCACAAGGGCATACGCACGCCTGTCACAATTGCGTAAACTAAGAGCAATGCTAAATCGTGAAACACTTCAAACCCTCTATTTATCCCATGTTCGATCCCTTATGGAATACGCTAGTAACGTTTGGTCTGGTGCACCTGATTACTTACTAAAAGATCTAGAAGATGTTCAATACGAAGCAGCTAGAATAGTCACCGGTTGCACCAGATCAGTTCCAAATATTAGACTTCTGACCGAACTAGGTTGGGAGACGTTAGAAACTCGAAGATATTACAAACAGGTGTTGACATTCCACAATATAGTAAACGAAAAAACACCTAACTATTTGACAGACTTATACCATCCAAATTCAGCGCCCGAAATGACCATGATACCAGAAATGCATCAAATTTTATCCCTATGAAATGCAATTACAAAAGAAAAGAGTCCACCTTCATGCCCAAGTGTATAAATGACTGGAATAAACGCGATAAAAAAATAAGAAACATGAATTATGAATGTTTTCGACAATCACTTATTCCCAATCCGGTTAAACCTCCTAAGTATTTTTCTACAGGGAAACGATCATTAAATATCTTACAATGTCGACTCAGGTGCGAATGCAGTGAACTCCAATCAGATAAATACTTCAATTATATTGCGGTGTCCAAAGCCTGTAGATGCGGCGATGGTGAAGAAAACGCATTTCATTATTTTTTCCAATGTCAATTGCATATTATTCCAAGAGTAGACTTGCTGAACAAGCTACTACGATTCAATATTTATTCAGTAAAAACTTTACTATTTGGAGACCCAAGCTTATCAAATTCCAATAATGAAGACATTTTCAAGGCTGTCCAAATCTTTATAAGAGACACATCCCAGGGTGAGAACACACAAAGTTCAACAGCAGACGACTACTAGGGAAGAAAGAAAAAATAAAATAATAAAAATAATAATTCTGAGTAGGGCCATATAGTCATAAACGCTCTATAAGAACATATTGCACAGTCCTGCCACCTTACCATTAAGGATAGATGAGCATAGTACACTATACAGTAACCAGATACTTTCGAACAAGTTGGGAGAGACTAGCAACCAATCAAATTTTAACATTATACACTTTAATACCATATATAATTGTTCAATGCCATGTTCATTTTTTCTTTCACTTGATTGTCTGGTGATCGGGAGAGAAGTAGCATATAAGTGGCCCGCACTTGTTCTTCAATCCCGTTGCCAAATGTATGTATTTATATGCATATATGGCGAATAAATATGTTTAAACCAATGAGCTTCAACGCAAGTTTCTATTGCGTGAGATATAAATTCGATCATATGCGAGTCAGAAACTTATCACACGTAGTCCGGAATTCACCCCTCGAATGGACTTCTGTAGTACTCCTTGCTCTATTGTATGGAATGCTATTAGGGCCACTTCCTAAAGCGCCAAAACATGCGCCATTAGTAACGCGCCGAAAGCGCCAAAATGTGCGATATTGGAGCATGTTTCGGCGCGCCGAAAGCGACATAATATGCGATATTAGCGCATGTTTCGGCGAAAACGACAACTGTGCGCCGTAACGGCGCACTTTTTGTCGCTTTGGGCGGTTTCGGTGCGTTACTAATGGCGCATGTTTATGCGCTTTCGGCGCGTGCCGAAAGCGCCATTAGGAAGTGGCCCGAATAGTATTTCATACTATTGAGTCGTGAACTTCCGTCTTCAGTGGAATCAATTGGGACTGCAACAGTCTTGGAAATATGGCATGCACGTGATAGCTAATGACGCGAGAGATGAGTGCAGGGAACCTACGTCAGAGATTGTACGAATAACAAAACACTAAACCATCGATTTCAGTCCAATTGGTACTCATCACATAACATTGATGGTATACACGTTCAACTTACACTGAAATACCATGAATTCATGTAAAACACAAGCACAGCCTCTGTATTGCGAGATTCTCTGAGCAATAGACCCAAGCACATCCGAGTCAGAAATATATATCATACTGTCTCTCGATTGTTTCCGTAGAAAGACGTTGAGCAGCGCCTCTTGCTCTATTCAGTCGAGAAACTATCGTCTCAGTGGAATCAATTGTGGGGCTCAAAAGTTTCGAGAACACACCATTTGATATGTATTGACACACAGCATTGTTTGGAAAATGAAAATCCACTAACTTTACATAATTCTGTTTAACTTAAAATATACAGTAATGCCCTAAACCTTAACCTTAACCAGAATTGTGGGTAACTTTTTCAGGATTTAGTCGGAAATATGGCTTGTTGCCATTCATCGGAAAGCTCTCTCTCTCGAGCTTTCCGATGAATGGCGACAAACCATATTTCCCTGAGAGCTTTCCGATGAATGGCAACAAGCCATATATCCGACTAAATCCTGAAAAGTTATCCATAATTCTACTGTAGTTAAGGAGTCGATTATTTAGGGCATTACTGTATATTTTGTCGTGCTATTCTTGTGTTATTCAGACGATCCCGTCCTCAGTGGAATCAAGTGAAGCATTCAATGCATTGAGAACATGCTAACGATTCGAGCACATTCGAGTCAGAATTGTATCTCGTAGACTCCCGAATGCACCATAGAAAAATGTTGCATGGTGCTGCTTGCTCTATTCATTCGAGAAACCTCGACTTCAATTGAAGACTTAAAAGTCTCGATAACGTGTCACTATATATTGTTTGGAATATGAAAAACCACTAACCGTACTGAATGTTTTAGTAATCGTACGTTCATCAAAAGTACGTAATGTGTGTTATGTAATCTCATATATATTTTTAAGACCTCTGTCTGTTTGTCTGTCTGTCTGTCTGTATGTTTGTCATTAATACAAATCTACGATTCTCGACCGATCGGGACGAAACTTGGTACGTGTGTGTAGTTTGAACAGGCGGTGGTCGTTGTCGTATTGGCGAGCCCGTGCGGCGCCCGCTTCGCGCATGCGCAGACGAGATCTCGGAAACGGGTGGAGCTATCGACTTGAAATTTGCTATGTGAATGTATCTTGCCCCGGATACATATTTTATCGGGTCGCCGAGCCCGTGCGGCGCCCGCTTCGCGCATGCGCAGACGAGATCTCGGAAACGGGTGGAGCTATCGACTTGAAATTTGCTATGTGAATGTATCTTGCCCCGGATACATATATATTTTGAGACTTCGTATATATGTGTGTGTGTACTTCATAGAATCCAAAACGCGTGTAAAGATTGAGCTCAAACTTCCTATGTAAGTGTCAAATCCCACCGACACGACCGTGGTCGCGGTTTAGAAAAGCTCAGAGCACCCGTTCTCCACTCCCATTCATCAAAATCAGCTCAAACGGCACGGTCGGGGTTAATAACGTCATTATATATATATATGAAGTCAGAGTCTCCAGAGTTATACCGGAACAAACACGTGTTTACGTCGTCTTGGGGGTCCACGATGGGAGTCTGACTTCAATGCAATGTTATCGCTCGAAACACGTGTTTACTTCGTGTTGAGGTTCACGATGGGAGTCTGACAATTGTTATCGCTCGAAATAGTACAACGGCTGGACAGATTGAGCTCAAACTTCCCATCTAGAGGTAAAATCCCACGTACGATGTCGTCCACGCGTTTTCCAGAAGCTCCGAGCACCCGTACTCCACTCCCAGTCATTAAAATCAGCTCAAACGGCACGGCCGGGGTTAATAACGTCATTATATATATATATATATATGAAGTCAGAGTCTCCAGAGTTATACGGGAACAAACACGTGTTTACGTCGTCTTGGGGGTCCACGATGGGAGTCTGACTTCAATGCAATGTTATCGCTCGAAACACGTGTTTACTTCGTGTTGAGGTTCACGATGGGAGTCTGACAATTGTTATCGCTCGAAATAGTACATTAGGACGGGTACGAAATGCATTTATCTCGATTAAAAAGGCAGATCTCGGAAACGGGTGGAGCTATCGACTTGAAAATTGCAATGTGAATGTATATTGCGCCGGGTACAAATTTTATCGGGTCGCCGAGCCCATGCGACGCCGGTGCAGCGCATGCGCAGACGAGATATCGGAAACGGGTGGAACTATCGACTTGAAATTTGCTATGTGAATGTATCTTGGGCCGGGTACAAATTTGATCGGGTCGCCGAGCCCGTGCGAAGCCAGCTTCGCGCATGCGCAGACCAGATCTCGGAAACGGGTGGAGCTACCGTACTATATATTTTGATACTTCGTATATGTGTGTGTGTGTACTTCATAGAATCCAAAACGCGTGTACAGATTGAGATCAAACTTCCTATGTAAGTGTAAAATACCACCGACACCGGCGTAGTCGTGTTTTCGAGAAGCTCTGAGCACCCTTTATCCACTCCCAAATCACCGCAAAGGCACGGCGGGGGTTAAGGCAATAACGCTCTTTATCTATACCTTATACGGAGGTTTTAACAATTAACGCTCTTTATTGCAATGGACGTGGCTAAACGATACCCCATGCGTCCGATGCGGATTCCAATGGACGTGGCTAAACGACTGACCCCATGCGTCCGAAATACGGATGCGGACGAAATGCAACTAAAAAGGCAGAATTGATCTAAGAGCTCGAAATATTATGCAGAGGGATTTCACGACGGGATTAATTGACTGTCCGCTCTGAAGTTTAGGACGGGGAGGACGGGTACCATGAATTAACTCATTGAAAAACAAAGAATGCGTTATCTCGCAAACGGGTGGAGCTATCGACTTGAAATTTGCTATGTGAATGTATCTTGCCCCGGATACAAATTTTATCGGGTCACCGAGTCCGTGCGACGCCAGCTTCGCGCATGCGCAGACGAGATCTCGGAAACCGGTGGAGCTATCGACTTGAAATTTGGTATGTGAATGTATCTTGCCCCGGGTACGAATTTTATCGGGTCGCCGAGCCCGTGCGACGCACGCTTCGCGCATGCGCAGACCAGATCTCGGAAACGGGTGGAGCTATCGACTTGAAATTTGGTTAAATTAAAAAAATGTCATGTTTCTGAAACAAAGCCATGAGACGAATGCCGCCAGTGGCGGGCTAACCTGCTAGTCTATTATATATTTTGGAAGATCTGTTTGTTTGTTTGTGTGTGTGTGTGTGTGTAATCGATGGACTCGAAAATGGCACAGCCGATTTCGATGAAACTTGGTATGTGGGGGTATTTTCGGGTCAGGAGTAACATAGGCCTATTGATTTTCAGATCCGAGGTCAACTTTTCACGTGCCGAGGTCAAATCTGTTTTTACGCCGTTTTGCGCTAATATATTTCAGTTCGGTGCTCACAAATCGATTCGATATAGCGCGAATAATAAATTGCCAGTCATATAATTTGCACGGTTAGAATCTGTGGCTCTTCATCTTTCCATTGATGTATCACACGCCTGTGTACGTTTAAAGTTTCTACCTTAATTATCGGGAAGAACGAAGGACCATGCTTCGCTCATCGAAAATCATTGCGTAAAATATATTACGCCATCAACATATCGTGACGTTATCGCGTTAACTCTTAACTGGCCGATGTCGCGTTAACTCATCACCGGCCGAGGTATCCGCAAATGACATTGGGCTCTATATCTCTGAAACGGGTGGAGCTATCGACTTGAAATTTGGTATGTGAATGTATCTTGCCCCGGATACGAATTTTATCGGGTCGCCGAGCCCGTGCGACGCCAGCTTCGCGCATGCGCAGACCAGATCTCGGAAACGGGTGGAGCAATCGACTTGAAATTTGGTTTTTGAATAGCCCGGACGAAGTCGGGTCGGTCAACTTTTCACGTGCCGAGGTCAAATCTGTTATTACGCTGTGTTACGGGACTTTCATTTGAGTTCGGTGCTTACAAATCGATTCGAAACAGCGCGAATAATAAAATGCCAGTCATAATAATGACACTGTGAGAATCTTTCGTGTTTCCTCTTTCCAACGATATATAATGCGTATGTATCCGTTTTAGTTATCTGCCTCAATTATCAAGAAGAAATGGTACTATCTTCCATCAGGATAAAAACAATGCGTAACTTCTATGACGTCGCTAGAGGTCATAACGTTAGATCACGTTAACGCTTAACCGGCCGATGCATTTGACTGTTTCAGACGTCTTGGCGATATCTCGGGCACCGATGGTAATTTATCTTTACGTTGAAACTTGATAATCAATGAGCGTGTGTATATGAGGCGCGTGTATATACTTGAGTGGAAATCAAATCGGGTTAAACTGGCGGATTTTTACGGACGAAATTTGATGCATAGGGTATCTCGGTATCCGCTGGGCCGATTTCCCGGTATCCGCTGGGCCGATTTCCACCATTTGTGGGGTGTTGGCGTTTGACCCCACCTGACCTTCAAAATGGTCAATTCAAGGTCAAATCGGGTAAAACCGGATGGATTTCGACGGGTACTTTTGTCGGGTACTTTTGTTCGGGCACTGTGTTTTGGACGGGTCAAATCGTGACCCCACTTGACCTTGGCCTTCAAAATAGACAATTCAAGGTCAAACCCGGACGAAGTCGGGTCACCTTCTAGTTATATATATATACATGTAAATATGTAGCTAAATGTATAACAGACCATTCCATGATTTGAATAATTTCGATTTGAATATGTCTGAATTACAAATGGTTGACATATTTTAGCGGCAATTATTTGCAAGCCCGTCAGTGTTACACTAAATCATGTTCGGTGATCTGTCAACTTCCAATTGGGTCACCAGTTTCATATCCCAATAAAACAGACCGTTACACTAACACGACATAACACATTGACCTAATTACTAAAAGCGGTCGGAATTATTATTGGACATGATTTTAAAAGTTCAGCTGAATTGCATCGGGATCCAGTTATTTATATAGATCATGTGATCGTTGCTGAGTGCCTGGAAATCTGATATTGGGCTGACTTAAAGTGTTGCGTAGGGTTGTCTCAAACTCACTGCAGATTTTGTGAAAATAAATAAGAATACATTCATCTATTTCATTAGAAAAATCACCAAAAAGATATATAAATATAATAAATTAATGTATTGGGTGCGTGTGCGTTATTGTGGGAGACGGGTATGTGGTCGTCTGGGCACGTTTAGAGTGAAACACTTCGCGGTTCACACAATGTGCTCCTTCGAACACAGCGCCGCATCCCTCAATAACACACACCCACTGCAGTAATTTCTAAAGCATTCTCTTTTTAAAACTGTATAGAAATTTCCTTCTCAACATTGGCAAAGATAACACTTTATCAAACACAAATACAAAACTTGCGCTACATGATCTCGCATAATCCATGAGGAATCTATAGGAATTATTGTTTTTGTTTCAATATTTTTATTCAGATCCTTTACAATTTCATCATGTGATAGTAATCTTGTTCGATAGTACATAGCATTTTCAATATATTTTCAGATACATATAAACATATATGTATAATTGATTAATTGTAATTTATATTTATAACATAACAGTGTATATAGCGAGCAATTTTGAGATAATCAGTAAATATGAGAATCGGGAAAGTGTATATAATAGACAAATTGGGTAAAATATCTTACACGGTTTTAAGGCTTTCCTAAACATTTCAATTTTTTTTTTATTTATTAGTTTCTCACTATTTCTCACTATTCAACAGGCCTTGGTCGTGTGTGAAAGGAAGTTTAAGGAATTTGAAGATTATAAGTGATACAAGATGATGAAGAGTCCGCGATCATCTTTCATCAGGACATTAATAAAAAATACACCTTTTTTTAAGTCATTGTCTCGAAATCAAAACCCCATATTAAAGGCACGGGCGGCGTTCGTTGCAGAAATATTCATATTTTTTCAAATTGCCATCAACAGAAGGAATATTAAAATATATATAGTTTTGTTCATATGCCAAACATTAATCAGCGCGTAAATAGTATATTGTCGTCCAGGCGTACATGTACGGTGGTGTACGTAAACAAGAACCTGCTAGTGTTACAGAAGTTTTGATTCTGTTTACATAACACAGCGCAATTCTATTGGTTAATCACACACAAATGATATAAACGCTCTTTATTATTTCCATATCAGGATCTAAACAAAAGCCAGATTCCGTAACATTTGACAATAACATATTGTTTATACTATGTTTCTGATTGGTTTAAGAGCAAAGTCCGTCTATATTTTACTATTATTTCTGTTTATGACGGTTTTTGACGAAGGTGAATATTTTAACAGCATACCCACCGCCAACACCGCCCGTATCTTTAACCGGTCATGAATAAATGACGTACATATGCTGGTTTTATGATGTCAGATCTGACAGGGCATCATACACGGTCAGAATGTTCAGATCTAATCTGGTACATGTATGTCGTGTTTCCGGTAAATAAACACATACGTATGTTCCATCTGACATATTAAAGGGGTACTGTACACTAAATCCGGCCATTTATGAGACCATCTCCTTTTATACTGAACAGAATATATGCAACAAATGAATGAGTTTGAGCCATGAATTATTGCAAAATACAATCAGTAGCTCTTTGAACGAGATAGACAGCATGTCAATTTTAATGAAAATGTTTGTATGACTGGAGTCGTAAATTCATTTTCATATTAATTATCATGTTGTTTGCATCATTCAAAGAACGCACGGGTGTGTTTTGTACTAATCCAAGGAGATGGTCCTCATAAATGACCGGATCAAGTGTACAGTAAACCATATCTCAAGAATCTAGATTGTCTGGACATGTTACATGTACATTTGTCTATATTCAGTATATCAGTAATAATGATATCAGCTTGCATTCTTGAGTGAGCACCGTTTGTGTAGTGATCAATGAGGTGTTGCATTCCGGGGAGATAATTCGTGCATAGCCGTCCAAGGTACTTCCGGTTGTTTATGTTTCGGCTTAGAAGCCACGTTAAATTGTGTGATCTGTCACCGAAGAAGGTGCGAAAACTACACCAGTTTTTGTGGCGTTAGCTGTTTTAATGGATCCGGGAATTTATATTCCGTAATTAAGTAATTTAGGGTTATGAAGCACATGCAATCGAGGCGTTATTTTAATTACAAGTATAAACAAAAAGCGCGATTAGGATTATCGCATTTTGATTATGTGCTAGAACCATTAAAACAAACTTACACAACAAATTCGAGGGCAAGCTTATTGTCACGAACTAATATTATTGTCACCGCACGAATATTTGGTCGAAAGAGCGAACTTATTGATCGGTAAGTACGTGTGTATGAATATATGGCATATGTGTATTCACCCGGTCTGGCTCATGTGTAGATCTAACTATATAGTCAGATTTGCACATAATGTGCAAAACGGGCTATATCAGTTTATAATCAAAGTTTATCAGTACAAAGATCATAGCTATTTATGTCACCTAATGTTTGATTTCAATATGTTGATATGAGTATATTCAATATTTTCCAACAGGAACAGGCAGGAATAATTCTTTTAACCGAAAATGTACTTTTTATGATTACCATGAGACAATTTTGTAAATCTACTTCAAACATCATTATGATCATAAAATCACTTTATTTTGGAAACTGATTGCCCCCAGCATCAACTGTTGTCAAAAGATTGAGAAATAACCAATTTGATTTCAAAAGAAATGGTATCTGGTAGAAATATAAAATTTCATACCAAAACTGTATATCTCGATTTGCACATTACATGTATGTGCAAATCTAACTATATAGTCAGATTTTCACATGAGACCGACCTGTTCACATAAATTATACAATCTCTGGGTGGGGCCTTCGTATATAGAGTGAATATAGTAATATGCCAACCCACCCTCTACCTGTCAGTCTATAATTTAGATATGTTTGTTATCCTCTCTGAATACAGTATGTAGTTTTACCTCTTTGACTGGATATATGACCGTCAAGTCTGACTATTTTGTATAAATGTTATAATCATCTTGGACCTGGGAGTTCTGAATATACATAACATATTAGACTATGTGATGGTAACTCCTGATATAACTGCATACAAGTACATTCATAGTGCTTGTGGTCTACCTGTTGTGAAGTTGGCTGCTATCGATACATATCTGTTTTCTGTGTCACAATGTTTAGGAGATGGGCCGAAATATCTGTACGATGAACGATATCTTACGTTTGCGAGGTTGGCTCTACACGATGGAAAGTTTTACATAAAAGCACAGTGTTGTGCTTCTATGAAAAAGAATGCGTCTTACCATCTGGATATAATACTAGATACAAACGGTGTAATCGTAGAATGCCAATGTGACTGTGCTGCTGGCATGGGTCCTGAGGCTCATTGTAAGGATGTGTGTGCCATGTTATACGGCTTAATGCGTTTTTGTGATCAGCATGAAATTAAGACACAGGAAACATGTACACAAAAGCTTCAATCGTTCAACAAAACTCCCAGATTTAAGGGTTCTCCAGTAAAAGCGAAAGATCTGACACTCGGGAAAAAGGTTAAAAGACAAATTCGCTTTGATCCGAGGCAACTGACTGACAGAAATCGTGTTGACAATTTTGAGTTCTTATCTCAAACATTCAGAAAGAGGAAAACAGCACGCAGAAAGCGAATGCAAATTAAAAGAAACGGTGTACTAGTACTAAGGAATTATTTGGCATATATACATGTTTCATTTTAACTCATTTGTTTGTTATTCTTAAATTTTATTTTGACATTTAATTGTCATTAGCTGCAAATAGACACTTGAAGTTGTTAGTTCAGGCAGCACCAAAAGAGTATTTCATTTTAAACAAATAAATTAGCACCCCCAACAAAGTGAAAACAGTACTGTAATTTTACTGAAATATAAACTTATTTTATGGAAATTAACTGCATGTAACTTTTATGTGTTGAACATTATGACAATATGACAATTTTTATATTTCTTGGCTTTTTTGGGTAAGTCATCTTATAAAAGTTGACTTGTAGATACCTTTTGTTGGCAAACAAGCTCAATACGATGTGATATAATACGAATTTGGTCGAATGGCTACAGTCCATTTTTTTCGTAACTCTTTTTGCCACTTCGTCGCCACCTTTCGGGAATACGTGTCCACCCCGATTGTTACGATACATTGCACAACATTGTGACGGCGTTGTTATTAGTTGGGTGATGACGAATTAAAAGAATAACGATCCGAACAAGTCGATAGACAGAATGAGACTGACAGATGGCTAGCGAAATTAAGCTTTTTTACTTCTAACCGGAAATGGACATGGCGGTTATAGCCACCTGGTGGCCGATGTCGATAAAGGGACGCAATCACAAAACAGTACCCCATTCAAAAGTCACACAACTGTCAACATATCTTCGCGCAAATACGCACATAATCGACCTATAAAGGGAATTAAATAGGTACATACTATGATTACTTTATTCCGAAATAAGCAGATAATGGATTCATATCCGTTATTTCGTTATATGGCGCTAGTCACAACGAAACACATGTTAAAGAGCGTACAACTGAAAAGTCGTGAGTTGGCGTATTTTGTCATTGTCCGCACATAATATGCTTAGAATCGCCTTATTGTGCTCCATTGTGAGTTGATAATGTGACTAAAATCCTTCATTTTCAGCATATTATCGACTCAAAATCAGGTGATTCTGAGCAGATTATTTACCTAAAGTATGTTCTATTATAAGCAGACAATGTGCGTGGTTTTGGGAGAACAGACTGAACTTTTGTGGGGGTAGAAAGCCCATTTAAAGATTAGTGTGAAGAACAGCTTATAGTTATATATGTAACCTCCTGTCCTGTCCCCAGCGATGGATTAATAGTTCTAACTGGAGCTTTGTAGAGTATGTTTCGTTTATCACGCGACCAGGTTTTTCTACCAGCAAAAACTTCTGTTTCTCACTGCTCGACATTGAAAAGGGTTGATACGACTAATTCGTTTTCATAGTACATACATGTAAACGCGACATAGTTTATAAACTCTTGGGACGAGTATTTCAAAATGAGTCAAAGTCCAAATTGGGTGAAAATGTTTTGACTAGAATATATATGAAACTAATGTATTTTCTTATAAAGATGTTAGAGGCCATACACATTGATTTATTGTTCATAAAGTATTTTTGTTTGTAAAATAAATAATTTGGTTTTAATATCATGTAATATTGTTTGGAAAGTGGCAAAGTGTGCTCTGTATCTCTTCTAAATTTCCCCGAAAATAGTCCAAACATTTCACTAAGAGATGCAATGGCGATCTTATTGTCATCTGTCTGGATGTTTGTCAATTTAGAGGAACAGTTTTTTCATTGAGTCAACTTTATGACTTTGGCTCCTCTTTGGTAAAGTTTCCCTTGATCGACTGAACCAGGATCTTGAAATCTGAGACTACCACTAGGATGTATATGACAGCAATAGTAACTGCGGAGAACCCTCCTAGTACTATGTGTGACGTCGTGGCGTAATATACACTGATCAAGCTTCTCTTGTGTCGAGATGTGGATTTGATATCGACGATGTCGACACGATAATCGCGATTCAACGTGCCCACTGCTTCTTCCAGTTGCTTTCCACATCGGCCGTTAACTGTTGCTGAGATAATTTTCCGGTTACTTTTTGCCTTTGGTTGTCTAATAGTTGAGCTGTCTGTCGTGTGTGGTGAAGAGAAAGAAGATGTCAAAGTCATAATCTCCTGTGCATTTGTTTTGGTTGTCACGGTAACCAGCGCATGCGTCGTGACCGTCGTCCAAGTCGTGGATGGAGCAGCGGATGTGCTAGTTTCTGCTGTAAAATCTGGCATAGTCTCCGCCGTGTTATTGGCTTCCGTTGTTGTTTCGATTATCATTGTAGTCATGGTTGTATCTGTGTTTGTGGTGGCCGCTTCATTGCCAGTTGACACAGTCCAGTTTGTTGTCATCGAAGTATGTGTGGCTACTGCGACAGAGTCCGCGCTCGTCAGAACTGTGGTTAACGACTGGGTCTGATAACTAGTAGTTGAAGTATATGTGCTGTTCTTGTATGTCGCATTCTGTGAATTGTACGGTGGTGTCGAGGTTACATTCCCGTAGCCTTCTGCAAGAGGCAATGTGGATGTCAGTTCATTTTCACTGGTGATTGTGGAATCATTTGCTGCTTCAATGGTGGTGGCATCAGCAATATTACTGTGGTAACTGCTCTCTGTTGATGCCTTATTTGTGGTAGACGTTGTAGTATTCCTTTTGTCATCGAAGGTTGCGATCACTGATGATGTTGTAATCGCCGTATTCTCAGTTACCAGGGCCGTTGTTGTCATCACCGTGAGATTTGAAGTTGTCAACGTATTTTTTGTAATCGTTGTGGTGTCCACCGTTTCCAATGCTGCTGTTGATGATGTGACGACATCCGTGGTACCCATCGTGGTTGGTTGCCGTGTGGATGACAATAAGTTTGTTTCGCAGAACTCCCCACTATATCCATCAGAACAATCGCACTGTGCTGGATTTGTCTGCAGTTCGCATGTTCCACCGTTTTGACACGGGCAAGTGGAAATAAATTGAGGTGAGGCTCTGCCATTTACGTATTCGAAACACTCGTTCGTTGTGGTTTTATTAAACAAATCAGCATATATTTTGTGGGGCTTAGATTCATTGTTCCCTTTTTCACACAATACGACAGAGAACTGCCTGTTGCAACACCCATCAATCACATCATACCCATCCAAATAGCAGCAATCGGCATTAAATCCACTGGTATGTGTATCGCTATCAACGTAAGTGTAATAGCCAATATTATTTGGTTGGTCCTCTCCCCACCATGTGCTGAACAACGTATCGACCTTCAATCCATCAGCCCACTGGAATACACCATCACCTTGGATATCGTTCGCACCGAAGAGAACATCATCACCCGACTTTTGCAGCAAGTTGTTGGTTAGTTCAATATCTTCATAACTATATATCCGTCCGAGATTCCCAGAGTTACTTTCACAAAAACCGCTCAATTCACTGGCATTGCCTGTCTGCCAATACGATACCAGATAACACGTTTTCAAAGACGACATGAACCATCCAACGTCACATGATACGCTCGGATATTCTGGAACATTCGTTAACATGTAGGTGTGATTCAATGGTGATTGCGGGGGCTTACCCTCGCAGAGAACATATCGGTAGACAGCATTACTGCAAATCGAATCGGAAAGAAATTGACCATTGGATTGAAT
Organism: Siphonodentalium dalli; assembly: GCA_032622095.1. Classification (NCBI taxonomy): domain Eukaryota; kingdom Metazoa; phylum Mollusca; class Scaphopoda; order Gadilida; family Siphonodentaliidae; genus Siphonodentalium; species Siphonodentalium dalli. Next base: position 70,662,603 of record CP136063.1, read on the forward strand.
AACTAGCGTCGTACAATCAGCTCCGAACATGATCTGACCATTCGATGAAAATGCAACATCATTGGGTTCTCCAGCTCGCCAGAAACTGTTCATCCATGATTCTTGTTGAGAACCATCAACCCACACGAATTTCCCTTCCTCCTGAACATCATTGAGACCTATCAGAACCGGGGAATTCTGATAACCACGATTATTAAACAATGAGTTTAGTTCAAAACCGATATTATTCATATCTGCGATTGTGTGCAACTTTGCAAGGTTGTTTTTCTTCGAGGTGCATCTCTCGATCATGACATCTCCTGTCTGTGGTGAAGTCTCCGCCATTAAGCAATAGTCTGTTCCCGCGGATGAGGGATACTTCAGCACACACATCCCATTTACACCATTCTCCATCATAAAATTAACGCATTTTAGTGTCAGTAGATACACGACTATTTGAGATGACACTCCCATTGTCCTGAATATCAAATTATTCCCATATTATAAAATCCCGCAAAATTGTCGACAATATTCTAGTTCACAACAAGCCATATTTCCGACTAAATCCTACTGAGAGCTTTCCGATGAATGGCAACAAGCCATATTTCCGACTAAATCCTGAAAAGTTACCCATTATTCTACTGTGGTTAAGGAATCGATTATTTAGGGTATTACTGTATGTTTTGTCGTGCTATTCTTGTGTTATTCAGACGATCCCATCCTCAGTGGAATCAATTGAAGCCTTAAATGCTTGAGAACATGGTAACGATTCGAGCACATTCGAGTCAGAATTGTATCTCGTAGACTCCCGAATGCACCCTAGTCAGAATTGTACCTCGTAGACTCCCGAATGCACCCTAGAAAACGTTGCAGCGTGCTGCTTGCTCTATTCAGTCGAGAAACCTCGACTTCAATTGAAGACTTAAAAATCTCGAGAACGTGTCACTAGATATTGTTTGGAATATGAAAAACCACTAACCGTACTGAATGTTTTAGTATGGCTTCTGAAAAACATGTTTTATTTCAGACTATAAATGTCTATATTGTTATATAATAATCGTACGTTCATCAAAAGGACGTAATGTGTGTTATGTAATTAGATATATACGTGTAAATATGTAGCTAAATGTATAAATGTAAATGTATAACAGACCATTTCAGGATTTGAATAATTTCAATACAATATTGTATAGATGTCCAGAATATCATTGGCATATAATGTCTCCATGCGTACCTAACACAATATATTCTGGTTTTAATTATAATGTGATGTTGTACTTTTCTTTTAAACTGTATTGGAATTCATGCATAACTGATTTGGAATTAGAGCAATCCAAAAATAGTTGTATAATTGTTTCTTTTGTGTTCCCACAAAAAAAAGAGCATAATTCTGTTTCTGACTGTTTGCACTTGAATAATTTTGATTTTGTATAAAGTATATCTTGATAATGTTGTATTGGAAACTTATCAGACCCACATCATCTGTACTATGATATGGGTTTCCATATATGTGTTTCCAATCCAAATCACATAAGGATATTCCAAGTAGATTAGACCATTTTCCGTGTATGTTGGAGGGTGCTTTAGCAAATCGTCTTAGAAAAATTAGGTAAAATATCTTACAGGGTTTTAAGGCTTTCCTAAAAAATTAAATTTTCTCACTATTTCTCAAACATGCTCTCCACTGGGATGTGTGGATGTAGTGATCAATTCAAAAGTCACACAATTGTCAAATATCCTCGCATAAATACGCACATAATCGACATATGGTGTAAAATATGTATATAATGTGATTACAGTCGTGAGTTGGCTCATGTGTGTCATTGTTCGCACATAATCTGCTTATAATCGCCTCATCATGCTGCATTTTGAGTCGATAATGTGACTAACACACTCTGATTTTCAGCACATTATTGACTCAAAATGTGGGGATCCTAAGCAGAGTATAGACCTAAAACAAGTTCTATCATAAGCAGATTATATGCGGTTTTTGAGAGAACAGGCTGAACTCACTTAAAGATCATCCGTGTTAAGAACAGCTTATAGTTATCTATGTAACCTCCTGTCAGGACAAGACTTGGAGGAAAATTGCCCCCATTTAATGAGTAGATGCTGGATACAATACTGGCACGATACTGACAATGCCTCCTGCACGAGGAATGTCAGTTCGCGCCCTGTGTGCCATAGCTGCCCAATCACAAATGATCGGTTCGGTTCACCTGTTCATCAGACATCTGAACATGACAAACTGTCCGGCATACGTGAACATGTTCCCTCCTGGTGAATCCAGAGGTTTTGTGATTTTTGTTAAAGTTGATTCTGAGTATTCAACTGATGTTAACCCTTTACCCAACAGAACGGCCCTGTGCCAATGCATTCTCTTATATATGCGAGTCGACCATAGGTCGCCTCGCATATATAAGAGAATGCATTGGCTTAACACATTAAAAATTATAAAATTGTTAAAGAATGTAAGAAAATAATGGTAAAAAGTGTTAAAAAATGATTTTTTTTAGGCCAATGCATTCTCTTATATATGCGAGGCGACCTATGGTCGACTCGCATATATAAGAGAATGCATTGGCACAGGGCATAACAGTAACTATCACAATGTGGTCAAGGAGCCGGTTCCAATGATATCCATATGTGTATGGTTCTATTGAGACAGACCGAAGATATTATAGGCTGTTGAAGCTTTATTTGGCCGGTTTTGGCCGGTTTGTTGGGTAAAGGGTTAATCCAAGCATGTAGTCACTCACGATATAATTAGTTATAAGATATGGTAGCCACGTATGTGTGATTATCTGCCCACAGTTTCGTCGCAATATGATTACCAAAGCTGAAGATGTCCTCGAATATTTCACTTTTTATATATTTACATGACGCCTTCCATAAACGCGCTATTTCTCTCATGGAAAAACGTCCCTAAAGTGATAGAAGTTATCGACTGAGGAGAAAATAAGGCTGAATTAGTTTTGTTTTCGATGTTGTATAACATTAGAGAGCGTTTGTTGCTAATTCTTACCAGCTGTGTCCAAATAAAGAGCGTTTCTGTAAATTATGCACGGGAAATTGATACCAGCTGATACATTTTGATGAATTCGGTAAGTCTTTCCACAGTATATACAGTCTGTATATTAGTATTTCGTATACTAATTTGGTAAGAGTGTGAACAGTTCACATATATCTATGTTCAAATGTATATCGCACGGTTATGTCTCCACAGAACGTACCGAAAGCGATTGATTAACCCTTTGCCAGGTCCGATTTTTTTATTATCAACCCATATACCCTGTGCCAATGCATTCTCTTATATATGCGAGTCGACCATATGTCGCCTCGCATATATAAGAGAATGCATTGGCTTAACAATATTTCATCATTTGTTATTATTTTTTACATTTTTTTTACAATTTTAATAATTTTTTCTTATATTCTTTAACAGACTTATTTTGTAGGTTTAGTGCCAGGGAATCTTACATTTTTCATGGGCATCAAAATTATTACTATCAATACTTGGTGATAGTTTTGAGTTATAACATGCCCCTAAGGTTTTATCCAGTTTGTTTTTAAATTCGCTATAGCATGCTTAAGCATACCCAAAACAAAATTCAACCCAAAAAAAAATTCTAAAAAAATAAATAAAAATATTATTTTTTATTTTTTTTATTTTTTTAGGGCCGACATTACATACCGTAAATTAGGGCCGATGAGATCGGCCCCTGGCACTGAAAGGGTTAATAGTTCTAATTGGAGCTTTGTAGAGTATGTTTCGTTTATCAGCAAAAACTTATGTTTCTCGCAGCTCGACATTGAAAAGAGTTGATACGACTAATTCTTGTTCATAGTACATACATGTAAAAGTGACATAGTTGAAAACTCTAGGAACGATGGTATTTCAAAATGAGTCAAAGTCCAAATTGGGTGAACATGTTTTGACTAGAATATATATAAAACTAATGTATTCCTTATAAATATATTAGAGGGCATACACATTGATTTATTGGTCATAATGTATTTTTGTTTGTAAAATAAATAATTTGGTTTTAATATCATGTAATATTGTTTGGAAGTGGCAAAGTGTGCTCTATATGTCTTATAAATTCCCCCGAAACTAGTCCAAACCTTTCACTAAGAGATGCAATGGCGATCTTATGGTCATCTGTCTGGATGTTTGTCAATTTAGAGGAACAGTTTTGTTCAATGAGTCAACTTTATTATTTTGGCTCCTCTTTGGTAAAGTTTCCCTTGATCGACTGAACCAGGATCTTGATATCTGAGACTACCACTAGGACGTAGATGACAGCAATCGTAACTGCGGAGAACCATCCCAGTGCTATGTGTGACGTCGTGGCGTAGTATACACTAATCAAGCTTCTCTTGTATCGAGATGTGGCTATGATATCGACGATGTCGGCACGATAATCGCGATTCAACATGCCTTCTGCTTCGTTCAGTTGATTTCCACATCGGCCGCTAACTGTTGCTGAGATGATTTTCCGAGTACTTATTACGCCACCTAGTGTGGTGTTACTAGCATTTGGTTTTTTTATATCGCATGGAGTACAGGGCGAATGTATTCTTGGAGATTGTTTGTACCTTACTCAATCGTACCGATATAATCACGTAGATGCCGAAATTGTAAAGTTAACGCCAGCGGTGTATAATACGTTTATGAAAATATGATAAATCCTATCGATAGAGTCAGGACAGGCTCAAATTGTAAACTTAAAGTCACCGGTGTAATAATATCTTGTTGAAAATATAAATAATCTGATAGCCTGAAAATATTGTATAACCTATTGGGAGCCCATAATAAATGGGAATAACATATTGGGAGCCCCTGCATGTAGTGAACTGAATTGTGGGTATTTTATGGAGATTGTTTGTACCTTACTGAATCGTACCGATATAATCACGTAGATGCCGAAGTTGTAAAGTTATCGCCACTGGTGTATAATATGTTTATGATAAATCGTATCGATAGAGTGAGGACAGGCTCAAATTGTAAACTTAAAGTCGAAAATATAAATAATCTGATAGCCTGAAAATATTGTATAACCTGTTGGGAGCCCCTGGTGTAGTGAACTGAATTATGGGTAATTTTAATTGGAGTGCGCATGTCTGTTTTTTTTGTAGTAACCGCCATCTTTTATCTTTGGAATTATCGGCGTGTTTTATGAAAATGTCACCAAGATTTCTCCACTCGATTCTTTTAAAATGCACCCTAATCGGTCAAATTCTTTTGATAATTCTATCTAAATACATCTTAGCTACTATTCGGATCTGCTTTCCCGGTCGAAAAAGGTTTAGTTTGACCAAAACGGCTATTGACAAAAGTTTGTTTATAAAATAGCGTACTCGATAAACCCGGCCGTAGTACGGCCGTAGATGGTTATCGAAAACAAATTCAATTTCTTCCATCTAAAAGATAATTACGCGCTGGACTCTGTCATTTTAAGAATATATAAGTATTACACACAGACACACGAATTCTCAACTCAAAATTTTGAAAAATGACAGTTTTGTCAACATAAATCGATTTTATTTGCAAATCCCATGTTATTAAAATTTAACTTATTGTTAAATTTTATCATCGAAAAAAATTCATTTCTTCCACCTAAAACATAATTATGTGCTGTATCCTATCATTTTAGGAATATATACGTATCCCACTCAAACACACCAAGTCTCAGCTTAAAATTTTGAAAAATAAGAGATTTATCAACATAAATCGATTTGTATGGCAGATCCCATAAATTTTAGGGCCCTTCAAATGTTTTCTGAGCTGTTCCATATTGGCACCAGAGTCCATATTTGACTGGTTCTACATGATAATTGTGCAACAGTACAGTCGCGTTACTTTATACGTCAACATTGGTCATTATCACTCGACAAATTTATTTCGGTCTATCGTATCAACCCCTATTTCCCCCGCGTAGCCTGACTAAGTGTCAACATTGGTCTTTATCGCTCCACTAATTTGTATCATTTCATCGGTATGAATTCCATATCCAATTATCCACATATAACCAACCCAATCTCTAATCCCAGTCCAATTTATTTATTTTTTTCATCGCTATAGTCACGTTACGAAATATTTTATTGAGTGATACTTGTACTTATATGTCTATGGTATTACTATAGTATACCGTATACGTATATCAATTGCTATTCCTTTCTATATAATTCTGGTGCCATCTATAGAGATAGAGATAATTTCCGACCCCCCCGGGGCCCCCCCAATTTTATATCATTGCTGCTTTAGTACAGTCGCGATGCATTACATGGCAACATCGCTCCACTAATTTATGTCAGTTCATCGGTACGAACCCCTTTTTCTCCGAGTCCATATAACCAAACCAACATCTTATCCCGGCCTAAATTATTATTTTTACTTTCATCGGTATAGTTGTGTTACATACATATTTTTTATCATTTGATTCTAATTTGTATTGTACCACTATAGAAGTCCATAAATTACTATTCTGGCACTATATAGAGATGACTAAAATTCTGACACCCCCCCCCCCCCCTATTTTATAACCTTGTTGCAACAGTAGAGTTGAGATGCATAATATGTCAACATTGGTCGTTATCGCTCTACAGATTTATATCGGTTCAACCCTTAGTTCCCTGTAATGCCCACCCCTCCCTCAATTTATTTTTCCATTTGTATTATAGTCTCGTTACGTACACATTTTTCTTTTATAACTTTTGCTTCAACGCGCCGAGTTCTAGCTGCTGCAGAGAATACAAAACTGACAACATATTGAAATGTAAGCAGGCTTCAAACTAATATTATCCAATAAAAACTCTGGCTACATCAGAAATTTGTGTATAAGGTGTACTCGCATTTGTTGCGTTAAAAAAAAAAAGGTCCCAAGTCAAGGTCCAAATCCCCAACAAACTGATGTGAGGTTTAACTCCATCTACATACAGTAATGTCCAAAGTAATTGATCACTTAACCACAGCAGAATTATGGGTAATTTTTCAAGATTTTAAATCCTGAAAAATTACCCTTAATTCTGCTGTGGTTAATTGGTCAATTACTTTAGGCATTACTGTAGCCCATATAAGGATGTGAGGTCTAATGATAACTCCATCCACATACAGTAATGTCCAAAGTAATTGACCACTTAAGCACAGCAGATTGTGGGTAATTTTTCCGGATTTTAAATCCTGAAAAATTACCCATAATTCTGCTGTGGTTAAGTGGTCAATTACTTTGGGCATTACTGTATCCCATATAAGGATGTGAGGTCTAATGATAACTCCATCTACATACAGTAATGTCCAAAGTAATTGACCACTTAACCACAGCAGAATTATGGCGTTCAATATGGTCTACCTAATTCTGCTCCAAAAACATGTATATTGAATATATGGATGTTTATTGTGGGGAAACCGATTATTTCAATGATATTTTCATTAACTGGCATCCAAAAACCGACCTACGGGAGCGCGCTTCGCACACGACTGTTTCTTAAGTATATGTGCATATTTAATAAGTCAACAATTCGAAGCACAACAAATAAGATTGGCGGGGTCCCTTGCGCTTGCGCGATCTGTCCATCAAAACATATTTAGACATCTCAAGACACGTAAGACCCAATAACTTAATATACAGAATAGATACATCTATTGCCTGAGTGACTAATATTTATATTTGTTACAATGGGGTCAAATAGTTGCGAAGCCAGCACCACAATTCTTTCCCTCCATAGTAAATATTAAAACAACTTATAAAGAATTATTTATTTACCTTATATTTGGTATGGAGCGTCCTTGGTTTACTGGAGTTCAGATTGTTAACATCACGTCACCAAGTCAATTACTCGCGAAGCCACAGCCATAACTATGTCCCTCCATAGTAATTCTCAAAACAACTTCTTAAGAACAATTGACCAGGTCAGTCGCGCAATTATTGGAAGAGCCACGGTCAATCATTTTTTTTTAAACCAAATTTTACATTTAAATTATTCCTTTATTTAACCAAAAAAAAAAATTAAATGATAAAATTAACTTTTACTACTTGCTAAATTTTATCTTTTAATTATTTCATTTAAATTTTAGACTAAAATTTAAAAATATACAGTCCCAGTATTTACAGTATACTAAGTCCAAGTCTTTATAATCTGTTGAGTGACCCCACAGTCATTTACTGGCTTTGTTAGTATTAATTTGAAGGATTACTTGTTTAAACGCAATTGTTATCAAAATATTTTATGTATTTTTTATAATTTCTATTTATATGTAATACTATAATCTTGGTGGCGTTACCATTTCTGACTATGGTTTTCTTGTTGCCTTTGGTTGTCCAATAGTTGAGCTGTCTGTCGTGCGTGGTGAAGAGAACGAAAATGTCGTCGTAATCTCCTGGTCCTTGGTTGTTAGTGGTATGGCTGTCGAAGTATGTGTGGCTACTACGGCAGTGTCCGCGCTCGTCAAACCTGTGATTAACGACTGGGTCGGATATCTAGTAGTTGAAGTAGATGGGCTTTTATTGTGTGTTGGTGGTGTCGATGTTACATTCCCGTAGCTTTCTACAAGAGGCGATGTGGATGTCAGTTCATTTCCATTGGTGGTTGTGGAATCATTTGCTGCTTGAATTACGGTGCTATCAGCAGTATTGCTGTAAGTACTGCTCTCTGTCGAGTCCTTGTTTGTGGTATACGGTGTCGTGTTCCTTTTGTCGTCGAAGGTTGTGATCACTGATGCTGTTGTAACCGCCGTATTCTCAGTTACCAGCGCCGGTGTGATCACTGATGGTGTTGCAATAGCCGTACTCTCAGTTACCAGTGCAGTTTTGATCACTGATGGTGTTGCAATAGCCGTCTTCTCAGTTATCAGTGCCGTTGTTATCACTGATGGTGTTGTAATCGCCGTATCCTCAGTTACCAGTGCCATTGTGATCACTGATGGTGTTGCAATAGCCGTATTCTCATTTACCAGCGCCGTTGTGATCACTGATGGTGTTGTAATCGCCGTATTCTCAGTTACCAGCGTCGTTGTGATCACTGATGGTGTTGTAATCGCCGTATGCTCAGTTACCAGCGCCGTTGTGATCACTGATGGTGTTGCAATAGCCGTATTCTCAGTTACCAGTGAAGTTGTGATCACTGATTTTGTTGCAATAGCCGTATTCTCAGTTACTAGTGCCGTTGTGATCACTGATGCTGCTGTAATCGCCTTATTCTCAGTTACCATCGCCGTTGTGATCACTGATGGTGTTGTAATAGCCGTATTCTCAGTTACCAGTGCCGTTGTGATCACTGATGGTGTTGTAATCGCCGTATTCTGAGTTACCATAGCTGTTATTATCACTGATGGTGCTGTAATCGCCGTATTCTCAGTTACCAGTGCCGTTGTTGTCATCGTCGTGAGATGTGTTGGTGACAGCGTATTTTCGGTAATCGTTGTGGTGTCCACCGTTTCCAATGCTGTTGATGATGTGACGACATCCGTGGTGGGTGACAATAAGTTTGTTTCGCAGAACTCCCCACTATATCCATCGGAACAATCGCACTGTGCTTGGTTTGTCTGCAGATTACATGTTCCCCCATTTTGACATGGGCAAGTGGAAACAAATTGATGTTAGCCTTGTCCGACGTTTACGTACTCGAAACACTCGTTTGTTGGTTGATTAAACACATTACCATAATATATTGTGGCCCCATATTCATTGTTCCCCTTTTCACACAATACGACAGAAAACTGCCTGTTGCAACACCCATCAACCACATAATATCCGTTCAAGTAGCAGCAATCGGCATTAAATCCACTGGTATGTGTATCGCTATCGACGTAAGTGTAATAGCCAATATTATTCGGTTGGTCCTCTTCCCACCATGTGCTGAACAACGTGTTCACCTTCAATGCATCAGCCCACTGGAATACACCCTCACGTTGATTATCATTCGCGCCGAAGAGAACATCATCACCCGAACTTTGCAGCAAGTTGCTGGTTAGTTCAATATCTTCATAACTATATATCCGTCCGAGATTCCCCGAGTTACTTTCACAAAAACCGCTCAATTCATTGGCATTGCCTGTCTGCGAATATGATACCAGATAACACGTTTTCAAAGACGACATGAACCATCCATCGTCACATGATACGCTTGGATATTCTGGAACACTCGCTAACATGTGTGCGTGATCCAACGGTGATTGCGGGAGCTCACCCTCGCAAAGAACATATCGGTAGACAGTATCACTGCAAATCGAGTCGGACAGAAATTGACCATTGGATTGAATAACTAACGTCGTACAATCAGCTCCGAACATGATCTGACCATTTGATGAGAACACAACATCATTGGGTTCTCCAGCTCGCCAGAAACTGTTCATCCACGATTCTTGTTGAGAACCATCAACCCACACGAATGTCCCTTCCTCCTGAAAATCATTGAGACCTATCAGAACCGGGGAATTATGAAAACCACGATTATTAAACAATGAGTTTAGTTCAATACCGATCTTATTCATATCGGCGATTGTATGCAACTTTGCAAGGTTGTTTTTCTTCGAGGTGCATGTCTCGATCATGACATCTCCTTGTTGTGGTGAAGTCTCCGCCATTAAGCAATAGTCTGTTCCCGTAGATGAGGGGTAGTTGAGCGCATATATCCCATTCACACCATTCTCCGCAATAAAATTAACACAGTTTAGTGTCAGTAGATACACGACTGTTTGAGACGACACTACCATTGTCCTGAATTTCAAATTATTCCCATATTCTACAATCCCGCCAAATTGTTGACAATATTCCAGTTCACAGCCGCTTTCGTGGATAAATCCGCACCTTCGCTATATGTCTATTGTCTATGGGGAAGGCCATCTCCAATGTTTCCAGCTATTCTCTGACTGATATTAATATGACGCGCGAATTATTGATATATGAAGGAGACTCTCCCGGCGAATCTATATTATTGTTCAGCATACTTACCTATAGCGCTGTTTATGCTTAAGGCGATTCGGGTCGATAAATGGCAAAAGTAGATTGCAGGAGTAGCATCTTCCAGAACGATTTCCACCACATTAAAGGTACGGTTGGCCTTGGCGGTGGGTATCCTGCGAAAATATTTACACCCGTCATAAACCGCCACAAACAGAAAGAACAACACAATGTAGACAGACTTTGTCCGTATACAAATAAGAAATATCGCATAAACAGTATGTTATTGTCATATCTTTGACCATTGTTATGTAAACAAAAGCATAAAAAGTTACTTTTCTGGTGTTTGTTTATATTATGATGGTAAACATAAAGAGCGTTCTTTGTTGGTGAATTCCTGATATGGAACGATTAGAGAGCGTTTATGCCATTTGTGTGTGATTAGCCAGCAGCATTGTGCTGTCTTCTGTAACACAATCAGGCTCTTGCTTAGGTAAAATATAGTAAATCTTTATGATAACATGCTGTTTACGCGATGGTCATGGTATATATGAACGAAACTGTATGCGTTTTAATGTTTTTCTGTTTACGGTGATTGGAACAAATATGAATATTTTCGACAACTAAGGCCTCACGTGCCTTTAAGACCATCATCACAATGTCAGATCGGTAACACAAAAAGACCAACTGATCCTTTAACGCCCATATTGACCAGGTACGTATGTGTTTGCTTATTGGGCGTGGGTAGCTGAAAGTTGAAATCTTTACAAATATTACAATATGCTACTACTAAACAACAGTTCGTAAACACTCAGAATACCAATAGACACCTCTCTCTTGTGTCATAGTCTTTGAGCTGGCGTGCCAACATATAGCGTCTTCGGAGAGCTATTCACACATGACATGAAATGGCTTCCCAATATAATGCATATTGATCTACATCTACACATCAGGTTTGTGGCGGGGGGGGGGGGGGGGCACAACTGGTAATGGTGTGTTGAAAAGCCCACAACGATTCACTTCATTGTAAATAGAAACAAAGCAAATTGTTTGTGTATTATTTTTGTTTTATTTTGTATTTTTATAATATTATATTATGCTGTGCATGTGTGACTAAATGTTACCATCTCTGTGATGTCAAAACGATGCAAGCTGGCTCTTGTTTTATCTTCTATGGGATCTTTAATATGCTTTCGTGGTTTCAAATCTTCAGATACAACAGATTTTAGCACAATTGAATGAACGATATAAACATGATACATGTTTTGGCTAGTCATGTCAGGCCGGATTAAGACATATTTAGATTTAAGCCACCTCAGAAATTAATAAACCTCAGCGAAAAACACTAATACTACACGATTAGTCGGTGTATTTATGAGAGCAATATGCCAAGCCTGGAAATATTAGATACTGATTTTGTTTTTGCTGGAACAAGTACACAAACCCTCCATAAACAACATACTAAAAATCAACAAAAATCTGGAAAAAAGGGAAATTGATGAAAGAAATATGGGAAAATTAGGTCAAATGATCTCAATTTGTGGATTTTCAGGATATATAAACATTTACGTACTTATTCTGGGAGAAAAGTCTCTTGCAATTAGTTCCGGGTAAAACCATAAATGCACTAAACTCGCTTGTTCCTAATTGTACATGTACATTATCACGCAGTGTGGTGCTTCAAAATTGACATCAAACTATATGTTTTCCTCCGTCTACAAATGCAACATGACCGAATATCGACGGACAGATGGACAAAATACGCACAAACAGGCCCGATAATATGGTGCCGGACATCTGCAGAATGAGGTCCACAGAGGGTGAATTTGGTTACGCTATCGGCACAGCGGGATATAGCATGACTAAATTCACCCTCTGGTGACCTCATTCAGCTTATGCCTCATCTGCTATGGGAGATCTATATTAAGATTTAAGTCCCAGATGGTGGATATTGTGATTGCACCCATTGGGAACCTCGAGTATGCAATGTGTTAATTTTGGGATATAGAGAAAGTAAACTAAAAAGAAAAGAAAGTTTCGAAAGAAACTAAAAGACTTGTTAATTTGATATTAAATATACTTTCCAGAGAAGATGATCAAGTAAATTATCCCTTTTGTCAAGTTTCCAATAACCACAGTGGCTCCACAAACTCCTTGCATACGGTCGGTATTTGTCCAGGAAAAAGTGACTCAAATCAAAGAGCTTTCCGTGCTAGTTCTTTTCATGTGTGGAACAAATAAAGAGCGCATGTGTCACTTCTGTGAGGAAAAACTAAACCAGCTGTGTGTATAGTATACAAAGTTTGTGTATTAGTTTTGCTTATTAGCTGAACTTAACAACGTAAAGTTTGAGCTATTGCCATGGATTTATGTCCGTCGTCCGTCAGTCCGTGGGTCAACAATTTCCATCGGCACGCCCTGCAGGCCGCATCCCTCATCCGATCTTCACAAAACTTCATATGTGACCTATAGATGGGTGCTATCGACATTTCCCGCATTTCGATGAAAAACATAGCCGCCAGCAGCCATCTTGGGATTCGAAATTTGAATCAGTCGGCACACCCTACATCCCATATTTATGACCGGATCATATTAATATTTTGCAGGCACAATTATGATCACCTGTAGGTGGGAGCTATCGTATTTGAACGATTTTCGATGAAAAACATGGCCGCCAGCAGCCATTTTGGATTTTACTCCTTGCATGACTAAATACTTTGGCACTCCCCACAGACAACATTCCTCATCTGATGATCACCAAACTTCATATGGATCTTCGGGGTGACCACTAAACGGGAGCCTCATATTTTGACCGAAATTCGTTGAAAAACATGGCCGCCAGCGACAATCTTGGAGTTTACTCTTTGTATGACAAAATCCTTTGGCGCACCCTACAAACCACATCCATCAGCCGATCATCACCAATCTTCATAAGGATCTTCGTATCTCGTAGACTCCCGAATGAACCCTAGAAAAAGTTGCAGGGTGCTGCTTGCTTTATTCAGTCGAGAAACCTCGACTTCAATTGAAGACTTAAAAGTCTCGAGAACGTGTCACTAGATATTGTTTGGAATATGAAAAACCACTAACCGCACTGAATGTTTTAGTATGGCTTCTGAAAAACATGTTTTATTTCAGAATATAAATGTCTATATTGTTATATAATAATCGTACGTTCATCAAAAGTACGTAATGTGTGTTATGTAATTAGTTATATACATGTAATTATGTAGCTAAATGTATAACAGACCATTCCAGGATTTGAATAATTTCGATTAGAATATAATTACTGTTTTTGTTTAGATATTTTTATTCAGATACTTTTTAAGTTCAGTATGTCATAGTAATCTTATTCGATAGTACATAGCACTTTCAATACATTTTCAGATACATATAAACGTTCATGTATAATTGATTAATTGTCATTTATATTTATAACATAACAGTGTATATAACGAGTAATAATTTTGAGATAATCAGTAAATATGAGAATATTCATAATCACTTATTTCTGAACTGTCGTGGGAAAGTCATTAAGTCTATATTGTGAGCATGTATGGGTAACATGATCACTCAAAAGTAAATGTTGTCTCGTTCTCAATTTTTAAGAATTGTTTCCATGACATCCCATTGTGCCCTATATGTATGACTTCTATCGTTCAAGGAATATGTGTTTAGAATTTAACTTTTTATAACATTTCAAAAATTCAATAAGTCCCTATACAATTGGGTTGGTATATCTCGTTTACATAAGTATACAAATTTCCTATACAATATTGTACAGATGTCCAGAGTATCGTTGGCATGTAATTGGAATTGATCCAAATATATGTATAATTGTTTCTTTTGTGTTCCCACAAAAAATAGAGCATAATTCTGTTTCTGAGAGTTTGCACTTGAATAATTTTGATTTTGTATAAAGTATATCTTGGTTGTATTGTAAACTTATCAGACCCATATAATCTGTAATATGATATTGTTTCCATATATTTGTTTCCAATCCAATTCACATAAAGATATTCCAAGTAGATTAGACCATTTTCCTTGTACGTGGGAGGGTGCTTCAGCAAATCGTCACAGTACAATTGGGAAAAATTTACTTACAGGGTTTTAAGGCTTTCCTAAAAAATTATATTTATTTTCTTTTTTGTTTTATAGTTTCTCACTATTTCTCAAACATGCTCTCCATTTGGGATGGTATCGCATTCAACAGGCCTTGGTCGTGTGTGAAAGGAACTTGAAGATTACTGCAAAATGATGAATAATAGTCTAAGAGTCCGCTATCTTCCTTCATCGGGACATTAATTAAATATACACCTTTTTTTAAAGTCATCATCTCGAAATCAAAACCGCCTATTAACGGGTCATGTATAAATGACGTACATATGCTGGTTTTATGGTGTCACATCGGACAGGGAATCACGTGGTTTCGAGGTTGGTGAGTACCACGCATTCAAAATATGCAAATGCACAAAACATAATATTCTCAGTTACCAGTGCCGTTGTGATCACTGATGGTGTTGTAATCGCCGTATTCTCAGTTACCAGTGCCCTTGTGATCAATGATGGTGTTGTAATCGCCGTATTATGAGTTACCAGTGTCGTTGTGATCAATGATGGTGCTGTAATCGCCGTATTATGAGTTACCATTGTCGTTGTGATCAATGATGGTGCTGTAATCGCCGTATTATGAGTTACCATTGTCGTTGTGATCAATGATGGTGCTGTAATCGCCGTATTATCAGTTACCAGTGCCGTTGTGATCACTGATGCTGTTGTAATCGCCGTATTATCAGTTACCAGCGCTGTTGTTGTCATCGCCGTTGTCATCGCCGTGAGATGTGTTGGTGACAACGTATTTTCGGTAATCGTTGTGGTGTCCACCGTTTCCAATGCTGTTAATGATGTGACGACATCCGTGGTACCCATCGTGGTTGGTTGCCGTGTGGATGGCAATAAGTTTGTTTCGCAGAACTCCCCACACTAGCCATCGGAACAATCGCACTGTGTTGGGTTTGTCTGCAAATTACACGTTCCCCCATTTTGGCATGGGCAAAGATTAGTAGTTTTGTTTTATTTTGTATCTTTATAATATTATATTATGCTGTGCATGTGTGACTAAATGTTACCATCGCTGTGAGGTCAAAACGATGCAAGCTGGCTCTTGTTTTATCTTCTATGGGATCTTTAATATGCTTTCTTGGTTTAAAATGTCCACTTACAACAACAACAACAACAACAAAAACAGTTTTAGCATAATGGAGTGAACGATACACACATGATACAGGTTATGTCTTGTCATGGCAGGCCGGATTAAGTAAGGGTTAGAGTACAATAATTGTTCTTTACCAGAATAAATCGAGTCGAAGACGAGATTTTTTCTGGTAAAGAACTATTCGCGTGCTCTGACCGACTTAATTGATCCCACGCAATGCAATCAACTGGAAATGTGCCGTTGAGCGTGTTTTTACCACGACGAACAATCCGTGCGCTGGCCGCGATTGGATACAATAGCCGGTTAGCCACGCCCAACAACGTGATTAACATGAACTGATCGCCATTGAATGTGAATAGATATGTCCGAAACAACACAGACTGGTCCCGCTTAGTGCAATTTGTCTTTTATGAGTTGCGTATGCCTAACAATGGGATAATCACTGAACTATTCCTTCGCCAGCCGTGGGAATTGGTGTGCTTTACCAAAAACCAGGGAACGATTGTAACAATGGGATTGTGCTCTAAGACATGTTTAGATTTAAGCCACCTCAGATAATAATAAAAACTCATCGAAAGGTACTAATGCCAAACCTGGAACTGTTGGATACTGATTTGTTTTTGCTGGAACAAGTATAGAAACTCTCCATAAATAACATACTAAAAATCAACAAAAATCAGAAGAAGGGAAATTGATGAAAGAAATATGGGGAAATTAGGTCAAATCATCTCAATTTGTGGATTTTCAAGGATATATATAAACATTTACATACTTATTCCTGTGAGAAAAGTCTGTTGCAATTAGTTCCGGGTAAAAGCGCAAATGCCTTAAGCTCACTTCCTAATTGTACATGTACATGATCACGCAGTTTGGTGCTTCACAATTGACATCACACTATGCATGTTTTCCTCCGTCTACAAATGCAATATGACTGAATATCGACGGAAAGATGGACAAAGTACTCACAAACAGGAATCTAGCATTTTTGGGGACCCACCACCACCAAACCTGCAAAAAACAAATTGTTTTTACTCCCAATTTTTCGACACCCACCCCCCAAATTTCACTAAATTTGGTCTAAAACTGCATAAAACTCTACTGATATCACTTATATGACTGGGAATGATCTCATTTTGTTCAAATAACAGTTTAACCTGTTTCAGAAGCTGTTTTAATTGAAAAAAAAGGCTTTATAAATTGCTGATTATCTGTAAACCTAGGTCATTGTGCAGGAAACACACAATTTCATAATTTCTAACTATTTCCTGATTAGTCTTTCAACCAGCCCATTATCTAACATATACCATACCACTTATGTTTGTGTACTGGAGCAACTTAGTTCTATTATAATAATCTAGCTGAAACAGACTTCAAGCACATTTTGATAATTGACACATTTTGTTTTATATATATTGTTTTTATTAATTTTTTTTTTAATTGAATTCCTTGCTCAATTTAACAAACCAATTTTATTTTATTTTTTTTAATTCAAAATTTTGAAAAACTAACACCATTACAAAATCCGCCAGGGTACACGAGTCACGGATCCTACTCGTTTATATATATAGATGACAAGCAGTGACAGTACTCTACCAGACTTGGATACCTTAGGTCTTGTGAGAGATCATCTGGGTTGTTAGACATGAAAATAATTCACTGATTGGGTTGATGCACCGATGCAACAAATACATGAAAATACATGAAAAAATAGATTGACTTTGTTCTTATTTTCATTATTAATAACTCACAAAAAATGAGAGTTTGCATGTCGAAAATAGTGTTATGTAAACATCGGTGTTACAGTGTAATTACCAATACAACATTACAGTCAATTATTCCTATGCATTACCATATTTTAATCCATACTTGATGGTAAACATTGGAAAAGGTAAAACAAGAAGCATTGAAAAAAATATTCTAAAAATCATGTCAAGACTAAAATATTTTAAATTACTCAACGACTAGCAATGTGTGTTGACAAATCACCGTAACGGCTTTGTTGACATAACAATGGTTTCAACGCCGGAAACACAAAATAACAGCGATGGATGGATGATATTTAGGATAACTCTACCATTTTTATTGCTATTGTATCAAATCATAACTCGAAAGAATGACAAAATCAACATGCATGGTCATAGTTGTGCTCGCGTGGTGGAATAAATGTCCCGGATCGACAAACAATGAAGTTTATTGTTTCTGTTGCCTGCATATCAAGATAATTTAGCAATTTCTCCATCAACCTCAGTGTTAAATGTGATGCAAGAGAAGACAGCGAAAAAGGCGAGTTAGAAGATTATAATCGAAGAGGTGAACCCATATCAGTACAAAAACCTGGGACTGTAGTCCGCTGTGACTTTCCGTAACCCAATTTGAAAATAGCAAATAGACTAAAGTAGTACAATGTCATTTGGCTTGTCTACAAACAGAGGTACACTCAGCGACTAAAGGAGTACAGCCATGGTAGCTACTAGTGGACCAATTCGGTTGCAATTTTTACTAAGTTCCTGGCGTCAACCCCAACCAAGCTTTATATACAATAGAGTGATATATAGTCATTGGTTCCTGGATATACTTAAGGTACTTTGAGTATGAGTACATTTTATCGTCCATACGGAACGAAAAAGTAACACAAAATCTGAAGAAAAAAATTGCGTCGTTTATTTGTATACATATGCATTTGAAAAAGTTGTGTTGGACTGAATAACAAATTTATTTAATTGGTTAGTCTCGTGGTTAAGTTGACTTATTCATTTGGCGATATTTAACCGTTTTATTAACAGATTTTGTACACATGTGTTCATTATTTTTGGTCAAAAGTGATGCAAATCCAAAGTAAGTAGTAGCATTTCTCCGAAGAAAGGCAAATCTTCGAATACAAGATGTGTCAACGGCGTACGGCATACAGAAATTCACCAATTTTCATTGGAACATAACCAATTATTCTGTAACAGAAATCGTGGCAGACACGAAAAGTAAACTTCATTTCGAAAAAGATTTCGAAATATGTGCACCCTTCAGCACATTATCCAAACATATATACCCTTCAGCACCTTTTGTTGGTGAGAGTGACCCCTTCATAAACATTAACGGCTTAACCGCTTAACCGCATTGAGTCCTCATATCATTTGTGGAAATCAATTTTTGATACCCTCTCGGAACTCCAAAGCAAAGACTCCCAGGTACCAATTTTACATTGTTAACCCTTTACCCAACAGAACGGCCCTGTGCCAATGCATTCTCTTATATATGCGAGTCGACCATATGTCGCCTCGCATATATAAGAGAATGCATTGGCTTAACACATTAAAAATTATAAAATTGTTAAAGAATGTAAGAAAAAATGGTAAAAAGTGTTAAAAAAAGGATTTTTTTTAGGCCAATGCATTCTCTTATATATGCGAGGCGAACTATGGTCGACTCGCATATATAAGAGAATGCATTGGCACAGGGCTAACTGTAACTATCACAATGTGGTCAATGAGCCGGTTCCAATGATATCCATATTTGTATGGTTTTATTGAGACAGACCCAAGATATTTTAGGCTGTTGAATCTTTATTTGGCCGGTTTGTTTGGTAAAGGGTTAAACTGAAATAAACCATCACGTGTCGCTAAAATAGTCACCCATGTAACCTTTGGACTTGGAGCCTCATTTAATTAATATGTTACGGAAATATATAATTTAATTGGTTGCCTCTAATATTTAAGAGAGTATAAGACATGATTGTGAAGTTGGTGTAAACAGTATTTATTCCATTTTAGTCATTATATATTACAAAAAAAAAGTATCAACATTTATGATATGAAAGTGATTCGACAACAAGCTTTAACCCTTTACCCAACAAAACGGCCAAAAAGGCCCAAATAAAGCTTCAACAGCCTAAAATATCTTCGGTCTGTCTCATTAACACCATACAAATATGGATATCATTGGAACCGGTTCATTGACCACATTGTGATGGTTACAGTTATGCCCTGTGCCAATGCATTCTCTTATATATGCGAGTCGACCATAGGTCGCCTCGCATATATAAGAGAATGCATTGGCACAGGGCCGTTCTGTTGGGTAAAGGGTTAAGCTTTTGGGGGTCGTTACTGGTTGACTCGTAACAAGGCTCATCCTGTGAGAGTCAAAAATAGTGTAATGTATGTTATGTAAACATTGGTGTTACAGTGTAATTACCAATACAACTTTACAGTCAATTATTCCTATGCATTACCATATTTTAATCCATACTTGATGGTAAACATTGGAAAAGGTAAAACAAGAAGCATTGAATAAAATATTCTAAAAATCATGTCAAGACTAAAATATTTGAAATTACTCAACGACTAGCAATGTGTGTTGACAAATCACCGTAACGGCTTTGTTGACATAACAATGGTTTCAACGCGGGAAACACAAAATAACAGCGATGGATGGATGATATTTAGGATAACTCTACCATTTGTATTGCTATTGTATCAAATCATAACTCGAAAGAATGACAAAATCGCCCTCCAGCGCTGGCGATTAGGGTTCAAATCCACATGTTTCCATCGTGGACTTTGTAACTCGAAATCGTTATCTGGTGGAGTTACCAGTTACTCGCCGATGGTCGGTGGTTTGCCGCACATGGTTGACGAGCTTATCAGCCATTGAAATCACTGTTAGATTAGTCGCAAGTGTGCGGATTTCCTCCACCACTAAAACTGGCAATGTCGTGATATGGCCTTAGTGGCTAAAGCGACAATAAACCCAAAATCAATCAATTAAAAGAAAGACGAAGCAGCGATACCTGATATTACCTCGACAGATTATTATCCGAAAATTGGCTTTCTGTATAGCAACAACAATGGCTGCGGACACACGTACCACAGTAGCGATGGCATAGTAGGTGTGACAATTCATTATGGTGGAGTTTGGTGACAATTGGTCCGTCATAATTCTGTGCCATAGCTATCAATGTCGCCCGCTGATTTTCCGCACAATAAGTCGACTGGACCAATTAACCATTGCTTTTCACCAATGTTGATCTCTACTCATTACGTTTTGCTAAATTGTATTCACGGCGATATATATAATTGCACGATATATCGTCCAGAATTGTGTTTGACCGTGGCCTGGTGGCAATTCCTCATTGACTCACATATATATCATTATTGTGGTACGTTTTTTTATATGATCTCAATGCATGCATGTTTATCTACTTATATTAATTTCATTAGTAAGAACAATCATGGCTGATGAGATGGGTTATTCATTAAATTATCAAGTGGACTTGTGTGGTAGCATGCAAAATATAACACTGCGTGTTGAGTAAAGATCAACATCGACAAGACATTCAGGTAGATACATCCTTGAGAGATCGACCATCGCTGGTAGAGCTTGGTAGACTCATTGTGCGAATTTTCAGAGGGCGACATGGCGTGCTATGGCATATTATTTATGACAACCAATTGTCACCAAACTCCAACATAATAAATTGTCACACCTACTTTACTATCGCTACTGTGGTACGTGTGTCCGCAGCCAATGGCTGTGGACACACGTACCACAGTAGCGATGGCATAGTAGGTGTGACAATTTATTATGGTGGAGTTTGGTAACAATTGGTCGTCATAATTCTGTGCCATAGCAAGCCATTTTGCCTGCTGAGTTTCCGCACAATGAGTTGACTGGACCAATTAACCCATTGCGTTTCGCCAAGGTTGATCTCTGCTCACTACGTTTTGCTACATTAATTGTATTCTCTAATATATATATAATTGCACGATCGATCGTCCAGAATTGTGTTTGACCGTGACAATCTCTCATTTACTCACATATCATGCACGTAGAATTTTATTGATATGATCTCAAAGCAGGTTTATCTACGTATATTAATTTTATGCGTATTAAGACAGTTCCGCAATTGCGTTTTTAATTTTGCGACGTTATCGTTGTCATGTGGGCCGATGAAGCTGTGTCGGAACTGTTGGGAGAAACGCAGCTGAGAGAAAGTATCCGGAATAAACAAAGCGAACAATATATACAAGGACCAAAACAAGAAAACGGGCTGATCATAATGAACTTTGGAAGACTCATTGTGCGAATATGCAGCGGGCGACATGGCTAGCTATGGCATATTAATTGTGACGACCTATTGTCACCAAACTCCACCATAATAAATTGTCACACCTACTATGCCATAGCTACTGTGGTACGTGTGTCCGCAGCCAATGGCTGTAAAGAACAATAAATATATTAATATTTTGTCGTCAGAAGAACTTTAAATTTCTCTTATTAGAGGATAACGTGGTCGATGGTGAGTAATATTTAAGGTTTCCAAAATCAGAGTTCCAAACATTATGTACTTCTTCAATTAATTTACCATACAAATTTTAATTAGAAAATTTTAACCATATTGAAACTGTATTTTAAATATTGTAAATATTAACGTCACGTCATAAGGGGTCGCACTTGCTGTGGTTTCGCAAGAGTGTCCTATTTGCGATCCATTATCGTCTTTCTGACAAACTGACAAACATTAATGCGTTCGATATCCATTAGTGTGTGGGTCATGCAGCTCATTACATTTTGTTCGAATGATCATTTTTTGGACTTCTGTCAGCTTCTGTGAGCATTTTTAAGTTGTCTTCCAGCGACATTTCAGTGAATACATACAAGAGTGTCTCGGATGTAACAACATACAGATAAGAAATTGAGGATAAGAGTGAGAGACGATGGGAGCGGTATCTAACACATTCAAGTAAATAGAGTTATGTGTCCTCAATTTCACCACCGACTCACCTTGGATGATAGGGGACAAAGTTAGAATAAGTATGGTTTAAAAATTGATGTGGCTACAGTGTAATCTTAGTCGGCGTGCAGTATTTGGGATACACGGGTAATACCATATATGGGCCTTCTTCATATTGAGGGCGAGAGACCTCTTTCAATGCTGATAGGGAATCCATAGTAATAATATTTTTCTCTAAATTATTTCATAGGGACGTCGTTGATGGAATAAATTATCTTCTGTGACATTCATAGTCAAAACCATGTATTATGAAGACATTGCTTTGTTTAGTTTCACGCCAAGATATTTGTCCGCGAGTCGGGTGTTCTAGTGTTCTGAGATAAGTCGGTGACCATACACCATTTTATAAAACACTTTTAGTTTGTGTTTTTCACGATTTTAAGGTTTCCCAGCCAGTTTCTGACAGAAGTGCAGAGTTACCGACAGATCTGGTGGCACCCGTCACAATTCATGCTGCTTCGTAGTGTACGTCTTCGATTTTATCAGTCTTGCTGGGAGCAGCCGTCCAGCTTCCGTCATTACTCAATATAATGCCAAGATGTTTATGTACTTCGACTTCGGGAGCATGTTAACTATCAGGCGAAAAATCTTGAATTTTACAATTTATCATCTTCATTGTATATAGAATCTGAGCAATTATTAAGAGCCGATAAAAACAGTGAATTTTAGTATCATTTTCTAATTTTGTCCTTTTCGATAACAAGAACTGCTCTTGGCTCTATGAGAGGAGGATTCATTTGTATCAAAAAGTTAAGTTAGATTTTTAATTGCACAATAGGACAGGATAGATATGATAATTTATTTACAATACACAAGAATTATACAATGGCAGTAATACATAATAAGGTAAAGCAGTTTATTGTCGGGGTAGCCTAGCCCTATCGGGCTGTCTTCCTGCTACCACCAGGAGCAATACTATATCATCATACCCCGCCCCATATGTTAAAGTGAAGAATAAAGTAAATGTCACAAATATTCCACCCCAATGAAAACAAATGTTGATATGCAATGTGGTCCACTCAAGCAGGGAGCAATAAACTGGAATTATACCATCAACTTCCTCGGATTCTTGGGTAGTCGGCTTGTCATATAGGGTGTCTCGTCAGAATCACTGTTTTGTACCTGCGCTGCGCCTAAATCAATCATTATCTGTAAACATATATTAAATCCTATGTGGCCCTGGGTTAATTATCGTTTTGAACTAATTTTGACCCTCATCGTTCTTGTCCTTATTTACATGTATATCGATATATAGAGGATCTACAACGAGTCCCCAGTTTATAGCTGAATTTACAAAACGAATCCAGTAAATTAGGTCTGAACCGAGCCTTTGGCGAGGTGAGACTTAATTTACTGGACGGGTTTTGTAAATTTCGCTATAAATTAGGGACGAGTTGCAGATTCTATTTATTACATGATCCAAAACCGAGACGAAACATACTTAAATCAACAAATGGGACGCGAAACTAACACCAGCTTGACAGCTTCTATAAGGCATGCGATGACGTTTCACGTAACTTTGCGGTATTTGCCCGCTTAAAGAAATAGTCCCAGATAAATAAAGACTCTTTGACGTATTTAATGGCGTATATTTAATTATATAACTGTTCAAACTCTTCCTTCATTATAGTTTGTTGGAAATATATTGTAAGCCATCGTATTTTGAAACGTAGCGTAAAACGGAATGTAAACAGACGACAAACAGGAAGTCAAAGGTCACCCGGCACTATTTCCTGTTATTAAACGATCGTATAATATCACAATTTATAGAATGGGTTTATTGAATGGAATAAGGGTAGGATCATGTAATAAACTCATATTCACCATCATGGCTATGTTATAAGCTAATTGTGGTTTATGCTGCCGATGTTCAATTACTATGGTACATGTATATGTAGTCGACAATCGGATTCGATATGAGGTGATTTGACATTGTGTATATGTAAGTAAGGGCTGTGTAATCATTTTAATGCATTTAACCCATTCTTTACTAATTTGGTAATATTCTTTAGATAGGCGTTGACGCTCCATCGTTCCGAAAAAATAGCACATTTTCTTCCCCCGAAAATTTATTCCAGATGAGGAGTATGTCATTTGTTGCAGCGATTAAAAAATGAACAATTGTTTTTTGCAACAATGAATTTTGTCTTGGTGAGCACTATTTATCGCCCTAACTAATGCGTCCATGCATTAAATTCGATAGTAAATACTAACCTGCTTCTCCGACATCTTTTCGATTCTGTGACCTAAGAAAACTTACCATACTAAATTTAGCTCTTAGAGACTTCCTGTTGTCTCTCGGAGGACGCCGATCATCTGAGAGGAAGCTTTAAGTTTATGCGCTGTGATATTTATTGACCTGTATGTACATACGTATACTTGGAGGTTGAAACGATCCAGACCCCTTTAACCCTTTCAGTGCCAGGGGCCGATCTCATCGGCCCTAATTTACGGTCTGTAAAAGCGGCCCTAAAATTTTATTTTTTATTTTTTTGGGTTCATTTTTTTTGGGTATGCTTAAGCATGCTATAGCGAATTTAAAAACAAGCTGGATAAAACCTTAGGGGCATGTTATAACTCAAAACTATCACCAAGTATTCATAGTAATACTTTTGATGCCCATGAAAAACGTAAGATTCCCTGGCACTAAACCTACAAAATAAGTCTATTAAAGAATATAAGAAAAAATTATTAAAATTGTAAAAAATTGTAAAAAATAATAACAAATGATGAAAAATTGTTAGGCCAATGCATTCTCTTATATTTGCGACAGACCTTGTTCTTATACCAATCAGAATATGGCGTACACAGTATGTTATTGTCAAATGTTTTTCCTTTGTTGTGTAAACAGAAGAAAAAAACGTTACAGAACCTGGCTTTTGTTTAGATCCGGATATGGTAAACATAAAGAGCGTTATTTGTTACTGTTTTCCTGATATGGAAATATAAAGAGCGTTTATATCATTTTTGTGTGATTAACCAATAGAATTGCGCTGTGTTATGTAAACAGAAGCAAAACTTCTGTAACACGAGCAGGTTCTTGTTTACGTACACCACCGTACGTCTTGACAACAATATACTATTTACGCGCTGATTATGTTTGGCATATGAACAAAACTATATATTTTTTAATATTCCTTCTGTTGATGGTGATTTGAACAAATATGAATATTTCTGCAACGAAAGCCGCCCTGCCTTTAAGGTGGTGCGTAGATGGGTTGTTTCAGCAATGGTTGTCAATGGAGAATTTTCAAAAACTAAGTTTTCCATCAACATGGCTAGATCTCCAAACTGGGCCATGGATTTATTCAACTATTGTAAGCATATATCATGCCACGAATCTATACTATAGATATACGCCCTGAGAGATCATTTTCCACCAGTACAACCCCGGGAATGTTTTGACGTTGTGACCGGGAAGTGTATAACATTGAAAAACAGTGCAGGTAATATATTTCTTAGTTATTACCTGTTCCTCAATAATGTACTGCACTGTAGGTGAAGGTCCAAACTCGAAATTGCCCGATTTATGTACTTTGTGTCAAAGTTTGGGAGAGAATTTGCTTTGCGTCGCTTACAATTATGTTTATTGCGACATCGGCTCACAAAAAAACAACAACAAAGAACATGCGATCTCGAGCTGGTACCACCCCCCATAATGTGAAGTAGATTATTGAGGTTTTGTACTCGTTGTATATGATCTGTATGGGCGTGGAGAATCATCTACGTCATGCATAATTATGGTCTGGTGCAATCATTGGTTTATTTTGTCGCACAAGATACCGTTTCTGTATTTCACGGTGGGGAATCACGTAGTTTGATACCTTATTTGTTCGGAAACACTTAGTGGTTTTCCATAACATTCTGACCAAAGTTGCCAGTCGGAGGTGCATGGAATAAACCAGTCCATACATCTTGCAGAATCCTTCGACTGACATCTTTGGTCAGAACTTTAGAGCAAACAAATGTGAATTTGGACATAAATGAGGTATCAGCTTGTTTGAAAAATAGTATAGAATCTGCTCGTAGCTGTCAAAATAATATGTAATATGTAATTTATTAGTTTATCACCTTTTTCCTCGCCTCTGGTTGCGTTTTAGATCGCCTCACCCATTTTGGATGCGTGATACTCATCAACTCGAAACCACGTGACTGCCCACCGTGAATTTGGCACACTCATTCCAATTCACATCAAGTTTATTGTCTAATAAATCATAAATGTTGACATTTAGACAGCATTAATTAACCCTTTACCCAACAGAACGGCCCTGTGCCAATGCATTCTCTTATATATGCGAGTCGACCATAGGTCGCCTCGCATATATAAGAGAATGCATTGGCTTAAAACATATTAAAAATGATAAAAGTGTCAAAGAATGTAGAAAAATATTATAAAAATTGTTAAAAAATGTAAGAAAAAATTATAAAATTGTTTAAGAATGTAAGAAAAAATGGTAAAAAGAGTTAAAAAAGAATTGTTTTAGGCCAATGCATTCTCTTATATATGCGAGTCGACCATAGCATTGGCACAGGGCATAACTGTAACCATCACAATGTGGTCAATGAACCGGTTCCAATGATATCCATATTCGTATGGTGTTATTGAGACAGACCGAAGATATTTTAGGCTGTTGAAGCTTTATTTGGGCGGTTTTGGCGGTTTTGTTGGGTAAAGTGTTAACGTGTATACATAACATAAAACTTTCAAAATACACTAATAACCATCGAGATGGTACACCAATAGAGGCCAACAGTATTTATGGTACCATGCCCGGTAACCATGGTGACAGATGAATTATCGGTAGACTGGAACTTCGAGCTGGGGTAAATATACTCATTATTTTGAAGTTGAATTGACATTGATATATATTGTTAATGTTTTACTCATGTATACTCGATAGAACATATTTAAGCTGTTAAACATATTAATTTATCATTTTAATAAACTCTTGTCCAAGAAAATGAGCGGATAAATTTAGAAAGTCCGCAAAATACATAACATTCGTTACACTGTCGTTCCCGATAACCCTCCATTAGCCTATCAGTACCACTCAGGACAGTGGGTGTTTTCCTCTATTAATTGAATTTCTTGTTTGGATGGTATTTACATTCGCCCTGATGAAATCAGTCTTAAAACTCATTATATTAAGACATATTTTTGTATAATTATATAATATGTCCGTTATAGAATCTGCATATCTTCAAACTATTCGCTTATATATGCATATATCAGTATATAATATCACATGAAACCCCTATTATATCAATCATTAAAAAAGCCATTACATATCTCCTTATCTCTCAATGGTTATGAATAGGCGAGTGCTTCCCGTGCATATCACTTGATATCGCGCCAACAAAATGACAGCGCGTCTTTATATTGATTCGGGCGGATTAATACTATTTTGAAAAGCAGCGCATGACATCAACACCAGACAATGCAAAATTGATTACTTTCTTCATTAAAGTTAAGTTGTTGTCTAACTTCGTTGCACTAACGAAAATAGACACAAAAACAAAGAGGCAAATTAGGGGGGATATATTTTCCGTCGCCAGCCACACGCAGAGCGCGCAACACTGTCGTATACGGCTATGAAGCAACAGAGCGCGCGACACTGTCGCATACGTTTGTCAATCGTTTTGCAGCTTATTTTAAGGATTTTTATGTGTTAAAAAGGCATAAAGCTCTTCTTTTTTTGTCATGTGATATACAAGATTTCAACTCGTTATGTTGGGATATAAGATTTTAAGAAACTCGTTTGATTCACAACTCGTCTACTATCAAACTCGTTTCATAAAATCTTATTTCCCAACATAACTCGTTTGAGATCCTCGATATATGCACAAACGTTGTAGAAAATATGGCTATGTTGTGATAGGGATGTCATTTCCGATATTTAGACGAGCCGCAGCGATCTATGACCAAGGACCCGCTCCACGAGATTCCCCAGTTAGGTTCCTTATTAGTTTTATTCTGACAAATTGAGCGCCGTAACAGACATAATGTGATTTCCTCGTATGGATTTATTGACTTCAATTCATATTGAGTTATTCGCGTGAGAAATTGTATGAACTAGATTTCGGGCGATTATTATGGCGCCAATTGGTCTGCGATGCGTCCCCTCAACAAAAACCGCCATTTATAGAAATCAATAGCATTCGCGCTAATAAGAGTGAAGTAATTTATTCTTCGCGTGCATGTAATTAAAGTCCAATTCAAGAGTTGGCAATTAGCAATGGTTTGATGAGTACAGAGCGTCACATTCCGGCACGAATTGCATCCCGTAATTTGTTGTTTTGTGATAAACCAACTCTCGATAGAGGTAATCATCTTGTTAAATGGAGACAGCTCGCGGACACTTGGCTGAAAACGAGGCCCTCCTATTTATGCCGACACCCACACCAATCTCTGTGGCATCAATCGTATTTGGACTCATGAGGGACCAGTAATTTGCTGGATAATTTGTACACACTATATAATAGTATCACCCGTCTGTCGCTGACGTCACAGACATCCCAAGATCAATACCAAAAGAAATCGAGTGGTATTTCTGTGGCGAACAGATACACTTAATTTACATAAGAATATGAATTTCACTCCGCCAAATTAGTGACGGGGGAATTCGTGTGAAGGAACGCGCTGTTGTGTGAATGCGCTTCGAATTGCTTTTCGTTGTAAGAACACTGGAGTGCATGTATACAATAGAGACGTTTCGCAAAAAACACTATTACGATTACGGATAGGATATATGGATATATTGTCCCAGTAAGGTGGACACCATCACAATTTACCTATGATGGTTAATTGGTGAGACGGCAAATGCTCCACTTTATTCAGTTACACATATATTTGATGAAAACGTAATGTGTGTCTCTTTCAGAACCCGGCATGTTCTTATCCTTGTGTTATACACCACACGGCTAATATTAGAGCGTCCCCAAGCAGGACCGGTGGCACACCATTGACACATATGCACATAATTACAAGAAAACCATATTAAAATGAAAGTGTCAATGACACTCTACCTGAACTTGGAAAGGGAATAATTTAATGTATTACAGTCAATGGAGCGATTAGAATGTGGAAAGTTGAATGTCTAATACTAGTTTATAGACATGAAGAGAAAAGTAAAATCCAAGATGGCTGCTGGTGGCCATGTTTTCGGCCGAATGACCCCAAAATGAGTCGTTCCCATCTACATGTCATTATTAACAATCATGACAAATTTTATGACGATCAGACTAAAGGTACGACCTGTAGCCCATGCTAAAGAATTTAGTCATACAAAGAGTAAAATCCAAGATGGCTGCTGGTGGCCATGTATTTTGGCCAAATGACCCCAAAATTACTCGTTCTCATCTACATGTCAGTATTAACATCCATGACAAATTTCATGATGATCAGACGAACAGTACGACCTGTGGCCCATGCTAATGGATTAAATTTTGAAATCCAAGATTGCCAATGGCGGCCATGTTTTTTGTCCGAATGACCCCAAAATGACTCGTTCCCATTTACATTCCAATTTCAACAGCCATGACAAATTGTATGATGATCAGACTAAAGGTACGACCTGTAGCCCGTGCTAAAGGATTTAGTCATACAAAGAGTAAAATCCAAGATGGCTGCTGGCGGCCATGTTTTTCGGCCGAATGACCCCAAAATTACTCGGACCTGTGGCCCGTCCTAATGGATTAAATTTGTTAATCCAAGATGGCCGCTGGCGGCCATGTTTTTTGTCCGAATGACCCCAAAATGACTCGTTCCCATCTACATGTCATTGTTAACATCCATGACAAATTTAATGATCATCAGACTAAAGGTACGACCTGCAGCCCGTGCTAAAGAAGTTAGTCATACAAAGAGTAAAATCCAAGATGGCTGCAGGCGGCCATGTTTTTGGGCCGAATGACCCCAAAATTACTCGTCAATATTAACATCCATGACAAATTTCATGATGATCAGACAAACAGTACGGCCTGTAGCCCGTGCAAATGGATTGAATTTTGAAATCCAATATGGCCACTGGCGCCATGTTTTTTTTCCGAATGACCCCAAAATTAATCATTCTGGTCTAAATGTTGATGTCAACAGCTATGACAAATTTCATAATGATCTGACCAAAGATACGACCTGTAGCCTGCATTGTTGACGCCTTACATACACACGTACATACGCACACACACGCACACGCGCACACGAACACACGGACGACGGGCGACAAAGCCATGGCAATAGCTCAAACTTTACAAAGTTCCCATCTACATGTCATTGTTAACATCCATTTACAAAGTAAAGTTGAGCTAAAAAATGGTAATGCACTCAAGATCATATATAATATACGGATGATTGTCATTATAGAATATAAAATATATTGGTTTCGCGAATGACCAACTCAGAATTTCGTTAAAATAACTATAACAACCAGCACATAATTAACGAACCGGCGGCCGACTCGGCCGTCTCCGACCACAACCCCCTGTGGGCTGCAGAACGAAAAATGTCTATAAAAGTTGAAATATAAGACATACAAATGATGTTTTTCATTTATTTTATTTGTAATTGACATAGCTTGTCACATACCAAAAATCAACATCATTGACATAATAATGTGAAGGACAATAAACGAAATTGAAATTCCCAACTACACCTTTTACCGGACTCGGCCTCCGGTTCGCAGTTCGACTTTTAATCCTCCCAGAAATTCCCATTATCTATAAATAAAACGCCCAGCGAACCATAGCTATATAGAATATCTAGGACAGTATACACGCGGCGCGCGTAATAACTGATTGGGGTATTCGTCTCACATAAGAATCCCCGTCCGTAAAGATAGAATTTTTGTTGTATATACTGGCAGGATATTTCCATATCCGTAATCGTAGTCGTGGTTTTGCGAAAATTCTCCAATGGCTTGTATATCAGGGTGTATATATGATGCACTGGCTCGTGTGTTATCACTTTCTATATGTACGGGAGAACATTATCATTACTTGTGAACAAATTAAAATGTCCACGTCAGTCCGAGTTTACATACTGGCAAATTTGCTTGGCATGTTTTGCTTACAAACATACATGATTTTCGACACAGAACACTATAATGTTCCAGAATACGAATGCAATAATGCTTATAAAATGCACGAGCACCACCAAGCCTGAATTTAGTGTGTCTGTTATTTGCAGAATGATGTCCCGCATCACTAAATTCACCCTCTGGGGAAATCATTCTGCTTAGGCCTCATCTTCTCTGGATAGTTTCTTTATTATCAATAGAAACTTCTTCACATAGATTCTATTTCTTTTTTAGTTTAGTTTCTCTACATCCACAAATTGAAAGACGACACATTGCATAATGAGAGGTTCCCAATGGGTGTACATTATAATATTCAGCATTTGGGAACTTCAATGTGAGTCTATGTCGCCCATAACAGATGAGTTCATGCAGAATGAGGTTCCCAGCGGGTGAGTTTAGTCATGCTAGCACGCTATGCGGGATAGCATCACTAAATTCACCCTCTGGGGACCTCATTCTACAAATGATAGACACACTAAACTCAGGTTTGAATACCACAGCTAGCTATATGCAAGCAGTGCATGATGTGATGAGTACAAGTACTATGGTTCCACATATAACGCTGCCTGCTAATGAACTATTACTCTGCACAATTATCTCATTCAACGTCTCGCATGAAACAATCAAACATGTACTTGAAGGCAAATGTCAGTAGCACCGTTAATACATGTGGAAATACTGAAATTTTACTTCTCATATCGTTGTCTTTGATAAAGATGTATAATGTATTGACTGGTCCCCGCGGACTATAAACCGTGCCATCGCTCTGCTTTGTGTGTCGTTAATACCATCAGTATGCACACGTTATATAACATGTGCAGTGCCTCATCTATATATGCACCAACCATGGACGAGTCCAGGATTGCATAATTATTATATGCATGTTCTCGTTCATATTCAGACACAATTTCGTTTTCTATATATGATTAAATTCCTGCACAAAATATCAGTCAGACAAATTTGCCAGTGTGTTGTGCCAATACGGGCCCCGCCCCACCATCTGGGAATAGTGTGAACACGATCTTATGATCCCAAGTTATGAGCCCAAGCTACATGTAGAAATATTGAAGTTCCATGACATTCTAAGCATAGCTCAGTCGAGTGGTTTGTTTTTTTGTCAATAAAACAACAAACACGTTTAAAGTTTCAAATATAGGTATGCATGTGTCTCAATCATGTGCGCGCATTATACCTGTATATTTACATACTAAGTGTTGTCATCACTAAATCCAGCATTCTGATTGGTCAGCGCCCACGTGGCTAGTTGCAGTTATTTCTCGGTGAATGCGCAACGCCTCATAACATCAAGGTCATAACACCATCGATACGTCATTGGGTTTGGAAAGACGAACGCGTAATGTTTTGGGCGCATTTGGACTCGCGCAGGATTGACTTAATACATCATCGGGTTTCAATATGAAGAGAAATTGTTCGTATTAACTTTTGCCAAGGGTGCTATTGGGTATTTTGGGCTGTTTTTGTCACGATACACTTTTCGATTTAAATACATTTACAAAAGTGGCTTTTTCGCTAAATGTATATAAATATAAGGATTAACTGTCATGTGGACTATTTTTATGGAGATGTAACCGTGAGGTAAGTGGTCATAACTTGTATGTAAAACCCTTCGGGTTTTACACAAGTTATGTCCACTTACCTCACGGTTACATCTCCATAAAAATAGTCCACATGACAGTTAATCCTTATATGTATCTGTATAATTGATTTCATTGAGATATGATAACCATGACTTAAATAATATATACAAGTAGTATATATACCCCCATGCGAAAAGTGGAATGTGTAAGCGAGAACTGCTTTAAGCACAAAAGACACATTTAAAGCGACGCATACCGTTCAAACATAAAATTATTCTAGTACTGTAATTAATTGCTTTTGTCACATTCTGATGAAATATTTCGAATATATATAAGCCTCCCCGGCGTAGAAACCATATATTCATAAGCATGTTTCAATATTTCACACACGCACGCCATTTGTTATTGCCACATCATTATAAATCTTACAATGAACGCCCTTTAATTGTACATGATGTAGAGAAAGTGATCTTCTCGCTGAGGCGACAATTACATGTGCGATAATTCTACAACCTCTACCTCCAAAAACTTTTTAGATCATAACAATTGCATAGTCCCTTTATATACGCACCTATTTCCATCATCGGAATGTCGGGATAAAAAATGCAAACAATTACTATGATTAATTTGTAGTCTGAACATTATACGTCGCTTTAATCTGAGGTAAATTTAATATCATCTATTGGGTCTACAACCCATCGGAATTACGTATGTATTGTTATTATTTGACCCACGCAGAACTTCATGCATCACAACGGGCAGACGACCATTGTTCGAGAATGTTCTGGAAACGAATGGATGAACTCCATATAACTTCTCACACGGGACGTGCGCATGTCTCTGCTTGGGGAGGAATGATTCAAGCTTATGGATAAAATTCGTAGTCCTGCACATAGTCACATTATAGTTGTGCATAATAATTTGTCTGGTATTGCACGGACACGGAAGACTAGCGCCCTCAAACGGCCGAAGTTGGAGTGGGAAAACATCGGATTTCTCATAACAAAAGTCGCGTTTATACCCATGTAACTCGTCCCATATATGAGTAGAATTCTCCTTATAGAAGAAGATATCAATATATGGCCAACTAAAGGGTTTCGATGGCAAAGTCTTGAGGTCTTTGTTGAAAAATTTCCACTGTGACGCCGGTGGATGAAAGAGTTTATACCGACCGTCTTCGCTGAGCGCGTGTTGTAGCCTCGGTTTCATCTCGGCGCTCAGAATGACGTCAACATCATCGTCCCAAGGAACAAACCCATGATGACGAAATGAACCAATGAGAGTTCCACCGTACAACATGAACGGGATATTATGCGTCCTGCATTTTCTAACAAACATGTTGAGAGTCGACAACATGAGGTACTTCTCGTCCGCATTCATAGATTTTGGAAAGAAGTCACTTATGGGTTGATTTTTCATATCGCTCAACGACCAAACATACTGAATTGTGCCGACATTACTCATGTTGGGGATCCTCGACAAATTTCTCACAAATGGGAATATTGCACTGTCGTCATCGAAGTCATTTCTGCTGTACGTTGAATCGCCGTACCCAATAACACAATCCTGGCGTCGTTCTATCTGAGCACTTCGTCTGTATTCCAAAAATGCGATGATACTCATAACGAACACAAACACGACCGCCACTTGACGACGGAAGTAGACTCCATAGCAACCCATGGTTCTTCAATGGTAACGCAATGTGTTAATCGTTTGATGAAAGTGAATTGTCCACAATTAAAAGCATGCCTGCAGTATAGACATATACTTATTATATACGTCGTCAGCACATTTCTGTTCCGCCATCATTTGTGCTGTTCCACGTCATGTCGTGTTGCACGATGGGACCCAACAACTGAAAGACAGAAAGAGGAGACATAAACATATAGATTTAATTAATTAATTAATTTACGCTGTGCGGCGTCACGCACACATATCTCGATATAAGGATCTGCACCCGTTTGCAGTTTGGAATTAGAACAGCAGAAGTTTTTAAAAAGTGACCAGAAAATGACAGAATACATGTTCTGACAAAGTTCCGGACGGATATCGACGGACGGCTCGACACACGGGCGAGGGTCATTGCTATAGTCCTCCGGCGGAATGTCGGTGGACAATTAAGCAAATCTCACAAAATTAACGCGATTTAAAAGAAAGTGACTCAGAGTAATACTGTTTATTATACGCTTGCCTATAAAATAGCGGGAAATAACCGAAATGTAGATCTTCGTATGTATCTATTAGAAGCCACAATGAAATATGATGTCGTTATTTCACTGTAGGTTTCGTTATATTTCACTGTTGCCTGTCGGTGGTTTACGCGATCGAAACATTTGAAGACAAGTTCTATAACCGCGCATTATAGTATATTGTCTGCAAACTTATCGGTTATAACCCATAACCTTATTTGAAACCAAGAGTTCAGTCCGTCAATTCACAGGAGAACCACCATAAGTAGAAGACAGAAGTAAAACAAGCCAAATACTTTCAGAAGAAAAAAGAATTTGAAACAGACACCATTGACATCCAATTATCGATCAAGTGTCGTCACCTTTCTGCGTTTTTAATTGGCTGTAGCCGTAACTTATCACGCACCAGCAGCTCTGATCCATGCACGTGGGATTTATATATTTCTACTGTGGTGACATGAAGACTTGTTAGTTTCGATTCTGTGTTTCATTTCTTTGCATGCAGTCTTGTTGTTTTATCTAGATAATTGTGCACTTTTGATCAGTAGAAAGTATTGTTCCCGGGTATTGTTCAAATTGCTGTACTATTAAAAGTAACAATGCTGCATAACTTAGAAATTAAGAGCTTTAATAAGGGGCATATAATAAAAAGAATACCTACAGTTTTTTGTTTGAATACCTGAAACATCTCAATCGTGTCTGGAAAGAAAATTAAAATTCGATATTTCTTTCCAGACACTCATGAGATATTTCGGTATTCAAACAAAAACTGTATGTATTCTCTATATACTGTAATCTAAAGTGTGTATCGGTAATTCATTTTCGCATAGAGGGGACTCTGCTATTTTAGCATTTCTTGTCAATAATAATTTTGTTAATTGTCATCAATTCTACGGCGCCATAAATGGAGCCAATGCCATTTGAATGGACCAGAGATGGGGCGGAGTTAGATCATGCCATCAATATATGTACTCTGGCTAACGCACGTATAGATCATATTCCACCAGTACAAAACCTGGGAACTTTTTAAAGTTATGACAGGGCACCTTATAAAGTCCAAACCATCACGCGGGGAATATATTTATATGTTATTATATGTTCCTTAATAATTTACATCACTGTAGGTGGAGGGCCCAACTCGATGTGAATTTGTGAGCCATTTTTCTTTGCGTCGCTTATGGAATTTCTCCAGGTTAATTAATTCAATGTTTATTTTATATCGGCTCACACAAGTCAGAAAAAACATGCAATTTTGAGTTGGGATATTCACCTACAGTGAAGTACATTATTAATGAACAGATAATAACTAAAAAATATTTTTCTCGCGTTATTATTTCGACTTTATAATGTTCCCTGTCAAAACTTCAAAAAGTTCCCATGTTTTGTATTTGTGGGAATATGATCTCTACGTGCGTTAGACAGAGTAGAGATTCATGGCACGATCAAGGGTGGGTGTATGTAATCGTATACACCTTTGTCGTGTTCAGAGTTGAACTGGGTTATCACCACAAAGCAGCCAGAGTCGAACGCTCTCTGTAGTACCCAGTAATTTTACTCTCGAATTACAACCAAAAATGGGTTATTACATTACAACTGAAAAAGTCTCCACCGCCAATCAGTGCACCAATACTATCACCAATGTCACTCCATATATTACACCTATATTGTACATGTACATGCGTAAATATATAACGCGGCTAATACTCCATGCACGTGTCATGCGCACATCATTAACCTGTGAAACCACTCTGTCGTCACTTATAAGTTATTTGCTGGAGTATACCCGGCGTTGCTCTGGTAAAGAAGATTGGAAACAAATTGAAATGTTTTGATATACATTTACACAATTTCAAAGAACTTCTCTGTACACGACATTTGTGGTCTTCCCTTCTTCTGCATGGATGAATATGTTGACTTTTGGTCTAACTGTTCCTGATATGGTAAGGATAAAGAGCGTTCTGGTCGCTTATTCTATTCGAGGCGGTGTGTGCATGGCGTTGAGTGCAGACTAACAATAAAGAACGTTCACTATTGGTCTATTCCTGATATGGTATGAATAAAGAGCGTTCTGATCGCTTATGTGCGCAACATGTTAACTGCAATCCGTGCGGAGTCTCAGTTGGTCTTTTTAAGACATCTGAGGTAACCGGGACCTATCTAATAATGCCAAACGAGTCAAATTACCCCTATATACAAATTTGCAGCTATGATGGTCCAGCCGTTTGATCGCCAAAAAGATGACAAACAAAGAAACAAACGAACAAAGAAACAAACAAAGTTTAGTTTTATTAGTACCGGTATAGATAATGCTCTGTATATATATCAATCATGATCACCAGTAATAAAACTATCATCTATATATCTATCTATCTATCTTATCTGCACATACACGTGTATGCTTGTACAGGCAATTTAATTGTGATCCTTTGTGCATATACTCGTTTTCAACATATTTTTACATCGATTCAGAGCCTTCCTTTTGTTTATTGTGTTCGCTTGCCACATGGCCCGGATACCACGAAACACCCACGCGCATGGTCTGGTCTACACACAATACATTATGAGAATGTAAATATGCCAAACACACACACACTCCAATCGCATGTACATGTTCCCATTGATGTTAGTCAGGTCGAATTCCCAGATGACCTATTATAAATCTTATCATACATATTAGTCTATAGCGCATTTTCAACACAATGTTTC
This sequence comes from Siphonodentalium dalli, assembly GCA_032622095.1. NCBI lineage: Eukaryota > Metazoa > Mollusca > Scaphopoda > Gadilida > Siphonodentaliidae > Siphonodentalium > Siphonodentalium dalli. The sequence continues at coordinate 70,701,049 of CP136063.1, forward strand.
TCAGCAGGAATATGTACATTAACCCGGAAAAAAAATATTCTAAAACTCAAAGAATCAAATGTGAAATTAGTGAAAGAAATTTGTGAAAATTTGGGTTAAATGCACGGGCGGCGTTCGTTGCAGAAATATTCATATTTGTTCAAATCGCCATCAACAGAAGGAATATTAAAAAATATATAGTTTTGTTCATATGCCAAACATAATCAGCGCTTAAATAGTATATTGTCACCAAGACGTACGATGGTGTACGTAAACAAGAGCCTTCTCGTGTTACAGAAGTTGTGCTTCTGTTTACATAACACAGCGCAATTATATTGGTTAATCACACACAAATGATATAAATGCTCTTTATTATTTCCATATCAGAAAAACAGTAACAAATAACGTTCTTTATGTTTACCATATCCGGATCTAAACAAAAGCCATGTAATGATGTAACGTAACGTTTTTTGCTTTTGTTTACATAACAAAGGAAAAAAAATTACAATAACATACTGTTTATGCTATATTTCTGATTGGTATAAGAGAAAAGTCTGTCTGTATTTTACTATTAGTTCTGTTTATGGCGGTTTTGACGGAGGTTAATATTTTAACAGCATACCCACCGCCAACGCCTCCCGTATCTTTAATGAACTTATTCCAGCTAAGACACAATAAGATTTGGGAATTTATTCTCATAAATACTCTGGACTATATATATATATTTATATCAATATGTTTGGCATATGTACCAGCTGGATAACCAAATACTCCAAACAGTTGAAGAAACACAGTATCTAGGGCTAACCATCACCAACACCCTCACTTGGTCATCCCACATATCAAAGATAGTAAGAAAAGCTGGCAGTACCCTTGGATTCCTCCGTCGAAACCTTAGGAGAGCGGACAAAAAACACACAAAAATGGCCTATTGAATCCACAGTAAGATCCACCCTTGAATATGCAGCAGAAGTTTGGGATCCATAACAACAAAAAGACATCAACGCCATAGAAAGAATCAACAAAAGAGGGGTGAGATTCATCGAAAACAACTACCACGCAAGAACAAAAGGGGCCGTAACTGAAATGCTAATGGAACAACTTATGGAGCCACTACACCAAAGAAGAAACACGATGAGAATGAAGCTGTTCGGCAGAGCAGTGGATGGGCTGGTGCCGGCTATCCTATCAAAAGACATACTAATACCAAAAAAGAAAGGAAGGAAAATAAAGGCGAAAAAGTACCCAGGCTATATAACATCAAACCCTGTCGAAAAGGAGGAGTGTATTAACTCTAACTCAATCGAAAGGATACGAGCTAACACGGCACAATTTAGAGACTCGTTCTTTGTTCGAGCTATCGAGGAGTGGAACAGCCTGGAGGATAGCACATGCGAGGAAACAACGGATAAAACAGCATAGTCCTCCCACAGCGCAAATACAGTCGAGAGGCTCCAGCGCTGAAACACATACAGATACAGATATATATACGACGACGAAAGCGTTATCATCTAGCACCCTTCGCTAATTATGGTTGATCGACTATTATAATTGTATCGAATATGCTCTGTGTCAGGTTTCATGTTCGAGGTGAACTGAGACTTTTATTGTCATATGTGACCCGCCATATCAAACCCAGTCGTAAGTCGGGATTTGTTTTACCCTGTGCCAATGCATTCTCTTATATATGCGAGTCGACCATAGGTCGCCTCGCATATATAAGAGAATGCATTGGCCTAAAAATATTTTTATTTTTTAATAATTTTTTCTTGTATTCTTTAACAATTTTATAATTTCACCCATACAGAGCCCCAGACAAACATGAGCAGACGACACTCTTCTATGTGATTCTATATATGTGTGGGGCTCGCTGCAGGGTAATGGATGTTTTTTTTATTTTATGTCCTAAAAATTGTAAGAAAAATTTATTTTAAAAAAAATGATAAAACATTGTTAGGCCAATGCATTCTCTTATATATGCGAGGCGACCTATAGTCGACTCGCATATATAAGAGAATGCATTGGCACAGGGTAAAAAAAATCCCGACTTGCGACTGGATTTGATATGGCGGGTCACATATGTTATCACACAGTTGGCCCCAAACCCGGCCCCGTATTGTTAGTATAAGACATACGTATATTATTGCTGATCTGCATAACTTACATGCAAATCTCCTAATACATGTGCACGATTGGTTTCACAATCAACTGCCTAGTTCATTTCAAAACTTTTTCACAATTTTACAAAATAATACTCGTCAGAATGGAATGCTAACGTCCGGAATACCTAAGAGTGTTTTCCATATTTGGCAGATTTTGGTGCAGAAAAAAAATACGACGCATAAATTTTGGAACCAATTAGAAAGACTTAAAGATCTCCCAAAACTAGAACAATGATTAAAAACGACTATTCTTGAACGATCCTATCTACTTACCAAATGAAACCAAAATGTACATACAATAGATGTCCTGACTATGCTCAGTGAGTAGTCCTCTTAATTTAGTTTACCAATTTAGTAATAGTTGAATATTGATTCCCTAAAAATATTTACCATCCCCCATTTTATTCCATTCCATCTCATTTTGAACCTCAATCATGAACGACCTATGATATACAGATATATTATAAATTCTATGTTATTAGCTGAGCGATGCAAGGGGGGGGGGTGAAAAACAATTTTCCGGCACGTATGCCGGGGTGGGTGGGTGGTCAAAGCCACCAACAAGAAATTTTTTCCGCAACTAAAAATAAAATTCCTGCTTGTTTTTTTAGTGTTTTGGCAATGAGTTGGGCTTCAAAACCACTTTGAATGAGAGAAATAATGTAATTCTAACTGGTAAACTGACTGCAGGCAGTTATCGTGTGGTATTTTGTTGCAAATTTTGAAATCCAAGATGGCCGCTGGCAGCCATGTTTTTTTGGCCGAATGACCTCAGAATGACTCATTCCTATTTACATGTCCATGTTAACATCCATGATAAATAGTATGCACAGAAATTCATATACAGCTGTTTACAGTGATTTTCTCCCCGCAAATATCTGTTTTACTGTTAAAAGGGGAGGGGGTGGGTGTCAAAAAATGGTCGGAAAAAAACTGCCGAAAACGGAAAACAAATTGGCGGTGGGGGTGGGTGGGTACAACAAATGATCGAAAGGGAAAAAACTCCATACGTGCCTGAAATGTTTTTCCGACCCCCCCCCCCCCCCCCCCCCCCCGAGCGATGGACGAATATTATTACTATTATGTTTCTTCTTTTCGAAACAAATGTAAACATTCTCTATTTATTTAAGTAATTAAAATATTGCTATGATTTCTTTATATCCAGGTTTTGTACTGGTGGAATGTGATCTCTACGGGCGTTAACCACAGGGGAGATCCATGGCATGCATGATCTACTTTAGACCATGCCATGACGCGTTGTTGAATAACAGACCAGGCGGATGAGTATTTTCACCGGGAACTCACTCTACTGCACGTAGTATCCACCGACATCCAGAAATCAGTTAACAAACTTGCCCAGATACACGAATCGGATTACATCCATTTGGGTTGATCACGAATCGGGGCGTATTGTGGTTAGAACCATGACCGTTTACATAATACGCCATGCGTCTGATCAACTGAGCCACCGGGGCCAGCTGCAAATTGAGAAAATTAATGGTACATTTTCAAAACTGTATTGCACCAACATCGTAACATCATATAGTTGATTCAGCAGAAGCCATCATTTCTGCATTTTACTTTGTAGTATATATGTGCATGCATTGTAAGCTAAATGAATCGCATCTATTATATAGACATTACGGCGTCTAATGTGCAGATATATGTGTCCGGAACCAGCTGATAATGTTTGATTCTGCACACATATTTCTGCATTTTCTGCACATGTGCATGCACATATTACAAGGTAAAATGCACATTATATATATATAGGGTGGGACCTAAATTCTGTGGAATTTTTAGCATAGTATTCCACGTAGCGGCTCTCTCGTGAGAATACCGAGATATTATATAAACAAGATGCCTACAACACATGGCTCCAACGAACTATAGCTATACAAATTTCTGCCGCGCTAACAATGTTATTGAAATTTAATTTATCGATGAGACTCGAATGAAAAGTGCAGATGTAATCGCATTCACAACAGACCGTTGTATTTGTGGTGTTTCGTTGAAATGCATTTGTATAGTCTAACATGCTGTCAGAATGCAAGCACATCGCCATTATTCTTTAAAAACACTTCTTTAAAAGGGAACTGTACGCCATTTTAAATAAATTCCCGGTAATAACAATGATCTAATATCGATAATACATTGAAAAATAAGTAATTTGAGTCGAAGTTTTATTCTGTAAACGTTCAGGTTATTAGGTTATCTTAAAATCAAAGTTAATAATTTGATATAAATTTAATTTATGGCTGGAGTCATAAATTAAGTTACGAATTTCCGTATGCAAGACGTAATGAAATTAATTGACGGATAGTGGATTGGACAACGCGTGCCACACATGATCGTGTACAAAATATGTTGATACCGGGCGTAAAAACAAGCCAAACGCTGACTGGTGACAATACAATAATGAGTATATGGGACTAGTATGCAATATTATTATTATTATTATTATAATATTACATTTATTTGATACATTTGTTAGAAAACTGTACCATAATTACTCGACAACGCATTTGTATTTTCGCATTCCGGCTAATCTGCCATCCGTAACATTAGTTCGCGTTCTCAACAGACGTTCAGATAATAGAAATCGGATTACCTTATTCGGAGACTCAGAGAAACCAACAACAACATTTGAGTACAGTATCCCTTTAAATATCGCTGTTGAATTTAAAGCCCATCAACTATACTCCATGCGGTCAATTAACCCTTTCAGTGCCAAGTCCGATTTTTGTATCAACCCATATTTCCTTGATCATTTTTCAAATTTATTGATTATAATAATGTGATACATTGATGGAAAGAGCTCTTGCCATCAATGTATCACATTGTTAGAATCAATACATTTGAAAAATGATCAAGGAAATATGGATTGATACAAAAATCGGACTTGGCACTGAAAGGGTTAATGGTTCATGTGCATGTGCTACAAACTGTCCCCTTGCTACGCTGCATGGTCTCACCACTGACATCACGTACGGAATGTAAGCTTTTCTCTTATTATTTTAATTAATACAGATTTGTATTCGTCACAATTCATTCAGCATTATTCTCAGAACTTAAAGGTACTCAATACGATTCGATGGTCCCCATATCATCAGATTCCAACAACAACATTTTTTTTTTTAAATTCCGCTTCAGTTATCAGAATTGAGCAATTGGCCAAAAACAATGCTAACCATGTACAGTCAACAGTTTCTGTAGTATAACATTGCCCAGAACCTGTTATTTATCAACATTTTGTTCAACGAAATTTTGCCGGTTTGTCAAATATCTGACACACAAAAATCACTTGATTTTAGAGTTATCCATCTTCATCCGCAATTTGGTCCGAGACCGTCTTCTCGTCAACTGTTTACTGGGCCACTAAAATATTATTGGTGGTGAGAAATCATAGATTTCAAACATCGATATCTGATCACTCTGAGCTTTGGTGGGTGGGTTCATCGACTCTAATCAAATATTGTTTTACCCCCAAAGCCAAGGAAATAGTAATTTACGAGCGTTAATTCGGATTATGCATCTTTAAACTGTCCATGCTCAATTGTAAATTGGCCGGATCAGTTCAAATTAGTTAGAAATTGTCCGATTAGATATAGCGCGAAATAGTTCGCCCACACTGAATATCTCGGCTAAAATTACTCAACAGCAGTGCAAGCAAGCCTGAGTTTAGTGTGGCTATCATTTGCAGAATGAGGGCCCCAGAGGGTGAATTTAGTGACGCTATCCCGCATAGCGGGCTAGTATCACCAAATTTACCATCTTGGGACCTCACTCTGAATGACCTCATCTGCTATGGGAGATAGACTCAGATTGAAGTCATTAAATTGTGAATGGTGAGATGTACACCCATTGGGAACCTCGATTATACAATGTGTCGTCTGCCAATTTGGGGATATAGAGGAAATAAACTAAAAAAGAAATAGTATCTATGTGAAGAAGTCTCTATAGAATTTTGACAATAAAGAAACTTTCCAGAGAAGATGAGGCCTAAGCAGAATGAGGTCCCCAGAAGGTGCATCAAGCAACGTTGACTAAAGTCTAAAGGGTTGAGTAAACTATTTCTTTTCTACTCAACGAGTTGAGTAAACAAAATTTACTCAGCACTGAAACTGAAATCGCTCAAAAATCCAGTCATAAATTCATTTTCATTATAATTACCATGTTGCTGACATGTTCCTAGAGCACATGCATGTATTGTGCACTCATCCATGGCTCAAATTCATTCATTTGTTGCATATATTCTGTTGAGTACCAAAGGAGATGGTCCCATAAATGGTCGGATTTAGTGTACAGTACCCCTTTAACAGATATCTTTTTGTGCAATACAAATTTGTGACTACACTGGTTCATCTTTCTGTTTTCCAAAGAATTCACTTAACCCTTTACCCAACAGAACGGCCCTATGCCAATGCATTCTCTTATATATGCGAGTCTACCATAGGTCGCCTCGCATATATAAGAGAATGCATTGGCTTAACACATATTAAAAATGATAAAATTGTCAAAGAATGTAGAAAAATATTATAAAAATTGTTAAAAAATGTAAGATGCCCAGTTATGCCCTGTGCCAATGCATTCTCTTATATATGCGAGGCGACCTATGGTCGACTCGCATATATAAGAGAATGCATTGGCACAGGGCATAACTGTAACCATTACAATGTGGTCAATGAACCGGTTCCAATGATATCCATATTTGTATAGTGTTATTGAGACAAACCGAAGATATTTTATGCTGTTGAAGCTTTATTTGGGTGTTTTTGGCCGTTTTGTTGGGTAAAGGGATAAAGATGCCCTGTCCGATTTGTTACCTTAAAACCACCATCTGATGGGACCAGATGTGTGGTGTAATTACCATATACATATCATGATCTCCGGAGCACGCTAAACGAAAACAATTAAATGTACATGTACATCTACATGAGACACGAACATTAAAGATGCCCTGTAAGATATGACGCCAACATTGAAAGACCCTGTGCCAGTGCATTCTCTTATATTTGCGAGTCGACCATAGCTAGGCCGCTTCGCATATATAGAGAATGCATTGGCCTAACAATTTTTGTTATCAATTTTTCGTACATTCTTTAACAATTTTTATCATTTTCTCTTAAATTCTTTAACAATTTTTGTCATTTTTTTTTTAATTTTGTCTTACATTTTTTTTATATTCTTTAACAATTTTATCATATATCAGTCTGGTAAAAATTCCAATGACTTTCTCTTTTAAAGAGCGTCCATGCTTCCGTCGCCCAAAAGCGTTAGACAATAAAGAGCGTTCTCAATTTATGATATTTTGTACCCTACTCGTTTTCAACGTAAATGATGGATTCGTCTGTGTATTTTCGCGATGCTTGTGCCATACGAATGATTGTTGGCGATTGCACGTATTTTTCAGTTTGCTTACTAAGCTGAACATTAACTTAGAACATTTGACTAATTAGTTGTCATTTCTGACATGACATCTTTAAAAATAAACAGTAATTACGCCCTATACTATGGGTGTTAACTGCGGCAATGGGGAGATCTTGCAGGACAACACATTTCGGGTTTCACGCGATGCGAGTTATTTTAGGAAATTGTAGTAAGGCTGATCTGGCCGTGTCAATGGAACTATAGCGATGGGGATATATCGCAGGAAAACACATTTCGGTTCTTCGATATTTAGATATGAACAATGGCTGGACCACTCTTGAAGATTTTATTCGAGGAAACACAATGCATAATATAACAGCTAACTATGCTGATGAAGTATCTCTCAGTTGGAATGTAGAATAAAGGTCGTATTGCGAAGTATCGGGCGTGTATTTAATCCGGTTAGTAGATTTTTGGTCCGCATTTAGAGGCTTTCTTGTGCGGTGAAATTCGGGTGAATGAGAAACATGCAGTAATAAGCCGTAGTTGTTGTAAGTAATAATTTGAAGGATTAGTTGTTTTAACGGAATTCTGACAATTTCTGAGGTGGTGCATTCATGAAACCAATATATTATATATTATAATTTATATATATATCTAATATATTATCTTGGGGGCGTTACATTCTCAGGCTGACTGTTTTAAAAAGACCTGCGATAACCATGCAGACCAGCAAAATGGTAATTCTGAGATAAGGCAAATAATCAGATATTGTATGGGCAGAGTTATATATATCTAAGATTACCTGCATCCTGGCACCGACCAAAATCTCTTCGTATAGCCATATGTCGGCGATATCGCAATACTCCACGATTATATTAATCCGATCTCAAGATTCGTGTTTGTCCAACTCTCCTTAGCCATGTTATATATATATCCAAATCTGTTGCGCCAATTAACCGCATTTATGGGGCGAATGAGAAGGTATATCACTCGATCTTTTCGACAATCCCTGGCGCTTTGCGTCCAACTAAACTCGCTCTAAGGGTGGATACACACATGCATGTAATCTATGTAATTATCGTGTATTTGGCGTTTTACATGGATCATACAGACAATGCAATATGTGTCCACTGACAACCCAATCATTGCCGACGTGTTGACCGCACTTGGTTCTAGTTGCAATTAAGTCGGAATACAGACAAACCGCTATCTTAGACCGAGTCGCCAGTTCGTGGGATAACCCATATGGTGGACGTTCTATTTAAATAATTACCAATCCTCTCTTGATATTCATAGCAGTGGTGGATCAGGATTTCCACCAACTTGGGGCTATATGTGATCCCGAAAGCTACCAGGCGGTGTGGCTAACTCTGAGCTATTCAACTAAAACATATTATATTGTACCATTTTTCCCAGTTTATTCCGACCGATGCATTCAATTAAGTCCCTTAGCGATTTGAAGCTTTCGCGACACCACGCCAAACAAGCATCATGGTCGAAATTGTTCAATATCAAGCTTAAGCCTGTATATTCCAGACGTGTCGCTTCTGTTGTTTGTGCATTAATAAAATGCCAGATATCACATAGACTTGGCTAATTTCCGCATCCGTAAGAGAAGACATGTTTTGGATTGGCCTTAAATGTCCTGATAGCAGACAGTTTTACTTCGCTTATCACTACTCACTTGTCTGGCCTGTTAACAATGAACCTCTTGAGCGCAGGTGACTAATGTTGTCAATTATTGGTGTGGCCATGTAATACATACAGACATTACATGTATGTGTGTATCCACCCTAACCGCATTTATATATATTAGCACCATATAGGACGATAAGAAAGCATGTATGAGAAACTGCATTTAAGGGCTAGCATTATAACATCTTCGAGAAAAAAACTTCAGCATAGGATAAAACAAATTGAATCCCATTCTATGGACTGAATCGAAGGTGGACATATATACCTTTTGGTGGCATTTTCCCATGACATCTATGTATTCTAACTGTTCCATACGTATGTTAATTGAACTTTTTTGTGTGCCATTTTGGGTTGAACGATTTTCGCTAAAATTGGATAATTTTGGAATTGGTATGTTTAGTGGTAAAATACACACACTCATAATTTATACATATCATGATAGCTTTATGTACAAATATATCTCAATATATCTGCCGAAACGGCCCAAATATAAGTGATGATAGACTTTGGTGATTGAATGCGAATATGGAATAAAGTTGTAATTTTCATATATTTTATACCCAAATTAGCAGTACGCAACATTCGGGACATTTTCAAAACCTGTGTAACCATTTGCACTTTTTTATAATAGATGAGTGACCCCTTCAGAAATACTGGCGCCAATTTTCTACCTATAGTTCCTGGTGTGACGAACAGATTCAACACAATATCATGAAGCGGCTCAAGGAACATATATAGCGCGTTGTGCCGCGATATGCCACCCAGTGCCCATGATAACGAAGCTTGTTCGCCGGATTTCAGAGAGTTTAATAGTTTAAACATATTTATTTGTCTAATTTATATAACACATATAACAGATAAATGCGCATTTGCACGCGATTCACGAAGAGGGAGCTATGTAACCCGGTTCGTTTATCAGGGCCAACGTGTCGATTTCTAACATGGGTTGTTTGTTTCTATGTGAATATGCAGTAGAATGATTTATCATTTAAAATTATCCACCTACTCTGGTTTTCCTCCTCAAGTAAAACCGATATCTTACCGTTTTATCTTATCGTGAAATGATCCCAAAAAAAACATTAAGGGTGTGCGAGAAGCGATTATGGTTGAGACATAATATATTATGGAGATGTAATTACTATATATATATACTTAGTATAATCTCCGGAACGCATTAAAGGCAAAACATTAAATGTACATGTACTCTATTTATATTGAAACACGAACATTAAAGATGCCCTATCAGATATGACACCAACCTTAAAGACCCTGTGCCAGTGTATTCTCTTATATATGCGAGTCGGCCATAGGTAGCTTTGCATATATAAGAGAATGCATTGGTCTAACAATTTTTTTTATCAATTGTTCGTCCATTCCTTAACAATTTTTATCATTTTCTCTTACATTCTTTAACAATTTTTATAATTTGTTCTTACATTCTGTAACAGTTTTTATCATTTGTTCTTACATTCATTAACAATTTTATCAATTTTTTTACATTTTTTTAACAACTATAAAAAATAATATAACATTTGTTAGGCCAATGCATTCTCTTATATATATATGCGAGGCGACCTATGGTCGACTCGCCTATAAAACAGAATGCATTGGCACGGGGCTTTCGCATGACACCATATGCACGTTTTCTAGACCAGAAAATAATTAAGTCCGATTAGATTCCAAAAGAGGAAGTTTTAGCACGTTTTGAGTTTTTAAATTATGAGCTTTCTGTGATTGTTTTCGGCGTATTGCTATATGGATAGATTTGCTCGATGTCTGTGTCCTACAAATAGCGTTGATTTAAAATATTTTTATTGTTATTTTTTATGGTAATCTGAACATTGGTTTATGTAGCTTTGTCAAATTTTGTGTGAACTCGGACAGACCATCTTTAAAAGCAACCATTTTCCTAAATACTCACGCGGACGAGTACAGTAATGCCCTAAATAATCAACTCATTAACCACAACAGAATTATGGGTAACTTTCATAATTACCCATAATTCTGCTGTGGTTAAGGAGTTGATTGTTATGGGCATTACTGTAGTTCCCTTAGAAAATATTCAGATAAAAGTTGAACATATTATCTGGACACTTCTCACAAATGATTAGCAATCATGCTGTACATGTTTGTCTGTCTGTCGTCTGCTTATTATCTAAACACCCCTCCAGATTAATAAAATACCATTCAATTGTATTCAGTTATACCTGGATGGGAGGATACATTCAGTAATTAAAGGGTTAAAACTGACATCGAGGTAATGTCTCATCATGCCAGTTATATCGTGTGGCGCCATGGCAATGGCTATATAATTTTACATGTACACCATAGTCCAAAATAATGTAAATGTGCTGCGCAAAAGTGGATATTCGTCATTATCGCACACAAATTCCCTACTGCAGCTGACTGCATGTTAATCATGTAATTCGTAAAATTTGAACATGCTACGGGGCATCTGGTGGATACTGCCGGGCAATAATTGGGGAGATTCTAACGCCAGTGTATGTTATCCAACAGGTGATGTACTTCCAAGTACAAGAAGTTCATGCAGTTGTTTATAACGGTTCGCGAAACGATACCAACCTTTTAGTGTGTTATCTCCAGATTTAACCTGTACCAGGTCATCGAGAATTCCATCTTCTTTGGTAACCATAGCTACAACTGGTGATATCCCGTCTGTTCATGTTGACCGTTGGTCAGTTTTTCTGTGTTTATCCTGGTTTTCTTCTCGAGTCTACATCATTCGCATTTCTCTATAACGCGTTCTCGTGCACTTAGTCTCGGTGCCAAAATTGGCCGCGCTATATTCAGAAACATGACGATAAATAATGTACCTCGCAATTGAACTTCGGCCATGGATTGACGAATACGAATTGTTACACAACACAAGACACGACAATGATATGGCACCGGTCTCCTATCAGTTACGTGACCTGGACTGGTCGGGTTCAACAAAACCCACACACAAACACGACTAATGTTCTACTATCACTATCACAGACTGTCGAGAGAGAGATGAGAGAGAGAGTTATGCCCGGCACTCGCTAATAGAGTTTGGGGATACGCGGTGGTTCTTATACACGTCCCAAATGATCGATCGCAGGCATACACAAACAAATTGAATATTCCAATAGGATCGATCTAAGCGAGGAATAAAACTCAAATTCCTCGAGTTCGGCTCGTGTGGGACTTCTACGGTACTGTTCTAGGTCGGATTGTGTGGACTATTTTGTGATTTATCGCTTTCTTATGTTGGGGACGAACATCCACCGCATGGCTGTTCTGATTGGGATATGAAAACCCTTCTACGACCATGACATTGTGTCACGGGGTATTATATACATGTATGTATGCTAGGGATAGCTTTGGCCAACCCTTCTACCGCCATGGTATTGTACCAAAACAATGAACGAAGATATATGTGACCAGCCATATCAAATCCAGTCGTAAGTCGGGATTTTTTTTTACCCTGTGCCAATGCATTCTCTTATATATGCGAGTCGACCATAGGTCGCCTCGCATATATAAGAGAATACATTGGCCTAACAATTGTTTACAATTTTAATAATTGTTTCTTGTATTCTTTAATTTTTTTTATAATTTCACCCATACAGAGCCCCATACAAACATGAGCAGACGACACTCTTCTATATGCTTCTATATATGTGTGGGGCTGCCTGCAGGGTAATGGATGTTTTTTATTTTATGTCCTAAAAATTGTAAGAAACATTTATTTAAAAAAAATGATAAAAAATTGTTAGGCCAATGCATTCTCTTATATTCTCGCATATATAAGAGAATGCATTGGCACAGGGTAAAAAAAATCCCGACTTACGACTGGATTTGATATGGCGGGTCACATATTAGAGCATGGAGATATGACAGACGAGCAGGTTAGTCGGGGAGCCAATAAGGTCCACCTGCACCCCCCCGATGATTACAAATAACCTTATTTTTATTGTTCCCTATGGTATCCAGATAAAGAATCCGGAATTCTCCGAAAAATAAAGGTGGCCCTACTAGGTGCTAGAGCCATTTGAATCCAAGATGGCCGCCATTTCCTCTAATTCCGACCAGCTGTATTTAATCGTTGTAATAGATCGGTTGTTAGCAAAAGACACAGTCAAAATATATGCCATTTGTTGGTATGATGTCCTTCTTCAAAATGACGGCAAAAAATTTCGAAAAAAATTCAAAATGGCCGCCGAAAAATGACGTCATCTGCACGAAAATAGGAAATTTAATTAATATTTCACCATATCTTCCATTTTTCTTCACATTAATCATTAGTAAATGGCAATGTTTTTGAGACAGTCATCAAGCGTGATATTATAGCGTCATTTTAAGACATTTGCCATTGACGAGGGTTCCGTAATAGATACAGAAAGAGGATTTGAAAAAGAGGGGTAAAATTTTCGATTTTTTGCAAGACGATTTTGATAGTCATTTTATCGACAAACCACACAGGCTGTTAATAGAATGTCAACAACTATGTGCTTTATTTTATTGGACGGATGTTTTACTTTAATGGGAATGAAATTGGTGTAGAAAATTTCCAAAATGGCCGCCGAAAATATGAAAAATGGTAAATATTGCCCCAGGGTGTCCTGCAATGGCTTACAAGTTGTGGTTAATATATAAAATTGGCTAATCTGTATTATATACATTGCATACTAACATGTCTGATGCACCATGGATCATTGTTTCTATTGTCACCACTGACATCACCAGAAATATTGGATTTTTCTCTCACAAACTTGACATAAATTTCGACAAAAATTCACTTTTCAGGGTTGGACAATTGTTTTAAGTAAAATGCAACTATCATTGGTATCAAAGGTATTTATTGTATTGGTCTATCTTAAATGTGTCACACTACGGTGTTTATAGACCAAATTGCTCAAGATGGCTTCCAAAATGGCAACCAAATTTGTAAAAAGTTAATTTTTTACATATATCCCGAACATTATTCTCTGCGTTATCCGAAAAGGTAGTAAATTGTGACTCACTTCGTTATTGTACGTGTTAGTTAATTAACTGACAACTACGTTCTATTATGTTTGTCCCAGTTCCGTATGGGGCATGACAAATTCATTTTAAAGTTGCAGTATGGAATTTTGCGGAGAACCTCTTTTGTGTTTCTTGCCATATTATTGAAAGGAAATGGGCAGAACTTTGAAACGGAACTGAGATGAACCATAATATGTGGCTATTCTGGTCCATTATGATAAAACATATCAACTGGATACACGGTGGATGCCAAGATGGTAGCCCGGGAGTTACTATATGGTCATAGATGAGGTGAATAGGTATACAGGGAGTTATTGTATGGTCAACGGTGAGATGAGTACATGTATGTATACAATTAGTGACTGTATGATCATAAATGTAATGAATAGCTATACAGGGAGTGACTAAATGGTCATGTGTCAGGTGTATGAGTATACCCGGTGTTCCTGCTTGGTGACGTGTAGGTCATGTGTAGGTTATACGGGTATACACATGTGTTGCTATATGGTCATGGGCGAGGGGTATGTGTATATAGCGAGCGGCTATATGGCCATGGATGATGTGCATATGCATACATGGAGTGAATATACTGACATGGCTGGGGAGTATTAGTATATCTTGAGTGGCTATTCTGCTATGGTGTGACAAATAGGGATACGGGGAGTGACATGGCCAAGGTGAGGTGAATATATATACAATGATTGACCATGATCATGTACGAATGTTTTGAATAGGTACACACGGTGTGACTATATGGCCATAGGTCAGATGAAGGAGTATACCAGGTGCCATGGGTGAGGGTATGTGTATGAAGCGAGTGGCTATATGACCATTGGTGAGGTGGATATGTATACCCGGGGTGACTCTATGGTCATTGTTGTGGTGTTGATGTATATATTGAATGTCTATTTGACCATGTGTGTGTGGAGAATAGGTATACATGGGATGACCGTATGGTCAATAGTGAGGTGAATGGGTATACAAGGAGTGACTCTATGGTTATGGGTCATGTTTAGGATTATACCCGGTGTGACTGCATTGTGACTCATGGCTGTATGGCCATCCATGGTCATGGGTCAGGTGTACGTTTATACAGTTGGTCACTATATTGTTATGTCTGTAGTGTTTATGTATATATGGAATGACTGTGTGGTAATGGGTGGCTATCGCTTTTCACGTTTAAAGTTCCCCCATGTACACAAACACTATCATTGATTAGAGAACTCTTTGATATGACCTCTCTATTGATTAACATATCCTTGCGTTATTGTGGAAAGCGATAGCCACCCAAATTACACATGTACAACCCACCATGACCTCATATGTACATAAACACCACACAAATGACAATATAGTCACCCACTCTATACACATACACCTGACCATACAGCCATATTTGGTTATACTGGTACATACCACAAATGACGATACAGCCATGAGTCACCATGCATGAACACCAGGTATACTCCTACACCTGACCATATAGTCACTATGTGTATACATATTCACCACATTCACGATCATAAAGTCACTCATTGTATACCTATTCACCTCACCGTGGACCATACAGCCACTACATGTATATCTATTCGCCATACCCATGACCATAGAGTCAATCCAGATATACATATACACCTCATCAATGGTGAGCCCTTCCAAATATACCAATACCCGCACACACGACCACTCATAAGTTTAATACTTGCATATACACCTCGCACATGACAATTCAGCAACTCAATGTATACTTATACACGCCATCCATGATCATTCATCTACACCCTATACACCACCGATGATAATACATCCACAACATATATCAATATACGACCCACCCGTTACCAAAAGGGCACTCCCTATATAGCCACAGGTATGCATATAACTTCAATCTTGACCGTACAGGCATACCAGGTGCACCTATACACATTACCCATAACCATAAAATCACTCCCTATTTATCTACGCACTCCATCCATGATCATACAGACAGCACAAATATACATATACACCCACATGTCACAATACAGCCACACACGGTACACATATACATCCCACCACGACATTACAGTCACTCCATATATACATAAACAACTCACAGATGACCATGTAGCTACTCTCGTTATATCTATACACCACAGCAATGCCCATACGGTCACAACGGCCACACACAACAATACACCGTACAGTCACTACATGTATACCGATTCACCTCACACATGCCCATACAGCCACTCCTTATATTCCTATGCATCTCACCATGGACACCCCACTCATAACCATATAGTCACTCCTTGTATACATATTCACACCATTCATGCCCGTACAGTAACTCCCTGTATATAATCACCTCACCCTTGGCCATGTCACTCCCCGTACCCCTATTGTCACACCATAGCAGAATAGCCACTCAAGATATACTAATACTCCCCAGCCATGTCAGTATATTCACTCCATGTATGCATATGCACATCATCCATGCCCATATAGCCGCTCGCTATATACACATACCCCTCGCCCATGACCATATAGCAACACATGTGTATACCCGTATAACCTACACATGACCATACCGCCACATCACCAAGCAGGAACACCGGGTATACTCATACACCTGACACATGACCATTTAGTCACTCCCTGTATAGCTATTCATTACATTTATGATCATACAGTAACTAATTGTATACATACACGTACTCATCTCACCGTTGACCATACAATAACTCCCTGTATACCTATTCACCTCACCTATGATAATATAGTAAGTCCCGGGCTACCATCTTGGCATCCACCGTGTATCCAGTTGATATGTTTTATCATAATGGACCAGAATAGCCACATATTATGGTTCATCTCAGTTCCGTTTCAAAGTTCTGCCCATTTCCTTTCAATAATATGGCAAGAAACACAAAAGAGGTTCTCCGCAAAATTCCATACTGCAACTTTAAAATGAATTTGTCATGCCCCATACGGAACTGGGACAAACATAATAGAACGTAGTTGTCAGTTAATTAACTAACACGTACAATAACCAAGTGAGTCACAATTTACTACCTTGTCGGATAACGCAGAGAATAATGTTCGGGATATATGTAAAAAAATAACTTTTTACAAATTTGGTTGCCATTTTGGAAGCCATCTTGAGCAATTTGGTCTATAAACACCGTAGTGTGACACATTTAAGATAGACCAATACAATAAATACCTTTGATACCAATGATAGTTGCATTTTACTTAAAACAATTGTCCAACCCTGAAAAGTGAATTTTTGTCGAAATTTATGTCAAGTTTGTGAGAGAAAAATCCAATATTTCTGGTGATGTCAGTGGTGACAATAGAAACAATGATCCATGGTGCATCAGACATGTTAGTATGCAATGTATATAATACAGATTAGCCAATTTTATATATTAACCACAACTTGTAAGCCATTGCAGGACACCCTGGGGCAATATTTACCATTTTTCATATTTTCGGCGGCCATTTTGGAAATTTTCTACACCAATTTCATTCCCATTGAAGTAAAACATCCGTCCAATAAAATAAAGCACATAGTTGTTGACATTCTATTAACAGCCTGTGTGGTTTGTCGATAAAATGACTATCAAAATCGTCTTGCAAAAAATCGAAAATTTTACCCCTCTTTTTCAAATCCTCTTTCTGTATCTATTACGGAACCCTCGTCAATGGCAAATGTCTTAAAATGACGCTATAATATCACGCTTGATGACTGTCTCAAAAACATTGCCATTTACTAATGATTAATGTGAAGAAAAATGGAAGATATGGTGAAATATTAATTAAATTTCCTATTTTCGTGCAGATGACGTCATTTTTCGGCGGCCATTTTGAATTTTTTTCGAAATTTTTTGCCGTCATTTTGAAGAAGGACATCATACCAACAAATGGCATATATTTTGACTGTGTCTTTTGCTAACAACCGATCTATTACAACGATTAAATACAGCTGGTCGGAATTAGAGGAAATGGCGGCCATCTTGGATTCAAATGGCTCTAGCACCTAGTAGGGCCACCTTTATTTTTCGGAGAATTCCGGATTCTTTATCTGGATACCATAGGGAACAATAAAAATAAGGTTATTTGTAATCATCGGGGGGGGGTGCAGGTGGACCTTATTGGCTCCCCGACTAGGTGCTTCATATGACGGCTGAAATTCCGCGTCGACCGTGCGAGACAATACAGCCCGGTGATGAGTACACTTCGCCATCTGAAATTAATACGGAGAAATGTGCTAAATTTGTGCCAGAATAATTGTTGAACCCTCAATACATTTCAACTCTTTGAACTCGAGGAACAAAAAATGAGGGTGATCTGTCTGTGCCATTCAATCATAGCATCAAGTCTACATATGAGAATGCCCATAATGATGGGGTTAGGAATCCAGTAACACCATGACTACAGAAGTGGAACGCTGCTTGACACCCGGTCTTCACTGGGATTTTGGGTATCTTATGATGAAGTACGACTTTTCTTGTTAACAGTTGCAATCCAATAACCAGGTCGAGTCTTCAGAGACGGTTCTTATTCCAAAGGGATTGACTCATCGCAGCGTTCGAGGATCACAACATATTGTAGATCATGCCATGAATCTCCACTAATTCCCGTAGAGATCATATTCCACTATTACGAAACATTGGAACTTTTTGAAGTTTTGACAGGGAACAATAAAGTGGTGAATTTATTTCTTAGTTATTATCTGTTCCTTAATAATGCACTTCACTGTAGGTGAATGTCCCAATTCAAAATTGCATGCTTTTCTGTGGTATTTGTCAGTCCATATCGCAATAAACAATGAATTAATTAGCCAGGAGAAATCCCATAATTGTAAACGACGCAAAGCAAAATCGCTCACAAATTTATTTAAATCGTAAATGTTCGAGTTGGGACTTTCACCAACAGTGAAGTGGATTATTAGGGAACACATAATAACTAAGAAATATAAGTAGTATATAACGAGCTGTGTCAGCCCCATTCGAGGTTCAACCGTTCAACCATTGTTTACATAACACGTTGCTTTGTTGTGTTGTTAAAGGGGGTATTTAAATTTAAAGGTAGACAATGGGTTTAAAGGGACAACAATTGAATTTAAATGGATGCTATTGAAATGTATTTAAAGGGAAAGATAGAAGAATGAATCGGGTCATTGAATTTAATGAGTGTGTTGAATGGGTTGTAATTGATAGAGTATACAAGAATGAATCGGGTCATTGAAACTGTTTCGAGCGAGATCGGGTCAGTGATTTATCTAGCGGGAGGTCTAGATATATAAGAATTTGCTTTGTGCGAACCCATAGCTGAATTAGATAGGATATTGCATGGGATAAGAACTTGATGTAATTGATAGAGTATACAATACGGGCATAATTGGAATGATATGTGGAAGCAACCGATCAGTAAGTATTAGTCAAATGAACAAGTTTTATATATGTGACTATTTGGCAAGATCAGTCTTCATCAGATGACAGTGGGTACGAAGCGGACGATGGCGAATGAATACAGCGAAAAGAAAAAACTCGGGATTCTTTTGAACCCCCAACTATCAATTAATATGAGTTATATTCCATAATCCCTCTGTTGATTTAGTTGGTTAGGACTCCAAGCAGATATTTCGTCCCAGATCGAGCAAGTCGTGGGTTCAAACAGAGTGATAGTAGTCGACAAGTTTGAACATAATCTCTGGGCGCCGCTGGTTTAGATATATCACGTGGTTTCCGCCACCAAGGTAGAGTTTATCCATGTAGCAGAAGGTGATCGTATATGATCGAAAACGGGTATAAATATTATATAGTATAGGTTACATATTCGGGTAGATGGTTTGACTGCCTAAGCCCTAGACTCCTCAACCTCAGCCACCAGGGATGAGAGGTCACGTCGCGGTGTGTTATCACTAATGGAATAGGATATCGGGGTGATAAACGACCGCGTTAACCCTATTGCGTATCGCCTACAATATGAAAGAAAATAGGGGGGGCGTATACTTGGGTGGAGGTTATGCGGATATCGCAGATAAGAAGATACCGTTGATATATATTGGTACTATAAAAGGAATATATAACGCTGTTATATTACGAACACCAATATTAGATGGAACAATGAAGACAAATAAACAGTATAGTGTATCAACATTTGCTTTATTCGACACCAATAATAATAGGTTTATTGCAGTTAATCATCGATTGTCATCGTCGTCATCTTGCTCAGAGTCTTGAGAGGAGTCCATCTGATTATCGTTTTTGTCCTCACTTTTATTTCTCATGTACTCCATCAGGAGGGGTTTACATGTCCTCAAAGAAATCCGAACGGCAGGGAGTATATCATAGCTATCATCTAGCATCTTATACACACGATCCATGATCTTGATATGAGTTTTCCCACCACTAACTTCAAGTAAATTTCGTATAAATGCAGCGTATATGTTTAAGAAACGCCTTTCATACTCGGGACGTATCTTCACTTTCGATTTTTCTTCAGCCTCGTCTTCCGTCAATCCTTTCTTCATATAACGTTCAACTAATTCATCTAATTCTGCTGTATTGTCATCTTGGGCCTGTATAACCACACCTCTTCGAAATAATCGTTTTCTTTTTAAGTCGGAAGTTTTAATATTAGTCTGTCCTGGTCCGGAATTAATTCTATTTTATTCGTGTCAGTTTTCAGTTTATTATGCAACCGTGCATTTTCAATTGATTCTCTTTTCTTCCTATCAGAACACCAATTTTTAATGTGCCTTTGTACATCATGCTGGGTCTCAAATACGACACCACAATCGTCACAGCTTGGCATGATGTTGCCTTCGCTTTCAGAGTCGTTTTCCTGCTGTGACAATAGCCCAGGCTATGTAGTTTCACTGATGTTATCTTTCTTTTGATGCGTTATCACATCGACGGGCTCATCAACACTACTGTTATTTGACAATATGCTTTCTTGTTTTATACTCTTCTTTGTCAGCACATTACTACGAAGTCGCAAATTTTCTGGAGTATTCGTTTTTAAGTCAACTACGAGATAACCAAATGGTTGATTGGTAGCTTCATTGAAATGGGACACAAAGTGTTGTGTTTTCTCTGGATACATTTGACGACCTAGAGTCATTACCTGCATTTTATCTATAGGGTTGTTGAATAGAATCAAGTAGTGGCAATTTCTCCGTTGGGTGGGGTCCTTGTTATAGTAGAGAGATTGATTAATCGCAACCACTGATATGCCCAAATGGTGACTGCCTTCCGTGAATAATTCAGTAACCCTGCAAATCCTTGGATGCCGTAGACATAAGGTCATCAAGTACAATCAGACATTTTTTTCCAGAATGAATGAGGGTGTCCAAGTTAGTCGGAAGACCTTGTATAAACTGGACAGATGGCGCGACTGTGTCCTTGATTTCATCGTATAATGGCTGCCAGTACTTATAGAACCAAATTATTTTCTCGGGTGAAGGCTGTATACTCGCTGAACAATTTTGAAGTATACTTTTAAGCAAGTGTGTTTTGCCGCAAGAAGTGGGTCCCGAAATCCACGCGGTAAATGGATGCCTGAATTTGAAGTCATCCTGTCGCGCGCCACCACTGCTTTCTCTATAAGGTTGTTGTTGTTGTTGTTGTTGTTGTCGTTGTTGTAGTTGTTGTTGGTGTTGTTGTCGAGAGTGTTTGAACTTTATATGCCGTTTTAAACTGTCTGGCCATACATATTCAATTGAACATGTTTCACACTGATGCTTCATCCTTGACCGATCTGAGGGCACTGAGTCTTTTCCAGATAAAAGAGAGCCTTTTATGACAGGAAGAACAATATCTATTAATCGAGTTTTCAGTTCCAAATTTCGAATCTAGTGTCTTAATTTGATCTTGGACGGTGCCGCCGTGTCTGAGTTATACACCACATAATTATTTGCCATACGAAATGTCTTATGTTTTCCCGCTTAAAGGATTACAATGCTCATGAAACAACAAAACTATATCGGAAAGCCACCCCTATTGTGATCACAATAATCCAAGTCCCATAACAATCGCGTAATAAATAAGCCGAGAAATAAATAAATAATACCGCCACCGGTTGTCGGCTATCTCCGTCGCAAAACCTCGCATGACGTCAAGCGAGGTAAACTAATTAAAAACACGGAATCAGAGTCGGAGTTAATTGTGTCTACCTATATGACGATGGAAAATCCGGAATAGACATCAGCGCGTGAACGTGATGGAATTACTGCTGGGCATATCAATAGCATTGTGTACACATGGTTAATTTTCATCGCGCGGTGAGTTATATTCACTTGTGATTTGTCTTAAACGCCGTTTGAAAAGTTATTGTTTTGACAAAAACAAACTATAGAAGGCCGATTGAGCGGGGTATGTAACTCTTTCGTGTCAAAAATAAAGCTTATAAAACACGAGCAGGCATGTGAACTCTATTCGGGCGCGTGTTCACGATGTTGTTTTAATTTTCCGTATATATGCCCCGAGTGTCCCGTATTTACAATCATTCATTCGTAACAATGCCATATAAATGCAGTGTTTTCGGCTGTGGCCGGTCTAGTGACTCTCAGTTAGGTATAATGCTGTATTCATTTCCAAACGATGTTCGTTTACGTGCCATTTGGCGGGATTTCTGTGGGAAACCCGTTGCGCAAAATCAGAAACCGATTACGTATACCAAATAAAGAGCGTTTAATATGACAAGTCAGTCATGGTTACGAATACATACAATTGCAGTTAAAGTGGAGAGTATGTTGAATAATTCATGATAACAACTATTCTAAGTCGATTCCCCATTTCCTTCACCATGGCTCAATAAAGAGCGTTCCGTGTTAAGAGTTTTCCTAATATGGTACGAATAAAAAGAGTTTAATAAAGCGGAAATTGCTATGACTTGGAAGGATATATAAAGCATGCATATCGGAAGTTCGTGTACATGTATTGACCTGTATTGGTGTAATCAGTAAAAAATCACGACGACAACTGTTCTAAGTCCAGTCCCTTTACCTTGACGCAATAAAGAGCGTTCACTATTACGATATATTTCGAATAAAGAACGCTTGTATATGTGCTTACATATTAAACCGGACTATTATCCCTCCTACAAAAAGTGTTATATATGATTGGATGTTTAAACGAACCACGGTGAACGTTTATATATTTTATAATCCTATTGTTATGCGTAATTGACACATAGAGGTCGAGTCCTGACCTGCATATTCAATAGACGCATTGCTAGAGTGTTAATTTTATAGGCCAATAACCACGCATAAACGCAGTGATTTCATCAGTGACAGTCGGCAAGATAGTTTGGGGGTAGGGGAAGCAATATTCCGAAATATATATAAACACCATATTGCCCTAATATATACATGATTCATAACCAAGAAAAATTTACTTATCATATTGGTAATGAATGACTTGATTATAATTGATTAAATCCGACAGCAATAAACCGATTTTTTTAGTTTTACCGCGTTACGATAAATTAAAACGAAACGCTCTTTATTGACACAAGGCAAAGGTCATCTGGAAATTGGAATGTTTACGAGATGATAATTGCCTAATAACTAGTGTGCAAGTCTTCGCATATATATGCAATCTTTATATGAATATATAATATATAATATCACTTGGACTATTCCGGTAACTGAAAAAAATATATAAACACGAGCACGTGTTTATATAGATAAATGCGCGCAAAACTGAATAATATACGGGCATGGCTTTATAGTAACAACACATCGCGATACATATAATAATAATAACACGATAAAGACATTTAATTACGAGAACGGCGATGTTTTCGGCAAAGTTTTGCATTCGTAGTGTGATAACGCGACAATCTTCAAAGGCCGAGATCGACTACATGCAAACTTAAAATACTGCCGTAGCGTATCTATGCGTTGTCGATGGGTTACCACGTGATCGATCACGTGCTATGCTTCTGTTTACATGTGACAATCACGTGATCGGGCCGATGATCACGTGACTTCCTCTACAACAAAATCTTCGGCTAACTTCGGAATTTTTTATAATCGTTATAAAAATAACGAATGGCGGCCGAATATTAGATTATATGCGCCCAATGGACATTATATATATATATTATCGGTATATTGAAAGAAAATATTATTGTTTTTTCAGCACCCTATTCCTTTAAGTAACATATTGTATAATACAGAATAGACATCTCAATGTAACACATACGATTATTCCATCATGCGCTCGATGATGGAATAATAATCGTATGTGTTACATATCCGAGTTAATTGTGATCTAAAGTTCGGGTTTCGATAAAACGGCACTTATGCAGCCGCTACATGTTCGTTCAGGAATGTTTAATGTATTTAAGATATCTATAATTATGCGTGATTTTGTCGCGAAAATTATTATTTTTAATCACAAGGAACCGTAACAAATCAGCCAAGAACCATCACAATACTTGCGATAGAACGACGTCCGGTGTAACAGTTCCTAAACAGTGACCAACACGTATAAGTTCGGTTTCAATTCTTATTTTAAAGCTGAAACTCTCAGTGCCGAAAATTCACCCATAACAAGCACATCAGCTATACCCCATAAGTTCCTGACTGTCGCCACGTTCCTGCCAGATTAACAATGTAGTAAGAAATGTGATGCATGGTACACGGTGTAGTCTCCGGTCAGAGAACTTCCATATATCTGGCTAGTATAGCGCAATAACAACCTGTGGCACATTTTCTGTCAGAGATTAGTACGGCAGCCGGGATTAACGTTGAATGTGTTTACTTTCTTTATAGCTAATTTCCTGCCAATACATATTTCGTGTCAGATTGTGTGTGTGTTGTGCATCTGCAAATTGCGGAATCGTGAAATCTGTAAATTAAAGGGCCATGTTGTTTATTTTTTCTTGTCCAGTATCAAATTAAAAGGATCTAAAAGTACTTAAAGGTACTCAATCCGATCAGACGTTTCCCCATTTCATAAAGATATAACAACAGCACATTTCTTCAAAATACGCTTTAGTTATCAGAATCGATTAATTGCAACAAAACCACTGTCAAAACTGGTATCAAATTTCCCAAAGCGTGTTATTTATCAACATTTTGTTCAACGAAATATGGCCGCATTACCACTTGAGTATCACAAAATTTGGCCGTATTACCACTAGAATTTAGAATTATCCATCTTCATCCGCAATTTTGTACGAGACCGTCCGTTTGACGACGATTTTCTGGGCCACAAATATATATAACAAAATTCAAAAATCAATATCTGATCACTCTGAGCTTTGATGGGTGTGTTTCTTGAGTCGAATCAAATATGTTTTACCACCGAAGCCAAAGAAATAGTAACTTAGGAGCGTTAATTCGGATAATTCATCTTTAAAAATAGTTGGAAGCCCCTGAAACAGTACTTAGCAAAAAGCGAAATCACTTGGTCACGACCAAATCCCCAGTAAACAAATGAGTCACTTTAAAATTTATATAACAGAATAGCATTACGTTTTGGTAATTGTGATACAAACTTTATTAAAATGCCTACGCACTTGAGCAGGTTTATTCGCTGTGGGTCGCAGCAGATAGTTTAATATCACTTTAATTGCTTAAAGGCCTACTTTATTTTCGAATCACCAATTCAATTTAATTACTTTTTTTCCCCCGATCACATAATATACAACATATTCCATATTATACAACATTTGAAAGAGGAAGCTTCAAAACATTGTATTATCAACTCATCCGGTCGAATAAACTGGGTACATATTGTTTTTGTCGAGGTACCGATGTGTGTTCTGTGCTTAATTTTTATCCGGACTGTACTATAACGTCTAGTATTCTCAATGAAAGGGGAATAACTCTATCTCTTAGCTTGAATTATGATGCATTCTGGGTTGACAACGGATGAAGTCTTGGAATGAATCTGAGAATCTCTATCACTTGGTGGACACTCCAATGCCATAGATGTTCCGTATTCTGGTGGAATATGTATATTTGTGGTTCCTCTTCCAAATGGTATATGTGACCCGCCATATCAAATCCAGTCGTAAGTCGGGATTTGTTTACCCTGTGCCAATGCATTCTCTTATATATGCGAGTCGACCATAGGTCGCCTCGTATATATAAGAGAATGCATTGGCCTAACAATTTTTTATCATGTTTTTTAAATAAATGTTTCTTACAATTTTTAGGACATAAAATAAAAAACATCCATTACCCTGCAGGGAGCCCCACACATATATAGAAGCATATAGAAGAGTGCCGTCTGCTCATGTTTGTCTGGGGCTCTGTATGGGTGAAATTATAAAATTGTTAAAGAATACAAGAAAAAAATATTAAAATTGTAAAATATTGTTAGGCCAATGCATTCTCTTATATTGCGAGGCGACCTATGGTCGACTCGCATATATAAGAGAATGCATTGGCACAGGGTAAAAAAATCCCGACTTACGACTGGATTTGATATGGCGGGTCACATATAATATGGAATATGTTGTGTATAACGTTAACTGGGCATTTGAAAAATAAGTGGGCCTTTAAAGACATACTGTGGACTTATTCGGGCGTGTGGAGCTGATAAGTTAGTATTCAGGCGCTATGCCAACTGGGGGAATGTACCGTCCTACTAACATCGCCGAAAATTTCAAAGAAATCGACCGTACCACTCCATAGAATACATTGTCTGAACCACGCTAAATTGTAAATATTTACATCTCAATTCGGGACGCATCTATCGGCGATAAACTAACGCAAATGATTTCGTCATCGGGAGCCATTGCATTTAATTAATATATAAGAATGACGGTGTGTGCTTTAAATTTGAATTAATATTCGTAAAAATAACTACTTTAAGCAAGATTGTTCTGCATTTCTATTTGATCACCCTATCGTAGTGTTTCACATCACTTTAAGTGTGTGCGTTCTCTCGTATCCATTGTCTCTATGTAGCCTATGTATCATACACTGATATTCAATACAATTACAAATTACAACTAGAGGTCAGATTCCATGGAATCAGATATACTTCCATGGTATTCCATCCCATCCCATCCCATCCCGACCTGACCTTGGTCTTCAAAATGGTCAATCGAAGGTCAAATCGGGTAAAACATGCGGATTTCCACGAAATTTGATACCTAGGGGTACTTTTGTCCGGGGAGTCTTTTGGGCGGGTCAAGTCGTGACCCCGACCTGACATTGACATTCGAAATGGTAAGTTCAAGGTCAAATCGAGTAAAACGATCGGATTTCGACGAAATTTTATACCTAGGAAAACTTTTGTCCGGGGAGTGTTTTGGACAGGTCAAATCGTGACAATATGTTACTTTTACAGTAGAGCGGACATACCTATATAGTATATCGGTGAGCATATTCATGCATTTGCCTTGCTTCTTGCTAAGTCCGTTTGAATTTGAGTAATATATATCACCCGTCACAACGTTATACGCTACCAGGGTTAAACCGTTCAATATAAATCATTAAAAAGTGTACTAATCTTGCGTTTATATACTACTTATCACATCCACTCATCGAAAAGTTTTTATCTCAATATATGATTTTCGGAGTAATTTTGCCCATTTGATCTTCGGTGGAATTTTCCAAATCTGAACCCACCCGACACAAACACTCCCTTGAGCAGGTTGCGTTTATATTAGAGAGGTCAAATTTTAGAGTCATACCTACAGTATACCGGCTTATGTACCACCGCATTAAACTCGCTCCTACATCGGCCCGTTTGGATTTGGGGCTAAAAATCGGCTAGTGATAGACTACAGAAGTATACATATTTATGATATATAGCGTTGTCACGAGTAAACCGTTCCGTTCCATCTGAAAATTAGAAAATTGCGCTCTAGATGCGCGTGAACACTAGCTATCAGATGTACTCGTCAAAAAAAAAATTCTCGATGTTTGAATTTGAAGTATAGCAGTCAAGATTTGGGGGGGGGGGGCGTGAATAGAATATCCAAAAGTACCTGCTACGGCATTACCTTGCTCTTTAATTAGCCCTTTTGGATTTGGTGGGAAGAATAGGTGCATTTTCCTGTTCCCCGTATAGCGGAAAGGGGTATATATATATAGTCACGCATTTCAATCAGTTTGGATATAAAGTTTAAATATACACAGTTATATGCATATATATTTAATACTAATATATTTTCTTATAAATTAATAGCGCAGTGCGTAGTCGAGTGGTCAGAGCGTCAAACCTTCAGTTTGTGTTTTTATTGCGACGTGAGTTCGAATCCCGTCAAATTATCTTTTTTTATTTTTTATTTTTAACATGTTTTGGTGTATTTTAATCATCAAATACGAATAATACCAAACTAAAGATAATGTAAAGATGCTTTTTATATTCGATTTCAATCAGTTTGGATATAAAGTTTAAATATACACAGTTATATGCCTACATATTTAATACTAATATATTTTCTTATAAATTAACAGCGCTGTGCGTAGCCGAGTGGAGAGAGCGTCAAACATTCAGTTTGTGTTTTATTGCGACGTGAGTTCGAATCCCGTCAAATTATCTTTTTTTATTTTTTATTTTTAACATGTTTTGGTGTATTTTAATCATCAATTACGAATAATACCAAACTAAAGATAATGTAAAGATGCTTTTTATATTCGATAAATAACTAGAATATAAACAATATACAAATTGATCTTACGAAACTGATGATGTTTGCATGTTTCTATGTGTTTATCGTTGTTATCGCAAATGGAATAATTGGCTATACGTCGTCATTACGTTAGTAGAAATATACACCATATAACGAAGTCTTGTGTGATCAAATTAATGTAATGTTTGTATTTTGTTTGGTTGTATATGATATGCAGTGCGTTGAAGATGCGAAAGAAAATACAAAAGTGAAATGCACGCACGCAGATAGCTCATGACACACTATACACGATAAAATGATAATTTACCACACACCATGGGCTACACAATTTACGAATAGGTGGGTTTATATTAAAATCCAAGTTATTTGCTTTATAACGGCTCCGATATGAACTCATACCAATATAGCACTCTGGAAATGATTGTTGGTATTCGACGGGCGTTCTATCAGTTCTCTGGTAGAGGAATGAGACTGGCCCGCGGCATGACGGGTGTATTCGAATCGGAGGTAGGTTCCATCCCACGGGGGATGGGGTAGCCGGAGGAAGGAGAGAGGGGAGTGACAAATTTTTGGCGTATATATAGATAATATATATTATATATATAAGCGGAATTATTCTGAAGAGCTCTTTTCACTTGACTGAGAAAAAAATAATGTTCTAAGTCCGAAAGTTTTGGTTGAAATATTGGAGCCTTTTTCAAAAAGTGAAAACAAAATGAACGACTTTTCTGGAACAGGGCGATTTCGATCCGTTTTGGACTCTGGATTTTCCAAAAGTTATCTCCGTTTCGCGTGTAGCATAATATGACTTTTATGAATAAGTAACGGATAGTTTGGGGAATGAGATGTGAGCTTGTACAACATTCGTTCAAAGTTCGCGAATTACATTTGGATAGACATATTTCTGTTATATCCCAAATTTCATATGATTCGGAGAAGAATTAAAAATTGGTACCGCAGACCACCCCTCCCCTGACCCACAATACTGGACCAAATTGCAAACTTTGAGGGCCCGTAACTCTTGCATTTCTTCTCGGATTACAAAAATCCTTTCCGGTATGGGTTTGTTTTCGTTCAGGGAATCTACATACTTAAATAGATGAATGTCAATAATAAAAAAAAATTGCGAAAATATTGCCCCCACCCCAGTGTAAAAATATATGTCCAACCCTGTCAAATTTTCTTCCTCGGACTAAGCTGACAACGGTCAACACGACTACAAAAACCAAATACAGTTATCTGGAATGATACGAGAGGACAACAGAGTACAATAAAATAGAGGTTTGCCAACTATGGGCGGTAACTCTTCAGGGAAAGGGCGGACCCAAGTTTTTATGCCCGTGGGCAGTAGTGCATATCGAGATGTGCATACGGTCTAATTTTCGATGCTCTGCTTCTTATAATTTCCGAGATAATAAAATGACATTTTTTCAAATAAAGGGAGATAACTCCTCGGGGAAAACGCGGACAATATTCGTTATGCGACGATGGCATACAACTCTTTGATCCCAAGATACGTACCAAGTTTTAGTGTGCTACTCCTGGTACTTTTCGAGTAATAAGGGTTGCAAAAGTGTCCAGTATAATAATAATAATAATAATAATAATAATAATGAAAAATAATCGAAAAAGGGCCATAACTCTGTCAAAATATATTGGACCAACATCCGGATAGCATTATTTTTAGTAGACCTTAGATGCCTACATTCGCTAGAGATTTCGCGGTCCTCCTCCCATTAGTTTCTGAGTATTTCCAATTAAACAGAAAACGGCCGCAGTAGAAAAACAATATACTTCCTTGGTTACACCATGGAAGTATAATAATAGGGCAAATCATGAGCTCAATAAATCGCAGTTAAGGGACGGAAAATATGAATTAGGATGATTATATCTTTCCCTTAACATGTGTGGGTTGATCTCAAGTGTTTGGGAGTGACCCCACCCCTGCCTCGAAATTGGGTGACGGGATTGGGAAATAGTCAAACCCGGCCCAAAATGCGAATTTTGAGAGCCCGTAACTCCGTTATTTTCCAATGGATTTAAAAATTGTTTTGAGTATTGTGATCAGCTACTTGCATTGATTATTTGTTATAATTTTTGTCTGATTCAGAGACGAATAACATTTTGTTTATTGGAAAGAATACGGGCCCACATTCAAAGTTTGAGGGCCCAAATCTCCGCCATTTTTTAACGGATTTACAATCTGTTTTCAGTTTTATGATCAACGTGTATGGTATATGTTATATATCAAGTTTCATATAATTCGGAGACGAAATAAATTTTGGTACCCCGGACCACCCCTCCCCTGACCCACAACACTGAACCGACACTGGCAAAATTTGGCTCATCGCGTGCTCTCTTCAGACCGCACGCATTGGCGTATCAGTTGACATCCAAAGTTTGACATCTTCGGAGGAGATGTGATCACAAGCATATGGGGCCAAATTTGCATTGTTTGAAGGCCCACAACTCTGACATTTTTCAATGGATTTTCGAAATTCTTTCAGTTTCTAGATCGGTTGGCGGTATGGATGTTATATTCCAAGTTTCATCCGATTCGGAGAAGAATACAAAATTGGTACCCCGGACCACCCCTCCCCTGACCCACAACACTGAACCGACACTGGCAAAATTTGGCCCATCGCGTGCTCTCTTCAGACCGCACGCACTGGGATATCAGACGACATCCAAAGTTCGACATCTTCGGAGGAGATAGGGTCACAAGCACATGGGACCAAATTGCAAACTTTGAGGGCCCGTAACTCTTGCATTTCTTCTCGGATTACAAAAATCCTTTCCGGTATGGGTTTGTTTTCGTTCAGGGAATCTACATACTTAAATAGATGAATGTCAATAATAAAAAAAAATTGCGAAAATATTGCCCCCACCCCAGTGTAAAAATATATGTCCAACCCTGTCAAATTTTCTTCCTCGGACTAAGCTGACAACGGTCAACACGACTACAAAAACCAAATACAGTTATCTGGAATGATACGAGAGGACAACAGAGTACAATAAAATAGAGGTTTGCCAACTATGGGCGGTAACTCTTCAGGGAAAGGGCGGACCCAAGTTTTTATGCCCGTGGGCAGTAGTGCATATCGAGATGTGCATACGGTCTAATTTTCGATGCTCTGCTTCTTATAATTTCCGAGATAATAAAATGACATTTTTTCAAATAAAGGGAGATAACTCCTCGGGGAAAACGCGGACAATATTCGTTATGCGACGATGGCATACAACTCTTTGATCCCAAGATACGTACCAAGTTTTAGTGTGCTACTCCTGGTACTTTTCGAGTAATAAGGGTTGCAAAAGTGTCCAGTATAATAATAATAATAATAATAATAATAATAATGAAAAATAATCGAAAAAGGGCCATAACTCTGTCAAAATATATTGGACCAACATCCGGATAGCATTATTTTTAGTAGACCTTAGATGCCTACATTCGCTAGAGATTTCGCGGTCCTCCTCCCATTAGTTTCTGAGTATTTCCAATTAAACAGAAAACGGCCGCAGTAGAAAAACAATATACTTCCTTGGTTACACCATGGAAGTATAATAATAGGGCAAATCATGAGCTCAATAAATCGCAGTTAAGGGACGGAAAATATGAATTAGGATGATTATATCTTTCCCTTAACATGTGTGGGTTGATCTCAAGTGTTTGGGAGTGACCCCACCCCTGCCTCGAAATTGGGTGACGGGATTGGGAAATAGTCAAACCCGGCCCAAAATGCGAATTTTGAGAGCCCGTAACTCCGTTATTTTCCAATGGATTTAAAAATTGTTTTGAGTATTGTGATCAGCTACTTGCATTGATTATTTGTTATAATTTTTGTCTGATTCAGAGACGAATAACATTTTGTTTATTGGAAAGAATACGGGCCCACATTCAAAGTTTGAGGGCCCAAATCTCCGCCATTTTTTAACGGATTTACAATCTGTTTTCAGTTTTATGATCAACGTGTATGGTATATGTTATATATCAAGTTTCATATAATTCGGAGACGAAATAAATTTTGGTACCCCGGACCACCCCTCCCCTGACCCACAACACTGAACCGACACTGGCAAAATTTGGCTCATCGCGTGCTCTCTTCAGACCGCACGCATTGGCGTATCAGTTGACATCCAAAGTTTGACATCTTCGGAGGAGATGTGATCACAAGCATATGGGGCCAAATTTGCATTGTTTGAAGGCCCACAACTCTGACATTTTTCAATGGATTTTCGAAATTCTTTCAGTTTCTAGATCGGTTGGCGGTATGGATGTTATATTCCAAGTTTCATCCGATTCGGAGAAGAATACAAAATTGGTACCCCGGACCACCCCTCCCCTGACCCACAACACTGAACCGACACTGGCAAAATTTGGCCCATCGCGTGCTCTCTTCAGACCGCACGCACTGGGATATCAGACGACATCCAAAGTTCGACATCTTCGGAGGAGATAGGGTCACAAGCACATGGGACCAAATTGCAAACTTTGAGGGCCCGTAACTCTTGCATTTCTTCTCGGATTACAAAAATCCTTTCCGGTATGGGTTTGTTTTCGTTCAGGGAATCTACATACTTAAATAGATGAATGTCAATAATAAAAAAAAATTGCGAAAATATTGCCCCCACCCCAGTGTAAAAATATATGTCCAACCCTGTCAAATTTTCTTCCTCGGACTAAGCTGACAACGGTCAACACGACTACAAAAACCAAATACAGTTATCTGGAATGATACGAGAGGACAACAGAGTACAATAAAATAGAGGTTTGCCAACTATGGGCGGTAACTCTTCAGGGAAAGGGCGGACCCAAGTTTTTATGCCCGTGGGCAGTAGTGCATATCGAGATGTGCATACGGTCTAATTTTCGATGCTCTGCTTCTTATAATTTCCGAGATAATAAAATGACATTTTTTCAAATAAAGGGAGATAACTCCTCGGGGAAAACGCGGACAATATTCGTTATGCGACGATGGCATACAACTCTTTGATCCCAAGATACGTACCAAGTTTTAGTGTGCTACTCCTGGTACTTTTCGAGTAATAAGGGTTGCAAAAGTGTCCAGTATAATAATAATAATAATAATAATAATAATAATGAAAAATAATCGAAAAAGGGCCATAACTCTGTCAAAATATATTGGACCAACATCCGGATAGCATTATTTTTAGTAGACCTTAGATGCCTACATTCGCTAGAGATTTCGCGGTCCTCCTCCCATTAGTTTCTGAGTATTTCCAATTAAACAGAAAACGGCCGCAGTAGAAAAACAATATACTTCCTTGGTTACACCATGGAAGTATAATAATAGGGCAAATCATGAGCTCAATAAATCGCAGTTAAGGGACGGAAAATATGAATTAGGATGATTATATCTTTCCCTTAACATGTGTGGGTTGATCTCAAGTGTTTGGGAGTGACCCCACCCCTGCCTCGAAATTGGGTGACGGGATTGGGAAATAGTCAAACCCGGCCCAAAATGCGAATTTTGAGAGCCCGTAACTCCGTTATTTTCCAATGGATTTAAAAATTGTTTTGAGTATTGTGATCAGCTACTTGCATTGATTATTTGTTATAATTTTTGTCTGATTCAGAGACGAATAACATTTTGTTTATTGGAAAGAATACGGGCCCACATTCAAAGTTTGAGGGCCCAAATCTCCGCCATTTTTTAACGGATTTACAATCTGTTTTCAGTTTTATGATCAACGTGTATGGTATATGTTATATATCAAGTTTCATATAATTCGGAGACGAAATAAATTTTGGTACCCCGGACCACCCCTCCCCTGACCCACAACACTGAACCGACACTGGCAAAATTTGGCTCATCGCGTGCTCTCTTCAGACCGCACGCATTGGCGTATCAGTTGACATCCAAAGTTTGACATCTTCGGAGGAGATGTGATCACAAGCATATGGGGCCAAATTTGCATTGTTTGAAGGCCCACAACTCTGACATTTTTCAATGGATTTTCGAAATTCTTTCAGTTTCTAGATCGGTTGGCGGTATGGATGTTATATTCCAAGTTTCATCCGATTCGGAGAAGAATACAAAATTGGTACCCCGGACCACCCCTCCCCTGACCCACAACACTGAACCGACACTGGCAAAATTTGGCCCATCGCGTGCTCTCTTCAGACCGCACGCACTGGGATATCAGACGACATCCAAAGTTCGACATCTTCGGAGGAGATAGGGTCACAAGCACATGGGACCAAATTGCAAACTTTGAGGGCCCGTAACTCTTGCATTTCTTCTCGGATTACAAAAATCCTTTCCGGTATGGGTTTGTTTTCGTTCAGGGAATCTACATACTTAAATAGATGAATGTCAATAATAAAAAAAAATTGCGAAAATATTGCCCCCACCCCAGTGTAAAAATATATGTCCAACCCTGTCAAATTTTCTTCCTCGGACTAAGCTGACAACGGTCAACACGACTACAAAAACCAAATACAGTTATCTGGAATGATACGAGAGGACAACAGAGTACAATAAAATAGAGGTTTGCCAACTATGGGCGGTAACTCTTCAGGGAAAGGGCGGACCCAAGTTTTTATGCCCGTGGGCAGTAGTGCATATCGAGATGTGCATACGGTCTAATTTTCGATGCTCTGCTTCTTATAATTTCCGAGATAATAAAATGACATTTTTTCAAATAAAGGGAGATAACTCCTCGGGGAAAACGCGGACAATATTCGTTATGCGACGATGGCATACAACTCTTTGATCCCAAGATACGTACCAAGTTTTAGTGTGCTACTCCTGGTACTTTTCGAGTAATAAGGGTTGCAAAAGTGTCCAGTATAATAATAATAATAATAATAATAATAATAATGAAAAATAATCGAAAAAGGGCCATAACTCTGTCAAAATATATTGGACCAACATCCGGATAGCATTATTTTTAGTAGACCTTAGATGCCTACATTCGCTAGAGATTTCGCGGTCCTCCTCCCATTAGTTTCTGAGTATTTCCAATTAAACAGAAAACGGCCGCAGTAGAAAAACAATATACTTCCTTGGTTACACCATGGAAGTATAATAATAGGGCAAATCATGAGCTCAATAAATCGCAGTTAAGGGACGGAAAATATGAATTAGGATGATTATATCTTTCCCTTAACATGTGTGGGTTGATCTCAAGTGTTTGGGAGTGAC
Organism: Siphonodentalium dalli; assembly: GCA_032622095.1. Lineage (NCBI taxonomy): Eukaryota > Metazoa > Mollusca > Scaphopoda > Gadilida > Siphonodentaliidae > Siphonodentalium > Siphonodentalium dalli. The sequence goes on from CP136063.1 coordinate 70,737,032, forward strand.
CCCACCCCTGCCTCGAAATTGGGTGACGGGATTGGGAAATAGTCAAACCCGGCCCAAAATGCGAATTTTGAGAGCCCGTAACTCCGTTATTTTCCAATGGATTTAAAAATTGTTTTGAGTATTGTGATCAGCTACTTGCATTGATTATTTGTTATAATTTTTGTCTGATTCAGAGACGAATAACATTTTGTTTATTGGAAAGAATACGGGCCCACATTCAAAGTTTGAGGGCCCAAATCTCCGCCATTTTTTAACGGATTTACAATCTGTTTTCAGTTTTATGATCAACGTGTATGGTATATGTTATATATCAAGTTTCATATAATTCGGAGACGAAATAAATTTTGGTACCCCGGACCACCCCTCCCCTGACCCACAACACTGAACCGACACTGGCAAAATTTGGCTCATCGCGTGCTCTCTTCAGACCGCACGCATTGGCGTATCAGTTGACATCCAAAGTTTGACATCTTCGGAGGAGATGTGATCACAAGCATATGGGGCCAAATTTGCATTGTTTGAAGGCCCACAACTCTGACATTTTTCAATGGATTTTCGAAATTCTTTCAGTTTCTAGATCGGTTGGCGGTATGGATGTTATATTCCAAGTTTCATCCGATTCGGAGAAGAATACAAAATTGGTACCCCGGACCACCCCTCCCCTGACCCACAACACTGAACCGACACTGGCAAAATTTGGCCCATCGCGTGCTCTCTTCAGACCGCACGCACTGGGATATCAGACGACATCCAAAGTTCGACATCTTCGGAGGAGATAGGGTCACAAGCACATGGGACCAAATTGCAAACTTTGAGGGCCCGTAACTCTTGCATTTCTTCTCGGATTACAAAAATCCTTTCCGGTATGGGTTTGTTTTCGTTCAGGGAATCTACATACTTAAATAGATGAATGTCAATAATAAAAAAAAATTGCGAAAATATTGCCCCCACCCCAGTGTAAAAATATATGTCCAACCCTGTCAAATTTTCTTCCTCGGACTAAGCTGACAACGGTCAACACGACTACAAAAACCAAATACAGTTATCTGGAATGATACGAGAGGACAACAGAGTACAATAAAATAGAGGTTTGCCAACTATGGGCGGTAACTCTTCAGGGAAAGGGCGGACCCAAGTTTTTATGCCCGTGGGCAGTAGTGCATATCGAGATGTGCATACGGTCTAATTTTCGATGCTCTGCTTCTTATAATTTCCGAGATAATAAAATGACATTTTTTCAAATAAAGGGAGATAACTCCTCGGGGAAAACGCGGACAATATTCGTTATGCGACGATGGCATACAACTCTTTGATCCCAAGATACGTACCAAGTTTTAGTGTGCTACTCCTGGTACTTTTCGAGTAATAAGGGTTGCAAAAGTGTCCAGTATAATAATAATAATAATAATAATAATAATAATGAAAAATAATCGAAAAAGGGCCATAACTCTGTCAAAATATATTGGACCAACATCCGGATAGCATTATTTTTAGTAGACCTTAGATGCCTACATTCGCTAGAGATTTCGCGGTCCTCCTCCCATTAGTTTCTGAGTATTTCCAATTAAACAGAAAACGGCCGCAGTAGAAAAACAATATACTTCCTTGGTTACACCATGGAAGTATAATAATAGGGCAAATCATGAGCTCAATAAATCGCAGTTAAGGGACGGAAAATATGAATTAGGATGATTATATCTTTCCCTTAACATGTGTGGGTTGATCTCAAGTGTTTGGGAGTGACCCCACCCCTGCCTCGAAATTGGGTGACGGGATTGGGAAATAGTCAAACCCGGCCCAAAATGCGAATTTTGAGAGCCCGTAACTCCGTTATTTTCCAATGGATTTAAAAATTGTTTTGAGTATTGTGATCAGCTACTTGCATTGATTATTTGTTATAATTTTTGTCTGATTCAGAGACGAATAACATTTTGTTTATTGGAAAGAATACGGGCCCACATTCAAAGTTTGAGGGCCCAAATCTCCGCCATTTTTTAACGGATTTACAATCTGTTTTCAGTTTTATGATCAACGTGTATGGTATATGTTATATATCAAGTTTCATATAATTCGGAGACGAAATAAATTTTGGTACCCCGGACCACCCCTCCCCTGACCCACAACACTGAACCGACACTGGCAAAATTTGGCTCATCGCGTGCTCTCTTCAGACCGCACGCATTGGCGTATCAGTTGACATCCAAAGTTTGACATCTTCGGAGGAGATGTGATCACAAGCATATGGGGCCAAATTTGCATTGTTTGAAGGCCCACAACTCTGACATTTTTCAATGGATTTTCGAAATTCTTTCAGTTTCTAGATCGGTTGGCGGTATGGATGTTATATTCCAAGTTTCATCCGATTCGGAGAAGAATACAAAATTGGTACCCCGGACCACCCCTCCCCTGACCCACAACACTGAACCGACACTGGCAAAATTTGGCCCATCGCGTGCTCTCTTCAGACCGCACGCACTGGGATATCAGACGACATCCAAAGTTCGACATCTTCGGAGGAGATAGGGTCACAAGCACATGGGACCAAATTGCAAACTTTGAGGGCCCGTAACTCTTGCATTTCTTCTCGGATTACAAAAATCCTTTCCGGTATGGGTTTGTTTTCGTTCAGGGAATCTACATACTTAAATAGATGAATGTCAATAATAAAAAAAAATTGCGAAAATATTGCCCCCACCCCAGTGTAAAAATATATGTCCAACCCTGTCAAATTTTCTTCCTCGGACTAAGCTGACAACGGTCAACACGACTACAAAAACCAAATACAGTTATCTGGAATGATACGAGAGGACAACAGAGTACAATAAAATAGAGGTTTGCCAACTATGGGCGGTAACTCTTCAGGGAAAGGGCGGACCCAAGTTTTTATGCCCGTGGGCAGTAGTGCATATCGAGATGTGCATACGGTCTAATTTTCGATGCTCTGCTTCTTATAATTTCCGAGATAATAAAATGACATTTTTTCAAATAAAGGGAGATAACTCCTCGGGGAAAACGCGGACAATATTCGTTATGCGACGATGGCATACAACTCTTTGATCCCAAGATACGTACCAAGTTTTAGTGTGCTACTCCTGGTACTTTTCGAGTAATAAGGGTTGCAAAAGTGTCCAGTATAATAATAATAATAATAATAATAATAATAATGAAAAATAATCGAAAAAGGGCCATAACTCTGTCAAAATATATTGGACCAACATCCGGATAGCATTATTTTTAGTAGACCTTAGATGCCTACATTCGCTAGAGATTTCGCGGTCCTCCTCCCATTAGTTTCTGAGTATTTCCAATTAAACAGAAAACGGCCGCAGTAGAAAAACAATATACTTCCTTGGTTACACCATGGAAGTATAATAATAGGGCAAATCATGAGCTCAATAAATCGCAGTTAAGGGACGGAAAATATGAATTAGGATGATTATATCTTTCCCTTAACATGTGTGGGTTGATCTCAAGTGTTTGGGAGTGACCCCACCCCTGCCTCGAAATTGGGTGACGGGATTGGGAAATAGTCAAACCCGGCCCAAAATGCGAATTTTGAGAGCCCGTAACTCCGTTATTTTCCAATGGATTTAAAAATTGTTTTGAGTATTGTGATCAGCTACTTGCATTGATTATTTGTTATAATTTTTGTCTGATTCAGAGACGAATAACATTTTGTTTATTGGAAAGAATACGGGCCCACATTCAAAGTTTGAGGGCCCAAATCTCCGCCATTTTTTAACGGATTTACAATCTGTTTTCAGTTTTATGATCAACGTGTATGGTATATGTTATATATCAAGTTTCATATAATTCGGAGACGAAATAAATTTTGGTACCCCGGACCACCCCTCCCCTGACCCACAACACTGAACCGACACTGGCAAAATTTGGCTCATCGCGTGCTCTCTTCAGACCGCACGCATTGGCGTATCAGTTGACATCCAAAGTTTGACATCTTCGGAGGAGATGTGATCACAAGCATATGGGGCCAAATTTGCATTGTTTGAAGGCCCACAACTCTGACATTTTTCAATGGATTTTCGAAATTCTTTCAGTTTCTAGATCGGTTGGCGGTATGGATGTTATATTCCAAGTTTCATCCGATTCGGAGAAGAATACAAAATTGGTACCCCGGACCACCCCTCCCCTGACCCACAACACTGAACCGACACTGGCAAAATTTGGCCCATCGCGTGCTCTCTTCAGACCGCACGCACTGGGATATCAGACGACATCCAAAGTTCGACATCTTCGGAGGAGATAGGGTCACAAGCACATGGGACCAAATTGCAAACTTTGAGGGCCCGTAACTCTTGCATTTCTTCTCGGATTACAAAAATCCTTTCCGGTATGGGTTTGTTTTCGTTCAGGGAATCTACATACTTAAATAGATGAATGTCAATAATAAAAAAAAATTGCGAAAATATTGCCCCCACCCCAGTGTAAAAATATATGTCCAACCCTGTCAAATTTTCTTCCTCGGACTAAGCTGACAACGGTCAACACGACTACAAAAACCAAATACAGTTATCTGGAATGATACGAGAGGACAACAGAGTACAATAAAATAGAGGTTTGCCAACTATGGGCGGTAACTCTTCAGGGAAAGGGCGGACCCAAGTTTTTATGCCCGTGGGCAGTAGTGCATATCGAGATGTGCATACGGTCTAATTTTCGATGCTCTGCTTCTTATAATTTCCGAGATAATAAAATGACATTTTTTCAAATAAAGGGAGATAACTCCTCGGGGAAAACGCGGACAATATTCGTTATGCGACGATGGCATACAACTCTTTGATCCCAAGATACGTACCAAGTTTTAGTGTGCTACTCCTGGTACTTTTCGAGTAATAAGGGTTGCAAAAGTGTCCAGTATAATAATAATAATAATAATAATAATAATAATGAAAAATAATCGAAAAAGGGCCATAACTCTGTCAAAATATATTGGACCAACATCCGGATAGCATTATTTTTAGTAGACCTTAGATGCCTACATTCGCTAGAGATTTCGCGGTCCTCCTCCCATTAGTTTCTGAGTATTTCCAATTAAACAGAAAACGGCCGCAGTAGAAAAACAATATACTTCCTTGGTTACACCATGGAAGTATAATAATAGGGCAAATCATGAGCTCAATAAATCGCAGTTAAGGGACGGAAAATATGAATTAGGATGATTATATCTTTCCCTTAACATGTGTGGGTTGATCTCAAGTGTTTGGGAGTGACCCCACCCCTGCCTCGAAATTGGGTGACGGGATTGGGAAATAGTCAAACCCGGCCCAAAATGCGAATTTTGAGAGCCCGTAACTCCGTTATTTTCCAATGGATTTAAAAATTGTTTTGAGTATTGTGATCAGCTACTTGCATTGATTATTTGTTATAATTTTTGTCTGATTCAGAGACGAATAACATTTTGTTTATTGGAAAGAATACGGGCCCACATTCAAAGTTTGAGGGCCCAAATCTCCGCCATTTTTTAACGGATTTACAATCTGTTTTCAGTTTTATGATCAACGTGTATGGTATATGTTATATATCAAGTTTCATATAATTCGGAGACGAAATAAATTTTGGTACCCCGGACCACCCCTCCCCTGACCCACAACACTGAACCGACACTGGCAAAATTTGGCTCATCGCGTGCTCTCTTCAGACCGCACGCATTGGCGTATCAGTTGACATCCAAAGTTTGACATCTTCGGAGGAGATGTGATCACAAGCATATGGGGCCAAATTTGCATTGTTTGAAGGCCCACAACTCTGACATTTTTCAATGGATTTTCGAAATTCTTTCAGTTTCTAGATCGGTTGGCGGTATGGATGTTATATTCCAAGTTTCATCCGATTCGGAGAAGAATACAAAATTGGTACCCCGGACCACCCCTCCCCTGACCCACAACACTGAACCGACACTGGCAAAATTTGGCCCATCGCGTGCTCTCTTCAGACCGCACGCACTGGGATATCAGACGACATCCAAAGTTCGACATCTTCGGAGGAGATAGGGTCACAAGCACATGGGACCAAATTGCAAACTTTGAGGGCCCGTAACTCTTGCATTTCTTCTCGGATTACAAAAATCCTTTCCGGTATGGGTTTGTTTTCGTTCAGGGAATCTACATACTTAAATAGATGAATGTCAATAATAAAAAAAAATTGCGAAAATATTGCCCCCACCCCAGTGTAAAAATATATGTCCAACCCTGTCAAATTTTCTTCCTCGGACTAAGCTGACAACGGTCAACACGACTACAAAAACCAAATACAGTTATCTGGAATGATACGAGAGGACAACAGAGTACAATAAAATAGAGGTTTGCCAACTATGGGCGGTAACTCTTCAGGGAAAGGGCGGACCCAAGTTTTTATGCCCGTGGGCAGTAGTGCATATCGAGATGTGCATACGGTCTAATTTTCGATGCTCTGCTTCTTATAATTTCCGAGATAATAAAATGACATTTTTTCAAATAAAGGGAGATAACTCCTCGGGGAAAACGCGGACAATATTCGTTATGCGACGATGGCATACAACTCTTTGATCCCAAGATACGTACCAAGTTTTAGTGTGCTACTCCTGGTACTTTTCGAGTAATAAGGGTTGCAAAAGTGTCCAGTATAATAATAATAATAATAATAATAATAATAATGAAAAATAATCGAAAAAGGGCCATAACTCTGTCAAAATATATTGGACCAACATCCGGATAGCATTATTTTTAGTAGACCTTAGATGCCTACATTCGCTAGAGATTTCGCGGTCCTCCTCCCATTAGTTTCTGAGTATTTCCAATTAAACAGAAAACGGCCGCAGTAGAAAAACAATATACTTCCTTGGTTACACCATGGAAGTATAATAATAGGGCAAATCATGAGCTCAATAAATCGCAGTTAAGGGACGGAAAATATGAATTAGGATGATTATATCTTTCCCTTAACATGTGTGGGTTGATCTCAAGTGTTTGGGAGTGACCCCACCCCTGCCTCGAAATTGGGTGACGGGATTGGGAAATAGTCAAACCCGGCCCAAAATGCGAATTTTGAGAGCCCGTAACTCCGTTATTTTCCAATGGATTTAAAAATTGTTTTGAGTATTGTGATCAGCTACTTGCATTGATTATTTGTTATAATTTTTGTCTGATTCAGAGACGAATAACATTTTGTTTATTGGAAAGAATACGGGCCCACATTCAAAGTTTGAGGGCCCAAATCTCCGCCATTTTTTAACGGATTTACAATCTGTTTTCAGTTTTATGATCAACGTGTATGGTATATGTTATATATCAAGTTTCATATAATTCGGAGACGAAATAAATTTTGGTACCCCGGACCACCCCTCCCCTGACCCACAACACTGAACCGACACTGGCAAAATTTGGCTCATCGCGTGCTCTCTTCAGACCGCACGCATTGGCGTATCAGTTGACATCCAAAGTTTGACATCTTCGGAGGAGATGTGATCACAAGCATATGGGGCCAAATTTGCATTGTTTGAAGGCCCACAACTCTGACATTTTTCAATGGATTTTCGAAATTCTTTCAGTTTCTAGATCGGTTGGCGGTATGGATGTTATATTCCAAGTTTCATCCGATTCGGAGAAGAATACAAAATTGGTACCCCGGACCACCCCTCCCCTGACCCACAACACTGAACCGACACTGGCAAAATTTGGCCCATCGCGTGCTCTCTTCAGACCGCACGCACTGGGATATCAGACGACATCCAAAGTTCGACATCTTCGGAGGAGATAGGGTCACAAGCACATGGGACCAAATTGCAAACTTTGAGGGCCCGTAACTCTTGCATTTCTTCTCGGATTACAAAAATCCTTTCCGGTATGGGTTTGTTTTCGTTCAGGGAATCTACATACTTAAATAGATGAATGTCAATAATAAAAAAAAATTGCGAAAATATTGCCCCCACCCCAGTGTAAAAATATATGTCCAACCCTGTCAAATTTTCTTCCTCGGACTAAGCTGACAACGGTCAACACGACTACAAAAACCAAATACAGTTATCTGGAATGATACGAGAGGACAACAGAGTACAATAAAATAGAGGTTTGCCAACTATGGGCGGTAACTCTTCAGGGAAAGGGCGGACCCAAGTTTTTATGCCCGTGGGCAGTAGTGCATATCGAGATGTGCATACGGTCTAATTTTCGATGCTCTGCTTCTTATAATTTCCGAGATAATAAAATGACATTTTTTCAAATAAAGGGAGATAACTCCTCGGGGAAAACGCGGACAATATTCGTTATGCGACGATGGCATACAACTCTTTGATCCCAAGATACGTACCAAGTTTTAGTGTGCTACTCCTGGTACTTTTCGAGTAATAAGGGTTGCAAAAGTGTCCAGTATAATAATAATAATAACTAGAGGGTTAAAATTCTGGCCTGCAGAATTTTGATACTTCCATATAAATTCCCCATCCCCGATCACCATCCATAATTTAATCATCTACCCACCCCTATCCAATCCTTACACATAAACCACTCCATAACCCTAATATTGGTAGCCAATCGATATTCATAACCATTTCCACAGCCCTATCCACAGCACTTAACTCTAACCCAATAAAATACCCTGACCCAAATCCTTTGCATAACTGACACCGCCACAATTTTAACATTAACAATATCCACAATTCTAACCCAATTTATAATCCATATCCTGACCATAACGTTAACACTAAGCCTAACCCTGATCTACACATATCTATAACCCTATACTTAATGTATTATATAGTTATCAGGGTATAAAATATTAAATATGAGTCAAGGAAATGATTATATTGATTAATATTGATTTCATTTCGAATATCTTCTGGTCTAATAATGTGTGGTTGTTTAGCTAACGAACAATAGTGGTTACTGTTACCAGTGACCTGGTCTGTTCTAAAAATAAATCAATAAATTGTCCCAATTAAACATCTCATTTCATAATAAAATACTCGAAAAAATTCATCATTAGCTGATAGAAGTCTTCCTGGACATGGGTCTTCAATTTATATTTATTATTTTGTACCCACAAAACTATTTCAAACTTGTTATTTAAAGAGATAATCATATTGTTAAACTTCACATTAATTTTCCTATGTGTATACAGTCATCCGGGAGTATTTTTCTACATGATAAGTGAATACATGTAATATCTATCGGTCACTTAATCCTGAATAACTCATTGCGCATTCATTTGAAAAGTAAAACAAAATCATCGAATTTGCACGTGGATAGTACCGACCACATCCAATTTGTTTTATCTCGATTTCTTCATTTATTTCTTTGCAAGATTTACTTGAAGTTGCCAAAAGCCTCGACCAACCGATGCGCGTCCCCGTTAGACGGATTGCTTTTATACCAGTCAAACTTCCAGGATGTATATATGGTATACTGAGGCACATGCTCACGCATTTCACTCACTCCTTCATTAGCCTGCTTGAATTTCGACTTTTGCCATATACCGATGTAGGCTGTGTTCCAATGCATGTAGTACGCATTACGCTATATACCCAATCTGGTCAGTGATAATTTAAACATGGCGATAAATTGACCCGTAGAGTGTCATGAGATAGGTCACGACTTAAAGGGGGAAATATGAGCAATAAAAACAATACCAATATCCATAAAAGATTAATAACATGCTAAACAAAATCTAGGTAAGAAATATGAGGCTGTGATGTGTAAAAAATTAAAGGTCAAAATGAAATTTTTGGTTTTTAAAGTTATGTCCCTGCCCCTATTTGAACACATCTGAACCCTAGTCAACCAAGGTCCATCCATACCAAATATAAGCTTTATCAGCACAATATTACTTGAGAAGAAGTCATTGTAAGAATTACTAAGTTATGGCCCTAGTTTCTCAGCTAATCAACCTGGTGACCTCATTTGAACAAATCTGAATGGGAGCCACCTAGGGAACATCAACACCGAATATGAACCCACTAGGCCTTATAGTTCTGGAAAAAGAAGTCGTTCTAAGAATTACTATGAAGGATTAGAGTTGTGGCCCTGCTTTTTCAACTAAATGACTTGATGATCTCATTTGAACAAATCTGAATGAGATTCACCTAGCGAACATCTACACCAAATATTACGCATTACGGTTCTGGAGAAGATGATTCTTGACAGACAGACGGACGGATGGATGAGGAGTGATGACTATAGCTCTATCGGAGACTTCGTCTCAGGTGAGCTAAAAATGGCACCATTTTCCACTCAATCTAAATTCTTATTTTGGAATGTAATAAAATGATGACCATAATGGTCATTGTCCTGTAATCATATTTTGCAATCTCATCCCTATTAAGTTGAATTAGCTTTGTCCTCGAGAATTGCAAATGGCAATGAACAGATTGAAGTCTATTGGGCTATAGATGATCTCGATGGACCATGGACATACTCGAAAATGGCAGTATAAAAAGAAAAGCATGTTGATAAAAATGTTTTTTATTCATAGGTAGTGACTGAATAATATCATTTGTGAAACCCAGAATGCTAGGTATAATCATGGTAAAATAAACCAACACTGGTAGATTCTGAACGTGTATGCATTTGTGATATTCATACAATTGATATGAACACTGCTAGTAACCTATGTTACAACTACAACCTCTATGCAAATAAGTTTTGGTTTTTAACTAGTTTAAAACAAACATTTCGTGGTGGGATAAAGTATATGAAAAACTCAGTGATTATAAAAACTCAAAATTACAAATGAAATTTAGAAGGAAAAAGGTATTGATCATACCCAGAATTTAACATCAAGCAGACCAAGAAACGTTTGTAAAATTCACACAGGCATTTTTAATTATAATGCCACAACTGATGTAATAAATAGAGGAATTTATCAACTGAGTTCACTAAATTGATTTAAGCCAAGGTTTACTGAGGCTCAAATACAGAAGTTTCAGATCGTAGCTATGCAAACTATGGAAGTGAGAGTTTATAAGATTACATTAGAGATGTAACTATAGGCTCTTAGATTTGTTTCAAACTGTAAATCATACAAGAAAATAAAAATCACCAAACTGAATGTGCATTTATAATTCCAAATATGACACAAGAGTATTACAAAATTTATAGTGATGTTTAATGATTGAATTTCCATCTGCACTCAGCAATATTTTTTGCTGCAATGTCATTATCCTATTGGAAAACCTAAGCTATTTGAAAACCATTATCATTGTAACAAGATCAATATTTCATCGAAATCACTGGCAGAGAGTCAATAGAATCCTGCAAAAGCAATTAATATCTAAACTTTTTCAGTTATTCACATAAGCCACACCTGCAGTGTTTTACTGCAGTGTTTTACTGCAGTATCACCTACTAGTAGTTCTACAGACTACGTCACATGTGTGGGTTCAAAAACCAGCAAATATCATTATTTGAGAATGATATTATGGACCTTCTCGCAAGTATATCAAAACAGCAAACAGTACTTTATTTGGAAACATGAATATTTATGAGCTGTTGTGAGTTGGGGATTCCCCCTTTTATCTCCGATATCAATTTAAGCACCATAGTCTCTAGACCTAGTGATGATTGCAATGAAATTGTCTCGCTTCAAAGAGACTGTTTAGAAACTCTAGTTTCAAAATAATTATATGGAAATGACTATATATACATGAATATAAATCATCAGAATAATAATATAATCATTGAACGAAATATAACAAATTCATTTGCAGACTAAGCATGTTCCTTGAATATTTAAGCTGATAGTTGTCTGGAAAACTGAGAATCTTGTCCATGATATCCTCTGCTCCATCCACAATTGTAAACTCTCCTCAAATCATACCTGTAACAAATTCAAGGTTCCTGATTTATCAATTATGTATATATATATATATATATTATAAATATAGCAGATGTCATTTGTAAGACTGCTCCAAAGATTAGAAATTATGCCTACTGTTCATCAACTTGATTGGATAATGCTGACTTCACATTAGGAAGAATCAGATAGTCATGTTAGTGTAATCATCAGCCTGACAACAACATTTTTCAGGATTCAGTGATCTCTCAACCTGTAAAATGCTAAATTGAGGAAACTCATAGTTACCTCTAAACATGTCCTACCAATTACTGAATGGGAATATGTCTTCTGTACAAAACAGCCCCATATAGAATAATAATTGCATGCTTTTAAAACTGAATAACAGAATCCACTGTGTATACAATAGGTTAGATAGGAATTCCTTGTTTCAAAGCAAATAAATAAATCTACATGTCTTTAGACCACAGTTTCAAGAGACTATTTTGAGGACAGTCCTAATGATAAATATGAGACTATATTTAAATGAGATCCAATAACCCATGATGCATTGGCTTGGTGCTTGTACATACTGACAAAATAAGAAACAAATACGCATCAAAGAATCTGTGGTCCAGTTGTGGCATTAAAAATGAATAAGCTTGGGCAGATCTATTATTAATGTCTACTGGACACATCGGCCATAACTTTGGAAAAAAATCGATGTAAGAAATATGCTGTTTGTAAATACTTTCCCCCTGCATGTTTGTTCATCAATATCTGAACATCATTAACATCCGAAACATGATGACTAAGATATAAAGCTTCAAAGTTGTTATGGATGACCCGACGGAGCGAATTTATATATCCCCAGCTAGACTTTGTTAATAATAGATTGATAGAAGGAAGCTGAATATCAAATGCTCAAACAAAACTGGCTCGGAAGAAATGAAAGAGAATGCAATACAGTAATCATTGTACTCACCTTTGACATTATATCTTGACCCGATTTCCCATGGTACAAAACTGAAGAAACAAACATCTGATTGTTTGTAAGCGGCAAAATGAAGCTTGTCTATGTATTTGTTGATTACTTCTTGAGCCATATTTCTCTTGTTCCTCTGCCTTGAAGTAGGTGTGATGTCAATTTCATTGGTATTACTAAAATTAGAAGGTATAACCGGCTTGTTAGGATTCAGAAGTACATGTAAATCTCAATTTTTTTAAATGTCTGTGAAAACACCCTTAAAGATATTCGATCCGATCAGAGGGTCCTATATTACTATTTCTTTGGCGTTGGGGTAAAAAATAATTCATTCGAGTCGAGGACCTACCCATCAACGCTCAGGGAGATCAGATATCAATATTTGAAGTTTCGTTATTTCTATTCTTTCTGGCCTAGAACACAGTCAAAACTGCGTTATTATTACTACTTGATTTTAGAGTTATCCATCCTTGTCTGTTTGAATAGTGTTTTGGTGTACACATCTTGAACAGATTACGACGTTGAGGGCAATTATTATTACTCATCTGGAGAAATAACAAATTGTAAAAATCAATATCTAATAACTCTCAGGTTTGTTTGATGGGTTCCTCGACTCAAATCAAATATTTTTTACCCCCGAAGCCAAAGAAATAGTAATATAGGACCCTCTGATCGGATTGTTGTTGTTGAAATCTGTTGAGATGGGGACCCTCTGATCGGATTGAGTACCTTTAATAGTTCTCCAAATGTAATTTCATTTTCGAAGTAAAGTTCAGCTAACAATTATCCTAAATTAAATTAAACTTTTTGTCTTACTTAAAAAAAAAAAATTATTAACTTTTTTTTTGGTTAAATAGAGCTAGTAACTCAATGTAATTTTTTTTTTTTAAGAGTGAATATTTTTCAAAAAAGGGCCATAACTCAGTGATCAGAAAGAAAATGTTTTGAGTTATTGCACCATGCATAAAGTGCATACAGACAGATGAATGAACAGATGGACGACTCGACGGATGAATGATGATTTGTCAATCTGGATGTCGATACTATGTTTACTATACTATGGTAACATAAAACAAAAATTTATGGACGCAATCTCTAGTAAGTCAATATCCATTCCCTCAGATCCACAATTACCATAACAAATTACAAATGAATCTGATTATACATGTACTTGCCCAAGTTAAAAGCTGAAATATTCTTCATATACAAAAACCAAGAATGTCCAATTAAACAAGGGCCATAACTGTGGTAAAAATGTATGGACGAAACCCGTAGTAAGTGAGTATCCTTTCCCACAACATGTGTTATCAGCATGTCAAGGGACAACAAAATCTGATAATTGATGCTCGAGTTACAAGGTGATATGTTTGTATAGGCACAAAATTAAAAAGTTTTAAAGTCAAACAAGGGCCATAACTCTGGTGAAATTTAATGGACCAAACCAGTATTATGTGGGTATACTTTTCCCAACCTAGTATGTGGGTATACTTTTCCCAACCATGCCAAAGGACAACGAATTGCGATAATTAACACCCGAGTTAAAAGTTGATACGTTCGGACGGACTGAAGGATAGACAAATGACAGAGCCCTCATCTATATGCCCAAACCCACAACCCAACGCTGAGAAAAAAATGTGATGAATTGGCAGACGGTGAATCTAATATAAAAACGAAGTACCACTATTATTAGATCAGCATGACAAGAAATTTGATGATGAATTTTTGAAGGTTTTCATGTTTCAAAAAACCTTCAGTGTATCACTGATGACACCGAAATTCTAATAGTTATCTGCAATTTACACATATATTGTTGTTTTGAAAAACAATTGCCATTTAAGATTTACCAAGTTTAACTAACCTGCCAATTGAGTAGACACTGGGTAACATTTTCCAATGTGACAAGGATCCTCAGACCATAAGATGGTCAGATCATGGAATGCTTATTATTTGTCTTGGGAATAGTTCAACCAGTCTTGTATGATGACATGTGAATTTCTTCGTTCAAAACTGACGCTGCAAAAAAAATAATAATAAAAATATACATATTTTAACAAATGGACCGCATTGTCAACCCCTTGTGTTGGCAGCTTACTGGTAAGGTGAATGAATTTGCCATGGTGGCTCACTTTAGAAGATAGTTTCACATGTGTTTATCCTTCATTCCATGGCAGCTGATCAGTATACCAACAATGATACACAAATATTTTATTTTTGATAGCAAAAGACTGAAATTGAAAATTTTCAAAAGTCCAATAAGGGCCACGACTGCTAAAATGAAATGAGAAAAGATGTATGTGTTCAGGTATACTTCGCTCTTCTCTTTGTGATGACCTCACTATTTAAAGGGAAACTCTATCTGATAACACAGACTTGAGTTCAGAGGCAAACTGTTCATGTTATCAGTAACTGGAATAATGGAGGGTTGGACAGATAGACAAACAATATGTATCTCAAATTTGTCTCCTGATGACTAAAACATAAGTGTGGATCACTGGGTTTGGTTTTCATTGTAATTAAGGTTTCAACAACAAGATACAGGTATAATAAAAGGTCGCAGACCACATGTCCCCCGACTTGAGTGGTAAACTTCATGATTGGATATCCCAGAGTTTCAAATCTCTACATTTAAAACTGTAGAGGAATTGATTACACCATGAAGGTACCCAATCTCATCCAAAAGGCAAAAATGTTCCAAATTTTCTAAGTCGAAAACCCCCCAAAAATATGGAAAAAATTATATTTTTTATTAGCTATATAGATGTTGCAAATCACCAACATGTTAGGAACAATATCCCAGAGTTTCAAATCTCTACGTTTAAAACCGTAGGAGGAGTTGATTACACCATCAAGGTACCCAATCTCATCCAAAAGGCAAAAATGTTCCAAATTTTCTAAGTCGAAAACTACCCCAAGAATATGGAAAAAATTATATTTTTGATTAGCTATATAGATGTTGCAAATCACCAACATGTTAGGAACAATATCACGGAGTTTCAAATCTCTACGTTTAAAACTGTAGGAGGAGTTGATTACACCATGAAGGTACCTAATCTCATCCAAAAGGCAAAAATGTTCCAAATTTTCTAAGTCGAAAACCCCCCAAAAATATGGAAAAAATTATATTTTTTATTAGCTATATAGATGTTGCAAATCACCAACATGTTAGGAACAATATCCCAGAGTTTCAAATCTCTACGTTTAAAACCGTAGGAGGAGTTGATTACACCATCAAGGTACCCAATCTCATCCAAAAGGCAAAAATGTTCCAAATTTTCTAAGTCGAAAACTACCCCAAGAATATGGAAAAAAATATATTTTTGATTAGCTATATAGATGTTGCAAATCACCAACATGTTAGGAACAATATCACGGAGTTTCAAATCTCTACGTTTAAAACTGTAGGAGGAGTTGATTACACCATGAAGGTACCCAATATCGGACACACGAACAGACGCATGGACGGACGAGGGTCATTTCTATAGTCCTCCGACGTAACTGATTCACATTGCAAGTTGGGAGTATTAATTTAATCAGAGCACATAACCTTCAACAAATTAATGAATGAGATTAATTTAACTATTTAACTATTGCCTATCTAGTTATCATATTCATTTGACAATCATCGAGATGAATCTTACCATTTTGTGCTGGCCAGACAGACATCTGCATGTCAGTCTCTCATTAGTGAATGCATTTTCTTCAGAAATGAGTGAGGCTGTTTGACAGTCAGGCTTCAACACTGCAGTAGTGGATTCTTTTGGAGAGTTGGAATGAAGTTCTTGTACATATGTTGTAGTTCACAGGTATCTTCAATAACATCAATTTGAACATACAACACATAAATAATACAGGTCAATTATATCACAAGGTAGTTTAAAAATGAAAATTATGGAGCATGATGTGATCTGAGAACTATCAGCATTTAAAATAGTAACATAACAGCAGCATTTAAAATAGTAACATAACAGTAACAATATAAATTTTTCCAGAAGCTACAAATGTCTATACTTTGATATGCACAAGGCTAGAGGTTGTTTAAGAAATTCTTTTGAATATACACTATTGAAATTTGGGCAGAGTTGTTAATTTGATTATTCAAGATTTTGGTGATAACATCAACCATAAATTAAACTCATCCACAAATAAAAAAAAAAATATAGAAATTTTTAATGAAAAACAGTTAGTCCTCACTACGATGTGGCATTCTAAAAGAATTAAATTTCACATTCTAATAGCTCAAATGAATCTGATCATCCATAACCCCCCCTCCACCAAGACCCCAAACTGCCCATCCAGCCCAAAAAGCGGTTAATTTTATGGAACCCAGCATCATTATTTTAAAAATGTTGCTCTATACATCCGTTGATGCCACAATAGCAGGGAGCGCTACCCACAGGTCCCTGGGGAAAATAACTAAAATACCAATATAGACTATACACTGGTATAGTCTATATTGGTATTTTAGTAATGTTCCCCAGGGGCAGTGCTGCTACCTACTATTGTCTTACAGGGATTAGTCACGGATGTAGGCTTCAACAGGGAGCATGTTGTGTATCTGCGCCTGTTGTTATATTAGTCACTGTTTTCCAGATTATGTCATAATGGGTGTTTGTTAAAAATGACATATTCTAAAATAAAAATATTACCATTGGATAGTAAAACTTACATCTATTTAAAATAGAATCTGACCATTGGCTGAAAATAGTAAATTCCCCTCATCTTTAATCCGGGCTTGGGACCGGCAGACTTGTATATAGTCAGGCAGATTTAAAATTATTTTATGGATACAAAAAAGGCGTTGAAAGGAACTATTCCTTTTTTCATAATAGCATCATTCATTAAGATCAAATTGAAAATATTCACATGTTAATTTAGGTAAAAATCTTCAAGAAATAATAATGTCATTCAATAAATAATACACACGACTATATTCAATTATGAGATGTGAAACATGTACATCCCCATGCTTTCAAGTTGTAGAACTTATACAAACTGTTACAGCCTCATGATAACTGTAGTATGTTGGTGTTACCGAGGCCGTTATTCTTAATGCGGTTTTAGCATATACATGGTCTATTAAGGTTCCACCTTCAGTGGTGCATTCTCCAACTAGTTGTCTGTATCCTACACTTTCAAAGATTCTGCATATGGAAGAACTTTCCGTTTTGTTCAGGTTCTGGTTAAAATCTCCCAAAACTAAGGTGTGCTCATAGCCTGAGAGAATTTGTATGAGTTCACGGAGCTTGTTCAGAAATAAGGATAAATCATATTTAGGAGTTCTATAAAGAACTACAATCACTAAATCATGGGTCAGGTCAATCAAGCTATAGTATTCAAGATTTGTAATATTCAGAGTGAAGGGTCTTATTTGAGAGTTGTCATGAATGTAAACACCCACACCTCCATATTTTTGCGTTTTTAATTTGGCAAACAGTGATTTAGAATCGTCATAGGAAGAATGCCTGGAGTTATGATGGAAGGTATGATTTTCCCACAATAAAACATCACACTGTTCTTGGCATGTTGTTAACCATGTCTCTGTTAGTGCTATACATTGCATAGAACTGAACCTGTGATCTGGCCTCATATCCCCAAAATGAGCAAATAGTCCCTGAATATTGTGGAGCAAAATGTTGGTTTCACCATGCATTACTGGACTATCATCAATGAATTTTGGCATGTCCTCTAGAGCCTTCGAAATAGTATCATCACAATATATTTTAGAGCTCAAGTTCTCTGAATTACAGCCCTCAATTGATAACCCATTCAAACTTGTCACTCTGCTCAGTGCAACATAACTCATTCCTGGTGCAAACACATTATCTAATGTAACCACAGCTTTCTCGACAGTGATTCCCTGAACTTTGTGAATTGTACATGCATAACAAATCATGACAGGAAACTGTCTTCTGACTGTTCGAACTTTTGTTTCTAGGTACTCTTCGAGAGCCACAATTTTCACAGCTGACTCTCCAGTGCTGGTTGGATATTTATTATCTCTGCCAATAGAGTTATCATCAAATGCCACAAAGATTTCTTTTGTTTTTATGTCATCAGAATCCATATTTCTCATCTCAATGATTTCTCCCATTGAGCCATTGACTAGTCCTTGACCTAAGTCCAGATTTCTAATTAGCATTACCCTGGCACCCACAGCTAGTTGAAGTTCAGGTAATAAAGCACTTTGAACATTCTGATAAGGTTTATCCCTCTTCCTCAGAATATTATCAGATTTCACATAATCCTCTGCTACACATTCACATATGTTACCAGCAAACTTTTCATTCATCACTTGTTTGTTATAGGCATTAACTTTTTTTTTGGTACAACAAATGTGGAGAGCATCTGGGATTTGCTTATTAAAACAACTGGCTATTATTTCCTTGTCTTCACTATCAAGTTGTTCTGATTTCTCTTTGATTCTACATCTATTCAACATATGTGCAAAGACAGCATCTTCTTTCTGACGCATGATTTCAGTCAGCTCAGCTATTTCAAATGTCGGATTGAAAATATCCTCTCCATCACCAGTTTTTACAAAGAGCTTTTGGTTATTGAACACTCTGACTGGTGGTAGTTGGTAAAAGTCTCCAACCAAAATGACAGTCACTCCTCCAAAGAGTACCTCATCTGATGATCTTTTGATCTGAGTAAGTCTCTCATGTAAATACAGAAGTAGTCTTTTAGAAATCATGCTGACTTCATCAACTATTATGGCCAACACACTGCGAAAATTACACCTCATAGTGCTGACTCTAGTTTCTGGAATTCTGATTATTGGGATTTTTAATCTTGCAGGAATAGAGAAGGTTGAATGCAATGTTGACCCTTTGATGTTGTGAGCTGCAGTGCCTGTTGGGGCCATCAAGAGAACAGTTTTATCATCAGGATTAACAGCCACTTGTGATAGCAGTCTTGTCATTTCATAATAAAGACATTTAATCAAGTGTGATTTCCCGACACCAGCCCCTCCTGTCAAAAACAGATGAATAGGTACCTTAGATTGTGCACCTTGGACAATATCCAAACACCAACTTCTAATTTCATAGAATAGTGTTCTCTGTTGTTCATTCATAGATCTCAACAGTGGTAAAATCTCTTCTTTTGTGTATTTAAGATCAGCTTTCTCTGAACTTGGACCATCAGACGAGGTACCAAGTGCAAATTCATTTTCACAGTCCAAATTTTCATCATCTTTCACAGTTGAAGTGACTTTCCCTTTCATTTCTAATTTCTCTAATTCCGACTCAGGACATAATTTGGCCCAGGCATCTTCCATATCTACATTCTTCATCACTTCTTGAGCATTTTCTATATCATTTGCACGAGGCTCAAATGCTTCTCTATTACTATCTACGATGGATTTCACAGATTGTGTCAGGTTACTTCCACTGAGTTTGACATGTCCATTTTCATAAAAATCACTGAACAGTATGAATGGAGTTGGTTTCAACTGTTCATCATATCGATGTGGCAAATATAATTGCAGAATGCCATGGTAAAAATTTTCTGGTACATTAGACTTTGGGTATCTTGGAAACTTTAAAATTGCATCTTCAGATCTTGTTCTTTTCTGGATATAACCAAGATTGTTTTGTAATCTGAACACAGTTTCAGTGATATCTGAGTCTTTCACATTGTCTGCACCTTTGGGCACCTGCGATTTTGCTAGTACTCTGTATTGAGAACAAAATGTTGCCAAGCTCATGCTATCAAATTCGTTCATTGCTGGTCTTTCTTTGTATCTGTCAACCAAATTTGTCATCCAGATGTTGGATGTGTTCACATTTATATATTTGAGAGGTAAGCTCATTCTTGTGGGATTTTCCCCTACTGGCACAAACTGTACTTTTCTAGAACATTCTTTCATGCTAAGGTTACAAACTCGGAATATGCTCTCTTGAGCAGTTATTTCCCTTTTGTTAAGATAAGTGCGGCCAAGTTTTCTTAAGGTTTCCTTTGCACTTGTGTTGCCTTCCTCGGCTTCTTTTTTAGTTCGACTCAACAATGTACTCATATAACTTTCATTTTTGGATACATAGCTGACAACATAGCAGATGCAGCTGTAAACATCTGTGACATATTGAATGTCCATGTTCGCATTCCAACATCTCAGGAGACCTGAATTGTACTGATTGGTCCAAATGGATCTTGGCGATCGCTTCAAGATAATACTGTTCTTGTCAGACATGACATCAAGAATAGTCTCAAACTCATCCTGAGTAATTTGAGCCTTCTCAAACAGCTGATTGCATGAAGAGATGCAATTGTTTTTATCCAACAGTAGTTTCCCAAGGGTTTCAACTATCTGTTTTGCTCTAGCTATCATATCTGAATCTCTTGGTTGATCTTTGTCAGATGGTCTCAATAAGAATGTTCGCTTTGATGCCGGCCTTGGAAAATAGAACCGACACTTTGTACCCTTTTTGCGACATGAATCAGTGTGTTTCTTACTATGTTGCTGAACATGAGTAACTATTTCGTGGAGCTCAGGGTCTGCCCCCTCATCAGGTATCTCACATGCAATATATCTATCAATAAACTCAATCACCAATGCATCATCATTGATGTTAAAATGTGGAGCATTGTATATCCAAAATACACAGTGCCAGTGTTTGGCACCTCTTGAGGAGTCTTCTTGTCTATAGAAGAAGTCTTTCACAACACCTATAGGTGCAGCATCAGATTTTATTATTTTATTCAGAAATGTTCTGAACCTGTGTTCAAGCATCCTGCACACAGTCACTGGATTAGATCTCAGTATCTTACATTTTTCAGACCAATCAAGTTCGATGAATTTACGAGTATCGCCTCGCTGTATCAATATTGATGTGATAATTTCTGGCCATCGAAATTCTGCAGTTGAAAATGAGCAGAAAAATGTTGGAATACCAATCTGTCTGACCATTGCAAACAAATCCTTTTGGACATTTTGCCAGTATGCTGGTGTACCAGGTATTGACTTCATGAATTTGAAAACCTGGTCTGATTTCAATAATGCAGCCATTCTTTCAGTATCTTTCAATACTTCTGCTGTTATTTCATCGCCTTCGGATGTTATTGCGTTCCCTTTTCTACAGACAATTGATATCTGAGAAAGAACTTTATTTAGATCAGATAGGTACTGGCTTAAAAATACGAAGTTAATATCTTCGGCAAATCTATTGTCAGCATTCATCAATCTCATGTTGAAATATCTACCGAGTGTTAATCGTTCAGATCTGTCTTCTTCATGTGTGTTTTTACCACGAGGAAACTGTACTGGGAATGCTTGACATTCAATTCCCTTTGCTCTCAATATTTGGAGAGGATTATTCCCTTCAGCCGGTGCTAGATTAATAATGTCATCAGTTGTATTATCTAATACAAACTGTTCC
This sequence comes from Siphonodentalium dalli, assembly GCA_032622095.1. NCBI lineage: Eukaryota > Metazoa > Mollusca > Scaphopoda > Gadilida > Siphonodentaliidae > Siphonodentalium > Siphonodentalium dalli. The sequence continues at coordinate 70,759,157 of CP136063.1, forward strand.
ATATCATCTGGTTGTAAACATGTTTCTGATGGAAAAGCACTATTTTGAGCAACCATTTCATCTTCAGAATCAGTCTCATCTTCTGAATTTGTCTCCAGATCAGTATTTTCATTTGAATCTTCACACCAATCCTCATCAATTATGACATCGCTGAACCACTTATTCTCTCGCTTGAGGAATGTTAGAGCTTTATACAGTTTCTCAGGATTCACTTGCTCATATTCATAATAACCTTCATAGCACAATTTTCTCTTCAATCTGACACGAAGTAATGAACTTGTGTTCTCTTGTCTAGGTAATCTATTTGTTGTCTTTTTAAGATCAGATGGCACACACACGACAGGCCCTTTAAGTCCCTGTTGGCCTCCTTTTGGAAGCTTAAGCATTTTGAAGAATGGTATTACTGGTGCTATCAGATGCCTCTCTAAGCTATTCAGACAAGCAAGTTCCTCAGGAATATTTTCCAGACTCATGTTATTGTAATGAGATTCGGCTGGGATTTTGCCCTTGATAATTTTGTTGTGGCATGTAATACATATCCACTGTTTGAAGCAAGGCATTTCAGAGTATGGACAATCATTTCTGCATCCCTTAGTGCACTCATGCACATATTTCCTCGAGATGCAATTGTCAGCAATATCAGCTATGTCTGAACCTTTCTCTTCATATATTTCCAGGTTACATTTCTTCACCTGATTTGCGAAGAATATTCGTTCACAGCAAGAACATACATATTCTGGCCCATGAGAAATCTCATCTCTAAAATTCTTCAGAACATTGAGGTAGACAGAGCTCAAAGTTTTTTCTATTGATTTCTTAATCGTGTATTTCTTTTTGTTCTTATTTAGGAGTCTTTGTCTGAACTTAATATCTCTTCTATATCTGGCTTTACAAGCCAATATCAGTTTTTTTCTGTAAACGTTGTTACGAGCATATCTTTTTTTGCCACTAATGATTTTCTGTTGTCTGTATGAAAGATTGTCTGCATATCTATTTGCTTTATATTTAAATATCTTTGTTCTGTATATGCTATCTGAGTCATACTTTCTCTTTTTGTATTTCCTCATATTTTCTCTGTGCTTCTCATTTTCTCGGTATTTCAGGACAGAATACTTTTTCACACCAGCTCTGATTTATCATTATTTTTATACTTGGCAATAGAGAATATTCTGACATAATTTTTATGCTCATCATCATGCTTATATCGTGCAATTGAGTAGTTTTTCACTGCCCTTCTATGTTTATCATCATGTTTATATTTCTGGGATGAGGAACTCTTTTTCAAACTTTTATACAATGGATCATTCTCATATTTCCTCTTCAACAAATCAGCCATATAATCCTTCCTATTAGTAGGATTATTTTTTGTTGTGTGCATTTTTATGTGAGTGAAATTTGATGTTTTTCTTTTCCTTTTTTTCAGTTTTTTACCTGGTTTCACAGATTCATCTTCTGTCGGATTGTTTCGATTAGGTACAATTGGTTCATTGTCAAATGCTCTATCTGAAGTCAGAACAACATTGTAGTGTGTGCCATTAATGTTATGCAAGTAGATGGCTTGGGAGCATGATTTTCTAATAATATCAAAATCTTTCGGTGGATATTTCACCCATGATGAGTTGTATGTAAATATGTCAATGTTCAGTAAATCGCAAACAGCAAGTATTTCTACTTCAGTTGCCCATGTCCCTTCAAGTCTCATCCCTGAATTATCAATATATTGAACAGCATCACAAACTCCAGGACGAAGCCACTGTTGAAATTTCTCATTTTTACCAAGGATGTGTGTGATGACAGATTGTCTGATATCAACATGATATTTTTCTGTACCAGTTAGAGCATAAGAAATAGCTCTGAAAAAGCAATTTCCATCTCCATATATTTTCCTTGTTTTAAAATTTCCCTTTAATTCTTTGCAGCTCTCGTACATTATTGGTTTTTCAACAGACAGTCCAAATGATTTACATGCATCAGCTTGTTGCTGACCAGTAAGTGGATTAAACACGACAGTATCATTTCTTGAGTGGCCTATTATCTGAAGATCATCAATTTGATCACAAATTATCTCAAGATTCATGCCAATAAGTTCCCATATGGTCGAATCATAGTGATTCAGTGATACAAGTAGCTGGCCACAGTGGTGGCTAACAGCAGTCAAATCTTTGAACATCAAGAGAACACTTGTTCCATCTGGAGTCATCAATCCAAGGTTATCTCGGGAATGAGAGTCGAATAAGAAAAAGTTATTTTCGGATTTCCCAAGAATCATTGTGTAACCCAGAAATGTTACAAAACAATAGTTTGCTGTCTGGAAGATTGAATTTAATGCCTCATGAATAGGAGGTAGAGCCAATCTATAAGCTTCTTCACTGGTGCAAAATATTCCTGCCTGAACAGGGGATTGCAGACTAATCTTGAATTTCTCATTGAAAACTTCATATTTTTTAGGAAGTTCTTCAATGCCAAGGTATGATGGAGCATGTCCCTCCCACTCAGGTTTGTATTCATGATTAGGATCAGGATGTCTTAACTGAGAGTAAAGCTTTGTCCCTTGTTGTATGACAATATCCATATCATCTGCTTTCCATAATTTTATGTGTTTTACTTTTGATAATGCTGCTGCCATGAAGCAAGCTGCAGTACATTGTACACCACGATATTTGAATATCTTATCTCCTTGATGGTATCTGCCTTGTAATGTGCTGAAGGCTGATGAGTCACTCATACTTATTTGACTACTGTCATTCACAAGAGAAATATTTTGAAGATGATCAACATTGTCATTTTGGTCAGTTATTGAGTCGGAGCAAGGAACCTCAATATAGCTTGAGTCATATGTGACATTGAAGTTTCCATGAAATTCAATGTCAAGAGTATTTGTTGAACAAGGATCAACATTGTCATTTTGGTTAATTACTTTGTCAGAGGATTGAACTTTCATGCTGTTAGATACCATTATATCTTCAAGCAAAACTCTACATTTCTTAAGTTTCATTCCAGAAGGAATAATACACCTTATCTTTTCATTAGCATCTTGATCAATTTCATTTGTATTTTTCATGTTTGTATCATTTTTGTTATTTGTTTCATTTTTTTGGTAAAGTATATCATTTTGTTTTTCAATGATTTCATGTTGTTTTTCAACAGGTTTTGGTTTGTTCGAGTCATTAGGTGCATTGCAGATTTTTGTCGTGCTCTTTTTAATCATGACTTGTGACTCATTTGTGGTTCTATTGCCATCACTATCCGCCTGCCTTTTCAAGTCTATGCGACCCGGCATTATTTGTGACGTGGATGGTTGACCGAGATTCACATGCATATTATTGATATTTGAGCTATCATTTGACTCTGCATTCATTGCCCCTTTAACAGTTTCATTTTGACTCTTACGATTTTCAGTGGCAGTCTGCTTCTTCATTCTTCTCCGTTGCTCCACACTCTTCCCTCTCTTCTTAGGCATCTGAAATGAAAAAACATATATACACGTACCTGTCAGTAAGTAAAGCATCACATTTTATGCAGTTGTATTTACAGCATACAGAGAATATACAAGAAACATTTGTTTTCATTGGCTGAAATACTTTTTCCTGTAATGTGGAGTACAGTGTATCATGAAACTAACAACAGTTACACATCAAAGATGATGTATTAACAAGACAGTCAAAGACTGGGGTCGCTCACCAGACTGCAAAGAGTGGCGAGACTGGGACTCTGGAGACCACAATAGTCAGAACTTTTCATAATCACTTTGAAAGAAGTAGATTTAAACATGATATGTGGCTAGCGAGGCTTCAGTAGTGTACAGTGGGTAATTTCAAGGTGGATATCCAACTTTAAATTACCCACTGTTCACTACTGATCACCCCCCTTCTCCAGCCCAACAAGTCCCCCCCCCCCCCGACAGGGCTCCAGACTCCCAAGTCTTGGCACTCTTGGGTTGGAATTCACAACCGACATCTCAAACTTTCTCAATTTTTGAAAATTTCAATCTCACAAGCACCTTTTTATAAAACCATTTAGACATGTTTGAAGCCCATTTATCCATGGACCCAAAACACCATACATATATGTCAGATTAATCAGTTAGGTAGTTCCAAGGAAGATGTTTTAATGAATTTGGTATTTCAATGATTTTTTTTAATCACAAAAGTGTTAACTCCCCATAGCCCCTGTCATTTCTTAACAGGTTGACCTGATGTTAACAAATCTGAATATCAGTCACTAAAGGATCCTCCATACTATATGTAAGCTAAATAGTCCAACCTCTCTTGAGAAGACAATTTAAGAATGACTATAGAGACATAGTTATGTCCCTGGTCCCACCTTATTTAACCTGGTGACCACATCTGAATAAATTTGAATACCAGACACCAAAGAACCCTTCATACTAAATATCAGTAAAATAGACCTGATTGTCCTTGAGGTGGAAGCATGTTAAAATTTGTGGCGATTTCGGTCGAACAGTTTAACCCGAACTAGGAAAATATAGAATGTTACTGGTTGAAAAATCAAATCTACAGCCTCATTGCCCCCACCCAGGCACCTTAGAAATCAATATGAATCTATATATTATTATAGCAGTATCAAACAGCATACATACAGGTAGGGTGGTTGCCCTTATTTGAACAAATGTGAATCCCCATCTATGAGATCCATTCATCTAGAAATTTCAAACGGTAGATTTTAAGAGTTGAAGAAAACTGATTTTCCTCAAAAGTATCCTAAAAATGATCTCTCGTGTAGAAATCTGAACCCCACTCACCAAAGGACCCTCCATACCAAAAGCTAAATAGGCCTGATGGTTTTTGAAGAATTACTATGGAGAGAAAGACTTATGGCCCTGGCTTCTCACCTATATGACCTGATGAACTCGTTTGAACAAATCTGAATGTGAGTCAAAATATATAAACCCATTCGGGCTTTAATATGTATGTGGAGAAGAACAAAATTGATGGACGGATGGAGACATCCCACTAAAGGGTGAATTTAGTGCCGCAATCCTGTAAGGTGGGCTAGCATCACCAAATTCACCCTCTGCGGACCTCATTATGCTTAGGCCTCAACTGCTATGGGAGACATGGGAACAGATTTAAGTTGTCCAGTTAATTGGTGATGTGCACCCATTGGGCACTTCAATTATCAATTTTATCTTCCGACAGCAAATTAGGGAAATATAGAAACTGAACAGAAGGGAAAAAGTAAGTAGAAATGTCAAGTTAAGACCTTGTATACATGTACTTCCCTGAAGATGAGGCCTAAGCAGAATGAGGTCCCTGGAGAGTGTATTTGGCGATGCTAGCCTACTGTGCAGAGTAGCATCACTAAATTCACCCTCTGGGGACCTCATTCTGCAAATGTCAGACATACAGCATTTTGTTTTAATATATGTTTTAATGATACACACAGAGCAGGACTGTTTACACCTACCTGTTAGCCAGCTAGATAACATCTGAATTGATGACTGTTATTACTAGTAACTCTTTCTGTCTGGGGCCAATACCACACTCTATGGATGTTACAATGGTGTCAGTTTTTCTAATTAACTTTGTCTTGACTGCAGTGGGTGCAGGGGTGGTGCAGATTGGGAGGGGGGTGGTAGTGGGACAGGGGTGTGGAGGGATGAGGAGGGGAAGGGGTGGAATGTGGTGATTTGTGTCTAAAAAAAAATACAAAACATCAGGGGTTAAAATGAAAACAAAAATTTGTATTGATTCATTTTGAATTTTGATTTGTTTTTTTTTAATTGAGCAAGGATTTAAATTTGAAAAAAAAAATTTAATTTTTTTTTAAGTTATGTTCCTGACACGGCCCCTATTTGACACACTGACCCCATTTGAACAAATCTGAACCCCAGTCACACAAGGACCCACCATACAAAATATTAGCTAAATCGGCCTAATGATTCAAACAATTATTTAACAAATACTCGCTGCAGGGTGTGCCAAAGGATTCAGATTTGAAATCCAAGATAGCTGCTGGCAGCCATGTTTTTAACAGATTAAAAAAAATAGATGGCTCCCATCTATAGGTCACACCAAATATCCATATAAAGTTTGGTGATGATGGGATGAGGGAGGTGGCGAAGGTAGGGTGTGCCAAAGAATTTAGTCTAACCTGCTAAAACAATGTCCAACATTGTGCAGTCTACTTGTAATTTGAAAATTAATTTTAGTTGCCAACAGTGATCTTTATTTATGATATACATGTACCTTCTCGATTAAATAGTAAGGTATGTCCACAATTGTGTCTGATCAAATTTAACTTACAAATATCGGATAAAGAAAGTTGGAAATCAATATTTCCTATTTAATTTCTTAGCCTCTCGATGTAACATGACAAATAAAAGCAGGTTGTCTTTGTGAAGCATGTTCTAGTAATCATGGATATCAAGAGCACTGACACAGTGGCTAAATATGGCCTATTTCAAATTGCATTTCAGAAGGAATACATAACTTCTAGTACCAAGTTTGGTGGTGGCGATTAACAAACCCTAATGCAGTTAGTCAACATGTATCAGTAAGCAAATCCAAAGTGAAAAACACTGGTTAAAAAAGGCAGACCAACCAAAGATTGAGCTCAGCTTTTAATCTGGTTTGAAACATCTGCATAGAAAATATTCCATTCATTCATATTTTATTGAACATCCCAAACCTTTACACGAGCTGAAGACAAAACTGGATATCTATCTGAAACAGGCTCCCTTTGGGATACTTTATTCAGCAGTTGTGGCCTTCGCACACATGGCAAACAATTCCGGCTATTGTATATATACTTCTAAGAGACCCCAATGATTGTTAGGGAAATTAAGCAAACACAACATGCATGGGAAGCCCTAGTAGTGCACAGTGGCAAGCCCCATAAGGTAACAGCAAATTTTATTGGCTAAAACTAATAATAATAGTTATGGCAATTTCAATTGGTCTCAATTCCAAATAATAGTGATTGTTGGGAATTTTCTCCCAAATTAATAATCGTGCCGACACTATTATTTGGCATCTGGGAGTACTGGGTACACACTCTGCAATTTCAATCACACCATCAACCATATATGGAATATTAGATCCTTCCAAGATCCAGACGTATGCAGCAACATTCAGCAATACTGCTGAAAACACATCGACAGCTTCAGGCATACACCACAAACCGCTACCATAGCGACACGGCTTATACTGGGTACACACCCAGCAATTGCTAGCAAAGCATTAAGCATATATGGGATATTCGATCTTTCCAAGATCCAGACGGCACTTCACGTTAGCTGAATAGGAATAACTATATGACACACCTTGTGAGCACATCAGCTTTGTTGATCAAAACTCAAAACATTTCATTCATCAGCCGATAGTAAATCGGCTGCTGGTGCACTATCATGCGACAAGCGAATCCGCGAACAAGTACAGAATACAGAACATTAACTCGTTGAATTCAGCGGACATCCTACCCGCATGTGGCATGTATATACTGACATACACAGCACCATTATAAAACACATCGACAGATTCAGGCATACGCCACAAACAGCTGTCATATCAATACCGCTTATATACTCCCAGGTGCCTAATAATCATGATTGCCTAATAATAGTGATTTGTGGGGATTTAGGCTGAAACTAATAATAGTTATGGTAATTTCACTCTCTCAATTCAAAATAAGTGATTGTTTGGAATTTTCTCCAAAATTAAAAATCGTGCAGACACTATTATTTGGCACCCGAGAGTACTGGATACACACACTGCAATTTCAATCACATCATCAACCATATATGGGATATTAGATCCTTCCAAGGTCCTGACGTATGCAGCATCATTCAGCAATACTGCTGAAAACACATCGACAGCTTCAGGCATACGCCACAAACAGCTATCATAGCAATACCGCGTATACTGGGTACACACCCTGCAATTTCAAGCATTTCATCAATCTAATATGCGATATTCGATCCTTCCAAGATCCAGACGGCACTTAACGTTAGCTGAATATGAATAACTATATAACACATCCCGTGAGCACATCAGCTTTGTTGGTCAAATCTCAAAACATTTTATCAAATCGGCTACAGGTGCATTATCATGTGACAAGCGAATCCGCGAAGAGTTATCATCGAATACAGAACATAACTGGTTGAATTCAGCAGACATCCTGCCCGCGTATGGCACGTATATATTGACATTTACAGCACCATTCAGCAATACTGCTGAAAACACATCGACAGCTTCAGACAGATGCCACAAACAGCTATCATATCAATACCGCTAATATACTCTCAGGTGCTTAATAATCGTGATTGCATAATAATCGTGATGGCCTAATAATAGTGATGGGTTGGGATTTAGGCTGAAATTAATAATAGTTACATGTATTTGCAATTTCACTCTGTCTCAATTCCAACTAATAGTGATCGTTGGGAATTTGCTACAAAATTAATCGTGCTGATATTATTATTTGGAACTCAGATCCTTTTATTGGTTATGTACATGTAGATAGATGGAGTTATCATTAAACCTCACATCCTTATATTGGTTATGTAGATGGAGTTATCATTAAACCTCACATCTTTGTATCAGTTATGCAGATATATGGAGTCGTCATTAAACCTCACTTCAGTGAATTTGGGATTTGGACAGGGACATACAGAAAATGCAAGCTTGAAGCGTGTTTACATTTCGCAATGTCTGGTGTGTACCGTATGCAGCGGAACTTGACATGTTCAAGCTTGGCAAAACAACAAATTTTGTTTGGTTGAACAATTTAACATGGGGAATCTCCATAGAGAATGGTTATATTCCGATAAAAAAGAAAATAATGCGAAATGAAAGTCGGCACTCGTCAGTATAGTGCAGAATAACATACGAGTCATGATATATGCAAAAATTTGATCTCATATTCGATAACTAGTCTCGTAATTAAGGAATCAATGGCGCTCGGACATGTGTAATTCCTTCGCAGACTGTACAAGGCAGACGGACTCCGAAATGTAAACATGCGTCAAATTTACCTTTTCTGAGAATAACACAAGCGCAACCTTGATCAAAGTAAACCCCCATGCAAACTTTGAGCTTCAAAGTTCCAAAGACCAGCGACACCCTGCGACAGCCAGGGGTAAAATATAGTTGGTGTCAAAGCTGTCACTCCCGTTCTGTCCCACCCGCCAAATTGTGCTTACAAGTATCATCGAATACAGAACAATAACTGGTTGAATTCAGCAGACATCCTGCCCGCATATGCCATATATATATTGACATATACAGCATCATTCAGCAATACTGCTGAAAACACATCGACAGCTTCAGGCATACGCCACAAACAGCTATCACATCGATGCCGCTTATATACTCCCAGGTGTCTAATAATCGTAATGACCTAATAATAGTGATGTGTGGGGAATTTAGGCTAAAACTAATAATAGTTATGGAAATATCAATCTGTCTCAATTCCAAATAGTAATTGTTGGGAATTTTCTCCAAAATTAATAATCGTGCCGACACTATTATTTGGCATCTGAGAGTACCGGGTACACACTCTGCAATTTCAATCACATCATCAACCATATATGGAATATTAGATCCTTCCAAGGTCCTGACGTATGCAGCATCATTCACCAATACTGCTGAAAACACATCGACAGCTTCAGGCATACGCCACAAACAGCTATCATAGCAATACCGCGTATACTGGGTACACACCCTGCAATTTCAATCACATCATCAATCATATATGGGATATTCGATCCTTCCAAGATCCAGACGGCACTTAACGTTAGCTGAATATGAATAACTATATAACACATCCTGTGAGCACATCAGCTTTGTTGGTCAAATCTCAAAACATGTTATCAAATCGGCTACAGGTGCACTATCATGTGACAAGCGAATCCGCGAAGAGGCATCATCGAATACAGAACATAACTGGTTGAATTCAACAGACATCCTGCCCGCGTATGGCATGTATATATTGACATATACAGCACCATTCAGCAATACTGCTGAAAACACATCGACAGCTTCAGACAGATGCCACAAACAGCTATCATATCAATACCGCTAATATACTCTCAGGTGCTTAATAATCGTGATTGCATAATAATCGTGATGGCCTAATAGTGATGGGTTGGGATTTAGGCTGAAATTAATAATAGTTACATGTATTTGCAATTTCACTCTGTCTCAATTCCAACTAATAGTGATCGTTGGGAATTTGCTACAAAATTAATCGTGCCGATACTATTATTTGGAACTCGGATCCTTTTATTGGTTATGTAGATAGATGGAGTTATCATTAAACCTCACATCCTTATATTGGTTATGTAGATGGAGTTATCATTAAACCTCGCATCTTTATAATGGATTTGCAGATGGAGTTATCATTAAACCTCACATCTTTGTATCAGTTATGCAGATAGATGGAGTTGTCATTAATCCTCACTTCAGTGAATTGGGGATTTGGACAGGGACATACAGAAAATGCAAGCTTGAAGCGTGTTTACATTTCGCAATGTCTGGTGTGTACCGTATGCAGCGGAACTTGACATGTTCAAGCTTGGCAAAACAACAAATTTTGTTTGGTTGAACAATTTAACATGGGGAATCTCCATAGAGAATGGTTATATTTCGATAAAAAAAGAAAATAAAGCGAAATGAAAGTCGGCACTCGTCAGTATAGTGCAGAATAACATACGAGTCATGATATATGCAAAAATTTGATCTCATATTCGATAACTAGTCTCGTAATTAAGGAAACAATGGCGCTCGGACATGTGTAATTCCGCCAAATTGCCCAAAATGTGCTTACAAGTATCATCGAATACAGAACAATAACTGGTTGAATTCAGCAGACATCCTGCCCGCATATGCCATATATATATTGACATATCCAGCATCATTCAGCAATACTGCTGAAAACACATCGACAGCTTCAGGCATACGCCACAAACAGCTATCACATCGATGCCGCTTATATACTCCCAGGTGTCTAATAATCGTAATGACCTAATAATAGTGATGTGTGGGGAATTTAGGCTAAAACTAATAATAGTTATGGCAATATCAATCTGTCTCTATTCCAAATAGTGATTGTTGGGAATTTTCTCCAAAATTAATAATCGTGCCGACACTATTATTTGGCATCTGAGAGTACCGGGTACACACTCTGCAATTTCAATCACATCATCAACCATATATGGAATATTAGATCCTTCCAATATTCACACGTATGCAGCAACATTCAGCAAAACTGCTGAAAACACATCGACAGCTTCAGGAATACGCCACAAACAGCTATCATAGCGATACCGCTTATACTGGGTACACCCTGCAATTTCAATCACATCATTAAGCATATATGGGATATTCGATCCTTCCAAGATCCAGACGGCACTTAACGTTATTTGAATATGAAAAACTTTATGACACATCTCGTGAGCACATCAGCTTTGTTGGTCAAAACTTTAAACATTTCATCCATCAGCCGATAATAAATCGGCTACTGGTGCACTAACATGTGACAAGCGAATCAGCGAACAAGTATAATCGAATACAGAACAATAACTCGTTGATTTCAGCGGACATCCTGCCCGCATATGTCATGTATATATTGACATATACAGCACCATTCAGCAACACTGATGAAAACACATCGACAGCTCCAGGCATATGCCACAAACAGCCGTCATATCAATACCGCTTATATACTCCCAGGTGCCTAATAATCGTGATTGCCTAATAATAGTGATGTGTGGGGATTTAGGCTGAAATTAATAATAGTTATGGCAATTTCATACTCTCAATTCCAAATAAGTATTTTTGGGGAATTTTCTCCAAAGTTAATAATCGTGCTGACACTATTATTTGGCATTTGGCACCAGGGAGTACTGTGTACACACACTGCAATTTCAGGCACATCATCAATCATATTTGGGATATTCGATTCTTCCAAGATCCACACGGCACTTAACGTTAGCTGAATAAGAATAACTATATAACACATCCCGTGAGCACATCAGCTTTGTTCGTCAAAACTCAAAACATTTCATCAAATCGGCTACAGGTGTACTATCATGTGACAAGCGAATCCGCGAACAAGTATCATCGAATACAGAACAATAACTGGTTGAAATCAGCGGACATCCTGCCCGCACATGGCATGTTTATATTGTCATATACAGCAGTTGTATACCACAAAATGGATGTCAGGTTGAAACACGGTCCCATTGTGGCAAGTTGGCATTGCATGTCGATTTTGAGAAAAAAAATTAGCATTTACTATCTAAATGCCAAAAGTTTTATCGAATTCGGATCACATTATGAACAGACATATATGCACGAACGAATAATCTACAAAACTCGTAACATGCAGATGACATAACATTGCAACTCGGAAGCCGTAATTTTATCGGAACATTTTTTAGTTTTATGGCGGCCATTTTGGTCTCCATCATCGTTTTTACGAAACCAGTTGACTTATACATATTACGATACAGCCTCCGTGAAATAAAGTTCAGTTACAATAAAGCACTTGCGATTTTCCAGTCCGGTGTGCACACTCGTTGTGCACAATGCACAGAGTGCCAATATAAAACTTGGCGGCCATTTTGAACGCCATCTTGGATTTTATAACCTTAATAATCTAGGATTTGAACGGAATCTTACATTCTCCGTGTCATATAACTTGGAAGTCTTCGACAGATATGCTATATTTGCACAGAGTTGACGCACAGCACTTTGATTCGCCATGAATTTTTGACGCGTCACGCAGTGCGTCACGCTACATATTTTACCATGACGTCACGAATCAGAACGAAAGCGGGAAAACGATGTTGAATCCGATTTAGTGTCTATATTCGTTCCATAATTTGCAAATATGTTTACAATCTTGCCGATTTTGATGCCCTGTTAACCAGTTGGCTAATGCCTGTTAACCTCTGAAAATACGTCATTTTTTAAGTAGGGTACCGTATGAAACATAGTGAAAAGTTATATTTTGTCACTGCTCGGCGCTCTCTGAATTCGAAAACTAGAGTAATTTCCCATAAGAAAATGATGGTCGCATAAATTCCCCCGATGTGCGAATGTCACCCACCCCCCCCCCCCCCCAGCACAGCCTGACTATATGGTACAGAATAACATACGAGTCGTGTTATTTGCGAAAAATTAACCTCATTCGATTGATTCGATTAATTAGTCTTGTAATTAAGGAATCAATGGCGCTCGGACATGTGGAATTCTTTCGCAGACTGTACACGGAATCTGGACAGAATTGTGAAATGTAAACAAGTGTCAAATTTACCTTTTCTGAGAATAAGACAAGCGCAACCTTGATCAAAGTAATGCAACAAACAGCAAAAAATAGAATAAAGCTGATGTAAACACGGTATAAGCGCACGACACAATCGTTTCGACGATTCTACGACCAATTCCACGATTCTGTGGCTTGACAACCACGGTGCTACGGCAGTTTAACGATTCTGCGACGTTATTATACGTAATATTTTATGACAAACTTAGATCAAGGGGCTTTTTACTGAATTGGGACGATAAATAGAGAATACATACGAGTTATGAAGAATACCCGAATTATCTCATGAGTGGGTGCAAGGAAGTACAGAGTGGAAATTATGTACTTCCTTGCACCCACGAATGAGATAATCCGGGTATTCAACCAAAACCCGTAGGTTTTCTTTTTATTATATGCGCTATAAACCGCACCAAAACTGCTAATTTTGTCCTACAGTTCACTTCAAATTGTTAGAAAGCTTCGACATTTGCATTTTGTTTACATTCCATCAATTGATTTGCTCACCACCGAATGACAAATATCGAGGATAGCCGCCACAAGAAATAGTCCCCATTGTTTTATTCTGAAATGATGCGAGAAAATTAATGTATACATAATTTAGTGATAATAATATATTAAAACAGATGAGTTAACATTATAACAATTAAATAACAGTTTATGAACCGTGAAAATCAATAATTAAAACAATAGTCCGGCTGTTATTGATACGATTTGAAACTTAATGTGATTCGCCGCTATAAACTGGAAGTAATCTCCGAAAAAGTAATACTATTGTGTTATCCATCGAGTCGGTCAGAGTTATCCATCGAGTCGGTCCAGGCGATGGATATAACGCTCTACGCCACGGCACTATTTAATGGGGAAGCATATAATAAAAGTGGGCTTCTTCTTATATTTGTTGTGTAGAGTAGACTTTGCAAGTCCACCAGGTTGACTCACGGAAAACATACGAAGATGAGATCTATACATAAAATGAGTCACAATCGGCTCAGTCAAATCTGGATAATCAGATCAAACCGCGAACCGATTGCAAAAAGTCATTTCTTGGGCTACAAGCTTAGGGACATTCATAGTGAGAAAATTAACATCAAACGTAAGCTTTGATAAGGATAAATGTATTATTTGTCAATTTCGTACATCTGTTGACGCAATATTCGATTCAACTAAACACAGAAATGCAGTAACAATGTAAACTATTTGACAACGCCCCGCTTCGACCATGACAATGACGATTGTGTGACTCGTTGAACGGTAATTTTCATTTGTATGAGACGTATCTGTCACTGATCGGGCAGCTTAGTTCTGCGTGTAAGCCCATGTGTGCTGCATCAACTCAATAATGTTTGGAACTGTGCTTTCGTTGTACCGTGCACATGTCCTGGATTCAATACAGTACTGTGTATTTGCTGATCCCCACACGTGAAGACATAGAGACCAAGTCACACAAGAGATTTGTCGCTAAAAGAGCATTCTTAGAATAGAACATGACGAAATTCCCAACATACATGCACCTGAACATTTTCCTTTCGAAAATGTCACCACTTAGCCTACCATAACATGAGTTATTTTAGTCATATTTTGATTAGCAGGTAGGCCCTACATATAAAGATGGCCTCGAAAAATAATTGACCGTTTAGTTACTTTTATAAGGGTGGTTATCTGAAACTGAAAATAATGAGAAACACTTTAAAAAAATAAAAAATAAAAGGGATGGATATCAGAAAATTGCAGTAAAAACGTAAACATACATAAAATAGTACAACACTGGGTTGGTGGGTCACGAAAGTGGTCAAAATAAAAAAATATCCTATAGGGATACGTCCGATTTATGACCCCCCCCCCGATCCGCCGGTTCGGACGCCAATTTGCTGGTATATTATTAACATCCACGGGGTGTTTTGTTGCGGTAGTATTTTTAATTGGGTAAAACTGACTGGTGTGCATATACTCCAAATGAGGTAAGAATTAAGATCGTGGGAAGTCTCGTGGAAATAAATGTCATAGAATTGTCATATCTGCAGACAAATTTTGACTGCGTGAAGGAATTATATTTTAGATAACTAGATTTTAATCACAATTAAATAAGTTATAGAATATAATTTTCACCGGTTATAGAATTAATTGTTAAAATGATTACGGTGCGTTAAAGGGGTACTGTACGTTATTTTCAATAAATTCCCGGTTATAACAACGATATAATATTGATAATATATAGGACAATAAGTACATTCAGTTGAAGGTGTATTATGTAAACGTTCAGGTTAATAGGTTATCTTAAAATTAAAGTTAGCAATTTGATACAAATTTAATTTATGTTGGATTACGAATTTCCGTGTACAAGACGTAATCAAATTGATTTACGTATAGTAGATTGGGCAACGCGTGTCACACGTGCTCGTGTAAACATATGTTGATACGAGGCGTAAACTCAAGCCAATCACTGACTAGTGACTTTAAAGGAGTATGTTGGACTAATATGCATAGAGTATGAATTTTATTTGATACATTTTCTTGAAACTGTACAAAACTTACTCGAATACACTAATTTGTATTTTCGCAATCTGGCTAATCTTCATCCGTAACATTACTTCGTACTCAACAGACTTTCAAATAACAACAACGACATATGAATATCACTTTAAACATATATTGGTAGGTGTATAGAACTTTCCAAGATGTATTCATTTCGATCAGTCTAGAGTTCAAGCCGGGTCTACTCCTTTAAATCAGACCGATGAGAAACTCGCATGACAACGCGATCGTCATCACGACGTTTCGACCGATTAACGAATCGTGGGAAATTTTACAAATATTCGTTCAGTTCACGTTACGGTATATTATACATATCTCCTGGATGTCAAAATATGGAATTCTACTCAAACAAAATTAAGTTTCAAGTGTGGAGTTAATTTCTAAGGCATCCAGTCCCCACCATCGATACCAGAACGCAACAGAATAAGACATGTTGGCGATACGAAAATACCGAGGTACCGTGAGTCGGCTGCTAGTTAGGCGTACAGACAAACGGAAGGAAAGTTGGATAGGCAATTTAAATCATGTAATGTGTGGTGCACAGATATGGAAATTAAACTTGTACAGTATAGTAATATACGATTCGACATTACTTTATTTTTCTCAGCTGGCTCATAATAAAAGAGTCTTAATCTCGTAGCCTTGAGGTCGTGTGACTCATTAACACCACCATGTCTAATATGTGGGCCAAATTATAAAATTCCGTGGTCGCATGAAGCGTTATGGTTTTTCCGATGTATTTGTTTAAAATACGAACTGCGCGTTCAGGAAGCCGGTCACCGGTTTATTATTTTAAAAGTCGAACTGTGCGATCAGGAGGCCGGTCATTGGTAAACGGTGTAGTTGTGAATTTCAATTTCGTTTATTGTCGTTTACATTATTATGTCAATACTGTTGGTTTTTGGTTTGTGACAAGCTATGTCAATTACTAATATAAAATATAATTTGTAAGTCTTATATTTCAACTTTTATAGATATTTTTCGTTCTGCAGCCCTTGATGGTTGTGTTGGTATTATAGTTGCAGTATGTAATAATTATGACCGCGTTAATTGCTTTCGATCCTTAGGTATGAACAATGGCTGGACCATGCACTCTTGGCGGGAACACAATACCTCCGAATTTTTATCCGCATGCTTTCTGGTGTGGTGAATGAAAACCCTGCAGTAATAAGCCGTCGTTTGTAATAATTCGAAGGATTAGTTGTTTTAACTGAAATATGAGGCGGTGAATTCATGTAACCAATATATTTTATATTATAATTTCTATTCATGGCTGATAATGATCTTGAGGGCGTTACCATTTCTGATTATGGTTTTCTTGTAAATAGATTGGGTCGCTTTAAAAGCTGTACTACTGCTATACCCGAATGCGGTTATTTTGGGACACGTTAAAGTTGTACTGCGACCCCGAGTCCGGTAAAAGCTGTAGTTGGAATGTCCAAGTTCATGAAAGTTCTGACTATGCCGATTATTTGAGAAGCTTTAACGTTTGAGGATATTGTAGAAAAGCTAATCTGGCCATGTCAAATTGAGCTATATCGATGGGATATCTCGCAGGACAACACATTTCGGGTTTTCGTGGGGTGTTTATTCGTTAGGTGTCTTATAGTTGCAGTGTCTAACCATTATGACAGCGTTAATTGCTTTCGAAGTTTAGGTATGAACAATGGCTGGGCCGTGCACTCTTGGCGGGAACACAACACATCCGATGTTTGATCTGCATTTAGAAGCTTTCTGGCGTGGTGAAACCTGCAGTAATAAGCCGTAGTTTTTTTGTAATAATTTGAAGTAGTAGTTGTTTTAACGAAATTCTGAGGCGGTTAATGACGTTTCAATTGCTGGTCGCGCAATCGTCGTTGCCGTAGTTGACTACTCGGTGTTGTCAATTGAGTGCGATGATATCCCCGCAAATATGGACACAGCGCCGTCAATCACAGAACTGGTGTGAACATTAGTTGTGAAAAATTACACAAAGACGTATGGATGTTATTATGTGGTTACCACTCAATTTTATAAGACATATATATTTTCTCAACTCTAAAGGCGAAGTTCACATAAGGATTAACTGCCATGTGGACTGTTTTTATGGAGATGTAACCGTGGGGTAAGTGGTCATAACTTGTGTGAAACCCAAATGGTTTTACATACAAGTTATGACCACTTACATCACGGTTACATCTCCATAAAAACAGTCCACATGACAGTTAATCCTTATATTTATATACATTTAGCAAAAAAGCTACGTTTGTAAATGTATTTGAATCGAAAAGTGTATCGTGACAAAACCAGGCCAAAATATCTCATAGCACCCTTGGCAAAAGTTAACAGGAACAATTTCTTTATATTGAAACCCGATGATTTAATTTAAGTCAATCCTGCGCGAGTCCAAATGCGCGCCCAAAACATTACGCGCTTTTCTTTCCGGTATCGATGACGTATCGATGTAATTATGGGGTTGCAGTTATGAGCTGTTGCGCGTTCACCGAAAAATAACTGCAACTAGTCACGTGGGCGCCGACCAATCGAAATGCTGGATTTAGTAATAATCAAACTTAGTATTTAAATATACAGTGATATATGTAAAACCGAAACAACCGGCTATTTATGTCAAAGATTATGTATTGTTGTGCTAACTGTCTAGTGCTGAACTCTTTACAGATTATCGAATTGAAGAATCGTTAAACTGCCGTAGCACCGTGGGGTGTCAAGCCGCAGAATCGTGGAATTGGTCGAAGAATCGTCGAAACGATTGTGCCGTGGTGATAAGGGTGATTAAGATACTTATTTAGATGTAGAACTCAACAATATTTATTCGCTTCGTTCGCAGAGAAAGCACTGAGCCGAAGCTATAAATATCTGAGGCGATCTTACAGAGATGCCGCGATATGATTGGCTGTCGAACTTAGCCGAACTGAGCCCGAGGGAGCGATCTCAAAGGATCTCTCAACAGACAAGTTTAATAGCAGCGCAATGCGCTGCGAAACTATGTAGTTCCTTACATATATTAATCGTAGATGTCTATGCATTAAAGTTTGGGACTCTGTATCTCAAATAAAGACTTAATTACTGGTAGGTCCCACATGTTCCCAGAACAAATATTGACCCACCCCCATTGATAAAGGTAGCCAACTTGGCCCGGCCTAATTTTTTTTTTATATCAGGTTAAAATACACAAAAATAATTTTTGTAACATTAAATGCCTCATATATAGTTAGAAAGATATGTTATTGCTCTTCAATTTTATGTATTCCTTGTACAAATTGTTCAAGAAAAACTCCGGTTATGAGCACAGGTCTAACGCAAATCGGCTGTAAAATTTCACTCATTCGAGATGGTGTTCCTTAAACTGGGTCAAAATGTCTGGTTTTTACCCAGACTTTCGCCTCAAAAAACATGTTCAACGGTAAGTAGGATATATTATACATCAATAGAAGCGGAATTGTTTACTGACCCACTCAAACCAATCATGCCACATCACTGCATCGTATCTCTCGTATTTATTGAAAAATTCAGTTTTATAAACCATGAAGAAAGAAATTGAAATTTTCCAAACGTAGCGATTTTGTGCGAGTCTGCTATGAGTACTATTTATAGTTCTTATGCAACACAATATATAACCAAGGAGTAGTGTATATAAGCTCTAAATATTTATGGAGTTATATTCCTGACCATATGTATGTTTTCAAATCGGCACCGGTACTTTTGAGTGACTTGATGTGGTATTGAAAACAACAGGTACATGTATTTATCTGGCGGGTCCGCTTGGAACTTGTTCCATTATAATGATGGTGTATTTATTTTTGAATTTTATATTGATTTTTCAAATGTAGGTCAAGTGATGTAATTCCCGAAAAAAATTTATCAAAAATATATATATTGCAAAAGTTTTATATGAGTTACCAAGCGGACCCGCCAGATAAATACCTGTTGTGTCCAATACCACATCAAGTCACACTCCTAAGTATGTGCAACTCTAACTTTTGTTCTGCAGATTTGCATGGAAATCCCAATTCAAAATTGTTCACTTGACCTCCCCTTAAGGGCTTTGTGGACCTAATTTTTCCAAAAAAAATTCGAGTCCGAATAAAGGATTCTGTTCATGTATATTAGTAATCATAGAAACCATTCCCATTGATGCAACATTTTAAGAGTATACAGTATCAGAGGCGGACTGGCCGATCGGGAAAATTCCCTATGGGCCGGAGGCCGTGGGGGGGGGGGGGTATATGTGATTGGTCCGCAAATGAAACCGACGTGGATGTTAACGGTAACTCCCAGCTGTAAATCCCAAAAAAATTCTCACGCACACTTCCCGGACCCTCCCCCAAATTGAAATTTCCAACACAATAGGAACGCTTCAATTGAGGCCAGTCTAGATGCTAGGATTAGCGATTTTCTTGTATAGTTTTCAAAACTTTCTCACCCCGGGCCGAACAACCATGGACAGCCCGGTGTGTTCTGGTCTCTTGCCCGCAGCCGTGTGCATTTGTCTAGAGTTATACCGCTAGATGTTAGAATTTATGCATTTTTTCAGGTAAAAATATCTGAATGGTCTTATACCGGGAATATATGGAACCATGGTTTATAAATATATAGGATATTAGGCCAGAGCACTGAGGTGCAAGGGGGTGCAAATGGAATTATGCAAAAACATGTATTTGGTCCGATTCTCATTCAAGGGGGGGGGGGGGTGCAGTTGGAATTTCCCAAGGTGGACACCCCCTGAACATATTCTCTTTCAGGGGGGGGGGGGGTGCAGATGGGCCGGTATTATATTCATTTCCCGGGCCGGTTTTTTGGCCCAGTCCGTCTGAGTATACTTCATGGTGGATTATGTTAGAAATACAAAATGTGAACTTTATTGAGATTTAAAAAATAAAATATACCGGTACATGCAATCGTCCAAGAAAAACAAAGTCCATATCTAAGAATCAAATATGGGAATATGTACTAAACACTGCATGACGTAAGTACAATGTAATACAAAAAAATGGTATCTGGAGAAGTCTGCCCCGCACGAATACGGCCCCGTTAATATATATAGATGGGAGTTGATTGAAGCCTTAAATCGGAGAATGTTTATGTAGGCTAATTGTGAAGTCCGCAATGCTATTATAATCATAACACAATGAAATTCAATTATGGGCAGACAGTTGGGCAGACAGTGAAGCTGAAATGGTTACTGTCGGCCCGTTCGTTCATTTGGGTTTCCATCTTTTTTTAAATTTTGAGTTACGTGATACGCTGCTTTTGTAAAAGGTATAAAAACAATGATAGTTGCATACAGACAATGGAAGAAAGCTGCTAAGTACTTTTGATTGCTGCTTAGCGAATGAAGCCATGCGCTCAAATCTTTAACCAATGTAAGGCCTACATAGAGACAGATCTGACAAACCAGCTACTCCATACAATCGCCAAGATTTCAGCACCCACAACTGACGACAGAGAAGACGCCGCCGTTTGAATGTATTGTTAATTGTATTAATATAATCTGTTATTTTTTCATTATTATTAGTTTCATATATCAAATCATATAAATTGAAGAATAATTTTAAACAATGTTTCTGTTATATATGGGGCCGACTTCGCGCGGGGCCGACTTCTGTATTCAAAAAACTATATTTCTTGAGCGTTCTTATAAAAAGATTACTTTGAACCAGATGACAAATGATATGCTAACTTCACAATGTGGTAGAATGAGAGCCAGCAGTTTATGGGTCAACTTGTGGGCAAGATATGGTACCTCTATTTGTGGACTCTTCTGATGTTGGGCATCCCCCCTTTACTCACATAATGTGGGTCACACAAAGCTTATATCCAGTCTGGTGTGAATAGCTTTTAGCTGGTGTCAGGATAATCACTCATGTTGGAGTTGAGTGAGTTGTGACCTATTTACTAGAAATAGTGTGATGGTCTCGTAGGGTTTTAATTGAGGTTTAGTATTCTATTGTCATCAGAGTTCACAGCATTACACTGGCCACTGTTTAACCCATTCTTCTAGTACCCACAGGGCCAATGTTTAAGCAAGTATACCGGTACATGTATATCATTTGTCAACAACTGGTTCAAAGTAATTTTTTCAAAGAATGCTCAAGAAATATAATATTAATATTTTGTGTAGTACATCATTGATCATTCATCACAGTGTTCAGTACATATTCCCATATTGAATTCTTAGATATGAACTTTCGTTTTTCTTGGACCATTGCCTGCAAATTTTATTTTATTCAATCTCAATATAGTTCGCATTTTGTATTTCTAACATTATCCACCATGAAGTATACACTTAAAATGTTGCACCAATGGTCGGGCATGGTTTCTGTGATCACTAATATACATTTACAGAATCCTTTATATATTTGGACTCTATAAAATTTTGGAAAAATTGGGTCCAAAAAGCCCTTAATAATAATCAAAAAGGTCAATAATATAGGTTATTGGTACCGATTAAGGTGGTGGTAAAGTTTCGCAAATCACATTTTCCTACAATTTTGTT
The DNA here is from genome assembly GCA_032622095.1 of Siphonodentalium dalli. NCBI lineage: Eukaryota > Metazoa > Mollusca > Scaphopoda > Gadilida > Siphonodentaliidae > Siphonodentalium > Siphonodentalium dalli. The sequence goes on from CP136063.1 coordinate 70,781,475, forward strand.
TCTTCTGCTCACCATCACGGCTTCTAAATTAATGTCCTAGGTTCATATCATTGTCAGTTTACACAAGGGGTAGAATGATTTAGTAAGAATAACTCTTGCTACAAATTAGCTAGTGCGAATTGGCGTGCATAAATATGTCAACGTTTTGGCATTTAGAACAGGAAATGGGAGGCACTTGTGGAATTTAAAAACAAATCAATGTCTGCCCCAATACTCGCGAAGAGCCGAGGAGCAGCGAATTTTGTAAATTATGGTTTATTTCGAAATAATTTGCGTTTAAAGCCACGTGAGGCCTTAGTTGTCGAAAATATTCATATTTGTTCAATCACCGTAAACAAAAAAACATTAAAACGCATACAGTTTCGTTCATATATACAATGACCATCGCGTAAACAGCATGTTATCATAAAGACCTACTATATTTTACCTAAGCAAGAGCCTGATTGTGTTACAGAAGACAACACACACAATGCTGCTGGCTAATCACACACAAATGGCAAAAACGCTCTTTATTCGTTCCATATCAGGAATTCATCCACAAATAACGCTCTTTATGTTTACCATCATAATATAAACAAACACCAGAAAAGTAACTTTTTAGGCTTTGTTTACATAATGGTAAAAAATATGACAATAACATACTGTTTATGCGATATTTCTTATTTGTATACGGACAAAGTCTGTCTACATTTTGTTGTTCTTTCTGGCGGTTTTTGACGGGTGGAAATATTTTCACAGGATACCCACCGTCAAGGCCAACCGTACCTTTAACTAACGTAAACAAATCCACCATTTTTATAAAAAAAAATACCGGTCAGTTTGTCGTACAAAAGAAAGATGATGTGCACTGACCTAGAAACATTTGAATAGGCGAGAACACCGTGGACAATAGACCGATCAGATTAAGCCGGTCTCGAGACGGGGTAATCCCAACTCACGAGAGCCGGAATTACCTCCGTTTGCATTATCAAATGTACTTATCGATCTCTCATAGTTTGGTAGAGGATTCCTTTTTTTCTTTCGGATTTTATTGCTATCGAATACGTTTTTTTCTGGAAATTAATTCTCCATGGCAATTAACGGATATTGGCGAGTACAGTTGTGCTAATTTTATATCGCTTGGATTTACCAATTTCGCTGTACAAATGCCAACAGAAAGGGTACCATTACGCAGCGACGTATGGCCATATATTTCGCATAGAAATTCCATTTGAGTTCTAGTACCCACATTTACCATATATATATATAGCAAGCCTCAGATCGTCATTGTTTGATTTGTGTGGGGTGTCATTATTATGTAATCCATGCATGCAATATATATAAATAACTAACCTTATATGATATAAGCGAAGATCCAACGATGAATAAATACAATGTAATACGTCAACAGATAGAAATAAGTCGTGTTGTTGAGGCTGTCGATATTTCAAAGAACAAGTCCACGGTGTATCGCTCCGCTGATCTGTTCCAGAATCGCACTGATCTATGATTGGATGTTTCGGCGGAGTGGCATATTTGTGTGTGTGGTTCAGCTCTCCGATAGAGAGCATTTGGCCCTATATTTTCTACTATCGTATTTTAATTCATATTTATATACAATTCAGCTATACTAACAGCTATAATGAATCTTCGTATCTATATGTGTATGTTGTTATTAGCAGGTTTTAGTAGAGAAATCTTCCGACAGAATGTTGCTTCAACTTCAAGTTCAAAATGTTTGTTGACGTACTCAGGTACGAAATTAGTGCACTGAAGCTTCCCCAGCGTCGCGTTCATTCCGCCTCATGATTCCGGGTTACAATCAACTAAATATGTCCCATATGCGACAGTGTTAGGGTTAAGCCATTCCCACGATTCATTACACCCTACTGATCCAAACTTTAAATACTTTTTGCGTGTAGAACTCCACGTCGGACATACATGTAAGTTGTCAAAAAAGAAATGGTGCTTCACCGTACTTATTCCTGGAAACAAATTGGCATTTCCACAACTATCCCCTTTTGTGCACACCAAATTTCAATATAGAATAATACCCCCACCCCTACCAAATTTGGGGACCAATGTAGCCACTTGACGAACACTCCCACACAAATAACCGAGGAATAAACATAGCCTATGAATTTCTTTTTTCTTTCACATTAAACAACCGAAGATATTATACACCATTCAGCTGTCGGTATTTTTTTTATGCTGACTCGAGTTTTCCTACACAAATGCCAAGGGGCATAATTTCAAGTATTTAGTTGCTTATAACCTCCGATGTTGAAATTATTTAGGCAAGATTGTGCCGGTTACACTATTTGCAGCAAGTCCCTGTAAATGTGGCAAGTCTCCGGTAAATGCAGCAAGTCCCCGGTAAATTCAGCAAGTCCCTTTCGCCGAGGGTGCATTACACGGCGGATTAGTCATGTGTGTTTACACAACGATATGTTTAAGTGGGTGTGCTGATTACAAAGGCCTATGTGTATGCTGTTCGATATACATCTATGTTTCATCATGTTGTGCATACACGTGGATGATTATTTGACGCTATATATCGTCGCCACGAGTGGATCCTTTGTTCTGAAACTTAAGCAATCGCACCAGTGTTGGGCGTTGATATCCCCTATCACATCCACTCGTCAGCAAAATTTTATCTCCATATTTTATTTTTTTCAAGAATTTTTGAACTTTCGGTTTTTGTTGGAATTTGCCAATATGTACCCACCTGAACACGAGCTTTCCGTTGGTCGGTTTGCTTTGTAAGTAGAGCGGTCAAACGTTCGGATGTTACCAAAAATATATCAACGTACCCGCTCCTGCATTACATCGCTCCATCATTAACTCGGTCGGATTTGGCGAGAAAAATAGCTTAGTGATACAGCACTTAAATATACTTGTTAACATTATAAAGCCTCGCCACGAGTAAACCTTGTACCTTAGCACAAATTAAGCAGACATCGATAAGTTGCGTTTGGGTACTATCTATCATATCCACTATTCAAATTTTGTTTATCTCGATGTTTGATTTTTAGACAATTTTTCCCCCTTTGATTTTCGTTGGAATTTGCAAAAAGTCTGAACCGACCGGAAGCTCACTCGCTGTTTGACAGTTTGCTATTATAGCAGAGCTATCAAACTTTGGGAGCCTACCTACGCGATACCGCACTACCTGCTCCTGCATTAACCTTGCTCACCAATTAGCCCGTTTGGATTTGGCGCCAAAAATAGGTAATTTTCTTGTACATGCCGTAGATCGGTAACGATTGGGAATTAAAAACATGCCAGCGAAAAAATTCAGTCCGCACCACTCTCCCCATTCGGAATATGCAACAAAAATATTATACCGCTGGACTTGTTTTTTTTTTTTTTTTTTTTTTTTTTTTTTTTTGCTAAATCTGCCGTTTACATCCGCCACCGGTCAGCCTGGTATCACCACCCTCGGCCTGGTCTCACCACCCCGACCTGGTATCATTACCCAGCACGGTTTCGTCGCCGCCCCGGTTATGCTTCATCCTCTCCCATGCTCCTTAGTTAGCCAAATTATTTAATTTTCGATGGTCTGTAACTTGGACATTTCTCAACCGATTTACAAAATTCTGTCAGGAGGATCATTAGTACACCCTATAGATACACGACAGTAAAAATAGTTGAAATCATCGAAAAAAAAAATTGCGAAAATTTTGCCCCCACCCAAAACCCAAAAATATAAGTCCGTCCCTGTTCAAAACTTGTTTTCGTAGCAAGTTGATAACGGGTAACTACATAAAATCTCTCAAATATGGATACCGTGCATGTTATAGGCGGTTAGATGATATGAAATAAATCGAATTTTGCGAATCATGGGCGACAACTCTGTAGAAAAAGCGCGGACATAAATTATAATGTATGGATTCAATAGGGAATCGTGAGTTCTACATATGGTCCAAATTTTGAGTCTCTGCTGCTCATACTTTTCGAGATACAGCAACCCCATTTTTTTACAAAAAGGGAGATAACTCTGTAAACCAAACGTGGACAACATCCTATATACTCTTATTAGTTAGAAATAGTATAGGTCTATATGCATACGAAATTTCAGCTCCCTATCTCTTGTACTTCCGGAGATATAAGAGTTGAAAAATTGCTTAGAATAATAATAATAGAGGAGAAAAATAATAAATTGAATAACAATATACTTCCATATTAAAATATGGAAGTATAATAAGGGATTCGCACGGAATTGATTGGTATGTCGATAGTATGGTTTATTGACATTTCTGTGTTCAGTTGGAACGTTCTGGTGTGACCCCCACCCTTGCCTCGGAATTAGGTGATGCGTGTAGAAACGTCGCCATATCTCGGCCAATCTTCGAGATATCGAGCTAATTTTTGCGTCATTGTGTTCGCATTTGATGCCCCTTTAATATTTAGTAGGGTTCTAGTAAGATATTGTGGCGATATTCTACTATATAGACCTATATTAATGCTGTTCAGTACATACATTTCGATTATATCTGGCTTCCATCGACATAATAAGGCAAGTCGGTAATCGTTTAAAAGTATTATAAATTCCCCACCGAATGACACTAAACAATTGACGATTGGTTGAAGGAATTTGAATTCATAGTGCATCTTCTGTAAACTTGAAAAAAATGAAGGGGCCACAATTTCTACATTTTTTAACCGATTCACAAACTTCACTCATAATGTCACTCGGTACATCTGATAGATACTTCACAACAATTTTGGTTCAAATCGGAGACCAAAAAAATATGACAATTTTTGCCCCCTCCCTAATATGGACCAATGTTTTTGGATCTTCGTCAAAATTGCACCATTTCGTCTTCTTTCTATGGATAACACGCTCACATAAACCAAATCCAGTTCGCGTGCGTCGTCTAGGAGGAGTTTTGTCCACAAGCACTTTCTCCTCAATCGATGTATGAATACAATTTTCGATGGTCTGTAACTTGGACATTTCTCAACCGATTTACAAAATTCTGTCAGGAGGATCATTAGTACACCCTATAGATACACGACAGTAAAAATAGTTGAAATCATCGAAAAAAAAAATTGCGAAAATTTTGCCCCCACCCAAAACCCAAAAATATAAGTCCGTCCCTGTTCAAAACTTGTTTTCGTAGCAAGTTGATAACGGGTAACTACATAAAATCTCTCAAATATGGATACCGTGCATGTTATAGGCGGTTAGATGATATGAAATAAATCGAATTTTGCGAATCATGGGCGACAACTCTGTAGAAAAAGCGCGGACATAAATTATAATGTATGGATTCAATAGGGAATCGTGAGTTCTACATATGGTCCAAATTTTGAGTCTCTGCTGCTCATACTTTTCGAGATACAGCAACCCCATTTTTTTACAAAAAGGGAGATAACTCTGTAAACCAAACGTGGACAACATCCTATATACTCTTATTAGTTAGAAATAGTATAGGTCTATATGCATACGAAATTTCAGCTCCCTATCTCTTGTACTTCCGGAGATATAAGAGTTGAAAAATTGCTTAGAATAATAATAATAGAGGAGAAAAATAATAAATTGAATAACAATATACTTCCATATTAAAATATGGAAGTATAATAAGGGATTCGCACGGAATTGATTGGTATGTCGATAGTATGGTTTATTGACATTTCTGTGTTCAGTTGGAACGTTCTGGTGTGACCCCCACCCTTGCCTCGGAATTAGGTGATGCGTGTAGAAACGTCGCCATATCTCGGCCAATCTTCGAGATATCGAGCTAATTTTTGCGTCATTGTGTTCGCATTTGATGCCCCTTTAATATTTAGTAGGGTTCTAGTAAGATATTGTGGCGATATTCTACTATATAGACCTATATTAATGCTGTTCAGTACATACATTTCGATTATATCTGGCTTCCATCGACATAATAAGGCAAGTCGGTAATCGTTTAAAAGTATTATAAATTCCCCACCGAATGACACTAAACAATTGACGATTGGTTGAAGGAATTTGAATTCATAGTGCATCTTCTGTAAACTTGAAAAAAATGAAGGGGCCACAATTTCTACATTTTTTAACCGATTCACAAACTTCACTCATAATGTCACTCGGTACATCTGATAGATACTTCACAACAATTTTGGTTCAAATCGGAGACCAAAAAAATATGACAATTTTTGCCCCCTCCCTAATATGGACCAATGTTTTTGGATCTTCGTCAAAATTGCACCATTTCGTCTTCTTTCTATGGATAACACGCTCACATAAACCAAATCCAGTTCGCGTGCGTCGTCTAGGAGGAGTTTTGTCCACAAGCACTTTCTCCTCAATCGATGTATGAATACAATTTTCGATGGTCTGTAACTTGGACATTTCTCAACCGATTTACAAAATTCTGTCAGGAGGATCATTAGTACACCCTATAGATACACGACAGTAAAAATAGTTGAAATCATCGAAAAAAAAAATTGCGAAAATTTTGCCCCCACCCAAAACCCAAAAATATAAGTCCGTCCCTGTTCAAAACTTGTTTTCGTAGCAAGTTGATAACGGGTAACTACATAAAATCTCTCAAATATGGATACCGTGCATGTTATAGGCGGTTAGATGATATGAAATAAATCGAATTTTGCGAATCATGGGCGACAACTCTGTAGAAAAAGCGCGGACATAAATTATAATGTATGGATTCAATAGGGAATCGTGAGTTCTACATATGGTCCAAATTTTGAGTCTCTGCTGCTCATACTTTTCGAGATACAGCAACCCCATTTTTTTACAAAAAGGGAGATAACTCTGTAAACCAAACGTGGACAACATCCTATATACTCTTATTAGTTAGAAATAGTATAGGTCTATATGCATACGAAATTTCAGCTCCCTATCTCTTGTACTTCCGGAGATATAAGAGTTGAAAAATTGCTTAGAATAATAATAATAGAGGAGAAAAATAATAAATTGAATAACAATATACTTCCATATTAAAATATGGAAGTATAATAATAATAATAATAATGAAAAATAATCGAAAAAGGGCCATAACTCTGTCAAAATATATTGGACCAACATCCGGATAGCATTATTTTTAGTAGACCTTAGATGCCTACATTCGCTAGAGATTTCGCGGTCCTCCTCCCATTAGTTTCTGAGTATTTCCAATTAAACAGAAAACGGCCGCAGTAGAAAAACAATATACTTCCTTGGTTACACCATGGAAGTATAATAATAGGGCAAATCATGAGCTCAATAAATCGCAGTTAAGGGACGGAAAATATGAATTAGGATGATTATATCTTTCCCTTAACATGTGTGGGTTGATCTCAAGTGTTTGGGAGTGACCCCACCCCTGCCTCGAAATTGGGTGACGGGATTGGGAAATAGTCAAACCCGGCCCAAAATGCGAATTTTGAGAGCCCGTAACTCCGTTATTTTCCAATGGATTTAAAAATTGTTTTGAGTATTGTGATCAGCTACTTGCATTGATTATTTGTTATAATTTTTGTCTGATTCAGAGACGAATAACATTTTGTTTATTGGAAAGAATACGGGCCCACATTCAAAGTTTGAGGGCCCAAATCTCCGCCATTTTTTAACGGATTTACAATCTGTTTTCAGTTTTATGATCAACGTGTATGGTATATGTTATATATCAAGTTTCATATAATTCGGAGACGAAATAAATTTTGGTACCCCGGACCACCCCTCCCCTGACCCACAACACTGAACCGACACTGGCAAAATTTGGCTCATCGCGTGCTCTCTTCAGACCGCACGCATTGGCGTATCAGTTGACATCCAAAGTTTGACATCTTCGGAGGAGATGTGATCACAAGCATATGGGGCCAAATTTGCATTGTTTGAAGGCCCACAACTCTGACATTTTTCAATGGATTTTCGAAATTCTTTCAGTTTCTAGATCGGTTGGCGGTATGGATGTTATATTCCAAGTTTCATCCGATTCGGAGAAGAATACAAAATTGGTACCCCGGACCACCCCTCCCCTGACCCACAACACTGAACCGACACTGGCAAAATTTGGCCCATCGCGTGCTCTCTTCAGACCGCACGCACTGGGATATCAGACGACATCCAAAGTTCGACATCTTCGGAGGAGATAGGGTCACAAGCACATGGGACCAAATTGCAAACTTTGAGGGCCCGTAACTCTTGCATTTCTTCTCGGATTACAAAAATCCTTTCCGGTATGGGTTTGTTTTCGTTCAGGGAATCTACATACTTAAATAGATGAATGTCAATAATAAAAAAAAATTGCGAAAATATTGCCCCCACCCCAGTGTAAAAATATATGTCCAACCCTGTCAAATTTTCTTCCTCGGACTAAGCTGACAACGGTCAACACGACTACAAAAACCAAATACAGTTATCTGGAATGATACGAGAGGACAACAGAGTACAATAAAATAGAGGTTTGCCAACTATGGGCGGTAACTCTTCAGGGAAAGGGCGGACCCAAGTTTTTATGCCCGTGGGCAGTAGTGCATATCGAGATGTGCATACGGTCTAATTTTCGATGCTCTGCTTCTTATAATTTCCGAGATAATAAAATGACATTTTTTCAAATAAAGGGAGATAACTCCTCGGGGAAAACGCGGACAATATTCGTTATGCGACGATGGCATACAACTCTTTGATCCCAAGATACGTACCAAGTTTTAGTGTGCTACTCCTGGTACTTTTCGAGTAATAAGGGTTGCAAAAGTGTCCAGTATAATAATAATAATAATAATAATAATAATAATGAAAAATAATCGAAAAAGGGCCATAACTCTGTCAAAATATATTGGACCAACATCCGGATAGCATTATTTTTAGTAGACCTTAGATGCCTACATTCGCTAGAGATTTCGCGGTCCTCCTCCCATTAGTTTCTGAGTATTTCCAATTAAACAGAAAACGGCCGCAGTAGAAAAACAATATACTTCCTTGGTTACACCATGGAAGTATAATAATAGGGCAAATCATGAGCTCAATAAATCGCAGTTAAGGGACGGAAAATATGAATTAGGATGATTATATCTTTCCCTTAACATGTGTGGGTTGATCTCAAGTGTTTGGGAGTGACCCCACCCCTGCCTCGAAATTGGGTGACGGGATTGGGAAATAGTCAAACCCGGCCCAAAATGCGAATTTTGAGAGCCCGTAACTCCGTTATTTTCCAATGGATTTAAAAATTGTTTTGAGTATTGTGATCAGCTACTTGCATTGATTATTTGTTATAATTTTTGTCTGATTCAGAGACGAATAACATTTTGTTTATTGGAAAGAATACGGGCCCACATTCAAAGTTTGAGGGCCCAAATCTCCGCCATTTTTTAACGGATTTACAATCTGTTTTCAGTTTTATGATCAACGTGTATGGTATATGTTATATATCAAGTTTCATATAATTCGGAGACGAAATAAATTTTGGTACCCCGGACCACCCCTCCCCTGACCCACAACACTGAACCGACACTGGCAAAATTTGGCTCATCGCGTGCTCTCTTCAGACCGCACGCATTGGCGTATCAGTTGACATCCAAAGTTTGACATCTTCGGAGGAGATGTGATCACAAGCATATGGGGCCAAATTTGCATTGTTTGAAGGCCCACAACTCTGACATTTTTCAATGGATTTTCGAAATTCTTTCAGTTTCTAGATCGGTTGGCGGTATGGATGTTATATTCCAAGTTTCATCCGATTCGGAGAAGAATACAAAATTGGTACCCCGGACCACCCCTCCCCTGACCCACAACACTGAACCGACACTGGCAAAATTTGGCCCATCGCGTGCTCTCTTCAGACCGCACGCACTGGGATATCAGACGACATCCAAAGTTCGACATCTTCGGAGGAGATAGGGTCACAAGCACATGGGACCAAATTGCAAACTTTGAGGGCCCGTAACTCTTGCATTTCTTCTCGGATTACAAAAATCCTTTCCGGTATGGGTTTGTTTTCGTTCAGGGAATCTACATACTTAAATAGATGAATGTCAATAATAAAAAAAAATTGCGAAAATATTGCCCCCACCCCAGTGTAAAAATATATGTCCAACCCTGTCAAATTTTCTTCCTCGGACTAAGCTGACAACGGTCAACACGACTACAAAAACCAAATACAGTTATCTGGAATGATACGAGAGGACAACAGAGTACAATAAAATAGAGGTTTGCCAACTATGGGCGGTAACTCTTCAGGGAAAGGGCGGACCCAAGTTTTTATGCCCGTGGGCAGTAGTGCATATCGAGATGTGCATACGGTCTAATTTTCGATGCTCTGCTTCTTATAATTTCCGAGATAATAAAATGACATTTTTTCAAATAAAGGGAGATAACTCCTCGGGGAAAACGCGGACAATATTCGTTATGCGACGATGGCATACAACTCTTTGATCCCAAGATACGTACCAAGTTTTAGTGTGCTACTCCTGGTACTTTTCGAGTAATAAGGGTTGCAAAAGTGTCCAGTATAATAATAATAATAATAATAATAACTAGAGGTCAGATTCCATGGAATCAGATATACTTCCATGGTATACCATCCCATCCCATGTGAGTGCTATGCGTATATGTGTGTTCCTCTTCATGCGACAACGTATTGGTGTCTTATGATCTGATGGTGCACTTGCATTAACATTTCTAAATTTTATATATATTTTGGGACTTCTGTCTGTTTGGTTGTCTGTTAGCTATGACCGGGAAAACTGCTGGACGGATTTTGACAAAATTTGATAAATATGGGTACTTTTGTCCAGGGAGTGTTTTGGACGGGTCAAATCGTGACCGCGACATGACGTTGACCTTCAAAAATGTCAATCCAAGGTCAAATCTGGTAAAACAGACGGATTTCAACCAAATTTGGTGCCTAGGAGTACTTTTGTCCGGGGAGTCTTTTGGGTGGGTCAAATCGTGACCCCGACCTGACATTGGCCTTCGAAATGGTCAGTTCAAGGTAAAATCGAGTAAAGCGAACGGATTTCGACGAAATTTGATACCTAGGGAAACTTTTGTCCGGGGAGTGTTTTGGACAGGTCAAATCGTGACAATAGGTTACTTTTATAGTAGAGCGGGCATACCTATATAGTATATCGGTGAGCATGTTCATGCATTTGCCTTGCTTCTTGACAAGTCCGTTTGAATTTGCGTCATGAAGAGAGGGTTTGATTTTCAGTAATATATATCACCCGTTAAAACGTTATACACTACCAGCGTTAAACCGTCAAATCTAAATCTTTAAAAAGCGTACTAATCTTGCGTTTAGATACTACTTATCACATCCACTCGTCGAAAAGTTTTTATCTCAATATCTGATTTTCGGAGTAATTTTTCCCATTTGATCTTCGGTGGAATTTGCCAAATCTGAACCCAACCGACAAAAACACTCCCTTGAGCAGGTTGCGTTTATAGTAGAGCGGTCAAATTTTGTAGGCGTGCCTACATTATACCGGCTTACATGCTCCTGCGTGAAAGTCGCTCCTACATTAGCCCGTTTGGATTTGGGGCTAAAAATCGGCTAGTGATAGACTACACACGTATACATATTTATGATATATAGCGTTGTCACGAGTAAACCGTTCCATCTGAAAATTAGAAAATTGTGCTCTAGATGCGCGTGAACACTAGCCATCAGATGTACTCGTCAAAAAAAATTATATCGATGTTTGAATTTTCCCCCCTTTGCAATTTTCGTGGAATTTTCCTAAAGTCTCAAACCACCCTGACACGCATTCTCCATTGGGCATGTTACATTTATAGTATAGCCGTCAAACTTCCGGCACGTACATAAAGTATGTCAACGTACTTGCTACGACATTATCTTGCTCTTTAATCAGCCGGTTTGGATTTGGCGGGAAAATAGTTGCAATATTTCCGTACACCGTAACGCGGAAAGTCCTGGTTAAAAACATGTTTAAGCGGTATATTCGTGTCCTAATCTCTAGTCCAATTCGGAATATGCAATAAAATTTTTAGAGCTCTGTACTTATAAAAAAAAAAAAAAAAAAAAAAAAAAAAACCTCGGTTTATTCATACTGGTGTATAGTGTGCGCCTATTTATGGGCGGTAACTCTTCAGGGAAAGCGCGGACACAAGTTTTTATGCCCGTGGGCAGTAGTGCATATCGAGATGTGCATACGGTCTAATTTTCGATGTTCTGCTTCTTATAATTTCCGAGATAATAAAATGACATTTTTTCAAATAAAGGGAGATAACTCATCGATGAAAGCGCGGACAAAATCGTTATGGGCCATAGGCATAGAACTCATGTACCCCAACCTACTTACCAAGTTTTAGTGTCCTACTTCTTATACTTTTCGAGTAATAGTGATTACAAAAGTGTCAAGTATAATAATAATAATAACAATGAAAAATAATCGCAAAAGGGCCATAACTCCGCCAAGAAACATTGAGCGGAAATCCGGATACCATTATATCTAGTAAACCTTCGATGCCTACATTCACTAGAGATTTCGCGTTCCTACTGCAATCAGTTTCTGAGTATTTCGAAATAAACGGAAAACGACCTCAGTAGAAAAACAATATACTTCCTTGGTTACACCATGGAAGTATAATAATAGGGCAAATCATGAGCTCAATAAATCGCATTTAAGGGACGGAAAATATAAAGTAGGATGATTATATCTTTCCCTTAACATGTGTGGGTTGATCTCAAGTGTTTGGAAGTGACCCCACCCCTGCCTCGAAATTGGGTGACGAGATTGGGAAATAGTCAAACCCGACCAAAATGCGATTTTTGAGAGCCCGTAACTCCGTTATTTTCCAATTGATTTGAAATTGTTTTGAGTATTGTGATCAGCTAGTTACATTGATTATTTGTTATAAATTTTGTCTGATTCAGAGACGAATAACATTTTGTTTATTGGAATGAATATGGGCCCACATTCAAAGTTTGAGGGCCCAAATCTCCGCCATTTTTTAACGGATTTACAATCTGTTTTCAGTTTTATGATCAACGTGTATGGTAGATGTTATATATCAAGTTTCATATGATTCGGAGACGAAATAAATTTTGGTACCCCGGACCACCCCTCCCCTGACCCACAACACTGAACCGACACTGGCAAAATTTGGCTCATCGCGTGCTCTCTTCAGACTGCACGCATTGGCGTATCAGATGACATCCAAAGTTTGACATCTTCGGAGGAGATGTGATCACAAGCATATGGGGCCATATTTGCATTGTTTGAAGGCCCACAACTCTGTCATTTTTCAATGGATTTTCGAAATTCTTTCAGTTTCTAGATCGGTTGGCGGTATGGATGTTATATTCCAAGTTTCATCCGATTCGGAGAAGAATAAAAAATTGGTACCCCGGACCACCCCTCCCCTGACCCACAACACTGAACCGACACTGGCAAAAGTTGGCCCATCGCGTACTCTCTTCAGACCGCACGCATTGGCGTATCAGATGACATCCAAAGTTCTACATCTTCGGAGGAGATGTGCGCACAAGCACATGGGACCAAATTGCAAACTTTGAGGGCCCGTAACTCTTGCATTTCTTCTCGGATTACAAAAATCCTTTCCGGTATGGGTTTGTTTTCGTTCAGGGAATCTACATACTTAAATAGATGAATGTCTAATAATAAAAAAAATTGCGAAAATTTTGCCCCCACCCCAGTGTAAAAATATATGGCCAACCCTGTCAAATTTTCTTCTTCGGACTAAGCTGACAACGGTCAACACGACTACAAAAACCAAATACAGTTATCTGGAATGATACGGGAGGACAACAGAGTACAATAAAATAGAGGTTTGCCAACTATGGGCGGTAACTCTTCAGGGAAAGCGCGGACACAAGTTTTTATGCCCGTGGGCAGTAGTGCATATCGAGATGTGCATACGGTCTAATTTTCGATGTTCTGCTTCTTATAATTTCCGAGATAATAAAATGACATTTTTTCAAATAAAGGGAGATAACTCATCGATGAAAGCGCGGACAAAATCGTTATGGGCCATAGGCATAGAACTCATGTACCCCAACCTACTTACCAAGTTTTAGTGTCCTACTTCTTATACTTTTCGAGTAATAGTGATTACAAAAGTGTCAAGTATAATAATAATAATAACAATGAAAAATAATCGCAAAAGGGCCATAACTCCGCCAAGAAACATTGAGCGGAAATCCGGATACCATTATATCTAGTAAACCTTCGATGCCTACATTCACTAGAGATTTCGCGTTCCTACTGCAATCAGTTTCTGAGTATTTCGAAATAAACGGAAAACGACCTCAGTAGAAAAACAATATACTTCCTTGGTTACACCATGGAAGTATAATAATAATGAAAAATAATCGAAAAAGGGCCATAACTCTGTCAAAATATATTGGACCAACATCCGGATAGCATTATTTTTAGTAGACCTTAGATGCCTACATTCGCTAGAGATTTCGCGGTCCTCCTCCCATTAGTTTCTGAGTATTTCCAATTAAACAGAAAACGGCCGCAGTAGAAAAACAATATACTTCCTTGGTTACACCATGGAAGTATAATAATAGGGCAAATCATGAGCTCAATAAATCGCAGTTAAGGGACGGAAAATATGAATTAGGATGATTATATCTTTCCCTTAACATGTGTGGGTTGATCTCAAGTGTTTGGGAGTGACCCCACCCCTGCCTCGAAATTGGGTGACGGGATTGGGAAATAGTCAAACCCGGCCCAAAATGCGAATTTTGAGAGCCCGTAACTCCGTTATTTTCCAATGGATTTAAAAATTGTTTTGAGTATTGTGATCAGCTACTTGCATTGATTATTTGTTATAATTTTTGTCTGATTCAGAGACGAATAACATTTTGTTTATTGGAAAGAATACGGGCCCACATTCAAAGTTTGAGGGCCCAAATCTCCGCCATTTTTTAACGGATTTACAATCTGTTTTCAGTTTTATGATCAACGTGTATGGTATATGTTATATATCAAGTTTCATATAATTCGGAGACGAAATAAATTTTGGTACCCCGGACCACCCCTCCCCTGACCCACAACACTGAACCGACACTGGCAAAATTTGGCTCATCGCGTGCTCTCTTCAGACCGCACGCATTGGCGTATCAGTTGACATCCAAAGTTTGACATCTTCGGAGGAGATGTGATCACAAGCATATGGGGCCAAATTTGCATTGTTTGAAGGCCCACAACTCTGACATTTTTCAATGGATTTTCGAAATTCTTTCAGTTTCTAGATCGGTTGGCGGTATGGATGTTATATTCCAAGTTTCATCCGATTCGGAGAAGAATACAAAATTGGTACCCCGGACCACCCCTCCCCTGACCCACAACACTGAACCGACACTGGCAAAATTTGGCCCATCGCGTGCTCTCTTCAGACCGCACGCACTGGGATATCAGACGACATCCAAAGTTCGACATCTTCGGAGGAGATAGGGTCACAAGCACATGGGACCAAATTGCAAACTTTGAGGGCCCGTAACTCTTGCATTTCTTCTCGGATTACAAAAATCCTTTCCGGTATGGGTTTGTTTTCGTTCAGGGAATCTACATACTTAAATAGATGAATGTCAATAATAAAAAAAAATTGCGAAAATATTGCCCCCACCCCAGTGTAAAAATATATGTCCAACCCTGTCAAATTTTCTTCCTCGGACTAAGCTGACAACGGTCAACACGACTACAAAAACCAAATACAGTTATCTGGAATGATACGAGAGGACAACAGAGTACAATAAAATAGAGGTTTGCCAACTATGGGCGGTAACTCTTCAGGGAAAGGGCGGACCCAAGTTTTTATGCCCGTGGGCAGTAGTGCATATCGAGATGTGCATACGGTCTAATTTTCGATGCTCTGCTTCTTATAATTTCCGAGATAATAAAATGACATTTTTTCAAATAAAGGGAGATAACTCCTCGGGGAAAACGCGGACAATATTCGTTATGCGACGATGGCATACAACTCTTTGATCCCAAGATACGTACCAAGTTTTAGTGTGCTACTCCTGGTACTTTTCGAGTAATAAGGGTTGCAAAAGTGTCCAGTATAATAATAATAATAATAATAATAATAATAATGAAAAATAATCGAAAAAGGGCCATAACTCTGTCAAAATATATTGGACCAACATCCGGATAGCATTATTTTTAGTAGACCTTAGATGCCTACATTCGCTAGAGATTTCGCGGTCCTCCTCCCATTAGTTTCTGAGTATTTCCAATTAAACAGAAAACGGCCGCAGTAGAAAAACAATATACTTCCTTGGTTACACCATGGAAGTATAATAATAGGGCAAATCATGAGCTCAATAAATCGCAGTTAAGGGACGGAAAATATGAATTAGGATGATTATATCTTTCCCTTAACATGTGTGGGTTGATCTCAAGTGTTTGGGAGTGACCCCACCCCTGCCTCGAAATTGGGTGACGGGATTGGGAAATAGTCAAACCCGGCCCAAAATGCGAATTTTGAGAGCCCGTAACTCCGTTATTTTCCAATGGATTTAAAAATTGTTTTGAGTATTGTGATCAGCTACTTGCATTGATTATTTGTTATAATTTTTGTCTGATTCAGAGACGAATAACATTTTGTTTATTGGAAAGAATACGGGCCCACATTCAAAGTTTGAGGGCCCAAATCTCCGCCATTTTTTAACGGATTTACAATCTGTTTTCAGTTTTATGATCAACGTGTATGGTATATGTTATATATCAAGTTTCATATAATTCGGAGACGAAATAAATTTTGGTACCCCGGACCACCCCTCCCCTGACCCACAACACTGAACCGACACTGGCAAAATTTGGCTCATCGCGTGCTCTCTTCAGACCGCACGCATTGGCGTATCAGTTGACATCCAAAGTTTGACATCTTCGGAGGAGATGTGATCACAAGCATATGGGGCCAAATTTGCATTGTTTGAAGGCCCACAACTCTGACATTTTTCAATGGATTTTCGAAATTCTTTCAGTTTCTAGATCGGTTGGCGGTATGGATGTTATATTCCAAGTTTCATCCGATTCGGAGAAGAATACAAAATTGGTACCCCGGACCACCCCTCCCCTGACCCACAACACTGAACCGACACTGGCAAAATTTGGCCCATCGCGTGCTCTCTTCAGACCGCACGCACTGGGATATCAGACGACATCCAAAGTTCGACATCTTCGGAGGAGATAGGGTCACAAGCACATGGGACCAAATTGCAAACTTTGAGGGCCCGTAACTCTTGCATTTCTTCTCGGATTACAAAAATCCTTTCCGGTATGGGTTTGTTTTCGTTCAGGGAATCTACATACTTAAATAGATGAATGTCAATAATAAAAAAAAATTGCGAAAATATTGCCCCCACCCCAGTGTAAAAATATATGTCCAACCCTGTCAAATTTTCTTCCTCGGACTAAGCTGACAACGGTCAACACGACTACAAAAACCAAATACAGTTATCTGGAATGATACGAGAGGACAACAGAGTACAATAAAATAGAGGTTTGCCAACTATGGGCGGTAACTCTTCAGGGAAAGGGCGGACCCAAGTTTTTATGCCCGTGGGCAGTAGTGCATATCGAGATGTGCATACGGTCTAATTTTCGATGCTCTGCTTCTTATAATTTCCGAGATAATAAAATGACATTTTTTCAAATAAAGGGAGATAACTCCTCGGGGAAAACGCGGACAATATTCGTTATGCGACGATGGCATACAACTCTTTGATCCCAAGATACGTACCAAGTTTTAGTGTGCTACTCCTGGTACTTTTCGAGTAATAAGGGTTGCAAAAGTGTCCAGTATAATAATAATAATAACTAGAGGTCAGATTCCATGGAATCAGATATACTTCCATGGTATACCAGCCCATCCCATGTGAGTGCTATGCGTATATGTGTGTTCCTCTTCATGCGACAACGTATTGGTGTCTTATGATCTGATGGTGCACTTGCATTAACATTTCTAAATTTAATATATATTTTGGGACTTCTGTCTGTTTGGTTGTCTGTTAGATATGACCGGGAAAACTGCTGGACGGATTTTGACAAAATTTGATAAATATGGGTACTTTTGTCCAGGGAGTGTTTTGGACGGGTCAAATCGTGACCGCGACATGACGTTGACCTTCAAAAATGTCAATCCAAGGTCAAATCTGGTAAAACAGACGGATTTCAACCAAATTTGATGCCTAGGAGTACTTTTGTCTGGGGAGTCTTTTGGGTGGGTCAAATCGTGACCCCGACCTGAAATTGACCTTCGAAATGGTCAGTTCAAGGTAAAATCGAGTAAAGCGAACGGATTTCGACGAAATTTGATACCTAGCGAAACTTTTGTCCGGGGAGTGTTTTGGACAGGTCAAATCGTGACAATAGGTTACTTTTATAGTAGAGCGGGCATACCTATATAGTATATCGGTGAGAATGTTCATGCATTTGCCTTGCTTCTTGACAAGTCCGTTTGAATTTGCGTCTTGAAGAGAGGGTTTGATTTTCAGTAATATATATCACCCGTTACAACGTTATACACTACCAGCGTTAAACCGTCCAATCTAAATCTTTAAAAAGCGTACTAATATTGCGTTTAGATACTACTTATCACATCCACTCGTCGAAAAGTTTTTATCTCAATATCTGATTTTCGGAGTAATTTTCCCCATTTGATCTTCGGTGGAATTTGCCAAATCTGAACCCAACCGACTAAAACACTCCCATGAGCAGGTTGCGTTTATAGTAGAGCGGTCAAATTTTGTAGGCGTGCCTACAGTATACCGGCTTACATGCTCCTGCGTGAAACTCGCTTCTACATCAGCCCGTTTGGATTTGGGGCTAAAAATCGGCTAGTGATAGACTACATAAGTATACATATTTATGATATATAGCGTTGTCACGAGTAAACCGTTCCATCTGAAAATTAGAAAATTGCGCTCTAGATGCGCGTGAACCCTAGCCATCAGATGGACTCGTCAAAAACAATTATCTCGATGTTTGAATTTTCCCCCCTTTGCAATTTTCGTGGAATTTTCCTAAAGTCTCAACCCACCCTGACACGCATTCTCCGTTGGGCATGTTACATTTACAGTATAGCCGTCAAACTTCAGGCACGTACATAAAGTATGTCACCGTTCTTGCTACGACATTATCTTGCTCTTTAATCAGCCGGTTTGGATTTGGCGGGAAAAATAGTTGCAATATTTCCATACCCCGTAACGCGGAAAGTCCGGGGTAAAAACATTTTTAAGCGGTATCTTCGAGTCCGAATCTTTCGTCCAATTCGGAATATGCAATAAAATTGTTAGAGCTCTCGGTTTATTCATCCCGGTGTATAGTGTGTCCCTGTTTATGGGCGGTAACTCTTCAGGGAAAGCGCGGACACAAGTTTTGATGCCGGTTGCCAGTAGGGCATACCGAGGTGTACATACGGTCCAATTTTCGATGCTCTGCTCCTTATAATTTCCGAGATAATAAAATGACATTTTTTCAAATAAAGGGAGATAACTCCACAGGGCAAACGCGGACAATATTCATTATACGTCGATAGGTTAGAACTCTTTGACCCCAACATACGTACACAATTTGAGATTCATACTCCTTATACTTTCAGATATTAGGGAGTTGTAAAAGTGTCGAGTATAATAATAATAATAATGAAAAATAATCGAAAAAGGGCCATAACTCCGTCAAAATCCATTCGGCCGAGTTTCCGATACCATTGTACTTAGTAGACCGTGGATGCCTACAATCGCTAGAGATTTCGCGTTCCTACTGCCCTTAGTTTCTGAGTATTTCCAAATAAACGGAAAACGGCACCAGTACAAAAACAATATACTTCCTTGGTTACACCATGGAAGTATAATAATAGGGCGAATCATGAACTGAACAATTCGCAGTTTAGGGATGGAAAATATGAAGTAAGATGATTGTGTACTGTCCTTAACATTTGTGTGTTGATCTCAAGTGTTTATAATTGACCCCACTCCTGCCTCGAAATTGGGTGACGGGATTGGGAAATTGTCACACCAGGCCCAAAATGCAATTTTTGAAGGACCATAACTCCGTGATTTTCCAATGGATTTAAAAATTGTTTTCAGTTTTGATATATGCTACTTACTGAGATTGCATATTATAAATTTCATCTGATTCGGAAAAGAAGAACATTTTGGTTATTGGAAAGAATATGGGCCCATATTCAAACTTTGAGTTCCAAAATCTCCGCCAGTTTTTAACGGATTTACGATCTGTTTTCAGATTTGTTATTAGCGTGTATGGTAGATGTTATATTCCAAGTTTCATATAATTCGGAGACGAAATAAATTTTGGTACCTCGGACCACCCCTCCCCTGACCCACAACACTGAAACGACATTGGCAATATTTGGCACACCGCGTGCTCTCTTCAGCCTTCACACATTGGCGTATCAGATGACATTCAAAGTTCGACATCTTCGGAGGAGATGTGTTATCAAGCACATGGGCCCAAAATTGCAAAATTTGAGGGCCCCTAACTTTGTCAGTTTTCACTGGAATTTCGAAAAAAATTCAGTTTCTAGATCGGGTGGTGTTGTAGATGTTAAATTCCAAGTTTCATCTTATTCCGATAAGAATTAAAAATTGGTACCACGGACCACCCCTCCCCATACCCACAATAATGAACAGACACTGGCAAAATTTGGCCCACCGCGTGCACTATTTCGTCCGCACACGTTGGTGTATCAGTTGACATCCAAACGTCGACATCTTCGGAGGAGATAGGGTCACAAGCACATGTCCCAAACTGCAAAATTTGAGGGCCTATAACTCTTGCAATTCTTATCGGATTTCAAAAATCCTTCTTGGTTTGGGTTTGTTTTCGTTCAGGGAATGCATATACTTAAATAGATGAATATCGATCAAAAAAATATTTTTGAGAAAATTTTGCCCCCCCACATCAGTGTAAAAATATATGTCCGACTCTGTTAAAATTTCTTTTTCGGACTAAACTGAGAACGGTCATCACGGCTATGAAAACCAAATGCAGTTATCTGGAATGATACGGGAGAACAACAGAGTACAATAAAATAGAGGTTTCCCTGTTTATGGGCGGTAACTCTTCAGGGAAAGCGCGGACACAAGTTTTGATGCCGGTTGCCAGTAGGGCATACCGAGGTGTACATACGGTCCAATTTTCGATGCTCTGCTCCTTATAATTTCCGAGATAATAAAATGACATTTTTTCAAATAAAGGGAGATAACTCCACAGGGCAAACGCGGACAATATTCATTATACGTCGATAGGTTAGAACTCTTTGACCCCAACATACGTACACAATTTGAGATTCATACTCCTTATACTTTCAGATATTAGGGAGTTGTAAAAGTGTCGAGTATAATAATAATAATAATGAAAAATAATCGAAAAAGGGCCATAACTCCGTCAAAATCCATTCGGCCGAGTTTCCGATACCATTGTACTTAGTAGACCGTGGATGCCTACAATCGCTAGAGATTTCGCGTTCCTACTGCCCTTAGTTTCTGAGTATTTCCAAATAAACGGAAAACGGCACCAGTACAAAAACAATATACTTCCTTGGTTACACCATGGAAGTATAATAATAGGGCGAATCATGAACTGAACAATTCGCAGTTTAGGGATGGAAAATATGAAGTAAGATGATTGTGTACTGTCCTTAACATTTGTGTGTTGATCTCAAGTGTTTATAATTGACCCCACTCCTGCCTCGAAATTGGGTGACGGGATTGGGAAATTGTCACACCAGGCCCAAAATGCAATTTTTGAAGGACCATAACTCCGTGATTTTCCAATGGATTTAAAAATTGTTTTCAGTTTTGATATATGCTACTTACTGAGATTGCATATTATAAATTTCATCTGATTCGGAAAAGAAGAACATTTTGGTTATTGGAAAGAATATGGGCCCATATTCAAACTTTGAGTTCCAAAATCTCCGCCAGTTTTTAACGGATTTACGATCTGTTTTCAGATTTGTTATTAGCGTGTATGGTAGATGTTATATTCCAAGTTTCATATAATTCGGAGACGAAATAAATTTTGGTACCTCGGACCACCCCTCCCCTGACCCACAACACTGAAACGACATTGGCAATATTTGGCACACCGCGTGCTCTCTTCAGCCTTCACACATTGGCGTATCAGATGACATTCAAAGTTCGACATCTTCGGAGGAGATGTGTTATCAAGCACATGGGCCCAAAATTGCAAAATTTGAGGGCCCCTAACTTTGTCAGTTTTCACTGGAATTTCGAAAAAAATTCAGTTTCTAGATCGGGTGGTGTTGTAGATGTTAAATTCCAAGTTTCATCTTATTCCGATAAGAATTAAAAATTGGTACCACGGACCACCCCTCCCCATACCCACAATAATGAACAGACACTGGCAAAATTTGGCCCACCGCGTGCACTATTTCGTCCGCACACGTTGGTGTATCAGTTGACATCCAAACTTCGACATCTTCGGAGGAGATAGGGTCACAAGCACATGTCCCAAACTGCAAAATTTGAGGGCCTATAACTCTTGCAATTCTTATCGGATTTCAAAAATCCTTCTTGGTTTGGGTTTATTTTCGTTCAGGGAATGCATATACTTAAATAGATGAATATCGATCAAAAAAATATTTTTGAGAAAATTTTGCCCCCCACATCAGTGTAAAAATATATGTCCGACTCTGTTAAAATTTCTTTTTCGGACTAAACTGAGAACGGTCATCACGGCTATGAAAACCAAATGCAGTTATCTGGAATGATACGGGAGAACAACAGAGTACAATAAAATAGAGGTTTCCCTGTTTATGGGCGGTAACTCTTCAGGGAAAGCGCGGACACAAGTTTTGATGCCGGTTGCCAGTAGGGCATACCGAGGTGTACATACGGTCCAATTTTCGATGCTCTGCTCCTTATAATTTCCGAGATAATAAAATGACATTTTTTCAAATAAAGGGAGATAACTCCACAGGGCAAACGCGGACAATATTCATTATACGTCGATAGGTTAGAACTCTTTGACCCCAACATACGTACACAATTTGAGATTCATACTCCTTATACTTTCAGATATTAGGGAGTTGTAAAAGTGTCGAGTATAATAATAATAATAATGAAAAATAATCGAAAAAGGGCCATAACTCCGTCAAAATCCATTCGGCCGAGTTTCCGATACCATTGTACTTAGTAGACCGTGGATGCCTACAATCGCTAGAGATTTCGCGTTCCTACTGCCCTTAGTTTCTGAGTATTTCCAAATAAACGGAAAACGGCACCAGTACAAAAACAATATACTTCCTTGGTTACACCATGGAAGTATAATAATAGGGCGAATCATGAACTGAACAATTCGCAGTTTAGGGATGGAAAATATGAAGTAAGATGATTGTGTACTGTCCTTAACATTTGTGTGTTGATCTCAAGTGTTTATAATTGACCCCACTCCTGCCTCGAAATTGGGTGACGGGATTGGGAAATTGTCACACCAGGCCCAAAATGCAATTTTTGAAGGACCATAACTCCGTGATTTTCCAATGGATTTAAAAATTGTTTTCAGTTTTGATATATGCTACTTACTGAGATTGCATATTATAAATTTCATCTGATTCGGAAAAGAAGAACATTTTGGTTATTGGAAAGAATATGGGCCCATATTCAAACTTTGAGTTCCAAAATCTCCGCCAGTTTTTAACGGATTTACGATCTGTTTTCAGATTTGTTATTAGCGTGTATGGTAGATGTTATATTCCAAGTTTCATATAATTCGGAGACGAAATAAATTTTGGTACCTCGGACCACCCCTCCCCTGACCCACAACACTGAAACGACATTGGCAATATTTGGCACACCGCGTGCTCTCTTCAGCCTTCACACATTGGCGTATCAGATGACATTCAAAGTTCGACATCTTCGGAGGAGATGTGTTATCAAGCACATGGGCCCAAAATTGCAAAATTTGAGGGCCCCTAACTTTGTCAGTTTTCACTGGAATTTCGAAAAAAATTCAGTTTCTAGATCGGGTGGTGTTGTAGATGTTAAATTCCAAGTTTCATCTTATTCCGATAAGAATTAAAAATTGGTACCACGGACCACCCCTCCCCATACCCACAATAATGAACAGACACTGGCAAAATTTGGCCCACCGCGTGCACTATTTCGTCCGCACACGTTGGTGTATCAGTTGACATCCAAACTTCGACATCTTCGGAGGAGATAGGGTCACAAGCACATGTCCCAAACTGCAAAATTTGAGGGCCTATAACTCTTGCAATTCTTATCGGATTTCAAAAATCCTTCTTGGTTTGGGTTTATTTTCGTTCAGGGAATGCATATACTTAAATAGATGAATATCGATCAAAAAAATATTTTTGAGAAAATTTTGCCCCCCACATCAGTGTAAAAATATATGTCCGACTCTGTTAAAATTTCTTTTTCGGACTAAACTGAGAACGGTCATCACGGCTATGAAAACCAAATGCAGTTATCTGGAATGATACGGGAGAACAACAGAGTACAATAAAATAGAGGTTTCCCTGTTTATGGGCGGTAACTCTTCAGGGAAAGCGCGGACACAAGTTTTGATGCCGGTTGCCAGTAGGGCATACCGAGGTGTACATACGGTCCAATTTTCGATGCTCTGCTCCTTATAATTTCCGAGATAATAAAATGACATTTTTTCAAATAAAGGGAGATAACTCCACAGGGCAAACGCGGACAATATTCATTATACGTCGATAGGTTAGAACTCTTTGACCCCAACATACGTACACAATTTGAGATTCATACTCCTTATACTTTCAGATATTAGGGAGTTGTAAAAGTGTCGAGTATAATAATAATAATAATGAAAAATAATCGAAAAAGGGCCATAACTCCGTCAAAATCCATTCGGCCGAGTTTCCGATACCATTGTACTTAGTAGACCGTGGATGCCTACAATCGCTAGAGATTTCGCGTTCCTACTGCCCTTAGTTTCTGAGTATTTCCAAATAAACGGAAAACGGCACCAGTACAAAAACAATATACTTCCTTGGTTACACCATGGAAGTATAATAATAGTGAAAAATATATATTTTTTTATTTTTAATTTCACACCGTGGGGAAGCGTTGGGTCGAAATTGCGATATCTTCATTTTCAGTATCCCTTAGATGCCTACATTCCCTAGAGATTTCACGGTCCTACTGCAATTAGTTTCTGAGTATTTCAAATAAACGGAAAACGACCTCAGTACAAAAACAATATACTTCCTTGGTTACACCATGGAAGTATAATAATAGGGACAATCATGAGCTGAAACAATCGCAGTTTAGGGACGGGATATATGAAGTATGGTGATTATATGTTGTCCTTAACATGTGTGTGTTGATCTCAAGTATTTGGAAGTGACCCCACCCCTGCCTCGAAATTGGGTGACGGGAATGTGAAATTGTCAAACCCGGCCCAAAATGCGAAGTTTGAGGGCCCGTAACTCAGTTATTTTCCAATGGATTTTAAAATTGTTTTCAGTATTGTGATTAGCTCCTCACATAGATTGTTTGTTATAAATTTTGTCTGATTCGGAGACGGCTAACATTTTGGTTATTGGAAAGAATACGGGTCCAGATTCAATTTTGATGGCCCAAATCTCGGCCATTTTTTAACGGATTTACGATCTGTTTTCAGTTTTGTGATCAACGTGTATGGTAGATGTTATATTTCAAGTTTCATATAATTCGGAGACGAAATAAATTTTGGTACCCCGGACCGCCCCTCCCCTGATCCACATCACTGAACCGACACTGGCAAAATTTGGCACACCGCGTGCTCTCTTCAGCCCGCACGCATTGGCGTATCAGATGACATCCAAAGTTCGACATCTTCGGAGGAGATGTGTTCACAAGCACATCGGCCCAAATTGCAAACTTTGAGGGCCCGTAACTCTTGCATTTCTTCTCGGATTTCAAAAATCCTTTCCGGTATGGGTTTGTTATCGTTCGGGACATACATAAACTTAAATAGATAAATGTCAAACAAAATTTAATTTTGCAAAAAATTTGCCCCCCCCACCCCAGTGTCAAAATATATGTCCGACCCTGTCCAATTTTCTTTCTCGGACTAAACTGACAAAGAATAACACGACTGTGAAAACCAAATGCAGTTATCTGGAATGATACGAGACGACAACAGAGTACAATGAAATAGAGGTTTGCCTATTTATGGGCGGTAACTCTTCAGGGAAAGCGCGGACACAAGTTTTGATGCCCGTGGGCAGTAGGGCATATCGAGGTGTGCATACGGTCCAATTTTCGATGCTCTGCTCCCTATAATTTCCGAGATAATAAATGACATTTTGTTCATATAAAGGGAGATAACTCCGCGGGGTAAACGCGGACAATATTCGTTGTATGCCGACCGGTTAGAACTCATTGAACCCAACATACATACAAATTTTCACTTCGATACTCCCCATACTTTCAGATATTAAGGCGTTGCAAAAGTGTTGAGTATAATAATAATAATAATAATAGTGAAAAATATTTTTATTTTTATTTTTAATTTCACACCGTGGGGAAGCGTTGGGTCGAAATCGCGATATCTTCATTTTCAGTATCCCTTAGATGCCTACATTCCCTAGAGATTTCACGGTCCTACTGCAATTAGTTTCTGAGTATTTCAAATAAACGGAAAACGACCTCAGTACAAAAACAATATACTTCCTTGGTTACACCATGGAAGTATAATAATAATAATAATAATGAAAAATAATCGAAAAAGGGCCATAACTCTGTCAAAATATATTGGACCAACATCCGGATAGCATTATTTTTAGTAGACCTTAGATGCCTACATTCGCTAGAGATTTCGCGGTCCTCCTCCCATTAGTTTCTGAGTATTTCCAATTAAACAGAAAACGGCCGCAGTAGAAAAACAATATACTTCCTTGGTTACACCATGGAAGTATAATAATAGGGCAAATCATGAGCTCAATAAATCGCAGTTAAGGGACGGAAAATATGAATTAGGATGATTATATCTTTCCCTTAACATGTGTGGGTTGATCTCAAGTGTTTGGGAGTGACCCCACCCCTGCCTCGAAATTGGGTGACGGGATTGGGAAATAGTCAAACCCGGCCCAAAATGCGAATTTTGAGAGCCCGTAACTCCGTTATTTTCCAATGGATTTAAAAATTGTTTTGAGTATTGTGATCAGCTACTTGCATTGATTATTTGTTATAATTTTTGTCTGATTCAGAGACGAATAACATTTTGTTTATTGGAAAGAATACGGGCCCACATTCAAAGTTTGAGGGCCCAAATCTCCGCCATTTTTTAACGGATTTACAATCTGTTTTCAGTTTTATGATCAACGTGTATGGTATATGTTATATATCAAGTTTCATATAATTCGGAGACGAAATAAATTTTGGTACCCCGGACCACCCCTCCCCTGACCCACAACACTGAACCGACACTGGCAAAATTTGGCTCATCGCGTGCTCTCTTCAGACCGCACGCATTGGCGTATCAGTTGACATCCAAAGTTTGACATCTTCGGAGGAGATGTGATCACAAGCATATGGGGCCAAATTTGCATTGTTTGAAGGCCCACAACTCTGACATTTTTCAATGGATTTTCGAAATTCTTTCAGTTTCTAGATCGGTTGGCGGTATGGATGTTATATTCCAAGTTTCATCCGATTCGGAGAAGAATACAAAATTGGTACCCCGGACCACCCCTCCCCTGACCCACAACACTGAACCGACACTGGCAAAATTTGGCCCATCGCGTGCTCTCTTCAGACCGCACGCACTGGGATATCAGACGACATCCAAAGTTCGACATCTTCGGAGGAGATAGGGTCACAAGCACATGGGACCAAATTGCAAACTTTGAGGGCCCGTAACTCTTGCATTTCTTCTCGGATTACAAAAATCCTTTCCGGTATGGGTTTGTTTTCGTTCAGGGAATCTACATACTTAAATAGATGAATGTCAATAATAAAAAAAAATTGCGAAAATATTGCCCCCACCCCAGTGTAAAAATATATGTCCAACCCTGTCAAATTTTCTTCCTCGGACTAAGCTGACAACGGTCAACACGACTACAAAAACCAAATACAGTTATCTGGAATGATACGAGAGGACAACAGAGTACAATAAAATAGAGGTTTGCCAACTATGGGCGGTAACTCTTCAGGGAAAGGGCGGACCCAAGTTTTTATGCCCGTGGGCAGTAGTGCATATCGAGATGTGCATACGGTCTAATTTTCGATGCTCTGCTTCTTATAATTTCCGAGATAATAAAATGACATTTTTTCAAATAAAGGGAGATAACTCCTCGGGGAAAACGCGGACAATATTCGTTATGCGACGATGGCATACAACTCTTTGATCCCAAGATACGTACCAAGTTTTAGTGTGCTACTCCTGGTACTTTTCGAGTAATAAGGGTTGCAAAAGTGTCCAGTATAATAATAATAATAATAATAATAATAATAATGAAAAATAATCGAAAAAGGGCCATAACTCTGTCAAAATATATTGGACCAACATCCGGATAGCATTATTTTTAGTAGACCTTAGATGCCTACATTCGCTAGAGATTTCGCGGTCCTCCTCCCATTAGTTTCTGAGTATTTCCAATTAAACAGAAAACGGCCGCAGTAGAAAAACAATATACTTCCTTGGTTACACCATGGAAGTATAATAATAGGGCAAATCATGAGCTCAATAAATCGCAGTTAAGGGACGGAAAATATGAATTAGGATGATTATATCTTTCCCTTAACATGTGTGGGTTGATCTCAAGTGTTTGGGAGTGACCCCACCCCTGCCTCGAAATTGGGTGACGGGATTGGGAAATAGTCAAACCCGGCCCAAAATGCGAATTTTGAGAGCCCGTAACTCCGTTATTTTCCAATGGATTTAAAAATTGTTTTGAGTATTGTGATCAGCTACTTGCATTGATTATTTGTTATAATTTTTGTCTGATTCAGAGACGAATAACATTTTGTTTATTGGAAAGAATACGGGCCCACATTCAAAGTTTGAGGGCCCAAATCTCCGCCATTTTTTAACGGATTTACAATCTGTTTTCAGTTTTATGATCAACGTGTATGGTATATGTTATATATCAAGTTTCATATAATTCGGAGACGAAATAAATTTTGGTACCCCGGACCACCCCTCCCCTGACCCACAACACTGAACCGACACTGGCAAAATTTGGCTCATCGCGTGCTCTCTTCAGACCGCACGCATTGGCGTATCAGTTGACATCCAAAGTTTGACATCTTCGGAGGAGATGTGATCACAAGCATATGGGGCCAAATTTGCATTGTTTGAAGGCCCACAACTCTGACATTTTTCAATGGATTTTCGAAATTCTTTCAGTTTCTAGATCGGTTGGCGGTATGGATGTTATATTCCAAGTTTCATCCGATTCGGAGAAGAATACAAAATTGGTACCCCGGACCACCCCTCCCCTGACCCACAACACTGAACCGACACTGGCAAAATTTGGCCCATCGCGTGCTCTCTTCAGACCGCACGCACTGGGATATCAGACGACATCCAAAGTTCGACATCTTCGGAGGAGATAGGGTCACAAGCACATGGGACCAAATTGCAAACTTTGAGGGCCCGTAACTCTTGCATTTCTTCTCGGATTACAAAAATCCTTTCCGGTATGGGTTTGTTTTCGTTCAGGGAATCTACATACTTAAATAGATGAATGTCAATAATAAAAAAAAATTGCGAAAATATTGCCCCCACCCCAGTGTAAAAATATATGTCCAACCCTGTCAAATTTTCTTCCTCGGACTAAGCTGACAACGGTCAACACGACTACAAAAACCAAATACAGTTATCTGGAATGATACGAGAGGACAACAGAGTACAATAAAATAGAGGTTTGCCAACTATGGGCGGTAACTCTTCAGGGAAAGGGCGGACCCAAGTTTTTATGCCCGTGGGCAGTAGTGCATATCGAGATGTGCATACGGTCTAATTTTCGATGCTCTGCTTCTTATAATTTCCGAGATAATAAAATGACATTTTTTCAAATAAAGGGAGATAACTCCTCGGGGAAAACGCGGACAATATTCGTTATGCGACGATGGCATACAACTCTTTGATCCCAAGATACGTACCAAGTTTTAGTGTGCTACTCCTGGTACTTTTCGAGTAATAAGGGTTGCAAAAGTGTCCAGTATAATAATAATAATAATAATAATAATAATAATGAAAAATAATCGAAAAAGGGCCATAACTCTGTCAAAATATATTGGACCAACATCCGGATAGCATTATTTTTAGTAGACCTTAGATGCCTACATTCGCTAGAGATTTCGCGGTCCTCCTCCCATTAGTTTCTGAGTATTTCCAATTAAACAGAAAACGGCCGCAGTAGAAAAACAATATACTTCCTTGGTTACACCATGGAAGTATAATAATAGGGCAAATCATGAGCTCAATAAATCGCAGTTAAGGGACGGAAAATATGAATTAGGATGATTATATCTTTCCCTTAACATGTGTGGGTTGATCTCAAGTGTTTGGGAGTGACCCCACCCCTGCCTCGAAATTGGGTGACGGGATTGGGAAATAGTCAAACCCGGCCCAAAATGCGAATTTTGAGAGCCCGTAACTCCGTTATTTTCCAATGGATTTAAAAATTGTTTTGAGTATTGTGATCAGCTACTTGCATTGATTATTTGTTATAATTTTTGTCTGATTCAGAGACGAATAACATTTTGTTTATTGGAAAGAATACGGGCCCACATTCAAAGTTTGAGGGCCCAAATCTCCGCCATTTTTTAACGGATTTACAATCTGTTTTCAGTTTTATGATCAACGTGTATGGTATATGTTATATATCAAGTTTCATATAATTCGGAGACGAAATAAATTTTGGTACCCCGGACCACCCCTCCCCTGACCCACAACACTGAACCGACACTGGCAAAATTTGGCTCATCGCGTGCTCTCTTCAGACCGCACGCATTGGCGTATCAGTTGACATCCAAAGTTTGACATCTTCGGAGGAGATGTGATCACAAGCATATGGGGCCAAATTTGCATTGTTTGAAGGCCCACAACTCTGACATTTTTCAATGGATTTTCGAAATTCTTTCAGTTTCTAGATCGGTTGGCGGTATGGATGTTATATTCCAAGTTTCATCCGATTCGGAGAAGAATACAAAATTGGTACCCCGGACCACCCCTCCCCTGACCCACAACACTGAACCGACACTGGCAAAATTTGGCCCATCGCGTGCTCTCTTCAGACCGCACGCACTGGGATATCAGACGACATCCAAAGTTCGACATCTTCGGAGGAGATAGGGTCACAAGCACATGGGACCAAATTGCAAACTTTGAGGGCCCGTAACTCTTGCATTTCTTCTCGGATTACAAAAATCCTTTCCGGTATGGGTTTGTTTTCGTTCAGGGAATCTACATACTTAAATAGATGAATGTCAATAATAAAAAAAAATTGCGAAAATATTGCCCCCACCCCAGTGTAAAAATATATGTCCAACCCTGTCAAATTTTCTTCCTCGGACTAAGCTGACAACGGTCAACACGACTACAAAAACCAAATACAGTTATCTGGAATGATACGAGAGGACAACAGAGTACAATAAAATAGAGGTTTGCCAACTATGGGCGGTAACTCTTCAGGGAAAGGGCGGACCCAAGTTTTTATGCCCGTGGGCAGTAGTGCATATCGAGATGTGCATACGGTCTAATTTTCGATGCTCTGCTTCTTATAATTTCCGAGATAATAAAATGACATTTTTTCAAATAAAGGGAGATAACTCCTCGGGGAAAACGCGGACAATATTCGTTATGCGACGATGGCATACAACTCTTTGATCCCAAGATACGTACCAAGTTTTAGTGTGCTACTCCTGGTACTTTTCGAGTAATAAGGGTTGCAAAAGTGTCCAGTATAATAATAATAATAACTAGAGGGTTAAAATTCTGGCCTGCAGAATTTTGATACTTCCATATAAATTCCCCATCCCCGACCACCATCCATAATTTAATCATCTACCCACCACTATCCAATCCTTACACATAAACCACTCCATAACCCTAAAATTGGCAGCCAATCCATAATCATAACCATTTCCACAGCCCTATCCACAGCACTTAACTCTAACCCAATAAAATATCCTTACCAAATACATTGCCCTCCTGCAAACCATACTCATAGCCGTACCTTGGACCATTACCAAAACTCTTTCGATGAGCCTAGTCATACATGCAAGCGTACCCACAACCAAATCCTTTGCATAACTGACACCGTCACAATTTTAACATTAACAATATCCACAATTCTAACCCAATTTATAAACCATATCCTGACCATAACGTTAACATTAAGCCTAACCCTGATCTACACATATCTATAAGCCTATACTTAATGTATTATATAGTTATCAGGGTATAAAATATTAAATATGAGTCAAGAATTCTGTCCGGAAATGAGTCTATTGATTAATATTGATTTCATTTCGAATATCTTCTGGTCTAATAATGTGTGGTTGTTTAGCTAACGAACAATAGTGGTTACTGTTACCAGCGACCAGGTATGTTCTAAAAATAAATCAATAACTTGTCCCAATTAAACATCTCATTTCATAATAAAATATTCGAAAAAATTCAACATTAGCTGATAGAAGTCTTACTGGACATGGATCTTCAATTCATATTTATTATTTTGTACCCACAAACTATTTCAAACTTGTTATTTAAAGAGATAGTCATATTGTTAACCCTTCACATTAATTTTCCTATGTGTATACAGTCATCCGGGAGTATTTTTCTGCATGATAAGTGAATACATGTAATATCTATCGGTCACTTAATCCTGATTAACTAATTGCGTATTCATTTGAAAAGTTAAAAAAATCATCGAATTTGCACGTGGATAGTACCGACCACATCCAATTTGCGTTATCTCGATTTCTTCATTTATTTCTTTGCAAGATTTACTTGAAGTTGCCAAAAGCCTCGATCAACCGATGCGCGTTCTCTGTTAGACGGATTGCTTTTATACCACAGTCAAACTTCCAGGATGTATATATGGTATACTGAGACACATGCTCACTCATTTCACTCACTCCTTCATTAGTCTGCTTGAATTTCGACTTTTGCCATATATCGATGTAGGCGTATTCCTATGCATGTAGTACGCATTACGCTATATATCGTCGCCACGAGTGGATCCTTTGTTCTGAAACTTAAGCAATCGCACCAGTCTTGGGCGTTGATATCCCCTATCACATCCAATCGTCAGCAAAATTTTATCTCCATATTTTATTTTTTTCAAGAATTTTTGAACTTTCGGTTTTTGTTGGAATTTGCCAATATGTACCCACCTGAACACGAGCTTTCCGTTGGTCGGTTTGCTTTGTAAGTAGAGCGGTCAAACGTTGGGATGTTACCAAAAATATATCAACGTACCCGCTCCTGCATTACATCGCTCCTTCATTAACTCGGTCGGATTTGGCGAGAAAAATAGCTTAGTGATACAGCACTTAAATATACTTGTTAACATTATAAAGCCTCGCCACGAGTAAACCTTGTACCTTAGCGCAAATTAAGCAGACATCGATAAGTTGCGTTTGGGTACTATCTATCATATCCACTATTCAAATTTTGTTTATCTCGATGTTTGATTTTTAGACAATTTTTCCCCCTTTGATTTTCGTTGGAATTTGCAAAAAGTCTGAAACGACCGGAAGCTCACTCGCTGTTTGACAGTTTGCTATTATAGCAGAGCTATCAAACTTTGGGAGCCTACCTACGCGATACCGCACTACCTGCTCCTGCATTAACCTTGCTCACCAATTAGCCCGTTTGGATTTGGCGCCAAAAATAGGTAATTTTCTTGTACATGCCGTAGATCGGTAACGATTGGGAATTAAAAACATGCCAGCGAAAAAATTCAGTCCGCACCACTCTCCCCATTCGGAATATGCAACAAAAATATTATACCGCTGGACTTGTTTTTTTTGTTTTTTTTTTTGTTTTTTTTTTTGCTAAATCTGCCGTTTACATCCGCCACCGGTCAGCCTGGTCTCACCACCCTGGGCCTGGTTTCACCACCCCGACCTGGTATCATTACCCAGCATGGTTTCGTCGCCTCCCCGGTTATGCTTCATTCTCTCCCATGCTCCTTCATTAGCCAAATTATTTAATTTTCGATGGTCTGTAACTTGGACATTTCTCAACCGATTTACAAAATTCTTTCAGGAGGATCATTAGTACAACCTATAGATACACGACAGTAAAAATAGTTGAAATCATCGAAAAAAAAAATTGCGAAAATTTTGCCCCCACCCAAAACCCAAAAATATAAGTCCGTCCCTGTTCAAAACTTGTTTTCGTAGCAAGTTGATAACGGGTAACTACATAAAATCTCTCAAATATGGATACCGTGCATGTTATAGGCGGTTACATGATATGAAATAAATCGAATTTTGCGAATCATGGGCGACAACTCTGTAGAAAAAGCGCGGACATAAATTATAATGTATGGATTCAATAGGGAATCCTGAGTTCTACATATGGTCCAAATTTTGAGTCTCTGCTGCTCATACTTTTCGAGATACAGCAACCCCATTTTTTCACAAAAAGGGAGATAACTCTGTAAACCAAACGTGGACAACATCCTATATACTCTTATTAGTTAGAAATAGTATAGGTCTATATGCATACGAAATTTCAGCTCCCTATCTCTTGTACTTCCGGAGATATAAGAGTTGAAAAATTGCTTAGAATAATAATAATAGAGGAGAAAAATAATAAATTGAATAACAATATACTTCCATATTAAAATATGGAAGTATAATAAGGGATTCGCACGGAATTGATTGGTATGTCGATAGTATGGTTTATTGACATTTCTGTGTTCAGTTGGAACGTTCTGGCGTGACCCCCACCCTTGCCTCGGAATTAGGTGATGCGTGTAGAAAAGTCGCCATATCTCGGCCAATCTTCGAGATATCGAGCTAATTTTTGCGTCATTGTGTTCGCATTTGATGCCCCTTTAATATTTAGTAGGGTTCTAGTAAGATATTGTGGCGATATTCTACTATATAGACCTATATTAATGCTGTTCAGTACATACATTTCGATTATATCTGGCTTCCATCGACATAATAAGGCAAGTCGGTAATCGTTTAAAAGTATTATAAATTCCCCACCGAATGACACTAAACAATTGACGATTGGTTGAAGGAATTTGAATTCATAGTGCATCTTCTGTAAACTTGAAAAAAATGAAGGGGCCACAATTTCTACATTTTTCAACCGATTCACAAAATTCACTCATAATGTCACTCGGTATATCTTATAGATACTTCACAACAATTTTGGTTCAAATCGGAGACCAAAAAAATATGACAATTTTTGCCCCCTCCCTAATATGGACCAATGTTTTTGGATCTTCGTCAAAATTGCACCATTTCGTCTTCTTTCTATGGATAACACGCTCACATAAACCAAATCCAGTTCGCGTGCGTCGTCTAGGAGGAGTTTTGTCCACAAGCACTTTCTCCTCAATCGATGTATGAATACAATTTTCGATGGTCTGTAACTTGGACATTTCTCAACCGATTTACAAAATTCTTTCAGGAGGATGATTAGTACAACCTATAGATACACGACAGTAAAAATAGTTGAAATCATCGAAAAAAAAAATTGCGAAAATTTTGCCCCCACCCAAAACCCAAAAATATAAGTCCGTCCCTGTTCAAAACTTGTTTTCGTAGCAAGTTGATAACGGGTAACTACATAAAATCTCTCAAATATGGATACCGTGCATGTTATAGGCGGTTACATGATATGAAATAAATCGAATTTTGCGAATCATGGGCGACAACTCTGTAGAAAAAGCGCGGACATAAATTATAATGTATGGATTCAATAGGGAATCCTGAGTTCTACATATGGTCCAAATTTTGAGTCTCTGCTGCTCATACTTTTCGAGATACAGCAACCCCATTTTTTCACAAAAAGGGAGATAACTCTGTAAACCAAACGTGGACAACATCCTATATACTCTTATTAGTTAGAAATAGTATAGGTCTATATGCATACGAAATTTCAGCTCCCTATCTCTTGTACTTCCGGAGATATAAGAGTTGAAAAATTGCTTAGAATAATAATAATAGAGGAGAAAAATAATAAATTGAATAACAATATACTTCCATATTAAAATATGGAAGTATAATAAGGGATTCGCACGGAATTGATTGGTATGTCGATAGTATGGTTTATTGACATTTCTGTGTTCAGTTGGAACGTTCTGGCGTGACCCCCACCCTTGCCTCGGAATTAGGTGATGCGTGTAGAAAAGTCGCCATATCTCGGCCAATCTTCGAGATATCGAGCTAATTTTTGCGTCATTGTGTTCGCATTTGATGCCCCTTTAATATTTAGTAGGGTTCTAGTAAGATATTGTGGCGATATTCTACTATATAGACCTATATTAATGCTGTTCAGTACATACATTTCGATTATATCTGGCTTCCATCGACATAATAAGGCAAGTCGGTAATCGTTTAAAAGTATTATAAATTCCCCACCGAATGACACTAAACAATTGACGATTGGTTGAAGGAATTTGAATTCATAGTGCATCTTCTGTAAACTTGAAAAAAATGAAGGGGCCACAATTTCTACATTTTTCAACCGATTCACAAAATTCACTCATAATGTCACTCGGTATATCTTATAGATACTTCACAACAATTTTGGTTCAAATCGGAGACCAAAAAAATATGACAATTTTTGCCCCCTCCCTAATATGGACCAATGTTTTTGGATCTTCGTCAAAATTGCACCATTTCGTCTTCTTTCTATGGATAACACGCTCACATAAACCAAATCCAGTTCGCGTGCGTCGTCTAGGAGGAGTTTTGTCCACAAGCACTTTCTCCTCAATCGATGTATGAATACAATTTTCGATGGTCTGTAACTTGGACATTTCTCAACCGATTTACAAAATTCTTTCAGGAGGATGATTAGTACAACCTATAGATACACGACAGTAAAAATAGTTGAAATCATCGAAAAAAAAAATTGCGAAAATTTTGCCCCCACCCAAAACCCAAAAATATAAGTCCGTCCCTGTTCAAAACTTGTTTTCGTAGCAAGTTGATAACGGGTAACTACATAAAATCTCTCAAATATGGATACCGTGCATGTTATAGGCGGTTACATGATATGAAATAAATCGAATTTTGCGAATCATGGGCGACAACTCTGTAGAAAAAGCGCGGACATAAATTATAATGTATGGATTCAATAGGGAATCCTGAGTTCTACATATGGTCCAAATTTTGAGTCTCTGCTGCTCATACTTTTCGAGATACAGCAACCCCATTTTTTCACAAAAAGGGAGATAACTCTGTAAACCAAACGTGGACAACATCCTATATACTCTTATTAGTTAGAAATAGTATAGGTCTATATGCATACGAAATTTCAGCTCCCTATCTCTTGTACTTCCGGAGATATAAGAGTTGAAAAATTGCTTAGAATAATAATAATAGAGGAGAAAAATAATAAATTGAATAACAATATACTTCCATATTAAAATATGGAAGTATAATAAGGGATTCGCACGGAATTGATTGGTATGTCGATAGTATGGTTTATTGACATTTCTGTGTTCAGTTGGAACGTTCTGGCGTGACCCCCACCCTTGCCTCGGAATTAGGTGATGCGTGTAGAAAAGTCGCCATATCTCGGCCAATCTTCGAGATATCGAGCTAATTTTTGCGTCATTGTGTTCGCATTTGATGCCCCTTTAATATTTAGTAGGGTTCTAGTAAGATATTGTGGCGATATTCTACTATATAGACCTATATTAATGCTGTTCAGTACATACATTTCGATTATATCTGGCTTCCATCGACATAATAAGGCAAGTCGGTAATCGTTTAAAAGTATTATAAATTCCCCACCGAATGACACTAAACAATTGACGATTGGTTGAAGGAATTTGAATTCATAGTGCATCTTCTGTAAACTTGAAAAAAATGAAGGGGCCACAATTTCTACATTTTTCAACCGATTCACAAAATTCACTCATAATGTCACTCGGTATATCTTATAGATACTTCACAACAATTTTGGTTCAAATCGGAGACCAAAAAAATATGACAATTTTTGCCCCCTCCCTAATATGGACCAATGTTTTTGGATCTTCGTCAAAATTGCACCATTTCGTCTTCTTTCTATGGATAACACGCTCACATAAACCAAATCCAGTTCGCGTGCGTCGTCTAGGAGGAGTTTTGTCCACAAGCACTTTCTCCTCAATCGATGTATGAATACAATTTTCGATGGTCTGTAACTTGGACATTTCTCAACCGATTTACAAAATTCTTTCAGGAGGATGATTAGTACAACCTATAGATACACGACAGTAAAAATAGTTGAAATCATCGAAAAAAAAAATTGCGAAAATTTTGCCCCCACCCAAAACCCAAAAATATAAGTCCGTCCCTGTTCAAAACTTGTTTTCGTAGCAAGTTGATAACGGGTAACTACATAAAATCTCTCAAATATGGATACCGTGCATGTTATAGGCGGTTACATGATATGAAATAAATCGAATTTTGCGAATCATGGGCGACAACTCTGTAGAAAAAGCGCGGACATAAATTATAATGTATGGATTCAATAGGGAATCCTGAGTTCTACATATGGTCCAAATTTTGAGTCTCTGCTGCTCATACTTTTCGAGATACAGCAACCCCATTTTTTCACAAAAAGGGAGATAACTCTGTAAACCAAACGTGGACAACATCCTATATACTCTTATTAGTTAGAAATAGTATAGGTCTATATGCATACGAAATTTCAGCTCCCTATCTCTTGTACTTCCGGAGATATAAGAGTTGAAAAATTGCTTAGAATAATAATAATAGAGGAGAAAAATAAT
Source organism: Siphonodentalium dalli (assembly GCA_032622095.1). Lineage (NCBI taxonomy): Eukaryota > Metazoa > Mollusca > Scaphopoda > Gadilida > Siphonodentaliidae > Siphonodentalium > Siphonodentalium dalli. Next base: position 70,820,332 of record CP136063.1, read on the forward strand.
AAATTGAATAACAATATACTTCCATATTAAAATATGGAAGTATAATAAATTGAATAACAATATACTTCCATATTAAAATATGGAAGTATAATAAGGGATTCGCACGGAATTGATTGGTATGTCGATAGTATGGTTTATTGACATTTCTGTGTTCAGTTGGAACGTTCTGGTGTGACCCCCACCCTTGCCTCGGAATTAGGTGATGCGTGTAGAAAAGTCGCCATATCTCGGCCAATCTTCGAGATATCGAGCTAATGTTTGCGTCATTGTGTTCGCATTTGATGCCCCTTTAATATTTAGTAGGGTTCTAGTAAGATATTGTGGCGATATTCTTCTATATAGACCTATATTAATGCTGTTCAGTACATACATTTCGATTATATCTGGCTTCCATCGACATAATAAGGCAAGTCGGTAATCGTTTAAAAGTATTATAAATTCCCCACCGAATGACACTAAACAATTGACGATTGGTTGAAGGAATCTGAATTCATAGTGCATCTTCTGTAAACTTGAAAAAAATGAAGGGGCCACAATTTCTACATTTTTCAACCGATTCACAAAATTCACTCATAATTTCACTCGGTACATCTTATAGATACTTCACAACAATTTTGGTTCAAATCGGAGACCAAAAAAATATGACAATTTTTGCCCCCTCCCTAATATGGACCAATGTTTTTGGATCTTCGTCAAAATTGCACCATTTCGTCTTCTTTCTATGGATAACACGCTCACATAGACCAAATCCAGTTCGCGTGCGTCGTCTAGGAGGAGTTTTGTCCACAAGCACTTTCTCCTCAATCGATGTATGAATACAATTTTCGATGGTCTGTAACTTGGACATTTCTCAACCGATTTACAAAATTCTTTCAGGAGGATCATTAGTACACCCTATAGATACACGACAGTAAAAATAGTTGAAATCATCGAAAAAAAAAATTGCGAAAATTTTGCCCCCACCCAAAACCCAAAAATATAAGTCCGTCCCTGTTCAAAACTTGTTTTCGTAGCAAGTTGATAACGGGTAACTACATAAAATCTCTCAAATATGGATACCGTGCATGTTATAGGCGGTTACATGATATGAAATAAATCGAATTTTGCGAATCATGGGCGACAACTCTGTAGAAAAAGCGCGGACATAAATTATAATGTATGGATTCAATAGGGAATCCTGAGTTCTACATATGGTCCAAATTTTTAGTCTCTGCTGCTCATACTTTTCGAGATACAGCAACCCCATTTTTTTCACAAAAAGGGAGATAACTCTGTAAACCAATCGTGGACAACATCCTATATACTCTTATTAGTTAGAAATAGTATAGGTCTATATGCATACGAAATTTCAGCTCCCTATCTCTTGTACTTCCGGAGATATAAGAGTTGAAAAATTGCTTAGAATAATAATAATAGAGGAGAAAAATAATAAATTGAATAACAATATACTTCCATATTAAAATATGGAAGTATAATAAGGGATTCGCACGGAATTGATTGGTATGTCGATAGTATGGTTTATTGACATTTCTGTGTTCAGTTGGAACGTTCTGGTGTGACCCCCACCCTTGCCTCGGAATTAGGTGATGCGTGTAGAAAAGTCGCCATATCTCGGCCAATCTTCGAGATATCGAGCTAATGTTTGCGTCATTGTGTTCGCATTTGATGCCCCTTTAATATTTAGTAGGGTTCTAGTAAGATATTGTGGCGATATTCTTCTATATAGACCTATATTAATGCTGTTCAGTACATACATTTCGATTATATCTGGCTTCCATCGACATAATAAGGCAAGTCGGTAATCGTTTAAAAGTATTATAAATTCCCCACCGAATGACACTAAACAATTGACGATTGGTTGAAGGAATCTGAATTCATAGTGCATCTTCTGTAAACTTGAAAAAAATGAAGGGGCCACAATTTCTACATTTTTCAACCGATTCACAAAATTCACTCATAATTTCACTCGGTACATCTTATAGATACTTCACAACAATTTTGGTTCAAATCGGAGACCAAAAAAATATGACAATTTTTGCCCCCTCCCTAATATGGACCAATGTTTTTGGATCTTCGTCAAAATTGCACCATTTCGTCTTCTTTCTATGGATAACACGCTCACATAGACCAAATCCAGTTCGCGTGCGTCGTCTAGGAGGAGTTTTGTCCACAAGCACTTTCTCCTCAATCGATGTATGAATACAATTTTCGATGGTCTGTAACTTGGACATTTCTCAACCGATTTACAAAATTCTTTCAGGAGGATCATTAGTACACCCTATAGATACACGACAGTAAAAATAGTTGAAATCATCGAAAAAAAAAATTGCGAAAATTTTGCCCCCACCCAAAACCCAAAAATATAAGTCCGTCCCTGTTCAAAACTTGTTTTCGTAGCAAGTTGATAACGGGTAACTACATAAAATCTCTCAAATATGGATACCGTGCATGTTATAGGCGGTTACATGATATGAAATAAATCGAATTTTGCGAATCATGGGCGACAACTCTGTAGAAAAAGCGCGGACATAAATTATAATGTATGGATTCAATAGGGAATCCTGAGTTCTACATATGGTCCAAATTTTTAGTCTCTGCTGCTCATACTTTTCGAGATACAGCAACCCCATTTTTTTCACAAAAAGGGAGATAACTCTGTAAACCAATCGTGGACAACATCCTATATACTCTTATTAGTTAGAAATAGTATAGGTCTATATGCATACGAAATTTCAGCTCCCTATCTCTTGTACTTCCGGAGATATAAGAGTTGAAAAATTGCTTAGAATAATAATAATAGAGGAGAAAAATAATAAATTGAATAACAATATACTTCCATATTAAAATATGGAAGTATAATAAGGGATTCGCACGGAATTGATTGGTATGTCGATAGTATGGTTTATTGACATTTCTGTGTTCAGTTGGAACGTTCTGGTGTGACCCCCACCCTTGCCTCGGAATTAGGTGATGCGTGTAGAAAAGTCGCCATATCTCGGCCAATCTTCGAGATATCGAGCTAATGTTTGCGTCATTGTGTTCGCATTTGATGCCCCTTTAATATTTAGTAGGGTTCTAGTAAGATATTGTGGCGATATTCTTCTATATAGACCTATATTAATGCTGTTCAGTACATACATTTCGATTATATCTGGCTTCCATCGACATAATAAGGCAAGTCGGTAATCGTTTAAAAGTATTATAAATTCCCCACCGAATGACACTAAACAATTGACGATTGGTTGAAGGAATCTGAATTCATAGTGCATCTTCTGTAAACTTGAAAAAAATGAAGGGGCCACAATTTCTACATTTTTCAACCGATTCACAAAATTCACTCATAATTTCACTCGGTACATCTTATAGATACTTCACAACAATTTTGGTTCAAATCGGAGACCAAAAAAATATGACAATTTTTGCCCCCTCCCTAATATGGACCAATGTTTTTGGATCTTCGTCAAAATTGCACCATTTCGTCTTCTTTCTATGGATAACACGCTCACATAGACCAAATCCAGTTCGCGTGCGTCGTCTAGGAGGAGTTTTGTCCACAAGCACTTTCTCCTCAATCGATGTATGAATACAATTTTCGATGGTCTGTAACTTGGACATTTCTCAACCGATTTACAAAATTCTTTCAGGAGGATCATTAGTACACCCTATAGATACACGACAGTAAAAATAGTTGAAATCATCGAAAAAAAAAATTGCGAAAATTTTGCCCCCACCCAAAACCCAAAAATATAAGTCCGTCCCTGTTCAAAACTTGTTTTCGTAGCAAGTTGATAACGGGTAACTACATAAAATCTCTCAAATATGGATACCGTGCATGTTATAGGCGGTTACATGATATGAAATAAATCGAATTTTGCGAATCATGGGCGACAACTCTGTAGAAAAAGCGCGGACATAAATTATAATGTATGGATTCAATAGGGAATCCTGAGTTCTACATATGGTCCAAATTTTTAGTCTCTGCTGCTCATACTTTTCGAGATACAGCAACCCCATTTTTTTCACAAAAAGGGAGATAACTCTGTAAACCAATCGTGGACAACATCCTATATACTCTTATTAGTTAGAAATAGTATAGGTCTATATGCATACGAAATTTCAGCTCCCTATCTCTTGTACTTCCGGAGATATAAGAGTTGAAAAATTGCTTAGAATAATAATAATAGAGGAGAAAAATAATAAATTGAATAACAATATACTTCCATATTAAAATATGGAAGTATAATAAGGGATTCGCACGGAATTGATTGGTATGTCGATAGTATGGTTTATTGACATTTCTGTGTTCAGTTGGAACGTTCTGGTGTGACCCCCACCCTTGCCTCGGAATTAGGTGATGCGTGTAGAAAAGTCGCCATATCTCGGCCAATCTTCGAGATATCGAGCTAATGTTTGCGTCATTGTGTTCGCATTTGATGCCCCTTTAATATTTAGTAGGGTTCTAGTAAGATATTGTGGCGATATTCTTCTATATAGACCTATATTAATGCTGTTCAGTACATACATTTCGATTATATCTGGCTTCCATCGACATAATAAGGCAAGTCGGTAATCGTTTAAAAGTATTATAAATTCCCCACCGAATGACACTAAACAATTGACGATTGGTTGAAGGAATCTGAATTCATAGTGCATCTTCTGTAAACTTGAAAAAAATGAAGGGGCCACAATTTCTACATTTTTCAACCGATTCACAAAATTCACTCATAATTTCACTCGGTACATCTTATAGATACTTCACAACAATTTTGGTTCAAATCGGAGACCAAAAAAATATGACAATTTTTGCCCCCTCCCTAATATGGACCAATGTTTTTGGATCTTCGTCAAAATTGCACCATTTCGTCTTCTTTCTATGGATAACACGCTCACATAGACCAAATCCAGTTCGCGTGCGTCGTCTAGGAGGAGTTTTGTCCACAAGCACTTTCTCCTCAATCGATGTATGAATACAATTTTCGATGGTCTGTAACTTGGACATTTCTCAACCGATTTACAAAATTCTTTCAGGAGGATCATTAGTACACCCTATAGATACACGACAGTAAAAATAGTTGAAATCATCGAAAAAAAAAATTGCGAAAATTTTGCCCCCACCCAAAACCCAAAAATATAAGTCCGTCCCTGTTCAAAACTTGTTTTCGTAGCAAGTTGATAACGGGTAACTACATAAAATCTCTCAAATATGGATACCGTGCATGTTATAGGCGGTTACATGATATGAAATAAATCGAATTTTGCGAATCATGGGCGACAACTCTGTAGAAAAAGCGCGGACATAAATTATAATGTATGGATTCAATAGGGAATCCTGAGTTCTACATATGGTCCAAATTTTTAGTCTCTGCTGCTCATACTTTTCGAGATACAGCAACCCCATTTTTTTCACAAAAAGGGAGATAACTCTGTAAACCAATCGTGGACAACATCCTATATACTCTTATTAGTTAGAAATAGTATAGGTCTATATGCATACGAAATTTCAGCTCCCTATCTCTTGTACTTCCGGAGATATAAGAGTTGAAAAATTGCTTAGAATAATAATAATAGAGGAGAAAAATAATAAATTGAATAACAATATACTTCCATATTAAAATATGGAAGTATAATAAGGGATTCGCACGGAATTGATTGGTATGTCGATAGTATGGTTTATTGACATTTCTGTGTTCAGTTGGAACGTTCTGGTGTGACCCCCACCCTTGCCTCGGAATTAGGTGATGCGTGTAGAAAAGTCGCCATATCTCGGCCAATCTTCGAGATATCGAGCTAATGTTTGCGTCATTGTGTTCGCATTTGATGCCCCTTTAATATTTAGTAGGGTTCTAGTAAGATATTGTGGCGATATTCTTCTATATAGACCTATATTAATGCTGTTCAGTACATACATTTCGATTATATCTGGCTTCCATCGACATAATAAGGCAAGTCGGTAATCGTTTAAAAGTATTATAAATTCCCCACCGAATGACACTAAACAATTGACGATTGGTTGAAGGAATCTGAATTCATAGTGCATCTTCTGTAAACTTGAAAAAAATGAAGGGGCCACAATTTCTACATTTTTCAACCGATTCACAAAATTCACTCATAATTTCACTCGGTACATCTTATAGATACTTCACAACAATTTTGGTTCAAATCGGAGACCAAAAAAATATGACAATTTTTGCCCCCTCCCTAATATGGACCAATGTTTTTGGATCTTCGTCAAAATTGCACCATTTCGTCTTCTTTCTATGGATAACACGCTCACATAGACCAAATCCAGTTCGCGTGCGTCGTCTAGGAGGAGTTTTGTCCACAAGCACTTTCTCCTCAATCGATGTATGAATACAATTTTCGATGGTCTGTAACTTGGACATTTCTCAACCGATTTACAAAATTCTTTCAGGAGGATCATTAGTACACCCTATAGATACACGACAGTAAAAATAGTTGAAATCATCGAAAAAAAAAATTGCGAAAATTTTGCCCCCACCCAAAACCCAAAAATATAAGTCCGTCCCTGTTCAAAACTTGTTTTCGTAGCAAGTTGATAACGGGTAACTACATAAAATCTCTCAAATATGGATACCGTGCATGTTATAGGCGGTTACATGATATGAAATAAATCGAATTTTGCGAATCATGGGCGACAACTCTGTAGAAAAAGCGCGGACATAAATTATAATGTATGGATTCAATAGGGAATCCTGAGTTCTACATATGGTCCAAATTTTTAGTCTCTGCTGCTCATACTTTTCGAGATACAGCAACCCCATTTTTTTCACAAAAAGGGAGATAACTCTGTAAACCAATCGTGGACAACATCCTATATACTCTTATTAGTTAGAAATAGTATAGGTCTATATGCATACGAAATTTCAGCTCCCTATCTCTTGTACTTCCGGAGATATAAGAGTTGAAAAATTGCTTAGAATAATAATAATAGAGGAGAAAAATAATAAATTGAATAACAATATACTTCCATATTAAAATATGGAAGTATAATAAGGGATTCGCACGGAATTGATTGGTATGTCGATAGTATGGTTTATTGACATTTCTGTGTTCAGTTGGAACGTTCTGGTGTGACCCCCACCCTTGCCTCGGAATTAGGTGATGCGTGTAGAAAAGTCGCCATATCTCGGCCAATCTTCGAGATATCGAGCTAATGTTTGCGTCATTGTGTTCGCATTTGATGCCCCTTTAATATTTAGTAGGGTTCTAGTAAGATATTGTGGCGATATTCTTCTATATAGACCTATATTAATGCTGTTCAGTACATACATTTCGATTATATCTGGCTTCCATCGACATAATAAGGCAAGTCGGTAATCGTTTAAAAGTATTATAAATTCCCCACCGAATGACACTAAACAATTGACGATTGGTTGAAGGAATCTGAATTCATAGTGCATCTTCTGTAAACTTGAAAAAAATGAAGGGGCCACAATTTCTACATTTTTCAACCGATTCACAAAATTCACTCATAATTTCACTCGGTACATCTTATAGATACTTCACAACAATTTTGGTTCAAATCGGAGACCAAAAAAATATGACAATTTTTGCCCCCTCCCTAATATGGACCAATGTTTTTGGATCTTCGTCAAAATTGCACCATTTCGTCTTCTTTCTATGGATAACACGCTCACATAGACCAAATCCAGTTCGCGTGCGTCGTCTAGGAGGAGTTTTGTCCACAAGCACTTTCTCCTCAATCGATGTATGAATACAATTTTCGATGGTCTGTAACTTGGACATTTCTCAACCGATTTACAAAATTCTTTCAGGAGGATCATTAGTACACCCTATAGATACACGACAGTAAAAATAGTTGAAATCATCGAAAAAAAAAATTGCGAAAATTTTGCCCCCACCCAAAACCCAAAAATATAAGTCCGTCCCTGTTCAAAACTTGTTTTCGTAGCAAGTTGATAACGGGTAACTACATAAAATCTCTCAAATATGGATACCGTGCATGTTATAGGCGGTTACATGATATGAAATAAATCGAATTTTGCGAATCATGGGCGACAACTCTGTAGAAAAAGCGCGGACATAAATTATAATGTATGGATTCAATAGGGAATCCTGAGTTCTACATATGGTCCAAATTTTTAGTCTCTGCTGCTCATACTTTTCGAGATACAGCAACCCCATTTTTTTCACAAAAAGGGAGATAACTCTGTAAACCAATCGTGGACAACATCCTATATACTCTTATTAGTTAGAAATAGTATAGGTCTATATGCATACGAAATTTCAGCTCCATATCTCTTGTACTTCCGGAGATATAAGAGTTGAAAAATTGCTTAGAATAATAATAATAGAGGAGAAAAATAATAAATTGAATAACAATATACTTCCATATTAAAATATGGAAGTATAATAATAATAATAATAATGAAAAATAATCGAAAAAGGGCCATAACTCTGTCAAAATATATTGGACCAACATCCGGATAGCATTATTTTTAGTAGACCTTAGATGCCTACATTCGCTAGAGATTTCGCGGTCCTCCTCCCATTAGTTTCTGAGTATTTCCAATTAAACAGAAAACGGCCGCAGTAGAAAAACAATATACTTCCTTGGTTACACCATGGAAGTATAATAATAGGGCAAATCATGAGCTCAATAAATCGCAGTTAAGGGACGGAAAATATGAATTAGGATGATTATATCTTTCCCTTAACATGTGTGGGTTGATCTCAAGTGTTTGGGAGTGACCCCACCCCTGCCTCGAAATTGGGTGACGGGATTGGGAAATAGTCAAACCCGGCCCAAAATGCGAATTTTGAGAGCCCGTAACTCCGTTATTTTCCAATGGATTTAAAAATTGTTTTGAGTATTGTGATCAGCTACTTGCATTGATTATTTGTTATAATTTTTGTCTGATTCAGAGACGAATAACATTTTGTTTATTGGAAAGAATACGGGCCCACATTCAAAGTTTGAGGGCCCAAATCTCCGCCATTTTTTAACGGATTTACAATCTGTTTTCAGTTTTATGATCAACGTGTATGGTATATGTTATATATCAAGTTTCATATAATTCGGAGACGAAATAAATTTTGGTACCCCGGACCACCCCTCCCCTGACCCACAACACTGAACCGACACTGGCAAAATTTGGCTCATCGCGTGCTCTCTTCAGACCGCACGCATTGGCGTATCAGTTGACATCCAAAGTTTGACATCTTCGGAGGAGATGTGATCACAAGCATATGGGGCCAAATTTGCATTGTTTGAAGGCCCACAACTCTGACATTTTTCAATGGATTTTCGAAATTCTTTCAGTTTCTAGATCGGTTGGCGGTATGGATGTTATATTCCAAGTTTCATCCGATTCGGAGAAGAATACAAAATTGGTACCCCGGACCACCCCTCCCCTGACCCACAACACTGAACCGACACTGGCAAAATTTGGCCCATCGCGTGCTCTCTTCAGACCGCACGCACTGGGATATCAGACGACATCCAAAGTTCGACATCTTCGGAGGAGATAGGGTCACAAGCACATGGGACCAAATTGCAAACTTTGAGGGCCCGTAACTCTTGCATTTCTTCTCGGATTACAAAAATCCTTTCCGGTATGGGTTTGTTTTCGTTCAGGGAATCTACATACTTAAATAGATGAATGTCAATAATAAAAAAAAATTGCGAAAATATTGCCCCCACCCCAGTGTAAAAATATATGTCCAACCCTGTCAAATTTTCTTCCTCGGACTAAGCTGACAACGGTCAACACGACTACAAAAACCAAATACAGTTATCTGGAATGATACGAGAGGACAACAGAGTACAATAAAATAGAGGTTTGCCAACTATGGGCGGTAACTCTTCAGGGAAAGGGCGGACCCAAGTTTTTATGCCCGTGGGCAGTAGTGCATATCGAGATGTGCATACGGTCTAATTTTCGATGCTCTGCTTCTTATAATTTCCGAGATAATAAAATGACATTTTTTCAAATAAAGGGAGATAACTCCTCGGGGAAAACGCGGACAATATTCGTTATGCGACGATGGCATACAACTCTTTGATCCCAAGATACGTACCAAGTTTTAGTGTGCTACTCCTGGTACTTTTCGAGTAATAAGGGTTGCAAAAGTGTCCAGTATAATAATAATAATAATAATAATAATAATAATGAAAAATAATCGAAAAAGGGCCATAACTCTGTCAAAATATATTGGACCAACATCCGGATAGCATTATTTTTAGTAGACCTTAGATGCCTACATTCGCTAGAGATTTCGCGGTCCTCCTCCCATTAGTTTCTGAGTATTTCCAATTAAACAGAAAACGGCCGCAGTAGAAAAACAATATACTTCCTTGGTTACACCATGGAAGTATAATAATAGGGCAAATCATGAGCTCAATAAATCGCAGTTAAGGGACGGAAAATATGAATTAGGATGATTATATCTTTCCCTTAACATGTGTGGGTTGATCTCAAGTGTTTGGGAGTGACCCCACCCCTGCCTCGAAATTGGGTGACGGGATTGGGAAATAGTCAAACCCGGCCCAAAATGCGAATTTTGAGAGCCCGTAACTCCGTTATTTTCCAATGGATTTAAAAATTGTTTTGAGTATTGTGATCAGCTACTTGCATTGATTATTTGTTATAATTTTTGTCTGATTCAGAGACGAATAACATTTTGTTTATTGGAAAGAATACGGGCCCACATTCAAAGTTTGAGGGCCCAAATCTCCGCCATTTTTTAACGGATTTACAATCTGTTTTCAGTTTTATGATCAACGTGTATGGTATATGTTATATATCAAGTTTCATATAATTCGGAGACGAAATAAATTTTGGTACCCCGGACCACCCCTCCCCTGACCCACAACACTGAACCGACACTGGCAAAATTTGGCTCATCGCGTGCTCTCTTCAGACCGCACGCATTGGCGTATCAGTTGACATCCAAAGTTTGACATCTTCGGAGGAGATGTGATCACAAGCATATGGGGCCAAATTTGCATTGTTTGAAGGCCCACAACTCTGACATTTTTCAATGGATTTTCGAAATTCTTTCAGTTTCTAGATCGGTTGGCGGTATGGATGTTATATTCCAAGTTTCATCCGATTCGGAGAAGAATACAAAATTGGTACCCCGGACCACCCCTCCCCTGACCCACAACACTGAACCGACACTGGCAAAATTTGGCCCATCGCGTGCTCTCTTCAGACCGCACGCACTGGGATATCAGACGACATCCAAAGTTCGACATCTTCGGAGGAGATAGGGTCACAAGCACATGGGACCAAATTGCAAACTTTGAGGGCCCGTAACTCTTGCATTTCTTCTCGGATTACAAAAATCCTTTCCGGTATGGGTTTGTTTTCGTTCAGGGAATCTACATACTTAAATAGATGAATGTCAATAATAAAAAAAAATTGCGAAAATATTGCCCCCACCCCAGTGTAAAAATATATGTCCAACCCTGTCAAATTTTCTTCCTCGGACTAAGCTGACAACGGTCAACACGACTACAAAAACCAAATACAGTTATCTGGAATGATACGAGAGGACAACAGAGTACAATAAAATAGAGGTTTGCCAACTATGGGCGGTAACTCTTCAGGGAAAGGGCGGACCCAAGTTTTTATGCCCGTGGGCAGTAGTGCATATCGAGATGTGCATACGGTCTAATTTTCGATGCTCTGCTTCTTATAATTTCCGAGATAATAAAATGACATTTTTTCAAATAAAGGGAGATAACTCCTCGGGGAAAACGCGGACAATATTCGTTATGCGACGATGGCATACAACTCTTTGATCCCAAGATACGTACCAAGTTTTAGTGTGCTACTCCTGGTACTTTTCGAGTAATAAGGGTTGCAAAAGTGTCCAGTATAATAATAATAATAATAATAATAATAATAATGAAAAATAATCGAAAAAGGGCCATAACTCTGTCAAAATATATTGGACCAACATCCGGATAGCATTATTTTTAGTAGACCTTAGATGCCTACATTCGCTAGAGATTTCGCGGTCCTCCTCCCATTAGTTTCTGAGTATTTCCAATTAAACAGAAAACGGCCGCAGTAGAAAAACAATATACTTCCTTGGTTACACCATGGAAGTATAATAATAGGGCAAATCATGAGCTCAATAAATCGCAGTTAAGGGACGGAAAATATGAATTAGGATGATTATATCTTTCCCTTAACATGTGTGGGTTGATCTCAAGTGTTTGGGAGTGACCCCACCCCTGCCTCGAAATTGGGTGACGGGATTGGGAAATAGTCAAACCCGGCCCAAAATGCGAATTTTGAGAGCCCGTAACTCCGTTATTTTCCAATGGATTTAAAAATTGTTTTGAGTATTGTGATCAGCTACTTGCATTGATTATTTGTTATAATTTTTGTCTGATTCAGAGACGAATAACATTTTGTTTATTGGAAAGAATACGGGCCCACATTCAAAGTTTGAGGGCCCAAATCTCCGCCATTTTTTAACGGATTTACAATCTGTTTTCAGTTTTATGATCAACGTGTATGGTATATGTTATATATCAAGTTTCATATAATTCGGAGACGAAATAAATTTTGGTACCCCGGACCACCCCTCCCCTGACCCACAACACTGAACCGACACTGGCAAAATTTGGCTCATCGCGTGCTCTCTTCAGACCGCACGCATTGGCGTATCAGTTGACATCCAAAGTTTGACATCTTCGGAGGAGATGTGATCACAAGCATATGGGGCCAAATTTGCATTGTTTGAAGGCCCACAACTCTGACATTTTTCAATGGATTTTCGAAATTCTTTCAGTTTCTAGATCGGTTGGCGGTATGGATGTTATATTCCAAGTTTCATCCGATTCGGAGAAGAATACAAAATTGGTACCCCGGACCACCCCTCCCCTGACCCACAACACTGAACCGACACTGGCAAAATTTGGCCCATCGCGTGCTCTCTTCAGACCGCACGCACTGGGATATCAGACGACATCCAAAGTTCGACATCTTCGGAGGAGATAGGGTCACAAGCACATGGGACCAAATTGCAAACTTTGAGGGCCCGTAACTCTTGCATTTCTTCTCGGATTACAAAAATCCTTTCCGGTATGGGTTTGTTTTCGTTCAGGGAATCTACATACTTAAATAGATGAATGTCAATAATAAAAAAAAATTGCGAAAATATTGCCCCCACCCCAGTGTAAAAATATATGTCCAACCCTGTCAAATTTTCTTCCTCGGACTAAGCTGACAACGGTCAACACGACTACAAAAACCAAATACAGTTATCTGGAATGATACGAGAGGACAACAGAGTACAATAAAATAGAGGTTTGCCAACTATGGGCGGTAACTCTTCAGGGAAAGGGCGGACCCAAGTTTTTATGCCCGTGGGCAGTAGTGCATATCGAGATGTGCATACGGTCTAATTTTCGATGCTCTGCTTCTTATAATTTCCGAGATAATAAAATGACATTTTTTCAAATAAAGGGAGATAACTCCTCGGGGAAAACGCGGACAATATTCGTTATGCGACGATGGCATACAACTCTTTGATCCCAAGATACGTACCAAGTTTTAGTGTGCTACTCCTGGTACTTTTCGAGTAATAAGGGTTGCAAAAGTGTCCAGTATAATAATAATAATAATAATAATAATAATAATGAAAAATAATCGAAAAAGGGCCATAACTCTGTCAAAATATATTGGACCAACATCCGGATAGCATTATTTTTAGTAGACCTTAGATGCCTACATTCGCTAGAGATTTCGCGGTCCTCCTCCCATTAGTTTCTGAGTATTTCCAATTAAACAGAAAACGGCCGCAGTAGAAAAACAATATACTTCCTTGGTTACACCATGGAAGTATAATAATAGGGCAAATCATGAGCTCAATAAATCGCAGTTAAGGGACGGAAAATATGAATTAGGATGATTATATCTTTCCCTTAACATGTGTGGGTTGATCTCAAGTGTTTGGGAGTGACCCCACCCCTGCCTCGAAATTGGGTGACGGGATTGGGAAATAGTCAAACCCGGCCCAAAATGCGAATTTTGAGAGCCCGTAACTCCGTTATTTTCCAATGGATTTAAAAATTGTTTTGAGTATTGTGATCAGCTACTTGCATTGATTATTTGTTATAATTTTTGTCTGATTCAGAGACGAATAACATTTTGTTTATTGGAAAGAATACGGGCCCACATTCAAAGTTTGAGGGCCCAAATCTCCGCCATTTTTTAACGGATTTACAATCTGTTTTCAGTTTTATGATCAACGTGTATGGTATATGTTATATATCAAGTTTCATATAATTCGGAGACGAAATAAATTTTGGTACCCCGGACCACCCCTCCCCTGACCCACAACACTGAACCGACACTGGCAAAATTTGGCTCATCGCGTGCTCTCTTCAGACCGCACGCATTGGCGTATCAGTTGACATCCAAAGTTTGACATCTTCGGAGGAGATGTGATCACAAGCATATGGGGCCAAATTTGCATTGTTTGAAGGCCCACAACTCTGACATTTTTCAATGGATTTTCGAAATTCTTTCAGTTTCTAGATCGGTTGGCGGTATGGATGTTATATTCCAAGTTTCATCCGATTCGGAGAAGAATACAAAATTGGTACCCCGGACCACCCCTCCCCTGACCCACAACACTGAACCGACACTGGCAAAATTTGGCCCATCGCGTGCTCTCTTCAGACCGCACGCACTGGGATATCAGACGACATCCAAAGTTCGACATCTTCGGAGGAGATAGGGTCACAAGCACATGGGACCAAATTGCAAACTTTGAGGGCCCGTAACTCTTGCATTTCTTCTCGGATTACAAAAATCCTTTCCGGTATGGGTTTGTTTTCGTTCAGGGAATCTACATACTTAAATAGATGAATGTCAATAATAAAAAAAAATTGCGAAAATATTGCCCCCACCCCAGTGTAAAAATATATGTCCAACCCTGTCAAATTTTCTTCCTCGGACTAAGCTGACAACGGTCAACACGACTACAAAAACCAAATACAGTTATCTGGAATGATACGAGAGGACAACAGAGTACAATAAAATAGAGGTTTGCCAACTATGGGCGGTAACTCTTCAGGGAAAGGGCGGACCCAAGTTTTTATGCCCGTGGGCAGTAGTGCATATCGAGATGTGCATACGGTCTAATTTTCGATGCTCTGCTTCTTATAATTTCCGAGATAATAAAATGACATTTTTTCAAATAAAGGGAGATAACTCCTCGGGGAAAACGCGGACAATATTCGTTATGCGACGATGGCATACAACTCTTTGATCCCAAGATACGTACCAAGTTTTAGTGTGCTACTCCTGGTACTTTTCGAGTAATAAGGGTTGCAAAAGTGTCCAGTATAATAATAATAATAATAATAATAACTAGAATGAAACTGTAATTGCACAGCAATTTCGATACTTCCATGTTGCCAATGACGGGAACTTGTGTCGTCCATTAACGAGTTAGTTGTCAGCAGACACATGCGAGTATTGTGATACTATATACCATACTACTAGTCACCAACCATAGTATTTTATCCACCAAATTTCATCAAATTCT
The DNA here is from genome assembly GCA_032622095.1 of Siphonodentalium dalli. Classification (NCBI taxonomy): domain Eukaryota; kingdom Metazoa; phylum Mollusca; class Scaphopoda; order Gadilida; family Siphonodentaliidae; genus Siphonodentalium; species Siphonodentalium dalli. Next base: position 70,835,890 of record CP136063.1, read on the forward strand.
GCACCCACTCGCCAGTTCTCCCAAACCGGAAGTCAAATCAGTACCCTATATATATCAACATACAGCGCAGAGTCTGATGCACAAAAACTGCGAATGCTCAATAGCTATCCAGGTTCAAAATTTCAAATCAATTGGCTGAGCCGTTTTGACGATATGAGAAATGTAACTCGATTTGCAAGTTATTATGGTGGCACGAAACCTTCCCAAAAACCAGGTATTTAAGCAGCCATAACTCCAGAAGTTTTAGCCCAATTAAAAAAATTCGAGTGGGATAGTGATCATCGGCAACTAGAGATTATATCCACTAAATTTCATTATAATCTGCGCCAAAACAGTTTTGAGGTACATACACACACGCCCGTTCTCCAGAACCGGAAGTGAAATCCGTTAACTATATATATCTTTATACATCGCACAGTTGGATGCACATAACGCAAAAAGTCCCAACTCAATATCTCAAGCCGTTCTGGATTTCGTATAAAGAGAGTTCTTTTATTATTCGACCCAGGGTCAACTTTTAAACCGGAAGGGCGACCCCTATTATTTTTCGGTGGTGTGTAACACGTGTGCGTGCGCAAATAATGAAAAAAGTCCCAACCAGATATCTCAAGCCGTTTAGGAGGAGATACGTTAACAACAATAAAACATATAAAGAGCGTTCTTCCAAAGGTCAAGGTCAGACGAAATTCCTTATTAATGCATCGACTGCGTATGCTCAATGGCTATGCAGGCACAAAATTTCAAATCAATTGGCCAAGCCCTTTCGACGGTATAAGAAATCAAACATCAATTTTGCAATTTTGCAAGTCATTCTAGGGGTCCGAAAACCCCATAAAAATCAGGTCTCTAAGCAGCAATAACTCGAGAAGTTTAAGTCCGATTTTTAAAATCGGAGCGGAGTAGTGGTCAGCAACAACTAAAGATTATGTCCACCAAATTTCATCCAAATCTGCGCCAAAATAGTGTTGAGATACATACCCACACGGTCGTTCTTCCGAACTGGAAGTGAAATCCGTTAACTAAATATATCGTTCGAGAGCGCAGAGTTTGCTGCACATCATGCAAAAAGTCCCAACTCAATATCTCAAGCCGTTCTGGATTCCCTATAAAGAGCGTTATTTTATCCTTCGACAAGTAGCGAACTTTTAAACCGGAAGTGCGAACCATATCATTTTTCGGCGGTTCATGACACACATACACGTGTAAATAATGAAAAATTCCGAACCCCATATCTCAAGCCGTTTAGGAGGAGATCTCTTCACAACAATAAAACCGATAAAGAGCGTTGTGCCCAAAGGTCAAGGTCAGACGAAGTTCCCTATTAGTTCATCGACTGCCAATGCGCAATGGCTAAGAAGATTCCGAATTTCAAATCAATCGGCCAAGCCGTTTCGGCGTTATACGAAATCAAACCTCGATTTTGCAAGTCATTTTAGTGGCGCGAAGACCCCCAAAAATCAACAAAATGTCGATAACTCTGAAGGTCAAGGTCGGAAATAAATCAGGTTTTTAAACAGCCATAACTAACGAAGTTTATGTCCGATTTTAAAAATTCGAGTTGCATAGCAATCAGGGGCATCTACTGATGACGTCTACCAAATGTCATCAAAATATTCGCTAAAATAGTTTTGAGATACATACCCACACGCCCGCTCTCCCGAACCGGAAGTGATATCCGTTAACTATATATATCGTTCGATAGCGCAGAGTTTGCTGCACATAATGCAAAAAGTCCCAACTCAATATCTCAAGCCGTTCTGGATTCCCTATAAAGAGAGTTCTTTTAACCTTCGACCAGTAGCGAACTTTTAAACCGGAAGTGCGAACCCTATAATTTTTCAGTATTTTAGAACACACATACAGGCGCAAATAATGAAAAAAGTCCAAAATCGATATCTCAAGCCGTTTCGGAGGAGATATGTGCACAACAATAAAACAGATAGTGAGCGTTGTTTCCAAAGTTCAAGGTCACATGAAATTCCCTATTTGTACATCGACTTCGTATACTCAATGTCTATGCAGGTACCACATATCAAATCAATCGGTCAAGCCATTTCGACGATATAAGAATTCAAACATCGATTTTGCAAGTTACCTTTGTGTCGCGAAAACCCCCCAAATATCAACAAAATGGCGATAACTCCGAGGGTCAAGGTCGTACGAAATTCTCAATATGCTATTTAGCGAGATCTTCCAAGGTTTTATTCTAAAGAAAAAAACCGCAGGTGAATCGGTTCAGCCGTTCTCGAGATATAAGGGTGTTATTGGAATAATAAGAATAAGAAGAAAAAGAAAAGCCAGAAGAATTACAATATACTTCCATTTAAAATGGAAGTATAATAATAATGAAAAATAATCGAAAAAGGGCCATAACTCTGTCAAAATATATTGGACCAACATCCGGATAGCATTATTTTTAGTAGACCTTAGATGCCTACATTCGCTAGAGATTTCGCGGTCCTCCTCCCATTAGTTTCTGAGTATTTCCAATTAAACAGAAAACGGCCGCAGTAGAAAAACAATATACTTCCTTGGTTACACCATGGAAGTATAATAATAGGGCAAATCATGAGCTCAATAAATCGCAGTTAAGGGACGGAAAATATGAATTAGGATGATTATATCTTTCCCTTAACATGTGTGGGTTGATCTCAAGTGTTTGGGAGTGACCCCACCCCTGCCTCGAAATTGGGTGACGGGATTGGGAAATAGTCAAACCCGGCCCAAAATGCGAATTTTGAGAGCCCGTAACTCCGTTATTTTCCAATGGATTTAAAAATTGTTTTGAGTATTGTGATCAGCTACTTGCATTGATTATTTGTTATAATTTTTGTCTGATTCAGAGACGAATAACATTTTGTTTATTGGAAAGAATACGGGCCCACATTCAAAGTTTGAGGGCCCAAATCTCCGCCATTTTTTAACGGATTTACAATCTGTTTTCAGTTTTATGATCAACGTGTATGGTATATGTTATATATCAAGTTTCATATAATTCGGAGACGAAATAAATTTTGGTACCCCGGACCACCCCTCCCCTGACCCACAACACTGAACCGACACTGGCAAAATTTGGCTCATCGCGTGCTCTCTTCAGACCGCACGCATTGGCGTATCAGTTGACATCCAAAGTTTGACATCTTCGGAGGAGATGTGATCACAAGCATATGGGGCCAAATTTGCATTGTTTGAAGGCCCACAACTCTGACATTTTTCAATGGATTTTCGAAATTCTTTCAGTTTCTAGATCGGTTGGCGGTATGGATGTTATATTCCAAGTTTCATCCGATTCGGAGAAGAATACAAAATTGGTACCCCGGACCACCCCTCCCCTGACCCACAACACTGAACCGACACTGGCAAAATTTGGCCCATCGCGTGCTCTCTTCAGACCGCACGCACTGGGATATCAGACGACATCCAAAGTTCGACATCTTCGGAGGAGATAGGGTCACAAGCACATGGGACCAAATTGCAAACTTTGAGGGCCCGTAACTCTTGCATTTCTTCTCGGATTACAAAAATCCTTTCCGGTATGGGTTTGTTTTCGTTCAGGGAATCTACATACTTAAATAGATGAATGTCAATAATAAAAAAAAATTGCGAAAATATTGCCCCCACCCCAGTGTAAAAATATATGTCCAACCCTGTCAAATTTTCTTCCTCGGACTAAGCTGACAACGGTCAACACGACTACAAAAACCAAATACAGTTATCTGGAATGATACGAGAGGACAACAGAGTACAATAAAATAGAGGTTTGCCAACTATGGGCGGTAACTCTTCAGGGAAAGGGCGGACCCAAGTTTTTATGCCCGTGGGCAGTAGTGCATATCGAGATGTGCATACGGTCTAATTTTCGATGCTCTGCTTCTTATAATTTCCGAGATAATAAAATGACATTTTTTCAAATAAAGGGAGATAACTCCTCGGGGAAAACGCGGACAATATTCGTTATGCGACGATGGCATACAACTCTTTGATCCCAAGATACGTACCAAGTTTTAGTGTGCTACTCCTGGTACTTTTCGAGTAATAAGGGTTGCAAAAGTGTCCAGTATAATAATAATAATAATAATAATAATAATAATGAAAAATAATCGAAAAAGGGCCATAACTCTGTCAAAATATATTGGACCAACATCCGGATAGCATTATTTTTAGTAGACCTTAGATGCCTACATTCGCTAGAGATTTCGCGGTCCTCCTCCCATTAGTTTCTGAGTATTTCCAATTAAACAGAAAACGGCCGCAGTAGAAAAACAATATACTTCCTTGGTTACACCATGGAAGTATAATAATAGGGCAAATCATGAGCTCAATAAATCGCAGTTAAGGGACGGAAAATATGAATTAGGATGATTATATCTTTCCCTTAACATGTGTGGGTTGATCTCAAGTGTTTGGGAGTGACCCCACCCCTGCCTCGAAATTGGGTGACGGGATTGGGAAATAGTCAAACCCGGCCCAAAATGCGAATTTTGAGAGCCCGTAACTCCGTTATTTTCCAATGGATTTAAAAATTGTTTTGAGTATTGTGATCAGCTACTTGCATTGATTATTTGTTATAATTTTTGTCTGATTCAGAGACGAATAACATTTTGTTTATTGGAAAGAATACGGGCCCACATTCAAAGTTTGAGGGCCCAAATCTCCGCCATTTTTTAACGGATTTACAATCTGTTTTCAGTTTTATGATCAACGTGTATGGTATATGTTATATATCAAGTTTCATATAATTCGGAGACGAAATAAATTTTGGTACCCCGGACCACCCCTCCCCTGACCCACAACACTGAACCGACACTGGCAAAATTTGGCTCATCGCGTGCTCTCTTCAGACCGCACGCATTGGCGTATCAGTTGACATCCAAAGTTTGACATCTTCGGAGGAGATGTGATCACAAGCATATGGGGCCAAATTTGCATTGTTTGAAGGCCCACAACTCTGACATTTTTCAATGGATTTTCGAAATTCTTTCAGTTTCTAGATCGGTTGGCGGTATGGATGTTATATTCCAAGTTTCATCCGATTCGGAGAAGAATACAAAATTGGTACCCCGGACCACCCCTCCCCTGACCCACAACACTGAACCGACACTGGCAAAATTTGGCCCATCGCGTGCTCTCTTCAGACCGCACGCACTGGGATATCAGACGACATCCAAAGTTCGACATCTTCGGAGGAGATAGGGTCACAAGCACATGGGACCAAATTGCAAACTTTGAGGGCCCGTAACTCTTGCATTTCTTCTCGGATTACAAAAATCCTTTCCGGTATGGGTTTGTTTTCGTTCAGGGAATCTACATACTTAAATAGATGAATGTCAATAATAAAAAAAAATTGCGAAAATATTGCCCCCACCCCAGTGTAAAAATATATGTCCAACCCTGTCAAATTTTCTTCCTCGGACTAAGCTGACAACGGTCAACACGACTACAAAAACCAAATACAGTTATCTGGAATGATACGAGAGGACAACAGAGTACAATAAAATAGAGGTTTGCCAACTATGGGCGGTAACTCTTCAGGGAAAGGGCGGACCCAAGTTTTTATGCCCGTGGGCAGTAGTGCATATCGAGATGTGCATACGGTCTAATTTTCGATGCTCTGCTTCTTATAATTTCCGAGATAATAAAATGACATTTTTTCAAATAAAGGGAGATAACTCCTCGGGGAAAACGCGGACAATATTCGTTATGCGACGATGGCATACAACTCTTTGATCCCAAGATACGTACCAAGTTTTAGTGTGCTACTCCTGGTACTTTTCGAGTAATAAGGGTTGCAAAAGTGTCCAGTATAATAATAATAATAATAATAATAATAATAATGAAAAATAATCGAAAAAGGGCCATAACTCTGTCAAAATATATTGGACCAACATCCGGATAGCATTATTTTTAGTAGACCTTAGATGCCTACATTCGCTAGAGATTTCGCGGTCCTCCTCCCATTAGTTTCTGAGTATTTCCAATTAAACAGAAAACGGCCGCAGTAGAAAAACAATATACTTCCTTGGTTACACCATGGAAGTATAATAATAGGGCAAATCATGAGCTCAATAAATCGCAGTTAAGGGACGGAAAATATGAATTAGGATGATTATATCTTTCCCTTAACATGTGTGGGTTGATCTCAAGTGTTTGGGAGTGACCCCACCCCTGCCTCGAAATTGGGTGACGGGATTGGGAAATAGTCAAACCCGGCCCAAAATGCGAATTTTGAGAGCCCGTAACTCCGTTATTTTCCAATGGATTTAAAAATTGTTTTGAGTATTGTGATCAGCTACTTGCATTGATTATTTGTTATAATTTTTGTCTGATTCAGAGACGAATAACATTTTGTTTATTGGAAAGAATACGGGCCCACATTCAAAGTTTGAGGGCCCAAATCTCCGCCATTTTTTAACGGATTTACAATCTGTTTTCAGTTTTATGATCAACGTGTATGGTATATGTTATATATCAAGTTTCATATAATTCGGAGACGAAATAAATTTTGGTACCCCGGACCACCCCTCCCCTGACCCACAACACTGAACCGACACTGGCAAAATTTGGCTCATCGCGTGCTCTCTTCAGACCGCACGCATTGGCGTATCAGTTGACATCCAAAGTTTGACATCTTCGGAGGAGATGTGATCACAAGCATATGGGGCCAAATTTGCATTGTTTGAAGGCCCACAACTCTGACATTTTTCAATGGATTTTCGAAATTCTTTCAGTTTCTAGATCGGTTGGCGGTATGGATGTTATATTCCAAGTTTCATCCGATTCGGAGAAGAATACAAAATTGGTACCCCGGACCACCCCTCCCCTGACCCACAACACTGAACCGACACTGGCAAAATTTGGCCCATCGCGTGCTCTCTTCAGACCGCACGCACTGGGATATCAGACGACATCCAAAGTTCGACATCTTCGGAGGAGATAGGGTCACAAGCACATGGGACCAAATTGCAAACTTTGAGGGCCCGTAACTCTTGCATTTCTTCTCGGATTACAAAAATCCTTTCCGGTATGGGTTTGTTTTCGTTCAGGGAATCTACATACTTAAATAGATGAATGTCAATAATAAAAAAAAATTGCGAAAATATTGCCCCCACCCCAGTGTAAAAATATATGTCCAACCCTGTCAAATTTTCTTCCTCGGACTAAGCTGACAACGGTCAACACGACTACAAAAACCAAATACAGTTATCTGGAATGATACGAGAGGACAACAGAGTACAATAAAATAGAGGTTTGCCAACTATGGGCGGTAACTCTTCAGGGAAAGGGCGGACCCAAGTTTTTATGCCCGTGGGCAGTAGTGCATATCGAGATGTGCATACGGTCTAATTTTCGATGCTCTGCTTCTTATAATTTCCGAGATAATAAAATGACATTTTTTCAAATAAAGGGAGATAACTCCTCGGGGAAAACGCGGACAATATTCGTTATGCGACGATGGCATACAACTCTTTGATCCCAAGATACGTACCAAGTTTTAGTGTGCTACTCCTGGTACTTTTCGAGTAATAAGGGTTGCAAAAGTGTCCAGTATAATAATAATAATAATAATAATAATAATAATGAAAAATAATCGAAAAAGGGCCATAACTCTGTCAAAATATATTGGACCAACATCCGGATAGCATTATTTTTAGTAGACCTTAGATGCCTACATTCGCTAGAGATTTCGCGGTCCTCCTCCCATTAGTTTCTGAGTATTTCCAATTAAACAGAAAACGGCCGCAGTAGAAAAACAATATACTTCCTTGGTTACACCATGGAAGTATAATAATAGGGCAAATCATGAGCTCAATAAATCGCAGTTAAGGGACGGAAAATATGAATTAGGATGATTATATCTTTCCCTTAACATGTGTGGGTTGATCTCAAGTGTTTGGGAGTGACCCCACCCCTGCCTCGAAATTGGGTGACGGGATTGGGAAATAGTCAAACCCGGCCCAAAATGCGAATTTTGAGAGCCCGTAACTCCGTTATTTTCCAATGGATTTAAAAATTGTTTTGAGTATTGTGATCAGCTACTTGCATTGATTATTTGTTATAATTTTTGTCTGATTCAGAGACGAATAACATTTTGTTTATTGGAAAGAATACGGGCCCACATTCAAAGTTTGAGGGCCCAAATCTCCGCCATTTTTTAACGGATTTACAATCTGTTTTCAGTTTTATGATCAACGTGTATGGTATATGTTATATATCAAGTTTCATATAATTCGGAGACGAAATAAATTTTGGTACCCCGGACCACCCCTCCCCTGACCCACAACACTGAACCGACACTGGCAAAATTTGGCTCATCGCGTGCTCTCTTCAGACCGCACGCATTGGCGTATCAGTTGACATCCAAAGTTTGACATCTTCGGAGGAGATGTGATCACAAGCATATGGGGCCAAATTTGCATTGTTTGAAGGCCCACAACTCTGACATTTTTCAATGGATTTTCGAAATTCTTTCAGTTTCTAGATCGGTTGGCGGTATGGATGTTATATTCCAAGTTTCATCCGATTCGGAGAAGAATACAAAATTGGTACCCCGGACCACCCCTCCCCTGACCCACAACACTGAACCGACACTGGCAAAATTTGGCCCATCGCGTGCTCTCTTCAGACCGCACGCACTGGGATATCAGACGACATCCAAAGTTCGACATCTTCGGAGGAGATAGGGTCACAAGCACATGGGACCAAATTGCAAACTTTGAGGGCCCGTAACTCTTGCATTTCTTCTCGGATTACAAAAATCCTTTCCGGTATGGGTTTGTTTTCGTTCAGGGAATCTACATACTTAAATAGATGAATGTCAATAATAAAAAAAAATTGCGAAAATATTGCCCCCACCCCAGTGTAAAAATATATGTCCAACCCTGTCAAATTTTCTTCCTCGGACTAAGCTGACAACGGTCAACACGACTACAAAAACCAAATACAGTTATCTGGAATGATACGAGAGGACAACAGAGTACAATAAAATAGAGGTTTGCCAACTATGGGCGGTAACTCTTCAGGGAAAGGGCGGACCCAAGTTTTTATGCCCGTGGGCAGTAGTGCATATCGAGATGTGCATACGGTCTAATTTTCGATGCTCTGCTTCTTATAATTTCCGAGATAATAAAATGACATTTTTTCAAATAAAGGGAGATAACTCCTCGGGGAAAACGCGGACAATATTCGTTATGCGACGATGGCATACAACTCTTTGATCCCAAGATACGTACCAAGTTTTAGTGTGCTACTCCTGGTACTTTTCGAGTAATAAGGGTTGCAAAAGTGTCCAGTATAATAATAATAATAATAATAATAATAATAATGAAAAATAATCGAAAAAGGGCCATAACTCTGTCAAAATATATTGGACCAACATCCGGATAGCATTATTTTTAGTAGACCTTAGATGCCTACATTCGCTAGAGATTTCGCGGTCCTCCTCCCATTAGTTTCTGAGTATTTCCAATTAAACAGAAAACGGCCGCAGTAGAAAAACAATATACTTCCTTGGTTACACCATGGAAGTATAATAATAGGGCAAATCATGAGCTCAATAAATCGCAGTTAAGGGACGGAAAATATGAATTAGGATGATTATATCTTTCCCTTAACATGTGTGGGTTGATCTCAAGTGTTTGGGAGTGACCCCACCCCTGCCTCGAAATTGGGTGACGGGATTGGGAAATAGTCAAACCCGGCCCAAAATGCGAATTTTGAGAGCCCGTAACTCCGTTATTTTCCAATGGATTTAAAAATTGTTTTGAGTATTGTGATCAGCTACTTGCATTGATTATTTGTTATAATTTTTGTCTGATTCAGAGACGAATAACATTTTGTTTATTGGAAAGAATACGGGCCCACATTCAAAGTTTGAGGGCCCAAATCTCCGCCATTTTTTAACGGATTTACAATCTGTTTTCAGTTTTATGATCAACGTGTATGGTATATGTTATATATCAAGTTTCATATAATTCGGAGACGAAATAAATTTTGGTACCCCGGACCACCCCTCCCCTGACCCACAACACTGAACCGACACTGGCAAAATTTGGCTCATCGCGTGCTCTCTTCAGACCGCACGCATTGGCGTATCAGTTGACATCCAAAGTTTGACATCTTCGGAGGAGATGTGATCACAAGCATATGGGGCCAAATTTGCATTGTTTGAAGGCCCACAACTCTGACATTTTTCAATGGATTTTCGAAATTCTTTCAGTTTCTAGATCGGTTGGCGGTATGGATGTTATATTCCAAGTTTCATCCGATTCGGAGAAGAATACAAAATTGGTACCCCGGACCACCCCTCCCCTGACCCACAACACTGAACCGACACTGGCAAAATTTGGCCCATCGCGTGCTCTCTTCAGACCGCACGCACTGGGATATCAGACGACATCCAAAGTTCGACATCTTCGGAGGAGATAGGGTCACAAGCACATGGGACCAAATTGCAAACTTTGAGGGCCCGTAACTCTTGCATTTCTTCTCGGATTACAAAAATCCTTTCCGGTATGGGTTTGTTTTCGTTCAGGGAATCTACATACTTAAATAGATGAATGTCAATAATAAAAAAAAATTGCGAAAATATTGCCCCCACCCCAGTGTAAAAATATATGTCCAACCCTGTCAAATTTTCTTCCTCGGACTAAGCTGACAACGGTCAACACGACTACAAAAACCAAATACAGTTATCTGGAATGATACGAGAGGACAACAGAGTACAATAAAATAGAGGTTTGCCAACTATGGGCGGTAACTCTTCAGGGAAAGGGCGGACCCAAGTTTTTATGCCCGTGGGCAGTAGTGCATATCGAGATGTGCATACGGTCTAATTTTCGATGCTCTGCTTCTTATAATTTCCGAGATAATAAAATGACATTTTTTCAAATAAAGGGAGATAACTCCTCGGGGAAAACGCGGACAATATTCGTTATGCGACGATGGCATACAACTCTTTGATCCCAAGATACGTACCAAGTTTTAGTGTGCTACTCCTGGTACTTTTCGAGTAATAAGGGTTGCAAAAGTGTCCAGTATAATAATAATAATAATAATAATAATAATAATGAAAAATAATCGAAAAAGGGCCATAACTCTGTCAAAATATATTGGACCAACATCCGGATAGCATTATTTTTAGTAGACCTTAGATGCCTACATTCGCTAGAGATTTCGCGGTCCTCCTCCCATTAGTTTCTGAGTATTTCCAATTAAACAGAAAACGGCCGCAGTAGAAAAACAATATACTTCCTTGGTTACACCATGGAAGTATAATAATAGGGCAAATCATGAGCTCAATAAATCGCAGTTAAGGGACGGAAAATATGAATTAGGATGATTATATCTTTCCCTTAACATGTGTGGGTTGATCTCAAGTGTTTGGGAGTGACCCCACCCCTGCCTCGAAATTGGGTGACGGGATTGGGAAATAGTCAAACCCGGCCCAAAATGCGAATTTTGAGAGCCCGTAACTCCGTTATTTTCCAATGGATTTAAAAATTGTTTTGAGTATTGTGATCAGCTACTTGCATTGATTATTTGTTATAATTTTTGTCTGATTCAGAGACGAATAACATTTTGTTTATTGGAAAGAATACGGGCCCACATTCAAAGTTTGAGGGCCCAAATCTCCGCCATTTTTTAACGGATTTACAATCTGTTTTCAGTTTTATGATCAACGTGTATGGTATATGTTATATATCAAGTTTCATATAATTCGGAGACGAAATAAATTTTGGTACCCCGGACCACCCCTCCCCTGACCCACAACACTGAACCGACACTGGCAAAATTTGGCTCATCGCGTGCTCTCTTCAGACCGCACGCATTGGCGTATCAGTTGACATCCAAAGTTTGACATCTTCGGAGGAGATGTGATCACAAGCATATGGGGCCAAATTTGCATTGTTTGAAGGCCCACAACTCTGACATTTTTCAATGGATTTTCGAAATTCTTTCAGTTTCTAGATCGGTTGGCGGTATGGATGTTATATTCCAAGTTTCATCCGATTCGGAGAAGAATACAAAATTGGTACCCCGGACCACCCCTCCCCTGACCCACAACACTGAACCGACACTGGCAAAATTTGGCCCATCGCGTGCTCTCTTCAGACCGCACGCACTGGGATATCAGACGACATCCAAAGTTCGACATCTTCGGAGGAGATAGGGTCACAAGCACATGGGACCAAATTGCAAACTTTGAGGGCCCGTAACTCTTGCATTTCTTCTCGGATTACAAAAATCCTTTCCGGTATGGGTTTGTTTTCGTTCAGGGAATCTACATACTTAAATAGATGAATGTCAATAATAAAAAAAAATTGCGAAAATATTGCCCCCACCCCAGTGTAAAAATATATGTCCAACCCTGTCAAATTTTCTTCCTCGGACTAAGCTGACAACGGTCAACACGACTACAAAAACCAAATACAGTTATCTGGAATGATACGAGAGGACAACAGAGTACAATAAAATAGAGGTTTGCCAACTATGGGCGGTAACTCTTCAGGGAAAGGGCGGACCCAAGTTTTTATGCCCGTGGGCAGTAGTGCATATCGAGATGTGCATACGGTCTAATTTTCGATGCTCTGCTTCTTATAATTTCCGAGATAATAAAATGACATTTTTTCAAATAAAGGGAGATAACTCCTCGGGGAAAACGCGGACAATATTCGTTATGCGACGATGGCATACAACTCTTTGATCCCAAGATACGTACCAAGTTTTAGTGTGCTACTCCTGGTACTTTTCGAGTAATAAGGGTTGCAAAAGTGTCCAGTATAATAATAATAATAATAATAATAATAATAATGAAAAATAATCGAAAAAGGGCCATAACTCTGTCAAAATATATTGGACCAACATCCGGATAGCATTATTTTTAGTAGACCTTAGATGCCTACATTCGCTAGAGATTTCGCGGTCCTCCTCCCATTAGTTTCTGAGTATTTCCAATTAAACAGAAAACGGCCGCAGTAGAAAAACAATATACTTCCTTGGTTACACCATGGAAGTATAATAATAGGGCAAATCATGAGCTCAATAAATCGCAGTTAAGGGACGGAAAATATGAATTAGGATGATTATATCTTTCCCTTAACATGTGTGGGTTGATCTCAAGTGTTTGGGAGTGACCCCACCCCTGCCTCGAAATTGGGTGACGGGATTGGGAAATAGTCAAACCCGGCCCAAAATGCGAATTTTGAGAGCCCGTAACTCCGTTATTTTCCAATGGATTTAAAAATTGTTTTGAGTATTGTGATCAGCTACTTGCATTGATTATTTGTTATAATTTTTGTCTGATTCAGAGACGAATAACATTTTGTTTATTGGAAAGAATACGGGCCCACATTCAAAGTTTGAGGGCCCAAATCTCCGCCATTTTTTAACGGATTTACAATCTGTTTTCAGTTTTATGATCAACGTGTATGGTATATGTTATATATCAAGTTTCATATAATTCGGAGACGAAATAAATTTTGGTACCCCGGACCACCCCTCCCCTGACCCACAACACTGAACCGACACTGGCAAAATTTGGCTCATCGCGTGCTCTCTTCAGACCGCACGCATTGGCGTATCAGTTGACATCCAAAGTTTGACATCTTCGGAGGAGATGTGATCACAAGCATATGGGGCCAAATTTGCATTGTTTGAAGGCCCACAACTCTGACATTTTTCAATGGATTTTCGAAATTCTTTCAGTTTCTAGATCGGTTGGCGGTATGGATGTTATATTCCAAGTTTCATCCGATTCGGAGAAGAATACAAAATTGGTACCCCGGACCACCCCTCCCCTGACCCACAACACTGAACCGACACTGGCAAAATTTGGCCCATCGCGTGCTCTCTTCAGACCGCACGCACTGGGATATCAGACGACATCCAAAGTTCGACATCTTCGGAGGAGATAGGGTCACAAGCACATGGGACCAAATTGCAAACTTTGAGGGCCCGTAACTCTTGCATTTCTTCTCGGATTACAAAAATCCTTTCCGGTATGGGTTTGTTTTCGTTCAGGGAATCTACATACTTAAATAGATGAATGTCAATAATAAAAAAAAATTGCGAAAATATTGCCCCCACCCCAGTGTAAAAATATATGTCCAACCCTGTCAAATTTTCTTCCTCGGACTAAGCTGACAACGGTCAACACGACTACAAAAACCAAATACAGTTATCTGGAATGATACGAGAGGACAACAGAGTACAATAAAATAGAGGTTTGCCAACTATGGGCGGTAACTCTTCAGGGAAAGGGCGGACCCAAGTTTTTATGCCCGTGGGCAGTAGTGCATATCGAGATGTGCATACGGTCTAATTTTCGATGCTCTGCTTCTTATAATTTCCGAGATAATAAAATGACATTTTTTCAAATAAAGGGAGATAACTCCTCGGGGAAAACGCGGACAATATTCGTTATGCGACGATGGCATACAACTCTTTGATCCCAAGATACGTACCAAGTTTTAGTGTGCTACTCCTGGTACTTTTCGAGTAATAAGGGTTGCAAAAGTGTCCAGTATAATAATAATAATAACTAGAATGAAACTGTAATTGCACAGCAATTTCGATACTTCCATGTTCGCCAATGACGAAATTGTGTCACCTGATAAAGCGTCATTTTTCAGTCAGTATGGTGATACTCTAGCTCATAGTAATACTCGGCAACCGCAGATTCTATCCACCAAATTCCATCAAAATCTGCACCAAAAACAATTTGAGAAACATACCAACATACCGGAAGTGAAATCAGTAAAATGTATCGTATATAGGTAGTACCCACACACCTTACCATACCACCACCCACAGTAACTTATGTGCCGCAGGCGCGCGTATATAGGTAGTAAACAACTCACCACTCCATCCCGCCACCAATAGTAGCCTATATATGCTCTCATATATAGGTAGTACCCACTCATCATCCCATCCCGCCACCCATAGTATCTTATGCGCCACAGACTCTCGTATGTAGGTAGTATACCCAATTCAAGTGGCATAGTGATCAGCGGCAGCTAGTGATGATGTCCACCAAATTTCATTAAAATATGCGCCAAAATAGTTTTTGAGATACATACCCACAGCCATTTCTCCCAAACCGGAAGTGAACTCCATTAACTATATATACCATTAAAGAGCGCAGAGTTTGCTGCACATCATGCAAAAAGTCCCAACTCGATATCTCAAGCCCTTCTGGATTTCATATAAAGAGCGTTCTTTTATTCTTCGACCAGTAGCGAACTTTTAAACCGGAAGTGCGAAACCTATCATTTTTCGCCGGTACATAACACACATAAATGAGCAAATAATGAAAAAAGTCCGAACTCGATATCTCTAGCCGTTTCGGAGGAGATACTGGAACAACAATAAAATCGATAAAGAGCGTTTTTTCCAAAGGTCAAGGTCACACGAAATTCCCTATTAGTTCATCGACTGCCAATGCTCAATGGCTAAAAGGGTTCCGAATTTCAAATCAATCGGCCAAGCCGTTTTGGCGATATAAGAAATCAAACATCGATTTTGCAAGTCATTTTAGTTGCGCGAAGACCCCCCAAAAATCAACAAAATGTCGATAACTCTGAAGGTCAAGGTCGGAAATAAACCAGGTTTTTAAACAGCCATAACTATCGAAGTTTATGTCCGATTTTCAAAATTCGAGATGCATAGCAATCAGTGGCATCTACTGATGACGTCTACCAAATGTCATCAAAATATGCGCTAAAATAGTTTTGAGATACATACCCACACGTCCGCTCTCCCGAACCGGAAGTGATATCCGTTAACTATATATATCGTTCGATAGCGCAGAGTTTGCTGCACATAATGCAAAAAGACCCAACTCAATATCTCAAGCCGTTCTAGATTCCCTATAAAGAGCGTTGATTTATCCTTCGACCAGTAGCGAACTTTTAAACCGGAAGTGCGAACCCTATAATATTTCAGCATTTTAGAACACACATTCAGGCGCAAATAATGAAAAAAGTCCGAAATCGATATCTCAAGCCGTTTCGGAGGAGATATGTGCACAACAATAAAACAGATAGAGAGCGTTGTTTCCAAAGTTCAGGTCACACGAAATTCCCCATTTGTACATCGACTTCGTATACCCAATGTCTATGCAGGTACCAAATTTCAAATCAATCGGTCAAGCCGTTTCGACGATATAAGAATTCAAACCTCGATTTCGCAAGTTACTTTTGTGTCGCGAAAAACCCCCAAAAATCTACAAAATGGCGATAACTCCGAAGGTCAAGGTCGGACGAAATTCTCGATGGGCCATTTTCAGAGAACTTCCAAAGTTATATACTAAAGCCGAAAACAGCAGGTAAATCGGTCCAGCCGTTCCGGAGATTAAGGCATGTTATTGGAATAAGAAGAAGAAAAACAATAAAAGCCAGAAGAATTACAATATACTTCCATGTTACACATGGAAGTATAACTAGAATGAAACTGTAATTGCACAGCAATTTCGATACTTCCATGTTGCCAATGACGGGAACTTGTGTCGTCCATTAACGAGTTAGTTGTCAGCAGACACATGCGAGTATTGTGATACTATATACCATACTACTAGTCACCAACCATAGTATTTTATCCACCAAATTTCATCAAATTCTGCACCCACTCGCCAGTTCTCCCAAACCGGAAGTCAAATCAGTACCCTATATATATCAACATACAGCGCAGAGTCTGATGCACAAAAACTGCGAATGCTCAATAGCTATCCAGGTTCAAAATTTCAAATCAATTGGCTGAGCCGTTTTGACGATATGAGAAATGTAACTCGATTTGCAAGTTATTATGGTGGCACGAAACCTTCCCAAAAACCAGGTATTTAAGCAGCCATAACTCCAGAAGTTTTAGCCCAATTAAAAAAATTCGAGTGGGATAGTGATCATCGGCAACTAGAGATTATATCCACTAAATTTCATTATAATCTGCGCCAAAACAGTTTTGAGGTACATACACACACGCCCGTTCTCCAGAACCGGAAGTGAAATCCGTTAACTATATATATCTTTATACATCGCACAGTTGGATGCACATAACGCAAAAAGTCCCAACTCAATATCTCAAGCCGTTCTGGATTTCGTATAAAGAGAGTTCTTTTATTATTCGACCCAGGGTCAACTTTTAAACCGGAAGGGCGACCCCTATTATTTTTCGGTGGTGTGTAACACGTGTGCGTGCGCAAATAATGAAAAAAGTCCCAACCAGATATCTCAAGCCGTTTAGGAGGAGATACGTTAACAACAATAAAACATATAAAGAGCGTTCTTCCAAAGGTCAAGGTCAGACGAAATTCCTTATTAATGCATCGACTGCGTATGCTCAATGGCTATGCAGGCACAAAATTTCAAATCAATTGGCCAAGCCCTTTCGACGGTATAAGAAATCAAACATCAATTTTGCAATTTTGCAAGTCATTCTAGGGGTCCGAAAACCCCATAAAAATCAGGTCTCTAAGCAGCAATAACTCGAGAAGTTTAAGTCCGATTTTTAAAATCGGAGCGGAGTAGTGGTCAGCAACAACTAAAGATTATGTCCACCAAATTTCATCCAAATCTGCGCCAAAATAGTGTTGAGATACATACCCACACGGTCGTTCTTCCGAACTGGAAGTGAAATCCGTTAACTAAATATATCGTTCGAGAGCGCAGAGTTTGCTGCACATCATGCAAAAAGTCCCAACTCAATATCTCAAGCCGTTCTGGATTCCCTATAAAGAGCGTTATTTTATCCTTCGACAAGTAGCGAACTTTTAAACCGGAAGTGCGAACCATATCATTTTTCGGCGGTTCATGACACACATACACGTGTAAATAATGAAAAATTCCGAACCCCATATCTCAAGCCGTTTAGGAGGAGATCTCTTCACAACAATAAAACCGATAAAGAGCGTTGTGCCCAAAGGTCAAGGTCAGACGAAGTTCCCTATTAGTTCATCGACTGCCAATGCGCAATGGCTAAGAAGATTCCGAATTTCAAATCAATCGGCCAAGCCGTTTCGGCGTTATACGAAATCAAACCTCGATTTTGCAAGTCATTTTAGTGGCGCGAAGACCCCCAAAAATCAACAAAATGTCGATAACTCTGAAGGTCAAGGTCGGAAATAAATCAGGTTTTTAAACAGCCATAACTAACGAAGTTTATGTCCGATTTTAAAAATTCGAGTTGCATAGCAATCAGGGGCATCTACTGATGACGTCTACCAAATGTCATCAAAATATTCGCTAAAATAGTTTTGAGATACATACCCACACGCCCGCTCTCCCGAACCGGAAGTGATATCCGTTAACTATATATATCGTTCGATAGCGCAGAGTTTGCTGCACATAATGCAAAAAGTCCCAACTCAATATCTCAAGCCGTTCTGGATTCCCTATAAAGAGAGTTCTTTTAACCTTCGACCAGTAGCGAACTTTTAAACCGGAAGTGCGAACCCTATAATTTTTCAGTATTTTAGAACACACATACAGGCGCAAATAATGAAAAAAGTCCAAAATCGATATCTCAAGCCGTTTCGGAGGAGATATGTGCACAACAATAAAACAGATAGTGAGCGTTGTTTCCAAAGTTCAAGGTCACATGAAATTCCCTATTTGTACATCGACTTCGTATACTCAATGTCTATGCAGGTACCACATATCAAATCAATCGGTCAAGCCATTTCGACGATATAAGAATTCAAACATCGATTTTGCAAGTTACCTTTGTGTCGCGAAAACCCCCCAAATATCAACAAAATGGCGATAACTCCGAGGGTCAAGGTCGTACGAAATTCTCAATATGCTATTTAGCGAGATCTTCCAAGGTTTTATTCTAAAGAAAAAAACCGCAGGTGAATCGGTTCAGCCGTTCTCGAGATATAAGGGTGTTATTGGAATAATAAGAATAAGAAGAAAAAGAAAAGCCAGAAGAATTACAATATACTTCCATTTAAAATGGAAGTATAATAATAATAATAATAATGAAAAATAATCGAAAAAGGGCCATAACTCTGTCAAAATATATTGGACCAACATCCGGATAGCATTATTTTTAGTAGACCTTAGATGCCTACATTCGCTAGAGATTTCGCGGTCCTCCTCCCATTAGTTTCTGAGTATTTCCAATTAAACAGAAAACGGCCGCAGTAGAAAAACAATATACTTCCTTGGTTACACCATGGAAGTATAATAATAGGGCAAATCATGAGCTCAATAAATCGCAGTTAAGGGACGGAAAATATGAATTAGGATGATTATATCTTTCCCTTAACATGTGTGGGTTGATCTCAAGTGTTTGGGAGTGACCCCACCCCTGCCTCGAAATTGGGTGACGGGATTGGGAAATAGTCAAACCCGGCCCAAAATGCGAATTTTGAGAGCCCGTAACTCCGTTATTTTCCAATGGATTTAAAAATTGTTTTGAGTATTGTGATCAGCTACTTGCATTGATTATTTGTTATAATTTTTGTCTGATTCAGAGACGAATAACATTTTGTTTATTGGAAAGAATACGGGCCCACATTCAAAGTTTGAGGGCCCAAATCTCCGCCATTTTTTAACGGATTTACAATCTGTTTTCAGTTTTATGATCAACGTGTATGGTATATGTTATATATCAAGTTTCATATAATTCGGAGACGAAATAAATTTTGGTACCCCGGACCACCCCTCCCCTGACCCACAACACTGAACCGACACTGGCAAAATTTGGCTCATCGCGTGCTCTCTTCAGACCGCACGCATTGGCGTATCAGTTGACATCCAAAGTTTGACATCTTCGGAGGAGATGTGATCACAAGCATATGGGGCCAAATTTGCATTGTTTGAAGGCCCACAACTCTGACATTTTTCAATGGATTTTCGAAATTCTTTCAGTTTCTAGATCGGTTGGCGGTATGGATGTTATATTCCAAGTTTCATCCGATTCGGAGAAGAATACAAAATTGGTACCCCGGACCACCCCTCCCCTGACCCACAACACTGAACCGACACTGGCAAAATTTGGCCCATCGCGTGCTCTCTTCAGACCGCACGCACTGGGATATCAGACGACATCCAAAGTTCGACATCTTCGGAGGAGATAGGGTCACAAGCACATGGGACCAAATTGCAAACTTTGAGGGCCCGTAACTCTTGCATTTCTTCTCGGATTACAAAAATCCTTTCCGGTATGGGTTTGTTTTCGTTCAGGGAATCTACATACTTAAATAGATGAATGTCAATAATAAAAAAAAATTGCGAAAATATTGCCCCCACCCCAGTGTAAAAATATATGTCCAACCCTGTCAAATTTTCTTCCTCGGACTAAGCTGACAACGGTCAACACGACTACAAAAACCAAATACAGTTATCTGGAATGATACGAGAGGACAACAGAGTACAATAAAATAGAGGTTTGCCAACTATGGGCGGTAACTCTTCAGGGAAAGGGCGGACCCAAGTTTTTATGCCCGTGGGCAGTAGTGCATATCGAGATGTGCATACGGTCTAATTTTCGATGCTCTGCTTCTTATAATTTCCGAGATAATAAAATGACATTTTTTCAAATAAAGGGAGATAACTCCTCGGGGAAAACGCGGACAATATTCGTTATGCGACGATGGCATACAACTCTTTGATCCCAAGATACGTACCAAGTTTTAGTGTGCTACTCCTGGTACTTTTCGAGTAATAAGGGTTGCAAAAGTGTCCAGTATAATAATAATAATAATAATAATAATAATAATGAAAAATAATCGAAAAAGGGCCATAACTCTGTCAAAATATATTGGACCAACATCCGGATAGCATTATTTTTAGTAGACCTTAGATGCCTACATTCGCTAGAGATTTCGCGGTCCTCCTCCCATTAGTTTCTGAGTATTTCCAATTAAACAGAAAACGGCCGCAGTAGAAAAACAATATACTTCCTTGGTTACACCATGGAAGTATAATAATAGGGCAAATCATGAGCTCAATAAATCGCAGTTAAGGGACGGAAAATATGAATTAGGATGATTATATCTTTCCCTTAACATGTGTGGGTTGATCTCAAGTGTTTGGGAGTGACCCCACCCCTGCCTCGAAATTGGGTGACGGGATTGGGAAATAGTCAAACCCGGCCCAAAATGCGAATTTTGAGAGCCCGTAACTCCGTTATTTTCCAATGGATTTAAAAATTGTTTTGAGTATTGTGATCAGCTACTTGCATTGATTATTTGTTATAATTTTTGTCTGATTCAGAGACGAATAACATTTTGTTTATTGGAAAGAATACGGGCCCACATTCAAAGTTTGAGGGCCCAAATCTCCGCCATTTTTTAACGGATTTACAATCTGTTTTCAGTTTTATGATCAACGTGTATGGTATATGTTATATATCAAGTTTCATATAATTCGGAGACGAAATAAATTTTGGTACCCCGGACCACCCCTCCCCTGACCCACAACACTGAACCGACACTGGCAAAATTTGGCTCATCGCGTGCTCTCTTCAGACCGCACGCATTGGCGTATCAGTTGACATCCAAAGTTTGACATCTTCGGAGGAGATGTGATCACAAGCATATGGGGCCAAATTTGCATTGTTTGAAGGCCCACAACTCTGACATTTTTCAATGGATTTTCGAAATTCTTTCAGTTTCTAGATCGGTTGGCGGTATGGATGTTATATTCCAAGTTTCATCCGATTCGGAGAAGAATACAAAATTGGTACCCCGGACCACCCCTCCCCTGACCCACAACACTGAACCGACACTGGCAAAATTTGGCCCATCGCGTGCTCTCTTCAGACCGCACGCACTGGGATATCAGACGACATCCAAAGTTCGACATCTTCGGAGGAGATAGGGTCACAAGCACATGGGACCAAATTGCAAACTTTGAGGGCCCGTAACTCTTGCATTTCTTCTCGGATTACAAAAATCCTTTCCGGTATGGGTTTGTTTTCGTTCAGGGAATCTACATACTTAAATAGATGAATGTCAATAATAAAAAAAAATTGCGAAAATATTGCCCCCACCCCAGTGTAAAAATATATGTCCAACCCTGTCAAATTTTCTTCCTCGGACTAAGCTGACAACGGTCAACACGACTACAAAAACCAAATACAGTTATCTGGAATGATACGAGAGGACAACAGAGTACAATAAAATAGAGGTTTGCCAACTATGGGCGGTAACTCTTCAGGGAAAGGGCGGACCCAAGTTTTTATGCCCGTGGGCAGTAGTGCATATCGAGATGTGCATACGGTCTAATTTTCGATGCTCTGCTTCTTATAATTTCCGAGATAATAAAATGACATTTTTTCAAATAAAGGGAGATAACTCCTCGGGGAAAACGCGGACAATATTCGTTATGCGACGATGGCATACAACTCTTTGATCCCAAGATACGTACCAAGTTTTAGTGTGCTACTCCTGGTACTTTTCGAGTAATAAGGGTTGCAAAAGTGTCCAGTATAATAATAATAATAATAATAATAATAATAATGAAAAATAATCGAAAAAGGGCCATAACTCTGTCAAAATATATTGGACCAACATCCGGATAGCATTATTTTTAGTAGACCTTAGATGCCTACATTCGCTAGAGATTTCGCGGTCCTCCTCCCATTAGTTTCTGAGTATTTCCAATTAAACAGAAAACGGCCGCAGTAGAAAAACAATATACTTCCTTGGTTACACCATGGAAGTATAATAATAGGGCAAATCATGAGCTCAATAAATCGCAGTTAAGGGACGGAAAATATGAATTAGGATGATTATATCTTTCCCTTAACATGTGTGGGTTGATCTCAAGTGTTTGGGAGTGACCCCACCCCTGCCTCGAAATTGGGTGACGGGATTGGGAAATAGTCAAACCCGGCCCAAAATGCGAATTTTGAGAGCCCGTAACTCCGTTATTTTCCAATGGATTTAAAAATTGTTTTGAGTATTGTGATCAGCTACTTGCATTGATTATTTGTTATAATTTTTGTCTGATTCAGAGACGAATAACATTTTGTTTATTGGAAAGAATACGGGCCCACATTCAAAGTTTGAGGGCCCAAATCTCCGCCATTTTTTAACGGATTTACAATCTGTTTTCAGTTTTATGATCAACGTGTATGGTATATGTTATATATCAAGTTTCATATAATTCGGAGACGAAATAAATTTTGGTACCCCGGACCACCCCTCCCCTGACCCACAACACTGAACCGACACTGGCAAAATTTGGCTCATCGCGTGCTCTCTTCAGACCGCACGCATTGGCGTATCAGTTGACATCCAAAGTTTGACATCTTCGGAGGAGATGTGATCACAAGCATATGGGGCCAAATTTGCATTGTTTGAAGGCCCACAACTCTGACATTTTTCAATGGATTTTCGAAATTCTTTCAGTTTCTAGATCGGTTGGCGGTATGGATGTTATATTCCAAGTTTCATCCGATTCGGAGAAGAATACAAAATTGGTACCCCGGACCACCCCTCCCCTGACCCACAACACTGAACCGACACTGGCAAAATTTGGCCCATCGCGTGCTCTCTTCAGACCGCACGCACTGGGATATCAGACGACATCCAAAGTTCGACATCTTCGGAGGAGATAGGGTCACAAGCACATGGGACCAAATTGCAAACTTTGAGGGCCCGTAACTCTTGCATTTCTTCTCGGATTACAAAAATCCTTTCCGGTATGGGTTTGTTTTCGTTCAGGGAATCTACATACTTAAATAGATGAATGTCAATAATAAAAAAAAATTGCGAAAATATTGCCCCCACCCCAGTGTAAAAATATATGTCCAACCCTGTCAAATTTTCTTCCTCGGACTAAGCTGACAACGGTCAACACGACTACAAAAACCAAATACAGTTATCTGGAATGATACGAGAGGACAACAGAGTACAATAAAATAGAGGTTTGCCAACTATGGGCGGTAACTCTTCAGGGAAAGGGCGGACCCAAGTTTTTATGCCCGTGGGCAGTAGTGCATATCGAGATGTGCATACGGTCTAATTTTCGATGCTCTGCTTCTTATAATTTCCGAGATAATAAAATGACATTTTTTCAAATAAAGGGAGATAACTCCTCGGGGAAAACGCGGACAATATTCGTTATGCGACGATGGCATACAACTCTTTGATCCCAAGATACGTACCAAGTTTTAGTGTGCTACTCCTGGTACTTTTCGAGTAATAAGGGTTGCAAAAGTGTCCAGTATAATAATAATAATAATAATAATAATAATAATAATGAAAAATAATCGAAAAAGGGCCATAACTCTGTCAAAATATATTGGACCAACATCCGGATAGCATTATTTTTAGTAGACCTTAGATGCCTACATTCGCTAGAGATTTCGCGGTCCTCCTCCCATTAGTTTCTGAGTATTTCCAATTAAACAGAAAACGGCCGCAGTAGAAAAACAATATACTTCCTTGGTTACACCATGGAAGTATAATAATAGGGCAAATCATGAGCTCAATAAATCGCAGTTAAGGGACGGAAAATATGAATTAGGATGATTATATCTTTCCCTTAACATGTGTGGGTTGATCTCAAGTGTTTGGGAGTGACCCCACCCCTGCCTCGAAATTGGGTGACGGGATTGGGAAATAGTCAAACCCGGCCCAAAATGCGAATTTTGAGAGCCCGTAACTCCGTTATTTTCCAATGGATTTAAAAATTGTTTTGAGTATTGTGATCAGCTACTTGCATTGATTATTTGTTATAATTTTTGTCTGATTCAGAGACGAATAACATTTTGTTTATTGGAAAGAATACGGGCCCACATTCAAAGTTTGAGGGCCCAAATCTCCGCCATTTTTTAACGGATTTACAATCTGTTTTCAGTTTTATGATCAACGTGTATGGTATATGTTATATATCAAGTTTCATATAATTCGGAGACGAAATAAATTTTGGTACCCCGGACCACCCCTCCCCTGACCCACAACACTGAACCGACACTGGCAAAATTTGGCTCATCGCGTGCTCTCTTCAGACCGCACGCATTGGCGTATCAGTTGACATCCAAAGTTTGACATCTTCGGAGGAGATGTGATCACAAGCATATGGGGCCAAATTTGCATTGTTTGAAGGCCCACAACTCTGACATTTTTCAATGGATTTTCGAAATTCTTTCAGTTTCTAGATCGGTTGGCGGTATGGATGTTATATTCCAAGTTTCATCCGATTCGGAGAAGAATACAAAATTGGTACCCCGGACCACCCCTCCCCTGACCCACAACACTGAACCGACACTGGCAAAATTTGGCCCATCGCGTGCTCTCTTCAGACCGCACGCACTGGGATATCAGACGACATCCAAAGTTCGACATCTTCGGAGGAGATAGGGTCACAAGCACATGGGACCAAATTGCAAACTTTGAGGGCCCGTAACTCTTGCATTTCTTCTCGGATTACAAAAATCCTTTCCGGTATGGGTTTGTTTTCGTTCAGGGAATCTACATACTTAAATAGATGAATGTCAATAATAAAAAAAAATTGCGAAAATATTGCCCCCACCCCAGTGTAAAAATATATGTCCAACCCTGTCAAATTTTCTTCCTCGGACTAAGCTGACAACGGTCAACACGACTACAAAAACCAAATACAGTTATCTGGAATGATACGAGAGGACAACAGAGTACAATAAAATAGAGGTTTGCCAACTATGGGCGGTAACTCTTCAGGGAAAGGGCGGACCCAAGTTTTTATGCCCGTGGGCAGTAGTGCATATCGAGATGTGCATACGGTCTAATTTTCGATGCTCTGCTTCTTATAATTTCCGAGATAATAAAATGACATTTTTTCAAATAAAGGGAGATAACTCCTCGGGGAAAACGCGGACAATATTCGTTATGCGACGATGGCATACAACTCTTTGATCCCAAGATACGTACCAAGTTTTAGTGTGCTACTCCTGGTACTTTTCGAGTAATAAGGGTTGCAAAAGTGTCCAGTATAATAATAATAATAATAATAATAATAACTAGAATGAAACTGTAATTGCACAGCAATTTCGACACTTCCATGTTCGCCAATGACGGTAAATTGTGTCACCTGATAAAGCGTCAGTTTTCAGGAGACACATGTCAGTATGGTGATACTGTAGCTCATAGCAATACTCGGCAACCGCAGATTATATCCACCAAATTTCATCAATATCTGCACCAAAAACATTTTGAGATACATACCAACACGCCTGTGCTTCCAAACCGGAAGAGAAATCAGTAAAAATTATCATATATAGGTAGTACCCACCCACCGTCCCATCCCGCCACCCATAGTATCTTATGCGTCACAGGCGCTCGTATATAGGTAGTACCCACCCACCACCCCACCCATAGTATCTTATGCGCCGCATGCAGGCTCTCGTATATAGGTAGTACCCACCCACCATCACGCCACCTATAGTATCTTATGCGCCGCTGGTGCTCGTATATATGTAGTACCCACCGCCACCCCATCCCGCCACCCATAGTATCTTATGCGCCACAGGCGCTCGTATATAGGTAGTACCCACCACCACCCCATCCCGCCACCCATATTGTCTTATGCGCCGCAGGCGCTCGTATATAGGTAGTACCCACCCACCACCCTATCCCGCCACCCATAGTATCTTATGCGCCGCAGGCGCTCGTATATAGGTAGTACCCGACCATCATCCAATTCCGCCACCCATAGTATTTTATGCGCCGCAGGCACTCGTATATAGGTAATATATCATTATAGAGCGCAGACGCTGATGCACATAATGCAAAAAGTCCCAACTCAATATCTCAAACCCTTCTGGATTCCGTATAAAGAGCGTTATTTTATCCTTCGACCAGTAGCAAACTGTTTAACCGGAAGTGCAACCACTATCATTTTTCAGTATTTTAGAACACACATACAGGCGCAAATAATGAAAAAATCGGAACCCGATATGTCAAGCCGTTTTGGAGAAGATACGCTAACAACAATAAAACAGATAAAGAGCGTTGTTTCCTAAGGTCATGGTCATAAAACTTTTCATGTTAGCGGCTCGACTGCATGTACTCAATGGCTATGCAGGTACGAAAATTCAAATCAATTGGCAATGCCGTTTTGACGATATAAGAAATCAAACCTCCATTTCCAAGTAATTCTGGTGGTGCGAAAACCCCCCAAAAACCAGGTTTTTATGCAGCCAAATCTCGAGAAGTTAAAGTCAGATTTGAAAAATTCGAGTGGAATATTGATCAGCGGCAAATAAAGATTATATAAACCACATTTCACCAGCGAAACTGAAGATTATGTCCACCAAATGTCATCAAAATCTGAGCCAAAATAGTTTTGAGATACATACCCACACGCCCATTCTCCCAAACCGGAAGTCAAATCCATAAACTTTATATACCATTACATAGCGCAGAGGTTCATGCACATAATCCAAGAAGTCCCAACTCGATAGCTCAAGCCGTTCTAGATTCCCTATAAGAGCGTTGTTTTACCCTTCGACACCTAGCGAACTTTTAAACCGGAAGTGAGAACCCTATCATTTTTCGGTGGTTCATAACACACAAAAATGCGCAAATAATGAAAAAAGTCCGAACCCGATATCTCAAGTCGTTTAGGAGATCTCTTCACAACAATAAAACCGATAAAGAGCGTTGTTTCCAAAGGTCAAGGTCACACAAAATTCCCTATTTGTACATAGACTTCGGGTACTCAATGGCTGTGCAGTTACCAAATTTCAAATCAATCGGTCATCCGTTTCGACGATATAAGAGATCAAACCTCGATTTTGCAAGTCATTTTAGTGACTCAAAAAACCCCCAAAAATCAACAAAATGGCGATAACTCCGAAGGTCAAGGTCGGACGAAATTCTCAATAGGCTATTTTCAGAGAACTTCCAAAGTTATATCCGAAACCGAAAACAGCAAGTCAATCGGTCCAGCCGTTCCTGAGATATAAGCATGTTATTGAAAAAATAATAATAAAAAACGGAAGAATTAGAAATATAATACTGATCTGATAGCGGGTTAGTTGTAAGCAGACACATGCGATACTATAGACCATAGTACTAGTCATCAACCACAGTATTATATCCACCAAATTTCATCAAATTATGCACCAAAAGATTTTGAGATACATACCCACTCGCCAGTTCTCCCAAACCGGAAGTCAAATCAGTACCCTATATATCAAACAAGCTAGCATACCCCCACTGTGGCAGATTCAACCCGCATTATCCGTAAAGTGTTCCGAACCCATATTCAAAGAAACTTCCGCAAAATATCCTAACTTGATAGCATCCACAAAAACTAAATCCCAAAATTTTCCAAGTCAAAATAAGTCGAAAATGAAGTGTAATGTTAGTAAAAACAGTCCGAGCCAACCCTGAGCCGCATCATGTAGAGAGGGTGTTGTGACAAGCATGTATACCAAAAATTATTGAAATATGTTCATATTTGTCAAATTTATTAAGTCGGACAGAATTTTGTCGAAAATTAAGGTGTAACTTAAAAAAAGAAGGTTGGACCGCAATTAGCATCATGCGGAGAGGTGGTCCTAAGGAGATTGCATACAAAATATTATTTAAATCGGTTGTTCGAGTTATGAGGTCGTACGGACACACGCACGGAGGGAGAAAGTGTGACAGATGGACAGACGCTGTCAATCCAAAAGTGTGACACACGGACAGACGCAGTCAATCCAGTATACACCCCATTTTCTTCAAGGTACCTTTATAAAATAATTAAACCATCAAACCATTACTCCCAGGTATAACAGAGGCCAAACTGACAGTTATAGTTCTTATATGCTTAAAATCATATTTTTCAGCCCTCCTACAAGCCATGAAATTGTGTATTGCTACCTTAAAGGAAAAATAGAGTTACCCCCCTTGAGCGCATTTTCGTCTTCCTAGGGTTATGCCGATAAATTTGATATATGACATATATAGGAAATATTGTTGAACATTTTTTTATTCACAACAGAACATGCCTTGGGTAATCAACATTTTAGCCATTTCCAGTCTGCAGTTCACCATGACCTGGATATCTTATATATTTACTAATTATAGGTAAGACCATGGGGTCAGATCATTCTAGACATGTAATGCATCTATTTCAAGTAGAATTCCATCACTCAGTGTTACAAGTTAGCTATTCATATTGTAGATTCCATGCTTTATTTTCAAACACCTCCACCCCCCCCCCCCCAAGGGAAGTAATCAACAGGTGCCTGAAAAAGTCACAAGGTTATTCCCTTTGTTGCATCCATGACGACATATTGTAATGACATCATTCTTTGTTATTATTTTGCTCTATGGTTTTCCAATTCTTTACATACAAACTCGAAAAATTATTTGTTAATCTCCAACACCATGAAAAATAAAAATAAAAGAAATAAAGGTTATAAAGATGGCATGTTGCCAATTAGATGGTGTAATACACGATCTAATGATCAACATGAAGAGAGCGCTAATTCTAATTCTCAGGATAAAGATCGAAGAGGAAAAAAATTACGATTCTTAGACCGAAGCGCACTGATGAATATTTAGAAGCATGCAACATGACGAGTGATGGGATTCTACCCGGGAAACTTCAGCCCATTAATTCGCACCTGATGTGACCCAATGTGAAATTGACAGCCAAGTATGAAAATCATATTGTGAATCTGAACAAAATTAATTCAGCTTATCCTTCATTCTTTTATATTCACAATAATGGGAGATGTCAGCGTCCAATTCCAGAAATGGCAATCTGCCAGAAACTAGGCATTTGTGTTTATGTGAGAATAATATGCGTGTCCTGCCAGTTGGAAGGAGTCCGCAGCGTTTTGTCTGATACATTGGCTAAATCTTCAAGGGGATTTCCTGCAGGTGGACTTAAATGATCGGTTATGCTTATCCATGCTCAAAAGCAAAGTCGAACCATCGGACAAATGTCTTATTTTGAGTTATCTGAACATTCAACATCCATCCCGTTAACTGCTGTCCAATCGTCCCAGTAAGTTCTGTGATAAGACTGGTGAAATAAACACGATTCCTTGCAACAGAATCAGATATTCATACGAAATCTTCTAAGTGATAACCATAGCATTGATGTTTCTGTTGACACAACTTATAATAATCGCCCACAAGCTGGCTGCAAAGCTGCTACACAGTCGGTATCTGTCGTCACAGAGCAAAATACTTAATGAAAGTTACCGCTCGCTATGTCAGTTTCTAACAAGTTATGCACAAAGAGATTGTGTAAACACACCGAAAGCTTTTTATGCAACAGGAATGTCACACTTGAAACTCAATTGCGTCGACAGAGTCCTCAATGGCAAAAATGTCACTGAATTCCATAAATGCTGCTAGTCTTGTACGCGTCGAATCTGTTACAACTGACGCCAGTTACCAACTCCAGAAATCTGTCTGATACATTTCAACGACATCAGCGCCGATAGCACACTTTACATGTTTCATCCATTCATCACGAAGCCTGCAAAAGAGAATACAGAAACTCAAATTAAATACCAAACCTGCAGTTTTAGGGGGAGACAAATCATGATTTGTAAAGAAACTTTCGTCAAGTGTACTCAACTGTTGAGAATGGAACTTGTTCGCATCAAGAAATTGTTTCGAGATAAGGACAAATTTTTTAACCAAGATAGTCAATGACTGTGGGGTCGCCCACCAGACTGCAAAGACTGGTAAGACTGGGACTCTGAAGACCACAACAGTCAGAACTTTTCATAATCACTTTAAAATAAGTAGATATCTAAAGAGTTAAATCTAAAAAAAAAAAATTGAGTTATGTCCCTGGCCCCGTCCACATTTGACCCAGTGACCCGATTTGAAGAATCTGAACCCCAGTCACCCAAGGATCCTTCATACCAAATATGAACCCATATGGCCTGATGGTATTTGAGAAGAAGTCATTTTAAGAATACTATGGAGGGAAAGAGTTATGGCCCTGGCTTCGCAACTATTTGACCCAGTGACCTCATTTGAACAAATCTGAATGAGAGCCACCTAGGGAACATCCACAACAAATATGAACCCATTTGGTCTTATGGTTCCAGAGGAGAAGATGTTCAACAATTGTTGACGGATGGACGGACGATGGACAGACTCGGACGAGGAGTGATGACTATAGCTCCACCGGAGACTTCGTCTCAGGTGAGCTAAAAAGCACAGGTAGGGTGAATGGTTGATAATTAAATCTCTTATCTCCAGCCCTATTTGAATAAAGATGAATCCCCATCTATGAGATCCATTAATTTGGTAATTTCAGACAGTAGATTTTAAGAGTTGAACTGAACTGATTTACCTAAAATGACCCCAAATCTGAACAAATCTAAACCCCAGTCACCGAAGGAGCCTCCATACCAAATATAAGCTAAATAGTCCCAATTGTTGACGGATGGACGGACGACGGTGTGATGACTATAGCCAGGGTTTCCGCTAGGGGTAGGGGAATGGGGCCGGTAGCCGTCAAGGGGAAAAATCCAGGTAAAAGTAGCCTGTTTTACTTTTAGCACTGGTTGAACTACTTTCATTATATCGGCCAATAGAATCGTGTGAGAGTAGAAACGGCAGATTGTTTTGTTCCATTTCTGCCCAAGTGCCAAGCTATCAAACCTTATACATGTACCTGTAACTTTAAAACTAGTAAATTTATTAGATATATATTAATTTACGAAGTACATGTACAGAAAAACCAGTAATTTTAATCCCGAGTTAAACGTGCTCGTTAATGTTAAAAGACTCACTGTGGAAGACACAGCAGATGTTTCGGATGCATAACGTAATCGGAATATATTAAGGCTGATTACATACAACCGCAACGTAACTAACCGACCTCAAAGGCATAGCTCCTAGCGATGTCAGTTCTGATCACTTCCTGTTTCAATTTAACAACGCGTTTAGAGTGTACACTCACAAGATATAAAATAAATTCACCTTTTAAAATTCCTTAGTACTATTCCAACAAAATTCAGAAGTTTTAAACATCTTTATACCTTTATAGACATGCAGTATGTCCTGGGGTATGGCAGGAGGGGAAAACTTGGCGAGGGGAACGGGGCCGTCAAGGGGACCCTGTGCCGGTATAGCGGAAACCCTGCTATAGCTCCACCGGAGACTTCGTCTCAGGTGAGCTAAAAAGCATATTATGCTATTCAGAACATAACTCCTTGTTTGACTAACAACCACAATAAATGTCCAGCATCTTCACTGGTTTGTAAGGTGCATCTGAAATAAAAAATCTGACCAGTTCAAAATACAGAATGCGTTGAATAAATATTTCTCTTTTAACATGCTACGGAAGCTCAGCCATTCATATGATACAAACAAAAACAAGAGATGGACTGTCGTCCGGTACATACCCCCTAGTGGCATACCGCCTAGTGTGGGCATATCTATAACTTATGACTGCTATACTCAGACAGATGGACCCAAAAATCAGCATTTTCATATAAACGAAGATGAATAACTATAGCACAAAAAAACAAAACAAAACAGTTGAATGTGCCATTAAATGTCCTCATAGTGGTGAACATCCATACAAAATTTCATTGAGATCCGAGCATTACTGTTCAAGTTATGACCTGAACAGACGGACCAAAAAGCCAACATGTACAGATAAACAAAGATGTATAACTCTAGAATGGAAAATCCGAACAAAACGATGGAATCCTCTTTTTAATGTCCTCATAGTAGTGAACATCCATACCAAATTTCATTGAGATCTGAGCACTACTGTTCATGTTATGACATGAACAGACACCAGACGGACAAAAAATCCAACATTTCCAGATAAACAAAGATGAATAACTCTAGAATGGAAAATCTGAACAAAACGATGGAACCCTCTATTTAATGTCCTCATAGTTGTGAACATCCATACCAAATTTCATTGAGATCCCAGCACAACTGTTGAAGTTACGACATGAACAGACACCAGATGGATAAAAAATTCAACATTTCCAGATAAACAAAGATGAATAACTCTAGAATGGAAAATCCGAACAAAACGATGGAACCCTCTATTGAATGCTCTCATAGTAGTGAACATCCATACCAAATTTCATTGAGATCTGAGCACTACTGTTCATGTTATGACATGAACAGACACCAGACGGACAAAAAATCCAACATTTCCAGATAAACAAAGATGAATAACTCTAGAATGGAAAATCTGAACAAAACGATGGAACCCTCTATTTAATGTCCTCATAGTTGTGAACATCCATACCAAATTTCATTGAGATCCCAGCACAACTGTTGAAGTTACAACATGAACAGACACCAGATGGACAAAAAATTCAACATTTCCAGATAAACAAAGATGAATAACTCTAGAATGGAAAATCCGAACAAAACGATGGAACCCTCTATTTAATGTCCTCATAGTAGTGAACATACATACCTAATTTCATTGAGATCCGAGCACTATTATTCAAGTTATGACATGAACAGACATCGGACGGACGTACGGACGGACGGACAGGTGCAAAACAGTATACCCCCTTTTTTTTTTAAAAGGGGCTATAATGAAAGTATCAACCATTGTGTTTTTATGTACGAACCAAACAGCACACTCTGAAGCAGAAATTTTTCAAGCACTTTGCTGTTCTGTGGTCCATTAGACCACCCACAGCACAGGAAAATTGCTAATTTTATTGCCAAAATATGTTGGTGTCGCTTGTCATGACACATCCAATGACTGTGCAATTGAGAAAATGAGACAAATGAGCTCTTTATCATTCACTACGCAAGTCGCAGAATGACTTTAAACATTTATTAGTGATTTATATATGTATCTTACCTGCCGATATAACCATAACATGCACGAATGATACATTATATGAACATCACATGATGTCTTGTACAGGAAGTCTCTCCGGTCTTTATTTATTTTGTCCGGCTGCAGTGATATATGACTTGAGTTAACAGTCCTTCTTGTGGCATAGATGAGACGCATGGTTTGATGGTACTCGGTGATGAACAAAGTAGGCGAATCGATGTGCTGCAACAGACTGTACTTTGGCAACCCATCTCACACTCAACTTCCCATATTCATCTCGCACATGTGCAGTTCAAAAATGGCAACCAGATGAAGTTCTAAGGATGTTACGCATAATTGACTGCTGTAATGAGGCCAGTTTTCTCTCGCTCGGGACAGAGTTAAAAATCTGTGGCATTATCACCTGTAACAAGAAAAAATAAGACACATACATTTGTGTATGGTTGACTCTATCGATATTAATTTTATGAAGTCTCTCAATTAAATAAGACAAAAAGAGATGCCACGCAAACCCCCCTTCTTTTCCCCATGTATGCCTTGGCTATATAATACAAAATGGCTGCACCACCCCCCTTCACAACATTCTCCTGTGATTGTTTACAATTAATAAAGTGTCCCCTAATATAATATATACTTACTTGCGGAGTGCAGGCACACAATCTTCAATATTCAAAATCTTAACAGGTTTTTG
The DNA here is from genome assembly GCA_032622095.1 of Siphonodentalium dalli. NCBI lineage: Eukaryota > Metazoa > Mollusca > Scaphopoda > Gadilida > Siphonodentaliidae > Siphonodentalium > Siphonodentalium dalli. The sequence continues at coordinate 70,870,303 of CP136063.1, forward strand.
CAGGTGGAATAGTGCCCTATATTTAGTAACATACACATGTTTTGGTTTAAATTTGATTTTTGGAAATGAATCCGATGTCTGAGAAAGGGAAAAGGTGTTTTATAAAGAATATACAAATAATCCAATGTTGACATGAAAATACGGAAGATTAATCGACCAAAAATAGTTAATTTCACATGCTTCTTAAAGGTACCGCTATACTTAAAGTAATTGACCACCTGTAACGCGGTGCCACCCCGTTAATACCGCGGTATCCCCCAATACCGCTGTACTGATACCGCTTATTAACGCTTCAACACCGCGCATACCGCGGTGACACCACGATGCATGCGGTCATGGTTCGCGATTCTGCAGTGATTTTAACAGACAATTTGTGCGGAAAAAAAACGAAGGACACTGAATAAATCTTCATTTATTGTGGTTATTTGATTTACTTATTATTGAGGATGATGTATTTTTGCCAATAGTGATTTGTCCATGTGTATAATATGTTTTTGCCAATAGTGATTTCTTTATGTGTCTGAGTCATCAAAAACTATCTCTTGAGTGGAATTTGTTTTTCTCGTCTCCGTATAACAAATAGATATTGATAGATGGTAACGTCTTCCTTAGAAAATCCGATATATCCGACCTAATTTAGTTTTAACACTGGACCTTGTCGTTGAACTCTATAGGATTTATTTTTATTGTATATTTGAAACCTCGTGCATGTATACATGTTGACCCATCAACGTATACATGCATATAGACAAAGGTCGATGATAAACCTACATGAGAATGCATATCAGTTTTAGTTGCGATGCAGGGTACAGGTAGGTAATAATTATCTGAATGACCCAAATAATAGTGCGGGTGGGGAAACAACAATTCTTACCATTATTCCCAACTTTTATAATGTCCAATGCAATTGGATTTATTTTGTGTGGTTTTTGTGTAGTCTACTTTTACAGACAAGCGGGGGGGGGGGGGGGGGTCGAATATGGTTATTTATAAGTGAGGTAATCCTGATGATTATGACGACACATGCGCGTCCTCGTATAAAGACATGCGGGGTGGGAACAGTCTGTATGCATCTGCTACATGTACCGGTATTGTTTATTGCCGTAAAGTGAACATGGGAATTTGTCAAATGTGGACGCTTACAATTTGACATTTATAAGAAGCAAACAAAAACATAACCACGTGGTTGAACACAATTTGACAATATGACCCACGATGACGTCATCAAGGGAACTTCCCCATCAAACGACTGACGTATTTAACTGTCGAATTATTCAACATTTTGTTTAAACCTTTGGGTCAAGGGCTGAGTGGCGCAAATCGACAATGGGATCAAGTGATAACACTAATCGACTGAGAGGAACTAGTAATCATGACGTGTATTGTCACTCAGGACAAATCATGAAGCTTGTGGATATATTAAATTGGATTAGTCATAACCCGGATGCTGGAATCACTGATTTTTTTGCCACTTTTTAGTCTGGAGAATAACCAGGGATTTACAGATTAGGATATAATCTATGGATAAACTCCCCGGGATAATCTATAAAAATCAGTGATTATTGTATGCATTAATTAATGTAATTATTATCTTATACACTCTACCAATTTTGTAAAAAAAAACAAGTTTTATGCAGGAAGCATCATGCAGGGTCGGTGAATTATTTTTTCATACAAATAAAACAAAAATCGATAAGTTTCATTTAAATCTTACGAACATATTTAATTGTGCTATTTTTCTGAAAGGTGTTGCTTATTATATCCAAAGTTGAATTAATCAGAATTCTATTGTCAACCATGCAGCAGATGGTGAATGCACTTAGGTTCAGAAATAACGTGACCTGTCATGAATCACCGCAGTAATTAAAAGCAAAATTTCGAACAAAATTGTCATGCACGATCACAACAAACACTAAATGATAAATACGTCACAAAAATGTCACGTGGGCTTGTTCTGAATGCGACAGGTCGTCATGGTAATCTTCAGCCCTGAGTGCAACACTAAGTATCACGCGGTGAACTTTACGCTACTTTGAAGTTACCGACATCGGCTGTCAAATTATAAACTCCACCCAACGCCTGGTGTCCGGGCACTGAGGTGTCTTCCAATAAAGGCCATAAAATGAGGGATGAAGGAGAGGGCCTCTTGGCCCTTTCGACCATCCCGGAGTTAGCCCCTCCCCCCCAAATCACATACCTTAGTCTTCCAACACATACCTGCCCTTGAAATAATTTCACCACGCACCAAGTATGAATGTGTTATGACGGAATGTTTTTTTTATTTTTATTCGATAAGTAAGATGGACATTCTAAGGCAGCGATTGGCATTGGCACGAAGTCGTGGAAATCACACATCTGTGGAATTTAATGAGATCCTTAATTAAGGCTTGGAGACATATTGTTTTAACTTTCTGTGTGACAACCCAGCCAGCAGGAGTCGTCATTTAATTAATAGATATTATGGCAATGCCGTGAATCATGCATCAAAAACACGAACATTGCACTCGCATTTATAAACAAATCATATTTCTCTTGCTATTCCACATAGTTCAAATCATTTTGAATTTATTCCGTATCCCCCGCTCCGATTTTCAGAAATAAACCGCGAATAAAGCATGTGATTGACTACCCTGCGATCATTTCCAGCTACGATTTTTACGTACACATGACTGCGATTACGTCGCAATTAAGTGGAGGTTATCAAGGATACGCCACGATTTGGCATCTAAAATCAAACAGTGCTTGATATTATTTTTTTACTTACGACATTGTCGTCAGCTTGCGCAATCCAACTACCAGTTACTTCCTCGACGGAAATCTTTCCACTTACGATTGAATCGTTGTTGTCTGAACGTTCACTAAATACATCCCTTCAAAGAGTTCCGTGAAAATCACCACGGTATTCAAAAAATTTATCGCGGTGCCCGCTATAAGACCGCAGTATCCTTACCGCCCGATACCGTAACTCCACCACCGTGACTGTCTCGATACCGCTACCGCTTATTACCGGTATCACCGCGGTCATGACCGGGATATCACCCCGTTTTTCTGGTCAATTACTTTGAGAATAGCGGTAGCATAACACGATTTCTGGCCATTTTCACCATTTTGAGGGGGATACTGCATCCGCTGCACTATGGTGATTAATAAACAGCACATGAGTGCTTGGTTAAAAGATAGAGAAATGATCAGAGCATAACCTTTTCGCAGGAATTGCCTCACAAGTTGAATTATCTCCCTTAGATTGACTTTGAAAAATATTAATTTTAACCATTTTTTGGCTGAAATTGATTGTCTTCGTTAACATAGCTAACGATGATAGAGCGCATGCCAGTTTATAACCATCTTGTGAGTCGATAGATAATCAAATATATTAAAAAAAGAAAAAAAATGTTATATCAATTTTTAAATTTTGTCTTCCAAGTGCAGACGACTGTTTTCAAGGGAGAGAAATCAAGATCTTTTCCGGTGGAGTACTACCACACAGAGCTGGCCGACATCGAATTCCAAAAACATACATCAAATTCAGACATCTCATTTTGTATACTATGGTACCTTTATAAAATAATTAAACCATCAAACCATTACTGCCAGGTATAACAGAGGCTAAACTGACAGTTATAGCTCTTATTTTGTAGACTTAAAATCATATTTTCAGCCCTCCTACAAGCCAAACAAATTGTACACACCAATGCCAAGCGGTACCCTAAACTATGATGCCACACGGCCCATTTTATACATATATGGGCATAGAAACAGGAACTTTAGGAAGGGGTCTGATTAATCAACTAGTGTTTGATTAGCTCTTGTCAACTAATGGACTCCTGAATATCCCAAACAATTTCAACACTAGATACAAGGGGTACGCATCCAAGATGCTATGTCAAGTTTATTGGCAGTCGAAAAAGACTGCCAATAACTTGGCAATAAGGCCCACACAAGGCTCAAAATGTCGGACAAACCTGGTTTTCAAACTCGTCCGGATGAGTTATTGTTGCAAGAGACTCATACATGTATATCAAATATGGTTTGAATCAGTTAATATTTAATTGAGTTATCGCACTAACAGTGAAAAACATGCTAAAAATAGACAAAATAAGGTCCATAAATCCAGGGACAAAATTTGGACAAACCTGGTTTTCGAACTCGTCTGAGATATTGTTGCAAGAGACTCATATATCAAATATAGTTATAATCAGTTAATATTTGATTGAGTTATCGAGCTAACAGGTGATTTAATTGCAAAAAAGTCATCAAAGATGGAGAACTGTTGTCAAAAAGTTTGGACGTGATCCATTTTCTACAGGCAGTAAATAGTTATTGGGAGCAACTCATATCCCAGAATGATTTTGAATCCATTCACAAATGTCAAAGTTATAAGGCATTCTTTAGGTCCGCCCACCACCGCCCGCCCGCCCGCCCCGCCCACCCGCCGACCATAAGTCGAGTTTTTCAAAAACTCGACTAAAAATAGCAAAAAAAGTATAGGGATCTTAATGTTGTTTTATACAGTTTTATATTGAATAAATTTGAAAATAATATAATATGTAATTGAAATATATACCTATAATTTTAAGGAATAATTAAATGAACTTCAACTTACAGTGGTGTTTACATCAATGGCAATTCCCTCGTGATAACTATAATATTCAGAGAGTCTGCTGCAAGATACAGAGAGTTCTCCTTTAAAGTAGACATGATCCAACAGAGTGCCGCCTTCTGTTGTAGGGAACTTGATAATTTGTTGAAAACCTTTGCTTTCAATGAGTGTACTTAGAGAAGAATTTTGTAAGTCATTCTGATTAAAGTCGCCTATCAGGAGCACATTTGTGTAATGTTCAGCTACTGCACAAATCTCATGTATTTTTGGCGTGAACACTTTTACCGCATATTGTGGAGGCCTGTATATTACAACCAAGAGTAAATCTAAATTGTAATTGTATGTGCAAATGTGTTCGAGATTGATGAGACCAATCTGAGTTCTGCGGAAGTCTGATTCATTGCTCACATAAACCCCAACACCACCATGTTCTTGTTTTTTCATTTTCTTAAAAAAATTTGTGGACTCGTCAAAACATTCAGACCTGGCAGTGTGATGAAACTCATAATCATCTATATCATATCTCAAACTTCCTATATCGCTGGGGGCAAGCCACGTTTCAACGAGAGCTATACAGTCAGCAGTAAAAATTCTTTGATCTGCTTTAAGATCTTCAAAATGACATGATAAACCTTCAATATTGTGCAAAATGATTTTTAAACATTGGCCAGATGAGGTTTTCTCAGCTTCAATGAAATCTGGCATTCTATTGAGTGCTTTTGAGACTTTTTCATCACAATAGATCTTATCAGTGATTTCATGAGATTCACAATTTATTATTGAAAGTCCTTCAAGTGATGTCACTCGACTCAATGCAACATAGGCCATACCAGGGGAGAATATATTTTTCAGTGAGATAACAGCCTTTTCCAGTGTAATTCCTTGAGCCTTATGAATTGTACATGCATATGACAACGTCAATGGGAACTGTTTCCTCACAGTTACTTGGCTACTTCCAATGTGATGTTCATCTGGTACAATTTCAATCGTTCGCATTTCGCCTTCTAGCCCAGAAAGTCTTTTCCTTCCAACTCTTTCATTGTCAAACCTGATATACACTCTTTTCATATCTATATCAACATTTTCAAAGTTTTTCAAATCTATCACAGTTCCAATAACGCCATTCACCAAACCATCATCAATATCTAGATTCTTCACCAACATGACTCTGCAGCCTTCAGCTAGGACAATGGAATGAGGCAAGTAGGTTTTCAACTGCTTTGAGGTACAGGGTCTGTTTAGTCTAACAGTAACTCCAGTTGCCTTATTTGTTTTGTAATCCTGAGCATCAATGGTGAAAAGATTACTGCAAACTTTCTGCAACATTTTTGTGTTGTGATCGCCGACCTCGGCTTTTGTGCTGGCTAATAGTAATGCTTCTCCAACTTCTCTATTTATACAACCAGACAACATATCAACATCCTGTGGCAACAGACGTTCAGCTCGATATTTGGTTCTACACCTGTTTAGCATGTATGCAAAATCAGCATCATCTTTCTGTCTCATGATTTTGTCAAGAATGGCAATGGAGAAGCGTTTGTCCCAGAGTTTACGTCCAGGCACCCTTGAAAATAGTTTGTCTTCCTCTGAGACACAAACAGGTGGAATCTGATAGAAGTCACCTACTGCTATAACAGAAACTCCTCCAAAGCAGATTTTGTCATTTCCACAAGTTCTCTTTATCTGGTTCAATCTCTCGCTCACATAGTGCAGTAGATTATATTTGATCATAGAAATTTCATCTATTATCAATAGGAGAAGAGAGCTTAATTTACACCTCATGGTATTCATAGTGTTTTCTTTTAGAGGCACACATCTTTCACCGAGAAATAATGGAATCGAGAATGCTGTATGTAGAGTTGTACCTCTAATGTTGAAGCTTGCACTACCAGTGGATGCTGTCAACAAAACAACAGTGTCATCTGGGTTGTTGGATATTTGGGATAGCAGCCGGTTCATTTCATAATACAGACATTTTATCAGAAGAGATTTTCCAGTGCCTGCTCCACCAGTTAAATGTAGAAAGAATTGTTCTGGATTTTTTCCGTGAATTTTATCAAGGCACCAGTTGCGTACTTTATGAAATATTTTGCTTTGTTGCTCATTCAGAGTTCTCATCAGTGGCAGAATTTCACTTTTATCATAGACATCATAATGTCTTTCATTCCTAGATTCAGATGGAATATTGCCAAACTCATTTTTGCAATCAATATTTTCATCCTGTCCAACTGTTGATACTGGCATATTTGAATCATCCAATCTGTCTACTTCTGACTCAGGACACATATTAGCCCATGCATCTTCAGGATTGACTTTGTGGATAGAATCCTGGGCATTATCAATTGCACTAGCATTTGCCTCATAATGCTTTCTGTTGTCCTCCACTACAGATTTCACAGTGCAAATGTCATTCTCTGATCTAATGTTTCCAGACTCATAAAAGTCCATGTACAATTGAAATGGACTTGGCTTCAGTTGTTCTTTATTACGATGGGGCAGGTACAGTTGTAGCATGCTTTGGTAGAACTTCTCGCGTTCCTTTTCTAGTACAAATCTAGGATACTTTATGACAGCTGGACTTGACTTTGTTCTCTTTTGAACATATCCAAGTTCATTCTGTAGTCGGAACACAGTTGCTGTTATTTTATCCTCAGCACAATTCTCAGCATTCTTGGGAAGTTGACTTTTACAGAGAACTCTATACTCTGAACAAAATCTAGCCAAACACATTGCCTTGAACTCAATCAGCAGTGGTCTTGCTTCATATCTCTCAGTGATGTTAATCATCCAAACTCGTTCAGAGTCTTCGTTTATTTGATCCAGAGGAAGACTTATTCGGACAGGATTCTCCCCAAGAGGTATCCACACAACATTTCTTGAACATTCTTTAAGGGGCAGTTCACAAACTCTGAAGACACTTTCAATGGCCGACACATTTCGCTTGTTTAGGTATGTTGATCCAAGCTTTCTCATTGTTTTCTTAGCGGACAAATTCCCTTTCTCAGCTTCTTTTTTAGTCTGTTTCAAAAATGATCCCATTGTTTTCTCATTCTTTGAGATGTAGCTAATGATATACACAACACAACTGTATGCATCCAATACATACTGAATGTCAAGATTGGCATTCCAGCATCTTGAGAGATATGCATTGTATTGATTAGTCCACATGTCTTTAGGTGATCTTTTGAGAACAACAGTATTGCGTGTAGACAATCGGCTCAAAGCTACTTCCAAGTCAGACTGGTCTACATTAGCCTTATCAAGTAGTTCCTTGCAACTTGTTATCTCCTCATTCTTATCTAGCAGCAGTTTCCATAATGACTCAACTAATGTTTTTGCATTTTCCTTCTCGGTTTGATGTTCTTCAGTTTCCATACTCTTCGCTCTAGCAATGAATGACTCCTCAGATGGTGGCCTGGGAAAATTAAACCTGCAGGTTGTTCCTCGTTTGCGACAAGATGTTGTGTGGTTCTTGCTATGTTGTTGCACACTTTTAACTATGTCAAACAATTCTGGATCAGTTTCCTCATCTGGTGTAAGACAGGTTATGTATTTATCAATGAATGCAACCACAAGAGCATCATTGTCAACATCAAACTGAGGCGCATTATCGATCCAAATCACACAATGCCAATGCGGTCTAAACTTGTCAGAATTTTCTTCCCTGATGAAGAAATCTTTAACTTTACCGATAGGTTCGGACTCTGACATAATCACCTTTTTGAAAAACTTGTGGAATCTATCTGAAAGCATTCTTGCAACAGTCACAGGATTTGATTTCAGAATTTTGCACTTTTCATCCCAGTCCAGTTTTTCAAAAGTCCTTGTGTCATTCTGTTGAATCAAAATAGTTTTTATAATCTCAGGCCATCGGAACTCAGCTGTAGAGAAACTTGTGAACCACGTTGGTATACCAACCATTCTTAACATAGCAAATAGATCTTTCTGGCAGTTTTCCCAGTATGCCGGACTACTTCTTATGGTCTTGAGAAATCTGTATGCCTGATCACTATTGAGTAGTTCGTCTCGCTTCTCCTTGTCTCTCAGATCACTACCAGTTATCTCTGATCCGTCACTTGACTTAGCATTAGATTTTCTACAAGCAATAGAAATCTGGGACAGTACCTGCTGAAGCTCAGATATATACTGACTGAAGAATATGTAATCTGTGTCCCTCGCAAACCTATTATCCACATGCATCAGTCTGTGCTTAAAATATTGTGCCAATGTTAACCGCACTTTTCGTTCACTCTTAAATGTATGCTGCCCTTCAGGAAATTGTTTTGGAAATGCTTTACCTTCTATGTCCTCATCACCGAGCATGTACACTGGTTTGTTTCCTTCTGCTGGTGCAACATCAAATATCTCATCACTGTGGCTATCAAGTACAAATTGACCGATATCCTCTGGTTGCAGACATGAATCAACAGGAAATGCAGAGTCACGAGCACCATGTTCATTCTCAGAATCACTTGCACTGTCTGATTTATCATCAGTAACATCCTGTTCCATGTCAGATTCAGAATCAGTCGAGTCTGAGCTTTGGTCATTGTCCATGTTTGCTTCATTCCATCGTTCATCAATTGTTATATCCTTGAAAAACTTGTTGTGCCTTTTAAGATAGGACAAAGCAGTGATAACCCTCTTTGTATTCACATATTCATATTCATAATAACCCTCATAGCACCTTTTCCGTTTCAATTTTACTCGAAGTAACGAACTTGTGTTTTCGGGCCTTGGCAAGACATCTGCAGTTTTACTCATATCAGTAGGGACACAAACTACTGAACCTCGAATTCCTTCTTGTGAACCTCTGGGTAATTTAACAATCTTTTTGAAGGGGAGTAGTGGTGCTAGGAGGTGGCATTCTAGTCGGTTGATATTTGCGATCTCTTCAGGTATTGGATCAAGTTCCATGTTATTAACAAAAGAACCAGAGGGAATCTTTCCTTGCTGAATTTTGCGATGACAAGTATAGCAGATCCAGAGTTTGCTGCATGGTCTCTCAAGAAACTGACAATTATTAGGGCATTCATCTGAGCATTCATGCAAATACTTCTTTGTGATGCACTTCTTAGCAATAGCATCAACATTGGAACCTTTTAGACTATAGTTATCTAAATTACATCTCGTCACCTGGTTTTGAAACAAAACACGGTTGCAGCTGGCACATACATACTCAGGTCCATGTGCAGTTTCCTCCCTGAAGGATTTTATTACATTGTCTATTATTGACAGGTGTTTTATCCTCTTTACCATTTGACATTTTTTGGCAAGTAGTAGGTTTTTTCGATATGCACTAGATATTCTGTACTTCCTTTTGATGCTGTTAATGAGATTATTCCTGAACTGAGAATTGTTTGTATACTTGGCTTTGGAATAACTCATAAGTTTCTTTCTGTACTCACTCTGTGTGGCATACTTGGCTTTGAAATAACTGATCTTTTTCTTTCTGAACTCACTCTGTGTGGCATACTTGGCTTTGGAATAACTCCTAAGTTTCTTTCTGAACTCACTCTGTGTGGCATACTTGGCTTTGGAATAACTCTTAAGTTTCTTTCTGAACTCACTCTGTGTGGCATACTTGGCTTTGGAATAACTCTTAAGTTTCATTCTTAACTCACTCTGTGTGGCATACTTGGCTTTGGAATAACTGATCTTTTTCTTTCTTAACTCACTGTTGGTGGCATACTTGGTAGCAGAACGTGTCTTCACATCAGATCTAAATTGTTCCTGATTTTTGTACTTATCTTTTGAATCCATGCATGCCCTGAGTCTGAATTCCTTGTTACTTTGATATTTATGTACAGACTTGGCTTTCTTTTCCAGTTTCAATGCTTTGTTAGTAGCATAGTTCTGTTGTCCCCTTTCATTCTTAGCTGTTTTGTGAGAAGCCTGGTATAAAGACACATATTCATTGCGACTTCCTGTTTTATTTTGATTTTTCACATTTTGCCTCTTATAGGAAACAGACCATCTGCTTTTGTTTTTTCTCTTTTGTTTGATTAGTTCGGGCTTATCGGTCTGATTAGTGAGTCCTATTTCACAACACTTGTCAACTTGTAATTTCTGATATGATGAATGGTCCATTATTTTGGGTTTACAGGTCTGATCATCGTAGCTGGTCAGATATTTACTTTTGCTCACAGGGTCTTGTCTGACAGCCAATACAACATTGTAATGATTACCATTTAAATTCTGTAAAAATATCATTTCAGGATAAGATATTCTTGAACTGTTAAAGCTCTTTGGGGGATATTTCAGCCATGAAGTTGTGTGTATCATGATATAAGTATTGAGAAGATCTGCCATAGCAAGTACTTCCATTTCAGTTGCCCAGGTACCTTCATCCTTCATCTTGGTATCATGTAGATATTGTGTGATGCTTGAAAAAGTAGGTCTCAACCACTTTTGAAATTTCAAACTTCTATCCTGCATGTGCTTGATGACTTTACCTCTAAGGTCAAGGTGAAAGTTCTCAGAACCTGTTAAAGCATAAGATATGGCTCTAAAGAAGCAATTGCCATCTCCATAAATCTGTCTTGTCAAGAAGTGATCACTAATCAATTGACAATCTCCATATTTTATTTCATCATTCATAGTGAGTCCTATTTCATGACACTTCACAGCACGAGATTTGTCACGCAATGGGTCAAATATGACAGCACTAGCATCAGTTTGTCCTGTTATCACTAGATTATTCTCATGGTCAATAGAAGTTTTAACATTGAGACCAGTGAGGTCAATCTGCTGTCTCCCAACCTGATTCATTGACAGAAGTAGTTCACCAAAATGCTCAGCAACTTCATTCAGGTTATTGAACTTCAATAAAACACTGGTTCCATCTCCATCTACTAGGCCTTGATCGTTACGTGCATGAGAATCAATCATGAAGTACTTGTTTCCTCTACCAGTTTTGCCAATTATTACTGTGAATATTAGGAATGTTGCAAAACAATAATCAGAGACTTCAAAAATTGACTGTAATGCATCTATCATTGGGATAATACCCCAACTAATCTCATCTTCATTTGATGAAAATACAGAAGCTTGAACAGGGATTTTGATATCAAACAAGAATTCTGTATCAAACACTGTGTATATTTTTGGAAGTTCTTGAACGTCAAGAAATTTTAAATTTATTAGTGTGATCTTCTCCTGATGTGGTAACTTTTTTCGTTCATTAATGACAAACGAATACATCCTTGAACCATGATTTATCACTTTGTCCACGTCAGACGTATTCCACAAAAAAATATTTTTAATGTGAGAGTAAGCAGCAGCTAGTAAACAGACAGCGGCACATTGGTTACCAGCAATTAACCCGAATAATGCTGTATTACCCTGGCTATAATTACCTTGGATTGAAGACATGTCCATTGCACATGCATCATCTTGATTCAGTGGTTGACTGTAGGTGCATGTTTTGGTACTGACGATTGTGGCATTATTGATTTCATATTTATCGCAGTCCTGTTTTTTTGGTGCAATGTTACTCAAAACAACGCTGCATGACTTGAGAAGGCCATGAGGTATATTTCCAACATCAAAAGAAGCAGATTCAAACTTCGCACCTGAACTCTCACTTAGATTTGTATAGCCACTTGTCCTATTGGCATTTGTATGATTTGCACTGTTTGTAAGATTAAGTTGGGTTTGTGTGTTAACACTGTTTGGGTTTGTATGGTTGATAAGACTTGTTTGGATGAATCGTCCATTGCGGGTTTGCATGTTTTCATTCTGAAGTTTGCTTTGCCTGGTTTGTGGTTTGTTTGTAGTTTGTTTGTAGTTTGGCAGATTAGCAGTTTGGCAGATTGGCAAATTAGCAGTTTGGCAGATTGGCAGATTAGCAGTTTGGCAGATTGGCAGATTGGCAGTTTGGCAGATTGGCAGATTGGCAGGTTTGTAAGCAGGTTTGTAAGCAGGTTTGTTCGTAGGTTTGTTCATAGGTTTGTTCGTAGGTTTGTTCATAGGTTTGTTCGTAGGTTTGTTCATAGGTTTGTTTGTAAGCAAGTTCGTAGTTTGCTTTTTACCTTTTGTTTGCTTCTGTTCCTCACGTTTCTTCGCCATTTGTCGTCTGTGCCTCTCTCTTCTCTGAATGTCGCCTAGCACTCTTTTCTTCGGCATCTGAAAAAGAAAAAGAAAGAAAGTGTCAATGATACTGTAGCTCAATTTTGAGGATATATGTCATATGTGTTACATTCTATCGAGCAATTATGAACGCAGAAAGTTTAATTGATTAACTAATACTGAATGTCAACATGAAGAGACACATATAATTAGGGATTTAGGTAGTAGATGGAATGGCGATATATGTAAAACTATAAAGTTGCTGGAGGAATTGCAGCAACAACCCCTTTATGATCAGATAATGAACACTATTACTGTTGTCAGAATATCTATCATGTTTGTGAAAATAAGATCAAGTCTGGATTTTGTCCCATGATAGCCATTGGCATCCATGTTTTTTAACAGTTTTCGGGAAAATTGGTAAGCTCCAATCTAGAAGTCACCCCACAGATCCCTATTAAGTTCGGTGACGATCAGATGAGGGATGTGGCCTGTAGGTGTGTAAAATAATTTACTGATGCAAAGAGTACAATCAAAGATGGCTGCCGGTAGCTATAATTACATTGCCGGTCTTTATAAGGTATATACCAAATTATTTAGTTAAAGTAATTACTAGTGCCCTTATAAGACATCTCATGTAAACTTTTAATAATGCTCCCAGGGTAAAGTTACCAATATATACAAATTTTGTACTCCGATAGTTCAGTTATTTGGTTGCCTATAAACAGACAAACAAACATATGGACAAAATTGAGTTTCATCAGTATAGATTTCCTATTTCGAAATGTTTTATCTTTTTTTCAATTTTGTTTGCCTCGCGTCCACCTATTATGCTGTGTACATATTAAAGTTACCTTGGTTTAATGTGCAGAAAATTCTACGATGTTATGATCAGCAATACTGTTACTATCAGCAATACTGTAACTGCAATACTGTAACTGCAATACTTTAACTGCAATACTTTAACTGCAATAGTTCTGTATCTGAAAATAATTGGATCATGTATGTAAATGTACGGAGATATGTCAAAGAACCTTAAAGGCCAGAAGGTATTAGTGCTAAGGGACATTATAGTCTGGGAGCTGACAGTGTGCCTCTGAACACCCCCCCATCGGGATTTAACTCCACTCCACTCATTTTGTTCCTTGTTATGTCCCACAACTTTTACGCCATGTTAACTTGAAATGAAAGTGTCAATAACAATGTACATGTAGCTCAACTTCGAGGAGGAATAATTTCTTGTGATACAGTCAATGGAGTGATTAGGAATGGGAGAGTTGATCTGTCCAAGTAATACTTAGTGTTGACATGAAGAGATATATATAAAGTAATATCCAAGATGGCTGCTGGTCAGTCTGGAGTAAACTACATACTCACATATAAAAAATAGTCGGTATCAGTATGAATCTGAGTGTATGTTTACAACAACAATATTTACTTCTTGATACAGGTTGCAACTGCTGGCGATAAATTAACGAAAACAATTTTGTCATCACGAGTCGCTGCCTTTTGGTCAATATAAAACTGACGATGTGCGTGTTGTCAATAGGGATATAATAATTGTTAAAATAGCTACTTTGAGTTCAATTATCTTACATTTCTATTTTATCGCCCTACCGAAGTGTTTCACTTACTTTAAACTAATATAATGAAAGTGTCACTGTAGCAACTTTTGAGAGGGAATAATTTTCTCTGGTACAGTAAATGGAGCGTCTACAGATGGGAAAGTTGAAATGTCTAAGAAATACTAGATGTCAACATGAAGCGATATACTGATATAAAGTAAAATCAAAGGCGGCCATGTTACTTTATTGAGTTTCGGAAAAAAATTTTATGTCTCACACCTAGAGGTCACCCAGAAGATAAATCAGAAGTTTGGTAATGAACGGATGACAGAGCTGGCTTGTAGGGTGTGCTGAAAGATTTAGTGATATGAAGAATAAAATTCAAGATGGCTGCCGACGGCCATGTTATTTGGCAGAATGACCCCAAAATGACTTGTTCCCATCTTCATGTCAATGTCAACATCCATGACAAATTTAATGAAGATGAGACAAACAGATGAACCTGCATCCCGTGCTAATTGATTTTGCAGAAAGATTTAGTCAAACAAAAAGTTAAATCTAAAATGGCCACTTGTGCCATGTCTTTTGGCCAAATAACCCCAAAATTACTCGTTCCCATCTACATGTCAACGTCCATGACAAATTTTATGATGATCAGACAAACAGTATGGCCTGTAGCCCATGCTAATGTATTTAATTCTGAAATCCAAGATGGCCGCTAGCGGAGATGTTTTTTGGCTGAATGACCAAAATAAATCATTCCCGTCTATAGAGACCACCCTGTTGATCTGTATGAAGTTTGCTGATGATCAGATCAGGGATGTGGTCTGTAGGCTGTGCCAAAGGATTTAGTGATGAAGTTATGACGTGAAAAGGCATCGGACAGACACACACACAGAGTCCCGGATGGACAGGTGCAACGCGTTATACAACTCTTCTTTTTTTAAAAGGGGGTTATAATTATCCTAGAATACATCTTTTTTCAGTAGTTTAATAAAAGCCCATTTCATTTGACTAAATGTATTTATGTTCATTCTATTGTCAATATATCCAACAACAGAAGGTCAGTTTGAAAGAATGTTTAGCAATTGATCATACAAGATCTCATATATAGTCACTAAATCTACTAGTAATTGATCAATAACAATAGCTGTCATAATATACTGTGATACAGTGTTTTGTTTATTTCGAACCAGACTAAAATATTCTGCGATGGTTGATTCATAACTTTTTAACACGTTGAGTGTGGGCTACGTGTTATCTCGTACTACACTATTTTCTATATTCCAGGGTGCCACTACGAGTTATCTCGTACTTTATTATGGGGTCTAGATATTCTGCTGCAGAAATTTAAGAAATTTAGTTCCCCACATAACGATTTCATCCATCTTAGGAAGCTCAAAAATGTGAGATATGAGTGGTGCCACTGCATCTGTGTAATGAAGGAACCTAATTTGGGCCGAAAGTATGGTTATACTGACGCAATGGCCCCTAATTATATTCTGCCGTCTGAATTGGCATTTTTTTTATAAGATCCACAAAAGCCCCTAACATTCTGCACTACAGAATAACAAGTTAGTTCGTGTATTTGAATAGAAGACATTAATTTTGAAGTAGCACGATCACACATGTAAGATTGTATTTTTTAAATGTACGAGATAGTTCGTTGTCGGCACCCAGCGCAACCCATGTAAACCTTATGAATTTGATTAAATATTATTCTATGGGACAAGGGTGTCAGAAGCAGTGAACTTGGGTAAAGAGCCAAGGGGGGGGGGGGGGGCGGGCACAATATATATATATATATATATATATATATATATATAATTCACCATAGATATGAACCCATTTGACCTGATGGTATTTGAGATGTTTAAAAGAATTAATAAGGGAAAGAGTTATGGTCCTGGCTTCACAACTATTTGACCCAGTGACCTCATTTGAACTTATCTGAATGTGATTCACCTAGGCAACATCCACACCAAATATGAACCAATTTGGCCTGATGGTATTTAAGAAGATGTGTAAAAGAATTACTATGGAGGGAAAGAGTTATGGCCCTGGGTTCGCAACTATTTGACCCAGTGACCTAATTTGAACAAATCTGAACCGCAGTCACCCAAGGATCCTTCATATCAAATATGAACCAATTTGGCCTGATGGTATTTGAGATGTTTAAAAGAATTAATATGGAGGGAAAGATTTATGGCCCTGTCTTCGCAACTATTTGACCCGGTGACCTCATTTGAACAAATCTGAATGTGAGTCACCTAGGTAATATCCACACCAAATATGAAGTCATTTGGCCCGATGGTATTTGAGAAGAAGTTTAAAATAATTACTATGAAGGGAAAGAGTTATGGCCCTGGCTTCGCAACTATTTGACCCAGTGACCTCATTTGAACAAATCTGAACCCCAGTCACCCAACGATCCTTCATATCAAATATGAACCCATTTGGCCTGATGGTATTTGAGAAGATGTTTAAAAGAATTAATATGTAGGGAAAGAGTTATGGCCCTGGTTTGACCCAGTGAACTCATTTGAAAAAATCCTTTGGCCTGATGTATTTGAGAAGTTTAAAAGATTTACTATGGAGGGAAAGAGTTATGTCCCTGGTTTCGCAACTATTTGACCCAGTGACCCCATTTGGCCTGATGGTATTTGAGAAGATGTTTAAAAGAATATGGAGGGAAAGAGTTATGGTCCTGGCTTCGCAACTATTTGACCCAGTGACCTTATTTGAACAAATCTGAATGTGAGTCACCTAGGCAACATCCACACCAAATATGAACCCATTTGGCCCGATGGTATTTGAGAAGTTTAAAAGAATTACTATGGAGAGAAAGAGTTATGGCCCTGGCTTCGCAACTATTTGACCCAGTTACCTCATTTGAACAAATCTGAATGTATGTCACCTAGGCAACATCCACACCAAATATGAACCCATTCGGTCTTATGGTTCCAGAGGAGAAAAAGTTTAAAGAATTGTTGGACGAATGGACGGACGGACAGATGACCGAGGAGTGATGAATATAGCTCCATCGGAGACTATGTCTCAGGTGAGCTAAAAACTGGAAGTGTGAAAAATTAGGACAGCTAAATTGGTAACCGATGGAAGTATATATTGTTCATTCAACTGATTAACTTGAATTTGCCATGGCTTCCAGCAGTCGTTTATCCCTGCACCATTTTACCTAAGATTAATGCAGAAAATCAAATTTTTGATGGGTTTATACAGTAATAAATTATAATTGGCCACACAGGTAGAATAAAGTATAGTTTAATTTTGCTACGATTTCGAAAGCAGTGCAATGGATTTATCGTAGCAGTGACGATGTTGATTCAACACGTGCATATAAATAGGCCCCTATATTTTTATTACCATGATATAATTGTGCTTTTACAGGAATTAATCAATAGGGGCATCATCATGAGCAGTAGACAACTATCAACTCAAACAAAAATTACTTTGACAACTTTTATTAATAACATTTACATCAAAGAATATCTTGTTCTGATCTGAAATATAAATGTGTAACGAAACAGTATATCTTAGTCTCAAGGCAATTGCCCGTTGTTGATAGAGGCATACAATATGTCAGATGCGCAGAAATTTCAGAAATTGTGTATTGATGCCATTGTACTGATATGCAGGTTTCTACTAGGGGTGGGAAATGGTGGCCGTCACCCCCCAAGAGGAAAATACAGTCAATATTTTCAATATGGCACTGCAAATCTTATATTTTGGTTCGAATTGAATATCGGATTGAATATTCAAAAATTTTCTAATTGAATCAAACAGGGCTCAAAATACATCTTATTTTGCGAGAATCATTAGCTGAATCAAGTTAATCATAAAGCACTGAAAATTGAAAAGTTTCACAAGAATCATTACTGAGAATCGGTTCAGTGATTCTCATTGAATCTTAACCCTTTGAACCCTGACGCCCCACAGCGATCGACACCCTGACCCGTGGCTCCCAGTGGCATTTCCGCTTAAATTAGACAGTGTCTAGTCGCATGGTGTTGATTATGTTTAAATTGTGACACAAGTCTGAAACTTTACAGGTTTGTCCCACACAGATCAGCGATTATTATAAGATTGCGAGACTTTGCCTCACGGCAACTCCTTGGCAACGGTTGCTAGGCAACTACCCGGAATTGACTGGAAAATGTAAATATAGCTTATAGCGTCGTAATTCAACCCCAGTGGTTGCATTTTTTTATGCAGCTAATACCCTAACATGAAATTTGAGATATACCCGACCAGAATAGTAAAACAAATATCCAATTTAAGGGTAACAAGGGTTTCTAGCAAATACCACACATGATCGA
Organism: Siphonodentalium dalli; assembly: GCA_032622095.1. Taxonomy (NCBI): domain Eukaryota; kingdom Metazoa; phylum Mollusca; class Scaphopoda; order Gadilida; family Siphonodentaliidae; genus Siphonodentalium; species Siphonodentalium dalli. Next base: position 70,888,875 of record CP136063.1, read on the forward strand.
ATGACATCATTGCACTAGCCATTCAGTGGTATGTTTTGCCTTAATGTAGACAGTGTCTAGTCACACGGTGTTGGTTATGTTCAAAAGGGACACCTACCTGAAACTGTGCAGGCATGCTATGCATGGACTACTGATCATTATAAGATCTGGAGACTTTGCCACCCGATCTCTCATTAGAAACAGTTACAAGGCAACTACTCGAAATTTGCAGAATAAACAAATTCTAGCTTATAACGTTGTAATTATACATCAGAGAATTGCGTCTATTGTGTTATTCATAGCCCAAGTTTTCTTCGGCATAAACCAGCTAGTAAAATCGGTTGGGATAGTGCTGGTTTGTAGCCAAAGCCTGCTGCGTATACAGTTCTATGACGGGTGTATTGACCAGCTCATCTAACATTGCTAATAACTGTAATAATATCTCAAATTTGTGGCAGTATGTCTGTCTATTACATGAAATATATTATATTTGTTCCAAACTCCACAAGAGTTGCCAACTGAAAGTAGTAATTCAATCGGAAAAATAAATTATATTGCAGTGTTTACATAAATACGAACTCATTTCTTCTCGCTAAATCACACTGCGAATTGAATGTGAACAACAAGAGAGTACTCACAGTACCAGGCATATTCTGAGGGTATTTAAACAGGAAATTTTGATTATAATAGTATCATATATATGTAAATAGTATCATATATTGATTTGTTGAACAAAATTGATTAAATGTCAGGAGAATCCCCGCCACTGAGTTTGGGTGTACACCCAGTTATAGAAATGTATACGCAGTGGGTTTCGGTTAAAAACCAGCACTATCCCAACCGGTTTCACTAGCTGGTTTTTGGCAGAAGGAAACTTGGGCTATGTTATTCATTGCTCTCCCTGTACGTCACTCGCTTGAAATTTACAAAATCAAAGACTAATAGTAATAGTTTGAACATGAACACATGTGCCTATGAACTCTATTTGATGAATTTCACATTATTTGAACTTGTGTTCGGTTATGTTCAGTTGTGATGGGTAAATTGTAGGACTGGGCAGTCCTCATGACAAAGCGGGCCGCATTTTAGATTTCCCTGACATGATGTATCGCTCCTGTATTTTTTCATAGTGGAAACCGGCGCTTTAGTGTGAATTTCTGGCCAGAATGTATTCTCACCGGAAACTCCGGCAATGGTTTTCCTGTCAACGTTCCTATCATGGACATTTAAAATATCTTTTGGTTATGAGAATGAGTACAGGGATGGCAAAACAATGAAAGCTTATTGTAAAGCATGCGCCAAGCATTCTGACAGCATTCGGGGAAAAATTTACCGGTAAAGCCTTAAAGCAGTTTAAGAAAATGGCTTTATAAGGTTCCCTGTCAAAACTTCAAAAAGTTCCCAGGTTTTGTATTGGTGGAATATTATCTATACGACGTTAGCCATAGTAGAGATTCATGGCATGATCTACATTAGGACCCTAATTGACTTTGCATTCATTGTAATAAGACCCCAGGGAATAATAATTTAAGTCAACACAAACAAAGTAGAAACAATAACATGAACATTGTAAGTTAAAATTTTAATATATAATAAGGTAACAATACTGATGGGGTAATTGTCACAAGGCTCCGATCACATTCGAAGCCAGCTTTTTAAATCGATCACAAATGTAGCCAGCTTTTCGATCCCATTCATAGCCAGCTTTTCTAATTCCATGCTTTATATGGCGCGAAATATGTCATCGCGTTCGTGATTAAAATTTCAACATCATGCTCCAAAACTTCCGTTTATCGACTTATATTGGAATATAATTCGAGCAACTAACGACATTGATCCGAAATCTCAGGTTATTAGATGAACTAATATAAAATTTACGCTGTTTTTTCATTCATCAACTCAGAAAAATGTGACTAACCTAATCTTGTTCATTGAGGCTCGCATGAATATTAAAAGCTGGCTACAAATGTGATCGCCGTTGAGAAGCTGGCAACATTTGTGATCGATTTAAAAAAGCTGGCTACGAATATGACAGGAGCCTTGTGACAATCCCTACCTTTTAATAGATATCACAACCCTATAATAAGTTTATCTAACATTTCGATGTATTCTTTTAGAACTGTTGGTCCATGATTATTAATAGCTTTGGCGAATATTGCAACTAATTCCGTCAAAGCCATAACGAGAGGTTTTAAAAGTAGCTGTCTTTATTAATACTATTAACTCAGTGCTTCCTTATGGATGTCTATACATCCAACATGACATGTATCCAAGAACGCTCTATATATAACTATAATAGTGAAATTCAGGATGTGCCTGACCTGTTCAAATGTTACCTCCATAATATCTCAACTATAAGTTACAGTCGCGCAATATTGATGCTGATACTAATAACAAACGGAAACCAATTGTACACTATGTGAATTGTGTACTACTACTAATTTGACTTTATTTTTATTTAGCAAATCAACGGCTGATCAATATGGACCCAAAACTCATTCAACGCTGCCACTGATCAATATTTTGGTAGAAGTAGTCATTTTGATAGATCATGCCACGAATCTCTAGAATCAGTAGAGTTCATATTCCACCAGTACAAAACCCAGGGACTTTTTTAAAGTTTTGACAGGGAACCTTATAAAGTCGAAAAAATAACGCGAGGAATGTATTTGTTAATACCTGTTGCTTAATGATTTATTCATCGGTACGTGAAGTTCCCAGCTCGAGATTACATTATTTACGTGACGTTTGAGACCCGATTCCGCGATAAATATTTATTTTATTCCCCGTCACGAAATTCATTGTCTTATCAAATACGGAAGCAATTCTGATTGGTCGATGGCCAAAAGTAGGCTTGCCACGATTATTTGACTAACCTTCAACAGGTGCGGTAGTCGACGGTTATTTACTTTCGTCGACTAATCGCCCAAAGGGGGGGGGGGGGGGGGGGGGGCTATGTAAGCAGTAATATGCACACATGCCATGCCTGGAAGTAAAAGCTAAGTGTATGCAGCAAAATTTACCATCGATACAGAATGGGATTCTCAGCATTCTCTGCAAAACTAACTACTAGTACAGTCCGTTTTCAATAAATATCTAACAATTCCACAAGCTTTCAATAGGCACCTCGATGCATGTTCACAGGGAACAATGAATGACTGGACATGTATTATACAAATATTTCATCCGCGGGAATAAATAATGACAAGGAGGGAGTTTACCGGCTCTTCAACTTTGAGTTTAGGTGGCCAATGACGGGCGGGTGGATGCAATTTTGAATTTCAATATCACTTGTTTACCTGGGTGTAATATAGGACGCATATATGAACGATTAATCGACTAACCGTCAATTATAACGGTCAATTATGAAAACTCATAGTCATGACCACCCTAGCCAAAACTGAAAGTATAACTTCCCTCAACCGAACCGTTCACAAAACTGGTGAAGCTTCACATGCGTAACACTCACGCTGGATTAATACTCTATATATACAGCACTGCTCAAATTAAGCGACCTGTTTTAACGAGGTGTACATGCGTTAATACCGCGGTGCAATACCGCGACATACCGCCGATTTGCGGTTGCACTACCACGCGCGTACCGCGGTACCACCGCGACGTTCACGGTACCACCGCACTACCAGCGGTAACGAATGTTGGTAGCGCGGTGGCACGCGGTAATGCACCGCACAAACGCGGTGACATTACCGCTAGGCGGTAGCATTTTTGTAACGAGGTTAATGACGGGATTCGATGGCTGACCGCCAATCTTCCAAAATAGGACCGGCCGTTCTCACGATCTCCGTCCATGTTTGTGTACCGTGAAGTGTATTATTAAAATATTGAAATAGATGAAAGCCGAGTATCGGGAAATATGCCCATTATATATAACGGGCTTCCAGATTAGGTAAAGGTAAGTATAAGTTACTTTGAGAAAGTCATTTTTCAATTAATGTGAATATTAAAATATTACAATAACATTTCTAGTCTCGTTTTATTGCCTAAAATTCCCATAAATGACACTATTTGTAATCAGTGTTGGTTATCGGGAAGGGAACAAATGATTTCGGCCATTTTAGACAGCTCGATAAATCCGGTATCTATACAGTTTATATCAATGTTCAGATGTACGTGATCCCTAAATTGAATGATAGCGACCACTATTTAAATAGTCCCCAGAATAAATATCGTTATTAACTTTATTGACATTCATTAACTGCAAATCACAAACACCATTTGTTCGTATAACGGGAATTATTGTCTTAGCAATAAAAGACACAACGTGGAACTCCTGTATATCCAGGGGGAAAAAACACATTCTGGCAAAAGCCCGAGTCACTGATTACGTCATACTGCAGCTGGCAGACTTTGTTAATATAGGTCACGGGGCACTTAAATTAAGATGTCGTCATGTCTTTTTATAACTGGCCTCAATGGGTGATGGTGCTATTATATAGTAAAGCTACACACGTGACGCACGCGCGAATGGCTGTTTTGTGTTTTGGACACTTGTATTTCCATTACTTCAATGCGTCCGTTTGGCTTACATAATGCTCGCAGAAGGTAGTTCAGATATTTATCGATCTATTTTGGTATTGCGAATAATATTATGTGCGAACCGCTACGTGGCTTTAAACAGACAAGTCTCATTCGATCTTTAAAATGTTGTGCACGTAATAGCTATTTATAAATATTTGTCGCACAATAGTGAGACAAACGCTCTTTATTGCTACCGTATCGGGAATAAACTAACAAGGACTAAAACACACCGAATTCGATCACTTGAAATAATTATGTTACAATGTTAACCTCTGTATATAACCAAACAAACTTATTTTATCTTTCCAACACCATGCATGTTTTTTCCGAATAACGATTAGATAGGAATACCGGTATGTGATATAATTTATACTGCGACCCACCAAGAACTACAAGTGCACGCCCTCGCCAAAAGTTGCAATTTCACATCAAACGATGCCGCCCGACACGCACTCGTGAGCACAATGAATGTTCACGAAACAAAATCGAAGACTGATTTGACAACGTTGTGTCTTTCAATGTTTGGTGTTTTGCGTGTGTCTTTTGTCGCGCACATTGGTGATGATAACAACTTTACTTTGCTGCATGACATGTGCCACGCTTTCTTAGTTATACATTTTATTCCCACCGACAAGAAATCTTCAGGCGCAAATGTTTGTAAATTGCTTTACTATTTCACGAATGCGTACAATCATACGTCTTGGCGATAATCTACTATTTACACGCCGATTTTGTTTGGCATATGAACACAACTATAGATTTGAACGAATATGAATATTTCTGCAACGATCGCCGCCCTGGCCTCCAAGACTAAACTCGGACTCAGTGTTACTAATGCACCGTCCCCGCTGGTTTCGACCAAATTCAGATAAATGGAGGATTTACTTTTCCCATTTTTATAAGAAATTTAGATTTCGGAAACACAAAAAAAAAAAAAAAAAAATTCCGCATGAGTGGAAACCGATATAGGAATCGGGTGCGTAAATCATTTGACGATATGTAAGATAGATGCTAACAACAAAACTATTACTCCACGGTGTTTTGCGTAATCCAGTCGCCGTAAGCAATTATAGCTGAGTTCAAAAACCGCCGACGTGATTAAACGTGATGTACGTGTACATTTGTAATATGTTACATGTAAACCAGACATGTTCATATGTAATCCGATTGCATTATTATTCATTTTTTTCATTACGTATGTACATAATTACGTGCAGCTTACAGGTATTCATTCAATACAAAAGTTATTCATATAAATCATTTACCTACCGTGTGACGCCTTGTTTCAGTCGTGTTCTCTCCGCGGTGGAGGGCCGTTAGCGGTAATTTGAACGCGGTTACGAAAAAAATACCGCGGTGTACGGCGGTGACGAACACCAATAACGCGGTGACCTGCGGTAACCAACGGTAAAAATACCGTACCAGTACCGCGGGTCAACCGCCCTCCGTCGCGGTACAGAATGGTAACCGCGGTATTTTGGTGATAACACCGCGGTAAGTACCGGCCCATAACCTCGTTAAACAGGTCGCTTACTGAGAGCATAGCTGTACATGTATCTACTGTATATTGCCATTGATTTGGAGTAAAACATTGTTTCGTAGATAAATCATTTGTATCGGTCTCCTTTGTAAAGAAACTTGTATCCTACGGTCCGCGGTGTCACCGATAACAGACAACCGTCCCATTGGATTGTGTATTAATCCAACGTGAGTGTTACACAGGGGGAGCTTGACCCAGAATTGCTTCCGCGTTTGGTCACTTTAGACAATGAATTTCGTGACAAGAAATAAAATTAATATTTATCATGCAATCGGGTCTCAAAAGTCACGTAAATAATGTAATCTAGAGACAGTAACTTCACGTACCGATGAATGAATCATCAAGCAACAGTTATTAACAAAGAAATACATTCCCAGCGTTATTTTTTCGACTTTATAAGGTTCTGTCAAAACTTAAAAAAAGTTCCCGGGTATTGTACTGGTGGACTATTATTATCTCTACGGGCGTCAGCAGGAGTAGACAGGTCTGGCAAATGTGAGAATACAGCTACAATAGCTGTATTCAGCTAACCTAGCTGTATTCAGCTATATATTATAGTCTCAAATCGGCTGTTTTTCGATAATAAACTAGAAGCGGTAATTTGCGCATCAAAATTAGGCTACCCTATTCTCCGGCCACCCTCAACCAAATCAAAATCGTCGCTTGTGTTCTGACAAAGTGTTGCCTTTTGTCGGCACGGCGATGGTGATTATGTGTGAAAACTTACTACGGCGGTCGATGTCGGTCATAACGGTTAATAACTCTCTTATGCAATGCGGAATACCTTGAAAAATACATTAAATACAATATTTATCACTGAAGATGGAACATCTTAATCATTCCCGGAAGTATCAATATGATGCTGCTAAAACGCAGTTTGGTTGGTGCGTTAAAACAGGTAAAAAGGGGAACATCTCTAGCCAGAGTTTAACCGAGCGAGTTCCACTCACTGCTTGAGCTGATTCTCTCCAAAAATACGGAAACGCATACTTGTATGTCGAATCGCGAAAATACAAATACCAATGTTATGTTTAGTAAGTTTTCACACATTATATATTTTCCCGCCAAAACAGATTGAATAGTTCTTACTCGCTAACGACCAGGACTTCATGTTTGAAATACTTCAGAAATTATATATTAAAGTCGCATTTTCATTTCAGTTGTCCCTATGTTGTGCCATACATTTGCAATATGCCGCACAATATCTGTATATACAGTTATGAATAGTTACCAGTATCGCTCACAAACCGCTAGTGGTATGTAATTCTAAATGCTTGATATAGGTACACCATTCTAACGCCCCCTACCGGTTTAGCATCGGGAAGAAGTCAACAAGTGTTTGGGATGAATTTGATCTTTATTTTATAAGTTAGTTAATGAATGCATTTGCAGAAAATAGTCCCCAGAATATTTACTGACATCGACCACCGTAGTAAGTTTTCACACAAAATCAGAATTGCCCTGTCGACAAAAGGCAACACTTTGTCAGAACACAAGCGACGATTTTGATTTGGTTGAGGGTGACCGGAGAATATGGTAGCCTAATTTTGATGCGCAAATTAGCGCTTCTAGTTTATTATCGAAAAACAGCCGGTTTGAGAGTATAATATATAGCTGAATACAGCTAGGTTAGCTGTATTCTCACATTTGCCCGACCTGGTACTGCCTACTGGTACAGTGGTAGAGATTCGTGGCATGATCTACCATTTTGACAACTCTGTAACATGTGCCATGTCCTTAAAAATAAATATACACTGTTCCCTTTGATACTAACTGTTCAACAATTTTATCACAACCCTTCAATAATTGCTATAAGTCAAGTTTGTGTAAGAAATTCTTTAAATGGTTTCAGGCCACGATGTTTTGACCGGAAGTATGATCAGGGTATGTTCGATTCACAATCGGGAGATTCCATAGATTACGCTCAGGTACAATCGGTCGGGAAGATTCGACCCAGGGCAGATTCGGCAGGGAAGATTCGGCCCATGGTTTGGACCGAATCTTCTCACCAAAAAAATGTTTTTATCAGTAGTATATTTATATATTTTTCTTTTGTATGTTATTTTATTATTATAATAAAGCATTTGAAATGTTGATTAAAGTGTATACAAGGGATTCATTGTTCTAGTTTATATTATATATCTTGATCTTATGATTTGATTTAATATTCTTACCTGTGAGAAAGTTGATAATAAAGTTGTACATATACCGGTAAGTTTCGATATAGACAGGTACATGTATCTACCTTGGATAGTTTATACCATCCCCATTGTCATCAAAAGACCGACCCCAAGTAATGGGCAATTAGCATAAAAGGCCGCCCAATGGTAGGCCTATCTGGAGAAGTCGGCCCCGCGCGAAGTCGACCAATTAACACCCACGCTACCAAACTCCAGGCATAGGTTATTTCCCATCGCTCCGCTGAGATACCACTGCCATAAGGACATTAATTGGTCAGGAATTCTTACGTGTTTTTAGTTATTTTAAAACAAATTTGGTGGTCAAGACAAGATCATAGGTGACTAAATACAGTTTCGCGGCGATATGTAAAAATAGATTTATCGTCTGCAAAGTACCATCCTTATGGCAGTGCTATATTGCAGTGATAACGTAGCCCGATCGAAAGAGCCCTGGACCGAAAAGTCCAAGGCCGAAAGAACCCTGGACCGAATCGACCCGCTCCCTGTCAAACTCCATACAGCGCCCTCTACGCTATCGCTGCGATATATCACTGAGGCGTTATTTCGCTAAAATCCGATTTGGATTCTGGATTCAGATTACAGATTTGTCCCCGTACGACTTGGTTCGGCAAAAGAACAGACCACAAATTTCCAGAATCAGTAAACGAACAGACCGTAATCCTAATTTCGTGGGAATCCGATAGGGATTCGGATTCCGATTACGTACTCAAATGTTCGTAATGTAAACAAACCGAGATTTCGCCACCTCAGAGTTTAAAAACACAATAAAACATAAGAATCCGTCTCTTGTGTACAAATTATTGCAGAATATAAACGATCTATATCAAAGAATTTTAAATGCGGAGACAAATTTGTTTTATTGAATGTAAACTGGGAGAATATTACTGAAATTAGCCAAATAATAACGCTATTGATAGTAACGCTGGGGGAGCACTTCGGTTGATGGCGAAGAAATTGCAAACCATTGTTGATTGTCACTTTCATATGTCCATTTCATAATTCCATCCTTAAAATACCGCCCGAACGCATGTCGATTTCGAATTCGGCGGATACGTCACCATTGACCGAGTTCATATGCACCTGCATGGATATGTCTTCTGCTGTGTTCGTTATTATAATGTTTCTTCTTATTCAAGAAATAGTAGGATTATATGGTATCGATGGATTATCAGATACACGTATGTACTATCATCTAGTCTTAATGTTATAGCAATTTCATGTTTAACATGTTTTGTTTCGTTAAATGCAGTCGTTTTGCACAATAGTCTCTGTATAGACAACAGACACATGTTCTAGGGCCGTGGCTAGAAGTTTCCTCAAATTTACGGCCAACTGCACCCCCCCCCCCCCCCTGAACCAAACATCAATCTCACAGGTTCGCAGAATTCAATTTGCTCCCCTTGGAAATATCCAATCTGACAAACACTAAGATTGGAAAATTACCAACTTTTACTGGTTGAAAAAAATCAAACAATGAGAACAATGCCAACCTATATATGGTGTCAAATTAATGTCCAACTAATGTTGTGTCATGCATGAAATTTCCGACTGCTGGAATGTACCAAAGTTTAGTTTAGATATATTTATTTCAAATATATGTCAAATTTAGATAACACATGATATATAACACATACATTTGTTTATACATACAAAGGAATTGGGGACAAGTACTGACTCACTTAAGGGTACCCCCTCTCCCATATGTTATTACACTGAAAAAATAAATAATTAGTAATGGCAAAGCAACATGACTACCAAAACAAGTTGAACATATATACAGATCACTGGACACCCCGTCTCCCGAGTTAGTCATAAGTTTGTATATGTATTTATTTAAAATCGGGTTTGTTTGTTTGTTGCGTTTGTTGGCTTGTACGTATCATTATTTGAAACAGTTAGTCAAAATAATCCTGATTTTCCTCACGTATGAATGACTGCACAGCTTAGCAAATTGTACCAAAAATCGGGGTGGGGTCGAGACACCAAATCAACCCCTGTCGTCACGTCCCTGTTCAACTGACAAGTTTCGTGTGTTCTTCACAACATCTTCGGAATTTGATTCAGGAGGCCTAGAGCTGTCATGTTTAGATATGCTTGCCATCATCAATAAACACACTTTAACTTGAACAAAAAAGATGCGATTAAGTCGGATTGGCAGCAAATTATGTGCCGTGTATATACACATAGAAGAAAAGCATGATTTCACAACAAACATGCACTTTATAAATATAAGATACAAATGATACTTTTGTCAAATACATGAGCCATGTTTGACGCTGGGAGAGATTTTCGGAGACCACGTGGATTTCAAAATCTGACCTAGAATCCGAAATTAGCTCCGCCCCCCGTAATCGGCTTTGGATTCTCAATCCGGATTTTAGCGAAATTACGGCTCTGGCACAATGAGTGTACTTTGCAGACGATAAATCTATTTTTACATATAGTTGCGGAACTGTATTTACTACTATTTAGTCACCTAGGCTGTTATCTTGTTTTGACCACCCAATTGTTTTTAAGTTTGCAATAATGGTAATTCTTCCGGTATTGATAAGAACAATATGAACTGAGCCAGACATAGACAATTTTAATCCTAAAACATAAGAACTAAAAACACGTAAGAATTCCTTATCAATTAATGTCAGTGTGGCAGTGCATGTGGTATCTCAGCGGAGCCATGGGTGATATCTCTGTCTGGAGTTTGGGGCGCTGTATGGAGTTTGCCACGCGGCCTAATTAGGCCTACCCGAATTGAATGGGGACCGAATCGTCCCGGTCGAAACTTCCCTGGCCAATATCTCAAGCCGTTCTGGATTTCGTATAAAGAACGTTCTTTTATTATTCGACCCAGAGTCAACTTTTTAACCGGAAGTGCAACCCTTAATATTTTTCGGTGGTTTATAACAGATGTACATGCGCAAATAATGAAAAAAGTCCGAGCCCGATATCGCAAGCCGTTTAAGAGGAGATACGTAAACAATAATAAAACAGATGAAGAGCGTTGTTTCTTAAGCTCAAGGTCATACAAAATTCTATATCAGTGCACCGACTGCGTATGTTTAATGGCTATGCAGGTACGCAAAAAGTCCCAACTCAATATCTCAAGCCGTTCTGTATTTCGTATAAAGAGCGTTCTTTTATTATTCGACCCAGAGTCAACTTTTTAACCGGAAGAGCTACCCCAATCATCTTTCGGTGGTTAATAACACATGTACATGCGCAAATAATGAAAAAAGTCCGAACCCGATATATCAAGCCGTTTAGGAGGAGATACGTTAACAACAATACAACAGATAAAGAGCGTTGTTTCCAAAAGTCAAGGTCAGAAGAAATTTCGTATTTGTGCATCGACTGTGTCTGCTCAATGGCTATGTAGGTACAAAATTTCAAATCAATTGGCCGCGCCGTTTCGATGATATAAGAAACTAAACATCGATTTTGCAGTTTTGAAATTCATTCTAGGGGTCCGAAAACCCCATAAAAATCAGGTTTTAAGCATCCATAACTCGAGAAGTTTAAGTCCGATTAAAAAAATTTGAGTGGAATAGTGGTCAGCGACAACTAAAGATTATGTCTACCAAATTTCATTAAAATCTGCGCCAAAATAGTTTTGAGATACATACCCACACGCCCGTTCTCCCGAACCGGAAGTGAATTCCGTTAACTAAATATATCGTTCGAGAGCGCAGAGTTTGCTGCACATCATGCACAAAGTCCCAACTCAATATCTCATGTTTCCAATGACGGGAATTTGTGTCATCTGATAAAGCGTCAGTTTTCAGGAGACACATGTCAGTAAGGTGATACTGTAGCTCATAGCAATACTCGGCAACCGCAGATTATATCCACCAAATTCCATCAAAATCTGCACCAAAAACAATTTGAAACACATACCAATACGCCATTTCTCCCAAATCGGAAGTAAAAACCGTAACATATATACATCATTATGCAGCGCAGAATCTGATGCACATAATTCAAAAAGTCCGAACCCGATATCTCCAGCCGTTTTGGGGGAGATACCTTAAAAATAATAACAAAGATAAAGGGCGTTGTTCCCAAAGAAGAATGTCAGACGAAATTCTCTATTAGTCTGTCGATTTCGTATGTACAATAGCTATGCAGGTACAAAACTTCAAATCAATTGGCTGAGCCGTTTTGACGATATAAGAAATAAAAACTCGATTTGCAAGTCATTATGGTGGCACGAAACCTCCCAAAAAATCAGGTATTTAAGCAGCAATAACTCCAGAAGTTTTAGCCCGATTTAAAAACTTCGAGTGGGTTAGTGATCAGCGGCAATTAGAGATTATATCCACCAAATTTAATCATAATCTGCGCCAGAACAGTTTTGAGGTACATACCCACACGCCCATTCTCCAGAACCGGAAGTGAAATCCGTTAACTATATATATATTTATACATCGCACAGTTGGATGAACATAACGCAAAAAGTCCCAACTCAATATCTCAAGCCGTTCTGGATTTCGTATAAAGAGCGTTCTTTTATTACTCGACCCATGGTCAACTTTTAAACCGGAAGGGCGACCCCTATTATTGTTCGATGGTTTGTAACACATGCGCATGCGCAAATAATGAAAAAAGTCCGAACCAGATATATCAAGCCGTTTAGGAGGAGATACGTTAACAACAATAAAACAGTTAAAGAGCGTTGTTTTCAAAGGTCAAGGTCAGACGAAATTCTTTATTTATGCATCGACAACAAATGATCACCGGCTATGCAGATACAAAATTTCAAATCAATTGGCCAAGCCGTTTCGACGGTATAAGAAATCAAATATCGATTTTGCAATTTTGCAAGTCATTATAGGGGTCCGAAAACCCCATAAAAATTAGGTTTTTAAGCAGCCATAACTCGAAAAGTTTAGGTCCGATATTAAAAATCTGAGCGGAGTAGTGGTCAACGACAACAAAAGATTATGTCCAATAAATTTCATCAAAATCTGCGCCAAAATAGTTTTGAGATACATACCCACACGCCCGTTCTCCCGAACCGGAAATGAAATCCGTAAACTTTATACATCACTATAGAGCCCAGAGGTTGATGCACATAATGCGAAAAGACCAAATTCGATATCTCAAACCCTTCTGGATTTCATATAAAGAGGGTTGTTTTATCCTTAGACCACTAGCGAACTTTTAAACCGGAAGTGCGAACCCTATCATTTTTCAGCGGTTCATAACACACATACATGCGCAAATAATGAAAAAAGTCCGAACCCGATATCTCAAACCGTTTAGGAGGAGATCTCTTCACAACAATAAAACCGATAAAGAGCGTTGTGCCCAAAGGTCAAGGTCAGACGAAATTCCCTATTAGTTCATCGACTGCCAATGCACAATGGCTAAGACGGTTCCGAATTTCAAATCAATCGGCCAAGCCGTTTCGGCGATATAAGAAATCAAACCTCGATTTTGCAAGTCATTTTAGTGGCGCGAAGACCCCCCAAAAATCAACAAAATGTCGATAACTCTGAAGGTCAAGGTCGGAAATAAATCAGGTATTTAAACAGCCATAACTAACGAAGTTTATGTCCGATTTTTAAAATTCGAGTTGCATTGCAATCAGTGGCATCTACTGATGACGTCTACCAAATGTCATCAAAATATGCGCTAAAATAGTTTTGAGATACATACCCACACGCCCGCTCTCCCGAACCGGAAGTGATATCCGTTAACTATATATATCGTTCGATAGCGCAGAGTTTGCTGCACATAATGCAAAAAGTCCCAACTCAATATCTCAAGCCGTTCTAGATTCCCTATAAAGAGCGTTGTTTTATCCTTCGACCAGTAGCGAACTTTTAAACCGGAAGTGCGAACCCTATAATTTTTCGGCTGTTCATAACACACATACATGCGCAAATAACGAAAAAAGTCCGAACTCGATATCTCAAGCCGTTTCGGAGGAGATATGTGCACAACAATAAAACAGATAGAGAGCGTTGTTTCCAAAGTTCAAGGTCACACGAAATTCCCTATTTGTGCATCGTCTTCGTATACTCAATGGCTATACTTGTACCAAATTTCAAATCAATCGGTCAAGCCGTTTCGACGATATAAGAATTCAAACCTCGATTTCGCAAGGTACTTTTGTGTGGCGAAAAACCCCCAAAAATCAACAAAATGGCGATAACTCCGAAGGTCAAGGTCGGACGAAATTCTCAATGGGCCATTTTCAGAGAACTTCCAAAGTTATATACTAAAGCCGAAAACAGCAGGTAAATCGGTCCAGCCGTTCCGGAGATTAAGGCATGTTATCGGAATAATAAGAATAAGAAGAAGAAAAATAAAAACCAGAAGAATTACAATATACTTCCATGTTAACACATGGAAGTATAATAATGAAAAATAATCGAAAAAGGGCCATAACTCTGTCAAAATATATTGGACCAACATCCGGATAGCATTATTTTTAGTAGACCTTAGATGCCTACATTCGCTAGAGATTTCGCGGTCCTCCTCCCATTAGTTTCTGAGTATTTCCAATTAAACAGAAAACGGCCGCAGTAGAAAAACAATATACTTCCTTGGTTACACCATGGAAGTATAATAATAGGGCAAATCATGAGCTCAATAAATCGCAGTTAAGGGACGGAAAATATGAATTAGGATGATTATATCTTTCCCTTAACATGTGTGGGTTGATCTCAAGTGTTTGGGAGTGACCCCACCCCTGCCTCGAAATTGGGTGACGGGATTGGGAAATAGTCAAACCCGGCCCAAAATGCGAATTTTGAGAGCCCGTAACTCCGTTATTTTCCAATGGATTTAAAAATTGTTTTGAGTATTGTGATCAGCTACTTGCATTGATTATTTGTTATAATTTTTGTCTGATTCAGAGACGAATAACATTTTGTTTATTGGAAAGAATACGGGCCCACATTCAAAGTTTGAGGGCCCAAATCTCCGCCATTTTTTAACGGATTTACAATCTGTTTTCAGTTTTATGATCAACGTGTATGGTATATGTTATATATCAAGTTTCATATAATTCGGAGACGAAATAAATTTTGGTACCCCGGACCACCCCTCCCCTGACCCACAACACTGAACCGACACTGGCAAAATTTGGCTCATCGCGTGCTCTCTTCAGACCGCACGCATTGGCGTATCAGTTGACATCCAAAGTTTGACATCTTCGGAGGAGATGTGATCACAAGCATATGGGGCCAAATTTGCATTGTTTGAAGGCCCACAACTCTGACATTTTTCAATGGATTTTCGAAATTCTTTCAGTTTCTAGATCGGTTGGCGGTATGGATGTTATATTCCAAGTTTCATCCGATTCGGAGAAGAATACAAAATTGGTACCCCGGACCACCCCTCCCCTGACCCACAACACTGAACCGACACTGGCAAAATTTGGCCCATCGCGTGCTCTCTTCAGACCGCACGCACTGGGATATCAGACGACATCCAAAGTTCGACATCTTCGGAGGAGATAGGGTCACAAGCACATGGGACCAAATTGCAAACTTTGAGGGCCCGTAACTCTTGCATTTCTTCTCGGATTACAAAAATCCTTTCCGGTATGGGTTTGTTTTCGTTCAGGGAATCTACATACTTAAATAGATGAATGTCAATAATAAAAAAAAATTGCGAAAATATTGCCCCCACCCCAGTGTAAAAATATATGTCCAACCCTGTCAAATTTTCTTCCTCGGACTAAGCTGACAACGGTCAACACGACTACAAAAACCAAATACAGTTATCTGGAATGATACGAGAGGACAACAGAGTACAATAAAATAGAGGTTTGCCAACTATGGGCGGTAACTCTTCAGGGAAAGGGCGGACCCAAGTTTTTATGCCCGTGGGCAGTAGTGCATATCGAGATGTGCATACGGTCTAATTTTCGATGCTCTGCTTCTTATAATTTCCGAGATAATAAAATGACATTTTTTCAAATAAAGGGAGATAACTCCTCGGGGAAAACGCGGACAATATTCGTTATGCGACGATGGCATACAACTCTTTGATCCCAAGATACGTACCAAGTTTTAGTGTGCTACTCCTGGTACTTTTCGAGTAATAAGGGTTGCAAAAGTGTCCAGTATAATAATAATAATAACTAGAGGTCAGATTCCATGGAATCAGATATACTTCCATGGTATACCATCCCATCCCATGTGAGTGCTATGCGTATATGTGTGTTCCTCTTCATGCGACAACGTATTGGTGTCTTATTATCTGATGGTGCACTTGCATTAACATTTCTAAATTTAATATATATTTTGGGACTTCTGTCTGTTTGGTTGTCTGTTAGCTATGACTGGGAAAACTGCTGGACGGATTTTGACAAAATTTGATAAATATGGGTACTTTTGTCCAGGGAGTGTTTTGGACGTGTCAAATCGTGACCCCGACCTGATCTTGACCTTCAAAAAGGTCAATCCTATGTAAAATCGGGTAAAACAGACCGATTTCAACGAAATTTGATACCTAGGGGTACTTTTGTCAGGGAAGTCTTGTGGGTGTGTCAAATCGTGACATTGACCTGACATTGACCTTCAAAATGGTTAGTTCAAGGTCAAATCGGGTAAAACGAACGAATTTCCACGAAATTTGCTACCTAGGGAAACTTTTGTCCGGGGAGTGTTTTGGACAGGTAAAATCGTGACAATATGTTACTTTGATAGTACAGCGGACATACCTATATAGTATGTCGGTCAGCATGTTCATGCATTTGCCTTGCTTCTTGACAAGTCCGTTTGAATTTGCGTCACGAAGAGAGGGTTTGAATTTGAATAATATATATCACCCGTTACAACGTTATACGCTACCAGGGTTAAACCGTCCAATCTAAATCTTTAAAAAGCGTACTAATCTTGCGTTTAGATGCTACTTATCACATCCACTCGTCGAAAAGTTTTTATCTCAATATCCGATTTTCGGAGTAATTTTCCCCATGTGATCTTCGGTGGTATTTGCCAAATCTGAACCCACCCGACACAAACACTCCCTTGAGCAGGTTGCGTTTATAGTAGAGCGGTCAAATTTTGTAGGCATACCTACAGTATACCGGCTTATATGTTCCAGCGTGAAACTCGCTCCTATATTAGCCCGTTTGGATTTGGGGCTAAAAATCGGCTAGTGATAGACTACATACGTATACATATTTATGATATATAGCGTTGTCACGAGTAAACCGTTCCATCTGAAAATTAGAAAATCTCCCTCTGGATGCGCGTGAACACTAGCCATCAGATGTACTCGTCAAACAAATTTATCTGGATGTTTGAATTTTCCCCCCTTTGCAATTTTCGTGGAATTTTCCTAAAGTCTCAACCCACACTGACACGCATTCTCCGTTGGGCATGTTACATTTATAATATAGCCCTCAAACTTCCGGGACGTACATAAAGTATATCAACGTACATGCTACGATATTATCTCGCTCTTTAACCAGCCGGTTTGGATTTGGCGGGAAAAGTAGTTGCAATATTTCGGTACACCGTAGCGCGGAAAGTACTGGGTAAAAACATTTTTAAGCGGTATATTGGAGTCCGAATCTCTCGTCCAATTCGGAATATGCAATAAAAAATTTAGAGCTCTGCACTTATAAAAAAAAAAAAAAAAAAAAAAAAAAAACTCAGTTTATTCATCCCGGTGTATAGTGTGTCCCCTGTTTATGGGCGGTAACTCTTCAGGGAAAGCGCGGACACAAGTTTTGATGCCCGTGGGCAGTAGGGCATATCGAGGTGTGCATACGGTCCAATTTTCGATGCTCTGCTCCCTATAATTTCCGAGATAATAAATGACATTTTGTTCATATAAAGGGAGATAACTCCGCGGGGTAAATGCGGACAATATTCGTTGTATGCCGACCGGTTAGAACTCATTGAACCCAACATACATACAAATTTTCAGTTCGAAACTCCCCATACTTTCAGATATTAAGGCGTTGCAAAAGTGTTGAGTATAATAATAATAATAATAATAGTGAAAAATATTATTTTTTTTTATTTTTAATTTCACACCGTGGGGAAGCGTTGGGTCGATATCGCGATATCTTCATTTTCAGTATCCCTTAGATGCCTACATTCCCTAGAGATTTCACGGTCCTACTGCAATTAGTTTCTGAGTATTTCAAATAAACGGAAAACGACCTCAGTACAAAAACAATATACTTCCTTGGTTACACCATGGAAGTATAATAATAGGGACAATCATGAGCTGAAACAATAGCAGTTTAGGGACGGGATATATGAAGTATGGTGATTATATGTTGTCCTTAACATGTGTGTGTTGATCTCAAGTATTTGGAAGTGACCCCACCCCTGCCTCGAAATTGGGTGACGGGAATGTGAAATTGTCAAACCCGGCCCAAAATGCGAAGTTTGAGGGCCCGTAACTCAGTTATTTTCCAATGGATTTTAAAATTGTTTTCAGTATTATGATTAGCTCCTCACATAGATTGTTTGTTATAAATTTTGTCTGATTCGGAGACGGCTAACATTTTGGTTATTGGAAAGAATACGGGTCCAGATTCAAATTTTGATGGCCCAAATCTCGGCCATTTTTTAACGGATTTACGATCTGTTTTCAGTTTTGTGATCAACGTGTATGGTAGATGTTATATTTCAAGTTTCATATAATTCGGAGACGAAATAAATTTTGGTACCCCGGACCGCCCCTCCCCTGATCCACATCACTGAACCGACACTGGCAAAATTTGGCACACCGCGTGCTCTCTTCAGCCCGCACGCATTGGCGTATCAGATGACATCCAAAGTTCGACATCTTCGGAGGAGATGTGTTCACAAGCACATCGGCCCAAATTGCAAACTTTGAGGGCCCGTAACTCTTGCATTTCTTCTCGGATTTCAAAAATCCTTTCCGGTATGGGTTTGTTATCGTTCGGGACATACATAAACTTAAATAGATAAATGTCAAACAAAATTTAATTTTGCAAAAATTTTGCCCCCCCCACCCCAGTGTCAAAATATATGACCGACCCTGTCCAATTTTCTTTCTCGGACTAAACTGACAAAGAATAACACGACTGTGAAAACCAAATGCAGTTATCTGGAATGATACGAGACGACAACAGAGTACAATGAAATAGAGGTTTGCCTATTTATGGGCGGTAACTCTTCAGGGAAAGCGCGGACACAAGTTTTGATGCCCGTGGGCAGTAGGGCATATCGAGGTGTGCATACGGTCCAATTTTCGATGCTCTGCTCCCTATAATTTCCGAGATAATAAATGACATTTTGTTCATATAAAGGGAGATAACTCCGCGGGGTAAATGCGGACAATATTCGTTGTATGCCGACCGGTTAGAACTCATTGAACCCAACATACATACAAATTTTCAGTTCGAAACTCCCCATACTTTCAGATATTAAGGCGTTGCAAAAGTGTTGAGTATAATAATAATAATAATAATAGTGAAAAATATTATTTTTTTTTATTTTTAATTTCACACCGTGGGGAAGCGTTGGGTCGATATCGCGATATCTTCATTTTCAGTATCCCTTAGATGCCTACATTCCCTAGAGATTTCACGGTCCTACTGCAATTAGTTTCTGAGTATTTCAAATAAACGGAAAACGACCTCAGTACAAAAACAATATACTTCCTTGGTTACACCATGGAAGTATAATAATAATAATAATAATGAAAAATAATCGAAAAAGGGCCATAACTCTGTCAAAATATATTGGACCAACATCCGGATAGCATTATTTTTAGTAGACCTTAGATGCCTACATTCGCTAGAGATTTCGCGGTCCTCCTCCCATTAGTTTCTGAGTATTTCCAATTAAACAGAAAACGGCCGCAGTAGAAAAACAATATACTTCCTTGGTTACACCATGGAAGTATAATAATAGGGCAAATCATGAGCTCAATAAATCGCAGTTAAGGGACGGAAAATATGAATTAGGATGATTATATCTTTCCCTTAACATGTGTGGGTTGATCTCAAGTGTTTGGGAGTGACCCCACCCCTGCCTCGAAATTGGGTGACGGGATTGGGAAATAGTCAAACCCGGCCCAAAATGCGAATTTTGAGAGCCCGTAACTCCGTTATTTTCCAATGGATTTAAAAATTGTTTTGAGTATTGTGATCAGCTACTTGCATTGATTATTTGTTATAATTTTTGTCTGATTCAGAGACGAATAACATTTTGTTTATTGGAAAGAATACGGGCCCACATTCAAAGTTTGAGGGCCCAAATCTCCGCCATTTTTTAACGGATTTACAATCTGTTTTCAGTTTTATGATCAACGTGTATGGTATATGTTATATATCAAGTTTCATATAATTCGGAGACGAAATAAATTTTGGTACCCCGGACCACCCCTCCCCTGACCCACAACACTGAACCGACACTGGCAAAATTTGGCTCATCGCGTGCTCTCTTCAGACCGCACGCATTGGCGTATCAGTTGACATCCAAAGTTTGACATCTTCGGAGGAGATGTGATCACAAGCATATGGGGCCAAATTTGCATTGTTTGAAGGCCCACAACTCTGACATTTTTCAATGGATTTTCGAAATTCTTTCAGTTTCTAGATCGGTTGGCGGTATGGATGTTATATTCCAAGTTTCATCCGATTCGGAGAAGAATACAAAATTGGTACCCCGGACCACCCCTCCCCTGACCCACAACACTGAACCGACACTGGCAAAATTTGGCCCATCGCGTGCTCTCTTCAGACCGCACGCACTGGGATATCAGACGACATCCAAAGTTCGACATCTTCGGAGGAGATAGGGTCACAAGCACATGGGACCAAATTGCAAACTTTGAGGGCCCGTAACTCTTGCATTTCTTCTCGGATTACAAAAATCCTTTCCGGTATGGGTTTGTTTTCGTTCAGGGAATCTACATACTTAAATAGATGAATGTCAATAATAAAAAAAAATTGCGAAAATATTGCCCCCACCCCAGTGTAAAAATATATGTCCAACCCTGTCAAATTTTCTTCCTCGGACTAAGCTGACAACGGTCAACACGACTACAAAAACCAAATACAGTTATCTGGAATGATACGAGAGGACAACAGAGTACAATAAAATAGAGGTTTGCCAACTATGGGCGGTAACTCTTCAGGGAAAGGGCGGACCCAAGTTTTTATGCCCGTGGGCAGTAGTGCATATCGAGATGTGCATACGGTCTAATTTTCGATGCTCTGCTTCTTATAATTTCCGAGATAATAAAATGACATTTTTTCAAATAAAGGGAGATAACTCCTCGGGGAAAACGCGGACAATATTCGTTATGCGACGATGGCATACAACTCTTTGATCCCAAGATACGTACCAAGTTTTAGTGTGCTACTCCTGGTACTTTTCGAGTAATAAGGGTTGCAAAAGTGTCCAGTATAATAATAATAATAATAATAATAATAATAATGAAAAATAATCGAAAAAGGGCCATAACTCTGTCAAAATATATTGGACCAACATCCGGATAGCATTATTTTTAGTAGACCTTAGATGCCTACATTCGCTAGAGATTTCGCGGTCCTCCTCCCATTAGTTTCTGAGTATTTCCAATTAAACAGAAAACGGCCGCAGTAGAAAAACAATATACTTCCTTGGTTACACCATGGAAGTATAATAATAGGGCAAATCATGAGCTCAATAAATCGCAGTTAAGGGACGGAAAATATGAATTAGGATGATTATATCTTTCCCTTAACATGTGTGGGTTGATCTCAAGTGTTTGGGAGTGACCCCACCCCTGCCTCGAAATTGGGTGACGGGATTGGGAAATAGTCAAACCCGGCCCAAAATGCGAATTTTGAGAGCCCGTAACTCCGTTATTTTCCAATGGATTTAAAAATTGTTTTGAGTATTGTGATCAGCTACTTGCATTGATTATTTGTTATAATTTTTGTCTGATTCAGAGACGAATAACATTTTGTTTATTGGAAAGAATACGGGCCCACATTCAAAGTTTGAGGGCCCAAATCTCCGCCATTTTTTAACGGATTTACAATCTGTTTTCAGTTTTATGATCAACGTGTATGGTATATGTTATATATCAAGTTTCATATAATTCGGAGACGAAATAAATTTTGGTACCCCGGACCACCCCTCCCCTGACCCACAACACTGAACCGACACTGGCAAAATTTGGCTCATCGCGTGCTCTCTTCAGACCGCACGCATTGGCGTATCAGTTGACATCCAAAGTTTGACATCTTCGGAGGAGATGTGATCACAAGCATATGGGGCCAAATTTGCATTGTTTGAAGGCCCACAACTCTGACATTTTTCAATGGATTTTCGAAATTCTTTCAGTTTCTAGATCGGTTGGCGGTATGGATGTTATATTCCAAGTTTCATCCGATTCGGAGAAGAATACAAAATTGGTACCCCGGACCACCCCTCCCCTGACCCACAACACTGAACCGACACTGGCAAAATTTGGCCCATCGCGTGCTCTCTTCAGACCGCACGCACTGGGATATCAGACGACATCCAAAGTTCGACATCTTCGGAGGAGATAGGGTCACAAGCACATGGGACCAAATTGCAAACTTTGAGGGCCCGTAACTCTTGCATTTCTTCTCGGATTACAAAAATCCTTTCCGGTATGGGTTTGTTTTCGTTCAGGGAATCTACATACTTAAATAGATGAATGTCAATAATAAAAAAAAATTGCGAAAATATTGCCCCCACCCCAGTGTAAAAATATATGTCCAACCCTGTCAAATTTTCTTCCTCGGACTAAGCTGACAACGGTCAACACGACTACAAAAACCAAATACAGTTATCTGGAATGATACGAGAGGACAACAGAGTACAATAAAATAGAGGTTTGCCAACTATGGGCGGTAACTCTTCAGGGAAAGGGCGGACCCAAGTTTTTATGCCCGTGGGCAGTAGTGCATATCGAGATGTGCATACGGTCTAATTTTCGATGCTCTGCTTCTTATAATTTCCGAGATAATAAAATGACATTTTTTCAAATAAAGGGAGATAACTCCTCGGGGAAAACGCGGACAATATTCGTTATGCGACGATGGCATACAACTCTTTGATCCCAAGATACGTACCAAGTTTTAGTGTGCTACTCCTGGTACTTTTCGAGTAATAAGGGTTGCAAAAGTGTCCAGTATAATAATAATAATAATAATAATAATAATAATGAAAAATAATCGAAAAAGGGCCATAACTCTGTCAAAATATATTGGACCAACATCCGGATAGCATTATTTTTAGTAGACCTTAGATGCCTACATTCGCTAGAGATTTCGCGGTCCTCCTC
The DNA here is from genome assembly GCA_032622095.1 of Siphonodentalium dalli. Taxonomy (NCBI): domain Eukaryota; kingdom Metazoa; phylum Mollusca; class Scaphopoda; order Gadilida; family Siphonodentaliidae; genus Siphonodentalium; species Siphonodentalium dalli. Next base: position 70,912,386 of record CP136063.1, read on the forward strand.
CCATTAGTTTCTGAGTATTTCCAATTAAACAGAAAACGGCCGCAGTAGAAAAACAATATACTTCCTTGGTTACACCATGGAAGTATAATAATAGGGCAAATCATGAGCTCAATAAATCGCAGTTAAGGGACGGAAAATATGAATTAGGATGATTATATCTTTCCCTTAACATGTGTGGGTTGATCTCAAGTGTTTGGGAGTGACCCCACCCCTGCCTCGAAATTGGGTGACGGGATTGGGAAATAGTCAAACCCGGCCCAAAATGCGAATTTTGAGAGCCCGTAACTCCGTTATTTTCCAATGGATTTAAAAATTGTTTTGAGTATTGTGATCAGCTACTTGCATTGATTATTTGTTATAATTTTTGTCTGATTCAGAGACGAATAACATTTTGTTTATTGGAAAGAATACGGGCCCACATTCAAAGTTTGAGGGCCCAAATCTCCGCCATTTTTTAACGGATTTACAATCTGTTTTCAGTTTTATGATCAACGTGTATGGTATATGTTATATATCAAGTTTCATATAATTCGGAGACGAAATAAATTTTGGTACCCCGGACCACCCCTCCCCTGACCCACAACACTGAACCGACACTGGCAAAATTTGGCTCATCGCGTGCTCTCTTCAGACCGCACGCATTGGCGTATCAGTTGACATCCAAAGTTTGACATCTTCGGAGGAGATGTGATCACAAGCATATGGGGCCAAATTTGCATTGTTTGAAGGCCCACAACTCTGACATTTTTCAATGGATTTTCGAAATTCTTTCAGTTTCTAGATCGGTTGGCGGTATGGATGTTATATTCCAAGTTTCATCCGATTCGGAGAAGAATACAAAATTGGTACCCCGGACCACCCCTCCCCTGACCCACAACACTGAACCGACACTGGCAAAATTTGGCCCATCGCGTGCTCTCTTCAGACCGCACGCACTGGGATATCAGACGACATCCAAAGTTCGACATCTTCGGAGGAGATAGGGTCACAAGCACATGGGACCAAATTGCAAACTTTGAGGGCCCGTAACTCTTGCATTTCTTCTCGGATTACAAAAATCCTTTCCGGTATGGGTTTGTTTTCGTTCAGGGAATCTACATACTTAAATAGATGAATGTCAATAATAAAAAAAAATTGCGAAAATATTGCCCCCACCCCAGTGTAAAAATATATGTCCAACCCTGTCAAATTTTCTTCCTCGGACTAAGCTGACAACGGTCAACACGACTACAAAAACCAAATACAGTTATCTGGAATGATACGAGAGGACAACAGAGTACAATAAAATAGAGGTTTGCCAACTATGGGCGGTAACTCTTCAGGGAAAGGGCGGACCCAAGTTTTTATGCCCGTGGGCAGTAGTGCATATCGAGATGTGCATACGGTCTAATTTTCGATGCTCTGCTTCTTATAATTTCCGAGATAATAAAATGACATTTTTTCAAATAAAGGGAGATAACTCCTCGGGGAAAACGCGGACAATATTCGTTATGCGACGATGGCATACAACTCTTTGATCCCAAGATACGTACCAAGTTTTAGTGTGCTACTCCTGGTACTTTTCGAGTAATAAGGGTTGCAAAAGTGTCCAGTATAATAATAATAATAATAATAATAATAATAATAATGAAAAATAATCGAAAAAGGGCCATAACTCTGTCAAAATATATTGGACCAACATCCGGATAGCATTATTTTTAGTAGACCTTAGATGCCTACATTCGCTAGAGATTTCGCGGTCCTCCTCCCATTAGTTTCTGAGTATTTCCAATTAAACAGAAAACGGCCGCAGTAGAAAAACAATATACTTCCTTGGTTACACCATGGAAGTATAATAATAGGGCAAATCATGAGCTCAATAAATCGCAGTTAAGGGACGGAAAATATGAATTAGGATGATTATATCTTTCCCTTAACATGTGTGGGTTGATCTCAAGTGTTTGGGAGTGACCCCACCCCTGCCTCGAAATTGGGTGACGGGATTGGGAAATAGTCAAACCCGGCCCAAAATGCGAATTTTGAGAGCCCGTAACTCCGTTATTTTCCAATGGATTTAAAAATTGTTTTGAGTATTGTGATCAGCTACTTGCATTGATTATTTGTTATAATTTTTGTCTGATTCAGAGACGAATAACATTTTGTTTATTGGAAAGAATACGGGCCCACATTCAAAGTTTGAGGGCCCAAATCTCCGCCATTTTTTAACGGATTTACAATCTGTTTTCAGTTTTATGATCAACGTGTATGGTATATGTTATATATCAAGTTTCATATAATTCGGAGACGAAATAAATTTTGGTACCCCGGACCACCCCTCCCCTGACCCACAACACTGAACCGACACTGGCAAAATTTGGCTCATCGCGTGCTCTCTTCAGACCGCACGCATTGGCGTATCAGTTGACATCCAAAGTTTGACATCTTCGGAGGAGATGTGATCACAAGCATATGGGGCCAAATTTGCATTGTTTGAAGGCCCACAACTCTGACATTTTTCAATGGATTTTCGAAATTCTTTCAGTTTCTAGATCGGTTGGCGGTATGGATGTTATATTCCAAGTTTCATCCGATTCGGAGAAGAATACAAAATTGGTACCCCGGACCACCCCTCCCCTGACCCACAACACTGAACCGACACTGGCAAAATTTGGCCCATCGCGTGCTCTCTTCAGACCGCACGCACTGGGATATCAGACGACATCCAAAGTTCGACATCTTCGGAGGAGATAGGGTCACAAGCACATGGGACCAAATTGCAAACTTTGAGGGCCCGTAACTCTTGCATTTCTTCTCGGATTACAAAAATCCTTTCCGGTATGGGTTTGTTTTCGTTCAGGGAATCTACATACTTAAATAGATGAATGTCAATAATAAAAAAAAATTGCGAAAATATTGCCCCCACCCCAGTGTAAAAATATATGTCCAACCCTGTCAAATTTTCTTCCTCGGACTAAGCTGACAACGGTCAACACGACTACAAAAACCAAATACAGTTATCTGGAATGATACGAGAGGACAACAGAGTACAATAAAATAGAGGTTTGCCAACTATGGGCGGTAACTCTTCAGGGAAAGGGCGGACCCAAGTTTTTATGCCCGTGGGCAGTAGTGCATATCGAGATGTGCATACGGTCTAATTTTCGATGCTCTGCTTCTTATAATTTCCGAGATAATAAAATGACATTTTTTCAAATAAAGGGAGATAACTCCTCGGGGAAAACGCGGACAATATTCGTTATGCGACGATGGCATACAACTCTTTGATCCCAAGATACGTACCAAGTTTTAGTGTGCTACTCCTGGTACTTTTCGAGTAATAAGGGTTGCAAAAGTGTCCAGTATAATAATAATAATAATAATAATAATAACTAGAATGAAACTGTAATTGCACAGCAATTTCGACACTTCCATGTTCGCCAATGACGGTAAATTGTGTCACCTGATAAAGCGTCAGTTTTCAGGAGACACATGTCAGTATGGTGATACTGTAGCTCATAGCAATACTCGGCAACCGCAGATTATATCCACCAAATTTCATCAATATCTGCACCAAAAACATTTTGAGATACATACCAACACGCCTGTGCTTCCAAACCGGAAGAGAAATCAGTAAAAATTATCATATATAGGTAGTACCCACCCACCGTCCCATCCCGCCACCCATAGTATCTTATGCGTCACAGGCGCTCGTATATAGGTAGTACCCACCCACCACCCCACCCATAGTATCTTATGCGCCGCATGCAGGCTCTCGTATATAGGTAGTACCCACCCACCATCACGCCACCTATAGTATCTTATGCGCCGCTGGTGCTCGTATATATGTAGTACCCACCGCCACCCCATCCCGCCACCCATAGTATCTTATGCGCCACAGGCGCTCGTATATAGGTAGTACCCACCACCACCCCATCCCGCCACCCATATTGTCTTATGCGCCGCAGGCGCTCGTATATAGGTAGTACCCACCCACCACCCTATCCCGCCACCCATAGTATCTTATGCGCCGCAGGCGCTCGTATATAGGTAGTACCCGACCATCATCCAATTCCGCCACCCATAGTATTTTATGCGCCGCAGGCACTCGTATATAGGTAATATATCATTATAGAGCGCAGACGCTGATGCACATAATGCAAAAAGTCCCAACTCAATATCTCAAACCCTTCTGGATTCCGTATAAAGAGCGTTATTTTATCCTTCGACCAGTAGCAAACTGTTTAACCGGAAGTGCAACCACTATCATTTTTCAGTATTTTAGAACACACATACAGGCGCAAATAATGAAAAAATCGGAACCCGATATGTCAAGCCGTTTTGGAGAAGATACGCTAACAACAATAAAACAGATAAAGAGCGTTGTTTCCTAAGGTCATGGTCATAAAACTTTTCATGTTAGCGGCTCGACTGCATGTACTCAATGGCTATGCAGGTACGAAAATTCAAATCAATTGGCAATGCCGTTTTGACGATATAAGAAATCAAACCTCCATTTCCAAGTAATTCTGGTGGTGCGAAAACCCCCCAAAAACCAGGTTTTTATGCAGCCAAATCTCGAGAAGTTAAAGTCAGATTTGAAAAATTCGAGTGGAATATTGATCAGCGGCAAATAAAGATTATATAAACCACATTTCACCAGCGAAACTGAAGATTATGTCCACCAAATGTCATCAAAATCTGAGCCAAAATAGTTTTGAGATACATACCCACACGCCCATTCTCCCAAACCGGAAGTCAAATCCATAAACTTTATATACCATTACATAGCGCAGAGGTTCATGCACATAATCCAAGAAGTCCCAACTCGATAGCTCAAGCCGTTCTAGATTCCCTATAAGAGCGTTGTTTTACCCTTCGACACCTAGCGAACTTTTAAACCGGAAGTGAGAACCCTATCATTTTTCGGTGGTTCATAACACACAAAAATGCGCAAATAATGAAAAAAGTCCGAACCCGATATCTCAAGTCGTTTAGGAGATCTCTTCACAACAATAAAACCGATAAAGAGCGTTGTTTCCAAAGGTCAAGGTCACACAAAATTCCCTATTTGTACATAGACTTCGGGTACTCAATGGCTGTGCAGTTACCAAATTTCAAATCAATCGGTCATCCGTTTCGACGATATAAGAGATCAAACCTCGATTTTGCAAGTCATTTTAGTGACTCAAAAAACCCCCAAAAATCAACAAAATGGCGATAACTCCGAAGGTCAAGGTCGGACGAAATTCTCAATAGGCTATTTTCAGAGAACTTCCAAAGTTATATCCGAAACCGAAAACAGCAAGTCAATCGGTCCAGCCGTTCCTGAGATATAAGCATGTTATTGAAAAAATAATAATAAAAAACGGAAGAATTAGAAATATAATACTGATCTGATAGCGGGTTAGTTGTAAGCAGACACATGCGATACTATAGACCATAGTACTAGTCATCAACCACAGTATTATATCCACCAAATTTCATCAAATTATGCACCAAAAGATTTTGAGATACATACCCACTCGCCAGTTCTCCCAAACCGGAAGTCAAATCAGTACCCTATATATCAAACAAGCTAGCATACCCCCACTGTGGCAGATTCAACCCGCATTATCCGTAAAGTGTTCCGAACCCATATTCAAAGAAACTTCCGCAAAATATCCTAACTTGATAGCATCCACAAAAACTAAATCCCAAAATTTTCCAAGTCAAAATAAGTCGAAAATGAAGTGTAATGTTAGTAAAAACAGTCCGAGCCAACCCTGAGCCGCATCATGTAGAGAGGGTGTTGTGACAAGCATGTATACCAAAAATTATTGAAATATGTTCATATTTGTCAAATTTATTAAGTCGGACAGAATTTTGTCGAAAATTAAGGTGTAACTTAAAAAAAGAAGGTTGGACCGCAATTAGCATCATGCGGAGAGGTGGTCCTAAGGAGATTGCATACAAAATATTATTTAAATCGGTTGTTCGAGTTATGAGGTCGTACGGACACACGCACGGAGGGAGAAAGTGTGACAGATGGACAGACGCTGTCAATCCAAAAGTGTGACACACGGACAGACGCAGTCAATCCAGTATACACCCCATTTTCTTCAAGGTACCTTTATAAAATAATTAAACCATCAAACCATTACTCCCAGGTATAACAGAGGCCAAACTGACAGTTATAGTTCTTATATGCTTAAAATCATATTTTTCAGCCCTCCTACAAGCCATGAAATTGTGTATTGCTACCTTAAAGGAAAAATAGAGTTACCCCCCTTGAGCGCATTTTCGTCTTCCTAGGGTTATGCCGATAAATTTGATATATGACATATATAGGAAATATTGTTGAACATTTTTTTATTCACAACAGAACATGCCTTGGGTAATCAACATTTTAGCCATTTCCAGTCTGCAGTTCACCATGACCTGGATATCTTATATATTTACTAATTATAGGTAAGACCATGGGGTCAGATCATTCTAGACATGTAATGCATCTATTTCAAGTAGAATTCCATCACTCAGTGTTACAAGTTAGCTATTCATATTGTAGATTCCATGCTTTATTTTCAAACACCTCCACCCCCCCCCCCCCAAGGGAAGTAATCAACAGGTGCCTGAAAAAGTCACAAGGTTATTCCCTTTGTTGCATCCATGACGACATATTGTAATGACATCATTCTTTGTTATTATTTTGCTCTATGGTTTTCCAATTCTTTACATACAAACTCGAAAAATTATTTGTTAATCTCCAACACCATGAAAAATAAAAATAAAAGAAATAAAGGTTATAAAGATGGCATGTTGCCAATTAGATGGTGTAATACACGATCTAATGATCAACATGAAGAGAGCGCTAATTCTAATTCTCAGGATAAAGATCGAAGAGGAAAAAAATTACGATTCTTAGACCGAAGCGCACTGATGAATATTTAGAAGCATGCAACATGACGAGTGATGGGATTCTACCCGGGAAACTTCAGCCCATTAATTCGCACCTGATGTGACCCAATGTGAAATTGACAGCCAAGTATGAAAATCATATTGTGAATCTGAACAAAATTAATTCAGCTTATCCTTCATTCTTTTATATTCACAATAATGGGAGATGTCAGCGTCCAATTCCAGAAATGGCAATCTGCCAGAAACTAGGCATTTGTGTTTATGTGAGAATAATATGCGTGTCCTGCCAGTTGGAAGGAGTCCGCAGCGTTTTGTCTGATACATTGGCTAAATCTTCAAGGGGATTTCCTGCAGGTGGACTTAAATGATCGGTTATGCTTATCCATGCTCAAAAGCAAAGTCGAACCATCGGACAAATGTCTTATTTTGAGTTATCTGAACATTCAACATCCATCCCGTTAACTGCTGTCCAATCGTCCCAGTAAGTTCTGTGATAAGACTGGTGAAATAAACACGATTCCTTGCAACAGAATCAGATATTCATACGAAATCTTCTAAGTGATAACCATAGCATTGATGTTTCTGTTGACACAACTTATAATAATCGCCCACAAGCTGGCTGCAAAGCTGCTACACAGTCGGTATCTGTCGTCACAGAGCAAAATACTTAATGAAAGTTACCGCTCGCTATGTCAGTTTCTAACAAGTTATGCACAAAGAGATTGTGTAAACACACCGAAAGCTTTTTATGCAACAGGAATGTCACACTTGAAACTCAATTGCGTCGACAGAGTCCTCAATGGCAAAAATGTCACTGAATTCCATAAATGCTGCTAGTCTTGTACGCGTCGAATCTGTTACAACTGACGCCAGTTACCAACTCCAGAAATCTGTCTGATACATTTCAACGACATCAGCGCCGATAGCACACTTTACATGTTTCATCCATTCATCACGAAGCCTGCAAAAGAGAATACAGAAACTCAAATTAAATACCAAACCTGCAGTTTTAGGGGGAGACAAATCATGATTTGTAAAGAAACTTTCGTCAAGTGTACTCAACTGTTGAGAATGGAACTTGTTCGCATCAAGAAATTGTTTCGAGATAAGGACAAATTTTTTAACCAAGATAGTCAATGACTGTGGGGTCGCCCACCAGACTGCAAAGACTGGTAAGACTGGGACTCTGAAGACCACAACAGTCAGAACTTTTCATAATCACTTTAAAATAAGTAGATATCTAAAGAGTTAAATCTAAAAAAAAAAAATTGAGTTATGTCCCTGGCCCCGTCCACATTTGACCCAGTGACCCGATTTGAAGAATCTGAACCCCAGTCACCCAAGGATCCTTCATACCAAATATGAACCCATATGGCCTGATGGTATTTGAGAAGAAGTCATTTTAAGAATACTATGGAGGGAAAGAGTTATGGCCCTGGCTTCGCAACTATTTGACCCAGTGACCTCATTTGAACAAATCTGAATGAGAGCCACCTAGGGAACATCCACAACAAATATGAACCCATTTGGTCTTATGGTTCCAGAGGAGAAGATGTTCAACAATTGTTGACGGATGGACGGACGATGGACAGACTCGGACGAGGAGTGATGACTATAGCTCCACCGGAGACTTCGTCTCAGGTGAGCTAAAAAGCACAGGTAGGGTGAATGGTTGATAATTAAATCTCTTATCTCCAGCCCTATTTGAATAAAGATGAATCCCCATCTATGAGATCCATTAATTTGGTAATTTCAGACAGTAGATTTTAAGAGTTGAACTGAACTGATTTACCTAAAATGACCCCAAATCTGAACAAATCTAAACCCCAGTCACCGAAGGAGCCTCCATACCAAATATAAGCTAAATAGTCCCAATTGTTGACGGATGGACGGACGACGGTGTGATGACTATAGCCAGGGTTTCCGCTAGGGGTAGGGGAATGGGGCCGGTAGCCGTCAAGGGGAAAAATCCAGGTAAAAGTAGCCTGTTTTACTTTTAGCACTGGTTGAACTACTTTCATTATATCGGCCAATAGAATCGTGTGAGAGTAGAAACGGCAGATTGTTTTGTTCCATTTCTGCCCAAGTGCCAAGCTATCAAACCTTATACATGTACCTGTAACTTTAAAACTAGTAAATTTATTAGATATATATTAATTTACGAAGTACATGTACAGAAAAACCAGTAATTTTAATCCCGAGTTAAACGTGCTCGTTAATGTTAAAAGACTCACTGTGGAAGACACAGCAGATGTTTCGGATGCATAACGTAATCGGAATATATTAAGGCTGATTACATACAACCGCAACGTAACTAACCGACCTCAAAGGCATAGCTCCTAGCGATGTCAGTTCTGATCACTTCCTGTTTCAATTTAACAACGCGTTTAGAGTGTACACTCACAAGATATAAAATAAATTCACCTTTTAAAATTCCTTAGTACTATTCCAACAAAATTCAGAAGTTTTAAACATCTTTATACCTTTATAGACATGCAGTATGTCCTGGGGTATGGCAGGAGGGGAAAACTTGGCGAGGGGAACGGGGCCGTCAAGGGGACCCTGTGCCGGTATAGCGGAAACCCTGCTATAGCTCCACCGGAGACTTCGTCTCAGGTGAGCTAAAAAGCATATTATGCTATTCAGAACATAACTCCTTGTTTGACTAACAACCACAATAAATGTCCAGCATCTTCACTGGTTTGTAAGGTGCATCTGAAATAAAAAATCTGACCAGTTCAAAATACAGAATGCGTTGAATAAATATTTCTCTTTTAACATGCTACGGAAGCTCAGCCATTCATATGATACAAACAAAAACAAGAGATGGACTGTCGTCCGGTACATACCCCCTAGTGGCATACCGCCTAGTGTGGGCATATCTATAACTTATGACTGCTATACTCAGACAGATGGACCCAAAAATCAGCATTTTCATATAAACGAAGATGAATAACTATAGCACAAAAAAACAAAACAAAACAGTTGAATGTGCCATTAAATGTCCTCATAGTGGTGAACATCCATACAAAATTTCATTGAGATCCGAGCATTACTGTTCAAGTTATGACCTGAACAGACGGACCAAAAAGCCAACATGTACAGATAAACAAAGATGTATAACTCTAGAATGGAAAATCCGAACAAAACGATGGAATCCTCTTTTTAATGTCCTCATAGTAGTGAACATCCATACCAAATTTCATTGAGATCTGAGCACTACTGTTCATGTTATGACATGAACAGACACCAGACGGACAAAAAATCCAACATTTCCAGATAAACAAAGATGAATAACTCTAGAATGGAAAATCTGAACAAAACGATGGAACCCTCTATTTAATGTCCTCATAGTTGTGAACATCCATACCAAATTTCATTGAGATCCCAGCACAACTGTTGAAGTTACGACATGAACAGACACCAGATGGATAAAAAATTCAACATTTCCAGATAAACAAAGATGAATAACTCTAGAATGGAAAATCCGAACAAAACGATGGAACCCTCTATTGAATGCTCTCATAGTAGTGAACATCCATACCAAATTTCATTGAGATCTGAGCACTACTGTTCATGTTATGACATGAACAGACACCAGACGGACAAAAAATCCAACATTTCCAGATAAACAAAGATGAATAACTCTAGAATGGAAAATCTGAACAAAACGATGGAACCCTCTATTTAATGTCCTCATAGTTGTGAACATCCATACCAAATTTCATTGAGATCCCAGCACAACTGTTGAAGTTACAACATGAACAGACACCAGATGGACAAAAAATTCAACATTTCCAGATAAACAAAGATGAATAACTCTAGAATGGAAAATCCGAACAAAACGATGGAACCCTCTATTTAATGTCCTCATAGTAGTGAACATACATACCTAATTTCATTGAGATCCGAGCACTATTATTCAAGTTATGACATGAACAGACATCGGACGGACGTACGGACGGACGGACAGGTGCAAAACAGTATACCCCCTTTTTTTTTTAAAAGGGGCTATAATGAAAGTATCAACCATTGTGTTTTTATGTACGAACCAAACAGCACACTCTGAAGCAGAAATTTTTCAAGCACTTTGCTGTTCTGTGGTCCATTAGACCACCCACAGCACAGGAAAATTGCTAATTTTATTGCCAAAATATGTTGGTGTCGCTTGTCATGACACATCCAATGACTGTGCAATTGAGAAAATGAGACAAATGAGCTCTTTATCATTCACTACGCAAGTCGCAGAATGACTTTAAACATTTATTAGTGATTTATATATGTATCTTACCTGCCGATATAACCATAACATGCACGAATGATACATTATATGAACATCACATGATGTCTTGTACAGGAAGTCTCTCCGGTCTTTATTTATTTTGTCCGGCTGCAGTGATATATGACTTGAGTTAACAGTCCTTCTTGTGGCATAGATGAGACGCATGGTTTGATGGTACTCGGTGATGAACAAAGTAGGCGAATCGATGTGCTGCAACAGACTGTACTTTGGCAACCCATCTCACACTCAACTTCCCATATTCATCTCGCACATGTGCAGTTCAAAAATGGCAACCAGATGAAGTTCTAAGGATGTTACGCATAATTGACTGCTGTAATGAGGCCAGTTTTCTCTCGCTCGGGACAGAGTTAAAAATCTGTGGCATTATCACCTGTAACAAGAAAAAATAAGACACATACATTTGTGTATGGTTGACTCTATCGATATTAATTTTATGAAGTCTCTCAATTAAATAAGACAAAAAGAGATGCCACGCAAACCCCCCTTCTTTTCCCCATGTATGCCTTGGCTATATAATACAAAATGGCTGCACCACCCCCCTTCACAACATTCTCCTGTGATTGTTTACAATTAATAAAGTGTCCCCTAATATAATATATACTTACTTGCGGAGTGCAGGCACACAATCTTCAATATTCAAAATCTTAACAGGTTTTTGCAGGTGGAATAGTGCCCTATATTTAGTAACATACACATGTTTTGGTTTAAATTTGATTTTTGGAAATGAATCCGATGTCTGAGAAAGGGAAAAGGTGTTTTATAAAGAATATACAAATAATCCAATGTTGACATGAAAATACGGAAGATTAATCGACCAAAAATAGTTAATTTCACATGCTTCTTAAAGGTACCGCTATACTTAAAGTAATTGACCACCTGTAACGCGGTGCCACCCCGTTAATACCGCGGTATCCCCCAATACCGCTGTACTGATACCGCTTATTAACGCTTCAACACCGCGCATACCGCGGTGACACCACGATGCATGCGGTCATGGTTCGCGATTCTGCAGTGATTTTAACAGACAATTTGTGCGGAAAAAAAACGAAGGACACTGAATAAATCTTCATTTATTGTGGTTATTTGATTTACTTATTATTGAGGATGATGTATTTTTGCCAATAGTGATTTGTCCATGTGTATAATATGTTTTTGCCAATAGTGATTTCTTTATGTGTCTGAGTCATCAAAAACTATCTCTTGAGTGGAATTTGTTTTTCTCGTCTCCGTATAACAAATAGATATTGATAGATGGTAACGTCTTCCTTAGAAAATCCGATATATCCGACCTAATTTAGTTTTAACACTGGACCTTGTCGTTGAACTCTATAGGATTTATTTTTATTGTATATTTGAAACCTCGTGCATGTATACATGTTGACCCATCAACGTATACATGCATATAGACAAAGGTCGATGATAAACCTACATGAGAATGCATATCAGTTTTAGTTGCGATGCAGGGTACAGGTAGGTAATAATTATCTGAATGACCCAAATAATAGTGCGGGTGGGGAAACAACAATTCTTACCATTATTCCCAACTTTTATAATGTCCAATGCAATTGGATTTATTTTGTGTGGTTTTTGTGTAGTCTACTTTTACAGACAAGCGGGGGGGGGGGGGGGGGTCGAATATGGTTATTTATAAGTGAGGTAATCCTGATGATTATGACGACACATGCGCGTCCTCGTATAAAGACATGCGGGGTGGGAACAGTCTGTATGCATCTGCTACATGTACCGGTATTGTTTATTGCCGTAAAGTGAACATGGGAATTTGTCAAATGTGGACGCTTACAATTTGACATTTATAAGAAGCAAACAAAAACATAACCACGTGGTTGAACACAATTTGACAATATGACCCACGATGACGTCATCAAGGGAACTTCCCCATCAAACGACTGACGTATTTAACTGTCGAATTATTCAACATTTTGTTTAAACCTTTGGGTCAAGGGCTGAGTGGCGCAAATCGACAATGGGATCAAGTGATAACACTAATCGACTGAGAGGAACTAGTAATCATGACGTGTATTGTCACTCAGGACAAATCATGAAGCTTGTGGATATATTAAATTGGATTAGTCATAACCCGGATGCTGGAATCACTGATTTTTTTGCCACTTTTTAGTCTGGAGAATAACCAGGGATTTACAGATTAGGATATAATCTATGGATAAACTCCCCGGGATAATCTATAAAAATCAGTGATTATTGTATGCATTAATTAATGTAATTATTATCTTATACACTCTACCAATTTTGTAAAAAAAAACAAGTTTTATGCAGGAAGCATCATGCAGGGTCGGTGAATTATTTTTTCATACAAATAAAACAAAAATCGATAAGTTTCATTTAAATCTTACGAACATATTTAATTGTGCTATTTTTCTGAAAGGTGTTGCTTATTATATCCAAAGTTGAATTAATCAGAATTCTATTGTCAACCATGCAGCAGATGGTGAATGCACTTAGGTTCAGAAATAACGTGACCTGTCATGAATCACCGCAGTAATTAAAAGCAAAATTTCGAACAAAATTGTCATGCACGATCACAACAAACACTAAATGATAAATACGTCACAAAAATGTCACGTGGGCTTGTTCTGAATGCGACAGGTCGTCATGGTAATCTTCAGCCCTGAGTGCAACACTAAGTATCACGCGGTGAACTTTACGCTACTTTGAAGTTACCGACATCGGCTGTCAAATTATAAACTCCACCCAACGCCTGGTGTCCGGGCACTGAGGTGTCTTCCAATAAAGGCCATAAAATGAGGGATGAAGGAGAGGGCCTCTTGGCCCTTTCGACCATCCCGGAGTTAGCCCCTCCCCCCCAAATCACATACCTTAGTCTTCCAACACATACCTGCCCTTGAAATAATTTCACCACGCACCAAGTATGAATGTGTTATGACGGAATGTTTTTTTTATTTTTATTCGATAAGTAAGATGGACATTCTAAGGCAGCGATTGGCATTGGCACGAAGTCGTGGAAATCACACATCTGTGGAATTTAATGAGATCCTTAATTAAGGCTTGGAGACATATTGTTTTAACTTTCTGTGTGACAACCCAGCCAGCAGGAGTCGTCATTTAATTAATAGATATTATGGCAATGCCGTGAATCATGCATCAAAAACACGAACATTGCACTCGCATTTATAAACAAATCATATTTCTCTTGCTATTCCACATAGTTCAAATCATTTTGAATTTATTCCGTATCCCCCGCTCCGATTTTCAGAAATAAACCGCGAATAAAGCATGTGATTGACTACCCTGCGATCATTTCCAGCTACGATTTTTACGTACACATGACTGCGATTACGTCGCAATTAAGTGGAGGTTATCAAGGATACGCCACGATTTGGCATCTAAAATCAAACAGTGCTTGATATTATTTTTTTACTTACGACATTGTCGTCAGCTTGCGCAATCCAACTACCAGTTACTTCCTCGACGGAAATCTTTCCACTTACGATTGAATCGTTGTTGTCTGAACGTTCACTAAATACATCCCTTCAAAGAGTTCCGTGAAAATCACCACGGTATTCAAAAAATTTATCGCGGTGCCCGCTATAAGACCGCAGTATCCTTACCGCCCGATACCGTAACTCCACCACCGTGACTGTCTCGATACCGCTACCGCTTATTACCGGTATCACCGCGGTCATGACCGGGATATCACCCCGTTTTTCTGGTCAATTACTTTGAGAATAGCGGTAGCATAACACGATTTCTGGCCATTTTCACCATTTTGAGGGGGATACTGCATCCGCTGCACTATGGTGATTAATAAACAGCACATGAGTGCTTGGTTAAAAGATAGAGAAATGATCAGAGCATAACCTTTTCGCAGGAATTGCCTCACAAGTTGAATTATCTCCCTTAGATTGACTTTGAAAAATATTAATTTTAACCATTTTTTGGCTGAAATTGATTGTCTTCGTTAACATAGCTAACGATGATAGAGCGCATGCCAGTTTATAACCATCTTGTGAGTCGATAGATAATCAAATATATTAAAAAAAGAAAAAAAATGTTATATCAATTTTTAAATTTTGTCTTCCAAGTGCAGACGACTGTTTTCAAGGGAGAGAAATCAAGATCTTTTCCGGTGGAGTACTACCACACAGAGCTGGCCGACATCGAATTCCAAAAACATACATCAAATTCAGACATCTCATTTTGTATACTATGGTACCTTTATAAAATAATTAAACCATCAAACCATTACTGCCAGGTATAACAGAGGCTAAACTGACAGTTATAGCTCTTATTTTGTAGACTTAAAATCATATTTTCAGCCCTCCTACAAGCCAAACAAATTGTACACACCAATGCCAAGCGGTACCCTAAACTATGATGCCACACGGCCCATTTTATACATATATGGGCATAGAAACAGGAACTTTAGGAAGGGGTCTGATTAATCAACTAGTGTTTGATTAGCTCTTGTCAACTAATGGACTCCTGAATATCCCAAACAATTTCAACACTAGATACAAGGGGTACGCATCCAAGATGCTATGTCAAGTTTATTGGCAGTCGAAAAAGACTGCCAATAACTTGGCAATAAGGCCCACACAAGGCTCAAAATGTCGGACAAACCTGGTTTTCAAACTCGTCCGGATGAGTTATTGTTGCAAGAGACTCATACATGTATATCAAATATGGTTTGAATCAGTTAATATTTAATTGAGTTATCGCACTAACAGTGAAAAACATGCTAAAAATAGACAAAATAAGGTCCATAAATCCAGGGACAAAATTTGGACAAACCTGGTTTTCGAACTCGTCTGAGATATTGTTGCAAGAGACTCATATATCAAATATAGTTATAATCAGTTAATATTTGATTGAGTTATCGAGCTAACAGGTGATTTAATTGCAAAAAAGTCATCAAAGATGGAGAACTGTTGTCAAAAAGTTTGGACGTGATCCATTTTCTACAGGCAGTAAATAGTTATTGGGAGCAACTCATATCCCAGAATGATTTTGAATCCATTCACAAATGTCAAAGTTATAAGGCATTCTTTAGGTCCGCCCACCACCGCCCGCCCGCCCGCCCGCCCGCCCACCCGCCGACCATAAGTCGAGTTTTTCAAAAACTCGACTAAAAATAGCAAAAAAAGTATAGGGATCTTAATGTTGTTTTATACAGTTTTATATTGAATAAATTTGAAAATAATATAATATGTAATTGAAATATATACCTATAATTTTAAGGAATAATTAAATGAACTTCAACTTACAGTGGTGTTTACATCAATGGCAATTCCCTCGTGATAACTATAATATTCAGAGAGTCTGCTGCAAGATACAGAGAGTTCTCCTTTAAAGTAGACATGATCCAACAGAGTGCCGCCTTCTGTTGTAGGGAACTTGATAATTTGTTGAAAACCTTTGCTTTCAATGAGTGTACTTAGAGAAGAATTTTGTAAGTCATTCTGATTAAAGTCGCCTATCAGGAGCACATTTGTGTAATGTTCAGCTACTGCACAAATCTCATGTATTTTTGGCGTGAACACTTTTACCGCATATTGTGGAGGCCTGTATATTACAACCAAGAGTAAATCTAAATTGTAATTGTATGTGCAAATGTGTTCGAGATTGATGAGACCAATCTGAGTTCTGCGGAAGTCTGATTCATTGCTCACATAAACCCCAACACCACCATGTTCTTGTTTTTTCATTTTCTTAAAAAAATTTGTGGACTCGTCAAAACATTCAGACCTGGCAGTGTGATGAAACTCATAATCATCTATATCATATCTCAAACTTCCTATATCGCTGGGGGCAAGCCACGTTTCAACGAGAGCTATACAGTCAGCAGTAAAAATTCTTTGATCTGCTTTAAGATCTTCAAAATGACATGATAAACCTTCAATATTGTGCAAAATGATTTTTAAACATTGGCCAGATGAGGTTTTCTCAGCTTCAATGAAATCTGGCATTCTATTGAGTGCTTTTGAGACTTTTTCATCACAATAGATCTTATCAGTGATTTCATGAGATTCACAATTTATTATTGAAAGTCCTTCAAGTGATGTCACTCGACTCAATGCAACATAGGCCATACCAGGGGAGAATATATTTTTCAGTGAGATAACAGCCTTTTCCAGTGTAATTCCTTGAGCCTTATGAATTGTACATGCATATGACAACGTCAATGGGAACTGTTTCCTCACAGTTACTTGGCTACTTCCAATGTGATGTTCATCTGGTACAATTTCAATCGTTCGCATTTCGCCTTCTAGCCCAGAAAGTCTTTTCCTTCCAACTCTTTCATTGTCAAACCTGATATACACTCTTTTCATATCTATATCAACATTTTCAAAGTTTTTCAAATCTATCACAGTTCCAATAACGCCATTCACCAAACCATCATCAATATCTAGATTCTTCACCAACATGACTCTGCAGCCTTCAGCTAGGACAATGGAATGAGGCAAGTAGGTTTTCAACTGCTTTGAGGTACAGGGTCTGTTTAGTCTAACAGTAACTCCAGTTGCCTTATTTGTTTTGTAATCCTGAGCATCAATGGTGAAAAGATTACTGCAAACTTTCTGCAACATTTTTGTGTTGTGATCGCCGACCTCGGCTTTTGTGCTGGCTAATAGTAATGCTTCTCCAACTTCTCTATTTATACAACCAGACAACATATCAACATCCTGTGGCAACAGACGTTCAGCTCGATATTTGGTTCTACACCTGTTTAGCATGTATGCAAAATCAGCATCATCTTTCTGTCTCATGATTTTGTCAAGAATGGCAATGGAGAAGCGTTTGTCCCAGAGTTTACGTCCAGGCACCCTTGAAAATAGTTTGTCTTCCTCTGAGACACAAACAGGTGGAATCTGATAGAAGTCACCTACTGCTATAACAGAAACTCCTCCAAAGCAGATTTTGTCATTTCCACAAGTTCTCTTTATCTGGTTCAATCTCTCGCTCACATAGTGCAGTAGATTATATTTGATCATAGAAATTTCATCTATTATCAATAGGAGAAGAGAGCTTAATTTACACCTCATGGTATTCATAGTGTTTTCTTTTAGAGGCACACATCTTTCACCGAGAAATAATGGAATCGAGAATGCTGTATGTAGAGTTGTACCTCTAATGTTGAAGCTTGCACTACCAGTGGATGCTGTCAACAAAACAACAGTGTCATCTGGGTTGTTGGATATTTGGGATAGCAGCCGGTTCATTTCATAATACAGACATTTTATCAGAAGAGATTTTCCAGTGCCTGCTCCACCAGTTAAATGTAGAAAGAATTGTTCTGGATTTTTTCCGTGAATTTTATCAAGGCACCAGTTGCGTACTTTATGAAATATTTTGCTTTGTTGCTCATTCAGAGTTCTCATCAGTGGCAGAATTTCACTTTTATCATAGACATCATAATGTCTTTCATTCCTAGATTCAGATGGAATATTGCCAAACTCATTTTTGCAATCAATATTTTCATCCTGTCCAACTGTTGATACTGGCATATTTGAATCATCCAATCTGTCTACTTCTGACTCAGGACACATATTAGCCCATGCATCTTCAGGATTGACTTTGTGGATAGAATCCTGGGCATTATCAATTGCACTAGCATTTGCCTCATAATGCTTTCTGTTGTCCTCCACTACAGATTTCACAGTGCAAATGTCATTCTCTGATCTAATGTTTCCAGACTCATAAAAGTCCATGTACAATTGAAATGGACTTGGCTTCAGTTGTTCTTTATTACGATGGGGCAGGTACAGTTGTAGCATGCTTTGGTAGAACTTCTCGCGTTCCTTTTCTAGTACAAATCTAGGATACTTTATGACAGCTGGACTTGACTTTGTTCTCTTTTGAACATATCCAAGTTCATTCTGTAGTCGGAACACAGTTGCTGTTATTTTATCCTCAGCACAATTCTCAGCATTCTTGGGAAGTTGACTTTTACAGAGAACTCTATACTCTGAACAAAATCTAGCCAAACACATTGCCTTGAACTCAATCAGCAGTGGTCTTGCTTCATATCTCTCAGTGATGTTAATCATCCAAACTCGTTCAGAGTCTTCGTTTATTTGATCCAGAGGAAGACTTATTCGGACAGGATTCTCCCCAAGAGGTATCCACACAACATTTCTTGAACATTCTTTAAGGGGCAGTTCACAAACTCTGAAGACACTTTCAATGGCCGACACATTTCGCTTGTTTAGGTATGTTGATCCAAGCTTTCTCATTGTTTTCTTAGCGGACAAATTCCCTTTCTCAGCTTCTTTTTTAGTCTGTTTCAAAAATGATCCCATTGTTTTCTCATTCTTTGAGATGTAGCTAATGATATACACAACACAACTGTATGCATCCAATACATACTGAATGTCAAGATTGGCATTCCAGCATCTTGAGAGATATGCATTGTATTGATTAGTCCACATGTCTTTAGGTGATCTTTTGAGAACAACAGTATTGCGTGTAGACAATCGGCTCAAAGCTACTTCCAAGTCAGACTGGTCTACATTAGCCTTATCAAGTAGTTCCTTGCAACTTGTTATCTCCTCATTCTTATCTAGCAGCAGTTTCCATAATGACTCAACTAATGTTTTTGCATTTTCCTTCTCGGTTTGATGTTCTTCAGTTTCCATACTCTTCGCTCTAGCAATGAATGACTCCTCAGATGGTGGCCTGGGAAAATTAAACCTGCAGGTTGTTCCTCGTTTGCGACAAGATGTTGTGTGGTTCTTGCTATGTTGTTGCACACTTTTAACTATGTCAAACAATTCTGGATCAGTTTCCTCATCTGGTGTAAGACAGGTTATGTATTTATCAATGAATGCAACCACAAGAGCATCATTGTCAACATCAAACTGAGGCGCATTATCGATCCAAATCACACAATGCCAATGCGGTCTAAACTTGTCAGAATTTTCTTCCCTGATGAAGAAATCTTTAACTTTACCGATAGGTTCGGACTCTGACATAATCACCTTTTTGAAAAACTTGTGGAATCTATCTGAAAGCATTCTTGCAACAGTCACAGGATTTGATTTCAGAATTTTGCACTTTTCATCCCAGTCCAGTTTTTCAAAAGTCCTTGTGTCATTCTGTTGAATCAAAATAGTTTTTATAATCTCAGGCCATCGGAACTCAGCTGTAGAGAAACTTGTGAACCACGTTGGTATACCAACCATTCTTAACATAGCAAATAGATCTTTCTGGCAGTTTTCCCAGTATGCCGGACTACTTCTTATGGTCTTGAGAAATCTGTATGCCTGATCACTATTGAGTAGTTCGTCTCGCTTCTCCTTGTCTCTCAGATCACTACCAGTTATCTCTGATCCGTCACTTGACTTAGCATTAGATTTTCTACAAGCAATAGAAATCTGGGACAGTACCTGCTGAAGCTCAGATATATACTGACTGAAGAATATGTAATCTGTGTCCCTCGCAAACCTATTATCCACATGCATCAGTCTGTGCTTAAAATATTGTGCCAATGTTAACCGCACTTTTCGTTCACTCTTAAATGTATGCTGCCCTTCAGGAAATTGTTTTGGAAATGCTTTACCTTCTATGTCCTCATCACCGAGCATGTACACTGGTTTGTTTCCTTCTGCTGGTGCAACATCAAATATCTCATCACTGTGGCTATCAAGTACAAATTGACCGATATCCTCTGGTTGCAGACATGAATCAACAGGAAATGCAGAGTCACGAGCACCATGTTCATTCTCAGAATCACTTGCACTGTCTGATTTATCATCAGTAACATCCTGTTCCATGTCAGATTCAGAATCAGTCGAGTCTGAGCTTTGGTCATTGTCCATGTTTGCTTCATTCCATCGTTCATCAATTGTTATATCCTTGAAAAACTTGTTGTGCCTTTTAAGATAGGACAAAGCAGTGATAACCCTCTTTGTATTCACATATTCATATTCATAATAACCCTCATAGCACCTTTTCCGTTTCAATTTTACTCGAAGTAACGAACTTGTGTTTTCGGGCCTTGGCAAGACATCTGCAGTTTTACTCATATCAGTAGGGACACAAACTACTGAACCTCGAATTCCTTCTTGTGAACCTCTGGGTAATTTAACAATCTTTTTGAAGGGGAGTAGTGGTGCTAGGAGGTGGCATTCTAGTCGGTTGATATTTGCGATCTCTTCAGGTATTGGATCAAGTTCCATGTTATTAACAAAAGAACCAGAGGGAATCTTTCCTTGCTGAATTTTGCGATGACAAGTATAGCAGATCCAGAGTTTGCTGCATGGTCTCTCAAGAAACTGACAATTATTAGGGCATTCATCTGAGCATTCATGCAAATACTTCTTTGTGATGCACTTCTTAGCAATAGCATCAACATTGGAACCTTTTAGACTATAGTTATCTAAATTACATCTCGTCACCTGGTTTTGAAACAAAACACGGTTGCAGCTGGCACATACATACTCAGGTCCATGTGCAGTTTCCTCCCTGAAGGATTTTATTACATTGTCTATTATTGACAGGTGTTTTATCCTCTTTACCATTTGACATTTTTTGGCAAGTAGTAGGTTTTTTCGATATGCACTAGATATTCTGTACTTCCTTTTGATGCTGTTAATGAGATTATTCCTGAACTGAGAATTGTTTGTATACTTGGCTTTGGAATAACTCATAAGTTTCTTTCTGTACTCACTCTGTGTGGCATACTTGGCTTTGAAATAACTGATCTTTTTCTTTCTGAACTCACTCTGTGTGGCATACTTGGCTTTGGAATAACTCCTAAGTTTCTTTCTGAACTCACTCTGTGTGGCATACTTGGCTTTGGAATAACTCTTAAGTTTCTTTCTGAACTCACTCTGTGTGGCATACTTGGCTTTGGAATAACTCTTAAGTTTCATTCTTAACTCACTCTGTGTGGCATACTTGGCTTTGGAATAACTGATCTTTTTCTTTCTTAACTCACTGTTGGTGGCATACTTGGTAGCAGAACGTGTCTTCACATCAGATCTAAATTGTTCCTGATTTTTGTACTTATCTTTTGAATCCATGCATGCCCTGAGTCTGAATTCCTTGTTACTTTGATATTTATGTACAGACTTGGCTTTCTTTTCCAGTTTCAATGCTTTGTTAGTAGCATAGTTCTGTTGTCCCCTTTCATTCTTAGCTGTTTTGTGAGAAGCCTGGTATAAAGACACATATTCATTGCGACTTCCTGTTTTATTTTGATTTTTCACATTTTGCCTCTTATAGGAAACAGACCATCTGCTTTTGTTTTTTCTCTTTTGTTTGATTAGTTCGGGCTTATCGGTCTGATTAGTGAGTCCTATTTCACAACACTTGTCAACTTGTAATTTCTGATATGATGAATGGTCCATTATTTTGGGTTTACAGGTCTGATCATCGTAGCTGGTCAGATATTTACTTTTGCTCACAGGGTCTTGTCTGACAGCCAATACAACATTGTAATGATTACCATTTAAATTCTGTAAAAATATCATTTCAGGATAAGATATTCTTGAACTGTTAAAGCTCTTTGGGGGATATTTCAGCCATGAAGTTGTGTGTATCATGATATAAGTATTGAGAAGATCTGCCATAGCAAGTACTTCCATTTCAGTTGCCCAGGTACCTTCATCCTTCATCTTGGTATCATGTAGATATTGTGTGATGCTTGAAAAAGTAGGTCTCAACCACTTTTGAAATTTCAAACTTCTATCCTGCATGTGCTTGATGACTTTACCTCTAAGGTCAAGGTGA
Organism: Siphonodentalium dalli; assembly: GCA_032622095.1. Lineage (NCBI taxonomy): Eukaryota > Metazoa > Mollusca > Scaphopoda > Gadilida > Siphonodentaliidae > Siphonodentalium > Siphonodentalium dalli. Next base: position 70,935,295 of record CP136063.1, read on the forward strand.
AAGTTCTCAGAACCTGTTAAAGCATAAGATATGGCTCTAAAGAAGCAATTGCCATCTCCATAAATCTGTCTTGTCAAGAAGTGATCACTAATCAATTGACAATCTCCATATTTTATTTCATCATTCATAGTGAGTCCTATTTCATGACACTTCACAGCACGAGATTTGTCACGCAATGGGTCAAATATGACAGCACTAGCATCAGTTTGTCCTGTTATCACTAGATTATTCTCATGGTCAATAGAAGTTTTAACATTGAGACCAGTGAGGTCAATCTGCTGTCTCCCAACCTGATTCATTGACAGAAGTAGTTCACCAAAATGCTCAGCAACTTCATTCAGGTTATTGAACTTCAATAAAACACTGGTTCCATCTCCATCTACTAGGCCTTGATCGTTACGTGCATGAGAATCAATCATGAAGTACTTGTTTCCTCTACCAGTTTTGCCAATTATTACTGTGAATATTAGGAATGTTGCAAAACAATAATCAGAGACTTCAAAAATTGACTGTAATGCATCTATCATTGGGATAATACCCCAACTAATCTCATCTTCATTTGATGAAAATACAGAAGCTTGAACAGGGATTTTGATATCAAACAAGAATTCTGTATCAAACACTGTGTATATTTTTGGAAGTTCTTGAACGTCAAGAAATTTTAAATTTATTAGTGTGATCTTCTCCTGATGTGGTAACTTTTTTCGTTCATTAATGACAAACGAATACATCCTTGAACCATGATTTATCACTTTGTCCACGTCAGACGTATTCCACAAAAAAATATTTTTAATGTGAGAGTAAGCAGCAGCTAGTAAACAGACAGCGGCACATTGGTTACCAGCAATTAACCCGAATAATGCTGTATTACCCTGGCTATAATTACCTTGGATTGAAGACATGTCCATTGCACATGCATCATCTTGATTCAGTGGTTGACTGTAGGTGCATGTTTTGGTACTGACGATTGTGGCATTATTGATTTCATATTTATCGCAGTCCTGTTTTTTTGGTGCAATGTTACTCAAAACAACGCTGCATGACTTGAGAAGGCCATGAGGTATATTTCCAACATCAAAAGAAGCAGATTCAAACTTCGCACCTGAACTCTCACTTAGATTTGTATAGCCACTTGTCCTATTGGCATTTGTATGATTTGCACTGTTTGTAAGATTAAGTTGGGTTTGTGTGTTAACACTGTTTGGGTTTGTATGGTTGATAAGACTTGTTTGGATGAATCGTCCATTGCGGGTTTGCATGTTTTCATTCTGAAGTTTGCTTTGCCTGGTTTGTGGTTTGTTTGTAGTTTGTTTGTAGTTTGGCAGATTAGCAGTTTGGCAGATTGGCAAATTAGCAGTTTGGCAGATTGGCAGATTAGCAGTTTGGCAGATTGGCAGATTGGCAGTTTGGCAGATTGGCAGATTGGCAGGTTTGTAAGCAGGTTTGTAAGCAGGTTTGTTCGTAGGTTTGTTCATAGGTTTGTTCGTAGGTTTGTTCATAGGTTTGTTCGTAGGTTTGTTCATAGGTTTGTTTGTAAGCAAGTTCGTAGTTTGCTTTTTACCTTTTGTTTGCTTCTGTTCCTCACGTTTCTTCGCCATTTGTCGTCTGTGCCTCTCTCTTCTCTGAATGTCGCCTAGCACTCTTTTCTTCGGCATCTGAAAAAGAAAAAGAAAGAAAGTGTCAATGATACTGTAGCTCAATTTTGAGGATATATGTCATATGTGTTACATTCTATCGAGCAATTATGAACGCAGAAAGTTTAATTGATTAACTAATACTGAATGTCAACATGAAGAGACACATATAATTAGGGATTTAGGTAGTAGATGGAATGGCGATATATGTAAAACTATAAAGTTGCTGGAGGAATTGCAGCAACAACCCCTTTATGATCAGATAATGAACACTATTACTGTTGTCAGAATATCTATCATGTTTGTGAAAATAAGATCAAGTCTGGATTTTGTCCCATGATAGCCATTGGCATCCATGTTTTTTAACAGTTTTCGGGAAAATTGGTAAGCTCCAATCTAGAAGTCACCCCACAGATCCCTATTAAGTTCGGTGACGATCAGATGAGGGATGTGGCCTGTAGGTGTGTAAAATAATTTACTGATGCAAAGAGTACAATCAAAGATGGCTGCCGGTAGCTATAATTACATTGCCGGTCTTTATAAGGTATATACCAAATTATTTAGTTAAAGTAATTACTAGTGCCCTTATAAGACATCTCATGTAAACTTTTAATAATGCTCCCAGGGTAAAGTTACCAATATATACAAATTTTGTACTCCGATAGTTCAGTTATTTGGTTGCCTATAAACAGACAAACAAACATATGGACAAAATTGAGTTTCATCAGTATAGATTTCCTATTTCGAAATGTTTTATCTTTTTTTCAATTTTGTTTGCCTCGCGTCCACCTATTATGCTGTGTACATATTAAAGTTACCTTGGTTTAATGTGCAGAAAATTCTACGATGTTATGATCAGCAATACTGTTACTATCAGCAATACTGTAACTGCAATACTGTAACTGCAATACTTTAACTGCAATACTTTAACTGCAATAGTTCTGTATCTGAAAATAATTGGATCATGTATGTAAATGTACGGAGATATGTCAAAGAACCTTAAAGGCCAGAAGGTATTAGTGCTAAGGGACATTATAGTCTGGGAGCTGACAGTGTGCCTCTGAACACCCCCCCATCGGGATTTAACTCCACTCCACTCATTTTGTTCCTTGTTATGTCCCACAACTTTTACGCCATGTTAACTTGAAATGAAAGTGTCAATAACAATGTACATGTAGCTCAACTTCGAGGAGGAATAATTTCTTGTGATACAGTCAATGGAGTGATTAGGAATGGGAGAGTTGATCTGTCCAAGTAATACTTAGTGTTGACATGAAGAGATATATATAAAGTAATATCCAAGATGGCTGCTGGTCAGTCTGGAGTAAACTACATACTCACATATAAAAAATAGTCGGTATCAGTATGAATCTGAGTGTATGTTTACAACAACAATATTTACTTCTTGATACAGGTTGCAACTGCTGGCGATAAATTAACGAAAACAATTTTGTCATCACGAGTCGCTGCCTTTTGGTCAATATAAAACTGACGATGTGCGTGTTGTCAATAGGGATATAATAATTGTTAAAATAGCTACTTTGAGTTCAATTATCTTACATTTCTATTTTATCGCCCTACCGAAGTGTTTCACTTACTTTAAACTAATATAATGAAAGTGTCACTGTAGCAACTTTTGAGAGGGAATAATTTTCTCTGGTACAGTAAATGGAGCGTCTACAGATGGGAAAGTTGAAATGTCTAAGAAATACTAGATGTCAACATGAAGCGATATACTGATATAAAGTAAAATCAAAGGCGGCCATGTTACTTTATTGAGTTTCGGAAAAAAATTTTATGTCTCACACCTAGAGGTCACCCAGAAGATAAATCAGAAGTTTGGTAATGAACGGATGACAGAGCTGGCTTGTAGGGTGTGCTGAAAGATTTAGTGATATGAAGAATAAAATTCAAGATGGCTGCCGACGGCCATGTTATTTGGCAGAATGACCCCAAAATGACTTGTTCCCATCTTCATGTCAATGTCAACATCCATGACAAATTTAATGAAGATGAGACAAACAGATGAACCTGCATCCCGTGCTAATTGATTTTGCAGAAAGATTTAGTCAAACAAAAAGTTAAATCTAAAATGGCCACTTGTGCCATGTCTTTTGGCCAAATAACCCCAAAATTACTCGTTCCCATCTACATGTCAACGTCCATGACAAATTTTATGATGATCAGACAAACAGTATGGCCTGTAGCCCATGCTAATGTATTTAATTCTGAAATCCAAGATGGCCGCTAGCGGAGATGTTTTTTGGCTGAATGACCAAAATAAATCATTCCCGTCTATAGAGACCACCCTGTTGATCTGTATGAAGTTTGCTGATGATCAGATCAGGGATGTGGTCTGTAGGCTGTGCCAAAGGATTTAGTGATGAAGTTATGACGTGAAAAGGCATCGGACAGACACACACACAGAGTCCCGGATGGACAGGTGCAACGCGTTATACAACTCTTCTTTTTTTAAAAGGGGGTTATAATTATCCTAGAATACATCTTTTTTCAGTAGTTTAATAAAAGCCCATTTCATTTGACTAAATGTATTTATGTTCATTCTATTGTCAATATATCCAACAACAGAAGGTCAGTTTGAAAGAATGTTTAGCAATTGATCATACAAGATCTCATATATAGTCACTAAATCTACTAGTAATTGATCAATAACAATAGCTGTCATAATATACTGTGATACAGTGTTTTGTTTATTTCGAACCAGACTAAAATATTCTGCGATGGTTGATTCATAACTTTTTAACACGTTGAGTGTGGGCTACGTGTTATCTCGTACTACACTATTTTCTATATTCCAGGGTGCCACTACGAGTTATCTCGTACTTTATTATGGGGTCTAGATATTCTGCTGCAGAAATTTAAGAAATTTAGTTCCCCACATAACGATTTCATCCATCTTAGGAAGCTCAAAAATGTGAGATATGAGTGGTGCCACTGCATCTGTGTAATGAAGGAACCTAATTTGGGCCGAAAGTATGGTTATACTGACGCAATGGCCCCTAATTATATTCTGCCGTCTGAATTGGCATTTTTTTTATAAGATCCACAAAAGCCCCTAACATTCTGCACTACAGAATAACAAGTTAGTTCGTGTATTTGAATAGAAGACATTAATTTTGAAGTAGCACGATCACACATGTAAGATTGTATTTTTTAAATGTACGAGATAGTTCGTTGTCGGCACCCAGCGCAACCCATGTAAACCTTATGAATTTGATTAAATATTATTCTATGGGACAAGGGTGTCAGAAGCAGTGAACTTGGGTAAAGAGCCAAGGGGGGGGGGGGGGGCGGGCACAATATATATATATATATATATATATATATATATATAATTCACCATAGATATGAACCCATTTGACCTGATGGTATTTGAGATGTTTAAAAGAATTAATAAGGGAAAGAGTTATGGTCCTGGCTTCACAACTATTTGACCCAGTGACCTCATTTGAACTTATCTGAATGTGATTCACCTAGGCAACATCCACACCAAATATGAACCAATTTGGCCTGATGGTATTTAAGAAGATGTGTAAAAGAATTACTATGGAGGGAAAGAGTTATGGCCCTGGGTTCGCAACTATTTGACCCAGTGACCTAATTTGAACAAATCTGAACCGCAGTCACCCAAGGATCCTTCATATCAAATATGAACCAATTTGGCCTGATGGTATTTGAGATGTTTAAAAGAATTAATATGGAGGGAAAGATTTATGGCCCTGTCTTCGCAACTATTTGACCCGGTGACCTCATTTGAACAAATCTGAATGTGAGTCACCTAGGTAATATCCACACCAAATATGAAGTCATTTGGCCCGATGGTATTTGAGAAGAAGTTTAAAATAATTACTATGAAGGGAAAGAGTTATGGCCCTGGCTTCGCAACTATTTGACCCAGTGACCTCATTTGAACAAATCTGAACCCCAGTCACCCAACGATCCTTCATATCAAATATGAACCCATTTGGCCTGATGGTATTTGAGAAGATGTTTAAAAGAATTAATATGTAGGGAAAGAGTTATGGCCCTGGTTTGACCCAGTGAACTCATTTGAAAAAATCCTTTGGCCTGATGTATTTGAGAAGTTTAAAAGATTTACTATGGAGGGAAAGAGTTATGTCCCTGGTTTCGCAACTATTTGACCCAGTGACCCCATTTGGCCTGATGGTATTTGAGAAGATGTTTAAAAGAATATGGAGGGAAAGAGTTATGGTCCTGGCTTCGCAACTATTTGACCCAGTGACCTTATTTGAACAAATCTGAATGTGAGTCACCTAGGCAACATCCACACCAAATATGAACCCATTTGGCCCGATGGTATTTGAGAAGTTTAAAAGAATTACTATGGAGAGAAAGAGTTATGGCCCTGGCTTCGCAACTATTTGACCCAGTTACCTCATTTGAACAAATCTGAATGTATGTCACCTAGGCAACATCCACACCAAATATGAACCCATTCGGTCTTATGGTTCCAGAGGAGAAAAAGTTTAAAGAATTGTTGGACGAATGGACGGACGGACAGATGACCGAGGAGTGATGAATATAGCTCCATCGGAGACTATGTCTCAGGTGAGCTAAAAACTGGAAGTGTGAAAAATTAGGACAGCTAAATTGGTAACCGATGGAAGTATATATTGTTCATTCAACTGATTAACTTGAATTTGCCATGGCTTCCAGCAGTCGTTTATCCCTGCACCATTTTACCTAAGATTAATGCAGAAAATCAAATTTTTGATGGGTTTATACAGTAATAAATTATAATTGGCCACACAGGTAGAATAAAGTATAGTTTAATTTTGCTACGATTTCGAAAGCAGTGCAATGGATTTATCGTAGCAGTGACGATGTTGATTCAACACGTGCATATAAATAGGCCCCTATATTTTTATTACCATGATATAATTGTGCTTTTACAGGAATTAATCAATAGGGGCATCATCATGAGCAGTAGACAACTATCAACTCAAACAAAAATTACTTTGACAACTTTTATTAATAACATTTACATCAAAGAATATCTTGTTCTGATCTGAAATATAAATGTGTAACGAAACAGTATATCTTAGTCTCAAGGCAATTGCCCGTTGTTGATAGAGGCATACAATATGTCAGATGCGCAGAAATTTCAGAAATTGTGTATTGATGCCATTGTACTGATATGCAGGTTTCTACTAGGGGTGGGAAATGGTGGCCGTCACCCCCCAAGAGGAAAATACAGTCAATATTTTCAATATGGCACTGCAAATCTTATATTTTGGTTCGAATTGAATATCGGATTGAATATTCAAAAATTTTCTAATTGAATCAAACAGGGCTCAAAATACATCTTATTTTGCGAGAATCATTAGCTGAATCAAGTTAATCATAAAGCACTGAAAATTGAAAAGTTTCACAAGAATCATTACTGAGAATCGGTTCAGTGATTCTCATTGAATCTTAACCCTTTGAACCCTGACGCCCCACAGCGATCGACACCCTGACCCGTGGCTCCCAGTGGCATTTCCGCTTAAATTAGACAGTGTCTAGTCGCATGGTGTTGATTATGTTTAAATTGTGACACAAGTCTGAAACTTTACAGGTTTGTCCCACACAGATCAGCGATTATTATAAGATTGCGAGACTTTGCCTCACGGCAACTCCTTGGCAACGGTTGCTAGGCAACTACCCGGAATTGACTGGAAAATGTAAATATAGCTTATAGCGTCGTAATTCAACCCCAGTGGTTGCATTTTTTTATGCAGCTAATACCCTAACATGAAATTTGAGATATACCCGACCAGAATAGTAAAACAAATATCCAATTTAAGGGTAACAAGGGTTTCTAGCAAATACCACACATGATCGAATGACATCATTGCACTAGCCATTCAGTGGTATGTTTTGCCTTAATGTAGACAGTGTCTAGTCACACGGTGTTGGTTATGTTCAAAAGGGACACCTACCTGAAACTGTGCAGGCATGCTATGCATGGACTACTGATCATTATAAGATCTGGAGACTTTGCCACCCGATCTCTCATTAGAAACAGTTACAAGGCAACTACTCGAAATTTGCAGAATAAACAAATTCTAGCTTATAACGTTGTAATTATACATCAGAGAATTGCGTCTATTGTGTTATTCATAGCCCAAGTTTTCTTCGGCATAAACCAGCTAGTAAAATCGGTTGGGATAGTGCTGGTTTGTAGCCAAAGCCTGCTGCGTATACAGTTCTATGACGGGTGTATTGACCAGCTCATCTAACATTGCTAATAACTGTAATAATATCTCAAATTTGTGGCAGTATGTCTGTCTATTACATGAAATATATTATATTTGTTCCAAACTCCACAAGAGTTGCCAACTGAAAGTAGTAATTCAATCGGAAAAATAAATTATATTGCAGTGTTTACATAAATACGAACTCATTTCTTCTCGCTAAATCACACTGCGAATTGAATGTGAACAACAAGAGAGTACTCACAGTACCAGGCATATTCTGAGGGTATTTAAACAGGAAATTTTGATTATAATAGTATCATATATATGTAAATAGTATCATATATTGATTTGTTGAACAAAATTGATTAAATGTCAGGAGAATCCCCGCCACTGAGTTTGGGTGTACACCCAGTTATAGAAATGTATACGCAGTGGGTTTCGGTTAAAAACCAGCACTATCCCAACCGGTTTCACTAGCTGGTTTTTGGCAGAAGGAAACTTGGGCTATGTTATTCATTGCTCTCCCTGTACGTCACTCGCTTGAAATTTACAAAATCAAAGACTAATAGTAATAGTTTGAACATGAACACATGTGCCTATGAACTCTATTTGATGAATTTCACATTATTTGAACTTGTGTTCGGTTATGTTCAGTTGTGATGGGTAAATTGTAGGACTGGGCAGTCCTCATGACAAAGCGGGCCGCATTTTAGATTTCCCTGACATGATGTATCGCTCCTGTATTTTTTCATAGTGGAAACCGGCGCTTTAGTGTGAATTTCTGGCCAGAATGTATTCTCACCGGAAACTCCGGCAATGGTTTTCCTGTCAACGTTCCTATCATGGACATTTAAAATATCTTTTGGTTATGAGAATGAGTACAGGGATGGCAAAACAATGAAAGCTTATTGTAAAGCATGCGCCAAGCATTCTGACAGCATTCGGGGAAAAATTTACCGGTAAAGCCTTAAAGCAGTTTAAGAAAATGGCTTTATAAGGTTCCCTGTCAAAACTTCAAAAAGTTCCCAGGTTTTGTATTGGTGGAATATTATCTATACGACGTTAGCCATAGTAGAGATTCATGGCATGATCTACATTAGGACCCTAATTGACTTTGCATTCATTGTAATAAGACCCCAGGGAATAATAATTTAAGTCAACACAAACAAAGTAGAAACAATAACATGAACATTGTAAGTTAAAATTTTAATATATAATAAGGTAACAATACTGATGGGGTAATTGTCACAAGGCTCCGATCACATTCGAAGCCAGCTTTTTAAATCGATCACAAATGTAGCCAGCTTTTCGATCCCATTCATAGCCAGCTTTTCTAATTCCATGCTTTATATGGCGCGAAATATGTCATCGCGTTCGTGATTAAAATTTCAACATCATGCTCCAAAACTTCCGTTTATCGACTTATATTGGAATATAATTCGAGCAACTAACGACATTGATCCGAAATCTCAGGTTATTAGATGAACTAATATAAAATTTACGCTGTTTTTTCATTCATCAACTCAGAAAAATGTGACTAACCTAATCTTGTTCATTGAGGCTCGCATGAATATTAAAAGCTGGCTACAAATGTGATCGCCGTTGAGAAGCTGGCAACATTTGTGATCGATTTAAAAAAGCTGGCTACGAATATGACAGGAGCCTTGTGACAATCCCTACCTTTTAATAGATATCACAACCCTATAATAAGTTTATCTAACATTTCGATGTATTCTTTTAGAACTGTTGGTCCATGATTATTAATAGCTTTGGCGAATATTGCAACTAATTCCGTCAAAGCCATAACGAGAGGTTTTAAAAGTAGCTGTCTTTATTAATACTATTAACTCAGTGCTTCCTTATGGATGTCTATACATCCAACATGACATGTATCCAAGAACGCTCTATATATAACTATAATAGTGAAATTCAGGATGTGCCTGACCTGTTCAAATGTTACCTCCATAATATCTCAACTATAAGTTACAGTCGCGCAATATTGATGCTGATACTAATAACAAACGGAAACCAATTGTACACTATGTGAATTGTGTACTACTACTAATTTGACTTTATTTTTATTTAGCAAATCAACGGCTGATCAATATGGACCCAAAACTCATTCAACGCTGCCACTGATCAATATTTTGGTAGAAGTAGTCATTTTGATAGATCATGCCACGAATCTCTAGAATCAGTAGAGTTCATATTCCACCAGTACAAAACCCAGGGACTTTTTTAAAGTTTTGACAGGGAACCTTATAAAGTCGAAAAAATAACGCGAGGAATGTATTTGTTAATACCTGTTGCTTAATGATTTATTCATCGGTACGTGAAGTTCCCAGCTCGAGATTACATTATTTACGTGACGTTTGAGACCCGATTCCGCGATAAATATTTATTTTATTCCCCGTCACGAAATTCATTGTCTTATCAAATACGGAAGCAATTCTGATTGGTCGATGGCCAAAAGTAGGCTTGCCACGATTATTTGACTAACCTTCAACAGGTGCGGTAGTCGACGGTTATTTACTTTCGTCGACTAATCGCCCAAAGGGGGGGGGGGGGGGGGGGGGGCTATGTAAGCAGTAATATGCACACATGCCATGCCTGGAAGTAAAAGCTAAGTGTATGCAGCAAAATTTACCATCGATACAGAATGGGATTCTCAGCATTCTCTGCAAAACTAACTACTAGTACAGTCCGTTTTCAATAAATATCTAACAATTCCACAAGCTTTCAATAGGCACCTCGATGCATGTTCACAGGGAACAATGAATGACTGGACATGTATTATACAAATATTTCATCCGCGGGAATAAATAATGACAAGGAGGGAGTTTACCGGCTCTTCAACTTTGAGTTTAGGTGGCCAATGACGGGCGGGTGGATGCAATTTTGAATTTCAATATCACTTGTTTACCTGGGTGTAATATAGGACGCATATATGAACGATTAATCGACTAACCGTCAATTATAACGGTCAATTATGAAAACTCATAGTCATGACCACCCTAGCCAAAACTGAAAGTATAACTTCCCTCAACCGAACCGTTCACAAAACTGGTGAAGCTTCACATGCGTAACACTCACGCTGGATTAATACTCTATATATACAGCACTGCTCAAATTAAGCGACCTGTTTTAACGAGGTGTACATGCGTTAATACCGCGGTGCAATACCGCGACATACCGCCGATTTGCGGTTGCACTACCACGCGCGTACCGCGGTACCACCGCGACGTTCACGGTACCACCGCACTACCAGCGGTAACGAATGTTGGTAGCGCGGTGGCACGCGGTAATGCACCGCACAAACGCGGTGACATTACCGCTAGGCGGTAGCATTTTTGTAACGAGGTTAATGACGGGATTCGATGGCTGACCGCCAATCTTCCAAAATAGGACCGGCCGTTCTCACGATCTCCGTCCATGTTTGTGTACCGTGAAGTGTATTATTAAAATATTGAAATAGATGAAAGCCGAGTATCGGGAAATATGCCCATTATATATAACGGGCTTCCAGATTAGGTAAAGGTAAGTATAAGTTACTTTGAGAAAGTCATTTTTCAATTAATGTGAATATTAAAATATTACAATAACATTTCTAGTCTCGTTTTATTGCCTAAAATTCCCATAAATGACACTATTTGTAATCAGTGTTGGTTATCGGGAAGGGAACAAATGATTTCGGCCATTTTAGACAGCTCGATAAATCCGGTATCTATACAGTTTATATCAATGTTCAGATGTACGTGATCCCTAAATTGAATGATAGCGACCACTATTTAAATAGTCCCCAGAATAAATATCGTTATTAACTTTATTGACATTCATTAACTGCAAATCACAAACACCATTTGTTCGTATAACGGGAATTATTGTCTTAGCAATAAAAGACACAACGTGGAACTCCTGTATATCCAGGGGGAAAAAACACATTCTGGCAAAAGCCCGAGTCACTGATTACGTCATACTGCAGCTGGCAGACTTTGTTAATATAGGTCACGGGGCACTTAAATTAAGATGTCGTCATGTCTTTTTATAACTGGCCTCAATGGGTGATGGTGCTATTATATAGTAAAGCTACACACGTGACGCACGCGCGAATGGCTGTTTTGTGTTTTGGACACTTGTATTTCCATTACTTCAATGCGTCCGTTTGGCTTACATAATGCTCGCAGAAGGTAGTTCAGATATTTATCGATCTATTTTGGTATTGCGAATAATATTATGTGCGAACCGCTACGTGGCTTTAAACAGACAAGTCTCATTCGATCTTTAAAATGTTGTGCACGTAATAGCTATTTATAAATATTTGTCGCACAATAGTGAGACAAACGCTCTTTATTGCTACCGTATCGGGAATAAACTAACAAGGACTAAAACACACCGAATTCGATCACTTGAAATAATTATGTTACAATGTTAACCTCTGTATATAACCAAACAAACTTATTTTATCTTTCCAACACCATGCATGTTTTTTCCGAATAACGATTAGATAGGAATACCGGTATGTGATATAATTTATACTGCGACCCACCAAGAACTACAAGTGCACGCCCTCGCCAAAAGTTGCAATTTCACATCAAACGATGCCGCCCGACACGCACTCGTGAGCACAATGAATGTTCACGAAACAAAATCGAAGACTGATTTGACAACGTTGTGTCTTTCAATGTTTGGTGTTTTGCGTGTGTCTTTTGTCGCGCACATTGGTGATGATAACAACTTTACTTTGCTGCATGACATGTGCCACGCTTTCTTAGTTATACATTTTATTCCCACCGACAAGAAATCTTCAGGCGCAAATGTTTGTAAATTGCTTTACTATTTCACGAATGCGTACAATCATACGTCTTGGCGATAATCTACTATTTACACGCCGATTTTGTTTGGCATATGAACACAACTATAGATTTGAACGAATATGAATATTTCTGCAACGATCGCCGCCCTGGCCTCCAAGACTAAACTCGGACTCAGTGTTACTAATGCACCGTCCCCGCTGGTTTCGACCAAATTCAGATAAATGGAGGATTTACTTTTCCCATTTTTATAAGAAATTTAGATTTCGGAAACACAAAAAAAAAAAAAAAAAAATTCCGCATGAGTGGAAACCGATATAGGAATCGGGTGCGTAAATCATTTGACGATATGTAAGATAGATGCTAACAACAAAACTATTACTCCACGGTGTTTTGCGTAATCCAGTCGCCGTAAGCAATTATAGCTGAGTTCAAAAACCGCCGACGTGATTAAACGTGATGTACGTGTACATTTGTAATATGTTACATGTAAACCAGACATGTTCATATGTAATCCGATTGCATTATTATTCATTTTTTTCATTACGTATGTACATAATTACGTGCAGCTTACAGGTATTCATTCAATACAAAAGTTATTCATATAAATCATTTACCTACCGTGTGACGCCTTGTTTCAGTCGTGTTCTCTCCGCGGTGGAGGGCCGTTAGCGGTAATTTGAACGCGGTTACGAAAAAAATACCGCGGTGTACGGCGGTGACGAACACCAATAACGCGGTGACCTGCGGTAACCAACGGTAAAAATACCGTACCAGTACCGCGGGTCAACCGCCCTCCGTCGCGGTACAGAATGGTAACCGCGGTATTTTGGTGATAACACCGCGGTAAGTACCGGCCCATAACCTCGTTAAACAGGTCGCTTACTGAGAGCATAGCTGTACATGTATCTACTGTATATTGCCATTGATTTGGAGTAAAACATTGTTTCGTAGATAAATCATTTGTATCGGTCTCCTTTGTAAAGAAACTTGTATCCTACGGTCCGCGGTGTCACCGATAACAGACAACCGTCCCATTGGATTGTGTATTAATCCAACGTGAGTGTTACACAGGGGGAGCTTGACCCAGAATTGCTTCCGCGTTTGGTCACTTTAGACAATGAATTTCGTGACAAGAAATAAAATTAATATTTATCATGCAATCGGGTCTCAAAAGTCACGTAAATAATGTAATCTAGAGACAGTAACTTCACGTACCGATGAATGAATCATCAAGCAACAGTTATTAACAAAGAAATACATTCCCAGCGTTATTTTTTCGACTTTATAAGGTTCTGTCAAAACTTAAAAAAAGTTCCCGGGTATTGTACTGGTGGACTATTATTATCTCTACGGGCGTCAGCAGGAGTAGACAGGTCTGGCAAATGTGAGAATACAGCTACAATAGCTGTATTCAGCTAACCTAGCTGTATTCAGCTATATATTATAGTCTCAAATCGGCTGTTTTTCGATAATAAACTAGAAGCGGTAATTTGCGCATCAAAATTAGGCTACCCTATTCTCCGGCCACCCTCAACCAAATCAAAATCGTCGCTTGTGTTCTGACAAAGTGTTGCCTTTTGTCGGCACGGCGATGGTGATTATGTGTGAAAACTTACTACGGCGGTCGATGTCGGTCATAACGGTTAATAACTCTCTTATGCAATGCGGAATACCTTGAAAAATACATTAAATACAATATTTATCACTGAAGATGGAACATCTTAATCATTCCCGGAAGTATCAATATGATGCTGCTAAAACGCAGTTTGGTTGGTGCGTTAAAACAGGTAAAAAGGGGAACATCTCTAGCCAGAGTTTAACCGAGCGAGTTCCACTCACTGCTTGAGCTGATTCTCTCCAAAAATACGGAAACGCATACTTGTATGTCGAATCGCGAAAATACAAATACCAATGTTATGTTTAGTAAGTTTTCACACATTATATATTTTCCCGCCAAAACAGATTGAATAGTTCTTACTCGCTAACGACCAGGACTTCATGTTTGAAATACTTCAGAAATTATATATTAAAGTCGCATTTTCATTTCAGTTGTCCCTATGTTGTGCCATACATTTGCAATATGCCGCACAATATCTGTATATACAGTTATGAATAGTTACCAGTATCGCTCACAAACCGCTAGTGGTATGTAATTCTAAATGCTTGATATAGGTACACCATTCTAACGCCCCCTACCGGTTTAGCATCGGGAAGAAGTCAACAAGTGTTTGGGATGAATTTGATCTTTATTTTATAAGTTAGTTAATGAATGCATTTGCAGAAAATAGTCCCCAGAATATTTACTGACATCGACCACCGTAGTAAGTTTTCACACAAAATCAGAATTGCCCTGTCGACAAAAGGCAACACTTTGTCAGAACACAAGCGACGATTTTGATTTGGTTGAGGGTGACCGGAGAATATGGTAGCCTAATTTTGATGCGCAAATTAGCGCTTCTAGTTTATTATCGAAAAACAGCCGGTTTGAGAGTATAATATATAGCTGAATACAGCTAGGTTAGCTGTATTCTCACATTTGCCCGACCTGGTACTGCCTACTGGTACAGTGGTAGAGATTCGTGGCATGATCTACCATTTTGACAACTCTGTAACATGTGCCATGTCCTTAAAAATAAATATACACTGTTCCCTTTGATACTAACTGTTCAACAATTTTATCACAACCCTTCAATAATTGCTATAAGTCAAGTTTGTGTAAGAAATTCTTTAAATGGTTTCAGGCCACGATGTTTTGACCGGAAGTATGATCAGGGTATGTTCGATTCACAATCGGGAGATTCCATAGATTACGCTCAGGTACAATCGGTCGGGAAGATTCGACCCAGGGCAGATTCGGCAGGGAAGATTCGGCCCATGGTTTGGACCGAATCTTCTCACCAAAAAAATGTTTTTATCAGTAGTATATTTATATATTTTTCTTTTGTATGTTATTTTATTATTATAATAAAGCATTTGAAATGTTGATTAAAGTGTATACAAGGGATTCATTGTTCTAGTTTATATTATATATCTTGATCTTATGATTTGATTTAATATTCTTACCTGTGAGAAAGTTGATAATAAAGTTGTACATATACCGGTAAGTTTCGATATAGACAGGTACATGTATCTACCTTGGATAGTTTATACCATCCCCATTGTCATCAAAAGACCGACCCCAAGTAATGGGCAATTAGCATAAAAGGCCGCCCAATGGTAGGCCTATCTGGAGAAGTCGGCCCCGCGCGAAGTCGACCAATTAACACCCACGCTACCAAACTCCAGGCATAGGTTATTTCCCATCGCTCCGCTGAGATACCACTGCCATAAGGACATTAATTGGTCAGGAATTCTTACGTGTTTTTAGTTATTTTAAAACAAATTTGGTGGTCAAGACAAGATCATAGGTGACTAAATACAGTTTCGCGGCGATATGTAAAAATAGATTTATCGTCTGCAAAGTACCATCCTTATGGCAGTGCTATATTGCAGTGATAACGTAGCCCGATCGAAAGAGCCCTGGACCGAAAAGTCCAAGGCCGAAAGAACCCTGGACCGAATCGACCCGCTCCCTGTCAAACTCCATACAGCGCCCTCTACGCTATCGCTGCGATATATCACTGAGGCGTTATTTCGCTAAAATCCGATTTGGATTCTGGATTCAGATTACAGATTTGTCCCCGTACGACTTGGTTCGGCAAAAGAACAGACCACAAATTTCCAGAATCAGTAAACGAACAGACCGTAATCCTAATTTCGTGGGAATCCGATAGGGATTCGGATTCCGATTACGTACTCAAATGTTCGTAATGTAAACAAACCGAGATTTCGCCACCTCAGAGTTTAAAAACACAATAAAACATAAGAATCCGTCTCTTGTGTACAAATTATTGCAGAATATAAACGATCTATATCAAAGAATTTTAAATGCGGAGACAAATTTGTTTTATTGAATGTAAACTGGGAGAATATTACTGAAATTAGCCAAATAATAACGCTATTGATAGTAACGCTGGGGGAGCACTTCGGTTGATGGCGAAGAAATTGCAAACCATTGTTGATTGTCACTTTCATATGTCCATTTCATAATTCCATCCTTAAAATACCGCCCGAACGCATGTCGATTTCGAATTCGGCGGATACGTCACCATTGACCGAGTTCATATGCACCTGCATGGATATGTCTTCTGCTGTGTTCGTTATTATAATGTTTCTTCTTATTCAAGAAATAGTAGGATTATATGGTATCGATGGATTATCAGATACACGTATGTACTATCATCTAGTCTTAATGTTATAGCAATTTCATGTTTAACATGTTTTGTTTCGTTAAATGCAGTCGTTTTGCACAATAGTCTCTGTATAGACAACAGACACATGTTCTAGGGCCGTGGCTAGAAGTTTCCTCAAATTTACGGCCAACTGCACCCCCCCCCCCCCCCTGAACCAAACATCAATCTCACAGGTTCGCAGAATTCAATTTGCTCCCCTTGGAAATATCCAATCTGACAAACACTAAGATTGGAAAATTACCAACTTTTACTGGTTGAAAAAAATCAAACAATGAGAACAATGCCAACCTATATATGGTGTCAAATTAATGTCCAACTAATGTTGTGTCATGCATGAAATTTCCGACTGCTGGAATGTACCAAAGTTTAGTTTAGATATATTTATTTCAAATATATGTCAAATTTAGATAACACATGATATATAACACATACATTTGTTTATACATACAAAGGAATTGGGGACAAGTACTGACTCACTTAAGGGTACCCCCTCTCCCATATGTTATTACACTGAAAAAATAAATAATTAGTAATGGCAAAGCAACATGACTACCAAAACAAGTTGAACATATATACAGATCACTGGACACCCCGTCTCCCGAGTTAGTCATAAGTTTGTATATGTATTTATTTAAAATCGGGTTTGTTTGTTTGTTGCGTTTGTTGGCTTGTACGTATCATTATTTGAAACAGTTAGTCAAAATAATCCTGATTTTCCTCACGTATGAATGACTGCACAGCTTAGCAAATTGTACCAAAAATCGGGGTGGGGTCGAGACACCAAATCAACCCCTGTCGTCACGTCCCTGTTCAACTGACAAGTTTCGTGTGTTCTTCACAACATCTTCGGAATTTGATTCAGGAGGCCTAGAGCTGTCATGTTTAGATATGCTTGCCATCATCAATAAACACACTTTAACTTGAACAAAAAAGATGCGATTAAGTCGGATTGGCAGCAAATTATGTGCCGTGTATATACACATAGAAGAAAAGCATGATTTCACAACAAACATGCACTTTATAAATATAAGATACAAATGATACTTTTGTCAAATACATGAGCCATGTTTGACGCTGGGAGAGATTTTCGGAGACCACGTGGATTTCAAAATCTGACCTAGAATCCGAAATTAGCTCCGCCCCCCGTAATCGGCTTTGGATTCTCAATCCGGATTTTAGCGAAATTACGGCTCTGGCACAATGAGTGTACTTTGCAGACGATAAATCTATTTTTACATATAGTTGCGGAACTGTATTTACTACTATTTAGTCACCTAGGCTGTTATCTTGTTTTGACCACCCAATTGTTTTTAAGTTTGCAATAATGGTAATTCTTCCGGTATTGATAAGAACAATATGAACTGAGCCAGACATAGACAATTTTAATCCTAAAACATAAGAACTAAAAACACGTAAGAATTCCTTATCAATTAATGTCAGTGTGGCAGTGCATGTGGTATCTCAGCGGAGCCATGGGTGATATCTCTGTCTGGAGTTTGGGGCGCTGTATGGAGTTTGCCACGCGGCCTAATTAGGCCTACCCGAATTGAATGGGGACCGAATCGTCCCGGTCGAAACTTCCCTGGCCAATATCTCAAGCCGTTCTGGATTTCGTATAAAGAACGTTCTTTTATTATTCGACCCAGAGTCAACTTTTTAACCGGAAGTGCAACCCTTAATATTTTTCGGTGGTTTATAACAGATGTACATGCGCAAATAATGAAAAAAGTCCGAGCCCGATATCGCAAGCCGTTTAAGAGGAGATACGTAAACAATAATAAAACAGATGAAGAGCGTTGTTTCTTAAGCTCAAGGTCATACAAAATTCTATATCAGTGCACCGACTGCGTATGTTTAATGGCTATGCAGGTACGCAAAAAGTCCCAACTCAATATCTCAAGCCGTTCTGTATTTCGTATAAAGAGCGTTCTTTTATTATTCGACCCAGAGTCAACTTTTTAACCGGAAGAGCTACCCCAATCATCTTTCGGTGGTTAATAACACATGTACATGCGCAAATAATGAAAAAAGTCCGAACCCGATATATCAAGCCGTTTAGGAGGAGATACGTTAACAACAATACAACAGATAAAGAGCGTTGTTTCCAAAAGTCAAGGTCAGAAGAAATTTCGTATTTGTGCATCGACTGTGTCTGCTCAATGGCTATGTAGGTACAAAATTTCAAATCAATTGGCCGCGCCGTTTCGATGATATAAGAAACTAAACATCGATTTTGCAGTTTTGAAATTCATTCTAGGGGTCCGAAAACCCCATAAAAATCAGGTTTTAAGCATCCATAACTCGAGAAGTTTAAGTCCGATTAAAAAAATTTGAGTGGAATAGTGGTCAGCGACAACTAAAGATTATGTCTACCAAATTTCATTAAAATCTGCGCCAAAATAGTTTTGAGATACATACCCACACGCCCGTTCTCCCGAACCGGAAGTGAATTCCGTTAACTAAATATATCGTTCGAGAGCGCAGAGTTTGCTGCACATCATGCACAAAGTCCCAACTCAATATCTCATGTTTCCAATGACGGGAATTTGTGTCATCTGATAAAGCGTCAGTTTTCAGGAGACACATGTCAGTAAGGTGATACTGTAGCTCATAGCAATACTCGGCAACCGCAGATTATATCCACCAAATTCCATCAAAATCTGCACCAAAAACAATTTGAAACACATACCAATACGCCATTTCTCCCAAATCGGAAGTAAAAACCGTAACATATATACATCATTATGCAGCGCAGAATCTGATGCACATAATTCAAAAAGTCCGAACCCGATATCTCCAGCCGTTTTGGGGGAGATACCTTAAAAATAATAACAAAGATAAAGGGCGTTGTTCCCAAAGAAGAATGTCAGACGAAATTCTCTATTAGTCTGTCGATTTCGTATGTACAATAGCTATGCAGGTACAAAACTTCAAATCAATTGGCTGAGCCGTTTTGACGATATAAGAAATAAAAACTCGATTTGCAAGTCATTATGGTGGCACGAAACCTCCCAAAAAATCAGGTATTTAAGCAGCAATAACTCCAGAAGTTTTAGCCCGATTTAAAAACTTCGAGTGGGTTAGTGATCAGCGGCAATTAGAGATTATATCCACCAAATTTAATCATAATCTGCGCCAGAACAGTTTTGAGGTACATACCCACACGCCCATTCTCCAGAACCGGAAGTGAAATCCGTTAACTATATATATATTTATACATCGCACAGTTGGATGAACATAACGCAAAAAGTCCCAACTCAATATCTCAAGCCGTTCTGGATTTCGTATAAAGAGCGTTCTTTTATTACTCGACCCATGGTCAACTTTTAAACCGGAAGGGCGACCCCTATTATTGTTCGATGGTTTGTAACACATGCGCATGCGCAAATAATGAAAAAAGTCCGAACCAGATATATCAAGCCGTTTAGGAGGAGATACGTTAACAACAATAAAACAGTTAAAGAGCGTTGTTTTCAAAGGTCAAGGTCAGACGAAATTCTTTATTTATGCATCGACAACAAATGATCACCGGCTATGCAGATACAAAATTTCAAATCAATTGGCCAAGCCGTTTCGACGGTATAAGAAATCAAATATCGATTTTGCAATTTTGCAAGTCATTATAGGGGTCCGAAAACCCCATAAAAATTAGGTTTTTAAGCAGCCATAACTCGAAAAGTTTAGGTCCGATATTAAAAATCTGAGCGGAGTAGTGGTCAACGACAACAAAAGATTATGTCCAATAAATTTCATCAAAATCTGCGCCAAAATAGTTTTGAGATACATACCCACACGCCCGTTCTCCCGAACCGGAAATGAAATCCGTAAACTTTATACATCACTATAGAGCCCAGAGGTTGATGCACATAATGCGAAAAGACCAAATTCGATATCTCAAACCCTTCTGGATTTCATATAAAGAGGGTTGTTTTATCCTTAGACCACTAGCGAACTTTTAAACCGGAAGTGCGAACCCTATCATTTTTCAGCGGTTCATAACACACATACATGCGCAAATAATGAAAAAAGTCCGAACCCGATATCTCAAACCGTTTAGGAGGAGATCTCTTCACAACAATAAAACCGATAAAGAGCGTTGTGCCCAAAGGTCAAGGTCAGACGAAATTCCCTATTAGTTCATCGACTGCCAATGCACAATGGCTAAGACGGTTCCGAATTTCAAATCAATCGGCCAAGCCGTTTCGGCGATATAAGAAATCAAACCTCGATTTTGCAAGTCATTTTAGTGGCGCGAAGACCCCCCAAAAATCAACAAAATGTCGATAACTCTGAAGGTCAAGGTCGGAAATAAATCAGGTATTTAAACAGCCATAACTAACGAAGTTTATGTCCGATTTTTAAAATTCGAGTTGCATTGCAATCAGTGGCATCTACTGATGACGTCTACCAAATGTCATCAAAATATGCGCTAAAATAGTTTTGAGATACATACCCACACGCCCGCTCTCCCGAACCGGAAGTGATATCCGTTAACTATATATATCGTTCGATAGCGCAGAGTTTGCTGCACATAATGCAAAAAGTCCCAACTCAATATCTCAAGCCGTTCTAGATTCCCTATAAAGAGCGTTGTTTTATCCTTCGACCAGTAGCGAACTTTTAAACCGGAAGTGCGAACCCTATAATTTTTCGGCTGTTCATAACACACATACATGCGCAAATAACGAAAAAAGTCCGAACTCGATATCTCAAGCCGTTTCGGAGGAGATATGTGCACAACAATAAAACAGATAGAGAGCGTTGTTTCCAAAGTTCAAGGTCACACGAAATTCCCTATTTGTGCATCGTCTTCGTATACTCAATGGCTATACTTGTACCAAATTTCAAATCAATCGGTCAAGCCGTTTCGACGATATAAGAATTCAAACCTCGATTTCGCAAGGTACTTTTGTGTGGCGAAAAACCCCCAAAAATCAACAAAATGGCGATAACTCCGAAGGTCAAGGTCGGACGAAATTCTCAATGGGCCATTTTCAGAGAACTTCCAAAGTTATATACTAAAGCCGAAAACAGCAGGTAAATCGGTCCAGCCGTTCCGGAGATTAAGGCATGTTATCGGAATAATAAGAATAAGAAGAAGAAAAATAAAAACCAGAAGAATTACAATATACTTCCATGTTAACACATGGAAGTATAATAATGAAAAATAATCGAAAAAGGGCCATAACTCTGTCAAAATATATTGGACCAACATCCGGATAGCATTATTTTTAGTAGACCTTAGATGCCTACATTCGCTAGAGATTTCGCGGTCCTCCTCCCATTAGTTTCTGAGTATTTCCAATTAAACAGAAAACGGCCGCAGTAGAAAAACAATATACTTCCTTGGTTACACCATGGAAGTATAATAATAGGGCAAATCATGAGCTCAATAAATCGCAGTTAAGGGACGGAAAATATGAATTAGGATGATTATATCTTTCCCTTAACATGTGTGGGTTGATCTCAAGTGTTTGGGAGTGACCCCACCCCTGCCTCGAAATTGGGTGACGGGATTGGGAAATAGTCAAACCCGGCCCAAAATGCGAATTTTGAGAGCCCGTAACTCCGTTATTTTCCAATGGATTTAAAAATTGTTTTGAGTATTGTGATCAGCTACTTGCATTGATTATTTGTTATAATTTTTGTCTGATTCAGAGACGAATAACATTTTGTTTATTGGAAAGAATACGGGCCCACATTCAAAGTTTGAGGGCCCAAATCTCCGCCATTTTTTAACGGATTTACAATCTGTTTTCAGTTTTATGATCAACGTGTATGGTATATGTTATATATCAAGTTTCATATAATTCGGAGACGAAATAAATTTTGGTACCCCGGACCACCCCTCCCCTGACCCACAACACTGAACCGACACTGGCAAAATTTGGCTCATCGCGTGCTCTCTTCAGACCGCACGCATTGGCGTATCAGTTGACATCCAAAGTTTGACATCTTCGGAGGAGATGTGATCACAAGCATATGGGGCCAAATTTGCATTGTTTGAAGGCCCACAACTCTGACATTTTTCAATGGATTTTCGAAATTCTTTCAGTTTCTAGATCGGTTGGCGGTATGGATGTTATATTCCAAGTTTCATCCGATTCGGAGAAGAATACAAAATTGGTACCCCGGACCACCCCTCCCCTGACCCACAACACTGAACCGACACTGGCAAAATTTGGCCCATCGCGTGCTCTCTTCAGACCGCACGCACTGGGATATCAGACGACATCCAAAGTTCGACATCTTCGGAGGAGATAGGGTCACAAGCACATGGGACCAAATTGCAAACTTTGAGGGCCCGTAACTCTTGCATTTCTTCTCGGATTACAAAAATCCTTTCCGGTATGGGTTTGTTTTCGTTCAGGGAATCTACATACTTAAATAGATGAATGTCAATAATAAAAAAAAATTGCGAAAATATTGCCCCCACCCCAGTGTAAAAATATATGTCCAACCCTGTCAAATTTTCTTCCTCGGACTAAGCTGACAACGGTCAACACGACTACAAAAACCAAATACAGTTATCTGGAATGATACGAGAGGACAACAGAGTACAATAAAATAGAGGTTTGCCAACTATGGGCGGTAACTCTTCAGGGAAAGGGCGGACCCAAGTTTTTATGCCCGTGGGCAGTAGTGCATATCGAGATGTGCATACGGTCTAATTTTCGATGCTCTGCTTCTTATAATTTCCGAGATAATAAAATGACATTTTTTCAAATAAAGGGAGATAACTCCTCGGGGAAAACGCGGACAATATTCGTTATGCGACGATGGCATACAACTCTTTGATCCCAAGATACGTACCAAGTTTTAGTGTGCTACTCCTGGTACTTTTCGAGTAATAAGGGTTGCAAAAGTGTCCAGTATAATAATAATAATAACTAGAGGTCAGATTCCATGGAATCAGATATACTTCCATGGTATACCATCCCATCCCATGTGAGTGCTATGCGTATATGTGTGTTCCTCTTCATGCGACAACGTATTGGTGTCTTATTATCTGATGGTGCACTTGCATTAACATTTCTAAATTTAATATATATTTTGGGACTTCTGTCTGTTTGGTTGTCTGTTAGCTATGACTGGGAAAACTGCTGGACGGATTTTGACAAAATTTGATAAATATGGGTACTTTTGTCCAGGGAGTGTTTTGGACGTGTCAAATCGTGACCCCGACCTGATCTTGACCTTCAAAAAGGTCAATCCTATGTAAAATCGGGTAAAACAGACCGATTTCAACGAAATTTGATACCTAGGGGTACTTTTGTCAGGGAAGTCTTGTGGGTGTGTCAAATCGTGACATTGACCTGACATTGACCTTCAAAATGGTTAGTTCAAGGTCAAATCGGGTAAAACGAACGAATTTCCACGAAATTTGCTACCTAGGGAAACTTTTGTCCGGGGAGTGTTTTGGACAGGTAAAATCGTGACAATATGTTACTTTGATAGTACAGCGGACATACCTATATAGTATGTCGGTCAGCATGTTCATGCATTTGCCTTGCTTCTTGACAAGTCCGTTTGAATTTGCGTCACGAAGAGAGGGTTTGAATTTGAATAATATATATCACCCGTTACAACGTTATACGCTACCAGGGTTAAACCGTCCAATCTAAATCTTTAAAAAGCGTACTAATCTTGCGTTTAGATGCTACTTATCACATCCACTCGTCGAAAAGTTTTTATCTCAATATCCGATTTTCGGAGTAATTTTCCCCATGTGATCTTCGGTGGTATTTGCCAAATCTGAACCCACCCGACACAAACACTCCCTTGAGCAGGTTGCGTTTATAGTAGAGCGGTCAAATTTTGTAGGCATACCTACAGTATACCGGCTTATATGTTCCAGCGTGAAACTCGCTCCTATATTAGCCCGTTTGGATTTGGGGCTAAAAATCGGCTAGTGATAGACTACATACGTATACATATTTATGATATATAGCGTTGTCACGAGTAAACCGTTCCATCTGAAAATTAGAAAATCTCCCTCTGGATGCGCGTGAACACTAGCCATCAGATGTACTCGTCAAACAAATTTATCTGGATGTTTGAATTTTCCCCCCTTTGCAATTTTCGTGGAATTTTCCTAAAGTCTCAACCCACACTGACACGCATTCTCCGTTGGGCATGTTACATTTATAATATAGCCCTCAAACTTCCGGGACGTACATAAAGTATATCAACGTACATGCTACGATATTATCTCGCTCTTTAACCAGCCGGTTTGGATTTGGCGGGAAAAGTAGTTGCAATATTTCGGTACACCGTAGCGCGGAAAGTACTGGGTAAAAACATTTTTAAGCGGTATATTGGAGTCCGAATCTCTCGTCCAATTCGGAATATGCAATAAAAAATTTAGAGCTCTGCACTTATAAAAAAAAAAAAAAAAAAAAAAAAAAAACTCAGTTTATTCATCCCGGTGTATAGTGTGTCCCTTGTTTATGGGCGGTAACTCTTCAGGAAAAGCGCGGACACAAGTTTTGATGCCCGTGGGCAGTAGGGCATATCGAGGTGTGCATACGGTCCAATT
The DNA here is from genome assembly GCA_032622095.1 of Siphonodentalium dalli. Taxonomy (NCBI): domain Eukaryota; kingdom Metazoa; phylum Mollusca; class Scaphopoda; order Gadilida; family Siphonodentaliidae; genus Siphonodentalium; species Siphonodentalium dalli. The sequence continues at coordinate 70,960,795 of CP136063.1, forward strand.
TTCGATGCTCTGCTCCCTATAATTTCCGAGATAATAAATGACATTTTGTTCATATAAAGGGAGATAACTCCGCGGGGTAAATGCGGACAATATTCGTTGTATGCCGACCGGTTAGAACTCATTGAACCCAACATACATACAAATTTTCAGTTCGAAACTCCCCATACTTTCAGATATTAAGGGGTTGCAAAAGTGTTGAGTATAATAATAATAATAATAATAGTGAAAAATATATTTTTTTTTTATTTTTAATTTCACACCGTGGGGAAGCGTTGGGTCGATATCGCGATATCTTCATTTTCAGTATCCCTTAGATGCCTACATTCCCTAGAGATTTCACGGTCCTACTGCAATTAGTTTCTGAGTATTTCAAATAAACGGAAAACGACCTCAGTACAAAAACAATATACTTCCTTGGTTACACCATGGAAGTATAATAATAGGGACAATCATGAGCTGAAACAATAGCAGTTTAGGGACGGGATATATGAAGTATGGTGATTATATGTTGTCCTTAACATGTGTGTGTTGATCTCAAGTATTTGGAAGTGACCCCACCCCTGCCTCGAAATTGGGTGACGGGAATGTGAAATTGTCAAACCCGGCCCAAAATGCGAAGTTTGAGGGCCCGTAACTCAGTTATTTTCCAATGGATTTTAAAATTGTTTTCAGTATTGTGATTAGCTCCTCACATAGATTGTTTGTTATAAATTTTGTCTGATTCGGAGATGGCTAACATTTTGGTTATTGGAAAGAATACGGGTCCAGATTCAAATTTTGATAGCCCAAATCTCGGCCATTTTTTAACGGATTTACGATCTGTTTTCAGTTTTGTGATCAACGTGTATGGTAGATGTTATATTTCAAGTTTCATATAATTCGGAGACGAAATAAATTTTGGTACCCCGGACCGCCCCTCCCCTGATCCACATCACTGAACCGACACTGGCAAAATTTGGCACACCGCGTGCTCTCTTCAGCCCGCACGCATTGGCGTATCAGATGACATCCAAAGTTCGACATCTTCGGAGGAGATGTGTTCACAAGCACATCGGCCCAAATTGCAAACTTTGAGGGCCCGTAACTCTTGCATTTCTTCTCGGATTTCAAAAATCCTTTCCGGTATGGGTTTGTTATCGTTCGGGACATACATAAACTTAAATAGATAAATGTCAAACAAAATTTAATTTTGCAAAAATTTTGCCCCCCCCACCCCAGTGTCAAAATATATGACCGACCCTGTCCAATTTTCTTTCTCGGACTAAACTGACAAAGAATAACACGACTGTGAAAACCAAATGCAGTTATCTGGAATGATACGAGACGACAACAGAGTACAATGAAATAGAGGTTTGCCTATTTATGGGCGGTAACTCTTCAGGGAAAGCGCGGACACAAGTTTTGATGCCCGTGGGCAGTAGGGCATATCGAGGTGTGCATACGGTCCAATTTTCGATGCTCTGCTCCCTATAATTTCCGAGATAATAAATGACATTTTGTTCATATAAAGGGAGATAACTCCGCGGGGTAAATGCGGACAATATTCGTTGTATGCCGACCGGTTAGAACTCATTGAACCCAACATACATACAAATTTTCAGTTCGAAACTCCCCATACTTTCAGATATTAAGGGGTTGCAAAAGTGTTGAGTATAATAATAATAATAATAATAGTGAAAAATATATTTTTTTTTTATTTTTAATTTCACACCGTGGGGAAGCGTTGGGTCGATATCGCGATATCTTCATTTTCAGTATCCCTTAGATGCCTACATTCCCTAGAGATTTCACGGTCCTACTGCAATTAGTTTCTGAGTATTTCAAATAAACGGAAAACGACCTCAGTACAAAAACAATATACTTCCTTGGTTACACCATGGAAGTATAATAATAGGGACAATCATGAGCTGAAACAATAGCAGTTTAGGGACGGGATATATGAAGTATGGTGATTATATGTTGTCCTTAACATGTGTGTGTTGATCTCAAGTATTTGGAAGTGACCCCACCCCTGCCTCGAAATTGGGTGACGGGAATGTGAAATTGTCAAACCCGGCCCAAAATGCGAAGTTTGAGGGCCCGTAACTCAGTTATTTTCCAATGGATTTTAAAATTGTTTTCAGTATTGTGATTAGCTCCTCACATAGATTGTTTGTTATAAATTTTGTCTGATTCGGAGATGGCTAACATTTTGGTTATTGGAAAGAATACGGGTCCAGATTCAAATTTTGATAGCCCAAATCTCGGCCATTTTTTAACGGATTTACGATCTGTTTTCAGTTTTGTGATCAACGTGTATGGTAGATGTTATATTTCAAGTTTCATATAATTCGGAGACGAAATAAATTTTGGTACCCCGGACCGCCCCTCCCCTGATCCACATCACTGAACCGACACTGGCAAAATTTGGCACACCGCGTGCTCTCTTCAGCCCGCACGCATTGGCGTATCAGATGACATCCAAAGTTCGACATCTTCGGAGGAGATGTGTTCACAAGCACATCGGCCCAAATTGCAAACTTTGAGGGCCCGTAACTCTTGCATTTCTTCTCGGATTTCAAAAATCCTTTCCGGTATGGGTTTGTTATCGTTCGGGACATACATAAACTTAAATAGATAAATGTCAAACAAAATTTAATTTTGCAAAAATTTTGCCCCCCCCACCCCAGTGTCAAAATATATGACCGACCCTGTCCAATTTTCTTTCTCGGACTAAACTGACAAAGAATAACACGACTGTGAAAACCAAATGCAGTTATCTGGAATGATACGAGACGACAACAGAGTACAATGAAATAGAGGTTTGCCTATTTATGGGCGGTAACTCTTCAGGGAAAGCGCGGACACAAGTTTTGATGCCCGTGGGCAGTAGGGCATATCGAGGTGTGCATACGGTCCAATTTTCGATGCTCTGCTCCCTATAATTTCCGAGATAATAAATGACATTTTGTTCATATAAAGGGAGATAACTCCGCGGGGTAAATGCGGACAATATTCGTTGTATGCCGACCGGTTAGAACTCATTGAACCCAACATACATACAAATTTTCAGTTCGAAACTCCCCATACTTTCAGATATTAAGGGGTTGCAAAAGTGTTGAGTATAATAATAATAATAATAATAGTGAAAAATATTTTTTTTTTTTATTTTTAATTTCACACCGTGGGGAAGCGTTGGGTCGATATCGCGATATCTTCATTTTCAGTATCCCTTAGATGCCTACATTCCCTAGAGATTTCACGGTCCTACTGCAATTAGTTTCTGAGTATTTCAAATAAACGGAAAACGACCTCAGTACAAAAACAATATACTTCCTTGGTTACACCATGGAAGTATAATAATAGGGACAATCATGAGCTGAAACAATAGCAGTTTAGGGACGGGATATATGAAGTATGGTGATTATATGTTGTCCTTAACATGTGTGTGTTGATCTCAAGTATTTGGAAGTGACCCCACCCCTGCCTCGAAATTGGGTGACGGGAATGTGAAATTGTCAAACCCGGCCCAAAATGCGAAGTTTGAGGGCCCGTAACTCAGTTATTTTCCAATGGATTTTAAAATTGTTTTCAGTATTGTGATTAGCTCCTCACATAGATTGTTTGTTATAAATTTTGTCTGATTCGGAGATGGCTAACATTTTGGTTATTGGAAAGAATACGGGTCCAGATTCAAATTTTGATAGCCCAAATCTCGGCCATTTTTTAACGGATTTACGATCTGTTTTCAGTTTTGTGATCAACGTGTATGGTAGATGTTATATTTCAAGTTTCATATAATTCGGAGACGAAATAAATTTTGGTACCCCGGACCGCCCCTCCCCTGATCCACATCACTGAACCGACACTGGCAAAATTTGGCACACCGCGTGCTCTCTTCAGCCCGCACGCATTGGCGTATCAGATGACATCCAAAGTTCGACATCTTCGGAGGAGATGTGTTCACAAGCACATCGGCCCAAATTGCAAACTTTGAGGGCCCGTAACTCTTGCATTTCTTCTCGGATTTCAAAAATCCTTTCCGGTATGGGTTTGTTATCGTTCGGGACATACATAAACTTAAATAGATAAATGTCAAACAAAATTTAATTTTGCAAAAATTTTGCCCCCCCCACCCCAGTGTCAAAATATATGACCGACCCTGTCCAATTTTCTTTCTCGGACTAAACTGACAAAGAATAACACGACTGTGAAAACCAAATGCAGTTATCTGGAATGATACGAGACGACAACAGAGTACAATGAAATAGAGGTTTGCCTATTTATGGGCGGTAACTCTTCAGGGAAAGCGCGGACACAAGTTTTGATGCCCGTGGGCAGTAGGGCATATCGAGGTGTGCATACGGTCCAATTTTCGATGCTCTGCTCCCTATAATTTCCGAGATAATAAATGACATTTTGTTCATATAAAGGGAGATAACTCCGCGGGGTAAATGCGGACAATATTCGTTGTATGCCGACCGGTTAGAACTCATTGAACCCAACATACATACAAATTTTCAGTTCGAAACTCCCCATACTTTCAGATATTAAGGGGTTGCAAAAGTGTTGAGTATAATAATAATAATAATAATAGTGAAAAATATTTTTTTTTTTTATTTTTAATTTCACACCGTGGGGAAGCGTTGGGTCGATATCGCGATATCTTCATTTTCAGTATCCCTTAGATGCCTACATTCCCTAGAGATTTCACGGTCCTACTGCAATTAGTTTCTGAGTATTTCAAATAAACGGAAAACGACCTCAGTACAAAAACAATATACTTCCTTGGTTACACCATGGAAGTATAATAATAGGGACAATCATGAGCTGAAACAATAGCAGTTTAGGGACGGGATATATGAAGTATGGTGATTATATGTTGTCCTTAACATGTGTGTGTTGATCTCAAGTATTTGGAAGTGACCCCACCCCTGCCTCGAAATTGGGTGACGGGAATGTGAAATTGTCAAACCCGGCCCAAAATGCGAAGTTTGAGGGCCCGTAACTCAGTTATTTTCCAATGGATTTTAAAATTGTTTTCAGTATTGTGATTAGCTCCTCACATAGATTGTTTGTTATAAATTTTGTCTGATTCGGAGATGGCTAACATTTTGGTTATTGGAAAGAATACGGGTCCAGATTCAAATTTTGATAGCCCAAATCTCGGCCATTTTTTAACGGATTTACGATCTGTTTTCAGTTTTGTGATCAACGTGTATGGTAGATGTTATATTTCAAGTTTCATATAATTCGGAGACGAAATAAATTTTGGTACCCCGGACCGCCCCTCCCCTGATCCACATCACTGAACCGACACTGGCAAAATTTGGCACACCGCGTGCTCTCTTCAGCCCGCACGCATTGGCGTATCAGATGACATCCAAAGTTCGACATCTTCGGAGGAGATGTGTTCACAAGCACATCGGCCCAAATTGCAAACTTTGAGGGCCCGTAACTCTTGCATTTCTTCTCGGATTTCAAAAATCCTTTCCGGTATGGGTTTGTTATCGTTCGGGACATACATAAACTTAAATAGATAAATGTCAAACAAAATTTAATTTTGCAAAAATTTTGCCCCCCCCACCCCAGTGTCAAAATATATGACCGACCCTGTCCAATTTTCTTTCTCGGACTAAACTGACAAAGAATAACACGACTGTGAAAACCAAATGCAGTTATCTGGAATGATACGAGACGACAACAGAGTACAATGAAATAGAGGTTTGCCTATTTATGGGCGGTAACTCTTCAGGGAAAGCGCGGACACAAGTTTTGATGCCCGTGGGCAGTAGGGCATATCGAGGTGTGCATACGGTCCAATTTTCGATGCTCTGCTCCCTATAATTTCCGAGATAATAAATGACATTTTGTTCATATAAAGGGAGATAACTCCGCGGGGTAAATGCGGACAATATTCGTTGTATGCCGACCGGTTAGAACTCATTGAACCCAACATACATACAAATTTTCAGTTCGAAACTCCCCATACTTTCAGATATTAAGGGGTTGCAAAAGTGTTGAGTATAATAATAATAATAACTAGAATGAAACTGTAATTGCACAGCAATTTCGATACTTCCATGTTGCCAATGACGGGAACTTGTGTCGTCCGTTAACGAGTTAGTTGTCAGCAGACACATGCGAGTATTGTGATACTATATACCATAGTACTAGTCACCAACCACAGTATTTTATCCACCAAATTTCATCAAATTCTGCACCCACTCGCCAGTTCTCCCAAACCGGAAGTCAAATCAGTACCCTATATATATCAACATACAGCGCAGAGTCTGATGCACAAAAACTGCGAATGCTCAATGGCTATCCAGGTACAAAATATCAAATCAATTGGCTGAGCCGTTTTGACGATATGAGAAATGTAAGCCGATTTGCAAGTTATTATGGTGGCACGAAACCTTCCCAAAAACCAGGTATTTAAGCAGCCATAACTCCAGAAGTTTTAGCCCAATTAAAAAAATTCGAGTGGGATAGTGATCATCGGCAACTAGAGATTATATCCACTAAATTTCATTATAATCTGCGCCAAAACAGTTTTGAGGTACATACACACACGCCCGTTCTCCAGAACCGGAAGTGAAATCCGTTAACTATATATATCTTTATACATCGCACAGTTGGATGCACATAACGCAAAAAGTCCCAACTCAATATCTCAAGCCGTTCTGGATTTCGTATAAAGAGAGTTCTTTTATTATTCGACCCAGGGTCAACTTTTAAACCGGAAGGGCGACCCCTATTATTTTTCGGTGGTGTGTAACACGTGTGCATGCACAAATAATGAAAAAAGTCCCAACCAGATATCTCAAGCCGTTTAGGAGGAGATACGTTAACAACAATAAAACATATAAAGAGCGTTGTTCCAAAGGTAAGGTCAGACGAAATTCCTTATTAATGCATCGACTGCGTATGCTCAATGGCTATGCAGGCAGAAAATTTCAAATCAATTGGCCAAGCCCTTTCGACGGTATAAGAAATCAAACATCAATTTTGCAATTTTGCAAGTCATTCTAGGGGTCCGAAAACCCCATAAAAATCAGGTCTCTAAGCAGCAATAACTCGAGAAGTTTAAATCCGATTTTTAAAATCGGAGCGGAGTAGTGGTCAGCAACAACTATAAATTATGTCCACCAAATTTCATCCAAATCTGCGCCAAAATAGTTTTGAGATACATACCCATACGCCCGTTCTCCCGAATCGGAAGTGAAATCCGTTAACTAAATATATCGTTCGAGAGCGCAGAGTTTGCTGCACATCATGCAAAAAGTCCCAACTCAATATCTCAAGCCGTTCTGGATTCCCTATAAAGAGCGTTGTTTTATCCTTCGACAAGTAGCGAACTTTTAAACCGGAAGTGCGAACCATATCATTTTTCGGCGGTTCATGACACACATACACGTGCAAATAATGAAAAATTCCGAACCCCATATCTCAAGCCGTTTAGGAGGAGATCTCTTCACAACAATAAAACCGATAAAGAGCGTTGTGCCCAAAGGTCAAGGTCAGACGAAGTTCCCTATTAGTTCATCGACTGCCAATGCGCAATGGCTAAGAAGATTCCGAATTTCAAATCAATCGGACAAGCCGTTTCGGCGATATAAGAAATCAAACCTCGATTTTGCAAGTCATTTTAGTGGCGCGAAGACCCCCCAAAAATCAACAAAATGTCGATAACTCTGAAGGTCAACGTCGGAAATAAATCAGGTTTTTAAACAGCCATAACTAACGAAGTTTATGTCCGATTTTAAAAATTCGAGTTGCATAGCAATCAGTGGCATCTACTGATGACGTCTACTAAATGTCATCAAAATATTCGCTAAAATAGTTTTGAGATACATACCCACACGCCCGCTCTCCCGAACCGGAAGTGATATCCGTTAACTATATATATCGTTCGATAGCGCAGAGTTTGCTGCACATAATGCAAAACGTCCCAACTCAATATCTCAAGCCGTTCTGGATTCCCTATAAAGAGCGTTCTTTTAACCTTCGACCAGTAGCGAACCCTATAATTTTTCAGTATTTTAGAACACACATACAGGTGCAAATAATGAAAAAAGTCCGAAATCGATATCTCAAGCCGTTTCGGAGGAGATATGTGCACAACAATAAAACAGATAGAGAGCGTTGTTTCCAAAGTTCAAGGTTACACGAAATTCCCTATTTATGCCTCGACTTCGTATACTCAATGGCTATACAGGTACCAAATTTCAAATCAATCGGTCAAGTCATTTCGCCGATATAAGAGATCAAACATCGATTTCGCAAGTTACTTTTGTGTCGCGAAAAACCCCCAAAAATCAACAAAATGGCGATAACTCCGAAGGTCAAGGTCGGACGAAATTCTCAATAGGCTATTTTAACAGATATTCCAAAGTTATATACTAAAGCCGAAAATAGTAGGCGAATCGGTCCAGCCGTTCCGGAGATTAAGGCATGTTATCGGAATAATAAGAATAAAAAAAATAATAATAAAAGCCAGAAGAATTACAATATACTTCCATGTTAAAACATGGAAGTATAATAATAAAAGCCAGAAGAATTACAATATACTTCCATTTACAATGGAAGTATAACTAGAATGAAACTGTAATTGCACAGCAATTTCGATACTTCCATGTTCGCCAATGACGGAAATTGTGTCACCTGATAAAGCGTCAGTTTTCAGGAGACACATATCAGTATGGTGATACTGTAGCTCATAGTAATACTCGGCAACCGCAGATTATATCCACCAAATGTCACCAATATCTGCACCAAAAACATTTTGAGATACATACCAACACGCCCGTGCTTCCAAACCGGAAGTGAAATCAGTAAAAATTATCATATATAGGTAGTACCCACCCACCGTCCCATCCCGCCACCCATAGTATATTATGCATCGCAGGCGCTCGTATATAGGTAGTACCGTAGTACCCACCCACCCATCACGCCACCCATAGTATCTTATGCGCCGCATGCAGGCTCTCGTATATAGGTAGTACCCACCCACCATCTCATCCCGCCACCTATAGTATCTTATGCGCCGCTGGCTCTCGTATATATGTAGAATGTAGAACGTATATATGTAGAATGACTTACAATTTTGCAAGTCATTCTAGGGGTCCGAAAACCCCATAAAAATCAGGTTTTTAAGCAGCCATAACTCGAGAAGTTTAAGTCCGATTTTAAAAATCTGAGTGGAGTAGTGGTCAGCGACAACTAAAGATTATGTCCACCAAATTTCATCAAAATCTGCGCCAAAATAGTTTTGAGATACATACCCACACGCCCGTTCTCCCGAACCGGAAGTGAAATCCGTTAACTATATATATCGTTCGAGAGCGCAGAGTTTGTTGCACATCATGCAAAAAGTCCCAACTCAATATCTCGAGCCGTTCTGGATTTCCTATAAAGAGCGTTGTTTTATTCTTCGAACAGTAGCGAACTTTTAAACCGGAAGTGCGAACCCTATCATTTTTCGGTGGTTCATAACACACATACATGCGCAAATAACGAAAACAGTCCGAAATCGATATCTCAAGCCGTTTCGGAGGAGATACGATCACAACAATAAAACAGATAGAGAGCGTTGTTTCCAAAGTTCAAGGTCACATGAAATTCCCTATTTGTGTCTCGACTTCGTATACTCAATGGCTATGCAGGTACCAAATTTCAAATCAATCGGTCAAGCCGTTTCGACGATATAAGAATTCAAACCTCGATTTCGCAAGTGACTTTTGTGTCGCGAAAAACCCCCAAAAATCAACAAAATGGCGATAACTCCGAAGGTCAAGGTCGGACGAAATTCTCAATGGGCCATTTTCAGAGAACTTCCAAAGTTATATACTAAAGCCGAAAACAGTAGGTGAATCGGTCCAGCCGTTCTTGAGATATAAGCATGTTATTGGAATAAGAAGAATAATAAAAATAAGAATAAAAGCCAGAAGAATTACAATATACTTCCATGTTAAAACATGGAAGTATAATAATAGTGAAAAATATATTTTTTTTTTATTTTTAATTTCACACCGTGGGGAAGCGTTGGGTCGATATCGCGATATCTTCATTTTCAGTATCCCTTAGATGCCTACATTCCCTAGAGATTTCACGGTCCTACTGCAATTAGTTTCTGAGTATTTCAAATAAACGGAAAACGACCTCAGTACAAAAACAATATACTTCCTTGGTTACACCATGGAAGTATAATAATCGAAAAAGGGCCATAACTCTGTCAAAAGATATTGGACCAACATCCGGATACCATTATTTCTAGTAGACCTTAGATGCCTATATTCGCTAGAGATTTCGCGGTCCTCCTCCCATTAGTGTCTGAGTATTTCCAATTAAACAGAAAACGGCCGCAGTAGAAAAACAATATACTTCCTTGGTTACACCATGGAAGTATAATAATAGGGAACAATCATGAGTGGAAAGAATCGCAGTTTATGGACGGAAAATATGAAGTATGGTGATTATATGTTGTCCTAACATGTGTAGGTTGATCTCAAGTGTTTGGACGTGACCCCACCCCTGTCTCGAAATTGGGTGACGGGATTGGGAAAACATCAACCCCTGGTACAAAATGCTAAGTTTGAGGCCCTGTAACTCCGTTAATTTCCAACGGATTTAAAAATTGTTTCCAGTTTTGTGAGTTGCTGCTGACATAGATTGCATAGTGTAAATTTCATCTGATTTGGAGACGGATAACACTTTGATTATTGGAAAGCATATGGGCCCAAATTCAAACTTGACGGCTAAAATCTCCGCCATTTTCCAACGGATTTACGATCTGTTTTCAGCTTCGAGATCGGCTGATGTTGCAGATGTTATATTCCAAGTTTCATCTGATTCGGAGAAGAATAAAAAATTGGTACCACGGACCACCCCTCCCCAGACCCACAATAATGAGCCGACACTGTCAAAAATTGGCCCAACGCGTGCCCTCTTCAGTCCGCACACATTTGCATTTCAGATGACATCGTATGTTCGATATCTTCGGAGGAGATGTGGTCACAAGCACATGGGCCCAAAATTGCAAAGTTTGACGGCCTGCAATTATTTCAGTTTTCGATGGATTTTCGAAATTCTTTCAGTTTCTAGATCGGCTGATGTTGCAGATGATATATTTCAAGTTTCATCTGATTCCGAGAAGAATTAAAAATTGGTACCACGGACCACCCCTCCCCAGACCCACACTAATGAAGCGAAACTGGCAAAATTTGGCCCACCGCGTGCCCCCTTCCGTCCGCACACGTTGGCGTGTCAGATGTCATCCTATGTTCGATATCTTCGGAGGAGATGTGTACACAAGCACATGGGCCCAAATTGCAAACTTTGAGGGCCCGTAACTCTTGCATTTCTTCTCGGATTTCAAAAATCCTTTCCGGTATGGGTTTGTTTTCGTTCGGGAAATACATAAACTTAAATAGATGAATGTCAATCAAAATTTTATTTTGCGAAAATGTTGGCCCCCCACCCCAGTGTCAAAATATATGTCCGACCCTGTCAAATTTTCCTTCTCTGACTAAACTGACAACTGTCAACACGACTATGAAAACCACATGCAGTTATCTGGAATGATACAAGAGGACAACAGAGTACAATCAAATAGAGGTTTGCCAACTATGGGCGGTAACTCCTCAGGGAAAGCGCGGACACAAGTTTTGATGCCCGTGGGCAGTAGGGCATATCGAGGTGTGCATACGGTCCAATTTTCGATGCTCTGCTCCTTATAATTTCCGAGATAATAAAATCACATATTTTTATATAAAGGGAGATAACTCCGTGGGATAAACGCGGACAATATTCGTTATGAGCCAAAGGCATAAAACTCATTTACCCCAATATACTTACCAATCTTGAGTTTTCTAATCCTAATACTTTCAGATATTAGGGAGTTGAAAAATAGTATAGTATAATAATAATGAAAAATAATCGAAAAAGGGCCATAACTCTGTCAAAAGATATTGGACCAACATCCGGATACCATTATTTCTAGTAGACCTTAGATGCCTATATTCGCTAGAGATTTCGCGGTCCTCCTCCCATTAGTGTCTGAGTATTTCCAATTAAACAGAAAACGGCCGCAGTAGAAAAACAATATACTTCCTTGGTTACACCATGGAAGTATAATAATAGGGAACAATCATGAGTGGAAAGAATCGCAGTTTATGGACGGAAAATATGAAGTATGGTGATTATATGTTGTCCTAACATGTGTAGGTTGATCTCAAGTGTTTGGACGTGACCCCACCCCTGTCTCGAAATTGGGTGACGGGATTGGGAAAACATCAACCCCTGGTACAAAATGCTAAGTTTGAGGCCCTGTAACTCCGTTAATTTCCAACGGATTTAAAAATTGTTTCCAGTTTTGTGAGTTGCTGCTGACATAGATTGCATAGTGTAAATTTCATCTGATTTGGAGACGGATAACACTTTGATTATTGGAAAGCATATGGGCCCAAATTCAAACTTGACGGCTAAAATCTCCGCCATTTTCCAACGGATTTACGATCTGTTTTCAGCTTCGAGATCGGCTGATGTTGCAGATGTTATATTCCAAGTTTCATCTGATTCGGAGAAGAATAAAAAATTGGTACCACGGACCACCCCTCCCCAGACCCACAATAATGAGCCGACACTGTCAAAAATTGGCCCAACGCGTGCCCTCTTCAGTCCGCACACATTTGCATTTCAGATGACATCGTATGTTCGATATCTTCGGAGGAGATGTGGTCACAAGCACATGGGCCCAAAATTGCAAAGTTTGACGGCCTGCAATTATTTCAGTTTTCGATGGATTTTCGAAATTCTTTCAGTTTCTAGATCGGCTGATGTTGCAGATGATATATTTCAAGTTTCATCTGATTCCGAGAAGAATTAAAAATTGGTACCACGGACCACCCCTCCCCAGACCCACACTAATGAAGCGAAACTGGCAAAATTTGGCCCACCGCGTGCCCCCTTCCGTCCGCACACGTTGGCGTGTCAGATGTCATCCTATGTTCGATATCTTCGGAGGAGATGTGTACACAAGCACATGGGCCCAAATTGCAAACTTTGAGGGCCCGTAACTCTTGCATTTCTTCTCGGATTTCAAAAATCCTTTCCGGTATGGGTTTGTTTTCGTTCGGGAAATACATAAACTTAAATAGATGAATGTCAATCAAAATTTTATTTTGCGAAAATGTTGGCCCCCCACCCCAGTGTCAAAATATATGTCCGACCCTGTCAAATTTTCCTTCTCTGACTAAACTGACAACTGTCAACACGACTATGAAAACCACATGCAGTTATCTGGAATGATACAAGAGGACAACAGAGTACAATCAAATAGAGGTTTGCCAACTATGGGCGGTAACTCCTCAGGGAAAGCGCGGACACAAGTTTTGATGCCCGTGGGCAGTAGGGCATATCGAGGTGTGCATACGGTCCAATTTTCGATGCTCTGCTCCTTATAATTTCCGAGATAATAAAATCACATATTTTTATATAAAGGGAGATAACTCCGTGGGATAAACGCGGACAATATTCGTTATGAGCCAAAGGCATAAAACTCATTTACCCCAATATACTTACCAATCTTGAGTTTTCTAATCCTAATACTTTCAGATATTAGGGAGTTGAAAAATAGTATAGTATAATAATAATGAAAAATAATCGAAAAAGGGCCATAACTCTGTCAAAAGATATTGGACCAACATCCGGATACCATTATTTCTAGTAGACCTTAGATGCCTATATTCGCTAGAGATTTCGCGGTCCTCCTCCCATTAGTGTCTGAGTATTTCCAATTAAACAGAAAACGGCCGCAGTAGAAAAACAATATACTTCCTTGGTTACACCATGGAAGTATAATAATAGGGAACAATCATGAGTGGAAAGAATCGCAGTTTATGGACGGAAAATATGAAGTATGGTGATTATATGTTGTCCTAACATGTGTAGGTTGATCTCAAGTGTTTGGACGTGACCCCACCCCTGTCTCGAAATTGGGTGACGGGATTGGGAAAACATCAACCCCTGGTACAAAATGCTAAGTTTGAGGCCCTGTAACTCCGTTAATTTCCAACGGATTTTAAAATTGTTTCCAGTTTTGTGAGTTGCTGCTGACATAGATTGCATAGTGTAAATTTCATCTGATTTGGAGACGGATAACACTTTGATTATTGGAAAGCATATGGGCCCAAATTCAAACTTGACGGCTAAAATCTCCGCCATTTTCCAACGGATTTACGATCTGTTTTCAGCTTCGAGATCGGCTGATGTTGCAGATGTTATATTCCAAGTTTCATCTGATTCGGAGAAGAATAAAAAATTGGTACCACGGACCACCCCTCCCCAGACCCACAATAATGAGCCGACACTGTCAAAAATTGGCCCAACGCGTGCCCTCTTCAGTCCGCACACATTTGCATTTCAGATGACATCGTATGTTCGATATCTTCGGAGGAGATGTGGTCACAAGCACATGGGCCCAAAATTGCAAAGTTTGACGGCCTGCAATTATTTCAGTTTTCGATGGATTTTCGAAATTCTTTCAGTTTCTAGATCGGCTGATGTTGCAGATGATATATTTCAAGTTTCATCTGATTCCGAGAAGAATTAAAAATTGGTACCACGGACCACCCCTCCCCAGACCCACACTAATGAAGCGAAACTGGCAAAATTTGGCCCACCGCGTGCCCCCTTCCGTCCGCACACGTTGGCGTGTCAGATGTCATCCTATGTTCGATATCTTCGGAGGAGATGTGTACACAAGCACATGGGCCCAAATTGCAAACTTTGAGGGCCCGTAACTCTTGCATTTCTTCTCGGATTTCAAAAATCCTTTCCGGTATGGGTTTGTTTTCGTTCGGGAAATACATAAACTTAAATAGATGAATGTCAATCAAAATTTTATTTTGCGAAAATGTTGGCCCCCCACCCCAGTGTCAAAATATATGTCCGACCCTGTCAAATTTTCCTTCTCTGACTAAACTGACAACTGTCAACACGACTATGAAAACCACATGCAGTTATCTGGAATGATACAAGAGGACAACAGAGTACAATCAAATAGAGGTTTGCCAACTATGGGCGGTAACTCCTCAGGGAAAGCGCGGACACAAGTTTTGATGCCCGTGGGCAGTAGGGCATATCGAGGTGTGCATACGGTCCAATTTTCGATGCTCTGCTCCTTATAATTTCCGAGATAATAAAATCACATATTTTTATATAAAGGGAGATAACTCCGTGGGATAAACGCGGACAATATTCGTTATGAGCCAAAGGCATAAAACTCATTTACCCCAATATACTTACCAATCTTGAGTTTTCTAATCCTAATACTTTCAGATATTAGGGAGTTGAAAAATAGTATAGTATAATAATAATGAAAAATAATCGAAAAAGGGCCATAACTCTGTCAAAAGATATTGGACCAACATCCGGATACCATTATTTCTAGTAGACCTTAGATGCCTATATTCGCTAGAGATTTCGCGGTCCTCCTCCCATTAGTGTCTGAGTATTTCCAATTAAACAGAAAACGGCCGCAGTAGAAAAACAATATACTTCCTTGGTTACACCATGGAAGTATAATAATAGGGAACAATCATGAGTGGAAAGAATCGCAGTTTATGGACGGAAAATATGAAGTATGGTGATTATATGTTGTCCTAACATGTGTAGGTTGATCTCAAGTGTTTGGACGTGACCCCACCCCTGTCTCGAAATTGGGTGACGGGATTGGGAAAACATCAACCCCTGGTACAAAATGCTAAGTTTGAGGCCCTGTAACTCCGTTAATTTCCAACGGAATTTAAAATTGTTTCCAGTTTTGTGAGTTGCTGCTGACATAGATTGCATAGTGTAAATTTCATCTGATTTGGAGACGGATAACACTTTGATTATTGGAAAGCATATGGGCCCAAATTCAAACTTGACGGCTAAAATCTCCGCCATTTTCCAACGGATTTACGATCTGTTTTCAGCTTCGAGATCGGCTGATGTTGCAGATGTTATATTCCAAGTTTCATCTGATTCGGAGAAGAATAAAAAATTGGTACCACGGACCACCCCTCCCCAGACCCACAATAATGAGCCGACACTGTCAAAAATTGGCCCAACGCGTGCCCTCTTCAGTCCGCACACATTTGCATTTCAGATGACATCGTATGTTCGATATCTTCGGAGGAGATGTGGTCACAAGCACATGGGCCCAAAATTGCAAAGTTTGACGGCCTGCAATTATTTCAGTTTTCGATGGATTTTCGAAATTCTTTCAGTTTCTAGATCGGCTGATGTTGCAGATGATATATTTCAAGTTTCATCTGATTCCGAGAAGAATTAAAAATTGGTACCACGGACCACCCCTCCCCAGACCCACACTAATGAAGCGAAACTGGCAAAATTTGGCCCACCGCGTGCCCCCTTCCGTCCGCACACGTTGGCGTGTCAGATGTCATCCTATGTTCGATATCTTCGGAGGAGATGTGTACACAAGCACATGGGCCCAAATTGCAAACTTTGAGGGCCCGTAACTCTTGCATTTCTTCTCGGATTTCAAAAATCCTTTCCGGTATGGGTTTGTTTTCGTTCGGGAAATACATAAACTTAAATAGATGAATGTCAATCAAAATTTTATTTTGCGAAAATGTTGGCCCCCCACCCCAGTGTCAAAATATATGTCCGACCCTGTCAAATTTTCCTTCTCTGACTAAACTGACAACTGTCAACACGACTATGAAAACCACATGCAGTTATCTGGAATGATACAAGAGGACAACAGAGTACAATCAAATAGAGGTTTGCCAACTATGGGCGGTAACTCCTCAGGGAAAGCGCGGACACAAGTTTTGATGCCCGTGGGCAGTAGGGCATATCGAGGTGTGCATACGGTCCAATTTTCGATGCTCTGCTCCTTATAATTTCCGAGATAATAAAATCACATATTTTTATATAAAGGGAGATAACTCCGTGGGATAAACGCGGACAATATTCGTTATGAGCCAAAGGCATAAAACTCATTTACCCCAATATACTTACCAATCTTGAGTTTTCTAATCCTAATACTTTCAGATATTAGGGAGTTGAAAAATAGTATAGTATAATAATAATGAAAAATAATCGAAAAAGGGCCATAACTCTGTCAAAAGATATTGGACCAACATCCGGATACCATTATTTCTAGTAGACCTTAGATGCCTATATTCGCTAGAGATTTCGCGGTCCTCCTCCCATTAGTGTCTGAGTATTTCCAATTAAACAGAAAACGGCCGCAGTAGAAAAACAATATACTTCCTTGGTTACACCATGGAAGTATAATAATAGGGAACAATCATGAGTGGAAAGAATCGCAGTTTATGGACGGAAAATATGAAGTATGGTGATTATATGTTGTCCTAACATGTGTAGGTTGATCTCAAGTGTTTGGACGTGACCCCACCCCTGTCTCGAAATTGGGTGACGGGATTGGGAAAACATCAACCCCTGGTACAAAATGCTAAGTTTGAGGCCCTGTAACTCCGTTAATTTCCAACGGATTTTAAAATTGTTTCCAGTTTTGTGAGTTGCTGCTGACATAGATTGCATAGTGTAAATTTCATCTGATTTGGAGACGGATAACACTTTGATTATTGGAAAGCATATGGGCCCAAATTCAAACTTGACGGCTAAAATCTCCGCCATTTTCCAACGGATTTACGATCTGTTTTCAGCTTCGAGATCGGCTGATGTTGCAGATGTTATATTCCAAGTTTCATCTGATTCGGAGAAGAATAAAAAATTGGTACCACGGACCACCCCTCCCCAGACCCACAATAATGAGCCGACACTGTCAAAAATTGGCCCAACGCGTGCCCTCTTCAGTCCGCACACATTTGCATTTCAGATGACATCGTATGTTCGATATCTTCGGAGGAGATGTGGTCACAAGCACATGGGCCCAAAATTGCAAAGTTTGACGGCCTGCAATTATTTCAGTTTTCGATGGATTTTCGAAATTCTTTCAGTTTCTAGATCGGCTGATGTTGCAGATGATATATTTCAAGTTTCATCTGATTCCGAGAAGAATTAAAAATTGGTACCACGGACCACCCCTCCCCAGACCCACACTAATGAAGCGAAACTGGCAAAATTTGGCCCACCGCGTGCCCCCTTCCGTCCGCACACGTTGGCGTGTCAGATGTCATCCTATGTTCGATATCTTCGGAGGAGATGTGTACACAAGCACATGGGCCCAAATTGCAAACTTTGAGGGCCCGTAACTCTTGCATTTCTTCTCGGATTTCAAAAATCCTTTCCGGTATGGGTTTGTTTTCGTTCGGGAAATACATAAACTTAAATAGATGAATGTCAATCAAAATTTTATTTTGCGAAAATGTTGGCCCCCCACCCCAGTGTCAAAATATATGTCCGACCCTGTCAAATTTTCCTTCTCTGACTAAACTGACAACTGTCAACACGACTATGAAAACCACATGCAGTTATCTGGAATGATACAAGAGGACAACAGAGTACAATCAAATAGAGGTTTGCCAACTATGGGCGGTAACTCCTCAGGGAAAGCGCGGACACAAGTTTTGATGCCCGTGGGCAGTAGGGCATATCGAGGTGTGCATACGGTCCAATTTTCGATGCTCTGCTCCTTATAATTTCCGAGATAATAAAATCACATATTTTTATATAAAGGGAGATAACTCCGTGGGATAAACGCGGACAATATTCGTTATGAGCCAAAGGCATAAAACTCATTTACCCCAATATACTTACCAATCTTGAGTTTTCTAATCCTAATACTTTCAGATATTAGGGAGTTGAAAAATAGTATAGTATAATAATAATGAAAAATAATCGAAAAAGGGCCATAACTCTGTCAAAAGATATTGGACCAACATCCGGATACCATTATTTCTAGTAGACCTTAGATGCCTATATTCGCTAGAGATTTCGCGGTCCTCCTCCCATTAGTGTCTGAGTATTTCCAATTAAACAGAAAACGGCCGCAGTAGAAAAACAATATACTTCCTTGGTTACACCATGGAAGTATAATAATAGGGAACAATCATGAGTGGAAAGAATCGCAGTTTATGGACGGAAAATATGAAGTATGGTGATTATATGTTGTCCTAACATGTGTAGGTTGATCTCAAGTGTTTGGACGTGACCCCACCCCTGTCTCGAAATTGGGTGACGGGATTGGGAAAACATCAACCCCTGGTACAAAATGCTAAGTTTGAGGCCCTGTAACTCCGTTAATTTCCAACGGATTTTAAAATTGTTTCCAGTTTTGTGAGTTGCTGCTGACATAGATTGCATAGTGTAAATTTCATCTGATTTGGAGACGGATAACACTTTGATTATTGGAAAGCATATGGGCCCAAATTCAAACTTGACGGCTAAAATCTCCGCCATTTTCCAACGGATTTACGATCTGTTTTCAGCTTCGAGATCGGCTGATGTTGCAGATGTTATATTCCAAGTTTCATCTGATTCGGAGAAGAATAAAAAATTGGTACCACGGACCACCCCTCCCCAGACCCACAATAATGAGCCGACACTGTCAAAAATTGGCCCAACGCGTGCCCTCTTCAGTCCGCACACATTTGCATTTCAGATGACATCGTATGTTCGATATCTTCGGAGGAGATGTGGTCACAAGCACATGGGCCCAAAATTGCAAAGTTTGACGGCCTGCAATTATTTCAGTTTTCGATGGATTTTCGAAATTCTTTCAGTTTCTAGATCGGCTGATGTTGCAGATGATATATTTCAAGTTTCATCTGATTCCGAGAAGAATTAAAAATTGGTACCACGGACCACCCCTCCCCAGACCCACACTAATGAAGCGAAACTGGCAAAATTTGGCCCACCGCGTGCCCCCTTCCGTCCGCACACGTTGGCGTGTCAGATGTCATCCTATGTTCGATATCTTCGGAGGAGATGTGTACACAAGCACATGGGCCCAAATTGCAAACTTTGAGGGCCCGTAACTCTTGCATTTCTTCTCGGATTTCAAAAATCCTTTCCGGTATGGGTTTGTTTTCGTTCGGGAAATACATAAACTTAAATAGATGAATGTCAATCAAAATTTTATTTTGCGAAAATGTTGGCCCCCCACCCCAGTGTCAAAATATATGTCCGACCCTGTCAAATTTTCCTTCTCTGACTAAACTGACAACTGTCAACACGACTATGAAAACCACATGCAGTTATCTGGAATGATACAAGAGGACAACAGAGTACAATCAAATAGAGGTTTGCCAACTATGGGCGGTAACTCCTCAGGGAAAGCACGGACACAAGTTTTGATGCCCGTGGGCAGTAGGGCATATCGAGGTGTGCATACGGTCCAATTTTCGATGCTCTGCTCCTTATAATTTCCGAGATAATAAAATCACATATTTTTATATAAAGGGAGATAACTCCGTGGGATAAACGCGGACAATATTCGTTATGAGCCAAAGGCATAAAACTCATTTACCCCAATATACTTACCAATCTTGAGTTTTCTAATCCTAATACTTTCAGATATTAGGGAGTTGAAAAATAGTATAGTATAATAATAATGAAAAATAATCGAAAAAGGGCCATAACTCTGTCAAAAGATATTGGACCAACATCCGGATACCATTATTTCTAGTAGACCTTAGATGCCTATATTCGCTAGAGATTTCGCGGTCCTCCTCCCATTAGTGTCTGAGTATTTCCAATTAAACAGAAAACGGCCGCAGTAGAAAAACAATATACTTCCTTGGTTACACCATGGAAGTATAATAATAGGGAACAATCATGAGTGGAAAGAATCGCAGTTTATGGACGGAAAATATGAAGTATGGTGATTATATGTTGTCCTAACATGTGTAGGTTGATCTCAAGTGTTTGGACGTGACCCCACCCCTGTCTCGAAATTGGGTGACGGGATTGGGAAAACATCAACCCCTGGTACAAAATGCTAAGTTTGAGGCCCTGTAACTCCGTTAATTTCCAACGGATTTTAAAATTGTTTCCAGTTTTGTGAGTTGCTGCTGACATAGATTGCATAGTGTAAATTTCATCTGATTTGGAGACGGATAACACTTTGATTATTGGAAAGCATATGGGCCCAAATTCAAACTTGACGGCTAAAATCTCCGCCATTTTCCAACGGATTTACGATCTGTTTTCAGCTTCGAGATCGGCTGATGTTGCAGATGTTATATTCCAAGTTTCATCTGATTCGGAGAAGAATAAAAAATTGGTACCACGGACCACCCCTCCCCAGACCCACAATAATGAGCCGACACTGTCAAAAATTGGCCCAACGCGTGCCCTCTTCAGTCCGCACACATTTGCATTTCAGATGACATCGTATGTTCGATATCTTCGGAGGAGATGTGGTCACAAGCACATGGGCCCAAAATTGCAAAGTTTGACGGCCTGCAATTATTTCAGTTTTCGATGGATTTTCGAAATTCTTTCAGTTTCTAGATCGGCTGATGTTGCAGATGATATATTTCAAGTTTCATCTGATTCCGAGAAGAATTAAAAATTAGTACCACGGACCACCCCTCCCCAGACCCACACTAATGAAGCGAAACTGGCAAAATTTGGCCCACCGCGTGCCCCCTTCCGTCCGCACACGTTGGCGTGTCAGATGTCATCCTATGTTCGATATCTTCGGAGGAGATGTGTACACAAGCACATGGGCCCAAATTGCAAACTTTGAGGGCCCGTAACTCTTGCATTTCTTCTCGGATTTCAAAAATCCTTTCCGGTATGGGTTTGTTTTCGTTCGGGAAATACATAAACTTAAATAGATGAATGTCAATCAAAATTTTATTTTGCGAAAATGTTGGCCCCCCACCCCAGTGTCAAAATATATGGCCGACCCTGTCAAATTTTCCTTCTCTGACTAAACTGACAACTGTCAACACGACTATGAAAACCACATGCAGTTATCTGGAATGATACAAGAGGACAACAGAGTACAATCAAATAGAGGTTTGCCAACTATGGGCGGTAACTCCTCAGGGAAAGCGCGGACACAAGTTTTGATGCCCGTGGGCAGTAGGGCATATCGAGGTGTGCATACGGTCCAATTTTCGATGCTCTGCTCCTTATAATTTCCGAGATAATAAAATCACATATTTTTATATAAAGGGAGATAACTCCGTGGGATAAACGCGGACAATATTCGTTATGAGCCAAAGGCATAAAACTCATTTACCCCAATATACTTACCAATCTTGAGTTTTCTAATCCTAATACTTTCAGATATTAGGGAGTTGAAAAATAGTATAGTATAATAATAATGAAAAATAATCGAAAAAGGGCCATAACTCTGTCAAAAGATATTGGACCAACATCCGGATACCATTATTTCTAGTAGACCTTAGATGCCTATATTCGCTAGAGATTTCGCGGTCCTCCTCCCATTAGTGTCTGAGTATTTCCAATTAAACAGAAAACGGCCGCAGTAGAAAAACAATATACTTCCTTGGTTACACCATGGAAGTATAATAATAGGGAACAATCATGAGTGGAAAGAATCGCAGTTTATGGACGGAAAATATGAAGTATGGTGATTATATGTTGTCCTAACATGTGTAGGTTGATCTCAAGTGTTTGGACGTGACCCCACCCCTGTCTCGAAATTGGGTGACGGGATTGGGAAAACATCAACCCCTGGTACAAAATGCTAAGTTTGAGGCCCTGTAACTCCGTTAATTTCCAACGGATTTTAAAATTGTTTCCAGTTTTGTGAGTTGCTGCTGACATAGATTGCATAGTGTAAATTTCATCTGATTTGGAGACGGATAACACTTTGATTATTGGAAAGCATATGGGCCCAAATTCAAACTTGACGGCTAAAATCTCCGCCATTTTCCAACGGATTTACGATCTGTTTTCAGCTTCGAGATCGGCTGATGTTGCAGATGTTATATTCCAAGTTTCATCTGATTCGGAGAAGAATAAAAAATTGGTACCACGGACCACCCCTCCCCAGACCCACAATAATGAGCCGACACTGTCAAAAATTGGCCCAACGCGTGCCCTCTTCAGTCCGCACACATTTGCATTTCAGATGACATCGTATGTTCGATATCTTCGGAGGAGATGTGGTCACAAGCACATGGGCCCAAAATTGCAAAGTTTGACGGCCTGCAATTATTTCAGTTTTCGATGGATTTTCGAAATTCTTTCAGTTTCTAGATCGGCTGATGTTGCAGATGATATATTTCAAGTTTCATCTGATTCCGAGAAGAATTAAAAATTGGTACCACGGACCACCCCTCCCCAGACCCACACTAATGAAGCGAAACTGGCAAAATTTGGCCCACCGCGTGCCCCCTTCCGTCCGCACACGTTGGCGTGTCAGATGTCATCCTATGTTCGATATCTTCGGAGGAGATGTGTACACAAGCACATGGGCCCAAATTGCAAACTTTGAGGGCCCGTAACTCTTGCATTTCTTCTCGGATTTCAAAAATCCTTTCCGGTATGGGTTTGTTTTCGTTCGGGAAATACATAAACTTAAATAGATGAATGTCAATCAAAATTTTATTTTGCGAAAATGTTGGCCCCCCACCCCAGTGTCAAAATATATGTCCGACCCTGTCAAATTTTCCTTCTCTGACTAAACTGACAACTGTCAACACGACTATGAAAACCACATGCAGTTATCTGGAATGATACAAGAGGACAACAGAGTACAATCAAATAGAGGTTTGCCAACTATGGGCGGTAACTCCTCAGGGAAAGCGCGGACACAAGTTTTGATGCCCGTGGGCAGTAGGGCATATCGAGGTGTGCATACGGTCCAATTTTCGATGCTCTGCTCCTTATAATTTCCGAGATAATAAAATCACATATTTTTATATAAAGGGAGATAACTCCGTGGGATAAACGCGGACAATATTCGTTATGAGCCAAAGGCATAAAACTCATTTACCCCAATATACTTACCAATCTTGAGTTTTCTAATCCTAATACTTTCAGATATTAGGGAGTTGAAAAATAGTATAGTATAATAATAATGAAAAATAATCGAAAAAGGGCCATAACTCTGTCAAAAGATATTGGACCAACATCCGGATACCATTATTTCTAGTAGACCTTAGATGCCTATATTCGCTAGAGATTTCGCGGTCCTCCTCCCATTAGTGTCTGAGTATTTCCAATTAAACAGAAAACGGCCGCAGTAGAAAAACAATATACTTCCTTGGTTACACCATGGAAGTATAATAATAGGGAACAATCATGAGTGGAAAGAATCGCAGTTTATGGACGGAAAATATGAAGTATGGTGATTATATGTTGTCCTAACATGTGTAGGTTGATCTCAAGTGTTTGGACGTGACCCCACCCCTGTCTCGAAATTGGGTGACGGGATTGGGAAAACATCAACCCCTGGTACAAAATGCTAAGTTTGAGGCCCTGTAACTCCGTTAATTTCCAACGGATTTTAAAATTGTTTCCAGTTTTGTGAGTTGCTGCTGACATAGATTGCATAGTGTAAATTTCATCTGATTTGGAGACGGATAACACTTTGATTATTGGAAAGCATATGGGCCCAAATTCAAACTTGACGGCTAAAATCTCCGCCATTTTCCAACGGATTTACGATCTGTTTTCAGCTTCGAGATCGGCTGATGTTGCAGATGTTATATTCCAAGTTTCATCTGATTCGGAGAAGAATAAAAAATTGGTACCACGGACCACCCCTCCCCAGACCCACAATAATGAGCCGACACTGTCAAAAATTGGCCCAACGCGTGCCCTCTTCAGTCCGCACACATTTGCATTTCAGATGACATCGTATGTTCGATATCTTCGGAGGAGATGTGGTCACAAGCACATGGGCCCAAAATTGCAAAGTTTGACGGCCTGCAATTATTTCAGTTTTCGATGGATTTTCGAAATTCTTTCAGTTTCTAGATCGGCTGATGTTGCAGATGATATATTTCAAGTTTCATCTGATTCCGAGAAGAATTAAAAATTAGTACCACGGACCACCCCTCCCCAGACCCACACTAATGAAGCGAAACTGGCAAAATTTGGCCCACCGCGTGCCCCCTTCCGTCCGCACACGTTGGCGTGTCAGATGTCATCCTATGTTCGATATCTTCGGAGGAGATGTGTACACAAGCACATGGGCCCAAATTGCAAACTTTGAGGGCCCGTAACTCTTGCATTTCTTCTCGGATTTCAAAAATCCTTTCCGGTATGGGTTTGTTTTCGTTCGGGAAATACATAAACTTAAATAGATGAATGTCAATCAAAATTTTATTTTGCGAAAATGTTGGCCCCCCACCCCAGTGTCAAAATATATGTCCGACCCTGTCAAATTTTCCTTCTCTGACTAAACTGACAACTGTCAACACGACTATGAAAACCACATGCAGTTATCTGGAATGATACAAGAGGACAACAGAGTACAATCAAATAGAGGTTTGCCAACTATGGGCGGTAACTCCTCAGGGAAAGCGCGGACACAAGTTTTGATGCCCGTGGGCAGTAGGGCATATCGAGGTGTGCATACGGTCCAATTTTCGATGCTCTGCTCCTTATAATTTCCGAGATAATAAAATCACATATTTTTATATAAAGGGAGATAACTCCGTGGGATAAACGCGGACAATATTCGTTATGAGCCAAAGGCATAAAACTCATTTACCCCAATATACTTACCAATCTTGAGTTTTCTAATCCTAATACTTTCAGATATTAGGGAGTTGAAAAATAGTATAGTATAATAATAATGAAAAATAATCGAAAAAGGGCCATAACTCTGTCAAAAGATATTGGACCAACATCCGGATACCATTATTTCTAGTAGACCTTAGATGCCTATATTCGCTAGAGATTTCGCGGTCCTCCTCCCATTAGTGTCTGAGTATTTCCAATTAAACAGAAAACGGCCGCAGTAGAAAAACAATATACTTCCTTGGTTACACCATGGAAGTATAATAATAGGGAACAATCATGAGTGGAAAGAATCGCAGTTTATGGACGGAAAATATGAAGTATGGTGATTATATGTTGTCCTAACATGTGTAGGTTGATCTCAAGTGTTTGGACGTGACCCCACCCCTGTCTCGAAATTGGGTGACGGGATTGGGAAAACATCAACCCCTGGTACAAAATGCTAAGTTTGAGGCCCTGTAACTCCGTTAATTTCCAACGGATTTTAAAATTGTTTCCAGTTTTGTGAGTTGCTGCTGACATAGATTGCATAGTGTAAATTTCATCTGATTTGGAGACGGATAACACTTTGATTATTGGAAAGCATATGGGCCCAAATTCAAACTTGACGGCTAAAATCTCCGCCATTTTCCAACGGATTTACGATCTGTTTTCAGCTTCGAGATCGGCTGATGTTGCAGATGTTATATTCCAAGTTTCATCTGATTCGGAGAAGAATAAAAAATTGGTACCACGGACCACCCCTCCCCAGACCCACAATAATGAGCCGACACTGTCAAAAATTGGCCCAACGCGTGCCCTCTTCAGTCCGCACACATTTGCATTTCAGATGACATCGTATGTTCGATATCTTCGGAGGAGATGTGGTCACAAGCACATGGGCCCAAAATTGCAAAGTTTGACGGCCTGCAATTATTTCAGTTTTCGATGGATTTTCGAAATTCTTTCAGTTTCTAGATCGGCTGATGTTGCAGATGATATATTTCAAGTTTCATCTGATTCCGAGAAGAATTAAAAATTGGTACCACGGACCACCCCTCCCCAGACCCACACTAATGAAGCGAAACTGGCAAAATTTGGCCCACCGCGTGCCCCCTTCCGTCCGCACACGTTGGCGTGTCAGATGTCATCCTATGTTCGATATCTTCGGAGGAGATGTGTACACAAGCACATGGGCCCAAATTGCAAACTTTGAGGGCCCGTAACTCTTGCATTTCTTCTCGGATTTCAAAAATCCTTTCCGGTATGGGTTTGTTTTCGTTCGGGAAATACATAAACTTAAATAGATGAATGTCAATCAAAATTTTATTTTGCGAAAATGTTGGCCCCCCACCCCAGTGTCAAAATATATGTCCGACCCTGTCAAATTTTCCTTCTCTGACTAAACTGACAACTGTCAACACGACTATGAAAACCACATGCAGTTATCTGGAATGATACAAGAGGACAACAGAGTACAATCAAATAGAGGTTTGCCAACTATGGGCGGTAACTCCTCAGGGAAAGCGCGGACACAAGTTTTGATGCCCGTGGGCAGTAGGGCATATCGAGGTGTGCATACGGTCCAATTTTCGATGCTCTGCTCCTTATAATTTCCGAGATAATAAAATCACATATTTTTATATAAAGGGAGATAACTCCGTGGGATAAACGCGGACAATATTCGTTATGAGCCAAAGGCATAAAACTCATTTACCCCAATATACTTACCAATCTTGAGTTTTCTAATCCTAATACTTTCAGATATTAGGGAGTTGAAAAATAGTATAGTATAATAATAATGAAAAATAATCGAAAAAGGGCCATAACTCTGTCAAAAGATATTGGACCAACATCCGGATACCATTATTTCTAGTAGACCTTAGATGCCTATATTCGCTAGAGATTTCGCGGTCCTCCTCCCACTAGTGTCTGAGTATTTCCAATTAAACAGAAAACGGCCGCAGTAGAAAAACAATATACTTCCTTGGTTACACCATGGAAGTATAATAATAGGGAACAATCATGAGTGGAAAGAATCGCAGTTTATGGACGGAAAATATGAAGTATGGTGATTATATGTTGTCCTAACATGTGTAGGTTGATCTCAAGTGTTTGGACGTGACCCCACCCCTGTCTCGAAATTGGGTGACGGGATTGGGAAAACATCAACCCCTGGTACAAAATGCTAAGTTTGAGGCCCTGTAACTCCGTTAATTTCCAACGGATTTTAAAATTGTTTCCAGTTTTGTGAGTTGCTGCTGACATAGATTGCATAGTGTAAATTTCATCTGATTTGGAGACGGATAACACTTTGATTATTGGAAAGCATATGGGCCCAAATTCAAACTTGACGGCTAAAATCTCCGCCATTTTCCAACGGATTTACGATCTGTTTTCAGCTTCGAGATCGGCTGATGTTGCAGATGTTATATTCCAAGTTTCATCTGATTCGGAGAAGAATAAAAAATTGGTACCACGGACCACCCCTCCCCAGACCCACAATAATGAGCCGACACTGTCAAAAATTGGCCCAACGCGTGCCCTCTTCAGTCCGCACACATTTGCATTTCAGATGACATCGTATGTTCGATATCTTCGGAGGAGATGTGGTCACAAGCACATGGGCCCAAAATTGCAAAGTTTGACGGCCTGCAATTATTTCAGTTTTCGATGGATTTTCGAAATTCTTTCAGTTTCTAGATCGGCTGATGTTGCAGATGATATATTTCAAGTTTCATCTGATTCCGAGAAGAATTAAAAATTGGTACCACGGACCACCCCTCCCCAGACCCACACTAATGAAGCGAAACTGGCAAAATTTGGCCCACCGCGTGCCCCCTTCCGTCCGCACACGTTGGCGTGTCAGATGTCATCCTATGTTCGATATCTTCGGAGGAGATGTGTACACAAGCACATGGGCCCAAATTGCAAACTTTGAGGGCCCGTAACTCTTGCATTTCTTCTCGGATTTCAAAAATCCTTTCCGGTATGGGTTTGTTTTCGTTCGGGAAATACATAAACTTAAATAGATGAATGTCAATCAAAATTTTATTTTGCGAAAATGTTGGCCCCCCACCCCAGTGTCAAAATATATGTCCGACCCTGTCAAATTTTCCTTCTCTGACTAAACTGACAACTGTCAACACGACTATGAAAACCACATGCAGTTATCTGGAATGATACAAGAGGACAACAGAGTACAATCAAATAGAGGTTTGCCAACTATGGGCGGTAACTCCTCAGGGAAAGCGCGGACACAAGTTTTGATGCCCGTGGGCAGTAGGGCATATCGAGGTGTGCATACGGTCCAATTTTCGATGCTCTGCTCCTTATAATTTCCGAGATAATAAAATCACATATTTTTATATAAAGGGAGATAACTCCGTGGGATAAACGCGGACAATATTCGTTATGAGCCAAAGGCATAAAACTCATTTACCCCAATATACTTACCAATCTTGAGTTTTCTAATCCTAATACTTTCAGATATTAGGGAGTTGAAAAATAGTATAGTATAATAATAATGAAAAATAATCGAAAAAGGGCCATAACTCTGTCAAAAGATATTGGACCAACATCCGGATACCATTATTTCTAGTAGACCTTAGATGCCTATATTCGCTAGAGATTTCGCGGTCCTCCTCCCATTAGTGTCTGAGTATTTCCAATTAAACAGAAAACGGCCGCAGTAGAAAAACAATATACTTCCTGGCTACGATATAACGGATCTGACCTTACCCGGCCCGCCAGATAGAGCGCGCAAACGCGCTGAGATCGGCGCTGTAGCTAATTACGCTCCAGATTCGGCGCGCGTATCGGAACGGTGTGCGACGAGAGCGCAGTGCTTATGAACGCATCGCTGTATGCGTGAGACTGTTCTTATTTCGGTCCTATCTGGTTGTTCTGTTGAGGACATGGTATGCACGGGCTATGCATTATTCCAATAAAGAGCGTTCATCGCAAGTTAATGGTAAAATATATGTTCAAATAGGACGCCTGTTTTTTTAAATAATTTTTGACGGGCTGTCCCCGACACAACACAATGCAAAATATATGTCTACCTTACTTTGGGCATCAATATAATACAGTATGGTTATATTGAATCATATGTTCCCGACTGTTATATGCTATTTTAACATTGCATGATGTTGTGTTGGCAAGGCAAATTTCGGAATAGTATTAGCTTGATGCCAATACATAGCATTGTATACAACCTACATGTACATCGTGACTATATTTATCACATAATTAACTCACAAAATCAGCTTCATAATTATTGGTAAGACACACGTTTAATATTAGCGCATGCGATGACGTCACGCCGAAGATTTTCCACTAATTGATAGAGATTCTCATATTTACCCCAAAACTCCCACTTTATTTAACTAAAATGCATAA
Organism: Siphonodentalium dalli; assembly: GCA_032622095.1. Classification (NCBI taxonomy): domain Eukaryota; kingdom Metazoa; phylum Mollusca; class Scaphopoda; order Gadilida; family Siphonodentaliidae; genus Siphonodentalium; species Siphonodentalium dalli. The sequence goes on from CP136063.1 coordinate 70,990,828, forward strand.
CAATAAAAAAAACTAGGAGATATATAGTCAGGGGAATTTCGCACAATTGACCTCACCACCCCAAATACAAATATAAGTCTTATATCGTGTCTTTTTTTTAAACATATTTTATTGTAATATAATATTACAAGAGGGATAGGGGCACAAATTTTAACAACTTACACCCACCTCTCTCCCATTAACATTTTAACAAATACAACGTAGATGACGAAGATAACATATATACGGGATGACGTTTTGTGTGTTTCTAATTGCTGTCTTTATGGTGGTGAGGTTAATTGTACCAAATACAAGTGTATAGAGTTATTCACCTTCCATCAAAACTAACTGACTGGCTCTTAGTCCAGATAGGTGTTTGTCTGTTCTCGAACAAATTCCTATGAGTTTACTCAATATAACACAATCATGCCTCGTGGTACAACCAGATAGTCGTATACCCAAGGGGCATCATTATAAATCACTTTGCTGTACTATTGTAGGCCGAGTTGGGTGGTCAAAGGAAGCACATGACCCACGAACAATGGTAGTCTGTCCTCATTCCCATATTCCAGCATACATGCCAGTGGACTGTTATCTTCTTAACATTGCATTTTGTTGAGTTGTGGGAGGCAAATATCGAAATATTATAAGTTGTATGTCGATAAAGAGCGTTTATAACTAATATACTTCCCGTGAGTGGAAACTGATTTCTAAATTACACACACACCGGATTGTCCTAGTTTGTCTGAAACTTTGGTTTCAGTCTTTCACAGTTAAATGCAGGAGAACACTATGAACATTATTATACTGATGTACATGTATACATACCATACGACCATAGTTGAATATAATTCATGTAAATATATATATTATGCATTGTAAATAGATGCACAAATTTTGTTAATGAAATGCCGGCTGCGATGGGACACCCGGGAACAGACACGCGTCAGACGAAATTATCACTTCATGGTCATTAGCCAATGTAATTGACACCTCCCGGTGGACCAATATAAATCGCCCGAGTGTACACAACAGATTAAAATATGCTAACAGTCAGTCAACGATGGTGTGATATAATAACCACACACTGGTTAAATGGTCTTGCTAATTTGCTATGATGCTGGTGGGATCAGGTGAACTGTCATGCTGCTGATATGGCGAACTGATGCTGCTAAGACCACATGACCAAATAACCAGTGTTAAATGAATATTTATAGCAATGAAGAGCGGCGATCATCATCTATACACACCCACACCAATCTATATCGAAACGGACATCGAGACAACAAGGTGACACCCGTCAGGTCACGGGCGCGTCGACAGGGATGTGAGCTATGGTAACTCCGTGTGTGTCAATAGTTGTGGGAGCAGGCCACAGCGGTGAAAGTGACAACCTTACTATAAGTGTGACACAGTGCATGTATGTCATAGGTGAGATAGAGCTGATTTCAAGGTTCAGTCATTGCAAGGCAAACACTTTCCATCCCGGTTAAGTTATCCTGCTAATTTGATCTGATGCTGGTGGGTCCTGCTGACTTGCCATTGTGCTGGTAGTGACAAATATTGGTGTTAAGAAATTGTTCCGTTATTGTATATATATCCAGACACTGCAACATGTATGTTCCGAAAGAATAACGGTACATTTTCTTAACAGAATCAGTTTACCATATCAGCATATTTCAACTCCGTGGTATTCCCACCAGCATCGTAGCAAATCAACAAGACTACTTAAATTCGGGATATCTCACTGACGTACATGTGCACGTACGCATCGACATTAACATTTGAGTTTGTTTATGTGTCTATATTACATTTTACTGTTTAATTTAGGTTTTGTGCGCCCATATGGTATTATAGAAATATATCACAAGATTACATAAAATAAAAGCTTCCTCCATATAGGCGGCATATGAATTATTTTAATAAACGCCATGCTGTCTCCAAATTTATGCGAATGTCACGCAGCGCGGACATACGTAGTTTGCATGCAGGAGTTACTGTTCCTTTAGATATATAAAATAAAAGTTAATTCCACTTATCCCACAATATTACGAGGCAATTTCACAATTATATTATTTATATGTCGTTCCTTTAGAATACTCTCATTATCCTCATCTCCACCCATTGAACCATGTCGTAATCCCTATGTCTGTCAGTATTTTTATTTTCGGAAACGGCCGAATTAAAATATCTTCCAGCCACATCGATGAATCCAAGATCATCCTTCTTGATTCGCCATTTTCGACTGCATATTTTAACGAAGAGTATGTGTCGTACTTTGTCATCAATTTAGAGCACTTCAATACAAATCTGTGGAACTAATCACGCATGATTGTGGTTGTTTTGTTTGTATGACGACAACAGCATGAATAATATGGATACCAATGTCCTAGTGGGATATATTCTGCAGGTATCGATCATACGCGATGCCAATAATTATTTAAAAAAAAAATACATTTACGATTTGAGATAGACGGGATCAGTTGTGACTGTGTACGTACATGTACATATGTGGATGTTAATATCAGCAAACTATATATAGGGACTATAACATTGCATAGCAATATACTGACCTATTAGTTTTAAACCCAGAGTGTTTGCCGCCATCCATGGCGTACCACCCGACGGTGTATACAAACACAGCCATATAGAAGGGAATCATAATTCCTATTAACCGCCAGGGCAGATCTATAGCGCACACTATGGGCTGAGACAATTTGAGATATCTGCCGCCGCCCCTAAGGCGCGCCATCGGATTATATTAGTAATGGATGGGCTAACACGCGCCGGCAGGCGATCTCACTGCTCAAGATAGATATTCCCTCCTGTTTGGCTTTTGTAGTAAATCGCCAAATGTATGCGTGACACAATGTGATACATACATATTTACCCCAGTTATTTTAATTTATCAGACGGTCACCATATCACCAAGTTACAACGACAATATTTCTTCAATCGGATAATGCATCTTAAAAAGCACTTAATCGGATAATGCATCTTTAAAAGCACTTAACATTAACAATGATTAGCGCACCACATATAAATGTACATTCATGGCACCGACAAACAAGATTTCATGTTCAACACTATGAAAGCGTACTGAAAACATACAATTCGTAATTATGGTGATAAATCACGCAAATAATCCATCGATATACTCAACATCTGCTTATGTATGCATTGCATGAAATCAATGGTTATGACCAATGACAAATAGAGTGCGTCGCCCCCTGTCATGGATGCGATCAACCAGCATCGTGTACCTTACACCGTTGCAGGGACGTGGCAACAGTATATACACTGAAAATATTGTTGACTTAACTGTTTGCTCAACAATTTGACTCCTATTACTCTTTGCTAAATATGACGTGTACCGCCTCCTTTGGTCTGATCTCACCCTCGCGCGCGCTTCGGCTACTCCATTAGCAACTTTCCTCCATTATGGAGAGCAAATATATATTTTTTGAACATTCAGGGGCGAGTAATTCGCTTACAAAATTTTCATGGCATCGTTATCGGGGTGACATGTGACCATGCCATGTAAATTTGGTCGCGTTCGGAGATAATTCACTGCAACCTGGTGTGCAACCATAAGTGGTAATACGGTGCACCATCTTCGATTTCTTTCAAGCTACAATATGACTTACATGTGGAACAACACTTTTCGCACCTATTCAATTTGAAGCCAAGTAGTTTGCATATAAAGCACGAAATGGTTGAATTTTCGAAACCTTATCAAACTGAAATGTACAGCAAATTACGAGATACAAAACATTTGAGTTTATGTCGACCAATTTGATCAGAATTATTTGGTGTCTAGCAATGGTTTTGGTATATCGACACCATTGCAAATCAATGTACATGTACATAGATGCGTGGATAAGTAGAGGTTAAAGCGTATATCGTAGCCATTTAACAATATAGAACGAAATCGCTGTTCATTTGACAGGTCATATATAATTGAATAGATGTATATTGTGTGTGTATGTAAATGGGAAAAAAACATTACTGCTATTGTATTGTGTTTATTTCAGGCAAGATATGCCCATATATAGTCATAATCCAACATATAATTACGAATTTTCGATATACTATATAGGTATGATTTCTTAACATAAGTTAAAGATACGGGCGGCGTTGGTGGTGGGTATGCTGTTAAAATAATCACATCCGTCAAAAACCGCCATAAACAGAAGGATTAGTAAAAATATAGAGCCTTTGTTCTTATGTCAATCAGAAATATGGCATAAACAGTATGTTATTGTCATTTTCCCCTTTTGTTGTGTAAACGAAAGCAAAAACGTTACGTTTCCTGGTTTTTTTTTATGTCCGGATATGGTAAACACAAAGAGCGTTATTTGTTAAGGTTTTCCTGATATGGAAATAATAAAGAGCGTTTATATCATTTGTGTGTGTTAACCAATATAATTGCACTGTGTTATATAAACTTAAGCACAACTTCTGTAACACGAGCAGTCTCTTGTTTACGTACAACATCGTACGTCTTGACGACAATATACTATCTACGCGCTGATTATGTTTGGCATCGAGCGGAACTGTATATATTTTTGTGTTCCTTCTGTTAATGCCGATTTGGACAAATATAAATATTTCTGCAACAAACGCCGCCCGTGCCTTTAGCCTCTGGTGTTCCTACTAGCAAGTCCACTCGTCTGCTTACAGTGTTAAATGTATTCCAAGCTACATCGACCAACACTTATAATACACATGAAATATTGAGCAACAGTATAAAACTAGGCGGCTATCCGGGTGGATATGCTGATCTATTCGACTTGACACTGATATTAACACACATGGTGGTCAAATGCAGTGGATTTCTGCCAGTCATTATTCATCATCAAAGAAGCATGGAATTCCGTGCTGTCTGTATAGGCCAGAAATTCCCACCAGATGATACATTACGTAATACGAACGCCCCGATGCTTGAAGGTTGCTCAATGTGTTGAGCAGATGTTTCGGCATTGGAACGCCGGGCTTTATTAGCTTCCGTTTTGTGTCTGTCTTTCATGAAAGTTATCCGACCTCCTGATATTTTAATTATCACTTAAGAAACTAGATCGCACTATCGACTTCAAATGAGCCTTCTCAAATTAAATTATATTGTGTATATATGTCACAAGTTAACTTTTGTATATGTATATACATGTATTGTACAATAATGGTCCCCATATTTGGAGGAATAAATATCTCTCTCGTGGTATGGCATTACACCTGAATGGTAAGCCCTAATGAATTAAACCAAACGGATCAGATTAATGGCAATGACATATAACAGGCAAGTATATTATTTATATTGTAAATACTGTTCATATATTATAATGTATCATTTGAAAATTTATGATGTAAGTCATGCATGTTCATAAATGTAATATATGTTATCTTAATATCTATGTATTATTGGTCGATAAGATTAAACAAATTGAATTGACCGGTGGAATAGAAAGTAGATTGCAGGACTGGGAAGTATATCATATATAGGCAAATTTGAGAACGTTCTAAACATTCATAAAATGGCAGTTAAAACAGTTTTAAAAAAACTCTTGCCAGTGTGACTCCCACCCCCCCCCCCCCCCCCCTCCACCCCCATATTGCGTGCAAACAACAGTCGCTATCTTGGAACAGCATACCACAACTATAAGCACTGATCTCAGGTTATAATATGAAAGGATCAATTGTGTTAATGCCATACTGACTAATATTATTGCCAAAATTAATGCTGTGCCAGCGTAACACAACACAGCCGACCCATAACTATAATTATACAGTATTTCTCGCATTGTCGTTTATTTGTATGCCGTGATAATGGGTGGCTGAACACAACAGTCGGTTAAGGGTACTCAATCCGAATTAATGCTCGCAAATATGTCGATGGTATATATATATATATATATATATATATATATATATATATATATATATATATATATATATATATAGCTTTATTAACCTCCATTAACGGAGATCATACATCAATACATTGTATGTGTTGTATAAACGAATTGGAGCGTTTTGTACACATAAAGGTGAGAGTGGTATTTAAAAACATTATTTAGTATATATACAAACAACATTTGAGCATAGAAAATGGCGGCAAAAAGTAACAACACTGAATTCCAGTACATTACAGCAGTATGAGCCGTATGGTCTATGTACCATATTAGAGTTTGATCACATATAGATAAGGAAAGTGTATATCGCATGCGTATAGATGTTGATCTTATGTTCACTAAGCCATGCTCCTTTTCACCCTCAAACATTTTAATGTCAACAAGACTTGCTTTTCTGGCAGGCAGCAAGCACACGCAAGCAATCGGGTATAGTCTTAACGGGCATTGTTTCGTAAAAGTTGGCATCCTTTGTACATGAATTTCGCGGCGAATGTGAGAATATCTCCCCGAGCATTGATGACAACGAGTGGAGGAACGAAGGCTGTGCCGCCGATTAGGAAGTCACATAGATGGTTTTGCGAGAGTGAATCGAGAAACATAAAACATTCTACCCCAAAGAAGTCAATGGTGATTGACCAGAAACTATATCTCAATTGATGCATGGCTGGCACATTACATGTAAATAATACATGTTCAATTTCTTTGTGATACGTTGATCTGCAGGCACCGCAATTCGAGTTGTTATTGAACATCGATCTGGCTTTTCAAAAAATGTTGTTGTTGGAATCGGATGATATGGGGACCATCGAATCGGATTGAGTACCTTTAATCTGGGTGGAGGAAATAAACCGGGGATCAATCAACGTTCTTCCTCAGAATATTGCTTCATTGCCGCGAGATATGCCACTACTGTGATCTCAATGGCGAGGCATGACAATTGTGCCAGTATGACAACTGAAGCGGCATTTCAAAAAATGTTGTTGTTGGAATCGGATGATATGGGGATCATCGCATCGGATTGAGCACCTTTAAATTGGGTGGAGGTAATAATTCGGGTTCAATCCACGTTCTTCCTCAGAATATTGCTTCAATGCAGCGAGGAATTATGATATGATATTTATTAGCATAAAACACTCATGTGAGCCGTATGCATTACATAATAATAAGACATATAATTTACACATACATAGTTCATATAATAAACTTTCCACATATTCATACTACAGTTATACAATGACTTAGTAGAGCTCAATAATATAAGCATGCAAATAAACTGTATGCAGGCCTATGATATCGTGTGGAATAGAAATTAATTATTAATTTATTCATCAACTTCGGGCTTCTTTTCTCATTTCAAAGAATTCTTTGAAAGCTCGACTGATCACATTACTTGTATTTGGTTGGTCGTTTCGCATTATGTATATGCATTTTGAGATACTACTGGCCCTTAGAAATTTAGTGATTCATATAGGCCTTTTTCTCAATTTGTCGTATTTGATACAATGGAGAACAAAATGCTTCTCGTCTTCCACTGAGTTAGTATTGCACATCTTGAATATCCGATCATTGGCTGGCGTCGGTGGGCGTTTGTGTTGGCCTTTTTCTATTTCTAATGAATGACAGCTGATTCGAAGTCTACATAATTGTTCACGGTCTTTGATAGAAATTGTATGTATTAGATATGGTTCGAGTCGAAAAATGGTTTTGAATTGTTTGTATGGCCTTCGTTTACTGTGTGGATCGTCTGCACTGATAATATACTTATTTATATATTCATCCTTCAATCGTTCTGTGACGAGATTAATATATGCCACTACTGGGGTATCAATGGCGAGGCAGCTGCCAGTATGCCCTGTGGAGCAGCTTGAAACTAAATCAGTTACATTAATTAGTCCTGAATAGACAATAATGATTTGACGGTTAAGGCGCTGCATGACGTCGCTTCTAATGGCTCATACTTTGGTCTCCCAGGGTCGATGAAAAAATTATAATAAGCTGATTGTGTCATAACGTGAACAGACGAAAGGCCAAATTTCAATTTGGTCAGAACGTCACAGTCTTTGGTCAAACGCCACCTATTTTAATCACAGATTCTGACCCGCTTTCCGTCATCCAAATAGGTATAATTTGGGGAAACTATTATGTCATGTACAAAAGACTTATTCGCGATATCGAATTTAGAAGCAATAAAGAGCGTTTCTATGCCATTTGTATGCCATTTGACTGATTTATGTGAATATGTTAGAATAGGGCCCTTCGGTCATTTCACATTTAATAATTAAAGCTGAAATGTCTAGAGTAAGCACGCGTGACATTTTTTCTCTCGAAACAACTCCAAAATCCGACTCGAATAAATAACCAACAACCACATGCGTGTAATTGGCCCATCGTGCCACTTATCCCACCCGATCACATCAAACCGAAGCCAATCAGGTTTATATGCGCTTATTTTATTAGAGATATGATAAGGTACGGGAGCTTCCACGTTCGTTCTGACTTCACATCGCCATCATTGGCTCATTTAGTAACTTCTACAGTCGTTCCGGGTCTGTATAATCAGGGGGAGTTTCCTGCAATATGTCCATTAACCACTAAAAAGTTATTGAAGAACACACTGATAAAATACACATATTCATTGCAAGTGGCAGAAACACAACGAAACTGACTTTTGTTCCTTCTGGCTATTTTCCCGTGAAATAAATATAGGTATAAATACACGAAATACTATTATGATGACTATATATGCCGTAAACAAACGACTTATTCTAGATATAGAATATAGAAGTCGAGATCAGCACGAAGCAGTAAAAAGCGTTCGTTGCTAACACATTTATGGTATGGATACAGATAGGAAATTTTAATGATTTTTGTCATGTAGTTAGACACCCGATCAAATACCACTCACTCCTTTTAAAATTGTTATTTCAAATTTATTTCTATGTATATAAAGCACAGGACGCTTTTTCTTGAAACAAACCCAAAATCCGACCTACCCAAATGGCCGACAACCAAATGGGTGCAATTGGCCCAGCGTACCAATTATCTGCCCCATGACAGATTTTGTCAAAATGTTAGAATAGGGCTCTTCTTTCGTTACATATTTCGTCAACAACATCATGGTGGCCGCGGACCAAGGTTCTACGCTAAATGCCAAATAGGGTCAAGCAATTGGTATGTTATAGGTTGTTTCTAAGCCGAAGACACATCAAAACACACCCGATCAACTCAAACACCAGGGGGGGGTTCAAATATCGCACCCATGCCATTTATGGCCCCCTTGTACGATTTAGTGAAATCAAAGGATGCTGATGGATGGCCCCACGACGATGCGCGTGCCACTATGCCCTGGGGATCCGCGTTACACTAAATCAAATACATTAACTAATCCCTTAGTGTATCATTTGCCAATTAAGCCGCGGCATAGCATTAATTGTAATCTCTCATGCTCAGGTTTCCCAAAAGTCGATGGAATAATTCAGTTGAAACCGTGTACATTGAGTTGTCGGTATTATTCTCATAACGTCACACCGATAGAAATGTCACATTTCAGAACTGTGTCTGGCATACACGAACATCATACCCCGTGCTACCCCGAGGGGGTGAAAATGGGGTATGTACCATCTTCGAGAACCGTAGGGTAGGGGTTTCGACCGATTTGACTGCATGGGTGGGTAGCCCGCCCCACATACCACACAGAAACTCCCATCCCCACCCATTACCCACGGGGGTGCCACCCCGATTGGGTAACAATTGGGTATGGACCATTTTCGAGAACAGTATTGGATTTAAACCGATTTGACGGCACGGTGGGTGGCCCACCCCAAATACTCCCTAGAAACAACCGACTCCCTTCCAATCACTTCGGGGTATGGACCATTTTCGAGAACAGTAAGGATTTGGACCGATATGACGGCATGGGTGGGTGGCCCGTCCCATATATCTCTCAGAAACACTCCAAATCTCTACCCAATCACCCCGGGTGTTACCACGCGAAGGGGTGAAATGGGGTATAAACTATTTCCAAGAACGGTAAGGATTTCGACCGATTTGACGGCATGGGTGGGTGGCTCGTCCCAAACACCCATAGAGACGACAGACCCCCACACAGCAAACCCGGTGATTGCCACCCCGAAGAGGTGAAAATGGGATATGGACCATTTTCGAGAACAGCATCGACCATTTTCGAGAACGGTACAGATTTCGACCAATTTGACGGAACGGTTCGGTGGCCTGACACAAACACACCGAGCCCAACCTATCACCACCGGGGGTGCCACCCGAAGGGGTGAAATGGGGTATAAACCATTTTCAAGAACAGTTGGGATTTCGACCGATTTGATTGCATGCTGGGTGGGTGGCCCGCCCCAAATACCTACTAGAAACACCAGACTCCCCACTCATCACCCCCGGGTGGTGACAACAGAAGGGGTGAAAATGGGGGATGAACCATTTTCGAGAACGGTAAGTATTTCGACCGATTTGACGGCAAGGGTGGTCGCTCGTCCCAAATACCCCCTATAGACACCAGACCCCCGCCCATCAACAACGAAGAGGTGAAAATGGGGTATGGACCATTTTCGAGAACAGTATCGACCACTTTCCAGAACGGTAAGAATTTCGACCGATTTGACGGCATTTGTGGGTGGCCCGCCCCAAATACCCCCTAGAAACACCAGACCCATCCCATCAACCTCTGGGGTTGGCACCCCGAAGAGGTGAAAATAGGTTATGGACAAATTTCGTGACGGCATGGGTGGATGGCCCCCCCCAAATACCCCATAGAAACACCCCAGCCACACCACCCCGGGAGTGACACCCCGTAGGTGTGAAAATAGTGTATGGACCATTCTCGAGAACGGTAAATATTTTTACCGATTTGACGGCATGGGTGGGTGGCCCGCCCCAAATACCCAATAGAAACACCCGACCCCCACCAATCACATTGGGTGTGCGACCCAGGGTGGGGGGGTGAACATGTGGTATAGACAACTTTCGAGAATGGTAAGAATTTCAACCGATTTGACCGCGTGTGTGTGGGTGCCCCACCCTAAATTCACAATTTAAACACCAATTTGAAACACCCCCACCCATCACCCCGAGGGGGTACAAATGGTGTTTGGACCATTTTCGAGAACGGTAAGGTTTTCAACCGATTTGACGACATGGTGTGTGTCCCGCCCATATACCTCCCAGAAACACCCGCCCCCCGCCCATCACCCCGGGGGTGCCACCCAGAGGGTAGGAATTTAGACCGATTTGACGGAATGGGTTGGTGGCCCACCCCAAATACCACATAAAACACCCCGACCACCCACCCATCAACCCGGGCCCTATACTATAGAACACAATTATTGTAATCACAAGCTTCAGTGGGGCACACAAAAGGTGTCGATTACCATAGACCTCCACTCTTATTCTAACAGTGTATAGGCGACTTCTTGTAATTCCGCTTTCACATGCATGTTGACCAATAAAATAATTGGTAACCAATAAAATAATAAGTTTTTCACATGTGACTTGATTGACCAATGAAAAAAATGAGTCCTCGGAGACACTCATTGAGATGTTATCGCTAGTGCATGGGTGAGCCGTGTTCAATTTGATTAGTGGTAATCGGTATCCTTTAAATAATCGCCCAGTGAGTACACCGCAACCGTTCGTGCATTGTGTTATATTTCATCAATGGTTATCGTCTGTTCCAACAATTCAAGTCGTACGATGTATTTAATATCTAGTTGGTTTGTCATTCAGAATCGCTGCAGTATTCTATTGATAATATGTACAAGAGACGTGGCTAGAAGGTTTCAGGTGCAGGTTTAAACTCCAAGTTGTGTACCCACAAAGGAGACCCTCTAACAACATCCCTGCACGAATGTCATAATTGGTCAATACTCCAATACAGACTTTAGGTTGTTTGCCACGAGACAACCGCTTGATTGCCGCAGTGTGAATGCCATTCTGATCAAACCCAATCACCCATCGGCAATGAGCCCACATGCACACGGGTATAATATACACTATTACAATACAGTGGTCTATTGCACTTGCCCGCCTCCTGTGTACCTCCCTTAACCTTGTGATTACAATTATTATGGTCCATAGTTCAAGGCCCCGGGGTGCCACCCCGTGGGTGTTAAATGGGGTATGGACAATTTTGGAGAATGGTAAGGATTTCGAGCGATCTGCCCCAAATACCCCCTAGAAACAGCACAATGCCCCATCCATCACCCCGCGGGTGCCACCCGAAGGGGGTAAAATGGTGTAAGGTAAGGATTTCTACCGATTTGACGGCCTGGGTGGTGGCCCGCTCCAATTATCCCCTAGAAACACCCCGACCCCACCCATTTCCCCGGGGTGGCACCCGAGGGTGTGAAAATGGGGTATGGATCATTTTCGAGAACGGTAAGGATTTTTACCGATTTGACGGCATGGGTATGTGGCCCGCCCCAAATACCCATCAGAAACACCCGGCCTCCAACCATCAGCTCAATGGTGCCACCCCGAGGGGTGAAAATGGGGTATGGACTATTTTCGAGAACGGTAAGAATTAGCACTGATTTGACGGCGTGGGTGAGTGGCCCGCCCCAAGTACCCCATAGAAACAACCCGAACCACCAATCACCTCATGGGGTGCCACCCCATGGGGTGAACATGGGGTATGGACATTTTTTCGAGGAGAGTAATAATTTCCACTGATTTGACGGCACGGTGAGTGGCCCACCTCAAGTACACCATAGAAACACACCGATCCCATACCAATCACCTGCGGGGGTGCCACCCCGAGGAGGTGAAAATGGGGTATGGATCATTTTCGAGAACGGTAAGGATTTCGACCGATTTGACGGCATGGGTGGGTGATCTACCCAAAATACCATAGAAACTCCCGGATCACCCACCCATCACCCGGGTTGCCACCCGAGGAGGTGAACATGGGGTAAGGACCATTTTCGAGAACGGAAAGGATTTCGCCCGATTTGATGGCATGTGTGATGGCCCACCACAAATAACCCCTAGAAACACGCCGAACCCGAGGCATCAACCCCAGTGGCTGCCACCCCAAGGGGTGAACATGGGGTATGAACCATTTTTGAGAACGGTAAGGATTTCGACCGATTTGATGGCATGGGTCGGTGGCTTGCCCCAAATAACCCCTATGAACACCCGATTCCCAAGCCATCACCACAGGGTGGGTGGCCCGCCCTAAATACCCACTAGAAAAACCCCACACCCACCCATCACTCCGGTGGGGGTGCCACCATAGGGAGTGAAAATGCCGTATGGATTTGACGGCATGGGTGGGTGGCCCGCCCAAATACCACCTAGAAATACCCGACTCCCACTTATCACACCGGTGGTGCCACTCCGCAGGGGTGAACATGGGGTATGGACAATATTCGAGAATGGTAAGGATTTCGACCGATTTGACGGCGTGGGTGGCTGGCCCGCCACAAATACCTCATATAAATACCCGAACCCGACATCACCCGTGGGTGGTGCCACCCGAAGGGGTGAAAATGGGGTATGGACCTTACTCGAGAACGGTAAGAATTTCCACAGATTGGACGCCATGGGTGAGTGTTCCGCCCAAGTAACCCAAAGAAACACGTCGATACCCCACCAATTACCTCCTGGGGGATGCCACCCCAGGGATGAACATGGGGTATGGATAATTTTCGAGAAGGGTAAGAATTTAGACCGATTTGACGGCATGGGTGGGTGGCTCGCCCAAAATACCCCCTAAAAACACCCGACCCCACCCATCACCCGGGGTGCCACCCAGGGGGTGAACATGTGGTATAGACAACTTTCGAGAAGGGTAAGAATTTCAACCGATTTGACCGCAGGTGGTGAAAATGGGGTACGGACCATTTTCAAGACCGGTGTGGATTTCGACCGATATCACGGCTTGGGTGGTTGGCCCGCCCCAAATACCCATAGACATACCATACCCCCACCATCACTCGGGGGTGCCACTTCGATGGGGTAAAATGTTGGTAGCCCGCCCCAAATACCACCGATTGGACGACACGGATGGGTGGCCCGCCCCAAATTCCATCTAGAAACACCCCGAACCCGACCGATCACACCGGGGGTGACACTCCGTATGGGTGTAAATGGGGTATGGACTATATTAGATAAGGATTTCGACCGATTTGATGGCATGGGTGGGTGGCCCGCCCCAAATACCACCTATACATTCACCGAACCCATCTATCACCCCTGGGGGTGCCACCCCGAAGGGGTGAATGGGGTATGGACCATCTTCGAGAACGGTGAGAATTTCCACCCATTTGACGGTATGGGCGAGTGACCGCCCAAGTACTCCATAGAAACACACTGACCCCCCCCCCCACCAATCACCTCCATGGGGTGCCACCGAAAGGTGAACATATGGTATGGACAATTTTCGCGAAGGGTATGAATTTTGACAGATTTTACGTCATGTGTGGGTGGCCCGCCTCAAATACCACCTAAAACACCGACCCCACCCATCACCCCGGGGGTGCCACCCCGATGAGGTGAAAATAGAGTATGGTCCTTTTTTCGAGAACGGTGAGGATTTCGACCGATTTGACGGCCAAAAATACACTAGAAACTCATGGATCCCCCACCATCACACCCGGTGTGCCACCCGGAGGGGGGGGGTAAAAACGGTATGAACCATTTTTAGAACGGTAAGGATTTCGACCGATTTGGTGGCATGGGTGTGTGGCCAGCCCCAAAAACCTACTAGAAACACCCGGACACAACCTATCACCCCGGGGGTACCACAACGTAAGGACCATTTTCGAGAACCGTAGGGATTGCGACCGTTTGACGGCATGGGTGGGTGGCCCACCCCAAATACCCCATAGGAACACCCGAACCCCCATCCATCACCCTCGGGGTGTGCCAACCGATGGGTTTAAACTGGGGTATGGACCAGTTACGAGAAAGGTAAGGATTTCAACCGATTTGGCGGCATGGGTGGGTGGCCCTCCCAAATACTCATGGAAACACCCGACCCCCACCCATCACCCCCAGGGGTGCCACCCCGAGGGGGTTAAAATGGAGTAAGGACCATTTTCGAGAAAGGTAAGGAATTCGATCGATTTAATGGCATGGGTGGGTGGCCCGCCCCCCAAATAGCCCATATAAAGACCCCGACCCCGCACGTCACCCACGGGAGTGCTACCCGGAGGGGGTGAAAATGGGGTATGGACATCTTCGAGAACCGTAGGGGTTTCGACCGATTGGGCTGCATTGGTTGGTAGCCCGCCCCAAACACCACCTAGAAACACCCCACCCCCCACCCATCACCCACGGGGGTGCCACACCGATGGGGTAACAATGGGGTATGGACCATTTTCGAGAACAGTAGTGATTTAGACCCATTTGACGGTATTTGTGGGTGGCCCACCCCAAATACCCCATAGAAACACCCGAACCCCCATCCATCACCCTCGAGGTGTGCCACCGAGTGGGTTAAATTGGGGTATGGACCAGTTTCGAGAAAGGTAAGGATTTCAACCGATTTGCGTCTCTCACCAAGACAAATATGTTAAGGTATGGCAACTTCCATTTTCGTTCTGGCCTTTCATCGCCACGATTGGCGCATTTGTTGAACTTCCATAGTCGATCCGGGACTGTATAATCAAACTCAAATCGACTTACATATTATAAGTCATTATTATTACGAAGTTGAATTTTTGTGGGATCTTTTTATTTTTGGGACCAACCAACACAGGAAATCATTCGAAGTGCTAGTATAGAATATCTTTTCGAAAGACCAATTTATGTCAAAATATTACAATAGGGCCCTTCGGCCAATTCACATCTGACCACTAAAACAATATGACGACCGTCGCCCAATGTTGTTCGAATAAGACCAAATATGGTCACACAAATGGTTCCTTATGGTGCCACTAAGTCGAGGACAATTCAAAACCACACACGCACCCGAGTGGGTTAAACTGGGGTATGGACCAGTTTCGAGAAAGGTAAGGATTTCAACCGATTTGGGTCTCTCACCAAGACAAATGTGTTAATGTATACAACTTCGATTTTCGTTCTGGCCTTTCGTCGCCACGATTGGCGCATTTGTTGGACTGCTATAGTCGATCCGGGACTGTATAATCAAACTCAAATCGACTTAAATATTATAAGTCATTATTATTACGAAGTTGAATTTTTGTGGGATCTTTTTATTTTTGGGACCAACAAACACAGGAAGTCATTCGAAGTGTTAGTATAGGATATGTTTTCGAAAGACAAATATATGTCAAAATGTTACAATAGGGCCCTTCGGCCAATTCACATCTGACCACTAAAACATTATGATGACCGTCGCCCAATGTTTTTGGAATAAGACCAAATATGGTCAAACAAATGGTTCCTAATGGTGCCCCTAAACCGAGGAAAATTCAAAACCCACTCTATCATCTCAAACGCTATCTAATGAATGCATATATACTTCTTTCTGTCTCTCCCCAAGACAAATTTGATAAGGCTGGTGGGTGGCCCGCCAGAAATACCCCATAGAAACACCACGATCCCCCACCTTTCACCTTTCACCCACGGGGGTGCTACCCCGAGGGGGTGAACATTGGGTATAGACCATTTTCAAGAACCGTAGGGGTTTCGACCGATTTGACTGGATGGGTGGGTGGCCCAAAATAAACACCGACACCCCACCCATCCATCACCCCGGGGTGCCACCCGAGGGGGTAAACATGGGGTATGGACCAGTTTAGAGAAAGCTAAGGGTTTCAACCGATTTAACGGCATGGGTGCATGGCCCTCCCAAATACTCCAGAGAAACACCCCGACCCCACCCTTCACCCACGGGGTGCTACCCCAAGTGAGTGAAAATGGAACAAGGATCATCTTCGAGAACCGTAGGGGTTTCGACCGATTTGACTGCATGGGTGGGTGGCGGGTGGGTGGCCCGCCCCAAATACCACATAGAAACTCCCCAACCCACACCATTACCCACGGGGGTGCCACCCCGAGGGGGTAACAATTGGGTATGGACCATTTTCGAGAACAGTAGGGATTTCGACCGATTTGACGGATGGGTGGGTGGTCTGTCCCAAATACTCCCTATAAACAACCGACTCCCTTCCAATCACTTCAGGGTATGGACCATTATCGAGAACGGTAAAGATTTGGACCGATTTGACGGCGTGGGTGGGTGGCCCGTCACATATACCTCACAGAAACACCCCAATCCCTGCCCAAACACCCAGAGTGGTGCCACCCGAAGGGGTGAAATGGGGTATAAACTATTTCCGAGAACGGTAATGATTTCGACCGATTTGACGGCATGGGTGGGTGGCCCCAAATACCTCATATAAACACACCGACACCCGACACCCATCCATCACCCCGGGTGTGCCACCCCGAGGGGTGAACATGGGGTATGGACCCTTTTCGAAAACCGTAGGGATTTCGACCGATTTGACGGCTTGTGGGGGTGAACCACCCCAAATACCCCATAGAAACACCCGAACCCCCATCCATCACCCTCGGGGTGTGCCACCAAGTGGGATAAACTGGGGTATGGACCAGTTTCGAGAAAGGTAAGGATTTCAACCGATTTGCGTCTCTCACCAAGACAAATATGTTAAGGTATGGCAACTTCCATTTTCGTTCTGGCCTTTCATCGCCACGATTGGCGCATTTGTTGAACTTCCATAGTCGATCCGGGACTGTATAATCAAACTCAAATCGACTTACATATTATAAGTCATTATTATTACGAAGTTGAATTTTTGTGGGATCTTTTTATTTTTGGACCAACCAACACAGGAAATCATTCGAAGTGTTAGTATAGGATATCTTTTCGAAAGACCAATTTATGTCTAAATATTACAATAGGGCCCTTCGGCCAATTCACATCTGACCACTAAAACACAATATGACGACCGTCGCCCAATGTTTTTCGAATAAGACCAAATATGGTCACACACATGGTTCCTTATGGTGCCACTAAGTCGAGGACAATTCAAAACCACCAACGCACCCGAGTGGGTTAAACTGGGGTATGGAACAGTTTCGAGAAAGGTAAGGATTTCAACCGATTTGCGTCTCTCACCAAGACAAATATGTTAAGGTATGGCAACTTCCATTTTCGTTCTGGCCTTTCATCGCCACGATTGGCGCATTTGTTGAACTTCCATAGTCGATCCGGGACTGTATAATCAAACTCAAATCGACTTAAATATTATAAGTCATTATTATTACGAAGTTGAATTTTTGTGGGATCTTTTTATTTTTGGGACCAACAAACACAGGAAGTCATTCGAAGTGTTAGTATAGGATATGTTTTCGAAAGACAAATTTATGTCAAAATGTTACAATAGGGCCCTTCGGCCAATTCACATTTGCGTCTCTCAGCAAGACAAATATGTTAAGGTATGGCAACTTCCATTTTCGTTCTGGCCTTTCATCGCCACGATTGGCGCATTTGTTGAACTTCCATAGTCGATCCGGGACTGTATAATCAAACTCAAATCGACTTAAATATTATAAGTCATTATTATTACGAAGTTGAATTTTTGTGGGATCTTTTTATTTTTGGGACCAACAAACACAGGAAGTCATTCGAAGTGTTAGTATAGGATATGTTTTCGATAGACAAATTTATGTCAAATTGTTACAATAGGGCCCTTCGGCCAATTCACATCTGACCACTAAAACATTATGATGACCGTCGCCCAATGTTTTTGGAATAAGACCAAATATGGTCAAACAAATGGTTCCTAATGGTGCCCCTAAACCGAGGACAATTCAAAACCCACTCTATCATCTCAAACGCTATCAAATGAATGCATATATATACTTCTTTCTGTCTCTCCCCAAGACAAATTTGATAAGGCTGGTGGGTGGCCCGCCCGAAATACCCCATAGAAACACCACGATCCCCCACCTTTCACCTTTCACCCACGCGGGTGCTACCCCGAGGGGGTGAACATTGGGTATAGACCATTTTCAAGAACCGTAGGGGTTTCGACCGATTTTACTGGATGGGTGGGTGGCCCCAAATAAACCCCCCGACACTCCACCCATCCATCACCCCGGGGGTGCCACCCGAGGGGGTAAACATGGGGTATGGACCAGTTTCGAGAAAGCTAAGGGTTTCAACCGATTTAACGGCATGGGTGCATGGCCCTCCCAAATACTCCAGAGAAACACCCCGACCCCACCCTTGCCGTAACATATCAGGCAAGAACCATCACAATACCGGCGATATAGAACGACTTCCGATGTAAAAGTTCCTTAATTGTACGATTTAGTGAAATCAGAGGGTGTTGATGGCTGGCCCCATGACGATGCGCGTGCCACTATGCCCTGGGGATCAGCGTCACACTAAATCAAATACATTAACTAATCCCTTAGTATATAATTTGCTAATTAAGCCGCGGAATAGCATTAATTATAATATCTCATGCTCACGTTTCCCAAAATCGATGGAAAAATTCAGTTGAAACCGTGTATATAAAGTTGTCGGTGATATTGTATGAACGTCACACCGATGAACATGTCACATTTCAGTTGGATAAAAGTGTCATAAGTGTATGATCAAAACGCCACCTATATATTAGTCACGTATTCTGACTATCTTCATGTGATCAAAACTGCTATAAATACACGAAATACTGTTATAAGGACTGTATCTACCATACACGAACTGCAAATTCAAGATATCGAATTTAGAAAAGTCGAGCTCAACACGAATTAATAAAGAGCGTTAACTGTTAACTTGTTTATGGTATGGATACAGAGCGTTAATTGCAAAGATCTGAGAACAACATTGGTCATGTAGCTAGACCCAAGGCATCAAATCCCACCAACAGCCCCACGCATCTTAAAACTAACATTTGACTTCCATAGTCTTTCTGGGACTGTCAATGAATCCATTTCTGACAAATTTGATATCCGACTAACACCCTAACCCCCATCCCTCACACACGGGGTGTACCACCCGATGGGGTTAAACTTGGGTATGGACAAGTTTCGAGAAAGGTCAGGATTTCAACCGATTTGACGGCATAGGTGGGTGGCCCTCCAAAATACTCCATAGAAACACCCCGATCTCCACCCATCACCCCCAGGGGGTTAAAATCGAGTAAGCACCATTTTCGAGAAAGGCAAGAATTTGATCGATTTGACGCCATGGTGGGTGGCCCACCCCAAATAGCCCACAGAAACAACCCGACCCCACCGATCACCCAGAGGGGGAGGAAATGGGGTATGGACCATCTTCGAGAACATTGGTGGTATCGACCGATTTGACTGCTTGGGTTAGTAGCCGGCCCCAAACACCACCTAGAAACACCCCAACCCCCACCATCACCCACAGGGTTGCCACCCCGATGGGGTAACAATGGGTTATGGACCATTTTCGAGAACAGTAGTGATATCGACCGAGTTGACGGCATGGGTGGGGGGCCCACACCAAATACCCCCATAGAAATACCCGAACCTCCATCCACCACCCTCGGGGGTTAAACTGGGGTATGGACCAGGTTCGAGAAAGGTAAGGCTTTCAACCAATTTGCGTCTCTCACCAAGACAAATGTGTTAGGGTATGTAAACTTCCATTTTCGTTCTGGCCTTACATCGCCACGATAGGCGCATTTGATGGACTTCCATAGTCGATCCGGGACTGTATAATCAAACTAAAATCGACTTAAATATTATAAATCATATTACGAAGCCGATGACAATTCAAAGCCCACTCTATCATCTCAAACTCTATCAAATGCATCCATATATACTTCCCAAGACATATTTGATAAGGTCGGTGGGTGGCCCGCCCCAAATACCGAATATGAACACCGCGATCCTCCCACCCACCACTAGGGGTGACCATGGGGGTATAGATCATTTTCGAGAACCATAGGGATTTGGACCGATTTGATGACATGGGTGGGTGGCCCCTAAATAGCTCATATAAACACCTGACACACCCACTCATCCATCACCCCGGGCAACCCGAGGGGGGTGAACATTGGGAATGGACCATTATAGAGAACGGTAAGAATTTCGACCGATTTGGTGGCCGGCCCCAAATACCCCTATAAACACTCCGATCACCCACCCATCACCCAGGGGTGCCATCCCGAGGGGTGATAATGGGGTAAGAACAATTTTCAAGAACGGTAAGGATTTCCACCAATTTGAGGGCATGCATGTGTGGCCCGCCCCAAATACCATATAGAAACAGCCCGACTCCCACCTATTACCCCGGGGTGCCACCCCGACGGTGTGAAAATTGGGTATCGACCATTTTCGAGAACGGTAATGATTTAGGCTAATTTGAAGACATGGGTGGGTGGTTGGATGCCCACCCCAAGTACACCCTTGGACCATTTTAATGGGGTATGGACCATTTTCTAGAACTGTAAGGATTTCGACCGCCCAAAACATCACAAATAAACACCCCGACCGCCACCTATCACCCCGGGGGGTGCCACCCAACGGGGTGAAATTGGGTATGGACCATTTTAGAGAACGGTAAGGACCACTTAGAAACAGCCGACCCCCATCCAACACCTCCTGGGGGTGCCACCCCGAGGGAGAGAAAATGGGGACCATTTTCGAGAATAGTAGGGATTTCGACCGATTTGACGGCATGGGTGGGATGCCCGCCCGAAATACCTCATAGAAACACCCGACACCCCCCCCCCCCCCACCCATCACACCCGCCGTGTGTCACCCAAGGTAAGGGTATGGACCATTTTCGAGAAAAGTAAAGATTTTGACCGATTTGACGGCCCAAATACCCTCTAGAAACACCCGAAGGGGTGAAAATGGGGTATGAACCATTTTCAAGAACGGTAAGGATTTCGACCGATTTGACGACATGGTTAGGTGGCCCACCCTAGAAACACACCGACCCTCACCATCACCACCGAGGGTGCCACCCGAGGGGGTGAAAATGGGGAATGGACCATTTCGTTCGAGAACGGTAAAGATTTCGACCTATTTGACGGCATGGGTGCGTGATCCGCCCCAAGTACCCCCTAGAAACACCCCGACCCCACCCATCACCCACGGGGGTGCGTCCCCGAGGGGTCAAAATGGGGTATGGACAATTTTCGAAAACGGTAATTATTTCGACCGATTTGATGGAATGGTTGGGTGGCCCGCCACAAATACCCTTTAGAAGCACTCCGACCCACACCCAACACCTCCGAGGGTGCCAACCTAAGGGGGTGAACATGGGGTTTGGACCATTTTCGAAAAAGGTAAAGATTTCTACCGATTTGACGGCATGGGTGGGGGGGGGGGGCGCCACAAGTACCCCAAAGAAACACGCGACCAAACGTCAAAACGCCGCCGATATTAGTCACATATTCTGACTAGCTTCCTGTGATCACAATTGGTGTACATACACGAAAATACTGTTATACGGACTGTATCTGCCATACACGAACGTCATATTCAAGGTATATAATTTAGAACAGTCGAGATCAACACAAAGCTATAAAGAGCGTTCACTGTTAACATGTTTATGGTACTGATACAGATCGTTAATTTCAATGATCTGAGAACAACTTTTGTGTAATTGACCCATCGTGAAAATGGGGTATGGACCATTTTCGAGAACGGTAATGATATCGACCGATTTGATGAAATGGTTGGGTGGCCGCCCAAAATACCCTTTAGAAACACTCCGACCCACACCAATCCTCTCCAGGGTGTCAACCCTAGTGGGTGAACATGGGGTATGGACCATTTTCGAGAAAGGCAAGGATTTCGACCGATTTGTCGACATGGATGGGTGGCCCGCCCCAAATATCCCCTAGAAACACCTCGACCCAACCACCAGCTCCGGTGGGTGCCACCCGAGGGGTGAAAATGGGTTATGGACCATTTTCATGAACGGTAACGATTACGACCGATTTGACGACACGGTTGGGTGGCCCACCCCAAATGCCCCTAGAAACACACCGACCCTCGCCCATCACCACCGAGGGTGCCATCTGAGGGGGTAAGCATGGGGAATGGACCATTTCGAGAACGGTAAAGATTTCGACCGATTTGACGGCATGGGTGCGTGACCCTCCCCAAATACCCCCTAGAAACACCCCGACCACACCATCACCCACGGTGGTGCGTCCCCGAGGGTGTGAAAATGGGGTATGGACCATTTTCGAGAACGGTGATGATTTCGACCGATTTGACGGAATGGTTTGGTGGCCGCCCAAAATACCCTTTAGAAACACTCCGATCCACACCCATCACATCCGGGAGTGCCATCCCGAGGATGTGAACATGGGGATTGGACCATTTTAGAGAAATGTAAGGATTTCGACTGATTCGACGGCATGGGTGGGGCCCCGTCCCAAATACCGCAAAGAAACATCCCGATCCCCCCTATCACCCGAGGGGGTGAAAATTGGGTATGGACCATTTTCGAGAACGGTAATGATTTCGACCGAAATGGTTGGGTGGCCCGCCCCAAATACCCTTTAGAACACTCCGACCCACACCCATCACCTCCGACACCACGACCCAAATACAACAACACCAGAGGGTGACACCCGTGGGTGAACATGGGGTATGGACCATTTTCGAGAATAGTTAGAATTTCGACCGATTTGATTACATGTGTGGGTGGCCCACCCGAAATATCACTAGTAACACCCCGACGCCACACATCCGCTGGGGTGCCACCCCGAGATGGGAAAATAGGGTATGGGCCATTTTCGAAAAGAGTAAGGTTTTCTACCGATTCGACTTCACAGGGGGGGGGGGTCCACCCCAAATACCACATAGAAACACCCCGACCCCACATATCACACCAGGGGTGCCACGGTAAGAATTAAGACCGATTTCATGGCATGTGTGGGTGGCCCTCACCAAATACCCCTAGAAATACGCCGACCCCCGACGCATCAACCCGAGGGGGTTCCACCCAATGGGGTGAACATGGAGTATGGACCATTTTTGAGAACGGTAAGGATTTCGGCTTTCCCCAAATACCCCCATATGAACACCCCGATACCACCCATCACCCCGGGGGTATCAACCCCTCCCCAACGCATATCAGATGATTCGCCTCGTTCGTCATACCTACCGAAAATACTCCTGTGACAAATGGAACCGACGGAAATGAAGAATATGGTGCTAAACATATTAAAATGGCGACTAGGGGTGTTTTTTATTATTGAGTTATAACATGTAAGTTGCCTTTTTACGAGACATAAATCCCGCTGTGAGCTCTCTTGGGATCCCATGACAATTATCCTGTCTGTGCTACCATGCGTGTCAATTAGCTTAACCGATTTAAAGAAAAAAAATTTATTTTGGATGTTTTTGGTTTGCCGGAAAATCAATTTCTTGCCAGGCGACGATATATCGTCGTCTACTTATTCTCCGTTTTCTTCAACCCCCTCTCACGGCCGCATCCCTGTCGATTTTGTGCTTGATTTCAGCTCGAATATTTCTAGTGCATCCCTTATATTGATAGCATAGCACCAGTCAGGTAAACGCGCCTCAATTTGTATGGATACCGAGCCTGGAACGGTCTGGAACGACCTAGAATGGAATTTCGTCTACCTTTCTCCCTATCTTTCAACCCCTCCCCTACGCAGGTCAGATGATTCGCCCCGTTCGTCATACCTACCGAAAATACTCCTGTGACAAATGGAACCGACGGAAATGAAGTATAAGGTGCTAAACATATTAAAATGGCGACTAGGGGAGTTTTTAATTATTGAGTTATAACATGTAAATTGCCTTTTTACGAGACATAGATCCCGTTGTGAGCTCTCTTGGGATCCCATGACAAATATCCTGTCTGTGCTACCATGCGTGTCAATTAGCTTAACCGTTTCAAAAACAAAAAAAATCATTTTTGTGTTTTTGGTTTACCGGAAAATCAATTTCTTGCCACGCGACGACATATCGTCGTCTACTTATTCTCCGTTTTCTTCAACCCCCTCTCACGGCCGCATCCCTGTCAATTTTGTGCTTGATTTCAGCTCGAATATTTCTAGTGCATCCCTTATATTGATAGCATAGCACCAGTCAGGTAAACGCGCCTCAATTTGTATGGATACCGAGCCTGGAACGGTCTGGAACGACCTAGAATGGAATTTCGTCTACTTTTCTCCCTATCTTTCAACCCCTCCCCTACGCAGGTCAGATGATTCGCCCCGTTCGTCATACCTACCGAAAATACTCCTGTGACAAATGGAACCGACGAAAATGAAGTATAAGGTGCTAAACATATTAAAATGGCGACTAGGGGAGTTTTTAATTATTGAGTTATAACATGTAAATTGCCTTTTTACGAGACATAAATCCCGTTGTGAGCTCTCTTGGGATCCCATGACAAATATCCTGTCTGTGCTACCATGCGTGTCAATTAGCTTAACCGATTTAAAGAAAAAAAATTCATTTTGGATGTTTTTGGTTTGCCGGAAAATCAATTTCTTGCCAGGCGACGATATATCGTAGTCTACTTATTCTCCGTTTTCTTCAACCCCCTCTCACGGCCGCATCCCTGTCAATTTTGTGCTTGATTTCAGCTCGAATATTTCTAGTGCATCCCTTATATTGATAGCATAGCACCAGTCAGGTAAACGCGCCTCAATTTGTATGGATACCGAGCCTGGAACGGTCTGGAACGACCTAGAATGGAATTTCGTCTACTTTTCTCCCTATCTTTCAACCCCTCCCCTACGCAGGTCAGATGATTCGCCCCGTTCGTCATACCTACCGAAAATACTCCTGTGACAAATGGAATCGACGGAAATGAAGTATATGGTGCTAAACATATTAGAATGGCGACTAGGAGTGTTTTTTATTATTGAGTAATAACATGTAAATTGCCTTTTTACGAGACATAAATCCCGTTGTGAGCTCTCTTGGGATCCCATGGCAAATATCCTGTCTGTGCTACCATGCGTGTCAATTAGCTTAACCGATTTAAAGAAAAAAAAATCATTTTGGATGTTTTTGGTTTGCCGGAAAATCAATTTCTTGCCAGGCGACGATATATCGTCGTCTACTTATTCTCCGTTTTCTTCAACCCCCTCTCACGGCCGCATCCCTGTCAATTTTGTGCTTGATTTCAGCTCGAATATTTCTAATGCATCCCTTATATTGATAGCATAGCACCATTCAGGTAAACGCGCCTCAATTTGTATGGACACCGAGCCTGGAACGGTCTGGAACGACCTAGAATGGAATTTCGTCTACTTTTCTCCCTATCTTTTAACCCCTCCCCAACGCAGGTCAGATGATTCGCCCTGTTCGTCATACCTACCGAAAATACTCCTGTGACAAATGGAATCGACGGAAATGAAGTATATGGTGCTAAACATATTAGAATGGCGACTAGGAGTGTTTTTTATTATTGAGTTATAACATGTAAATTGCCTTTTTACGAGACATAAATCCCGTTGTGAGCTCTCTTGGGATCCCATGACAAATATCCTGTCTGTGCTACCATGCGTGTCAATTAGCTTAACCGATTTAAAGAAAAAAAAATCATGTTGGATGTTTTTGGTTTGCCGGAAAATCAATTTCTTGCCAGGCGACGATATATCGTCGTCTACTTATTCTCCGTTTTCTTCAACCCCCTCTCACGGCCGCATCCCTGTCAATTTTGTGCTTGATTTCAGCTCGAATATTTCTAATGCATCCCTTATGTTGATAGCATAGCACCATTCAGGTAAACGCGCCTCAATTTGTATGGACACCGAGCCTGGAACGGTCTGGAACGACCTAGAATGGAATTTCGTCTACTTTTCTCCCTATCTTTCAACCCCTCCCCTACGCAGGTCAGATGATTCGCCCCGTTCGTCATACCTACCGAAAATACTCCTGTGACAAATGGAATCGACGGAAATGAAGTATATGGTGCTAAACATATTAGAATGGCGACTAGGAGTGTTTTTTATTATTGAGTTATAACATGTAAATTGCCTTTTTACGAGACATAAATCCCATTTTGAGCTCTCTTGGGATCCCATGACAAATATCGTGTCTGTGCTACCATGCGTGTCAATTAGCTTAACCGTTTCAAAGAAAAAAAAAATCATGTTTAATGTTTTTGGTTTGCCGGAAAATAATTTTTTTGCCACACAGCTTGGAATCGGCGACGACATAACGTCGCCTACTTATTCTCCGTTTTCTTCAAACCCCTGTCACGGCCGCATCCCTGCCAATTTTGCGTTGGAATTCATTGTTGATACTCATAACGAACCCCTTCCGTCGATAACGTTGCATTTTTCCGAATAAAGTGTCTCGTTGCCTGGATATCGAACCCGGAACGGGCCGGAACGACCCAGAACGGATGGAAAAACGGCGAATTTCGAGTGACAATGCAAATTTTACTCGGGAGAAAACAATTTCAGGAAGTTTTTTTTTCGAAACGTTAGTTAGGTCGAGTTTGATGCTCTCCATCAACGGTTTTTTTTTTTTCAGTCTGCCATTGTTCGTTCCGGAACGAGTAGGTACTTCCACCCTCGTTCCGGACTTTCGGACCCCCGGAACGACCGGAAAAAATAATTTGCCGCCAAAACGGATGCCAGTTTGTCACACTTATTTTTCGAGTTCTTTCAGATTCCGTCGAAACCCCGAAGTTGGAAGTTCTGTATATACTTCCTTGGTTACACCATGGAAGTATAATAATAGGGAACAATCATGAGTGGAAAGAATCGCAGTTTATGGACGGAAAATATGAAGTATGGTGATTATATGTTGTCCTAACATGTGTAGGTTGATCTCAAGTGTTTGGACGTGACCCCACCCCTGTCTCGAAATTGGGTGACGGGATTGGGAAAACATCAACCCCTGGTACAAAATGCTAAGTTTGAGGCCCTGTAACTCCGTTAATTTCCAACGGATTTTAAAATTGTTTCCAGTTTTGTGAGTTGCTGCTGACATAGATTGCATAGTGTAAATTTCATCTGATTTGGAGACGGATAACACTTTGATTATTGGAAAGCATATGGGCCCAAATTCAAACTTGACGGCTAAAATCTCCGCCATTTTCCAACGGATTTACGATCTGTTTTCAGCTTCGAGATCGGCTGATGTTGCAGATGTTATATTCCAAGTTTCATCTGATTCGGAGAAGAATAAAAAATTGGTACCACGGACCACCCCTCCCCAGACCCACAATAATGAGCCGACACTGTCAAAAATTGGCCCAACGCGTGCCCTCTTTAGTCCGCACACATTTGCATTTCAGATGACATCGTATGTTCGATATCTTCGGAGGAGATGTGGTCACAAGCACATGGGCCCAAAATTGCAAAGTTTGACGGCCTGCAATTATTTCAGTTTTCGATGGATTTTCGAAATTCTTTCAGTTTCTAGATCGGCTGATGTTGCAGATGATATATTTCAAGTTTCATCTGATTCCGAGAAGAATTAAAAATTGGTACCACGGACCACCCCTCCCCAGACCCACACTAATGAAGCGAAACTGGCAAAATTTGGCCCACCGCGTGCCCCCTTCCGTCCGCACACGTTGGCGTGTCAGATGTCATCCTATGTTCGATATCTTCGGAGGAGATGTGTACACAAGCACATGGGCCCAAATTGCAAACTTTGAGGGCCCGTAACTCTTGCATTTCTTCTCGGATTTCAAAAATCCTTTCCGGTATGGGTTTGTTTTCGTTCGGGAAATACATAAACTTAAATAGATGAATGTCAATCAAAATTTTATTTTGCGAAAATGTTGGCCCCCCACCCCAGTGTCAAAATATATGTCCGACCCTGTCAAATTTTCCTTCTCTGACTAAACTGACAACTGTCAACACGACTATGAAAACCACATGCAGTTATCTGGAATGATACAAGAGGACAACAGAGTACAATCAAATAGAGGTTTGCCAACTATGGGCGGTAACTCCTCAGGGAAAGCGCGGACACAAGTTTTGATGCCCGTGGGCAGTAGGGCATATCGAGGTGTGCATACGGTCCAATTTTCGATGCTCTGCTCCTTATAATTTCCGAGATAATAAAATCACATATTTTTATATAAAGGGAGATAACTCCGTGGGATAAACGCGGACAATATTCGTTATGAGCCAAAGGCATAAAACTCATTTACCCCAATATACTTACCAATCTTGAGTTTTCTAATCCTAATACTTTCAGATATTAGGAAGTTGAAAAATAGTATAGTATAATAATAATGAAAAATAATCGAAAAAGGGCCATAACTCTGTCAAAAGATATTGGACCAACATCCGGATACCATTATTTCTAGTAGACCTTAGATGCCTATATTCGCTAGAGATTTCGCGGTCCTCCTCCCATTAGTGTCTGAGTATTTCCAATT
This sequence comes from Siphonodentalium dalli, assembly GCA_032622095.1. Lineage (NCBI taxonomy): Eukaryota > Metazoa > Mollusca > Scaphopoda > Gadilida > Siphonodentaliidae > Siphonodentalium > Siphonodentalium dalli. The sequence goes on from CP136063.1 coordinate 71,020,012, forward strand.
AAACAGAAAACGGCCGCAGTAGAAAAACAATATACTTCCTTGGTTACACCATGGAAGTATAATAATAGGGAACAATCATGAGTGGAAAGAATCGCAGTTTATGGACGGAAAATATGAAGTATGGTGATTATATGTTGTCCTAACATGTGTAGGTTGATCTCAAGTGTTTGGACGTGACCCCACCCCTGTCTCGAAATTGGGTGACGGGATTGGGAAAACATCAACCCCTGGTACAAAATGCTAAGTTTGAGGCCCTGTAACTCCGTTAATTTCCAACGGATTTTAAAATTGTTTCCAGTTTTGTGAGTTGCTGCTGACATAGATTGCATAGTGTAAATTTCATCTGATTTGGAGACGGATAACACTTTGATTATTGGAAAGCATATGGGCCCAAATTCAAACTTGACGGCTAAAATCTCCGCCATTTTCCAACGGATTTACGATCTGTTTTCAGCTTCGAGATCGGCTGATGTTGCAGATGTTATATTCCAAGTTTCATCTGATTCGGAGAAGAATAAAAAATTGGTACCACGGACCACCCCTCCCCAGACCCACAATAATGAGCCGACACTGTCAAAAATTGGCCCAACGCGTGCCCTCTTTAGTCCGCACACATTTGCATTTCAGATGACATCGTATGTTCGATATCTTCGGAGGAGATGTGGTCACAAGCACATGGGCCCAAAATTGCAAAGTTTGACGGCCTGCAATTATTTCAGTTTTCGATGGATTTTCGAAATTCTTTCAGTTTCTAGATCGGCTGATGTTGCAGATGATATATTTCAAGTTTCATCTGATTCCGAGAAGAATTAAAAATTGGTACCACGGACCACCCCTCCCCAGACCCACACTAATGAAGCGAAACTGGCAAAATTTGGCCCACCGCGTGCCCCCTTCCGTCCGCACACGTTGGCGTGTCAGATGTCATCCTATGTTCGATATCTTCGGAGGAGATGTGTACACAAGCACATGGGCCCAAATTGCAAACTTTGAGGGCCCGTAACTCTTGCATTTCTTCTCGGATTTCAAAAATCCTTTCCGGTATGGGTTTGTTTTCGTTCGGGAAATACATAAACTTAAATAGATGAATGTCAATCAAAATTTTATTTTGCGAAAATGTTGGCCCCCCACCCCAGTGTCAAAATATATGTCCGACCCTGTCAAATTTTCCTTCTCTGACTAAACTGACAACTGTCAACACGACTATGAAAACCACATGCAGTTATCTGGAATGATACAAGAGGACAACAGAGTACAATCAAATAGAGGTTTGCCAACTATGGGCGGTAACTCCTCAGGGAAAGCGCGGACACAAGTTTTGATGCCCGTGGGCAGTAGGGCATATCGAGGTGTGCATACGGTCCAATTTTCGATGCTCTGCTCCTTATAATTTCCGAGATAATAAAATCACATATTTTTATATAAAGGGAGATAACTCCGTGGGATAAACGCGGACAATATTCGTTATGAGCCAAAGGCATAAAACTCATTTACCCCAATATACTTACCAATCTTGAGTTTTCTAATCCTAATACTTTCAGATATTAGGAAGTTGAAAAATAGTATAGTATAATAATAATGAAAAATAATCGAAAAAGGGCCATAACTCTGTCAAAAGATATTGGACCAACATCCGGATACCATTATTTCTAGTAGACCTTAGATGCCTATATTCGCTAGAGATTTCGCGGTCCTCCTCCCATTAGTGTCTGAGTATTTCCAATTAAACAGAAAACGGCCGCAGTAGAAAAACAATATACTTCCTTGGTTACACCATGGAAGTATAATAATAGGGAACAATCATGAGTGGAAAGAATCGCAGTTTATGGACGGAAAATATGAAGTATGGTGATTATATGTTGTCCTAACATGTGTAGGTTGATCTCAAGTGTTTGGACGTGACCCCACCCCTGTCTCGAAATTGGGTGACGGGATTGGGAAAACATCAACCCCTGGTACAAAATGCTAAGTTTGAGGCCCTGTAACTCCGTTAATTTCCAACGGATTTTAAAATTGTTTCCAGTTTTGTGAGTTGCTGCTGACATAGATTGCATAGTGTAAATTTCATCTGATTTGGAGACGGATAACACTTTGATTATTGGAAAGCATATGGGCCCAAATTCAAACTTGACGGCTAAAATCTCCGCCATTTTCCAACGGATTTACGATCTGTTTTCAGCTTCGAGATCGGCTGATGTTGCAGATGTTATATTCCAAGTTTCATCTGATTCGGAGAAGAATAAAAAATTGGTACCACGGACCACCCCTCCCCAGACCCACAATAATGAGCCGACACTGTCAAAAATTGGCCCAACGCGTGCCCTCTTTAGTCCGCACACATTTGCATTTCAGATGACATCGTATGTTCGATATCTTCGGAGGAGATGTGGTCACAAGCACATGGGCCCAAAATTGCAAAGTTTGACGGCCTGCAATTATTTCAGTTTTCGATGGATTTTCGAAATTCTTTCAGTTTCTAGATCGGCTGATGTTGCAGATGATATATTTCAAGTTTCATCTGATTCCGAGAAGAATTAAAAATTGGTACCACGGACCACCCCTCCCCAGACCCACACTAATGAAGCGAAACTGGCAAAATTTGGCCCACCGCGTGCCCCCTTCCGTCCGCACACGTTGGCGTGTCAGATGTCATCCTATGTTCGATATCTTCGGAGGAGATGTGTACACAAGCACATGGGCCCAAATTGCAAACTTTGAGGGCCCGTAACTCTTGCATTTCTTCTCGGATTTCAAAAATCCTTTCCGGTATGGGTTTGTTTTCGTTCGGGAAATACATAAACTTAAATAGATGAATGTCAATCAAAATTTTATTTTGCGAAAATGTTGGCCCCCCACCCCAGTGTCAAAATATATGTCCGACCCTGTCAAATTTTCCTTCTCTGACTAAACTGACAACTGTCAACACGACTATGAAAACCACATGCAGTTATCTGGAATGATACAAGAGGACAACAGAGTACAATCAAATAGAGGTTTGCCAACTATGGGCGGTAACTCCTCAGGGAAAGCGCGGACACAAGTTTTGATGCCCGTGGGCAGTAGGGCATATCGAGGTGTGCATACGGTCCAATTTTCGATGCTCTGCTCCTTATAATTTCCGAGATAATAAAATCACATATTTTTATATAAAGGGAGATAACTCCGTGGGATAAACGCGGACAATATTCGTTATGAGCCAAAGGCATAAAACTCATTTACCCCAATATACTTACCAATCTTGAGTTTTCTAATCCTAATACTTTCAGATATTAGGAAGTTGAAAAATAGTATAGTATAATAATAATGAAAAATAATCGAAAAAGGGCCATAACTCTGTCAAAAGATATTGGACCAACATCCGGATACCATTATTTCTAGCAGACCTTAGATGCCTATATTCGCTAGAGATTTCGCGGTCCTCCTCCCATTAGTGTCTGAGTATTTCCAATTAAACAGAAAACGGCCGCAGTAGAAAAACAATATACTTCCTTGGTTACACCATGGAAGTATAATAATAGGGAACAATCATGAGTGGAAAGAATCGCAGTTTATGGACGGAAAATATGAAGTATGGTGATTATATGTTGTCCTAACATGTGTAGGTTGATCTCAAGTGTTTGGACGTGACCCCACCCCTGTCTCGAAATTGGGTGACGGGATTGGGAAAACATCAACCCCTGGTACAAAATGCTAAGTTTGAGGCCCTGTAACTCCGTTAATTTCCAACGGATTTTAAAATTGTTTCCAGTTTTGTGAGTTGCTGCTGACATAGATTGCATAGTGTAAATTTCATCTGATTTGGAGACGGATAACACTTTGATTATTGGAAAGCATATGGGCCCAAATTCAAACTTGACGGCTAAAATCTCCGCCATTTTCCAACGGATTTACGATCTGTTTTCAGCTTCGAGATCGGCTGATGTTGCAGATGTTATATTCCAAGTTTCATCTGATTCGGAGAAGAATAAAAAATTGGTACCACGGACCACCCCTCCCCAGACCCACAATAATGAGCCGACACTGTCAAAAATTGGCCCAACGCGTGCCCTCTTCAGTCCGCACACATTTGCATTTCAGATGACATCGTATGTTCGATATCTTCGGAGGAGATGTGGTCACAAGCACATGGGCCCAAAATTGCAAAGTTTGACGGCCTGCAATTATTTCAGTTTTCGATGGATTTTCGAAATTCTTTCAGTTTCTAGATCGGCTGATGTTGCAGATGATATATTTCAAGTTTCATCTGATTCCGAGAAGAATTAAAAATTGGTACCACGGACCACCCCTCCCCAGACCCACACTAATGAAGCGAAACTGGCAAAATTTGGCCCACCGCGTGCCCCCTTCCGTCCGCACACGTTGGCGTGTCAGATGTCATCCTATGTTCGATATCTTCGGAGGAGATGTGTACACAAGCACATGGGCCCAAATTGCAAACTTTGAGGGCCCGTAACTCTTGCATTTCTTCTCGGATTTCAAAAATCCTTTCCGGTATGGGTTTGTTTTCGTTCGGGAAATACATAAACTTAAATAGATGAATGTCAATCAAAATTTTATTTTGCGAAAATGTTGGCCCCCCACCCCAGTGTCAAAATATATGTCCGACCCTGTCAAATTTTCCTTCTCTGACTAAACTGACAACTGTCAACACGACTATGAAAACCACATGCAGTTATCTGGAATGATACAAGAGGACAACAGAGTACAATCAAATAGAGGTTTGCCAACTATGGGCGGTAACTCCTCAGGGAAAGCGCGGACACAAGTTTTGATGCCCGTGGGCAGTAGGGCATATCGAGGTGTGCATACGGTCCAATTTTCGATGCTCTGCTCCTTATAATTTCCGAGATAATAAAATCACATATTTTTATATAAAGGGAGATAACTCCGTGGGATAAACGCGGACAATATTCGTTATGAGCCAAAGGCATAAAACTCATTTACCCCAATATACTTACCAATCTTGAGTTTTCTAATCCTAATACTTTCAGATATTAGGGAGTTGAAAAATAGTATAGTATAATAATAATGAAAAATAATCGAAAAAGGGCCATAACTCTGTCAAAAGATATTGGACCAACATCCGGATACCATTATTTCTAGTAGACCTTAGATGCCTATATTCGCTAGAGATTTCGCGGTCCTCCTCCCATTAGTGTCTGAGTATTTCCAATTAAACAGAAAACGGCCGCAGTAGAAACACAATATACTTCCTTGGTTACACCATGGAAGTATAATAATAGGGAACAATCATGAGTGGAAAGAATCGCAGTTTATGGACGGAAAATATGAAGTATGGTGATTATATGTTGTCCTAACATGTGTAGGTTGATCTCAAGTGTTTGGACGTGACCCCACCCCTGTCTCGAAATTGGGTGACGGGATTGGGAAAACATCAACCCCTGGTACAAAATGCTAAGTTTGAGGCCCTGTAACTCCGTTAATTTCCAACGGATTTTAAAATTGTTTCCAGTTTTGTGAGTTGCTGCTGACATAGATTGCATAGTGTAAATTTCATCTGATTTGGAGACGGATAACACTTTGATTATTGGAAAGCATATGGGCCCAAATTCAAACTTGACGGCTAAAATCTCCGCCATTTTCCAACGGATTTACGATCTGTTTTCAGCTTCGAGATCGGCTGATGTTGCAGATGTTATATTCCAAGTTTCATCTGATTCGGAGAAGAATAAAAAATTGGTACCACGGACCACCCCTCCCCAGACCCACAATAATGAGCCGACACTGTCAAAAATTGGCCCAACGCGTGCCCTCTTCAGTCCGCACACATTTGCATTTCAGATGACATCGTATGTTCGATATCTTCGGAGGAGATGTGGTCACAAGCACATGGGCCCAAAATTGCAAAGTTTGACGGCCTGCAATTATTTCAGTTTTCGATGGATTTTCGAAATTCTTTCAGTTTCTAGATCGGCTGATGTTGCAGATGATATATTTCAAGTTTCATCTGATTCCGAGAAGAATTAAAAATTGGTACCACGGACCACCCCTCCCCAGACCCACACTAATGAAGCGAAACTGGCAAAATTTGGCCCACCGCGTGCCCCCTTCCGTCCGCACACGTTGGCGTGTCAGATGTCATCCTATGTTCGATATCTTCGGAGGAGATGTGTACACAAGCACATGGGCCCAAATTGCAAACTTTGAGGGCCCGTAACTCTTGCATTTCTTCTCGGATTTCAAAAATCCTTTCCGGTATGGGTTTGTTTTCGTTCGGGAAATACATAAACTTAAATAGATGAATGTCAATCAAAATTTTATTTTGCGAAAATGTTGGCCCCCCACCCCAGTGTCAAAATATATGTCCGACCCTGTCAAATTTTCCTTCTCTGACTAAACTGACAACTGTCAACACGACTATGAAAACCACATGCAGTTATCTGGAATGATACAAGAGGACAACAGAGTACAATCAAATAGAGGTTTGCCAACTATGGGCGGTAACTCCTCAGGGAAAGCGCGGACACAAGTTTTGATGCCCGTGGGCAGTAGGGCATATCGAGGTGTGCATACGGTCCAATTTTCGATGCTCTGCTCCTTATAATTTCCGAGATAATAAAATCACATATTTTTATATAAAGGGAGATAACTCCGTGGGATAAACGCGGACAATATTCGTTATGAGCCAAAGGCATAAAACTCATTTACCCCAATATACTTACCAATCTTGAGTTTTCTAATCCTAATACTTTCAGATATTAGGGAGTTGAAAAATAGTATAGTATAATAATAATGAAAAATAATCGAAAAAGGGCCATAACTCTGTCAAAAGATATTGGACCAACATCCGGATACCATTATTTCTAGTAGACCTTAGATGCCTATATTCGCTAGAGATTTCGCGGTCCTCCTCCCATTAGTGTCTGAGTATTTCCAATTAAACAGAAAACGGCCGCAGTAGAAACACAATATACTTCCTTGGTTACACCATGGAAGTATAATAATAGGGAACAATCATGAGTGGAAAGAATCGCAGTTTATGGACGGAAAATATGAAGTATGGTGATTATATGTTGTCCTAACATGTGTAGGTTGATCTCAAGTGTTTGGACGTGACCCCACCCCTGTCTCGAAATTGGGTGACGGGATTGGGAAAACATCAACCCCTGGTACAAAATGCTAAGTTTGAGGCCCTGTAACTCCGTTAATTTCCAACGGATTTTAAAATTGTTTCCAGTTTTGTGAGTTGCTGCTGACATAGATTGCATAGTGTAAATGTCATCTGATTTGGAGACGGATAACACTTTGATTATTGGAAAGCATATGGGCCCAAATTCAAACTTGACGGCTAAAATCTCCGCCATTTTCCAACGGATTTACGATCTGTTTTCAGCTTCGAGATCGGCTGATGTTGCAGATGTTATATTCCAAGTTTCATCTGATTCGGAGAAGAATAAAAAATTGGTACCACGGACCACCCCTCCCCAGACCCACAATAATGAGCCGACACTGTCAAAAATTGGCCCAACGCGTGCCCTCTTCAGTCCGCACACATTTGCATTTCAGATGACATCGTATGTTCGATATCTTCGGAGGAGATGTGGTCACAAGCACATGGGCCCAAAATTGCAAAGTTTGACGGCCTGCAATTATTTCAGTTTTCGATGGATTTTCGAAATTCTTTCAGTTTCTAGATCGGCTGATGTTGCAGATGATATATTTCAAGTTTCATCTGATTCCGAGAAGAATTAAAAATTGGTACCACGGACCACCCCTCCCCAGACCCACACTAATGAAGCGAAACTGGCAAAATTTGGCCCACCGCGTGCCCCCTTCCGTCCGCACACGTTGGCGTGTCAGATGTCATCCTATGTTCGATATCTTCGGAGGAGATGTGTACACAAGCACATGGGCCCAAATTGCAAACTTTGAGGGCCCGTAACTCTTGCATTTCTTCTCGGATTTCAAAAATCCTTTCCGGTATGGGTTTGTTTTCGTTCGGGAAATACATAAACTTAAATAGATGAATGTCAATCAAAATTTTATTTTGCGAAAATGTTGGCCCCCCACCCCAGTGTCAAAATATATGTCCGACCCTGTCAAATTTTCCTTCTCTGACTAAACTGACAACTGTCAACACGACTATGAAAACCACATGCAGTTATCTGGAATGATACAAGAGGACAACAGAGTACAATCAAATAGAGGTTTGCCAACTATGGGCGGTAACTCCTCAGGGAAAGCGCGGACACAAGTTTTGATGCCCGTGGGCAGTAGGGCATATCGAGGTGTGCATACGGTCCAATTTTCGATGCTCTGCTCCTTATAATTTCCGAGATAATAAAATCACATATTTTTATATAAAGGGAGATAACTCCGTGGGATAAACGCGGACAATATTCGTTATGAGCCAAAGGCATAAAACTCATTTACCCCAATATACTTACCAATCTTGAGTTTTCTAATCCTAATACTTTCAGATATTAGGGAGTTGAAAAATAGTATAGTATAATAATAATGAAAAATAATCGAAAAAGGGCCATAACTCTGTCAAAAGATATTGGACCAACATCCGGATACCATTATTTCTAGTAGACCTTAGATGCCTATATTCGCTAGAGATTTCGCGGTCCTCCTCCCATTAGTGTCTGAGTATTTCCAATTAAACAGAAAACGGCCGCAGTAGAAACACAATATACTTCCTTGGTTACACCATGGAAGTATAATAATAGGGAACAATCATGAGTGGAAAGAATCGCAGTTTATGGACGGAAAATATGAAGTATGGTGATTATATGTTGTCCTAACATGTGTAGGTTGATCTCAAGTGTTTGGACGTGACCCCACCCCTGTCTCGAAATTGGGTGACGGGATTGGGAAAACATCAACCCCTGGTACAAAATGCTAAGTTTGAGGCCCTGTAACTCCGTTAATTTCCAACGGATTTTAAAATTGTTTCCAGTTTTGTGAGTTGCTGCTGACATAGATTGCATAGTGTAAATGTCATCTGATTTGGAGACGGATAACACTTTGATTATTGGAAAGCATATGGGCCCAAATTCAAACTTGACGGCTAAAATCTCCGCCATTTTCCAACGGATTTACGATCTGTTTTCAGCTTCGAGATCGGCTGATGTTGCAGATGTTATATTCCAAGTTTCATCTGATTCGGAGAAGAATAAAAAATTGGTACCACGGACCACCCCTCCCCAGACCCACAATAATGAGCCGACACTGTCAAAAATTGGCCCAACGCGTGCCCTCTTCAGTCCGCACACATTTGCATTTCAGATGACATCGTATGTTCGATATCTTCGGAGGAGATGTGGTCACAAGCACATGGGCCCAAAATTGCAAAGTTTGACGGCCTGCAATTATTTCAGTTTTCGATGGATTTTCGAAATTCTTTCAGTTTCTAGATCGGCTGATGTTGCAGATGATATATTTCAAGTTTCATCTGATTCCGAGAAGAATTAAAAATTGGTACCACGGACCACCCCTCCCCAGACCCACACTAATGAAGCGAAACTGGCAAAATTTGGCCCACCGCGTGCCCCCTTCCGTCCGCACACGTTGGCGTGTCAGATGTCATCCTATGTTCGATATCTTCGGAGGAGATGTGTACACAAGCACATGGGCCCAAATTGCAAACTTTGAGGGCCCGTAACTCTTGCATTTCTTCTCGGATTTCAAAAATCCTTTCCGGTATGGGTTTGTTTTCGTTCGGGAAATACATAAACTTAAATAGATGAATGTCAATCAAAATTTTATTTTGCGAAAATGTTGGCCCCCCACCCCAGTGTCAAAATATATGTCCGACCCTGTCAAATTTTCCTTCTCTGACTAAACTGACAACTGTCAACACGACTATGAAAACCACATGCAGTTATCTGGAATGATACAAGAGGACAACAGAGTACAATCAAATAGAGGTTTGCCAACTATGGGCGGTAACTCCTCAGGGAAAGCGCGGACACAAGTTTTGATGCCCGTGGGCAGTAGGGCATATCGAGGTGTGCATACGGTCCAATTTTCGATGCTCTGCTCCTTATAATTTCCGAGATAATAAAATCACATATTTTTATATAAAGGGAGATAACTCCGTGGGATAAACGCGGACAATATTCGTTATGAGCCAAAGGCATAAAACTCATTTACCCCAATATACTTACCAATCTTGAGTTTTCTAATCCTAATACTTTCAGATATTAGGAAGTTGAAAAATAGTATAGTATAATAATAATGAAAAATAATCGAAAAAGGGCCATAACTCTGTCAAAAGATATTGGACCAACATCCGGATACCATTATTTCTAGTAGACCTTAGATGCCTATATTCGCTAGAGATTTCGCGGTCCTCCTCCCATTAGTGTCTGAGTATTTCCAATTAAACAGAAAACGGCCGCAGTAGAAAAACAATATACTTCCTTGGTTACACCATGGAAGTATAATAATAGGGAACAATCATGAGTGGAAAGAATCGCAGTTTATGGACGGAAAATATGAAGTATGGTGATTATATGTTGTCCTAACATGTGTAGGTTGATCTCAAGTGTTTGGACGTGACCCCACCCCTGTCTCGAAATTGGGTGACGGGATTGGGAAAACATCAACCCCTGGTACAAAATGCTAAGTTTGAGGCCCTGTAACTCCGTTAATTTCCAACGGATTTTAAAATTGTTTCCAGTTTTGTGAGTTGCTGCTGACATAGATTGCATAGTGTAAATTTCATCTGATTTGGAGACGGATAACACTTTGATTATTGGAAAGCATATGGGCCCAAATTCAAACTTGACGGCTAAAATCTCCGCCATTTTCCAACGGATTTACGATCTGTTTTCAGCTTCGAGATCGGCTGATGTTGCAGATGTTATATTCCAAGTTTCATCTGATTCGGAGAAGAATAAAAAATTGGTACCACGGACCACCCCTCCCCAGACCCACAATAATGAGCCGACACTGTCAAAAATTGGCCCAACGCGTGCCCTCTTTAGTCCGCACACATTTGCATTTCAGATGACATCGTATGTTCGATATCTTCGGAGGAGATGTGGTCACAAGCACATGGGCCCAAAATTGCAAAGTTTGACGGCCTGCAATTATTTCAGTTTTCGATGGATTTTCGAAATTCTTTCAGTTTCTAGATCGGCTGATGTTGCAGATGATATATTTCAAGTTTCATCTGATTCCGAGAAGAATTAAAAATTGGTACCACGGACCACCCCTCCCCAGACCCACACTAATGAAGCGAAACTGGCAAAATTTGGCCCACCGCGTGCCCCCTTCCGTCCGCACACGTTGGCGTGTCAGATGTCATCCTATGTTCGATATCTTCGGAGGAGATGTGTACACAAGCACATGGGCCCAAATTGCAAACTTTGAGGGCCCGTAACTCTTGCATTTCTTCTCGGATTTCAAAAATCCTTTCCGGTATGGGTTTGTTTTCGTTCGGGAAATACATAAACTTAAATAGATGAATGTCAATCAAAATTTTATTTTGCGAAAATGTTGGCCCCCCACCCCAGTGTCAAAATATATGTCCGACCCTGTCAAATTTTCCTTCTCTGACTAAACTGACAACTGTCAACACGACTATGAAAACCACATGCAGTTATCTGGAATGATACAAGAGGACAACAGAGTACAATCAAATAGAGGTTTGCCAACTATGGGCGGTAACTCCTCAGGGAAAGCGCGGACACAAGTTTTGATGCCCGTGGGCAGTAGGGCATATCGAGGTGTGCATACGGTCCAATTTTCGATGCTCTGCTCCTTATAATTTCCGAGATAATAAAATCACATATTTTTATATAAAGGGAGATAACTCCGTGGGATAAACGCGGACAATATTCGTTATGAGCCAAAGGCATAAAACTCATTTACCCCAATATACTTACCAATCTTGAGTTTTCTAATCCTAATACTTTCAGATATTAGGAAGTTGAAAAATAGTATAGTATAATAATAATGAAAAATAATCGAAAAAGGGCCATAACTCTGTCAAAAGATATTGGACCAACATCCGGATACCATTATTTCTAGTAGACCTTAGATGCCTATATTCGCTAGAGATTTCGCGGTCCTCCTCCCATTAGTGTCTGAGTATTTCCAATTAAACAGAAAACGGCCGCAGTAGAAAAACAATATACTTCCTTGGTTACACCATGGAAGTATAATAATAGGGAACAATCATGAGTGGAAAGAATCGCAGTTTATGGACGGAAAATATGAAGTATGGTGATTATATGTTGTCCTAACATGTGTAGGTTGATCTCAAGTGTTTGGACGTGACCCCACCCCTGTCTCGAAATTGGGTGACGGGATTGGGAAAACATCAACCCCTGGTACAAAATGCTAAGTTTGAGGCCCTGTAACTCCGTTAATTTCCAACGGATTTTAAAATTGTTTCCAGTTTTGTGAGTTGCTGCTGACATAGATTGCATAGTGTAAATTTCATCTGATTTGGAGACGGATAACACTTTGATTATTGGAAAGCATATGGGCCCAAATTCAAACTTGACGGCTAAAATCTCCGCCATTTTCCAACGGATTTACGATCTGTTTTCAGCTTCGAGATCGGCTGATGTTGCAGATGTTATATTCCAAGTTTCATCTGATTCGGAGAAGAATCAAAAATTGGTACCACGGACCACCCCTCCCCAGACCCACAATAATGAGCCGACACTGTCAAAAATTGGCCCAACGCGTGCCCTCTTCAGTCCGCACACATTTGCATTTCAGATGACATCGTATGTTCGATATCTTCGGAGGAGATGTGGTCACAAGCACATGGGCCCAAAATTGCAAAGTTTGACGGCCTGCAATTATTTCAGTTTTCGATGGATTTTCGAAATTCTTTCAGTTTCTAGATCGGCTGATGTTGCAGATGATATATTTCAAGTTTCATCTGATTCCGAGAAGAATTAAAAATTGGTACCACGGACCACCCCTCCCCAGACCCACACTAATGAAGCGAAACTGGCAAAATTTGGCCCACCGCGTGCCCCCTTCCGTCCGCACACGTTGGCGTGTCAGATGTCATCCTATGTTCGATATCTTCGGAGGAGATGTGTACACAAGCACATGGGCCCAAATTGCAAACTTTGAGGGCCCGTAACTCTTGCATTTCTTCTCGGATTTCAAAAATCCTTTCCGGTATGGGTTTGTTTTCGTTCGGGAAATACATAAACTTAAATAGATGAATGTCAATCAAAATTTTATTTTGCGAAAATGTTGGCCCCCCACCCCAGTGTCAAAATATATGTCCGACCCTGTCAAATTTTCCTTCTCTGACTAAACTGACAACTGTCAACACGACTATGAAAACCACATGCAGTTATCTGGAATGATACAAGAGGACAACAGAGTACAATCAAATAGAGGTTTGCCAACTATGGGCGGTAACTCCTCAGGGAAAGCGCGGACACAAGTTTTGATGCCCGTGGGCAGTAGGGCATATCGAGGTGTGCATACGGTCCAATTTTCGATGCTCTGCTCCTTATAATTTCCGAGATAATAAAATCACATATTTTTATATAAAGGGAGATAACTCCGTGGGATAAACGCGGACAATATTCGTTATGAGCCAAAGGCATAAAACTCATTTACCCCAATATACTTACCAATCTTGAGTTTTCTAATCCTAATACTTTCAGATATTAGGAAGTTGAAAAATAGTATAGTATAATAATAATGAAAAATAATCGAAAAAGGGCCATAACTCTGTCAAAAGATATTGGACCAACATCCGGATACCATTATTTCTAGTAGACCTTAGATGCCTATATTCGCTAGAGATTTCGCGGTCCTCCTCCCATTAGTGTCTGAGTATTTCCAATTAAACAGAAAACGGCCGCAGTAGAAAAACAATATACTTCCTTGGTTACACCATGGAAGTATAATAATAGGGAACAATCATGAGTGGAAAGAATCGCAGTTTATGGACGGAAAATATGAAGTATGGTGATTATATGTTGTCCTAACATGTGTAGGTTGATCTCAAGTGTTTGGACGTGACCCCACCCCTGTCTCGAAATTGGGTGACGGGATTGGGAAAACATCAACCCCTGGTACAAAATGCTAAGTTTGAGGCCCTGTAACTCCGTTAATTTCCAACGGATTTTAAAATTGTTTCCAGTTTTGTGAGTTGCTGCTGACATAGATTGCATAGTGTAAATTTCATCTGATTTGGAGACGGATAACACTTTGATTATTGGAAAGCATATGGGCCCAAATTCAAACTTGACGGCTAAAATCTCCGCCATTTTCCAACGGATTTACGATCTGTTTTCAGCTTCGAGATCGGCTGATGTTGCAGATGTTATATTCCAAGTTTCATCTGATTCGGAGAAGAATAAAAAATTGGTACCACGGACCACCCCTCCCCAGACCCACAATAATGAGCCGACACTGTCAAAAATTGGCCCAACGCGTGCCCTCTTTAGTCCGCACACATTTGCATTTCAGATGACATCGTATGTTCGATATCTTCGGAGGAGATGTGGTCACAAGCACATGGGCCCAAAATTGCAAAGTTTGACGGCCTGCAATTATTTCAGTTTTCGATGGATTTTCGAAATTCTTTCAGTTTCTAGATCGGCTGATGTTGCAGATGATATATTTCAAGTTTCATCTGATTCCGAGAAGAATTAAAAATTGGTACCACGGACCACCCCTCCCCAGACCCACACTAATGAAGCGAAACTGGCAAAATTTGGCCCACCGCGTGCCCCCTTCCGTCCGCACACGTTGGCGTGTCAGATGTCATCCTATGTTCGATATCTTCGGAGGAGATGTGTACACAAGCACATGGGCCCAAATTGCAAACTTTGAGGGCCCGTAACTCTTGCATTTCTTCTCGGATTTCAAAAATCCTTTCCGGTATGGGTTTGTTTTCGTTCGGGAAATACATAAACTTAAATAGATGAATGTCAATCAAAATTTTATTTTGCGAAAATGTTGGCCCCCCACCCCAGTGTCAAAATATATGTCCGACCCTGTCAAATTTTCCTTCTCTGACTAAACTGACAACTGTCAACACGACTATGAAAACCACATGCAGTTATCTGGAATGATACAAGAGGACAACAGAGTACAATCAAATAGAGGTTTGCCAACTATGGGCGGTAACTCCTCAGGGAAAGCGCGGACACAAGTTTTGATGCCCGTGGGCAGTAGGGCATATCGAGGTGTGCATACGGTCCAATTTTCGATGCTCTGCTCCTTATAATTTCCGAGATAATAAAATCACATATTTTTATATAAAGGGAGATAACTCCGTGGGATAAACGCGGACAATATTCGTTATGAGCCAAAGGCATAAAACTCATTTACCCCAATATACTTACCAATCTTGAGTTTTCTAATCCTAATACTTTCAGATATTAGGAAGTTGAAAAATAGTATAGTATAATAATAATGAAAAATAATCGAAAAAGGGCCATAACTCTGTCAAAAGATATTGGACCAACATCCGGATACCATTATTTCTAGTAGACCTTAGATGCCTATATTCGCTAGAGATTTCGCGGTCCTCCTCCCATTAGTGTCTGAGTATTTCCAATTAAACAGAAAACGGCCGCAGTAGAAAAACAATATACTTCCTTGGTTACACCATGGAAGTATAATAATAGGGAACAATCATGAGTGGAAAGAATCGCAGTTTATGGACGGAAAATATGAAGTATGGTGATTATATGTTGTCCTAACATGTGTAGGTTGATCTCAAGTGTTTGGACGTGACCCCACCCCTGTCTCGAAATTGGGTGACGGGATTGGGAAAACATCAACCCCTGGTACAAAATGCTAAGTTTGAGGCCCTGTAACTCCGTTAATTTCCAACGGATTTTAAAATTGTTTCCAGTTTTGTGAGTTGCTGCTGACATAGATTGCATAGTGTAAATTTCATCTGATTTGGAGACGGATAACACTTTGATTATTGGAAAGCATATGGGCCCAAATTCAAACTTGACGGCTAAAATCTCCGCCATTTTCCAACGGATTTACGATCTGTTTTCAGCTTCGAGATCGGCTGATGTTGCAGATGTTATATTCCAAGTTTCATCTGATTCGGAGAAGAATCAAAAATTGGTACCACGGACCACCCCTCCCCAGACCCACAATAATGAGCCGACACTGTCAAAAATTGGCCCAACGCGTGCCCTCTTCAGTCCGCACACATTTGCATTTCAGATGACATCGTATGTTCGATATCTTCGGAGGAGATGTGGTCACAAGCACATGGGCCCAAAATTGCAAAGTTTGACGGCCTGCAATTATTTCAGTTTTCGATGGATTTTCGAAATTCTTTCAGTTTCTAGATCGGCTGATGTTGCAGATGATATATTTCAAGTTTCATCTGATTCCGAGAAGAATTAAAAATTGGTACCACGGACCACCCCTCCCCAGACCCACACTAATGAAGCGAAACTGGCAAAATTTGGCCCACCGCGTGCCCCCTTCCGTCCGCACACGTTGGCGTGTCAGATGTCATCCTATGTTCGATATCTTCGGAGGAGATGTGTACACAAGCACATGGGCCCAAATTGCAAACTTTGAGGGCCCGTAACTCTTGCATTTCTTCTCGGATTTCAAAAATCCTTTCCGGTATGGGTTTGTTTTCGTTCGGGAAATACATAAACTTAAATAGATGAATGTCAATCAAAATTTTATTTTGCGAAAATGTTGGCCCCCCACCCCAGTGTCAAAATATATGTCCGACCCTGTCAAATTTTCCTTCTCTGACTAAACTGACAACTGTCAACACGACTATGAAAACCACATGCAGTTATCTGGAATGATACAAGAGGACAACAGAGTACAATCAAATAGAGGTTTGCCAACTATGGGCGGTAACTCCTCAGGGAAAGCGCGGACACAAGTTTTGATGCCCGTGGGCAGTAGGGCATATCGAGGTGTGCATACGGTCCAATTTTCGATGCTCTGCTCCTTATAATTTCCGAGATAATAAAATCACATATTTTTATATAAAGGGAGATAACTCCGTGGGATAAACGCGGACAATATTCGTTATGAGCCAAAGGCATAAAACTCATTTACCCCAATATACTTACCAATCTTGAGTTTTCTAATCCTAATACTTTCAGATATTAGGGAGTTGAAAAATAGTATAGTATAATAATAATGAAAAATAATCGAAAAAGGGCCATAACTCTGTCAAAAGATATTGGACCAACATCCGGATACCATTATTTCTAGTAGACCTTAGATGCCTATATTCGCTAGAGATTTCGCGGTCCTCCTCCCATTAGTGTCTGAGTATTTCCAATTAAACAGAAAACGGCCGCAGTAGAAACACAATATACTTCCTTGGTTACACCATGGAAGTATAATAATAGGGAACAATCATGAGTGGAAAGAATCGCAGTTTATGGACGGAAAATATGAAGTATGGTGATTATATGTTGTCCTAACATGTGTAGGTTGATCTCAAGTGTTTGGACGTGACCCCACCCCTGTCTCGAAATTGGGTGACGGGATTGGGAAAACATCAACCCCTGGTACAAAATGCTAAGTTTGAGGCCCTGTAACTCCGTTAATTTCCAACGGATTTTAAAATTGTTTCCAGTTTTGTGAGTTGCTGCTGACATAGATTGCATAGTGTAAATTTCATCTGATTTGGAGACGGATAACACTTTGATTATTGGAAAGCATATGGGCCCAAATTCAAACTTGACGGCTAAAATCTCCGCCATTTTCCAACGGATTTACGATCTGTTTTCAGCTTCGAGATCGGCTGATGTTGCAGATGTTATATTCCAAGTTTCATCTGATTCGGAGAAGAATAAAAAATTGGTACCACGGACCACCCCTCCCCAGACCCACAATAATGAGCCGACACTGTCAAAAATTGGCCCAACGCGTGCCCTCTTCAGTCCGCACACATTTGCATTTCAGATGACATCGTATGTTCGATATCTTCGGAGGAGATGTGGTCACAAGCACATGGGCCCAAAATTGCAAAGTTTGACGGCCTGCAATTATTTCAGTTTTCGATGGATTTTCGAAATTCTTTCAGTTTCTAGATCGGCTGATGTTGCAGATGATATATTTCAAGTTTCATCTGATTCCGAGAAGAATTAAAAATTGGTACCACGGACCACCCCTCCCCAGACCCACACTAATGAAGCGAAACTGGCAAAATTTGGCCCACCGCGTGCCCCCTTCCGTCCGCACACGTTGGCGTGTCAGATGTCATCCTATGTTCGATATCTTCGGAGGAGATGTGTACACAAGCACATGGGCCCAAATTGCAAACTTTGAGGGCCCGTAACTCTTGCATTTCTTCTCGGATTTCAAAAATCCTTTCCGGTATGGGTTTGTTTTCGTTCGGGAAATACATAAACTTAAATAGATGAATGTCAATCAAAATTTTATTTTGCGAAAATGTTGGCCCCCCACCCCAGTGTCAAAATATATGTCCGACCCTGTCAAATTTTCCTTCTCTGACTAAACTGACAACTGTCAACACGACTATGAAAACCACATGCAGTTATCTGGAATGATACAAGAGGACAACAGAATACAATCAAATAGAGGTTTGCCAACTATGGGCGGTAACTCCTCAGGGAAAGCGCGGACACAAGTTTTGATGCCCGTGGGCAGTAGGGCATATCGAGGTGTGCATACGGTCCAATTTTCGATGCTCTGCTCCTTATAATTTCCGAGATAATAAAATCACATATTTTTATATAAAGGGAGATAACTCCGTGGGATAAACGCGGACAATATTCGTTATGAGCCAAAGGCATAAAACTCATTTACCCCAATATACTTACCAATCTTGAGTTTTCTAATCCTAATACTTTCAGATATTAGGGAGTTGAAAAATAGTATAGTATAATAATAATGAAAAATAATCGAAAAAGGGCCATAACTCTGTCAAAAGATATTGGACCAACATCCGGATACCATTATTTCTAGTAGACCTTAGATGCCTATATTCGCTAGAGATTTCGCGGTCCTCCTCCCATTAGTGTCTGAGTATTTCCAATTAAACAGAAAACGGCCGCAGTAGAAACACAATATACTTCCTTGGTTACACCATGGAAGTATAATAATAGGGAACAATCATGAGTGGAAAGAATCGCAGTTTATGGACGGAAAATATGAAGTATGGTGATTATATGTTGTCCTAACATGTGTAGGTTGATCTCAAGTGTTTGGACGTGACCCCACCCCTGTCTCGAAATTGGGTGACGGGATTGGGAAAACATCAACCCCTGGTACAAAATGCTAAGTTTGAGGCCCTGTAACTCCGTTAATTTCCAACGGATTTTAAAATTGTTTCCAGTTTTGTGAGTTGCTGCTGACATAGATTGCATAGTGTAAATGTCATCTGATTTGGAGACGGATAACACTTTGATTATTGGAAAGCATATGGGCCCAAATTCAAACTTGACGGCTAAAATCTCCGCCATTTTCCAACGGATTTACGATCTGTTTTCAGCTTCGAGATCGGCTGATGTTGCAGATGTTATATTCCAAGTTTCATCTGATTCGGAGAAGAATAAAAAATTGGTACCACGGACCACCCCTCCCCAGACCCACAATAATGAGCCGACACTGTCAAAAATTGGCCCAACGCGTGCCCTCTTCAGTCCGCACACATTTGCATTTCAGATGACATCGTATGTTCGATATCTTCGGAGGAGATGTGGTCACAAGCACATGGGCCCAAAATTGCAAAGTTTGACGGCCTGCAATTATTTCAGTTTTCGATGGATTTTCGAAATTCTTTCAGTTTCTAGATCGGCTGATGTTGCAGATGATATATTTCAAGTTTCATCTGATTCCGAGAAGAATTAAAAATTGGTACCACGGACCACCCCTCCCCAGACCCACACTAATGAAGCGAAACTGGCAAAATTTGGCCCACCGCGTGCCCCCTTCCGTCCGCACACGTTGGCGTGTCAGATGTCATCCTATGTTCGATATCTTCGGAGGAGATGTGTACACAAGCACATGGGCCCAAATTGCAAACTTTGAGGGCCCGTAACTCTTGCATTTCTTCTCGGATTTCAAAAATCCTTTCCGGTATGGGTTTGTTTTCGTTCGGGAAATACATAAACTTAAATAGATGAATGTCAATCAAAATTTTATTTTGCGAAAATGTTGGCCCCCCACCCCAGTGTCAAAATATATGTCCGACCCTGTCAAATTTTCCTTCTCTGACTAAACTGACAACTGTCAACACGACTATGAAAACCACATGCAGTTATCTGGAATGATACAAGAGGACAACAGAATACAATCAAATAGAGGTTTGCCAACTATGGGCGGTAACTCCTCAGGGAAAGCGCGGACACAAGTTTTGATGCCCGTGGGCAGTAGGGCATATCGAGGTGTGCATACGGTCCAATTTTCGATGCTCTGCTCCTTATAATTTCCGAGATAATAAAATCACATATTTTTATATAAAGGGAGATAACTCCGTGGGATAAACGCGGACAATATTCGTTATGAGCCAAAGGCATAAAACTCATTTACCCCAATATACTTACCAATCTTGAGTTTTCTAATCCTAATACTTTCAGATATTAGGGAGTTGAAAAATAGTATAGTATAATAATAATGAAAAATAATCGAAAAAGGGCCATAACTCTGTCAAAAGATATTGGACCAACATCCGGATACCATTATTTCTAGTAGACCTTAGATGCCTATATTCGCTAGAGATTTCGCGGTCCTCCTCCCATTAGTGTCTGAGTATTTCCAATTAAACAGAAAACGGCCGCAGTAGAAACACAATATACTTCCTTGGTTACACCATGGAAGTATAATAATAGGGAACAATCATGAGTGGAAAGAATCGCAGTTTATGGACGGAAAATATGAAGTATGGTGATTATATGTTGTCCTAACATGTGTAGGTTGATCTCAAGTGTTTGGACGTGACCCCACCCCTGTCTCGAAATTGGGTGACGGGATTGGGAAAACATCAACCCCTGGTACAAAATGCTAAGTTTGAGGCCCTGTAACTCCGTTAATTTCCAACGGATTTTAAAATTGTTTCCAGTTTTGTGAGTTGCTGCTGACATAGATTGCATAGTGTAAATGTCATCTGATTTGGAGACGGATAACACTTTGATTATTGGAAAGCATATGGGCCCAAATTCAAACTTGACGGCTAAAATCTCCGCCATTTTCCAACGGATTTACGATCTGTTTTCAGCTTCGAGATCGGCTGATGTTGCAGATGTTATATTCCAAGTTTCATCTGATTCGGAGAAGAATAAAAAATTGGTACCACGGACCACCCCTCCCCAGACCCACAATAATGAGCCGACACTGTCAAAAATTGGCCCAACGCGTGCCCTCTTCAGTCCGCACACATTTGCATTTCAGATGACATCGTATGTTCGATATCTTCGGAGGAGATGTGGTCACAAGCACATGGGCCCAAAATTGCAAAGTTTGACGGCCTGCAATTATTTCAGTTTTCGATGGATTTTCGAAATTCTTTCAGTTTCTAGATCGGCTGATGTTGCAGATGATATATTTCAAGTTTCATCTGATTCCGAGAAGAATTAAAAATTGGTACCACGGACCACCCCTCCCCAGACCCACACTAATGAAGCGAAACTGGCAAAATTTGGCCCACCGCGTGCCCCCTTCCGTCCGCACACGTTGGCGTGTCAGATGTCATCCTATGTTCGATATCTTCGGAGGAGATGTGTACACAAGCACATGGGCCCAAATTGCAAACTTTGAGGGCCCGTAACTCTTGCATTTCTTCTCGGATTTCAAAAATCCTTTCCGGTATGGGTTTGTTTTCGTTCGGGAAATACATAAACTTAAATAGATGAATGTCAATCAAAATTTTATTTTGCGAAAATGTTGGCCCCCCACCCCAGTGTCAAAATATATGTCCGACCCTGTCAAATTTTCCTTCTCTGACTAAACTGACAACTGTCAACACGACTATGAAAACCACATGCAGTTATCTGGAATGATACAAGAGGACAACAGAGTACAATCAAATAGAGGTTTGCCAACTATGGGCGGTAACTCCTCAGGGAAAGCGCGGACACAAGTTTTGATGCCCGTGGGCAGTAGGGCATATCGAGGTGTGCATACGGTCCAATTTTCGATGCTCTGCTCCTTATAATTTCCGAGATAATAAAATCACATATTTTTATATAAAGGGAGATAACTCCGTGGGATAAACGCGGACAATATTCGTTATGAGCCAAAGGCATAAAACTCATTTACCCCAATATACTTACCAATCTTGAGTTTTCTAATCCTAATACTTTCAGATATTAGGGAGTTGAAAAATAGTATAGTATAATAATAATGAAAAATAATCGAAAAAGGGCCATAACTCTGTCAAAAGATATTGGACCAACATCCGGATACCATTATTTCTAGTAGACCTTAGATGCCTATATTCGCTAGAGATTTCGCGGTCCTCCTCCCATTAGTGTCTGAGTATTTCCAATTAAACAGAAAACGGCCGCAGTAGAAACACAATATACTTCCTTGGTTACACCATGGAAGTATAATAATAGGGAACAATCATGAGTGGAAAGAATCGCAGTTTATGGACGGAAAATATGAAGTATGGTGATTATATGTTGTCCTAACATGTGTAGGTTGATCTCAAGTGTTTGGACGTGACCCCACCCCTGTCTCGAAATTGGGTGACGGGATTGGGAAAACATCAACCCCTGGTACAAAATGCTAAGTTTGAGGCCCTGTAACTCCGTTAATTTCCAACGGATTTTAAAATTGTTTCCAGTTTTGTGAGTTGCTGCTGACATAGATTGCATAGTGTAAATGTCATCTGATTTGGAGACGGATAACACTTTGATTATTGGAAAGCATATGGGCCCAAATTCAAACTTGACGGCTAAAATCTCCGCCATTTTCCAACGGATTTACGATCTGTTTTCAGCTTCGAGATCGGCTGATGTTGCAGATGTTATATTCCAAGTTTCATCTGATTCGGAGAAGAATAAAAAATTGGTACCACGGACCACCCCTCCCCAGACCCACAATAATGAGCCGACACTGTCAAAAATTGGCCCAACGCGTGCCCTCTTCAGTCCGCACACATTTGCATTTCAGATGACATCGTATGTTCGATATCTTCGGAGGAGATGTGGTCACAAGCACATGGGCCCAAAATTGCAAAGTTTGACGGCCTGCAATTATTTCAGTTTTCGATGGATTTTCGAAATTCTTTCAGTTTCTAGATCGGCTGATGTTGCAGATGATATATTTCAAGTTTCATCTGATTCCGAGAAGAATTAAAAATTGGTACCACGGACCACCCCTCCCCAGACCCACACTAATGAAGCGAAACTGGCAAAATTTGGCCCACCGCGTGCCCCCTTCCGTCCGCACACGTTGGCGTGTCAGATGTCATCCTATGTTCGATATCTTCGGAGGAGATGTGTACACAAGCACATGGGCCCAAATTGCAAACTTTGAGGGCCCGTAACTCTTGCATTTCTTCTCGGATTTCAAAAATCCTTTCCGGTATGGGTTTGTTTTCGTTCGGGAAATACATAAACTTAAATAGATGAATGTCAATCAAAATTTTATTTTGCGAAAATGTTGGCCCCCCACCCCAGTGTCAAAATATATGTCCGACCCTGTCAAATTTTCCTTCTCTGACTAAACTGACAACTGTCAACACGACTATGAAAACCACATGCAGTTATCTGGAATGATACAAGAGGACAACAGAGTACAATCAAATAGAGGTTTGCCAACTATGGGCGGTAACTCCTCAGGGAAAGCGCGGACACAAGTTTTGATGCCCGTGGGCAGTAGGGCATATCGAGGTGTGCATACGGTCCAATTTTCGATGCTCTGCTCCTTATAATTTCCGAGATAATAAAATCACATATTTTTATATAAAGGGAGATAACTCCGTGGGATAAACGCGGACAATATTCGTTATGAGCCAAAGGCATAAAACTCATTTACCCCAATATACTTACCAATCTTGAGTTTTCTAATCCTAATACTTTCAGATATTAGGGAGTTGAAAAATAGTATAGTATAATAATAATGAAAAATAATCGAAAAAGGGCCATAACTCTGTCAAAAGATATTGGACCAACATCCGGATACCATTATTTCTAGTAGACCTTAGATGCCTATATTCGCTAGAGATTTCGCGGTCCTCCTCCCATTAGTGTCTGAGTATTTCCAATTAAACAGAAAACGGCCGCAGTAGAAACACAATATACTTCCTTGGTTACACCATGGAAGTATAATAATAGGGAACAATCATGAGTGGAAAGAATCGCAGTTTATGGACGGAAAATATGAAGTATGGTGATTATATGTTGTCCTAACATGTGTAGGTTGATCTCAAGTGTTTGGACGTGACCCCACCCCTGTCTCGAAATTGGGTGACGGGATTGGGAAAACATCAACCCCTGGTACAAAATGCTAAGTTTGAGGCCCTGTAACTCCGTTAATTTCCAACGGATTTTAAAATTGTTTCCAGTTTTGTGAGTTGCTGCTGACATAGATTGCATAGTGTAAATGTCATCTGATTTGGAGACGGATAACACTTTGATTATTGGAAAGCATATGGGCCCAAATTCAAACTTGACGGCTAAAATCTCCGCCATTTTCCAACGGATTTACGATCTGTTTTCAGCTTCGAGATCGGCTGATGTTGCAGATGTTATATTCCAAGTTTCATCTGATTCGGAGAAGAATAAAAAATTGGTACCACGGACCACCCCTCCCCAGACCCACAATAATGAGCCGACACTGTCAAAAATTGGCCCAACGCGTGCCCTCTTCAGTCCGCACACATTTGCATTTCAGATGACATCGTATGTTCGATATCTTCGGAGGAGATGTGGTCACAAGCACATGGGCCCAAAATTGCAAAGTTTGACGGCCTGCAATTATTTCAGTTTTCGATGGATTTTCGAAATTCTTTCAGTTTCTAGATCGGCTGATGTTGCAGATGATATATTTCAAGTTTCATCTGATTCCGAGAAGAATTAAAAATTGGTACCACGGACCACCCCTCCCCAGACCCACACTAATGAAGCGAAACTGGCAAAATTTGGCCCACCGCGTGCCCCCTTCCGTCCGCACACGTTGGCGTGTCAGATGTCATCCTATGTTCGATATCTTCGGAGGAGATGTGTACACAAGCACATGGGCCCAAATTGCAAACTTTGAGGGCCCGTAACTCTTGCATTTCTTCTCGGATTTCAAAAATCCTTTCCGGTATGGGTTTGTTTTCGTTCGGGAAATACATAAACTTAAATAGATGAATGTCAATCAAAATTTTATTTTGCGAAAATGTTGGCCCCCCACCCCAGTGTCAAAATATATGTCCGACCCTGTCAAATTTTCCTTCTCTGACTAAACTGACAACTGTCAACACGACTATGAAAACCACATGCAGTTATCTGGAATGATACAAGAGGACAACAGAGTACAATCAAATAGAGGTTTGCCAACTATGGGCGGTAACTCCTCAGGGAAAGCGCGGACACAAGTTTTGATGCCCGTGGGCAGTAGGGCATATCGAGGTGTGCATACGGTCCAATTTTCGATGCTCTGCTCCTTATAATTTCCGAGATAATAAAATCACATATTTTTATATAAAGGGAGATAACTCCGTGGGATAAACGCGGACAATATTCGTTATGAGCCAAAGGCATAAAACTCATTTACCCCAATATACTTACCAATCTTGAGTTTTCTAATCCTAATACTTTCAGATATTAGGGAGTTGAAAAATAGTATAGTATAATAATAATGAAAAATAATCGAAAAAGGGCCATAACTCTGTCAAAAGATATTGGACCAACATCCGGATACCATTATTTCTAGTAGACCTTAGATGCCTATATTCGCTAGAGATTTCGCGGTCCTCCTCCCATTAGTGTCTGAGTATTTCCAATTAAACAGAAAACGGCCGCAGTAGAAACACAATATACTTCCTTGGTTACACCATGGAAGTATAATAATAGGGAACAATCATGAGTGGAAAGAATCGCAGTTTATGGACGGAAAATATGAAGTATGGTGATTATATGTTGTCCTAACATGTGTAGGTTGATCTCAAGTGTTTGGACGTGACCCCACCCCTGTCTCGAAATTGGGTGACGGGATTGGGAAAACATCAACCCCTGGTACAAAATGCTAAGTTTGAGGCCCTGTAACTCCGTTAATTTCCAACGGATTTTAAAATTGTTTCCAGTTTTGTGAGTTGCTGCTGACATAGATTGCATAGTGTAAATGTCATCTGATTTGGAGACGGATAACACTTTGATTATTGGAAAGCATATGGGCCCAAATTCAAACTTGACGGCTAAAATCTCCGCCATTTTCCAACGGATTTACGATCTGTTTTCAGCTTCGAGATCGGCTGATGTTGCAGATGTTATATTCCAAGTTTCATCTGATTCGGAGAAGAATAAAAAATTGGTACCACGGACCACCCCTCCCCAGACCCACAATAATGAGCCGACACTGTCAAAAATTGGCCCAACGCGTGCCCTCTTCAGTCCGCACACATTTGCATTTCAGATGACATCGTATGTTCGATATCTTCGGAGGAGATGTGGTCACAAGCACATGGGCCCAAAATTGCAAAGTTTGACGGCCTGCAATTATTTCAGTTTTCGATGGATTTTCGAAATTCTTTCAGTTTCTAGATCGGCTGATGTTGCAGATGATATATTTCAAGTTTCATCTGATTCCGAGAAGAATTAAAAATTGGTACCACGGACCACCCCTCCCCAGACCCACACTAATGAAGCGAAACTGGCAAAATTTGGCCCACCGCGTGCCCCCTTCCGTCCGCACACGTTGGCGTGTCAGATGTCATCCTATGTTCGATATCTTCGGAGGAGATGTGTACACAAGCACATGGGCCCAAATTGCAAACTTTGAGGGCCCGTAACTCTTGCATTTCTTCTCGGATTTCAAAAATCCTTTCCGGTATGGGTTTGTTTTCGTTCGGGAAATACATAAACTTAAATAGATGAATGTCAATCAAAATTTTATTTTGCGAAAATGTTGGCCCCCCACCCCAGTGTCAAAATATATGACCGACCCTGTCAAATTTTCCTTCTCTGACTAAACTGACAACTGTCAACACGACTATGAAAACCACATGCAGTTATCTGGAATGATACAAGAGGACAACAGAGTACAATCAAATAGAGGTTTGCCAACTATGGGCGGTAACTCCTCAGGGAAAGCGCGGACACAAGTTTTGATGCCCGTGGGCAGTAGGGCATATCGAGGTGTGCATACGGTCCAATTTTCGATGCTCTGCTCCTTATAATTTCCGAGATAATAAAATCACATATTTTTATATAAAGGGAGATAACTCCGTGGGATAAACGCGGACAATATTCGTTATGAGCCAAAGGCATAAAACTCATTTACCCCAATATACTTACCAATCTTGAGTTTTCTAATCCTAATACTTTCAGATATTAGGGAGTTGAAAAATAGTATAGTATAATAATAATGAAAAATAATCGAAAAAGGGCCATAACTCTGTCAAAAGATATTGGACCAACATCCGGATACCATTATTTCTAGTAGACCTTAGATGCCTATATTCGCTAGAGATTTCGCGGTCCTCCTCCCATTAGTGTCTGAGTATTTCCAATTAAACAGAAAACGGCCGCAGTAGAAACACAATATACTTCCTTGGTTACACCATGGAAGTATAATAATAGGGAACAATCATGAGTGGAAAGAATCGCAGTTTATGGACGGAAAATATGAAGTATGGTGATTATATGTTGTCCTAACATGTGTAGGTTGATCTCAAGTGTTTGGACGTGACCCCACCCCTGTCTCGAAATTGGGTGACGGGATTGGGAAAACATCAACCCCTGGTACAAAATGCTAAGTTTGAGGCCCTGTAACTCCGTTAATTTCCAACGGATTTTAAAATTGTTTCCAGTTTTGTGAGTTGCTGCTGACATAGATTGCATAGTGTAAATGTCATCTGATTTGGAGACGGATAACACTTTGATTATTGGAAAGCATATGGGCCCAAATTCAAACTTGACGGCTAAAATCTCCGCCATTTTCCAACGGATTTACGATCTGTTTTCAGCTTCGAGATCGGCTGATGTTGCAGATGTTATATTCCAAGTTTCATCTGATTCGGAGAAGAATAAAAAATTGGTACCACGGACCACCCCTCCCCAGACCCACAATAATGAGCCGACACTGTCAAAAATTGGCCCAACGCGTGCCCTCTTCAGTCCGCACACATTTGCATTTCAGATGACATCGTATGTTCGATATCTTCGGAGGAGATGTGGTCACAAGCACATGGGCCCAAAATTGCAAAGTTTGACGGCCTGCAATTATTTCAGTTTTCGATGGATTTTCGAAATTCTTTCAGTTTCTAGATCGGCTGATGTTGCAGATGATATATTTCAAGTTTCATCTGATTCCGAGAAGAATTAAAAATTGGTACCACGGACCACCCCTCCCCAGACCCACACTAATGAAGCGAAACTGGCAAAATTTGGCCCACCGCGTGCCCCCTTCCGTCCGCACACGTTGGCGTGTCAGATGTCATCCTATGTTCGATATCTTCGGAGGAGATGTGTACACAAGCACATGGGCCCAAATTGCAAACTTTGAGGGCCCGTAACTCTTGCATTTCTTCTCGGATTTCAAAAATCCTTTCCGGTATGGGTTTGTTTTCGTTCGGGAAATACATAAACTTAAATAGATGAATGTCAATCAAAATTTTATTTTGCGAAAATGTTGGCCCCCCACCCCAGTGTCAAAATATATGTCCGACCCTGTCAAATTTTCCTTCTCTGACTAAACTGACAACTGTCAACACGACTATGAAAACCACATGCAGTTATCTGGAATGATACAAGAGGACAACAGAGTACAATCAAATAGAGGTTTGCCAATTATGGGCGGTAACTCCTCAGGGAAAGCGCGGACACAAGTTTTGATGCCCGTGGGCAGTAGGGCATATCGAGGTGTGCATACGGTCCAATTTTCGATGCTCTGCTCCTTATAATTTCCGAGATAATAAAATCACATATTTTTATATAAAGGGAGATAACTCCGTGGGATAAACGCGGACAATATTCGTTATGAGCCAAAGGCATAAAACTCATTTACCCCAATATACTTACCAATCTTGAGTTTTCTAATCCTAATACTTTCAGATATTAGGGAGTTGAAAAATAGTATAGTATAATAATAATGAAAAATAATCGAAAAAGGGCCATAACTCTGTCAAAAGATATTGGACCAACATCCGGATACCATTATTTCTAGTAGACCTTAGATGCCTATATTCGCTAGAGATTTCGCGGTCCTCCTCCCATTAGTGTCTGAGTATTTCCAATTAAACAGAAAACGGCCGCAGTAGAAACACAATATACTTCCTTGGTTACACCATGGAAGTATAATAATAGGGAACAATCATGAGTGGAAAGAATCGCAGTTTATGGACGGAAAATATGAAGTATGGTGATTATATGTTGTCCTAACATGTGTAGGTTGATCTCAAGTGTTTGGACGTGACCCCACCCCTGTCTCGAAATTGGGTGACGGGATTGGGAAAACATCAACCCCTGGTACAAAATGCTAAGTTTGAGGCCCTGTAACTCCGTTAATTTCCAACGGATTTTAAAATTGTTTCCAGTTTTGTGAGTTGCTGCTGACATAGATTGCATAGTGTAAATTTCATCTGATTTGGAGACGGATAACACTTTGATTATTGGAAAGCATATGGGCCCAAATTCAAACTTGACGGCTAAAATCTCCGCCATTTTCCAACGGATTTACGATCTGTTTTCAGCTTCGAGATCGGCTGATGTTGCAGATGTTATATTCCAAGTTTCATCTGATTCGGAGAAGAATAAAAAATTGGTACCACGGACCACCCCTCCCCAGACCCACAATAATGAGCCGACACTGTCAAAAATTGGCCCAACGCGTGCCCTCTTCAGTCCGCACACATTTGCATTTCAGATGACATCGTATGTTCGATATCTTCGGAGGAGATGTGGTCACAAGCACATGGGCCCAAAATTGCAAAGTTTGACGGCCTGCAATTATTTCAGTTTTCGATGGATTTTCGAAATTCTTTCAGTTTCTAGATCGGCTGATGTTGCAGATGATATATTTCAAGTTTCATCTGATTCCGAGAAGAATTAAAAATTGGTACCACGGACCACCCCTCCCCAGACCCACACTAATGAAGCGAAACTGGCAAAATTTGGCCCACCGCGTGCCCCCTTCCGTCCGCACACGTTGGCGTGGCAGATGTCATCCTATGTTCGATATCTTCGGAGGAGATGTGTACACAAGCACATGGGCCCAAATTGCAAACTTTGAGGGCCCGTAACTCTTGCATTTCTTCTCGGATTTCAAAAATCCTTTCCGGTATGGGTTTGTTTTCGTTCGGGAAATACATAAACTTAAATAGATGAATGTCAATCAAAATTTTATTTTGCGAAAATGTTGGCCCCCCACCCCAGTGTCAAAATATATGTCCGACCCTGTCAAATTTTCCTTCTCTGACTAAACTGACAACTGTCAACACGACTATGAAAACCACATGCAGTTATCTGGAATGATACAAGAGGACAACAGAGTACAATCAAATAGAGGTTTGCCAACTATGGGCGGTAACTCCTCAGGGAAAGCGCGGACACAAGTTTTGATGCCCGTGGGCAGTAGGGCATATCGAGGTGTGCATACGGTCCAATTTTCGATGCTCTGCTCCTTATAATTTCCGAGATAATAAAATCACATATTTTTATATAAAGGGAGATAACTCCGTGGGATAAACGCGGACAATATTCGTTATGAGCCAAAGGCATAAAACTCATTTACCCCAATATACTTACCAATCTTGAGTTTTCTAATCCTAATACTTTCAGATATTAGGGAGTTGAAAAATAGTATAGTATAATAATAATGAAAAATAATCGAAAAAGGGCCATAACTCTGTCAAAAGATATTGGACCAACATCCGGATACCATTATTTCTAGTAGACCTTAGATGCCTATATTCGCTAGAGATTTCGCGGTCCTCCTCCCATTAGTGTCTGAGTATTTCCAATTAAACAGAAAACGGCCGCAGTAGAAACACAATATACTTCCTTGGTTACACCATGGAAGTATAATAATAGGGAACAATCATGAGTGGAAAGAATCGCAGTTTATGGACGGAAAATATGAAGTATGGTGATTATATGTTGTCCTAACATGTGTAGGTTGATCTCAAGTGTTTGGACGTGACCCCACCCCTGTCTCGAAATTGGGTGACGGGATTGGGAAAACATCAACCCCTGGTACAAAATGCTAAGTTTGAGGCCCTGTAACTCCGTTAATTTCCAACGGATTTTAAAATTGTTTCCAGTTTTGTGAGTTGCTGCTGACATAGATTGCATAGTGTAAATGTCATCTGATTTGGAGACGGATAACACTTTGATTATTGGAAAGCATATGGGCCCAAATTCAAACTTGACGGCTAAAATCTCCGCCATTTTCCAACGGATTTACGATCTGTTTTCAGCTTCGAGATCGGCTGATGTTGCAGATGTTATATTCCAAGTTTCATCTGATTCGGAGAAGAATAAAAAATTGGTACCACGGACCACCCCTCCCCAGACCCACAATAATGAGCCGACACTGTCAAAAATTGGCCCAACGCGTGCCCTCTTCAGTCCGCACACATTTGCATTTCAGATGACATCGTATGTTCGATATCTTCGGAGGAGATGTGGTCACAAGCACATGGGCCCAAAATTGCAAAGTTTGACGGCCTGCAATTATTTCAGTTTTCGATGGATTTTCGAAATTCTTTCAGTTTCTAGATCGGCTGATGTTGCAGATGATATATTTCAAGTTTCATCTGATTCCGAGAAGAATTAAAAATTGGTACCACGGACCACCCCTCCCCAGACCCACACTAATGAAGCGAAACTGGCAAAATTTGGCCCACCGCGTGCCCCCTTCCGTCCGCACACGTTGGCGTGTCAGATGTCATCCTATGTTCGATATCTTCGGAGGAGATGTGTACACAAGCACATGGGCCCAAATTGCAAACTTTGAGGGCCCGTAACTCTTGCATTTCTTCTCGGATTTCAAAAATCCTTTCCGGTATGGGTTTGTTTTCGTTCGGGAAATACATAAACTTAAATAGATGAATGTCAATCAAAATTTTATTTTGCGAAAATGTTGGCCCCCCACCCCAGTGTCAAAATATATGACCGACCCTGTCAAATTTTCCTTCTCTGACTAAACTGACAACTGTCAACACGACTATGAAAACCACATGCAGTTATCTGGAATGATACAAGAGGACAACAGAGTACAATCAAATAGAGGTTTGCCAACTATGGGCGGTAACTCCTCAGGGAAAGCGCGGACACAAGTTTTGATGCCCGTGGGCAGTAGGGCATATCGAGGTGTGCATACGGTCCAATTTTCGATGCTCTGCTCCTTATAATTTCCGAGATAATAAAATCACATATTTTTATATAAAGGGAGATAACTCCGTGGGATAAACGCGGACAATATTCGTTATGAGCCAAAGGCATAAAACTCATTTACCCCAATATACTTACCAATCTTGAGTTTTCTAATCCTAATACTTTCAGATATTAGGGAGTTGAAAAATAGTATAGTATAATAATAATGAAAAATAATCGAAAAAGGGCCATAACTCTGTCAAAAGATATTGGACCAACATCCGGATACCATTATTTCTAGTAGACCTTAGATGCCTATATTCGCTAGAGATTTCGCGGTCCTCCTCCCATTAGTGTCTGAGTATTTCCAATTAAACAGAAAACGGCCGCAGTAGAAACACAATATACTTCCTTGGTTACACCATGGAAGTATAATAATAGGGAACAATCATGAGTGGAAAGAATCGCAGTTTATGGACGGAAAATATGAAGTATGGTGATTATATGTTGTCCTAACATGTGTAGGTTGATCTCAAGTGTTTGGACGTGACCCCACCCCTGTCTCGAAATTGGGTGACGGGATTGGGAAAACATCAACCCCTGGTACAAAATGCTAAGTTTGAGGCCCTGTAACTCCGATAATTTCCAACGGATTTTAAAATTGTTTCCAGTTTTGTGAGTTGCTGCTGACATAGATTGCATAGTGTAAATGTCATCTGATTTGGAGACGGATAACACTTTGATTATTGGAAAGCATATGGGCCCAAATTCAAACTTGACGGCTAAAATCTCCGCCATTTTCCAACGGATTTACGATCTGTTTTCAGCTTCGAGATCGGCTGATGTTGCAGATGTTATATTCCAAGTTTCATCTGATTCGGAGAAGAATAAAAAATTGGTACCACGGACCACCCCTCCCCAGACCCACAATAATGAGCCGACACTGTCAAAAATTGGCCCAACGCGTGCCCTCTTCAGTCCGCACACATTTGCATTTCAGATGACATCGTATGTTCGATATCTTCGGAGGAGATGTGGTCACAAGCACATGGGCCCAAAATTGCAAAGTTTGACGGCCTGCAATTATTTCAGTTTTCGATGGATTTTCGAAATTCTTTCAGTTTCTAGATCGGCTGATGTTGCAGATGATATATTTCAAGTTTCATCTGATTCCGAGAAGAATTAAAAATTGGTACCACGGACCACCCCTCCCCAGACCCACACTAATGAAGCGAAACTGGCAAAATTTGGCCCACCGCGTGCCCCCTTCCGTCCGCACACGTTGGCGTGTCAGATGTCATCCTATGTTCGATATCTTCGGAGGAGATGTGTACACAAGCACATGGGCCCAAATTGCAAACTTTGAGGGCCCGTAACTCTTGCATTTCTTCTCGGATTTCAAAAATCCTTTCCGGTATGGGTTTGTTTTCGTTCGGGAAATACATAAACTTAAATAGATGAATGTCAATCAAAATTTTATTTTGCGAAAATGTTGGCCCCCCACCCCAGTGTCAAAATATATGTCCGACCCTGTCAAATTTTCCTTCTCTGACTAAACTGACAACTGTCAACACGACTATGAAAACCACATGCAGTTATCTGGAATGATACAAGAGGACAACAGAGTACAATCAAATAGAGGTTTGCCAATTATGGGCGGTAACTCCTCAGGGAAAGCGCGGACACAAGTTTTGATGCCCGTGGGCAGTAGGGCATATCGAGGTGTGCATACGGTCCAATTTTCGATGCTCTGCTCCTTATAATTTCCGAGATAATAAAATCACATATTTTTATATAAAGGGAGATAACTCCGTGGGATAAACGCGGACAATATTCGTTATGAGCCAAAGGCATAAAACTCATTTACCCCAATATACTTACCAATCTTGAGTTTTCTAATCCTAATACTTTCAGATATTAGGGAGTTGAAAAATAGTATAGTATAATAATAATGAAAAATAATCGAAAAAGGGCCATAACTCTGTCAAAAGATATTGGACCAACATCCGGATACCATTATTTCTAGTAGACCTTAGATGCCTATATTCGCTAGAGATTTCGCGGTCCTCCTCCCATTAGTGTCTGAGTATTTCCAATTAAACAGAAAACGGCCGCAGTAGAAACACAATATACTTCCTTGGTTACACCATGGAAGTATAATAATAGGGAACAATCATGAGTGGAAAGAATCGCAGTTTATGGACGGAAAATATGAAGTATGGTGATTATATGTTGTCCTAACATGTGTAGGTTGATCTCAAGTGTTTGGACGTGACCCCACCCCTGTCTCGAAATTGGGTGACGGGATTGGGAAAACATCAACCCCTGGTACAAAATGCTAAGTTTGAGGCCCTGTAACTCCGTTAATTTCCAACGGATTTTAAAATTGTTTCCAGTTTTGTGAGTTGCTGCTGACATAGATTGCATAGTGTAAATTTCATCTGATTTGGAGACGGATAACACTTTGATTATTGGAAAGCATATGGGCCCAAATTCAAACTTGACGGCTAAAATCTCCGCCATTTTCCAACGGATTTACGATCTGTTTTCAGCTTCGAGATCGGCTGATGTTGCAGATGTTATATTCCAAGTTTCATCTGATTCGGAGAAGAATAAAAAATTGGTACCACGGACCACCCCTCCCCAGACCCACAATAATGAGCCGACACTGTCAAAAATTGGCCCAACGCGTGCCCTCTTCAGTCCGCACACATTTGCATTTCAGATGACATCGTATGTTCGATATCTTCGGAGGAGATGTGGTCACAAGCACATGGGCCCAAAATTGCAAAGTTTGACGGCCTGCAATTATTTCAGTTTTCGATGGATTTTCGAAATTCTTTCAGTTTCTAGATCGGCTGATGTTGCAGATGATATATTTCAAGTTTCATCTGATTCCGAGAAGAATTAAAAATTGGTACCACGGACCACCCCTCCCCAGACCCACACTAATGAAGCGAAACTGGCAAAATTTGGCCCACCGCGTGCCCCCTTCCGTCCGCACACGTTGGCGTGGCAGATGTCATCCTATGTTCGATATCTTCGGAGGAGATGTGTACACAAGCACATGGGCCCAAATTGCAAACTTTGAGGGCCCGTAACTCTTGCATTTCTTCTCGGATTTCAAAAATCCTTTCCGGTATGGGTTTGTTTTCGTTCGGGAAATACATAAACTTAAATAGATGAATGTCAATCAAAATTTTATTTTGCGAAAATGTTGGCCCCCCACCCCAGTGTCAAAATATATGTCCGACCCTGTCAAATTTTCCTTCTCTGACTAAACTGACAACTGTCAACACGACTATGAAAACCACATGCAGTTATCTGGAATGATACAAGAGGACAACAGAGTACAATCAAATAGAGGTTTGCCAACTATGGGCGGTAACTCCTCAGGGAAAGCGCGGACACAAGTTTTGATGCCCGTGGGCAGTAGGGCATATCGAGGTGTGCATACGGTCCAATTTTCGATGCTCTGCTCCTTATAATTTCCGAGATAATAAAATCACATATTTTTATATAAAGGGAGATAACTCCGTGGGATAAACGCGGACAATATTCGTTATGAGCCAAAGGCATAAAACTCATTTACCCCAATATACTTACCAATCTTGAGTTTTCTAATCCTAATACTTTCAGATATTAGGGAGTTGAAAAATAGTATAGTATAATAATAATGAAAAATAATCGAAAAAGGGCCATAACTCTGTCAAAAGATATTGGACCAACATCCGGATACCATTATTTCTAGTAGACCTTAGATGCCTATATTCGCTAGAGATTTCGCGGTCCTCCTCCCATTAGTGTCTGAGTATTTCCAATTAAACAGAAAACGGCCGCAGTAGAAACACAATATACTTCCTTGGTTACACCATGGAAGTATAATAATAGGGAACAATCATGAGTGGAAAGAATCGCAGTTTATGGACGGAAAATATGAAGTATGGTGATTATATGTTGTCCTAACATGTGTAGGTTGATCTCAAGTGTTTGGACGTGACCCCACCCCTGTCTCGAAATTGGGTGACGGGATTGGGAAAACATCAACCCCTGGTACAAAATGCTAAGTTTGAGGCCCTGTAACTCCGTTAATTTCCAACGGATTTTAAAATTGTTTCCAGTTTTGTGAGTTGCTGCTGACATAGATTGCATAGTGTAAATGTCATCTGATTTGGAGACGGATAACACTTTGATTATTGGAAAGCATATGGGCCCAAATTCAAACTTGACGGCTAAAATCTCCGCCATTTTCCAACGGATTTACGATCTGTTTTCAGCTTCGAGATCGGCTGATGTTGCAGATGTTATATTCCAAGTTTCATCTGATTCGGAGAAGAATAAAAAATTGGTACCACGGACCACCCCTCCCCAGACCCACAATAATGAGCCGACACTGTCAAAAATTGGCCCAACGCGTGCCCTCTTCAGTCCGCACACATTTGCATTTCAGATGACATCGTATGTTCGATATCTTCGGAGGAGATGTGGTCACAAGCACATGGGCCCAAAATTGCAAAGTTTGACGGCCTGCAATTATTTCAGTTTTCGATGGATTTTCGAAATTCTTTCAGTTTCTAGATCGGCTGATGTTGCAGATGATATATTTCAAGTTTCATCTGATTCCGAGAAGAATTAAAAATTGGTACCACGGACCACCCCTCCCCAGACCCACACTAATGAAGCGAAACTGGCAAAATTTGGCCCACCGCGTGCCCCCTTCCGTCCGCACACGTTGGCGTGTCAGATGTCATCCTATGTTCGATATCTTCGGAGGAGATGTGTACACAAGCACATGGGCCCAAATTGCAAACTTTGAGGGCCCGTAACTCTTGCATTTCTTCTCGGATTTCAAAAATCCTTTCCGGTATGGGTTTGTTTTCGTTCGGGAAATACATAAACTTAAATAGATGAATGTCAATCAAAATTTTATTTTGCGAAAATGTTGGCCCCCCACCCCAGTGTCAAAATATATGTCCGACCCTGTCAAATTTTCCTTCTCTGACTAAACTGACAACTGTCAACACGACTATGAAAACCACATGCAGTTATCTGGAATGATACAAGAGGACAACAGAGTACAATCAAATAGAGGTTTGCCAATTATGGGCGGTAACTCCTCAGGGAAAGCGCGGACACAAGTTTTGATGCCCGTGGGCAGTAGGGCATATCGAGGTGTGCATACGGTCCAATTTTCGATGCTCTGCTCCTTATAATTTCCGAGATAATAAAATCACATATTTTTATATAAAGGGAGATAACTCCGTGGGATAAACGCGGACAATATTCGTTATGAGCCAAAGGCATAAAACTCATTTACCCCAATATACTTACCAATCTTGAGTTTTCTAATCCTAATACTTTCAGATATTAGGGAGTTGAAAAATAGTATAGTATAATAATAATGAAAAATAATCGAAAAAGGGCCATAACTCTGTCAAAAGATATTGGACCAACATCCGGATACCATTATTTCTAGTAGACCTTAGATGCCTATATTCGCTAGAGATTTCGCGGTCCTCCTCCCATTAGTGTCTGAGTATTTCCAATTAAACAGAAAACGGCCGCAGTAGAAAAACAATATACTTCCTTGGTTACACCATGGAAGTATAATAATAAATATATTCTCGAAACCAGACTTCGCTATTCTCGTCTCAGGTTCAAGTCTCGGTTTATACAAAAATCTCAGACCAGGGGGGGGGGACTAGGTCTCGGTTGGAGACTATTACCTATAACACACATAATTATGGATTATATTAAATTTTGTCCAGTTCATATATAATTATAATCTTTACTCTACACGACATACAAATATAACACAATTACAATTTGGTTAACATAAAGATAAATGCTTCCAAAAAATACTTATGTTTCTGTTACCAGAACTTGTACGTTACCACATGGTTCGAATTATGAACAGACCGACAAAGGCTTGAATGACAATAAGAAGGCAAACCTTGGTTTACGTAAACCTGAGTTTCAAAAAGACGAGAATATGGACCAGTGCTGACCAATAATCCCAGCTTACTCGTCTCGAAGCTGGGTAACACATCGCGATCACCGTGGTTTCGGCCTGGTCTAGACTATAGTTTACATGAAACCCTGGTCTAGACCAGGGACCAGAATTCGGCCGGAAGCCTCTGAGTATGATTTTAATCAGAACTGTTTGGAGATACGAAAAAATGTCAGAATAATATTTTTTAATGTAAAGTTAAACCCGGAGCCGGATCCTGCGTCCGAAACTGTCCTTTTTCCAGGATACGGATCCGCCTCATTTTTCTAAAAACGTATTATGATTAGTTTTCATGTTATCACACGGTTATATGAGCAAAAATGCTAGTGACCACGTTCCAGACACATACGGCGGTCAAATATTGCCACGCATTGCACATTCGAGGACGAGGTGCGTCTGAAGAAAACTAGGGTTATGTTCAGTTGTAGCTACTTATATAGCACAACTGTATATATCGAGATGAGTGTGGAACGGGTGTATATACATGTACATGTACAACTTGCTGGAGTTTTCGGAAACGATCCGGGTTTCGCTCGATTAATAATCGGTGACTGCATCACCCCCGTGTACGTGGTATTGCCAAACCCGAGGGTATCGCCAAACCCGAATGGGAAAGTCATTTTCACTTATATGATATGGGGATATGTTTGTTTCTCATCGTAAAACAGACAACGAACAACGTATGTGTATGTCCACATGAAGCAGGAGTATTTATCCACCCCTGTCAATCAGTTTTCCCAGATCAAACCATTTAATATTATTTTGCGAATGTTTTCAATAGTGTTTTTGCTTTTTCTCACTCAAATTTTCGAGAACATCCACCCACTATAGTATAGGCTGCTGGGCTATAGCTAGTTGTCCATTATTTGCTTTTCATATGGCAACTCATAACACACAAAAACGTAAAAATGACCACCCGCCAATTTCCACTGATGATGAGGTCTATCCTTAGTACTTGGTACTTAGTTTTGATCCGAATGTCAAGAGACCTTCTGTACGCTGCAAAGTATAGCCGGACAATTAAAATATGTCAAACCTATCAGGACTGGGCCACCAAGTGGCTCTCTTCTGATAGAATGTTTCAGAAAAATTCAAGCTGACGCTCTTGTGCAATTGACATATGTTGCGCAAACACCAGTGCTGATTACTCCTCTCAAGTCGTTGAACAGTAGCAGAGCTAAGTCAGGGATATTGGCTGAGTTAGCGTCACAAGGAGTTACAGAAGTCCGCAGATTTACAAAAACAGTTGATGGACAAAAAGTTCCTTTGAGTAGTTATCTCTGACTTTCAATCGGAGTGAACACGCACCGACATTGAAGGTATGGTATATGAAGATGGTTTTAAGCCCATATGTTCAAAACCCATTGCGATGGTTTAAATGTCTGGGGTATGGCCATGACCAGGAACATTGTAAAAGTAAAGAAATCATTATCTGCGCCATGTTCTATTTCTGGTCATGATCACAAGGATTGTACGAAAATTATCAAACTGTCAATGGGTCGCTCATGTCCCATTTGGGAATATGAATTCAAGATTCAACGATGTAAAGCTGAGAAGAATCTTGTCATATATAGATGCTAAGAAAATAGTTGGTTCTCGACCATCCATTCCACATGTGACATATTCCACAATTTTGTCTACAAAATTGTGTGTTGATGCCAGCACTCAGATACAGAGTCAAACCAAACTCGTCAGTACAATCATGTATACCAATCGCAACACAAGTTGAGGCGACTGATATTATTCCTGTTTCAGAAACATATGAAGTGCAGGTTATGGATAGAGTTTCTGCCGTTGAGACATTTCCTCCGAAACAATATATGCAAGTTCATCCTATTGCTTTGAAACACAGATTTCCAAAGTAACTCAAATGTTTCGAATTTCAGAAAGAGAAGTACATCGTTGAGATTTCAAAATTTGACCACATGATTGATTAGAAACGGTTAACTCTCAAAGACAAGACACGGTATTTGTGGGTCGAGGCTATCGGTTGGGTGAAGTGTTGACATTTTGTCTCACCCACCCGACCATCAGCTTGACGCATTGGTAAAGGTTCATGCGCCATTCATAAAATATTATAGATACCTTATCGGTGCAAAGTCCGATTTTAAGAGCTACTTTACATATTTCAATCTGGCTCCTTGCTAATTTCGTGTTCTTTATTTGCTATTTATTATCTACTCTTTTACTACTTTTATACGTTCTATAGTATGATTGCACGCTAGTCGGTTTTTTAATTTATATTCCTGGCTCCAAGTGGACACATTCCTCTTGGGTGCTTATATTTGTACATAGCTCATCAATGCATTGTTTTAATCTAATCCACTGTCTG
Organism: Siphonodentalium dalli; assembly: GCA_032622095.1. Taxonomy (NCBI): domain Eukaryota; kingdom Metazoa; phylum Mollusca; class Scaphopoda; order Gadilida; family Siphonodentaliidae; genus Siphonodentalium; species Siphonodentalium dalli. The sequence goes on from CP136063.1 coordinate 71,060,756, forward strand.
ATTTATATACACATGCAGTTGCTTCGCTACGAACTTTTTTTATACCTGATTCTGTTCTTGGTCATGATATAGCCTAACGGCTAAAACGACGTTATACCCTCAATCAATAAATCATAACCGCGTTTTCTTCAGACGCACTTCTGGCAACATTTTTCAGCCGTATATGTCTGCAACTTGGTCAATAACATTTTGCGCTCACACATAACCGTAAGATAATGTGAAAACTGCACATAATACGCAGTTAAAACAATTTTTAAATGGGCCGTACCCCAAACGGACGAATCCGGATCCGGGTTAAATTTACATCCCGATAGATGTCTACTCTGTGTCTGGGTTCTCGGGCCTCCTTTGGATATGGGCAAAATTAGTCCTATTTTCTTATGCGAGGGTATATATCCACACGAGGCGACATGCATGCCATTATACATGTACGAGGAACACAGAACAGATTCCCTTGTGGACTACACTTGTTTGATCTTGGACAAAATCACCCTGATACCACATCAGAAATTACAGACGAACCACACCTGAAATCACCAAGAACAGTTGCCCGTGCATGGGGCATGTGAGCCCCAGTGGTCTTGCGAGCTCGTGGTTATGATTCCGCTCTGGCTAATTTGCCTGATAATTATAAGGCTAACACCGAGATAATTATACATTAAATCAGATAATGGCCGTATATGATAGGGCATTATATGTCGTATATATGAACTCAACCGCTTCGCCGTATATGCATTCAGTGTGAGAACGCATTTTGTCATAATGCCGTTTCCTTCTAATCGGTGATCATCAAACGTCACCTAACATAACCGCCGAATACATATAACCAGATATGTTCGACGATGAATTAGTTCGATAAATTCCATACATGAAACTCACGAGTCACAAATTCTCAAAAATTATTCTATATATGCAGGATACGCACCTGATGTGTGGTCCCCTGAAGGTCCCGTGCTATACCTAGTTGGCGTCCAATAGCTTTCACGGGACCAATCGAAGTCATCGCCGACAACGTTGTGCCACGAACAGAACGAGGGTAGACTGTCGAACGTGCAGTTGTGCTGTACTGAAAGAAATGAATATGAAAAATATGAGTTTTACGCGAGTATATGATCTGGGAAACATGATGCATTATTGTATAGGAACACAAGTGCCCACAATTTTTGTAAACATTATTTTCTAAATATATACATAGCCTCGTACAATTTCAGAATAAACCATATAACATAATATATTTAGATAATGAGTATACTTATTAATCCAGGAGATATTGGTAGACCTCTGCAACACCCCCCCCCCCCCCCCCAGGACTCAACTTCACCCCACTAGTTTTCTTTCTTAATGTCTCCTCTAATGTTTTCGGTTGTTAACAAGAACAAAAAAAGTGGCCGCAGAGACTCCAGACAAGATGGCGTCCATCATGGCGGCCATGTTTTTTATAAGCACTAGGTCTCTTTGATCGCCGTTATAGTATAGATGATGTTACATGCGGTCTTGTTTTCCGTTCAATTCGTTATGGTAATATACAATCCTTACAAATTAGCCAAAAATCCGACACGAAAATCCAAGATGGCCGCCGGAATGTGAAAATTTGCTGTTTTTCGGATATTTCACCACCTTTCGTTTGTCTCTGTGGGAAAATATTGGCACGTTGACGCGATTTTATACATTTACCGTCTAGAAGAGTCATTGGCGAACACACGGGTATCATAATATACATTCCTTGCTGGAAATTTTTGTCCGATATCACGTTTTCCCAAATGCCGGTATAATCCGGTCAAAGCCAAATCGACGCTAATAACGCAATGTCTGTTTCGAATAAATGAATGTTATTGCTATCATAACAAAACCCATGCATATATATGTATAGGAGATACTCGAGCTAGGATTCCTCTTATATCTGAAGTTGATGAATATTCACCCAAATCCAAGATGGCGGCCAAAATGGCCACCAGAAAATCGCTGATTTTAACATAAGTAAGAGTTATTGTCATGACAACTCCACACCTGCTTACTATTGTGAGTAGGAAACACTGAGTCGAAGAACTGTCCTTATATTGCATCCAAATAAAAGCCCCCCAAATCCAAAATGGCGCCCACAATGGCTGCAGATTTAGGAAAATAACCGAAAATCCCTCATATTCACATCATTGGGCATTATTGTCGAGACAACCCCACCCCTGCTTACAGCTGCTTGGTGCAGAGGTCTACCAATATCTCCTGGAATATAGGATAATATAGTGTACCATTATTTGTGATGTGTACATGTTATTCATAGATAAACTGCATTTAAATAATAATTGGCTGAAGTGAGTATGTCCGCATTCATAGTATGATTTAAATCAAAAGAAAAATTTTGCACCATAATATTTGTATATTCACATCTAAGCTGACAGTCAGATCCCGAAATTCGCCGTTTAATGTTCAAATTTTGAATAGTGAGTTAAAAGTTGTCGGCAGTCCTCTCCACAATTGTAGTTACGAAGTTCGCGGAAGTTAATCTCCATTGGCTCAGAATGAAGCTCAAACACAGATTTCCAGTTTATAGATGTGCTATTATATATAATGGTGGATAGCGGACGTTGTTAGTCGACCTAAAACGTGGTTAGTCGACTAAAACAATGTTAGCCATGTAAGTTGCCATATTCTCATATAGTGTAGTTTGTTCTTCTCCGGCTATATGCATTATGTTACATGTATAATTATGCAAGCACAGAGAATAGAAATTAGTCCAGACAGTTGCAAAATATATGAATCGCAAACAGTTATGTGTTTCTGTCGTTACTATAATATGATGTTCCAGAAATTAATTCTCGATATAAAGTACGGTGTTAAACTGGTATAATTAGATTTATAGATTTGAAACAACAAAGAAAATTGAAAAACTAAATGCCACGTGTGCTTCCATTACGTGCATATATCCGCATGGGAAATTGGGGCTAAGTGAAAAAGGTTTCTATAATTATAAAAATTCGAATCAGATGAGGCCCTCAATGGAGAGTCTGATTCATTCCCGTATGATCTACGTGTATATGCGCAATGCCGTTGTAGTGTTGAACCATAATGTTATGGTCGGTCAACTATATGTATTGAGTTGTTGCATTTCGAGCCACCATATATATTAGACACGGGTTATCACCAATAACCATCCTAGAACATGTTGTCATCGGCGGATGATCCCACGTAATGCAAATCCGTTAACTATGCATTACATGTAGTTCCGTATTAAAAGATATTTAAGTCGGCATTATTCTTTGGTCCAGTCTGTTTGCAGTGACCCGGTATCAAGGATATTTTGAATGAGTAGGGTTAGTACTGGAGCTATTTCGTGACGAGGATGTTTCATTATAAAAATTATGATGGGGCTAATATTATCTGGTCCGACAGCCTTGTTAGTTTTGATATCGGCAAATTGTTTGATGACTCCAAGTTTAATGTCCTTCGTTGTTGGGCAGCCATACTTATGATTTTATAATACGAGAACAGCACTTTAGCAACTAGTTTAGTGGCACTTATTTTTTCTCGGAATGCTCTTCTTTGGCAACTTCGAGTTTGTTTATCGCATAAATTTCCATTTCTTTATAACCAAAAATTTCAGCGTTAGATTTGCTGCTTTGATGAAAATTTAAGTGTCTTTTTCACTCACGATATCATATGTCACGCATATGGATAAGTTATTGAGACCTTCTTGCCAGCATATATTTATTATATATGAGGAAGTGTCTTTTTCGAGCGTTGTGCTTAAACAACCCATGTATCTATACTATATGTTATTTGTTGCGTAGAATGCACATAGTTCGGAGGCGGTGAACAGTCTGAAGTTTTCTCAATGGGCTGTAGTATGCACAGTGGTGCATCGTTGTTTTGTGTGTTCCTTGTTTGGTTCCAGTTTGATTATATAATGCCACGAATCACTACTCTGGCTAACGCCCGTAGATATCATATTCCACCAATACAAACCTTGGGATCTTTTTGACGTTCTGACCCATTCTGACAGGGAACGTTATAACATTGAACTAAGAAGACAGGGAATATATCTATCTGTTAATACCTGTTCCTCGATGTGGTCCCAGTTCGAGAGTTCATACTTTTTATCTGACTTGTTTGAGACTATATCGAAATAAACAATGAAATAATTATCAATGAGAAATTCTATAATTAGAAGGAAAGCATATTCGCTCAAAAGTCACTTAAATCATGCGATTTTGAGTTGGAACCTTCATCTACAGTGCAGTAAATTATTATGACACAGCTAATTATTAGAACCTATATTTCCCGCATTATTTGTTCAACTTTATAAGGTTAACACCCCGTCAAAACTTCAAAAAGTTCCCAGATTTTGTACTGGTGGAATATGATCTCTATACGGGCGTTAGCTAGAGTTGGGATTCATGGCATGGTCTACAGTTTGGTGTGTGCGGAATGTGTGCGGAATGTATTTGTACACTAAATTAAATCGCTATCGTGCATTAGTAGTATTAAGTCAAATATGTTGCCTTTTCTTGTGTTGTCACTAACTATTCGTGTAGGAGCGATTAGTTGCTGTATATATGGGAAGCATGAACAACCTGGTGTGATAGGTGATATAATTATGTTCCTTATCCCAGTGAATTATGGGGAGATTACATTCACCTGCTATCCAAAATAATCGCGCTTCCTGTTACCACATTTTCAACACATTGCCTTCATTGCCCAGGCTATGATCACCATCTTCAGACCGGCCACAACTTACAAAGACCTGCATTTAAATTTTGATCTATATACTTCAAGTCAATATTTTCCATCAACCTGGATTCATGTGTATCTATTAGTGCGTCTAATGATTAATGATGCATGCTCATTCGCAACTTAATTTGTACCAGTGAGGCTTGAGTAATAAGTTATGTCTACATTAATCTCATGTCAGACTGAGACGGACCAAAAAGATTTTTCCAGTGGATATGAGACCTCTTTCATCGATATTGCTTGCCTTTCAAGCCGTATATACAAAGACAGTATAAGTGCACATTTAGATATACAATATTATGCCCTATGATTATATAAATTTCGATCAATTAGATGGACAATGACAATGAAAAGCATTAACTTGACAATAAGCCTACATATATGTGTTGTACATGTATGATTGATGTGGTTACGAACATTTTAATGTGGTAGAACAAACCACAAATGATGAACATTAAATTATGTTGTTGTAACTGGGTGTTTTGAACACTGTGTGCATCTTGCTGTATGGGAAATTGACATGGGTATATTGAGAGCGAATGAGTTACATTAGTTGTCGCCGCATGATGGGGCATCCTGCTTAACCTATGCGATGTTTTGGTCCGACAACGTTTGTAGTAGTCGGAAATCCGATCACAAGATACGGATAATGGAGAATAATTGCTGATATTATTGGGCAATATTGATTTCAAATTGGCTCAATAGTTATGTATAGAAAAACATTACATTGTCACTATAGGTACCCATAAGAACGATTCATAATGCTGGGTAACCGCACTCTAAACCGGTGGTAATCAACTTGATGACTGTGCATTTAGACCACAAACTGAAAATAACAAAATTCAAACGAATAGATTCAAATATATTCGACATTTCGACTTAGAGCTGAGACAAAACTCGAAATACCGATTACAAAGTTTGGAACTTATAACTGAAAGATCGCAACTGCGACTCTGTATTCGAATTCAGAGTTACTGTTCTTTAACAAAGATCATAATACAATAATAACCACGCCCTGCATGCCGTGGATAGTTTCTGCGTTGTTCATTAACTTTAACCCTCGAAAAACACATTGTGCTAATCATGCACGATAATTGTTGTGTGAACCCACACGGACGACCGATCGCACAAAAACGAGACACGATGATACACCGGCAAACTAAAGAAAGATCGAGTTTTGCTTTATGTGTATATATCCCTAGATACTCATAATAGAATACACATGATTCGTGCATCACGTCGCTAGAGTAATTTTTGACAAAATGACAATGATTTCCGTCATCTACATCATCGCCCCATGCATGTGAACGAAAAGGTACCCGCCCGGGATGAGCCTAGAATATGCAAATACTATATATCGCATTCATAAAGTACTCGATATACAAACTCTCTCTGGTGTGGAATGTATAAGTGACTATACACGTATATATAATTTCAAAATCATTACCGGGATGAATCGTGATACTGTCCACAGCTATGTATGCACCGCTCCCCATACTTGTTGACCTGAAACCAATCTGGAAGGAACCAAAAGCAACTTAAAGGGTGCATAAGTTCTATTTCTCAAATCAAACGCAATGATAACATGAAATTTCGATGTGTGAATTAAGATGATGCTTTCTCAACGACAAGCTTAAGTTGTAACTCGGGGATCAGAATAGGTTAATAACATGCATGAGTTACTTATATGCGGAATATAGGTACATAGGAAAGGCTTACACGTGGATATTGGTTATCCAATCATGTAGGTATATAGAATAAATATCATGTATTGGTCATTAATAAAGTGCGTTCGGTAAAAGTTCATAATAGGTAATGAATCCATGTTACTCTGGTAAGTATTTTCCCGAAGAATATTTGGTTATTAGGACCACATATGCATTTTGATACCATGAACGTGAAAATATCCTGTATACATGTACGTATCATTTGCCATTTGATATTGACCACTACGTGCCACTTTATATTATTGATTTAGCAATGGAAAAAAGTAGATTATAAGTGTGGTGGATCCGCTCGTATACTTTAATTTAACTGTGTTGTCTGAATACTTGGTTTGAAATTTAAATACATCTATAGCACCACTATTATAACCCATATCTTCGTTATATCACCACTTCTGTCAAATCTCGTATAAGCGTGAATATGTAGATTCAGTAAAGCGTTTTACCAAAGTATACAGCTATTCATAAATAATGTATGCTTAAATTAACTACCATTTACATCTTGTCAGACAGGTAATAAATGCACTATCTCTTTACAGCATCGTATTTACATGTAGCCACATAACTATAATATGAGCATGGACAAAAGCGCCATGATACTATTCACCATCTCCACGACAAACCAAAATTTGTTACCCAAACCTGACATAATGAATGATTTTGTCTTAAATCGTCTTTGCCCCTCAACTGACTATAGCCATACGACATATTTCGTTAAAATTCGGATAAAACAAATGGAAGTCAGCAACAGTACGAAAACGTATATGTAAAGACTGAGATGTGCACAATTATGGGCGCAGCAAGTAACTGATCATCATTGGAAACAAACATGTACAATCCTCGTGATGTATTTCATGTTAGTTTGTTTGTTTTTGGTATTGAAATAAAAAGCGACAAGTAATAGTTTGAGTATATTTCAATGTCTGTGTGTGCCGCATTTCCGGTGACGTCATGCCCGGTAACAGAGAGAAATATACTTCCACCATGGTAGTTTCCCTTTTGTGGTATGGTTAGTCAATAATTCGGTGTGGATTTATTTGTAGTTGAAGATGAGATATTTGCCATCAGAGTTGCTGACCTGATTATTATGTTATACATGCTGACCTGATTATTATGTTATACATGTAGGACCATTTTATTACAGTGAGTATATTTTGTATAGCCGACAGTTAACTAAGCCTATAACACTTGGTTAGTGTGCGTTTATTACATCACAGTGTTAATACGTTAATACATGTACATTATAGTATCAGTTTTAAAAACATATTAGCACATATTAGTTTTCATCTAACTCCAGCCCATTCAGTCAGATCCATTATGAACAAATCGGATCAAGCTACATAATTAGAAGTAGGCGCATGTTGCCACGTGGAACTGCCATGGAGTTTATGTATTGTAACAAATAAGGCATCTTGTTTACTACATTATGTGAATAGGGATAATACCTTCGTTCCATTGTGGCGGTTATTGCCCTCCACCTTCATGGCAATTTAATTTTGTTCACGTTTAGATGTATTGCTTGTTTATACCAATAAACAGCTCATTCAGCATGAACTAGTGTTTAGTTGTCAATGAACGGACTTATCCTTTGAGTGCCCCCTCATTTCCTTATATATCCGGTATATTACATTATGAAGATCATAAATAAACTTTATATTGGCATATAACGCGCCTGGTTCATGTTACTATGCATGATGTTCTGTGCGAAGAGTCGTCGCACAATGAAAATGTATGGAAGATCGAAATCGTTGTTATTTGTTCTTGCACCCCATACATGCAGCGCAGCTTCTGCATACACCGAAAGACATGTCAGATCGTCGTCGCAGAACATGCATGCATCGACCAATAAAGACCAATCGAATATCGATCGCATTATTATGTCTTCTCATACTCCACCAGTTACATTTAACTCAGTTACCGGTATTCGCGTTCCAAATGCAATTATATCTATCGTTGCAATTCACTGAATGCAATATATAGTCAGGTTCGAAAATCTAAAAATGCCTCTAGAAACAAAGGTGCGGGAATTTTTCTTTCAGAAGCTTTTGAGAATTGTTTCTAAAGGTATTTTTTATGCTGATTTCAAAAACCAATGTTGGCAAGTTGACAAATTATTATTTCTGGTCAAAAATGGCAATTCAAAATGGCCGCCATCAAAACAAAGTTTAACTTTACGTTTGTTGTTATGTGTTGCGCTATGGCGTTCGAATATTGAGTATTTCCGTACTTTCGAACGAATTGGAACAAGAAGAAGTATACACAGAATATATGTGGTAATTTAAAGTGAACATGTTTGACATTTAACCAAATTTATGCCCAAAAAATGACAAAAAAACGCGAATTTTATAAATTATTACGGTCTTAAATGGCAGAAAGTGAAATATGCTGTAAACATATCCTTCAAAATGTATAGACAATTTTGTCTAAATGTAATTTGTAACCTGATTCCAAAAAAACAATGTTGGCAACTCGACAAATAATTATTTCTGACCTAAAATGACAATTCAAAATGGCCGCCATCAGAACAAAGTCTAGATTTTCGCTTGTTGTTATGTGTTGCTCTAAGACGTTCGAATATTGAGTATTTCCGTACTTTCGAACGAATTGGAACAAGCAAGAAGAAGTATACACAGAACATATGTGGTAATTAAAAGTGAACATGTTTGACATTTAACCCCATTTATGCCCAAAATATGACAAAAAACGCGAATTTTATAAATTATTACGGTCTTAAATGGCAGAAAATGAAATATGCTGTAAACGTATCCTTCAAAATGTATATACAATTGTGTCTAAATGTAATTTGTAACCTGATTCCAAAAAAACAATGTTGGCAACTCGACAAATAATTATTTTTGACCTAAAATGACAATTCAAAATGGCCGTCATCAGAACAAAGTCTAGATTTTCGCTTACTGTTATATGTTGTTCTAAGACGTTTGAATATTATGCATTTCCGTACTTTTGAACGCATTGTGACAAGAGACAATATACACAGAACATATGTGGTAATCTAAAGTGAACATGTTTGACATATAACCCACTTTATGCCCAAAAATGACAAACAAACGCGAATTTTATAATTTATTGCGGTCTTAAATGGCAGAAAGTGAAATATATCCTCCATTCCAATTGTCGAAGGATCCGGTAATGTTTGCACAGGAATAGTTGCTTGTTTCCAAACTAAAACCTGGTAGTTTGTTCTCAAAAGTGGTAATGAAATGAGTCACTAGTTGGTGGAAGCTTTTCAGGAGATTCAGTCCGAGGGAACATCCTGAATGTTGCATTGTTGAGTTTTGCATCGGAAACTCCATTCAGCTTGCATACAAAATGTTCAGCACTTTCAATTGTTTCAGTGGATATTGCAATATTACCTATACCCTTTAAGAGTTCACAACATTCCAGGTAAATCTTGCATGCGGATCGTTTAAACACCCCATATGTGAACGAAGTTGAATCACGCCCGTTAAAGCATGAAACGCAAGCATATAGTTCAGAGCGTCGCTCGGTATTTGGGTGGCAACATCCCTGATGGGTAAAATTTTAGGGCTTTTGGAAGCAGGGAATTTTAGGGCTTTGGAAGCAGGAATTTGTTTAGGTAACCAAGCAATAACACTAGAACATCGACGTCCCTACTTACCACAATAACTTGTTTCAGATTGCACCCCATGCTGGCTTTAGTGAATGAAGGATGCATCTAGTGTCAACCTCTTTGTGATTAGACTCTAACCCTTTCAAGGCTGTTCCATCTACAGAACAATCTACTCTGAAATATTCGGGGAACCCCCTGCAAGAGTAACAGTATATAACACCTTCTGTTTTCGCTTTGGTAACAAATTCTCTAGACAAGAAACCATTCAAATCGGACTTTACCATGGCCACAACAAGGGTCTGACCGTCAATGACAATACCTGCATGGGGAGATGGTGTCATTGTTGTTAGGTAGGATACTTTCTCGATCAGAGCGTCACTAAGCATTGCTTTGTTTCCAGTTCTATGTGTTTTATTTGTCTCGCATAATGCAATTGGAACAGGCATGGGTTCATGTTGTAAAACAGATCGCATTGTATTACATCGTCTTGTAGTTGCCCTTCCTGCCGGCAGGGCAGTCAACATGCAGACTCTGACACCGTCTCCCCGTGCAGTTATTGCCATTGACGGTCAGGCCCTTGTTGTGGCCATAGGTACACCGGAAAAGATCAACACATTTGGAGATTGGGCCGATGTATTCTCAGTGTGCGTGTTGAAGAAGGGCGAAGGCTATGACTGGATTGATGTAGTCTTCGACAGATACTCGGATAAATCTATCAAGACTGCCACCAGATCGAGAAGAAGTCCCAATGTACCATTGATCCGAAGGACAATAACAAATCGTGATATTCCCATCCCACAAAATTGCAAAAGTTTCATTTTGTTGTATGACAACAAGTCCGATTTGAATGGTTTCTTGTCTCGAGAACTTGTTACCAAAGCGAAAACAGGTGTTACTGTTGTTTTTGCAGGGGGGGGGGGGCTCCCAGAAGATTGCAGAGTAGATTGTTCGATAGATGGAACAGACTTGAAAGGGTTAGAGTCTAATCACGAAGAGGCTGACACTAGACTTATCCTTCATTCACTTGATACCTGCATTGGGTGCAATCTGAAACAAGTTATTGTGGTAAGTAGGGAGGTCGATGTTCTAGTGGTATTGCTTGGTTACCTAGACAAAGTTCCTGCAGATTGTGATTGCGTTCATGATGGCTGGAATGTCCAAAAGCCCTAAAAATTTACCCATCAGGGATGTTGCCATCCAAATACCGAGCGAAGCTCTGAACTATATTATTGTGTTTCATGCTTTAACGGGGTGTGATTCAACTTCGTTCATATATGGGGTGTCTAAACGATCTGCATGGAAGATTTACCTGGAATGTTGTGAACTCTTAACGGGTATATGTAAAATTGCATATCCACTGAAACAATTGAAAGTGCTGAACATTTTGTATGCAAGTTGTATGGAGTTTCCGATGCAAAACTCAACAATGCAAGATTCAGGATGTTCCCTCGGACTGAATCTCCCGAAAAGCTTCCACCAACCAGTGACTCATTTCACCACTTTTGAGAACAAATTACCAGGTTCTAGTTTGGAAACAAGCAACCATTCATGTGCAAACATTACCGGATCCTTCGACAATTGGATGGAAAGAAAATGGTCGATTAGATGCAACCATGATGTCACTAGAACCCATTCCAAAATCATGTCTCGAAATAATCAAACGTGGGTGCAAGAAGGGGTGTGTAACAGCAAGGTGTACATGCAGAAAATCAGAGTTACCCTGCACACCACTCTGAAATTTTGGAACTGACTGCAATACTAAGTAAGGATTTTTTGTGACAATTTTTGAATATATGATGGCAAATTGTGTCGCATTGGGTGTTGATGAACCTGTTTCATAATATTACTGATGGCATTAAAATTTTAACTGATTATTATATCGGCCATTTTGAATTGTCATTTTAGGTCAGAAATAATTATTGGTCGAGTTGCCAACATTGTTTTTTGGAATCAGATTACAAATTACATTTACACACAACTGTCTCAATCATTTGAAGGATATATTTCCGACATACTTCACTTTCTGCCATTTAAGACCGCAATAATTTATAAAATTCGCGTTTTTTTGTCATTTTTGGGCATAAATTTGGTTAAATGTCAAACATGTTCACTTTAAATTACCACATATGTTCTGTGTATAGTGTCTCTGGTCACAATTCGTTCCAAAGTATGGAAATGCATAATATTCAAACGTCTTAGAACAACATATAACAGTAAACGAAAATCTAGACTTTATTCTGATGGCAGCCATTTTGAATTGTCATTTTAGGTCAAAAATAATTATTTGTCGAGTTGCCAACATTGTTTTCTGGAATCAGAATACAAATTACATGTAGACACAACTGTCTAAACCATTTGAAGGATATATTTCCGGCATACTTCACTTTCTGCCATTTAAGACCGCAATAATTTATAAAATTCGCGTTTTTTTGTCATTTTTGGGCATAAATTGGGTTAAATGTCAAACATATTCACTTTAAATTACCACATATGTTCTGTGTATAGTATCTCTTGTCACAATTCGTTCGAAATTACGGAAATGCATAATATTCAAACGTCTTAGAACAACATATAATAGTAAACGAAAATCTAGACTTTGTTCTGATGGCGGCCATTTTGAATTGTCATTTTGAGTCAGAAATAATAATTTGTCGACTTGCCAACATTGGTTTTTCAAATCAGCATACAAAATACCTTTAGAAACAATTCTCAAAAGCTTCTGAAAGAAAAATGCCCGCACCTTTCACTTTTATTCCATTTCGAACCTGACTAATAGAACAACGAATTACATGTAGTGACGTTATTGCCAAATTCACAATTTGGCGTTAGCCGTTTGGACGAAACTTGTAGTTCGCAACCTGCCTTACATTTAGGTGTATCCACACGTACATGTAGCTTGTAACATGTTATAATGTGGTATTGCTCTGAAGATGCACCTGGTGTGAACAGTTTCGTGTTTTACAATAGTCGGTTGTGAATACAAGCGTCCACATATACTCGTAAGTTCTTCAATCAAAATAAGCTTTCCCGGGGCAGGCAAATCACATCCTAACAATCTCTTCATAGCGTTGGTCGATAATTCGGTTATTATGATATTGAATTATTCCACTTTCCTAAAATGTCATATTCTACACGTTCGACACAACACTTTTAAACGGATTTCCCGTATGCGTGTAGGTGCAATCGGCAGGTGATCAGGTGACTTCCGCATGGCAATTGTAACACACGTTGCAAGTTACATGTAAGTATGGCTAAACCTGACTAATTTCTCACTTTCGCCGCACATGCCAATACGTTTTCGCGTTAAACAGTACATATCCCAGAAGTCTTTACCGAGTGACGCTTCACATATTTTGAACAGCTAGTCAGCTAACACATCTACAGTGTATATATACCAACTTAAACAGACGATAAAACGGAAGTGATTTGGAAGAACGTCGCTGTTCTTTATGCACGACATAATTGGCCATGCTTCTATAGTATTCAGTTTGAATGGGAGAACTCGAGACGTCTACCAATAAAGCAGTTTTGGCAAAGTATATCTCAGATTCAGAGTCAATGTAACTTGAAAATGCAATCTGGAATAGTTCATGAAACTGTTGATATACATGTTCTGAAATTAAATGGTCAGATGTGCTAAATCCAAACAAGCAATGTTTGTATTGGGTATTGGTATTTGATGACTCTTGAGAAGAAGTAAAATAGGTCAGTACGTCACGTGATGCCTAGCTCTACCATGTCAATTCATATTAAAAGTTAAATGATCAGATATATTACCGTATACTCCTTCATTGGTGGTACGTCAACAAAAGAATAAACCCATTCAGCTTGGGCTCCAGACAGGACGAGGAGGACATCGTCTATTGAATCTTTTGTTTGCAAAACCTCCAGAGATCCAAAGTCAGATCCAGCAGAAGTATGCCGGAAACTCAGGCTGTATCGTTTATTATCGCCACTTATAACGGGACTTGTTAAGGTTGTCATATCACTCGCACCTGTACCGTTGACGTAAACGAAGTTGTTAGTACCTGTGCAAATAAAAATATAGATGTCTTATCGGTAAAACAATGCAAATCAGACCGAGAGTCGCGTACTGAAATTTTACCGAGCATGCAGAGTATCAATTAAATGACATAGTATTACATATTTAAAACACGGATATGATGTCACTCCACTGTTCAATGTGTTCAGTTGATATGATAATGTTATACACTGTATATAAAATATAATTACAATTAAAACATCTTCACAACCATTTATATCGTCATAATCACCAGCATCATCGTTATCGTTTGTGCCTTTGTTCACTTGCAATTACCACACAAGCATCAATGGTGATGCAGATGCTTTTGTTCTGGGCCATATATAATATTACATTCAGAGCGGTTAGACTTGATATTAACTACTATTCTATACATGTCGACACTCTCTTTTTTACATAAATTCGATTACGAATTGGTTTAATCTCTATCAGAGTTGTCCATTTTTCAATGCTGATTTTCTTTCCGACGTCACCAGTTAATTACAAGCTTACCTTCTGTCCCGCGGATCCATTCTGATGTTTCCTGTGGTTTCCCTTGTGTCCAGTTGCAAAATCCACTCTGGAAGTTGCAGTACTGAGAATCAAGAGCTTCAATGGTAAAATAAAATAAAGTTACAATTTAACAAATTCTTTGGCCGATTACGAATGTGTTTAGTTTTAATATCCATCAGAGTTGTCCATCATACCAAGATTAACCTCTCTCATAGCACCGATTTTAACAAGATCTTGTAAATTCAGAGAAAAACACGTAATAATTTCGCCAGTTACAACACAGGATTATCACATAATACAACACTCTTGTTTAAATCGGAGACAACATATGGGGCGCATTAACATTGTGATGTTATTAAATTATTTAATAGCAGACAATATTTTAATCGGTCATGTGACAGATGCGAATATCGATAAGATAGACAACTCGGGTTGATATTATCGTATAACATTAATGCATATAATGCATATATATATATAGATGCATGCTATTACATTAAACACATTTAATTATGTCTACTGCCACCAATGTCCTTCTAATATTGGAGGTAAAACCGATTAGTTTACAGACAATTTACTACAAGAAAACCATAGTCAGAAATGGTAACGCCCTCCAGATCATATTATAGGCATATATACAATATTTTCGAGCTTTAATGTAATGATTGTGAAAAAATTGCATATAGGTAATGGCTATGAAAATATAGTTGATTATATGTAATTATTGGGTATGCGTGTATAGTGTGTGTGTGGTGAGAAAGCATGTGAGTAGTACGTGCGTCTCGTTAAGTCCAATCGTAAAATTGGGCATAAGTGTATTTTGAGTATGTTAGTACTATAGTACTATATATTTGAGAATCGTTGATAAAAATGGGCGTAAGTATATTTCCGATAGAGCAGGTTGTCAGAGCGTCATGTGGGTATATTTTTGACTAACAAATTGGTTCATCGTGTGAAGTGGTTTTTTTTTGTAATCTCGGCCGACTATTGCGTGTCTGACACATCAACTAAATAATCTCAGCTTAAGACGGCTTAACCAAATTATTCATAGAGCAGGTCGTCATATTTGAGCGTCATGTGTGTGTGTGTATATTTTTGACTAACATGTTGGTTCATCGTGTATAAGTGTGAAGTTGCTTTATTTTTGTAATCTCGGCCGACTATTAAATGTCTGACACATCAACCGAATAATCTCAGCTTAAGACGGCTTAACCAAATTATTTGCATAAAGATTCAGACACACATACATGCCGGGGGGTGGTATGGGCATATTAATTTTTCAGATCCGAGGTCAACTTTTCACGTGCCGAGGTCAAATCTGCTTTTAAGCTGTGTTACGGGACTTTCATTTGAGTTCGGTGCTTACAAATCGATTCGAAACAGCGCGAATAATAAAATGCCAGTCATAATAATGACACTGTGAGAATCTTTCGTGTTTCCTCTTTCCAACGATATATAATGCGTATGTATCCGTTATAGTTATCTGCCTCAATTATCAAGAAGAAGTGGTACTATCTTCCTTCAGGATAAAAACAATGCGTAACTTCTATGACGTCGTTAGAGGTCATAACGTTAGATCACGTTAACGCTTAACCGGCCGATGCATTTGACTGTTTCAGACGTCTTGACGATATCTCGGGCACCGATGGTAATTTATCTTTACGTTGAAACTTGATAATTAATGAGCGTGTGTATATGAGGCGCGTTTATATACTTGAGTGCAAATCAAATCGGGTTAAACTGGCGGTTTTTACGGACGAAATTTGATGCATAGGGTATCTCGGTATCCGCTGGGCCGATTTCCCGGTATCCGCTGGGCCGATTTCCACCATTTTTGGGTGTTGGTGTTTGACCCCACCTGACATTGACCTTCAAAATGGTCAATTCAAGGTCAAAGCCCGAGCGAAGTCGGGTCACCTTCTAGTCTATTATATATTTTGGAAGATCTGTTTGTGTGTGTGTGTCTGTGTGTTCGCGATGAACTCGAAAACGGCCGACCCGATTTAGATGAAACTTGGTATGTGGGGGTATTTTCGGCCGGGGGGGGGGGGTGGCATGGGCCTATTAATTTGTCCGTGCGACGTGACCTTGACCTTGAAATCGGGTCATTTCAAGGTCAAATGCCCGAATATCACGGGATTTCGATGAAACTTGGCATGTGGGGATACCTTCGGCCGGGGAGTGGCATAGGCCTATTAATTTGCCCGTGCGACGTGACCGTGACCTTGAATTCGGGTCATTTCAAGGGCAAACGCCCGAATATCACGGGATTTCGATGAAACTTGGTATGTGGGGGTACTTTCGTATGGGGAGTGGCATATGCCTATTAATTTGTCCGTGCGACGTGACGGTGACCTTGAATTCGGGTCATTTCAAGGTCAAACGCCCGAATATCACGGAATTTCGATGAAACTTGGTATGTGGGGGTACTTTCGTATGGGGAGTCTCATAAGCATATTCGTTTACCCGTGCGACATGACCTGGACCTTGAAATCGGGTCAATTCCAGGTCAAATCGCAAATTTTGATGGGATTTCGACGAAATTTTATACATAGGGTTACTTTTGTCCACTGGGTGTTTTTGACGGGTCAAATCGTGACCCCGACCTGACATTGACCTTCAAAATGATCAATTCAAGGTCAAATCGGGTAAAATCGGATGGATTTCGACGGGCACGTTTGTCGGGTACTTTTGTCCGGTCAGTGTTTTGGACTGTCAAATCGTGACCCCACTTGACCTTGACCTTGAAAATGGACAATTCAAGGTCAAAGCCCGGACGAAGTCGGGTCACCTTCTAGTCTATTATATATTTTGGAAGATCTGTGTGTGTGTGTCTGTGTGTGTGATCGCGATGAACTCGAACACGGCCGACCCGATTTCGATGAAACTTGGTATGTGGGGGTATTTTCGGCCAAGAAGTGGCATAGGCCTATTAATTTTCAGATTTTCAGATCCGAGGTCAAATTTTCACGTGCCGAGGTCAAATCTGTTTTTACGCTGTTTTACGGGACTTTCATTTGAGTTCGGTGCTTACAAATCGATTCGAAACAGCGCGAGTAATAAAATGTCAGTCATAATAATAACACTGTGAGAATCTTTCGTGTTTCCTCTTTCCAACGATATATAATGCGTATGTATCCGTTTTAGATATCTGCCTCAATTATCAAGAAGAAGTGGTACTATCTTCCTTCAGGATAAAAACAATGCGTAACTTCTATGACGTCGTTAGAGGTCATAACGTTAGATCACGTTAACGCTTAACCGGCCGATGCATTTGACTGTTTCAGACGTCTTGACGATATCTCGGGCACCGATGGTAATTTATCTTTACGTTGAAACTTGATAATTAATGAGTGTGTGTATATGAGGCGCGTTTATATACTTGAGTGGAAATCATATCGGGTTAAACTGGCGGATTTTTACGGACGAAATTTGATGCATAGGGTATCTCGGTATCCGCTGGGCAGATTTCCCGGTATCCGCTGGGCCGATTTCCACCATTTTTAAGGTGTTGGTGTTTGACCCCACCTGACCTTGAACTTCGAACTTCGATGCCCGGACGAAGTCGGGTCACCTTCTAGTATATATATATATATATATCTATTATATATTTTGGAAGATCTGTTTGTTTGTGTGTAATCGATGAACTCGAAAACGGCCGACCCGATTTTGATGAAACTTGGTATGTGGGGGTATTTTTGGCCGAGGGGTGACATGGGCCTATTAATTTGCCCGTGCGACGTGACCTTGACCTTGAAATCGGGTAATTTCAAGGTCAAACGCCCGAATATCACGGGATTTCGATGAAACTTGGTATGTGTTTGTACTTTCTGACGGGGAGTCTCATAAGCCTATTCATTTGCCCGTGCGACGTGACCTTGACCTTGAAATCGCGAATTTTGATGGGATTTCGACGAAATTTGATACGTGTTTCGGGCGGGTTGAGTCGTGACACCGACCTGACCTTGACCTTCAAAATGATCAATTCAAGGTCAAATCGGGTAAAACCGGATGGATTTCGACGGGCACTTTTGTCGGGTACTTTTGTCCGGGCAGTGTTTTGGACTGGTAAAATCGTGACCCCACTTGACCTTGACCTTGAAAATGGACAATTCAAGGTCAAAGCCCGGACCAAGTCGGGTCACATTCTAGTATATATATATGGTCATAGCGTGACGAGCAAAATGTGATGTTTACACACTTAAGCTCTGGATAAACAATACATATCGCATCTGTAGTGGAGTGGCATTGTACTTCATTGTGAATTAAGTCACTCTGGGTTATCTGACTACAAACCATAAACCTGTTACACCATAGCCATTGGTTATTGTAATTTAATGAAAATTTTACACGGAGGTATCGTGATTGCTTTCAAAAATAGCACAACTTCCCGTTGGTAATTACTCATACGAACGAAGAGTGTTTCACTTGTACAAAATTACTGATTACAACACGAATGCACTGAGCCTTGAAATTTATATTCCACATCTTCCTTAAATGTCCCAACATATACAGCCATAAGCATAGTTTTATGCTCGTCCTAATTGGCGATCCATAGACATCTACGCTGAATGATACTTTTCGACATTAATGTGAACTCAATATTTTATCTCACAATGTACAAACGTTTATGCTATCGCCTTCTTGTCATTTTTATAACAATGTAATGTCAATTCTGTATATGGTAGAGGGGGGTACCTAAGTTGAAATAATTTGATCACTTTTGTATATTTATATTCGAATAAAATATGTTTAAAGTGAAAGTAATGAACTGAGTTTATGTGAGCAATATATGTCTCTGTATTACAATGCATTTCTTAGGATAAATTATTCACAATAAAAAAGAGCAAATGAACAAGAAGTGAGTGGGGAAAAGAGCAAATGAGCAAGAAAAAAGAGCAAATGAGCAAGAAAAAGAGCGAATGAGCAAAAAAAAGGAGTGGGGAAAAAGAGCAAATGTGCAAGAAAAAACATCCATCACTATCATCATTATCGTCATTATCAGATTCATCGCAATTGATACAGCCATCAGTTATCACACACACACACACACACACACACACACCCTCACACACACCCTCACACACACCTACAGACCCACCAACACACACCCTCGCACACCCTCCTATACACCAACACACCTCACTCACCCTCTCACACCAACACTCACACACACATGCATGCACACACAACACAGCCGTTGGTTATTGTAATTTAATGAAAATTTTACACGGATGTATGCCATCGTGATTGCTTTCAAAAATAGTACAACTTCCCGTTGGTAATTACTCATACGAACGAAGAGCGTTTAACTTATACGAAATTACTGATTATTACACAAATAAATTGAGCCTTGAAATCTATATTTCACATCTTCCTTAAATGTCTCGACATATACAGACATATGCACATTTTTATGCTCGTCCCGTCTAATGAGTAACTCAGATGTTTACATATTTAAGCTCAGGTATGACTCAAATTGTATCAATGGTACATATATGTGCATCTTATCACATGGCGATCAAAATGTGATGTTTACACACTTAAGCTCTGAATAAAATATACATATCGCATCTGAATGAATTTCTGGAATATAGGTTAGCCATGCGTTCACAGACACTGGAATAAAATAGTCACTGTCTATAGAGAAGTATGATCTTGTACGTAAATAATAAAGCGCGTTATCGAGTCTATTCATTCTCAATAATAGATGGTCATTTAGTCAAAACAGTATGGTGTCCTTTATCCCCCACATATTGGAGCCACACATTACTTGATGTTCACTTATACAGTTGTATGTCAATTATCAGTGGAGTGTCAGGGTACTTCATTGTGAATTAAATCACTCTGGGTTATTTGACTATAAACTATAAACCTGTTACACCACAGCCGATGGTTATTGTAATTTAATGAAAATGTCACACCGACGTACGCCATCTTGATTGCTTTCAAAAATAGTGCAACTTACCTGTTGGTAATTACTCATACGAATGAAGAGCGTTTAACTGATACGAAATTACTACACGAATGAACTGAGTCTTGACATTTATATTTCACATCTTTTTTAAATGTTCCAACACATACATACATAGACATATTGTTATACAGTCTTATATGTACACACGCTACGACACCATTAAAGGTGGACAATACACTCACGATGTGACAAAATATACAGACATAGGCATAGTGTTATACAGTCTTCTATGTACCAACGATATGACATAATTAAAGGGGGATAATGCACGCACGGTGTGAAATGTTAAAGTGACACGAGGTAAGGGACGTTATGTAATATTGGTGTGTGAATATTAAAGGAGCACAATGCGCTCTAAATGGGCACACGGCACTCATTATGAATGAATGTTAAAGAAACACAATACACACGCAGTTGGTGAAAGTTAAAAAGACACAGAACAATATTTAAACTTCAAATTTTAGGGCTCTTAATGTACCATTTATGTATCGTTTCTAGCTCTACAATCTCCCATCCCCACTTATAGATATATAACGAAGATGAGAATAACATGTTGATGAAGTTTATTGAAATTTAATCATTGTCAGAATCTTCGACCGTTAGATTTATTTCTAGGAGTTTCTTGAATTTTCTCATCGCTTCATCCGCAGCCCATTCATTATTATATCCGTGTTTGGTCAGTTTGACCATTTTTTTCATGATAGCGTTATGTATGCGGGATGTTTTCAATCGATGCTGGTATTTTATAAATCGTCTGTAACTTTTGAGAAAGAGAGAAAACTCTGTGTCGATGCGTTCTAGCTGAGCTTTTCCCTCAGCCTCTTCTCCCGACACGCCCTCTTCTTCCATCAGTTGATCAAACTTATCAGACAATGCTTTCACATCATCGATGACGCGTTTCATCATACTTTTGAATGTGTCCATCTCATTGACGCATCGCTCAGCTTTCTTACGGCCGAATACCGTTCTACTGCCGGCGACAGTATCATCCTCTGAATCTGAAGAGGACGAAGAGGTTCTAGATTCTGATGAAGGTGAACGGGGAATGATATCAGATTCGGACGAATCTAGAACCGTTTCTCGGTCATCTGTATCTTTCCCGATAAAATCTCTCTTCGTTCCTGACATAATTCCGTGTTTAATCTGTTTATGTCTTTGTAGATTGTAGTTCGTCGATAAAATATTTCCGCATAAATGGCACCCAGGCATTATCGCGAATTATTGGAATAACGATCACTCTTATATTAACGAAAAGATCGAAAAAGTTGTGTTAAAAAAAATGGCGCGCGCGCGCGGCCCCTTCCACTTTTTTGAAAACAATGTATGCATGATAACATATTCATACATGCTAACGATGACGTTAAGGTCGTTTTGGTGTTCTCCACTCTTGCTCATGTGCTCATTTGCTCTTTTTCACATTTCCCTCTTGATCATTTGCTCTTTTTTCTTGCTCATTTACTCTTTTCTCCTCTCCTCGAATGCACTTTTCCTTTTGATATGTACGATCCCCCATACAAAAAAAAACCGAACCAAAAAAGGGGAAGGGGCCGCGCGCGCGCGCCATTTTTTTTAACACAACTTTTTCGATCTTTTCGTTAATATAAGAGTGATCGTTATTCCAATAATTCGCGATAATGCCTGGGTGCCATTTATGCGGAAATATTTTATCGACGAACTACAATCTACACAGACATAAACAGATTAAACACGGAATTATGTCAGGAACGAAGAGAGTTTTTTTTCGGGAAAGATACAGATGACCGAGAAACGGTTCTAGATTCGTCCGAATCTGATATCATTCCCCGTTCACCTTCATCAGAATCTAGAACCTCTTCGTCCTCTTCAGATTCAGAGGATGATACTGTCGCCGGCAGTAGAACGGTATTCGGCCGTAAGAAAGCTGCGCGTTGCGTCAATGAGATGGACACATTCAAAAGTATGATGAAACGCGTCATCGATGATGTGAAAGCATTGTCTGATAAGTTTGATCAACTGATGGAAGAAGAGGGCGTGTCGGGAGAAGAGGCTGAGGGAAAAGCTCAGCTAGAACGCATCGACACAGAGTTTTCTCTCTTTCTCAAAAGTTACAGACGATTGATAGAATACCAGCATCGATTGAAAACATCCCTCATACATAACGCTATCATGAAGAAAATGGTCAAACTGACCAAACACGGATATAATAATGAATGGGCTGCGGATGAAGCGATGAGAAAATTCAAGAAACTCCTAGAAATAAATCTAACGGTCGAAGATTCTGACAATGATTAAATTTCAATAAACTTCATCAACATGTTATTCTCGTCTTCGTTATATATCTATACTGAAGTGGGGAGGGGAGATTGTAGAGCTAGAAACGATACATAAAGCCCTAAAATTTGAAGTTTAAATATTGTTCTGTGTCTTTTTAACTTTCACCCACTGCGTGTGTATTGTGTTTCTTTAACATTCATTCATAATGAGTGCCGTGTGTCCATTTAGGGCGCATTGTGCTCCTTTAATATTCACACACCAATATTACATAACGTCCCTTACCTCGTGTCACTTTAACATTCCACACCGTGCGTGCATTATTCCCCTTTAATTATGTCATAGCGTTGGTACATAGAAGACTTTATAACACTATGCCTATGTCTGTATATGTTGTCACATCGTGAATGTATTGTCCACCTTTAATGGTGTCGTAGCGTGTGTACATATAAGACTGTATAACACTATTAGTCTGGTCGATAAACTCAAATTTTAGAGTCAACCTAGAAAAAATTCGGACTAAGTTGGTTTTTATACCATTTTGAAGAGGAAGCTCTCCTCTATAACATATCCAAAATCCGCTAAAATTCGCTTTGAGAATTTTTTGTAATTCAAGATGGCGTCCAAGATGACTGCCATTTTCCAATAAGTCAGCTTGATGCAATTATAGTGAGAACATCTTGTCATATGTGTACACATCTATACATTTTTGTGAAGCTAAGACATAACACCACCGTTATGTACCAAAATTGGAACTCCCCATCCAAGATGACCGCCAAAATGGCGACCGGAAGTGGAATATTTTCGTTTTTAACTAATATCTTTAAGATAAGTTTTTGTGGTATCGAACTGGTTGAGAATTGTGACTTTATTTTGTGTTTAGTATGTTAACTGGCCATGTTAGCAATGAAATATGCTGTTGTTGGGGTCCACGCCCCTTCCGATCACTCAAAAATTCGATTTTACAAAACGCGGTATAACATTTCACAAAAGATCCCCATTGGGATTCTAGTCATATTTCATCAAGACGTGGAAAGTACTGTGCAATGTAAGTGATTCATTCTATATCTTATTGATATTAGAACTCAGTGGTACCAAAATTGTCACTTTGGCTCAAAATGGCTGCCAAAATGGCCGCCAAAATATGGAAAATGGTAATTATTATCCCAGCGTGCCATGCAACCGCTTACAAGTTGTGGTGATGCACACAATTGACTATTGTGTCTTATATTGCTTGAATGCTAACATTTCTGATGCACATTGGGTATTTGTTACTATTTTAACCACTGAAATTACCAGAATTATTCGAAATTTTCTGTCACAAACCTGGTATCAAAATCGGCACAAAATATTTTTTTTAAAGTCAAATGGAACTATGTTTGGGATCAAAGATGTATATTGTTTTGATGTGTGACATGTGTCACACTGAGGGAGTTCCAATTTTGACACACAAAGGTGGCGTTATGTCTTAGCTTTACAAAAAATGTATAGATGTGTATTCATATGACAAGTTGTTCTCACTATAATTGCTTCAAGCTGACTTATTGGAAAATGGCAGCCATTTTGGACGCCATCTTGAATTACAAAAAATGCTCAAAGCGGATTTTAGCGGATTTTGGATATGTTGTAGAGGATATATTCCTCTTCAAAATGGTATACAAACCAACTTAGTCCAATTATTTTCTAGGTCAAACCTTTTATCGACCAGACTATATGTCTATGTCTGTATGTGTTGGAACATTTAAGAAAGATGTGAAATATAAATGTCAAGACTCAGTTCATTCGTGTAGTAATTTCGTATCAGTTAAACGCTCATCATTCGTATGAGTAATTACCAACAGGTAAGTTGCACTATTTTTGAAAGCAATCAAGATGGCGTACTTCGGTGTGACATTTTCATTAAATTACAATAACCATCGGCTGTGGTGTAACAGGTTTATAGTTTATAGTCAAATCACCCAGAGTGATTTAATTCTGAATGAAGTACACTGACACTCCACTGATAATTGACATACAACTGTATAAGTGAACATCAAGTAATGTGTGGCTCCAATATGTGGGGAATAAAGGACACCATACTGTTTTGACTAAATGACCATCTATTATTGAGAATGAATAGACTCGATAACGCGCTTTATTATTTACGTACAAGGTCATACTTCTCTATAGACAGTGACTATTTTATTCCAGTGTCTGTGAACGCATGGCTAACCTATATTCCAGAAATTCATTCAGATGCGATATGTATATTTTATTCAGAGCTTAAGTGTGTAAACATCACATTTTGATCGCCGTGTGATAAGATGCACATATATGTACCATTGATACAATTTGAGTCCTACCTGAGCTTAAATATGTAAACATCTGAGTTACTCATCAGACGGGACGAGCATAAAAATGTGCATATGTCTGTATATGTCGAGACATTTAAGGAAGATGTGAAATATAGATTTCAAGGCTCAATTTATTCGTGTAATAATCAGTAATTTCGTATAAGTTAAACGCTCTTCGTTCGTATGAGTAATAATTACCAACGGGAAGTTGTACTATTTTTGAAAGCAATCACGATGGCATACATCCGTGTAAAAAATTTCATTAAATTACACTAACCAACGGCTGTGTTGTGTGTGCATGCATGTGTGTGTGAGTGTTGGTGTGTGAGGGTGAGTGATGTGTGTTGGTGTATAGGAGGGTGTGCGAGGGGGTGTGTAGGTGTGTGTGAGGGTGTGTGTTTGTGTGTGTGTGTGTGTGGGTACGTGTGTGATAACCGATGGCTGTATCAATTGCGATGAATCTGATAATGACGATAATGATGATAGTGATGGATTTTTTTCTTGCACATTTGATCTTTTTTCTTGCTCATTTGCACTTTTTCCCACTCCTTTTTTTTTGCTCATTCGCTCTTTTTCTTGCTCATTTGCTCTTTTTTCTTGCTCATTTGCTCTTTTCCCCACTCACTTCTTGTTCATTTGCTCTTTTTTATTGTGAATAATTTATCCTAAGAAATGCATTGTAATACAGAGACATATATTGCTCACATAAACTCAGTTCATTACTTTCACTTTAAACATATTGTATTCGAATATAAATATACAAAAGTGATCAAATTATTTCAACTTAGGTAACCCCCTCTCCCATATACAGAATTCACATTACATTGTTATAAAAATGACAAGAAGGCGATAGCATAAACGTTTGTACATTGTGAGATAAAATATTGAGTTCACATTAATGTCGAAAAGTATCATTCAGCGTAGATGTCTATGGATCACCAATTAGGACGAGCATAAAACTATGCTTATGGCTGTATCTGTTGGGACATTTAAGGAAGATGTGGAATATAAATTTCAAGGCTCAGTGCATTCGTGTTGTAATCAGTAATTTTGTACAAGTGAAACACTCTTCGTTCGTATGAGTAATTACCAACGGGAAGTTGTGCTATTTTTGAAAGCAATCACGATACCTCCGTGTAAAATTTTCATTAAATTACAATAACCAATGGCTATGGTGTAACAGGTTTATGGTTTGTAGTCAGATAACCCAGAGTGACTTAATTCACAATGAAGTACAATGCCACTCCACTACAGATGCGATATGTATTGTTTATCCAGAGCTTAAGAGTGTAAACATCACATTTTGCTCGTCAAGCTATGACCATATATAAATATATATATATATATATATATATATATACTAGAAGGTGACCCGACTTCGTCCGGGCTTTGACCTTGAATTGTCTATTTTGAAGGCCAAGGTCAAGTGGGGTCACGATTTGACCTGTCCAAAACACTGCCCGAACAAAAGTACCCGACAAAAGTACCCGTCGAAATCCATCCGGTTTTACCCGATTTTACCTTGAATTGATCATTTTGAAGGTCAGGTCGGGGTCACGATTTGACCCGTCCAAAACACCCAGTGGACAAAAGTAATCCTATGTATAAAATTTCGTCGAAATGCCATCAAAATTGGCGATTTGACCTTGAATTGACCCGATTTCAAGGTCAATGTCACGTCGCACGGGCAAATGAATATGCTTATGATTCTCCCCATACGAAAGTACCCCCACATACCAAGTTTCATCGAAATCCCGTGATATTCGGGCGTTTGACATTGAAATGACCAGATTTCAAGGCCAAGGTCACGTCGCACGGGCAAATTAATATGCTTATGAGACTCCCCATACGAAAGTACCCCCACATACCAAGTTTCATCGAAATCCCGTGATATTCGGGCGTTTGACCTTGAAATGACCCGATTTCAAGGTCAAGGTCACGTCGCACGGGCAAACTAATAGGTTTATGCCACTCCCCGGCCGTAAATACACCCACAAACCAAGTTTCATCGAAATCCCGTGATATTCGGGCGTTTGACCTTGAAATTACCCGAGTTCAAGGTCAATGTCACGTCGCACGGGCAAATTAATAGGCCCATGTCACTCCCCGGCCGAAAATACCCAAACATACCAAGTTTCATCGAAATCGGCTAGGCCGTTTTTGAGTCCATCGATTACAGACAGACACACAGACACACACACACACACAGATCTTCCAAAATATATAATAGATATATATATATATATATATATATATATATTTAGCTGTATGATGATGGATTGTGAAATAACACCTTTAATAATTTTCATTAAATTAACCACAACATGATATGTATATGTATCATTAAATCATTCCATTATATATATATATATATATATATATATATACTAGAAGGTGACCCGACTTCGTCCGGGCTTTGACCTTGAATTGTCCATTTTGAAGGTCAAGGTCAAGTGGGGTCACGATTTGACCAGTCCAAAACACTGCCCGAACAAAAGTACCCGACAAACGTGCCCGTCGAAATCCATCCGGTTTTACCCGATTTGACCTTGAATTGATCATTTTATCAAATTTCGTCGAAATCCCATCAAAATTGGCGATTTGACCTTGAATTTACCCGATTTCAAGGTCAAGGTCACGTCGCACGGCCAAATGAATAGGCTTATGAGACTCCCCATACGAAAGTACCCACACATACCAAGTTTCATCAAAATCCCGCGATATTCGGGCGTTTGACCTTGAAATGACCCGATTTCAAGGTCACGTCGCACGGGCAAATTAGTATGCCTATGGCACTGCCCGGCCGAAAATACCCCCATATACCAAGTTTCATCGAAATCCCGTGATATTCGTGCGTTTGACCTTTCGGCTCGGCCGTTTTCGAGTCCATTGGAAACAGACAGACACACACACACACACAGATCTTCCAAAATATATAATAGATATATATATATATATATATATATATATATATATATATATATATATATATATATATATATATATATAAACGAGTAAGGTATCTCCTATATATTTTATATATATATATATAAACGAGTAAGATCTGTCCGGATTTTTCTCTCAGACCCCTGGACCGAGTTCAACCAAATACGGTGTGGTGACTCTGGGCGGATGTTCTAATGGTATTAGTTTTTCAAAGTGTTTAATTTAAAAAAAAAAAAAATTGGTTTTGTTAAATTGAGCAAGGAATTCAATCTTTAAAAAAATATATTAAAACAATATATATATATATATATATCAAAATGTTTCAATGACCAAATGTGCTTGAAGCGCACAAAGGGGCCGCCGCTAAATGAAGGCTCTGTCTCAGATCAAAATGTTTGCGAAGTCCCACAAATGGGGCCACAGGTATCTCCTATGCTGAATATAGGCTCCCAAAGTGAGCTTGTTCCAGCTAGTTTAGTATAATAGATGTAAGTTGCTCCAGTTGACTAATATAAGTGGTATGGAATATGTTAGATAATGGGGTGGTTGACAGACTAATCAGGAAATAGTTAGAAATTATGAAATTTTGTGTATTCTGCACAATGACCTAGGTTTACAGATGATCAGCAATTTATCAAACTTTTTTTTTCAATTAAAACTGCTTCTGAAACAGGTTAAACTGTTATTTAAATTAACTGAGATCAATCCCAGTAGTGATATCAGTAGAGTGTTATGCGATTTTAGACCATTTTTAGTGGAATTTGGGGGGTGGGTGCTGGAACGAAGTCAGGCCAGGTTTTTAAGATCAATCGCTCCAGCTTGACTTGAATTGACTACAAAGGAGTGAGGGCAATTTATTTTTTAACTTATTAAGCCGTTCATCGATGCTCCAGCTCCCCGGAACTCCTATCCAATTCAAATAAGGAGGATTGTAATTGCTCTGCTGCACGGGTTGTCGGGTTACACATTTTGGCTCCTCTCAATTAACATTTCAATGCAAGTATAATTTTGCCTTCATATTATAGTTGCTGGTCAACGAATATATACATCAATACAATATCTTTGTTCATATTTGCTCAACTATAATGAAATATATTTTGTTCTCCTTTTCCAACAAATTTAGTTGTGATCACAAACTTGTGAGCATGAAAGATAATCATCTATGCATAAATATTCATCTAAAGAGATATGTTATTCCATAAAGCGTTCTTATCATTCCTGCAGATATGGTATTATGGATCCCATTGGTTGATTCAAGAGGGTGTTTAGCAGTGCGACTCTTTTGCAGTTGTCAAACGGCCAGGTCCGCTGCATCCTGAACAAATAGCAGTTATTAAATTTGGACATGTAGATTAATGGGTTGTTTCTTGAATTTGCATGGGGTTATTGATACAGCGGATAATGTACCAGTGTTGTATTTTCGTGTAGTGTTGTACGATTTCTTATTTTGGGGTAAAATAGGCTTTTTCGTGAATCAAACCAGTGAAAAATGGAATCCAGCTGCCTAAATAACATTTACATGTATTTTTGGATGGGAATGCAACTAAACAATAGAGGTTGGACATGTTCACATTTTGTAAGAGAATTTTATAGTATTCCAATGTTCTAGGGTTCGTTTTTGGGGTAAAAATCGGGTTTTTTGTGAAAAATGAGAGAATTCTGGAATCAACCACAACATGATATGTATCATTAAATCATTCCATTTTATAAAATTTCTCAGTTCCATTTGTTAAAAAATTAAATGTTATATATAAGTCATACATTAACGGGGCGTTGTTGGAATAAGGCAGGTTCTATGGTTTCCAGGGTAATCTTCTTTGAATTAATAAAATGAGTGAAAACTGGAATTAGGTACTCCGAGTAGAATCCCCCTATATTTCTATATATAGGCCCTACACATTTATTAGCGTGGAGTACAATCAACACTTAATGGAATTGAATCATGTGAAAGAGTAACAAACTGAATTATATATCAAAATATCCGTATTGATACAGCGGATGACATACCGGTGTTGCCTTTTTGTGCAGTGTTGTACGATTTCTTATTTTTGGGTAAAATATGCTTTTTCGTGAATCAAAATTAAGACCTTTAGAGTCTCAGTATGGTTTTAACCATAATGCAACATGATATGCATCATTAATTCTTCCCATTTTATAACAATTCCCAGTTTCATTTGTTAATAAATTAAGCGTTAGAAGTAAGTAATAAATTATCAGGGCATTATTGGAATAAGGCAGGTTCTATGTTTTCCAAGGTAATTTTATTTGAATTAATAAAATGAGTGAAAACTGGAATTAAGTACTCCGAGTAGCACCCTATATCTATAAATTTTAGGGTCAAGCTAGAAAAAATTCGGACTAAGTTGGTTTTTATACCATTTTGAAGAGGAAGCTCTCCTCTATAACATATCCAAAATCCGCTAAAATCCGCTTTGAGCATTTTTTGTAATTCAAGATGGCGTCCAAGATGGCGGCCATTTTCCTATAAGTCAGCTTGATGCAATTATAGTGACAACATCTTGTCATATGTATACACATGTATACATTTTTGTGAAGCTATGACATAACGCCATCTTTATGTGCCAAAATTGGAACTCCCCGTCCAAGATGGCCGCCAAAATGGCGACCGGAAGTGGCATTTTTATGTTTTTTCACTAATACTTTTAAGATAAGTTTCTGTGGTTTGGAACTGGTTGAGAATAGTGACTTTATTTTGTATATAGCATATTAACTGACCATTGGAGCAATGAAGTATGCTATTCGTGGGGTCCACACCCCTTCCGATCACTCAAAAGTTCGATTTTACAAAACGCGATATAACATTTCACAAAATATCCCCTTTGGGATTCTGGTCATATTTACCAAGAAGTGGGAAGAACTATGCAATGTAAGTGATACATTCTATATCTTATTGATATTCGAACTCAATGGTACAAAAATTGTCACTTTGGCTCAAAATGGCTGTCAAAATGGCCGCAAAAATATGGAAAATGGTAATTAATATCCCAGCATGCCATGCAACCGCTTACAAGTTGTGGTGATGTACACAAATGACTATTCTGTCTTATATACATTGAATACCAACATTGCTTATGCACCTTGATTAATTTTTACTATTTACTATTCTGAAATTACCAGAATTATGGGATTTTTCTATCACAAACAGCATCAAACTCGGCAAAAAAAAAATTCATGTTTGGACCATTTTTTTCAAGTAAAATGAAACTATCTTTAGTATCAAAGGTTCTTTTTATTTTGATATGCCTTAGATATGGCACAGTGTTGTGTTTTAGACAATATAACTCAAGATGACTTGCAAAATGGCAACCAAATTTGGTAAAAAGTTTATATTCCGAACATTATTCTCTGCTGTTCCGAAATGGTAGCAAATTGTGACTCCCTTGGTTATTAAACATCCTACTTAGTCAACTGACAACTTAATCTTATATTATGGTTGTCCCAGCACCTTATGAGGCACGACAAATTCATTTTAAGGGATGCAGTATGGATTTTTCAGAACACCTCTTTTGTGATTCTGTCCTTATCTTTTTACGGAAACGGACATAACGTTGAAACTGAACTGAAAGGTATCATAGTATGTGGCTATTTTGGCCCATTAGCATCAAAATTTATTATCTTATAAACTATTGTCAGGAAAACCGTTTTCTGCACATTGCATATAAAACGCAATTAATGTGGAGAACACTCTGATATTACCTCTATCGATTAACATATCCTTGAGTTATTGTGGAAAGCGATAGTCACACAAAGGTGCACCAGTACGAATCACACATGAGCATGCAGTCACTCCATATATACACCACGTAAATGACCATGTGCCACTCGCTGTATAGACATACACCTCACCCATTACCATACAGCGACAATTGGGCTTACCCATACACCAACGCATGGTCCTATAGCCGTGAATAACCATGCAGCCACACTAGGTATACGCCTACACCTCACATGACCTGTATACATATTCACTACATACATGAACACAAAGTAACCTATTGTATACCTATTCGCCTAACCATATGTCATACAGTCACTCCATGTATATTTTTTCCCAAATGCATAGCTATACAGCCACTAAAGATATACATATACACCTCACCGATGACCATACAGTCACTCCATACATGTTCGCTACATCCATGATCATACATCACTTCTTGTATACCTATTTGCCTCACCGGTGATCATACAGTCTCACTCCCTGTATATATACATATTTGCGACACCCGTGGCCACATAGCCACTTAATATATACATATACACCCAACCCAAAACCATAGAGTCACTCCAGGTATATACATATATACCTCACGAAAGTGGCATTAGAGCCCTACTAGATATATCAATGTCTCGTACCGCACATACGGCCATTCATACACTCCAGACTTGCATATAAACCTGACCCATGACAATTCAGCCTCTCGCTGTATACGCATAAACCACATTCGTGATCATAGTCACTCCTTGTATATCAATTCACCCCACCATTAATTTTACCATACTGTCAAACCATATATACACATGTGCATATTGGCGGTGACATGGCCATGTAGTCACTCGTGATATACATATACACCTCACCCATGACCACAGCGTCACTCCATGTGTATATATATATACCTCATAAATGGTCATACAGGCCTTCTAGGTATACCAATACCCCGCACACACGGCCATTTGTACACTTCAGACTTGCATATACAGCTCAATCGTGATAATTCAGCCACTCGCTGTATACATATACACCCTCTCCATGAGCATTCAGCTATTCACTGTATGATTGTACACACCACCAATGACAATACAATATGCCCTACATATAAATATATACATCCCACCCATCACCATGAGGTCATTCTCTATATACACTAGCCGCCAATGACAATCAAAGTGTACTCCGTGTATGCATATAAACTTCAATAATGACCGTGCAGTCATTCCATATACACATATACACATTGCCCATAACCATACAAAACACCCTATTTATACATACACACATCCATTACCATACACCCACCATATGTATACATATACACCCACCATAACAATACAGCCACCCAATGTACATATGTACAGCCCACCTCTGACCACACAGTCACTCCATATACACATACAGGACAGTGTAGCTGCTCTCTTTATGACCATACACCACTTCAGTGACCAGACAGCCACTCACTGTAAACATGTTCACCTCACATATCACCATACAGCTAATCCTTATATACCTATACATCTCACTATGGACATCATTGAGTTCGAATATCAATAAGATATAGAATGGATCACTTACATTGCACAGTTCTTCCCACTTCTTGATGAAATATGATTAGAATCTTGGGGATCTTTTGTGACACATATTTGTGACACAATAGTCACACATTGTATAACTATTCACATCATTCATGAATACAATAACACCATGTATACCTACTCACCTCGCCTATGACCATACAGTCAACATATATATACACTGTATTAAGTTGATCAATGTTGATGCAAATGGGCCAGAATAGCCACATAATATGATCCCTCTCAGTTCCGTTTCAAATTTCTGCCCATTTCGTTCAAAAACAAGGAAGCTTTTGGCAAAATGTCACGATTCGTAGGGTACCGGGAATAGAACATTTAGTTGATTAAGTAGCATCTGAGTCACAATTGATTATGTATACATATACACCACGTATATACACATATGTATATAATAATGTTTACCAAATTTGGTTGACATTTTAGAAGCCATCTTGAGTAATTTTATCTAAAACAACTCAGTGTGACACATGTAACACATATCAAAACAACAAACATCTTTGATACCAAGCATAGTTCCATTTTACTTTCAAAACATGACTCAAACCTAAACAGCGATTTTTTGCCGATTTTGATATCAGGTTTGTGACAGAAAATTTCGAATAATTCTGGTAATTTCAGTGGTTAAAATAGTAACAAATACCCAAGGTGTGTCAGAAATGTTAGTACTCAAGCTATTAAGACAGAATTGTCAATTGTGTGCATCACCACAACTTGTAAGCGGTTGCATGGCACGCTGAGATAATAATTACCATTTTCCATATTTTGGCGGCCATTTTGGCAGTCATTTTGAGCCAAAGTGACAATTTTGGTACCATTGAGTTCGAATATCAATAAGATATAGAATGGATCACTTACATTGCACAGTTCTTCCCACTTCTTGATGAAATATGATTAGAATCTTGGGGATCTTTTGTGAAATGTTATACCGCGTTTTGTAAAATCGAATTGTTGAGTGATCAGAAGCGGTGTGGACCCCACGAACAGCATATTTCATTGCTCCAATGGTCAGTTAACATGCTAAATACAAAATAAAATCACAATTCTCAACCAGTTCCAAACCACAGAAACTTATCTTAAAGATATTAGTAAAAAAACGTAAAAATTCCACTTCCGGTCGCCATTTTGGCGGCCATCTTGGACGGGGAGTTCCAATTTTGGCACATACAGATGGCGTTTTGTCTTAGCTTCATAAAAATGTATACATGTGTATACATATGACAAGATGTTGTCACTATAATTGCATCAAGCTGACTTATAGGAAAATGGCCGCCATCTTGGACGCCATCTTGAATTCCAAAAAAATGCTCAAAGCGGATTTTAGCGGATTTTGGATATGTTATAGAGGATATATTCCTCTCCAAAATGGTATACAAACCAACTTAGTCCAAATTTTTTCTAGGTCAAACCTTTTATCGACCAGACTAATAGACCCTACACATTTATTAGCATGGAGTAGAATCAGCACTTAATTGAATTGTATCATGTGAAAGAGTAACAAACTGAATGATATATCAAAATATCCGTATTGAAACAGTGGATAACATGCCTTTTTGTGTAGCGTTGTACGATTTCTTATTTTGGGGTAAAATGGGCTTTTACGTGAATCAAGCCAGTGAAAAATGGAATCCAGCTGCCTAAATAACATTTACATCTATTTTTGGATGGGAATGCAACTAAACAATAGAGGATGGACATGTTCATATTTTGTATGAGAATTTTGGAGTATGTCAATGTTCTAGGGTTTGTATTTGGGGTAAAAATAACTTTTTTGTGAAAATTGAGAGAATTCTGGAATCAATTACTTGATATGCATCATTAAATATTATGCAAGCCATTTTATAAACATTTCCAGTTTCGTTTGTTTACAATTTAAATGTAAGTAATACTTATAACAATGCATTGTTGGAATAAAGCAGGTTCTATGGCTACCAGGACTATTTGGTTTTTTTTATTTATAAAATCAGTGAAAACTGGAATCCAGCCAGGAAAAACGCCATTCCCCTATTTCTATATATTAACTGTCACTATAGAATCGTCCCTTATTCGAAATGAATTATGTGGACAATTCATGTGTCAACGTGCTAGTCTTGGTAGAGCGCATACCATGCATATGTTACATTCTTGTAAAATGTTGTAAGATTGTTTATATATATTTTTTTGTTGGTAAAATAGGCTTTTTCGTAAATGGACACATTGAAAAAAGCAATCCTACTGCTTATATATTATTTACCTCTATTTCTGGTTAGATATTTAACTATATAACAAAATGTGATCATGTTCACCTACTGTAACATAATTATCGGGTCCGTCAATTCTCTGGTGTTCGATTTTTGGGTACCGGTAAGCATCGCTGTTTTTTTTTGGTGAAATATGAGAGAATTATAGAATCATCACAACAAGATAATAAACATCAATGCAGATATTTCTTATTATAGCAATTCCCAGTTT
This sequence comes from Siphonodentalium dalli, assembly GCA_032622095.1. Taxonomy (NCBI): domain Eukaryota; kingdom Metazoa; phylum Mollusca; class Scaphopoda; order Gadilida; family Siphonodentaliidae; genus Siphonodentalium; species Siphonodentalium dalli. Next base: position 71,096,619 of record CP136063.1, read on the forward strand.
TATCGAGATACAGTATAAGACTTTGATATAATTAATAAATATAACAGTGTGCTAACCAGACATATATAGGCATGTTATGATGTTACCACCATAATCTGTTTTTAAAAATAAATAAAAGGTCGACCGACCACAATGTCCCCCGACACGGTGGATAACTGAAGGATTGGCTATGTTAGGAATAAAAGTCATCATCCTGAAACCTCCAATATTGAAAATCAACAAAAAATCAGCAAACTAATGGCCATAAAATACCATTCTACCATCCATCCAGTCTTAAATTTTTTGAATGATGTCGCTATGAATAATGATAATAAAAAAAACCAAAGCGTGTACACTTTCTATATTTTTAGATTTCTCAAAAGCCTTTGATTCCATTAATCTTGAAATACTTTTATCAAAATTGACTAACTATGGTATACGAGGTACGAGTGGTTCATGAGCTGCCTAAATAATCGCACCCAATTGGTTGAAATAAATTATACATGATCCACTAAAATGCCCTTATTATTTTGAGTGCCCCAGGGCTAAATTCTTGGGCCCTTGATGTTTTTACTATATGTCAATGACATGCACAGAAGTACAGATCTTAATATATTATCATATGCAGATGACACAACAACTTATCTGTCACATCACAACCTCGATATTATCTTCAAGAGATCCAACAATGAACTAAATAATATAAGCCAGTGGTGTAAAGCTAACAAATGATCGTTAAATATTGAGAAAACCAAATCTATGTTGATTCAATCTACCGGAGGGGAATATCGATGTGGAAATCACCAGTTGACCTTAGATGGTCAATTGATAGAGATAATTGGTAAAGATTGCCCTAAACAATCATATAAATTTCTTGGATTCCACATAGATGATAATCTAACTTTTAAAAGTCATGTAGCATCAACAGCATCAAAGATTTCTCAATCGCTGTATTTTATAAACCGAGCCAAAAATATTCTACCCCATCCATGCCTGAAAACCCTCTACTTGACACTAATACAAAGCCATTTATTAATGCATAGAAATTTGGGGAAATGCTAAATCCTGTAACAGATTAATGACAATTCAGAAAAAGGCTTTACGCATTATAAATTTATAAGCCATACAGACCCCCTATTTGCAAAATGTTAAATATTGAAGATCCATGACCTATATAGATTGTAGAAACAAAACAATACCACAATATCTTCTTCCTTATTTGGTATGGAAAAAGAAAGGGAAAACGCGACATTCCAGAGACGTAGAAGAAAAAAATGCCCCGAACCGCATTTAATTCTCTTTTGCCATTTCATGCTATTCCACATAAATGGAATTTATTAAAGTCAAATTTACGCTCGATCTCATTAAGAAATTCTTTCAAAAAACGTCTTGCAGATTCAATTGTAGAGATGTATCCTCACACAGTTCAATGCAGTAACACCTTTTGTCCTGACTGCAAGAATTAGTTTAATAATTAGTTTATGCTTAAGATTACGCTTTTCACTCAAAGCAAAAATCTAACAAAAACAACCTACAATTCCAATTAATATATCTTTGGTTATAGCACAGTGACTCAGCAGTGATGTATGTGTAGCAGAAATGGCCTAGGGGTGGGACAGGAAGCCGACTGAATAGTCATATCCCTCCCCATCAGATATCTATGTTTGTTCTATATGTATTGTTATATTTGTATTTATGTATATATAGTTATCTGATGAATAAGCTAATTTAATTTAAACTAATTTACAACGATGACACTTTTGATAGGAGAAAACTTCAATCTCCAACGTCTGCTGTATGAAACACACAAAGAAATCAATTCCTCCAGACCAAATTTTGTCAGCGAGATTATAGGGCGATGTCAGCATCAACCGCCGTCAGTGAGCTACGTGGTATGCGTTTAATATGCCAGCCACATCCAGACCGTTCGAGTGCGACAGTGAGCTCATCTATGTAAGCTTAATAGAAAAAGGGGAGGTCACGACCTCTTGTCTCGTTCCTTCATATATGGCAGATTGTCGTAGAAGTATCACCTTCTTCAGTATATCATTGCCAATTATCTCAAGCACATCCACACATATAATACATATATTATGTTGCAATAACAACAATGCAAACACTCATAATAAGTCTGGTGTGTGTATATATAAAGGATAAATGTACAGGCGAATCAAGCACAACAATTGATGTTGTAGATATTCAAATAAATGATGATCGGTCACTTTCGTGTGATTGCTCTGCGTACATATATTTCTGCTTCTTGCTCAATTTAACTGTTGTTTAATTACACATACATCACACGATTCAAGATAAACAGTATAGATAAAACTGCGTGTTATTTTTCTATTTCTCGGCGCCCAAAAAGTAGAAATTTAACCGTTATATAATACCCTGCTTTCGTTTGCTCTCTCGGATTTTTTCTCGACACTGACTGCCGTCAAGGGCTACATGTAATCTTTTATTACAAAACATTCTCAAAGCGGATTTTAGCGGGTTTTGGATATGTTATAGAGGAGATATTCCTCTTCAAAATCGAATACAATCCAACTTAGTCCAAACAGTCCAGACTAATGGCCGCCCGTCAGGACCTGGGCAAATCAGAAGCGGGTAAAATAATGAGGAGGGGAAATCATGTGTTTTACAAGCATTGCTATGCCACCCAAACAATATGCAACATTTCTGGATGTTTAACATTACACAATTTAACAGAACGATACATTTGTCGCATGAAACATATATGTGTATGTTTAACAATAGTACGTACATCACGTTATAGTCAGGTAAGTCTTACCTGAATACTGACCAGCCATCAATAAATACGTCAACGCCAAAAACATAATTAACACATTAAAGAACTATAAATTTGTCGGATGAAACGTTGTATTGCAGTATATGTGTACGTTTAACAATAGTACGTACATTACGTTATAATACAGGTGACTATTACCTGAACACAGACCATCAATCAATAAAAACGTCAACGCCAAAAACATAATTCACACATTCGCACACAAGAATTCCATACTATGTAATTTTGTGTAGAAAATCTACCCAACCAGGAAGTTTCTAATTTTGTGTATGATCTCCCAATTGAGGCAGGTATTTACTGGGGCGTTCAAACGTTTATCGCATTAATTTGCTGTGTATTTACCATTTAATAGAGTATGAGATGGCCTTCACATAGCTATATTTAGCTGCAGTCTCCCTGTAAAGAATCTCGAAAATGCACTTTTAATGGGATGCATTACCTGTCACGCGATGTTAACGTTCGTGAAAAAGATTTGTGTTGTGCATGGGTATATTATTTATGAACTGCCGTAATTGACCGTGATATGCCATTAGTAGCATTGCCAGTGCACATAAACCACAAAAACAAAATACCTCTTTGCCCTCGCGCACAATAAATTGTAGGTAAATAGATATCCTCTCTGATCAACTTTGATCAGTCTCATATATTTTACATCTTATTATATAAAAACATGCCCACATAAGCGTATATTAGCTACGTCAAGATCAAGGACACGTCGCACGTGAAATTGACATTGTTTTTCGAGTTCAACCAAGTGGAAGATAGTAACAAACTGAATGATATATCAAAATGTCCATATTGATAACATTCCGGTATTGCCTGTTCGTGAAGTGTTGAACGATTTCTTATTTCGGGGTAAAATCAGGGGGGGGGGGCAGGAAAAAATTTGCATACACAACGCTGAATTTGTTTTTGCATCACTTTGGACCCCCACCCCCCCCCCCCCTCTTTGTGCAAAACAAATATTTTTTTCCACTCATGGTTTTGGGACCCCCCCCCCCCCCTTTCCAGTCACATTTGAATGAAATTTATCAAGCTGTTGAAAGTCGTTCTGATGGAAGTGCAGCGTTGTATACTGCTGGGATTTCAAGAAGAAGACTTCTCATATTGTAATCCTGTTCCATTTCCAGTCTGATCTTTTCCAGTCTGATCTTAGCTAGATACATTAAGCAATTACCACAAAACAAACACAAGTTGATCTGATCTGAAGTTGATTTGATTAAGCCAGAAAAAAATTTAAATTAATAATAATATAAGATCACTCATCACATGTTTATGTATGCAAACTTGAAGATGCATGTATAATAGACATAACTATACCTCAATATAGCATGATGATTAAATGTTGAGGTGTTTTGGCGACTTTTCCCGTCGTGACCCATGGCCAAATTTCCTGCTTATTCTGGCTTCTTGAATTTTGTTGTTCATGCACTGCAATGGTGGCTATATAAACACTGTTATTCTTAGTTGCACATATAGATGAGTACTGGTGCGTGCACTATGACCAGGTCATCACACCTGACGATTGGGATAAAGGCTAATACTGATAGGGCTGGATCGGGACAAATGAAATGAATCAAACTTAAATGATCCCAAACTCAGCCAAACTGGCAGAGTTTGTGACCGAAAATGAGCTTTTCTGACAGCATACTCAGATATAACAATTATAATAATGTAAGCACACCCCCGACAAGACGCCATGATGGCCCGGCCATGAACAATATAATGACGTTATCATTGTTCATGGCGTTCTGACCGGGTGTGCTTACATTACTTGTCTTTATTATTGTTATATCTGAGTATGCTGTCAGAAAAGCTCATTTTCGGTCAGAAACCATACCCCATGACAGTCATGTTTTACTAAGAAAATGCTATTGAGACTGATTGAGATCCATGTGAATGTGAGTTCATTAATAATTGGATATGTAACACTGTAGAATAGCACTTTTGTCTTGTATAGTATTAGTAACGTTGTGCCAGAAACATGTTTATAGATTAGAGAACAGGCATGTTCTACATTTATTTTACACATTATTTCAGTTTCATATCAGACATGGAGAGTTGAATTTGAATTTCAGTTTGATACCACAGATAGTGGTAATGTGATATTTTATTTTACTTACTAAATTATATGTGGTTTATTTGTCTTTATAATATATTTACATACCAAGTGGTTATCCAACCCAGGTGGGCCAGCGCAGTTAAAAATTTCACGAAGGTTTACATAGAAGGGACCAATTAATATAAAAATTATGAGGCCAACCTGAACACAGGGAACTGTACCTAGTATCTTGTGTGTACACTACATGCGTTATTTAGATCATAACACATCAAAACAATCATTATATAAGCTAAAGAGCTTGTAATTAGGTCAAAAAGGGCAAAAGGAAAAAAATGCAAACACCCCCCCCCCCCCCCCCCGGGCCTTGTGTCGGAATTTCTTTGCGCGACCCCCCCCCCCCCCCCCCCTGGTAAAATATGTTTTTTTGTGAATCAAACCAGTGAAAAATGGAATCCAGCTGCCTAAATAAACATCTATCTTTTATGCAAACACCACTAAACAATAGAGTTTGGACATGTTCACATTTTGAAAGAGAATTTTGGAGTATGTCAATGTTCTAGGGTTAATATTTGGGGTAAAATTCGCTGTTTTGTGGACAAAAATAGATAATTCTGGAATCCACCACAACAAGATATGCATCATCAATTCATTCCATTTTATAAAAACAATTCCCAGTTTCAATATTAACATATTAAAGTGTTAGATGTAGGTGATAAATTAACAAGGCGTTGTTGGAATAAGGCATGTGCTATGGTTACCAGAGTAATCTGATTTGAATTAATAAAATCAGTGAAAACTGGAATTAAGTACTCTGAGTACTTATATTTCTATATAGGGCTTACACATTATTAGCGGGGACCGGAATCGAATTACTCTAATTGAATCATGTGAAAGAGTAACAAGATTAATTATGTATCAAAAGTTTCATGATGATACAGTAGATAACATCCATGTATTGCCTTCTTGTGAAATGTTGTGTGATTTATTATTTTTCGGTAAAATAGGTTTTTTGTGAATCAAACCAGTGAAAAATGGAATCGATCATATGATATGCATCATTAATTATTATATCAGACCCGCGAACTGATTTCAACGAAATTTTGTGTGGTGATTCTGGGTACCCCAGTGGATGTTATAATATCGGTAGTTTTTTTTTAAGTATTTTGAAAAAAAAGTCATATTTAATTTTTTTTTTACTATTTAAGAAACATAATGAAAAGTAAGATTTTCATTGTTTTCTTTTTGGTTAAATTGAGCAAGTAGTTCAATCCTAAAATGTTATGTCCCTGGCTCCGCACTTATTTAACACAGTGGCCAGATTTGAACAGATCTGAATCCCAGTAACCCAAGGACCATCCATACCATATATAAGATACATAGCTCTGATAGTTATTGAGAAGTCGTTTTAAGAATTACAAATGGAGGGAAAGACTTCACAACTATTTGACCCAGTGACCTCATTTGAACAATCTGAATGAGCGTCACCTAGTGAATATCCACACCAACTATGAACCCATTCGGTCTTATTGTTCCGGAGAAGATATTTAAGGAATTGTTGACGTACGGACGGCTAGATGTGTTCTTGTATTTGAGTTTCGACAGGCAGGTGTTGGCCTAATATATAGCAAAACCTCACACCACAGGAGCTTGGAATTTGGTAAAAACCCCTCTTTGATTGGCGGAACCACCACCCGGAACCATAGGTCACGGAAGGAACGAAACAAGAAATCGTTGCCACCCATTTTGAACTCAACTGTATTCCTACAAAAAATATATTTTCACTAAAAACTTTTGGTACCTCTAACACCTTAGATGCCAATCTACAACATTCCATAGGTATATTTTTCCAGTTCTTCGAAAACCTCACTTTATTTCGGTAATGTAATGTAAATTCACCAACGAAAACAAATCTGCGACTTCTTCATCACCAGTTCTAGAATCTGAGTAGCGGAACTGGTACCGAAATATGCGGAAACTTTAAAACTATGATCCGGAGACGGATAGCATGAAAGTACCGTTTATAATTTCGAACATAGCTGCTGATTACATGTTTATTACATGGCCGTACCGATGCACTGATCATCATGAACTTTTTGATGGATGATAACATTGGCGTCTAGATGGGAACGAATCATTTTGGGCTCATTTGCATAAAACATGGCCGCTGACAGTTTGCCGACAGAGAAAACAATAACTTTGAAATAAAGGGATATAATCATATAACAAGGCCCACGTGCATTTTCGCATAATTTTTTAGAGTTATATCCCTTCGACCAGCATAGCGCTCAACACCACACATTAAGGACCACATTCGGTTTCAAATTTCCATTTTATTTATTCATGAGGAATTGGTCATTTGTGGGACTATTTATTAGTGGTAATTGGTAGTTGGTAGCACCGTGAGACTTCAATGTACATATACGGCAGCCCTGGGAATTAGCATCGACAATGGGCAGTGCCGAGGCAAAAGCCGACGCGAAATGAATTTGCGTCAGCATTTTTTTAGCCGAGGAAAATAAATATAGACATGTTCAATTAGTTTGTGAATTTGACGTTCGTTGAAGTGATAGTGATGCCATGATCCCTACGGCACATGTCCACAAAATAATTTTACTCGCAATTTGCACACATTGACACGATCAGCTAGTTTGGTCAATAAAAATCTGACATCGTAATCCGCCTCCAAGCAACCGGTTACGGTTGATAGAGCAAGCTGCACCAACTTGAAAGGAGGTCATTGTGCCAGTCGCATGCGCGCGACATACCAATCATCTCACAACGTCGCCAACTAATGCTAACGCTTTGATGTTTCAGACTAAGCATATCCAACTTGACAAGCACGTGCTCCGATGTTTTTTAACTTTTTCGACTGCGTATTTCCGGGAAGTTTGGGACTATTATACATTTATACTTGCTCTAACTTCCCTGTTTGTTGGGACCATATGATGGGTTTCAATCTACATGGAGAATATTGTAACTTGGGACGGTATTACGATATTTTTATTTCAGACGATATTATTGACGATATCAAAATTAAAACCGGCTATACCCGATATATCGTCATATCGCCCAGCACTATTCATTGGGGCTCGCCTGAATATGAAAAGCTGGCTACAAATGTGATCGCCATAGAAAAGCTGGCTACATTTGTGATCGATTAAAAAACCTGGCTACGAATGTGATCGGATCGCGGAGCCTTGTGACAATGACCCCATCAGCGAAAGTTACATTAAGTAATGTTTTTAATATTTTTTTGGTATTTTTGATTTTGAGAAAAACAATGCCGATTGTCTAAATTTAATTTCCAATTCATGAGCACAGGCTATATAATCATATGCATAAAGCCATTCTTTGAGAGTTTTGGTGCTGATTCGTTACGACACACGAGTCACGAGTGACGTATACTATTTATAGATCCTGGTACCGGTACAGTTGACAATACTTATAGTTGCTTATTACATAAAATTTATGTTAGCGAGTTTATCACTAACACAAATTTATAAACTAGTTATTCGGTAAACCAGTTTGCATTACAACTTGCAAACGCACACATAAAACGTATACTGTAAAGAATACGCAGGTTAATTTTGTGCTCTTACATTAAAGAATCTTATTACATTTTGTTACTGTATTTGGCATATTAATGGCGAGTTTTTGTACCTTACATTGACAATTTTGAATTTCGCGAAACTAAACACTCGTTCTATATATGCATGGCCAATATCATTACCTAACTCAAGAAAAATGTCTTCTCTCATCAACTAAGACATATATTTGTTCGTCAGAACTAGTAAAAAACAGCATTTTATGTGGAAATAATTCAGATATTCTGGCAACGAATCTGCACCAAAACGCACAAAGGAATCGTTTCATGCATAGGCATATATACCAGGCCTCCCCGTGAGTCTATATATCTTTTTCTTCTACTTCGTGCAGTAATCAGTGGGTTGATTACTATTACTAGTATATGATGGATATTTTAGGCCTATACAACGGAGCGCGACACAAGCTCCTATGGGAGAGAGAGAGAGAGCGAGAGAGAGAGAGGGGGGCTAGAGTGTTTTGGTCCCCTTATGACCAATCATTGCAACCAGTAGCATTACAAAGTCAAGGAGTACATATATAGGCCTACCGGTACATAACGAACATAAAACAAGAAGAAAAAAACAATACCACGTGGTCGTGCCATAAATAGAAATAAATTATATATGAAATATTTGTACAAATTACCATTCAGTCAAATGAAGAATATCTTCTTGCGTAGTCGTCATTTTCATGAGATGATAACAGCAGACACAGAGAAATACAGAAATTTTCAGGAAAATGCACAAAACATCAGGATTAGATCTTCAAAAATGAGCATAGTATTAAGCAAACATAAACTGATTTAAGTTTTCTGGCGCCTAAGTTCGAAAACCGCACGCACTTTCAAATATTTTTGAATTTCGCGGGCTTTAAATTTAGGTTTCGATTTTATTTCGTTCCGACTTTGTTATTCCGGAAAAATGGTTTTGTGTCGTTTGTCATTCCGATTCTAGAACGGGTGATGAAGAAGTCGCAGATTTGTCTTCGTTGGTGAATTTACATTACATTACCGAAGAACTGAAAAAATATACCTATGGAATGTTGTAGATTGGCATCTAAGGTGTAAGAGGTACCAAAAGTGTTTAGTGAAAATATATTTTTTGTAGGAATACAGTTGAGTTCAAAATGGGTGGCAACGATTTCTTGTTTCGTTCCTTCCGTGACCTATGGTCCCGGGTGGTGGTTCCGCCAATAAAAGAGGGGTTTTTACCAAATTTCAACTGAAATCCATGAAAAGAACTAACATTGAACATACATGTACTTTGACAGTAATGCGGTCACAAAAATAAATATAGGTTGTCTGTTTAGTTTGTTCACAACATGCTCACATACATGACATGACGGATGTTTAGCACAACCGGAATGGAATGTTGGATTTCATCTACATAACCCGGCATATAATAAGCATGATCCAGTACTCATTTATGTACAAAAAATAGTGTCTATATATACATGCTTCGTATTTGGCCATTGACTCCCCCCCCCCCCCCCCCCCCCCCCCCTGTGGCGACTCGATAGACTCGTGATACCTTATGGTTTCTCGGCAGATGCATATGCAGAGCATTTCCTATTTACATGTATAATGTATCTCTTCCTGACCAAACATATCTTTAATTTGGCTGGTTTAACCCAACAATCTCCTGAAAACATGTTACATTACAACCGTGACTTGTGAAATACTTTTTAAAAATACACCCTGTCCATGCATGGATCCTGCTTAGAACAACTATTTATTTACTCAAATGCCTTTCAACATTTAATTAATGTCCAAGACATCCACCATTTAACCAATACAAATACAAAATGTAGAACAAAAACTGAAACAAACTTGAAGGCCTCCAGACCAGTCATATATCTATTAATTACCTCCAAAACTTATATATATATATATAACGTGTTGTGATGGATTCCAAAATTCTCTCAGTTTTACCAAAACAGTGAGGTTTACCCCAAAATAAACCACAAACCATTGCATTATGCAACAAAACTCCTATGTCATGTGGACGTTGCCACAAGCTGTCGTGTACATTGTATGTGAGTTCCCAACCAGAAACAAGGTGAAATGCTATTCAGAGCGACGAATTCCAGTTTTCACTGATAATAAATTCGAAAAAGATGTTGTTTCCCCTAAATTCTAAGCTTCCATATAATTTGGTTTCTGGCCTAGTCCATTTTTCATATTCTACATGTCCATTCGTACATTTTGAAATATATGTGGTCGGCGACGATTTAATTCGAATGATATAAGACCCTTTCATGTCGTATACTGCACCACTCTATGGAGTGTTATTTCGAGAGCAGGATTCCAGTTTTCGCCCTAATTTTGACCTTGTCCTGCCGCATGTCTTAGAATACGACACGCAAAATTTCAGGCCAATCCCTATCAGGAAACCTGAGATATAAAGCGTTTCCCAAAGGCCAACAAGGCGACAATTTTCCTGATAGAATGCGCACAAGACGATATGACGAATGTGTTTTCAGAGGCGCCTGTGACAAAGCTAACTTCCGAACAAACTCCGCCCATTAACACCACCGGTGTATACTGTTGGCCAAATATTAGAATGACGTGGGCCGATGTAGGTTTATAAATAGATTGGGTCGCTTTAAAAGCTGTAGTGCTACCCGAATGCGGTTATTTTGGGACGAGTTAAAGTTGTACTGCGACCCCGAGCCCGGTAAAAGCTGTAGTTGGAATGTCCAAGTTCGTGAAAGTTCTATTGACTATGCTGATGATTTGAGAAGCTTTATTGTTTTAGGTTATTGTAGAAAGGCTAATCTGGCCGTGTCAAATTGAGATATAGCGATGGGATATCTCGCAGGACAACACATTTCGGGGTTTCGTGGGGTGTGTATTCGCTGGATGTCTTATAATTGCAGTATGTAACCATTAATTGTGACCGCGTTAATTGCTTTCGACGTTTAGGTATGAACAATGGCTGGGCCATGCACTCTTGGCGGGAACACAATACCTCCGATTTTTTTATCCGCATTTAGAAGCTTTCTGGTGTAGTGAATGATAAACCTGCAGTAATAAGCCGTAATAATTTGAAGGATTAGTTGTTTTAACGGAATTCTGAGGCGGTGAATTCATGGAACCAATATATCTTATTTTATAGTTTATATTTATGGCTAATAATATGATCTTGGTGGTGTTACCATTTCTGACTATGGTTTTCTTGTCGTTTGTTGTCTTTCTTCGTATCGTTATCGGCGATGCAGCGTTGCCGATATTTTCCTGCAATCATGTTTTTCACCCGTAATTGTTTACATTTGACTGTAATGGGCATAAACGAACAATATGGGGCGTTCATTATAAGCGTAGAAGATTTACGTAGGAAAATTGGTTCACATTTGTTCACATGACCAGGGGAATATCATGGGAAGGCGCCTTTGACCGCAGATGATTACTAATAAATTGCATGATCAATAAAGAACGTTTATCATCAGCTCAGAAGATATGTGTGGAAACTTGGTGCACATAAATAGGTAACGTGATACGGGGAATGTCACGGGATGGGTGTCGTTGACCTTAAATGACTTAAAGGGGCACTAATGATAAGCAATAAAGAGCGCTTATTATCAGCTTGGTAACATTATCCGGAGAGTGTCATGAAATAGGCGCTATTTACCTCAGGTGATATAGGAGGAATGGTCCCAACTCGCGATTTGATGTTTTTTGTGACTTGTGTGAGTGGATATCACAATAAACATTTAATTGATTACCCGGCATAAATTCCATAACTGTATGACTAATAATTATTTTTAAATAACTTGAAGGGCACTAATAATTTATTAGTTCTTCAAATGATTGCCCAGTATTTAGTATCGAAAGGGTTAGGGGGCTTTTTTTCATGTTTTTTTTCAGCCGATGAGGCACATTACCAACTCTCTTTGTACAGCATATTTTCCCACTTAATATGGAGGTTTAGATAATAAACTTCTAACTTCACCCGTCAAAAACTATAATATTCGTCACAGTATGGCAAGAGATCGTGGCCAATCGTAGAAAAGCTATAGTCTGTGGATCATATCTGCACAACGCAGACTGTGAATTGTTAGCCTTGTTCGATGCTGACTTTAGTGTGGCGCGCTTCGAGTCTCATTGACAACTAATACAAGAAAACTAAGATGCATGCATCAGGTCGGCCGTGAACTATCTACCATAGAATTGTTGTAGCTATCGATTATACATTTTGGAACACCTGTCTGTATGTATGTGTGTATGCATGAATGCATGTGTGTATGTGTTATAGACTCTAACACTGCTCGACTGATCCGACTCGGATTTGGTATTTAACGTGTCAACTTGACCTCGCTCATAGGCATGTTTCTGGACCTTGACCGATCCGACTAAACAATTGTGTGTAGGACTACTTCGATCCCGGGAGCAATATGGTCCAATTTCACGTGGGACCATGTTCTCGAACGTGCTGATGTAGGCATGTTTCTGGACTATTTGGACGGGTCAAATCTTGATCCCGACCTGACTTTGACATTCAAAAAGATCAATTCAAGGTCAAATCTGGTAAAACGGAAGTATTTCAACGAAATATAATACCTACTGTTACTTTTGTCCCAGGAGTGTTTCGGTGGGTCAAATTATGACCCTGACCTGATCTTGACATTCAAAATTGTCAATTCAAGGTCAAATCGGGTAAAGCCGGGCGGATTTCGACGGGTATTTTTGTTGTGACTTTTGTCCGGGGAGTGTTTTGGACGGGTCAAATCGTGACCCGACATGACGTTCACCTTTAAAATGGTCAATTCAAGGTTAAATCGCGCAATTCTCCGAAAATCAGAGGGGAACATCCCGGACGAAGTAGGGTCCACCAGCTACTATTATATATTTCTAGATTTAGTTACAAACTAAATACCTGTATATTGTACAAAGAAATGTTTGACAAATATATCTGTATCAATATTACCATACGGGTCATTAAAATAGATACGACGAAACAAATTTTGAAGGATGCATGGTATCAGGTAAATTTTTATATTTCAAATGATGACAGGAATGCGGAAAGTTGAAGTACCTACGTAATACTGACTATCCGAATGAAGAGATATACATGTATATAAAAACCAAAATAGAAGATGACTGCTGGCGACAATGTTTTCCAAAAAAATTCAAAGCATTCGATAGCTCCCATCTAGTTGTCAGCCCGAAGATCAATATAAAGTGTGGTGACTATCAGATGAGGGATATGACTGTACAGTTGCTAAACAATTCAGTCACGCAAAAGAGGATCAAACAGTAAGATACCAAATTGCTGCCTGTGGTAATGTTTTTTAACGAAATTCGGGAAAATTAGATTACTCTCACCCTGGTTATCCAGAAGATCATTGTGGACTCTGGTGACGATCGGACAAGGGGTGTCGTCTGTAGGATCAACCAAATTATTTAGCCATAAAAATAGTAAAATTCCAGATCACCGCTGGCAGTGATGTCTTCACAAGGACAGCTTGAGAACAAAACATGGCTCACATCTAGCGGTGACCCAAACTATCCACGTGAGAAAAAGTTCTCCAATAAAAGCTGGCTGCAGGGTGCGCCAATTGATTCAAATTCGAAATTTAACAGGGTGTACTGCTTGTGGCCATGTTTTCCCCGCATATTTGATAGACTTATGGACAAAACCACTGAATCCGTTGAATCAATATACATGTATACATGGATTAATTTATATGCATTGTTATACACAGTACTGGTATATAAATGTACTGAAAATAACAATATTACTAGTATACACAACATAAACCATATATCATGGCTATGGGTTCTAATATCCGAATATGACAGCTGATAACTTGGTGTGAATTGAAGAGTGGTGGTGTCTCAAGCATATCTAACCCTCCACGTTAGGAACATGACATTAAATGTCATAAGTATAATCTAGCTTGAGGACATAAGTTATCCATAAAACCCCCCCCTTAATTCAACCAGGTCCTCGCGCGATGTATGGTCGATCACATGATGATCTAGGGGGGATTAGAATTGTTGTATAAAAACAGCACTGCATGTAAATATAAAATAAAATAGTGCTACATCTTATTACAGATTATTGCCATATATAATCAGTGACTATACAGACAGTCTGACAAAATAAAGTTTCAGTGACACTCTATCCGAAGAGGGGAATAATTCCATCTGTTACAGTCAATGGAGCAATTATGAATCTGGAAAGGTGAAATTTCTAACTAATACTAGATATCGACATATAACGTAAATGCAATATGGCCGCTGGCGACCATTTTTTCCTATAAAATTAAAAAAATATTTGATAGCTCTCATCTGATAGATCAATATCAAGATAAATATGAAGTTTAGTGATGATCGGATGAGTGAAGTGGACTGTGCTAAACGGTTTAGTAATGCTTAAAAAGATTTTTACCTTAATATTTTTATGTTCACTTTATAAACTTCACTGAGTCATCTTTGTCATGTATTGAGTTTGATATCTTTTGTTAACAGTTTATAAATCATGTATGTCTCATGTTTGTTATTTTAATTTATGTGTTTATTATCATTAAATAAAGTTGCATTCCTTAAAAAGATTCTTACCTCAATGTTTTTATGTTCACTTTATAAACTCCACTGAGTCATCTTTGTCATGTATTGAATTTTATATCTTTTGTTAACAGTTTATAAATTATGTATGTCTCGTGTTCGTTATTATATTATATACACTTTATAGTGTGTTTCAGAACGAAAACAAAATGAATAAAATCAACAAATTTGTAAATTTAAAAAAAATTCAAACGTTGTATTCCATGTTTATTCCGAGTTGGCCTTTTATTCCGAGTTTGCACTCGCCGATTGGGGCGAGTTAGCCCTGAGGCGAGAACGCCGATTCCGACACCTTTTCTATTTGCAGCAGGTTAAGTTTACGCGTAATTTAATTCACAAAGTTCCCCAATTGGTATCGTAAATAGAGCGACCTTATTTGACAGAGAATGCCTCTGTTATTGATTATAAAGTTGCTATACATTAAAAACGACAATTCACATGCTCGTTCAAGCGCAGTAGTCTATTTTCCCCATGTTAAAGGACATCCACAAATACTAAATAACGCTAACTTACTGCCGAATGTTTTACACGACAACTGTTAACATATTTGGGCTGAATTCATCTGACGCGGTATTATTCCTCAAAATAAACAACAAAACCATCGTTACTTGGAAATGTAGTTTGGGCTAACATTTACATAAATCCTCCACGTCATTATTCCGACACACACGTCAGATGAAAAACTCACATGAAGTAACCGGCCAAATTGGCCGAAATAACTAAATTACTGTTATTGTGCACGAATTAAGTTTGGAAAGGTAACATAATTCGTAGTAACGGATTCTATTCCCCGCCTCGGGCAATGAGAATTATAGTCTGGTATTGTGATTGACGGCCGAAGTCAAAAGCATTATTAATTTAAACATTTCGAATATTTGAGTACACACTCCTGGTCCCTGAAATAAATTGTCATGCATTGTATACTATGTTATCTCACATGACTACTCTTATCCTACGCTTTTGACTGTTTGTTTGACATTCACTATTAGCGATAGTTTAGTCCACAACACGATAGTGGGCTTCCTATTTAGCACACCCACTATCGCTTGGAAAAAAACTAGAAATCTTTTATTAGCATGGCCATTATACCGGGGAAGTAATTTGAAAGTCATCTCCGCCTCGCTGGAAACGTTTAATATATGTTTTGTCCGAAATGTATTTCGCATTCGACAACAATCGAGCACAATGAATTATCGTAAGCAAATTCTTTGTTATTGTTGATGTTATCCCCATGTTCGATGTGACGATTGGCCTTGTTCCTTTCTTCGTTGATTACAATATCGCTTATTGACTTTTTAAACCCACGCAATGTTATTTTTTTGCTGTAGGCGATGGGTGGTCTATTACGAACCTTGCCGGGAATTTAAATTTTCATTAGCTTTTTAAGAGCTCTTCGCTATAATAACATATGCATGTGGCTATTGGTTCCTCGGATACTCAAATGCGTGATACAGGCCATAAACTAAGGTAAATATGCTTTAAGTGGTATAAATATGAAAATATATTTAACTAGCAGGGTTACACGGCGTTGCCCATGTTAAAGTAGCGTGAAACCCTCTGCATGCTGTGGATATCTATTGGAAATAGAGAATAGTCTGCTCAAAGTGTTACACGTATTCTCATAAATTGAATATAAGTATAGTGGCCCACCTTGTCGAGTGTCAGTTTGTTTATCGCGATTAATCCGTTCCAGCAATAAATAAGTATTTATTTATTTTCAACTGCGTATACATCAAACGTTATAATATGAAACATGAACATCATAAACACATTAGTTCTCAAAAATAAAAGACTACAATTGGGTTTTACATATAGAGATGTATCAATCAATCTAGTGGGTTGGACTAAGATATTGAGGGCACCTGGCTATCATATCTCCATGAAGATACATATGTTTTAAAGAAATGTCCAGGTGCTCTCAGGTTCGAGGTCTCTCAGTTTGCAAGAATATATGTAGCTCTTAAATAGAATGATAAATATACTTTTAATGCTTCTTCTACATGTATATTTATCTGTTTTGCTAGCTCATTATGTGAATGCCCTGATTCGCATTCCCATATAAATAGTACAGCTGAGAAGATATAATTGTCCAAGTGACTTAATTGGGTCACCTTATGTCGAGATTGTGAAATTTGAACGCCAAAAACTCCTTGAAGCGAAATGGAGATGGTCTGGGTGACTATATATAGCTTATAGTTATTGGCGAATAACAATCTTATAAATGATAGTGCATATCCTCTCGCATCCCTGACCCAAACGACGCCAAATGTGATTTAATTCATCGTATCATTAGAGAAGAACGTGTATGAATTTGGTGGAAATTAGTGCTAAATATATTTGTATTAGCTTTGGTGCAACTGCCATCCTCCTGCATAACTTTAACCGCGCCACTTTTGACATATTTAAATCACGTCCATTAGACCCATGGATGCATGAGATACTGGAGATGATTATATATAAGTTTGGTGGTAATCAGCAACTAAACAATTTCTTATTATAGTTAGGGCCCCCGATCTCTCACCCAAACGGCAGCAATTTTAAATCGCACGAATATATTCCTCGTATCATGGAAAAGAATAACATCAATTTGGTGGAAATCTGCGCTAAAAATAGTCTATTCAATCAATTGATGATGCCCCCCCCCCTGCCTGCAACGCTGACTCGAACAACGCTATATCCACGGGGTCTCAGCTGCCACGTGAGAACAAAAAATTGACAATTACAGAGCAATAACTTTACTTCCAATTCTCTATAAGATTCTAGAAAAAATCATACTCCATCGCCTGGAATGTCACGCACCACAACTTATCCAAGTTAACTCATTACAGCATGGGTTTCAGAAAGGGACCGGCAGCATACATTGGTCTTACATCATCAGTGAATGTATCTCATATACTAAAGAGTTGCACAGTCCCCTCTATCCTTGCTTTCTTGATGCACGTAAAGCATTTGACACAGTTTGGATAAACGGCTTGCTATTCAAATTACTTCAGAGAGGCTTTTGTGGTAAAATATGGCGTATCATCGAAACTGTCCTGTGTGGTATACAATGCGTTGTCCGCTTTAATAACTCAACATCTAAACTTATCCCCATAAACCAAGGAACAAGACAGGGAAGTATACTAGCCCCGCTGTTATACATGATATTCGTTGATGACTTATTAAGTGAACTAGTCTCAAGTCCCCATGGTCTGCGGTTGAATTCCACAAGCTGCGTGGCACCAACACAAGCCGACGACATGACGCTGTTGTCACTGACGGCAACAGGTATTCAGCACTTGTGCAACATATGTGGAGAGTTCAGCCGGAAATGGAGGTTTTGTTACAATCAGGACAAGTGCAAGGTGGTCGTGTTTAACGAAACAAACTATATTGCAAAAAATCGCAAGATAAATACATGGATCCTCAACGACAAACTGGTGATAGAATCAGACACAATTACACACCTTGGCATCCCTTTACATCGTGAATCACATTCTAACAAGTTCTCCAGTCATATATGTGAGAAAATTAGATCAGTTTATCTCATGCTAAGTAATGCCGGCATGTACGCTGGGGGAATTACTTTACATTATACACCTCCATTGTTTTACCTAGAAGTCTCTACGGGACAGAACTGATGTGTGGGCTCAGTGAGACAAATGTAATATCTCTGGAGCGAGCACATAGGTTCTGCCTAAAACGTATCCAAGGCTTGCCCGCGCGTTCCCGAACTGACATTGTCCAATCGCTCCTTGGAACAAGTTCCCTGTCGTCGGTTATTGATAAACGTAAACTCAGTTTTTTCGGAAACCTCTGCAGAATGCCGCAGGGAAAATCGTCGCAAGAAATATTCACATCACGTTTAGCCGACCACCTCTTACAAACGTCAACCGACGACTCTTCATTTATCAACAATATTATATCTATACTCGAACGCTATAATTTATGCTCATATCTCCATAACTTCGCCACACATGGTAATTTCCCATCCAAATGCGAATGGAAAACAATCATCAAACTACAAATCAACAAAATACAGAAGCGCGAATGCGAAGAGCGCACGAGAAGTTCTGATTCACTATCAACCTTTGCACAACATCATAACATATTGACAAAATCTGTTCTTTGGACGTCTTGCAGATCACATGCACACGAAAAACATAAATTCTTGCTTGTTGCAAAACTACTGAGTCTATCTACCTCACCGGAATGTGGAAAATGCAAACTGTGTGGCAAGGATTATGATGATATTGTTGAGCATGCCTTACTGGACTGCTCGACGACATTAGAGGTGAGAATAGAAGTGTGGTTCTCACTAATTGACATTTTTGGCATACCCTGTTTTTTACACATTGATTCTCTCGCACAGAAGGACCAAGTAATGGTTTTGCTCTCCATCCTATCCGATGACATCAGGAGCAAAATATTCAACTTAAACGAGTTTTCTCTTTTCGCTGTGAGGAAGTTAGAATTACTGAGAATCAAAATAAAACACCCTCTTTCAAATTGAGATATGTACATTATACAGTTTTGTTTAATTTTGAGTGACTCGTCTGAAGGCTTCACGCGAGCATGATGTTCTCTTGCAAGTCTCTCTCTCTCTATATATATATCCATGCATCGTCTGATTATATGCTTGTTTATGTCTGATTGCCTACTGGATTGCCTGCCAATACCCCGGGTGCATGTGTTTATGTATGTATGTAAATGTATGTATGTATGTATATACGTATGCATGTGTGTATGTACGTACGTATATCTGAATGTATGTGTGTATGCATGAAAGTATGTATGTTGGTATGTGTGTGTTTATGCATATATGTATGTATGTATGTATGTGTGCATGTATGTATGTCTGTATGTACGTACGGCCTGTTGTATGCATGACCAACAGTCTGCTTACCGACCTCTATTGCTGTTTGAGCATGGCTGCCTCGTCCAGTGTGTGACTGGCTTATCTGTCTACCACACACATTAATGTTTGTTTACTTACATATTCCTTTTTATTTTTATTCGTTCATTTGTTCATTGCAATTGTGTAAACACGGTCACGGTTCGTTTCAGATCGAGAAAATAGGTCATCACAGATAAGTCGCATTTTGGACAGACGAAGGTGAGACTAATCTACATTTGATGCTATTGTTATTTTTTCAAATGACTCAATTCTATCGATCCAATAGTTTATTTGATGTTTAGCTGAAAACTGTGTACTTGTTGTCATATGTTCAAGACAGCGATCACTCAATGCATTTTCAATGGAAACTTGTCCGACTAATTACATTTAATACACACCAACCGCGTGTGTTTTTTCGATTGTACGGCCAGTTTCCGATGACTCCTCACTCTCAAACCACCCATCGTGGTCATATTTCACGTCTAAGTCACAATACAGGGCTTTTGAAATGAGTCGAAAATGCTACGGTGCCCCTCTGGTCGCATGTTATCATTTGTGTTCGCATCCGATCAAATGCCCCAGTTCCGATCCAATGCCTTGACATTTAACTGCATATTTTGCAGCAGTAAACACAGGCATTTCGACATATTTCCACTTGCTAGTTGTGGTACAGTACCAGTAACACCACAAATGCTGGAGTCGTGTCCCTTGGTGTAGTGCCAAATCGAATTTTTCTGTATTTTACCTTTTCATGTTTGGCAGGGCTATCTATTTTATTGGGAAAAAAACAATTTCTTCGGATTGATGAGAAGAAAATGCATAGTCCAAAGCCCCATCTGAAGATTCGCTCTTGTGTTGGCAATAGGAGCGCTTGAAATTGTTCTGAAAAATAAAATAATACAGGGAATTGGTATATGAGAGTTATGTGTCATTTTAACAAGCTAAAAATAGTTTAACATTACCCACAGGAACGTGAATATAAATAAATTGTAAAACTACATAACTCGAAATATGCTTAATACACAACTCAAGAAAACACAAGTTATTACCCCTTACTGGTCTTCCCATTTATGTTGGTCCATGCATGAAACTTCTAAAACAATGTTCTAACCACACGCGCCATAATTATGGTTATATTTTGGACACAAAGAGGCTTGAGGTCACATTACCAATACATGTGCCAACAAGAGCACAACGTCGGGGCGTGGCATAATACGCCCGTTTCTGAAGTAGAGTGGGGGATATAGACAGAACCTATTTTTGAACTTGATATGTATACCAAATTTGGTTCAGTTCACTCGATTCAATCTAAAGTTATCATCCGGAAACCAAAAGCGGACGGACGGACGGACGGACGGACAACCCATTTACATAATGCGACCGTTTTTTTCAAACGGGCGTATCAAAATATTCATAAACTCGGCATACAAGAGCTATCTACTATATATTTTGGGACTTCTGTGTGTGTGTGTCTGTCTGTCTGTCTGTGTGAGGGTGTGTGTGTGTGAGAGGGTGTGTGTGTGAGGGTGTGTGCGTGTGTGTTTGACGAAATTTGATACCTAGGGGTAATTTTTCCCAGGGATGGTTTTGGACGGGTCAAATCGTGACGAAATTTGATACCTAGAGTTACTTTTGTCCGGGCGGTGATTTGGACGGGTCAAATCGTGACCCCCGACCAGACCTTGACCTTCAAAATGGTCAATTCAAGGTCAAATCGCGAATTTTGACGGGATATCGACGAAATTTGATACCTTGGGTTATTTTGGTCCACGGAGTGTTTTGGACGGGTCAAATCGTGACCCCGATGTGACCTTGACCTTCAAAGTGGTCAATTCAAGGTCAAATCGGGTAAAATCAGACGGATTTCGACGGGTACTTTTGTCCGGGCAGTGTTTTGGGCGGGTCAAATCGTGACCCCACCTGACCTTGACTTTCAAAATGGACAATTCAAGGTCAAATCGCGCAATTCGCCCAAAAGCAGAGGGGAAACAGCCCGGACGAAGTCGGGTCCACCAGCTAGTAGTATATATACGAACAATAAAAGTATAAAGTGTCATAAAGTATCCGCTTAGGAACAAATGTGTCCACAATTTATCGGAATATATATGTATATTACTCAGGTATGGTTCATTTTGAAACATTCCACATGATTCCGATGCGTGTTACCCCATTTCGGCTGCTAGAGCTATTCAAAATGCGCACTGGGGCCTATCAAAGTTTGCAGAATGCGAACCTTAGCATCATAAAATGCGTACTGGGGCATGCTTGACTTGCAACTAAAAGACGCACATGGTGCGATACCTTTGATATATTTGCCATTTCATATCGCGTTAGGACAAGCAGAACTCGTCTCTTTGAAATATTAGCAAACATCAGCTAACAAATGTGCTTTTGTAGTATAAATAACATTTAAAAACATACACTGGAAATATAGCTACCAAATCCTACTGATCGGTTCGATATTTCGAAGTTTGGCCGACGAACATTGGTCCAGTGAATGGTTTGTATTGTTATATATAGCAACAACTATCGATGAACGCTCACACATATATTATATCCTTGATAACGATAGAGATACTTACCATTTTCTGCAACGTGTCGTCCATTTGTTGTCAAATTGAAGGCGCGCACCGTGACATTGACGAATGCGCACCGTGTCCAAAACTGAATGCGAACCACTTCTCACGTGGTAGCTGAGACCCCGCCATATCGCGGAGGTGATTATGTATGCGTTTGGTGGACATCGGCGACAAAACTATTTCACCATATTTGTTTTGCCGCCCTTCCCCCCTTTCTTCCCCTGACACCAACCGCGTCACTTTAGAAATTTTAACCCGCACCATTATCTTCCTCGTAAAAAGGTACCCATCTTAGTCGCCTTGGTGGCATTTGGATTGTAACCCGTGAAGTTATATATAGAACACATACAGGCAGACAGAAAGATAGACAGTACGACTTGATTCATCGTATCATTTGAGAAGAACGTGTATGAATGTGATGTAATTGGTACTAAAAATATTTTTTATCAGTTTTTGTGATCCCCCCGTCCCTATTTCGGACTCAATCGGCGCCACTTGTGTCACCATCGAACCACACACTTAAACTCATTATGGAGATGCATATATATATATACAAATTTGTGAAAATTGGCGAGTATACAATTCGTATCAAATTTAAGGTCCCCATATCTCTCAGCCAAAGGGCAAACGATTAGATTCCTCGTATCACGGAGAAGAATATGTATCAATCTGGTGGAAATCGGCGCTAAACATATTGTTATCCCTCTCACCACAATGCACCACTGACTCGAATGGCCCATTTGTGACATCCTTAGACCACACAATTACACTCCTGATATCATGAAGATGATTATTTATAAGTTTGGTGCTAATCGGCGACTGAACATATTTTTATCAAATTTTGTGCCAACCCCTCCCAGGGATGTGGCTAGAGGGGGGGGTGTGGGGGGTTTATCACCCCCCCCCCCCCCAGCAGAGAGCTATATTTTCAATAGTTGGAAATTTCATACCTGCCACAACGAAATTTCACACCAACAATAGGTTGAAAATGTTCTTGTAGTTTGATTATAAAACAATTTATTGGGGGGAATTTATTGTTTTCGACCAATATTTGCATATGTTCCTATTTTTTGTCAAATTTGTTGACAGAAATGGTCATCATTTGGAAATTTTCCAACCTTAGGGGGGTGACAGGTTGGAAATTTCCAACACTTGGAAAGCTTGTGTCCTGGTCCCTCCCCCGTGGCCAGTCAAAAACTTCTAGTTAATTTAAGAAAACAATATTGTCATACAATTGGTCAACATTGTCATTGGAATTGTCATCAGTTGGAAATTTTCCAACCTAAGTGGGGGTGTAGGGTTTGAAATTTCCAACAGTACTAGTAGGAAGGCTTGAGGCTAGTCTAGATGTTAGGATATTGCGATTTTCTTGTTCAGATTAAAAAAATTTCGCACACCGGGCCGAACCATGGTCGGCCCGGTGTGTCATTGTCCCATCCACATGGCCAATACAAAACTGCTAATTAGTTTAGCAAAACAATATTTTACCTCATTTGGTCAAGCTTGTAGACATAAATGGTCATCAGTTGAAGAATTTTCCAACCTGAGGGGGAGCATGAGGTTTGAAATTTCCAACACTAGGAAAGCTTCAGTTGAGGCCAGTCTAGATGCTAGGATTTGCGATTTTCTTGTATAGTTTAAAAAAAATTCTCACACCGGGCCAAACAACCATGGTCGGCCCGCTGTTTCCTGGTCTGTTGTCGGTAGCCGTGTGCATTTGTCTGGAATTAGATCACTAGTTGTTTTTTTTGGGGCAATTTTCAGGTTAAAATATCTTAATGTTCTCATACTGGAAAAATAGAAGCATGGCTTATGAATATATAGGAAATTAAGCCTGAGCATGAGGTACAAGGGGGGGTGCATATGGAATTATGCAAAAAGTTGTGTTGGTGCGATTCCGACTCAAGGGGGGGGGGGGTGCAAATGGAATTATGCAAAAAGTTGTGTTGGTGTGATTCCGACTCAAGGGGAGGATGCAGTTGGAAATTCCCAAGGTGGACACGCCTCCCCCCCCCCCAGCGGAGATCCTCTAGCCACATCCCTGACCCCTCCCCTCCACATCTCTCACTCAAAGAACACCAATATGGCGTCTTTAAATCACACGATTAGACTCCTCGTAACGTGGATAAGAACGTGTGTCCATTTGGTTGAAATTGACCCTAAAAATATTGTGTATCAATTATGGTGCCCCTTTCCCTTTCAGTGAACCCCTGACTCGGATGAATGCCACTTTTGACAGATTTAAGCCACACCATTACACTCCTCATACCATGGGGATGATTTTTATAAGTTTGGTGGCAATCTGCGACTAAACCCATTGTTATCAAATTTAGTGCCCACCCCCCCCCCCCCCCATTCTCTCATCCAGCCAACACCAATTTGACGTTTTTAAATCGCACAATTAGATTCCTTGTGTCATGAAGAAGAATATATATCGATTTGGTGGAAATCGGCGCATGGCAATCGGCGACAAAACAGAAATCTGCCCCTCCCCCTTTTCTGCCCCTGACAACAACGGCGTCACTTTAGAAAATTCTAACCCGCACCATTATCTTTCTCGTAAAAAGTTACCCCTAGTAGACCCATTTGGTGTCATCTAGATGGTCCCCTGTGAATTTATATAGAACACAGACAGATCGAGACAGACAGACAGACATTCGCAAATATAGATATAGATGATTGTCTAATACTTTACCATGAGTTTTTCAAAATAATGCTCTTCAAAATAAGTAAATGTTGGGGGACACAGAACTTGGCCGATTCACAGAAGCCATTCGGTGCATGTAATGACAGACAGAATATCTCCCTCACGGCAGTTAATGCCAAAAATATCTGTTTGTGCCTTTGAAAATGCATCGGTCTAGCACAGAGAACAAACATCATCTCGCAAATTGTACCATTTTTTAAACGGTAAGATCCTTAACTAGAGTGTGGTTCGAAAATATACTAGAGCATTGGAGATAATAATGCGACATGGGCTACGGATCGACCGGAGTGCTATTGTTCATATATTCTTACATAGTACATATTAAAGAAATTGAGACGCCATAGTTTCACCAAAACGTGAAACGTATATATAATTATGTCTGTGTTCGGGTGGGACTTTGAATTCAGGTAGTGTGGCGATCTCTTTCAACGATACGATGATGAGAAAATTCGTCCAGGTATTGACTATCTTAAATACTGAAAGCAACCTACTTCAGTCCATTATACATATGGGCCACCCAGTCTCGGAAATATAATTATTTATAAATAATATCACGTTTGGATGAAATCACGTTACATTAAAGGTACACCTCCGATTCGATGCTCCCCGCATCATCAGATTCCAACAACACAATTTCTCCACACAAAAAATTCTTTTGTTATCAGAATCGATTAATTACCAAAAAATAATGCTAACCACTGTCAACTCTAGTATAAAAGTTCCCAAAACATGGTATATATCAACATCTTGTTCAACGCAATTTTGTATTGAGAGTATGTCGGTCGGCTCGTCGAATATTTGCTAGGTCGGCAAATATTCCAGGTGGTGGAACAAACACATTTCAAAAATAGATATCTAATAACTGTGCGCTTTGATGGGTGGGTTTCTCGACTCGAATAAAATATTTTTATCCCGAAGCCAAAAGAAATAGTAATTTAGAAGCGTTAATTCGTATTATGTATCTTTAAGCATCGAATACCATGTTTTACATGTGTGTTGAAAACATTAACTATTGTGTGAGAGCTATATAATTAATTATGCCTCTTCCAAACATGGTCTGTGCGACTGTTTTCGCCTCGTTTTGTTTTCACCCCTGGTTAAGTGGTCTTGCTGATTTGCTATGATGTTGGTGTGTCCTGCTCAATTACTATAAAGCTCGTATGCCAAATGATGTTGTTACGAACTTAAGAACTTGTCATCTTCACAGCATTTCGTTAATCTGAACGACAGGAGGAAGAGCCATTATGTTTGTAAGACATTCAAAAATATATACATATATATTGAAAAACATTTTAATAATGACACTTTTGATTGTTGCAAATCGGTCGTAAGCAAAATGCCTATTTCTGTCGTTTGCAAACACCTCTGTAGCCATGATTAAAATATTTTAAAATGCAAGTTTGTTTCCTGCAGTCACTTGCGTTTTCTCACAACGCTCATATTAACTAAACACCGTAAAATGACAAAATTATGAACAAAAATAACGTACTTTTCTTGTGGCATCAGATTGACTTATCAGTATCGCTATCAACAAGAACACGGTATGCTGTGATATATTTTACATGCGAATACATACATTATACTTATTGACGAATCGGTAGTCAGGTTTTATACATGCAGATAGACATGTTATGCGGCACCACGGTGGTAACACGTGGGTATACTGTGTGTCTACATCTGTGATAACATGCGTTGGGGGATTCCAATTTGAACAAGGAATCATCATATATGGAAGTTGTAAACCACACACGCCCATCCATCAAACTGTCAAGAAAACCCGTTAGTATAGTTTATCGGCAAATGTGATATCGTGATCTGTATTGTTGTGAGAATTTATTCGTAATAAACTAATTTTTATAACTACATCGACTTTTGGTGATATTCCGTTGTGTGACCTGTACACAAAACATGACTAGAATGTCTGGTATCTCCTTACAAGAGGAAATGTAAGAAATAATCAAGCAACGTACATAAAGGTTAATAGTGAAGTAATGTAAAATATTATACATGTACTTTGAGTCTACACATTCTACAAATAAACAAAATCGGATATACACGTAGCAGCGTATATTTGTAAAAGAGCGTACGGACGTCTGACTTATGAGATAACAGTTCGAACTAAACTGATCATCCCACATCATATACGTATGGATATTCTGTGTGTTATGCATGTTCTGGCACATTTGTGGCTTGCGTGTAGGAAAAAGATCGTTAGCTAGTTTTTTTCCGCACGGAAACTTATGCTTTGGTATGAATTAATTAATTAATTAATGTTTTATTCCCAGAAAACTTTACGCGGGACATGAGATAGAATATTTACACATAGAACATTCAGGGGTCAGATAAAAACATACAGACTGAACAATCAGTACACGTACATGTACACGGAATACATTAAATACAAACCGAACATATACAAAACATGCACATGAGTGAAGATACCGATACGAATGCATTATTTTCGTTACAAAAACATGGATTGAATCTTAATCAGCCTTCACAAATAATTTCTCTGAATCCATCTGGCAAATGAATTTAAATTTCACATATCATCATCTTCATTGTATATCAAATCCGAACGATTATTAAGAGAATACAATCACGCTGAATGGCAATACATCTGAGAGTTTGGAAATATTAATTTCGATTTGTCCCATTAGGTACCAAGAACAGCTAATACTGCGAATTTCACACAACAATCCAATCATCAAAGTATCGTATCTTATTGTCTTGGACCGGTGAGAGGAACCTTCGATATAACATGATATCTCAATATGTTACAACGAAGAATAAAGCAGTCGCAAATAGTTCAGCCCAATGAAAGCAAATATTTGTATGTAGGCTGGTAAACTCAAGCATGAGCAATCAACTGGAAATCGGTCACAGTGTTATATATATCTGGTCAGCTGGGGATTTGGCTATGGATCTATGACCTAAAACCATCTCAACCCAAATGTTATGATCAGCAGGCAATTACATGGAAATTCTCAAATTTGAAAACTATGTACATGGGTGTTTGTCTTTCTAAATGAAAAGAGTTATGAAATTTCTTGAATCGAGCAATATTATGACTTCTCTCGTGAACTTCATATAATGGTATCATGGTTATATGAACTGCACTTTTGAAGTTCCTGGTACCGGAAAACAGCGAAATTTTACATATTTTACCAGACATAAAAATATAGTAAATGAGGTTGTAATTTCCAAATAGTTGACGGTTCTTAAAGACATACATGTATTGTGGACGTGTTTGGGCGGGTAAAACTGATAAGTTAGCAATCAGCCAACTGAAGGAGTATAGATTTGGATACACAAATCGCCGAAAATCTCAAGCAAATCGACCGGTCCACTCAATAGAAAACATCGTCATAACTACGTTCAATGATAACTATTTACTTCTAGATTCGGGACGCAACTATTGGCGATAACCCAGCGCAAATGTTTTCGCCATCGACTGTCACTGCATTTAATTTATATATGAGAAAGACGGTGTATATTGTCCACTTGGATAAAATATCTGATCAAGATTACTCTCCATTTCTATGTGATCACCTTACCTGAGTATTTCACAACACTTTAAAGGTACGGTTGGCCTTGGCGGTGGGTATTCTGTGAAAATATGTCCACCTGTCAAAAACCACCACAAACAGAAAGAACATCAAAATGTAGACAGACTTTGTCTGTATACAAATAAGAAATATCGCATAAACAGTATGTTATTGTCAAATGTTTGACCATTGTTATGTAAACAAAAGCATAAAAAGTTACTTTTCTGGTGTTTGTTTATATTATGATGGTAAACATAAAGAGCGTTCTTTGTTGGTGAATTCATGATATGGAACTAATAAAGAGCGTTTATGCCATTTGTGTGTGATTAGCCAGTAGCATTGTGCTGTCTTCTGTAACACAATCAGGATCTTGCTTAGATAAAATATAGTAGGTCTTTATGATAACATGCTGTTTACGTGATGGTCATGGTATATATGAACGAAACTGTATGCGTTTTAATGTTTTTCTGTTTACGATGATTAGAACAAATATGAATATTTTCGACAACTAAGCTCTCGCGTGCCTTTAAATATCGTATCACAATAATCCGACTATACTAAATTTCAAAAAGAAATTCTAGACATATTTGGAGATAATCAATTTAGAAATATCAGGATGTTTGGGCAAAACGTGCCGGTAAGCATTAAAACTACTAAATTAACTGCACGAAAGAGGAGTTTGATTGTCTCATCAGTTATTACTGAGATTCACAGACTGGATAACCCATGAAATACAGTCAATATAACGTGCGCGTGTTCAGATTTGTGCATGTCTAACAAGGGAACTCATGCTGCCGAACTATCCAACACGGAAGACTATTCATCACTCGCTTCGTTCTGATTGGTGTTCAATGTTCTCCCATCACTGTACCCGTAGTTGTCGGCACTGACATCTCCCTGAATATGTTGATATTCTGAGTTGGTGTTCATTATACCTCCTGTGGTGTATCCGTAGTGGTCGGTACCCCCCGTCTCCCTGAATATGATGATATTGTGAGTTCATGTCATCCCCTACGACACCCGTGCTAGAGGTCGTGACGTACCCGTACTGGTCCCGTTGTATCTCATCTGTTGACTCCAGGCTCCTATCCTCTGGCACTTCCGATTCCAATGAATATGCACCATCTTGGTCAGTGTGCATGTATTTGGCATCTGCCTCTAGCAGAAAATAGTTGTCGACATTCTGGTCATGTTCTACGATGGGTTTCGACAGGGAGTAGTCATTACTAGCGTCCTGTCGAGTAGCTGATGTTCGGTCTGGCATATACTCATTCGTCTGAGTTCCGTCTCGTGGAACTTCATATCCATCATTTAAATCCTGATGTCGATCTTGTGTTTGTTCTCGTTGGTGATCGATGGATATATAGTCATAGTTATTCGAATCCAATTCAGTATGTGTGGAATGTGGTGCTTTGTTATTGTCGATCCCTGTTTTATTGCTGTACTTTAAACTTCCATCAACTGTGGAATTGTCGTACCGATCTTTCTGTGATTTTGGAATGGGTAGCTTCAGAACATAACACCAGCCTTTAACTCTGCAATATAATTAAAACATGAGCTTAGTATGAATACATGTACGTGCCGAGTCGGCTCCCCACTGGTTCAGTTGGTAAGGTTCGTGGTGCATGACGAAGCAGGATCTGATTCCGGTTATCGCCGATTTGTTATCCACGCGAAAGGAAATTAACCTAATTCGTGTATCTGGACAAGTGTGTCAGTTGCGTGAAATTAATATCCACCCATGAAACTGGCAATGTCGTGGACCTCGTGGTATGGCCTGGCGGCTATAACGATGATAAGCAACAGTATAACAAACACACATACGTGCCGAGCCTATTGGAAACGATATACATGTATAAAACGTGATGGTATTCAGCAGATAGATCACATGCAACATTTAGAATGAACTTAGTTGTATAGAACATTCAAAGACGTCCCATTCAATTCAAAATCAACAAATACAAAATTTCCTAAGCCAATTTCCCACTTATCATGTGTTTAAACTTGAGTTGTAATTGCAATTAACGTCATCTATACCACATGATAACCATAAGGACTTGCATGCTTTCACTCGTGTGGTCCTTGGGCAACCACGCGTGAATTACCTGTCGTGAACTGAATTTAGAATAAAAAACGTTAGTGTATTAGATTGTGGGATGTCTGGATGTTATTCCAGTGAACTGTCATGAATCTATATACCAAAGGCAATACCATTATGCTAACACTACGATTACGTGTATACTAACCTTCTGCGAAAAACAAAGATCACGATGACACCTACGATTATCACAATGGCAGCAAATACTCCGCCCACGATTGCACCTGTAAAATAAATGACACTGTTCAGTAAGTAGGAAACCTTATAGTTTTGTTTATTCTCATAGGAGATGTGTACAATGTACAATAGTGCTCTAAGTAATCGACTTCTTAACCACCGCAGAATAATGGGTAACTTTTCAGGATTTAGTCGGAAATATGGCTTGTTGCCATTCATCGGAAAGCTCCCGGGAGAGCTTTCCGATGAATGACAACAAGCCATATTTCCGACTAAATCCTGAAAAGTTACCCACAATTCTGCTGTGGTTAGGAAGTCGATTATTGAGAGCATTAGGGTATCTGTACTAATTATTCACACGGGCAACCTCAACCGTCATCGTCATAATAATCTTTATCATCGTTTTCTTCTGCTTCTTCGTTGTCATGACACGCAATCGTCGTCATCTTCATTATTAGTATTAGCATCGTCGCCGCCGTCGTCGTCGTAATCATCATTAATTTTAGCATCGACATCGTCACCATCGCTATATCGTTGGCATATGCGTCATCATCGTCGACTGGTCTTCAAGTGAAAATTTTCACGAATGCGCAAGCAATTGCACGTTTGTCCACGTATAGCGCGTACATGACTCAACTTACAGCTGAATGCGGAGATTTATTGCGAAGAATGCAAATTCCAGTACGCAGTTCAATTTAATTTATTATTCTGATGATCTGGTAGTGAAATGGACATGAACGTATTGAAATCATTCGTAGTACATATATATGCGGATGCACATGTAACGCCAGTATATGTTCATATGGGCAGTGGATAACTACTAGGAAAATATAAACTACACATTTACGGAAATGTCTTATTAAGTTATCAATGCGTTATCACTCCTTCAACAACCCCAATCCCTGACTCGTGCAACTTTGGCAACGCTGATAATTTGGCTATCTTATCCCATGCATATCACGGATAAAACTATACATACGTTTTGTAGAAATCAGCGACAAGTTTGTTGTTAATTTTGGTGCTTCTCCCCAACACCATTCCTGACTCGGACGGCGCCACATTTGGG
Source organism: Siphonodentalium dalli (assembly GCA_032622095.1). Taxonomy (NCBI): domain Eukaryota; kingdom Metazoa; phylum Mollusca; class Scaphopoda; order Gadilida; family Siphonodentaliidae; genus Siphonodentalium; species Siphonodentalium dalli. The sequence goes on from CP136063.1 coordinate 71,128,673, forward strand.
TACCGTTAACCACACCACAAGACCCCTCATGTCATGTTGGTGCCACAACCCTCGTTTCCAACCCTGATTCCGACAGCTTCATTTTAGAACTTTGTAACCTGCACCTTTGTCTTTCTCCCAAACGTTGTCCATGTTAGATCCATTTGGATCCCTCTGGATAATCCGCCATTAATTTCTATAGCGGACAGACAACCAGAATGAAAGACGTCTAGACAGACATCAGCGACTATATATACGATATATATTTGGTGTAGTTATCTACCTATATTGTCCCTACAGGCCTACATGTATATAGCACCGAATTACATGTACATATGCATACTTTGTTAGGTTACAATAGGCCATGCCCGTTTGAAAATGTTTCGAAGAAGATATCATGATTCCCATAGCCCCGAATCACATTTGTTTGAAATATTTAGTCGAAACATTTTACCCCCGTTGAACAATCATCATTAAAGGCACGGGCGGCGTTCAGTGCGCATCGATAAATGCTAAGTTGCCCTCACTGAAATGTTCTGAAAATCAGCGTCGCAGCACTTAAAGGCACGGGCGGCGTTCGTTGCAGAAAAATTCATATTTGTTCAAATCGCCATCAACAGAAGGAATATTAAAATATATATAGTTTTGTTCATATGCCAAACATAATCAGCGCGTAAATAGTATAATGTCGTCAAGACGTACGATGGTGAACGTAAACAACAAGAGACTACTCGTGTTACAGAAGTTGTGCTTCTGTTTACATAACACGACGCAATTATATTGGTTAATCACACTAAATGATATAAACGCTCTTTATTATTCCCATATCAGGAAAACAGTAACAAATAACGCTCTCTATGTTTACCATATCCGGATCTAAACAAAAGCCAGGAAACGTAACATTTTTTTGCTTTTGTTTACATAACAAAGGGGACAAAATTGACAATAACATACTGTTTATGCCATATTTCTGATTGGCATAAGAAAAAAGTATGTCTATATCTTACTATTCCTTCTGTTTATGGCGGTTTTTGACGGAGGTGAATATTTTAACAGCATACCCACCGCCAACGCCGACCGTATCTTTAAATCTCAACAAAACAAAATTTGAGAATGCAGTATCAGAACGAAAATATCTGGATTGAATCAAAATGTCATCTCTCTACATCTGTAGGTTCGTTGTCCGTCGGACAATCCAATCCACCCAGGGTACATACATGTATACGTACATGTCTATAACATGTGGACATCCAGGAAACTCCTCTGAAATTTGCAAACCAGATATATAAAACATGCGTGAGCATATGCGTATATAGTAATGTTGTTACCTGTATCACTAGAGCCCGAATCTTCTCCTTTTTGGAGACCTGTTAACCCCACCTCCATGGTGTTACCAGTTGTACTAATGTCATTGTCAGTTCTGATCGTCGTTAACGTACGGCTTGCATCGGTGGTGGTTGTAGTGTCGCTAGACGATGGTACACCTGGAAATACGTTTACCTAAAACTTGTATAAGCTATTTATCCATCACCTTTGTCGTCTACTATATAGATAAAGGCTGTAAAATAAACCATGGCTTTATTTGAGCACGTGCTAAAATAAAGCAAGAACGGCTACTTCAGCTATCATAATAAAGGCACGTGCTCAGAACTACAAACGAAAATCTTGCAATCGATTTAAATGTTTCCTAAAGAAATTTCCCAATAATTTCTTATCCCATTTAAACACATATAATAGATGTTAACGACTTCTAAACTTTAGCGATGGATAAAAACAATAACCATATAGTTTGACGAGATACAAGGCTTATGTTCGCTCGTATACGAACGTTACCTGACAAAATTTGGCGCGAATTGAAAAGTGGCGGGAAAACTTACAAGTGAAAGACGCGCCAAACATAGAAGCTACATATGTAGCGTCGTGAAGAAAATGCTTGAGTATATAGGAACACATGTAGCTTAGAAGCAGTCCATACAATGTATGAGGGTTTTTTAGCTAATGAGAGTTGGACCAAGGAGAAATTATGACCAACTCGCCATGAAACAACGGTCCATATTAATGCCACGATAAAAGCTCCAAACAGTTCTATATGTTGTAATTCGGCCACACGTCTCTCTTTCATATCCGAAAGTCCACCTCTTAATACTTTGATGCGGATGTCGTCGGGTGTGTGGTGTGGTTGACAGAAATGTTTTGCTATGGGTAGGTTCAAGTCCCCGTTGTTGATGTTCTGCCTATGTCCCGTCACTCGTTTGCAGAGAGTTTGCTCGGTTTCACCAATGTAATGCATTTCTGGACAATTTATATATGTCGATTTGGTACCACATGTAGCTGTTGCCTTAATTTGGGATATGACATTTTCCGATAGAGAAGTTATGTTTTTATAAACGATATCCACGGGATTACAAACTTTTTCACATGCATGTACGCACGGTACTTGCTGTACATCTTCCGAAAACTCTAGGGCTCGTATTCACGAGCTGGGTGTATATAGTCCAGGTAGTTTATCCCCGGCGACTCTCAATGAGAATGTATATGATTGTGCTGTTCGATCGGATAGATATATAGGAATCCAATAAAGGGGATTTTACGGCAATCGTAGATTGACCAGTGTTTGGTTTACATGCCCGCGATGAAAATGTCAGAAATGAATAATCAAAGAGGGTGCATGTCTCCTTAATTTGCCACATTTTTCAACAGTTGAAATTTCATGCCTGACCGCTGTGGGGGGGGGGGGGACTGCTCCTGGCGATTTGGTTCTCTACCGATCAATATTTACATTCTCTACCGAGAAAATTTCCGATTCTTTGCATTTTTGCTCATTTTCGTGACATCGTCATACTCACAGCGAGTGTTCTGCCATGTGTTACCTCATTACATCAGAAACAGCAATGGACGCACAAGTGAAGGCTAGTAATATATGTCCCAAAAACGAGTCAGTTTATTGTCAGAATTTCAAATGTTATTGTCAAATTACTCCGTATTTGGTGAGACAATAATATTTCCATAATAATTTTACAAACTAATAATCATAAAAATTCGTCGTAACTTTAAAAATATGGAGCCCCTGACATACACTGGGGGATGCTAAAAAAATCAACCCTAACTCGCATTATTTTTTTAGAAAAGAATCTGTAATGAAAATATGGTGAAGGTTCCGGTTCTCTGTTGAGGGCTCCGTTTCTTTGCAACTTACTCGCGGTGGCTCCGGTTCTCTACATATGTGCGGAGTAGTTTTACATGTCAACATCTAACGCCATAATCATGTTGAAACAATTATTCGGCTAAACAAGATATTGTATGGGTTCATAATGCCTGAATTCAGTTATCTGCTCACAATTATAGCATCTCTTTCTCACAAAGTTACGACATGCAAACAATTACTCAGCACATATCATATTGTTGTTTCTTGAGGACATTATTTCTCATCGCGTACACGTACATTTGACATATCTAGTTCCTAAAGTTCCTGTATTGTTCGATAGGTATAACACAAGAAGTTTCAGCCAGAGGGATAATAAATTTAGCATATGTCACTGGGCAATAGTTGTTTTGTTTTATTTTTAGTATAAACTGGGACAGGAATTGTGACTATTATTAGAACTGTATAACATTTTTGAAAGCAATTTTATTTTATGATACTTTTAAGTGAATTATATGTAATAGTGTGCGTTTCTCCTGCTTATGTTAGGCGCAGTGAAGGAAATACGTCTGCGAACAAGTTTAGTATTCTTTTTGTCCCTCGATTTTTTTTTGGGAGACTATTAAAATAGCCGGTGTCCGTCCATCCATCGAGTCGTTGAGACGCCCGTGCGCCCGTCCGTGTGGAAAGATTCCGAATGGGAACTTCATTTTTGGGCTAACGGATCGAAACAAAATTTGGTATGTGAGTTTAGTAACAATACAATATTCAAAAAGAAACATAGGTATATTGTACAGGAGCGGCATGGCCAAATGGACCGTCTTCCTGCCGCCCCTATATATGTAAATCAAGTCATAAAACAACATGAAGTGGGATAATATTTTGAAATGACGGAATGGTGTATCCAAACTAATTGCATTGTGTACATGCATGACGGTTTTACCATGCACGGGGGGGGGGTCGGAAAAAATTACAGGATACAAGGACCGGGTGGGTGGGTGTCCCCGAGCCCGGAATGCAGATTTTTTCTGATCTCATGCAATTTTTTCCCAAAATAATTTCTAAGACAAATTACAGCTTCAAAATAAATTGAAACAATCAGATTCATATAGTAGAGAATGCTATAGCCTTATACAAGTGAGGGGACTCTATATTTATTTTTTTTGTCCACAATTTCTCCCTTTAACAGTTGAAACCATGGGGTGGGTCCGATTTTGGTCGAGGAAAAAAATTGCAATGAAAAAAAATCCATTCTCATCTTTTCTCATAGTTTATCATGGCTTTTTTAACTTATTATACATAGAAGATACCTGCGTGTTTTAAGTGAATACCGGAAGTATCTCATGAGTGGTCACAATGAGATACTGGGATCATCACGAGTGGCCTTTAGGCCACTCGTGATGATTCCAGTATCTCACTGTGACCACGAATGAGTTAATTCCGGTATTCACTCAAAACACGAACGTTTTCTTTTTATTATATGCGCTATTTACTAAAATAGATCAAGGAATTAATTCAAAATCGAACTGATTCTGATTCACATCAGCAATACAATTTCTGCACAACAAACAGAGAGACCACGTGGTTCAATAAAATACTGTCGATAACTCAGAATACACATGCCTAAAATGTGCTTAATATATCAGAAAACTTTATTTAAAATATACTAACTTACTTGCTTGTATACTATTAGCAATGTAGTCAGCTGTCAAAAAGCCGAAAAACCGTTGGCCTCATTTGTTTAATATATTAATGATATCAGTCAAGATATTGAATAAACGATAAATACAGTGACCACGTGGTCGAAGTACATGGTCGATGTCGATACATGACTACAGTGACTTAAGTCACATAATAACGTGCTGTTCACTGATTGGAGCATTAAAAGGCTCCAGATTCAATCTCAGAGCATCTAATTTTCTAAATTTTCCGGGGGAAGCCCCCTCCCCTCCCGTACTCTCCCCCCTCAGGCCTTCGGGAGATGCCTTCGTCATTTCCTGCTGGGATACTACTCGCCTCGACATTTTGTAGGAGTGATTTTAAGGGGAGCTCCTCATTGCTCACCAGTGATTTCCCACATGGAGAGGACTGGAACTGTGTTTATTTAATCAAATTGATGGTGTTTTTACTTTACACATGCACATATTTTAACCTATTGCTAATAAGGGACACAACTATCCTGTTAAAGTGGTATTTTACCTTTATAACCATAAATATTTGGGTTTTTAAAGGTTTTGTCACTGGTTTTGTTGGTATATTTTTCAGCCATGTGCTTTGTTTGTTTATTTTTTGTGGGTGTACTTGATCAGCGTTCTCTCAGTTCCGGTGCAGACACAATGAGAGACCCTTACCCTGCCAACAACACATTATTTAGTAGAATTTACAAGATTTTCATAAATTTTGGGGGTGGGTGTCAATTTTTTCCCTGACCACCCCCCCCCCCCCCCTGGCACGGGGCTCAATATTACTTTATCATAGGTGCAGCGTCTGGCTGAACTATGATGTCTTTAGACAGGATCAGAGAGAGAGTCTTTTAAGGTTGATTTTCATTTTGTTCTTACTCAGTTGATTGTAAAGACTAATTTTGCGTATCTTTCAGCCAAAATGTAAGGTGATCATACCAGGTTTTTTAATAGCAAGTATATATATATTAATGGCGGGGCTCTCGGCGTGCATTTGACGTATCTGTACAATCTTGACAAAATGAATTGTTGCATTTGATTTGTGACGAGTATCGCGATATATAACTTTTTGTCAATGACTTTTTAAATCTATTTCGAAAGGTTATTATCTTGTTATTTTTATCCAATGAGTTCCATATATCAGGGAATGTGTCCTTAGGTAACACAGAACTAAAAGCAGTTATAGGAGTTGATTATTTTAGATTGCCTGCCTGTCGGGTATTAGCAGCAGTCAAAAATAAACGCTGCAGCTTGTAGTTGATATAAGTCGTGGAATTTCAAAATATTTTCAGACAGAAAAATGGGTTCTGTGTGACTTCTATATGATTTATTGGATACAATTCTGATTGCTCTTTTCTGTTGTTTAAAGATAGTTCCTCCTGTGTCGACATGACCCTAAATTGACATACCATAGATGAGATGACTGTGATTAAAGAGAAGTATAATGTTTTTAGGCAGTTCTTGGGTAGCATTCGCATTATATTATTTATGGAATATAATGCATTGGATATCTTTTTACTTAGCATAGATATGTGATGTTTAAATGTGAGATTCTCATCAACTATAATGCCAAGAAATTTTCGAGATTGTTCAGATCTCGCATTGCCTACTCGCGTTAAGGGCTTGTCATTCAATTTTATTTTAAGATTATTCCATTTGAAATCATTTATGACCTCGAAATAGAGGTCAAGTTCGATCCGGAGTTGTGGCCCCTTTTTCGACTTCGAATTTTGTCCTTTTGATGTATCCGGATGATAACTTTAGATTGTATGATCTGGTATGTGAGCTTATGAGCTCCAAATACAGGTCAGTTTCGAATATGAATATCTGATTGTTTATAAATCTGGTTTGTGGATTAACCACATGAAGATAACAGGTCGAGTTCGAATTTGAGTGTGGTCCGCCCAATTTTGCCGGAGTTATAGACCTTGTCGATTTAAAATTTGACGATTATTTTGGTTTCCGGGTGATAACTTTACTTTTAGTTATCTGATTGTTTTTAAATTCAACTGAATCTCTTGATATGTGGTACGTAGTTCAAATTTCTGAAGGCAAAGGCCAAGTTTGAAGTTGGTCACGGTCCAATGAATTTTGACAGAATTAAAACAAATCTACCCTTACTATAAGTTACTAAAGATCCACCTTTCGGGGGACTCATGGTCGCTGACCTTTTATTGTTGTGGTTGTTGTTGTTGTGGTTGTTGTCGTTGTCGTCGTCGTCGTCGTTGTTGTTGTTGTTGTTGGAAGTGTTTCTGTAAAGAGAAAAGGCACCTTTAAGCGTTTCGCCACAGTCTTGATTGTTGAATTTACATTGCTGAATATCTATTCCTCAGAAATGGCGATGCTATTGTTGTCAAGCAATGATTGGACATGGAAACGAGACGCTGCAGCATACCCTCATTGCACACAAGGACCTCGAGACCATCTTGCTGTGCGGCGTCTCGAGTGATGATATTCGCAACACACAGTACATGGCGAAGCATTTCGGGATTATTAAAAAAAAACACTAACCTGTGATCTGGCATCCATCCGCTTAAACGACGATGATTGCGTTTTGACTTTTCCGGAAGAAACCGAAACCGACATATCTGAACGTCCTCTGAATAAAGTGATGCAAGATGTGAGTTCACACAAATAGCTGTTTCAATGAGAATCGGATATCAACATTACATAATCTGACTCTACTCGTGGTATAGACGAATTGTCACAGTTGTTGCCAGATATAGTAGATTTGATCACTAAGCATGACCGGCTGGAGGAGTGGCAATGCTTCATGCGAGAGTTAGCAACCAGAGGGTTTCCTTTAAATAACATTGCCTTTAAATTAAAAAAAGATGGGCATTAGTATTAGGGGCCATCATAAGACGCCATACAGAGAGATACACTTGGTGTAAATTTTGCAACTGCAATTAAGTGTTCTTTGGACCAACTGCATTATATGGGACGCGCCAATCGATCTGAATACCCACGTCAATGCATATGTCCGCCGCTCATCAGGTGTCATGTCTATGACTAATTATGTAGCCATATTGGTAGAAATCAAGCGGACGGCATGTACTACTTTATCTAAGGCAGAAAATCGAGCTATTCACAGAGAACCGAGTCCTCAGCAGAGAATCGGAATCGGAAAATAGAAAGTCAATTTCTGTGTATTTCGGGATTAGTTTTTAACTTTTTTTTACACAAACTGATGGTCAGTGACTATAATTTCACGATAGCGCCATGGAACCAATGAAACACTGTTCTAATGTTGTTGTTTTGTTTTGTTTTTCAAATTGACTGTTGGTGCCAGATTGGAAACATATAAAGTTTGAAATTAGCATCAGCTAAATGTTGGTAAATTCAGTCCCACGAGGGTGCATTTCCAGGGGATGGCGTTTTCAGAAAGTTGCATGGGTCTGTTTCAAGATGTGTTAAGTTTGACACCCCTCCCCCCAATTAAGGATACAAGATAGATATAGCATGTGTTGAATGGATAGATTAGCAATGTTTTATATGGCGGTTAGCTGTTCTCATGTGTGTTTATTTATTCTTATGAAAAAAAAATTATTAGATTGTCTGAACCACTAACTTACCAACACTGAAGACTATAACAGTGTTGGAATTACCAAATTGATGTACATTTATTCACTTTTATATAAAATAGTTGTAATAGTTTATTACTGAAGCTCTTAATCTCGTGGATTGTAATGGGCTCATTCTTAGTATCCGTAATCCTCACACTCCTCGCCGAAATGCACACGAACTTATTGAGAACTGCGTTTGTCAACATGACGTGAAACCCACATACAGGCATGGCGACACAATAGGTTCATGCCATTATTGTACTAACTGGAACATTTCGGCGCAGACATACATGTTTATATGGAGGGGACCACACAGCCCGAGTTCGGTTCCACTTTAATATATGATCGATTAATACATGTACATGAACAAATATGAAATATGTTTCAAACTCAGTTCATCGAGCGCATGTAAATAATGAAAGTGTCAATGACACTGCAGCTCAACTTGGAAAGGGAATAATTTCATGTGTTACAGTCAATGGAGTGATTAGGAATGTGGAAAGTTGAAAGGTTAGTTATGCAAAGAGCAATAAAATCCAAGATGGCCACTGGCAGCCATGTTTTTTTTTTTGCCGAATGACCCCAAAATGACTCGTTCCCATTTACATGTCACTGTTAACTTCCATGACAAATGTCACGATGATCAGACTAACACTCCAGCCTGTAGTCTGTGCTAATGGAGTGAATTTTGAAATCCAAGATGGCTGCTGGCGGCCATGTTTTTTTCCAAAGGACCCCAAAATGACTCGTTCCCATCTACATGACAAATTTCATAAAGATACGACCAAAGGTAAGACATGAAGCCTGTGCCAAAACATTTAGTCACGCAAAGAGCAAAATCAAAAATGGCTGCTGGCGGCCATGTTCTTTGCCGAATGACCCCAAAATGACTCGTTCCCATCTACATGTCAATATTAACATCCACGACAAATTTCATGACGATAAGACAAACAGCATGGCCTGTAGCCAATGCTATTGGATTGAATTTTGATATCCAAGATGGCCACTGGCAGCCATGTTTTTTTTTGCCGAATAACCCCAAAATAACTCGTTCCTATCTATATCTCATTGTCAACATCTGTGACAAATATCATGATGATACGACTAAAGGTACGACCTGTAGCCCGTGCCAAAGGATATAGTCATGCAAAGTGTAAGATCCAAGATGGCTGCTGGCGGCCATGTTTTTTGACAAAATGACCCCAAAATGACCCGTTCCCATCTACATGTCAATATGAACATCCGTAACAAATTTCATGATAATCAGACAAATAGTATGGCCTGTAGCCCGTGCTAATGTATTGAATTTTGAAATCCAAGATGGCTGCTGGCGGCCATGTTTTTTTTTGCCGAATGATCACAAAATGACTCGTTCCCATCTACATGTCAATGTCAACAGCCGTGACAAATTTCATAATGATCCGACCAAAGGTATGACCTGTCGCCCGCGCCATAGGATTTAGTCATGCAAAAAGTATAATACAAGATGGCTGCTGGCGGTCATGTTTTCTGGCCGAATAACCCCAAAATGACTCGTTCCCATCTACTTGTCAATGTCAATAGCCGTGACAAATTTCATAATGATCCGACCAAAGGTACGACCTGTCGCCCGCGCCAAAGGATTTAGTCATGCAAAAAGTATAATCCAAGATGGCTGCTGGCGGCCATGTTTTTTGGGCGAACAACCCCAGAATTACTCATTCCCATCTACATGTCAATATTATCATCCACAACATATTTCATAATGATCAGACAAACAGTACGACCTGTAGCCCGTGCTAGTGGATTGAATCAGAAGTCTAAGATGGCCGCTGGCGGCCATGTTTTTTTCCGAACGACCCCCAAATGACTCGTTCCCATCTACATGTCAATGTCAACAGCTATGCCAAATTTTATAATGATCCGACCAAAGGTACATCCTGTAGCCCGTGCTAAAGGAAATTGTTGACGAATCACACACGCACGCACGCACATACACACACACACCCTCCCTCAAACACACAGGGACGACGGATACCAAGCCATGATGGCAATAGCTCAAACTGAGCTAAAAAGGGACCCAAATACGATTGCATTGTTGGTCACCGGCCGCACTGCAGTGTGTGCCCTGAACGTTACCAAAAACTACCTGGTTTATAAAATAAACCCAGCTGGTGCACGCGAGTCCAGTAGCACTATACTAGTTCTTTGTGCGAAGAAAGGTTGCAAGAGACGTGGAAAGTACATGTATATGCATGTGGTTCCAAACAATGGCTGGTATAATTTAACACTTCTAATATAAAAACAATATGTTTTTCGTTATATTCATCTAACAACAACACATTACAGTTATATGTCGTGATGGACGCTCAGGATATTGAGTAACTTGAAATGCATAGCCATCTTGAGTGTTTCTCTAGTTCCGCCTCAATTGGGACAAGTAAATAGGTAATTTTTGCGAACGTTTCGGGTCCCTAATAAAGCGCTTTAACCGAGACCTTTGAAAGTCACTATAAATCGTCGAACTTGGCAATCTATATTTATAAAACCTTATTATGTCGCGTGTGCATTATATGGGCGTCCTTTGTTCACAGTCACCGAACGCTCTTTATCAGATGGGATATATTATGACGCCGCGACAACAGTTAGTGGGCTGAATAAATATGTTCCGAATGAAAAACTCCTTACTGAACTAGGGTGGCCGGCATTTTATACCATACGCGAGAACCATAATTTACTACTTGACGGATAATAATTGTAGGTAAAACCCCTAACTCCCGAGTACACACTTCTGCCGAGCTTTGACAAAGAAAATTCTCCCTATACTCTAAAATCTTAAAACTTATCTCTCAACATATTCGCCCACATAACAAAAGATCCTACACGCTATATATATAGGACATGCGTGCACACCCATATTTGTTTTCCTTTCAACCTTGCACACTCATCCTCTAGTTAGATTCCCATGCACCATTGGGGTAATGACTATAGAAGATACACGGAACCTCTTCTTAAAAAAAGAAAATCAAAATCTATGATATTCACAAAGTCCAAGCTGCTGTGTTCATGCATGATTCGTATTATAACCGCTTAATGGAATCATTCACCGATATGTTTACCAAACGCATAACCGGACCAGACACCCGGCAAAAGCACCCACTATTATTAAAATCACCAAGACAATATTGGTCCCAACAACTACCAGTTCATTCTTATCCAACAACTCAGAGGAAGAATTTACATCATACCAGACCAGACTCGTGCAATAGAGTGACCTCCCCTACATCGCTATCCACAACCTCACTCAGTACATTCCTTTTCTCGACTTTTAAGGAATATATATTGGCACTAACTAGAAATAGACAAACCATCGAGTAGCCCCTAATATATTTATCTATAAGTATACCCTCCGTGCATATAATCCATTTAAATGCAACCATTATGTTATACATAATTATATAGCCGTGCATTGTACAATAATTTTTGACCGCCTATCGCAACATCTATTCATCGTTAAGGGGGTGACAGGAAGACAGTTTAGCCTGACTATGACACCCTTTTGAATATACAATACAATATTTGTAAAATGCACTATGTATTAATGTGTATAAGTTGAAATAAAATATCCTATCCTACTGAACCCCAACTATGCGTCTGAGTCCATGTATCATACAAAACTATATATACTACATGTATACACATGTGTTGAATATTATAATAACGCAGAGGAGCAATGATATAAATGTTATAACTTGTGCTCCCATTCATGTTGATAACCTAGCTCATATGGATCCTTGCTATTTGATACATCATAATGTATTCATGTAAATAGGGTTCAATAAAGTATGCTTAATCTGATGAAACAACTTATTCATAAAGGGAGGGCCAAGGCAAATCGATCCAGGTACGGCGTGCTACAAGTATTTCGAGCGACAGTCGTGAGATTCTCCTACTTACTTGTACATTTGTAATCCACACATAGAAGCTTCCACACATTGTAAGTCATCCATACGTCGGTTTTGTGTGTTGTGCATGTTGTTTGACCGTTGCAGCGTGATTCAATTGTTTCGAAAGCTGCGTGTCCCTGACATTTATCGCCAGTGCGACATTGTAAATGACGAATCTCTTCGATTCCACCATCTTCTTCACTCGTACAATCTACGCTCAGCATGTTGGCATACTTTACACATTGCACGTGTTTTCCGCTCGCTGGAAATACATGTTTCAAGTATGGGGATTGACTATTTGGAGTAACAGGAACGGAACGAGGAACATGAACCACTTCCATGTAACAGAATTAGTGTTTAAATGTTGCAATATTCATGAAGGGAAGAGGCTATGCTTTCGAATGATGTATATTATCTGGGTAGGGTTCTCTATTCCGAAGGTTCGCTATTCCGAAGGTTCACTAATCCGAAGGTTCACTAATCCGAATGTTCACCAATCCGAAGGTTCACTATTCCGAAGGTTCGCTATTCCGAAGGTTTTCTATTATGGGAGTTTTTAGCCAGAAATGAATCAAAATTTGCCCCCCCCCCCGTACATTTATACACCCCAATCTAATATCTAATTTGTCCCAGATGTCGGTTATTAATAGCAAGAAGACAGTATCAGTTTATCATTTTAATATTATAGAAAGTTGAAAACACAATGACTGAAATAAACTACGAGTTAGATATGCATTCTACCCGAACTGGCAATCTGTACTTGACAGAAACATCAACATTAAAATCAAAACAAAGTCAGAATAGCAGTCAGGTCCATTCAGCGGTATTCTGCTATACAGTAAGTTATAGCGCTCCAGTATTGATTGACCGTAAGAGCCCCACTGTTATAGTCCGCCTTTAGCATTTGGGACATTATATTAATCAAAATAACTCCTATGTAAATCATTTATAAATCAGATGATTTATTGAAGATATGTCTACGTAAAATAACACTTCCTAAAACGACATATATGTCGTTTTAGTCCTCAGCCGATAGACGACATATATGTCGTTCTACTCGCCAAATATAAAAGGGTTAAATCTCAAGGAAACCCACGAAAACAAAAATCACATTAATTTTTTTAATGTTTTAAGTTATTTCCTTCATAAAAAGAGTCTTCGTACTAAAGAACCCTCTCAATACTTTAGAATATAGAATTAACTTTTAAAATAACAAAAACCTTCGGAATAGCGAACCTTCGGAATAGTAAACCTTCGGAATAGTGAACCTTCGGAATAGCGAACCTTCGGAATAGAGACATGTTCCCATATTATCTATTGTTTCATAGCGTAAAGCGCGAGGAATTTGAGCTTATATATCTGTTCCTCAGTCCTGTTACTCCAAATAGTAATTTCGTTACTCGGAAGTCGTTCCTGTTCCTCGTTCCGTTCCGGTTAATCCAAATATCAATCCCCAAGTATGCATGAAATGCTATGTGAATTATTCCAGTGCGAGTTCTTTTCTTCATCAGTTTATACTGCATATAGGATCAACCAATTCGCCCAATTGTGAAAAATCTTCTAATTTTATTCTCATTCATTCTATTGTTGTGGAAATATACGGTCAACTATATGCATGCATGGACAATAAAACATCGTGTCAACCAGGTAATATTAGGTGATTATTCAGTGATATCAATTCGAACTGGTTAACATTATTATACAATATTTCAAACATTATTCATCAAATATTTGAAAAATTGCTGCTATAGTCGGCGATTGATTGTCGTCGCGAATAGATGCGGTCCGGTCCGTTAAAGATAAAGTGATCAACATTTATATTTCTCCCAAGTTATTGAATTTCATGGAATCAACAAAAGTTCACATATAATTAAAATATACATTAACATATACATTACACCCATTAACAGAGTCACTCCTTTGTGATGCAGATACTTGGAAAGACGACTTTATCATTCAAGAAGATAAATCAATAAAACCTGATATCCCAAAAATTCATGAGTACTGCCCGCAATATAGCTCAATTGATACGCACACAAATTCAGTTCAAATTGAAAGAAATCCGCTTACCGAAATTCAAAAATGACATTTTTAATTATATGACTAAGATTCGGATGCGAACGGACATGCCGAGTAGTATAACGTAGAAATACGAAGAAGAACTCTACTTAAACATCGTCAAGCATACCGAAACAAGAATAATGTGCTGTAAACAAAGAATCATTGGATAGAAGTTGAAAACGGTCGACATAACCATCCAAAAGAACATTTCCTTATTGATTGATATGCTTATAGATGATATAATACGTTGAATATTCACTTCTTTAATGTTGATATATAATTTATGTGTTGTTATTGTGACAACGGTCTCGTGTGGACAATTCGTGTCATTAAACTGCCAGATTAAAATCGCTGCAATATGCGCGTGATAAAAGAAGGATTTAGTTATAATACCAAGTCAAATATGCCACAGCCCGAAACTCAATAATCAAATGTCAGGACATGATATTATGCCACATTGAACGGGCATGAGGTCAATTATTGATATTTGTTGTATTTTTGAAGAATATCAAAATGGCAATAGATGTTTTACATCGGGAATATGTAGTTGTACAACTCATGTCACCACCATATACAAGTACTAACCGATACATGTGTATTCAATACATGAAACCTGGTATTCTCCCGCCAATAAATTAAGTTCTTGTTGTGTCGCCGAACAGTACCACTGTTTACTTGAGCTGTCACATTTGTTTTGGAAGTTTGTTTTCTTTGGTTTGCAAATGTCAGCACCATCCTTGTTGCAGGCTTGTCCTTCTATTTTTATGATCAATCCTATTGCACACTCCAGCGTAAGCGTCTTCTCCTCATGTTTCTTCCCCTCCACACATTTACGATAAGCGCCTGGAATGTAGTTTATCAAAGCGGTATTCCATTTGAAGTTCTGAACACTGATACCGGGAAAATTTAGAGGTTGCTACCCATACATCAATCCAGTGTCAAACCTATAATTATATCAGTATGTCAACGGGTATTCGTAACTAACCAACATATCCTCGCTCAAACACGCACATAATCGACCAATATAAAATGTGAAATAGGTACATAATACACATGTATTTTATTCTGAAATAAGCAGATAATGGAGTCATATCCGTCATTTCGTTTTATGGCGAGGGTCATAGTGAAAACACACGTTAAAGAGAATACCTGAACAGTCGTGAGTTGGCTTCTTTGTGACATTGTCCGCACATAATCGGCTTAGAATCACCACATTATGAGTCGATAATGTGACTAAAACGCTCTCATATTCAGCACATTTTCAACAGAAAATGAGGCGATTCCAAGAAGATTATCTACCTAAAACAAGTTCTATTATCAGTATATAATGTGCGGGTTTTCGAGCTAACATCGAAGTTATTTCCGACCCAAATATATGGCGAGAAATTATATTGCTTGATAAATACATCAGAATTGGTGGAGGAATTACCTCAGTTTGATATGGGTGTGAAACATATGCACAATATTCCAAGAAATATTAACAAAACATTATCACCGTATTATTTACAGAAGCAACATACCTAATTGGCCATATTCCTATTGTATACCTGAAAAATAGTGCAATGTGAAACACCCCGATAGGGAGATCAAATCAAAATGAAGAATATTCTTGCTCAAAGAAGTTATTTTTACAAATAATATACCCAAATGGACGACACATACGGTCAATGGCTGCGGACACACGTACCACAGTAGCGATGGCACAGTAGATGTGACAATTTATTATGGTGCAATTTTGGTGACAATTGGTCGTCATATTTATGTGCCATAGCTAGCGTGTCGCCCGCTGAGTTTCCGCACAATGAGTTGACTCGACCAATTAACCCATGGCGTTTCACCAAGGCTGATCTCTACTCATTACGTTTTGCTACATTGTGTTCTCTATGATATATATAATTGCACGATCGATCGTCCAGAATTGTGTTTGACCGTGGCAATCCCTCATTGACTCACATATCATGCATGCAGTACGTTTTGTTGATATGATCTCAATTCATGTTTATCCACTTATATAAATTTCATGTGTATTTAGACAGTTCCCCAATTGCGGTTTTTATTTTGCGACGTTTAGTTCTCCGCATAATTCCGCTATTATTATCACATGGGCCAATCAAGCTGTGTCGGAACTGTTGTGGGAAATGCAACTGCGAGAAAGTATCTGGAATAAACAAAGCGAACTATACAAGGACCAAAAACAAGAACAAGACTGATTATAACGAACTTTGGAGGACTCATTATGCGAATATGCAGCGGGAGACATTACTCGCTGAGGAATATTAATTATGACAACCAATTGTCACCAAACTCCACCATATATAATTGTCACACCTACAATGCCATCGCTACTGTGATACGTGTGTCCGCAGCCATTCTTACAAGTTTATTAAATGCAATGACTCATGTTTGTCTTCATTCTATTATTTGGATATGTCATTGTGTGGGTATATATATAGCCTGTATAATCCGGACCGGAAGTAACAAACGCGAGCACTATTCAACAAGGCTATACAAACCGACACGGGGTTTTTAATATTGAGACAATATTGATGCTCGGTGTCTTCATTACGCTCAGTTGCTGGTGATTTTAGAATTATTGACTAATTGTTGGTAAATAAAGCCCGAATTGGGTTTATAAATTTGACCACTATATATACATGCTTATTACATATGTGAGACATGTTGTTTGTCTGAAACACATTATAAATCAAATGTACACATACCTGTGAAAGTAAGGCAAGTGAATAGCACAAATAATGTTTCCACAGCTGTCGTTTTATCCTTTGTCCATTTCATTCCGTTTAGACAGCGATGCAAATCACTCAACTGGACCCTCAGTCCATAATCGTCAACACGTGTGATATTTAGTTGTAACAACGAAGTGTTAAGAATAGATATTCATCAAGACCCAAAGAAATAAAACCAGGAACTATGTCATGTACTTGCTAAGAATCTAGCAACCCAACATATTATTGTCATGTAAATTCGCTGAATTCCAATCGAGCGTGTTCAGTACAGATATCGGGTACAACATTGGAAGTTTAGCAGGTGGTACATCCGTATGTATGTAACTGGTACGGTAATATCCGATTTGGTTCACCTGGCAAAGAGACAGTAAACAAAGGCGATACTGATCTGCCCCGAATAAAAGCGTAATTTCATGTATATTGTGGCTACAACACATTCGATTATCGTGCGTTCTGCTTTTATGTTGAATGAAATAAACTAAGTGGATCTAAATATATAGCGATAACAATGTCCGGGTGTAAATGCCAGTGGAGTTATAACACCACGTGACCGACGTACGTATTTTCATTCAGATTCACTTGGGCGTGATCTGTCTATTTTCTTCAGCTCAACTGATAAATCCTGGGTCGGCGTTTATTCACTCCGTTCGCGGTGTTGACAAGCGCACAGGGAAGGTTCTTCGTTGAACATTGAAATACGACAACCGATAAAACAGGCCCAGTTTCTCTGTGGCATTTAGCTTTTAGTATAATTCGTATAATTTATGTCGACAGAGACGTGGCGACAGGGGGGGTTGGGGTGTCTCACCCCCCCCCCCCCCCCCAACTTTGGTCAAAATGTTCAACAGTTGGAAATTTCATACCTGACACAACATAAGTTGGAAATTTCACACCAACAATAGGTTGAAAATGTTCTTGTAGTTTGATTTTCAAACAATTTATTGGGGTGAATTTATTGTTTTTGGACCAATATTTGCATATTTTCCTACTTTTTCCAACCTAACGGGGGGTCAGGTTGGAAATTTCCAACACTTGGAAAGCTTGTGTCCTGGTCCCTCCCCCGTGGCCAGGCAAAAACTGCTAGTTAATGTAAGAAAATAATATTGTCCTACATTTGGTCAACATTGTCATTGGAATTGTCATCAGTTGGAAATTTTCCAACATAACTTCCAACTCTAGGAAGGCTTGAGCCTAGTCTAGATGCTAGTATTTTGCATTCTCTTGTTGATTTAAAAATGTTCACACACCGGGCCGAACCATGGTTTGTCATGGTCCCTCCCCCTGTGGCCAATACAAAATTGCTAACTAGTTTAAGAAAACAATATCTTACTACATTTGGTCAAAATTGTGGACTGAAATGGTCATCAGTTGGAGAATTTTCCAACCTAAGGGTGAGTATAAGGTTTTAAATTACAAACACTAGGAAAGCTAGAGGACAGTCTAGATGCTAGGATTTGACGATTTTCTTGTTTTCAAAATTTTCTCACACCGGGCCAAACAACAATGGTCGGCCGGGTGTGTCCTGGTCTCTTGTCCGTAGCAGTGTGCATTTGTCTGGAGTTGGACTAGATGTTAGGGTTTATGCAATTTTCAGGTTCAAATAGCTGAATGTTTTCAAACCGGGTATATAGAACCATGGTTTATAAAACATATAGACTATTAGGCCTGAGCACTCATGTGCAAGGGGGTGCAACTGGGATTATGGAAAACTTGTGTTTGGTCGGATTCAAGGGCGAGTGGAGTTGGAATTCCCCAAAGTGGACACCCCCCAACGGATACCATCTAGCCACGTCCCTGTATGTCGGGCCAAATATTTTGACTTAAAGTATAGGAAAATATGCATGATTAGTTGGAAAATCAAACTGCGAGAAAAAAATTCAACTAATTACTGGTTGTGTCATAAATGAAATTTCCAACTGTTGGACATTTCACCCCAACCCAACACAATCTCCCTTATCGCGACGTTTCTGTCACTATGCCCATGTCTCATTCTACATACATGATGGTATTGGTACTAACTCATTTGGCGTACCGTGCAATCTCAATCGGTATGTTAATTTTTTTAAATAAAAACACAAATCCTAATCGTAGTCATATGTTTTGCGAAACGAAAATTGTTGTCCCATGTGAATTTTACGGATACGAATAGCTAAACGTATCCGTTGCTCGATCCTTGAGTTGCGAAACTTTATATTCGTTTCGCAAACATGAAGACGACGAGTACGATTATTGAACTCGACAACGCGTGGATTATCGTGCACAATTGTGTTTTCGCTTCGCACGATCTACCACATTAAGCACACCCTTCAAACTAATCGTATATGATATCCTGCCAATCGTAGATAGTTAGCGTCTGGTTTCATATGCGACGACTGTATGATAAGACAAACCTAGTTGATGGAGTGTCGTATATTAAAATGTTTTGGTAGAAACCGAGACAATGTGAAATCATATCCGTTATTGCGGTTATACATCTCGTGCATGGTTGCAGTTAGAATGGGCGCAAACAAAACGTGGTGACATATGTTCTAACCGTATTCGTAACTGCTAACCGTGAGGTTGAGCAACCTCTCTAATAACGTTCTTTATTGTGTTTTACACGACTACCACACTGCGTTAGCCTCAAACCGTGTGGCACATTGGGAGCAGGCTGTAGCGGAGATAGAACAATTTGGCTTGAAGTGACTCGGGAGTTTGGGGCGCCATTCTGAACGTTTATGCACTACACTTTGAGACATTATAGTAGGGATAACTCTATATATATCGTCATGAGACATTATAGTAGGGATAACTCTATATATATCGTCATGAGACAACTGTCATCTGTCATTCTTATCACTTAATGCATGATAGCCTAACCGGGTCTAAGTGGGCGTTTGTAACCAATCAGTTGCTGTCTGATTCAATGAGATGAGCATGCAATCAGACTACAAAGTTACCAGGCGGACCACAAGCAGGCCGGTAGAATGATTATTGGTCCGTCCACAATTAACGCGAACAAAAGCACGCTCACATCACCCCTATATAGCTCGTGTGAGAATGAATCAATTGTGGCATGATGACAACAAGCCGACAATATCATCTTACAGACACACTACCCGTCAATAAAAATTATGCAAAGCTCCACCCATGTAAACCGCGGTCTGGAAAAGACGGATTCGTCACCTCAGGTCTTGCCTCTCTAAACCCCGTTTTGCTGGACCGTCGAATTATATGGTTTATTGGCCGGTTTAAAGGTACGGTTGGCCTTGGCGGTGGGTATCCTGTGAAAATATTTCCAACCGTCAAAAACCGCCAAAAACAGAAAGAACATCAAAATGTAGACAGACTTTGTCCGTATACAAATCAGAAATATCGCATAAACAGTATGTTATTGTCATATGGTTGACCATTGTTATGTAAACAAAAGCATAACAAGTTACTTTTCTGATGGTAAACATAAAGAGCGTTCTTTGTGGGTGAATTCCTGATATGGAACTAATAAAGAGCGTTTATGCCATTTGTGTGTGATTAGCCAGTAGCATTGTGCTGTCCCCTGTAACACAATCAGGCTATTGCTTAGGTAAAATATAGTAGGTCTTTATGATAACATGCTGTTTACGCGATGGTCATGGTATATATGAACGAAACTGGTTGCGTTTTACTGTTTTTTCTGTTTACGGTGATTGGAACAAATATGAATATTTTCGACAACCAAGGCCTCACGTGCCTTTAAATAAGGTTATAAAATGCAAAACAATTGATCACCAATTGACAAACCACTTATCCCCGTGCACCATACAGGTGTGAGTGCATTTCGCTTATAAATGTCTAATAAAAATATGTTCGTTGTCCGAATTATCGATTTTCGCTATTGATAGAATGCGGCGGTTTACATTAGACAAGTATGATTATTTTGCAAGAACCATAGAGAGACACTAGTGCTAATCTATCGGTATGGCTGAACCAGGTATAAACCAGAGATGGACGAATTCGTCAATTAGACCTGATGTCTCGGATTTAAACCACGGATTTAGATGTCAAACGGCGGTTTAAACCTAGATGTTTACGTAGACCAGGTTTAAACCAGAGATGGGCGAATCGCCTCAAACCGTGTGGCACATCGGGAGCAGGCTGTAGCGAAGATAGAACTATTTGGCTTGAAGTGACTCGGGAGTTTGGGGCGCCATTCTGAACGTTTATGCACTACACTTTGAGACATTATAGTAGGGATAACTCTATATATATCGTCATGAGACATTATAGTAGGGATAACTCTATATATATCGTCATGAGACATTATAGTAGGGATAATTATATATATATCGTCATGAGACATTATAGTAGGGATAACTCTATATATATCGTCATGAGACATTATAGTAGGGATAACTCTATATATATCGTCATGAGACAACTGTCATCTGTCATTCTTATCACTTAATGCATGATAGCCAAACCGGGTCTAAGTGGGCGTTTGTAACCAATCAGTTGCTGTCTGATTCAATGAGATGAGCATGCAATCAGACTACAAAGTTACCAGGCGGACCACAAGCAGGCCGGTAGAATGATTATTGGTCCGTCCCCGATTAACGCGAACAAAAGCACGCTCACATCACCCCTATATAGCTCGTGTGAGAATGAATCAATTGTGGCATGGTGATAACAAGCCGACAATATCACCTTACAGACACACTACCCGTCAATAAATATTATGCAAAGCTCCACCCATGTAAACCGCGGTCTGGAAAAGACAGATTCGTCACCTCAGGTCTTGCCTCTCTAAACCCCGTTTTGCTGGACCGTCGAATTATATGGTTTATTTGCCGGTTTAAGGTTATAAAATGCAAAACAATTTATCACCAATTGACAAACCACTTATCCCCGTGCACCATACAGGTGTGAGTGCATTTCGCTTATAAATGTCTAATCAAAATATGTTCGTTGTCCGAATTATCGATTTTCGCTATTTATAGAATGCGGCGGTTTACATTAGACAAGTAAGATTATTTTTGCAAGAACCATAGAGAGACACTAGTGCTAATCTATCGGTATGACTGAACCAGGTATAAACCAGAGATGGACGAATTCGTCAATTAGACATGCTGTCTCGGATTTAAACCACGGATTTAGATGTCAAACGGCGGTTTAAACCTAGATGTTTACGTAGACCAGGTTTAAACCAGAGATGGGCGAATTCGTCAATTAGACATGCTGTCTCGGATTTAAACCACGGATTTAGATGTCAAACGGCGGTTTAAACCTAGATGTTTACGTAGACCAGGTTAAACCGGATATGACGAATTCGGCCGTAGAGTTTCCCGTAGACATATCAGCTAGGAACTTGTTTAAAACTACATCCAATGAGGTGCTGAATTATTAACCACTTATTTTGGTGCGAAAATGTATCATGCGACGAGCAGAATACTAACATTTGGGGAACGAACCGCTGAAGTCTTCGCTTTAACCCTTTACCCAACAAACCGGCCAAAACCGGCCAAATAAAGCTTCAACAGCCTAAAATATCTTCGGTCTGTTTCAATAGAACCATACAAATATGGTTATCATTGGAACCGGCTCCTTGACCACATTGTGATAGTTACAGTTATGCCCTGTGCCAATGCATTCTCTTATATATGCGAGTCGACCATAGGTCGCCTCGCATATATAAGAGAATGCATTGGCCTAAAAAAAATCTTTTTTTAACACTTTTTACCATTTTTCTTACATTCTTTAACAATTTTATAATTTTTAATGTGTTAAGCCAATGCATTCTCTTATATATGCGAGGCGACCTATGGTCGACTCGCATATATAAGAGAATGCATTGGCACAGGGCCCTTCTGTTGGGTAAAGGGCTAACTCTAATATTTGTATATCTCGTATTAGCAAAACTATTATTTTGTTCGGTTCCAGTGATTAAGGCAGGTTCGAACGTGTGTGAAGATAATCATCAGCTGTCCATCTTGATTGTGGGTACAAGTTTCCTAGTGGCATTGTCACGGCGTATCAATCGATCAATTTATTGTCTCCAATCATCATATAATTGATATAACAGAGTAGGTGGAATTATACACAGGTCCCCAGAACAAAAATTGACCCCACCCCAATAGTACTTAATCCTATAGAACGATATCCAACTTGGCCAGGACTAAAAAAAATTTATCATTTTTCAAAGTCCACAAACAGGTTCAAAGTATACAAAAAAAATTCTGTTACATAATTGCCTCATAAATAGGTAGAAAGATTTTTTATTACTCATCAATTTGATGTATCCCGTGTAAAAATTGGTTTTAAAAACTCCGGTTATGACCACAGGTCTGACGCAAACCGGCTGTTCAATTACACTTGTTCGAGATGGTGTCCACTAAACTTGGTCAGAGTGCGATTTTTACACCGACTTGAGCTTCAGAAACGCACTCAACGGTAAATAGAATATATATTAAGGTGCCATTACATGATTAAACAAGCTCAAGTGGCATGCTGAATCGTGTAATACCATGCCATTCCATACAGCTCAGCATTATTATCACCCTAAGAGCGAGCTTTCGGGGAAATGGATCAAGCCGTTTTTGCATACAAGGAACCCCCATTCATGTCAAGTATCAATTAAATAGCATAATTCCTCTTGATAACTGATAAAAACACATATGTAGTTCACAATATTGGAGTTGAGTTAGTAAATTTAATAAGCGGAATTGTTCACGCCACATCACGGCATCATAACCCCGGAAGCAAATTGAAATTTTCCAAAACCAGCCATTTTGTGCGAGTCTGCTGTGAGTACTATGTATAGTTCTTATGCAACACAATATATATTTATAAAAATGAAATAAATACACAAAGATTGAACTAACACGAATGCCGATTTGAAAACATACAAACGGACAAGAATATATCTTCATAAATATTTAGAGCGACAATTATACACGGGATACATGTACATCAAATTGAGGAGTAATGAAATATATTCTCCCTATTTATGAGTCAATCATGTAAAACAAATTATGTTTGTGTATTTTGAACCTGTTTGTGGACTTTGAAAACAAATTAGGCCCGGCCAAGTTGGATACCTTTCTATGTGATTAAGGGGTGGGGTAAAAAAAATTCTGGGAACCTGTGGAATTATGTATAACAATTATGTTGGTGCTTAGGTAGCAATACACGATTTCCAGCAATTTTGCCAACCTGGGAGGGGTTACTGTACTTCAAATCAATGCTAAGCCATTATCGTTGGCATATATCCAATCGAGCATGTTTTAATTTCGACAGAAATTTTAGGTGTAATCATATAAATGTACTTTTGGTTCTTCGTACAGTTTGTCATTGAGTTATGCCCCTTGGTTAGCACACACGAACCGCTCAATTTTACCCATTTTTTTACTCAAATTGGCCATTTTCAACCCAAAAACAGACCATGATAGAGCGAATGTCAGTAAATAAGATTCTTCCACCTGATAGAGCTATGCTAGAGCTGAGAAATATTTGAAATAGAAAAAAAGTTATCGTATCAATTTGAAAAAAAAGTCTTGCGAGCCCAGATGACAGAATTCAGGGGAGAGAAATCGGGCTATTTTCCTGTAATCAATAACACAGAGTTGGCCTTCACTGAATACGAAAACCCTGTTGCGTATCCAAATTTTTCACTTTTTTGAGAACTTTCCCAGTTTTGTAAAATAAATAAACCTTCAAACCAGTAATGACACAGTTAACACAGGCTACACTGGCCGTTATGCCCCCCAGATACTTATATTTCTATTTTTCAGACGACCTACAACCCGTGAAATCGTGTACTGCTACCTTAAAGGAAAAATAGAGTTATCCCCCTTCAACGCGCAAATGTCCAGTTAAGTCTCTGACATACACCGATAACTTTGATATATGACACATATGGTGTTTCTTCAGTGCGAATGGGAAATAAGGTCAATATAAGTAGTGTGGTTTCAATAAAAATGAACCAAATTCACCCAAATTATTGGTTATAGCGAAAAAAAAACAGTTAAATTATAAATGTGACATCATGCCCACCACCTTAAAACTAAACATCCCAGTCAAAAAGGCAGTCTGAACAGACATATTACATCTGTATTCTGCTGACCAAAGTATATGCACCGTGGTTATTTACTAGCCAGCCCCCCCCCCCCCCCGCCGAATATGTTAAGAGAGACAATGTATTTGGTTATTTGGAAACGCGACCAAGACCGAATGACCAATATCAATCAATACGCCTATTCATAGGTGGTATCCGAGGAGTTTCATTGTTGGGATGTCCCCTTAGCAACACATTTCGTTACATGCAAATCACTTTTATGTGGTCAGTCATAAACATGTAAGAACGCAACAAAATTCCAAACAAATCGTAGGGAATAACTAATGTATATATAATCACCCCTCCCCCAAAATGTGAACCATGTTTATTTGGCCGGTCGGTGTACATTCAATGACTTAATTGTCAAGTTGAAATCGCACTATTTAATTATTTATGGAATCTTATATACCATTTTTATTGTGCTGGTGCTCACGCGCTGTTCGTGATAACTCAGTAGCTGACTTTACCCCCTCTCCAATATACATATTGACATTACTCGGTCATTCGGAAACACGACCAAGACTAAATAACCAACATTAATATGGCTTTTCACACCAGGTATCCAAGGAAATCCATTGTTGAAATGTTTGCGTGGCAACACGTTTCATTAAATTAATGTCAATTTTATGTAATTACACAAAACCGCACCACTCGAAACGAATCGTACAGAGTAACTGATGCATATATAATCACATAACCAACCCCCCCCCCCCCAAATGTGAACCGGAATGTTTTTTTTATCGATAGCAGACATACGTTGAATTTGTTTTTTGCCCTGTCGGTGTGATCATTCAGTGACTTGTCAAGCTGGAATCCATACTATCAAAGTTTACAGCCTCTGATACAAATACTCTACAAGCAAATGCACCTAATTCCGAGAACAGTCATAAATAGAAACTGTCAATAGTAACTCAGACACGAAGATAGGAAAGATAAAATGTTTCAGTAGATTTTCACTAATTTATCCAATTTGATATGTCTCTTTAAGGTAGCAATACACGATTTCCAGCAATTTTGCCAACCTGGGAGGGGTTACTGTACTTCAAATCAATGCTAAGCCATTATCGTTGGCATATATCCAATCGAGCATGTTTTAATTTCGACAGAAATTTTAGGTGTAATCATATAAATGTACTTTTGGTTCTTCGTACAGTTTGTCATTGAGTTATGCCCCTTGGTTAGCACACACGAACCGCTCAATTTTACCCATTTTTTTACTCAAATTGGCCATTTTCAACCCAAAAACAGACCATGATAGAGCGAATGTCAGTAAATAAGATTCTTCCACCTGATAGAGCTATGCTAGAGCTGAGAAATATTTGAAATAGAAAAAAAGTTATCGTATCAATTTGAAAAAAAAGTCTTGCGAGCCCAGATGACAGAATTCAGGGGAGAGAAATCGGGCTATTTTCCTGTAATCAATAACACAGAGTTGGCCTTCACTGAATACGAAAACCCTGTTGCGTATCCAAATTTTTCACTTTTTTGAGAACTTTCCCAGTTTTGTAAAATAAATAAACCTTCAAACCAGTAATGACACAGTTAACACAGGCTACACTGGCCGTTATGCCCCCCAGATACTTATATTTCTATTTTTCAGACGACCTACAACCCGTGAAATCGTGTACTGCTACCTTAAACCGTAGAAAATTGCTGCCCAAGTGTATGCTTAGAACTGGGCATGTGTTGGTGTTATCAGAGTTTGCCAGCAGCAGAAAATGATGATGGACAATTTATTCTCATTTGGGTCAGCAAACTTGTAAGATCTGATTGATACTGGTGATATATTCCTCGAAAATAAAAATGTCTCTATACATAATTGGTAGATGGCAATACGTAGATGATAGTGGCAGTTAACCCACAACTGAATATTTTGTAATCATGTTTTTAATGTTGGAACCGTTTCAGTATGGGTACAGTATTTTGTATGTAACTAAAAAATCTCCAAGTTGGGGTTGACCTAGTATTTCCCAACACTTATGACAAAGGGTAATGACACTCACTACAAACAACGAAATAAATGATAACAATGATAACAATAACAAATGATACAATGTCGTGTACAGTATGTGTTTTTTCTTGTACTGTACGCGTCCAGGTTGTGGTGAAAAGTCATATTGGACGAGACACGCAGTGACTTTTCACCACAACCTGGACGAGTACAAGAAAAACTCATAATGTACACAAACATTGTATAATGACATTTTTATTATCCATCTGTATATTTATCCAAATTTTGGTAATAATACTTTCGTGGTTAGTGTTGGTGTTTGTCGGCACTTAATTCTCTATAAAAGCCTGTATTTTGATCATCAGAAAGCATGATTTGGAACAGTAAACACCGAAGTGAAAAAAAAAACTCTATGCGGAAGTGAAACGTCTGCTAAATCCACCAGTGTTGCGCGCGCATCACAATTTCACCGATTCATTTCACAATAGAGTTAATTCGTGACGTCACAGAGATCCGATAATAAAAAAGTCACATTGCACACTTGGGAGTCCAATGTGACATTCGGGAATCCAATATGACTTCTTCCCGGATTACCACGTGGCGGCTTTTACCCAATCAGGAATAGTGCTAGTTAAGGGATGGATAATAATAATTGATATGTTCATTGAGAATACAATATGTTTAAATCAAAACAAATAGAATCAATGATAACATAGTGTATATGTACATGGTGATAATAAAAGATGTTTAAACTAAAAAAAAATGATAAGGGAATTGGTACGTTATTTGACGTAGGCTGTAAATAGAGCCATATTACCTTTATTTTCTTAAACTATTAGAGAGGTTCCGTTTGTAGCTTGTGGATTGTGGCTTGTAAGGTAACTGACAGTATACCATAGCAACAACGAATACGAGAGGGCGCAAACAAACCTGGCAATTAGGGAACATTTCGTTACACAAATTTCAAACAAAACTTTGGCAGTATAATCATTAGTGTCGTTTCAGAAGGGATAATAGTAGAAAGTGGAGTTTGACCCTCTCCAAACTAAAGTATCATTGGTGATTAGTTATCCCATACGAAATGTTCAGATAATAAGTTCAACAAACTACCATAATTTCCCTCAATAAATAGATAGAACCGCATGAGTGTCTGGATTTTGACGTAATTATCGCACGAGATTTGTTGGCGGAGCGATACCTCGAGTGCGGGACGCAGCCCCGCACGAGAGGTATCGCGTTCCGCCAACAAATCGAGTGCGATAATTCGTCAAAATCCAGACACTCATGCGGTTCTATTTTTATTACATATCTCCGTATCATAGTAAATTGACTCACAATCGTACATCTCCGGTACAGAAAATGTGAATTTAATTGAGTTTTAACACTGAATGAAATAGTTCCGTCGACAGATTGCACTAGTGCGATTCTGAGAATTATCACACGCCTGGAAACTCGTGCAATCATGCGAATTACGTTGATAGATATGTAATAAATAGGGCTCCTTCTGCCCTTTTATTTATCTGTCGTCTGCTTTTACCACTTTCACATCCCTCTAAAATAATAATAGACCATTCCGTTGTACACGTTTTAACTGACTGAGAATCCATTTATAGTATAGAAAGGGTTCAAGAGCTCGTGGTTATATCGGTTGAGATATGACTGGTTTATAAATTCGATTCATAAGGCCAAAAAAAAATGGTTTTGGTTCTCAGGCCCCGCCGCATTGAATAAAAAGGACCGCATTAGGCCTTTTTATTGCAATGCCTGATGTTATGACAAAAAAACTTACGAAAAAATAAATTAAAAAAATAAAACCCTCCCTCCCTCATTGATTTGAAAACAAAATTGCCCGAGAACCAAAACATTTTTTTTTTGCCTAATAAACCATCATAGTATATTACAATATAACTCTGACCTATATCAGATTAAACTATGTATATGATTGGCAATCTTCAGTAAATATTATTTTAAAGCGCCAAGCCACAATCTACAAACGAAATCTCTCTATTATAAGAAATGTTTAAACCTGTACATATATATTGCATTTTGACACAGTACATTTTATTCAATTTGATAACGTCAATGATCTCGTTTTCGTTGAGACTGGTCGGGAGTGTACACATTTACCAGTGATAACATTTTTAGATTCATATAAGTCATTCCGGCGCAATGAAGTCCATTTAATATATAGACAAAAACACACATTTTTTCCAAATATCTCCGTTATTTCGTCAATCCTAACCTCATAATCCTAACCTCATAATTAATCGCTCTCTAATCGTGAACCCTGATTAATTATCTTTCGCTATTCAATCGTGTGCGTATATACTGGCTGGCGAGTCGCCACGCTAGCTAACAAGTGGGAGATCACTACGTTTGGTTTGATGCCTGAGATTGGGATTCGATTTAAGATTATACATCGCTGACAATTTATTTACATTTGAGGAACGACGGTCCTTGTTAATTTGCAGTAAGGGTGGATACACACATGCATGTAATCTATGTATGTAAAATACATGTATTTTACATGGCCACACCAATAATTGACAACATTAATCACCTGCGCGCGAGCGGTTCATTGTTACCAGACCAGACAAGTGAGTAGTCATAAGCGAAATCAAACTCTCTGCTATCAGGACATTTAAGGCCAGTCCAAAACATGTCTTCTCTTACGAATGTGGAAATTAGTTAAGTATGTGTGATATCTGACATTTTATTAATGCACATCACCAGAAGCGACACATCTGGTGTATACAGGCTTGATATAGAACATTTTCGACCATGATGCTTGCTTCGCGTGGGGTTTCGAAAGCTTCAAATCGCTAAGTGACTTAATTAGTTGAATGTATCGGTCGGAATAATCTGGGCAAGAAGGTACAATAGAAGTTTTACTTAAATAAAGAGTTAGCCACCTCGTCTGGTAGCTTTCGGGATCATATATAGCCCCAAGTCGGGTGTCATATTTAGCCCCTTTGTCAGGAAATCCTGATAATATTGCCCCCATGTTGGGAATCATAGCCCCTGGGTTGGGGAACTCCTGGGGCCATCATCGGTATAAAAATCAAGAGAAGACTGACAATGATTTAAACAGAAAGTCCAACATTTGGGTTATCGCGCGAACAATTATTATAAGCGGCCTGACGACTTCGTTCAGTCAACGGTTCTCTGTACGCTCAGAGCTTGGCTCACTGTGGTCAAACATAGCCGCAATGATTGGGTTGTCAACGGACACACATTACATGGTCTGTATGATCCATGTAAAACGCCAAATACACGATAATTACAGAGATTACATCCATGTGTGTATCCACCCTAAACCGCACGTGTTTTTGTAACAGTGTTTGAGATGATATAGAATAATACACAGGTATAATTATGTTAAATGAACATTAAGTGATCGTTGAAAGTACATTATACACATGGGAATAAAAAACATACAATTTTGAGATGAGAGGGACAAGTTTGTTTAGCACAACTGTGTGCATATATACATGAATGAATGAATGATGCTTTAATCTCAGCCATTTTTACATGGAACATGGGTTAACTATTTATACTATTTACACATATAGAACATTATATAAATGCACACGATAAACTAGAGGCTGTAAACATACAAGGAACACGTGACACATTGAATTAAACAAACATGCAGCATTAACATACACTAAACATAATACAAAACACACACAATAATGATATAAACAAACAATATTTGCATTTATTACGTATCTTATTCATCATTCATAATTGTGTCCTTTTTATTAGAAGTTTTTCAACCCGAATTTTATAAAGATCGCCAAATTGTTTAATATGTCAGGGCTGGTCGAGTTAAGAAGTTCGAATAAGAGTTCTCTCGACGGTTCGTCATAACATGCCTTCGGAATGTATTTTTCTCGTAATTGTTCAAGTTGCGGACACAAAATAATAAAATGGAATTCACCGCTTAGCAAGGCGTTACAAAGTGCGCATGAACTATCTTTACTTGCGCCAGTCCATACTGGACGCAAGTAATGTTTTCGGTCCGGATCTTTGTCTGTCCTTCCGGGAATATGTTACGTCATGACCGAGATAACGGAAGCAGAAAAAAAGCTTTTAAGTTGGAAATTTATATATATATACTTAATTTGCATTGTTATCTGGTTTTATTTTGGTAATAAATCGTTCATAAATGAACAATATTTCAAAATTTCAAAATTTGTAAAAACTTCAAAAATTTAAAAAACTTCAAAAATTTCAAAAAATTCACAAATTTCAAAAACTTCACAAATTTCAAAAACTTCAAAAACTTCAAAAATTTCAAAAACTTCAAAAATTTCAAAAACTTCAAAAACTTCAAAAATTTCAAAAACTTCACAAATTTCACAAATTTCACAAATTTCAAAATACTTAGTAATTTTTATAGGCGCCAAATTACCATCCAAGACGTATACCCTTATAAACTGCGGGTCAGTCCTAGTAACGCGCACGTCAACGCGTTTAAAGTTTTTGAAGTTTTCAATGCAAATGTCACTTTAACATTATCCCACAGTGAGTGCCTAGTGTTACTTTAACATTCATCCATAGTGAGTGCCTATTGTCCCTTTAATATTCAAATACTGAGTGCATTTTGTCCCTTTAATATTCAGGGCGGAAGCTGCCCATCGTTCAGCGAGGTCATCACGTGATATACATGTAGATAATACATCGTTCACATGGAGAGACTTCGTTCAGCGAGCGCAGTGTGTCACTTTAACATTCAAGACTGAAGCTATCCCCATCAAGGTCATCACGTAATATACATGTAGATAATACACCATGCATATGAGTGGCCTCAATCTGATAGTTGGTTAACAGGTAAAAAAAACACCACCAAAATGTCTCACCTGTAATTAGATCGGATAGAGTTATCGTTCCTAATATGCAGCCAACTGGGGTCCATATCATCATAACAGGGATATTATGTCCGTACACACTATTTCAGCGATGGATGAACAGAGATTTGATATCTAGATTTTTGTTATCGATCTCTCAAACGAGGGGCCAGCACCCGTGGTTCAAACTGTTGTTGGCAAGACACCACACAACATGCCAAAATGTGTGATGGGCGCAAGTATAGGCAGCTCCAGTGAGTGCATTCTAGTTGTTACTGCTTTTATGGGGTGTGACTAATTACCGCCCGGGACCGCCCGGGACCACCCGGTAACCGCCCGGGACCGCCCGGGCGACTCCACGGGCCCGTGGACACTATATATCGACGTTATAACGTAGCGACATACACCACGAGGTCAACCTATAACATTTTACTCGCTCGCTCGTCTCCGGTCGGTTTTATTAACCCCACAAATGCCGATATTGGCTAAGAGAGCCCGAGTGATTACGGGTGTCTTCGTCTGTTTTCGGACAGTATATTTTGGTGATGCGTGGTAGTGCAGTACACCTGAGTGTTAATTCCATATATTGACTCGTTGACGCGTCCACGGCCGATGTTATTAACCCCTCAAAATCCGGTAAAATACTATATAAACAAAAAGAGTCCGGGACCGCCCGGGCGGGCCCGTGGACACTATATCTCGACGTTATATAACGTAGCGACGTACCCCACGAGGTCAACCTAGAACATTTTACTCGCTCGCTCGTCTCCGGTCGGTTTTATTAACCCCTCAAATGCAGATATTGGCTAAGAGAGCCTGGGTAATTACGGGTGTCTTCGTGTGTTTTCGACAGTATATTTTGGTGATGCGTGGTATAGTGCAATACAGCTGAGTGTTAATTCCATATATTGATTCGTTGACGCATCTACACGATTAGTCAAGCATTCGCGTCGCTGATATGCGTACAGGCCTAATATATATGCATACAATTTAATGACTATATATTTATTTGCACGATCCTTCGCATTGTCCACCTTCTTACTATTATGCGGGGGCGTTGTACATGCCTGGCATATTATCATATTATGACCAATAAAGAGTGTTTATTATCAGTCCAGCCCACTATTTCTCGTATTTGCCCCTTTAAGTCGTCTGAAGTCAACAGCATCTATATATAACTCTTGACACGCTATGGGCCAATTTTACCCACATGTTTCAATTTTTGCCGATCAGATTGCAACAATTTTGGTTATATAATTAATGATTTTATTTTATTAATAATTAGTGCCCTTTTAAGACATCTGATGTCAACTGGACCTGTCTAATATGATTTTCCTGGTCAAACTACCTTACCGTATTGCAACCCAACCCACGGCCTTTGGGTAACGACTGAAAATCATTATTCCCGATGATGTAGATCATCATACTCTCCGTATGTGGAGCAATTAAAGAAAATATATAAACGCTATTCGCCACCCGGGTGGCAAATAGCGATTCCTATGTAATATGGTCATTCGCCGCGGCCGGGTGATTCCTATAAAATATAACAATTCGCCACCGGGTGGCGAACAGCCACTGCCGAATATTTATGATGATACGGTATTTTGCCGGATTTTGTGTGGGTTAATAACATCGGCCGTGGACGCGTCAGCGAGTCAATATTTGGAAGTCACACTCAGGTGGTATTGCACTACCATGCACCACCAAAATATACTGTCCGAAAACACACGAAGACACCCGGGTTCCCAGGTGCTCTCTTAGCCAATATCGGTATATTTTCGGGGTTTGATTTTGAGGGGTCGATAACATCGGCCGTGGACGCGTCAACGAGCCAATATGTGGAATTCACACTCAGGTGTATTGCACTACCACGCATCACCAAAATATACTGTCAGAAAACACACGAAGACACCCGTAATCACCCGGGCTCTCTTAGCCAATATCGGCATTTGTGGGGTTAATAACACCGGCCTGAGTCGAGCGATCGAGTGAAATTTCTAGGTTGACCTCGTGTGGTATGTCGCTACGTTATAACGTCGAGATATAATGTCCACGGGCCCGTGGGGGCGCCCGGGCGGTTCCGGGCTCTTTTTGTTTATGTAGTATTTTACCGGAGTTTGAGGGGTTAATAACATCAAAATCCGGTAAAATACCATATAAACAAAAAGAGCCCGGGACCGCCCGGGCACCCCATGGGCCCGTGGACACTATATATCGACGTTATAACGTAGCAACATACCCCACGAGGTCCACATATAAAATTTTACTCGCTCGCTCGACTCCGGCCGGTGTTATTAACCCCGCAAATATCGATATTGGCTAAGAGAGCCCGGTGGAGCTCGGGTGTCTTCGTGTGTTTTCGGACGGCATATTTTGGTGATGCGTGGTAGTGTAACACCTGAGTGTGAATTCCATATATTGACTCGTTGACGCGTCCACTGTCGATGTTATTAACCCCTCAAAATCCGGTAAAATACCATATAAACAAAAAGAGCCCGGGACCGCCCGGGCACCCCCATGGGCCCGTGGACACTATATATCGACGTTATAACGTAGCGACATACCCCACGAGGTCCACATATAAAATTTTACTCGCTCGCTCGACTCCGGCCGGTGTTATTAACCCCGCAAATATCGATATTGGCTAAGAGAGCCCGGTGGAGCTCGGGTGTCTTCGTGTGTTTTCTGACGGTATATTTTGCTGATGCGTGGTAGTGCAATACACCTGAGTGTGACTTCCAAATATTGACTTGCTGACGCGTGCATGCACGACCGATGTTATTAACCCACACAAAATCCGGCAAAATACCGAACCATCATAAATATTCGTCTCTGATCGTAAATATCGCAATTTTGTTGAAAGTTTCCAATGAAAATTAATAACTTTACACCTATTATTTTTATATTTTGACACGAACGGGTGTAATTATAATTATAAATATACTGTCCGAAAACACACGAAGACACCCGTAATCACCCGGGCTCTCTTAGCCAATATCGGCATTTTTTGGGTTAATAACACCGACCGGAGACGAGCGAGCGAGTAAAATTCTCTAGGTTGCCCTCAGGTGGTATGTCGCTACCTTATAACGTCCAGATATAGTGTTCACGGGCCCGTGTGGTGCCCGGGCGGTCCCGAGCGGTCCCCGGGCGGTAATTAGTCACACCCGTCTCAATACCTAATCTATGGTTGGACGTGTTCAGACTCATGCACAGGAGCGTTTTTACGCCTCAGAATTATTCACTGCGTAAGCATACTCATCACTGGTGTCAGGAATATTATGATTATTCACTCTCCCGGCGGTGTAGCCATAATGATCGGTACTGATATCGCTCTGGATGTGTTGGTATTCGTCTGCGTTTAGATCTTCACTCGGGCCGCCTACTTCTGCGGTTGTTACATAGCCATACTGATCGCGTTGTAGTATATCCTCTGGTGAATGTGAGGCTACATCTGTTTCTAGTGAATAGTCATCATCCGCCCTTTGTTCATTGTACCTAGCACTTTCTTCTAGAACAAAATAATTGTCATTGTTCTCTGTTGCCAGTTCACTTGCGGATGCTGGAAGCAAACCGTTTGGTGTTGACAGGGAATAACCACTACCCGGGTCAGATCGAACATCCGTTGATGGCGATGAGAATTTGTAGGCTGTGTCATATTGATTCACTTGCGAGTCTCTTGGTAGTTCATATCCAGAGTTTGCACCTTGTCCCCCCTTTGCACGGAGTGTGTTTCCACTCGGGTGGTCGATAGATATATAGTCATAGTTGTTAGATTCTAATCCACTCATTTGAGGATCAGGTGCATGTGCTGATTTTTTGGTGACAGACTGGCTTGAACTAAGTTTTGGTAAATTATTATTGCCCTGGCCTGACGTTTCATAAATTGTTGCATAATCCTGTCCACCATGGATAGATTCTTTCGTTGGTTGTCTCAGAGTTGAACATCGGTCGAAGATCCTAGAAATTTAAAAACAAATATAGCATTAACAAATTGTGTATAGAATGACGAATCTAGTTGTAACCAATCAAATACTCACAAGATGTATGCTCTTCATATTCAAAATTCTCGAATTATGGAAATTGAAAAATATCTCATGCCTTTGTGTCTAGCATATATAGCCAGTTTTAGTTAAAGACATATCATGAACTTGTTTTGGGTGCGTGCAATTGATAAGTTAGTACTCAGGCGCTATGCCAACCTTGGGAGTGCAGCATTATACTAACATTGGGTAACATTTTAAAGAGATCGACCATACTACTCCATAGAAAACATCGTCTGAACAACGCGCAATTGTACATATTTACATCTCGATTCTGGAAGCAACAATCGGCGGTAGACCAACACAAATGATTTGGCCATCGACAGTCATTGCATTTAAATAATATATAAGAATGGCGATGTATGTTGTCAATTTGGACTATTTTTCGTGGAAAATAACGACATTGAGCAATATTATTCTTAATTTCTATTTGATCACCCTACCAGAGTGTTTCACACCACTTTAATTTAATCCACACTAAAATGTTGCTAAGATGAGATAAAGGATGTCAAAAAATGGCATAGCCCACGTTATAAGGGTTTTCTGGAGTATCATATTTAGAATTTAGCCCACACTCAGATTGCAGATAAAACAAACTTGAGAAATGTTCTTTAAAGTGATGTGAAACATTCCGGTAGGATGATCAAATATAAATGGAGAATAATCGCGTTCGAAGTAGTAATTTTTACAAATATTATATCCAAATTGACAACACAACCCGTCATTCTCATATAGTAATTAAATGCAGTGATTCTCGATGGTGAAATCGTTTTCGTTAGTTTATCGCCGATAGATGAGTCCCGAATCGAGTAGTAAATATTTCATTTGAGCATAGTTCAGACGATGTTTTCTATGGAGTGGTACGGTTGATTTGCTACATATTTTCGGCGATGTTAGTAGAATGGTACATTCCTCCAGTTGGCATATAGCTCCTGGATACTAACTGAATAGTTCCACGCACCCGAACAAGTTCATCATATGTCTTTAATCAACAAAGTGTGTATAGAATGACAAATGTAATATTGGAATCAATCATGAATTCACTATGTTTAAGCTGTCCACATATCAAATGCTCAAATTGTGGAAATAGTAGAAAATAGGGGAGGGTCAGTTAAGACCGATTATCTTTGACCGATGACAACAAATGTACTATTTTAGTTAAATACATGTATGCCCCTAAAGCAAGAGAACACAACCATGCAAATATATTGTATTGCTCTCCTCGTGTGTGGAAAAATAACTGAACGTACATGTACCCCTATGTGAAAAAGTGCAGTTTTTACCACAATTTTGTGATTTTGAATTTACAAGTCATTGTCTTCATACATGTATGACCGTGTTGTTCTATACACCTTATATAACATATATACATAGATAGCCAAAATTCTGTCCTAGAGAATCCAAAGTGACATAAAATCAAGCGATTAGTTAAACATTTGAATTTCCAAACATTAGAAAGGCGACATTCTTGGATTTCAAAATTGAGAGAAAAAATACCACGAACCAGATGCCTGACCAGAAAAAAATACCACTGACCATTCATGAAGTTAAAATGAGGGTACATTTTGTGCATACAAACTCGGACCAGGACCCAACACTATTTATAACAGATGACATTTCAGATATATTTGAAGCTGCTGTCCGAATTGTTCAGCATTGAGCAATAAAGAGGGTTACCAGTTAGAATATTCCTGACATTGTAAAATAAAGGGCGTGTGTTCACTTCTGTAAGAAAAAATAGAAAACAGCTGAAACATATATATGACGTACTATTGAAAATGAATGCAGCTTATGTGTCGATATTTCGGGTATTTATATCGACATGTCTTGTCCCTCCTTCTAAACTACTGAACGTAGTATTATGGTGGAGTACGTAATTTGGAGGTTCAAATCAGTCATGTACAAGGGGGTATAAAATAGGTTGACAAATACATGAATATTGATATATCGGCTTTATACATATGTATGCTCTAAAAATACTTTCCATTGTCACAGCCATTTTCCAGCTGTTTTTAATTGTTCGCGCAGAAGTGAAAGATACACTCTTTATTTCTATACCATACCATATCCGGACTCTACCATATCCATAATAGACCAACACAGAACGCCCTTTTGTGTTACAGGCCGTACAAATGGCTGTTTTTTGTTTTGTTTTTTTGGGACCCAAACATTATGTTTAACGTTGTATTTTTAATTACTTCAATGCGTCTTTCTGTGACATACAATGCTCGTAGTAAAGTATTTCAATTATTAATCGACTTATTTCGATACCGGAGAATTCAAAAGCGAATATTATTAGATGTGTTTTGGAGCGCAAACAGCCAAATGGCTTTAATATGCACGTGCAAAGTAAACAATAGTAGGTTTGTCAGTATTCATCATATTTATTTGATATTAAAGACATAGATAGAACGACACAAGTGTGTGAACATGATAACGTTATTGCACGAGTTTGTTGTGACGCGATGGTAAAACGAGAACCGGAGGTTCGAGTTTTATCTCGCGGCACGACAAACGAGTGCAATAACGTTAACATGTTCACACAACTGTGTTGTTCTATGTTTATTGCACACTCTGAAGATTGCAGCTTGTAACATACTAACATTTAGGTCGATATTGTTGTATTTAATTGAACAAACATTTGCTTAATGTAGACTATACCCCATAATTTAGCGAAGACATTTTCTGTTAAAGCTGACGTCGCCAGTGACGTTATTGACGTAATAGGTTTGTATTGTTCAAGAACAATACACATTTTTTTATTGAACGTTTCAATTATTCTGTATTTTGCTGTATTTCGCACAAATAAGCCATTGGGTGTGCAATAAAACCTTATAACGAACCAAAGCCGGACGCTTTGTGTCGTATATAGACTATATCTGATTTTGTGACGTCACCAATTATTATCTAATACGACGCTGCTGTTTTGAAATTTTGCGAGCGCCTTTGTCGCATAGTAGATCGGTGGGCTTAAAGCATTAATGTCGTAATCGTGTATGTCTTTCAATTACCGGCGTTACAAAATGGGAGAAGTTACAATCGGAATGATGCAGAATGAAGTTCATTCGTAGCCGCGGTTTACATTTTATTGAGAACATAATTATGACATATTAAGGACTGTCAACTATTTGCATTGGAATTAATAGCCTAAAATAAAAATCGTGCGTGCAACTGCGTGCAATGGTAAAATACCAATGACTCTGGAAGGGCGGGAGAAAATGTTGGTATTGAAATCGAAATTCGTGATGCAAACGTTATATCGCGTTCAAATTATCCTAATATTACATACGTGAATCTGATAATCCTTTGATATCCTTCTATTTCCATGAATTCACAAGGAACACATACTTAACAACAAAGCAGAAGATACATTCAAGTTTTCGCTAATTCGGTCTACAGTGAAAGCTACATGATGACGTTGTTCGTCGAGTTTTGTTGAAATCGACATGATGGCGTTTTATATAGTACACATCTCAATCGGATGGTGCACACAGCGTCAATAATATAATCGTTAATTTCACTTAAATACTCCCCTCTCGACAATAGCCAACAGTCTTGTCTTTTGAACACTTTCAGTTTGATGTTCGGAGTTTATATTCTATAATAATTTGTAAAAAAGGTACGGCTTTTAAAAAAAAATTAGGTTTTAAGTCTGACGTGGTGAGCTCGTAGTCTGTTTGCATTGTGAATCTCCGATTGCTCACATACCCTGGTGTGTCATTGGCCTAATTGATATAAATTTGATGAACCATTGTGCATGTCTGAATTGTAATTAATCATACCACGACATAAGGCCTAAGTGAATCTTATCTGATGGGTATACGAATGTATGAAGTTATTTTTATAAAATTTAAAATAGGCAGATATATCCTAGCTTATGCGTGTGTTTTATCTGTGGTTCGTTAATTACGCTAGCGTATGGTCATATTATATCATGATTTAAATACGAGTATTGGAGTGGTTTACAGAGAAAATAGCCGTCTGTGCTGCATCTCCACTAAGAATAAAATTTAAAACGTCGTGATATGACCAAATATGAGTAAATACCAAAGTATCAAGTTAGTACTCAACCAACACTCATAAGCATGTAAACGGAATGGGAGAAGTACGCTATTAAGTTCGATAACATGTGATCCCACATACAATTTGTGTAACGTGGCCATGCGTTCTTCGTATTTTTGAATATTTCATTGTCAGCATAATTATGTTTGTAAATTATAGTTTACAAGTGAACAATCATGTATATCAGTAGTTATGAGTGTGCATTGCTTCAAATGTGCTTGCTTTGATGAACATGAACAAGTTCACATTTCTTATCGAAATGGTCATGTATCGATCAGAATTGTTGAGATGTCCCTCAACTCAGATCAAGCTTGAAAATCGGTCCCGATTTTCTCCCATGTCGGGATTAAATCCGTGTCAATATCGTCTAGCCCAGACTGCGATTATCGTATCCACGACCTAACCACATCGGCTACGGGGACATCCTTAAAGGAAAGCCCTTTCATCGACATTTGGGAAGTCTGAACATGGGTTCGAATATTGGAAAAGAAATAATCTATCACTATATTGGAACAGCACAGTGCACATCCTCAGAAATTGTATCTGTGAACATACGATTATTGGTATACTGGCGCATATACATGTAGATACCATATACTGTGAGTTAACAATACACATCTTCACTGGTTCGAATGTTTTGTATGTGGGGATTGCGACCAGGAATGGTGTCAACCGCTTTTTTGTACGTGCCATGGGATTCAAGCCAATACGCCAAGGAGTATATAGCAAACTATATGTAATCGGGGTTCACGATTGGATGGCTAGTGGCATCTAATCGCGAGCACAGGTGGCACGTGATGTTCGATTGAATAGCAGAATGTTGGATATCATATAATCCCATATCCCATAATATGTCAAATATAGCGAGTTATCGAAATATGAAATACAACGAAAAAGCGAAGTAGGAAAATACAGAGAAATATCGAACTTTAGCGAAATATAGAGCGAAATATAGAAATATGAAATTATTTTTATAAACAAAATAACGGAGATATTTGAAGAAGTATTAGGTGGTGATTCTGGTACTTTTTGGGAGGCACTCATGAGTCATAATCCATATTAACTGTTACTCGGGATTCGTATCCCAAACTTATAAAATTGAAGATTCACCAAAATATCTTAATAGCACGAAATTGTTCAAATATTGATTATTTATTAGACCAAAGGACTCATTGTGGTGAATTTTAGTCTCATACCGCTTGATATATGGAAGAAACATACATGTATATGTGTGAACTTATACCCTGTATAGTACTAACTTGTACACCGGATCCACCCTCTCTGCTAACTTGTATACATCATTCAGGTAGTGTGTGTGACACGGTGACACCCAATAAACGCGAATCTTACATATGGTATATGTATACCTTTGAGGTTTATATTGGGAACGACAACTTCTCTATTTAAGCTTCGACAGGCTATAACATTTCACATCTCTGGTGAGGACATCTACATTTATGTTGATCTACAACCTGTCAATACGCTCACCAAAACGCCAACGCGAGTAGCGGTGAAATATAATAAAGACTATATATAACATTAACATAGTATGTTTCATATATCGCCGTCGATTAGAAACAACAACAATGGCAACTGTTATGTGGGCTTCGTTTGGAAATATAACTTAGATGTGCGGCATAATAGTTTCCGCAACTATATATCAGAGCTGTATAGTCTGTATGTTCTTGAAGCTGGCGTTATTCAATCTAAACCTCGTTACTTACCTTCGACGCAATACAACCAACACGATTATGCAAACAATTACAAATACTGCGATCACACTGCCCACGATTGCACCTAGAAAAGATAATATTGATACATGTTTAGAACACCGAATTCCTGTTCAGTTTTGTGCATATATGAACACTGATGTGTGGTGTATCAGACCTCTATAACATTATCCGACATTCATTCGATTCCCGTTTACGACGTTATTATTTGGGAATAAAATCGGATCAGCATCGAGATATATTATTGCCTTCCGTGGACTAGAATAATCACCCCGAACATAATATAGCATATACCATGAGCGTATATTATACAATGTGCAAAAATCCCGAAAAACTTTACGTTGAATGCTGCTTGATTATTTCAATCTTTAAATATGCTATTTCATCGGAGGCAAACATGCAGTACAGTCATGACCATACTGGTATAGCTAGCAGTCAGTAGGCCCTACACATAAATGTATGCTGAATGATGAGGCATACCGTATAGCAGAGTACAGAGGCCAATTTCAATCAATATCCTAAAACTCTTTAAGTGATCAATTAAATACATGTGTGTACTAGTATACACATGTGTATAAGAGATAAATAGAAACTGATGTAATTGTGATACACGCTTGATTGATCAATTGACCACATAGCTACTAACTGCATCTATATTCAAAAACATTTATTGCATTATAGGTCTTCAATTACGAGTAATACTAGTTTCGTACAATCTAAGACACACGAATCGGACCTCCCCTTTAAGACATAAAGGAACAAAGGCTTTAGCTATCACATTTATAACTCAAATTTATGCTACAGTAAAACATTTAAAATTGGCATAGGTGATGTAATTTCACTTTGTAGTCTTTTAATTTTCCAACTACATTGAATAAGTTGTCATACTCCTATGTGAGGGAACTGATGTTATTGTCTGTGTCAGTTGATACAGATTTAACATTTTGAGCGAATGGTATCAGTCTGAGCTTGATAGCTGAGTCACATGATAGGAGTGAACGACACTTCCGGAAGACTACTTGAATAATGTCTGAGAGTTCTCGGTCACCACAGTTAAGTTTGGCCATGCTCTAATTATTAATTATAACGCATGTGCACATATATGTATGTACCTCATTTAGATATGATATAATGTCACAATATAATGACAAGAATATAATTGAATTGAATCATAACGTAATGCCAAAATATACACATGGACAACAGCAACGTTTCAACGTTTTGTGAGATGAATATGGTGGTAGGCTGTTGGCTGAGCTGAGTTAGGACCAGTATACATTCAGGAAATCGTGATGTAGACCACTTTCAACAGCTTAATATTATAATTTAACATACACAGAACACAATGTGAGCAGAATGTGATCGTATACCTGTATTAGTGCTGTTTGATTCAGAGGCTTTACTATGTTGAGATATCGTCGTTACACCCACCCCGTTGGGTGTAGTGGTATCTCCTCTCGGTGTAGTGGTATCTCCTCTCGGTGTAGTGGTATCTCCTCTCGGTGTAGTGCTATCTCCTCTCGTGAGTATTGTGGTCGCTACCAAAATTGTTGTGTTGGCAGATTCCGATACCGTCGCCGATGACGTCTGGGCGCTGGTTAATGACGCTTTTGTGTCTGTGACTTCTGTTGTGGTAGTGACTGTAATTGTTGGCAATAGAGTCGTCGACTGTTCGACTGCAAAATAACGTCAAATGAATTTCTTTTTTGGTGTACACGTATATAGGTCCGATTCGTAAAAGCTAGTTTAAATCGGGTATGGACCGACATCAACAATCAAGATGAAACCGAGTATATATGAACGTTTTGCATGGTTGTTCGATAACCAGTTGATTGACAGGCGGACACACAGCTCTATTCAGTGAGAGGAGAGCACGTTGTCAAACAAAACCCAGTGAGCACGATGACAAACACAAGTCAACATAGTGGTTCCAGACACGCGACCAGTTAACTATAAATGGCAAAATCCAAGCCGAGACTCGCATCATATAGACACTATTCACCGCTCCGACCGTTGAACTGATTGTATAACTATTTAAATCTACGGCTCAGAAAGGACGGATTCGTCATCTCAGGCTCCGCATTACTAAAGCGGATGTTGATATGCTGTTGTCGATTGATATGATATAAGAGATAAACCAAATAGATTATCGCAATTGACAAAAAACATGTTCACATTCAATTATCAGTAACTGTTATGAGCGTCGCTTACTTATAGAAGTTACGATATCAAAATGCTCTTTATTTTGTTAGTTATCAGATTCTCGCTGTCGGTAGAACCAGATATATTTTACTGGAAATATGTCACTGGCATACAACTGGATGTAATTACTTTGTACGTTTAATGTGGGATGCTGAGATGACCTCTGTGTGTGGGGAGATGACTGGCAGTAGAAAATTAACAAGGAATATACTACGCATTATCACATACTGTAATATTTGACCAGTGTTTGATCAAAATAAATCACACATTTCCTGTAGATGAGAAAAAAATTATACTAATGTTTTCACAATTGACTAAATTTTAGCAACGGGTTATACCTGACATTCTTTGTTTTGTTGTGTGTCATGGGATCGGAATTTCAATGCGGCACGAAAGAGGGTGAAACCCCTACAGACCACCCTCATGACTTATGAATACCAGTTCTCAGGGGATTCTCAGAAGGATAATTATATCCGTCATTTTCTTGTTCGAAATTATCAACAGTTGGAAATGTCATGCCTGACACAACATTAGTTGGGAATTTTTCCCTACATGTAAGTTTAATTTATTCTCGTTATTTTATTTTTCAACTAGAAAATTGTGGCGCGAAAATATTGTGCTTAGGCCAACAGCAGCATATGTGTCTAATTTTGGTCAAAATATTGGTCTGAAATCGCCATCAGTTAAAAGT
This sequence comes from Siphonodentalium dalli, assembly GCA_032622095.1. NCBI lineage: Eukaryota > Metazoa > Mollusca > Scaphopoda > Gadilida > Siphonodentaliidae > Siphonodentalium > Siphonodentalium dalli. The sequence goes on from CP136063.1 coordinate 71,173,373, forward strand.
TTCCAACGTTAGTAGATATCAGGTTGGAAATTTCCAGCAGATGGAACGTTTGAGGTACCAGTTGGAAAGGTCCAACCAAATTGGTGCAAATGGTATTTTGCTAACGTGGGAGTTTGGTATGGTTCAATTTGGGGAGGATGCAGTTCAATGTGGAGATATCCAAATGAAGTCCCTCTAGCCACGCCCCTGCGTCAGCCTTGCATTTATATTGCCAAGGTACACTACATTTGGAGATATTGTTACAATTATACCTTCAAAGAGCGTATATTTGATAAATGTTTCTTCAGTTGCGATTTTGAGTCCTCCATATTGATACATTGATTGATCGATGTCTTTTAGTAAAGTGAATATATATATTTACATCCAGTATACGATATACCCAACTAAACGTCCAATCAATATACCAAACTATCACATAACCTACAACAAATTATAAGAGAATTTATTTATATCTTTTCCATCAGAAAACATATTGGCTACAACATACTAAAAGTCCAAGTTGAAGACACGATGCTAAATATATTTATTTAGGGTTTTCCTGATGGCTACCGAATTGAGAAAGAACAAGTGGAATGTTTGGGGGTATGCGAAGTAATAACGTCCAATAAAATAGTCCAAATATCTGGACCGATGAGTGCAACGGTCACAGATCATAGGATCACATGAATTGTTTGATAATTTAAACTGAATCAATCAAGATAAGTATATGGCTCTTATATGACAGAAATTCTTTTCCATGGATATCTAAACTACCAATTTGTATTGAAGAATGGTTATTAGAATATAACAATTGTTTTTTTTTCACGGAAAATCAAAGTTAACCATTTACGCCATGTTCAGTCTGAATATCTGGTTATTCATATCTCAGACTGTGATTGTGCTGGGCCCAGGATTATCTTTATTTGGTGTTGGCAATATCATCAAACCAAAGTGTTACTAGCCGATATAATAAAACGTGAATATATATCATATTGTTAGATATGTCGCTATGTTTGTGGGAATGAATTACCCGTCAGCCGATGTGTACAGAGATGACACAATAATACTTTCTATGACTGCATGCAAATACGTCATCATATTGCTGGAGTTCGCATTTTGACGTCTTTTTCCTGTTTAAATGCGGCAATCTTTGTCTTCATACGCACACCGGACACCCGCGTATCACCAGCACGATGGAGTACCTATTGGCACGGATATCCGGTCGTCTGTTAAATGTTTTGGTGTTGACAAAATGTGAGTTTATTTATTTATATGCATTTTGTTTATAATTATATCCGGTTTAATATTACGAAAATAAATCCATTCCAATATTCGTGTGTGTTGATAATCTGATATGTTTGCTTTCTTTGAATAATCTCATTGTATTCAGTGTTAACTACAGCGAAAATGGAAATAACAGTATTAATCGCTTTTTTTACTAATAACAACTGGCGCCGAACGGACCAAAGTAACCATAATATATTATATGTGTACCCCACAAACCATGGTGTTAGCAGTTTCACCTGATGCATAATTCTCATGAAACAGTCTCTTGAAAAAACGTCGATTGAAAAAAATCTGTACCAACAACTCGGTGACAAGTACCGTTGTTGCGGTGAGAAATACGTTTTGAGTACCAACCGACTCGGTGTTAAAGTTTCTCAAAATTTGAATGTTTCTTGAATTTAGGACACGTCGGACAGATTATAACTCTGGAACATAGCGTGCCGTTAAACGGTATATGGAATTAGATGGAACTGATTTTCCCCATCTGGCAGTCTTTTAAAAACATTTATTAGTTCCAGGATTATATTTTATGCAACTTAACGTTATTTTTCCATTTTTTTTTCTTCCAGAAATGAGATGGCAGATCATGTCCAGAGACTGTTCGGATGTCACCACTGGCGACTATTTTTTAACACCCTGAGTGGCAGTCGAACGCGCCATCAAATACCAGCAAAATGAAGAACTAGAGTACGTAAAATTGGCATTATATCACACAACAGGACACAACGGATACCAGCGTATAACACACCCTGAATTATTACCATCAGCAATTTCACAAAGTAATAGTGAAATGTTTGTGTCCATGGACGACAGGATAACGCTGTGTGAATACCATTCAGCTACATTTACGAAAAGAAATATATCCGTATCTATAATGACCATTGCTATACCACCACCAATACACAAATACCATCAACATCACAGTGATCAACAATAAAGGCGATAGCCAACAAGGCACCACAACACCCACAACAACAACTACACCAACACCAGAGCCTCAGGATTCCAGAAATTCTCAGCTCGTATCCAGCATGAGTTATCATATCAACCACATCGAATTGGAGCTTGTACATGTACTATACAAACGTTCAATCTTTTAGTTAATTTTCAACGTTACACCCATATGGTTGGCCATTTCAACTAATTGACATTTCAGTTCAAAAACATATGACAGGCCTACAAATCGACCAGTGTACCATTTCCAAGTGGTGGCATGCAGGCACGACATTTCCAACTATTGGCCAATTTGGAAAACATTGGCGGAGTAGACACTCAAATTCCTTAACCGATGTTCCATAATAAATAGTTATCAATGAATATTTAACCCATAATGATAACCAACTTATCCCTCTTAACGCTCCATATACATGTACATGAATGCGTCGACATTGGGTGCTTTGGTAATTTTTTTCAACAATCTGCAACAATCGGAAATTTTATTCTTGACACAACGTTCGTTGGAAAGGTTACACCAAGTATATAATAGGTTGAAATTGTTTCCATTGTTTGATTTTCCAAACAGTAATTAAGGGGGGTATGTTGTTTTCAGAAGAACGAAAGCATAACAGTTGATGAGTTTGAAATGCCAGTTGGAAATTTCCAACCAAGGTTGTTGCAATGGTATGTCAACTCTATGTATTTGGTCTGGCTGTTTGTGGATGGGTGCAGTTGGAAATTTCAAAGTGGAAACTCTCCCCAACTGGGACCTGACAGTCACGTCCTCTGACCCACAAGTGTGTTAGTAGTATGCAAACAATACCCAGGTTTTTACAACAAACGAAATTGGAAGACATTGCTTTATTGCGAACACTTAATTCTTTGTCTTTTGTCTGTGGTTTGCATGGCCAGTGTTGTACGTGTAAACCCTGCCACATTCATAACTGAATGTGGTCCCACTGTGTACGGCAATTCTGTGAACTTTTAAACTGTTTGCGCCAAAGTAACACAGCGTACATTCTCATGCTGAGCAGCCAGAGCTTCCACCGCATGCTCTTACATGACGGTGTGAGTACTCTTTAGCGGCAAACGTGTTCCCGCGCGACTTACTTGTATATTGACATGAGCCAGTTTGTATATTCACGTGTGTCTGGAACGCCATATTCTTGTAAAAATTATTTTGTCCTCAATGACAAACCCATGAGATTCAACATAGTATTTCGGAGTCCCCAGACAAATGTGAGTGGCTTCTGCCACCATTTTATCTTCTTCTTTTTGTTTTTTTTGAAATGTTACCCGCAAAGAGAAACAAAAAGACTTTTAAATCGGGAAAACACTTTGGACGTCTGCAAAATATCCGCACCAGTGGGTACTTCAACCGCGACAATAGGTACTTTCGCAAGAAATTACACCGATTTGTTGATACTCATAAAATTATCGACAACAATTATTTAAATCCATAATTTGGCGTTTGTGTATGATTCTAACACACGACAAGGACTTGTTCCTGTTAAAAGTAATGTACATCTTTCCGAATAGCTTCAGGATGACGTGGACAATTGAACACGGTTGTGATTATATCAATATTTAGTCAGAATTATTTCCTCAGACTGTAAAATTTTCCAAATAATCGTTTCAAATCATCAGAAAAGTCAACATTAAATGGGTCAGAGATTTTCTATCAACGAGTGATAAATCCATCTATATAATATGTGGTTAACTGTTCTTCTGAGATATCGAATTGCAGTCATTTTAGCGATGTTAACGTACGTATATCTTCCTCAATCGCACGGGATAGGCTTGACCGGATCCTCGATCGGCGGTACTATGACCGTGTTGGTGATACGCGGGTGACCGGTGTGATGATGTTGGTCGATATGTGTAAACGTGTTAGTTTGGCGCTGTAATATTACATGACTTTTACCACCAAGTGTATATGGATTATCCCACCCATAGTAATACATGTACATTGGCAAACTCCATGCAGTGTTTATCTCCCTTGTGGACTCGATAAGACCGCTGCTACCGGTGACATTTTACCCACATTTTGGTGGACTTGTTGCCCTTATTAAGCACAAACAATATCGAACACAATTTGTGTAATTTCGTGCTTTAAGTTTACAAAATCCCACTAGAACCAAAGAACTATATTGCGAAACGGTGTAATTTGGTTCTCCGATTATTTTATCAACAGAAAAGTCTCAACGCACATGGATGACATTGACACGACAACAAGCATAGAAAGTCAAACACAAGAGTTCTAATTTCCTGCAATTTTGCCGAGTAGCTTGCGAAAATCGTCAACAAAACTACCGCTCTAATTCTCCATTCTACCATAAAGTTTTTAGTGTTGGAATTGTTCTCAAAGCACATAGTGTATCACATATTGTATTGACAAATTTCTTATTTTATTCCGGCATAATCTAAACTCTTTGTGTTTATCTTAACTACCTGCGACCGGTTGTTTTTGTTGGTAGTTAATTGACTACGGATGTTCGAATAAACTTATAATATTCCCTGATATCAAAGACTGAAATCTGAAATATATTGCGCGACAGTGACATTTTTCGCGCCTTAACATTTGAATGTCGGACTTTGACACTGGATTTCGCTGAGCATTGGATTCACTTTGGATACCCGATTAAATCCCGCCAATGTGTAAGTATCTTCAAGTGTGTGAATCCAGCCACACTGATATGAACTGACCATTTGTGTGCGGAATTTTCACTGCATGTGGTCGCGCCTGTGATATCAAGAAAGTTTGTTTGGAGCTTTTGCTTACATACAGGTTATATGCTGTAAATTATTCCAGAAAAGACTGCACACAATGTATGTTCTTATACATGTGTGTCACCAATTTATTTCATTGATACCATTCGGTGGTGCGAGTTTCTCACATTCGTGTGGACTTTCTGTGGACTTGTAATAGCTCACATTTGTGTGGCCCTTCAGTGGATTGTGAACTACTCGTGCGCAGTTCTGTGGATGTGACAATTTAAACTTTCTATGTATTACTAAATGTTTATGTCCTATAGTTGTATATGTATATTTACTCTATTGTGATATGTTCAATTTGTATATTTTTCAGGTTGAATAATATACCATTTATAACTGCGGCGTGGATTGATCATATATAGGGAATTTGACTTTGGGCGATCAGTTTCGCAATTTTGGCTGGAAAACCCCGCGCTAAATGTAGAAAACCACACAATAATACCAAGCCAGTGACAGAGTCGGAAAGGAAGTATGATTAGTACGCTCTGGCAGAGATCGGTACATTGGAATGATCATTTATTAATTTAGATGCATTTTCAGAAAATATAAGCTGACTACACATAGTACAAGTGCCGAATTATTCCTGTTCATTAGTGAGAAATGTTAAGATAGTAAGTTTAACAAACGGCCTGTATATATGGTTGTTTTGTTGAACTTATTGTCAGAACTTTCCCCTAACGGAACTACTCGTCAACGGAAGGACAAGAATCGTGATACCCGATATTGCGACAGCGTAGATCGCATATCCATTTTGTTAGTAACCTGTCAGAACCTGTTTAAACAAATTTGTATAACTTATTAAGACGTTGGATAATTCTCGAACATTTCTATGACTTTTGGTAAGTTTTTGTCACAGCATATAACCCAGTAGATTGATAGTTCGTGTATTCAACGACCATTTATCCGAACCGTCCTTCAAATTGAATTAGGACATTTTAGGTTTAAGTAAGCTATGACCATTTAAACAAGTTACTAACACGCTTGGACGGTGAATGATTCCATGTCTGCTATATGTAAACCAGCGCCATGCATGCGTCCATGAATATGTGTATGCACCACAAATGCACATTGAAAAAAAACAAAGGCCGACTAACCTGAGCATGTGTATGTCACACATAATATCTTCCACTGAGCCGATACTATCGTCGACAAATGTGTATTGAAGATGGTGCATTTCTTATAATTGGTGCACAGTGTGGCTATATTCTGCGAAAATATGTCTCCGGGGCAAACGTCAGTATCGTCACTGCGACATGTTAAGTCTCCTATTGATTTGATGGGACCATCGTTGGTGCAGTCAACGACGAGTCTGTTGCCGGTCTTTTGACAATTTGTCTGTGTGCCGCCATCTGTAAAAAAAAAACATTGAGTCTATTATCTGGTGCGATTTTATCGCAACTCGTATTCCAATGGCTAACTGTAAGGAGATATTTATAATATTAGTACACCATATCGTACATAAATAATAATATATGTATAATTGGTTAATACACTGGACGAAACGTTAGGTTTACAGATTATGGCGATATTACGTATTTCCAATGTATCGAATATACGTGACATTTACGGTTTATTTTAATATATGGAAAATCTTTAAACTTGGAGTTTGACTCCGCGTATATATATGCCCGTAAATTCGGTCATCTGGCATCCCATGATGCCAACGCAATTTGTAATAACTGAATGACAACATGTTGGCTGCTTAAACTGCATGACCACAGCGCGTGTACACATCTCATGTATCTAGCTGCATGTCGGCGGCGTTTATATTAATTGAACTTTAGCAGGGTTACCCGGCGTTTCCCATGTTCTGGGTCTATTCATATTGCACACGCGCTGGAGATTAATCGCTACGTTTTTTAAAGGTGTTCGTTAACATAACGCAGAGCTATTCGTGGTCAATTATGTTCATCGACCAACCACGTCCTATTCGTGACCAATCATCTTCTGCAATCAATCTAGTCCTCGAGATAGCCGTTACATGAGATGCCATGGTTCACTCAACCAGCATATAATGTCCGGATAAGTCATTCTCATAACTGATGGCCGACAAAATAATAAATGAAGCACGGAAAGAAAATGGCTTGGAACGAAGTTTCCAACGCATCAGTGATGATTTTTGTAAAACTCCAATCGAATTATATCACCGACATGTCAGTCTCGCGAAAAACTCTACTCAATATAGTGAATCTATACATACGGGGATATGTAATGCTAGATATTCTCCGTTGGGGAGTGGGGTCCCACATAAATGTCCATCTTCACCAATACCAATCTTTATTCACCCCACTCCCTTGTATGGGTTGACATTTTTCGCTTGGGGTATTTTTAAAACCACTTTAAATGCTATTCACCCAATCCCCTTATATATTTGTTGCCATGTTCCTATATAACTGGTACCAAAAATGTCCAACTGTTGGAAATATTTTGATTCTGCAATCCATATGGTCGGAATATTTACAACTGATAGCCAAACGGACAAAACGGATGAACCCAGAATCTTATTTGGCTGAAAGCACGTTTGTTTGTCGGAATTTTGCAACTGAATCAACTATGTCTGACAGAACATTCACATAATGGGTCAAATATCTGGCGACGATTGATTGGTGTGTGCCGTTTAGTATGTGCGATCACTGATGATAAGCCGCCAAACACGATCAAATTGAAATTAATCGCTCCCGTGAACAGCGTCCTTGCGACAAAATTCGACCTAAAACGACGCGTGTGTGACTATTAAGGTCGAATTATGTGTCCCATCATTTATTGTCATTTGTACTTATTTGACTCGTGGTGGTTCATCAATTCAAGTGCCACACTGTCATTGTTGCCACCGGCTATATATCATTGAGCAATCGATGATGGGGGGCTATGCAAAAAGAAAACAATGGTCGTATACATGGTTGAAAATAAAAATCCGTCCCAACCATGGGTCCACCATTCTCCCTACATGCAAAACCATTATTTTCCTCCAACACATTTGGGGGGGCGGGGTCCCATCCCTTTCCCCATACTTTTTACTGGATATCATATTTTGTACCTGTTTTAAAAGAGTTCTACATGTATATAGAACGACGATTTGTGTTAGACTCAGCTAACTATAAGTAACGGTTTGAAAGATCTGTCGAACCACTTGAATCGTACACTTTTGATGAGTTTTAGTGATAGTAACAATTACGTACACAAAACTCCTGTTGTCTGAGTTGTGATCGTACTATATTGTGTGTTATGCGTTTCATGTTGGAATCAAATATGCATATTTATTCCCATATGCATGGAATTGAACCCCCCCCCCCCCTATTTCTATGATAGTCCTATAGTAAATATTTATCCAGCTAATTATAAATTGTCCCCCCCCCCAAAAAAAACAAAATAACTGGTGCCATTGTGATGGCATTGCTCGTGGTACTCAACATACCTGAGTGGACTGAGTTCAATCTAACAGAGGAAATTTAAGTTAATGTGTCAACATATATGTGGTCACCCCCTACTAAAAGTACTTTATCACCCACCCACCCCATCTCTGTATTAATTTTTTCGTAAGACCCCCCTACCCCTATTGGGGGGAACTGCACTGGGGGGAAGGAATGCAATCGAACGCATGTAGAGCCGCTCGACCTTAAAACACGCGGCGATTAATAGCCAGCGAGTATGCAATGTGAATAGACCCTAAGATGATGTGAAGCCCTCTGTTGTGGACATTTGGTGGGGTTATTATTTTTAAAATCGTATATTCGACGTGGTTGAATTGGATTTGGTTTTTAAAATATGTTTTATTGAGATCTAAACATGAACATTGGTTCGCAAAATTAAAAGAGGACAACCGAGTTTTACATAAAGATGTATAAATCAATCTAGTGGGTTTTGAGGAAACCTGGTTATCATATCTCCTTGAAGATACAGATGTTTTAAAGAAATGTCCAGGTGCTCTTCTGTACATGGTGCTATACTGGCTAACTATTCTCAGTTTTTAAAAGACTGCTATATATATCAGCTACATGTGCACATAGCGATATTTTACATTGCTTTGTTAGGTCATTTATATATAAGTCTGTTTGGCGGAAATCGGCGCTAAAAATAGTTTTATTTATCAATTTTGGTGTACTCTTCCCATCCGTGTACTCACGACTCGAACGGCACCATACCATTGGAATGTTAATGTATAAGTTTGGTGGAAATCGGTGACAAAAATATTTCATCATTTTCGCTGCCCCTCCCCTTTTCTGCCCCTGACACCAACAGCGTCACTTTATACAATTTTAACCCACACCATTATCTTCCTTGTAAAACGTTATCCATATTAGACCCCTTTGGTGCCATCTAGATGGTCCCCCGTGAAGTTATATAAAAATCAGACTGACTTTCGCAAATATAGGCACAAAAGTTACGTCTTTAACACACGAAATGATTCCTCGTAACATTGGAGAACAATTAACGTGCATGAATTTGATCGAATATAGCGCTGAGCATCTTTTATCAGTTTTTTATGACCCCGCCCTCCTTATTCCGGACTCAAGCGGCGCCCATTTTGACATCTTTAAACAACACAATTAGACTCATTATGAATACGACTATATATAAAATTGGTGGAAATCGGCGAATAAACAAATTCGTATCAAATTTAGTGCCCCCATATCTCACACAAATGTTTCCAATTTTGCATATTTTAACCACACGGTTAGATTCTTCGTATCATGGAGAAGAATATGTATCAATTTGGTGGAAGTCGGCGCTAAAAATAAGGTTTATCAATATTGGTGTCCCTCTCCCCCTTCATTCATCTCTGACTCGAACGCCCCATTTTCGACATCTTTAGACTACACAATTAGACTCCTGATATCACAGGGATGATTATTTATAAACAAATTCGTATCAAATTTAGATACCCACTATAGCTCACCCAAACGTCACCAAATTTGCGTCTTGAAATCACACGAGTATGTTCCTCGTATCATGGAGAAGAATGTGTATCAATTTGGTGGAAATCGGGGCTAAAAATATTTTTATCAATTGTGTGCCCCTCTCCCCTTCGGTGCACCCCTGACTCGAATGGCCCCACTTCTGACAGCTTTAAGTCACACCAATTATTGACTCATGATATCACGGAGAAGATTATGTATAAGTTTGGATGTAATCTGGTGGGATAAACAAATCCTTATCAAATTTAGTGCATCGCCCCACCCCATCTCTAGCTCTTACAAACGGCACCAATATGGCATCTTTAAATCACACTATTAGACTCCTTGCATCGTGGAGAAGAATGTTTGGTGCAAATATGTGCTAAAACTATTGTTATCAATTATGGTGCCCGTCGCCCCTTTCATGACCCATGATTCTGACTCCAACAGCGTTACTTTTGATATTTGGTGGAACTCGACGTAAAAAAATGTTGCTGCCCCTCCCCTTTTTTGCCCCTGACAACATCAGCGTCACTTTAGAAAATTCTAACCCGCACCATTATCTTCCTCGTAAAAAGTTACCCATGTTAGACCCCTTGGTTTGTTTAAACATATTTATTAAGCTAAACACAGCTTAAGGGATCGGAGCTCTTCCAACAAATGTTACAAATGATAAAAATACAGAAGGTGACATTTACAGCACAATACAATTACATTCAATGCAAATATATTTGCAGAAAACCCGTCATCCGTGTTCCACTGGCGACAGGAAGGGACTCTCTACCACATATCCATCTGATTTGTAAGATCTCCATTCGAGGTCTTAATGTACAATTAAAGGTGATTCTTCGAAGCTATTGGTAGCATTGATGTATGACTGTACTGGTCCCCGAAAAGTACTTTTTCTGTTGTTAAGACTATTATATCAAAACGATCAAGCATGATTTGTCTCCGTAAGAAGTACAGAGGACACATGGAAATGAAATGAAATGCTGTTTCTTCTTAGTATCCACAAGTACAAATAGGGGATAATTATGAAATTTATCAAAATTTAGGTCACTACAATTATTTCGCAGTCTACAATGAAATATATTGGATTTTCGATTTCCCACATTAAACCATTCCGGTGGTTTAATAACTAAGATTTTCTCGCATACCTTTGACACGAGCTGATTTGTTGTTTCAAGTTTACTCGTTTCGTCTGGAAGCGAATTCCACTGTTTTACCATGCCGGGGAAAAATGAGTCATGATAATAGTTAGTGTTCCCTACCAAAATATCTCAGGATATCTGAGCTTATGAGATTTATTATCCCCTACACGTTGGGGCAAAATATTAGTCAAGTATGAAGGGGCTTTGTGACTTAGAATTTAGTGAAAAGCGCCGACTTATGTGTGTGTCTTCTCTATTCGTGACATCAAGCTCATTTCTATCATAAGTCGTTTATTTGAAGCAGAACGTGTTAACCCGCTGATTATTCTAGCAGTTTCAAACTGCAGTTAATCAAGAATTTCGAGGAGTTTGTTGGGAGCACAATCCCAAATAGCATCACCGTAATCGAAGAGGGGTAGTATATATGCATTGTATACTAGCAATAATGTTTTCCTTGACAGTCTAAATTTAAGCTTTCTTAATACGGATAAGCGTGCAGCCACTCTTTGTGCGATGTCGTTTATTTGAAGATCCCAGCCCAGATTCGATTGGATTTGTAGCCCCAGCTGGTTTTGTGATTCAGATATTGGGAGGGATGTGGCATCAAATTATATACTATTTTCTAAATCATGTCTTATTGCGTTGGATGAGACCGCAAATTGTAAAACATTTGTTTTTAACGGATTAAAGCTGACAAGCCACGTACTGGACCATTTATGTATTACACTGATAGCTCTACTTGTCTTGTGCATGAATTCGTCATGCTCTTTGTGACTAACAGTTGGGCACGTATCATCGGCATATACTCGCGCTATTGAGTGTATGTTATCTGCCAAATCATTGATTTATACAAGGAATAGGAAGGGTCCCAGAGCATACCCATGGAGGACTCCATCATGAATAAGCTTGTTTTCGGAAAAGGTGGTTCCCACGAGGACACATTGTCTGCGATTACTTATATAATCAGATAACCAGGTCAGACATTCGCCCACAACTCCCATAAGATTCTAACTTCGCCAAAAGACATATGTGCCAAACCCATTTCAAACGCTTTAGAAATGTCACAGAACACAGCGCAAATGTGTAAACGGTTATCAAGTGACAAGCACAAAGAATGATATAGTTCAACTAAGTGTAATGTAGTACAATGCAAAGGTAAAAAGCCAGATTGATATGAGTATATTAGTTCGTTTTCTTTAAAATGACTCAATACGTTTTTTAATATTTGTTTTTCAAATATTTTTCTGAGGCAGCATACACATGTAGAAGTGATATTGGTCTGTAATTATTCGTGTCCGCTGGGTCACCCTTCTTGAATATTGGAACTACGTTGGCAACTTTCCATGAGCTTGGGAAACGACAGGTCGCGATCGATTTAGTAAATATTATCAACAATGTCGAAGTTATTTCACGCGCAGTTTCTTTTAGCATTCTCTGGCTAATTCCATCGTGTCCGTGTGCTTTATTAATGTTTAAGGAGCAAATTTCGAGTAGTATATCTTCAGGTTGTAATTTAATCGTGTTTAGCTGCTTCGGGCATTTCGGTACTAATATTGGTACGCTATATTTATTTTATTCGTTGATTTGTCCATTCCCTATGAAAGCATAATTCAACAAGCTAGCTTTAACCATATCATCTGTTGCTACCTGGCGATGTGTGGTGCCGTCTGACACATCTGCTTTTTACAGCGAGGGAATCGCTGTCATTTTGTTTTTACCCATCAGGTTTTTCGTCAAGTTCCAAAAATATTTAGACGAGCAGGAGTTTTCTATATGTTCTTGTATATTATTTTCGTATGACTTCTTGGCATACTTTATCATATTATTTACTTTATTTCGAGTTCGATTGAATTTGTCATGGTCCAAAAATCGTTTCGATTTAATGACTAATTTTCTATATCTATACCTGCGCCGTATCTGGCATCTTAATTCGGACGTGAACCATGGCTTATCATTCGGGCGAATTAATACTTTACGTTTCGGATCGTTATCATTCATAATTCGCATGTAAGTATTACTAAACACTGATACTGCATTATCTAAATATAGTGGTCTTAACTTATCGACCCAATTTATATCTAAAATTTGAGCACGTGATTTCGAAAAGTCAGCTAAGTCGTATTTCCTTATGTCACGATATAATGGTTCATCCACAACTAAAGACAGAATAGCATAGACCCCATAGTGGTCAGAGACAGCCAAATCAATAATATCCGCGTCGTACGAAACGACGGTGTCACTGACAATAACAGGGTCAGGTAACGGCTGTGATGATTGTTAAAGTGTGAAATAATACCTTTGAGGGTTGTGTTGGGGTTTAGAAGATTAGAGTTGAAATCTCATACAAGTACAACGTTTGTTGTCACATCGAGTGCTGAACGGATATAATTAGTAAGTTGTTGCCAAAAATTAGCCGCCACAAAATCGTCTGACCAATATGACACTCCAATAACATAGCGAGTCTTATTAGACAAAATTTCTACCCGTATAGAATCTTCGCTCTCTAATTCGTATCGCCGAAGGTATGATAAGTTTTGAGATACATACAGCATATCCCACCTCCTTGCTCATTTCTATCTTTCCTAATCGGGGAACAGAATGACTCTATTAAAAACATTTATGATGGAAAGTCGACACTGAGATGAGTTTCAGTGAAGCAAATTATCTCATATTGGCTTATGATATCAACTATAGAGAAATGTTTATTCCCAATACTCCTAATGTTATAATGGTAGACAGAAATATTGCCAGGATATTGGGCAACCCCATGAGTTGGGTGAACGTCGCCAGCTAACAGGATTAACAGTGAAAGTAGCAGGACAAACTGAATGTTTATCGAAATACTGATACCCTTATTCTTTGAGTAATAGCTTTTCTTAGACCCCTGGAGCGCAATACTATTAAACAAACCTATGACTGCTCTAAATTGATCTAAAACTATGCCCATGGTGGGACATATTCAGGAAAAGCTTGTTTTATGAGGGCAGTCATATGGAGAATAATTATGTGGCAGGGAGTCCTTTCAGCCAGTGGAACTGTAATGTGCGAGTGCAAACAATTGTGTGTAATGTAATAAAAAAAAATATAGACACAAAAATGTAAGTGCGCATGATGGAAACCATTTCATATGGTAGAGTGGGCCGTGTTATGTCAGTACGTAAACACCAGTTGACTTGAAATGAAAATTTCATCAAAGTTCTTGGGTACAAAGAATGTTTAGTCACATATAATGTAATGTATCTTACTAAGCTATTGGGTATTTACAGGTTTTCGTGAATAGGCTGTATATGTTAATATCACTGGTCGGTATGTACTGGTATATACTGCAAGTTAAATACGTAAGCCATGATTGGAAAACGTGTCTTACAAATCTTGTCAAATTTGAATGTGTCATTAATAATTACAGTGACTCTCATCAAGTATTGATGAAGATTTGAATTAAAAGTTGTATATTTTAACTGTGTAAAGTAAACTCAATCGATGCGGTTAAAGGTGCATTACCAGTAAATATAAATGTACATAATGACAAACCTTCCAGCTCACTATAATATATGAAATAGAAACTTTCAACTGCTCATGGGTCGCGAGCTGGACTGAGTATAAAGAGTTAAATTAATTAAAAGTTCAAAATCACCACAACAATGTCAAGTATGAATCCTGAATAGTTTTGTAGAATGATCAACGAGTAGTCAGTGTTTGTTGTGCTTAAAAGATCCCGATAAATTAAGTACATGAACTTAACTACTCTTCATGCAACTTCTCATCAATAATTACTGAAATATCGGTCTAAGCATTAACTCGCAATGTGAGAGAAAATGGTTAGTAAACAGGGATCATATTCTAGATTTAAGTATGAGAACATTAGCATACCGAACGCGCTTATATAATTTCTATATAAATTAAGTTGGGAATCAGGTAACTACTCTTCAAACAAATACTCATTAGTAATTACTAAGTTATGACAGCACTAAATCGTCAAGTGAGAGAAAATGAGTAGTAAACAGGGACAATATTCTAGATACGTTATTATACGGAAACATCGTTTAAACATTATCCAAAAATTAAATACTGGGAATCGATAACTACTCTTAACACATCAACTGGTAAATAATTATTGAGTTATGAGCATATGTATTAAGTCGTGAGAAAGAAAATAATAACAACAAGAAATTCAATTAATTGAGGAAAAACACCCACTGTCCTGAGTGGTATTGATAAGCTATCGGGGAGGGGGGTCCAACAGCTTGAATTTGGGAATAACCCACCATTTATGATAGATATTCAACCAGGCTGTGCTTAAGTTTCTCAATTGATGACTGATGTACATATACAGTATACACAAATAGTAATAACAATTAACGTTATGATTTTGAAACTAACCATGCTAGAATATTAACGGTAAGGTGGTATTAACTACTACGAGCACTATTAATAATAATAGTACTATTCTATTATAATATATGTGGGCATGATGTATGGAAATATTAAAGGACAAACCAATAGTTACAATACAATTATAGCTTCTTTTTTTTAATTAAGTGCAAGAAGAGCTAATTGTGCTTAAGCACAATAAGGGAATCTCCATTGTGCTTAAGTGCAATAAGGGAATATTTAATTGCGCTTAAGCGCAATGAAGAATATTCAAATTGCGCTGATAAAGCCCAATAATGAATATCTTAATAAGGAATAATATATTATATATAGTACATAAACTCCTTATAATTCAGGTGGTGTAGTCCATCTCCATGGTACAATGGGTGGAACAAATATAGGATTATTCTACTATTTGCAGAAGGGTGATCTAATGAGAGAGATATTAATTGTGTTTAAGTGCAATGGGAAGTAATTGCGGTTAAGCATAATAAGGAATGTCTTATTGCATTCTCATTGGGCTTAAGCGCAATTAGAGATTCCTTAAGTTATTGCGGTTAATCGAAATTGTCTATTAAATGTCAATTTTGTTTCCCATAGAGATCATCAATGATGTCTATGCGCAAGTGACCGATGACAATCTTCTCTGTTGGGATTCCAATTGTTGGCTTATTAAAGATGCACATATGCTGAAGATACAGTCGCGCTCGAAACGCGCTCCCATACATGTAGGTCGGCTTTTGGCACCAAGTGAATTAAAATGTCATTGAAATAATCTGTTTCTCCCAATAAACATCCATATATTCAAAATACATGTTTTTGGAGCAGAATTAGGTAGTCCATATTGGACGCCATTATGGAATTTAATTTTTTTGGTTTAATTTTCAGACATATTTAGTAGTTATGTGGATGGAGTTATCATTAACATCACATCCTTATATTGGTTATGCGGATGGGGTTATCATTAAACCTCACATCCTTATATTGGTTATGTGGATGGGGTTATCATTAAACCTCACATCCTTATATTGCAGGTTATGTAGATGGAGTTATAATTAAACCTCGCATCATTGTATTGGTTATTTAGATGGGGTTATCATTATACCCCACATCCTTATATTGGTTATTTAGATGGTTATCATTGTACCTAACATCAGTGTGTTGGGGATTTTGGATCTTGACTTGGGACCTTTGGTTTTGGTGAGTTTGAAGCCTGTTTACATTTCAAAATGTTGTCAGTTTTGTATCGTCTGCAGCGGAACTCGGCATGTTGAAGCAAATGTTACAAGGCATTGCACCGTTATGATTTTGGCATTGTTGAACAGAAGAGAAATACAGAATATCAGTATCAAATGATAAAATGTATATGTAACGAGTCTATAATACAAATGAAAAAATTGGGGAGGGGTGGGCGATACGGGGAAATATGGTTTGATACCGATATAGATTTGAAGAGCGATAATGACCAATGTTGATATATTATGCATCTCAACTCTATTGTTGCAACAAGGCTATAAAAGGGGGGGGTGTCAGAAACTTATGTATCTCTATATAGTGCCAGAATAGTTATTTATCGACTTCTATAGTGGTACAATGAAAATTAGAATCAAATTATAAAATATGTATATAACACAACTATACCGATGAAAAGAAAAATAATAATTTGGGCCGGGATTAGATGTTGGGTTGGTTATATGGAGTGACAGGAGTTCATACGATGGACTGACATAAATTAGTAGAGCTATAGTGATCAATGTTGCCATGTAATGCATCGCGAATGTACTGTTGCGACAATTGTATAAAATTGGGGGGGGGGGTCTGAAATTATCTCTATCTCAAAATATGGCACCATAATTATATAGAAAGGAATAGCAATTGATATATGTATATGGCATAGTACACGTAATACCATAGACATAAGTATTGATCACATGTTAAAAATATGTACATAATTGACTCTACTGATGAAAAAAAAAAAATTGGACCGGGATTAGAGTTGGGTTGGTTACATGTGGATAATTGGATATGCGGTAATATTGATGAAACAATATAAATTAGTAGAGCGATAAAGACCAATGTTGACACTTAGTCAGCCTATATGCGGGGAAAATATGGGTTGATACGATAGAGTGAAATAAATTTGTTGAGTGATAGTGACCAATGTTGACTTATATAGTAATGCGACTGTACTGTCCCACAATTATCAGGTAGAAATTGTAAAATATCTACCCTGGTGTCCAATATGGAGCACCTCAGAAAACATTCGCAGGGCCCTAAAATTTATTTAACACAGGATTTCCCATTCAAATCGATTTATGTTGATAAAATTCTTATTTTTCAAAATTTTAAGCTGAGACTTGGTGAGCCTGTGTGAAATACTTATATATTCCTAAAATGACAGGTTCCAGCACGTAATTATGTTTTAGATGGCAGAAAGAATTTTTTTTCGATGATAAATTTTAATATAGGATTTGCCATTCAAAACGATTATGTCCATAAAACTCTTATTTTTCAAAATTTTAAGCTGAGACTTGGTATGTCTGTGTGGAATACTTATCTATTCCTAAAAGGACAGGGTCCATCGCGTAATTATGTTTTAGATGGAAGAAATGAGTTTTTTTCGATGATAAATTTTAACATGGGATTGTCCCATTCAAATTGATTTATGTCGATTAAACTGTTATTTTTCAAAATTTTAAGCTGAGACTCTGTGTTTCTTCGTGGAATACTTATATATTCCTAAAACGCAGGGTCCAGCACGTAATTATCTTTTAGATGGAAGAAATTGATTTGTTTCGATGATAAAAATCCAGCGTAAACCAGCGTAAACAAATTTAACAATCATTTTCTCAGGTGTCGTTTTGGTAAAAATATCGCTCTCTCGACGGGATCTCTCGAGATCTGATCCGAACAATAGCTAAGATGTATTTAGATAGAATTATTGAGAGACTTTGACAAATTATGGCATTTTGAGAGAATCGAGTGGAGAAAACATTTGCTTCAAACACGCGAATTCAGCCAATTACAGTTGCAGACGAGCGCTGTCCCTGTCAGAATCAGATTGACAACACATCAATTGAACAAATGCTGGCCTTAAACTCACCTTTTTGGGAGGTAAATCCAATAAATTAGATATCAATACAATCCTTCTTAAGCACATTCAAAGATATCCCGCAAGTTTTTAATATCTTAGGACACAGCAACAGTCAAAATGAATTAAATTAAATCAGCTTCCGAGACGAAGCGAGACATGTTCATGTGTACGATTTGATTTTGAGGCGCCTTGTTTACGATGACGTCATTTGCGTTGCTTCCCAACCTTAACCCTTTCCACTCCCAACGACATTTCAATTGGTTGAAATTAAAAAGTTCTCAAGTTCCAGCTCAACCTGAATCTAGTTACTCAATTGGTAGAAATACTTTAGCAGTAATTCTTAGTTTTATAAGTTATAACTCTAATTTTATTGACGATACGAGCTCAACATCATAATATGTCACTGTTTATGGCGGTGTTATCCAAACGTGTGCTTTGATAATGATTAGAATTTTATTTTGCGATCAAACGTCAGTGCAGCTCAGCAGAAACGCATAGGCACTAGTTCAATTCAATACCAGACAAAATGGAAATACAATCAATATTAATTGATAGAACCATTTCCGGACAGTTGTCTTGTATTGATATTTATTATGTTGTACCAAGGGAACTACATACAACTTATTAGGAAGAGATAGACCACAGTTAAGGTTAACATCACTTTTGCGGATTTTTAATGACTGATTAAACATTTAAAAGAACAAAACTATTGACCGGGTTAGTATTCATTGAGAACATCCCATTTGTTTGTAGCTAATAGGTTATTTCGAATGTATTGCCATCACAGTCCGCATATCACATTATTCATCGGAACAGTTGTTATATTAGATAATTCTTCATAAGGGGGTTCATCTCCTGTCTACAGTCTTTGGTAAAAATATTCAACCGTAATGAAATTTCAAACCCGACGGGCCATCATTTGGAAATTTCTTGGGGGTCAAATGTTTATAACAGTTTAATTTAAAAACCATTTAGTGTTGCAGTCTGTTTACCAACGGTAGACTATATTTATCTTCTTTCGGTAAACTGTTTAAAATTAAATGGCCCATTGGAAGTTCTCCAGATACTATGATTGTTTTATTTTTTATTTTTTTTAATAGATTTTGGGAAATTCAAACCTGAGGGATGCAAATTTCAGTCAGGTTCAATCAAGATGTCTAAATAGAATTCCCAAGTCAGACACCCCAAACGATGTTTTCCTAGCCATATCACTGCCCGAATCGCGGACTCAGTGATTATGGGGATATAACCCACTTGGACCTAATATACGATTGTGTTTAATATAAAACTGTATATGTACACAAACAAAGCAAAAATACAAATTACCCTTGTCAAGTCTTCTCTTGTTCTTCTTTGCATTTCTGGTCAACATGTTTGCGTTTTACTGAACTTATTTTATTACGCAACCAGGGGCCTATACTATAGAATACATTTTTTTAATAACAGGCTTATTTGAGCCGTACATAAGGTGTCGAGTACTATAAACCAATGTATGCTAATAGCGCGCGTGTGCGATTTGTTGTGAATCACAAAAGACGGCAAATTTAGTATCGACCACCGTTCGTTAAACACACATCTAAAAAAAATTGTCAAGGGAAATTACTCTAATGATATATGCGAATGCTATGGCAATGCCTATTTGTGTCTGTTGGTGAGTGATTTAGTTGATGTATAAAGATACATTATATGTGACTAGTTTCCTATACTTTGATTATTTTGACCACAATTGCGCACGGTGAAAATTCGTCCCTTCGGTATCGTGTGGAATACTGGTTACCATTTTCAGATGTTTTATGTTACATGTTTCTTGACGGTTCGTCGACAGAGGTCGGCAAACAATCATATTGGTTGCCCTTGAAATGCAAAATAGCAACTTCAGATTACCAAGGGTGGAACCTGATTTGTCTAGCTAGCTTTGGACAGGGACAGTGGACGAAATATTAGAAGTGGGAACATCTAGACCGTAACAGTTGAAAGTTTGAGGTACCATGCAGCTGGAACAATTCGATCCATGGTGGGGTTGCGATGGCTATTCTCGGACTTAAATATATATAGCACCATCTACTTAAATATTACCTAACTCTCGGTCCCTTCCATTTATACCTAACTAAGGGACTGAATTTAGGTAACCATATGACATTTGGTTCATTACTACATTGGTAAGTTAAGGATCAGGGGACCTCGATTTGTGCTAAGAATTCACTCATGGAATATTATGTGTGGCACTATTGGCCAAATTAAATTGTTTAGACCACAAGGTGACCGCAAATTTCTTGAACACACAAATGCCATGTGGTTCGAATAAGTTACATAATGTCATGGTCAATATTTGGGGTCCACTGATTCTTAACACAACTTAGCCTGAAATTATCAGTAACTGTTTCTTGTTTCATCACGAAATGCCACCACCACCACCCCCTCCCCTATTCATCGCGTATATGTAGCTTCGCACAAAGATCGTTTATGTTTTGAATCCAAGCCCGATAACTGTATCTCTTTAATTCCATAATTAATTAAAATCTAGGCCGCTGACATGTCTACCCTTTTCAACTCCGTTGAGCACAAACCACGATGGGTTAACAATTCAGATTCCGGTACCGCATTACAAAGAACATGTACCCAACTAATCCCACTCACCATTATACGTATGGTGAATCGTTGTGATCACGGCGTGAAAAATCAATAATATAGCCTATGCAGTAGTAATCTGATACTGAATATTTACAAAAATGGTATTATTGCTGTACTATAGAACACACTTAACCAGTATTGCGAGTTTTTACATATAACAAAGCTTCGAGTACTATGAAAACATGAAAATATGAAACTTTCAGACCCCCTTTTTCACCACCAAATGGAGATTTTCCGATCAAGTGAATCCCGGTATATAGATGGTTCCCCACAAAGATCATTATATAAGTCCTTAGTTGTCAATGTATTCTGCATATAAAGAGTTTTGGGCATATATTGAGTTTCAATTTACAATCAAAGAAATATACTAATAGAAATACAGTCGAATACTATAGAACACAAAATATGTATTACAAAATTAGTAAATTACAAATTAACACTGATATTACAAAAATTGTAATCTATAATATAGGACACAGAGTCGTTATTTGGTGGGAGAATCTGGATTCAGATTAAGGATTAGATTTCGTCGTAATCCGGATTCAGATTCTGATTCCGATTACGGACTCAAACGTTCATAATTTAAACAAACCGAGATTTCGCCACCTCGGAGTTTAAAAACACAATAAAACATAATAATCCGCCCCTTCTATACAACTTATTGCAGAATATAAACGTTCTATATCAAAGAATTTTAAATGCGGAGACAAATTTGTGTTATCAAGTGTAAACGGGGAGAATATTACTGAAATTAGCCAAATAATAATGTTATTGATAGTAACGCTGGGGGAGCACTTCGGTTGATGGCGAACTTGAATTCATTATGTTCATTTCATCATTCCAGCCATAAAATACCGCCCGAACGCATGTCGATTTCAAATTCGGCGGATACGTCACCATTGATCAAATTCACGTGAACCTGCATGGATACGTCTTCTGCTTTGTTCGTTATTATATGTTCCTTCTTATTCAAGAAATAGTAGGATTATATGATATCGATGGATTATCAGATACACGTATGTACTAGCTATCTAGTCTTATAGAAATTTCATATCAATAATGTTTTGTTTCGTTAAATGCAGTCGTTTTGCACAATAGGCTGTGTATAGTGCAAACACACAGGCATTTTTGGCCAATGTGCTGTACATTAGTTGGAAAATAAAGCTTTGCTCATGAAGCTAATGTTGTGGTCTTGTGAACGTGGACGTGAACTACATCTCCCAATCGCACAATCACAAATGTAAAGCTTATTCTTGTATATCAGGACTGTATAGTGAAAATGTCAGTCAATTTATTGATTAAGTACCGGTACCCACACGTACAGGTTCTAGGGACGTGGCTAGAGGTTTCACATGGGAGTGCTCCATCAAATTTCCGGACAACTGCACTCCCCCCCCCCCCCCTGAATCAAACTCACATTTTCGCAGAATTCAGAATTCCATTTGCCCCCCCCCCCCTTGGAAATATCCAACCTGACACACCCTAAGATTGGAAAATTACCAACTTTTACTGGTTGAAAAATCAAACATTCCAACCTACATATGGTGTCAAATTAATTTCCAACTAATGTTGTGTCACGCATGAAATTTCCAACTGCTGGAAATGTACCAAAGTTTAGTTTAAACATATTTATTTGTCAAATTTAGATAACACATGATATATAAAACATATATTTGTTTATACAGACAATGGGATTGGAGGACAAGTGCTGACTCACTTAATGGTACCCCCTCTCATATATGTTACTAGCAGGTTAGCCAGCCACTGGCGGCAATCGTCAGAAACATGACAATTTTAAATTGTTTTAATTAACTTTTTTAATTAATTTTTTAATTTAATTTTTTGTTTCTCAATGAGTTAATTGTGCCTTTTTAATTTAATGGTTTTTTTAATAAACGTTTTTAATATAATTTTTTGTTTTTCGATTTGACCTTGAATTGATCATTTTCAAGGTCAAGGTCAGGTCGGGGTCACAATTTAACCCGTCCATGACACTTCCCTACTGACACTTCCCGTAGGTAGCAAGTTTGAGCTCAATCGGTTGGAGTCTATAAAGGACACACACATATATATCATTTGTGGGTACCCGTTTCAAGGTGAAGATCACCTTGGGCGGAAATACTGACCCGATGAAAATCTCCCCGTTCCTAGGAAGCCGTAAGTACGAAATTAAGTACGAAATTTCGCCTCGAGACGGTCAATGGAGCCGTATTTATACTAGTCGTGTATATAGACGCTCTTTATCATCGACACTGCGGATACGAACGCTCTTTAACTATCAATGCGATTAACCCCGCAGTGCCGTTTTGTGACTGAGAGTGGAGAACGGGTGCTCTGAGCTTCTCCAAAACACCGCGACGGCCATTCCCGTGGCTGTTTACCCTTAGATAGGTAGTTTGGTCTCGATCGGTCCAGCCGTTTTCGATTCTATAGCGTCTATATATATACGTAGTTCTCAAATTATATAGTAGAATAGTAGACTAGCAGGTTAGCCCGCCACTGGCGGCAATCGTCAGAAACATGACAATTTTTAATTTTTTAATTAATTTTTTTTAATTAATATTTTTATTTAATTTTTTAATTTAATTTTTTGTTTTTCAATGAGTTAATTGTGCCTTTTTAATTTACTTGATTTTTTAATTTTATTTTTTGTTTTTATTTTTTGTTTTTCAACTTGAACCGATTTGACCTTGAATTGATCATTTTCAAGGTCAAGGTCAGGTTGGGGTCACAATTTAACCCGTCCATGACACTTCGCGTAGGTAGCAAGTTTGAGCTCAATCGGTTCGAGTCTATAAATGACACACACATATATATCATTTGTGGGTACCCGTTTCAAGGTGAAGATCACCTCGGGTGGAAAAACTGACCAGATGAAAATGTTCCCCCGTTCCTAGGAAGCCCTAAGTACGTAAGAATCACACACAGAAGCGAGTTCCATTTCGATCGATAACGTAAACAAAAGCCGTATGCGAAAGCCGAAGGGAATAAAGAGCGTTAACCGGTTAACAAAGCAAAATATGGACAACATAATGAGCACTAATGCGTTAACCCCACGGTACCGTTTTTTGTGACTGGGAGTAGTTCTCAAATATAGAGGAGATTACACTGAATAATAAATAATTGATAATGGCAAAGCAACATGACTACCAAAAACACGTTGAACATATATGTATATATATATATATGTATTTGTTTATAATCGGGTTTGTTTGTTGCGTTTGCTGGCTTGCATTGTACGTATCATTATTTGGAATAGTTAGTCAAAAGAATCCTGATTTTCCTCACGTATGAATAACTGTACAGCTAAGAAAATTGTACCAAAGTTCGGGGGGGGGTCGAGACACCCCAACCAACCCTGTTCCTGCACTCCTGACAAGTTTCGTGTGTTCTCCACAACGTCTTCTAAATTTGATTCAGGAGATCTAGAGCTGTTATAAATGCGTGCCCTCATCAATAAACAGACTTTAATTTGAAAAAAAGATGCGATTAAGTGGGATTGGCAGCTAATTAGGTGCCATATATATACACATAGAAGAAAAGCATGACTTTCACAACAAGCATGAACATTATAAATATAAGATACAAACAAGAGGTGTGCACTCGAGTGCTATCATACCCCCACAAACCCAACAAAAAAAAATTTAACTTTAAAGAAAAATTCGGACTAATAATATCGATATGGTGTCACAAGAAGCTTGTACAGAAAAAATTATTCAAATTGGTTCATATTTGTTAAAGTTATTAAGTCAGACAGAATGTTCTAAGTCAAAATAAGTCGAAAATGAAGCGTAACTTGAAAAAAGAAAGTCGGACCTAACCGCAATTAGCATCATGTGGAGAGACCGTCCTAAGGAGATTGCATAAATTTTTTTATTGAAATCGGTTCATAGTTGTTCGAGTTATGAGGTCGGGCGGACGGGCGGACGGACACATCACGGAGGGAGAAAGCGTGACGGACGGACGCAGTCAATCCAGTATACCCCCATTTTCTTCGAAAGTGGGGGTATAATGATATTTGTGTCGAATACATGAGCAACGTTAAACATAGTATCGGAGACCATGTGGATTTCAAAATCTGACCTAGAATCGGACATTAGCCCCGCCCCCGTAATCGGATTCGTATTCTGAATCCAGATTCTCACGAAATAACGACTGGGGTCAATACTATGAATAATTATACACCTGCAAATACAAATATCATTTATTAATTTGTAAGAACAAGTTTCTGTTAACTATCAGTGGTTTCATAGTATAGCGAAAATTGAGACTTATATTTTATTTGTACACTAAATTATGAATATACAAACATATAGTTAATATGTCGCGAGAAGCAGGAGAGATATCAAGAGAGATATAGAGCGAAAGGGGGGAATAGAAGACGTGGGCCAGATGAGGTCGTGAGATGATGACAGTGGTGGGGAGTTTTCAATAACTGGGTTGTTGCGTGAGTAGGAATGATGCTAGTATATATAGAAATCGTCATGCGACAGGCACCATGGAGGAGCTTAATCACAATTGCTACATATATGGTGGGGAATGTAATGCTGCCGCATAACGCAGCCGGAATCCAGATAAATTCGTTACCAATGCAAGTAGATAGAATCATGGGAATATTTTTGTTCTCATGATATATGTCTGTACTGCATTAACTATTTGTTTGTTTTCGCGAATGCTAATTTCCCTTGATCCCCACAATATAGTATTCTCAGATAGGACAACGTTGGGTAGGGAGTCATTTCGTTCTCTTCTGGGCTCTTGATTAAATTTACATCTAATGAGATAGTGGTGTGTTGTCTCAAGTTCCTCTCATAAACAGAAGAGGGATTTTTTATTTACATGATTATGTGTCAGGTCACAACTCGGGTGGCTGCAGTTCGGGTATGAAGGATATGAGATTTGCGGCATTTACTATGATAAAACTAGACAGGTGGGCGTATATTGTCTCTGTTGAATTCCTTTTTGAAGTCTTCGAGTGTAGTACAGTGTACTGCTACTCTTTGTAGTTTCCGGCAGTTTGTTCCATTCAGTAATAGAAGTTGGTAAGAAAGAATCCATATAATAGTCATAGTTAATATTCGGGGGTACATGATATTTCCAGCTGATAAAACAATTTCACAAGGTGGTGGAACGAATCGACCCTGTCCGTGCGTATCATAAATGGGTATATGATCCGGTTTAAGGGTGTGAAAAATAAAAAATTGATGTTTGACAACCCATACGGAGACCTCTAGCCACATTCATTAAAGTTATAACTTTCAATTAACTTTCATAGTACTCGAAAATTCTTTGTGATTGTGAGATATTAGTAGTTACAAAGAACACATATTATTTGTGATTTATGTTTGTAATTGTAGGTTCATAGTATTAGCGGAATGAGAAATTGTTATTTCTTACAAAGAATTGTAGAATACTACACAGAAAATGCTTCATAGTATTGACCCCTGTACTTGCGTCGATTCCCATGAATAAAATAACGTGTAAGGGTACATGTACATTCACACACTGATAATATTGCACGGTATGTTTTGCAGGTATTTCATCATAGAAAACCATATGTCGCCAAAATATGCACAGCAACGTGCATAATAATACAATGCATCTTTACATATAAACTAACGGCATGATAATTAAAATTGATGTAGTTCCACTGTATAGTTAATGCTTTATGTTCTCTTATTCTATGGAACATGATAGGGTTTTGATAATAGAGATTTATTAAAAAGATGATAGAACGAGAAGGAACACACATTATATACATAATACATGTATATAACAATCTCCCGAGTCCCGATCAACATGGCGACATGATGGCGTACGTCTTACGGAGCATGGTGTTTGTGCCTCACGCGTGTTCGGTTTATTTTCGTAAATATTGCGACATACTGTATCATTAATCAAAAGCGTTCGCAATCGAAATTGTGATAAGTGCGTTTAAAACGACCGGTTACTCTTATTTTTTTTTGTATTTTTTTTTTTTGTGGATAAAAGTGCACTCTTATATTCCCCAGGATTATGTTGAAGTAGCGCGATGAATAGGTCAGAATATTGAGAAAATGATAGAGGTTGTTAATTGCACAGGATTACTACTGATGCAGATTCAGCTCTATTGAGTCCGAGTTGTATATTTGACTAGCAACAAATATACCTATACCTGTAAATGAAACTCAGATGTGTTTGAGATAGAAATTTATTTTGCCACTAGATAATAAGTGTAGCAATAGGCAGGATAAGCCTTGCAATGCAAACACATCCGTGACAGTTGTACGAACGCATATACATTTAAAAAGTACAACGTTTTTGGTCACAACCATGGTATTGTACTCTGAATAATACAATCCAGACAGTTTGTGTTTAACGAGTGATTTCCAAGAAAAGAAACAAGGTTAGACACCTGTATTTAAGAATTCACGAAGATCATTAGCTAATAAAGCTTTCGGCAAGATATCATAGTTCGTGCATGTACTCATATTTAACCCTGAATTCGTTTGAGTTTGGTATCGCCCGGTGAAATTTAGACGAGACTTACATGATGCACAAATTATGTCGGGTAAAATATATCAATATAAAAACTATTCGTACAAACCTAATATGTTATACCATTTGTCGATTTATCTATTGTCTTACCTTTGCATTCAAATGTTATGCAAGCAAATCTATATTCGATATCTTCTAACTTTAGCTCCAACATCGACCTTCCACAATAATATGAATTTTGTTTACCGATCTGTTCACAAGCTGTCCTGAAGTTGGATTTCTTCTCTATACAGATGGTGCAGGCTGCATTGCTCACCTGTATGTAGTTAGCATGACAATCCAATCCGAGATTTTGGTCATTCTTGTGAACACATTTCGGCTTCGGGTCACGACTTAGCGTACCTTCATTGTGAAAGAAAAATGGTTGACAATTACCAGAAACACGTAGGCGGAGACTTTGTCTCATCCACCAACTTTGGCCAAATGTTTCAACAGTTGCACACTTCATGCCTGGCACAACAATAGGATGAAATTGTTCGCACACTGACGCACAGTAATTCGTTTATACAACCGGCATTTAGTGTGTATTTCATTAAGTTGTTATTTTAGGCAAATGGTTGAAGATTTTCATAATTTAGATCAATGGGTAGACATAAATGGTCATCAGTTGGTCAGACATCGCCATCGTACAATATCATCGAATGAAGGTGATTTGACGACGACAATACATTGGCCGCTATAACTGTTGATCGTGGGTTCAAGAAAACCCCCTCAAATCAATACATGCTTCAGACTGACGAAAGGAACTTGTTTATTGTGTTTTGTGCACAAAAACATATTCTTGAATTCAGAGAGACGGGAAGTATCCACTAGACAAATGATATCTTAAACGCTCACAGTTGCACCGGTGCCGCGGAAAGATTAAGCCTGGGTCACTACCGCTACGTTCGAGAAAGATGCGGATTTCATTCATGAATGTTAGCGATTTAGTCGTGCCGCGGTCTCTATATATTGTGATATGTAAAATCTGATAGATTGTATCGCGGTCCCTATACAGCTTTGGGTCATTTGAATTTCGTTCTGAATCGATTTTCGATCGGGACCCGTGTCGATTATGATTTTTAGAAATTTTTCAAGCGTTTTTATTTTCGGAAATCTATGAAAATGGCTGAAAGGTGAGTCATTTCATATCTCTTTCTCTTTTCTGTTTTTGCGATTAGTCAACTCTTTGTAATTTTGGGGAGTTGTGTTAGCTATATTCCAGCCCGCAAATATAGAACAATATTGACCATCATTGAGACACTTGCTTATCACTATGTGATTTACTATTGAAAATGAACACTGTGCTTAAAAACCCCATGGTATTCTTGTTCATATCTCAAGCATATGGTTATACGTGCTATGTTATTTATAAAAGACTCATCAAATTAAAAAAAAAGAATTCGGCTCGTTACTAATGTTAAGACTCTGAACAGATTCTTTCCCCATCTTGCCCTCGACAGCCACCATAAAACTGAGCGAAAATGGACCAAAATTTATGCAGTTGTCGGAATAAAACCGGCTGACCACAGTGTAGCCGCTACAAAATAAACAACCCGGTTTATAAATTAAACCCAGTATATAAAAAATCTGAAGAATATGACCCCAATTTAATGGTCGCAACGACATTGAACATGGGTGACCATGAATAATATCACCCCCGTGTACGTGGTATCGCCAAACCTGAGGGTATCGCAAAACCCGAGAAAATGGGAACGTCATTTTCACGTATATGATATGGGGATATATGTTGGTTTCTCATCGTAAAACAGACAACGAACATCTTCATGTGTATGTCCACATGAAGCAGGAGTATTTATCCACCCGCTGTCAATAAGTTTTCCCAGATCAAACCATTTAATATTTTTTGGCGAATTTTTTCAATAGTGTTTTTGCTTTGGTCACTCAAATGTTCGAGAACATCCACCCACTAGTATAGTTCCTGGACTTCCACGCTGCCAAAACAAATGCCGGTATATAGTTGAATCTGTCAATGAAGCATAGGATTGAACAGAATTAAAAAAATCAGTGTCGTTCTCAATATCCGCGCGATAAGGAGTGACCATTGTCGACACAGAAAGGTGTTAAACGCCGCAGACGAAGATGTCACCAAACGCCGATCATCTGTGCAGTAAATATGCTTAGTATACTTAAGGAGTTCTGATGAGTTTTCGAGTGTTTTATGTGTATCTGAGACTGATCAATTGAACTGTGAATGTCATCTGAAATATGAATCTATAACATATTCGAAATATTGTGTACATATCTATTATGAATGTATTTTAATTGACATTAATTGAACATCCATCTCAGCATTCAGATTTGCGATCTCAAAAAGGTGAATGAATGATAACGCGATGCCTTGATCACACGCACGTGAATGCTGTCGTTCGCATGCATGCAGCTAACCGGGTATTCGTTTAGTATTAACAGGCTTGGAGTTTGTATATAGACCACACATGAAGGGCGAAACGCTACAACGTATCAACGATTTGCTATAATCATGTTTATTTTACAGACTTTATGACTCGTTCCCACTCGCATAGTATTGTTTTGTGGGTATTTTATGACCATTCTAATTTTTTTATATTTTTATTGAATAACATTTGAACATACGTATACATAGCTAATACAAGTTACATCTAAAGAATGCATTAATATGCAGACACACGCCTATCGCTCTGTCTTGCGCTCTCTATAGACATACCAGCTTTCATACGTAACTTACATACAATCCCGACTGAGGCCACGTTCACGAACCGGGATACCTTGTCATGGGAATACGTAGCATTTGACTTACATGTCAAAGATTTGCTAAATATGGAGTATAAACTACGAGTATTATTTTCAGTCATTGCCGTCTATTATATATTGGACAGTTTCGAAGCCTGGAAATATATATGCGCTCATGGAATTTTAGAGATTTCAGACATACAATATAAAACTATTTTTAAGGGTCAACTGAGTAATCGTTATTTGTGTTTAGTATCTAAAATCATATGTTCTAATGCTAAAATAATATACATTAAGCATTCAAGATATATCATTCATATGTGCAGGAATTGGCTTTAATTTGACGAATCGTGTGGAAATTTGGCGTGCAATTTGATGAGGTGTGTGCACGTAGCCTTAGTCCCGTGGGTGAAGGTCGGCTGTTATCGGTGGTGAACAAGTAGATATAGTTTCTTTAACAGAGTATAAGAATATGTGATGTGGGTATATATATACACAATGGAAGTAATAATTAATTATGTGCTCTGGTCGACATTTATGTATTCATTCATGGCCAACTAAGGACGGCTATGAATAGTGGGAGTAATATAATAGTAGCAATAATAACATTTCTGGTGATAGGAGTAATTATTGTGCATTTTCTTTCACGGCAAATTTGAACAAGAACCAGTCTTTTTCGAACTCTTCCAATTTAAATTCACGGCGTGCATTATATTTTTCACATTTATATCGAAAGCGTAAATCTCCTTGGAATGACGAAATTGTTAATTTTTCTGGTGTGAATTTTGTTCTATAGATATATTGTTTTACTAAGAGCCAGAATAAATTAGTGGTATAATTGTCATTTACACAGCGGGACCCAATTATCATTATTCGTTTAGTCGCTTGCAATTTGACGTTGTTTCGGTTACCCCATGAATGTATGTCTGTCAGAAAAGTTTGAACGTGTTCACATTCTCAAAATATATGTGATATGCTTTCCTTCTTGTCTTTGCAACGCACGCATGTATCATCTTGTCGAATTTTGGCTATTTTCAGGAAGCTATTAGTTGATATAATTCTAGAGTTAATTCTATACTGAAACCATTGAAGCTTTGTGTCAGGCGTCGTGGAAAATGGTGGTTTATTGTATATATTCCAGTCAATTTCTTCTTCGCGTATTTCTATTTGCCATTTTGCATGGGAAGTGGGTACATGGCAATCGTGGTTTAATATGTCATAGAAATTGCGTCCTCCGCGAGGATTTCTGAGTAGGGTCACAAAATTATCTGGGAGGGTGGGCATCGGGCTTCGGACAATGGGTTTTGAGATTTTGTTTGAGTAAAAGATAAGCTGTCGTCGGATACTATTTAAGATAAGGAAGTTTGTACGTATTTTGTAAGTTGAGTATATCGTTTCAGTCGTATGGAAATTCCCGCTTTCTTGTAACAGATCGTGTACAAAATATATTCCCTCCTTGCGCCATGCAGCAAAATTGATAGGGCTTCCATTCATTTTTATATTGGCGTTGTTCCAGAGAGTGCATGTAGATATGTTTACATTTCTAATATTTTTTTCTAGGAAATTTGCCCATGCTATAAGTACGTCGCGCCAAAAGTGATTTTGAACCTTTTTCGCTTTATTGTAAAAATATGAATAATGATAGGTGAGGAAAAATGGTCTTTAAGAATAGGGAGTTCTGTCAACGGGGTCCATTTAGAGCTGTTGTTCACTAAACGCCTGATCCATGTTATTTTCATGGAAGTGATGAAGTTTTTAATATCTACCATCTTGAGGCCACCTTGTTTATAGTCTTGGCATAACAGTTTTCTCTTGACTCGGTCACGCTTGCTGCCCCACACAAAGTTAAAAAACAATGATTCTAGTCTATGTACAAATTGTGGTTCTGGGTTGGGGAGCGATATGAATAGGTGAGTAAGTTTGGGGAGTATGAGAGATTTAATCACCGTTATTCTACCTAGCGGGGTAAGTAATCTGTGCTTCCAAATTTCAATGGATCTTGTTATGTCGTCGAATTTTTTTTCGTAATTATCTGACATTAAGTTTAAGTTTGTATTAAAGCGGATACCAAGTAGGTCGAAAGAATCTGAAAATTTTATATTGAGGTCTGGGCATATATGGTCACTTCGCCCTGTATAACAACCAATCCACGACGCCTGACATTTACTAGGGTTGATCCATAATCCAGAAATTTGTGCGAAAACGTCAAGAATGTGATATGCTTCTCTTACACTTGTTTCATTGCCGTCCAGGATGAGTGTCGTGTCGTCTGCGTATTGGGTTAATCTGTATTCTTCACCACCGAGGGTTATACCTTTAATATTTCTATTATTTCTAACCATGAGTGCTAGCACTTCCGCGCATATTAAAAAAAATATAGGGTGAAATTGGATCTCCCTGTCGACAGCCTCGAGAAATAATAAAATTTTGTGATATATGCCCATTAACGAGAACGGAAGAATTTATATTTTTATAGAACACTGAGATCCATTTTTTAATCGAGTCACCGAAATTAAACATATCAAGGCATTTATGTAGAAATTTCCATGACACAGAATCAAATGCCTTTTCAAAGTCAACGAGAAGAAGAAGCCCTGACTTATTTTTTATTTTCGTATTATAAATAATGTCATATATTAGCCTTGTATTGTCGCCGATATATCTGCCTTTTAGGAATCCAGTCTGATCAGGATTGATAATGTTTGGTAGTACGGTTTTTAATCTTTCGGCAATACACGATGATGCTAATTTATAGGTACAGTTTAATAAGGTTATTGGTCTCCAGTTCTTTAAAAGTTGGCGATCGTTGACTTTCTTTGGAATGAGTGTAATCGGGCCTTGTTTTTGTGTGATGGACAATTCTCCAGCGTCAAAGGATTCGTTTAGTGATTCACATAGAATTTGACCTAAATCTGACCAAAAGAATTTCCAAAATTCATACTGATAACCATCTAGGCCACTAGATTTGCCATTTTTAGATTTCTTCAAAGCTGTTGTAAGTTCATTTAGAGTTATGGAACCTTCAATATTTTGCGCAGACATTGGTGAAAGGGTGGGGTTGTCCAAATCAGAAAACACATTTTTTCGGTGTGATAGCTATTGATTGGTTTTGAAGAGTATAGTGTCTGGTAAAAATTACCAGTCTCTTCTATAATATCGTTTTGGTTTGTAAGACTATCCCCATTTAATTTTGTAAGATTGGTCAGGGTTTTTGATATGCAATTCCGTTTTTCAAGATTGAGAAAATATTTTGTTGGTTTTTCCCCATCTTGGACCCAAATAGCTCTGGACCTAATCATAGCTCCTTTTGATCTTTCTTTCCTTAGTTGACAGAGTACCCCTTCCGTTTTTTGTAGTGTTTCTATAAGTTCTTCTCTTCTAACATCATCTAAATTACTCTGATCTAGGGCCATCAATGTTTCTTCTTGGGCTTTTTTAAGTGCGGTTTCTTGAAATTCGCGTTCCCGCTTACGTTTAGAAGAATATTTTATTGTTTCTCCTCTAATTTCAAGTAAAAGGGTATCCAGGAATAGACGTTTACTAATTTTGCACGTAAAATTGTTGTTGTTAACTTTCTTTTGAACATAGTCGTATCGTTTTTTGATAGTTTCGATAATTGTTTTTACTAGTTGAATATATTTTTCGTCATGTAAAAGAGAAGTATTGAACTTCCAGAAACCCTGACCATGTTTTATATTATTAAGAGTAAGTTTGAGAGTAATAATTGAGTGATCAGTTCTGTAACCCGGCAATATATCGGTGGCGTCTTGTCCGGTTAAATTTACCAGCTATTTAGACATGAGAAAATAGTCAAGTTTTGCCATTTTTATTGGTGACTTTCTTCTCCAAGTGAATCGTTTTTCATTTTCATTATTTATCCTCGATGCGTCTACTAACTCTAGCTTGTCGACAAGGACACTGACTGCTAGTTTTGCTCGGGGGTTATTACAGTTTACATAATTAAAGGTATCTTTATGTTGGTTTTGGACTAGGTTCCAGTCGCCACAGATGATAATTTGTGTGTTTCCCGGTTATAATATCTTTGATTTTATTGTAAAATTCAGGATTGTCATCATTTGGACCATAAATATTAGCTAGTGTAAATCGGATTGTCTCGATAGTTATGTCGAGTATAAGGTAATTCCCATTTTTGTCTTTTACTCTTTTGTGTATTTCAAAGCTAAAATTATTGTTGAAGAGGATTGCCACTCCGCGAGACTGGGATGAATATGGTGCCATTTCCATCTTATATCCCCATTCTGCTGTAATTATTTTCTCTTGCTCTGTTGTAAAGTGGGTTTCTTGTAGACCGTATATTGAGGACTTCAAATTTCTGAGGTATCGGAATACATCACGGCGTTTTTCGGCTTGATTTAACCCTCGGCAGTTAGAAGACATAATTTTTATAGACATTTGATCATGATATAGGCACGCAGACGACAAGACACTCGACCAGGTTGGGCTATCCAGATAGCATTACAGAAATGATTACATAGGTATTGTATATATGTGAGTAGACCCTTACATATAGTTATACCACCGATTTCAGTCGAACAGCGAAAACATATTGCAAAACATACATTCAACATACATGCATACACAAAAACAATAATAAATACAATCCGGTAGAAGACTACCATGACGACGATCAAAGAGACCACCCTGTGTGACCGAGAATATTATGGTCAGTTATGCTATTTGGAATAAAAATTAGCCATATTGTTATTTAATAATAGTTGGTATTTTAAGTGATAATGTCAATCATTTGGAAATAGGGCAAATATATTGTCTACACGAATATCATATATAATCTAAGTCGGTAGCAGACTAGAGCCACAATGTGTTCATGCACACTCACAATTTCAAGCATTTTCATTTATTATTTTTTTTGGAATTGGTGATTATGAACACCGTGTGTATCTTTAATCTCCAACATTTAGAGCTATTATTGGAATATCGAATGGGAGACTTGTAGGCAGGATATTTTGCAACGGGTAAAGAGGGCTGTTGTTGAAGTTCAGACAAACGTTTTGTCATGCCACACGTAACAATTATAATAGCCTCAACTCCCTTTACGATTTTTCAGTTTAAGAAGGGGAGAGGAAATAAAACTTTTCAGTCGTGTAATATTAGCCTTATTTGAAACATGTCGCATATTGTATTCAAATATATGGGTTTTTTTAAAGCAGTAACGATGGGTTATATGTGGGGGTACATGGGGCATGGTAAAAAATAAATAACATGTTACATTCCAGTGTTGGTCATGTGACTACTATATCCAGAAGTGATCTTTGTTCATGATGAGTTTACAAAGGCTTTGATGATAATTGGGTCGCTAGACAAGTGAAATACACAAATACTCATGCTGTGTAAGTTTGCGTTCAAGCTATGATCGTGTGGTTGGTGGCCTATTTTGGATTCAGGTCATACAAACTTGGAGGTATATTGAGATCGTCGGTTCTGTGTAATTTGTATTTGTGGATTTTAACATACTTGTGGACTTATACTCTTTCAATCGAGGTATATATGCGTATATGATGAGTGAGTGTGCATCATTTTAAAAGAAATTAAGCTTAGGCTTGCATAGGATTTACATGTTAAGACACGAATCATGGGCTGTATATCAGTCTATATTGAGGAAGCGGTCGAATTTTGAGTCGGAATCTCAATACAAGTGTGCAACATATATTATATGAGCTATTTGTCAAATAGAATCAGCTGTGTTGAGTTTCTCATTTTGGAATCCGACTCCCATCCCCGGTGACCTGGAAGTTACAAGAGGAGATATTTATTTTTGCCAAGTTAGCTACTAGGTATGTGTGGGTTATAAACAGATCATGGCTGTTTCAACATATGGGTGTTTCGCAATCTTATTGGGTGGGGGGGGTGTTGGTCAGTTTTGGCCGGGGACCTTCGTGTTGAGCCATGTTCAGTCATTATAATGTAATTTTTTTGAGAAATCAGATAAGAGCTGGTTCAATATAGGTAATGTGTGCATTTATTTAAACCTGGAATTTGGTAAACTATTAGAGTTGTATCTCGATTGTTACCCCCCCCCCCCCCCCTTGTTTAAATTTTAACAGTCTTTGACATAAAATAGGTCATGGGGCGTTGAATCCGGAATTAATTATACAAAATAGGTACATCAGCTCAAATCACGGTCAGGTATATTCACATACCTAAAAGGAAATTATAGTTATAAACTTGTTTGTTTAACAAGACTTGATTTCAACTCATTTTTACAATTTCTTGGAAAATTTACATTGGGATCAACCAAAACCAGCCAGCCCCTCCCCACTCAGGGTAATACATGAAGAAATGAACAATTATGACATGTATAAGAAAACACAAATTAAAATATGTACAATGGTGCAGGATAACTCTTTGCTGACTTAACTTCTGATAATGGTATCAAGGTCTGCTTCAGTAGAGAACTTTTTAATGTTACCGTTTTTTGTTTTGCAGAATAGCTTTCCATTGGAAATCCAGGAGTTCTGAATATTGTCTGCTCTGAAAGCTTTCCTAAGAAGGTAGTAATTAAAGGGTGTAGCATCTTCAATAATGGAAATTCCAGTCTGTTTCAGACACTTCCTTGACTCAATTACCAGCAGTTTTGTTTCCCGTGTGACGAATTTAACAAGAATTGGACGGGGGCCTTTCCTCTTTTCGTCACTGCTTGCTGCTCCATTTGTCTCGCCTGCTTCCACTGCATTTCTTCCAACTCTATGTGCTATAGAAATGTCTGTTCTTTGGGCTCCCATTTTCATTTTATTGTTTAATATGTCTAAGGTTTTGTTTGCACAGTCATGTCGAGTTTCTCTATCCTTTGATTCTGGAATACCATAAATTCTCACACTATCTTTCCTCCCTTGTTGTTCTAAGTCATTTATTTTCTGTTTTAAAGACAGACACTCTTCTTTCCACTGGCCATGTTGAGTTTCAACTACATCAAGAATATTTCTTCTTTCTTTTTATAGATTTCCAATTTTTTCTTCCAACTTGTGTATCTTGTCATTAAATTGACAAATAATTTCAGTTTTGAATTGGCTCACCATTTTTCCAAACTCTGCTACTTGCATTTTCTGCTCAGCCGAATATTTCTCATGGTTAGTTTGGGATGCTGTTGATAAGTTGTCAACTCTTTTTATTATGTCTGACAGTTGCTCTGGAATGGAATTGGAACCAAGGATCGGGGACGGAGGTGTCGTTCCTTGTTTATCAAGAAAATTCATTAAAGTCAACTGTTTTTTCGGCGAAGGGTTCATACTGTCTTCGCTCTCAATGGTAGAATTCTTATCAGTACCTTTACCTTTATTGCGGTCTTTCCGACTCCGTTTAGACGCCATCAGCAAGTAATAAATTTTCGTTGATTGTTTACGGTGCTAACAATATGGCGGCCACCAGGCGGTCACGTCATCAAATTATTTAGTGTAGTAAGTCGTCATAATCAACACTCAAATTGAGTTTTGAGTTAATTCCTATGATGCATTTGTTGATTACCTTAGCATCGGTCCGATATCTGTCCAAGATCTTAGATCGAAAATTTAGAAATAGCTAAATAATAGTATTTTCATTTGTCATGATTTGAAACACGACCGATCGAAGTAGTCGCGTAACCGGAAGTGATTTGAGACGTCCAGCGCATTGTCGTCTATTATTTCGATTGCCTGCACTAAATATGTTTCTTCTTCGGGAATGAGGATGTGGTATATCATGGTACCGGGTCACTGTTGGCAGGGACATGTGTTGCAGAAGGCCCAATGCAAGTTTCCGTGTTATTGACACACACCAACGACTTTTGTGGCATCTGATTTCTGCACACTAACGTTGAAATAACCCATTGCGACAAACAACATGTCCTATAGCTGAGTACATATCGAATAGACCATGTATATGATTCATATATTCTCTATACAATGTGATTGGGTAAATACTGGACGGTAGGTACATCTGAAAGATGTAGACATACTGCGATTCGGACATTTGTACTTGGATACCGCAAATGCGATCGTCGTCGTATTGGATGATTGAAACGGCACTGTCCAGTCTCGCATGCCACATAATGGCAACTCCCCCTTTGGCCTACCCCTCTTTCTCATTTGCATTGAGATTTTTTGTGAATAATGGTGGCGATAGATTTTGTGTAATGTGTCGAGAAAGTGAGAATTGTGCTCCAAGAGCCAATGCTCACTCACTCCAATTACATCAACATTTTCCTGTGCCAGAAGGCTCGAGAGGTAGGAGCTGCTACCGAAAATTCCAGTAGCATTCCATGTACATATATTCAACAACATTATGCTAATGATCAGGCTGATCAACCGGTGATAAGGGCTGGCTACGCCAGCGTGTGTGCGTGAATTGTATAAAATTGTTGGGTGATTCAAATGCAATTGTTTAGTATAATTTGTAACTATGGAGGTATGTTGTTGTTGTTGTTGTTGTTGTTGTTGTTGCTGATATTGTTGATGTTGTTGTTTTTGTTTGATGTCGTTGATTATGTGTAGTTTGTGGGAATTATGATCATATCGACTGGTGGCTTTCCGATGGAAATTTCCGATGGAAACTTTCACTGAACGATTTAAATGAAAGCCATCTTCTACAAAACACTTGAGACGGCCAAAAGAATTCATCGAGCACTGAGTCAATATCATCCTCGCGAATGTTTACACGTGGAGAGACCGATTTGCCATCTTCGCCGGACCGTAGAATTTTAATAACTGAATGCCGGATATCATAGTCTTCCAAGTACGACATTATCACATCTGCGTCCACCTCACATGGGAGATCGGCGACAAACAAATGGTGTGTTTTGATTGGTGCGGCGTTCCGTTTTCGCGCATAACGGGTCGGCTTGTCGGTCTTATGTTACTGTCGGGTGAGTCGGCGTCAGCTTCGCTGAATGAATCATTGTTATTCACATGAGGTCCGTTATGTTTCATTTTTTTTTTGCGATTGTTTATTGATTGTGAGTGATTGCTCGGTTGCGAAGTTGGTGGTGCACTTCGTGAGTCACTTTCGATGCACATATCCTGCGGAATATGTGTCGTGGTGCTGTCATCCGCGTCGATTGAATGGCAATATCGTATAATAGCCCCTGGATTCTAAGACAGTTGCATTCTGCAAATAAACAAACCAAACAGTTCCCTGCTCTGCCTCTCTGTGTTTCGGTGATAGATAATGACGTCGGAGGAAATAACAAACTCAAATACAGTGTTATAAACATAGGAATCGCTGAAACGAAAATTTATTTTTTACCGGAAACTTCTATTCAGTTATTTTTAAACGTTTCTTCGAATGTTGGTTATTGCTTCGGTTGATGTTATCATAATATGTTATTATAACTTTATAAAAAACTTAAACTTAAAGTAAGATTACTGTTGCGATATTTATCCAAAAATATTACAATGTTAAAATGTCAACATCACAACTATACGTAGGCTAAATATAGCCATTTTTATTTTGGGTTTTTCCATCTGATTAACATATCCCAATTTAATAGCCAATCAAATTTAACGTTATACAGCATACTGACCAATGACAGTGCCTGTAGATTTGTTTTATGTTGAGCCACCATGTCGCTGATGAATGTTGACTTCATGCAGGGAAAAGTCAACAAGAATTTTCTTCTTACAGTCTATTTACCTGCACGGTGAGGATATTTAAATACAACAAACGCGGTATTACTTCATCGGGCATTTATCGTCCAATTAAAAGTCAATAAGCCATTAGTGATAGCACAATGAGGACAGCACTTTTGAATATGGTGACTTTCAAAAAGGCTACATTTCGTTATGTCTATTAGTATTACCATAGAATGTCAAGTCTAAAAAATGTTCGTTATTTAGTAAATATTAACTAAATAACGGCTATGCTAGGAGAATGATAATTTGTATGATGAGCACATAAACACACATGATGGCTAAATTTCATTATGTCTATTCCCATACAATGTCTAGTGTAAAAGAAATGTCCGTTATGTAGTAAATATTAACTAAATAACGGGTATGCTAAGCGAATGATAATCTATTATACGTCAACATAAACATCCATGATGACTATCAAAATGGCTACATTTCAGAAGTTAATTCCCATTGATTGTCTTGTATACAACACATATCCGTTGTTTAGTAAATATTAACTAAATAACGGATATGCTAGGAGGGGATAATGTCTAAGATGAGCACATCGACATCCATGATGGCTGTCAAAATGGCCAAATTTCATTATGTATATTCCCATAGATTGTCTTTTTTGAAACAAATATACGTTATTTAGTAAATCTTAACTAAATAACGGGGATGCTAGGACAATGATAATTTGTAAAAGGAGCACATAAACACTCATGATGGCTGTCAAAAGGCTGAATGTGCTCCTTTGACAAATTATCATTCTCCTAGCACACCCGTTATTTAGTTAATATTAACTAAATAACGGGTATGCTAGGAGGGTGATTATGTCTGAGATGAGCACATTAACATCCATGGTGGCTGTCAAAACGGCTAAATATGCTTCTTTGACAAATTATCATTCTCCTAGCACACCCGTTATTTGGTTAATATTAACTAAATAACGGGTATGCTAGGAGGGTGATTATGTCTGAGATGAGCACATTAACATCCATGATGGCTGTCAAAAAGGTTAAATGTGCTCCTTTAACAAATTATCATTTTCCTAGCATACCCGTTATTTAGTAAATATTAACTAAATAACGGGTATGCTATGAGGGTGATAATGTCTGAGATGAGCACATTAACATCCATGATGGCTGTCAAAAATGCTAAATGTGCTCCTTTGATAAATTATCATTCTCCTAGCATACCCGTTATTTAGTTAATATTAACTAAATAAAGGGTATGCTATGAGGGTTATAATGTTTGATATGAGCACATTAACATCCATGATGGCTGTCAAAAAGTCTGAATGTGCTCCTTTGACAAATTATCATTCTCCTAGCATACCCGTTATTTAGTTAATATTAACTAAATAATGGGTATGCTAGGAGGGTGATAATGTCTGAGATGAGCACATTAACATCCATGATGGCTGTAAAAAAGCCCAAATGTGCTCCTTTGACACATTATCACTCTCCTAGCATACCCGTTATTTAGTTAATATTAACTAAATAACGGATATGTTTTTCACAGAAGAAAATCTATGGGAATAGACTTAATGTTATTTTGCCATTTTGCAGCCATCATGGATGTTTATGTGTTCATCTTTCACATTATCACCTTCTTAGCATACCCGTTATTTAGTTAATATTTACTAAATAACGGATATTTGTTGCATACAAGAAACTCAATGGGAATTAACTACTGAAATGTAGCCATTTTGACAGCCATCATGGATGTTAATTTTGACATTTAATAGATTGTCACCCTCCTAGCATACCCGTTATTTAGTTAATATTTACTAAATATCGGACATTTGTTTTAAACTATACATTGTATGTTTTTAAAGCAATGTATGCTTGTTCATAAACATCTTCTCTATATATATTCGTATAATAGTCCCTGTTTATAATTACTTTGACTTAACACGACTTTTATTTATTGTACTTCTATGTGTACAGTTAGGACTTTAGGGACTATTAATCATGAAGAATAGTCCCTAAAACGGACTTCTTTGTCTTACGTATAACCCCCGAAATATACCTAAACCCCTGTTTCGTTCTCTATCCCCAACGGAAACCCTTGCCTCGAAAGAAAATTTATGATTGTTTATAAACATCTTTTCTATATATATTCGTATTATAGTCCCTTGTACCGTCCTAACTGTACACATATAGAAGTAAAATATATAGAAGTGGTGTTAAGTCAAAGTTATTAAAAATAGGGACTATTATACGAATATATATAGAGAAGATGTTTATAAACAATCATAAATTGCTTTCAAGGCAAGGGTCTCCGTTGGGGATAGAGAATGAAACAGGGGTTTAGGTATATGTCGGGGGTTATACGTAAGACAAAGAAGTCCACTTTAGGGACTATTAATCATGAAGAATAGTCCCTAAAGTAGAATTCTTTGTCTTACGTATAACCCCCGAAATATACCTAAACCCCTGTGTCGTTCTCTATCCCCAACGGAGACCCTTGCCTTGAAAGCAATTTATGATTGTTTATAAACATCTTCTTCTCTTGTCTACTTTAGGGACTATTCTTCATGAATATAAAATGTGTCAATTAACCTGCTAGATTGCTTATAGATCTCTTTCCAGTTCGGATTGACACAAATAAATGAGTCAATAAAATCAATACATTTGGGGGGGGGTGGATGGAGATATAAATTGGGCTACCAACACCCTGTATAACTGACCCAGTTGCTATCTGTCCCCAGTACTTACATGTATTCAATTTACTTTTATACTGGAGCAAAATTACTCATATTGGTACTAGTATCTCTTAATTTTCCAGATTGTCAATCAGAGGATCCATCTGTGAGAACACAGAATTTACCGGCGTATCAGAAGTTGATACTGATGGATACTTCAGGAGGATGAAGGAGGGAGAATATTCTGTTATCCTGTGCCACCCAGAAGCCCTACTCAACTCAGATAAAGGGAGGGAACTGCTGTACAATGAGATGTTTCGAAGCCATGTTGTTGGACTAGTAGTTGATGAATGTCACTTGATAGAGAAATAGTAGGTCAACAAGTTTTCAGGCAGCATGTGTAAATGATACCCATCCCCAGTACTAGTATTTGTGATTTTACAGGTATCTAGCTTTTATAGCACAAAATTAAAGAATATTTTAATATTTTGAAGCCCAAAATGATATATTTTTGATGTAATTGAGAATTTTAGCTCTTGAATCTTGATATGTTGAAGTTATGGATACTACTTCAGCAAATATGTGAAGACTATATTAGTGTTAAATCACTAATGTGTATTCCATATCTAGTTTCTTAACTAGTATGCTGGATTCACCCCTCTGTTAACTGGTATTTGGGAGGCAACACCATCATCAACAGAGCTGAA
Source organism: Siphonodentalium dalli (assembly GCA_032622095.1). NCBI lineage: Eukaryota > Metazoa > Mollusca > Scaphopoda > Gadilida > Siphonodentaliidae > Siphonodentalium > Siphonodentalium dalli. Next base: position 71,216,718 of record CP136063.1, read on the forward strand.
TTTTTAAATTGCACTTGGAAAAACTGTTGCTCAGCCAGCAGTGTATACATTTGGCCAGGGATTTACAATTTGAAGCCATATTTGTGAGAGGAAGGATGCTATAATGCTCACTCTAGCAAACACATTTGAAACAACGAACACACATACTGAGTCTATGCTTCCATAAATCTTATATAATGTATTAACCCTTCCATAGATAGCCTTGCATTTATAAGAGAATTCATTGGCCTATCAATATTTACCTTGACCATGTAAGTCATTGCATTCTCTTGTACATGTATATGTGATGCTCCCTGTGATAGACTCGCATATAGAAGAGAATGCACTGGCACAGGGTCTTTAATGCTACACCATCGCTGCTCCCCCATGAATATAGCGAATATGACGTATGCACAAGTTTCCACCTTGAGCTCAATGCCTTGTGGCATGTACCTCAAAGTGTTAAGTTGATTATTTGATTATCATTTCAGGGGTGATGAGTTTAGAACTGCATTCAAGAAACTTCCGACACTGCGGGCAATATTTCCTAACATTCCAATGATGGCTCTGAGTGGGACACTAACAGTGCAGCAGAAAGAGAATCTTTCACGTCTTCTGTTTCTTCAGAACACTAGAACATTTGAGGAAAGTCCTGATCGACCAAACATTTTTCTTAAAGTTATTCTAAAGGACCCATCACCAGATGTTCTGAAATCATATGAGGACATTTTTATGGTGGAATGTCAAAGTTTGTTTTAGGAAAAACTGGAGTATCCAATAACATTGCTATACCTTCCACCGAAATGCATGTGCCATGCTGTGGCATTTTTGAATGACCTGTTTTCCATCCTACTATTGAAACTTCAACGTATAGTAATTTATGTGCGGGACAGGATAAGGATGTGATAACTATAACAATACAGGAACTAAAGAAAATGGATAGTAGGATTATGTTAGTTCTCACCACATCCATATATGGAATGGGATTTGATCCTGTGAACGTAACAAGAATAATTCATTCTTGCCCACCGAGGAACCTGTCATCTTACATCCAGAAGATTGGCCGTGCTGGTCGCAGAAACCAGAAATCTGCTGCAATTTTGTATTACAACAAGAGTGACATTGCTGCAAACTTGCCAGGATTGAAGCAGGACATTGTTAGTTATGAATGACTTGTGTCTCAGAGAAACATTGTTAAGGGTATTTGGTTTTGAGAAAGATTCTTCAATTGCAGGGTGTAATTGTTGTTCAATTTGCAGTGACAAGTGTGAATGTTCAATCTGTTCATAATTTGATCTTTTATCATCTAGAGGGTTTGTAAAGCCAATATCCATCCATATATTTTATAGCCCATGTCGGGTTACACTAAATCCTGTTCGGTGATTGGTCAACAGCGAATTTGGTCAATTTTGCCAATGTGTTTCATATTCCAATAAAACATTTTTAAATGCATAGTCATATGTAGAATATTGGGATAACTTGCAGTGCTGTATGGTATAATATCGAAACTGCAGATGAATTTCAGGATAGATAGATAGATAATTTTGTAATGGCTAACAGATGCAAAACATGTACATAGACAATTGAGCATAAGCACATATACAAAAGAGCAATACAGAGTGACATTCATATTATATAATAAATATAAAATTTATAGATATATAAATATAACAAGAATGCAACTTGACAGTTCTGCAGAGGGACAAGATAGTGAATAAAACCTAGCTTAGTAATAACTACTAAATAAATACTCGTACCTTTATATATATACAAACATGAATAATCAAACCGTGCTATCCAACCCTCCTCCCTCAACAGGACTGCCATGTTGCTTAAGAGATACTAGTAAGACAAGCAGTCGCAGACGATGGTATCCCCCGTCGAATTGTGCAGTTGGGGAAGTGCATTATCAATAATGTTTGCGTTCTCAATATGTGCTAAGCAAGGTCAAGGTAAATATAGTTAGCCCCATGTATTCTCGTGTATATGCGAGTCTCCGATATGGGGAGCCTCCCATATATAAGAGAATGCACTGGCTTACAAGGTCAATGTAAATATTGTTAAGCCAATGTATTCTCTTATAAATGCGAGGCTCCCTATATAAGATAAAGCATTGACACAGGGTTTTCGCAAAATTTCAGGAAGCTCCAGCCATGAAAGAGTTTTAATGTTAAAGATCCACGATCCGATTATACACTCCTAAATCTCGATTTCTTAGACTTTGGAAGTAAATATATATTTGTTTCGAATCGATGGCTATTAAATTTCGATTTCTGAAATCTATAATTTTATATATATATTTTATATGCAATATATGCAATATATGTTTGCGTTCTCAGTATGTGCTAAACAAGAGGTGGCATTTTGTCAAAAAGTCTGGCTTGCGAACCCATTTTAGGTACTGACATTTGTGGAAATTAGCCACGTGACGTAGTCCATTTGCACCAAAAATAATAAACAAAGTCCAATAACTCTGCTGAAAATATCCGGCCGGACCTGGTTTTGTGAACTTATTCTAGATACTGGTCAAGTGAACTCATATACCAAATATCTTTGAAATCCGTTGAGAATTGTGGAAATGAGCCCTTTGACGTGGTCTATTTGCTATTTGGTAAATTCGACAAAAATAATAAACAAAGTCCAATAACTCCGGGAAAATATCCGGCCAGACCTGGCTTGCGAACTCATTCTTATGCCATAGCGACCATAATTCACCAGTTCAAAACTAGAAACTTGTTGATGTAGTGCGAGGGAAGTTTAAAACATTGGAAAAAAACAGTGCATGCACATGCATGTAATATATTTCTTTGTGAATATATGTTCCTTAATAGTATTTATCAGTATGTGTCAGAAGGTCCCAGCTCAAGATTGGATAATTTAAGTGACTTTGGTGAACCGATTTTGCTTTGCGTCATTTACAGTAATGGAATCTCCCGGGTAATTCAATATCTATTGCGATATCGGCTCACAAAATTCATGCAATCTCAAGCCGGGGCCAGCCCTACTATGAAATGGATTATGGTACAAGTGTCAGCAATGAAATTTATTCCCTGTGTTGTTTGTTAAAGATGCATATTCCGAAAAGGCGTTCGCAGATTACTATTTCTTTGTCTTTGGGGGTAAACAATATTTGATTTGTGTCAAGGAACCTACCCATCAAAGCGGAGAGTGATCAGATATCAATTTTTGAAATCTATTATTTTTCACCACCGATAATTTGGTGGCCCAGTAAAAAGTTGACCTGAAAATGGCCTCGGACCAAATTTGCAGATGAAGATGGATAACTCTAAAATCAAGTGTTTTTGTGTCATTGAACAAAATGTTGATAAATAACAGGTTTTGGGCAATTTTATACTATAATTAATCGATTCTGATAACTGAAGCGGCATTTCAAAAAATGTGGTTGTTGTTGGAATCTGATGATATGGGGACCATTAAATCGGATTGAGTACCTTTAAATGTTATTAAGTTTCACCATCAGAACAGGACGAATATAGTCGAATATAGTCATAGTAGATATTCATGGCATGATCTAGTTATTTCCTAGAAAGGGATACTTTATATGGTATTAGTGTTTCACTGAAATTCCTGTGCATTTGATTATAAACCTGATGCATTTTGCTGGTGGTCTCTTTCAAAATTAACCTAGATATGAGGAAGTTCAATCCTCAGTGAGTCAAGGTCACTGTCAGCTCCATCTCCCTCAACAACTATTCTAGTATCTGCCAAGTGTTGTTTTACTACTACAGGTAGACCTTTACTGATTCTGTGCATAATCTGATTAATTCTGTTCTTCATGTCGGGTATGCTAGAAATACTGAGAGGAGTCGAAACCTTGGCATTTTTTATACCAACACAGTTCCTTCCAGGTGTTTCCTTGAAAGGTCGAAGCATCCTGAAAGTGGTGAAAACTGTTTTACTATCTTTTTCTGAGAAGGACTTGCTGTGACGGCAGCTCTTTGGCCGAATTTGTATGCTTTCGTCGAATCGATTACATATGTCAGTTATTGTATTTGCAGCTCCTGTCACTCGGGTGATCGCCTTTTCAGTTTTGTTAGCGCCAAGAGTTTTTATTAGTTCTTTCTGATTGCACACCGTGTGCTCCTGGACTAAATCACTCTCCACGTTGTGGCCTTTGCCACCACGAACATTAGTAAAGGAGCCCTCAAGAACTCGCACTTTATCTCTAGGCGTGAGTATACAACTTAAATATATAGTCCATACACTCTACCATGTAATGGCTCAATCTGGAATGTGAATAGAAGAATGGAATGATATATTTGAGATTCACTATCACTCTAGATGTATCGCCCTCCTTTGCGGTATCATCTAATTCCAGGAGATGAAGATACCAATGACAAAGCTGGATCTGGTGATTGAATACTTCATCGGGTTTGGTCTCTTCTGTTTCATCAGGTTTAGTCTCTTCTGTGCAGCAGTGACCATTGGGCAATCCAACTCGACCATAACCAAATTTCTTCATACAATTGTCCATTAGATTGTTGAAGACAATGATACGGTCATAATGACTCATTTGAGACACACCATCTAGGCCACTATGGTTTGGGTCATCATCTGTCTTCTCCATTTGGAAATATTCCAGAAACTGTTCAGTTATTGACGCTTCTCCGATGATTGACAGAAGATCATGATGGCTTTGGAATTTTCCTTTCACTCTCCCATCAACATTTGTCTGGTGGAGAATTGACTTGAAGTTAAAAACTGTACCTGGTTGCAACACTGACTGCTCAGTATACAAAGATTTCTATGCTTTCTGGAATGAAAATAAATAGATTATTTCAGTTTTATAAGTTTATATAGCGTACAGCTCCATGACATGAGTACATGGCCAGTGCTCATCTGAGTACATGTAGATAATTCACCTGAAATATGGGGTCGACCAAATGAAAGATGCAGGCCAAATTTGATTTTGTTCATGGTCCGATGATTTTTGACGGAGTTATGGTCCATTTTTACATAGAATAAAAGGTCAGCTGACCACAGTGTCCCCGACAACATGGCAAGTCGATACTGCTTTGTTAAAGAAATAAAAACAAATGTTGAAATGTTCTAAGTCAAAAGGGTTAATAATTCCGTAAAAGAAAAAGAATTCCGTCATCTATATACATGTTTCATATCTCCAATATGTGGGTAACAATACTCAGAAGTTTCAAATATCTACGATCAAATCTGTAGGAGGAGTTGATTACACCATGAAGGTACCCTCATACAGAAAATTATATCGAAAATGGTTAATAAGTCCGTCAAAAACAAAATTCCCGTCATCTATATACATGTTGCACATCTTCAATATATGGGCAACAATATTCTGAATTTTCAAATTTCTGGGATAAAATCTGTAGGAGGAGATGATTACACCATGAAGATAATACTCAAAAGTGTGAAGGACGGACCCCGTTTCTTTTGTCCCCGAAAATTAATTTTTCGGGGGACAAATATAAGTGTTTTAGTTGTCGGGATGATAATTACAGCAACAGGCTGTGTTAGTTAATTGTTTTTAATTTTCTTATTTATCCCTTCCATCCATGACTGGAGCTTCTTTCGAAAATCCTGTGCCAATGCATTCTGTTATATATGCGAGTCTCCCATAGCATACCTCGCATATATAAGAGAATGTATTGGCCTAACAATATTTACCTTGACCAGTGCATTCTCATATATATGCAAGGCCCCATATGGAAGACTCGTATATATAAAAGAATGCACTGGCACAGGATCTTTATTGCTGAATTAATATCAATGCATTACCTGCAGTAAATCTTGCTTCACATGCCACAGTTATGTTATGAATGGACAGAGGTCATCATATCGTTTCTCAGGTGATGTTGAAATGGATCTTAACAGCTTTGATTCCTGCAGTCGAACTCTAGTGAGTTGGTCACCCCCTACAGGTACACGGATGTCTCTCAGAACTTCCGTATTGCCTGCAAAAACTAAAATTATTTGAAATTAGAATAAATGTGTACCTCTGTTTATAGAGTAATTTTTGCTCTGAAATGGTCAACTGTGACATAGTCAGAAAGGAAGTATGACTATGCGCTCTCGTAGAGATTTATCATCTATATCACTATTGTGACCATAACATAACGCAACGGACACAGGTCTGTGCCCCAAATACAATGATTGGGACATCGAAAACAATATGAGAGGGTCATAGTCATTAACAGGAGTCATCAGAAAATGTTTCTATGAAATTGATCATGATCATCATCACATATATCTATCATGGTTTCATGTATGAAGAGTTGTTGGATATTTGAATGTAAACTATCATCAAACGTGGCCAGAGGGTTTCTGTTGGGGGGGGGGGGGGGGGGCTTATGTGAACATCTTGAAATTTATCATTGTAACCACCCACCCCCAACCTTGAACCAGACCAAACTCCCATGCTCAGAAAATTCCATTTGCACCCCCCCCCCCCTCTTTAGATTGAAACTTTCCATCCTGGTACATCAAACCTTGACACTTCCCCCGACTACCTTGTAACAGTATATCTAAAAACATCCACTGAATCCCTCCCCCTTGGGTTGGAACATTTCCATATGATACATCAAACTTTTCCAACTGACACTTGACAGTCGATATCTCCCTGACCACCATGCAGTATATTTTAAAAAACAAGCCACAGATACACATAATAACGTTTTGACTTGCTATATGCAAATTTCCTCACCATATGCTTGTGTGTACAATTCCTGCAGTTGTTTTACATAGGCATCCAATATTTGCAAACAGTTCTCGTGCTTCGCCTCGTTCTGAAATTGGATAGGAAGCTGGTAAACCAAAGACTTTCTGGACATCTTCTCTGAATACTGGTGAGGTATGTGTGACGGGATGCAATCCTTGAAATGCTAAAATGGCTGAAGCTTCACCAGGATTCGTCCAAGAAGAATCCTGTAAGCTCCCATGAGCTTTTTCTGCTCCATGCTGCCTTCTGATAGAAGGAAGTCATCAACAGTTAGATTGACCTCACCACTTGGTTTATCATCATTCATGTCCACTGTAGCAACTCTGCTAATATAATATTTGAGGTGAATAGGTGGAGGTCTCTATTTCTGCTTTCAGTTGTCATATGTGATGTGTGCACAAATACGTCCAAGTTGTCACCTGCAAAATAAAATTGAAAAATTTAATTTCAGTCTGGAAATGTAAATAATGAAACACAGTACTGCTTATACAGTATATAAGTATATCTGCTCTACGGTCTACCTAATTATTAGGGCACTGCAAATCTGGCATTTTCATTTTGAATTGAAGCAGCCAAATGATTCCGAAGCGCAAGGAATCAATTCGTTGCAGCAGGTGTATCAAGGATGAATTTGGTCAGAGCCCCCAGACTCTATTTACATATTTAAACATTTGAACAGAGCTTCCGGCCAGTTATTTACATATTTTAAAACTTGGATTGAGCCTCCGGCCACTATTTATATATGTTAAAATTTGAACAGACCCTCATGCATACATTCTCATTTTTAAATTTGAACAGATCCTCAGGCATCTATTTACATATTTAAAAATTTGGACAGAGCCTCCGGCCGCTATTTACATATTTTAAATTTGAACCGAGCCTCTGATCGCTATTTACAAAACTTCTCATATCAGGCTGGCGTGCCCCGACGTGATAAGCCAATTGGCAGGATGACTCTAGCAGCATTTCATTGAGATTTTATAAACAAAACCGTAACTTTTATGTGAACTTGACAAATGAATGCAAAGAGACTACATATTTCTATATGCATCTTACCTGTGACTTTAATCAATGGATTCGTCCTCAACTCCTTTACAATCAGTTGGTGAGCTTCTTCTTCAGCGCTGTCCAAGAACCTTATTCTGCTGCTCCATGATAGCACAAAGTCCATCTGATTGAACCTTGTCAAACTCTGAAAATTAGTTCAAAGAATATTTTTATTCAGAATTGAAAAATAGTCACACACATAATTAATACACATGGTAAAATACATCTGTTTATTCAGAATTATGATTGGATATCAAGCCAGAAGGATTACTAGTATGTGTAGTTCACCCCACAAAATCTCTGAAAATTAATAATAATGACAACTTAATGTGGTGAGTCTCTAGCAATAAGGTAACCTGACAGTTATAATGTGTGTAGTTATAGAACTACTAGGTATGAGGAAATCTATCCGCCAAAGTAGAGAACGGCTACCAGTTTGGCTCTCAATTTCAATTTGTTTATTCTATTCAACCTGAAAATACTGAAATGAAGTCTTGTTTCTGTTTGAATTTAATTTAACCATTTCATGACAGGAGCTGCGCTGGTGCAGCATTAAAGATCCTGTGCCAGTATATTTTATTATATATAGGAGTCACCCACAGGGAGTCTCGCATATACATGTGTAAGAGATTGCACTGGCTTATGAGGTCAAGGTAAGTATTGTTAGACCAATGTAGTATTGTTCTCTTTTATAAATGTGAGGCTCCATATGGGAGACTCGCATATATAAGAAAATGCATTGACACAGGGTTTTCACAAAATTTGAGGAAGCTCTGTTCATGGAAGGGTTAAACAGTGTTATTCCAACAATTACAATATGTACATATTATCAGGAGGCATTCAAGCAAAGCACAACGCATCAAGTCAAGTAAACTTGTTTGAATTTTGTGATACATGTAAGTAATTCAAACTCAGATACTCAGAACAACTGGTTATATCTCTATTAATGCATAAGATCCACGTCGATGAAGTCACGAAAAATTATATAATGCGAAAATACATGTAAATGAAGTTTCACATGTACATTAATTTACATGTATAATACATGCTTCATGAACATTTGGACAAAAATCAAAACAATACAACAAATACCCTCGTGCTGTGATCATTTACACGTATATCTTTCCCTTAAAAAATAAATTTGCTTAATCCTTACCTCGCCATTGTCTCCATGCCAATATATTAGACAACAGCTGACATCATCAATGAAAATTATGACATGCTGACATGCTGTTGAAAAATAAGCGTTGAACTTGTATTGAAACATAAAATGAAAACTGATACAAAATGTGAAATAAAAAGGTGAAAGATATTGAAACAAATAAGAACATAACACAATTAAACACAACTTGAAATTAACACAACTAAACTTTAAAGTGATGTGAAAGAAACACTCCGGTACTAGTATGGTGATCAAATAGAAATGGAGAATAATCTTGTTCAAAGTAGTTATTTTTACAAATATTGACCATACACACCGTCATTCTTATATATTAATTAAATGCAGTGACTGTCGATTTGCTTGAGATTTTCGGTGATGTTAGTAGAATGTTAGTAGAATGCTACATTCCTCCAGTTGGCATAGCACCGGAATACTATAACTTATCAGTTCCATGCACCTGAACAAGTACATAATATGTCTTTAAGGTGAAAAAAGAGGTAAACAAATGAATAACAAAGAGTAAATATTTACTCAATTACAATAAATTTTGAGTTGCCAATTTGATTTGAATCCATTTTACATCAGTTTTGCCCTAGTACACACAGTAAATAATTGTTTTTAATTAGTTTATATTCAAAATTTAATTTAATTTGTGAATCTCACCCCCAAGTCTATTTCATCAACAGTAAACCACCTGATTCGCAAGGCCCTAGACTGAGAAGACTGTCAGAATCATATGTTACTGAGAATTTCAGAGGTGATATTTCATCTACGGAAGTTATATTATATAAGCATTGCTGAGGTTCTTAGTCCATGCATCAACATTTTAAATAAATTTGAAGCAAATATAAATAAAATAGAAACTAGGAACATAATTTTTAAAAATTATTTACCCTTTCATCCAGACCACCTTTGATCGCTATTGCAGTCATCAATCTTTGAAACGCAGAAAGATTGTTGTAGCGCTTGTGCATGAGGATGCCGTAACATGCAGCGAGAGGAAGTATCATTGTTTTATCAAACTTTTTGAATAGTGGAAGCCCAACAGCACAAAGGACATCAATAAGTTTTGGTAATCTGCAAAATTCCAGAAAATATATGTCACAATCTTTCAAATATGTAGATAAAATCATATACTAGTAACAGTAACATAATAGCTTATCAGTGAATTAAAAAGACCATTCTCAAATTAAATGTAGTAATTACACAATTCTCACATTCCAGGCATCAAGATTTAATTTCTGAATTGATCAATTGTTGGCATGTACTGAAATAAAACAAATGGTCAAACAAATTGAAACAATACTTGATACTTGATACTACTGTTACATTGACCTTATACTACTATTAACACACCAAGCCATACCAAGCCAGGGGCAATAAGAAGGAAAATTGAAATTTATTCTATATTATTATGTATAAGTAATGTGATGAACAAATAAAACGGCTTGACATTTGGCATTTTATAAAAATAAAATAAAACTCCCATCAGCTTTTATCCAGGCTTTGGACCGGCAGACTTAAAAAGTGAGGCAGCTTTAAAGTTGAAATTTTGTGGGCAGCTTTAAAGTTGAAATTTTGTACTTACCTTTCAAGTATCTCTTGTACAATCTTAACTAAGAAGTCATCAACTGCAGCCTCCAGAATTTTGACTGGTCTGTATGTTAAAAGAATGGAAGAAAGTGGTATGGCTCTTGACGTTAACGCTGAACTTTGGCTTCTGATGTCATTTAACAATGGATTATTTGATGAATTTAGAATCCGGTCATTTATAACTGAAACGATATCATCTGGATCATATATTTTATGTGCCACAGTGACTGGCAGCTGCTTCTTGCGTCCAGGTAGAGGTGAAATATAACAATGATCTGCTCCGGTTTTCTGCATGTTTTCTTTCCCAATTGGAGTTGTACAGCTGTTCACTGATGGCCGAGCAGAAGGAGGGCTCATCAATTATCTGTCAGTACATGGAGTTGCAATATGTGAATTTGCCTTATTTGGTGTTGTGTCAATTCTTGCAAATGGGAGCCGACTTGGCTTTAACATCTTCCTTGATACACCAGTAACAGGGGTACACTGGGCATTTATAGTCACAGATTTTGGAGTTCTGGGTGAAAATATTGCACATCTTTTGGTACGAGTATGAGATAAGTTGACATATGTGTCGACACTGGACCTCAATTCTGTGAGAAACGTGAATGTTTTCAAAACTGCACCATGACACGCACGGCAAATAGTGGAATCAGGCGTACATAAACTGTCCATATGACTGTCATTATTAACTAGTAGGCGGAGATTATTAATGAAGCCTTCCGATGTACATTTCCGACCTTCTTATGAGTATTTGGTGTGAAAATTCTTACCACAACAAACAAAACATTCGACTTTCAACAATTTTTGCGGAGTTGTTGCCGCCATTTTGTCAGGAAAACCAAACGCTAAATATAGAAAGCCGAACTTTTTTTAAAGCTGGTTCCCAGCCGGTGACAGAGTCAGAAAGGAAGTATGACTGGTGCGCTCTGGGAGAGATTGGGGCTGTTATACGATATTTCCGATTGAATTTATACTAATGTCTTGGTTAAGATTTGTTTTGGGTTCCCGATCGTTCTGGCTAAATCCAGGCGCGGAGTAGTGTTTGGTTTTAGCGGTTGGGGACTCGTTGCTAATTCGTGTTATGTCAGTGCTGAATATATCTGGCCGAGAAGCGCGAGCGTGACCTTTGTTGTTCACTGTTGACCATACTGCATTAGCAAAGGTATTAAGCTCCGAGAACGTATGCTTCACAAAATCTTGTAGATCTCCTCTGAGGTTCTCGGCACACTGATGTTCGCAAATACAAGGGGTCTGATCCGTTGGAGTAGACGATTTATGTGTCGGTTTACAAATCGTTGATAGCGTTTCGTCCTGCATGTGTGGTCTACATGTGTATACAAAGTCCAAGCATGTTAATACTAAACGAATATCCGGTTAGCTGCATGCATGCGAACGACAGCATCCACGTGCGTGTGATCAAGGCATCGCGTTATCATTCATTCACCTTTTTGAGATCGCAAATCTGAATGCTGAGATGGATGTTCAATTAATTTCAATTAAAATACATTCATAATAGATATGTACAAAATATTTCGAATATGTTATCGATTCATATTTCAGATGACATTCGCAGTTTTATTGATCAGTCTCAGATACACATAAAAACACTCGAAAACTCATCAGAACTCCTTAAGTACTACGCATGTTTCCTGCACAGATGATCGGCGTTTGGTAACATCTTCGTCAGCGGCGTTAACACCTTTATGTGCAGACAGTGGTCACTCCATATCGCGTGGATATTGAGAACGACACTGATTTTTTAAATTCTGTTCAATCCTATGTTTCATTGACATATTCAACTATATACCGGCATTTGTTTTGCAGCGTGGAAGTCCAGGAACTATACTAGTGGGTGGATGTTCTCGAAAATTTGAGTGAGCAAAAGCAAAAACACTATTGAAAAAAATCGCAAAAAATATTAAATGGTTTGATCTGGGAAAACTTATTGACACCGGGTGGATAAATACTCCTGCTTCATGTGGACATACACATACGTTGTTCGTTGTCTGTTTTACGATGAGAAACCAACATATCCCCATATGATATACGTGAAAATGACTTTCCCATTTTCTCGGGTTTGGCGATACCCTCGGCGATAGCACGTACACGGGGGGGTGAATATGGTGATATATACCATATTTTAACCATATATCAACTTAATTACTCGTATATTTTCTGTTAACGAAATTTCGAGCAGATAGGGTATGTTGAAAAATTGCGAAGACCATCCGTAACAACTGTTAACAAATTGTTATATAGTTCAAAACATATTCAAATGAAATGTCAGCTACAATCCTAATACCTAATGTGAATGTAACAGCTGGAAGAGTTATGTCAAAGCAATAATTAAGGTAGCGCAGAAATGATAATTGATGGCCACTGCATATGATTCCCAATCTTCCAGAATTGAAGCTACTTCCTCGCGTTTATAGATTCGTCGAAAGGATGGAGTATTTATCTAGTGCAAGAATTGGATTCTTTTGGAGTACAAAACAGTATTAAAATAGGACTGTACACAAAATCCGGCCATTTATGGGACCATCTCCTATTGTACTCAACAAAATTTATGCAAAACATGAATGAATTTGAGCCATGGATGAGTGCAAAATACACTCATTTACTTTATGAACGATGTAAAACAACATGGTAATTATAATGAAAACGAGTTTATGGCTCGAGTCATGAACTCTTTTTCATTATAATTGCGATGTGCTTATGTCGTTCATAGAGCACATGGAGTGTATTTTGCCCCAATCCATGGCTCAAATTCATTCATTTCTTGCATATATTCGGTTGAAAATAAAGGGAGGTGGTGCCATAAATGGCCGGATTTAGTGTACAATATCCCTTTAACGCTCATTAATCAGGTCGTTTATGAGAAGTGCAACGACTTGAAACAAACTGTGGTGATATGCTACCCCATTGACAGCTCGCGATCGGCGTACACCATAGCATATGCATCATCGTGCTATCATAGCAAATCCATATAAGTTGTGTATAAGGACATCGGATGAGTGGACAGCAGCAACAACAGCACCAATATACACCGATCGCTTCATCAAATCTCCGGAACGCGGTCTGGAGCTGATTGTATGAAGGATCTCCTGAATACCGACAAAGGACAGTAGAGATCGCACTGGCCCGAATAACTCATGCAGAAAAGGCAGCTAAAGCAGCAAACAACAATTCCTCCACACCACCACCAAAATATGATCACCAACAAAAAGAACAAAAAAGAAAACTTAAATTTTTTGTAAAATGCATTATGTCTCTGTGTTTGTTTTGTACATTCTGAATTAAAGGCAGAACTATGAGTGGGGTTAAATCGGCCCTTTCGACAATCCCCGGGTTAGTCCACACCCCAATCACTCTCTTCATGGATGAGCAGATGTGTGTCATTAGTCAAATTGTTCCATCTCGCAATGGTGACAGAAACCGCAAGGCAGAGTTCAGTCCTCTCGCTACTCTTATCTGACCACTGCCACAACGTATACATAACTTATGGAAATCTTACATTTTTATTCAAGACGTTTGTCAGTTACAATCCATTTTGATTTCATCCGGCCAATTTTCAATTGAACATGGAGAGTTCAGTTTCTTATAATAATTCAAACGTCAAATGAAAAAATTAGATTTCCTTACTATTATGTATACGTGGTGGCAGTAGTCAACATATCATAGCAAAGGGACTGAACTCTGCCTTGCTGATTAAAGTTACAATTTTTGTTTGAAAATATTTATTGTGACGCAATTATTACATCAGAGTATTTAGTTACACACATATAAAAACTTAATTGATGAGGGTGCACAGGGGATAGGAACACAAGTTCTATAACTTAGATTAGTTCCCATCCATGTTCACTGAAATTGATAAAATTTTATTGAATATGTTGAAAATCTTATTCAGAATATAATGATTAATAATAATGTTGCATACGTTGCTGTGACCCTGTTGCTGCTATTTTGGGAAACACACGATTTGGATATTCGGTCATGGGAGGCGGCAGGAATTTGAAACACAAGCCATGGACTATTTCAAACAGGCCTGTGTTTAAGTCATTACTGTGACAAGCAATGCCAAAAATAAGTTCATTCGCAGAAGTTATGGAAACGTTCAAGTTATTAGCTGAGAAATCATACATGTGTTAGTTTGGGCTTCGTTGCAGAGCGGGAACTAACAAAAAGATACGGTTCACATCCTCACACGGATGTCCACAGATACATGATTGCATTATGGCAATAGAATTCTTAAGTTTGTCAAACAATATATCTTCTTATATCTATATTTTCGAATGTATGTATGTCTGTCTGTCTGTCTGTGTTCTATAGAAATTCACAGGGGACCACATAGATGGCACAAAAGGGTTCTAATAGGGGTAACTTTTTTCGAGAAAGATAATGGCGAGGGTTAGAATTTTCTAAAGTGACGCCGTTGCTGTCAGGGGCAGAAAAGGGGGAGGGGCAGAAAATAAATTGGCGCCGATTGCCACCAAACTTATATATAACCATCGCCATAATATGAGGAATCTAATGGTGTGGTTTAAATATGTAAAAAGTCGCGCCGTTCGCGTCAGGGATGCCCGGAAGGGGAGAGGGGCACCAAAATTCATCAAAATAATTTTAGCTCTGAATTCCACCAAATGTATGCACATTCTTCTGAAATCTTCTCCATGATACAAGGAATCTTATAGTGTGATTTAAAGACACCAAATTGGTGTCGTTGTGATGAGATATTGGGGGGCGGTGGGTGGGTACTAAATCTGATAATAATTGGTATAGTCGCCGATTGCCACGAAACTTATACAAATTCATTCCCGTGGTATGAGATGTCTAATGGCGTGGCTTAAATATATCAAAAGTGACGTCATTCGAGTCAGGGGTGCACTGCAATTGATACACATTCTTATCCATGATATGAGGAATCCAATCGTGTGATTTTAAAGACGTCATATTGGTGCTGCTTTGGTGAGAGATGGGGTGGGGTGGGAACTAAATTTGATAAAAATTTGTTTAGTCGCGGATTAGCACCAAACTTACAAATAATAATCTCCATGATATCAGGAGTCTAATTGTGTGGTTTAAAGATGTCAAAAGTGGGGCCATTCGAGTCAGGAGTGCCTACACTGACAATATATTCGGTTTTTATTGGTATTGATCAATACCCAATCTGATTCCCTTGGTTTTGATCAGAACCAAATCTGAATCCTTTGGTTTTGAGGACATGTTCAATACCATATATTGGTTTTGACTGATAGTCTTCAAGAGTTATCGTTACTGTTTCCGTGTAACACATGGCCAGACTGGCAGTCGCCATTTAATTTCGATGCGACTGAAACACATTCTAGTGTTAAAATCACAGCAAATAACTTAGACTGGTTCAATGGGTGATCACAGATATGTTTCCCGATGGCCGGACAATCTTATCTTCGGGAATCTTGACATGTTTGTATCTACTAACTATTAATTATAGGATGCTTTCAGTTTCGACTTCAACTTTACACGAAATCTTCACACGTATTTTGTATCAGCACACAAGCTCATATATGGGCACCAACACGATAGAGAAGTGATAGAACATTTCAAACTCAACAAATAAGATTATGCCTTTGTCAATGGATAACTTGAAGACATAACAAATTTTCATCAAAAACACTTCAAGTTGAAAAAGAAATTTCTCAGTATATTTGATAAACATTTGTCATGCTGTTTGAAATTGGTCATGTCCACAGCAACTTATCAGGTTTAGAACTTTAGGTCATGTATATGGAATGGCATGTACTTTTCATTTATTCCTTATTTACGCTTAAGCCTAAATCACTTACGCGTAAATGCAAATTATTTATGCTTAAATGCAATTGATTTATGCTTTAGCACAAAAGGTTCATAATTTTCATATTTATGCTTATGTGCAAATAAGAAGTAAATATTAAAACCATGTCCCATATTGTATGGGAGTTCGAATTCACATTTAATAGCCAATTACGCTTAAGCGTAATGCATTAAGCCATTGTGCTTGAGCGTAATTCAGATTTCCATTATGCTTTTCAAAGCATAATCTATTACACTTAAGCGTAAAGCCATTACGCTTAAGCGTAAAGCCATTACGCTTAAGCGTAATGTCGTTATATATATATATATTCTTAAGCGCAATGTCATTACGCTTAAGCGTAATTCATATTCCATATATATGTGAAAACTCCCCTTAAGCTGAAATGGATGCAGCCAATTCCTGATGCTAGTAACTTTTGACAAATATCTAGCTCAGATGATATCATTATATGTAAGGTAATAATGCTATGAACATCTATTATGCTCAAGCGTAATGGCAGTGCGCTTAAGTGTAATTTTCAATTTTGAGTGCTTTATGACTAATTGGATTCTCTCTATATTAAATCTATTTTGAGCCCTGAATATGCTTAAGCATAATTAGCTATTAAATGTGAATTTGGCCTCCCATACCAATATGGGTAAAACTCTTTGGAAATCAATCTTTATTTAGACCGATCTGTCTAAATTTGTTGGCCAATCAGTCTAAACAGATTGAATGTTGACAATTTGCCAATATATAAGACATAAAATTTTCACCAAAAAAAATCTTTAAGTTGAAAAATGACATTTGACAGTTTATTTGATAAAAAGTTGTCATTCCGTTTGAAAATTATCATGATTCATGGCAATTTATCAGGTATAGGTGAATAGGTGTATGGGAGGCCATCCACAAATTACTTACACTTTAGAAGCGAAAAATTATTGATCATATTTATGCTCAAGCGCAAATAAGGTACACATGTTAAAATCACATCCCATATGGGTGAACCACCGAATGTTCTTTATCAGACCGATCAGTCTAAAAAGTCTAGACCAATCTGTCTAAATTCTTCCTGTCAGTACCTTCTCTGACACCGGTCTAACTAAATTGTAAGAGAAGGAACTCCCAAATGTAGGTCAGTAGGTGTGTCAGAGGAAAGCATTTTCACAGTTATTCCTTATTTGCGCAAAAGTGCAAATTATTTACTCTTGAGCACAAATTATTTACGCTTGGGCACAAATTATTTACAAATGAGCACAAATCATTATCATTTATTCTTAAGCACAAATGGATCACCCAGACCTGTTTTATAATATTTCATTAATTAATCATTTAATCAAAATGAAGATAATTATGTCACAACATAGACATAACAAAAAGATGGGCTTACTAAGGCTAATTGGTTACTTATACCACCCCACCCACTGAATATTTATTGTTTTAAATATAATAAATTGATGGTAACATCAGCTAGCTGTATGATGCAATATGTATATCAACATAACTGCATCGTTCAATGAATGGACCCGATATTTACGACCTATTTTAATCATGCAACGAATTGCAAAACAAAAAATATTACATGTATTCGTAATTTTAGAATTATTGAAAATTATGATATTAGCACATGCTGCAAGCCCACTGAGCTCACTTGTGTCTACTTAATGCCCAAGGACGCAAACAGGTAAGGTCGTTGGCAGAAATTTACGGCATACAAACAGGTCTGGCAAATGTAGCTGTATTCAGCTAACCTACCTAGCTGTATTCAGCTATATATTATACTCTCAAACCGGCTGTTTTTTTATAATAAACTAGAAGTGCTAATTTGCTGAATCAAAATATTCTCCGGCCACCCTCAACCAAATCAAAACCCTCACTTGTTAGCTGGGACAACTCGGTTGACGTTCACGCAACTAGTTAATCATCTAGAGCTGTCTTTGAATCACGCGTCATGAAATAATGTCAGCACGCCCATAACTGAGTGGCTTTGGTAGTGATTAAACGTCACTCACACGATGCGAGCATTTTATTGGCTAACGTCACATCAAGTTACAATAAATGGTGTTATGTTCCAGACTTTCATCCCAGCTAGTTGGGATGACTCGCTGTTACGCAAGCCAAGCTGTTCCCGCTAACCCAGTTGTCCCGGTTAGGCAGGATGGGACAACTCGGTTTGCCGAGTTGCCCCGGCTCATGTAATAGCACACCATTATTTTAGTGAGAAAGAGTTCAAAGCACAGAGGACCGAGGCACCCGGCAGACCGGGTTGGGCCGGCTAAGTGCCACCGCACACGCTGCGATTAAAATCGTAAGTGGGGAATATCGCAGGAGGAAGCATCCAATGCGCATGCCCACGACAATATCGTAGCCAAATCGTAGCAATCAAGCGCTGTTTGATTTTACCAGGAAAATCGTGGCATGACCTTGGCAATGTGCGCTATCGTAGCTGTCACATGACCACTGTAGCACTGGTCATGTTGTAAATACCACGAAAAGAAAACATTCAAAAATGGCGCAAAGTTTACAAACTTCTTGCACTTACAAAAATGAGGCCACATTGGTGGAGATGTGGTGCGACAGGGAGTGCAGGCCTATACCACATATCGGGCAAGGAGTAGAGGCCTGTCGCAATTGTTGAAATTCAATTGGGGCAGCTGAGCCTGTTGAGTTGACATTGAAATCACACCAAATTTTATTGTAATATTGTAATCGACCCACTCTACCCGCTTAAAGTTCATAATCCAGCTAATCCACATTACTTCATGATTGGGAAATCATCAGACAAAAATAATATAATTGTTCTTGCAAAGAGTTGATATTTCTCTTGGTGGGGGGATGTTTTCAGGGCATGTATGCCGGGGTGGGTGTGTTGTCGATGGGACCAAACAAAAATTTCCGCAAAATGTTTTTTCCTGCATGTTTTTTGACTGTTTTTGCAATGAGTTTGGCTTAAAGGTACTCAATCCGATCAGACATTCCTAAATTACTATTTCTTTGGCTTCGGGGTTATTAAGTAGTTTAAACAGAACACTCGAGCGGTAATAATTTACTATATCTATATCTGATCACGATGAGCTTTGACAGGTAGGTTCCTTGACTCGATTCAAATATGTTTTAACCCCGAGGCCAAAGAAATACTAATTTAGGAGCGTCTGATCGGATTGAGTACATTTAAACACATTAGAAGAAGAGAAATAATGTAATTCTAACTACTAAACTGGCTGCAGGCAGTTATCGTGTTGTATTTTGTTGCAAATTTTGAAATCCAAGATGGCCGCTGGCAGCCATGTTTTTTTTAGCCGATTGAACCCAAAATGACACATTCCTATTTACATGTTATGTTAACATCCATGAATGCACAGAAATTCATTTACAGCTGTTTACAGTGAATTCCCTCCCCCCACCCTCGCAAATCTCTGTTTTAGTGATAAAAGGGGGGTTGGGTGTCCAAATAGGGTCGAAAAAACTGCCGAAAACAGAACAACAATTTGGATGTGGGGGTGAGTGAGTCCCAACTAGGGTCGAAAAGTAAAAATCAGCATACGTGCCTGAATTATTTTCCGAGCTCCCCCCCCCCTTATCCAGTTAGGATTCTCTCTTAACCAAAATATGGTAATACAGACCAAATAAGGAATTTACTATGATAGTATTGTGAGTTGTAAGTTGTAGATGTACCAAACACAAATCTAAATATAAGGAAACGATGCATTATCGTGACTCTGCTTATAAACAATTCACTGCTCTTTTTGCTCGACTTGCATTTTCTCTGACACAAAGCGTGTTTTGTGAATAATATCACATTCATATAATAATTATGCTATACTATATAATAGTATCTTCTTGAGGAAATTATCATAATTTTATAAATGTTATTTCTAAACTATAACCTAAATGAAGGCCGCCCGCCCCGAAGTCATGAAGAATGTGATTACTCACACCCCCACCCATGATGGGTATTTCACCTGTCATCAAACCATGCTACATGTATGACATGCCTGCAATAATGTTTTCTTTGTTTGAAATCCTATATGTCGTGGCCAGTACATTGAAAAGATTTATATCCAGAACAATATGTCATATTTTAAGTAAATATATAGATGTACATGTCATTTCATATACTAGTGCATGTCCAAGCCTTGAAATGGAGTGTGCCTGTCCTTCGCAGAATGAGGTCCCAGAGGGTGAATTTATTGATGGTACCCCGCACAGTGGGCTAGCATCACCAAATACACCCTCTGGAGAGGTTCACAGAGGGTGAATTTGGTGATGCTAGCCCACCATGTGGGGTACCATAACTAAATTCTTCCTCTGGGGACCTCATTCTGCAAATGACAGACACACTATTTCAAGGCTTGTTGGTATCATTTTATAAGACCTGTATGTTATATTTTATTGAGGACGGTCAGCTAGAAGTCTTGCTGTGGAAGTAAATTGACTGGAAGACATACACTGGACCAAAGTTGGAACTTGGATGTATTCAATTTACAACTGTAAGTTTTTATATAAATACGCATCACTTAGAAGATGTATAATCTGATTTGACGCCCCCTAAATTACTATTTCTTCAGCTTCGGGTTTAAATAATATTTTATTTGAGTTGAGGATCCTATCCCTCAAAGCTCTGAGTTATCAAATCTGTTAATTTTATCCACCTCGATTATTTGTCAGCCTACCAAACATTCCACTGACTTCTTCTAGAAATATGCAGATATACAAGATATTGAGAGGTCTCGCAAGGTCATCGCAAATAAATTTCGGAAGATAACATGATGAAAAGTAATGTTGGATGACTATTGGCTTTCGGTGTAAATTTCCGTTGTTGTTCATGTTGTAACTGGATGATCCGGGGACAATCAGATCAGATTGTGCACCTTTAACAAAAAGCCTTATGTTGTATGTTTGTTGAATTTATGTCTAAATTCCCTACCTATGGAAAAGAGTCCAAACAAATAATGTCTAGCAGATTGTGTACTTCTAAGTGTCATGGTATGGAATAAGACTAAATAAAATAATACCTGTGAAGGGTAACTGGAGATTTAAAAAACAGGGGCAATTGGGGGGGGGGTGAATAATCACCGCATTTTGCACTTTAATTCACAGAATACTGATGACACTATATAAACCATAGCCATGATAGCCTTATAAATGGCCTGGTAAATATCCAATAACCTGATGTGCTTTTAAAGACAAATTAAAGTGATGTGAAACAATCCAGTGAGGTGTTCCCGGACCTGCTGATGGAATAATAAACAATCAAAATAAGTTATCCAAATAGTCAGAAAACAACATCATTGTTATAAACAAATTTAACTCAGTGACTAGTATAATAGTATTGGGACAATCATTTCAGTAATGTTTATACTCAATAAGGTGCCCTGAATAAAGTAGTAAATGTTTACATTTGTGCGTGGTTCAACCGTTGTATTCTCTGAAATGCTACCTGGATATGGTTGGAATTTTAGTTCTTAATCTCAGGTTTTTGCTACATAATTCTAGTGGGATAGTGTTTGGATACTAACTGATTGTTTATATGCACCCATATACGTCTGTTTGAAAAAGGGGATGTATTATGCTGCATGTCTGTCTGTTAGTTCGCTTTTGGATTCCAGATGTCAGATGGTAACTTCAGATAGTCTCAACTGAGTTGAATGAAATTTGAAATGTCTGTGTTTTAATGTACAAAATACAGGTCCAGTTTGAGTTTTGGTTCAGCACGTCAATTTCACCAGAGTTAAAGGCCTTTTGTTGAAATTGCCATGGGCATATTTTGCCATGCCTTAACAATGCTTTTAGTATTCAATGAAATAAGTCTGCAATATATGTCTTTAAATCTGACTTTTCCTAAACATAGTATTTTATGCATTTCTTTTCAGAGTATGTTCGTTCACTGGCATTGGAAACTTTAGTATCAGAATGTGCACATCATACAGAGGAGGCATGTGTGTTATCTGTGCAGATACAATATGTTATTCGTCAATTTTTCATTCATAAATATTGCACCACAATATACAAGTGTGGTGCAGCCTGTGGGAAGTTAGTAACATGCTATGCTGTCAAGTGCTGCTATATTCATGATATCAGATGCCAATATAAAGGAGTTTGCTGATCTTTAAATTTCTACTGCATGACAGGTGTAAAACAGATGAGCTGTCATTCTTGGGAATGTTCAATATAAGAAGGGTGTGATGAACTATATATTAAGTGTTAATTCATTGCAATTGTTGCGATGGTGAGGTGTGCACAGACATCAGGAATATACACTGCTGTGGAAGAATGGCTAGGATGACAATTATTCCTCCTGGATATGTTTGAATTAAAGTTTAATTTCCAAAATCTCACTGTGTCTTCATTGATGTTTATCTTAAAACTTCTTTCAACATTGATGCAACCAATTATGTCATTTGGACAATTTACTTCATCTTCGACTCTTAATTTTGGTTGCTTATGATATGATTCATGAATGGGGTGGCCCTCACATGTGCAGGCAAATTACATGCCTCAATTTAAGGTTACTGATAGCACTTAAATGGTATAATAGTCCTAAGAGGTTTGTGATTTCAGGAAATTTTACATGTAATTTGCCACATCTTGCAGCATCTTGTGGAATTTAGTTCTATGCCAGCATGCACACTTGAAAAATTAATCACAAAAACATGTGAGAAACACTTGACTGTTTGCGTACCAACTGTTTCTATCATAATAATTTCAGGACTGTGTAA
Organism: Siphonodentalium dalli; assembly: GCA_032622095.1. NCBI lineage: Eukaryota > Metazoa > Mollusca > Scaphopoda > Gadilida > Siphonodentaliidae > Siphonodentalium > Siphonodentalium dalli. The sequence goes on from CP136063.1 coordinate 71,239,736, forward strand.
ACAGTAAATAAGTGATAACCGTAAACAAAAGAATTACATGTCACCGTTTATTTTCTGTTTACTTGGCAACCAACATTATTATGGTAGAAACCATCAAAAATAATGGGTTTTCGTATAATTTAAGATTTGACCAATTGGCAAAAAGAACCCATATACATGTAGTCATGTACATGTATGTTTGTGGGAGGATATGAAAGCCATAATATAGAAATTTGATAGCCTGTAGTATGCAAGTGATCAGCTGAATTTTTGTTCTGGAAACGGAATCTGGTGGCATCTGTTTCAGACTGTCTAAAGTCTTTTTCTAATTAGCCCTTTAATATATCAATGGATTGGTAATTATAATGAAAATCAATTTATGACTTGAGTCATAAATTAATTTTCATTATAATTTTACATGTCAAACTTGGAAAACCAAATTCATTCATGTGTTGCATATATTTTGTTGACTATGGATATGGTACAATAAATGGGTGGATTTAGTGTACAGTACCCTTAAAGTTTGCATAAGTATGTTGTATGGCACATTTATCAATAAATTGTGCAAAAAAGGAACTTTTTAGTCAAAACCAAAATTGGTTTCATATATAAAACCAGTTTGGGTTTTGATCAAAACCAGTTGGCGCTTGGTATTTGGTTTTGATCAAAACCTAATTTGGTTACATATATGGGACAAAAGCTCAATACCAATTTTGGTTTTGATCAAAACCAGTTGGCGCTTGGTATTTGGTTTTGGTCAAAACCTAATGGTTACATATATGGGACAAAAGTTCAAAACCAATTTTGGTTTTTATCAAAACCAGTTGGCGCTTGGTATTTGGTTTTGATCAAAACCTAATTTGGTTACATATATGGGACAAAGTTCAAAACCAAATTTGGTATTTTAAAAAACCAAAACGTTTAAGAGGTAGGGTGAATTCATCTCAATAATGAGTCTTAAGTGTGTGGTTTAATGATGTCAAAAGTGGCACCGCTTGAGTCCGAAATAGGGACGGGAGGGTCACCAAAAACTTATAAAAATATATATTTAGTGCCAATTACCATCAAAATCGTACAAGTTCTTCTCAAATGATATAATGAATCAAATATTTGCAAATATCTGTCTGTGTTCTATATATCACCTTAAGGGTACAATCGAGATGGCACCAAGGTGGTCTAACAGGGGTAACTTTTTACGAGTAAGATAATGGTGCAGGTTAAAATTTTCTAAAGTGATGTTGTTGGTGTCAGGGGAGGGGCTATTTTAGCGCAGATTTCGACCAAATTTATATATTATTCTTCTCCGTGATACGAGGAATATAAACGTGAGATTTAAAGATGCGAAATTGGTGCCATTTGGGTGAGAGATGGGTGGGTAATAACTATGATAAGAATTTGTTTAGTTGCCGATTATCACCAAACTTATATATAATCATCTCCCTTATATAATGCATGCATGAGTCTAATAGACGTGGTTTAAATATGACAAAAGTGTCGCGGTTCGAGTTATGCATGAGGGGAGTTGCACCAAAGTTGATACAAATATATTTAGCACTAATGCCACCAAATTCACGCACGTTCTTCTCTAATGATATGATGAATTAAATCACATTTGGGGTCGTTTGGGTCATGGATGTCGAGAGGAGATTCACCAGCATTTATAAGATTGTTAAATTCGCCGATATCCAAAAGATTATATATAGCTCATCTCCCAGGCCATCTCCATGTCGTTCTACGGATTTTTTGGCATTCCATTTTCACAATCTCGACAAATGGTGACCGAATTAAGTCACTTGAACAATTATATCTTCTCAACTGTCATATTTATATGAGGATGGAAATCGGGGCATTCCTATAATGATCTAGTAACATAGATACATAGAAGAAAGCATTACACGTATACTTATATCAATCTATTTAAGAGGTACATATTCATTCAAACTGAGGGACCTTGAATCTTCAGAGGATTGCATATTAGAATGGCTCATGCATATATTATAACACGATTGAGTCTGTCACATTCAATATAGATATGGAAATGTAGAGCACGCCTGTTCAAAAATTGTGGTCACAGTGTGCAGTCAAATATGGTTACTTCCGAGATAAAGGAAAACGCAGTCCGTATAACATGACTTTTCAGGATCCTCTAAAGGTGACATCTGACAAGGGTATATATACCCTTGTCGATGAGTCTGTTCTAAAAATGAAAGAAATCCTCTGTATCGGGCAGATATATATCTGCCCGATACAAGGATTCCTTTCATTTTTTTTTAACAGACTCATCGCCTAACATAAACAACTCAAAATCTCGCTGTGTCTGGCACATGTAGCTGCTATACTGCATAACAACATTCCTTTTAACCTGAAAATGATTAGCCAGTATATAGCACCAGAACAGATGAGCACCTGGACATATCTTTAAAACATCTGTATCTTCATGAAGATATGATAAACTAGATTGATTGATGGATTGATTTATACATCTCTATGTAAAACACAATTATCGTTTTTTATTTTTTCAAACTAATGTGTTTATGATGTTCATGTTTCATGCTATAACGTCTGAAGTATACGCAATTGTAAATAAATAAATACTTCTTTATTGGTGGGACGGATTAAACGCGATAAACAAAATGATAAACGCTCCGACCTGAAAAGGTGAGCCACTACTTATATTCCATGTGTATGAATCATGTTTTGTGATGCCATTTGGATATACAATTTATGAGAATATGTGTAACACTTTGAGAGCATTCCCTATTCCCACCAAATATCCACAGAGGGTTTCACATCACTTTAACCTTGGCAACGCCGGGTAACCCTGCTAGTCTATATATATATATTTTGAGACTTCCGTATATATGTATATATATATATATATATATATATATATATATATATGTGTGTGTGTGTGTGTGTGGGTACACGTGTGTGTGGGTACGCGTGTACAGATTGAGCTCAAACTTCCTATGTAAGTGTAAAATCCCACCGACACCGCCGTGGTCGCGTTTTGGAGAAGCTCAGAGCACCCGTTCTCCAATATCACTCATAAAAAAACGGCACTGCGGTGGTTAAGACATCAACGATCTTTATATTGACCTTATACGGAGGTGTTAACAATCAACGCTCTTTATTGCAATGGACGTGGCTAAACGACTGACCCCATGCGTCCGAAATACGGATGCGGATTCCAATGGACGTGGCTAAACGACTGACCACATGCGTCCGAAATACGGATGCGGACGAAATGCAATTATCTCGACTAAAAAGGCAGAATTGATCTAAGAGCTCGAAATATTATGCAGAGGGATTTCACAACGGGATTAATTGACTGTCCGCTCTGAAGTTTAGGACGGGGAGGACGGGTACCATGAATTAACTCATTGAAAAACAAAGAATGCGTTATCTCGGAAACGGGTGGAGCTATCGACTTGAAATTTGCTATGTGAATGTATCTTGCCCCGGATACAAATTTTATCGTGTCGCCGAGCCCGTGCGACGCCCGTGCAGCGCGTGCGCAGACGAGATCTCGGAAACGGGTGGAGCTATCGACTTGAAATTTGCTATGTGAATGTATCTTGCCCCGGATACGAATTTTATCGGGTCGCCGAGCCCGTGCGACGCAAGCTTCGCGCATGCGAAGACCAGATCTCGGAAACGGGTGGAGTTATCGACTTGAAATTTGGTTAAATTTAAAAAATGTCATGTTTCTGAAACAAAGCCATCGCCGTGATCGCGTTTTGGAGAGCTCAGAGCACCGTTTCTCCCTTGCCAATCATCAAAATCACGGCAATCGGCACTTCGGGGTTAATAGCGTTTATATATAAAGAGCGTTAGTTTTCCGCAGTGTCTATATAAAGAGCGTCGTTTTCGCTATCTACTTATCTGTATGACGGGAGTCGCTCGAAATATTATGCAGAGAGAATTCAATTCAATGCAATGTTATCGCTCGAAATATTATGCAGAGAGAGAAGCGTTTGTTTTCAATGCAATACCGGATTCGACATCAAGCGTGAATGCTTATGTGAGTCGTTTCCGGGAATCAAGTGTTTAAAAAAAAAGAAAACTAAGAATGCGTTGTCTGTCGTTCCTTTTCGGGGACTATTGACCATCTCGTAAGAGTGGACAACCTCTGTCAGGGGCTGCTCAATGGCCACGGGCAGTTAAATAACGGGGAAGTTTAGGACGGGTACCATGAATTAACTCATTGAAAAACAAAGAATGCGTTGTCTGTCGTTCCTAGGAAGGGGGGATTTTTCATTAAAAAAACAATTAAATTATAAACAAGAATTAAATTATTAAAAAGAATTAAATAAATATTAAAAAATTCAAAAAAACATAAATTAAATTTAAAAAACATTAAATTAATATTAAAAAATTCAAAAAAACATAATATTAAAAATTCAAAAAATATATAAATAAAAACAAAATAATTTTAAAAATGTCATGTTTCGGACAAACGCCGCCGGTGGCGGGCTAACCTGCTAGTCTATATAAATATTTTGAGACTTCCGTATATATGTATATATATATATGTGGGTGGGTACTTCATAGAATCGAAAACGCGATTACAGATTGAGCTCAAACTTCCTATGGAAGTGTAAAATCCCAGACACCGCCGTGGTTGTCGCGTTTTGGAGAAGCTCAGAGCACCCGTTCTCCAATCTCAGTCATCAAAAAACGGCACTGCGGTGGTTAAGACATCAACGATCTTTATATTGACCTTATACGGAGGTGTTGACAATTAACGCTCTTTATTGCAATGGACGTGGCTAAACGACTGACCCCATGCGTCCGAAATACGGATGCGGATTCCAATGGACGTGGCTAAACGACTGACCACATGCGTCCGAAATACGGATGCGGACGAAATGAAATTATCTCGACTAAAAAGGCAGAATTGATCTAAGAGCTCGAAATATTATGCAGAGGGATTTCACGACCGGATTAATTGACTGTCCGCTCTGAAGTTTAGGACGGGGAGGACGGGTACCATGAATTAACTCATTGAAAAACAAAGAATGCGTTATCTCGGACGGGTGGAGCTATCGACTTGAAATTTGCTATGTGAATGTATCTTGCCCCGGATACGAATTTTATCGGGTCGCCGAGCCCGTGCGACGCAAGCTTCGCGCATGCGAAGACCAGATCTCGGAAACGGGTGGAGTTATCGACTTGAAATTTGGTTAAATTTAAAAAATGTCATGTTTCTGAAACAAAGCCATCGCCGTGATCGCGTTTTGGAGAGCTCAGAGCACCGTTTCTCCCTTGCCAATCATCAAAATCACGGCAATCGGCACTTCGGGGTTAATAGCGTTTATATATAAAGAGCGTTAGTTTTCCGCAGTGTCTATATAAAGAGCGTCGTTTTCGCTATCTACTTATCTGTATGACGGGAGTCGCTCGAAATATTATGCAGAGAGAATTCAATTCAATGCAATGTTATCGCTCGAAATATTATGCAGAGAGAGAAGCGTTTGTTTTCAATGCAATACCGGATTCGACATCAAGCGTGAATGCTTATGTGAGTCGTTTCCGGGAATCAGTGTTTAAAAAAAAAGAAAACAAAGAATGCGTTTTCTGTCGTTCCTTTTCGGGGACTATTGACCATCTCGTAAGGGTGGACAACCTCTGTCAGGGGCTGCTCAATGGCCACGGGCAGTTAAATAACGGGGAAGTTTAGGACGGGTACCATGAATTAACTCATTGAAAAACAAAGAATGCGTTGTCTGTCGTTCCTAGGAAGGGGGGATTTTTCATAAAAAAAAACAATTAAATTATAAAAAAGAATTAAATTATTAAAAAGAATTAAATAAATATTAAAAAATTCAAAAAAACATAAATTAAATTTAAAAGACATTAAATTAATATTAAAAAATTCAAAAAAACATAATATTAAAAATTCAAAAAATATATAAATAAAAACAAAATAATTTTAAAAATGTCATGTTTCGGACAAACGCCGCCGGTGGCGGGCTAACCTGCTAGTCTATATAAATATTTTGAGACTTCCGTATATATGTATATATATATATGTGGGTGGGTACTTCATAGAATCGAAAACGCGATTACAGATTGAGCTCAAACTTCCTATGGAAGTGTAAAATCCCAGACACCGCCGTGGTTGTCGCGTTTTGGAGAAGCTCAGAGCACCCGTTCTCCAATCTCAGTCATCAAAAAACGGCACTGCGGTGGTTAAGACATCAACGATCTTTATATTGACCTTATACGGAGGTGTTAACAATTAACGCTCTTTATTGCAATGGACGTGGCTAAACGACTGACCCCATGCGTCCGAAATACGGATGCGGATTCCAATGGACGTGGCTAAACGACTGACCACATGCGTCCGAAATACGGATGCGGACGAAATGCAATTATCTCGACTAAAAAGGCAGAATTGATCTAAGAGCTCGAAATATTATGCAGAGGGATTTCACGACGGGATTAATTGACTGTCCGCTCTGAAGTTTAGGACGGGGAGGACGGGTACCATGAATTAACTCATTGAAAAACAAAGAATGCGTTATCTCGGACGGGTGGAGCTATCGACTTGAAATTTTCTATGTGAATGTATCTTGCCCCGGATACAAATTTTATCGGGTCGCCGAGCCCGTGCGACGCCAGCTTCGCACATGCGCAGACGAGATCTCGGAAACGGGTGGAGCTATCGACTTGAAATTTGGTATGTGAATGTATCTTGCCCCGGGTACGAATTTTATCGGGTCGCCGAGCCCATGCGATGCCCGTGCAGTGCGAGCGCAGACGAGATCTCGGAAACGGGTGGAGCTATCGACTTGAAATTTGCTATGTGAATGTATCTTGCCCCGGATACAAATTTTATCGGGTCGCCGAGCCCGTGTGACGCAAGCTTCGCGCATGCGCAGACCAGATCTCGGAAACGGGTGGAAATATCGACTTGAAATTTGGTTAAATTAAAAAAATGTCATGTTTCTGAAACAAAGCCATCGCCGTGATCGCGTTTTGGAGAAGCTCAGAGCACCGTTTCTCCCTTCCCAATCATAAAAATCACCGCAATCTGCACTTCGGGATTAATAGCGTTCATATATAAAGAGCGTTAGTTTTCCGCAGTATCTATATTAAGAGCGTCGTTTTCGCTATCTACTTATCTGTATGACGGGAGTCGCTCGAAATATTATGCAGAGAGATTTCAATTCAATGCAATGTTATCGCTCGAAATATTATGCAGAGAGAGAAGCGTTTGTTTTCAATGCAATACCGGATTCGACATCAAGCGTGAATGCTTATGTGAGTCGTTTCCGGGAATCGGTGTTAAAAAAAAGAAAAAGAAAAAAAGAATGCGTTGTATGTCGTTCCTTTTCGGGGACTATTGACCATCTCGTAAGTGTGGACAACCTCTGTCAAGGGCTGCTCAATGGCCACGGGCAGTTAAATAACGGGGAAGTTTAGGACGGATACCATGAATTAACTCATTATATGACTGGCAATTTATTATTCGCGCTATATCGAATCGATTTGTGAGCACCGAACTGAAATATATTAGCGCAAAACGGCGTAAAAACAGATTTGACCTCGGCACGTGAAAAGTTGAGCTCGGATCTGAAAATTAATAGGCCTATGCCCGTTCCCGGTCGAAAATACCACCACATACCAAGTTTCATCGAAATCGGGTCGGCCGTTATCGAGTCCATCGCAACACACACCCAGACAGACACACACACACACAGATCTTCCAAAATATATAATAGATATATATATATGTGTGTGTGTGGGTACTTCATAGAATCGAAAACGCGTGTACAGATTGAGCTCAAACTTCCTATGTAAGTGTAAAATCACACCGACACCGCATTGGTCGCGTTTTGGAGAAGCTCAGAGCAACCGTTCTCCAATCTCAGTCATCAAAAAACGGCACTGCGGTGGTTAAGACATTAACGATCTTTATATTGACCTTATATGGAGGTGTTAACAATTAACGCTCTTTATTGCAATTGACGTGGCTAAACGACTGACCCCATGCGTCCGAAATACGGATGCGGATTCCAATGGACGTGGCTAAACGACTGACCCCATGAGTCCGAAATACGGATGCGGACGAAATGCAATTTTAACATTTTAACATCTTCCTTGATACACCAGTAACAGGGGTACACTGGGCATTTATAGTCACAGATTTTGGAGTTCTGGGTGAAAATATTGCACATCTTTTGGTACGAGTATGAGATAAGTTGACATATGTGTCGACACTGGACCTCAATTCTGTGAGAAACGTGAATGTTTTCAAAACTGCACCATGACACGCACGGCAAATAGTGGAATCAGGCGTACATAAACTGTCCATATGACTGTCATTATTAACTAGTAGGCGGAGATTATTAATGAAGCCTTCCGATGTACATTTCCGACCTTCTTATGAGTATTTGGTGTGAAAATTCTTACCACAACAAACAAAACATTCGACTTTCAACAATTTTTGCGGAGTTGTTGCCGCCATTTTGTCAGGAAAACCAAACGCTAAATATAGAAAGCCGAACTTTTTTTAAAGCTGGTTCCCAGCCGGTGACAGAGTCAGAAAGGAAGTATGACTGGTGCGCTCTGGGAGAGATTGGGGCTGTTATACGATATTTCCGATTGAATTTATACTAATGTCTTGGTTAAGATTTGTTTTGGGTTCCCGATCGTTCTGGCTAAATCCAGGCGCGGAGTAGTGTTTGGTTTTAGCGGTTGGGGACTCGTTGCTAATTCGTGTTATGTCAGTGCTGAATATATCTGGCCGAGAAGCGCGAGCGTGACCTTTGTTGTTCACTGTTGACCATACTGCATTAGCAAAGGTATTAAGCTCCGAGAACGTATGCTTCACAAAATCTTGTAGATCTCCTCTGAGGTTCTCGGCACACTGATGTTCGCAAATACAAGGGGTCTGATCCGTTGGAGTAGACGATTTATGTGTCGGTTTACAAATCGTTGATAGCGTTTCGTCCTGCATGTGTGGTCTACATGTGTATACAAAGTCCAAGCATGTTAATACTAAACGAATATCCGGTTAGCTGCATGCATGCGAACGACAGCATCCACGTGCGTCTGATCAAGGCATCGCGTTATCATTCATTCACCTTTTTGAGATCGCAAATCTGAATGCTGAGATGGATGTTCAATTAATTTCAATTAAAATACATTCATAATAGATATGTACAAAATATTTCGAATATGTTATCGATTCATATTTCAGATGACATTCGCAGTTCTATTGATCAGTCTCAGATACACATAAAAACACTCGAAAACTCATCAGAACTCCTTAAGTACTACGCATGTTTCCTGCACAGATGATCGGCGTTTGGTAACATCTTCGTCAGCGGCGTTAACACCTTTATGTGCAGACAGTGGTCACTCCATATCGCGTGGATATTGAGAACGACACTGATTTTTTAAATTCTGTTCAATCCTATGTTTCATTGACATATTCAACTATATACCGGCATTTGTTTTGCAGCGTGGAAGTCCAGGAACTATACTAGTGGGTGGATGTTCTCGAAAATTTGAGTGAGCAAAAGCAAAAACACTATTGAAAAAAATCGCAAAAAATATTAAATGGTTTGATCTGGGAAAACTTATTGACACCGGGTGGATAAATACTCCTGCTTCATGTGGACATACACATACGTTGTTCGTTGTCTGTTTTACGATGAGAAACCAACATATCCCCATATGATATACGTGAAAATGACTTTCCCATTTTCTCGGGTTTGGCGATACCCTCGGCGATAGCACGTACACGGGGGGGTGAATATGGTGATATATACCATATTTTAACCATATATCAACTTAATTACTCGTATATTTTCTGTTAACGAAATTTCGAGCAGATAGGGTATGTTGAAAAATTGCGAAGACCATCCGTAACAACTGTTAACAAATTGTTATATAGTTCAAAACATATTCAAATGAAATGTCAGCTACAATCCTAATACCTAATGTGAATGTAACAGCTGGAAGAGTTATGTCAAAGCAATAATTAAGGTAGCGCAGAAATGATAATTGATGGCCACTGCATATGATTCCCAATCTTCCAGAATTGAAGCTACTTCCTCGCGTTTATAGATTCGTCGAAAGGATGGAGTATTTATCTAGTGCAAGAATTGGATTCTTTTGGAGTACAAAACAGTATTAAAATAGGACTGTACACAAAATCCGGCCATTTATGGGACCATCTCCTATTGTACTCAACAAAATTTATGCAAAACATGAATGAATTTGAGCCATGGATGAGTGCAAAATACACTCATTTACTTTATGAACGATGTAAAACAACATGGTAATTATAATGAAAACGAGTTTATGGCTCGAGTCATGAACTCTTTTTCATTATAATTGCGATGTGCTTATGTCGTTCATAGAGCACATGGAGTGTATTTTGCACCAATCCATGGCTCAAATTCATTCATTTCTTGCATATATTCGGTTGAAAATAAAGGGAGGTGGTGCCATAAATGGCCGGATTTAGTGTACAATATCCCTTTAACGCTCATTAATCAGGTCGTTTATGAGAAGTGCAACGACTTGAAACAAACTGTGGTGATATGCTACCCCATTGACAGCTCGCGATCGGCGTACACCATAGCATATGCATCATCGTGCTATCATAGCAAATCCATATAAGTTGTGTATAAGGACATCGGATGAGTGGACAGCAGCAACAACAGCACCAATATACACCGATCGCTTCATCAAATCTCCGGAACGCGGTCTGGAGCTGATTGTATGAAGGATCTCCTGAATACCGACAAAGGACAGTAGAGATCGCACTGGCCCGAATAACTCATGCAGAAAAGGCAGCTAAAGCAGCAAACAACAATTCCTCCACACCACCACCAAAATATGATCACCAACAAAAAGAACAAAAAAGAAAACTTAAATTTTTTGTAAAATGCATTATGTCTCTGTGTTTGTTTTGTACATTCTGAATTAAAGGCAGAACTATGAGTGGGGTTAAATCGGCCCTTTCGACAATCCCCGGGTTAGTCCACACCCCAATCACTCTCTTCATGGATGAGCAGATGTGTGTCATTAGTCAAATTGTTCCATCTCGCAATGGTGACAGAAACCGCAAGGCAGAGTTCAGTCCTCTCGCTACTCTTATCTGACCACTGCCACAACGTATACATAACTTATGGAAATCTTACATTTTTATTCAAGACGTTTGTCAGTTACAATCCATTTTGATTTCATCCGGCCAATTTTCAATTGAACATGGAGAGTTCAGTTTCTTATAATAATTCAAACGTCAAATGAAAAAATTAGATTTCCTTACTATTATGTATACGTGGTGGCAGTAGTCAACATATCATAGCAAAGGGACTGAACTCTGCCTTGCTGATTAAAGTTACAATTTTTGTTTGAAAATATTTATTGTGACGCAATTATTACATCAGAGTATTTAGTTACACACATATAAAAACTTAATTGATGAGGGTGCACAGGGGATAGGAACACAAGTTCTATAACTTAGATTAGTTCCCATCCATGTTCACTGAAATTGATAAAATTTTATTGAATATGTTGAAAATCTTATTCAGAATATAATGATTAATAATAATGTTGCATACGTTGCTGTGACCCTGTTGCTGCTATTTTGGGAAACACACGATTTGGATATTCGGTCATGGGAGGCGGCAGGAATTTGAAACACAAGCCATGGACTATTTCAAACAGGCCTGTGTTTAAGTCATTACTGTGACAAGCAATGCCAAAAATAAGTTCATTCGCAGAAGTTATGGAAACGTTCAAGTTATTAGCTGAGAAATCATACATGTGTTAGTTTGGGCTTCGTTGCAGAGCGGGAACTAACAAAAAGATACGGTTCACATCCTCACACGGATGTCCACAGATACATGATTGCATTATGGCAATAGAATTCTTAAGTTTGTCAAACAATATATCTTCTTATATCTATATTTTCGAATGTATGTATGTCTGTCTGTCTGTCTGTGTTCTATAGAAATTCACAGGGGACCACATAGATGGCACAAAAGGGTTCTAATAGGGGTAACTTTTTACGAGAAAGATAATGGCGAGGGTTAGAATTTTCTAAAGTGACGCCGTTGCTGTCAGGGGCAGAAAAGGGGGAGGGGCAGAAAATAAATTGGCGCCGATTGCCACCAAACTTATATATAACCATCGCCATAATATGAGGAATCTAATGGTGTAGTTTAAATATGTAAAAAGTCGCGCCGTTCGCGTCAGGGATGCCCGGAAGGGGAGAGGGGCACCAAAATTCATCAAAATAATTTTAGCTCTGAATTCCACCAAATGTATGCACATTCTTCTGAAATCTTCTCCATGATACAAGGAATCTTATTGTGTGATTTAAAGACACCAAATTGGTGTCGTTGTGATGAGATATTGGGGGGCGGTGGGTGGGTACTAAATCTGATAATAATTGGTATAGTCGCCGATTGCCACGAAACTTATACAAATTCATTCCCGTGGTATGAGATGTCTAATGGCGTGGCTTAAATATATCAAAAGTGACGTCATTCGAGTCAGGGGTGCACTGCAATTGATACACATTCTTATCCATGATATGAGGAATCCAATCGTGTGATTTTAAAGACGTCATATTGGTGCTGCTTTGGTGAGAGATGGGGTGGGGTGGGAACTAAATTTGATAAAAATTTGTTTAGTCGCGGATTAGCACCAAACTTACAAATAATAATCTCCATGATATCAGGAGTCTAATTGTGTGGTTTAAAGATGTCAAAAGTGGGGCCATTCGAGTCAGGAGTGCCTACACTGACAATATATTCGGTTTTTATTGGTATTGATCAATACCCAATCTGATTCCCTTGGTTTTGATCAGAACCAAATCTGAATCCTTTGGTTTTGAGGACATGTTCAATACCATATATTGGTTTTGACTGATAGTCTTCAAGAGTTATCGTTACTGTTTCCGTGTAACACATGGCCAGACTGGCAGTCGCCATTTAATTTCGATGCGACTGAAACACATTCTAGTGTTAAAATCACAGCAAATAACTTAGACTGGTTCAATGGGTGATCACAGATATGTTTCCCGATGGCCGGACAATCTTATCTTCGGGAATCTTGACATGTTTGTATCTACTAACTATTAATTATAGGATGCTTTCAGTTTCGACTTCAACTTTACACGAAATCTTCACACGTATTTTGTATCAGCACACAAGCTCATATATGGGCACCAACACGATAGAGAAGTGATAGAACATTTCAAACTCAACAAATAAGATTATGCCTTTGTCAATGGATAACTTGAAGACATAACAAATTTTCATCAAAAACACTTCAAGTTGAAAAAGAAATTTCTCAGTATATTTGATAAACATTTGTCATGCTGTTTGAAATTGGTCATGTCCACAGCAACTTATCAGGTTTAGAACTTTAGGTCATGTATATGGAATGGCATGTACTTTTCATTTATTCCTTATTTACGCTTAAGCCTAAATCACTTACGCGTAAATGCAAATTATTTATGCTTAAATGCAATTGATTTATGCTTTAGCACAAAAGGTTCATAATTTTCATATTTATGCTTATGTGCAAATAAGAAGTAAATATTAAAACCATGTCCCATATTGTATGGGAGTTCGAATTCACATTTAATAGCCAATTACGCTTAAGCGTAATGCATTAAGCCATTGTGCTTGAGCGTAATTCAGATTTCCATTATGCTTTTCAAAGCATAATCTATTACACTTAAGCGTAAAGCCATTACGCTTAAGCGTAAAGCCATTACGCTTAAGCGTAATGTCGTTATATATATATGCTTAAGCGCAATGTCATTACGCTTAAGCGTAATTCATATTCCATATATATGTGAAAACTCCCCTTAAGCTGAAATGGATGCAGCCAATTCCTGATGCTAGTAACTTTTGACAAATATCTAGCTCAGATGATATCATTATATGTAAGGTAATAATGCTATGAACATCTATTATGCTCAAGCGTAATGGCAGTGCGCTTAAGTGTAATTTTCAATTTTGAGTGCTTTATGACTAATTGGATTCTCTCTATATTAAATCTATTTTGAGCCCTGAATATGCTTAAGCATAATTAGCTATTAAATGTGAATTTGGCCTCCCATACCAATATGGGTGAAACTCTTTGGAAATCAATCTTTATTTAGACCGATCTGTCTAAATTTGTTGGCCAATCAGTCTAAACAGATTGAATGTTGACAATTTGCCAATATATAAGACATAAAATTTTCACCAAAAAAAATCTTTAAGTTGAAAAATGACATTTGACAGTTTATTTGATAAAAAGTTGTCATTCCGTTTGAAAATTATCATGATTCATGGCAATTTATCAGGTATAGGTGAATAGGTGTATGGGAGGCCATCCACAAATTACTTACACTTTAGAAGCGAAAAATTATTGATCATATTTATGCTCAAGCGCAAATAAGGTACACATGTTAAAATCACATCCCATATGGGTGAACCACCGAATGTTCTTTATCAGACCGATCAGTCTAAAAAGTCTAGACCAATCTGTCTAAATTCTTCCTGTCAGTACCTTCTCTGACACCGGTCTAACTAAATTGTAAGAGAAGGAACTCCCAAATGTAGGTCAGTAGGTGTGTCAGAGGAAAGCATTTTCACAGTTATTCCTTATTTGCGCAAAAGTGCAAATTATTTACTCTTGAGCACAAATTATTTACGCTTGGGCACAAATTATTTACAAATGAGCACAAATCATTATCATTTATTCTTAAGCACAAATGGATCACCCAGACCTGTTTTATAATATTTCATTAATTAATCATTTAATCAAAATGAAGATAATTATGTCACAACATAGACATAACAAAAAGATGGGCTTACTAAGGCTAATTGGTTACTTATACCACCCCACCCACTGAATATTTATTGTTTTAAATATAATAAATTGATGGTAACATCAGCTAGCTGTATGATGCAATATGTATATCAACATAACTGCATCGTTCAATGAATGGACCCGATATTTACGACCTATTTTAATCATGCAACGAATTGCAAAACAAAAAATATTACATGTATTCGTAATTTTAGAATTATTGAAAATTATGATATTAGCACATGCTGCAAGCCCACTGAGCTCACTTGTGTCTACTTAATGCCCAAGGACGCAAACAGGTAAGGTCGTTGGCAGAAATTTACGGCATACAAACAGGTCTGGCAAATGTAGCTGTATTCAGCTAACCTACCTAGCTGTATTCAGCTATATATTATACTCTCAAACCGGCTGTTTTTTTATAATAAACTAGAAGTGCTAATTTGCTGAATCAAAATATTCTCCGGCCACCCTCAACCAAATCAAAACCCTCACTTGTTAGCTGGGACAACTCGGTTGACGTTCACGCAACTAGTTAATCATCTAGAGCTGTCTTTGAATCACGCGTCATGAAATAATGTCAGCACGCCCATAACTGAGTGGCTTTGGTAGTGATTAAACGTCACTCACACGATGCGAGCATTTTATTGGCTAACGTCACATCAAGTTACAATAAATGGTGTTATGTTCCAGACTTTCATCCCAGCTAGTTGGGATGACTCGCTGTTACGCAAGCCAAGCTGTTCCCGCTAACCCAGTTGTCCCGGTTAGGCAGGATGGGACAACTCGGTTTGCCGAGTTGCCCCGGCTCATGTAATAGCACACCATTATTTTAGTGAGAAAGAGTTCAAAGCACAGAGGACCGAGGCACCCGGCAGACCGGGTTGGGCCGGCTAAGTGCCACCGCACACGCTGCGATTAAAATCGTAAGTGGGGAATATCGCAGGAGGAAGCATCCAATGCGCATGCCCACGACAATATCGTAGCCAAATCGTAGCAATCAAGCGCTGTTTGATTTTACCAGGAAAATCGTGGCATGACCTTGGCAATGTGCGCGATCGTAGCTGTCACATGACCACTGTAGCACTGGTCATGTTGTAAATACCACGAAAAGAAAACATTCAAAAATGGCGCAAAGTTCACAAACTTCTTGCACTTACAAAAATGAGGCCACATTGGTGGAGATGTGGTGCGACAGGGAGTGCAGGCCTATACCACATATCGGGCAAGGAGTAGAGGCCTGTCGCAATTGTTGAAATTCAATTGGGGCAGCTGAGCCTGTTGAGTTGACATTGAAATCACACCAAATTTTATTGTAATATTGTAATCGACCCACTCTACCCGCTTAAAGTTCATAATCCAGCTAATCCACATTACTTCATGATTGGGAAATCATCAGACAAAAATAATATAATTGTTCTTGCAACGAGTTGATATTTCTCTTGGTGGGGGGATGTTTTCAGGGCATGTATGCCGGGGTGGGTGTGTTGTCGATGGGACCAAACAAAAATTTCCGCAAAATGTTTTTTCCTGCATGTTTTTTGACTGTTTTTGCAATGAGTTTGGCTTAAAGGTACTCAATCCGATCAGACATTCCTAAATTACTATTTCTTTGGCTTCGGGGTTATTAAGTAGTTTAAACAGAACACTCGAGCGGTAATAATTTACTATATCTATATCTGATCACGATGAGCTTTGACAGGTAGGTTCCTTGACTCGATTCAAATATGTTTTAACCCCGAGGCCAAAGAAATACTAATTTAGGAGCGTCTGATCGGATTGAGTACATTTAAACACATTAGAAGAAGAGAAATAATGTAATTCTAACTACTAAACTGGCTGCAGGCAGTTATCGTGTTGTATTTTGTTGCAAATTTTGAAATCCAAGATGGCCGCTGGCAGCCATGTTTTTTTTAGCCGATTGAACCCAAAATGACACATTCCTATTTACATGTTATGTTAACATCCATGAATGCACAGAAATTCATTTACAGCTGTTTACAGTGAATTCCCTCCCCCCACCCTCGCAAATCTCTGTTTTAGTGATAAAAGGGGGGTTGGGTGTCCAAATAGGGTCGAAAAAACTGCCGAAAACAGAACAACAATTTGGATGTGGGGGTGAGTGAGTCCCAACTAGGGTCGAAAAGTAAAAATCAGCATACGTGCCTGAATTATTTTCCGAGCTCCCCCCCCTTATCCAGTTAGGATTCTCTCTTAACCAAAATATGGTAATACAGACCAAATAAGGAATTTACTATGATAGTATTGTGAGTTGTAAGTTGTAGATGTACCAAACACAAATCTAAATATAAGGAAACGATGCATTATCGTGACTCTGCTTATAAACAATTCACTGCTCTTTTTGCTCGACTTGCATTTTCTCTGACACAAAGCGTGTTTTGTGAATAATATCACATTCATATAATAATTATGCTATACTATATAATAGTATCTTCTTGAGGAAATTATCATAATTTTATAAATGTTATTTCTAAACTATAACCTAAATGAAGGCCGCCCGCCCCGAAGTCATGAAGAATGTGATTACTCACACCCCCACCCATGATGGGTATTTCACCTGTCATCAAACCATGCTACATGTATGACATGCCTGCAATAATGTTTTCTTTGTTTGAAATCCTATATGTCGTGGCCAGTACATTGAAAAGATTTATATCCAGAACAATATGTCATATTTTAAGTAAATATATAGATGTACATGTCATTTCATATACTAGTGCATGTCCAAGCCTTGAAATGGAGTGTGCCTGTCCTTCGCAGAATGAGGTCCCAGAGGGTGAATTTATTGATGGTACCCCGCACAGTGGGCTAGCATCACCAAATACACCCTCTGGAGAGGTTCACAGAGGGTGAATTTGGTGATGCTAGCCCACCATGTGGGGTACCATAACTAAATTCTTCCTCTGGGGACCTCATTCTGCAAATGACAGACACACTATTTCAAGGCTTGTTGGTATCATTTTATAAGACCTGTATGTTATATTTTATTGAGGACGGTCAGCTAGAAGTCTTGCTGTGGAAGTAAATTGACTGGAAGACATACACTGGACCAAAGTTGGAACTTGGATGTATTCAATTTACAACTGTAAGTTTTTATATAAATACGCATCACTTAGAAGATGTATAATCTGATTTGACGCCCCCTAAATTACTATTTCTTCAGCTTCGGGTTTAAATAATATTTTATTTGAGTTGAGGATCCTATCCCTCAAAGCTCTGAGTTATCAAATCTGTTAATTTTATCCACCTCGATTATTTGTCAGCCTACCAAACATTCCACTGACTTCTTCTAGAAATATGCAGATATACAAGATATTGAGAGGTCTCGCAAGGTCATCGCAAATCAATTTCGGAAGATAACATGATGAAAAGTAATGTTGGATGACTATTGGCTTTCGGTGTAAATTTCCGTTGTTGTTCATGTTGTAACTGGATGATCCGGGGACAATCAGATCAGATTGTGCACCTTTAACAAAAAGCCTTATGTTGTATGTTTGTTGAATTTATGTCTAAATTCCCTACCTATGGAAAAGAGTCCAAACAAATAATGTCTAGCAGATTGTGTACTTCTAAGTGTCATGGTATGGAATAAGACTAAATAAAATAATACCTGTGAAGGGTAACTGGAGATTTAAAAAACAGGGGCAATTGGGGGGGGGGGGGGGTGAATAATCACCGCATTTTGCACTTTAATTCACAGAATACTGATGACACTATATAAACCATAGCCATGATAGCCTTATAAATGGCCTGGTAAATATCCAATAACCTGATGTGCTTTTAAAGACAAATTAAAGTGATGTGAAACAATCCAGTGAGGTGTTCCCGGACCTGCTGATGGAATAATAAACAATCAAAATAAGTTATCCAAATAGTCAGAAAACAACATCATTGTTATAAACAAATTTAACTCAGTGACTAGTATAATAGTATTGGGACAATCATTTCAGTAATGTTTATACTCAATAAGGTGCCCTGAATAAAGTAGTAAATGTTTACATTTGTGCGTGGTTCAACCGTTGTATTCTCTGAAATGCTACCTGGATATGGTTGGAATTTTAGTTCTTAATCTCAGGTTTTTGCTACATAATTCTAGTGGGATAGTGTTTGGATACTAACTGATTGTTTATATGCACCCATATACGTCTGTTTGAAAAAGGGGATGTATTATGCTGCATGTCTGTCTGTTAGTTCGCTTTTGGATTCCAGATGTCAGATGGTAACTTCAGATAGTCTCAACTGAGTTGAATGAAATGTGAAATGTCTGTGTTTTAATGTACAAAATACAGGTCCAGTTTGAGTTTTGGTTCAGCACGTCAATTTCACCAGAGTTAAAGGCCTTTTGTTGAAATTGCCATGGGCATATTTTGCCATGCCTTAACAATGCTTTTAGTATTCAATGAAATAAGTCTGCAATATATGTCTTTAAATCTGACTTTTCCTAAACATAGTATTTTATGCATTTCTTTTCAGAGTATGTTCGTTCACTGGCATTGGAAACTTTAGTATCAGAATGTGCACATCATACAGAGGAGGCATGTGTGTTATCTGTGCAGATACAATATGTTATTCGTCAATTTTTCATTCATAAATATTGCACCACAATATACAAGTGTGGTGCAGCCTGTGGGAAGTTAGTAACATGCTATGCTGTCAAGTGCTGCTATATTCATGATATCAGATGCCAATATAAAGGAGTTTGCTGATCTTTAAATTTCTACTGCATGACAGGTGTAAAACAGATGAGCTGTCATTCTTGGGAATGTTCAATATAAGAAGGGTGTGATGAACTATATATTAAGTGTTAATTCATTGCAATTGTTGCGATGGTGAGGTGTGCACAGACATCAGGAATATACACTGCTGTGGAAGAATGGCTAGGATGACAATTATTCCTCCTGGATATGTTTGAATTAAAGTTTAATTTCCAAAATCTCACTGTGTCTTCATTGATGTTTATCTTAAAACTTCTTTCAACATTGATGCAACCAATTATGTCATTTGGACAATTTACTTCATCTTCGACTCTTAATTTTGGTTGCTTATGATATGATTCATGAATGGGGTGGCCCTCACATGTGCAGGCAGATTACATGCCTCAATTTAAGGTTACTGATAGCACTTAAATGGTAGAATAGTCCTAAGAGGTTTGTGATTTCAGGAAATTTTACATGTAATTTGCCACATCTTGCAGCATCTTGTGGAATTTAGTTCTATGCCAGCATGCACACTTGAAAAATTAATCACAAAAACATGTGAGAAACACTTGACTGTTTGCGTACCAACTGTTTCTATCATAATAATTTCAGGACTGTGTAAACAGTAAATAAGTGATAACCGTAAACAAAAGAATTACATGTCACCGTTTATTTTCTGTTTACTTGGCAACCAACATTATTATGGTAGAAACCATCAAAAATAATGGGTTTTCGTATAATTTAAGATTTGACCAATTGGCAAAAAGAACCCATATACATGTAGTCATGTACATGTATGTTTGTGGGAGGATATGAAAGCCATAATATAGAAATTTGATAGCCTGTAGTATGCAAGTGATCAGCTGAATTTTTGTTCTGGAAACGGAATCTGGTGGCATCTGTTTCAGACTGTCTAAAGTCTTTTTCTAATTAGCCCTTTAATATATCAATGGATTGGTAATTATAATGAAAATCAATTTATGACTTGAGTCATAAATTAATTTTCATTATAATTTTACATGTCAAACTTGGAAAACCAAATTCATTCATGTGTTGCATATATTTTGTTGACTATGGATATGGTACAATAAATGGGTGGATTTAGTGTACAGTACCCTTAAAGTTTGCATAAGTATGTTGTATGGCACATTTATCAATAAATTGTGCAAAAAAGGAACTTTTTAGTCAAAACCAAAATTGGTTTCATATATAAAACCAGTTTGGGTTTTGATCAAAACCAGTTGGCGCTTGGTATTTGGTTTTGATCAAAACCTAATTTGGTTACATATATGGGACAAAAGCTCAATACCAATTTTGGTTTTGATCAAAACCAGTTGGCGCTTGGTATTTGGTTTTGGTCAAAACCTAATGGTTACATATATGGGACAAAAGTTCAAAACCAATTTTGGTTTTTATCAAAACCAGTTGGCGCTTGGTATTTGGTTTTGATCAAAACCTAATTTGGTTACATATATGGGACAAAGTTCAAAACCAAATTTGGTATTTTAAAAAACCAAAACGTTTAAGAGGTAGGGTGAATTCATCTCAATAATGAGTCTTAAGTGTGTGGTTTAATGATGTCAAAAGTGGCACCGCTTGAGTCCGAAATAGGGACGGGAGGGTCACCAAAAACTTATAAAAATATATATTTAGTGCCAATTACCATCAAAATCGTACAAGTTCTTCTCAAATGATATAATGAATCAAATATTTGCAAATATCTGTCTGTGTTCTATATATCACCTTAAGGGTACAATCGAGATGGCACCAAGGTGGTCTAACAGGGGTAACTTTTTACGAGTAAGATAATGGTGCAGGTTAAAATTTTCTAAAGTGATGTTGTTGGTGTCAGGGGAGGGGCTATTTTAGCGCAGATTTCGACCAAATTTATATATTATTCTTCTCCGTGATACGAGGAATATAAACGTGAGATTTAAAGATGCGAAATTGGTGCCATTTGGGTGAGAGATGGGTGGGTAATAACTATGATAAGAATTTGTTTAGTTGCCGATTATCACCAAACTTATATATAATCATCTCCCTTATATAATGCATGCATGAGTCTAATAGACGTGGTTTAAATATGACAAAAGTGTCGCGGTTCGAGTTATGCATGAGGGGAGTTGCACCAAAGTTGATACAAATATATTTAGCACTAATGCCACCAAATTCACGCACGTTCTTCTCTAATGATATGATGAATTAAATCACATTTGGGGTCGTTTGGGTCATGGATGTCGAGAGGAGATTCACCAGCATTTATAAGATTGTTAAATTCGCCGATATCCAAAAGATTATATATAGCTCATCTCCCAGGCCATCTCCATGTCGTTCTACGGATTTTTTGGCATTCCATTTTCACAATCTCGACAAATGGTGACCGAATTAAGTCACTTGAACAATTATATCTTCTCAACTGTCATATTTATATGAGGATGGAAATCGGGGCATTCCTATAATGATCTAGTAACATAGATACATAGAAGAAAGCATTACACGTATACTTATATCAATCTATTTAAGAGGTACATATTCATTCAAACTGAGGGACCTTGAATCTTCAGAGGATTGCATATTAGAATGGCTCATGCATATATTATAACACGATTGAGTCTGTCACATTCAATATAGATATGGAAATGTAGAGCACGCCTGTTCAAAAATTGTGGTCACAGTGTGCAGTCAAATATGGTTACTTCCGAGATAAAGGAAAACGCAGTCCGTATAACATGACTTTTCAGGATCCTCTAAAGGTGACATCTGACAAGGGTATATATACCCTTGTCGATGAGTCTGTTCTAAAAATGAAAGAAATCCTCTGTATCGGGCAGATATATATCTGCCCGATACAAGGATTTCTTTCATTTTTTTTGAACAGACTCATCGCCTAACATAAACAACTCAAAATCTCGCTGTGTCTGGCACATGTAGCTGCTATACTGCATAACAACATTCCTTTTAACCTGAAAATGATTAGCCAGTATATAGCACCAGAACAGATGAGCACCTGGACATATCTTTAAAACATCTGTATCTTCATGAAGATATGATAAACTAGATTGATTGATGGATTGATTTATACATCTCTATGTAAAACACAATTATCGTTTTTTATTTTTTCAAACTAATGTGTTTATGATGTTCATGTTTCATGCTATAACGTCTGAAGTATACGCAATTGTAAATAAATAAATACTTCTTTATTGGTGGGACGGATTAAACGCGATAAACAAAATGATAAACGCTCCGACCTGAAAAGGTGAGCCACTACTTATATTCCATGTGTATGAATCATGTTTTGTGATGCCATTTGGATATACAATTTATGAGAATATGTGTAACACTTTGAGAGCATTCCCTATTCCCACCAAATATCCACAGAGGGTTTCACATCACTTTAACCTTGGCAACGCCGGGTAACCCTGCTAGTCTATATATATATATTTTGAGACTTCCGTATATATGTATATATATATATATATATATATATATATATATATATATATATATATATATATATATATATATATATATATATATATGTGTGTGTGTGTGTGTGTGGGTACACGTGTGTGTGGGTACGCGTGTACAGATTGAGCTCAAACTTCCTATGTAAGTGTAAAATCCCACCGACACCGCCGTGGTCGCGTTTTGGAGAAGCTCAGAGCACCCGTTCTCCAATATCACTCATAAAAAAACGGCACTGCGGTGGTTAAGACATCAACGATCTTTATATTGACCTTATACGGAGGTGTTAACAATCAACGCTCTTTATTGCAATGGACGTGGCTAAACGACTGACCCCATGCGTCCGAAATACGGATGCGGATTCCAATGGACGTGGCTAAACGACTGACCACATGCGTCCGAAATACGGATGCGGACGAAATGCAATTATCTCGACTAAAAAGGCAGAATTGATCTAAGAGCTCGAAATATTATGCAGAGGGATTTCACAACGGGATTAATTGACTGTCCGCTCTGAAGTTTAGGACGGGGAGGACGGGTACCATGAATTAACTCATTGAAAAACAAAGAATGCGTTATCTCGGAAACGGGTGGAGCTATCGACTTGAAATTTGCTATGTGAATGTATCTTGCCCCGGATACAAATTTTATCGTGTCGCCGAGCCCGTGCGACGCCCGTGCAGCGCGTGCGCAGACGAGATCTCGGAAACGGGTGGAGCTATCGACTTGAAATTTGCTATGTGAATGTATCTTGCCCCGGATACAAATTTTATCGGGTCGCCGAGCCCGTGCGACGCCAGCTTCGCACATGCGCAGACGAGATCTCGGAAACGGGTGGAGCTATCGACTTGAAATTTGGTATGTGAATGTATCTTGCCCCGGGTACGAATTTTATCGGGTCGCCGGGCCCGTGCGACGCAAGCTTCGCGCATGCGAAGACCAGATCTCGGAAACGGGTGGAGTTATCGACTTGAAATTTGGTTAAATTTAAAAAATGTCATGTTTCTGAAACAAAGCCATCGCCGTGATCGCGTTTTGGAGAGCTCAGAGCACCGTTTCTCCCTTGCCAATCATCAAAATCACGGCAATCGGCACTTCGGGGTTAATAGCGTTTATATATAAAGAGCGTTAGTTTTCCGCAGTGTCTATATAAAGAGCGTCGTTTTCGCTATCTACTTATCTGTATGACGGGAGTCGCTCGAAATATTATGCAGAGAGAATTCAATTCAATGCAATGTTATCGCTCGAAATATTATGCAGAGAGAGAAGCGTTTGTTTTCAATGCAATACCGGATTCGACATCAAGCGTGAATGCTTATGTGAGTCGTTTCCGGGAATCAAGTGTTTAAAAAAAAAGAAAACTAAGAATGCGTTGTCTGTCGTTCCTTTTCGGGGACTATTGACCATCTCGTAAGGGTGGACAACCTCTGTCAGGGGCTGCTCAATGGCCACGGGCAGTTAAATAACGGGGAAGTTTAGGACGGGTACCATGAATTAACTCATTGAAAAACAAAGAATGCGTTGTCTGTCGTTCCTAGGAAGGGGGGATTTTTCATTAAAAAAACAATTAAATTATAAACAAGAATTAAATTATTAAAAAGAATTAAATAAATATTAAAAAATTCAAAAAAACATAAATTAAATTTAAAAAACATTAAATTAATATTAAAAAATTCAAAAAAACATAATATTAAAAATTCAAAAAATATATAAATAAAAACAAAATAATTTTAAAAATGTCATGTTTCGGACAAACGCCGCCGGTGGCGGGCTAACCTGCTAGTCTATATAAATATTTTGAGACTTCCGTATATATGTATATATATATATGTGGGTGGGTACTTCATAGAATCGAAAACGCGATTACAGATTGAGCTCAAACTTCCTATGGAAGTGTAAAATCCCAGACACCGCCGTGGTTGTCGCGTTTTGGAGAAGCTCAGAGCACCCGTTCTCCAATCTCAGTCATCAAAAAACGGCACTGCGGTGGTTAAGACATCAACGATCTTTATATTGACCTTATACGGAGGTGTTGACAATTAACGCTCTTTATTGCAATGGACGTGGCTAAACGACTGACCCCATGCGTCCGAAATACGGATGCGGATTCCAATGGACATGGCTAAACGACTGACCACATGCGTCCGAAATACGGATGCGGACGAAATGCAATTATCTCGACTAAAAAGGCAGAATTGATCTAAGAGCTCGAAATATTATGCAGAGGGATTTCACGACCGGATTAATTGACTGTCCGCTCTGAAGTTTAGGACGGGGAGGACGGGTACCATGAATTAACTCATTGAAAAACAAAGAATGCGTTATCTCGGACGGGTGGAGCTATCGACTTGAAATTTGCTATGTGAATGTATCTTGCCCCGGATACAAATTTTATCGTGTCGCCGAGCCCGTGCGACGCCCGTGCAGCGCGTGCGCAGACGAGATCTCGGAAACGGGTAGAGCTATCGACTTGAAATTTGCTATGTGAATGTATCTTGCCCCGGATACGAATTTTATCGGGTCGCCGAGCCCGTGCGACGCAAGCTTCGCGCATGCGAAGACCAGATCTCGGAAACGGGTGGAGTTATCGACTTGAAATTTGGTTAAATTTAAAAAATGTCATGTTTCTGAAACAAAGCCATCGCCGTGATCGCGTTTTGGAGAGCTCAGAGCACCGTTTCTCCCTTGCCAATCATCAAAATCACGGCAATCGGCACTTCGGGGTTAATAGCGTTTATATATAAAGAGCGTTAGTTTTCCGCAGTGTCTATATAAAGAGCGTCGTTTTCGCTATCTACTTATCTGTATGACGGGAGTCGCTCGAAATATTATGCAGAGAGAATTCAATTCAATGCAATGTTATCGCTCGAAATATTATGCAGAGAGAGAAGCGTTTGTTTTCAATGCAATACCGGATTCGACATCAAGCGTGAATGCTTATGTGAGTCGTTTCCGGGAATCAGTGTTTAAAAAAAAAGAAAACAAAGAATGCGTTTTCTGTCGTTCCTTTTCGGGGACTATTGACCATCTCGTAAGGGTGGACAACCTCTGTCAGGGGCTGCTCAATGGCCACGGGCAGTTAAATAACGGGGAAGTTTAGGACGGGTACCATGAATTAACTCATTGAAAAACAAAGAATGCGTTGTCTGTCGTTCCTAGGAAGGGGGGATTTTTCAAAAAAAAAAACAATTAAATTATAAAAAAGAATTAAATTATTAAAAAGAATTAAATAAATATTAAAAAATTCAAAAAAACATAAATTAAATTTAAAAGACATTAAATTAATATTAAAAAATTCAAAAAAACATAATATTAAAAATTCAAAAAATATATAAATAAAAACAAAATAATTTTAAAAATGTCATGTTTCGGACAAACGCCGCCGGTGGCGGGCTAACCTGCTAGTCTATATAAATATTTTGAGACTTCCGTATATATGTATATATATATATGTGGGTGGGTACTTCATAGAATCGAAAACGCGATTACAGATTGAGCTCAAACTTCCTATGGAAGTGTAAAATCCCAGACACCGCCGTGGTTGTCGCGTTTTGGAGAAGCTCAGAGCACCCGTTCTCCAATCTCAGTCATCAAAAAACGGCACTGCGGTGGTTAAGACATCAACGATCTTTATATTGACCTTATACGGAGGTGTTAACAATTAACGCTCTTTATTGCAATGGACGTGGCTAAACGACTGACCCCATGCGTCCGAAATACGGATGCGGATTCCAATGGACGTGGCTAAACGACTGACCACATGCGTCCGAAATACGGATGCGGACGAAATGCAATTATCTCGACTAAAAAGGCAGAATTGAT
This sequence comes from Siphonodentalium dalli, assembly GCA_032622095.1. NCBI lineage: Eukaryota > Metazoa > Mollusca > Scaphopoda > Gadilida > Siphonodentaliidae > Siphonodentalium > Siphonodentalium dalli. The sequence goes on from CP136063.1 coordinate 71,266,561, forward strand.
CTAAGAGCTCGAAATATTATGCAGAGGGATTTCACGACGGGATTAATTGACTGTCCGCTCTGAAGTTTAGGACGGGGAGGACGGGTACCATGAATTAACTCATTGAAAAACAAAGAATGCGTTATCTCGGACGGGTGGAGCTATCGACTTGAAATTTGCTATGTGAATGTATCTTGCCCCGGATACAAATTTTATCGGGTCGCCGAGCCCGTGCGACGCCAGCTTCGCACATGCGCAGACGAGATCTCGGAAACGGGTGGAGCTATCGACTTGAAATTTGGTATGTGAATGTATCTTGCCCCGGGTACGAATTTTATCGGGTCGCCGAGCCCATGCGATGCCCGTGCAGTGCGAGCGCAGACGAGATCTCGGAAACGGGTGGAGCTATCGACTTGAAATTTGCTATGTGAATGTATCTTGCCCCGGATACAAATTTTATCGGGTCGCCGAGCCCGTGTGACGCAAGCTTCGCGCATGCGCAGACCAGATCTCGGAAACGGGTGGAAATATCGACTTGAAATTTGGTTAAATTAAAAAAATGTCATGTTTCTGAAACAAAGCCATCGCCGTGATCGCGTTTTGGAGAAGCTCAGAGCACCGTTTCTCCCTTCCCAATCATAAAAATCACCGCAATCTGCACTTCGGGATTAATAGCGTTCATATATAAAGAGCGTTAGTTTTCCGCAGTATCTATATTAAGAGCGTCGTTTTCGCTATCTACTTATCTGTATGACGGGAGTCGCTCGAAATATTATGCAGAGAGATTTCAATTCAATGCAATGTTATCGCTCGAAATATTATGCAGAGAGAGAAGCGTTTGTTTTCAATGCAATACCGGATTCGACATCAAGCGTGAATGCTTATGTGAGTCGTTTCCGGGAATCGGTGTTAAAAAAAAAGAAAAAGAAAAAAAGAATGCGTTGTCTGTCGTTCCTTTTCGGGGACTATTGACCATCTCGTAAGTGTGGACAACCTCTGTCAAGGGCTGCTCAATGGCCACGGGCAGTTAAATAACGGGGAAGTTTAGGACGGATACCATGAATTAACTCATTATATGACTGGCAATTTATTATTCGCGCTATATCGAATCGATTTGTGAGCACCGAACTGAAATATATTAGCGCAAAACGGCGTAAAAACAGATTTGACCTCGGCACGTGAAAAGTTGAGCTCGGATCTGAAAATTAATAGGCCTATGCCCGTTCCCGGTCGAAAATACCACCACATACCAAGTTTCATCGAAATCGGGTCGGCCGTTATCGAGTCCATCGCAACACACACCCAGACAGACACACACACACACACAGATCTTCCAAAATATATAATAGATATATATATATGTGTGTGTGTGGGTACTTCATAGAATCGAAAACGCGTGTACAGATTGAGCTCAAACTTCCTATGTAAGTGTAAAATCACACCGACACCGCATTGGTCGCGTTTTGGAGAAGCTCAGAGCAACCGTTCTCCAATCTCAGTCATCAAAAAACGGCACTGCGGTGGTTAAGACATTAACGATCTTTATATTGACCTTATATGGAAGTGTTAACAATTAACGCTCTTTATTGCAATTGACGTGGCTAAACGACTGACCCCATGCGTCCGAAATACGGATGCGGATTCCAATGGACGTGGCTAAACGACTGACCCCATGAGTCCGAAATACGGATGCGGACGAAATGCAATTATCTCGACTAAAAAGGCAGAATTGATCTAAGAGCTCGAAATATTATGCAGAGGGATTTCACGACGGGATTAATTGACTGTCCGCTCTGAAGTTTAGGACGGGGAGGACGGGTACCGTGAATTAACTCATTGAAAAACAAAGAATGCGTTATCTCGGAACGGGTGGAGCTATCGACTTGAAATTTGCTATGTGAATGTATCTTGCCCCGGATACAAATTTTATCGGGTCGCCGAGCCGGTGCGATGCCAGCTTCGCGCATGCGCAGACGAGATCTCGGAAACGGGTGGAGTTATCGACTTGAAATTTGGTATGTGAATGTATCTTGCCCCGGGTACGAATTTTTCGGGTCGCCGAGCCCGTGCGACGCCTGTGCAGTGCGAGCGCAGACGAGATCTCGGAAACGGGTGGAGCTATCGACTTGAAATTTGCTATGTGAATGTATCTTGCCCCGGATACAAATTTTATCGGGTCGCCGAGCCCGTGCGACGCAAGCTTCGCGCATGCGCAGACCAGATCTCGGAAACGGGTGGAGCTATCGACTTGAAATTTGGTTAAATTAAAAAAATGTCATGTTTCTGAAACAAAGCCATCGCCGTGATCGCGTTTTGGAGAAACTCAGAGCACCATTTCTCCCTTCCCAATCATCAAAATCACCGCAATCTGCACTTCGGGGTTAATAGCGTTCATATATAAAGAGCGTTAGTTTTCCGCAGTGTCTATATAAAGAGCGTCGTTTTCGCTATCTACTTATCTGTAGGACGGGAGTCGCTCGAAATATTATGCAGAGAGATTTCAATTCAATGCAATGTTATCGCTCGAAATATTATGCAGAGAGAGAAGCATTTGTTTCCAATGCAATACCGGATTCGACATCAAGCGTGAATGCTTATGTGAGTCGTTTCCGGGAATCGGTGTTAAAAAAAAAAGAAAACAAAGAATGCGTTGTCTGTCGTTCCCTTTTCGGGGACTATTGACCATCTCGTAAGTGTGGACAACCTCTGTCAAGGGCTGCTCAATGGCCACGGGCAGTTAAATAACGGGGAAGTTTAGGACGGATACCATGAATTAACTCATTGAAAAACAAAGAATGCGTTGTCTGTCGTTCCTAGGAAGGGGGGATTTTTCATAAAAAAAAACAATTAAATTATAAAAAAGAATTAAATTAAATTAATAATTAAATATATATCTTTTATTCCTCCAAGTCAATATGAAGATTTTACAAAAGAATATACATGAATATAATGATTAAATAACAGGAACATAGAAATATAAGAGAAAAAGAACTTATTCTTATGACCCGCCACCAATTGATTCTTCATAATTGCACAGGAATTGAATAGGGCGTGGAGATCAAATTCCATGCCACACCACGCACACTAGGTACATGTATCTGGATGGCCACACCATATAAGTATGGAGCGTCCAAGGGACAAGTGTTTCCATACCGTGTCGGCATATACATATATATGCATACGTATACATACACATACATATACACATACATACATACACACATACATATATATATATATATACATATATATATATAGCTATATACATATACATATACATATATATACATATATACACATATACACATACATACATACACATATACATGCCCATACACGCATACACATACATGCACATACATACACATACGAAAGGAATGTGCTACCGCGTATATATATAAGTATATACAGTAATACCCAAAATCAATTGTCGACCCAACCACAGCAGAACCACGGGCACCCCTCAGGACCCAGTCGGAAACATGGCCCGCCGCCACTCATCTGAAAGCCCTCATCGACAACTCTCCGATGAATGGCAACAAGCCATACCCCCGACCAAATCACGAGAAACCACCCACAATTGTGACGTGGCCAAGTGATCAACTACCCTTGGAACCACTGCAATATATAAACAATGTCAGACTATCCAACGGCTGTCTTTATGCGGGGGAAGTTTCCCAATATCTTCTCTGGTATTAATTTATCGTGATATCGCCGCCACAATTTGCAAGTATTACGAATAAAGAAATTGGCGATTTTATCAAAATCGAGAGACATATCCACTGTTACGAGACAATCAAGCATCCCGGCTAAGTGAACGCGAGTTTTCATTTCGATTGATAATGAGTCATAGAGAACATAAGTGACTACTCCAAACTTTTCCAAAAGGTCAAATTCAACTTCATCTCGATCAGAACACATGTGATGACATCCAATGATAACATGAGATACTCTGTCGTAATATTCATTCTGACACAATATACACGTTTGTATGTCAGTTTTATTTGGTATAAGGGCAATTAATCGAGCAATTAATAGATAATCTTCCTTATGTTGCGGATACATTCGACAGTAAATCCATATATTGGACATAACCAAATCTGTTTGTAACATAGAGAATCGCTCCAGTGACGTTTTCTCCGAAGTTGTTTGTTTCCATGCAATCTCAGAGTAATTTGAAATTGTGTCTTTGATAAGTTGAGTCCAATGTGACTTTGCAGGGAAATCAACTGTGTTACCGTATATCAAGACATAGTCACAGAAGCCATATAAATGAAAAATGGAACTAATATCAGAGAAAAAATTTGCATTTCTATTTGGCGTGTTACAAGTATACAGATATTGATAAAGGCGAACAAGAAAAACCTGTTTAACAGTTTTACGTGAAACACTCAAGTTACAGAGAGAACCGAATAGCGATAATTTCCTTTTATCAATAAGACTCTGTAGTGGTCCCAATCCGACAAGACCTTGAGCGATTACTGTAGATGTTCGCTGGTGCAGACCTTGAAAGTTCTTGAGACAGAATCGATGAATACGTTCTAATCGCTCACTATCATTTTGGCATAAACCCCACAATAGTTATGCACCATACAGTCCTCTGGGGAGTACAGTTGATTGATACAAGAACGTGCAGCTGGCAGGGGTTAAACCTCTTGGATACAAACCAGAGTTTGAAAGTGTCATATATGTACTTCGAATTGTATCGCATATTTTATCGGTAAGTTTACTATTGATATTGAATTTGTTCAATGGTACACCCATGTGAGTTATATCGGCACATTCATTTATTGAATCACTACCTAATACCCACTTTCGACTATTTCTTGAAAAATCACGTTTCGATTCGTTAAATACAATCACACAAGATTTATTTGCATTATATCGATAACGCCATTTATTGCTATATATATAGCAAATATTGCACAACTCGTCGAAACCGGATTTGGTCAGTGACAGGAGAATCATATCGTCTGCATATGTAGGACATGTACAGTAGACATCATATACCCTTAGTCCCATAAGTGACTCTGAAAGTATCATAATTAATTCATCAACGTATATGGTATAATAAACTGGTGATAACAAACATCCTTGCCTCGCTCCTTGCAATACAGGAAACCATTTTGATATACCATTTCGCGTACGGACTGAACAATAAACATTTTTGATCAAATTTGAAAAAAGACGAAGTGACTGCCCCTTTAAACCCCTTTGCATGAGTTTATATAAGAGCCCATCTAACCAGACAGTATCGAACGCTTTCCAAACGTCGAGAAAACATGCATACAGTTTTTGTTTTGATTCAGATACATATGATATACATTCTCTTGTAAGATAAGCAGTCATTAATGCGCTAATGCTTTTCTGGAAACCATGTTGCAGGGGGTCAACACCAAATAACTGTGGTCTGTATTTTTCAATCCTTGTTTTAATAATTTTCGCCGCTAATGTGTACAAGACTGGCATAAGCGTTATTGCTCTGTAACTATCAAAGTCATATTTAGGCTTAGAACCCCCTTTATGTAGTGTAATAATTATCCCACGCTTTAAATTACTTGGTATGACTTGTGTTTCTAGAAGACGCGTTAGAAATATCGATACTGTCTGTGTCAATCGGGGACTTCCATACATAAGGTGTTCGTTTGCTATATTATCCCAGACAGGAGATTTGTTGCGACTCATCGTTTGATAAAGAGAACAGAGTTCTCCTTCTTGGACCGGGTGAAGTAATATCTTATCAAAAGAATATGTCGTTTCGTCTGTTAACGCTTGACTGATGACATTTTCAACATGTGACTCATGATCTGAGTCGAAATCCGAATGAGATAAGGGGGTGAACAAATTTTGAAAATAAGAAGCCCAACCGTCTGCAATTTCATGGTCACTTCTTAGGATTTCACCGTTGTATCGAAAAGTGGAGTTTCGGATAACGTTACGTTTACGTTTTTGAGCTAATAAACGGAAGAGATAATTTTGATCTACATTGGCCCTTTTATCTATTTCGTTGTTCATTTCATTTAGATATGAATTTGCCGCACGTCTATACAGTCTGCGAAATTCACACTTTGCATCTTTGTATTCAGTGAAGCTACTCGATTGATTGCGATCTCTAGGTCTATCGTTTGATATCCATTGTTTTCGTTTTAAACCCATCCATTGGTGCAGCTTATCAAGTTGATCATTCCAAAAAGGTTTTAAATGTTTTTTTAATTTTTTTTGTGGAAGAGAAGAAACGGTAGCTTTTGAAATGACATTGACCAGGTGATCATAAATTTCAGATGTATTCTGCTGATTTGTTATTTCTGTCACTTGTATCATAGAATCAAGAGTTACTTTGTACTGGTAACGGGGAAGTTTAGGACGGGTACCATGAATTAACTCATTGAAAAACAAAGAATGCGTTGTCTGTCGTTCCTAGGAAGGGAGGATTTTTCATAAAAAAAAACAATTAAATTATAAAAAAGAATTAAATTACTAAAAAGAATTAAATAAATATTAAAAAATTCAAAAAAACATAAATTAAATTTAAAAAACATTAAATTAATATTAAAAAATTCAAAAAAACATAATATTAAAAATTCAAAAAATATATAAATAAAAACAAAATAATTTTTAAAATGTCATGTTTCGGACAAACGCCGCCGTGGCGGGCTAACCTGCTAGTCTATATATATATTTTTTGAGACTTCCGTATATATATATATATATATATATATATATATATATAGCTATATATATATATATATATATATATATATGTGTGTGGGTACTTCATAGAATCGAAAACGCGTGTACAGATTGAGCTCAAACTTCCTATGTAAGTGTCAAATCACACCGACACGACCGTGGTCGCGGTTTAGAGAAGCTCAGAGCACCCGTTCTCCAATCTCAAATCACCGCAAAGGCACGGCGTGGGTTAATCAAATGATTATTTAATGAGCGTTTGTTTTTGACGCATCTCTATAAAGAGCGTCTGTTTGCCATTCAACGTTATTTGCATCTGCAGAGAGATATACGGAACATACATTAAATTTAAAAAACATTTGTTTCTGACCAACCCTGCGAGCACGGATGGCGCGCTTTGTTTTTACAGTATATAGTTATATACCGAAATCATCCCAGATAATCACGAATATAGCATCAGATTTCTCCCCAGATATACCGTTATAAAGCTACTGGAATCTGCCAATCTACGGGAAATTCCAGGGAATGCCGATTGAGCTCAAACTTGCTACCCACGGGAAGTGTCATATATATGAGTGTGTCCTTTATAGACTCGAACCGATTGAGCTCAAACTTGCTAAATAAGAAAATAGCCCCCAAGCCGTAAATATCAACAACAACGATATTACTAAATACACGTTTTCGGCAATGTGAGAGTTTTCGGGGAGCCGTGATGCCAACAACAACGACCCGAAGCCCTGAATGCCAACAACATATTCAATGCAATGTTATCTATTATGCAGAGAGATTTCACGACATTACGACGGGTACGGCAGACTCAAAATATTATGCAGACAGATTTCCCGACGGGAAGCGTTTGTTTTAAATTCAATGCAATGTTATCGTAGAGAGATTTCACGAGACAAAGAATGCGTTGTCTGTCGTTCCTAGGAAGGGGGGATTTCTACGGGTAAATTTTTCCGCCAGAAACAAAAAAAATAATTAAAACAATTTACAATTTAATTAAAACAATATAAAATTAAAAAAAATTAACAATAAAAAAACAAAATATATTAAATTTAAAAAACATTAAATTCATATTCAAAAATGTCATGTTTCTGAAACAAAGCCATGGGACGAATGCCGCCAGTGGCGGGCTAACCTGCTAGTCTACACTATATATTTTGAGACTTCGTATATATATGTGTGTATGTATGTACTTCATAGAATCGAAAACGGTTCGCTCGATTGAGTTCAAACTTCCCATCTAAATGTAAAATCACACCGACACGACCGTGGTCGCGGTTCAGAGAAGCTCAGAGCACCCGTTCTCCAATCTCAAATCACCGCAAAGGCACGGCGTGGGTTAATCAAGTGATTATTTAATGAGCGTTTGTTTTTGACGCATCTCTATAAAGAGCGTCTGTTTGCCATTCAACGTTATTTGCATCTGCAGAGAGATATACGGAACATACATTATATTTAAAAAACATTTGTTTCTGACCAACCCTGCGAGCACGGATGGCGCGCTTTGTTTTTACAGTATATAGTTATATACCGAAATCATCCCAGATAATCACGAATATAGCATCAGATTTCTCCCCAGATATACCGTTACTCCCCAGATATACCGTTATAAAGCTACTGGAATCTGCCAATCTACGGGAAATTCCAGGGAATGCCGATTGAGCTCAAACTTGCTACCCACGGGAAGTGTCATATATATGAGTGTGTCCTTTATAGACTCGAACCGATTGAGCTCAAACTTGCTAAATAAGAAAATAGCCCCCAAGCCGTAAATATCAACAACAACGATTTGCTACCTACGGGGAGCAACGTTATTAGCATCTGCAGAATTATGCAGAGAGAAAGTGCTTTCCTATTTTTAGAACGCAACACATGTTTACGTCGCGTTGGTGATTGAGGTTCACAACGGGGTTAATTGACTGTCCGCTCTTTGCGACGATGAGGTTCACGGCGGGGACTATTGACCAACACTCACAATTTCGTCTTTTGCATCAGATACCAACACCTCGACCGATCGGGACGAAACTTGGTACGTGAGTGTAGTTTGACCAGGTGGTCGTCGCTGTCGTATTGGCGAGCCCGTGCGACTCCCGTGCAGCGCATGCGCAGACGAGATCTCGGAAACGGGTGGAGCTATCGACTTGAAATTTGCTATGTGAATGTATCTTGCGCCGGGTACAAATTTTATCGGGTCGCCGAGTCCGTGCGACGCCAGCTTCGCGCATGCGCAGACCAGATCTCGGAAACGGGTGGAGCTACCGGGTACAAATTTTCTTATTGAAACGCGTGGAGCTAAAAATTAAAAAAAAATATTTAAAAAATGTCATGTTTCGGACAAGCCGCCGGTGGCGGGCTAACCTGCTAGTCTATACTATATATTTTGAGACTTCGTATATATATATGTGGGTACTTCATAGAATCCAAAACGCGTGTACAGATTGAGCTCAAACTTCCTATGTAAGTGTCAAATCACACCGACACGACCGTGGTCGCAGTTTAGAAAAGCTCAGAGCACCCGTTCTCCAATCTCAAATCACCGCAAAGGCACGGCGTGGGTTAATCAAGTGATTATTTAATGAGCGTTTGTTTTTGACGCATCTCTATAAAGAGCGTCTGTTTGCCATTCAACGCTATTTGCATCTGCAGAGAGATATACGGAACATACATTAAATTTAAAAAACATTTGTTTCTGACCAACCCTGCGAGCACGGATGGCGCGCTTTGTTTTTACAGTATATAGTTATATACCGAAATCATCCCAGATAATCACGAATATAGCATCAGATTTCTCCCCAGATATACCGTTATAAAAAGATACTGGAATCTGCCAATCTACGGGAAATTCCAGGGAATGCCGATTGAGCTCAAACTTGCTACCCACGGGAAGTGTCATATATATGAGTGTGTCCTTTATAGACTCGAACCGATTGAGCTCAAACTTGCTAAATAAGAAAATAGCCACCAAGCCGTAAATATCAACAACAACGATATTGCTACCTACGGGGAGCAACGTTATTAGCATCTGCAGAATTATGCAGAGAGAAAATGCTTTCCTATTTTTAGAACGCAACACATGTTTACGTCGCGTTGGTGATTGAGGTTCACAACGGGGTTAATTGACTGTCCGCTCTTTGCGACGATGAGGTTCACGGCGGGGACTATTGACCAACACTCACAATTTCGTCTTTTGCATCAGATACCAACACCTCGACCGATCGGGACGAAACTTGGTACGTGAGTGTAGTTTGACCAGGTGGTCGTCGCTGTCGTATTGGCGAGCCCGTGCGACGCCCGTGCAGCGCATGCGCAGACGAGATATCGGAAACGGGTGGAGCTATCGACTTGAAATTTGGTATGTGAATGTATCTTGCGCCGGGTACAAATTTTATCGGGTCGCCGAGCCCGTGCGACGCCCGTGCAGCGCATGCGCAGACGAGATCTCGGAAACGGGTGGAGCTATCGACTTGAAATTTGCTATGTGAATGTATCTTGCGCCGGGTACAAATTTTATCGGGTCGCCGAGTCCGTGCGACGCCAGCTTCGCGCATGCGCAGACCAGATGTAATGTCATGTAAATATGTTAAATGTCTCAATACCCATGTAATTTTGAGTGACGAGAATAAACAATTGATGGAAACGGGTGGAGCTACCGGGTACAAATTTTCTTATTGAAACGCGTGGAGCTAAAAATTAAAAAAAAATATTTAAAAAATGTCATGTTTCGGACAAGCCGCCGGTGGCGGGCTAACCTGCTAGTCTATCTATTATATATTTTGAAAGATCTGTGTGTGTGTGTGTGTGTATCTGTCTGTCTGTCAGTAATCGATGGACTCGAAAATGGCCCAGCCGATTTCGATGAAACTTGGTATGTGGGGGTATTTTCGGGTCAGGACTAACATAGGCCTATTAATTTGTCCGTGCGAGGTCAACTTTTCACGTGCCGAGGTCAAATCTGTTTTTACGCCGTTTTGCGCTAATATATTTCAGTTCGGTGCTTACAAATCGATTCGAAACAGCGCGAATAATAACATGCCAGTCATAATAATGACACTATGAGAATCTTTCGTGTTTCCTCTTTCCAACGATATATAATATGTATGTATCCGTTTTAGTTATCTGCCTCAATTATTAAGAAGAAGTGGTACGATCTTCTATCAGGGTAAAAACAATGCGTAACTTCTATGACGTCGTTAGAGGTCATAAAGTTAGATCACGTTAACTCTTAACCTGCCGATGCATTTGACTGTTTCAGACGTCTTGGCGATATCTCGGGCACCGATGGTAATTTATCTTTACGTTGAAACTTGATAATTAATGAGCGTGTGTATATGAGGCGCGTTTATATACTTGAGTGGAAATCAAATCGGGTTAAAAGGTCAAATCGGGTAAAACCGGATGGATTTCGACGGGTACTTTTGTTCGGGCAGTGTTTTGGACGGGTCAAATCGTGACCCCACTTGACCTTGGCCTTCAAAATAGACAATTCAAGGTCAAACCCCGGACGAAGTCGGGTCACCTTCTAGTCTCTTCTATATATTTTGAGAACTCCTTGTATTCGAGAGATAGCCCACACCCTCCGGACCTCAATGATATGATCGTGAATGAGTATTGATATACCCCACTAAACTTTGACAAACACCAGTAATGGTGTGTAGATCATTTACATATCTCTCCTATATATTTTGATACAATCTATCTAATTTACATATCTCTCTTATATATTTATGTGTGTGTGTGTGTTGTACTTCATACAAATCTACGATTCTCGACCGATCGGGACGAAACTTGGTACGTGCGTGTAGTTTGACCAGGCGGTGGTCGTTGTCGTATTAGCGAGCCCGTGCGACGCCCGTGCAGCGCATGCGCAGACGAGAGCTCGGAAACGGGTGGAGCTATCGACTTGAAATTTGTTATGTGAATGTATCTTGCGCCGGGTACAAATTTTATCGGGTCGCCGAGCCCGTGCGACGCCCGTGCAGCGCATGCGCAGACGAGATCTCGGAAACGGGTGGAGCTATCGACTTGAAATTTGGCATGTGAATGTATCTTGCGCCGGGTACAAATTTTCATGCGCAGACCAGATCTCGGAAACTGGTGGAGCTACCGGATACAATTTTTTCTTATTGAAACGCGTGGAGCTAAAAATTTAAAAAATATATATATAAATGTCATGTTTCGGACAAGCCGCCGGTGGCGGGCTAACCTGCTAGTACTATATATTTTGAAAACTCCGTATATATATATGTGTGTACTTCATAGAATCCAAAACGCGTGTACAGATTGAGATCAAATTTCGTATGTAAGTGTAAAATCCCACCGACACCGCCGTAGATGTGTTTTCGAGAAGCTCTGAGCACCCTTTATCCACTCCCAGTCATCGAAATCAGCTCAAACGGCACGGCCGAGGTTAATAACGTCATTATATATATATATGAAGTCAGAGTCTCCAAAGTTATACCGGAACAAACACGTGTTTACGTCGTCTTGGGGGTCCACGATGGGAGTCTGACTTCAATGCAATGTTATCGCTCGAAACACGTGTTTACTTCGTGTTGAGGTTCACGATGGGAGTCTGACAATTGTTATCGCTCGAAATAGTACATTAGGACGGGAACGGCTGGACAGATTGAGCTCAAACTTCCTATCTAAAGGTAAAATACCACGTACGTTGTCGTCCACGCGTTTTCCAGAAGCTCCGAGCACCCGTACTCCACTCCCAGTCATAAAAATCAGCTCAAACGGCACGGCCAGGGTTAATAACGTCATTATATATATATATATACGAAGTCAACGTTATTAGCATCTGCATTGAGTGCATTTCCTAGAACGCAACACGTGTTTTACGTCGTCTTGAGGTTCACGATGGGAGTCATTTCAATGCAATGTTATCGCTCGAAACACGTGTTTACTTCGTGTTGAGGTTCACGATGGGAGTCTGACATTTCAATGCAATGTTATCGCTCGAAATATTATGCAGAAAGGCAGATCTCGGAAACGGGTGGAGCTATCGACCTGAAATTTGCTATGTGAATGTATCTTGCACCGGGTACAAATTTTATCGGGTCGCCGAGTCCATGCGACGCCCGTGCAGCGCATGCGCAGACGAGATCTCGGAAACGGGTGGAGCTATCGACTTGAAATTTGCTATGTGAATGTATCTTGCGCCGGGTACAAATTTTATCGGGTCGCCGTGTCCGTGCGACGCCAGCTTCGCGCATGCGCAGACCAGATCTCGGAAACGGGTGGAGCTACCGGGTACAAATTTTTCTTATTGAAACGCGTGGAGCTAAAAATTAAAAAAAAATATTAAAAAAATGTCATGTTTCGGACAAGCCGCCGGTGGCGGGCTAACCTGCTAGTCTATACTATATATTTTGAGACTTCGTATATATATATGTGGGTACTTCATAGAATCCAAAACGCGTGTACAGATTGAGCTCAAACTTCCTATGTAAGTGTCAAATCACACCGACACGACCGTGGTCGCAGTTTAGAAAAGCTCAGAGCACCCGTTCTCCAATCTCAAATCACCGCAAAGGCACGGCGTGGGTTAATCAAGTGATTATTTAATGAGCGTTTGTTTTTGACGCATCTCTATAAAGAGCGTCTGTTTGCCATTCAACGCTATTTGCATCTGCAGAGAGATATACGGAACATACATTAAATTTAAAAAACATTTGTTTCTGACCAACCCTGCGAGCACGGATGGCGCGCTTTGTTTTTACAGTATATAGTTATATACCGAAATCATCCCAGATAATCACGAATATAGCATCAGATTTCTCCCCAGATATACCGTTATAAAAAGATACTGGAATCTGCCAATCTACGGGAAATTCCAGGGAATGCCGATTGAGCTCAAACTTGCTACCCACGGGAAGTGTCATATATATGAGTGTGTCCTTTATAGACTCGAACCCAAGCCGTAAATATCAACAACAACGATATTGCTACCTACGGGGAGCAACGTTATTAGCATCTGCAGAATTATGCAGAGAGAAAATGCTTTCCTATTTTTAGAACGCAACACATGTTTACGTCGCGTTGGTGATTGAGGTTCACAACGGGGTTAATTGACTGTCCGCTCTTTGCGACGATGAGGTTCACGGCGGGGACTATTGACCAACACTCACAATTTCGTCTTTTGCATCAGATACCAACACCTCGACCGATCGGGACGAAACTTGGTACGTGAGTGTAGTTTGACCAGGTGGTCGTCGCTGTCGTATTGGCGAGCCCGTGCGACGCCCGTGCAGCGCATGCGCAGACGAGATATCGCAAACGGGTGGAGCTATCGACTTGAAATTTGGTATGTGAATGTATCTTGCGCCGGGTACAAATTTTATCGGGTCGCCGAGCCCGTGCGACGCCCGTGCAGCGCATGCGCAGACGAGATCTCGGAAACGGGTGGAGCTATCGACTTGAAATTTGCTATGTGAATGTATCTTGCGCCGGGTACAAATTTTATCGGGTCGCCGAGTCCGTGCGACGCCAGCTTCGCGCATGCGCAGACCAGATCTCGGAAACGGGTGAAGCTACCGGGTACAAATTTTCTTATTGAAACGCGTGGAGCTAAAAATTAAAAAAAAATATTTAAAAAATGTCATGTTTCGGACAAGCCGCCGGTGGCGGGCTAACCTGCTAGTCTATACTATATATTTTGAGACTTCGTATATATATATGTGGGTACTTCATAGAATCCAAAACGCGTGTACAGATTGAGCTCAAACTTCCTATGTAAGTGTCAAATCACACCGACACGACCGTGGTCGCAGTTTAGAAAAGCTCAGAGCACCCGTTCTCCAATCTCAAATCACCGCAAAGGCACGGCGTGGGTTAATCAAGTGATTATTTAATGAGCGTTTGTTTTTGACGCATCTCTATAAAGAGCGTCTGTTTGCCATTCAACGCTATTTGCATCTGCAGAGAGATATACGGAACATACATTAAATTTAAAAAACATTTGTTTCTGACCAACCCTGCGAGCACGGATGGCGCGCTTTGTTTTTACAGTATATAGTTATATACCGAAATCATCCCAGATAATCACGAATATAGCATCAGATTTCTCCCCAGATATACCGTTATAAAAAGATACTGGAATCTGCCAATCTACGGGAAATTCCAGGGAATGCCGATTGAGCTCAAACTTGCTACCCACGGGAAGTGTCATATATATGAGTGTGTCCTTTATAGACTCGAACCGATTGAGCTCAAACTTGCTAAATAAGAAAATAGCCACCAAGCCGTAAATATCAACAACAACGATATTGCTACCTACGGGGAGCAACGTTATTAGCATCTGCAGAATTATGCAGAGAGAAAATGCTTTCCTATTTTTAGAACGCAACACATGTTTACGTCGCGTTGGTGATTGAGGTTCACAACGGGGTTAATTGACTGTCCGCTCTTTGCGACGATGAGGTTCACGGCGGGGACTATTGACCAACACTCACAATTTCGTCTTTTGCATCAGATACCAACACCTCGACCGATCGGGACGAAACTTGGTACGTGAGTGTAGTTTGACCAGGTGGTCGTCGCTGTCGTATTGGCGAGCCCGTGCGACGCCCGTGCAGCGCATGCGCAGACGAGATATCGGAAACGGGTGGAGCTATCGACTTGAAATTTGGTATGTGAATGTATCTTGCGCCGGGTACAAATTTTATCGGGTCGCCGAGCCCGTGCGACGCCCGTGCAGCGCATGCGCAGACGAGATCTCGGAAACGGGTGGAGCTATCGACTTGAAATTTGCTATGTGAATGTATCTTGCGCCGGGTACAAATTTTATCGGGTCGCCGAGTCCGTGCGACGCCAGCTTCGCGCATGCGCAGACCAGATCTCGGAAACGGGTGGAGCTACCGGGTACAAATTTTTCTTATTGAAACGCGTGGAGCTAAAAATTAAAAAAAAATATTTAAAAAATGTCATGTTTCGGACAAGCCGCCGGTGGCGGGCTAACCTGCTAGTCTACTATATAATTTGAGACTTCCGTATATATATATATATGTGTGTGTGTGTGTGTGTATATATGTGGGTACTTCATGGAATCGAAAACGCGTGTATGGATCGAGCTCAAATTTCGTATGTAAGTGTAAAATTCCACGGACACCGTCGTGGTCGCGTTTTGGAGAAGCTCAGAGCACCTTTTCTCCCTTCCCAATCATCAAAATCACCGCAATCGGCACTTCGGGGTTAATAGCGTTGATATATAAAGAGAGTTCGTTTTCCGCAGTGTCTATATAAAGAGCGTCGTTTTCGCTATCTACTTGTCTGTATGATGGGAGTCTGTAGCCTGTCGCTCGAAATATTATGCAGAGAGAGTTTCACGACGGGAAGCGTTTGTTTAAGACGTGTGTTTTCAATTCAATGCAATGTTATATATCACGACGGGAAGCGTTTGTTTAGTACGTTTGTTTTCAATTCAATGCAATGTTATCGTACAGAGATTTCACGACGGGAAGTGTTTGTTTTCAATTCAATGCAATGTTATCGCTCGATATATTATGCAGAGAGATTTCACGACATTAGGACGGGTACGGGCAGGTTAAAAAAAAGGAAAAATAAAGAATGCGTGGTCTGTCGTTCCTAGGAATTTCATCGGGTAAATTTTTCCGCCAGAAACAAAAAATTTAATTAAAACAATTTTAAATTAACAAAATTTAAAAATAAAAAAAACAATTCAGAAAACAAATATATTAAATTTAAAAAACATTAAATTCATATTTAAAAATAAAAAACAAAAATAAATAAAAACAAAATAATTAAAAAAATGTCATGTTTCTCGGAACCTGTTGCAATTGCTTTTTCGAACAAAGCCACGGGACGAATGCCGCCAGTGCCTGTACGGGGTTACCCTGAAAAACAAAAATTAATGGATCGACCAAAGCCATGGGACCAATCCCGCCAATGGCGGGCTAATCTGCTAGTGTTATATATATACACAGGAACGTAGTGACGTGTATATAACGATGTGATAAACTGGTATAATTTTTAGCAATCGTTCAATGACTTACCCCAAAACTCTGGACCGGATATTTGCAGAATCTTACTTGACTTTATAATTTTTATGACAAAACTTGACCATGTTTACTTGATTGCTTTTACGTCCAATTTATTATCTAAGTTTATCTTTTATAATCCAAACACCCGCCAATGTGTAAGTAGACTATTTGTGTAACATTTTGATGTTTGTCTGTGTTTCGTATGTATTTTATTTCATTATTTGCATGGGTTTGCTGTTGTGTGACGTCATGGTGTGTGTATGCAACTCTGATTTTCATCAATCATTCTTTAAAACCTATCTCATTGACGGCCCTTCTTTGTGATTTCGTTTTCATCTATATATTCTAATTCATTTCTTATCGCTACTTTAGCTTGTACAATTATATTATTTTTCTTGTTTGTAACTTATTTATATTGGAATTATTTGCATCATTGTTATATGTATATGTGTCTGTGGTATTTATTTTTCATAATGTTTTATTTATTTATTTGCATTGGTGTTTCAATTTAAATTTGATATATGTTTATACATTTTCATTTGCAATATTTTTTCCCCTCACATGCGTGTGGATGTTTTGCATTTTCTTTGGTGGCTCACGCCCGTGTGGTTTGAGTGGATTTTCATTTGCTCTTTTGATTAATATTTATTTTGGTATTTTATTTATTTTTATTTGTAATATTTTCATTTTTTTTTCTTTCATTGAAGTGTATGCACATGTAAATGATCGCTTGGTAGTGTTATTTTTCATGATTGTGTTTATGATCTGGTGTTCATGATCTGGTGTTCATGATCTGGTGTGGTGTCTTAATTTCACCCTTAGTGGATCTCCCGAAACAACGTGGGAGGGGGTATTTATGGCCCTACAATGTAAAACGTATGTAATATATATAAGTTAAAGGGATACTGTACCCAAAATGTTGTTGTTGGTTTCTATAGTCTCCGAGTCGGAGAATAAGGTAACACTTTTTCCATTATTTGAAAGCCTGTTGAGTACGAAGTTGTGTTACGGATGGCAAATTTACCGGAATGCAAAAATACAAATTGTCGTTGTCGAGTAATTTTTGTACAGTTTTCAACCAAATAAATCAAATTAAAGTTATATTATATGCATACTAGTCCCATGTTATTTAAGTTATTGTATCGTCGCTAGTCAGTGAGTGGCTTTAGTTTTCTCCCCGTATCAGCATAATGTTTCAAACGATCGTGTGTCCAATGGGTTTACTATTCCAGTATCCCTCAATTATAATTTGATTACGTTTTGTACACGGAAATTCGTATTATAATTTACGCCATTTTATGGCTCCAGCCATAAATTCAATTTATATTAAATTATTAACTTTTAAATTATTAAATTTTAAGATAGCCTATTAACCTGAGCGTTTACATAATACATCTTCGACTCAAATTACTTATGTTTCTATATATTATCGATAATAGTTCGTTGTTATCACCGGAAATTTATTGAAAATGGCGTACAGTACCCCTTTAAGTACGGAACTTCCTTCCCGATTGTTTTATCACAGGTGCGTAATTTCACAAACAGGTCTCCAATATATTACAAGTGCGCAATGATCTAGGCTAAGGCTGATAAGCTAACATATTTATAGCATATGGCTAGTCTTTATTATGTGCATATACATTTATACTGTACGCCATTTTCAATAAATTGCCAGTGATAACAACTATCTAATATCGATATAATTTGATATAAATTGAATTTATGGCTGAAGCCATAAATTAAATTACGAATTTCCGTGTACGAGACGTAATTTAAAATAATTCACGGGTAGTGGATTTGACAACGCGTGGCACACATGATCGTGTAAAAAATTATGTTAATACTGGGCCTAAACTCCAGCCACTCATTGATTAGTGACTATACAATGACTTAAATGAATATATGGGACCAGCATGCATATAACATAACATTTATTTGATACATTTGCTTGAAAACTGTCAAAATATTTCTCGATAACGACAATTGGTCATTTCGTATTCCGGCTAATCTGCCATCCGTAACATTACTTCGTACTCAACAGACTTTCAAATGATGGAAATCTGTTTACTTTATTCTACGACTCAGAGACTGTAGAAACCAACAACAACATTTGAGTACAGTATCCCTTTAAGTGATTTTGAAACAGTTTTACTTCAAGTTGGTCTCAAATATCAAAAGTAACAAACACTTTAGTTCTATTTTAGCATCTCATATTTGCAATTCAATTCGGACACATACCACAGAAACAAACATGCTTACATTATGGTCCCACATGCAAGCAAAACAAGACTTGGGTAATTTTTAACTGCACTAAGGTACCCCATATGGTTTCAATATGATGTGAAGAGATTCAGGGATGTGGTCAAAATTGTCAACAGTTGGAAATTTCATACCTGCCAAAACATTAGTTGGAATGGTCATCAGTTGGAAATATTCCAACCTTAGGGGGGTGACAGGTTGGAAATTTCCAACACTTGGAAAGCTTGTGTCCTGGTCCTCCCCCGTGGCTAGTCAAAACTGCTACTAAATTTAAGAAAACAATATTGTCATACATTTGGTCAACATTGTCATTGGAATTGTCATCATTTGGAAATTTTCCAGCCTAAGTGGTGGGGGTGTCAGGTTTGAAATTTCCAACTCTAAGAAGACTTGAGGCTAGTCTATATGCTAGGATTTTGCGATTTTCTTGTTCAGATTTCAAAATTTTCGAACACCGGGCCGAACCATGGATGGTTCGGCCCGGTGTGTCACTGTCCCTCCCCCGTGACCAATACAAAACTGCTAATTAGTTTAACAAAACAATAGTTTAGTACATTCGGTCAAACTTGTGGACTGAAATGGTCATCAGTTGGAGAATTTTCCAACCTAAGAGGGAGTATGGGGTTTGAAATTTCCAACACTAGGGAAGCTTCAGTTGAGGCCAGTCTAGATGCTAGGATTTGCGATTTTCTTGTATAGTTTTCCAAATTTTCTACAACCGGGCTGAACAAACATGGACGGACACAATGTCCTGGTCTCTTACATGTAGCCGTGTGCATTTGTCTGGAGTAGGCTACTAGATGTTAGGATTTATGCAATTCTCAGGTTAAAGTATCTGAATTTTCTTATACCGGGCATATAGTACAACATAGTTTATGAATACATAGGATATTAGGCCTGAGGACTGATGTGCAAAGGGGGGGTGCAAGACTTGTGTTTGGTCTGTGATTCTGATTGAAGGGGGGGGGGGTGCAAATGGAATTATGCAAAACTTGTGTTTGGTCTGTGATTCTGATTCAAGGGGGGGTTGGAATTTCCCAAGGTGGACACCCCCCCCCCCCCCCCCCCCCAACGGAGACCCTGGAGAGATTATATCGGGCCTATATAATCTCAAAAACATATTTGACATTAGAGTGTAAAAGAAAAATATGTGTTCTTGACAGTTTCGTCCAACAATCCACCCCGGCACATCTTCTTGCAATATGTTTACCCCCCCCCCCCCCCCCCCCCGGCGGAGTACGTAGCCTAAATTGGCGTATGGAAGTATCAGTTGCCGAATGACATACTTGTTCGCGAAACTAAACAGTTTCTTGTTCGACATCTGATACTTATATATACGCCCAGAGATCCATCGGAAACGACGTTGATTGCATGTATAAAGTTCATATAAAAAGAAATTAACGTACAGTATTGATCTACCTATTTTTTATCACCGGACCTGACCGGACAAGGATTTAACAAAATTTTATTCTCATTGGCACCATGAAACGTAATCTGTGAGTACGTAACAACATTTGTGTGGCCGTATAAGAGAGCATCTCATATTAATGCTTATATAGGCTCAGACACTCAAATCAAGCTGTTTTCGAAATGGGGAACATGCAAGTTATTTTTTCCAAAATAAAAACGAAAGATGCAACTGGCGTGATTCAGCCAAAGATCAGTAACTCCATTCGTGTAGGCCAGCTGGTACATGCTGGTGTTTGCATGCGCGCTGTTATGTCACCCTGGTCAAGTGTGTCCTGTTAGTCTGCTATGATGTTGGTGAGTACCGTGGAATTGATATGAGCTTATGATGCTGGTAGGGCAAACTGATGCCGTTCCGAAAAATACCGTTATATTTTCTAAAGCTGTCATTTTCTCGGTGTTTAGATAATTCGAGCGATTTGAGAAAAATCCAATGTCTGTATGAAAAATTTAAGAACATATAAATTTGTTTTAAAAAATAGTAATTGCAGCGCTGGTGTTTGAAAAACGACATGAATTGCCATCTTGGTTATAGTCGATTTCCAACAACTAATATACAGCCAGTATTATCATATTTCGCAATATATTTAATTTTGAATATTTGATGCACATAATGGCTTTTCCTGGATATGTTAAAGGCACGTGAGGCATTAGTTGTCGAAAATATTCATATTTGTTCTAATCACCATAAACAGAAAAAACAGTAAAACGCATACAGTTTCGTTCATATATATCATGACCATCGCGTAAACAGCATGTTATCATGAAGACCTACTATATGTTACCTGAGCAAGAGCCTGATTGTGTTACAGAAGACAGCACAATGCTACTGGCTAATCACACCCAAATGGCATAAACGCTCTTTATTAGTTCCATATCAGGAATTCACCCACAAAGAACGCTCTTTATGTTTACCATCACAATATAAACAAACACCAGAAAAGTTACTTTTTATGCTTTTGTTTGCATAACAATTATCAACCATATGACAATAACATACTGTTTATGCGATATGTATTATTTGTATACGGACAAAGCCGGTCTATATTTTAATGTTCTTTCTGTTTCTGGCGGTTTTTGATGGTTGGAAACATTTTCACATGATACCCACCGCCAAGGCCAACCGTACCTTTAAGGTTATATGAATCCCGCGAAAATGACAACTTTAGAAAAATAACGATACTTTTTCTAAGCAGCAAAAACCACTATATATATAGTACATGTGTAGTCGGTGTGCCATTTTAGGATATTTTACCTCAAACACTGGGTTCATATTGTGCGGTAGCACCACTGGAAGAATTTCTTGTGCTGAACAAATCTTAGGATGTCATTATTATCATATTTGTCATTATTAATGGTGTAAAGTATATCTTAACGATACGCAAGAATCGCCATTTTAATTAGTATTCAGGATTCAGGAGGGGTAGGGGTGACACCCTCTAATATTGGTTCTGGGAGATCGATATATGTCGATAAATGAACAAAATACGCACACGATTCGATAGCGATTGATACTTAATCGGGGTTCACGATTAGATAGCGATTGATATTCAATAGCAGTAACACGTGTCACGTGATGTATGATTATATTTCGAAATGAGTATCCTGAGTTAATCTGAAGGGTGATAACTCTATATACATCTAGAACGTAGTGTCTATGCTACCAAATTACGAATATATATATATATAGAGTTATCACCCTTCCGATTTAACTCATGCTCGTTTCGAAATATAATAAAAAATATCACGTGACACGTGTTACTGCGATGGGGTATCAATCACTATCTAATCCTGAACCCCGGTTAAGTATATATCCCAGCTTAATACTTAAGTTTATTATGTGTTGCTTAACGTTTTTTTTTATTTCAATATGGTCTATACATACCTGTGAATGATAACCATACAAAACATGAGAAAAGTATCCATTTAATCCCAACGAAATACAGCATAACTTCCATCAATCAAGGAAGACGAAAGGTTCCCCCATTCGGATTTATGAAATCACATGACGATGAATAATACTCTTATGGGAATCACCTAATAACAGTTACTGTCTGATCCATGAACCAGGAAGTTTCTCTCTGTATACAAGCGTATGCAGAATACATGCGATTATACATTTGTCACGAGTTTTATCCATGCAATAGAGCATATATGGTGTGTACTCGATTTACTGTTTGGGGGACGATAATTGAATACAGTTTGTTCATCGGAGTGTTGAAAAGTAGAAGCCACAGTTAACATGGTGTTGCGTGTGTCTAATGAAACGCTTCTGAGTTGGCATTCGCGTGCGGCATAATAACTGCCTTGTTATCAAACACGTTGTGTTTCGCCGGGAGGGTTCAGCTTAAAACGACTGTTCAACATCATTTCGTTCACACTGACATGGCTCATTTGAACCTCCAAAGTTTGTCTACTTAATTTGGACGGATAGAAAAGATATAGGTCGATACATATATACCTGGATAATCTAAATACAATCTAGAGACTTCCTTTTCACTGAAAAAAAATGCCAACGTCAGAGCAATTGTCCAGCTATTTTAATTTGTTCACACCTAATTTAGATAAATGCCCTTTATTTTAACCGTATCGACATTGAACCTCATTGTATGTAGCATGCTGGAGAAAAATCGGGACCCGACTTTCTAAATCTAATGAATTGAACGAGACTTTCCGTGGCATATATAGTTCGTCGTACATTATTTTATTATGGACATATTATGATCTCCGGAACCGGGCTGGGGTTTGCGTAACAAAAGATAGCCCAAGTTATATTCTACATCAATTGGTGGAATTGTGCAAATATGAGTGTAAAGATAGCCAATGTTTCAATGTATCTTCTTTATTCGAATTTGCATATTCACATGTATCGTGTGTGTGTCTATCTACTAGTCCATGGGCTCGTACACCATCCCCAAAAACTTAAATGATTTGGTATTTTCATGTACTCTAATGTGTATTGTTCTGGGAAAATGATGTTAATACCACCAAATATTTTAGGTCATATAGTGGGGTGTAGGACGTTTCGTCACCTGGACGTTTCGGCACCTGGTTTTCTGGACGTTTCGGCACCTGAGTTTTCGACACTTGGTTGTTTCGGACCAGGTGCTTGGACGTTTCGGCACTTCATCGAAGACGTGTCGGCATTTGTTTCTTTATCTGTTCTTTTCATATATATATTATTGTCTTTGATTTTGCGTTTATATTTGCCGTTTGTTATGATTCGGTAGTACACAATAAAGCGTGTTTACACAGCCCAGTAGATGCGATATTGAATGCAGCATATGCTCGACTTCAGCGACTTCACTCCTATAGAAGCTTCTGCCGGCTTGTATTTCCACACCTAGAGACTTTGCTACAAGCATGTTCATAACCAGGGGTGGCGCCAAGGGGGGGTCAGGGGGGGCTACAGCCCCCCCGTCGGGGATGGTCAGCCCCCCCCCCCGTCGGGGATATCTGCCAAATTCGTCGGGGAGATAAAATTATACAGGGTGTCCATATATATACAGTCCATATCCGAACTTTGATGTTTGCACGGCTTTATGTCAGTGTGTTAGTTGAGTCGAGTTCAATTAATTGTCAGTGACACATGCCACGTGCAGGAGCAACACTGAGTACCAATCAGATCGCTATTGTGTGGCAACAATAGCAAAGCGATCTGTTTGGTAATCAGTGTTGCAATGCTCACACACGTGGCATGTGTCAACAGTTACTGACAATTAATTATCAGATGATTTCAGGTCACATCATGAATTTTATTCTTTGAAAAGATAGTGTTTCGCCTTGCATGCATTATATCATGCTTACTAGTACTTCCCCGGGATAGATTATTACTTGAGGGATTTAAAGAATAATAACACAACATAAATTGTGGACTGGATAGAATTTTAATTCAGTGGATTATGGGATAATCCTCATCCAACTTTGTCCTCTCCTTCAAATAGCTTTCTGCATCAATTTTTCACATCGTATGTTACCTGAACAAATTTACATCTATTATACGCTCCTAAATGATGTTCACGGACTCATGGTTCATCCGTCTTTGTAAGTTGATCCAACTACCTGTGGCGAAAGATTTACGGTGAGTTAACTTAAGATCAATTCCATATTGTCATTACTATTGTATATGCTGATTTTTTTTCTCCAAATACTCAAGTAAAAGTGACAATTATGATCCCCTAGAACAGTGTGTATGTTGACACCAGAACACTCCAGAATCGATCTCAGGCTATGTATTTTCAAAATTTTCGTGGGGGAGGTCCCCCAAACCCCCCGTGTGAGAGGGGACACCCCTCTCGCGCTCTCCCCGGGGCTGCCTTCGGCAGCCGCCGATGACCTTGGGTCATCGGTCTAGTCCCCCTGTCGGGGACCATAGCCCCTCCGTCGGGGAAATCCTGGCGCCACCCCTGTTCATAACATGTTGGGCTATTCCGTTCAGTATCCGTTCCTTAGCATTGTATGACGTGTGCTCTTTATATGTTCACCAGCGTTACCATTCGTTCCACCAAGTGTTTGTTTTTGTTACCATGTTACATGTTTTATCACATTTTATTGAAATAAGGAATAAAACAAATTTAGTCTTCACTCATAATATCGTCCGAAAAATCAGGTGACGAAACGTCCAGGTGCCGAACGGCAACCCAAGTGCCGAAACGCCCAGGTGCCAAAACGTCCAGCATTCCTATAGTGTACCTACTGGGTCAATGTTTAGCCCTACTCAGTTGCCATTTTTTCCCCGATTATGATGGGGTGGGTGAAACGGTATCACATATACGCCATTGTGATTTGGATTTTAACAGGTGGTGTGTCATTGTGTAGGTATTGGAATACTCAACTGGTCGTTGATGACGTCACCAGATACAATGAAATATGTACAGATACAGGTACAGATACAGATGTATTGTTTTGAAGCTATGACACCAAAATGGCCGCCCGAAGTGGAAAATGTGACTATTTTTCACTAATGTTTTTAGAAGGGGTAGTTAATCTAAGTGGGTTAGTGGTTAAGGTATAACTTGTTGTCTTTATCATCACAATCGTATTTAATTTATGTAGTGAAAATACAACATGAATTTATTTTAATTTTGCAGCAGGGGTATGGGCATAACTTAAATAGTTAAAGCGCGATGTCGATGTTATATATATAGTATCACTGAGATTTTCTCAAGGTTAAGATATCTGTTACTCTCATACAGGTAGCAAGTCGGCGAAACAACAATCATGGTTGATCAATAATGAGATCTAGACAAAGAAATAGTGATTATTTCATCTGCCCGATGACAATATAGCGTCAATTTTGGTTGTCCAACATGAAGTTACAAATCTTATCGGCGTTTAAATCGCCATTCAGTATAGTTTCGAAGTTTACAATGAAGTGTTTTTATCGCGCGTTGACTGAAATTGACATATTTCTGGAGCCCCCACGCCCTCCCCCGTCCCTGTATATATATAATTTAACAGCTAGTCATATAAGAGTGAACAAACTCTCAAATTATGCGATGAATAATGCGTGCAGGGTATAACTGTTAAATCTGGACGTTTGGGCGCCCAGGAACGGAAAAATAACGCAATTGTATCTGTATTTTTTTTAATCTTGAATCGTGTTATTATACATGTATATTTAATGAAACAGTTAAATGGGATTTAATAAGGATGTATTGATTCTGTGAACTTTTATAGAAGCAGAATTATATGTACTCAGAGCAGTCTCACGAATGTGACCGATCATCATTTACTTTGATATATATAACATCAAACACCTTTCAAAGTCCACTGGTATAGAACAGTATGAGAGATATTCATATAGTATAGTCTGAAAATAGTAGTCATATGTGCATCCGATCATGTAATGAAACACGAATACTTCGTTTAGCACAATAATGCCTGGTGGTACACTATGAACGAAATTTATCAAAACGTTAAGACGCACCGTACCATAGACTATCTTCAATAAATTCTAAACTTGACCAACATTGCCTACATACCCTGTGACAGAGACTGTGTTTATACCTGGAAAACATATTTATATTCACTAAAGCAACACATGTATACGCGAAACGTACTACATTTTCTGCAACCGCATCACTTCGTGTACCCCTTCTCCCTAATGTTCACATACATGCACATGTAGATGCTGCACACAAAAACACAAATAACAACAACGCCAAAATGGATCACTCGCATGACCATGGTCGGTGAATTCTACTCTTAAGAGCCGAGCACATGCAGTGAAGAATATATCTCAGGATAACATTAATAGTAGACGACCTGCAGTTCTCCATTAAGCTGTTATTAGTCCAGGCACGTTAGGCGTGAATGGGGAAAAGTAAGGAAATAAATCCGGGAAAGCTGATTTTTTTATATTATTTAGGCCATAACATCGCGGATGCGTCACGAAAAGTCCCCTAAAATCGGAGTTGAGCTTTCGGAGTTAACCAATTTTTTCCATAAATAAAACACTTTTTAATTTTTTTGATGGAAATCTGTTTACTTTATTCTACGACTCAGAGACTGTAGAAACCAACAACAACATTTGAGTACAGTATCCCTTTAAGTGATTTTGAAACAGTTTTACTTCAAGTTGGTCTCAAATATCAAAAGTAACAAACACTTTAGTTCTATTTTAGCATCTCATATTTGCAATTCAATTCGGACACATACCACAGAAACAAACATGCTTACATTATGGTCCCACATGCAAGCAAAACAAGACTTGGGTAATTTTTAACTGCACTAAGGTACCCCATATGGTTTCAATATGATGTGAAGAGATTCAGGGATGTGGTCAAAATTGTCAACAGTTGGAAATTTCATACCTGCCAAAACATTAGTTGGAATGGTCATCAGTTGGAAATATTCCAACCTTAGGGGGGTGACAGGTTGGAAATTTCCAACACTTGGAAAGCTTGTGTCCTGGTCCTCCCCCGTGGCTAGTCAAAACTGCTACTAAATTTAAGAAAACAATATTGTCATACATTTGGTCAACATTGTCATTGGAATTGTCATCATTTGGAAATTTTCCAGCCTAAGTGGTGGGGGTGTCAGGTTTGAAATTTCCAACTCTAAGAAGACTTGAGGCTAGTCTATATGCTAGGATTTTGCGATTTTCTTGTTCAGATTTCAAAATTTTCGAACACCGGGCCGAACCATGGATGGTTCGGCCCGGTGTGTCACTGTCCCTCCCCCGTGACCAATACAAAACTGCTAATTAGTTTAACAAAACAATAGTTTAGTACATTCGGTCAAACTTGTGGACTGAAATGGTCATCAGTTGGAGAATTTTCCAACCTAAGAGGGAGTATGGGGTTTGAAATTTCCAACACTAGGGAAGCTTCAGTTGAGGCCAGTCTAGATGCTAGGATTTGCGATTTTCTTGTATAGTTTTCCAAATTTTCTACAACCGGGCTGAACAAACATGGACGGACACAATGTCCTGGTCTCTTACATGTAGCCGTGTGCATTTGTCTGGAGTAGGCTACTAGATGTTAGGATTTATGCAATTCTCAGGTTAAAGTATCTGAATTTTCTTATACCGGGCATATAGTACAACATAGTTTATGAATACATAGGATATTAGGCCTGAGGACTGATGTGCAAAGGGGGGGTGCAAGACTTGTGTTTGGTCTGTGATTCTGATTGAAGGGGGGGGGGGTGCAAATGGAATTATGCAAAACTTGTGTTTGGTCTGTGATTCTGATTCAAGGGGGGGTTGGAATTTCCCAAGGTGGACACCCCCCCCCCCCAACGGAGACCCTGGAGAGATTATATCGGGCCTATATAATCTCAAAAACATATTTGACATTAGAGTGTAAAAGAAAAATATGTGTTCTTGACAGTTTCGTCCAACAATCCACCCCGGCACATCTTCTTGCAATATGTTTACCCCCCCCCCCCCCCCCCCCCCCCCCCCCGGCGGAGTACGTAGCCTAAATTGGCGTATGGAAGTATCAGTTGCCGAATGACATACTTGTTCGCGAAACTAAACAGTTTCTTGTTCGACATCTGATACTTATATATACGCCCAGAGATCCATCGGAAACGACGTTGATTGCATGTATAAAGTTCATATAAAAAGAAATTAACGTACAGTATTGATCTACCTATTTTTTATCACCGGACCTGACCGGACAAGGATTTAACAAAATTTAATTCTCATTGGCACCATGAAACGTAATCTGTGAGTACGTAACAACATTTGTGTGGCCGTATAAGAGAGCATCTCATATTAATGCTTATATAGGCTCAGACACTCAAATCAAGCTGTTTTCGAAATGGGGAACATGCAAGTTATTTTTTCCAAAATAAAAACGAAAGATGCAACTGGCGTGATTCAGCCAAAGATCAGTAACTCCATTCGTGTAGGCCAGCTGGTACATGCTGGTGTTTGCATGCGCGCTGTTATGTCACCCTGGTCAAGTGTGTCCTGTTAGTCTGCTATGATGTTGGTGAGTACCGTGGAATTGATATGAGCTTATGATGCTGGTAGGGCAAACTGATGCCGTTCCGAAAAATACCGTTATATTTTCTAAAGCTGTCATTTTCTCGGTGTTTAGATAATTCGAGCGATTTGAGAAAAATCCAATGTCTGTATGAAAAATTTAAGAACATATAAATTTGTTTTAAAAAATAGTAATTGCAGCGCTGGTGTTTGAAAAACGACATGAATTGCCATCTTGGTTATAGTCGATTTCCAACAACTAATATACAGCCAGTATTATCATATTTCGCAATATATTTAATTTTGAATATTTGATGCACATAATGGCTTTTCCTGGATATGTTAAAGGCACGTGAGGCATTAGTTGTCGAAAATATTCATATTTGTTCTAATCACCATAAACAGAAAAAACAGTAAAACGCATACAGTTTCGTTCATATATATCATGACCATCGCGTAAACAGCATGTTATCATGAAGACCTACTATATGTTACCTGAGCAAGAGCCTGATTGTGTTACAGAAGACAGCACAATGCTACTGGCTAATCACACCCAAATGGCATAAACGCTCTTTATTAGTTCCATATCAGGAATTCACCCACAAAGAACGCTCTTTATGTTTACCATCACAATATAAACAAACACCAGAAAAGTTACTTTTTATGCTTTTGTTTGCATAACAATTATCAACCATATGACAATAACATACTGTTTATGCGATATGTATTATTTGTATACGGACAAAGCCGGTCTATATTTTAATGTTCTTTCTGTTTCTGGCGGTTTTTGATGGTTGGAAACATTTTCACATGATACCCACCGCCAAGGCCAACCGTACCTTTAAGGTTATATGAATCCCGCGAAAATGACAACTTTAGAAAAATAACGATACTTTTTCTAAGCAGCAAAAACCACTATATATATAGTACATGTGTAGTCGGTGTGCCATTTTAGGATATTTTACCTCAAACACTGGGTTCATATTGTGCGGTAGCACCACTGGAAGAATTTCTTGTGCTGAACAAATCTTAGGATGTCATTATTATCATATTTGTCATTATTAATGGTGTAAAGTATATCTTAACGATACGCAAGAATCGCCATTTTAATTAGTATTCAGGATTCAGGAGGGGTAGGGGTGACACCCTCTAATATTGGTTCTGGGAGATCGATATATGTCGATAAATGAACAAAATACGCACACGATTCGATAGCGATTGATACTTAATCGGGGTTCACGATTAGATAGCGATTGATATTCAATAGCAGTAACACGTGTCACGTGATGTATGATTATATTTCGAAATGAGTATCCTGAGTTAATCTGAAGGGTGATAACTCTATATACATCTAGAACGTAGTGTCTATGCTACCAAATTACGAATATATATATATATAGAGTTATCACCCTTCCGATTTAACTCATGCTCGTTTCGAAATATAATAAAAAATATCACGTGACACGTGTTACTGCGATGGGGTATCAATCACTATCTAATCCTGAACCCCGGTTAAGTATATATCCCAGCTTAATACTTAAGTTTATTATGTGTTGCTTAACGTTTTTTTTTATTTCAATATGGTCTATACATACCTGTGAATGATAACCATACAAAACATGAGAAAAGTATCCATTTAATCCCAACGAAATACAGCATAACTTCCATCAATCAAGGAAGACGAAAGGTTCCCCCATTCGGATTTATGAAATCACATGACGATGAATAATACTCTTATGGGAATCACCTAATAACAGTTACTGTCTGATCCATGAACCAGG
Source organism: Siphonodentalium dalli (assembly GCA_032622095.1). NCBI lineage: Eukaryota > Metazoa > Mollusca > Scaphopoda > Gadilida > Siphonodentaliidae > Siphonodentalium > Siphonodentalium dalli. The sequence goes on from CP136063.1 coordinate 71,297,181, forward strand.
AAGTTTCTCTCTGTATACAAGCGTATGCAGAATACATGCGATTATACATTTGTCACGAGTTTTATCCATGCAATAGAGCATATATGGTGTGTACTCGATTTACTGTTTGGGGGACGATAATTGAATACAGTTTGTTCATCGGAGTGTTGAAAAGTAGAAGCCACAGTTAACATGGTGTTGCGTGTGTCTAATGAAACGCTTCTGAGTTGGCATTCGCGTGCGGCATAATAACTGCCTTGTTATCAAACACGTTGTGTTTCGCCGGGAGGGTTCAGCTTAAAACGACTGTTCAACATCATTTCGTTCACACTGACATGGCTCATTTGAACCTCCAAAGTTTGTCTACTTAATTTGGACGGATAGAAAAGATATAGGTCGATACATATATACCTGGATAATCTAAATACAATCTAGAGACTTCCTTTTCACTGAAAAAAAATGCCAACGTCAGAGCAATTGTCCAGCTATTTTAATTTGTTCACACCTAATTTAGATAAATGCCCTTTATTTTAACCGTATCGACATTGAACCTCATTGTATGTAGCATGCTGGAGAAAAATCGGGACCCGACTTTCTAAATCTAATGAATTGAACGAGACTTTCCGTGGCATATATAGTTCGTCGTACATTATTTTATTATGGACATATTATGATCTCCGGAACCGGGCTGGGGTTTGCGTAACAAAAGATAGCCCAAGTTATATTCTACATCAATTGGTGGAATTGTGCAAATATGAGTGTAAAGATAGCCAATGTTTCAATGTATCTTCTTTATTCGAATTTGCATATTCACATGTATCGTGTGTGTGTCTATCTACTAGTCCATGGGCTCGTACACCATCCCCAAAAACTTAAATGATTTGGTATTTTCATGTACTCTAATGTGTATTGTTCTGGGAAAATGATGTTAATACCACCAAATATTTTAGGTCATATAGTGGGGTGTAGGACGTTTCGTCACCTGGACGTTTCGGCACCTGGTTTTCTGGACGTTTCGGCACCTGAGTTTTCGACACTTGGTTGTTTCGGACCAGGTGCTTGGACGTTTCGGCACTTCATCGAAGACGTGTCGGCATTTGTTTCTTTATCTGTTCTTTTCATATATATATTATTGTCTTTGATTTTGCGTTTATATTTGCCGTTTGTTATGATTCGGTAGTACACAATAAAGCGTGTTTACACAGCCCAGTAGATGCGATATTGAATGCAGCATATGCTCGACTTCAGCGACTTCACTCCTATAGAAGCTTCTGCCGGCTTGTATTTCCACACCTAGAGACTTTGCTACAAGCATGTTCATAACCAGGGGTGGCGCCAAGGGGGGGTCAGGGGGGGCTACAGCCCCCCCGTCGGGGATGGTCAGCCCCCCCCCCCGTCGGGGATATCTGCCAAATTCGTCGGGGAGATAAAATTATACAGGGTGTCCATATATATACAGTCCATATCCGAACTTTGATGTTTGCACGGCTTTATGTCAGTGTGTTAGTTGAGTCGAGTTCAATTAATTGTCAGTGACACATGCCACGTGCAGGAGCAACACTGAGTACCAATCAGATCGCTATTGTGTGGCAACAATAGCAAAGCGATCTGTTTGGTAATCAGTGTTGCAATGCTCACACACGTGGCATGTGTCAACAGTTACTGACAATTAATTATCAGATGATTTCAGGTCACATCATGAATTTTATTCTTTGAAAAGATAGTGTTTCGCCTTGCATGCATTATATCATGCTTACTAGTACTTCCCCGGGATAGATTATTACTTGAGGGATTTAAAGAATAATAACACAACATAAATTGTGGACTGGATAGAATTTTAATTCAGTGGATTATGGGATAATCCTCATCCAACTTTGTCCTCTCCTTCAAATAGCTTTCTGCATCAATTTTTCACATCGTATGTTACCTGAACAAATTTACATCTATTATACGCTCCTAAATGATGTTCACGGACTCATGGTTCATCCGTCTTTGTAAGTTGATCCAACTACCTGTGGCGAAAGATTTACGGTGAGTTAACTTAAGATCAATTCCATATTGTCATTACTATTGTATATGCTGATTTTTTTTCTCCAAATACTCAAGTAAAAGTGACAATTATGATCCCCTAGAACAGTGTGTATGTTGACACCAGAACACTCCAGAATCGATCTCAGGCTATGTATTTTCAAAATTTTCGTGGGGGAGGTCCCCCAAACCCCCCGTGTGAGAGGGGACACCCCTCTCGCGCTCTCCCCGGGGCTGCCTTCGGCAGCCGCCGATGACCTTGGGTCATCGGTCTAGTCCCCCTGTCGGGGACCATAGCCCCTCCGTCGGGGAAATCCTGGCGCCACCCCTGTTCATAACATGTTGGGCTATTCCGTTCAGTATCCGTTCCTTAGCATTGTATGACGTGTGCTCTTTATATGTTCACCAGCGTTACCATTCGTTCCACCAAGTGTTTGTTTTTGTTACCATGTTACATGTTTTATCACATTTTATTGAAATAAGGAATAAAACAAATTTAGTCTTCACTCATAATATCGTCCGAAAAATCAGGTGACGAAACGTCCAGGTGCCGAACGGCAACCCAAGTGCCGAAACGCCCAGGTGCCAAAACGTCCAGCATTCCTATAGTGTACCTACTGGGTCAATGTTTAGCCCTACTCAGTTGCCATTTTTTCCCCGATTATGATGGGGTGGGTGAAACGGTATCACATATACGCCATTGTGATTTGGATTTTAACAGGTGGTGTGTCATTGTGTAGGTATTGGAATACTCAACTGGTCGTTGATGACGTCACCAGATACAATGAAATATGTACAGATACAGGTACAGATACAGATGTATTGTTTTGAAGCTATGACACCAAAATGGCCGCCCGAAGTGGAAAATGTGACTATTTTTCACTAATGTTTTTAGAAGGGGTAGTTAATCTAAGTGGGTTAGTGGTTAAGGTATAACTTGTTGTCTTTATCATCACAATCGTATTTAATTTATGTAGTGAAAATACAACATGAATTTATTTTAATTTTGCAGCAGGGGTATGGGCATAACTTAAATAGTTAAAGCGCGATGTCGATGTTATATATATAGTATCACTGAGATTTTCTCAAGGTTAAGATATCTGTTACTCTCATACAGGTAGCAAGTCGGCGAAACAACAATCATGGTTGATCAATAATGAGATCTAGACAAAGAAATAGTGATTATTTCATCTGCCCGATGACAATATAGCGTCAATTTTGGTTGTCCAACATGAAGTTACAAATCTTATCGGCGTTTAAATCGCCATTCAGTATAGTTTCGAAGTTTACAATGAAGTGTTTTTATCGCGCGTTGACTGAAATTGACATATTTCTGGAGCCCCCACGCCCTCCCCCGTCCCTGTATATATATAATTTAACAGCTAGTCATATAAGAGTGAACAAACTCTCAAATTATGCGATGAATAATGCGTGCAGGGTATAACTGTTAAATCTGGACGTTTGGGCGCCCAGGAACGGAAAAATAACGCAATTGTATCTGTATTTTTTTTAATCTTGAATCGTGTTATTATACATGTATATTTAATGAAACAGTTAAATGGGATTTAATAAGGATGTATTGATTCTGTGAACTTTTATAGAAGCAGAATTATATGTACTCAGAGCAGTCTCACGAATGTGACCGATCATCATTTACTTTGATATATATAACATCAAACACCTTTCAAAGTCCACTGGTATAGAACAGTATGAGAGATATTCATATAGTATAGTCTGAAAATAGTAGTCATATGTGCATCCGATCATGTAATGAAACACGAATACTTCGTTTAGCACAATAATGCCTGGTGGTACACTATGAACGAAATTTATCAAAACGTTAAGACGCACCGTACCATAGACTATCTTCAATAAATTCTAAACTTGACCAACATTGCCTACATACCCTGTGACAGAGACTGTGTTTATACCTGGAAAACATATTTATATTCACTAAAGCAACACATGTATACGCGAAACGTACTACATTTTCTGCAACCGCATCACTTCGTGTACCCCTTCTCCCTAATGTTCACATACATGCACATGTAGATGCTGCACACAAAAACACAAATAACAACAACGCCAAAATGGATCACTCGCATGACCATGGTCGGTGAATTCTACTCTTAAGAGCCGAGCACATGCAGTGAAGAATATATCTCAGGATAACATTAATAGTAGACGACCTGCAGTTCTCCATTAAGCTGTTATTAGTCCAGGCACGTTAGGCGTGAATGGGGAAAAGTAAGGAAATAAATCCGGGAAAGCTGATTTTTTTATATTATTTAGGCCATAACATCGCGGATGCGTCACGAAAAGTCCCCTAAAATCGGAGTTGAGCTTTCGGAGTTAACCAATTTTTTCCATAAATAAAACACTTTTTAATTTTTCACAATCATAGGAATAATGGGATGATATAACAATTTTTTCAGCCGAAACATATACCAAATGTACTCAATATTGTTCAATACACAATTCTCGAACCAGAGTTACAAATTCAACTGGGGGATTTAAATGAATTTCGCAGATATGGATATAAAATAACATAATGACCCCAAAAAATGACGATTTTTTCAGACAAACTGTCCTATTCGATGTCTGCACAGACATCACTCCGGTAATATAATATGCGGGATTAGCAACTATACCTATGATAAGTGGTCAATACTTGTAAAAACATAACCCTACCCCATAAACTAGCTCTCGTCACATTTTGTTCTTCCGCTAGTCCAAGTGCTTGTTGTAGAAAACACACCAATTGTTAAAAAGGCGATAAAAGCATGAAACTTGGCACATATGTTCCTTATACGCTACTGCTTATTTTCACATGTGGCGACATTTGCGACAGGCTCTTTTTAGCAACGGTTGCTAGGCAACTACCCGGCATCGGATTAATGCATATGACTGATATTATATGTGTTCTAACAAACTAAACTACGTCGTATAGCATTTTTATGGTGAAAATAATTGTTGTCAGTTTTGACCTGACTGAAAAATTACCATATTTCTTACTTACAAGGGGTGACGGTTGCTAGGGACACACACACAATCTAAAAATGCACATATGACTGATATTATGGTAGCTTTAACAAACTAAACTACACATAATAGCACTTTTATGTCGAAAACAATTAGAATAGTTGTTGTTAGTGTTGAGCTGGCTGAAAAAAATACCATATAATTCTTACTTATATGAGTGGTAACTGTTGCCAGGGTCATACCCGAAATAAAAAAAAATGAACATATGACTGATATTATGGTAGTATTGACGTTTTTATGGTGAAAACAATTATAAATGTTGTTAGTGTGAGCCTAACCAGAATATGGGTACATGTATCCGTTATGCTCCATCAGTTTAGATATCGGGAATTCAAAGTGAGAGTTGAAAAGTTGTTGCTTATATTTAATATGAGGCATGGCCATAATAGTTATATAAGCCATAGACACACACATCTAGTTGTATAATGTAAGTCACGGACCCACTCTACTTTATATGAAGAACATAGCTAGGGTCAGCCACCAATATGTTAGCCATGGGCCTAGCCTACAATAGTTAGGTTAGGAACCCAGGCACATATATGGTCACATGACCCATGTCCATACATATAGACTATGGACGTAGGATATGTATATATTCCATGAACCAGACCGCTTCATATAAGCAAACATGTATGGTATCTATGACCATGACCACGACACTGTTACATGGTGCAAATACCCAAGTGCCCACAGATATAACATGTACTAAGATACCATAGACCAAGTCCGATGCACAATACATTAGTGCACCATGGATTCAGGACCCTATATATGGTATGAACATATGAGACAGTTTTGTGACAGACCAACCTATATATAGATATTGGACCGATGCCACATATACGAAAGTTAAGGATGGGGGGGGGGGGCTTTATAAATAGCCTATACACCTATGGCACTGTAGGTTGGCCACGAACACATACCCATACGTGTAGGCCATGGACCAAGGCCGATATATGTATGCCATATTGCATTGTACCCATGCATAAGCAGGTGTCTGTCTATATGTAGGATATGGACCCACCCCTTATACGTGATATATCTACACCAAAGACCCAGGCAAGTTTAAATAGTGCTAATACACAGGTGACTATACTGATGTATGCAGTGGATACAGGTGCCTATATGTAGGACATGGACGCATGTCCCTAAATAAAAGCTACGGCACCGGCGTTATTAATCATTTCATAGATTCACATATATGCTGGTAGGCAATGGACTGATCCACATATATAGGAAACACATGGACCCCATGCCTACGGGTAAGTCACGGACCAAAATGCATGTGCATGAATCCACGTCTCTATATGAATACCATATACGTACGTCCGTTTTCAGCCATTCGACCAACGCCCTATAGGATGGAGGTCCCTATCGATTGGCCGTGTGCACCACCATAGCTTGGCTATGGACCCAGGCTCATATAGTTAGGAAATTGAGACGGGCCACTATGGACAGCCAATGTATCCAGGCTGATTTAGTTATGACCTTATTACCAGACATTTATACATGTATGTAAGACATGAACCCATCCCATGAATGTACATGTTACATGACTATCTATGTTATAACCACAGCCACGCATACGCCATGGACCATATGAACACCACATGTAGTGCAAATACACAGGTGTCTATAGTTATGAACGCATGACATGTACCCAGGTCTATACGGCAAATCAATAGAACCAACCCTAAATAGTATATCATCGGTTCAGGCCCCTTTCTATGACATGGACACAGTACTTAAGAGACGTCATTGGATGATGTTCCTTGGTAACTATGGGTTGGTAATGGGCCCATGGCTGCCCATGTAAATGGGTATTGGTCACCGGTTCCAAAGGCTAGTTCATGGTATCTCAGTCTAAAATATATAGGCCATGTTCATGTACGAGCTCCTATATACTTGTAAATGACTCATGACAATGTATTGACATATATGTAGTTATGGCACGGATAGGAAGGAAACACAGTTAGTTCATAGCGTATAACAACTGGTATGCGGATGCTACCACGCCGTGATAGAGTGTTCTGCATGGATGCCATTGTCAAATGTAGTGCGAATTTCCGATTCCATGGGGGGGGGGGGTCAGGTGGTATCGACATAAATGTGGGTCAATATTTTTACATGTCTCATTAAAATGTATTCCAACAATCGATTGATGGAAGAAACAATAATAAACTCAACACAGGTATGTGATTCTGATAAAACTAACTGAATAGTCTGTCAGTTTAAATAAGATTTGTCAATGGTAGGTCGTTACCTAGCAACAATGAAACCTCAATACCAATTTGCCACACGAGAATCACACAAGAATGCATCAGTACACTACACTACAACAACCTTTAGTTATGAATTATTGTCAATATAAGCATAATATGGCATATTATGAAACAATTATGTCATGCAAATTTCCCGAAACTCATACCATATTATGAAACAGTTATATCAGTTAAATTACCAGAAACTCACACATATGGTGTGTTTTTAAAGGTGGGTATGTCCATAGCAACCATTACACCACCCGTTAGGTAACGAATGCGGCAACTTTACTGCCATTTTCACACTAACAACAATTATACTAATTGTTTTCAATATAACAATGTTACATGACGTAGTTTAGTTTGTTAAAACTACCATAATATCAGTCACGTGTGTATTTTTCGATGTCTGGTATGTCCATAGCAACCGTTACCATAAATATATAGTAATTTTTGAAGTCGAACCCACACTAACAATAACTATTACAATTGTTTCACCATAAAATGATGATGACGTAGTTTATATTAGTTTGTCAAAACTACCATAATATCAGTCAGCTCGGCATTTTTCGATTTCGGGTATGTCCCTAGCAACCGTTACCACCCCTGTAAGTAAGAACTATGGTAATTTTCCAGCCAGATCCACTCGAACAACAACTAATATTATTTTCACCATAAAAATGCTGCATGCCGTAGATTAGATTGTTAAAACTGCCATAATATCAGTCATATTTGTATTTCTTCGATGTGGGATAGTTGCCTAGCAACCGTTGCCAAGGAAGGACCTGCCGCGATGTCTACACATCTGAAAATGATTAATAGTGTATACGGAACCTATGTGCCAAGTTTCATAGTGTTATCACCATTTGCACAATTGTTACGTCAAATGCCAGGACTATTATGTGGTATTTTTGCCTTTCAGACACTCAAAGCCTTGGCGTACGTTTTAAGGGGCAGTTTTATGTTTCCGGCTATAAAATCTTAAGGATGGTGATGGTTCGATATATCTCATCACTTTCCTGTTCTGAAATAACCACTGTTCTAGTATAATGGTTCATATTTTAGCTCATTGTCGTCTGAATATCATTACTCGCCCTCTTTTGTTAGGAAAATTTTGAATCACCATGCGATTTATATGCTCTCTTCGCCAGTAAATGTCATCACAATTATGGAATATCGACTGTTAGTAAGCTCTAGCATCAATTACGCATATATATCGACACCTGCTCCATGGTGGACGGGTATGTGTGAAGATTGAGTCCATAAATTAGCCTACATATGACTGCATTCGCATATGGTCTAATGGAATTTGGTCAGAATTTGCACCATTACGAAAAATCATGATATCTCAAAAAGCTCAACTCTGATTCTAGGGGACAGCTTTCCCGGATTTTTTGCACTTGTGAAACCTAATGTGCCTGGACTAAGGCTTCGATTTTGAATGCACTTAAAGACATATTATGGACTTGTTTAAGTGCGTGATACTGATAAGTTAATACCCAGGTGCTATATAGCATTCTACAAACATTGCCAACAAGTTCATAGCAATCGACCATACCACTCCATAGAAAACAACTACGCTCAATTGTAAATATTTACATCTCGATTCGGGACGCAACTATCTGTGATAAACTAAAACAAATGATTTCGTCATCGAGAGCCATTGTAATTAATTAATATGAATCGTACGTGACACGTAGTGGAGCAACCACACAATCATGATGCGTCTCAAATTTGCATTTTTTCGGCGACATAACGCTAAGAATAATTTACGTAACATCGTGCAGTGGTCACGGCGGAGACGACATTCCAAATTGACAAGACGTGTCGTGGATTGTAAAATCTTGTCTGGATTATCGTCATGACTTCTTCATTTTTCGTTTTCATTAAGCTGACCAACGAAATTGGTCTAAATGAAATTAATAGACTTAAATCACAGGTGAATTCTTCGTAAATTGTGAAGTAGTTACATTCATTTTCATTTCCAATTCCGCGTTTTTTACAATCTCAACACGGTTGCTAGCCGGAAGTGACGTGACAATTTCTCCAGAATCTATACCCGCGATCTTGAAAAATCACTGATCGATATAGAAAACAATTATATGACGTCATTCACATGCCTTAGGTATAAGCACCCTTGGTGGTTGCTATTGTATAAGAGTGGCGGTGTGTGTGGTCAATATGGATTAATATTCGTAAAAATAACAACTTTGAGCAAGAATATTCTCTATTTCTATTTCATCGCCCTATGGGAGTGTTTCACAGCACTTTAAGTAAAAAATTAGATGTCCTACTAAAAGAAAAGTATGTTTGTACAAAGTACTGTATTTGGACGAAATTCAATGAACATGAGACGACAAAACAATATATACATGAATCAAAATAACTCAAAAGTGCATCATCCACCCAATCGCCTGTATTGAAGTGACGAAGGGGCAGATCGAGTGGGCCACGAGCTAAGTCAAAACATACAGGTCAATGAGTGGCGTTATACGACGGCCTTAGTACCACCATGACTCAAACCAACACAAACCACAACACAAGGGATGGAACCCACGGTAAAGAATGTACCACAATGTGGAATTCTGACCCCTCGCACATGGGTGATTCTACGGTAACTGAGCAATTTGAGTATCCCGGCACATCATAAATACAAACTTCGTTCTGTGGTGTATGATAGGGCACATTATGTGTAGTTAGTCAGAAATATTCGAGAAATGTGGTTGGTAAAAATTATTTGCTGATTATTTTCTCATTTTGTCTGTGACCGTTAGTGTAAACCAGAAACGTCATTACACTAACGCACTTTATCATCATTTCAAGCAGGCACCACATGTATAGTTACGAAGATATGGCCATTTATTATGGTTATTCGCGTTCCTTGGCAACTTCGCAATTTTCGGAGTGCCGAGGAGGTTCTAGTTCTGAAAATAAAAGCTTCATCTGAATTTTCGAGGCACAAACATGTGTAATTTTTCGCCCATTCTTCGGAACACTTCTTGAATATTCTCGGACGTAACCACTTTCATGGGGAATAATGATTCATATTCTATTAAACACCCACGAAGAATAAATCGATGGAATGAGAGATTCATTGTGTTATATATTTCGGATAACTCAGCTGATAATCCTTAGCGTTAGTGTAATGACGATTTTGTTAGTGTAATGACGCACCGTTAGTGTTATGACATTATATCCTCCTGTTGGACAGTAGATGTCTGATGAAATGACCATGCGACACCAGTGGTGCATGTACATATTATACGATACCTATTATAACCATAGATATATGTTTTGGGGTAAGTGTGGACATTATGATGAATAAAGAGGTATACTGCTGTCAGATGTGTAACAAGCCCGTAGCTAATCCAATCCTTCTACGGATGGTCAAGTGGTCGCTATTGACCATCAGTAAAAGGCTTTAATTTGGATTATTCCGTAGCCAGCTTTTATGGTGGGTGGTTACGAATCTGATGCCGAATGCGCGTAGTGTAGAGTAAGAGGTTGTACGTGTGCCCCCATTCTGCGGATTGGGTCCGGTGCCCTCCCCCCAGCGTCCCTGTGAAAATATGTGTATACTCAGTGCACCGAGAGCGATTCTGGGCCTCAATTTCGAATCTCTAATTGAGAAAAACAACGATCAGTTTAAGGTGCCAATATATAAGCTAAATTCCTGGGCGGCCTCCATCGGGGAACTTTGTGAAAATTCACTGCTTTGATATGATTCTGCATGGAGCCCATCAGTATCAATTTCGATTTTCTATAGTTCATTGAAAATGCAATCAATTAAAGGTGTCAATGAAGCCAAATTGCGTCAGTGCATGGTGCGCGAAATAAGGGGCCCGGTGTGGGCCTTCCTGGAGTTTTTGTTGTAAATATCAATGACAGCTATTCCATACCCCATATGAAGCGTCAACTTCGAGTTTATAACTCAGGAAAAAATAGAAGTTTGAAGGAGACCAGGATTTCACGTTCTAAACTTATGAGTGTTCGCGAGAGTTACTTCATGCGGATTGCCTTCTCCCTTAGAGTGCTGAAAAATCCTTTGAGCTTCCACCCCTCCCCTCTCCAACAAATATCTGGTGATGGAAGGGAACAACTGGATACATAATTGCGGAGACACCCCAACCTTCCAATCATTTATTCCCGTCCATGTCCGTCAAACACAAGTTAATTGTTACATGTACATGTACTATGTATCTTCGAGGGTGGGGATAATTTCCCCGGGTATAGGTTATCATAACATTTGCTCGCCTTCTCCACACGTAAACAGTGATGGGCGAAATCAGATACAGCTCAGGATATTTTGGTCCAAGAAACCTTATGACGATACAATCGAATTATTATGTGTGTTATATGAAAATGACAACACTCCTCTCTTTTTTCGAATTTTAAATGACAACTTGGAACTAGGTATATTAGAAAATAACCCGAATTGTTTCTGACCGCAGATGGACCATGGTGCTGTAAATACCAGGTGCCCATAGTTAGGCCGTGGACTCAGCTGCCTATATGTATATTATGCACATTGTCTGTAGTATATCATGGATTCATAGGATGTCCATATGTACTTTAGGTTATGGACACATCGGACAGTTATGCCACGTATCCACCTGCACATATAGATATTGGACCAATGCCCTATATAAAGATCATGGGTGGTGGCCCCTTTGAATATTCCATGCTCCAATGCCACCATGCTGCAGGCTGGCCATGGACCGAGGGTGATATTTGTAGGTCATGGGACACAGGTCGATAAAGGTATGGTATGACATTGTACCCAAGAATGAGCAGGTGGCTATATACGTAGGACATTTATGAACCCAGCCCCGTATACACGATATATCTACGTCATGGACCGAGAAAGGTATGTTGACGATGCGTTTGTGGAAAGAAAAATATTTTTTTTCATCGACAAAATGCTTCATGGTGCAGTTTAGTGTGTTAAAATTGCCATAATAGCATTCATATGTACGTATGTCCCTAGCAACCGTTATCACCCTTGTATGTAAGAAATATGGTAATTTTCCTGTCAGGTGCACACTGACAACAACTATTGTAATTGTTTTCACCATAACAATGATACATGGCGTATTTTAGTTTGTTAAAACTGACATAATATTAGTCATATGTGCTTTTATTCGATGTTGGACAGTTGCATAGCAACAGTTGCTAAGGAATGATATGCCGCCATTGCCTCCATATCTGAAAATGATGAGTAGTGCACGAGGAACATATATACCAAGTTTCATGATTGTATCATATTTTGCACAATTGTTACACCATGAGCCTGGACTATAATGAAAACACGTTATTACACCAAAGCAGCGTCATTACATAAGCGCAAACAGCGTTAGTGTAATGACGCATTAGTGTAATGACGATTTCGCATTCAGCATGTGATAAAAAATTTGAATATCGACAACCAAACCAATCAACTAGTTTATGAACACGCTTACCTCAGACGCTTTTATCAAAGCTGTTTAATGTTCAGTCAATGCATATAATATTATAGTGTTCCGCGTTAGCGTAATGACGGTGAATAAATATACGGTACAAAATCCGGCGATTCAAATGTTAATTTCCTTCAGAATTTCACGAATACTCAGGAAACATATTTTTTTATTGTTAACATGGAAGTATCCGTTCACGTTGCGACAGATGTGATATACAACTGACACCAAAGGGAAACGTGGCAACCCATTTTAGGCTCGCGTTAGTGTAATGATTCTTGATCACGGGACAACGTTTTTGTGACAAATAAATAGCTTTTTGTAGGATGCTTCTTTGGTATCTCTGTATACTTTTTGTGGCATTAGATTCCTTGCAAAATTTCACACCAAACGGTGGATTTCGGTTTTGAATACACATTCACCAGTGCATAAGAAAAATCGGAGAAATTGGGCGTGTCTACTCTGGGACATGCAGTTTCGTGGTATCTTGCCGGTTATCGTCATGCCTATGGTGTATGGTACCGGAGTATGGTAATCACTTAATTTTGGTATCTAATTAATGCCTGGATTCTCAGTTTTAAAATGCTGGCCATTTTACTTGCTCGTGATGAGCAGTGCTTGTCTTGTGGTGAATTTTTCCCATTGGACAGTGTTTTGCTCAGTTACCGTGGAATCACCCACATATTACTCCTCGGGTCCACAAGTGTCGCTTTTTATTAACCCCCCCCCCCCCCCCCCGACAGCATATATACATCCACTGATGTATTATTCTTTTCAACAGTCTCTATTGTTAGGTGGAAGTTTACTCAAGATATTTCAGATATCAAATTAGCCGTGATCTTATGGTAAAGACTAGAATGGTTTGTTAAACATAGATTGTGCCATTAAAACCAATCAGTTAAGTTTGAGTAATAAAAATTAAATCGCCGAATATGTTCACTAAATGTGTTCAAAGGCACGGGAGGCCTTAGTTGCCGAAAAATTCATATTTGTTCTAATCACCGTAAACAGAAAAACATTAAAACGCACACAGTTTCGTTCATATATATACCATGACCATCGAGTAAACAGCATGCTATCATAAAGACCTACTATATTTTACCTAAGCAAGAGCCTGATTGTGTTACAGAAGACAGCACAGTGTTACTGGCTAATCACACACAAATGATATAAACGCTCTTTATTAGTTCCATATCAGGAATTCAGCAACAAAGAACGCTCTTTATGTTTACCATCATAATATAAACAAACACCAGGAAAGTAACTTTTTATGTTTTTGTTTACATAACAATGGTCAAACATATGACAATAACATACTGTTTATGCGATATTTCTTATGTGTATACGGACAAAGTCTGTCTACATTTTAATATTCTTTCTGTTTGTGGCGGTTTTTGACCGGTGGAAATATTTTCACAGCATACCCACCGCCAAGGCCTCCCGTACCTTTAAGATGGACAGTTACACAATGTGTGTGTTATATTTCTTGAAGCGCATTACAATATTCCCATCATGGAGCGAATCAGAGCCGATTTAAAAAAGATATGTTAAAACCTGGAAAACATATATTCACCAAAGCAACATGTACGCGAACCGTACTACGTTTTCTGCAACAGCATCACTTAGTGTACCCCTTCTCCCTTATGTTACACATACATGTAGAAGGCTGCACACAAAAACACAAATAACAACGTCAAATGCATCGCCATCGCGTGACCATGGTCGGTGAATTCTACTCTTAAGAGCCGAGCACATGCAGTAAAGCATATATGTCAGGATAACATTAATAGTAGACGGCCTGCAGTTCTCCATTAAGCGGGGGCGTGGCGACAGGGGGTATGGGGGGTCTCAGCTCCCCAACTTTGGTCAAAATGTTCAACAGTTGGAAATTTCGTACCTGCCAAAACATTAGTTGGAAATTTCACACCAACAATAGATTGAAAATGTTCTTGTAGTTTGATTTTTAAACAATTTATTGGGGGGGGATTAATTGTTTTTGAACCAATATTCAATATTTGCATATTTTCCTATATTTGGTCAAAATTTTGGACTGAAATGATCATCAGTTGGAAATTTTCCAACATTAGGGGGTGACGGGTTGGAAATTTCCAACACTTGGAAAGCTTGTGTCAAAAACTGCTAGTTAATATAAGAAAACAACATTGTCATATATGTGGTTAACATTGTCATTGGAACTGTTATCAGTTGGAAATTTTCCAACCCAAGTGGGTGAGTCAGGTTTGAAATTTCCAACTCTAGGAAGGCTTGAGGCTAGTCTAGATGCTAGGATTTTGCGATTTTCTTGTTCAGATTTCAACATTTTCCCACACCGAGCCGAACCATGGTCGGCCATGGTTCGTGTCATTGTCCCTCCCCGTGGTCAATACAAAACTGCTAATTAGTTTAAGAAGACAATATTTGCTACATTTGGACAAACCTGTGGACTGAAATGGTCATCAGTTGGAGAATTTTCCAACCTGTGGGAGTATGAGGTTTGAAATTTCCAACACTAGGAAAGTTTCAGTTGATGCCAGTCCAGATGCCAGGATTTGCGGTTTCTTTGTATAGTTTTCAAACTTTTCTCACACCTGGCCGAACAACCATGGTCAGCCCGATGTGTCCTGGTCTCTTGTCCGTAACCGTGTGCATTTGTCTCGAGTTAGACCATTAGATGTTAGGATTTATGCAATTTTTCAGGGTGGTTAAAATATCTTAATGTTCTCATACCTGGAATATAGAACCATGGTTTATGAATATATAGGATACTAGCAGGGTTACCCGGCGTTGCCCAGGTTAATGCGATGAGAAACCCTCTGTATGCTGTGGATATTTGTTGGGGACAGAGAATGCTCTTGCTTAAAAGTGTTATACGTTTTCTCATAAATTGTATATTCAAATAGCATCATAAAACATGATTATTACAGTCATTGGATATAAGTAGTGGCTCACCTTGTCAATTGTCATTCTGTTTGTCGCGATTAATCCGTTCCAACAATAATGAAGTATGTATTTATTTACAACTGCGTATACATTAGACGTTAAAATATGATACGTGAACATCATAAACACATTAGTTCGATAAAAGATGATAATTGGGTTTTAAATATTGAGATGTATCAATCAATTTAGTGGGTTGGACTAAGTTCTCGAGGACACCTGGCTATCTCCATGAAGATACAGATGTTTCAAAGAAATTTCCAGGTGCTCCTCTGTTCATGGTGCTATATATTGGCTAAATATTCTCAGTTTAAACGAAATGTGATGCGCATAAATATTAGCTACATGTGCCAGGCACAGAGCGAGATTTTGAGTTGTTTATGTCAGTCTGTTATAAAACCCTTGTCAGATGTGCAGTATTGGGAGGATCCTGAAAAGTCTTATGCTACTAACTGCATTTTCTTGTATATCAGAAGAAACTATATTTGACTGCACACTGTGACCACTATTTTTGAACAACCCTTCCATATCTGTTGACAAATTGTAACTTTTTTGTGGAAACTGTATTGAATGGAACAGACTCAATTTTGTTATAATATATATGCAATCCTCTGATGGTTCGGGGTCTCACAGTTTGCACGAATATATGTATCTCTTCAATAGAATGATAAATATACGTTTAATGCTTCTTCTATGTATCTCTTTTTGCTAGCTCATTTGTGAATGCCCTGATTGCTATTCCCATATAAATATGACAGTTAAGAAGATATAATTGTTCAAGTGACTTAAGTGGGTCACCATATGTCGGGATTGTGAAATGTGAACGTCCAAAACTACTTAAAATGATATGGAGATGGCCTGGGTGACTGTATATAATTTATATGTGGATAAAGACGAATAGCAATCTTATCAATGATAGTGCATATCCGCTCACCATCCGCGACGCAAACGACACCAAATGTGATTTAATTCATGGTATATCATTAGAGAAAAAACGTGTATGAATTCGGTGGAAATTGGTGCCAAATAAATTTGTACCAGCGCTTGCCTCTTTTGACATATTTAAACCACTCCCATTAGACTCATGGATGCATGCTATACTGGAGATGATTATATATATGTATGGTGGTAATCAGCAACTAAACAAATTCTGAGAATAGTTATGACCCATATCTCTCACCCAACCGACAGCAATTTTACGTCTTTAAATCACACGATGATATTCCTCGTACCATATAGAGAAGAATAATATATCAATTTGGTGGAAATCTGGGCTAAAAATTGTTTATTAAATCAATTGTTGATGCAACGTTGACTCGAACAACGCCATATTGCGAAGGTGATTATGTATTCGTTTGGTGGAAATCGGCGACAAAATTATTTCACGATATATTTTTAATTTTGCCGACCTCCTCCTTTTCTTCCCCTGACACCAACAGCGTCATTTTAGAAAATTTTTACCCGCACCGTTATCTTCCTTGTAAACAGTTACCCCTCTTAGAACGCCTTGGTGCCATCTCGATTGTACCGCGTGAAGTTATATATAGAACGCACACAGACAGACAGAAAGACAGACAGACAGACAGCACGATTTGATATCTTGTATCATTTGAGAAGAACGTGTCTGAATTTGATGGTAATTAGTACTAACAATATTTTGTATCAGTCTTGGTGACCCTCCCGTCCCTATTTCAGTCTCAAGCTGCACACACTAAGGCTCATTAGAGATTAGAGATGCATATATATGAATTTGGTGAAAATTGGCGAGTATACAAATTCGTATCAAATTTAAGGTCCCCATATCTCTCACCCATAGGGCACAAATTTGGTGTATCTAAACGACACGATCAGATTCCTCGTATCACAGAGAAGTATATGTATCAATCTGGTGGAAATCGGCACTAAACATATAGATATAATTTGTTGTGTCCCTCTCATATCTATAAACCACTGACTCGAATGGCCCAACCTATGACATCCTTGATCCACACGATTATACTCCTGATATCATGGAGATGATTGTTTATAAGTTTGGTGATAATCGGCGTCTAAACGATTTTTTTTATCAAATTTGGTGCCAATCCACACTCCCCATCTCTCAAACAAACAGCACCACTATGGCGTTTTTAAATCACACGATTAGATTCCTCGTATCTTGGATAAGAACGTGTATCAATTTTGTGGAAATTGGCGCAAAAAAATTGTGCATCAATTTTGGTGCCCCTGTCCCTTTCAATGCAACCCTGACTCGAATGAGGCCACATTTGACAGATATAAGCAACACCATTAGACTCCTCATACCATGGGGATGATTTTGTATAATTGTGGTGGTAATCGGCGACTAAACCAATTATTATCAAATTTAGTGCCCACCCCCTCCCAATCTCTCAACCAAAAGACAACAATTTGGCGTTGTTAAAGCGCACAATTTGATTCCTTGTATAATGAAGAAGAATATATATCAATTTGGTGGAGAACGGCGCTAAAATTAGTTTTTCAATTTTGGTGCCCCTCTCCCCTTCCGTGCATCCATGACTTGAACGACGCCACTTGTAAACCACACCATTGGTTTTTTTCATATCATGGGTTTGGCGTTGTTAAATCGCACAATCAGATTCCTTATATCATGAAGAAGAATATATATCAATTTGGTGGAGATCGGCGCTAAAATTAGTTTTTCAATTTTGGTGCCCCTCTCCCCTTCCGTGCATCCCTGACTCGAACGACGCCACTTTTAAACCACACCGTTGGTTTTTTCATATCATGGGGATGATTATATATAAGTTTGGTGGAAATCGGTGACAGAAAAGAAATCTGCCCCCCCCCTTCCGGGCACCCCTGACGCGAACGGCGCGACTTTTGCCATATTTAAACCACACCATTAGATTCCTCATATCATGGGGATTATTATATATAAGTTTGGTGGCAATCGGCGACAATTTTTTTTTCTGCCCCTCCCCCTTTCTGCCCCTGACAACAACGGCGTCACTTTAGAATATTCTAACCCCGACCATTATCTTTCTCGTAAAAAGCTACTCCTAGTAGACCCCTTTGGCATCATCTAGATGGTCCCCTGTGAATTTCTATAGAACACAGACAGACAGACAGACAGACAGACAGACATTCGCAAATATAGATATAGATTAGGCCTGAGCACTGAGGTGCCAAGGGGGTGCAAATGGAATTATGCAAAACTTGTGTTTGGTCTGATTCTGATTCAAGGGGGTGGGGTGCAGTTGGAATTTCCCAAGGTGGACACCACAACGGAGATCCTATAGCCACGTCCCTGTCATTAAGCAGGTATTAATCAACAGTTTGAATTTAAACATGTGATAGGCTTCGATTTTGAATGTGCATTAAAGTAAAAATCTAGATCTCCAACTAAAAGAAAAATATGTTTGTACAAAGTACTGCATTTGGACGAAATTCAATGAACCTGAGACGACAGAAACAACATATAATACACATGAATCAAAATAACACAAAACTGCATCATCCAGTATTGAAGTGACGAATGGGCAGAGTGGGCCACGAGCTTAGACAAAACATACAGGTCGATGACTGGCGTGGTACGACGGCCTTAGTGCCACCATGACTCCAACACAAACCACTGCAGAGGGGATGCAACCCATGGTAAACAGTGTACCCCAATGTGGAATTCTTACCCCTCGCTGAGGGGTGGTGCATATACTACCTCGGGTCCACAGTGATCGTTTGCTAGGAATACTCGACAGCATATATACATGTACCCAATGTATTATTTTTTTCTTCAACAGTCTCTACTGCGAGGTAGAAGTTTACTTCGTCTAGATATTTCAGATATCAAATTAGCCGTGATATTGTGGTAAAGTCTATACTGGTTTGTTAAACATAGATTGTGCCATTAAAAGCAATCAGTTAAAGGTACTCAATCCGAATTAACGCTCGCAAATTACTATTTCCTTGGCTTCGGGGGTACAAAATATTTGATTCGAGTCGAGAAACCCACCCATCACAGCCCAGAGTGATAAGATATCGATGATTGAAATATATTATTTTAATTTTAAGTGGCCCAAAATCAAGTGGATTTTTGTGTCAGATATTTGACAAACCGGCAAAATTTCGTTGAGCAAAATGTTGATAAATAACAGGTTTTGTGCAATTTTATACTATAGTTGATGGTGCTTTTCATTATTTTTTGGGAAATGATGAGATTCTGATAACTGAAGCGGCATTTCCAAAACAATTGTTGTTGTTGGAATGTGATGATATGGGGACCATCTAATCGGATTGAGTACCTTTAAGTTTGAATCGCCGAATATGTTCACTAAATGTGGTTAAGATCAATTAATTGGCTTCTGATACTATCTCCATTAAGATAGACAGTTATACAATGTGTGTTATATTTATTGAAGCGCATTCAAATCAGAGCGATTCAGAGCCGACTTTAAAAAGATATATTTCTAAAGCCATGATTAGTTCCCATGTCGATATGTGTGTAGTGTTACAATAATCATCTTTACATTGTAGTGATGATAAAGAAAGTTATTGTAAACTTGATAGTTTTATGTAGTCCGTGGGTAACATTTCTACATTTAACGTGGGTGTTATGAAGCAGTGTGTGTAGGTAAGACACATGTGCCTCATGGCTGTTCTTGAAAATACCACAATGATTTCTGACTCGGCCCTGGTTTATCGCCTTGTCAGCCACTATAGATCACACAACAGGACTGCGACTCTATATTATTCCGTTCGTGATAATACCCTGACATGGATTCAGGATTACGTCACCGAATTACCACCCGCGTAAGCATATCCTCATCATTTGAATCAACGTGAACCCTATGTCTCCCTACACGATGCATAACCGTATTGATCCGCATTGTTATCTACCGGAATGTGCTGGTATTGATTCGAATCTATATCCGCAGTAGAAGGGTGTATTCCTGTAGATGTAACGTAACCATACTGATCACGATATACCCCGTCACTAGACGTTGTAAAATCATGAACTGGTATTGTTGATTCCAATGAGTATTCACCAGAGTTGTCTCCACTAAACTGAGCACCGGCTTCCAGCTTGAAGTAATTGTCACCAGGCTGCCTATTGTCCACCGAAGATCCCAATGCGTTTGGTTTCGACAGGAAGTAGTCATTGTCTGGAATAAAGTCCGGTGGTAATGCTACGTCAGATCTCGCCAACTCGTTGTCACCAGTCCGGGAATCTCGGGGAGCCCCGTTTGATATGTAATCATGTGTAGCCACATCACATTTTCTGGGCCCAAGGTCTGTCGGATTTGTCGAGTTAATGGCAGCTGCACATAGCTGATTGATATTCGATGAATGTTCGTGTGGTCTAACTTGAGTCGATTCACTAATTGACGCATAATCATATACCTGGTCTGGAGATGTCGCCATCGGAGATTTAAATATTGCACACCGGTCTTGGATTCTGAAATCCCGAATGGATGCTCGTGTTAATTCATTTATATGATTTATATGGAAGTGTGTGATCGGTATAATGGCATATGACTTCAACACAACGTGTCTACCAGCGCGGCTACCCCCCGACTATTACGAACAAAATATCCACCACATTGGCGAACTAATCTTCCCCTAGTTTGTCACTAACTACATGTACATGCATGTCCGAGAGCTAATGTACATCAAACATCAGCGAATGAAAACAAAATGAAAATGCGTATTTAACATCCATATCTGCTGAAACATAAAACACGCCAAATGCATCAAAATCATCAGAAAGACTGAACCAGAGCTATAACTTGGCGGAGCCGCGGAGGAGAATCGGATATCATGACAATAGGCATTTCCCACATATAGAACAAGAAAACCATAGTCAGAAATTGTAACGCGCTCAAGATCATATATTACATACCCATGATTGTAATTATAGAATATAAAATATATTGGTTTCGCGAATGACCAACTTAGAATTCCGTTAAAATAACAATAATAACCAGTACCTAATTAACGAACCGGCGGCCGACTCGGCCGTCTCCGACCACAACCCCCAAGTGAGCTGCAGAACGAAAAATGTCTATAAAATTTGAAATATAAGACTTTCAAATTATCTTTTTCATGTCTTTTATTTGTAATTGACATAGCTTGTCACAAACCAAAAATAAACATTATTGACATAATAATGTAAAGGACAATACACCTTTTACCGGAATCGGCCTCCGGGTCGGAGTTCGACTTTTAAATCGGTCCCAAAATTTCCATTTCTATAAATAAAACCCCCAGCGCCCAGGCGAAACAAAAATCTCTACATTAATATACACGCAGAGCGCGAAATGACTATTGTTTAATGAACTAACCTTCGACGGAGAACGAAGATAATAACAACCAATGCAATCACCAACGCCCCAATAACGCCACCTGCTATCGCTCCTGCAAATAATAACCAATGACAGTGCCACAATTATAGATGCATAATCTGATTTAACGCCCCTAAATTACAATGTCTTCGGCTTCGGGGGTAAAATAGATATGATTTGAGTCGAGGAACCCACCCCTCAAAGCTCAGAGTTAACATATATCGATATTTGAACTGTTAATTTAAGCCACATCAAAAAAAATTCAGCCAAGCAAAATTTCACTCCAGAAATGTACACGAACATGCGCGTACGCCGTTACGATAGGTCACGTAAGGTCACGGTTGGCGATCGCAAATATTTTCCAACTATAAGACGATGAAAAGTGTCGCCAGCAACAAAAAAAGTATTTTGTGATAGTTGTCGTGCGGATTCATGTATATACTTATTTACGAATCGGTAATCATATTTTATTCATGCAGATATAACAATAAGTGTGCTGTTATATAACAACATGCTTGTTACACGTGGAAAGAGACGTGTGTTTAAATTTGTTATCACACGTGTTGGGGTAACCATATATGAAAGTTGTAGACCACACTCGCTCATCATCCAAACTACCAATAAAAACGTTATTATAGGACATCCTATTCGGCAAATATGATAACACGCACCTATATTTTATCCAAATATATATATTTACATCGCGATTTACCCCCTATTCATCATAATAGTTATTGTCATGTGTTTTCTTGTCTGTCACCTAATACACAATGAGACGTAAGCATGACATGAGCTACTTATAACATTGCATGAAGTTAATTCAGTTTCAATTCATTGGTTATCTGCCAACAACATCAGCGATATCATGAAATGTGGAGCTTGGAGGTGGGGATACTGATGGAGAAATATCGAATCGGTGAGTGTTTCGTATTTAATTTTGCTAAACATGTCATACGGGAACATGTAGATGTACATTTTGTTCTTGAGACATTTGAAACTACATGCAGTGCTCGAGATCAAATGGGACAATCGTGAAAATATACCTGCGTTGTCGCCACCAGATTCCAATCGTTCATTGTGCCATCCGATGGGATGAGTGTTGTGGTGTTCAGTTGTTGCTCTAGCGGTTGTGGTCGACACGTGAGAGACAGTTTCCGGTGTTTCCGTCGAAGTTGTCGGCGTGTAGGCAATTACATCTGAAATCAGTTTGGCAGTCTTTCATCTATGGTTCCATATATCGTACACTACTGTAATTATGAAAGTTGTACATGGGGACTTCCACATGCAATAGTATATCACGTTGAGGGGCCTCGGTGGCTCAATCGGTTAGGGGTACAACTCCAAGCCGTTTCGCCCTCCAGCGCTGGCGATTAGGGTTCAAATCCACATGTTTCCATCGTGGACTTTGTAACTCGAAATCGTTATCTGGTGGAGTTACCAGTTACTAGCCGATGGCCGGTGGTTTGCCGCACATGGTTGACGAGTTTATCAGCCATTGAAATCACTGTTAGATTAGTCGCAAGTGTGCGGATTTCCTCCACCACTAAAACTGGCAATGTCGTGATATGGCCTTAGTGGCTAAAGCGACAATAAACCCCAATCAATCAATCAGTATATCACGTTGAAAATCGCGTATCACGTCACACAAGGAACATCGTGTCAGTCAACCCGTTCAGTCTCCAATAATGATATTGGAAGGAACTTTAGCTTAATGACGTATATATACGTGAACATTATTTGAGCAAACACATCTGTGGTTGCTAGCATTCTTCTGCAGTAACAAATGCCAATTGATAATTCTCCCCGTATACGATCACATGACGAATATTTGTTCCGAGTTTGTTGCGTGGCTTCATGGCGTACAGTTTGCAACGAGGAGATATATTAGCTCATTGGTGTTGGTCCTTGCCAGTGTTGGCAACATTGGTGTTGGCCCTTTCCAGTGGTCGGTTGTCACGCTCCTTGTGAAGATGATACATACGTGTACTCCAGAATAAGCAATAAAGCTCGGACTGTCGAAATCGCAAAATGGGGAAACTATAGTATACAAAGATTTATGGAATATTAGTAGATCCACCACAACTATATATAAACGTTAACCAGAGGTGAGCTTTGATTTAGTAGCTTAATATCGATAGTATCGTTCCAAAATTGTATTGTGTTTGAAATGTTAAATCGGGTAGAAGTGATACTGAGATCTTAAACGTCAAAATCATAACTTGATTTTTGTTTTCTTGTTAACGTAAACGTGATGGCGAGTCTGGTTGTTTCCATTATCTATAAACGTACGTTAATATTTGCGCTGTTGTGATTGCTTATATGGGACATCCGAACATTGTATCCACACAAATGCTAAGGAAATATTTACTGCTTTGTCAACACATGGCGCATTTATTGTTATTATGTCAGGATGTGTCACCCCAAAAAGATCATGCGTATAAATGTTCATACAGCGAACAGGTCAACTATATATACATGTCCGATTTTACTGACGAAGACCAAATACAGATGCACTTTACTATTCTGTTATTTTGATGCCAAATAAAGTCAGAGATGATGTTCTGTGTGTGCCTTCCATATCTCAGGGCACCTGTTACCTGTTCCGCTTACACATTTTGACGAAATTTAGTATTATGTTTTCTAATGATGATGATGGCGATAGTTAACAGAATCAAGCAAACGAAAAGAGTTTTGTGATTTCATAGGTGGGGTCGACACAAGCATTTGAATATGAACTTACTCTTATGTGCTTCAGAAGCATTTTACATCACCACGACCGATATACTAACATATATACTCCCGTGATGCTCTGTGAAAAGTTGCCAGGTAGGATATACTCACCTGAGCATATGAAATCAACACAAAGTAGCCTCCATTGAAGATCAGTAATGCCGAGATCTGTCTTGTTGAAAGTACATTCTTTTGAGCGCTGACACGTTTCCTGCAAGTTGTCAACTTCAGGGCATTGATCTTCTCCGTTGCCATTACAACTTATATTATTTATTTCCACGATGAGGCAATTTTCAACAGCTAACATCCCATCTTTCTTCTTCGCGCAAAAATGTTCGTGGCTGAGACTGTTGTTACCTACGAACAATATGAGAAAACATTTTCTGTTATGTCAGGGTTAATGGACGAGAAACTGGACATTCGTAAACTAGACGGTGGACGTCGTAGGCTGAGGCTTTACGAATGTCCAGTCGCGAGTCCATTAACCCTTTCAGGGCCAAGTCAGATTTTTGTATCAACCCATATTTCCTTGATCATTTTTCAAATTTATTGATTATAATAATGAGATACATTGATGGAAAGAGCTCTAAGAGCTCTTTCCATCAATGTATCACATGATTATAATACTGTGTTTTAAGTCAGTTAACCCTTTCAGTGCCAAGTCCGATTTTTGTATCAACCCATATTTCCTTGATCATTTTTCAAATTTATTTATTATAATCAATAAATTTGAAAAATGATCAAGGAAATATGGGTTGATACAAAACTCGGTCTTGGCACTGAAAGGGTTAACTGACTTAAAACACAGTTTTATAATAGAGCTCTTTCCATCAATGTATCACATTATTATAATCAATAAATTTGAAAAATGATCAAGGAAATATGGGTTGATACAAAAATCGGTCTTGGCACTGAAAGGGTTAACTGACTTAAAACACAGTTTTATAATAGAGCTCTTTCCATCAATGTATCACATTATTATAATCAATAAATTTGAAAAATGATCAAGGAAATATGGGTTGATACAAAAATCGGACTTGGCACTGAAAGGGTTAACTGACTTAAAACACAGTTTTATAATAGAGCTATTTCCATCAAAGTATCACATTATTATAATCAATAAATTTGAAAAATGATCAAGGAAATATGGGTTGATACAAAAATCGGACTTGGCACTGAAAGGGTTAACTGACTTAAAACACAGTTTTATAACAGAGCTCTTTCCATCAATGTATCACATTATTATAATCAATAAATTTGAAAAATGATCAAGGAAATATGGGTTGATACAAAAATCGGACTTGGCACTGAAAGAGTTAACTGACGTAAAACACAGTTTTATAATATACAAGGAGAATGATCATTTGTGCAGATGAAAAAATCCGATACTTCTCGATAAATGAGTGAAAATTAGATGACATTTAATTTTGCCGTGAACATAATATATAGGCACAATTCCATGCGGCAAAAATACTTAATTTTGTTTACATTAAAGTTATTCCTATAAATGAATTCTTTATATTGGTGAAATATTGTGTATTGGAGGTATATAGATACTATTAAAGTACATATAATCACACACATTTGAGTATTGTTTTTTTTTTGTCATTCCGTGACCTCACAACCTGATCAAACTGGGATGAAACATTAAAGATGGACTATCTCTTCCGCAACATAATTTATATTGTTTCCTAGGTATGAAATAATAAATATGACTCGAAGACGAAATAAAAAAAAATAATTTATTATTGCTCAAGTTATCATCCGGATAACCCAAAAACTGTAATTCCTAAGAATAATGAGTGTGTCCATGACACTGTAGCTCAACTTGAGAAAGCGTTGTTTGCTGAGCAATGAATAGAGTGATAACAAAGAATGAAAGTAAAACAGTTACAGTTCTTGTTTTGGTAGATGAAATTATTTTCATTTCAAAAATTTCACCAATAAATATGATGCAGGGTGTGCCGATGGATCCAAATTTGAAATTCAAGATGGCTGCTGGCAGCCATGTTTATAACGTTTTTTAAGGAATAATCTCGATTTCCTAATGTATTTACACAGTCTAAAGGCATATGCCGAATCACAAACCTATAAATCGCGAAGCGATTTATAAGAGTTTGTGATTCGGCATATGCCTTTAGACTGTGTAATTACATTAGGAAACCGAGATTGTTCCTTATAATTATACCATTAATTGTTAAATATTGATTTTAAAAACATTTTCGCCCTTAAAAGACGGTTGAAACAAGGAACTATATGTTCTCAAATAACGGACCGTAACAGAGTCACTGTCCGAATACGACTTGAGCCGATGACATCTCGCCCCGTTTCCGTCCGAATAATATCGATCGATTGATAGATCGATAGGGTTTTTCCCCGAAGCTATGTCAAGGTCGAAACCAAAATATACTAAACTTTGCCATCGTTGGATGAAAATTAAACGTTATTAGCAGAATTTTGGAATACATTAGTCTCCATATGTCAACTAGGACTCATGAACAGGCGATAATCAATAAGTTTAGTGAACATTTTCTTACAGGAATTAGTCCGGTCGCCAAACCCCCGAAATTCACGGATGCGTGTTTTGGCGTATAAAGTTTTTTTCTCTGCGGATTTTGTTAATTCAGGCATCCGACATCAATATTTTATCGGCTGGCCATCTGTCAATTTTTTTTATAGCGACCTAAAAAGCATACCCCCCCCCCCCCCCAATGTTTTCCCAGACGTGAAACCAGTTACTTGGAATTTGTTGCAAATTCACATTACTAATCTGGAAAATGTATATATTTTCATTAAGCTAAGACATAATGACACTATTTCGTGCCAAAATTGAAACTCACCATCCAAGATGGCTACCAAAATGGCCACCGGAAGTTAAAATATGACATTTTTTCACAAATATCTTCTAGATCAGTTCATGCTGTTTGGAACTGGTTGAGTAATATGACTTTATTTTGTATTTTGTATATTAACTGTTCATTGGATCAATTAAATATGCAATTATTGGGGTCCTACCCGCTTGTGATCCCTCAAAAATTCGATTTTACAGAACACGGTATAAAATTTCACAAAAAATCACAACTCGGATTCTAGTCATATTTCAACAAGAAATGAACAGAAGGTTGCAATTAAGTAAGGCGTACTATTACCTATGAATATTCCAACTAAGTGAAACCAAAATTCTTACTTTGGCTCAAAATGGCTGCCAAAATGGCCGCCAAAATATGGAAAATGGTAAATATTGCCCTAGGGTGTCCTGCAATCGCTTACAAGTTGTGGTTGATGTACAAAATTGGCTATTATGCCTTCTATACATTGAATACTAACATGTCTGCTGCATCATGGTTAATTGTTACTGTTGTCATCACTGACATCACCAAAAATATTGGACTTTTCTCACAAAAACTTGACATAAATATCGGCAAAATTTTACTTTTCGGGTTTGGACAATTTTTTCTAGTAATATTGTAACTATCTTTGAATTGAAAGGTGTGTATTGTATTGGTCTATCTTAAATGTGTCACACTACGGTGTTTATAGAACAAATTGCTCAAGATGGCTTCCAAAATGGCAACCAAATTGGTAATAAGTTATTTTTTTACATATATCATTATAACATTATATATATATATAATTATTCTCTGCGTTATCCGAAAATGTAGCAAATTGTGACCCATTTGGTTATTATATGTGTTAGTTAATTAACTGACAATTAAATGTTCTATTATGGCTGTACCAGCTCCGTTTGGGGCATGACAAATTCATTTTAAATTATGGAATTTTGCGGAGAACTTCTTTTGTGATTCCGACCATAAAACTTGTGTCCAGACATGAATATGAGTTTATGACCAGTTTCTGAGGAATCTCAGAAATCACAAAATGTTCCGCAACTTGTCAATTCATTTGTTTGTATTCTAACAATAACATGTTGCTAGCCTACACTTCGATGGGGTGCAGAAAATTCTGCTGTTATCTCACGGGGACTTTTTAGCATTTGTATTGAACAATAATTTGAACACCCGTCTACGAGCGGTACATCGTTCTGTGGGTAAACCTTCGTAACTTCACTCAGACGAGTTGAAGAAATATCCTCGGTTTTCTCATAGGGACTTTACATCATTTGCATACACCCATCAACGAGCGGTCTCTGTGGATCTCAGAAAATACATAACGTAATGCTTCGTAAAACTTTGTAACATAACTTATCGCTACACTCGGATGATATGAAAAATATACAGCGGTTTTCTCACAGGGACTTTATATCATTTGTAACAACTGTCTACGAGCGGTTTCTGTGGATCTCAGAAATCATTTACGTAACGCTTCGTAACACGTTGTAACATATCGCTGCATTGCTGCGGTTTTCTTATGAGGACTTTATATTATTTGTAACATGTACCAGTTACAACTTAATTACACTTCGTAACACTTTGCAACATATCATTACACTGAAACGCGGTGAAGAAACATGCTGTATTTTTAACAATAACACTAACAGGGCGTTTGTAGGGTCCTCTACTCCATTGGCTCTGTAGCATGTAGAGACTGTAGGGACAGTCTCTGGAATCTCAGAAATCACGTAAAGGTTTGTAACATATCGCTACACAGAGACGAATGGAAAAACAAATCTGCTGCGGTTTTCTCACGGGGACTGGTAGATCATGCCATGAATCTCTACTCTGGCTGACGTCGTAGACACGGGCATCAGCCAGAGTAGAGATGCACGGCATGATCTAGGGGACTGGGTACAATGTTTGGGAATATTTGTAAACAATAATTAAACATTTCATCACATTATATATATAATTTATAAATTGTTGACATGACAGAAAATTATAATGTACGGTACTTTAATTGTGACGCCTGACGGTCTTACCAATACCATTGGAGTTTGGAACTTGATCAATACCTTTCTTAATTAGCAAATTTTGGCCCAGCATTCTGACCAAAACATTGCTAATTAGCCTAACTAATGCAGTGGTTGATCAATTTCCTAGCTCACGCGGTCTTTCAAAAATCATAATGCATATGATTGACCCGGCCCTACATGTATGTGGTGTGAAAATGTAAATAAATGAAACGAAAACAAAACAGTTGTGTAAGTTTAGCCATGCATTTCGTAACGAAACGTCGCAAATACGACCAAATTTATACTCTGTAAACAGCTTGGGAATGTTTATTTCATTGGGGCATTGTCTTTATTTGGATATTTATTTATTATTCTTTTATTGGCTTTCATACCGTTCGTGAACAAAAAAATGTGTACCGCGAAGCGAGTGTGAAGAAAGTAGCGTCCTTAGTTACTATGCAACGGACTACAAATATCATTGCGCTCAAGTACTTTTGGGTCGTTTTTGTTGCACTGATAAAATCTCGACCTAATGTAATTATCCGATATAATTACATTAGCTTTGATAAACTCAACGGCAATTTACTATAGAGAATGAAGTGGGTGTAATTATAATGTTTATAATCGTGATTCATATCTAGAGTTCGCCCCGAATACCGGATCGGATGAGATATGTGGTATTTAGTCATACAAAGAGTAAATTATAAAATGGCCGATGGCGGCCATGTTGTTCATCGAATTTCGGTCAAAATAGGAGGCTCCCATCTGGGCGTTCACCCGGAAGATCTATATGAAGTTTGCTGATGATCGGATGAGGGATGTGATATGTATGGTGCGCCAAAGGATTTAGTCAACAAAGAGTAAATTCCAAGATGGCCGCTGGCGGCCATGTTTTTCAACAAATTTCAGTACAAATAGGAGGCTCACATCTAGAGGTCTCCCCGAATATCCGCATAAAGTTTGGTGATGATTGGATGAGGGATGTGGTCTGTGGTGTGTGCCGAATGGTTTAGTCATACAAAGAGTAAATTCCAAGATGACCGCTGGCGGCCATGTTTTTCATCGAAAATCGTTCAAATTTGTTTACTACCATATACGTGTGATCAAAACCGTGCCTGCAAAATTTAAAAATGATCCATCATAAATACGGGATGTACATGTAGGGTGTGCCGATGGATTCAAATTTGAAACCCAAGATAGCTGCTGGCGGTCATGTTTTTCATCGAAATTCGGAAAAAAAATCGACAGCTCCCATCTATGTGTCATCTTGAAGCTACATATGAAGTTTTGTGAAGATCAGATGAGGGACGCGCCATGTAGGGCGGACCGAAGGAACTTGTTGACGCACGGACGACAAACGCCATCCCATGGCAATAGCTCAAACTTTACGCAAAGTTGAGCTAAAAATGGGCATAACTCCGTCGAAATTCATCGGTCGCGACCAAAACCTAACTTGACCTCAATAATGTGATGGTTACTTCTCATACAAATTTAAACTGGTGTTAACGCCCTGACAAGGAATGGGACTGGCTCATGGACGGATGGGTGGCACGACACACGTGCGATACGAAGCACGGACGGGGTCGGACGGACGAGGCTGATTACAATAGTCATCCGAACATTTTGGGGGACAATGATGGGAAATTTAGTGTTTGAAGCACCCTATTTATCTTTAAATTCCGAGGTTGAGAGAGAAAGTGTCAATGATGATTGTGAAGGCCAAATGATGACTCGGAACCACTATATCGGGATCATTGGATTGTTTTTAAAGTTTCTCGCAAATAAATGAAGATAAATTTATGCATATTCGGATTTTCATTGACATCATCGAAGTTTACTATGTGTGCTATCGTGCTTGTATTATTTAAGAAATGAATGTAGCGGGTGTGTGTTCTTGGTGGATACGGCGCTGTGTCCGTTGAGATACATTGTGTGAACCGCGAAGCGGTTCTCAATGCACCAACGACCATAACGCCGTTTCCCCCCATAGCACAAACACAACCAATACATTAATTTATATTATATTTATATAGATTTTTTGATGAATTATTCCCATAAAAAAGCTGAGTGTATTCTTATTAATTTTCAAAATATGCCGAGAATTTGATACTATCCCACGCAGCACATTAAGTCAGCTCAATATAAGATTTCCAAGCACATAGCAACATGATAACATGATCGATATCAATAACTGGCTTCAGATGCAATTCGGCTTAACTTTGAAAATCACGCCCAATTATCTGCTGACCGCTTTTAGTTATTATGTCAGATTAGGTCTCCAATTAGTGACGTCGTGGTCGTGTTACGGTCTGTGTTAGTGGGGTAAGAACTGATCGAGTGACACTATTAGCAGTTGACCAATCACCGACCATGATTTAGTGTAACACAGACGGGCTATGTAAATATAAATGGATAACTGAGAGATGTACGGCATATACGGAACCAAGAAACAAATGAATGGACATCTTTGTGCTGTCTTTTTCTTTTGCCTTGTACGCTGATTGGTTTAGTAAAACGTGATTCTTTCTTGCTGTTACTTCAGTGTGACTTTAAAATCACTGTCGTGTTATTTATCCATTGACTACGACCGAACTGGGTCAGAATTGAGAACTTTTATGTTGACGACAAAGTATATCTACTGACCGGTATCGTTGCACGTGGCTTCAACGCACGCTAATTTCCACTGTAGATCTGTCAAGTTGAGGTATTCTGCGTAAGTACCACACCACCAATCTGTGCTAACTTCCAAGCAAATATTGTGAAATTTCGTGGCACTTTCTTGGCAAATATCGACTTCCATATTGCTGCAACTTGATGAGACATCGCCTATACTACCCACGTTACATGATAATGTTACTTCTTCTCTTTCAGATACACACACTCGTCTGTGTGACGCTGCAACTTTCTTACCAGTGAGTTCTGAAGAAACAATTGGGACGATGATATAACAGCGACAAGTAGATTAATTCAGATTTATATTTATGTAA
This sequence comes from Siphonodentalium dalli, assembly GCA_032622095.1. Lineage (NCBI taxonomy): Eukaryota > Metazoa > Mollusca > Scaphopoda > Gadilida > Siphonodentaliidae > Siphonodentalium > Siphonodentalium dalli. Next base: position 71,329,764 of record CP136063.1, read on the forward strand.
TACTTTCTTCTTTGTCCCCCCCCCCCCACATTTGATATGAATTTATATTATTATTTCATCCGTAAATGAGAACAATAGTACTCATGTATGTAAACTGAGACGATGAGTTTATACTAAATTGAATTGACAAATTTGTAGTGGCATCGATATTAAATATGATCATACTTATACCTCTTAATTAAGACTGGTGGGGTAAACTTACTATGGATTGGACAGTAAGATGAATATATTGTGCATATGCCAGGGACCCGTCTATCGCGGTGCCATTCGCTTGGCTTCGCCATTAACTCATTATGTCCACACATCACATGGACATGTACTCTTACCTGTCGAATAATAGTGCATGCATGATTATTTAATTTCAGTCAAAAATACAACCCTGCACTATTATTTGCACTATTACTCTGTCTACACTGTTATTCAGCAAGTGAGAGTAGTACGTTTGAACAATGAATTTTCACTCAAAGTTAATGTTCTCATGGCTCGACATTTGTTGTTGACATAACTTGGGGCTTTGTGTTGCTTGTTATTCTAGTTGAAAATTCACACCACGAACGTGGGGGTGTGACTAATTAGTGCCCGGGCTTGCCCGGACACGCCCGGACACGCCCGGGCGGCCCCGGGCAGCCCCATGGGCCCGCGGACAGTGTAATGTGATGGCTTATGGTAGTAGGATACAAAATAAGCATAGATTATTAAAATTGACTTGCGGTGTCATCCACCGGCGGGTTTATTAAACCTTTAAATGCCGATATTGACTAAAATAATCCGGGAGAGTCCAGGCACACAGGGACCAGATCAGATTATATATTGATGGCTAATGGTAGCGAGGCACTTACTAAAGGTATACTTTGAAGATTGACTCGTCATCTCGTTCACGACCGGCCCCATTAACCCCTCAAATGACGATATGCATCAGAAGAACATATGAGAGCCTGGGCAAGCCCGGGCAGCCCCATGGGCCCATGTACAACATAATACGATGCCTTATGGTAGTGGGGTACATACTAAGTATAGGTTGCGAACGTTTATTTGCTGTGTCATCCACCGCCGATTTGATTAACCCTTTAAATTCCGATATTGGTTAAATAGTGGAAAAGATTAGTAAGAAAATTGTTCACTTTATGACTAAAGTGTGAAATTTTGCACATATGTACATATTCACATACTAATTGATATTAGGTATGGAACCATGCTGAAATTTCACTTTAACCCCTCTTTTAAGGGATTTGCCGAATTTAAAGAGCGTTTCGTAATTATATAATTTACTAAATGTCGCAATTACTCTTCCCATGGAATATGCAATTAAAAGTTAGGCATATACAGTGAGAATGACTCTTCGAGATATATTGATACATTTTAGGCCAAAATTGGAAACACCCACGTCTAAGTGGAACATTTGACATTTTTTCACTAATATATTCTATATCAGTTTCAGCTGTTTGGAGCTGGTTGAGAATTTTACTTTATTTTGTGATGTTCATGTTAACTGATCATTGTAGCAATGAAATATGTCATTCATGGGGTTCTAATTTTACAGAATTCAGTATACAATTTCACTAAAAATCATAAATTGTATCCTAGTCACATTTCAACAAGAAATGAGAAGAACCACAGAAAGCTAGTGATGCATACCATTACTTGTGACAATATTAACCAAATGGAATAAAAATTTCACTTCGGCTAATGGCTGTCAAAATGGCGGCCAAAATATTGAAAATGGTAAATATGGTCCCAGTGTGCCATATAATCGCTTGTAAAAAAGGTGTGGTTGATGTATAAAATTGGATATTATGTCGTAAATGCATTGAATTCTAACATGATGCATCTTTGTTAAGTGTTACGATTACATTACCAAAATATTGGAATTTTCTCTAAAAAATCTAACTTATCAGGCTTGGACTATTTGCAACTATCTTTGGTATTTATTGATTTAATCCGTCTTAAATGCATCACATTGAGGCGTTTTTTAGAAAAACATACTCAAGATGGCTTGCAAAATGTCCACAAAATTTTATAGAAAAGTGGATATTTTTACATATATCCCGAACATTATTCTCTACTTTTCTGTAAAGGTAGCAAATTGTGATTCACTTTGTTATTAAACATGGTAATTAATCAACTGGCAACAAAATATTCCATTCTCGTTGTCCCTTTACCTCATGGGGCATGACAATTCATTTTAAATGATGCAGAATGTAATTTTGCCGAAAAATTCTGACCATGTTTTTGAACGGAAATGAGCAGAACTCTGAAAATGAACTGAGAGGGGCATAATTATATGCCTACTCTGGTCCAATAACAGTCATGTGTAACCATTATATGAAAGTGGGTGCAAGACCAGGTAACAGCAGGCCTTTTAGAAAGTCAAACAAGGATATTAGTTAAAAGCTGCTTAATAACATCAAATTATGGGCCATTGGCATCAAGGTTAATTGACTAATGTCACGAATGCCATTTCCTCCATTGCAAGTATGTCAACAAACATTAAACCGAGCCTAACTATGCTCATTAAAATCAGCGTCATGTCTCGGAACTCGGCTTCAATCTTCATGAGTTGTGGCATTCAGGTCTTTGATAATTCAACTGGCATGCAGTTGAGGCAAGAAGTATTCAAAAGTACCCCACTGACGTTCTATCAAATATAGCGAAATGTATTAGCTAGATTGCCAATAGCCTAATTCATTAATAACACTTATTGGATATATTTTTGTGTGCTCTACTATAGGTATAACACCCCATTACTATGGGTATAACATCTTTCTGCTAGAGATCAAAACACTTTCCACTATAGGTATACATGTATAAATTCCGACGCATTTCCCAATGGAAAGTGATCTACCTACATTATAGTTTGGAATAATACGATACGAACAAATAATTCCATGCTCTCCTGATCCACATCGTCATTTAAATGGTTAATGAACCCGGTCGTGAACGAGATGGCGAGTCAGTATTCGCAGCTACGGTTCGTTTAGCCAATATCGACATTAAAGGGTTAATAAAACCGGCGATGGGTGGCAAGGCAAGTAAATTTTCACAGCATATGCATCCTATACTACCATACTGAATCATGCTATACTGTCTACGGGTCCACCCCCCCCCCCCCCGCTTGCCCGAAATATATCGCGACCTTCTAACCTACGTGTATACCGCCATTTAAGGGGTTAATGAACCCGCCCATGAACGAGTTGGCTATTCAATCTTCACCGTTTAAATTTTGCAAGTGCATCACTACCGTTAGTCATCAACATAGAGTGTGATCTACTCTCTGAATCCGCCCAGGCTCTCGCCGAGTCCCGGGTTCTTTTAGTGGAGTAGATTAAGTTCAGTTTCCAAGGCAATTGTTCAAATTGTGAATCAAGCATGAAAGTTTGCCCATATGTACACATTCACTAACTTATTGATATTAGATATGGAGCCTCTCTGAAATTTCACTTTAATTTTCCGAATTTAAAGAGCGTTTCGTGATTATACAATTTATTAAATGTCGCAATTAATCTTACCATGAAAATTGCGATTTAAAATTAGACGTATACAGTAAGTATGACTCTGCTAGATATAATTCCACATGTTTATGGCAAAATTGGAACTCCCCGTCCAAGATGGTCGTCAAAATGGCAGCTGAAAGATGACAATTTGGCGTTTTTTAACCAATATCTTCTAGATCAGTTTAAGCTGTAAAATTATGTAACTAGTTCGGAAATATTTAGTATTTTTCGTGTTAACTGATTATTGAAGCAATGAAATATGCCATTCGTGGGATCCCAGTCCCATCCGATCCCTCAATAATTTTTACAGAATTTGGTTTGAAATTTCACCAATAATCACCGTTAGGATTCTAGTCATATTTTAAGAAGAAATGGACAGAGCTGTGCACAGTAAGTGAGGCATACCATTGATTATGAATATTTCAACTCAATGGAACAAAAATGGTCACATGTTATTGGGCCAGAGTATGCATATAATTATACCCCTCTCAGTTTATTTTCAGATTTCTGCTCATTTCCGCTCAAAACATGGCCAGAATCCGATAAGAAGTTTTCAGCTAAATTACATTTTGCATCATTTAAAATGGGACAACCAGAATAGAACAGTTAGTTGTCAGTTGATTGAGTAGCATGTTTAATAGCCAAGCGAATCACAGTTTGCTACCTTTGCAGAAGACCTGAGAAATAATGAATATATGTGAAAATATCAAATTTTCTATAATTTTTTTTGGACATTTTGCAAGCCATCTTGAGTATTTTTTTCCTAAAAACACCACAATGTGATGCATCTAAGAAAGATTAAATCAATAAAGATAAAGCTAGTTCCAAATAGTCCAAGCCTGATAAGTTAGAATTTTTAGAGAAAATTCCAATATTTTGGTAATGTAATCGTAACACTTAACAAAGATGCATCATAAATGTTAGTGTTCGGTGTACTTAATACATAATATCCAATTTTATACATCAACAACAACTTTTTTACAAGCGATAGTATGGCACACTGGGACCATATTTACCATTTTCCAAATTTTGGCCGCCATTTTGATAGCCATTTTTAGCCAAAGTGAAAATTTTGATTTCATTGGGTTAATATTGTAAAAAGTAATGGTATGCGTCACTTACATTGTGCAGTTATTCTAATTTCTTGTTGAAATGTAACTAGGATACAATTTATGATTTTTTGTGAAATTTTACACTGAATTCGGTAAAAATCGATTTTTATGGATTTCAAGGGGATGGAACCCCATGAATGATATATTTGCTACAATGATCAGTTAATATGAACATCACAAAATAGATTCAAATTCTCAAGCAGTTCCAAAAAGCTGAAACTGATATATATGTTAGTGAAAAAATGTCAAATATTCCATTTTGAGGGCCACCATGGACGGGGGGTTCCAATTTTGGCCTAAAATGTATCAATTGCCCGGGCTCTCCTATGTTCTTCTGGTGCATATCGTAATTTAAGGGGTTAATGGAGCCGATCGTGAACGAGATGGCGAGTCAATCTTCAAAGTATATAGTCATACTTACTGTATATGCCTATTTTTTAATTGCATATTCCATGGGATGAGTAATTGCGACATTTAGTAAATTATATAATTATGAAACGCTCTTTAAATTCGGGAAATCCCTTAAAAGAGGGGTTAAAGTGAAATTTCAGCGTGGTTCCATACCTAATATCAATTTAGTGTGTGAATATGTACATATGTGCAAAATTTCATACGTTAGTCATAAAGTGAACAATTTTGTTACTAATCTATTCCACTTTTTAGTCAATATCGGAATTTAAAGCTTTAATAAAACCGGCGGTGGATGACACAGCAAATAAACGTTCGCAACCTATACTTAGTATGTATCCCACTACCATATGGCATCCTATTATGTTGTACATGGGCCCATGGGGTTGCCCGGGCTTGCCCGGGCTCTCCTATGTTCTTCTGGTGCATATCGCCATTTAAGGGGTCAATGAAGCCGGTCGTGAACGAGATGGCGAGTCAATCTTCACAGTATACCTTTAGTAAATGTCTCACTACCATTAGTCATCAATATATAATCTGATCGGATCCCTGTGTACCCGGACTATCTCTGGTTCTTTTAGTCAACATCGGCATTTAATGGGTTAATAAATCCGCCGGTGGATGACACAGCAAGTCAATTTTCATAATATATGCTTATTTTGTATCCTACTACCATAAGCCATCACATAACACTGTCCACGGGCCCATGTGGCTGCCCGGGCCCACCCGGGCTTGCCCGGTGTGTCCGGGTTTGCCTGTGCACTAATTAGCCACACAGCGAACGTGACAGGGACACCAATTCGAATAGTTTCGTAAATCTGGGTATGCCGACTGGATGTTAGGTAAACTTCTGTTACTCAATTTAGAAGACAGCGATGGCGAGTAGCTCAAAATTCATTCTCAAAATAACTACATTTAGATATGTGACATAATATATACGTACGTGTTGTTATTAGTCCAGCCAATAAAATAATCCAAGAATCAACTCGTTTCATCGCGGCTCTCAATTAGTTAATGATCAGTATCGCCTTCCACTTCCGAGTTCCATTCTGCTTAAGCATCACATGATACAGGCCTCATCACATGGATATGTATATCTAAACATGTGATATGCAATTGACCCCAAAAACTCGCACAGGGAAGTAGCATTCATATTGAAGATTATCACAGCGCATTATACGCCATGCACGAATTAAATCTCGTGGGGTTTACTCATTCAATATGCATGTCGTTATTGTCGTACTATTGTACAATTGACAATTGGTATATTACTCGTGGCTAAACGATCGTTGATAAAAAGAGAAAACAGTACCAGAGCGAGACCACCCCCATTAAATTGTCGAAATATGTTTGTCTCGACGGCGACGATAATGGGTTGTTAGTTAACGAATTGTGAACATTCCCAAAGTCACGGCGTGCAATTCTATAATAAGATAATGGTGTTGTCAGACTAAATATATGGATATTTTATGTAGATTTTAGCATTCATATTCCTTGCACAGATAAGGTAAAAGATAAAGAGCATTCGAGTCGTTCTTTGTATACGGAATCCCGATAATGTATAAGATAAAGAGCGTTCGTATCGTTTCTGTTCGGTAATGTGGATATGACGTCATAAAGGCACAAAATGCGAATTCTGGCAGAGGCCCAGCCCATGTTACCCGGAGAGGTGTAATGCCCATGTCATTTCATCACAATCTGTGCAAAAACGTGGGCGCCTACATGTATTAGGAACATAGCGAGAGAAGAGACATTCGCATTTATATATTAAGATATCTGGTTAGTATATAACTCTTTCTAGCTGGGCGGAGCTATATGGAAATTGAAGAGATTCTTCGAGTCTCCAATGAATATTAGTAATATATCCCTTGTATAGTACCAGTCAGAAGAAGTGGTATATTGAGGCGCGCCTTTATTGTGATATTGAACGCGCTTAATTTCTAAAAAAGGCGCGATTATAGCGTAATACCAAAAATCTGTCGCGCTTATTATTGCGATATTGAGCGCAAAATATTGAGATATTAAGCGCGCATAATTTCATACAGACCTGATAGTCTTATATTTATGTGCATATAGTGTACATATAGCGTTTACAACTATAATTATATACAAATCTAAACAATTTATGCAATAAACAATATGGAAGAAGCAATAATTTTGAGCAACAAGATGTCGCAATATTAAGCGCGAAATATTGCGATATTAAGCGCAAAATATTGCAAGCTTATATAAGCGTTTCCACTTGCAATATTATTGCGATATTGGGCGCAAAAATAGCGCGCTTAATATACTACTTCTTTTGACTGGTACTGTATCAACAAGGCAGGATGGTAACTACATGTGATACTTATTTATTACACGCTTGTTTCTATGATTGCAGTGTTCCTGTTGTGTCATATTATATTTACAAATCCGCATGCCCCATGCGTGGCATTCGCATTCCGTTGGCATCACACGACGTAAATGATGTTCGCCTCAACAATGAAACCGGATTAACAAAAATAAAAGCATCATCACATATGAAAAACAAGCCCTGTGTGTTTCTGAGTAAACCTTGTAAGTGCGTTTCAATGCACATATGCTAGAGCGGTGGCGTTTAATAAACAGGGAACGAACGGCACGTGTGGGTTTGTCGATACGGCACTTCGAAGTTATATGCCTCTTGTTCTATCCTTCCGCCCGGGCACTCGTGCCGTATCAACAAACCCATTAACCCTTTCATGGCGGGAGCTAGCTGCGCTGTTGCACAATTAAAGACCCTGTGCCAGTGCATTATCTTATATATGCGAGTCTCCCATAGGCAGCCTCGCATATATAAATGAATGCGCTGGCTTACAAGATCAAGGTAAATATTGTTAGGCCAATGCGTTCTCTTATATATGCGAGGCGCCCAATGGGAGAAAATGCATTGGCACAGGGTTTTCGCAAATTTTCAGGAAGCTGCAGTCATAAAGGGTTAACACACTGTGCCGTTCTGTGTATGTATTGATTGTGCTTATCTGGAAGATACTATGTTGACGTAAAACTTCTGAGCAAATTGTTGAACTATATTACTTTGACTTAAGTCTTTCTGCATGGGGCATTCATTTGAAGCTGCAACTATAAGTGTTTCGGGTATTTATTGTCAATACTTTAATCCTTGCAAAGCGCTAAAATCGTGATATTAATCTGTGTTCAAGTTGTAGATTCTGAGTCGGTTTAACGCTTGTCCCTCAAAGAAATTAACTGAGGCTCATAAAACACGTTTAAACTGAAACGTAAAGGATATCAAACTCATATTGGGTGACGAATTCAAAGATAACTGAGACAATCTGGACACAAGGACAAATGTGTATAACTGCGTAAGTAATGTATGGTGTCAATACGTTTTTTTTTGGAATGTATATAAAATCGTGTACACTCCATATACATTTTTGCAATTGATCACCATAGTGACGATACTACCAATCCGTTACAAATTATAATATACCGCTGATAAAAATATTAATGAAGATAAAACTCTTCATTGTTCAGCCTCCGTCACTTAGTATTGAAATGTTTAGTGTGTCTAGCTCGTCTTCAAGCCCATTCGTGTGTGGACAATATCCTGTTAGGGTACGGAGCGTTTATATACTCGCAAGTTTGCGCGGTATGGTTTGCAAGCATTTAGTTGTATAAAACCATATGGTGCCTTAATATGAACGGAACATGCCTATAAAATGCATATGTACCACAGGTAACTACGTGAGAAGTAAATCTCAAGTTCTACCTGCGGCGATATTACCGAAATTTGCCTGTAAATATTATGTAATTATCTCACAAGAATCAATCATACAGGTATTTAAAGGGAAACATCAGTAGCATCGTTGCATGTGGAACTATATACATATATACAGTTACGTCCCATGTCGTTAACTTTGATAAAAATGAATCTTATATACATGTTTCCGTTCATATTCCGACACCATGCATGTGGTTTTCTATGAAGAAATACCTGCAAATATACCGTGCATACTTGCGAGTGTTTGGACGTACTTTAGTAATGCAATTTTAGCAATATCTTATACATAATTTAATCGACACACACACCTCTACAATTATGTGTGCCCAAAGCAAACTGGTCACCACATTTGTCGATATATCACTACATATGTTCACGGGATATCAAAGTTCACCGCGATTTATAAACCGCTAGCTGACCATGCAGTGAAATTCATATCCTCATCCGCGGAATGTCTTCCAAATGCTTTCGTCAGTACGAAAACGTCACACACAAAGTCAACAAGAATATCATGTTTCGTGAGTGGTGTGCCTTTCTCTCGTCGTGACTGCGTTCGGTTGTGTATCACTCTTGCTCCTTTTGATGACCTGTGGATTCAAGATTCGTGGTTTGTTCAGTGGATTCTGAAAGATAGCAAAAACTGAGAAGCGTAAAGGGGTACTGTACGCTAATTTTAATAAATTCCCGGTAATAATAACGATCTAATATCGATAATATATAGAAGAATAAGTAATTTGAGTCGAAGATGTATTCTCAGCTATCCTGTGAACCTTCAGGTCAACAGGTTATCTTACATGTAACTCGTTTGGAATGTGATTCTTTTGGGAAAACATTACTCACAGACAAGATTGTTTGCAGAAAAGCTTAGTTTTTTTTTTTATCATTTTATAGCAATTTATGCGTTTATTTGATGTTTGGTCAGACCATTTGTCATGACAGAATTATCCGCGTGACAACTCATGCTATATGGGTGATCATCCGTAGTCTATAAAACTTTCCAGAAATTTTGGGTAGATACCATCAAATTTCGACCGGTTGCCATGGCAACCGATTTTCGGAAAATTATAATATACATGCAATCTATTTCGGACATTTTAAGGCTCGCTTCGTTCGGAGCGTACTATGCGTGATAACTCTATCTAAAATTCTAAAAACAATAGCAACAAAAATCAATATCAATAGATAGAAGCGTTTCCGGAGAGGTTCGTCGACTATATTATATATTATTTTATACCACGTAAACTATATAAAACGTGTAATATTTTGTTTGTTTGTTTGTTTTAGATTAAGCTCCTTGCTCAAATTAATAAACAGCTTGTTTCTTTTAATTAAATATTTTTTTAATCTAAATTTTTTTAAACTATCGCCGTTATAACCTCCGCCAGGGCAACCCGAGTCACCACACCAATCGATTCAGGGGTCTTGGAGAAAATTTCAGACAGACAGACATAAAGATGACGTCACACGCCTGTATGTTATGCTCACTTGTTTTTCCAATGTTATGTAAGCGATTGAGAAATCTCAATGGTTTCTGTGAATTCTTGCGGCTAATGAAATCCGGGACATGCAAGCGATTGAGAAATCCCACGGGTTTCTGTCTATCCTTGCGACCAACAACATCCACCATATCATACGGCGATACCTACGAAATAATGCAAACAGCAAAATGGAAAAATAGTTATATATATAATAATATGAACGTTCCCCACATTACCCGAAGATCATAATGCATCGGAATACCGCAATTCTAAATGCTACTCAATGGAACGATGACACGATAAAGACACATGACATGTATACGAATGACTAGCCCAGGAATACCATATATGATCTCCGGATTACATATATATCACTATACATGACCACTTAACTCTTTATTTACTGAATGAACTCTCCCATTCAGTTATGAAAATATGCATTAGAATGGTATAGCCCATATGTATATATCACTATGCATGACCTCTTAAGGGCATCCTTAATTTTCGAACCCCCAGATATTTGTATATGAAATATATGCCATATTATATACCATTTGAAAGAGGACTCGGAAGCTCCAAACCATTGCATTACCAATTTATCCGGTGAAATAAACCGTCAACATGTTGTTTTTGTTGAGATACTGACTTGGTGTTCCCTGCACGAGTTTCATTATTTTCAATGGAAGGGGAATAAATCTATATCTCACGATATAGAGTTATTCCCCTTCCGTTGAAAATAATTTTTTAGTTTGAGTTCTGTTGCATTCTCGGAGACATAACGGGGGAAATCTTTCTATGATTTCAGCTGTTTTCTATTTCCTTATGGGCACCTTCTGACACAGACGTTTCAAATGGTGATGAATTATAGTATTATTTTAATCATATTTATGGCATATATATATTAAAACGATATATCAAGGCATTATACAAAAAAATCGGTGACTCGAAAATGAAGTGGGCTATTAACCATTCCTTTATTGCATGGACTCTCCCACTCAGTTATCAAATTATACATTGGAGTGGTTTATTATTCATATGTATGGTTGTTCAGGAAATATAAGCATTACGCAGACGACATACAGACGAACAGATAACACAAGAGCAGAAGTATTCGTATAACCGTATTCATCTGAGGAAATGTTCAATTAAGACCGTTAGTTGAACTTATAATGAAAATAGTATCGGGGAACTACTCCTCAATGAGCATGTAGTAATCAAAGGTTAACGATGCACGAAATTCGCGTCTGTGTACATGAATGATTACCTTTGCGGGATTGTTGTCATATGTTCCATCGGCTGGGTTGACGTCGTCGTGTGGTTCTTCGGTTGAGTTTGCGTTATCGTAGGATTCCTCGGTTGAGTTGGCGTTATCATATGGTTCCTCGGTTGAGTTGGCGTTATCGTAGGATTCTTCGGCTGAGTTATCATATGATTCCTCGGTTGTGTTTGCGTTATCACAAGATTCCTCGGCTAGGATGACAGTTTCGTATGCTCCTTCGGTTGAGTTGGTATTGTCATACATGCCCTTGTCATCAATTTCATCATAGGCCACCCCCTGTTAAGATTGATTGATATATTGATTAAACTATCGTACTGTGTCCCTTCTGATATTCCTCTCTAAAATGTATATACATGTACCGTCGTCTGTCAGACTATTTGCATGAAAACAATTTATTATCCGATCGGCAATACAATGGCAGTATAGGCCTACTATATTTCAATTATAATCGACACATGTCACTCTATTATATCATCGCTAGATAAGGGGAAAGGAATACGATATGTCGTTTGATATTAGCAAGGCATGTGACAAGGCCTTGCGTCGGTGACTACTTTCTAAATTGAAAAGAAGGGAAATAACAGGAATATATATATGTATCAACTACTCGAGAATTACCTTGATTTTAGAGTGTAGAGAGTCACTATGGGAGGCCTAATTCACATTTAATAATGAATTGCGCTTAAGCGCAATTGATTGCGCTTAAGCGCAAATACCACATATTGTGCTTAAGCTCAAATAGGCCATTTACACTTAAGCATAATTAATTACGCTTAAGCGCAATCAATTGCGCTTAAGCGTAATTGTGACTACTATCTAACCTACCCATAAACTATTAGCATGACCTGGTGTATCACCTAGCAACACAACATGAGCATTGGGCTAATTTTGACCTGTACTCAACAGTCAAACTGTGAGTATGTGTTCAACAAGGAGAATCCCTAATTACATATTATCAGCATCCCTCTATCCAAAGAATTGATGTCGCCTTCCCGGAACTCTAGTAATGTTTTGTATGATGTTTTTAATGTATTTTTGCACAGATTTTAGCCTTTACTATGGTAATATCCTATACATGCATGCGGTGTCACTGCATGAGGGCTTTCTTATCTCATACAGTAATGCTCTATTTAATCGACTTCTTAACCACTTAACCACTTTTCAGGATTTAGTCAGAAATATGGCTTGTTGCCATTCATCGAAAAGCTCTCGACAGCTTTCCGATGAATGGCAACAAGCCATATTTCCGACTAAATCCTGAAAAGTTATCCATAATTCTGCTGTGGTTAAGGAGTCGATTAATTAGAGCATTACTGTATGGTTTACTTATTGACTTAAATCAGGGGGAAAAAACCCTATTTTCATATTATCAGCATCCCTGTCCAAAAAATGGTGTGTAATTACTGGAGCTTTGGTGTCTCAGTCCTGAAGCTCTAGTTTTTCTTATTAAATCAGCAGCTCTTGCACAAATCTATAGTATTTCCATGATCATATAGTGTGAATGTGGTGTCACCGAGGGCTTGCTTCCCTCATATGGTGTGCCTGTATACTCGGAAATTGAAGAAAATCAATGTTGCCCCGACTAATACAGAAAGTAATGCTATTGCAAGTAGCCCCAACTAATATATACCGAAGATAATATAATGCTATCACGAATCGCTCCAACTAAAACAGAAGGTGATACTATTGCGAGTCAGCCATTTTGATAAAGAAGTTGGGCTAGCTCCCTACCCAACCAAACCAATGAAACCAAGAAGTGACATGTCAATAGGAGTTAATGCTAAGTTATGGAGAAACCTATTTATTCACCAGGGGTGTTTTGTTACATATAACCATGAATTGCGCTTAAGCGCAATTGATTGCGCTTAAGCACAATTAATTATTAAATGTGAATTTGGCCTCCCATAAGTCACACTCTATGGGACGAGCTCTAATTTGGTTGTCTGTTTCAGTGGGAGTCCTTACTCGATCCCCTACTCTACAGAGAGAACTTCTTGTGTTGTTGAAAGTTCACGAGGACTAACGAGCGTTAAGCTTTCAATGTCTTCGCAACAGACCAAGTATAATGATCATGTTAAAGGATCACATTCATTACCAATAGATCAGAATATAGATATCTTATCAAGAGTACATAAATATATTTTACTAACAAAAAGATTTGCGACAAAATTAGTGATCAAGTATATTAACAACTATGTGATGGGAACTCTTGTCGTCTTAAACGACTCGGTGGGGGGGGGGCTCTATAAGCGCTGAGGAATAGGCGGAAATTATCTTTCCAACTGGGGCAGACCACAACCTCGCTCAGCACATTTCTTCTTGACTTTAAAGGAACATCCCACTGACAAGAAAGAGACAAACCATCGAGTAACCCGTACGCGATTTATCTATACGTATACCCTCCATGCATATAATCCATTTAAATGCCACCATTATGTGATACATAATTATATAGCCGTGCATTGTACAAGAAATCTTGACCGCCTATCGTAACATTTATTCCTCTTCAAGGGGGTGGCAGTAAGACAGTCTAGCCTAACTATGCCACCCCCTCAAATATACAATATAATATTTGTAAAATGTATTATGTATTAATATGTGTATATTGAAATAAAATATCCTATCCTACATAAATTCATCAGGGTGGGGGGGGGGGGGGGGGTAATAGAACATTTGCAGGAAGGTATGCCGGGGCGGGTGTGTGGCCCGATGAGCAAAAAACGCGTTTTTTACAACCTCATGCAAATTTTTACTAAAGAACTTTTGTGCCCTTATTTAACATTTGTAACATTTTAAAACATATTATAATAGTTTATAACTGCAAAAACACCATATTTATGTTACTGGGACCTCATATGGGCCTTAGTGTAGATGACATTAAGCTATGGCATGTTGTATATGGGACGGTGGGTGAAAAAAAATCCTTCCCGACACCCTTCGGAAAGAAGCTTCGAGAAATGTAAAACTGAAACAAATAAACTTGTCTTGATGTAACTGAAGCCTAGATCATTGTATGCATGGAAAAAGAGCGAACAACTGTCTCAAACATTACACTGTTCATCAATGCATAAAGTTAATCAGTGAATTATTTGCATTTCTATCAACTCATATGATCTGTTACTCTCACAACACCTAAAATATCCAAGTCTGGCAGTGTGACTCATTTATAATGCTAGATAATGGGCTGGTTGACAGACTAATCTGGACGTGGTTAGAAATTATGGAATTGTGTGTATGCTGTACAATGACCTAAGTTTGCATATATAAATAAACTTGTCCTGATGTAACTAATGCCTAGATCAGTGTGTTCATGGAAAAAGAGCGTGCAACTGTCTCAAACATTAATGTGATAATCAATGGGTAGAAAATATCTGTCATCAGTGCATCAATCCAATCAGTGAATTATTTGCATGTCTATCAACTCAGATGATCTCTCACAAAACCTAAAGTATCCAAGTCTGGTATAGTGCTATATATATAAACGAGTACGATCTGTCCGGATTTTTATCTCAGACCCTGGACCGTGTTCAACAAAATTTGGTGTGGTGACTCGGGGTACCATGGCAGATGTTATAATGGTATTAGCTTTTTAAAAATTTGAATTAAAAAAAATAAAATAAAATTGGTTTTGTTAAATTGAGCAAGGAATTCAATCTTAAAAAATAAATTAAAACAATATATATAAATCAAAATGTTTTAATAATCAAAATGTGCTTGAATGTGGGGGGGCACAGGTATCTCCGAAGCTGAATGTATAGGCTCCAGAAAGGAGCCTGTTTCAGCTAGTTTAGTATAATAGAAGTAAGTTACTCGAGTAGACTAACATAAGTGGTATGGAATATGTTAGATAATGGGCTGGTTGACTAATCAGGAAATAGTTAGAAATTATGGAATTGTGTGTATCCTGCAAAATGGCCTAGGTTTACAGATGATCAGCAATTTATAAAACTTTTTTTTTCTCAATTAAAACAACTTCTGAAACAGGTTAAACTGTTATTTGAACTAATTACGGATCATACCCAGTCATGATATCAGTAGAGTTTTGTGCGGTTTTAGACCAAATTTAGTGAAATTTGGGGGGGGGGGTTGCAGGTTTGAGGGTGCCCGAATATGCCAGATGCAAAAAAACGGCATACCTTCCTTCATAAGGTTCCCTGTCAAAACTTCAAAAAGTTCCCCCTGAATTCATAATAACAAAATAACGCCTTACCTCGTTGCCACCCATTTCATATGCCTCGTCTAAAATAAAAAATAAATAAATATGTATATGCATACAGCATGAATATGGATATACACTCGTGTATAATAACTCAACCAGATCCGTGTACACATGAAGTGTTCATCTATAGACATACTAACATACATGTATAATTATGTTGTATATGTATTTGTATATGTTCTTTTCATGTGTATATCGAAATAAAATTATCATATCCTACCTATTAATGCATGGTAGAAATGCGTGCTGATAAAAACAAAGTTTGACCCTTGAGTCACAAAAGATTTGTGCTAATAAATGGACCCAACTGAGACTAAATGGTGTTTGAAAAAAGTACTTTTATTTCCATGAACTAGAAACTTAGACAGTTGTTGCCTAATTTCGCGCATTAGACTGGTCCTTGTCCCAGTCGAAACAGCCGCACGATTTGTAGTAACCGGAACCGTTCTGCGTTAGGTGGTGACTAACGTTAGATTCTAGCTAACGCCCGTAGAGATCATATTCCACCAGTACAAAACCTTGGAACTTTTTGAAGTTTTGACAGGGAACCTTATAAAGTAGAATCAATAACGCGGGAATATATTTCTTAGTTATTATCTGTTTCTTAATAATGTACTTCAAAATCAAAATCGCATGCTTTTCTGTGAATTTTGTGAGCTGATATCGCACTAAATATTTAATTAATTACCCAGGAGAAATACCATAATTGTAAGCGACGCTTTTGAGTTTTTCAACTGTCAAAACTTCAAAAAGTTCCAAGGTTTTGTACTGGTGGAATATTATCTCTACGCCGTAGAGTCTACGGGCGTTAGCCAGAGTAGATATTCATGTCAAGATATAGGTGGTGACATACATTCAACTCAGGTTCGGCATCGTCCATGGCTGGGAGCAACACACAAGAGGGAACACCACATTCACTTCTTCACTTCATCACAGCACAGAATGTTATCTTGGTACACAATAGCCTAAATAATGTGTACATGGTACATGGTATACTAGTACTCATATTGGTACGGTATTTTTCCACAGCCCTTTGCCAAATTGATCATTCTTATCGACGTTGTGTGATAAAGTGACACCATGCAATTGCAATGGTTTATTATCATCACCTAAATAGTACATATATAGGTACAGAGATAATGCATTTACAATTTCCCAAAGGTGTGATAAAGTTACCAAGTTTTTTAATATATCACCCCATTCAGACCCGTGTACGCATATCTGTAGAAATTGAATCTATCAATTTTGCAATGAGCTCATTCTCGTTGAATGTGAAATAGTGAGTGCCACATTTAACTTATTAATTCATTATGAAATTAGTTCATATTGAACCTATTTCGAACTCCAAATCATATTGAGCTTATGGCACAGGAGAACATGCTGAAAGTTCCCAAACGTGGGTGGCATTATCACATTGTTTGGGAACTGGGTAACTTTATCATAAAAAACCGTTGAGTGACAATTTCAGTCAAATATACCTTGGGTAAAAAGCGGTATTCGATGTTTAACTACGCTTTATCTCGTGAAACTTGACGTGGATCATTTGAAGGGATGAGATACACGAAAAATCCGATCTACAGAAACAATTCTGAAAACTTTCCAAATCACTGGAAGTCGCAGCAATTTTTGGCACCAGAATGAGATAGTCGCTCTTTATGTTTACCATACCAGGGATGTACTAACAAGGGGCGCTCTTTGCTACTACCTGCTGAAGAAATTAATTTCTAAATATTGAATTAAATGTTTCATTCTGTTGCATATAAAATCCATGTAACAGTATTTCACATATCGACCTATTTTATCCCCAGATCGGGATCAGGACGTAACAAAAGCGAGCACAATTTCAGGATTCAAACTACATGTACATGCACCATGGATCTTGAAACCGAACTAGTTCGATAAAAGCTCTGTGGTTGTTTGGAGCCAACTTCTCTTCAGCATGGGCCAATAAAGAGTGCTATTTTGTGGTCAGCTCCTCACACGGCTACAATAAAGAGCGTCTGTCGTACTTCTGTGCGAACAATTAAAACATTTAAGTTGCGATGGCGTTGGGAAGATTTGTTATAAAGCATGTATATATCGGTATCTCGTGCATTTATCGACCTATCTTATTTCTTCTATCACATTACGTAGACGTAATATGTAGGTTCAAATGAGCCATGTACGTCACGGTTTAAGATTTTCTTCATAACATATATTTGTATCCCTTCCATGATGGGAGCTGCGCTGGTGCACCATTGAAGAGTATGTGCCAGTGCATTCTCTTATACAAGCGGCCTATTATATGAATATTTCCCACAAATTAATTTGAATCCTTCTGCACTTCGTTGAACATGTTGATAAATAACACGTTTTGGGAGGGAAATTTTTACACCATAGTTGACAGTGGTTGGCATTATTGTGTTGTAATTAATCGATTCTGATAACTAAAGCGTATTTTGAAGACATGTTGTTGTTGTTGTTATGGGGATATGGGGACCGTTTGATCGGATTGAGTACCTTTAATTGATTGTTGAAGATACTTACTGATTTGCCGTTCGACCGTCCTTTGTTTCTCTTCACGCTTCCTTCTCCTTCGAATAAATAATACAATAGAGATTACTTCTCCGTACAAATAATTATGCATTCGCGAAAATGTAAGGATGCATTTTCAAAGTATATATACATGTATATTATATATCTTTAATACCTTATCTGTGGGTAGTCAGATTATATAAACTGTATATATACATGTATAAAGAATACAATGTATATACAAAATGGACCAAAATCGGAAGCGAGTCACATATAAAGGAACGAATTGCGTAATACACTAGTGACCCGCATTAGATTACACGCGTGCAGAAGAAACACAACGGTCTCAACCATCAGTTTGCCAGAGTTGGAGCGAATATCAAGCATTCGACAACATATCCGCGTGCAAATGGGTTCACATTGGACCTAATTATTCACATATAGGTGCATATTGGACTTATTTGATTCCGAAATAAGCCCATAGTGAGCTTATACCAGGTTATGCAATTGAATGGTGCGGGCCTGGGTGAAAACACACTCTAAAAAGCGTGAATTTGGTAAGTTGTGTCGATGGAAAAAGGTAGATTAAATAATGCCAATATGGGCTTATTTTGTATGGAAATTTTAAAAACAGCGTATATATATAGCGTATATATTGAGGTTAAATAGTGCCAATATGAGCTTAATTTGCTCATTAAAATAAGCCCGATGTGAGCTTATGTTTCAAGAGAACAAGCTGCATTGGAAGTTTCGAACGGGGCAGCACATCATAGAAGCGGAGCCGTTGAGTTCACACATGATTGTTGACGAACACGTGAATGCCTGGGTTCTAAATACGTCCATGATTCTATCCAAGAAGATATTACGTTTATGCATGCATCAGTATTGCTGGAGAATAAGGCGTGAGTAATATCATTGTCGTAGAATGAGCCATGATGATTGCGCACGGCACAATTTATTTGGATGATTAACTGGTTTTATTCAAAAAAGCACCACAATAACACAGTTCAATGTATGGGTGCCGATTGTGCGAAAATGCAAATTTGTACGCCATAAGTGATTTTCAAGCATTGAATTTTGAACTCAAAACTCACATTTTGATGCAGCATGTATTTTAGTTTGGAGTTGTTGACAGTAGACACAATCATGTGACATATGCGTGTGTGTTTTAGAACCAGCATCGGTTACGAAAACTAAATTCTTACTACATGTATAATTAATACACCCAACATTATCAAATTGGCAAAGCCCTCCAACATGCTTTCACGTTGTTTGTTTGTTTGTTTTTATTTATATTTTTTAAAACTTGTTTAATCCTATCAATGCACGCCCTTCTACCCAGCGACGGATACGTCATTCGATCTAACTGGACGTAACTTGACGTTGGCGTGGGAGATTACAACGCGTTTTTAACTCAGGAATATTTATCCATAATGAGTGTTTTTGTTCATCTTGCTCCTCAAGATGAATTCCAAACCGATGCTTCGCTACAATGATCGTCATAATTATAGTTTGTCATTATGCCCTATCTCTTGGACTAACATGCTAGCGGTGGTTAACCAAGTACAAGACATATCTCTGGCATACTCTATACGAGAGTGATGGTGAAGCATTACCATTTGTATGACTGATTCATATAAGAAACACAATAATATTGTAGTGACAGTCATGCATGGAATAATCCTACTATATGCTTTTTGGCGTTTATTATAAAGTAGTAGTTACCATTTAATAAGGAACACTGCGAGTATAGAGTAGCAGACCAGAGCAATCAGGATGGTCAGCAGAGTGGCAACTAGAACTGTGGTTGAATCGTCATCGCCGTCGTTAATTATTTTATCCTCGTCCTCTTCAATTATTATATCCTCGCCCTCTTCAGTTATGATATCCTCCTCCTCTTCACCTGGCGAAAACACATGTAGATTCAATATTCAAGATTCTTTATTATTCTAATTACATGTGTAATATATGCGAACAGAACAATATATAACCCATAGCACAAACAAATACAATGGAAAGTATATAAAATTGAAATTTATTAAAGTCATCGCAAACAGTTGCCGTCGTCGCATGTATATATAGAGATGGAAAGGTAAGGTCGGTCAGTTTATCGTTCTCTTTGTGAACCAGTGGATATCGTGAATGGAGCAGCCCTTCAGGCCTAGATGTCCGGGAATTCTTTTATTTTATTTTATTATATATTACAAAAATAATGAAGAAACGGTCCAAAGTTTACAATGTTGCTATATTACACCACTTGACTTGAAATCGACTTCATAACACTTTTTTGCAGACTAGTCACACATCAATAGCCCCGTCTCTTAAATGGACATTATTCGAATAACATTCCATTTTCATAGAAACCTTTTTTCAGATTAATGGACCCACTGCGTTGCTTAAAGGTACTTGTTCAAAGGGTCCGTTATTTTTTCGGGAAGTTTGTTGATAGGAATGCTACTCAGAAGGTTCCCAAAACATTCAATATATATGTACATTGTTGGTGTACTCATTGTAACGGTGTACGATTGAAATATATGCAAATTTCAGTTTCCACATTATGGCCGGATTTGATCACTCCAAAATTGATAATCCTACGATTAGAAATAGAACAAAGTTACAAATTGCTAATGAAACACAGACCGCACCTTTACTTCGAGATATGGCGGTAACAGATGCCGACACTGTAGCGCTCTGTAAACTCCAAACGGACGCCGCTATATTAAGGGCTTCGCTTTTGGACTTCGAGAAAAAAAATTACATACCTGGTTCAAATTCGTAATCGTCATCTTCACAATACCCAACAGTTATAATTTCTGAAGCGACAAAGGTGTAATTATAAATAGTCGAGTTTCAATGTTTATATATATATTTTTTTTTTTTTGTTGCGAAATTGTGATTTGAAACGTAATATACTGAGAGTCGATATGACGCATTGCATACGCAAGTATAAATGCATGGTTCACGGCACGTGTACATGTACATATAATATACGATTCATTCATACGCCAAGAACCATGTTCATAGAACTACAAACTGAATTGCAAGTAATGGTCTGTCGTGGGTGGGTTTACGTTTGTTATCGTCCCCTATATATTCTCTATATATTCATATGAATTCGAGAATAAATCATCATCAACCTATCACTCAAAAACAAAGATAACTATACACAATAGACGCGTCCGCTACAACCATACCAAATACTTATCAACTTGCCACCTACAGTTGTCACAATCAGACATGTAGACTCATTTCAAGTGCATGGCCAATAAAAAAAATACACTCTTCGTCACACGCATTCGATCTTTCACAATTTATACGCTTAGAAAACTAAAAAAAAAGTATCAATATTAAATTATTCATATAAATGAATGGAGAATTACCTTTTGTGAAATGTTGGAGGGGCCCATTACACTGGACATTGGCTATATAACCTATAAAATGAAACAAATCATAAATAATAAGTAAACTGTTATGTGCATTACAGCAATATAACATGAAGAAAGACGAACATTTGGTTGGTTCGATGCACATTTTTTCTCATCGAAAACAGCCACATTTAGTGGTAAAATTAAAACGCCAACTAATAATAATATGTTTATTTGCACAAAAGCGATGAAACATTTATACAAAACATCAAATAAAATTATATTAATGATCAGCATGACCTAGGTGGCCATTCTCCTTCTGCCCCAAAATCAACAGTGCGATGTGAAATATGATGGCATATTTACAATTATACACAGACTATGGGATAGTTGTTAGGCCGCTTGGTGCACAATTAAAGACATGTTATATACTTGTTCGGGTGCGTTAAACTGATAAGTTAGTATTCAGGCGCTATGACAACTTGAGGAATGTAACATTCTACTAATATCGTCGAAAATTTGAAGCACATCGACCGTAATTGTAAATATTTACTACTCGATTCGGGACGCAACAATCGGCGATAAACTAACGAAAACGATTTCGCCATCGAGAGTCACTGCATTTAATTCATATATAAAAAATGTCGGTGTGTGTTGTCAATTTGGATATACGATTTGTAAAATTTACTACTTTGAACAAGATTATTTTCCATTTCTATATATTTACACTCACACGTGCATTCGTATTGTGGAACATGAATGCAGGACGTTGGTTTGTCGAAATTACGTCACATGATGTCGCGCGCTGACCCCAACTTGCATCCATTTTTGTGTAGACGCAACTTGCTCCGAGCCAAGATAATAACGTTGGAAATGGACGCTTAAAACTCTTTTAATCTGCCAGTTGACTCGGTTGAGTGTAAATATAAGTAATGGATGTTGATTTTGTTGCGTTCCATAAAGTATGGAAGCAAGTTGGTCTGACATTTTCATGTGTGGGACGCTTTCGCGTTCCACACAAAATATCAGACCAACTTGCATACATACTCTATGAAACGCAAGCAAATCAACATCCATTTCTTAAATGTAGTGAATAAAGTGTATCGTCGCTGGAATGGTGAGATCTAGCGGTTTAAGTTGTCTCAGTAAATTTGACACAATAAAGATACTATTTGAACATTTACTAAACCCGAAAATAATGAGGTTCAATCAATGAGCACATCTTTGGTCGTCAGATCATGAAAGGTGGCGAGTGCTTTGGTTGTTAAATAAGAATCTCTGTTACCAACATATATTATTACGTATTTGCTATCTGATTGCAATTCGGTGAGTTGGATTATAGATGCAGGTAATTCAGTTTTTGATACAATTTACAATTACTATACAACGCAGCCAGCAGTCGAGTATACACTGATAGCTAACTAGTACGTCTATACCAACCTGAGTATACCAGTTTTATAACGTAATCATCCACGGGTCCTTTGGATAATAGATCAACGACACCAGGCAACTCTGACGTTATCACTTCATCTGAACAGTGTGACGTCAAAATTTGCTGGCTGCCTTGCAACACGGTCAGACCTGACACACAATCTTGACTACTAGTTGAACTAGAGATATGAGTCCGCGTGATTCTGGCACCTTGTAGAACGCAAGAGCATTCGGCTTCTTCGAGTGACCAGTTCGAACGGAGTATGAATACCTGTGGACTCGCTGGGTCTGTTCGAATCGAATATGTGCCATTCCGACAGAGCTCAATATCTAGAAGAAATATGGACAATGTCAGTCTTAGTAAACTTCCAACACAGATGCTAAATATTAGTGGTATCTCGCTATGACTCTGAGAACATTTACACAGGCGATACGATACGATACGATTAATTTGCATAAACACCAAGAAAGGCAGTATGCTAACAATACAATTAATAATAAAACAATAATTAATAAACAATTTCATGTGAACATGGCATGTCTAGCAGCATGTATTTTTATTGGGTGATGGCAAGCATAATATTCATTCAGAACGCTTATCAAAGAAGCGCCGGATTATAGTGCTGCTTATTTCAGGATTATCACTTTTCATTATAACATTAAATTTATGATCGTTTGATATTTTATTGAGATATCTGCAAATATATTATTTGGGTAGGGAATGCTGAACATTTTTTCGGAGACTATGTTTTATGTTATGTGATTTGTTAAGTTCGTATTCAGTACGACATATTCTTTCACTCAGGTATCCAATTCAATTTTAGAAACCCAGAAGCACCCTCAATCTGGAACGTCGAATAAATGTTGGGGCAAGAATAGATTAGGATTACATGTGTCACGAAATTCCTCAAACATACCATAACTTTTACATAATATATAGAAACTAAAAACTGTCTAAATCTACACTGTTATCACATCCATAAGATATGATAAAGCTTTGATACTTTCGACATTCCAGATTATATACTTAGTGTGGTCCATTCTACTTGATATATGTGCCTCATAGCTTTTATCGTGTCCGAAACATCGACATTGACGAGTGTTCAAAATTAAACGTTTATAAACACTCACCAATACTTTTCACACAATCTGAAACAAAAAGAACTAGCATGTAACTTGTCCGAGAGAACATAGGATAGTTAGACAAATTAAATAAGTCGCTCTTCAAAAGCTTTCGGCCTTAGGTCTTCTTCGGTTCATATTATTCAGACGAAATCACATGATGGCATTCAGATAAACATACAAGTAACAACATTGCTATTTGTATGTTTATCTGAATGCCATCATGGGATTTTGTCTGAATAATATCAACTGAAGTAGGCCGAAAGCTTTTGAAGAGCGACTTAATTAATTCGTCAGCCTACATGGTCCCTCATCTCCTGGACCATCCATACACTACTAACATAGTTAGAGTTTCTGTGTTCATTGGTCCAGGATCAAGTTCCATTCCCCTGTGGTTGTACTGATAGTGTTAAATGTATTGGTAGGCACAATACGTAGAAGATATATTTTACATATAGTATACGAACATTCAACCATAATTAGCGAGATCATATCCTTAAAGGGGTACTGTACACTAAATCCGACCATTTATGGGACCATCTCCTTTTATACACAACAGAATATATGCAACAAATGAATGAATTTGAACCATGGACTACTGCAAAATACACGCATATGCTCTGTAAATGATGCAAACAACATGGTAATTATAATGAAAATGAATAAATGCTGGCCTCATAAATTGATTTTCATTTTAATTACCAGGTTGTTTCCATCGTTCATAGAGCACACTAGTGTATTTTTCACTAATCCGTGGATCCAAATTCACTCATTTGCTACATATATTATATAGATGGTCTCACAAATGGCCGGATTTAGTGCACTGTACCCCTTTAATTGTTTATGACTAGTCACAATCATTGTATAATCGAGAGATGATCTGATAAGTGTCACGAGTAAGTAAACATAGTGTGATATAAGTTATGAACATGGGTATATTGATGTATCAGACCTTATTTGGTCACATGATACTCCAAATGTTGGAATAACTACCTGTGTCTGAGAAAAGATTCACTCCCGCTTAAACCTTGAAACCCTGAACATCTACATATTCTGCTTACCGGCAGAATACTTTCATGAATATAAAAGTTATCAAACACTGGACTTATCCTTGTTCCTGTGCGGCCGAATCCATACTTAACCACTGGACAACGGGGCGATTTGAACTACGTGAGTAGTTTGTTAACAATGAAATAACAAAACAGAGCGAGTTAAATTGCGAAAATCCTGAAAGTGTGCATGAACTGTCCCCATATTAAGACGCACCGCGGTTTGAAAGATGAAATCATCCTGCTTTTTACACCACTGTCTGGTTTTGTTGATAAAAAAAATCGATAAATACGTTAAATAATCTTATGCGGACGCTATATGCAACACAGAGACATCTTGATGTCAAAATTTAACCCAAAAAAACCTGTCCCTCTTTCTCTTCATTTTACCATGCAACATTGAAGGTCGTTCTTTGCTAAGTCCTATTCCGGCTGCAACATATCCTCACAGAAATACGCACATAATCGACGAATAATGTGAAATAGGTACATAATGTGATTATTTGATTCTGAAATAAGCAGACAATGGAATCTTACCCGTTATTTCGTTCCTAGCACACAGTGAAAACAAATGTTAAAGATCGTACACCCGAACAGTCGTGAGTTGGCATGTTTGTTTCATTTCCCGCACATAATCAGCTTAGAATCACCTCACCTCATGAGTCGATAATGTGATTAAAATGATCTCATTTTCAGCACATTAACGACTCCAAATGAGGCTATTCTAAGCAAATTATCTACCTAAACTAAGTTTATTATAAGCAGATAATGTGCGGATTTTTGAGAAAACAGGCTGCTATTCACGATATGATAATACCAAGAATGTTTGTCTTATTGCTGTGTGAACTATGGCAGGATGCGTTTGTGTATTTCATGAACACATCTGTAATACATCATTTTGAGGCTCAAATGAGCTATGTCCATTTAATTGTAACTTTCCGTTAATAAACATTCACTCGTGTGGATAATAAATTTCATTCGAAAAATTACATTTATAGGAACAAACATTAAATCTGAACGCACAATCGAATATACATGAATACTCACACCCATCGCACGTGCCAAGCTGAGACAGAATTATCGTGACGTGTAGAAAGAGAATTACGTTCAGCAACACATGGTGGTCCGAACAAGTCATCGCAGGATACCGCGTTATACGTGTACACGTATATATAACAATTCAAGTCATTTCGAAATACGTGACGGCTGACGGATACGTCCTGACGTTTCTAATGAATATTCCAGTCTTTCATTCTTCAGAACGCACAATCGGTTTTTGGTTTTATTCCAAAAATATTGTTGTTGTTTTTGTTGTTGTTGTTGCTGTTGTTGTTGTTGTTGTTTCTGTCGCTGCTGTTATTGTTGTTGTTGCTGATGTTATTATTTTTGCTATTGTTTGTACTGTTATTATTTTTGCTGTTGTTGTGGTTGGTGTTGTTGTTCCTCTTTGTTATTGTTATCCTTCTTGTTCTGTTGTTGCTTTGTATTATAACACCGTAGTAGAGATGATCTTGTGTTAAATCCAACGACGGTTAAACTTGTTCAAAAACATTTCATAGCGTAAAAGTGTCTCAAAACATTAGTTAATTAACAAGTGGCATCGTGCGAACTTACTGGAGTTTTTTTCATCTTCGGCCATGATCCGACTATTTGGATGTTATTATGCTGATATTTATGTGCATGCCTGTTGATAAGTAAGCGGTCGTTATATTTTGCCATTGCGTGCATCGGTTTCGCTTCGTTGCACACGGTTCAAAGAGTCACGCTCCATGATGTCCTCGCTCCGTTGAATGTGTTCGCTCGTCCGCGAGTCATGCATGGTATATGATTATTAAAACTAGTCAAGTATAAGGACAGAAGCATTTCGCAGGTTGACATTTTTGTTGATCATGATCAAAGTTGAAAAGATGTCCTTGATTTGAATGACTCAGCTATATCAAATTTAAAGGTACTCAACCCGATAAAACTCCT
This sequence comes from Siphonodentalium dalli, assembly GCA_032622095.1. Taxonomy (NCBI): domain Eukaryota; kingdom Metazoa; phylum Mollusca; class Scaphopoda; order Gadilida; family Siphonodentaliidae; genus Siphonodentalium; species Siphonodentalium dalli. The sequence continues at coordinate 71,356,963 of CP136063.1, forward strand.
CTCAATTACTATTTCAATGGCTTCGGGGGGCAAAAATATTTGATTCGAGTCGAGGAAGTCACCCATCAAAGCTCAGATTTGTTAGATATCGATTTTAGAAATCTATTATTTTTCATTATCGGCAATACTATCTGGCCCAGAACTCAGTCAAAATTGTCTGTTTGAATAGATTTGGAGAACACATCCAGAGCAGATTACGGCAGTTAGCAGTACTCATCTCGAGTTTATAACAAATTTCAAAAATCAATATCTAATAACTCTGAGCTTTGTTTGATGGGTTCCTCGACTCGAATCAAATATTTTTTACCCCCAAAGCCAAAGAAATAGTAATATAGGACCCTCCGATCGGATTGTTGTTGTTGTAATCTGTTGAGATGGGGACCCTCTTTACGGGTTGAGTACCTTTAAACAACTCTCGCTTCAAATTGAACTGATGAGCATGCTATAGATACATCGATATAACTACACAATACATGTGCGAATTTTATTAGTTATTTTTTAAAATGAATGTAGTCTGAGTGTGTTTCGTTGAAGGCTGTAGCGCTGTGGCTGTTGGACACATGTTGTGAAGCGGTTCTCAATAAATGCCATACAACGGCCACAGCGACATACCTTTCAATAAAATACTCAAACAACGTTCATCCATACATTTATAAAAGAGCATGATCTGGCTGCTATCTGTCCGTATGTCTGTCTGGATTTTTCTCCCAGACTGCTGGTCCGATTTCAACCAAATTTGGTGTGATGATTCTGGGCACCCTGTCGGGATGTAATAAAGGCGTTATTTTTTTATTTTTTTATTTTTTAATTTGGATTAAAAAAAATTCATTAAATAAATAAAATAAAAACACAAACAAAATTAAATAAGCTCACTATCAGCCTATTGAAGCTATTTCAGAATCAAATAAGTCCAATATAAACCTATGCGAATATCTAAGTCCAATATGAACCTATTTGCACGAGCATATGTTGCAGCACCAGATGTAGGGCTCATTATATATGTGTTTTCACTGTGGCCCGCCAGCCATATGTGTGTCCAATATGAACCTGTTTGCATGAGGATATATTGAAGTATAATAATAAATGTCAAGTGCACAAAGTTTTGAGACTCTTTGAACAAATGGGTGAGGGCACATCAAATATAGCAATTACCTTATCTCCAGAATGAGCTATTTTCGGATTTGATGATGATGCTAAACAAATGGATAGCTTTCTAAAATTCCTCCTAATGTTTGCTCGATATCAAATGTATCACGCTAAACTGTCCGGAATTCATCCAAACCTTACTTCTCTAAAGAAAGATCTAGAAAATTATCGCTCGCTACTTTCAAAATTCAAATACGTCATTGTATTTATGTATTGATAGATTGTTTATGTATAATTTTGATATTATTAAATGAAAAGCTTCTTTTAAAAAAGAGTAACGTCACGATTGGTGGAAACTGCCAGGGTCATTCATATACTTCAGATGTATCACGTGACCATATCCCCCGATGTTTCGCGCATGAACGTTTCCTTAAACCCTGCTGCCACAGGTGACGGAGGACATGAGGCTCCACCGTTTCGGATGTGCAGGTGTGGGAATCAATTATATCTGCTCAAAGGGATATGCCATTTTCCAGAGACTAGTGGCAGATTCGTATAAAGAGATATAAAGAAATCAAGATGTGTGAAAGAAAGAAAGAATCCCTGAAAGAAAAAACAACCACCAAAAACTCATCTGAGGAAAGAAAGAAGATAAAGGCTGAAAAGAAAAAGAAATAATATGTTTGGATCATTTTCATCAATTGTCATTGTCGTGTTAAATATGTCATCCTCTCACATGACCCCTCCAAATATAACCAACGTGGGTTGAAGGAAAGTGCAAACTGCCTATTCAAAACCTCCCGCGCTCCTCTCCAAAACCACTTTTAAGACTAGAAACATTTGATAGTTAATCATATTGTTATAAACACCTAAAAAAAAGAACGTTCCCCCTAATATATTCGGTAATATTTTACGAGATATTGGATGGATTTTGATGAAACTTTTCACAAACGATTTGTGGTACCAGAGACATCAAGTGTGCTAAGCACTGTGATGTGAGGTGATCTATAGCTGAGTGAGCACGAATTGACTGGAAGAGGGGCACTTTTCAAAAGTTGCAAACACACAGGTAGAGTGATCATAGTCATTTCGCTGTGCTTTGGTCTCCCACTTCTCGCAGGGACTTGGAACATCCTTATTTGTTAGTACCTCAATGACCTACATAGTTGGAAATATGGTTTACTGAAAAATGGCTTCAAAGAGACTGATTTCAATAACTATTGTGTTGTTCACGGCATGAAACTTCTGAAAGGTGTCATTCCAAAGGAATGTGGTTAGACTGAATGGCCTAGCTGGGCATGCAGCGGGCATATTGTGTCCCGAAGATGACACGCATGTTATCGTGGACTCAGTGTCACTTTTGGACCACATTTACAGCCATTAACAACTTGTGTGAACAATGGAACAATGGAGTGACTGCCCACTCTTGCGTTAGTGTTTTGCAACTTTTGAAAAGCATCCCTCTTCCATTCAATTCGTGCCCAGCCGGTCATAACACAACTCACAGGACGGTGCCTAGCACAGGTTGTGTCTCAGATACCACTAAATATTTGCGTAAAGTTTCGTCAAAATCGATCCAATATCTCAGAAAATATTACCAAATATATTAAGGGGGGCTTTCTTTTTTTGAGGTGTTTAGTCACAACCGGGTGTGGGGACATAGTACAGATGTTTTCTTGGTTCACTTGGATTCGGGAGAAGATTGATCATGTGGAGGATATCATCATGAATAAGTGTCTAATTGTTGAAGTCCTTCAATTGGGACTAAACAGTTACAATGTACAATGGAAATGGGAAAGGTAATTAAGATTGACCTATCAGCACCTATGGTAATTTGATTAGTGTGCAAAATACTCACCATGCATCAACTGTTCAGGACAGCTATTAAACATACCCCTTTCACAATAAGCTATCTAATTCCATTGAGAACAGAATTTATTTCATCAAATTATTAATTTTTAACCCTTTTTACATGTATAAACTAAATGGATTCTCACACTCAGTTTATACATGTATCCATTGTAATTAATAGGAAAATGTCAATGACACTTTAGCTCAACTTGGGATGGAGTTATTTTTTTGCTGAGCAATTAACAGAATGATAAAGAAGGAAAGTAAACTTGAGGTCAGCCCGAAAATCCGTATGACGTGTGGTGATGATCGGATGAGGGATATGGTATGTTGGGAGCGCCAAAGGCTTTAGTCATACAAAGAGTATATTCCTAGATGGCATTTCAACGAATTTCGGTCAAAATAGGAGGCTCCCACCAAGAGGTCACCCGAAGATATATGAAGTTGGTGTGCCAAAGGATTTAGTCATACAAAGAGTAATATCCAAGATGGCTCCCGGCGGCCATGTTTTTCATCGAAATTTGTTCAAATTCATAGCTCTTGTCTAGGGTGATTCTAAACATGCCTGTAATTTCAAACTAATTCTTCATTAAAGGCGGACTGCAGGGTGTGCCGATGGATTCAAATTTGAAATCAAAGATGGCTGCTGTTTTTCTTAACAAATTTTGGTCAAAATAGGAGGCTCCCATCTAGAGGTCACCCTGAATATCCATATAAAGTTTGGTGACGATCGGATGAGAGATGTGTACCGAAGGATTTAGTCATACAAAGAGTAAATTCCAAGATGGCCACTATTGGCCATGTTTTACCACAAATTTCGGGCAAAATAGGAGGTTCCCATCTAGAGATCACCCCGAAGATCGATATGAAGTTTGGTGATGATAGGATGAGGAATGTGGTATGTAGGTTGTGCAAAATGATTTAGTCATGCAAAGAATAAAATCCAAGATGGCTATCGGCGGCCATGTTTTTCATCGACAATCGTTCAAATTCGATAGCTACCATCTAAAGGTGATCACAATCAATCCTGCCTGCAAAATTAAAAACTTATCCGGCCATAAATACGGGCTGTAGGGTGTGCCGATGGATTCAAATTTGAAATCCAAGATGGCTGCGGCCATGTTTTTCATCGAAATTCGGAAAAAAATCGATATCTCCCATCTATATGTCACCCTGAAGCTACAAGTTTTGTGAAAATCGGATAAGGGATGCGGTCTGTAGGGCGTGCCGAAGGAAATTGTTGACGTTCGGCTAGACGCACACACCGACGCACGGACGACGGGCGCCAACACATGGCAATAGCTCAAACTTTACGTTGTAAAATTGAGCTGGTCTGGAGGAATGTTGCTGAAATGTAAGCAGGTGAGAGAAAGATGAACATATTATATACATGTGCAAACGGATTTCTTTTAATTGGGGGGAATTTACTGGGAAATATTCAGATAATAAGTTTAACAACTTAGTATCTGAACATTTTCTGAGGGAACTACTCCTCAGTATTATAAGTTATTATACAATGTTGTGTACAGTATGTGTGTTTATTGCACACCCAATGGCTTATTTGTGGTAAATACAGCAAAATACAGAATTATTGAAACGTTCAATAAAAAAATGTGTAATGTTCTTAAACATTACAAATCTATTACGCAACAACGTCACTGGCGACGTCAACTTTAACAGAAAATGTCTTCGCTAAATTATGGGGTATAGTCTACATTAAGCACATGTTTGTTCTATTAAATACAACAATATCGACCTAAATATTAGTATGTTAAAAGCTGCAATATTCAGAGTGTGCAACAAACATAGAACAACACAGTTGTGTGAACATGTTAACGTTATTGCACTCTTTTGTCGTGCCGCGAGGTAAAACGAGAACCAGAGGTTCTCGTTTTACCATCGCGTCACAACAAACTCGTGCAATAACGTTAACCAGTTCACACACTTGTGTCGTTCTATCTATTTCTTGTACGAGTCCAGGTTGTGGTGAAAAGTCATATTGGACGAGACGCGTAGCGTCGAGTCCGTTGTGACTTTTCACCACAACTTGGTCGAGTACAAAATAACACATACTGTACACAGTATTCTATAATGACATTTTTATTATCCATCTGTATATTTATCCAAATTACGTCACCCGGAGTCCCGACAATTTTAAATAGTAAAGCAAACGATTACTATATGTTTTAATTAGAGGCATAAACGTTTATATGATATGTACCCAAATTTATCCTAAAATGAACAACCATATACTGTACATGGAAATGCGGACTTCCCCGTTATTCCCTATTGGTCGATATTCCACGTGTCACATATAGTGTGTTTAACTTTCTTATAAACTATATGACGTTGGGGAAAAGAGTCATCTTCTACCTCGAACTTGCTATAGCGATTAAAGTATGCATGTCAAGTGGTGCTTATCATTATAAAACAATTTCCTGTGTGCAATTCGTTGTCACTCGCCCGTCATCTTGATCTAAGTTAATGTACATAAAATATACGTGTTCCTTCTGTCACATGACTCTCAATTGATAAAGATAATAATAGAAGAAACAAGCGAAAATTAATACGAATATCATAGAAATCTAGCATGCAAAATGCGCATCCTACCGTTTTTGTGTGGAATAATCACCCATGGTTAGTACCTTATAACGTACTGTATCTCCGATATTGTTTATATTTTGCGTTTTTCGGTTACGAGCCATACATTATTTTTTAAAGGCACTGGCGGCGTTCGTTGCAGAAATATTCATATTTGTTCAAATCGCGATCAACAGAAGGAAAATTAAAATATATATAGTTTTGTTCATATGCCAAACATAATCAGCGTGTAAACAGTATATTGTCGTCAAGACTGCTCGTGTTACAGAAGTTGTGCTTTTGTTTACATAACACAGGGCAATTCTATTGGTTAATCACACACACATGATATAAACGCTCTTTATTATTTCCATATCAGGAAAACAGTAACAAATGACGCTCTTTATGTTACCATATCCGGATCTAAACAAAAGCCAGGTAACGTAACGTTTTTTGCTTGTGTTTACATAACAAAGGAGGAAAAAATTACAATAAACATACGGTTTTATGCCATATTTCTGATTGGTGTAAGAACAAAGTCTGTCTATATTTTACTATTCTTTCTGTTTATGGCGGTTTTTGACGGAGGTGAATATTTTAACAGCATACCCACCACCAACACCGCCCGTATCTTTAAATCTCGTATCAATTTGCAAGACCCGTTATCGTGTTTTGTTCTTTGCGTCTGGCCATTTTGAAGATGCATGCTCTATAGAACCTGCTTATATGTTTAGACCCACCTCAAATTTCACCAAACTTAGCGTTAAAGTGACCCAATGCACTCAAAAATATAAATGTATATAAAATATCACCGCTATAAGAAGAACATGCATAAATAGATAAACTGTGTTCTTATATACATTATTGATAGTTTTCCAATAAGAAAATGTTGCGTGTTGAAACCATTGTTACATGTCTGTAAACAAAACTGTTATAGTGATATGTCAACAAACATCGCTAACATTAGAAACTTCAAATATAATATCTGAATATGATTTTCAGAATATTTTTCATTGCTTTGACATTTACCAATGTTTTCCGCGGCCTCAAGTTTTTATTAAACTGTGGTGACTTATTGTACTAATTGATTTGTATTGATAATGCTACTGTAACAGTAATGTTTACATAACAATGGTTTTGATAATGAGAAATCTCATTATTGGAGAGTTATTAATATAATTAAAATAGGAACAAAGTCGATGTATTTTCCATCTACTTGTTGATGCAGGTTGATGATGGTTATTTTACAGACGTTATTTTGCACGAATCTACTTCGAAGGAATTTAACCCTTCCATGACTGAAGCTTCCTGAAATTTTGCGAAAACCCTGTGCCAATGCACTCTCTTATATATGCGAGTATCTCATAGGGAACCTCGTGTATATAAGGAAATGCATTGGTCTAACACTATTTACATTGGCATTGTACCCACTGCATGCTCTTATATATGCGAGACTCAATATGGGAGACTCGCATATATAATATAATGCACTGGCACTTATCTTAATGCTGCACCAGCACAGTTCCCGCCATGAAAGCCCCATGCGGGTTGAAGCTTGAAATTGTCCTTGCTATTGTTATATTTACATCCTGTCCGTTTTCGGTCGATTGATAAGTTAACTATTTTGATACAAACTTTATATGCAACGAAAGACTTATTCGAGTCATATCATTTTGAAAGAGTGACATTTTGAAAGAGCGTTCCTTCTTAGTTTATTCCTAATGTGATGAAAAGAGAGCGTGCTTATCCCATTTTTATGCGCACAATTGGAAGGAGTTGCAAATTTGCGATGGCGGCATATTGAGGGTTAATAGCGGCTATTCTGTGTGGCCGCGACCCCCATCCGTGCGTGTGTTTGTTTCCATGACACCCCCGTGCAGTTATTGCCATTAAAATCACCCCTATACACTTAGTGGCGATCCGGGCTGGTTTAGTCACACCATAATCTACTCGAATCACTATGGCGACGCAATTCCCCTTCTGTCGACGATCGCCACATATAACCGAGTAATTGCATGAAATTCTTGCCTTGAATACAACATGAGTGACATCAAATATATTGTGCCTTTCGAGACTGCTAAACCGTGACCAGTGCCATATACTAGGTACATGTACATGTATGTATCCGAACATTTGTTTGCCAAGGACAATCTTTCGTTTCTCGAATCACTTTCCTATGACTATTAATTCTACTAAAGCGAAATACACATAATTCAGATAAAACTAAAACATTGTGAAATATGTTATACATTATAATTATGTAGCATCTTGTTTTTAAAGATAAGGTAAGTGTTGGCGGTGAGTATTGTTAAAATAGTCACATCCGGTAAAACCGCCATAAACAGAAAGAATATTATATTATAGACAAACATTGTTCTTATACCAATCAAATATATCGCGTATATTGCATGTTATTGTCATGCTGGTACTCTGCGTTATGTAAACACACGTCATGTTATAAAAAAAACAGTACAGAAAGAGTATGCAATAAGCAAAACACTAAACACCGGGGTAGGCCAAGTCTTCTTGGTCCACAACGGCTTGGGATATCGGTGGGATGCTGCAGCATCACCCCTAATAATATTCCAAACTGTTGTAGACCGAGAAGACTTAGTGTACACCGAGGAGATCACAATAGCAAGATTGGCAAGATTGGTGTCGATTTCTAACTGTGTCAGAATGTGTTTTCGTTGAGCTATAAATCTGTATGTTTGCCACAACTGTTCAGTGACAATACAGTTTATAAACGAGTCAGTATAGTCCATTGCTGCTACCAAGCTATCGTGGACGTGGGATAAGTGTAATGATATCATATCGTCAGGAGACAGATCTTCGACAGAGATAAATAATTGCAATCCATATTGGTCAATAATTGCATAGAACATGTCATTGCGTATGTTAACCAGGGCGTTGCACTCAATAAGGGTGTGCATAATTTTGCCGGTGTATGACTTTCCACATAACGGGCAAAGTCCTGCTTCGATGGACGCCGATGATTCAATAACCCGAGCTACTGTGAAATATGTAGGTTTGTTTTCGTGAAATTTCCGACATAAGTGCCACAAGTTAGAAATGTGAAGGGATTCCTGGATTCTGCAGAAGCGACTGAAAAAAGGATCATTTATAACATTTGATTTCCAGGAAGTATCATTTACGGCGTGTACCTCTGACCTAGTGCGTTTCTTCCATGCCAGTTTGGGAATAGAGATCTCGGAATTGACATAATCCACGAAAACATCATTCATGTTATATATATTTTTTTCAAATAAAGAGCACAGTTCACTTAGAAAATTGTAATCCTGGGACTGCTTGGCTTTAATTCGTGTAGTCGTCTAACAAAAATCTGCTTACATGCTTTCGATTGAGGGGCGCGACATATCGATTCCAATGGGAAACTCCCTATAAGTCCAAGTACAATGTCAGTTCTGCATCTCATGAGAAGACCTTGGATGCGCTTAAGACAAAAGCGATGTATGAACTTGTTTAGATAATGATGGTTATAAATGCCACCAAGTTGTTTGCAACATACATGCATAGCACTCGCTAATCTTCACCACTGATCACCGTGAATAACTCTCCTAAAATAAATCGCCACGGTGTTGAATGTTTTGCTTATCGTTCACTATTTACGTGCTGTATGTAAACAAACTCTCGGATCGCGCAAGTGTGTTTTGTGGATGATATCATCACATTCATACTATCATTATACTATATTATTAGTATACTATTGAGGAAATTTTATTATTTGGCGACTTTAATTTCTAAATTATAAGCTATAACGAAGGTCATCCGCGCCTTTAAATATATGTACACCTAACGATTATTGGCAATATTGCCTAAATTAAAGTTAGATATATATATATATAATTCTTCTTTTTGTTTTGTTTACAGTTGCTGTAGTTAGTTGTGGCTTCACGAAGCGCGATTGTCTTGAGCGTAATTTTCTAGAGCACAAATACATTCAATGCATAGATCCATACGTCATCGAACTGTTCACCGCGACCTGCTCGGGATTTCTCACGAGAGACTGTGACACTGACGGAATGTTGTTGACCTACCTAAAGGCTACCTGCGACGGTAAACGATCGTGTGTAGTCGAGCGGCCTGGTATCAGTGTCACGTTGTGGACCATATGTGTGACATACCAATGTACAGGTGAGAAAGTTAACTTTGAGGTTTCAATTCCACGTCATGTGACCCATTTGATTAATGTTTGATATGCAATATAATCGCGTCATTATTTCGTAATGAGGTTGTAAAGTTTTATTGAAAATTATTCTGGATGTTATGAAGTGTTATGAAGCTGTGGTTCTATATATTATATATGTGTGTGCATACTCTTACGTTGACCTTTGGAAATTAGGACACAAAACCCTGAACCAATGACATTGTACCGTAGTCGCAAGGATTGGGTGAATTTCGTCGACAATATAGCAGTGCATGTCACAACTCGCGCATGCGTGTAACTGAACGTGGCTACTATCTTCCTTGCCGGTTCGATAAGCCAACGAGTGAGATCCAAAACAGGCGAGCATAGATATACAGACACATGCATATATGCAATATAGAAGTAATGCGAACTACACACATGTATATACTAAGGTATGTTTAAACTAGGCTATGGACAACATGGTTAAGTATCATTCGTAAGACATTTTTATTTTTTTAAAGCATATATAGCGTTCAGTTCATGCCTAATAATTTGTTGCGTTCATCTCATTGCAGTGATCAAAATATATCGATATTAAATACAGGAGATATCCATAAGTGTCTTGGAAATAACCTTGGAAACATATAATTTTTCTTCGGTTTGAATCATTAAAGAGCGTGCTGTGTTAGACGGGTAAAAATAAAGAGCGTATATTTTATCACACTTTACCAGAAAGTTGAAAGAAGCTGATAAGTTTCGATGGCTTTTGGTGTTCCTAACAAGAATATATAGAGTCCGTACATTAGTATTGCGTGTATATTTTGACATATTTTCATCATATGACGTAATACATGTGATAAATTACTACGTTTAATTTGATTCATATGAAGATTGCAACTCGTCTTTTCTCTAAAAATGTATAAAAATCACACGAAAATATTTGTATTTACATACGTGTGCTTACTGTGCCGATTATAGCACAATATACATGACATAACTTGTATTCACGATGGGGATTTTATTTTGACAGCTACGAGCAGATGCTATACTAATTTTCAAACAAACTGATACCTCATATATGTCCAAATTCACATTTGTTTGCTCCAACATTCTGACCAAAGTTGTTAGTCGAAGGATTCTCCAAGATGTATGGACTGGTGTATTCCACGCACCTCCGACTGGCAACTTTGGTCAGAATGTTATGGAAAACCACTAAGTATTTTCGAACAAATAAGGTATCAACTTGTTTCCAAAATAAACTAGCACATGCTCGTAACAGTCAAACTGCTATGTTTTGTGTCAGTTCCTCGTTTTCTATGTTTTTGTGCGTTTGCACATTTTGAATGCGTGGTACTCACCAACCTCGAAACCACCTGATCCCACCGTGATGTATTAGCACAAAACACCATATATAAGTCAGTATGCAACACAAAACAAATTGAGTTCGGCAAATATATAACATAACATTGTCATGGTTATATCTTTAAATATAGAAAGGTACATAATGAAACTTAAAACTATAAAATGAACACCGCTATAACAATGTATATATATATGTGTGATGTTATAACTTTTTGAAATGAAACTACTATCACCGACAATATACTGATATTCCTGAGATTTTCGTTCGAAATATCGCCTTATCAAGTTGCATATTTGATAACATGAATTTGGAGTTTTACTTATGAGGATCAATTTCAATTGATTAAGCTCTGTTATAGCGAACAGTCAGTCATTTCCAAATTCATCACACTAAAAATTACATCTCTCAAATTGGCATATAATGGGAATTTCATTATAAAGTGAAATTCATCTTCAAATATAGTATACATATAAGTCCCGTTTGCGAAGATCCCAATACTCGCGGAGTGTCCCTTAAATTTTGGCGAAAGAGACAACTTCAAAGGGGAATTAAGGTGACATCTGGGGATACCTTGACTGATACTGCGTTTTGATTTCCTAAAGCGATCTCCGCGAATATATTTGATAAAACTAACTACTACTGTTGATTCTCGTGTCGTTATTCGCTTGAAATACGTCTCATGTTACCTATACACGCACCGGTCCCCCAATAAAGTTGTCTTTTTCACCAAATTTGATCGATATCCGAGAATGGTGGAATTTCCTCAAAGGGACTTCCAATTCGACGGGGGCCTACTGTAAATCGCCCGGGTAACCTACACATATGAAGCAATCCATTTTAGGTAATGACAGGAGAACACACCCGACTACTGATACGTCTATATCACAGAGGACAGAAGATATGAAGAGTACGACCATATCAGTTCCACACCAGACTACCGCCACAACTGAAATAACGCAGATTGTCTGGGTCAAGTCAGTGCGCACATCACTTGTAGTCGGAGCAAATAGCACCAGCGACAGACATATGTTGAATATGTCGACAGTAGCATATCGACCCACAACGGCGAAGACTACTGATGAACAAAGTCAATCTGGTACATTTATAATATGAACATATTACATCCACTACAGCACGACTCGTAATCCTCATTTTAATGTTATTTGGAAAAATTTCGAGGTATATTGGGTGCCTTCGAGATATTTTGCTTCAGTGACATTTGCCCCAAAAAAATCGTCAATGATATAAACAGATAGCGATCCTATTGACCGGATGTATATATGCAAATAACTATTTCGTGATTTTGATAAATATTCGACGAACTGTAGTCAAGCTGATAGTAAAACTGTGAATGCAAAAGAAAAAAACCATTTGTTCAGTTCTGAATAATAATTTTTTTAATATATGTGATAACCAATATGAATCTGAATACTGAACTATTTATCTCTTGGTCCACAGAGGTAAGAAATCCCACGTTGAAATGTTATCTAACAACTGAGTTTAATGGCCTCAAATTGAAAACAGGTCGAAGCCCCCCATTATTCTCGGGTCGTAAAATAAATTGGATATACACTAAAATGGCCCATGCTAAATTTCAACAATAGCTATTCAAAAGTTTCATAACTTCTTCACGTAAGTTATCCTTTCACATCATTAATTATATTGTATGGATTTTGTTATACATGTATGATAAGATGGTCAGTGTAAATAAATGTAAATACCACACAACAGTATCTTATACATGTATACATTTATCTCAAGTAAACATGTTCCAATTATTTAAGTACTTGGTAACTGTGCTCGCTGTAAATTAAGATGATATATGAAACAATGGGATATCATTACCCACTATAATCTTTGTGAGAATGTCCCTTATTGCGCATTGTAAGGTTTCTGGTTTCTCCAGAACATTTGATTTGCCTTGATACTCTGCCAAGTTTCACCCATGTGTTTCCTGAAAACGCATCCCACTAACATATCCAGATTGATTGTTATTAACCCTTTACCCTACAAAGCGGCCAAAAACGCCCAAATAAAGCTAAAATATCTTCGGTCTGTCTCAATAACACCATACAAATATGGATATCATTGGAACCGGTTCATTTGACCACATTGTGATGGTTACAGTTATGCCCTGTGCCAATGCATTCTCTTATATATGCGAGTCGACCATAGGTCGCCTCGCATATATAAGAGAATGCATTGGCATTAACACTTTTTACCATTTGTTCTTACATTCTTTAACAATTTTATAATTTTTTCTTACATTTTTAAACATTTTTTATAATATTTTTCTACATTCTTTGACAATTTTATCATTTTTAATATGTGGTAAGCCAATGCATTCTCTTATATATGCGATGCGACCTATTGTCGACTCGCATATATAAGAGAATGCATTGGCACAGGACCGTTCTGTTGGGTAAAGGGTTAAGCGCGCACTTCTGAGAACTTCTGAGATTTCTCTCATTTTCATTGCAATATCATCACCTAAAAGTAATTTAAAAGTTATAATCTTTCGCGATCAATGTCGGGAAAGCATGACACACGACGGGGAACATGGCACTTCGTCCAGTCATCGACAATTCAAAAGTAACAGTACTTTTCCATGACAAAGCTTCAGTGGCCAATTATCTAATTTGTGAAATATCCGGTTTTTATTTTATTGTCAACTGATTAGTTATCTTTAACTCTTTCTATACTACATGTATTTTCGCACTCGTTATAAAGTTTATATTGGAATGATATATTATTCATCTGTGTGGTTGTTCAGGAAAAACCAGTATACTCAGATAATACAAGCACATAAGGATTCGTATTTATTATATACTTGCCCTTGAATTATAAGGTTTTAGCAGTGAGATATAAGTGATATCCCACTAGTGAGATATCGATATCTCACTGGTATTATTGCGCCGTATGGATCCCCATGTGTGTAGTCAGGTTATACTTCATATTGAATGATTTCCTGCACACACCATGTACTGACATTCATTGGGGGCCATCGGCAAGTAACGAAAGTATATAATAAATACAAAATCTATACTTTTTGAGTGTTTTAAATATGGGACTATTTTTTTGGCGTAATGTGTCAGCTTGAAATTCATGATGTATTGACATTCATTGGGGGCCATAGGCAAGTAACTAAAGTATATAATAAACAGAATATCCACACTTTTTCAGTGGATATGGGTTAAATCTCATTCGTGATGACAAAACATTTGAATTTCCACTCGTGGCTAAAGCCACTCGTGGAAATTCAATGTTTTGTCATCACTCATGAGATATAACCCATATCCACTGAAAAAGTGTGGATATCCTCTATTTATTGGAGGGAAAAGTTCAGATAATAAGTTTATTTTCAACTCGTAATTTTAGTATTTGGTACAAACAGGGTTACAATAGCTGTACACTGCCAAAAAAGATTTTCTTATTAAGAAATTATATCTCAAAACAAGAAAATATATCTTATATCAAGAACAAAAATGATAGACTTAAGAAAAATACTCTGTACCTAGAATATTTGTTTGGGGGGGAGCACGTCGTACTGGTACCTGAATTGATCTCCTGCACTTTTTTCATAGTACCATCTTGCATTTTAATTGTACTGCTAATAACAATTCTCCAAACTTGTTGTTTAGCCCAGGTTAACATATTATAGTTGGTGGTTGGAAAGGAGATAACTTTTCTCTTGATTTGGACTGATGGTGACGGCATTCACCATATATTTTGCAAGCCTCTCATCGGTGGCCGATCCAAAAGGCCAATCATTTTGGCTGACGTCAGGTAAATCAAAATCAGACACATTCGATTCAGATTGTGATTTTTTAACTAGTGCATGTTATCACCCAAACAGTTCGTGTTGTTCAACTGAATTCAATACCGAGAGTTTGTTGTCTGCTGAAAACTGCACAAATGGTTTGCTTCATGACAGCGATTTAAGTTGCTGTCGTTGTTTTTTTGTTTTTTTTAATTTAGGGGATTCAGTTCGGAATCGGAATATGTGCTTCCACTGTTAGGACGCATTGGCGTATTTCCGCACATTCATTCTGTCATATCTCCATTACGGATATTATTTCTCCGAATGGTATTTATATCATAACTATGAACATGTTTTTGGATGACTTGTGTGTCTTCTTAAGTATTTGTTGTACAGATGTTCTGTTTCTTTTGACATGAAGCTCGTTGTTGTCGACGTTTTTCTCCGAATCGCGACCAGAACCATTCCGATTTCTTGACTGTCATGAATCTGAAACAAAACGATTTCACTTTCCAGTTGTATTGGTATTCTGTTTATATACTCTCTTCTCTTCGTCCTCTTTGTCGGCATCGTTTGCGGCTGGGATGAGGAATACTTTGTGACGTTCGCTTAAGATTTTAAGCGAGGAACGATATTCCTGTCTCCGACGACGAATTCATAATTCTGTTGCTATCACCACCAACTCCAAATCAAGTCCATGATAGCTTTCAGAAGCTATGACATTTAATATTGCATTGGAATCCATAGCTTTTCTCGTTTGTGAAACAAGAGTCTTTCTATCTCAACAGCAAACGTGGTGGTGTATCACCATATTGATCACGAATGGACAGGCGCATGGACTCAGAGTGCGACCTGCACTGTCGTTTTCTTATTATCGCTGTATACAGCGATCGACTAATCCGCCTCGTCGGCTATATCCTAAGTCATCCCGAAACAAACATGTACTAGAATTAACGCCGCAACAAGATTGAAAGGAAACACATCGTTCTTAAGTTGTAAACATTGAAATTGTAAACATAACATGATCAAATGAAGTTTGTAGTTATGCGACTAATGCATTGAGTTATCGCGCTTGCTACACATTTGAAGTTATAGTGTTGACTCTAAATTATTTAAACAGTATGCTGATCACGCGGGTCAACTGCCCGTCGGTAGCTCGCATGGAGACCCAAGATCCTCAATATAAACTCAGCAATATATTAAGTTTTGTTTTCTTCTAACAAGAGTGGACTTCAATTTTATGTGATAACATATTGATTTTGAGTGCTATTGTCATGTATTCAGAAGATGACCTATCTCATGTAACTTTAGTAGATATTGCATATAGGTCCATTTTTAGTTTACCAGACAAAATGAAAAAATGAAAAATACATGAACTCATGTAGCACAGACGTCTCGAAAACCCACAAAACACACATCAGTGGCTGGCGATACAGCAAATACCCTCACGTAGACATGGTTCAAAACAGAGCATTCCGGTATTTCCTTGGTCTCCACCGATTGTGTCATATTAGCCACTCAATGTGAAATTAGTATCCACACAAGTACATTACGCCGGTGGGTCAATATGGCTAGACTTTGAATCCACCTTATTAAACTGTCTGAGAACGACTTGTCAAAAGAGTTTTCTTATAGGGATCTCGTGGAAATATCCAGCCTGTTCTCCAGAAAATCCGCACATTATCTGCTTATAATATAACTTGTTTTATGTAGATAATATGTTGAGTATCGCCTCGTTTTGAGCCGATAATATGCTGAAAATAACTTTATAGGTCGATTATGTGCGTATTTGACCGAGGATATGTTGAAAAATCAGATGGTTGGAGCTCGAGTTTCTCTAAGATTTTTACCGACGCTGCATGGAATGCTATACATACCTTAGAAAATCTACAAACATGTAATGTAACGATCTCGAATTCATACGATCGTAAACTCACTCCAATACTACTGTATCTCAATATATTTCAGGTATAGCATATAGTGTCATCGGGGTGATTATTGGCGTTGTCGTACTATCAACATGTTGTGGTTGCTTTGTGTGGAACAAATTAATCAAAAAGTAAGTTCGTGTGTCATTTTCATATTCTGTGGTTCTAATAAAAGGTCGGCACGAAAATATCCGTGTACCGCGTTGCCTATAATTATGTGCTTGGTGTTGATAAAGGTTAGGACATATAAGTACATCAAAATTGTAAGTCCCCTGATATTTTGGAGCATCGGATATCTTCAGATGTCGTAATCAGAATAAGATGAAATTTGTGACGATAGTCGTTTGTATTTGACGAACATGTATCATAAATAATATGGCGAGTGGCTACATGCTTGAATGAACGCAATTTAATCCCTCTAGGAGGGAATATGTTCAGATTTAGAAGTGTTTTACACGCGTTCACCGGATTAGCAATATCGCCATTAATTTTTTTTTCAGGAGAAATGAAGAATCTCGGGTGCCTCGTTTGCAAGGCGTCGAAAATATGGAGTATTATGGGATGGCGCGATTGTATGGGCCAGGACGTATCATAGATGGCCTGCGTGCTTCACAACCATTGACGGAGGACCAGTGTCCAGATTTGAAGAAACCGGAATCCAAAACGGGTGAGTGGGTTTTTTAAGATAAGATATATTTAAGCAAACCATATAAGATTACATTGGTGTCTGCCAAATTACAATGTAATGGGTGTAAAATGAATACATGTATATCAGTGCATTCAAATTACAGTCTTAACGTATAACAAGTTATATGAATGGTATCTATACTATTTTATGTAGTATGGTTATTTATAGTATATATAGCTTGGAAAGAGTAAAGTTGGGTACAGTACCAGTCAGAAGAAGTGGTAAATTGAGGCTCGCCTTTATTCCGATATTGAGCTCACTTAATTTCGAAAAAGGCGCGATTATAGCACAATATACCAAATCTGTCGCGTTTATTATTGCGATATAGAATGCAAAATATTGCGACATTAAGCGCGCAAAATTTCAATCAGACCCGATAGTGTTATATTTATATTAGATTATCAGGTGACCCGACTTCGTCCGGGCTTTGACCTTGAATTGACCATTTTAAAGGTCAAGGTCAGGACGGAGTCACTATTTGACCCGTCCAAAACACTCCCCGGACAAAAGTAACCCTAGGTATCAAATTTCATCGAAATCCGTCAGTTTTACCCGATTTGACCTTGAATTGACCATTTTGAAGGTCAAGGTCAGGTCGGGATCACGATTTGACCCGTGCAAAACACTCCCCGGACAAAATTACCCGTAGGTATCAAATTTCGTCGAAATCCGTCCAGCAGTTTTCCCGGCCATAGCTAACAGACAAACAAACAGACAGAAGTCCCAAAATATATATTAGATCATTTGTGGGTACCCGTTTCAGGGTGAAGGTCACCTCGGGCGGAAAAATTGACCCGATGAAAATCTCCCCCATTCCTAGGAACCCATAAGTACCAAACAGACCTGTCTGGACACAGACACAACACGCTCATGTCAGGACACATACACGCTCTTTATCAACGACACTGCGGATACGAACGCTCTTTAACTATCACGCGATTAACCCACGACTTCCCATTGCGGTGGTGGGGGAATGGAGAAGGAGTGCTCTGACGTTCTCAGAATCGGTGCGATGACACTTCATCTGGAATTTTACCCATAGATAGGAAGTTTGGGCTCAATCCGTCCGGCAGTTTTCCCGGCCATAGCTAACAGACAGACAGACAGAAGTCCCAAAATATATATTAGATACATACTGTGCATATAGTGTACATATAGCATTTACAACTATAATTATATACAAATCTAAAACATTGTCTCTATTTATGCAATAAACAATATAGAAGAAGCAATAATTTGCTTTAAATGTCACAATTTTGAGCGCAAGATGTTGCAATATTAAGCGCGAAACAGCGATATTAAGCGCTAAATATTGCAATAATAATTTCAGTGCGATCCACCCAGTACTTTCTGAGAACCGCTATGCCCGTGCGGATTCGCCGCCATAGAGTCTAATACGACGCTGTTGAGTTATAGTTATATATATCCACATGTGAGGCCGGGACAGAATATGTCCACCGCCCCACTGCAAGGGGTAATAAACCCCTAATGTGGTAACCCTGTCTGCCGTGGTGCAACTCGTGAGGGTGGTGTGGGATTTTTGGTGGTACAATGGCGGCTTCGACGTGCGGATTATAGGCTTAGTTCGTGGTCCAACATTCAAGTTGGTCCTACATCGCTTCAAGACGAGTTGGCCCCGGCTCAATCAGTCAGGTAGTCATCCCTTTCCATTGTGTTTAAGATCTTTTTGTATAGGTTGTATTGTTTCCCTGGTAGTTGATTGCTGTTTGTGTTGCCTCACGTTTCTTTGAAGTTCGTCTTGGTGGTTGTTGAATGTTAGAATATAGTTCTGTTCACACATGTATCGTTGTGGGGAGGAACCGAGAGGCTGCTATATATGCAGTGGCTAAATGCATCACCGCTTCAGCTATCAGTCGCGTATCAGTCGTTGCGCCGAAAAGTGATGAACCTATTGCAGTCATTCGGGAGTTAGTCGGAATTCCAAAAAGTGCAGTGGTCGTTTCCCAACATAGCTAAAAATAGCACAATGAATCGTCAGTAAATTTATAATTTCACACAGTGCTCACAACAATAGAGATTATTACAACTAATTAAACAATAAAAGCATACGTGAATAGTGCATAATTTATCAATAATACCTAGCAAGGAGAATAGAAGTATGTCCAATAATTTCGACAGTTTAAAGCGTGTGGGGAAAATAGAGACATTATGCGATGTGTCGTCATGTAGAAATTATTTATAGCGAAGATAATTTACCACAGAGCCATTGTCGCCAGACGTAGTACTGCGTTAGCTGTCGAGTGTGTGTTTTAATCAGAAATATATCAGTACCCACCAGAGTTGAAGTCTGGATATATGAAGGTTCCACTGAAAACATTTGTCTCATCCACTTTGTGATGTTTAAGTGTCGAAAATATGACGATGACCAAGAGAATTGCAAGAGCAAAGAAATTATGTTCGCATAGTGTTTACTCCAGACCACGAAAACACGAATTGCTCACAACTACAGAAGTGTTCAAACTCTGTCGACGTACACTCAGCAATGGATTGTTCGTGTCCCGTTTGCTATCAATTCAAAGTACCGACACTCAAGTCTGAGAAACAATTTTGATATCCAGATACTCAGAACATTGCTGGACCTCGGTTGTCAACTTGAACGTCGGACTCGCACACTTTCTGTGGTTGTGTCCGCATGGAAATGTGTTTTGGCTGTACTGAGACAGAGAGTTAGAACAATGTAATCAGTCACTCGTAATTATATTCAAAGAGACAAATCTTGATTCAGTGCCAAACATAAAATGGACACATCTACTCAAGTTGAGCTAGTTGCTCCAAAACAATCGCCGAAATCACTTAAACATTTTGAATCTCAGACATAGCAGTTAAGCTTTGAAGGTTCCGGTTGGGTGTGAGACAACAATCATTGTCACCTACCCGACTATCAACCTGATGCATTGATAAATGCTAAATTCATCAAATACTACATATTCGATGAGTAGGAATAAGTGGCTGCAGATGGAGAAAGATATTATTGAAGTGACGGTGTCTGTGAGGGTCATAGATAGTTATATGTATCACATCCGTCGGGGATAACGTGAGAAAGCAATTAATGTGAAGATACTTGGACTATTTCGATGTGAATCATTTGTAAATTGATAAATGCTTTTATCAGGGGCGCCGGAAGAGGTGGGCAGAGGGGCAGCTGACCCCCTGCCCTTGACCAAGGGGGGCGAGCGGGGGCAGGACTTGCCCTTTTTCTGAAGACAGAAAATGCTTTTTGTGTTTTTAATCTCGTGTTTTTACAGCAAAATGTGACTTATTTGGTCCAAATACCACCAATTTCACAAGGAATATTAATTTTGTGTCAATTTTATCACAAAACGGCCATAAAAACCGACAAATAGGGATTTTTGCCGCAATGAATTTATTGTTATTTTCCCGAGTTTGCAGGGGGGGGGGGTCGGAAAAATATTTCAGGCACGTATGGCATTTTTTCCCTTTCGATCATTTTTCGTACCCCCCCCCCCCCCCCCCCCGAAAAGTGATGAACCTATTGCAGTCATTCGGGAGTTAGTCGGAATTCCAAAAAGTGCAGTGGTCGTTTCCCAACATAGCTAAAAATAGCACAATGAATCGTCAGTAAATTTATAATTTCACACAGTGCTCACAACAATAGAGATTATTACAACTAATTAAACAATAAAAGCATACGTGAATAGTGCAT
The DNA here is from genome assembly GCA_032622095.1 of Siphonodentalium dalli. Classification (NCBI taxonomy): domain Eukaryota; kingdom Metazoa; phylum Mollusca; class Scaphopoda; order Gadilida; family Siphonodentaliidae; genus Siphonodentalium; species Siphonodentalium dalli. The sequence goes on from CP136063.1 coordinate 71,378,054, forward strand.
AATTTATCAATAATACCTAGCAAGGAGAATAGAAGTATGTCCAATAATTTCGACAGTTTAAAGCGTGTGGGGAAAATAGAGACATAATGCGATGTGTCGTCATACTGAATGCAAAGCATGTAGAAATTATTTATAGCGAAGATAATTTACCACAGAGCCATTGTCGCCAGACGTAGTACTGCGTTAGCTGTCGAGTGTGTGTTTTAATCAGAAATATATCAGTACCCACCAGAGTTGAAGTCTGGATATATGAAGGTTCCACTGAAAACATTTGTCTCATCCACTTTGTGATGTTTAAGTGTCGAAAATATGACGATGACCAAGAGAATTGCAAGAGCAAAGAAATTATGTTCGCATATAGTGTTTACTCCAGACCACGAAAACACGAATTGCTCACAACTACAGAAGTGTTCAAACTCTGTCGACGTACACTCAGCAATGGATTGTTCGTGTCCCGTTTGCTATCAATTCAAAGTACCGACACTCAAGTCTGAGAAACAATTTTGATATCCAGATACTCAGAACATTGCTGGACCTCGGTTGTCAACTTGAACGTCGGACTCGCACACTTTCTGTGGTTGTGTCCGCATGGAAATGTGTTTTGCCTGTACTGAGACAGAGAGTTAGAACAATGTAATCAGTCACTCGTAATTATATTCAAAGAGACAAATCTTGATTCAGTGCCAAACATAAAATGGACACATCTACTCAAGTTGAGCTAGTTGCTCCAAAACAATCGCCGAAATCACTTAAACATTTTGAATCTCAGACATAGCAGTTAAGCTTTGAAGGTTCCGGTTGGGTGTGAGACAACAATCATTGTCACCTACCCGACTATCAACCTGATGCATTGATAAATGCTAAATTCATCAAATACTACATATTCGATGAGTAGGAATAAGTGGCTGCAGATGGAGAAAGATATTATTGAAGTGACGGTGTCTGTGAGGGTCATAGATAGTTATATGTATCACATCCGTCGGGGATAACGTGAGAAAGCAATTAATATGAAGATACTTGGACTATTTCGATGTGAATCATTTGTAAATTGATAAATGCTTTTATCAGGGGCGCCGGAAGAGGTGGGCAGAGGGGCAGCTGACCCCCTGCCCTTGACCAAGGGGGGCGAGCGGGGGCAGGACTTGCCCTTTTTCTGAAGACAGAAAATGCTTTTTGTGTTTTTAATCTCGTGTTTTTATAGCAAAATGTGACTTATTTGGTCCAAATACCACCAATTTCACAAGGAATATTAATTTTGTGTCAATTTTATCACAAAACGGCCATAAAAACCGACAAATAGGGATTTTTGCCGCAATGAATTTATTGTTATTTTCCCGAGTTTGCAGGGGGGGGGTCGGAAAAATATTTCAGGCACGTATGGCATTTTTTCCCTTTCGATCATTTTTTTTACCCCCCCCCCCCCCCCCCGAAAAGTGATGAACCTATTGCAGTCATTCGGGAGTTAGTCGGAATTCAAAAAAGTGCAGTGGTCGTTTCCCAACATAGCTAAAAATAGCACAATGAATCGTCAGTAAATTTATAATTTCACACAGTGCTCACAACAATAGAGATTATTACAACTAATTAAACAATAAAAGCATACGTGAATAGTGCATAATTTATCAATAATACCTAGCAAGGAGAATAGAAGTATGTCCAATAATTTCGACAGTTTAAAGCGTGTGGGGAAAATAGAGACATAATGCGATGTGTCGTCATACTGAATGCAAAGCATGTAGAAATTATTTATAGCGAAGATAATTTACCACAGAGCCATTGTCGCCAGACGTAGTACTGCGTTAGCTGTCGAGTGTGTGTTTTAATCAGAAATATATCAGTACCCACCAGAGTTGAAGTCTGGATATATGAAGGTTCCACTGAAAACATTTGTCTCATCCACTTTGTGATGTTTAAGTGTCGAAAATATGACGATGACCAAGAGAATTGCAAGAGCAAAGAAATTATGTTCGCATATAGTGTTTACTCCAGACCACGAAAACACGAATTGCTCACAACTACAGAAGTGTTCAAACTCTGTCGACGTACACTCAGCAATGGATTGTTCGTGTCCCGTTTGCTATCAATTCAAAGTACCGACACTCAAGTCTGAGAAACAATTTTGATATCCAGATACTCAGAACATTGCTGGACCTCGGTTGTCAACTTGAACGTCGGACTCGCACACTTTCTGTGGTTGTGTCCGCGTGGAAATGTGTTTTGCCTGTACTGAGACAGAGAGTTAGAACAATGTAATGAGTTACTCGTAATGATATTCAAAGAGACAAATCTTGATTTAGTGCCAAACATAAAATGGACACATCTACTCAAGTTGAGCTAGTTGCTCCAAAACAATCGCCGAAATCACTTAAACATTTTGAATCTCAGACATAGCAGTTAAGCGTTGAATGTTCCGGTTGGGTGTGAGACAACAATCGTTGTCACCTACCCGACTATCAACCTGATGCATTGATAAATGCTAAATTCATCAAATACTACATGTTCGATGAGTAGGAATAAGTGGCTGCAGATGGAGAAAGATATTATTGAAGTGACGGTGTCTGTGAGGGTCATAGATAGTTATATGTATCACATCCGTCGGGAATAACGTGAGAAAGCAATTAATGTGAAGATACTTGGACTATTTCGATGTGAATCATTTGTAAATTGATAAATGCTTTTATCAGGGGCGCCGGAAGAGGGGGGCAGAGGGGGGCAGCTGACCCCCTGCCCTTGACCAAGGGGGGCGAGCGGAGGCAGGACTTGCCCTTTTTCTGAAGACAGAAAATGCTTTTTGTGTTTTTAATCTCGTGTTTTTATAGCAAAATGTGACTTATTTGGTCCAAATACCACCAATTTCACAAGGAATCCTTAATTTTGTGTCAATTTTATCACAAAACGGCCATAAAAACCGACAAATAGGGATTTTTGCCAAAATGAATTTATTGTTATTTTCCCGAGTTTGCGGAGAAAATGCCCTTTTTTGCAGAAAAGTGACCTTTTTGTAGGCTCTGCCCCCCCCCCCCCCTGCCCTTGGATGCTTCCGGCGCCCCTGGTTTTTATGTGTACATAGTCTCGTGCACTGTCTGCTTTATACTCAATATATGATAACCTGTTTCTGTTCTTAGTCGCAGTAAGGCCCATAAGCACAAAACATCAAAGTCTGTCCGTGTGTCCCGTATCTGTATACTTGCTCGCCTGTCTGTGAGGTGATGTATGCGAGCGGGCGCCTTCGGAAATTGATTTAAATACACGTGTGTGCCCTTGTGTACTTTTGTGTGGATTCGTGTGCAAGTCGCCAGAATTTGAATGTAATTGTGTGAAATATTTTATTTTTTCCCTTTGTTTCCTAATTTCAATGTTCTCTTTATTTATTTCAAGTTGTTTGTTTCGAGTTGGGACCTTCGTCTACAATGAAGTACATTATTAAGAAACGGATAATAACTAAGAAATATACTCCCTGGGTTATTTGTTCGACTTTATAAGGTACCCTACATGTCAAAACTTCATAAAGCTCCAATGTTTTGTACTGGTGGAATATGATCTCTACGGGCGTTAGCCAGAGTATTTATGGCATGATCTATTCTGCGCCGTAAGATATAAACATCTGAGACATTTCTGACTTCAGAAAGTCTCTATGGGGGTGTATACAGTCCATTAATAGTATCGGTACATTAACTATTTTTCGACATATTTTTATGGTCGGAATCTCACAAAAGTGATAAATTACTAGGATTGTATTGAGGCCATTATGAGACATCGTGTATACCTTTAACTACTCGTGATTTCCGTATTCTCTTTAGATTTATCAGGTCAACTGAGGTGCGAAGAGAACGAGTTAAATGCAGATTACCAAAATATTTCAAGAGATTCAAATGCATGTGGATATATAAACGTCGGCGCAGTGATTTCTACCTCTAATGTTGATCTGAATAATGATGGTAATGCAACCAGCTCTCAGTTGTCCACATCGGCTGCAAACTCAAAGCACAGACCGCTTGGTGAGTATACATGTCAGTATGTACCAGAGGGCACCAGTCCTATATCAAACATTGTTGAAAGTGGAATGTTTATCTGATTGGCACACATATTCCCGACTTCTACTCTTTATAGTATAGGTCGCAAGAGTAAATAAGAAGAATCCGTTGATAAATTTCGCCTGCTGATTAATGATGACAGATTCCGAAAATCTTTTGCAAAAGTGAAGAAATTTCACATGGGTTTGTGATCACAAATTAACCGCGTAACCGAATCACACCATTGCGAGAAATAGCGCCCGGATTCCATCAGCGTTTTTTCTAACTTATATATAATGTATGAAATGATAGATTTGATTTGATATTGTGTGTGGGCCAGGGAAATGCCATAATTGTATGCGACGCGAAGCAAAATCGTCACAAATTCACTTAAATCGTGAAATTTCGAGTTGGGACCTTCATCTATACAATGAAACACATTATTAAGAAACAGATAATAACTGAGAAATATATTCCCCGTGTTATTTTTCGACTTTATAAGGAACCCTGTCAAAACTTAAAATGTTCCAATGTTTTGTACTGGTGGAATATGATCTCTACGGGCGTTAGCCAGAGTAGAGATTTATGGCATGATCTATTCTGCGCCGTAAGATATAAACATCTGAGACATTTCTGACTTCAGATTACCAAAATAGTACAAGGGATTCAGATGCATGTGGATATATAAACGTCGGCGCAGTGATTTCTACCTCTAATGTTGATCGGAATAATGATGGTAATGCAACCAGCTCTCATTTGTCCACATCGGCTGCAAACTCAAAGCATAGACCGCTTGGTGAGTATACATGTCAGTCTGTACCAGAGGGCACCATTCCTATATCAAACATTGTTGAAAGTGGAATGTTTATCTGATTGGCACACAGATTCCCGATTTCTACTCTTTATAGTATAGGTCGCAAGAGTAAATAAGAAGAATCCGTTGCTAAACTTCGCCTGCTGATTAATGATGACAGATTCTGAAAATCTTTTGCACGAGTGAAGAAATTTTACGCGGATTTGTGATGACAAATTAACCGGGAAACCGAATCACACCATTGCGATAAATAATGCTCGGATTCCATAAGCGTTTGTATACATGTATGATTTCTATATATAGTTCGAACTGGTGTCCTCTAATTCAGATTAAGAATGTGATTTATTCATATGCGTATTCTTGATTTTGTGAGTCACCATAATATGCTCGACTTATTTACATCTGAATCTGATTGCGAGACTGTATGCGCCACTGGCAAACTTATTAAAGGTACGGTTGGCCTTGGCGGTGGGTATCCTGTGGAAATATTTCCAGCCGTCAAAAACCGCCACAAACAGAAAGAACATCACAACGTAGACAGACTTTGTCCGTATACAAATAAGAAATATCGCATAAACAGTATGTTATTGTCATTTGTTTGACTATTGTTATGTAAACTTTTCTGGTGTTTGTTTATATTATGATGGTAAACATAAAGAGCGTTCTGTGTTGGTGAATACCTGATATGGAACTAATAAAGAGCGTTTATGCCATTTGTGTGTGATTAGCCAGTAGCATTGAGCTGTCTTCTGAAACACAATCAGGCTCTTGCTTAGGTAAAATATAGTAGGTCTTTGTGATAACATGCTGTTTACGCGATGGGCATGGTATAAATGAACGGAACTGTATGCGTGTTACTGTTTTTCTGTTTACGGTGTTTGGAACAAATATGAATATTTTCGACAATTAAGGCCTCACGTGCCTTTAAAGTCATATACTTGAATGGCCCACTTAATTTTCGAGTCACCGATTTTGTTTATAGTAGTGCCTTGATATATGGTTTTAATAAAAATTTATGCCATAAAATATTATTAAAATACTATAATTCATTAACATTTGAAAGGTTTTTGTCTCAGAAAGTGGCCATAGGGAAATAGCAAACAGCCGAAATCATAGAAAGATTAATAAAAAGAATGCAACAGAATTCAAACTCGAAATCTATTTTCAATGAAAGTGGAATAACTTGATATCTTATAATATAGAGTTTTTCCCATTCCATTGAAAATAATGACACTTGAGCAGGGAACACCAAGTCAGTATCTCAACAAAAACAACATGTTCACAGTTTATTTCACTGGATATGTTGACAATACAATGTTTTGGAGCTTCCTCTTTCAAATGGTATATACTATGGCATATATTTTATCTAAAATTATCTGGAGGTTCGAAAATCAAGTGGGCCATTAATATAATCTGATAACGATTTTCCTTCAGCTCGGAAAATATAAAGTGTTCGATTCTTTGTTATTATATTCCTGATATGGTGGGGATTAAGAGCGTGTGTCTGACTGTCTCATCTGTGTGTGTCTGAGAAATTTGCTATGAATTCGAGGGGTCGTGAGAAAATTTACACATTGAGGTCCCAACAAAAAATTTACAGCCATTTTGCTACCCACCCACCCTTTTTGTGTAAATTTTTTTATTTTGTTCCGCCTGATTTTTTTGGACCCACCCCCTAAAATAAGAAAAAGCCAAATCAAACAGAATCAAAGGTAAGTTTTAAATTGGTCCGTTTCCGGCAGATTCCAAGTGTTCAAACAATTGAAAAACTATCAACGGTTATGATGTTATTTTCGACATTGAAACATACATTTTGAAATAAAAAGTGTTTTATTCTACAGTATGCACAGATATTGTGAGGTAATATTTATAGTGCCAATAAGCCAACATTGTGTTTAATTTTTACATAAATAGTCCAGTTACTAATTAATGACTTCTTCACTGTTGTTCCCAAAAAGGTGCCACCGACCATCATATCAGAACACCTTATAGCCATACCTGCAATGACAGTTATATAGTATATAAGTATCACTCTTTGGAGCCAAATAAACAGGCTGGCATGTTTATTTTTTAATTTGAGGTATTTTGTTAGCCAGCACTCTGCAGCACTAGTATTATTTGGTCATTAGACATGCCAGAGTGAAAATGCCAGCACTATCAGGCACTATTCAATATTAATTTGAGGTGAAATGCAAACCAGCACTCCTATTCAGTCATCACTTTTATTTGGCACCAGAGAGTGCTTTATCTTATACCTACATATGTTCTTAAGTGTTGGTTAAGGTCATAATCTATGTTAGACCACATTTATTAGTGAAAACAACTTAAAACAATGTCCATAATGTGGGTTGAAAAAAATAATTTCAGGCCTCTGAGATGCACCCACCCCGCCCGGTATAGGTATGTTTTTGGAAGATCTCCCTTGTATTACTTATATCTTATACCTACCCTGTTCCTAAGTGTCTGTAAAGGCCATAACCTGCCTTAGAACACAATTATTAATGAATATATTAGAAAACAAGGGCAAAAATGTGAATAGAAAAACATTTGCACAAACTCATTTTTTCGGGCATCTTCGGACCCACCCACCCCGGCCCTGTATGATAAAACTTTTGTGCGCCCCCCCCCCCCCGATGAATTTGGATAGTTTTCACGAGTAAATGAAGCTTTAGTGTTCGGAATACATGTAGGTACGCTTATAGTATAGCTTCTGTTTTCATTTTAGGTTCACCACGTGTGACAAATATCGATAAGAAACAGATCATTATTACGGATTACGAAAATATTCAAAGAAATAACTCAGATACTTGTGGATATGAAAACATGGCCGCAGTGATTTCTCCTTGTCATCTTGACATGAGTACTAATTCGTGTGGATTTACTCCAAACTCAGAGTATTCAACAATAGCAGCAAACTCGGAACACAGAAACAATGGCCTTTCTCCCAAAAATGGCGAAACCGTATATGATAATGCAAAGGACGTGAGCAGCAATGATACCGACATTTATGAAGACACGGCAGATGATGATGCATTGTACGAATTTGTGCAAAACTCTCAATGCATATGATAGTGATATGCCTTAACCCTTTACCCAACAAAACGCCCAAAAACGCCCAAATAAAGCTTCAACAGCCTAAAATATCTTCGGTCTGTCTCAATAACACCATACAAATATGGATATCATTGGAACCGGTTCATTGACCACATTGTGATGGTTACAGTTATGCCCTGTGCAAATGCATTCTCTTATATATGCGAGTCGATCATATGTCGCCTCGCATATATAACAGAATGCATTGGCTTAAAAAAAAAATATTAACACTTTTTACCATTTTTTCTTACATTCTTTAACAATTTTATAACTTTTTCTTACATTTTTTAACAATTTTTATAATATTTTTCTACATTCTTTGACAATTTTATCATTTTTAATATGTGTTAAGCCAATGCATTCTCTTATATATGCGAGGCGACCTATGGTCGACTCGCATATATAAGAGAATGCATTGGCACAGGGCCGTTCTGTTGGGTAAAGGGTTAATCGCTACATAAATTGTTTTATTATTAACTTCTTGAGACTTATTCATATGCTACCATAGTTTCTACAAGTGTTAAAGCATGCCATAAACCCACTGCGAAGACAGACTTGTTGGGGTGCGGATAATGCTGATGGGAGGTATATGAAATGTATGCCCGACGGCATACTCGTTAAATACCCCCACCATATTTGACCTCATATTAATACTATGCGTACGTTTTCTATAATAGAAAATAATGAAATTGAGAATATTCATGAGTCCATAGGATACGCACTACACTTTGAAGCGTATACACGTGAGCAATGTGAATGGACGGAAGGTATTATAGGTTGATTCCAGTCAGTCGTTCAGTCTTAAGGAGTTGGGCTTGCCGGTTGCCATTATACAATCGTCAAATACAAATAATTAATTTGTGTTACTACATGTGTTTATGCTGGTTTACACACACACACACACACACCCTTATCTGTATTGAGTACGTTTCTTTAGAAATTAAAACAATACCGTAGTTCAACTCGTACCTTTAACGAAATAACGGTGATCTCTGGGCGCATGCGTTTTATCATTTCCGCCTATAGTGCGGACGAAACAAAAATTTAAAAAATTGAAATTTCGTCGCCTTAATGGGAAAAAGTTCACACACCCAAAATGGAGACAGTTATAGTCATGGATAAATTTCCAACATCGGTGAATAAATCGCAAGTTCAACACATTGTGATATGACAACAAAAATATTGTTTGGCAATAGAAAAGATGAAATGGCATGAGAAGTATCCATGCAACAAACGAACGGCTCAGTCGCTGATTGGTAGAATATATATGTTAACCCTTTACCCAACAGAACGGCCCTGCGCCAATGCATTCTCTTATATATGCGAGTCGACCATAGGTCGCCTCGCATATATAAGAGAATACATTGGCTTAACACATTAAAAATTATAAAATTATAAAAAATGGTAAAAAGTGTTAAAATAAGATTTTTTTTAGGCCAATGCATTCTCTTATATATGCGAGGCGACCTATGGTCGACTCGCATATATAAGAGAATGCATTGGCACATGGCATAACTGTAAACATCACATTGTGGTAAATGAGCCGGTTCCAATGATATCCATATTTGTATGGTTTTATTGAGACAGACCCAAGATAATTTAGGCTGTTGCAGCTTTATTTGGCCGTTTTTGGCCGGTTCGTTGGGTAAAGGGTTAATAATTATTTGGTTGACAGCTGTGGAAAGCTCCAGTATGTTCGTCGGTGTCTCGGCGTCAAATCACAGCGAGTCTGGGTTATATAATACCTTCAGTTATTGCATGTGACTTACATATGTTGAAATATGCAAGGCTTCTTTGTTATCATTTCAAAAAAATCATTTCACTGGGTGTTGTCGCCCACTGTACTGACAGTATAATAATATTCCACCACGTATTAGAGTACTATGGAAACGCGTACAAATACCTTACTTCCGTTTAGTGACACCTAACATAACTATGGCCGACACAGAGCGTCGACAAATTTTATTAAAAAGTCAAGGATTAACTGTAACTCAAATTAGTTCATAGATTTTGAAAAGTTATTTGCCCTATATATGTGTGCCGTAAATTTAGAATAGACTCTAGAAATTGTCAGAAAGTTACATATTTTTACTTGAAAATCCTTAAATTTGAGTCGAAAAAGGTAACTTGGCCTGCAGGTATCCAGTGTCTCTGTGTCTGAATTTACATGACTATTCATAATATCATGCATGTATTACACCAATACGGCATTTACCACGAAACAACATCAACCTTATGATTCATATAACTGCGCGCCATGCATGTATTACGGCAATACGAAATTTTCCACGAAACAACATCTACATGATGGTTCAGTATATACCTAACTGCGCGCCATGCATGTATTACGCCATTTACCACGAAACCGCCTCTGTCTAACTGCGCGCCATCATCATAATTTTTTTAGGGAATGTATTATAGGGTGTGACTAAACACCGCCCGGACCAGCCCGGACCAGCCCGGACCCCCCATATGGACTATATGAGTGATTTTAAGGGCAATATAAGTGAAGGGGTGTCATGGAAACCCACTCAGGGTCGCTATTAACCCTCAAAATGCCGGCATCGGCGAAAATGTTCGCCGGACCGCCCCTGCTGCGTCCAGGTGTGATTTTAGTATTCATATCTGTGCGAGGGTGTTAATGAAACCCAAATACGCACGGAGAGTAGTCAAGGTCAAACGGAAGTGCCGCTTATTAACCCCTAAACTTCCCAGATTCAGCCAGAATTACAAAATTGCGCCCCCAATAAACAAACTCACAGCCCGGACCCCCATTAATGTCCTCGTACTTCTAATAACCCCTTACATATGTGTTGTGGATCTACCCTCGACCACACTCACGAAGATACAAGGGCGAGTCGCCCACGAATGCCTGGCAATTAACCCCAAAAATGCAGCCATCGCCGATTATGTTTACACCCCTTCACTTATATTGCCCTTAAAATCACTCATATAGTCCATATGGGGGGGTCCGGGCTGGTCCGGGCTGGTCCGGGCGGTGTTTAGTCACACCGAATACGCCATTTGCCGCGGAACAACATCTACCTTATAATTCAGTAACTATAAGACACATTCAAATTAACACTTGAAGTTGAAACTGTGGATAAAATTCTCAAAATATCTAAACGTCTGAAACTGTGGATATACCAAATACAAATTACTAGAGTGATTTCCCCCTGGCAGACACAAGCTATAGGATCAGCATAAAAAACAATCCTGGCAGCTGAATGGTCAATGATATATGGATGAAAAATGCACAATTACATCAAATATAGCCACATGGTGAACGTTTACCGCGGCTGTCAAATTGGCGAATAATTTATGGGGTGTGGTGTTTTTATTCGATGTCCTTTTTTACCATTTTAAGGGTAGTGTGACGTTTGTCAAAACTGCAGTGTGGCGCAATACGTTGACAAGTCCTTTTGTGCCCATTTTCGTCTGTCTAAAAGGACGTTCTTTAATTTTTGATACTCGTGCAGGGTCAATCCTTTCTTGCGAATACAGGCTAGGGTTTGGTAACACTGAGGCCTATGCAAATCATTTGGTGTATTGTAACATGTGGATTAGGGCTGGCAGCTCGTGTGAAGAAACAACAGACAACTCTATTCTTTGGCACCAAAGGCAGATTAAATCGATCGATCGGTGCCTCGACGCCGCGTAATTATCGCACATCGTCTTCTGATGAAGATTCTCCCACAGCGCCCTCTCGCGGTTATACACAGGTAAACATTGGCATTATTGATTCCATTCACTCAGTGCCAGAAGAGCGCAGCGCACTGTTTACAGAGCATCAGGTAAGTGGCATGCTTATTATCCTAATTTCTGGGAATTCCGCTACATAAATCGTTCATTAAGAACACTGATAACTGAGAAATAGTATACTAGACACATTTTCAGGCTCAAGTGTGGGTCCGACCCTTTTCACAAGAGAAAAATCCCTTAATGTTTTGAGTAAAATTCGCTACAGGGACCGCCAGTGACTTGTGTATCGCCGCGATTGCACACAGCTGATTCATTATTGATGTTATGGTGTATTGCGGAATTTCGTGTTTCGAGGAAGCGGGTGGATCATGGAATGATTCATCCTTTACCCGAAGGCAAGATCGTCAAACTGCATATTGGTAGTGTCTCGCCCCGTATTTTGGTTGAAACTTAACAGATATGCTCAGTTTTGTTACACACCGCTCCGGTTACGGCGATCAAAATAGGCAAATGCATGCGTGAAATGCGTCAGAATATACGGATTTAATATGCCATGGGAACACCTCGGGTCGTAAAATAAAAAAAGGCTCCGTTCTCGTAGGCATGGTGAAATAGAGAGCGTTTATCTCACTGTAAAATCAGCTTGAAAATCGTTGTGACTTTAGAATGTGTTTTTTTTTACCAGAGCCCGTAAAGCCTGTTGATTGATTATTCGTGTGTCCATTGACCTATCTCTCAGCCTCCTTCAATGTTACGTAGACATAATGTGTGAGGTTCAAATAAACCATGTCCGTTTAAACAGACATGGCTTCAAGTTCCAATGTTTCGCACAGAAGTAAGATAGACGCTCTTTATCGTTAGCATATATGAGAAACAAACTTAGCAAGGAACGCCCTTATTGTTCCCTGCCAAAAAAAAGGTCTGGTCCCGATTTGTTTCCAAATTCTATGACCGGCGCCTACTCGATCAAGGTTTTTATGTACATATAGTACTATTTAACCCTTCCTATACTAATGCATAATTGGTGAGTAGTTTTCCATAGCAACTATGCAGATATAATACAGCCTGTTCTCCCGAAAACCATCACATTATCCGCTTTTGATAGAACTATTGTAGATAATATGCTTACAATCTCCGCATTTTGAGTAGATAATGTGCTGATAATGAGAGCACATTTTAGTCACATTATTGACTCACAATGGGGTGATTCTAAGCAGATTATGACTCAAATAAGCCGACTCACAACTTTTCAGATGTATACGCTCGTTAACACGACCGTGTGTTCACTGTTACCCGCGCTTTTAAACGAAATAACGGGTGTGAGTCCATTATCTGCTTATTTCAGGATCAAGTAATCACATTATGTAAATATTTGACATTATGGGTCGATTATGAGCGCATTTTGCTTGAGGATATGTTGGATAATAAGTTTAATACATGTAGGCTGTTTGGGGAACTTATTATTTAAAAATTTCTCTTGATAAATAGGGCTCGATCCTTCTGCACTTTTATTTAGCTGTCGTCCGCTTTTATCACCTTAACATCCTTCAAAAATTAATAATATATCATTCCAATGTATACTTTTATAACTGAATGGGAGAATCAAGATAGTATAGAAAGGGTTACGTACGTGTATGTATCGATCTGTTTTGATGGTCGGAACGAGACCGGGATGCAACAAAACACTAGCATAATGTCAGGCTCCAAACCGTCACGAGATGTTAAAGCCTGAAATGATGCTTCTTATAATACATCTCATGGCGGCCCAGGGGATCAAAGTAGGAACATAATGTTTATGCAGACTGTGTATGACACGGAATTAAAGCCACATGGCGGTTTGTGCTCCAAAATACACATATTAATCGCTTTTGAATTTTTCTTGGTATCGAAATAGGTCGATAAATATCTTAACTACCTTTCTACGAACATTATGTAACAAAAAAAAGACGTATTGAAGAAATGAAAAATACAACTGTGAATACGGTGTTTGAGTCCCAAACACAAAACAGCTATTTGCACGACATGGAACAGAAAGGAGCGTTCCGTGGTAGTCTATTCCTGATGTGGTAGCAATAAAGAGAGTTTGTCTAAATTCTGGCGAAAAGTTGAAAACTGCTGAAAATGACTTTGGCAAGTGTTTATGAGAGCATATGAAGCCGGTATATCAATAGTTCATTTATTTATCGACCTATCGTATCCATCGCTCGAAATTACGTAGAAAACAAATAAGAGATTCGAATAAGCCATGTCCGTATAAAGCAAACCGGATCCAGACTATTTACAGCATGAAAAAATAAAGTGCGTTCATTGTTAGTATGCTACCGATATGGTCTAAATAAAGAGCGTTTATCTCAAATCTTATAGGCGAAATTTGAAAAACGCGATGTCCCAGAAAAATATGACTTAGGCATGTTGATACAGAGTGTTTCAGAACCTGTTCAGAGCCTGTAGATATGTATTTCTAGTATTTATCGACAAGCGGTAGTAAAATAATATGCACATGTGCACATGCATGGTTTCACTGCATTATCTCATAAAAACGGTTCAAATTATCTATAGCTTGTAACAATAAAACCTTTTTTCCCTGATAAATAAAAATACAGGGCCTGACTCTGTCTCAATTCCATTCGAAACTGATAGAAATAAAAGAGCTTTGTGTGGAAAAACAGAAAAACAACAGTGACTTGCTGTCACCTCTGGTCACCTCAGAAAGTTTTTTCTGAGCATATAGACCGTGTCAGAAATTTCTGTCTATTTAAACTTACTTTTTTTTCTCCAGACAGTGATAAAAGCGAGCAATCACTAAATATACCTGTATGGGTCGCTCTCACCTAAAAAGAAACACATGTTTTGAAAAGGATAGGCCTACACAGGGTTTGCTAAAGTTATTTCAATTGCAGGTGTTGCTGACGCCCATCAGCAATTTGTTTTTTCAGTTTTTTTTCCAAATTTTCATTGGGGCTTAAACTATTATTCTAGCAAAAATCGCAACTGAAAAGTACTCTTCAGCAAATATTCCAAACGTACCATTCAAAACATTGTAGGTGAGAGTGACCCCATCAGCCTAAGTATAATGAAACCTGAACATTATGAGCCGCTTTAACCTTTTCACGACGGGAGCTGCGCTGGTGCATCATTAAAGACACTGTGCCAGTGCATTCTCTTATGTGTGCGAGTCTCCCATAGGGAGCCTCACATATATATATATATATATATATATATATATATAAGATTGCATTGGCTTACAAGATCAAGGTAAATATTGTTAGGCCAATGCATTCTTTTATATATGCGAGGCGCCCTATGGGCGACTCGCATATATAAGAGAAGGCATTGGCACAGGGTATTCGGAAATTTTCGGAAAGCCCCAGTCATGAAATGGTTAATGCAATGTCATGTCATGTAATGCAATGTATTCTACTAATTCATATCTACCCATGCATATGGTCTATAATTGCCCGTTAATTCCTCATCCCCATTATATCCAATACATCATTACCACCAGTTATTAATTTCGTAACTGACCGCAATGGGGCGATGGGAAAGGCACTATAATGTAACTTCCGATCACAAATATGGATCACTATCACTATATTATCTCCACATATTACTGGAACCAATGGAAAGTCAGGCAGCTGATTATCGGCATGGTATACGTTCCAAGAGTATATAAAGGGGGGACTTACGCCAATGTCAATAAATTCCCAACAATAACAACGATCTAATATCGATAACATACATAAACATAGTTAATTTGAGTAGAACATGTCTTCTGTAAACGTTGAGGCTAACAGTTTATCTTAAATTCAAACTTAATAATTTAAAGCCACATGGCGGTTTGGGCTCCAAATTACACATAATATAATTCGCTTTAAAATTGTCCACAGTTTCGAAATAGGTCGATACATATCTGAACTATACCTTTCTACGAGCATATCTGAAGGCTTAAAATACTCGAAACTATCATATATTCAGTGTCCATTGTCAAAGGTAGCGACAGAATTATCCAAATAAGGGGAATATTACATTGCTCATGGCATATTGCATAGCTTTCAACCAGAGGCCTTCTGATATGTAAAATCGGGAATTAATGTGTTGCACCGAAGAAGGCCTCAGGTTGAAAGCTATATATGGACCATGCAATGAGGGTTATTATTAATTCTATTGGAAAGTTGAACAGCTGATAAGTATCCACCAATTTCTTCTTTTTCTGAGGACTGTTATAATCAGCATGTCCGTCCGTGTGTCCGGATTATACCGTTGAGAATATTAATCTAAATTATATGGGATCGTTGTACATTCTGTATATCCGAGAACACACAGCTTTTTGACGAATTTATGCCCCTCTATCGACTTAGAACTCACTATTTTGGGGTTATCTTGGTGATAATTTGAGTTCGATTTTGGTTATATATGGTCATTTGATTTTTGACGGAGTTATGCCTCTTTTCTGACGTAGAATTTACATTTTTGGGATGTCCGGCCATCCGGGTGAGAACGTCAGCAATATTCAACATAACTTCTTGATATTTGATTCGTGGTTATGAGTGGTTCACATGGTTGTTTAGTTAAATGTGAACCAGGGGTCGGTCTGTCTATATATGTACTTCCTTTATGTCATACATGTATGATTTATAAGAAATAAACTATTGATTGACATTTGTGAAAACACAGGTAACGCTCGAAAATGGCTACGGAGTTATGCCTCTTTTTCGACTTAGAAATAAGTATTTATTTTAGTTGTCGGGATGATAATTTGATGTTCAACAGAACTTTTTTGATATTTAGTACATGATTTACACTTCAGAAAACTTAGTTCAAGTTCGAATTTGGTCACGTCCAATGCTTTTTTACGGATTTATCTTTATTCGACTTAGAATTTATAATTTGTTTATTGTTTAAAAGATAAAATGAACGATTTTCAAAAGAATCTCTTGATGTTTGGTATGTGGGTTATACCTTTGATAACATAACTGTCATCATCAAGTTGGAATCTATTTTGCCAGACGTTGACTTCTCTGTTCTTGAAAAAAGCAAACAACCCACAAAAAAAAACACCTCTTTTAGGGGGATGTGGGCTCATGGACCAATGTTCAATTAACATCGGTGAATTTTGTCAAGAGTATATATATATAGTATGTAGACTGGTATTCCATGCATTTGTCGACCTTCCAAATTAAGTTGACATTTTATTTGGAGGTTTCAATGAGGCATATCCGTTTAAAAGCAATTTATTCAAGCTGGGTGATTTTAGGCGTTATCGAACTGGCACTAGACGCGCTACCCGATTGTTTATTTGCAAAGCCAACATTTAAGCTGGAACATAGCGAAACATGTATACATATAGAAGCAATTTATGCAAGTATTATAAGTTAACAATTATCATATAACATTTCCATAACAAATTCACCATACTATTATAAATAAGACACAACACGTACAAAAAAGTACCTTGCATGATTGTGCCTTGCATGATTGTGCAATTTCCAATTTAGGGACCTTGCATGATTGTGCAATTTCCAATTTAGGGACGTGTCACATTAGATATATATAAATATACGTTTCATCTATATCTAATAGTATATTAAGTAATCGTTTTCAATGCTAATTTAATAAATATGTTCAGTCTGTATGCAATGTGGCACGGTACTCCTAGATAGGTGCATCCGTCTTCAAGCGAAACATAATGAAGCGACTGATATTGAAATGGTTTTATTTCCTGCTTGCATGGAACATACATACACTCTACAGACAGGTGAAGCATGGTATCATCGCGAACAACGTATATATATATATCATGATAGCATAACGTTATCTGGCGCTTCATGTTATAAATTCCATGCGTATTTTATGGCGGTAATCTGGTTTATTAACTTTCATTATCTCGACTTCAACGTGCAGCGAATGCGTATATATGTCTACCGCTAGCAGCTGGCGCACGTGCCACAGGTAATCATCTAAGACTCGTGTAACAGGAGTTACATCAGTGAACTATATAACTAATGTAGACTATGCGTATCATCTTGTCGTATGCACCTTGTCTGTTTCGCTTTCATTTTTCTCTCGTCGGGGGCCAACTTTCAAATAGTTTACAAGTTTAGCGGAAGTTGTGTATGTCTGTGTCATATCCATAGAGGTTTGATTATAACACCTGTTGAATATAACTTATGGGAACGTATTCAATAAGATCCCATAGCTATAATAGCCATCATCACGTGATAATAGTGAAACAAGATCATTATATTTAAACATATATGTATAAATTCAACAAACAAACTACATGTACATGTTATCAGTGCAGTATAAAGTGATCGTGAATGACCATCAGCAGTGGTTCATATAATATAGGTCTACATCATTCTACAGGGAAAGGTGGTGTTTCATGTCAAGCGATGCGCTCATAACCTGATACAAGGCATGCAACTACGATATCAAATCTACTACACTTCTGTGTGTCACAAACGGAAGTCGAAACCACATGAAATTGGACAAGGTACACACGCGTCCCCATGCATGGTGCCTATATAACTGTAAGATTTCCCAAAGCATCCCGACCACCTTCTCCTCAGTGATGTCACATGCACAAGCCAAACATATCGATTATAGTTTATCAATGCATATCGCCATTTCCCAATCCGTCTATGACATGCTAACGTGCGTCAATAAACAAATGGATCTGCGAATTATCCAAACATTCAGCAAGCCATTGCACTGCGCGTGCCGTAACGATGTTAATTGTACGAAGCCTCACGAGATTGCCATGTTTTATGGAGAATAAATGAGATGCCATACGATGTTATTTTCTCGCAGAAATCTAAACAAATGCATCAACTAGGGACCCACTTAGGTTAATTGGGTTCGCCTGTGGTCAGTAGAATCATGTTAGTGCGCACTTGGCATTCGTGGTAGACCAGATATATACCCGACGGATAGGCATCTGGATACGGCCCGTAATCACGTAAATCGTATACATAGCTAGTTTCATCGTTTCTTATATATAGATTAAACCGATTATAATAACCTTCGGAATTTTATTTCATAAGCTTTCATTTAAGAAATGGATGTTGATATGCTTATGTTCCATTGAGTATGGATGCAAGTTGGTCTGATAATTTGTGTGGAAAGCGAAAGCGTTCCAACTATATCTAAAATGTCAGATCAACTTGCATCCATACTCCATGGAAATCAACAATCATCCATTTCTTAATTCACAAACTTGGTGCTTGTATATTTAAAAGAACATTTGGCGCCCATTTTGAACAATATTCTATATAGCGTTGCAATATACATGTACAATATACACTCTTAGAAGAAATGTGTATAAATTCTGCACAATATGTTTTAAATTTGATCTTAAACAAAATTGTGTAGAAATGACACATGGCATAAGTGTCGGTGGAATTTTCTCAACATTGAAGTGAATATGTGAGTATATTATTGAGTGAATATGTGAGTATATTATTGTTAGTAGATGAGATATGGTCTATTAGAGACATAGACCTCGTAAAAGCTACCATATTAAAAATCTTACAGCAGCATTAAAACGTTTGTGCTACACAATTATGTGCTGTTCAGTTTTGACACAAACACAGTGTATAACAAATTTTAAAACTGCTTCCATTTTTTTTTCTGTGGTAGCCTTTGCGGTTTTTGTGTCTCCAATAGAACACATCTCATCTACAAGTACATTATAATATAATAATAATGTGAATTATGTAATAACTATGATACACTCACATATTCACTAATATTCAATGTTGAGGAAATTCCACCGACACATATGTCATGTGTCATTTATACACAATTTTGATTAAGATCAAATCTAAAACATTTTGTGTAAATGTATACGAGTGTAAATATCTTCACTCCAACTGGCATTCTATCTATGGAACTTGAATGCTGAATGTTGGTTGGTTGAAATCGCGTCATGTGACGTCGCGCGCGAGACACAACTTTCCCCCTATATTGTATGAATGGAATACTTGCAACTCGCTATCAGAACATCGTTGACAATGGGCGCTAATGCTCTTTTAATCTGCTATATATAGCTGAGTGTAAATATAATAAATGGATGTTGAGATTTCGTTGTGTTCTATGGAGTATGGATGCAAGTTGGTCTGACATTTTTATGTTTGGAACGCGAAATAAAATGTCACACCAACTTGCATCCATACGCCATGGTACGCAAGTAAATCAACATTCATACGCCATGGTACGCAAGTAAATCAACATTCATTTCTTAACCCTTTACCCAACAAAGCGGCCCTGTGCCAATGCATTCTCTTATATATGCGAGTCGACCATAGGTCGCCTCGCATATATAAGAGAATGCATTGGCTTAATACATATTAAAAATGATAAAATTGTCCAAAAATATAGAAAAATATGATAAAAATTGTTAAAAAATGTAAGACAAAATTATAAAATTGTTAAAGAATGTAAGAAAAAATGGTAAAAAGTGTTTTTAGGCCAATGCATTCTCATATATATGCGAGGCAACCTATGGTCGACTCGCATATATAAGAGAATGCATTGGCACAGGGCATAACTGTAACCATCACAATGTGGTCAATGAACCGGTTCCAATGATATCCATATTTGTTTGGTGTTATTGAGACGGACCGAAGATATTTTAGGCTGTTGAAGCTTTATATGGGCGTTTTTGGCCGTTTTGTTGGGTAAAGGGTTAAATGCATGAACATGAGCGACTGAACGTATAAGCCTGATATATACGTGTATGGTTGGTTGGTAGTTTCGAAGGCAACCTGTTAATATTATTGAATGGTCATCGTCTAGAAATAACCAACATGTATCTTATAAAAAGGAACAAATTATTTTTGCATCCATGTACATACATGGGGGCAAATTTCGGAAAGATATAGTTTAAGGCCATGGGCAACTGTGTCAACATTTACATGCTTAATTTCATGGTTTTTGTGGAGAGAGAGCTAGGGCCTTCATAAGTTGACAACACGTGTGCCCCAATCCCTTTTATATTATTGGACAAATAAAATATGTGTCAAGTCAAAGTCATCCGTGTTGTTATTTATATGCGAACCATGTAACTACCCCATCACCTTATATGTTTGCCCTCTTACTTTCTTATATCTGCCCCGATCCGCCTGATATTAGTACTATATATAACACTGATGTCTATACAAAGAGACCACATGTCCCTGACCAAATTTGGCCTCAATATCCAAAGTACTATAGTATTAGAGTTACACTATAGTACTTTGGGTATATATTGATTCCACATTTTGACAGGGGCAAACATGCCCCCGTAGATATACATAATGACCAATGCGTACAGGGTAACTCGAGGTATGTGACATGGCGCCAATGCTCCTTGAAGTTGCCGATACCACAGGGACGTTGTTAGCCCGTTGTGTCAGTGTGACCACCATGAAATTTTCAACTTCACCCCGCCCTCATGAACCAGACCAAACTTCCAAGTTCACGAAATTCCATTTGCATCCCAGGTTGGTATTTGCACCCCAGGTTGGTATTTGCACCCCAGGTTGGTATTTGCACCCCATGTTGGTATTTGCACCCCAGGTTGGTATTTGCACCACAGGTTGGTATTTGCACCCCAGGTTGGTATTTTCCAAATTGTACTTCCAGCTTTCCAACTATTGAAAATTTTCCAACTGATGGTCATTTCCCAAATTTGATTGAAAGGTTGAAAATATGTTAATTGGTCTAAAAACAATGAGTTCCCACTAACTACTGGTTGTGAAATTTCCCACTGATGGTGTGACAGGCATTACATTTCCAACTGTTGAAACGTTTGATCACATTTGGTGTAAGAAACCGTACCCCTGTCGCCACGTCCATACCATACGCTCATACCGTGGCAAACGACAATGCTACCTCAACATAATAAAGTCAATCAAAACAATTGTCTGGTTGCAATCGGATCTGCAGCATGCATGTAGGTATAGAGTGTGCGAACGACTTTTAAAAACCCGGATCATGAATTGTAAACCAAAACAATCCCGAGAGAAAACAAGAACCCCTGGCTCAGGGCCCACATGAAACCTGATTTATATCAACACTTGGTCTGGAGTTTTATGTTCTTCTACATTCTTGTATAAAAGCGACCGAAAAATTGCCCACGCAGGAAATATACATACCTAATATAATGACTACGTTGCGCTATGTGTGATAACAATGTGTATGATTATTATCCCTAGCCCCATCCCTATACCCCACCACATCCGATAAACTAAAATAACTAATAAGACAATTATATTGAGATACATATTCGGAACATGTCACATTCATTTATTTTGTTATCTTCGCGTGTGTGCATACCTTGTATGTTTAATTCATTGTGTTCTTGCTCACATATATTGTCGATGAAAAGAGCAATAAATCTAGTTATCTATCTATGTGTAAATCTATCTGTATAGTTTCTAGCGCACACGCCGTGGTTTATTGGGGGGGGGGGGGTGCCGTCCCCACCATGCATACTGTTCAATTAATATGTTAACAAACTCTTCCTTCGGTCATACATGTACATGCATATGAGAAGTGGCCATCCAATTGAGCATGGTTGGTGTATGTACACAAAGTGTGTCCCATGTTTAATGAATACCAATAGCAATGTCATTAATTGTCGGAACCCATCATATTGTGAGCTTTGTGCAATATTAAACAAGTCCAATCGATATATGGCCCAAATGTCAATCTGTCTCCATGCATTATACATACTACTGATTAAATCGATTGTTTTAATCTCTGGACCAGTAATACAATACACAGTTGGGTCCTCAACACATGGTGCCACCTAGCGACACAGAAAACCCCTAACAAATCCAGGCCAATATTATACCATTATTAATAGGGTCACACCTGTTGCGTGATGTTACGTATATATCGCGAGTCTTCGTCTTGGGTAAGTTTAAATAGACATTCATAATTCCATACCATTGTAGTTATATGCAATAACCTATATTTTGATGCTCAGAACGTGGTAAAACAAGCAATGACTCGGTTGGAGCTTACATACAAACAAATACATATGGTAAAGCTAATTATACATTCGCAATGGGTCTGATCGTTCAATATACTGAAATGAGCAACCACGCAATATGTCAATTCAATGTCAATTCAATGTCAATCCAACATTATTTAGATTTTTTAATATTCATAGTCAGGAGTAATCAAAATTCTGATAACAACCGACCGAATATGGAGTCATAAAAAAGTTGTATATAGAATGTTCGTTGCTATTCTGGAAGCGAAATAAGAATGGCTTATTTACAGATGTACATCGTTGTATACTCAAATCGGCATCATTACAAATAATAGAGACAAGATCAACATGGTGCGTAATATAAAGTTAGGGTGTATTGTGGTGATTTTGTATCAAGATAAAGTTATGTAATTATAAGTTTCAACGTTTCCCAAAGAATATACTTCAGTCAGATTCGTTTGTATTGCATGGAGGGCGTGGCTACAAGAGCTGTCTTCCCGTTGATCCAGTGTAACGACTATGCTTCCTTGCTTGTGTATGGGAGGACTTGCTACTGATCCAACCCCCAATCCAATGGCGAGACTCTGGTATATCTGTGTCGAAAATCTATCGGCAATGATTTCATATCTGAAGTAATACAACCTATGCCAAGAAATAGCATTAATCCTACATTGGGAACCCCAAATGAAGTGGTATCTTCCATCTTATGTGTATAGTTTCTCCAAAATAAAATACCAAATTGTCTGAGAGGCTTATGTATAGGTTACACTGGTGTAAATAGTGTTCGGAGTGACATCTAGCGGATGCGGGAGGAATATACAGGAGAGAATAAAATAGACACTGCATGGGCCATGATTGGTCAATAACCGTGTGTTCTTTTTGCATAAAAAAATCATTACACCTCTTCCCTGTGGTTTCCCATAGTAAAATAGCCTTGGCACAGGAATTAACCCTTTGTAGTGAAGTTTGAATTTTTTGGTGTGGTCTAAATATGACAGTATTGTTTTATGCAGATCTGACACTAGTTACGAAAACACAAGATTTAAAGGAGAATTCCCTGCTAGACAGACATGATTTTTGTGTGTAAAAAGTTTCCCCAAATGTCAATTTTTCAGATTAATTTTTTTTTTTTGGACCCAACATTTATATTGCCAACAGCATACGCTAAAACGTTAGAACTGAGGCCTATGGAAAACATTTACACCAGTGTAACCTACATGTATAACATCCTTAGTATGACATCCATATGTGCACACATATGCCTCAGTTCTGTTGGGTGGTGTCGTTATATATGCTGATGCTGGCGATATCGAGCACAATAATATGCCACTTCACCCTATTTACAATAAACTATGTGTAAAGCCTATTGTCGTACCAACTTAAGAGTGTTGCGATTATATATAGCATGTTTCGTGCAAAGATATAACCACGGTCAATACGTGTTTGGTCATCAAAGAGATTTCGGTTGGGATGCGTAATTGTTGAGTGCTTCAACAAGTCGGCTCTTCCCAATCCTCTTTATGTGATTCTCGCGAACGAGTCGCACATCCTTTGATATAAATCTGTTCCCTTGTAAAGTGCACTAATAATCGATGTTAAACAACACGAAATCAATAGAATCCTTCTCCTTCTGATGGTGTTTGTTGCTTGTGCGATCTGTGGATTACAGCACTTCATGTGGATATGAGTCAACCATAAGACGCTATACAATAATTATCGGTCATATTTGAGATCAGGGATGTAGCGACAAGGGGCTTTGGTGCCCCCAGCGTTTGTCAAATTAATTGTTAGAAAGTTGTGAATTTCAAACCTGGCACAACACACCTAATACGCACAGGATTAGATAGTGAAAGATACCTAATCGGGTATTCACGTTCAGATAGCGATTGATATTCAAACGCAGTAACATGCAGGTGACACGCGAGGTTACGATTACATTTCGAAATAAGTATCCCGAGTTATTCGGAAGGGTGATAACTCTATAATTATAGCACGCATTGAGATTTGTATGAAATAACTTACAACACCACAATTTATCAACTTTGGTAAAATATAAGACAAATTCTCCTATTATGTTGTGGGTTCTGGGGGGGGGGTTAGTGGAACGCTCTTTAAAAGCACTTCTTCAAACACGTCCGTTATTTCGTCAATAATCATAGCCCCAATCCTTAACAAATAGATAATACATTGCAATCAAGTTCATTGGTATAGGAATTGCATCCGCTCGAGAAAATTCTATATTTCTTTCCAGACACCCATGATATAAATCTGTATTTTTAACATTCATTTCTTATTGGATCCAGCAGGTCCGGTTCCGTGGTTTGAGTGCTACAGGTCCAAATTTTGGAGTAGCACTCCATATATATGGAAGTCATGAATAATTCAAAAGCTCCATATATGGAATTGCTGCTCCAAAACTTTGACCAGTAGCACTAAAACCACGGAACCGGGGCTGGAAGAATCTCCAAAAACACGGAACGGAGCTGGATGAATCCAATACGGCCGCGACCCATGCAGTATATATATATTCTCGCTTATTTATGTCCTTTTTCATATCTGCACAGGATACTCGGTGCGATCCACGCGTTAATTTCTCAATTATATTTTCTTCTATCCACAGGGAGCACAATCATGAGAACACCAGGATGAACAACCACTCTCCGCTCGTGAGTAAATAAGTACATTATTGTTGGTGCGAGATATGCCATAATTAATGTATGTGTCCAGTTGAATTATTAAATCTCCACTTGTCTTATACTACATGGTTGGCGGAATAGATACAAGCTAGAACTACCATGTTGTTGTTGTTGTTGTTGTTGTTGTTGTTGTTGTTGTTGTCAGCCAAATCTGAAACGCACAAAGAACGCGATGCTTGTATAGTATGCATATATGAGGGGCAAATATTCAGTCTATATATGTTCGTCTATGATATTTAAAACGAAGATCGAGTACATTTCCATATTATCATTTACATAATTCGGGTACATCACGTGTTATCGAACCATATACATATACCCCATTCACAAAGTTCTGCGGACTATCACATCTCTTTTGTCTTATTCTATTCCAGGCGTCAGAATGGAGCATCATCGTTATTCATGGGTGACAGCAGTAACTTTGTGGTATATTGCGTGTATCGGCAATACTCATGGATCAGCAGGTACAGTAAGAAAACCATGTTGTCATGTTGGAGTTTCGGCCGCTATAATGGCCTTCAACTCATACACCGTGCATGTCATCGTATAGCACAATGGTGCGATAGATGTTTAGTGCCAAGAAAATTTATTAATTTAGCAAGTTATTATCTTGCTTTAGAAAGCTATAGCTAGTTTACCCCGTCGATTTATTATGTTGCTGTATATATCCAGTAGAAATATTTTGTCATAATAATAAACAAAAATGATTTGAACATGGTTCGGTAGATCTACTCTTGTTAACGCTCGTAGAGATCATATCCCACCAGTACAAAACCTGGGAACTTTTTGACAGGGAACCCCATAAAGTCGAAAAAATAACGCGGGGAATCCGTATTGCTTTGCGTCGCTTACAAGTTATGGAATTTATCTTGGGTAATTTATTCGGTGTTTATTGCGCGATCGGCTCACACAAGTCAGAGAAAACATGCAATTTTCAACATGGACATTCACTTACATTGAAGTGCATTATTAAGAAATAGACAACAACTAAGAAATATATTCGCCTCGTTATTTTTCGACTTTATAAGGGTCCCTGTCAAAACTTCAAAAAGTTCCAGGGTTTTGTACTGGTGGAATACGATCTCTACGGGCGTTAGCCAGAGTCGAGATTCATGGCATGGTCTAATGGTTCGACTGTCGTTCACTCCTGGAGCCTATACTATAGAATACAATTTTTGTAATAGCAGGCTTATTTGAGCCGTACAGAATGTGTCGAGTACTATGGACCACTGTAATCTAACAGCGAACGCGATTTCTTGTAAATCACAAAAAGACGGCAAATCGAGTACTATCGACCACCGTTCGTTGAACGCACATCTAAACATTTGTGATATTGTCAAGGGAAATTACTCTAATGATATATGCGAATGATATGGCAATGCCTATTTGTGTCAGTTGGTGAGTGATTTAGTTGATGAATAAAGGTACATTATGTGTGACTAGTTTCCGATACTTGGGTTATTTTGACCACAATTGCGCACGATGAAAAGTAATTTTTTCAGTATCGCGTGGAATACTTACCATTTTCAGATGTTTTATGTTACATGTTTATTAACGGTTTGTCGAAAAAGGTCGGCAAACACACACATCGGTTGCCGTTCAAATGGCCACATCAACTTTATATAGCAATATTACCAAGGATGGAACCTAATTTGTCTAGCTAGCTTTGTCAGGCTGAAATATTAGTGGGAACATCTAGACCTTAATAGTTGAAAAGTTTGAGGTAACATGCAGCTGGAAAAATTCAACCCATGGTGGGGGTGCGATGGCTGTTCTCGGACTTGGTATTTTCGACCTGTCTAAAGGATGGGTGTTCATTTGGAAATTCCAATGTGGACCAACACTCCCTCGTCTCCGGGTCTCCGGGGACACCCAACCTCGATTTTAAAACATATATATATATATATATATATGCACCATCTACTTAAACTATATACCTAATTCTCAGTACCTTCCATTTATACCCAACTAAGCGGCTGAATTTAGGTAAACATATGACATTTGGTTATAACCAACACGCACTACTACATTGGTACGTTAAGGATCGGGGGACCCCGATTTTTATCTAAAAATTAACTCACGGAACATTCTTATGTGCGGCACTATTGGTCAAACTAAATTGTTTAGACCACAAGGTGAACGCAAACTTCTTGAGCACACAAATGCCATGCGATTCAAATATGTTACATAATGTCATGGTAAATATTTGGGGTCCACTGATTCTTAACGCAACTTAGCCTGAAATTATCAGTAACTGTTTCAACACGAAATACCACCACCCCCGATTCACCGCGTATCCGTATACCTTCGCACAAAGATCGTTTATATATATACGTTTTGAGCCCAAGCCCGACAACTGTAACTCTTTAATTCCATTCATAATTAAAATCTATTCGATGAGGCAAGATCTTTCATGGAACTTGCAAATTTTGACATCAAGCAGAGGTATCAACGAGTTGGTGGAAAACCCCTGACATCCAAACTTGCTGCGGATATATACCAGTTAATTGCTTATTTTCATGGCGGCTCCTTTGAAGATCTGCGAGATATGATCTCACCCAGTTCATCAGACTTACCCGCATCCCAACCTCAACTTATAACAGGAAATGGACCTGTGTGTCAATCACAATGCACCATGGACAAAGTGGTCACAATATCCGGAGATATAACTCTATTAAAGCGTGACATTGAATCTGCCAAAGTGTCCAATTCAAATTTGCAAAGTGATCTCAGAGTTAAGCTTACGACATTCGAGGATGAAATTTTGAATCTTCGAAAGGAACTGGCCGCATTAAAAGTAGAAAACAAGTCAAACAAGCTGCTTCTCATGGAGATCAAAGATAAACTGAGTAGCAGACCAACTCCTATAGTAAATGTGGTTCCTTCTACATTGGACGCCAACGACAGATCTACCCATGATATTGACATCGACAGAGCTATTAATTCTGCCGAATCTGTCTGCAAGTTTACCCTCGAAAGACTTACCGCTCTTTCTACTTCTATCGCCCAACATGAACTTCTCGAAAGAAAAGTAAATGATATGGCAAATTATATGCGAATCACCACCGAGGAATCTAATAAACAACTTCGTTCAACACAGCGGAACATTGACATCCTCTTCGAAACTCTCGCCGGCAATCTGACTTATAAATTTAACTCGTTAGCTGCCTATGTTAACTCTTGGGTCATGCACTCGTCTATGGACAAACAAGCAAATACATTTGACAGAATTGGATCGACCAGTTCCCATATGAAAAATCAGAAGTCAATGTACAGCAAAACACCAACGTCACCACCAAGTGACAAGAGAAATAGCAGCGTTCCACCTATACCACAAGCATCATCAACGCCTATCACGCATAGTACCGCTAAATCACGGAACACTTCATACAACTCTATCCCCATGAGCACGGTACAATCATCTGTCAACTCTAGTCACCACGCGTCATCTAACCGACCAAGAAGAACGCCAACAAAGAACTTCTATATCGGCTGTGTACCGCTTTCCAAAACACAAGCTGATATCCGCGATTACCTAACGGCTACTGGTGTTGAGCCAACCTACGTCCGAGTGATCAGAAGTAAACACCCAGACTTCATGGCAGCTCGTGTAACGGTACCAGCGAACTGTGCAAATCAGATATGTGCTGCGGATTTCTGGCCCGAGGAAATGTAGTGTAGGCAGTGGAGAAATTACAACACACACACAAACTCTTACAAAACTGAATCGTGATCATGGCCAGCAACACGACGAACTTACATAGTCGCAATGACTCATGTCTTCGCACCAATTTAAACATTATGTGTTGGAACTCAACTGGCCTGTCGTCGGACTCTCTTTATCTAACCAATCTTCTAAACAAAAATGATCATTTCTATGATCTGATTGGTTTATCTGAACACTGGTTAAGTGAAGAGGGCCTTCGCCTGCTCGATAATATTCATGACCAATATTTTAGTATCAGTAAACCTGGTCGCACATTGACGACGTCCTCTGGTGTGCAATACGTGCGTGACGGGGTTGCTCTCCTCGTTCACAAAAAGCACCGCAACTGCTTCAATGATATGCGTTTAGACCACCAACGCTTAATTGGCATAAAACTCCGCTTGGGGTATCAGGAATTCGTTTACATCGTTGAAGTATACATGCCCAACACAAATTACACGGACATAGAGTACAATGACTGCATTAATGCATTAAGTGATATCATATTCGAGTACTCTTCCCATGGAACTGTAATAATTATGGGCGATTTCAATGCCCACTTATTTTCCAATCTGGAAAAAGCTCAGATTGAGTGGCCGAAACGGGCAAGTAGATGTACTGCTTTCAATTCATTTCTGGAAACTCATAAGCTAAAGTCACTCGTCACTCTTAGTGCATGCACCGGACCAAAATATTCATTTGTCCCATACAACCCTGAACACTCACAATCACTAATTGACCACATTGTCATTCCCCGGTGCAAACTTGACCTTGTGAATAGAGTAGGAATAATTGAAGATGAGGCTCTTAATACCTCAAACCACAGGCCAGTTTTCTGTTCTATGGAGTTCAACTATCAGGGTAGCGCACATCTAAATGATCATAACAATATGGTCAACTGGTCAAAGGTTAATCTAGATGCATATCAAGAAGTGGTTCGGAATAAACTGCACACAGTCAATAGATGCATATCGAGTATATCCGACGTTGACGCACTATATTCGAAACTAGTCGATATTCTTCTCTCTGCTTCTAAGGAAACAGAGAAAAAGACAACTAAACGGAAGAAATTCACGAAGTCTTACTGGAATTCTGAATTGAAATGCTTGCATGGTGAAATGCGTCAACGCCGGAAATGCTGGATATCAAAGGGGCGACCCAAAACGATTGACAATCCAACATTTCGAGCATATAGAGATTCTAAACGAATATTCCGAAATCGTCACCGTACAGCAGTGTTGGATTCCCAAACAAAATCAATAGAGAACATAGAATATCTCGCTAAAAACAACCAACCCGCTTTCTGGAAAGCAATTAAACTCCCAAATAAGTGTGGTGTGAACCCTGGGTCAGAATTAAAGTTTGACAACAAAATGTGCAGGGACCCTCAAGACATTGTACTAGGTTGGAACAAATATTTTCAAAACCTGTATAGTAGGTGTCGTCATAATATCCCCTCTTTTGAATCGTCGGTGAACGACACCATTGCCCAGATAAGTGAAATGTCTGACCAAGAGCATAGAGATAACTCACTGTGTAAGGACGTCACAGGTGCAGAACCAAGTGCTTGCGTTAAACGGCTGAAGCGGAACAAAGCTAGTGGGCACACCAATATTGTAAATGAACATCTAATTCATGCACCGGATGCTCTACTTCCTGTTCTGTGTCTGCTATTCTCAAGTATGCTCAGATACGAATTTATTCCATCTAAATTGAAAATGGGAATAATAATTCCGATTTTCAAGGGTGACCCAAAGCCTGTCGACAACCCAGATAGTTACAGAGCTATAACTTTACTGCCATCAATGTATAAACTTTTTGAGATGGTTATTTTGGACAGGCTTCTTAAATGCGATGTGTTCGCCGGTTTTCCGAATTGTCTGCAGAATGGCTTCCAGAAAGGGGTTGGCTGCACAGTAACCTCATATATACTCCAAGATGTCGTCGAATATGCACATCTCAACAATTCTAAGGTATACGCCGCATTTTTGGATTCACAAAAAGCTTTTGACAGAGTATGGCACGAAGGACTACTCTATAAATTAATGCAGAAAGGCCTCGGAGGGCGTATGCTTAGAGTTGTTGCTGCCATGTACTCGGAGATCAAAAGCAAAGTGCGATATGCTGGCTATTTTTCAGAACCGTTCACCATAGAGCAAGGTACAAGACAAGGGGGTGTTCTGTCCCCTTTACTGTACCTTATCTATATAGACGACCTCCTACAGGAACTCTCATTATCACCGGAGGGCGCTCATATAGATTCAATCTCGTGTTCATGTCCGACAACTGCCGACGATGTCTGCATTCTTTCTTACTCAGAAGGTGGCTTAAAAAGTCTTCTGAATAAATGTTATAAGTACAGCAAAACGTGGAAATTTGAATACTCATTTGCTAAAAGCGAAATTATCGTCTTTGACACTCGTAAACGCTCAAACGCTCCAGCGAGAGAACATAAATGGTTTCTCGGACTGAACACTCTGAAGGAAGTCAAAGACGTTATTCACCTTGGTATCCCTCAAAATAATCGGTCTGATAGATCTCGAAATATTGACAGAGCATGTGAAATTCTAAGAAGGACATTCTTCGGTGCATGCCGATCGCCAATCACCAAATTCCTGACTCCTTCGTCTGCTCTTGAAATTTTGAAATGTGTAGTAATCCCCAAGGCATTATATGGATGTGAAATGTGGTATGGCCTGACAAATACACAAGTTCTGCAACTTGAGAGAGTCTATCGTATGTGTATAAAACATATTCAATGTCTGCCTACTAGAACAAGTACAGAACTTTCACTGTCATTACTTGGTTTAACACCACTGCATGTCAAAGTAGACCGGAAAAAACTTTTATTCTTGGGAACACTAATAAATATTCCAAACACTCATCGCGATGCTCTAAGAGTGTTTCTGTTCAATGTTCAGGGCCACCTCCTCTATAAACGGCCCCTGTCTGGCTTTGCGAAGGAAATATTCACACACCTGCACGCATATGATCTCATCGATTACCTCACAAATTTTATTGATTCTGGGTTCTTTCCATCACAGAAACAATGGAAAGAAATTGTAAAAGAGAAGATCAACAACTTCGCATATCAAGCACCATGGTGTGATTTGACAAATGAATCACTGAAATTCTTTAGGATGGTTAAATCCTATCCTATGTCGATCTGGAGAGGCTGGCTACTATGCAGGGAACACCCAAAGTACAAATCTAAAGCTCTCTATATGGCAAACATCATCTCCAGAACGACATATGACAACAACGCACTATGCAAGCACTGTGGGTGCCAATACTCTGACCTCATGTCACACATGTACCTCCATTGCTTCTCTTCGCACATACAGGAACTCAGAAATGAATTCTGGTATAAAATCATAAACATATTCGGAATTCCTGCATTTTCATTCCTGGATTTACTCTCGCCGGTAGGATTCCTCACTTATGCATGTTGATGTGGAAGTCATCCTACTCTGGAACTCATGTGTGATGAGAAACGCCTATTTATTCATTGTCTCATATTTGTGTGTGTCCTTTGCTCCATCTGACCAATGCAAAAGGTCAACCAACCTCATATAAGTGAAATTGATTTAGTTTGAATGTCACTGTTGTATTCATAAACATGTATATACCTGTACACATATCTCTCCTTCAAGGAGGCAATAAAACATCTCTCTCTCTCTCTCTCTCCTTTCAAATCCATTGAGCATAAACCATCTCAATGGGTTAACAATTGAGATTCCGTGACCGCATTACAAAGAACATG
This sequence comes from Siphonodentalium dalli, assembly GCA_032622095.1. Lineage (NCBI taxonomy): Eukaryota > Metazoa > Mollusca > Scaphopoda > Gadilida > Siphonodentaliidae > Siphonodentalium > Siphonodentalium dalli. Next base: position 71,410,822 of record CP136063.1, read on the forward strand.
TACCCAGCTAATCGCACTCACCATTTTCCGCACGGATAATCGTCGTGAAAAATCAATAATGTAGCCTGTGCAGTTGTAATCTAATAATGAATTTTCACAAAAATGGTATTATTGCTGTACTATAGAACCCGCTTAGCCAGTACTTTATCATTCCTTATTGCGATTTTTACATATTACAAAGCTGTAGCGTTCGAGTACTGTGAAAACATTAACAGATGAAACTTTCAGGCCCCCTTTTTCTCCACCAAATGCCAAGATTTTCCGGTCAAGTGAATCCCGGTATATAGATGGTTCGCCAAAAAGATCATATAAGTCATACATGTCAATGTATTTTGCATATAAAGAGTTTTGGGCATATGTTGAGTTTCAATCTACAATGAAAGAAATACACTGATAGAAATACAGTCGAATACTATATAACACAAAATATGTATTACAAAATTAGTAAATCACAAATTAACGCTGATATTACAAAAATTGTATTCTATAGTATAGGCCCCTGAGGCGTTATTTCGCTAAAATCCGATTCAGATTCTGGATTCAGATTACAGATTGGTCCCCGTACGACTTGGTTCGGCAAAAGAACAGACCACAAATTTGCAGAATCAGTAAACGAACAGACCGTAATCCTAATTTCGTGGTAATCCGATTGGGATTTGGATTCCGATTACGGACTCAAATGTTCATAATGTAAACAAACCGAGATTTCGCCACCTCGGAGTTTAAAAACACAATAAAACATAAGAATCCGTCTCTTGTGTACAAATTATTGCAGAATATAAACGATCTATACCAAAGAATTTTAAATGCGGAGACAAATTTGTTTTATTGAATGTAAACTGGGATAATATTACTGAAATTAGCCAAATAATAACGCTATTGATAGTAACGTTGGGGGAGCACTTCGGTTGATGGCGAAGCAAAATTAAATCATTGTTGATTGTCACTTTCATATGTCCATTTCATAATTCCATCCATAAATACCGCCCGAACGCATGTCGATTTCGAATTCGGCGGATACGTCACCATTGACCGAATTCATATGAACCTGCATGGATATGTCGTCTGCTGTGTTCGTTATTATAATGTTTCTTCTTATTCAAGAAATAGTAGGATTATATATATATATGATATCGATGGATTATCAGATACACGTATGTACTATCATCTAGTCTTATAGCAATTTCATGTTTCATCTTGAAAATGTTTTGTTTCGTTAAATGCAGTCGTTTTGCACAATAGTCTCTGTATAGACAACAGACATATGTTCTAGGGACGTGGTTAGATGTTTCCTCAAATTTCAGGCCAACTGCACCCCCCCCCCCCCCACAACCTATATATGGTGTCAAATTAATGTCCAACTAATGTTGTGTCATGCATGAAATTTCCGACTGCTGTAATGTACCAAAGTTTAGTTTAGATATATTTATTTCAAATATATGTCAAATTTAGATAACACATGATATATAACACATACATTTGTTTATACATACAAATAAATTGGGGGACAAGTGCTGACCCACTTAAGGGTACCCCCTCTCCCATATATTATTACACTGAAAAAATAAATAATTAGTAATGGCAAAGCAACATGACTACCAAAACAAGTTGAACATATATACAGATCACTGGACACCACCTCTCCCGAGTTAGTCATAAGTTTGTATATGTATTTATTTAAAATCGGGTTTGTTTGTTGCGTTTGTTGGCTTGTACGTATCATTATTTGAAACAGTTAGTCAAAATAATCCTAATTTTCCTCACGTATGAATGACTGCACAGCTTAGCAAATTGTACCAAAGTTCGGGGGTGGGGGTCGAGACACCCAATCAACCCCTGTCGCCACGTCCCTGTTCAACTGACAAGTTTCGTGTGTTCTTAATCACAACATCTTCGGAAATTTGATTCAGGAGGCCTAGAGCTGTCACGTTTAGATATGCTTGCCATCATCAATAAACACACTTTAACTTGAAGAAAAAAAGATGCGATTAAGTCGGATTGACAGCAAATTATGTTCCGTGTATATACACATAGAAGAAAAGCATGACTTTCACAACAAACATGAACTTTATAAATATAAGATACAAATGATACTTCTGTCAAATACATGAGCCATGTTTGACGCTGGGAGAACATTAAACATAGTTTCGGAGACCACGTGGATTTCAAAATCTGACCTAGAATCGGGAATTAGCCCCGCCCCCGTAATCGGCTTCGGATTCTCAATCCGGATTTTAGCGAAATTACGACTCTGCCTCCGATTGACATTAATAGTTCATCTGCTAACCTGGTAATATGTTATCGGAACTTCATTTGTTGCACCAAAGAAGGCCTCTGGTCGAAAGCTATGAACCATGCAATCATCGAGCGTTGTTAACCCCATTATTGAAACATAGAATATATACTATCTGTGGTTAGTCATTATAGTCATACACGGGTTAAAAAAAAATAAGGAATGCGGCAACTCAGATTTTTATCACTTTACTGTAAGTCTGTAAATTACCATCGTAGTTCTCAGTAGTCTATATTAATGGAATTGTCTGATGGGAAGTATATACCTGTCACTCCCATCCAATTTTACGATTGTATTAAGCGCGCCGTTTGTGATATTAATGCGATATTTCGCTCTTAATACAATCGTATAATTGGATGGGAGTGACAGCTATGTGATTCCCATCAGACAATTCCATTAATATTGAATTCTCAGAATATCTTATATATACAGGTTTCCATACTAGTGTGATGTTTGACGTTCGCGCTCTCAATATATGCCATACACTTCTGACTGATTTGTACTGTACATGAATGTGGAGTCGTATATACGGACTTGTAAAAACAGAAAATTGAATGTCAAATTTTAAAGATACTCAATCCGATTAGACGGTCCCCATATCATTAAGGTACAACAACATTTCTTCAAAATACGCTGTAGTTATCAGAATTTATTAATTACAACATAATAATGCTAACTACTGTCAATTGTGGTATAAAATTTCACAAAACGTGTTATTTATTAACATGTTGTTCTACGAAATATGAAATTTGGCCGTATTACCACTTGATTTTAGATTATCCATCTTCATCCGCAGAAATCGATATCTGATCACTCTGCATGAGTTTTGGTGGGTGGGTTCCTCGACTCGAATCAAATATTTTTTACCCCCGAAGCCAAAGAAATAGAAATGAGAGCGTTATTTCGGATTATGCATCTTTAACCATGATGAAGACTATAGATAATTAACTTTTTGAGACTCTATTTGCTATTCTAGTGTATATGGACCACTTTGGCCACTGTTCGAAGCACGAACAGGGATCATTTCTGGGAAATGTGAAGGAGAAGAGAAACTACATTCCTGTGAATGGCGACAGCAACTTGCTGGCTCGAGGTGCAATCGGCTCGTCATCCTTCGTCACCAAAACATGTACCATAACATTCAGATCTGAGAATGATCAGACCCTATGTGCCGAGTTCAAAGAATATTCGATAACAGATTGTGGGATAAATGCCAAGGTCTTCGACAAGAGCACTGCATCTGGACATTATAGGGTGAGTTTTTTTAACTTTCCCCCCGTTATTATCCGCCGCCAAATTGAAAATTTGCGGGGGGTATAGGAATGGGTTCTGTCCGTCCGTCTGGGCGTCAGTCAGTCCGTCCGTCCGTCCGTCCCGAATTTTTAAGAGTCATAACATGAACAAATGTCAACGGATTTCAAAGAGATTTGGTATATGAGTTCACCTGACCATTACATAGAATGAGTTCGCAAGCCAGGGCCCTGTTTCATGAAGGCAACTTATGACATAGTTGGGACTTAAGATGGTCATAAGTTCAAACTTCAGTCATAAGTACGTTTCACGAACAAAGTCTTAACATAAGATGGTCTTAACTTTGGTCTTAACTTTAAGACTGGTGTGAGGTGTCATAAGATAATCTTAAAGTTAAGACCTACGTTGTGATCCGCAGTTGGTCCGAAATGTGGATGGGATCTAGTTCATGTATATATTATTATAAACACATTTAACTGAATAACACCTTGCTATCACGGAGGGGTGTTTCAGAAATGGTAGTAATTAATAACCAACTGGTAAGCTATAGCAGTGACGTGGCCAGTGGTTGCAAGATTGGCGGGGTGTCCGCTACTAACTGTAAACCGCCAAGACCGGACTATATATACATTTCTAATTGCTGTTACAAAAAGAATATATTTACATAGAGTTGAACATCATTTGCGATTCAAATCACCCAATCGCACTGTAGACAATAATCATGTTGAGACAATTAGTCCGAACATTTTCACATCGAGGATAATAGTGAATGATTTATACTCAGTTTTTTTTATAAATGCTTATGTCAGCTATTATTATTATTATTATTATTTACTTGCCTTTCTATATTATTATGTTATAATTTGATTGTAAAAATGTATTGTATATGTACCCCGTATATATATCAACAAGATAATAATACATAATATGTGTTATTTTATTATTATTATGTATATTATCATAATCTATTAACTATGAAATAAAAAGATATATAGCATGTATATAGTATACGGACCGCGCGGGTACACCGGGATCCGCGAAAGAACACATAATATCACTGTGAACTGGCCCACAGACCCCTGGGGGAATTACTAAAATACCAATATACCAGTGGTATAGTCTATATTGGTATTTAGTAATTTGGGGGGCCTGTGAACCGGCCGTCTGTTCACGTGTTGTTAATTATAAACGCTCTTTATTAGAAGTCGTTGATTTGGTTTTTATTAAAACGTATATGCAGAATGTCGTTCAACGTAACGTACTTTCGAAGTCCATACGCAGTTTGTTAATTATAACAGGCGTTTAGCACATTTGTCAACAGAACCAGAGCAAATGGCACTAACATCATTTATATATGGCTTCTACAAGTATGTCTCAGATTGGAAATAAGTCTATTTGGAGCACGATATGAAGTCCTATTCACATTATAGCAATATAAATAAAGAGCGTTTTGTTTTAGTATTCCATGAATGTTGGCAATCAATAAAGAGCGTTTAGCTCAGTGCTTCCATTGTGGTGTGGCGACATATTCGGTTTCCTGGTACTATATATGCTTCAAGAACCTAATATCAGCATTGAAAGGAGCGAACATATGTCTCGCGTCGCTTTAATGGCATGTTATATGGGTGAAGGTTCACATTCTGAGTTAGGATGTATAAGTACCTTTAATAACTTAAATAATATATTTGAGCTCGATACGTTTGTATAAAATAGGCATTGGAAGCATGCAGCTATGTGTGGATGGGGTCTGACGCGAAAACACAGTTAAAAAGCGCTCGTGCAGTTAAGTATGCACCAGTCATTATACTGATTATCGCCCTTGCATTAAAATATCATAATTATTCTTAGACACGCCCTAGTATCTGTCACCAGACACTATACCTAGGCATATAACACACACAGAACCAACATTTTCTGTGCATAGCTGTAATAAATTGTCGAGAGCCAGTCTAAAAGCGCGCGAACTTAAATTACTACTTAAGTAGGACTTAATCTTGTTTTGTGAAACGCGTTCTTGAAACGGAAAAGTTACATCATAAGATCCACCTTATATCTTAGATTAAAGGTACGGTTGGCCTTGGCGGTGGGTATCCTGTAAAAATATTTCCACCCGTCAAAAACCGCCACAAACAGAAAGAACATCAAACTGAGACAGACTTTGTCCGTATACAAATAAGAAATATCGCATAAACAGTATGTTATTGTCATATATTTGACTATTGTTATGTAAACAAAAGCATAAAAAGTTACTTTTCTGGTGTTTGTTTATATTATGATGGTAAACATAAAGAGCGTTCTTTGTGGGTGAATTCCTGATATGGAACTAATAAAGAGCGTTTATGCCATTTGTGTGTGATTAGCCAGTAGCATTGTGCTGTCTTCTGTAACACAATCAGGCTCTTGCTTAGGTAAAATATAGTATGTCTTTATGATAACATGCTGTTTACGCGATGGTCATGATATTTATGAACGAAACTGTATGCGTTTTAATGTTTTTCTGTTTACGGTGTTTGGAAAAATATGAATATTTTGGACAATTAAGGCCTCACGTGCCTTTAAGTCCATCTTAAGATAATCTTATGACATTGCTTCATGAAACAGGCCCCAGGTCCGGTCGGATATTTTTACCGGAGTTATTGGACTTTGTTTATTATTTTTGTCGAATTTACCAAATAGCAAATAGACGACGTCACAGGGCTCATTTCCGCAAATCTCAACGGATTTCAAAGATATTTGGTATATGAGTTCACCTGACCATTACCTAGAATGAGTTCGCAAGCCAGATCCGTCCGGATATTTTTACCGGAGTTATTGGACTTTGTTTATTTTTGTGTGTGCAAATGGACGACGTCACAGGGCTCATTTCCACAAATGTCAACGGATTTCAAAGATTTATGGTATATGAGTTCACATGACCAGTATCTAGAACGAGTTCGCAAACCAGGTCCGGCCGGATATCTTCAGCAGAGTTATTGGACTTTGTTTATTATTTTTGGGGCAAATGGACGACGTCACATGGCTAATTTCCACAAATGTCAGTACCTAAAATGAGTTCGCAAGCCAGGCTTTTTGACAAAATTCCACCTCTTGTTTAGCACATACTGATAACACAAACATTATTGAGAATGCACTTCCCCAACTCCGCAATTCGGCGGGGGATACCGTCGTCTGCGACTGCTTGTTCACAAATGAGACGTTTTTGTGTATGCACAATGTATGCTTACTCTCGGGGTCCAAATCAGTATACACGGCGTGGAATAAGAGTACAAGGTGGACGCTTTTGATGAACCCAATAAGAGTACAGGGTGGAGTAACAGTAAAGGGTGAAACTTTCCAACATGGAAGCATGCAAGTCAGTTTGAAATTATTTACCGGTACGATCAATCATATTTGGTCATTATGTTGGAGTTGCATGCATTGTTTATCTCCGTAGTCCGTGAACCTGGTAATTTAACAATATAAACAAAATATGTTCCTCATCACATACAAGTCTAACTAGATTGTGTCTTTCCTGGGATGACTACCTGTGAAAACATATTCCACATTCTATTTGTCGGGAAGTACAATCGCAACTCTGTTGAATTGGGGTTGATAGGAAGACATCGGTCATCATACATTGTATATCACCCCTAGCAATATATACATGTATAGTCTATTAATATTCTATTTATTTGTAGTTGTGCTTTCCATGTGTGTATATTGTCAATAAAATTATCCTATCCTATATCCTATACATGTATATCCACAGTTCATTTGTTTTCAAAATTCCCTGGTTTATATGTCATGTCCTGACAAATTTGAGCTACGCATGTGGCTACATGCGGTTACTCTTTATAATATTATACAGTTATCGCATTGTTTCGAGGTTGACACGAGGAATTGTCAACCCGAGATAGTCAATATTCACCAAGGCCGTAGGCCGAGGTGAATATTGACATCCAAGGGCTGACAATTACTCGTATCAACCAAGAAACAATGCGATAACTGTTTTATTATATGAAACGTGCTTTGATTGGACAAGACGTTGTGACGTTGAACGTCGCTGGGAAAATCATATCTATTTTCAGGTCTGATAATAAGTTATGTTAACCCGGCCCTGAAGTATCTGACGTCACTCAGAACTGTTATTAAACTCTTGTTTGATTAATGAGGTGAACATCATTAGATATCTCGATTTTTTCGTTATGTTTTAACATAGGAATTGGGAAAGAAACTTATGATCATATAATAAAATATATTATTATATGATCATAAGTTTATTTCCCAATTCCTATGTTAAAACATAACGACAAAAATAGAGATATCTAATGATGTTCACCTCATTAATAAAACAAGAGGTTAATATCAGTTCTGAGTGACGTCAGATACTTCAGGGGTTAACATAACTTATTTTCAGACCTGAAAGTAGATATCATTTTGCCAGTGACGTTTAACGTCACAACGTCTTGTCCAACCAAAGCGCGTTTCATATAATAAAACAGTTATCGCATTGTTTCTTGGTTGACACGAGGAATTGCCAGCCCTTGGAAGTCAATATTCACCTCGGCCTACGGCCTTGGTGAATATTGATTTCCTCGGGTTGACAATTCCTCGTGTCAACCAAGAAACAATGCGATAACTGTATAATAACGCGACGCGTTAGTGCTATAATGTCGTATGTCCAATTTTGGCGGGAAATGGGACAACAATGATTGAACGGTTTGCATAAATCTTGTTCGCTAAATTGTCTGCTCAACAAGTTGAGTGGTATATGTATGTAATTTTTGAGCGAATTGTATTCAGCGGTTTGGTATCGAGTGCGCAGCAACGATAACCCATGCTACCTGAACAATAACAATTTACAACACATGCAGTGCCTCAACATCGGTAGACTGCATGGGTCATTTCCAGATGTTTAATCTACTTTGCCACATTATTTTTGTATGGATATAGAACTGCAACATACAGGCGAGAGGAGATGGCCGATAGGTTATCAGAACATCATAATTCCATAACCTCATTAAAGATACACAATCCGAATTAGCGCTCCTAAATAACTATTTCTTTGACTTCGGGAGTAAAAAAAATATTTGATTCGAAGAACCCACCCAAAGCTCAGACATCAGATATCGATTTTTGAAATCTGTTATCTTTGCCGGTTTAGTAAATATTCGACGAGCCGACCGACATACTCGCGATACCAAATTGCGTTGAACAAAATATAGATATACCACAAGTTTTGGAAACTTTTATACTAGAGTTGACAGTGGTTAGTATTATTATTATTTTTTTTATTTTTTTTGTTTGTTGTTGGAATATGATGATACGGAGACCATCGAATCGGATTGTGTACCTTTAAAGAGTAATCATTTTTAAGATGAGGTTCTAATTTAATGGACACCACAAACAATCCAGGGATGAACGAAATGAATTGTGTGAATAAAACATCTATCAGCTTATATCACAAAATAATTTCAAATCATCCCGTAGATCATTCCCGACATTATACCAATTCGTCGTTGATTCCGGATATACATCAACCGGTTCACTTTCGAGAATACTACCAACAAATATACACAGCCAACAGTTTACTCAACTCATGCGCTTTTTCGCGACTAAGAAAACTCATGATTGTTCTGATGTATTTGTTACATTTTAAAGTCAACGTTAATTAAAGATATATTATATACTTGTTCGGGTGCGTGAAACTGATAAGTTAATAATCGGGGTCTATGCCAACTGGAGGAATGTATTATTCTACTAACATCGCCGAAAATTTGAAGTAAATCGACCATCCCACTCCATAGAAAATATCGTTTGAACAACGCTAAATTGTAAATATTTACTACTTGATTCGGGACGCATCTATGGGCGATAAACTAACGAAAACGATTTCGGCATCGAGAGTGACTGCATTTAATTAATATATAAGAATGACGACGTGTATTGTCTATTTGGATATAATAATCCTAAAAATTACTACATTGAACAAGATTATTCTCTATTTCTATTTAATCACCCTACCGTGGTGTTTCATAACACTTTAAGATGTATACACAGCTGGTGTGTACAGTCACTCGATTGTTGGTCAATTTCAATTTCAAAGTTGACTATAGAGAGTCGTTAATTCAACAATTTAGTCAATGAACTGGCCCATTTAATATATACCACGTGATCGCGTGAAAATGGTGCCCGACAATGGAACGAAGACATGGCTGAAAAATGTATTTTCTCACTCCTAGACGTGGTAATCTTGTTTCTGTGAAAAAGATTGGGTTAAATAACACAATAATATTGCACGGCGTTATTTTAATACGTTTATATGAATGAAACGCTCAAAAGATAATTTTAGTACTGAGCGAAAGCGATGATTTGTTCGTAAAATGTCGTTATCCAAACATATTTTCCCTTTTTCTCGTGAATTAGCTAGTCATAAAAGTCCACACTATAGAGCGGATTTTAATGTGCTAGATCGTACCATGCATGGATATTACCGATATATATGTCCCACATGTTTAGGCATGTGCAAAAACAAAACTCCCAATCTTTCAAACCCAATTTTTTTTCAAAAAATTGAAAATGCATGCACTTAGGACATATATATAACTCAACCGTCGAAATGTATACACATACTCTCTTGCAGGCGAAGTTCACTTGTAACGACTCTCCACATGATATTTGTTCCACTGGCAGATACCTCACCTTTCAACTGAACAAACCGTCGGTTGAGTATCTGGATGGCTACAACTTCGAAATATCCATTACTGAAGGAACAAACGGTGAGATTTTATATATATATGCATGAGAAACCAAGCACAGTATAAGTTAACTACAGTCCCCCATATAAATAGTGGGTCTGATTACTTGTTCTAGACTTTCTATTTTTGGAATCAGTATGGCGCCAATCATAATACACTATTAGTAACCCATGCAAATTAATATATAAAAGTGTCAAATCAAAGCGATTTACGTGACGCGATGTGAGGTATAATTTGTGGTGAAGCCGCTTCCATGAAATATCATTTCGATTGACTATACTATGATAGACTCAGTATCCCTCTGAATGTGTGCTTACACGTGTATGAAGACTCTTGCATGTGCTAATATGACTCTTGCATGTGCTAATATGATACTTACGTACCACGTAATTCGAAAACTTACTCATTTCGAGTGTCAAAATGACTTGATTTCAGTTTCAGTAATATAGAGGCGTGGCACATGCAGTAAAATTTGTGTATATCTGGCCACGAATTCTAAACATCTATACAGTACATATATGCATTGATGCCGGATTTTCGTGGTCTAACATACATTCCATTAACAACATTTATTCCTAAGATTGCTAAATTCAATTGCACATTAATGCACAGGGCTGAAATAAGATATATATGCGTGTTTCTGGAAATCCGCCCTCCCAATATCAAATACATGTACATGTATACCGCGCACAAACCTATTTCTCTTGCCCTTTTCGTCGCTGAACATTTTAGTTCGTCCATCATCATCGTCAATCTGGACAATAAGAGTTCACATTTCAATTTTAATTTACAATTTAAACCCTCAGGTTGTATGTCTCAAATACTAGTTTCAGTGCGCTTTTCCTAACGAGGGCGCCACTTTATTTTAAAGACACGGGCGGCGTTCGTTGCAGAAATATTCATATTTGTTCAAATCGCCACAAACAGAAGGAATATTAAAATATATATAGTTTTGTTCATATGCCAAACATAATCAGCGCGTAAATAGTATATTGTCGTGAAGAGGTGCGATGGTGTACGTAAACAAGAGCCTGCTCGTGTTACAGAAGTTGTGCTTCTGTTGACATAACACATCACAATTCTATTAGTTAATCACACACAAATGATATAAACGCTCTTTATTATTTCCATATCAGGAAAACAGTAACAAACAACACTCTTTATGTTTACCATATCCGGATCTAAACAAAGGCCAGGTAACGTAACGTTTTTTGCTTTTGTTTATATAACATAGGGAAAAACATTGACAATAACATACTGTTTATGCCATATTTCTGATTGGTATAAGAACAAGGTGTGTCTATATTTTACTATTCTTTCTGTTTATGGCGGTTTTTGACGGAGATGAATATTTTAACAGCATACCCACCGCCAACGCCGCCCGTATCTTTAAGCGCGGCTCCGATAACACAACAATTCAGATTCAGTGTACAATGGACGTTACCGTTGTGAAAACTTCGAAACTGAATAAGTTTTAAATTAACATATACACATAATATCCGGGACTGAATGTTTTGACATTAGCATTTACCATTTTCGCTTTTAGTGCATTCCTGTGGTTTTAACGGACATGGTCACTTGAACATGCAAATTATGTGTACGTCACTGTAGAAGGAGAGATGAGTTATAGAGCGATAAAATACACGGAATATCATGTGCGTGTATACTCTTAGAAAACGTCCATCTGGTCGTCAGTGCGTCGATCCGTTCGTCTGATCAGCCGTCTGTCCGCCCGTTAACATGTTTGGTTTCCGACCTCCAGTTACTTGATTATTTGATCTGAAACAAAGTTGGTATGTGTTTTTTCCCAGATAAAAATACAGGCCAATTTCGAATATGGGTTCCGTTTAATTATTTTTACATGGGTTACGGCCCTGTTTTAGACTGATAAATTTCCTGATTTCATAAACATTTTGGTTTCCGACCGATACCTCAAGTTTGGAATTTTGTATCAATCAACCAATCAAGTTTATTTTCCAGACTCAAAACTGATATAAACTATTTGTCAGCCAAAAATACACGTAGGCCTAATTAAATATGCATGGGTGTATTCCAATTATTTTTACACGAGTTACGGCCATTTTCAACTTAATTCACCTGATTTAACAATAATTCACAAGTAAACTAACGAGCGTACGGTAATGCTCTAAGTAATCGACTTCTTAACCACAGCAGAATTATGGGTAACTTTTCAGGATTTAGTCGGAAATATGGCTTGTTGCCATTCATCGGAAAGCTCTCCCCTGTGGTTAAGAAGTCGATTACTTAGAGCACTATACTGTATTTAGCCACGACACAGACCATGGATGCTCTTGTTATTTTCCCCAAGAATCAGCAAGAATTGAGATATTTCAATGCATTATACCAAGCTTATACAGCAACGCTCTTTTTATCCTTGCAGGCGGCATTATAGACAATGTTCTTTTTCCAATTGGGTACATCGTTGTGATTGTGGTTGGAGTAATATTGGCGATCGTCGTGGTTGTCGTCGCTGTAAAATGCTTGTGCTGCGACAAGACCAAGAAGAACAAGCGAAATAACAAGGGAAAGAAGTACCAGACTCCGGGACAAGCCGAACCTACAACTCAACCATCTGGTAAGACATTATATACAGAGAACATTCTCTGCTCCAATACCAAACATTTATACATGGTGTGACACTGAAGCTTATTCCAGCGACTCGTTTTCTATAACGTGTTTCCATTAGATAGCGAAAAAGTCCGACCGTATATTCTTTTTCGTTTTTTTATTAAACCAGGATTGGCTTCTGTGTCCGATAGTTATACATCCCGTTCTCGGTGTCCATTTGTTCTACGCTGCCGAATTTTAAAACCAAATGGAGCGTATTTGACAGTAATTTTATTTCTCCGCCAGACCAGATTTTCAGTCATAATCTTATTGTTGGAAATGGAGTTATGAGAAAAGTGTCTCACAAAACTGGACCTCTCTATGTATATATATAGAGGTTCGGTTTAATCGACACTTTTCTCATTACTTTTCTCATAACCAAATTATATTCGAAGACCGGAAGAAATGTCTCCTTTTTTATCGGCGTCACCACAAGTGTTTTCGCTTCTTTTAGTGTTGGTGGTTCATGTTAACCATGCATGCTAACACAATTCAACATCAAAAACATAGTATACAAGTATAATTGATCATTTATTATTATATATTTCTTTATGGAGGAACTCTTGCGGTGATGCTGATAAAAGAAAATAATGCCATGCCAGTTTTCCAAAGATGCGGTTTTGTGCTAGCGACTTTTCTCATAACAACACGAAACCTAAGCTCCATTTCTATCCATGTAACACTATGACTGAATATCCGATCTGCATGATGACGTGGAGAAATAATTGAATTACGCTCCATTTTTATTTTTTTTAATTCGGCAGCGGAGAACAAAATTTTATGAACCACATTCAAGGAAATATAAAGTGTGACGTCTGCAATTTTAAAGCCAGGTTTCTCCGATCCGCATGTTCTGACTCCAAAATAATCACTGTGGGAGAGAAATATCTTAAACTTATTTTTCCATTTTCTTTGATCTGACATCAAGGAATGGGCAAATGTTTGCGATGTTTTTTTTTTCAGCAAACATTCCAAATCCGCACATGTGCCATTGCCATGGCAACACAGCTAGAACATCTCCCAAAATCGGCCCTTTTCCTAGATTGTGTAATTATACAGGGGGGGACTAATAAAGGCTCTCATTTTTTTTTCTCATCCTTTTTATTTTTACTTTTCTTTTTTTAACAGCGCCACCCGTGGAAGGTTTTGAGAGTCACGAAATGACTGGAAGTTTCCATGCCAACGCACCAGCACTATATCCTCAAGGTGGTCCGGAACCACCACCGCCTTACTCGGAGAGGTAGCGTCAGTCGTGGGGTGAGACCTTACATACTAGGACAAGCTACTCCCAGATCGATTCTCTGAAATGATTGCTACAGTATAGGTCCTATATAGTGGGCCGAAGATGTGCTATGTGCTACATATTATAATGGGAGATCTTATATGTGCTAAATAGACGTCAATACCTGTATTTTTATAGTGCTATTATCAGAAATTGAAGGTTGTGCAGTCGAATTAAAATTCCCCAGATATTCGAATACGCGCGCATTATGATCTTAGTCGTCTTTTGTATAAAGTCGCCATTAACCATTTCTTTACTAAATGGATTCTTCCATCCAGTTAAAATGTATAGGCCTATATTGGAATGGTTTATTATTATTTTTTATCAATGTTCAGGAAATTTAGGCAAATTACAGGCAGTCGAAAAGATATATACAATTGCAGAAGGTTTCTTATTGATTTGTCAGACATTTTCATATAATAAGTTCAACAAACGGCCTATGGAAACTATTTAGTAAAGATTTTTTGGTTAACGTGGCAACGTGATTAGCTAACAGATGTTATTTATCCAGCTACAAACAGCGCCTCCTCTGAGCATAGCGAGGGAGAGGACTCTATGTCTCTATCCTGTTGTTTGATTCGTTTTATGAAGAATCAGAATAATTTCTGTCGCCAGACTCGTTCCGAACTTGACTCGTATCTTAATTTTTTACAAGAACAATTATATCGAGCTGCTGGTAGAGATTGCAATTATTTATCTAAGTATCCTTTGCGCTATATATGGTTGGGATTTTCCCTCGACTGCACCAATAGTGAATCGCGGGATTTTACAAACATGACAAAGGTACCTGCATTGCAATGGTCAAGTCACAATACAGAATTATATATTTCCTTCGTTGTACGTTCAGCGAACATTGCAGCCACGAGTTTAATATACTAATATATTCTTGCATTTTGCTGGTTTCAGCAGGTTGATCACAACTCACTCGGAATAATATTTGGACAGACGAAGCTGGCATATGCAATAGAAAATTGGCCAGCCAATGTAGTCAAAATATTTCAAATACACGTTCATTATAGCAATTCGACGAAATACTTCACCTGGAAAGCTTTACTCCCAAGTGAAGAATAGTATAGGCCTGTTGTAAAACGTGAACATCGGAGCACCGATATAGTGTGAGAAATTAAACATTCCTGATTTTGAGACATAACTTGATAAACCCGTTCTATACTAAATGGATTCTCCCAGTCAGTTAACCCTTTACCCAACAAAACGCCCAAATAAAGCTTCAACAGCCTAAAATATCTTCGGTCTGTCTCAATAACACCATACAAATATGGATATCATTGGAACCGGTTCATTGACCACATTGTGATGGTTACAGTTATGCCCTGTGCCATAGGTCGCCTCGCATATATAAGAGAATGCATTGGCTTAAAAAAAAAAAATTCTTACATTTTTTAACAATTTTTATAATATTTTTCTACATTCTTTGACAATTTTATCATTTTTAATATGTGTTAAGCCAATGCATTCTCTTATATATGCGAGGCGACCTATGGTCGACTCGCATATATAAGAGAATGCATTGGCACAGGGCCGTTCTGTTGGGTAAAGGGTTAAAAGTGTACATCGGAATTGACTTTTTTATTGTTGATTTGGACGGATGCTAAGGTGATAAAACTGAAGATATATATATAAATACAAGTGCAGAAGGAGCCGAATTTATTGAGGGTAATGTTTAGATAATAAGTTGTTTGTTGAACTTATTATCTGAACATTTCGTATGGGACAACTACTCATCAATGAGTTTAGTATTGAAAGGGTTAATCTCAGATTCGATCGAACAAAGGGGAACATATGCATTGTGTATATATAAATGATTTTTTTTAGATTTACCATACGTATAACAGGGAACATGTCTCTATTCCGAAGGTTCGCTATTCCGAAGGTTCACTAATCCGAAGGTTCACTAATCCGAAGGTTCACTATTCCGAAGGTTCACTATTCCGAAGGTTCGCTATTCCGAAGGTTTTTGTTATTTTAAAAGTTAATTCTATATTCTAAAGTATTGAGAGGGTTCTTTAGTACGAAGACTCTTTTTATGAAGGAAATAACTTAAAACATTAAAAAAATTAATGTGATTTTTATTTTCGTGGGTTTCCTTGAGATTTAACCCTTTGGCGAGTAGAACGACATATATATGTCGTCTATCGGCTGAGGACTATGTCGTTTTAGGAAGTACGTGTTATTTTACGTAGACATAAATTCAATAAATCATCTGATTTATAAATGATTTACATAGGAGTTATTTTGATTAATATAATGTCCCAAATGCTAAAGGCGGACTATAACAGTGGGGCTCTTACGGTCAATCAATACTGGAGCGCTATAACTTACTGTATAGCAGAATACCGCTGAATGGACCTAACTGCAATTCTGACTTTGTTTTGATTTTAATGTTGATGTTTCTTTCAAGTACAGATTGCCAGTTCGGGTAGAATGCATCTCTAACTCGTAGTTTATTTCAGTCATTGTGTTTTCAACTTTCTATAATATTAAAATGATAAACTGATTATAGTGATACTGTCTTCTTGCTATTAATAACCGACATCTGGGACAAATTAGATATTAGATTGGGGTGTATAAATGTACGGGGGCGCAAATTTTGATTCATTTCTGGCTAAAAACTCCCATAATAGAAAACCTTCGGAATAGCGAACATTCGGAATAGTGAACCTTCGGATTAGTGAACCTTCGGATTAGTGAACCTTCGGATTAGTGAACCTTCGGAATAGCGAACCTTCGGAATAGAGAACCCTACCCCGTATAACAAATATGGTTTGGCCTTCCATGCATGCAATTCAAATTTAAAAAAAATAGAACTATGCTAAACAGTTATAAGCAGTTGAAGTGTTCTCTGAGTGTACAGAAGGGTGAGGACTCTATATTGTAGCTTTTCCAATGACAAACTTTAATCCTGGTGCTATAACGCAAACTGCTGACATAAAATGTGTGTTTAGGTGCAGTATAAAATCTTGATTTCCACATAATATTTTGGTTCATTGTTATAGGTTAGTGTATACCTCACATAAACTTGAGTCGGTCTCGACATAGCTTTATAACGTGTATTATCTTATGTTGCGTGTATCAGAATGTCATTTTTTAAGGCATACTGTCAGATACGTGTATTATAATATTAACTCTCTAGACGATACACAATGACGATGTCAAATATATACATCGGGTGTCTATTCTATATGAATTGCCATTGTTCCATAGGTGTCGGTATTAAAATTAAGGCCAAAAGTGAAGATTTTTTTTCTTTTGTGTATTCGTGTCCCAATTTTGTTTTGTTATATTAGGAAGGAGTATATCTATAATTCTATATTTGAATGTTACAGTTGATTCTATATGTGTTGACATCGTGTGTTAAGATTATAATGAGTGCATGATTGTGAATACATTATTTCGTGGCTGGGAGAGTATATATGTATATATGTGCGTTGACAATATATGCTAGGACGTGGCTAGAGGGTCGCGGTTTGGGGTGTCCACCTGTCTAAGTCTGGGAAATTGGAATTTGAACCAACTGATAGCCATTTCAGTCCAAAAATTGACCGAACGTTTGTTATTCGCTCTAACTGAACAGAGAATCAAAATAGCTATGTTTTGGTCCAATTTAAAACAAAATTGAATACTGGGTGGAATATCAAAATATCATAATCAACCTGTACTTTTGGTCTGAAATTTTCAAACTACTGAACATTTTGGTGAGACCCCCCCCCCCCCCCCCCCCCCCCCCGTCGCCACGTCCATGATTGACGGTATACAAGATGGGCGTGAATTTTGTATAAATGTATAACTTACAGTATAAGAACAATGTATAGTTCAAGGGGTGTGTATGTGTGCGTTTGTCCAGAGTTTGGCCGAATTGACTATACAGAATTAATAAAAAGTACAAGCACGTATGGTATGTATATATATACCAATGGAGATGGAAAGTGTCGTATTCTTCTTCTTTTTTTTGTGAGGATAATTTTAACACTGAAATATTGTCGTATTGTTAATACTCGGGGCCAGAATTTGCCAACTTTCAATCTGTTCTGTGTGAGTACTATATCCACTGGGTATAACTCTTGCACAACTGGCCCAGATAGTTATGCGTGAATTTGTCGCCAGAATGATCATGATAATCTATCGTCGCCAACAGTGTGTTGAACAGGTGTTGAGCCAGTGTTTCAAAATAAACCACCTGCATGCTTTATAAAATAGACTAGAAATTTGACTGCAAGTATGGTAACATGGGAGCTCTTTGAATCCCATTCATATCTGGCAACTAACTGTGGTTACATGGCATAAACGCAAACTTCGCGGGTATTATATGTGCACGCACATTCATCAAACATACACATTAGAGGATTAGACATCGTCAAATCCCGAAGGAAAAGCAGAGATTTACGATGTTTGCGGATCGAAAGTCTAGGGTAGATATAGAGTTACTTCGCTTCTGAAACAGCTTGGGAACCTTTATGATACTCAGTTCACTTAGGAAATATTCAGATAATAACTTCAACAAACGACCATAACATTTCCCACCAGTGAATATGAATCATTCTGCTTTTGTATTCCCTATTTTTCTGTCTGTCGTCTGAATTTATTAACTGAACACCCCTCCAAATGAATAATTGACCTTTCAAATGTATACTTTTATAACTGAGATGGGAGAATCCATTTAATATAGAAATGTTAAAGGCGCCATCTCATATCATGTCATGAATGTTTACATGTTTTCTTTTGTTGTTTTTGGTTACATTTTGCACTGTTAATATGGTATAGCTGTTTTATAAT